>AP024993.1:0-2950428 GCA_020887355.1 Coccomyxa sp. Obi | reverse complement strand
CTAACCCTAAACCCAAACCCTCAAACCCTAAACCCTAAACCCTAAACCCTAAACCCTAAACCCTAAACCCTAACCCTAAACCCTAAACCCTCAAAACCCTAAACCCTAAACCCTAAACCCTAAACCCTAAACCCTAAACCCTAAACCCTAAACCCTAAAACCTAAACCTAAACCCCTAAATATAACAATATATAACCCTCAAAATATAAAATAAAATATAATAATATATAAACCCTAAACCCTAAACCCTAACCCTAAAATATATAACCCTAAACCCTAAACCCTAAACCCTAAATTCTTAAATACAGATGTCATGATGGTTTATGATGGTCGATGATGGTTCAAGAACCATGGTATGGTGGTCTGTAATGGTCCATCATGGCATGATGGTTTTACAAAACCCTAGCTTGATGGTCTATGATAGTTCAAGAACCCTAGCACGATGGTTGATGCTTGTCCATGATGGCCATAAAACCCTAGCGTGATGGTCTATGATGGTTCAAGAACCATGACATGATGGTGTATGATGGTACATGATGGTCCACAAAACCCTAGCATGATGGTCCATGATGGTTCAAGAACCCGAGCATATGTTACGGTCATACCGTTCTTGATACCATACATGACTTGTAAAAGACCTTTTATGCTCAATTCTACAACATTTCACATATAGTTGCATTTTCGACCCTGATTGAAGTTCTTAAGAGTGTAGCGCGCGCCTCATAAAAGCGCTTTATATTTGCATCTGCCAAGGCGTTGCCTGTTGTAATATTTTGTTGGTAATGACATGCATCGCCGTTTAATATGCGATCCACTTCACCCTGCAATGGCAAGCTTTTTAGAACACATTTTCAAGGTGTCACAATTGTCACAAGTGCAAGAAGCCGAACATGAAAAAGGATGTGGATGCATTCTACCTTTTGCTTCACGACTTCTTTGATGGTCCCTTCCATTCTTGAAGAAGCATCATGACGTAGCAAGTGGTGCAGCTTTGGCAATTCCCTGTTGTCGACATATTGGAGTGTATTACAACACAGTTGTTGGTAGAAGTCGCCAATGCCAGCCTTACTTCATGGGTGAAGTGTAAAATGTAATGGATGCGCACAGACAATTACTAATAGTATGCGTTTGTGTGACAGTGATTAGACAATGATAGATGTTGGACAAACCAAAGGAGAGATGGCCTACTTCAATGAGGATGATCCATCATCATATTGATGCCGTTTTGTCATTACTCTATTCCATGTTTCAAAATCATCTTGTATTGCCTTGCCGCCATTTTTAATCAACAAATGCAAATGTTCTATTTGTGGCTTCATTTGCTTTAGGCGCTCCAATGCTCTCCTACAGTTTCCTCTCTCCTGTGACAAATATACCACGCAATGTTCATCCTGTGGTGAGTGTCCAAGGCACGCTTATGCGACATGTGTACACTTGAGTGATGTGTGAAAGCTCATGAAGGTTGCCGAGAAGGCAAGTGCATAGACAGTTTAACATGAGTTGTCTAACAACATAGAATCTATATCCTTCGAGGTTTCTACAACTCACATTCCGAAAGGAAATTATGTTTTCCTAGGTAAATTTTGATGGCATTAGGAAAATTGAAGTTTTGAAATACACTGGATTACTTCGCGGATACAATGGCTAAGTCTTTCCTTAAGCAACTTGTGTAAGATACATGAAGGTCTTGGACCCTTCTTCTCCAAGATTGGTTGTTTCCTCTTCCTCAATCTGGGGTGTACATCTTGACGGTTGTCAAGCATGCACAACAAAAAACAACTCCTCATTATGTCAAAAGATGTGCCCATCCTTGCACTCACCAATTCTATAACCTCTTTTAGGGCTCCTTCTCCATCTTCACCATGCAAATTAGAAATTGTGTCATCGTCGTCCTCAAGAGTGCCAAGATTGTCCCGGAATGATCGCTCAATTCTTTCATGTTCTAAAGTTTCTTTGGCTTTAGCAATGGCCACTCTCCCTTTATTCACCTAAAATGATCATGCACGCGGAGACACATGCACGTTCAATTGACCCAACATCGCATGTATGTTGATCATATATATGGTATAAAAACCGATTATGATGTATTTTTACCATTCAATTTGAGTATGTTTACCTTGTCACCCAATGCTTTGGCTTCGATTGAGAGCCTTTCCAATAACACTATATTGTCTATAATACTTTTTGTGCTAGGATGAAACTTTTCGAATAATGTACACACATTGTCCTTGTCAAAATTTGCACTGCAACTTTGTTTGATGCAAAGAGCTCTTCTACCTACAAAACGCACCACGTCACATTCAAAGCGTAACAAAAAGGTATGGGGGCGATTACATTATTGGTATGATATATGACGTTACGTCTAAAATACATTTGGAGCAATTGCTGCCTTCCGCCATCAATTGGATTATGAGATGCGTACAATAGAGAACATGAGATGGATTTTTTGGCATTTCCATGATGTCTCCGAAATTTTCTTCCACTGCAATATTCTCAAAGTTACGTAGGATTCCAAGAAGTGTATGTATTTCTTTGTCACGTTGTTGCACCTACATTTTTAAAGCATATCATATGCATTATTTAGATACTTGCGCTACACATCACATAAGGAACAATGCGATGCCCTTCTATCCACCATCATCATAAGTTTAAGTGACATGCACATGCACAATGTGGGTTTATGTTTTACATGTACCGTACATTTCACCTGAAGTCTCAATTCATGCATGTCTTGGTTGGCAAGCCCCTCTTCATCACAATTTGTGTATCGATTGCCTAGTGTTGCACTTAATCGGCAAATTATTGCTTTCAAATGCGCTAGAGCGGCCCTACGTCACATGATAAGACGTGCGCATGGATTTAAATCTTCTTTAAGTTAGTCTTCCGGATACCGTACCCATCAACCTGAAAAAATATGAAAAAAGTCAACGTGGGCAATTGATAGAATATCGTGACCAAGTGCTCACCTGATCATTCTTACGTCAATTCCAAAGTTGAGGGATGCGCTAGGATTCTCATCCGCAATGAACGCATCAATGGACATTGAGAGGATTTTTTTCTCTTCTTCTGTGAGAAACGTACTTCTCCCTTCGTCCTTGTCGTCATCATGTCCACTGCGCAATATCCTGTGTAAAAGCATTCACATCATTGCACTCCAAAAGTGGTGTTCAATTATATGAATTAAAAGACTTAAATAGGTAGTGGCTTCAATACAAGGCCATGCCTAATTTCATCTTTTAGGTCGCTAATTTCTTGTCTCAAGCGTTGGATAACGATTTGGGGGTCAATTTCCTCATTCACCAGTACCTGCATGCACATGCCATGTTCCTTGATGCATACAGCCCAAGAGGAGGCATCGCTGCATACATATGTGCATGGAATATCTGAGGCAATAAAGCTAGGCTAAATTGTTTCACGTTATGCGAACGGTTTCATTTGATGTGGCTTATCAAGGTTTGCACCGTATTGGAAATCATTGCAACTCTCTCAGCAAAGCGGCACGTTGAAATGGACTCCTCCATCTGCGTCGAGGCGCCACTAACATTTGCAATCATAACTGTGCGGCAATTGCCACCTAGGCTGTCTCTCAGTACCGTTGTCATCATGGAATTCCGGTAGGGGATGTGCATTCTTGCATGCCCCATGCTACGCTCCTGCAATGCATAACCTACCAAATTTGAAATTTGTGCATTTATCAAACAATTTAAAAAAAATTGAGTGCACGTAAAAACCATTTGGTCAATGCTTGAGTGTATCTTTATGGCAGATGATCAAGTTTTATACCGGTATCCAACTAGGGTACCCAACTAGGCTACGGCATGCGCATGCGCAAGCATGAAGTAACTCACATGATAATAACACTGTGTTAAGCTAATTGGCATGCTTGCAAATAACGTGAATGATACTATTTGGGGCAGACTGCAAGAAAACATGTTGGTATATCCACCTGCAGAGCAATGATGACTTGTTCCAAGTAATGCAGTGACAGATTAATGTATTTTGCCTCTCTTAGGATGGCACCATTAATTTGTGTCTTTGCTACTCGTTCCGACCCAGCCAGGTCCACCAAGTTCAATCTTGACGTTCTTATTGCGTCTGCTCCTACCTGCATATCCATCAATCATGGCCTTGTCATGTTGACGCCCGTGCAATATAGGTTATATCTGTGCATAAATGGTTATATCCGAATGTTTTGTTACACTAGGTTCAGGTCTCAACATTTTTTGAGATGTCGCAAAGGTGTGCCAGTGCCAATGAGCCCTCTTGTGTCTATGAATGTTAAACAGGCGTGAGTAGGCACCTTTCGGGCTTCTAGATGCAGTGTGAAAACACAATGCGAGCGAGAGGAGGCCATATTCATTGGTGTCTCACTGATGGTGCGATTTGTGTCACCTAAGAACAACTGCATCCACAAGAAGGCCCTAGGTTGTGAAGTTTCTGCATGGTCCATTAATTTGCCAAAATAGGTACTTGATT
This sequence comes from Coccomyxa sp. Obi, assembly GCA_020887355.1. NCBI lineage: Eukaryota > Viridiplantae > Chlorophyta > Trebouxiophyceae > Coccomyxaceae > Coccomyxa > Coccomyxa sp. Obi. The sequence continues at coordinate 2,945,952 of AP024993.1, read as the reverse complement.
ATTATTATTATTATTACACGTTTTCCAGTCCTTATGGACTAGGTACGTCTAGCAGCACCTTTATGGCAGCCCTCCATTCATCTCGGTTTTTGCATTTTCTCCGCCAGTTATATGGCAATCCTATGGCTTCCAAATCATCCCTGACATAATCATTCCAACTCTTCATAGGTCTGCCCCTGGTCCCCGTTCCCGATATGGTACCAAACATGAATTGTAAGGGCAGTCTGGTGTCACCCATCCTAGCCACATGTCCAAGATACCTCAGCCGCCTGTATCTAATCAAATTTGCAACCTCTGGAAATTCACCATTGTGCTCGTGTAACTGCATTTTGGTATCTTTTCTAAAAAGGCTTACCCCAATATCCTCCGCAAACATCTCATTTGAAATACCTCGAGTTTTCTGATATCTTCATTGGTGACTGCCCATGTTTCACAACCATACAGCAATGTTGACTGAACAATGACTTTGTACAATATAACTTTTATCCTGACAGATATGTTTTTATCTTTCCAAACTTTCAATCTGCTCAGCTTATGGTATGCCCCACCTGCCCTACTGAGTCTTGAGGCAATCTCTGGTTGCATTGACATGTCTGCTGAACATATGCTTCCTAGATACTTGAACATCTGAACTTGTTCAAGGGGTTGGCCCCTGAGCCAAAACTGCTCACTGCTATCACCGGTCTGTGTCCCACTCTGCAAACAGAGAATTTGAGTCTTTCTTATGTTTATATGCACTTGATATAGGTACTTGATTGGCACTGATGCACATGTCATGCAGTATACTACGTAGTCAAGTGCATTCAATGTTTTGATAACAACATTTATAAGCAAGAATTCCAAAAAAAAACGTGGTTGCATTTCATTTGTCAAAAATATCATCAAAAGTGAGGATCTTAATACTAGTAATACATTCTCCCTTTTCGGTTGAATTGGAATTTCCATGCAGAGCCATAGTGCGGAATGTGCAAAGATTGGGGGGCACCGCAATATCTAAAGGTGGGCATACGAAAGAAGGTGATGTTATGATCATGGCAATATTGTGATTAATCACAAGTTGAAAAGGTGCCTTCCGGTATTTCAAGCCAAACAAATCCATGTGCAAATCTAGCTGCCATGCGCACCAGATTGAGTGCATCTTCCTCTGTAGCGGCCCGGTGCAAAGACAGGTTTCTGGTATGCAAGGTGCCATTCTCATCCTCCATCACGTGCACTCGCGGCAATTCCTCTAGCGACCTGACCTCTCGTTCTTCATCTAGCAGGTCATATCCAGCCTCATTGAAAATTTCTAGGTAAGACACCTGCACCTACAAAGCGCGGTATTTGTTGGTCTGTCGGCTCTCCAAATGTTTCCCTCTGAGCATGGCCGCCATATGCGGCATATGGAGAGCTATTTCATGGCGAGCAAGTAGATGTCTCATAAATTTGGGAAAGCTCATGCGACAACATCCTGCCATAGGTGCTGCTCGCGAGGTATGAAGCGTAGCAACTGATTCCGTAACTAGTTCTGTACTGTAGTTCAGTACTGTGGCGACCAGGTGAAAAGACATATGATGTTGTCTTCTAGTTTGAGTCCCTTGGTAACATAAGCGCTCCATTTCGAGGATACTTGGTGGGTTGTGGCGGGCCAGCTATATTGGGACCGATACCATTTGTGGTCAGTGGCCGGGGCCGCATGCATATGATTGCGCAATCACCGCAGCCGCATGCGTTACTTCCATGCTTACCATGTAGGTTGTGTTGGTGCGCTTCGCAATAGTGCTGAAAATAAGTGATATGGCTCTGGGGATGATGCCTCTGTCTTCATAGCGCTCCGAGCCGCCGGTAATTGTGAAGGTTTTGCCAGACCCCGTTTGGCCATAGGCAAAAACTGTCCCATTGATGCCCTCCAGACTTTCCAGCACCACATCGCGAGCAACACCATCAAAGACCTGTGAAGCACAGGGCTGTAACTGGTCTTGGAAGCACTGTTATATTACAGTTACACCATTTTCTGCAAGAAGCAATTGTGAGGCTCCGAGCCAGTCATGTACATGCAAATAGCTTACCTCTTCTTGAGTGCTGTTGGCTGGAAAGAGCTTGTTAAACGTAAATTGGTAGGCTTCTCGTTGGTTGTTTGTGAGACTGCGCAAAAGATCCGCAGCATGGGTAAGAATACCACAGTATCATTCCGTGTTGTACTGAAATGGGCAGGGAGACGAAGTAGCTAATCCGCTCACCCCTGGTTGATACTTCGCGGCACTATAAATCGGACGGTCCTCTCGTCTTTGTCAACATGTATGCCTTCCATTGGGTCAGGTACAGGTCGGACGCGCAAGCAAATCTCGATGTTGCTCCTTTCAGGAGCCACCGTTGCTTCAGCTCCCTCAGCTTCCTGCATCTGACCTCCACCTTCCAATTGAGCAGCACTCATATTATAAGCATGTAAGGAGACAGGTTTCTCTGACTGACTGGACCCCTCCAATCTGCTACAGAGGAGTCGTCTGCTCGTCTCTGAAGGTGCTCTGGGAATCATCCGAGCAATCCAGGCGACATTTCGGGCATCCTTACGTGATTCGAGAGTGGTGATTCTATGTTAGCCGCTCGACACGCTTCGTTGGTTTCCATATTGTTCATCATATTTCAGTTGTCCAAGATTGTTGACTGAAAGAAAAAAGGGTCAATCGATGGGTTCCCGCAATTCACCCGCACAGGAGACACATGCACTTTTCGCTTCGGTTGGAAGAAACAAAGCTGATATCATTGCTGCAATTTTTTCGTAAAGCTTTTGCGTTGTAGTCCAGGATTCAGTCCACAGTGGATTTCGCATTTTGGCGACAGCTTCTGGAAAGCAGTGACAGAAGCTGATTCTGCAATCTACAGGAATGAAATAAGTGACAGCAAGACAGCCCCCAATAGCAACTTGGAATGGAGCCTGATCAGGCGCCTCCGGCACCAGCTCCTCGTCCGAGGCCTTTTCCGTGCCTCGGAAACCCGCCTGGGCCAAGATGTGGGCATACTCTGACAGCCATCTCTGGTCCGGAAGGGGAATTCTCAGCAGCGAAGCTGGTGCTGTTTGGTAAATATTACATCACCTTCTGCAAGTATCTATTGGCATGTTAGGACCGTAAATCAACCTGGAAATGAACCACAACATGTCTTGTGTCAGAACCCTCCAATGTGCATGGAAAGACTTCATGAAAGGCCTAGTGGATGGGAATTTTCGGATGTCCCTCTGAGTCAAGATGCTCAATATTGCGCATTACATAACAAGCAATTTTTGCTTGGAGGATGAAGACGTTTAGATATGGGACTACTCAGTAACCCCTTTCGTGGAGGACTTATCGCATTCTCTGCACGCCTGTTTCGAGTCAGACACCTCAATTTTGGTTGTAGCAACTCCTTCGAAGCCCACAGGTCGACGTTTCCCATGCATTGTGCAGGTGGAGCCACAGCTTTGGAGGGCTCACAGAGAACAGATGGTGGTCCACCTGCATCTCCAGGAGCACCGTCTGGATCAGGTATGCAAGCCCAAAGCATCTGCAGCTTGATACATGCTGATGAGAATGTGCCGGCAGCGCGGAGGTTTACCTGCTATGACAGGGTCTCGTGGTAGAAGCTCGTTCTGTGGAGCAACCAACAATTGCTGGTACTCACGTTTGCTGAAGGCACTCAACTGTATCGCATCCTGCAGGTATACGGCTGGCTGGGGCCACTAGCGATGTGCACATCATGGATGTCAGGAGTGGAAAGTGGGAGCAAGTAGTGCCTCAGGGGGAGCCCCCGTCACCACGGGCTGCGCATGCAGCAGCAGCTGTGGGCAGCATGGTGGTCATCCAGGGCGGTATAGGCCCGGCAGGGCTGGCCTCTGAGGACTTGCATGTCCTGGACTTCACAGAGTTTGATCGTCCACGATGGCATAGGTGCGATTATGCCCTTGCCTTTCCACCAAAGGAGTACAGCAGCATATCATCCTGATATTCCTCATGCACCATGTGCTGTACCCACAATCTATGTAGGGATATAGAGGTCGGTCGATGATGTGTTGTTGCATGTGCCGAGGGAGGTTCCTTTGAATATCCTTGCAGATTCTAGGAACTTGAAAGATGTGCTGCCAAGCAAGTGATGTATGGAGTCGTTTTTGCAAGTCATGCACGCTTCAGTATGCTGCATCTTGCCTTGCTTGCAGCCATCGTACAACATGATTACAAATACCTTGCATTTTTTGTCATCTGATCTCTGGGAGTTGATGCTGTGCATGCAGAGTGATGGTCCAAGGACCTGGGCCAAGCGCGCGGTATGCACACACGCTGGCGCTGGTGGCCAACCGGTTTCTGGTGGCCATGGGAGGCAACGATGGCAAGCAGACGTTAGCTGATGCATGGGCGCTGGACACCTCGGATAAGCCCTACCAGTGGCGCAAGATCACTGACGCTGGCGACACTCCAACAGCAAGGTCAGTGGCACGTCATTCACCATGCTAATTGTGCTTTTTTGAAAGAAGGTTTTAGTGCGTCAAGAACATCTCCTGACATGCCTGGTGCTTTCTAAGCATTTGAAGAAGTACATTATATGGAGTTGTGTTGAGCTCCAGACTTGTTGGTTTTACCGGACAACCAGTGGCTGTGGCTACATGTAGGACACAATGCCACTTTGATGCCCTGCTGAAAGCTAGAAGTTGACCTGCACACTTTAAAATGGCGTGCATGGTGTGCCTGGACAGGATGTACGCAACAGCAGCCGCCAGGTCAGATGGGCTGCTGTTACTATGCGGCGGGCGTGATGCTGAAGGTATCCCCCTGGGCGACGCTTATGGCCTGGCAAGGCACAGGGATGGACGCTGGGAGTGGGCCGCTGCCCCAGGTGTGAACGCGCTTGCTCCCCTCTTCCAAGCACCACATCTTTGCACGACTTGTGCTCTTCCCCTCATTGTGATTGGCATAGGGCTGTTGTATACCTTCCACCTTCTTCTTGAGAGAATGCGTGTGACAAGTGCTGATACAGAGTTATGGAGCATGTTGGCACAGAGATACTGAGGAAATGTGGTTGTCGCAGGCAACATGCCAACGGCGAGGTACCAGCATGGTGCTGTGTTTGTGGGGGCGCGGCTTCACATCTCGGGGGGCGCCGTGGGTGGCGGGCGCATGGTAGACGATCAGTCTTCCATCGTTGTGCTGGACACTGCTGCAGGCACCTGGTGCACGCAGGCCGAGCCATCAGCCATGAATGGCGCCAATGGGGGCGATGGTGCTGATGACTGGGCACGCAGGTGGGGCATCCTCATCTCATATCCTTGTTTGTTCAACTGCTCTGTCGTTTTCTGGAGAGCAGCGGTTGAGGCACTGTAGTATGTCTTGCTGAGTTGTTCTGTGCTGCCAGCAGTAGGTGCAGGCATGCGGTGGCGGCGGTGGGACCATACGTGTTCACGTATGGTGGGCTGAGGGGCAGTGCACTTCTGGATGACTTCCTGCTCGCGGATGACAGCAGCGGATCAGAGCTTTCCATCTGTGACCCTCGCTCTGCAGCCTGGTATGCTTCTTTTTATCTTGCCGTTGCGACCCCTGTGATATTTTCCCTTAAGAGGAGCGAGGCACTTGTTGGAATGCTTGGGCCACTGATCTGATGCTCTACGTCCTGTTCTCTAGCAAAGTGTTCCACTGCCTGTAATCCTGCTGGTACTAGATACATTGTGGCAGTATGGGTACTCTGTTCATGTCACTGAGGCTACTACGAGAGTGGAGTTTGTCATGATTTTTGCAGGCGGCAATGGCTGGATTCCGCACATGGCACAACGGCAGGAGCGGAGATGCTGGCTGCGGCAGCAGCGGAGGAGGCGGCAGCAGCAGCTGCACTTGGTGTGCGGAGAGTGGGTGCGGTGGAGGACCTGCGCTGCCTCGATGAAAATTTGGACAGCGTGGGGCGCAGGTGCGGTAGGGTGGTGAAGGATCCTGCATACTCTCAGCAGTCTGGCTTCTGAGACTGGTACTCATCAAGCTGAAGTGGCTTGCAGCTGAACATTGCAAGCTTGGCGTGAATGGTGTTCTGGTGTGTGGCAGGATTGCACGGCCGGACGATGACTTGTCGGGGTCCAGGGGCGGTTCCCCTAGCAGTGTAACGCTGCAGCAGCGAGGAATTGACCCACGGACGCCCCCCACTCCTGACGTCAGGCTTTACCACAGAGCCGTTGTTGTAGCCCAGGTGAGTTCCATGGGTGCTGCAATGCTCGTTTGCTGGTTCCCAGAGGCACTCCCAGTATGGCCATTCCTTCAGTAGTCTGGCCTTGTGTCAAGCATTTTCATGCCGCCATTGCTCTTTGCATGCCGTTTCCCGTGATGTGTCTAAAGCATGCATGGGTTGTGACATTCTCTGCCGTGAGTTCATGCATGTGCAGGTTTGAAGGAAGACACTGGTCTTCAAAAATTTTAAGACTGGCAAGGTCCTTTAAATGCGCAGGAGAGCACAGGGTCGTTGAGGGGCCTGGTAAGGCAGCTAAGCATAGACCAGTTTGAGAATGAGGGGCGCAGAGTGATGGGGGCAGAGAGCGCCGCAAAGCCGGCCGCCGACAGCCGGCCGACACCAATCTTTGAGCGCCACAGCATGGACCCAGGAAGCATCCATAAGGTGTGGTCAACATTTCAGACCTCTAGAGACTGCATGGTGCAGAGGCCACTATCTTAGTGCAGAGTATGATGCTGCTCTTTCTCCACCAGAGTAAAGGCCTCTTCTTCCCCCCTGGGATCAAGTATGACAATGACTTGTGCGATCTTGCGCAGACGGTGTTGCGGGAACTCTTGAATCCGCGGCAGTGGAAGCCGCCAGAAGACCGCAGCTTCATCCTCGATGGAGACCAAATCAACACGCTGTGTGACCAGGCCGAGCGCGTTTTCCAGCAGGAGTCTTCTGTGTTGCGCCTGAGAGGTGCTGCCTTGGGCCTCAGTCTTTACTCTGTATGGTTTCTGTCCATTGGGACCCTCAGCTCATGACATTTACATCGCCAAGTTTACTCTCAAGGTGTCTTTGACATGAGAGTGGAGTTCCCTAACAGCAGAGCAGAAATTTATTTTTATGGATCCTCGGACCACTGCGCGTGTGGCCGGCTGTAGCTCCTTTCTCAATGGGCCATCTTCTCAGAGCATGCAGGAACTCCTGATCCCAGCCGCTAGGGTTCTGTACAAGGCCAGCCGGAGAGTGGAGCGCAAAACTGATGCTTGTCCTTGACGTGCTGCAGCACCTGTGAAGATCTTTGGGGACCTGCACGGCCAGTTTGGGGACCTGATGCGGCTGTTTGAGGAGTATGGGACGCCCTCCACGGCGGGAGATATCACCTACATAGATTATTTGTTCCTGGGGGACTATGTCGATCGCGGGGCGCATTCTCTGGAGACCATCTGCCTGCTGCTAGCGCTCAAGATTGAGAACCCTAAATCGGTGCACCTCATACGCGGCAATCATGAGGCAAGTGTCTTCTGCCACCCCATGGAAACCTAAACTGTTAATCCTGCCACTCCCACTCCCATGGCTGCATAATGCCAACTTCTGCATCATCCTGAGGGCGTGCATCGCTCATGAGGGAATGGCACAAGACGCAGCATCACCACACGCTGTTGCAATTTTCACAATGGTGACAAGTTTTGCACTTTGAATTGGTGTCAATATGTTCTCTTAGTGGCTGCTGCATCATTGGTAGTCAAAGAGGGCACAGGTCGCATGTGTAGTGGCTTGAAGTTGAATAATGAGTGGCGTGCATGTGCAGGCTGCAGACATCAATGCTCTATTTGGTTTCCGGCTGGAGTGCATAGAGCGCATGGGGGACCAGCAGGGGCTGTGGGCATGGCAGCGCCTGAACAGCCTCTTCAACTGGCTGCCGCTGGCAGCCCTCATTGAGGACCGCATCATTTGCATGCACGGCGGTGAGCATTTGTTGTTTGTTTTGTGCATAATTGCATGTTAACTTGGTGGTGTGCACATCATGCCTTGCATGATACTTCATCATAATTATCATGGCACCTTGTGCCCGTATGGATGCAGTCCTTGAGCCCTTATCCTGCTCACGTGTCGAACGGTTCCAGCCGCCATGCCAGACAAGTGCTATGACAGGTAGGTGCACAGCTACATGGGAATGTAGCCAGCAAGGGCGACGGGCATATTCACTCCTCTGTCCAATTTACTCTGTTGTCAGCCAGTGTCACGGTCCGGCACAGGAATTGGGCGCTCCATCAGCAGGGTGGACCAAATCGACGTGCTGCAGCGGCCGCTGAGCATGGAGGATGGTGGCGTGGTGCTCATGGACTTGCTCTGGAGTGATCCTACCACGAATGATGGCGTGGAGGGCGTGCAGCCTTCACCGCGTGGCCCAGGCCTGGTCACCTTCGGCCCTGACCGGGTCAAGGAATTCTGCAAGGTCCGCTCAGGGATGCATCATGGAACTGCATACAGGGGTCTGCCTGTGACTGCAAGTTTCAGCATGTGTTTGCGCAGAACTGCATGATGCCAGCTGGAGCAGGTGCATTCTCTCATGGCCGCAAAATGGTTCAGGTTTAGGCAAGCTGTAAGGAGCCATCCAGTGTACAAGCTCTCGCTCTAATGGGAAGCGCTCTTTCATCCCCCTCGATTTCCTTCACACAATATATCTCCCCAAGTGCTGTTCAAATGAAACTACTCCTGAAGATGTTTGCGTCCCGTGTTGCGCAGATGAATGGACTGCAGATGATCGTGCGAGCGCACGAGTGTGTGATGGACGGCTTTGAGCGCTTTGCGCAGGGCCACCTGATCACCTTATTCTCCGCTACCAACTACTGCGGCACCGCCAACAATGCAGGTGGGTGCTCTAATTCTTCCAAACCTGCACATGGCCTGCTTTCAAGCAAGCCTGTACTTAGTTACCTTTGTTTCCTGACAAGCGTTGTCGCTCTTGCCACATGCCAGGATGACACTCTGAGTTCACAAAGGGCCTTATTAAGATGTGCATCTGCAAATAATAGAGAGGTGATGCTTTGAAGGTAAATGCTGTGGTTGCTTGATCTGCAGGCGCCATTTTGGTGCTGGGCCGGGACATGGTGATGGTGCCCAAGCTGATTCACCCTCTGCCCCCCAACACACCCCACACGCCCAAGTCCACAGAAGCAGACGATGTCGAGGAGGAGCCAAACACGCCGCACCCCATGACGGACACATGGATGGCCGCAATCAATGAGGAACGACCCCCGACTCCGCCGCGAGGCCGCCCCAGCAACGGTCCCAACCTAGCCTTCTTCGAGTAATGCTGCAACATACTTGCTGCCAGCTGCAGCCTGCAAGAGTGACTGAGGAATCCATTTCCTTTAAGAGTACATGTGCACCAGCTTGCTCAATATGGCCTCGTAGGGTTCTATCATAGCCTTCACCAACTTAGGGATGTAGCTGGTTTTTGGCAAAACCCTTGCAACAAACCTTTTGCACCTCACTGAAGAGCCTCTAGTGTACATGTTTGCATGCGGCAGACATATTACAATTTGTGTTGTGGAAGTGAAGGTCAGCATCGCTGCCGCTTGCTAAATTGCTGAATAACCTGTGATATCGAACTGTGGAAAAGTTCAGGATCCTTCCAATACATGTGGTGTTGGTTTGAGACAACAAGACTGAGTGTGCCTTCACCTGTTTAAAGAGAATGGGTGATCCAGCGTTCTGGTAGGTTCAGAGGGCTGTTGACCATTGTTGAGCCTCTTTCCTGGAATCTGCGTGGAGGCCCTGGAAGATCTTTTGTTTTCTAGAGGAGCTGCGGGTAGTTGCACAATTTTAATGCTGTCATGGCTCCAGTGGTCTCACACACGCTATGTTATGGATGTCGCAAAGCAGTAAATACTCAGATATGTTCCTGTTCACACTTGAGCTAATGATAGCGAGCATGCGCAACAGGCTCCAATAACCAGTCACGAAGCAGTCAGAATTAAGTTCATTGGCCATGAGCGGATCATGGTTGGCCAATGGGCTGCAAGCAAGTTGCATGACCAGAGAAGCTGGAAACGCATTTGCACTATTGCATCAATAATTCAACAGGTGCTCTGACCAGATGGTCAATACAGGAATGGAATGAGGGCTCTCCTATTCTCCGGATATTGCTTGAAATGCCCTCTGTACCATCTATGTGTTGGTCCAGCCGCCAACAGCAGGTTAGCCACCTGAAGTACACAAGGTGTTTTCAATGAAAGATGCAGTGGATGTTTTGCCTGCCAATGGCAAGATTGACTGCCAATAATCACAGCAAGATGCAATTCAGTCTCTGCGCATGATGATGGCTGATTCTCTGACTACACGTGACATTTTCAATGTTACATATATGTGAAAAGAACTCACCACCCAGCAGAAGATGATGTAAATCAATGAATTGTGTCGGCCCAACATGATCATCAAGCCTCCATAGATGACTATCTCTCCAAGATAATGCGGGCAAGACACCAGCTCAAAGGCACCTCCTCTGGGAATGCTGTAGTCGCCCTCTTTCTTCCCCTGACTACTAAGCTGGCGCCTCAGCCTCGCAAGAATCCAATGCGATTGAAACTGCAGCAGGTTTCCTGCCACAAAGACGCATATTCCCTGTATGGCAAACTCATTGTATCAACAGCATGTTACCAGTGATCCAAAGGCTTTGAAAGTTTCTGAGCGCCTGTACTGTGCTGAAACACTCACCAACAGAAGTGCAGGCCTCGTTGCATCTGCCAGATTGCTCAGTTGGCCAGCCTGTCCTGACCGCCACAATTTGCTGCTCCAACTCAAGTGCTGGTCCTTCATGGCTGATAAAGCTCGTAATCGCTCCCATTGACTGCCAGGCAGCAGTGACAGCGGCAGCACAATGTAGTAACTACAACCATATGCGGGCTTTCAGCGCAGCCGGTGAAAGGGACAGGAGTTGTTTTGTGAACTGGATTGAGCGCTGTTTGATCCATTGGACATGCTGCTCCAATGTCATTATTTGCTGACACATCACACTGTTTGAAGGGGCTTGAAACTGGGGAATTGCGCTTAGGGGCAGATGATGCAGTTTGGACCCCATTATGTTCACCTTAGCCCAAAAATGTATGCAATGAAGTGCATTCGCGCACTGGCAGGGTAGTCAAATAGCAGCACAGACTCCAGCAGGCGCCTCGTCAGGTGCAACTGCAGCATGCACAGCCCTATGCAAGCAAATGCCTCCGCTGGGCTGAATTCCGATTCTCCCAAAGCACTCCACAGCAGCACCAGGTTCACCGTATTGCATGCAGCACCCACCATGTAGAAGTGCATGAACCAGCTCTGAGGCACGTGCACATCCTGTTAAGACACAGTGCACACTCAACAACAGGCTACGGCAGTAGGCTGGCTAATCCCCTTCCAGGCTTGCTGACTGTTAAGACTGCACCTGGTCCTGAACAACGACAAGGTGGCAGGTGACTGATCTGTATAATCGCTGATGGCACACCCACACTGCATGTGTGCCTCATGATGAAGAGGCCCACCGTCAAGGGTCCCAGGGGTGCCTTTGGTTTGTCCTCCCAGGTCTTCCCTCTGCTGGCCGATAGGAGCACTGCTGCTCTGCACCATTACAAAATTGTTGGGCACTGTAATCCTACTTACTCAACAATTTGGCAGTAAGATAGAACCTTCAGGCAGGCATTCATCCTTTCGTGGACAGCATTTCAGCTACAGTATGGATGATGTCTTCACCTAAATGACGGGGCCATACCACCTGGTAGCAACGCAAAAAGAGCTGCTCCAGTGGCAAGAGCCCAGTACAGGAGCAGCGCAATAGGCATGGACTTGATTACCGTCTCCATAATCGCCATTTGCCAACTAGCTAGCTTGCCGACGGGAGCATGACCTCACATGTGCACATCGATGTCTGAGACATTACACAAATGCAGAATAAATCAAGGACAAAATGACGCCATTCACATCAAGAGAGCACTTCGGGTGCAGTTCATTTCGGTCTTGTGCGGCTTTACATATTGCAGATCTACTTCTCCCAAAGAATTTTAGGCAGTGAAGTCGATGAAATAATGGCTGTTAAGCCATAGCCATCAGCAATACCAGAAGTGGCATTGCTCCGCATGGAGCGAGGATGCCAGCACAGCATCACGTGATTTCTGCACGTGCAAATGAAGCTCCAGCTAGACGGGAGAAAAGGAAAGTTGGCCTCAATCTCACACATCCACTGGACCACCATGGATGCTCGGCTTAGCGAAACGGACGATGCGACGCAGCCTCTGCTGGCTGGGGAGGATGAAGGGGCGGCGGAGGAGGGGCGGTGCCCATCCTGGTGGGAGACCATGCCTTCCGAACGCACGATCCCTGCCGCACAGGTCTCTGCTCTATCAGCATTCGCGAGAGTGCAAGGCAGTGCGCCTGCATCTCCCACTGGCAGCGGTCGTCAGTCGCCCCGGTCGCAGGCTACATCCACAAACACCGCTAGGAAAGGTGGTGGCAAGGGCAACAGCACCAGAGAAAGCAGAGCCAGGTCAGCAGCTATCTTACTTATTAGCGATTTCTAAATTCTTCACTCTGCACTTGTCCTGGGTGACTAAGATAATGCGCGGTCCACGAAAGAGCAGCAGCTGTGGTGAAGTAGCCTGCACATTTCAGCCGCTGGTGCTCCACAATCTATGCTGGTCAGATTATAAATGCCATCATCTGCGTCGTAGATATTGCCAACTAGCAGGCTATAATATCGCACCATAGAGTTCACCTGTCATGACATCTGAACTTTGGCTATTACCACTGTGGCAGGCGAACGCAGTGGCTGGTCATCAACAGCCAAGGCATTAAGACCTCTTTTGTATCTGACAAGAGAGGACTAATCCAGGCGCGTATGCCTTTGTCATGTCACAAATGGATTTGTCGGCATTGCCTGAAGCCACACCCAACAATAAGTAAGATATTAAGTGGCAGGGCTTGCTGCATGCAGCTGCATTTCACTGTAAACCAGAAACCACAATTTGATTGCCTCGGCCCTGATAATGGATGGCTACTCCGTTCAGAAATTCAGGCTAGGAGTGCCAATCCGGGACATGAGGCTGCTCGACCCCAACCTGCTGACCTCAGAGACCGGCAAAATCCTGGTGAGAGACAACGCGATCGTGTTCAGCGTGGAGCATGTGCGGCTGATCATCACGGCAGACTTTGTGATCATCCCCCAGACCGGCTTTGAGCGCTCCTCCTCTTCCATGCGCTTTGCAGCCATGCTTGAGGAGGCCATCATAGAGGCGGCCCAGGAAAAACAGGCGCGGGCACTTCTTCCCTTTCCTGGCTTTCCAGACCAGTTGATAACAGAAGTATACGTGAAAATGATCGTCCTTCACTTGAGGACATGTTTAAGTTGAAAATTGAGATGGGATTTTGGTGTGTTGATCAGGCAAAGGTAGCATACGAGATCCCATTGTCAGCACGCGACCGAGAGGATGACGGTCTTTTCAAAGACTTTGATGACCAGCTATCTGATGACTCATCTGGTAATCACATCACCCAGCAGTTTTGGCTCCTGCACTATGGGTTTGTATGGGCACTGGTTGTTGCCAGCATGACGCATTGCATATACCACAGTCTCCTCAACAAGGATTTGAGGGAGCTTATGAGCTTTCTCAAGAGGGCCCTGTAATGCCCAGATGTTGGCTAAGAATAGCACACTGGAGCCTTCGCATCACAGTGACATGTGCTGGCAGACGTGTGGCCAAACCCCTGACATGTGGCAGCATGTGCTTTTGTGTAGGGCTCCGCCACGAGGCAGCCGTGCTGCCGTTTGAGCTGCATGTGCTCGAAGTAGCCATTGGTGATGTGTGCGCGGTGTGCACTGAGCTTGTGAAGGAGTTGGAATCATCGTCCCATCCTGCCCTAGATGCTCTAACAAAGCATGTGCGTTCCCTTTGCCACACATCTTGACAAGAACATGTGCGCAGCCATCCTTCTGGGTAGCGATGAATCTTGCGCAGACACAATCTCCATTCTAGTCTGCTTCTCCATGGACCTCTGGCTGTCAGCGAATCCAGAGTCCGGTGCAGAACGATGCTCTCATCAGAATAGCAGCACCAACAAGTTGCTCTTTTCAATTTTTGACTTTTCAGTCAAGATGGGCCGACATGAGAGTGTGGCGCAGTGCACAGCGCCGGTGGCTGGCCCCTTTCAAGGCCGCTTCCTGAGTCTCTGATGACCCTGATCATCAGGTGAGCACAGCAAATCTGGAGCGGGTGAGAAAGGTGAAGACGCGGCATCAGCGGCTGTACACACGAGTGGTGACAGTGCGCGAGGAGCTGCAGCGCTTCCTTGAGGACGATGATGACATGATGAAGATGTGCCTCACGCGCAAGAAGGAGCTGGAGCGCATGGTGTCGACCGGTCATGGTGGGCCCGCGACTCACATTGGGACCTTCTGCTATGTTTGGAACTCTTCGTGGTTTTCATAAGATTCATGTGCCTCATGTGCATGGAGCGGGCTGTGTTCACTGGCCAAGAATGCCAAGCTATGTGCAGCAGTACAATATTGCCGAGAAACTGGTCAGTGAGAACTCACATGCAAGTGGTTTTGAGTGTGGCTGTCGCTCTTCTTGATCAATGAGGCTTGGTCAGAGGCGCAATTGCCAGGGGGTTCAAGGGATTGGAAACGGTCAAGCATGGGTACAAATATAATCTACCATTTGTTGCTTCGGCATGGATGCGATCAGTGCCTGTGCTATTAAGGCGGCGGTGGAGGCGACGGCAGCCTGTATCCAAATAAGGAGTAAAATGGTCAACTGCGTGCGCAGGCGAGAGGCAGGCGCAGTACGTGGGCAGTCTTCCGCGGCGTTCCTTCAGCATGAGCATCCGAGACGAGCGGCGGTTTTTCACCCCGGCAGCTCATGGCGGGGCCAGCCCCAGAGCACAGGAGGGGTATGAGCCTGGTGGCCACAGCGACGACAATGACACGGAGGAGAGCATAGAAGTCGTGGAGAACCTTTTGGAGTCCTACTTCATGCAGATTGACTCCTCCTATGATCGGCTTGTGTCCATAGGTGCGTGCCCCTGACATTTAAAAGCTAAGCATGAGGACTCAGTGAGTACATGCACCTGCCCTGCATATTGAATGCATCTGAACCAACAGGACGCCTCTGATACTTCTTTGGGCTGTCGATCACATGTGTCAGTTATGCTGACAGCAAACATGTGCTGAGCCTTCCATGGAATATGATGAGCTTCAACACTGTGGAAGTATGACTTAAGCCAATTGGCAATCGGCTCTGCCAAGCTGCTTGATATTTAGTTTCAAAATTTGTCGGCATGCACATGCGGCATCTTTGCAAAGCTGGGAATTCATGGCAGCTGTAAGCACTTATTTGCTTTTTCATGTAGGCGAGTTCATAAAGGACACCGAAGAGTACATCAACATAGAGCTAGACAGCAGCCGCAATCGTCTGATCAGGCTTGAGATTGTCCTAACTGCTGGCACGTTTGCTGTTGCCATCTTCAGCCTCGTTGCCGGTGAGCTTCGACTTCATTGCCAGTCCAGAACTTTCAAAGGTTGAATGCTCATCACACCTGTCTGACATGCTTGAAGTGCAGGTTTTACATCTATTTATCAAGTATGTGCTGGTGGGGCCACCCTACATGCAATTCTTGTAGGATAGAAACCGTCTAGAACATGTTATGCTACGAGGATTGCCAAAAGAGATTCTATCTTTCCTTTGATCCATCCATCCATTGATGCACTGCAGGCATTCTTGGAGAGAACCTCATCCTGCCACCCGCTATCACAAAGACAGTCTGGAACTTTGTGGAGGTCAACCTGATCACTCTCAGCTGCTGTCTGCTGTTCTTTCTCTCCATCATGGCCTACATTCGCTGGCGCCGCCTCTTCTGATCCGCGCATGTTCAGCTAAGAGTGTTTGGTTTTCCAGGCGGCAGATGTACACTTCCTTTGACTATCACATGTTTGAATGCACGCGCCAGTGGAAGTGTCTGTCTAAAAACCAGGCAAGTCAGTGTGTTGTGGCACAGCAACATGGAGTGCAGTGAATAAGCGAGTCAGAAGTATACAGCAGTTTGAAGTTCTCATTGTGGGTCAGGGCAAATCCATGCATAAATCATTGTCTTGATCTGGGATACCTGAGGTGTCAGCTTGGCCGTGCAACGCAACTAAACATCCAGAGCGCAGGAACTGTTCACCGAGTTGGGTTTTTAAGGATTTGCCAATACACTTATTGCGTTGCATCGTTGTGCATCTCAGTCCTTCTCGAGCAGCTGCTTCAGAAGCTGCAGCCAACTGTATGTTTAAGCGTCAGGTTTTTCTCTCGCATGATAAGGTGTTTGTTTTCCTTTTTGGGATTTGGGTTTTTTTGGGATGGCCCTCAGCGGGAAGTGCGAGGACAGCAGAGTGGGCTTGGTAGAGTATTTGTCTAATGAAGGCATGTGGCTTTCGGGTATCTATATTGAGGGGACCAGAGGTGCCATATTCATGCATGGGTTGCAAAACTATGTGAACGTCAGACCTTTTCTTTGATTGGATTTGGCATTGGGTGTGCCAGCGCCTGCGTCCCAGGTACATATGACAATGGTGCGACCTAGGGATGTCTTGGCATGTATATTCAGTCAACAAGGGCAGTGTTCTAGAATTAATTGTCAAGGATTCTGGATGCGTTCTACCCAGATTAAAATCTTTTCATGGCCAGTATTTGATGCCCCACATGTCAACGACCACATGTGATGTCATAAGGAATGTATCTCATGACGCATTTTGGGCATGCCCAATCAGCGCTTTGTAACGTAGACAAACAGCGAGATCATACAGAAGACGCCATTGACTGTTCAAGCATTTCTTTGGGCATTTGCAACTCAATGCATGAGATACTTATGTTTAAACATCGATGTGTACACATGTGATATCCATATTGAAGCACCTTCCAGCTCTCCAGCAGCATCCCATGATGCCAGAAGGGCAAATGGAAAAAACGTCCCACAATGCCAGAAGAGCACATGAAAAAATAGGTCCCACAGCTCAAGCCCTCATGCTGTGTACCCTCATTTTTTATTCCATGACACACCATCAAATTGACACATTCATCTAGATGAGCAATAGTGCCTTTTACTGTACACCAGTCCCACATGAAGTGCCACAGGCTGACAGTGTCACATGCCACTGTTCCTCAAGAAAGCATTGAAGCGTTCACCCAACTGACTGTGTAGGCATCTCCCAACAGGTTCCCAACACAAAATAATTGCAGTATCAAGTATGACATGCATGCATCACAGCAGGTCAATCTCCACAGAAAGCCAGGTCTTCCCGATTCAGGCCAACAACATGTTTCTCCAGGAGCTTTTCCTTCCCGCTCCTGCGCAATGCCCAGTAGTCATGTCATTCACGAGCAAGTCTGGGGGCGCAACCTCCCAAAACAGAGTCAAATAATGCAAGTTAAATTGGACACCTGTGGTGAAGCCCATACCAACAAGACTACATGTCATGCTACTGGTGCAAAAACTCGGAGAGTATTCCATCAAGGCAAGTTCAGGTCTTCCTCTTCATGTGCTGCAAAAGTCTTCCTGCCAATGGGCCTTACTTGAGCGCATGGGTGAGCTTGTCTCTCGCGAGCAGCGAGTCAGCCACTGTCAGTGCAAACTGCACCTCAGCCTTTTTCAATCGCTTCATCTCAGCCTCGCCTGCATGTGCAATGATGGCATCAAGGCCAGTTTGGCTTAGCTGGTTTGCACAAATATCATCCCCTGTGTTGCAGACATACAGCTTACAAGGCAGCAGCAGTCAAATGCCTCACAGTGATTGGGCTCTCAGCACATGACATATATGACATGCATGGCACTGGTGAGAAGTAAGGAGATTGCATTGCAAGAGAAGAGGGCAAGCGAACCGATGCTGCTGTGCAGGGCGTCATACTTCTGCAGCGCGTGCTCCAGTCCATCCCTGGCAAACTGCTGGTAGCGCATGACATATTCGTCCTTTGTCACCCGTGCAGCTGGGTCTGTTTCAAGGTAAGCCTGGACCACTCCCAACGTAATGCATGTTTAATCATTCGCATCTGTTTGACAGCAGTCCTGGCATCCGGCATGCATGCAGGCCATCATGAGATCAGCCCTGCCTGACCTGGTCTGCCGATGCGTTTATGAAGTTGCAGGCCTCTAAAGCTTCTCTCTGTTACCCAGCAGGATAATTTAAGTACAATTTTTTCGAGAGGGCAAGAGGCAGGGCCACGTTTGCTGGCTCTGTACTTTCCTTGATTTCGAATCAGGTGACTTGCAACCTGGAATATCTATATGGGCGATGTTAGAAGGTATCCAACGGGTGGGCAAGCTTACCAGCGCCTTGTTGACTTGACCGATCTCGGCCCTAGTCGATGTGACACAAAATGCATTCAGCTGTGAACACGGAGTCTTTTCTGCAACATTGATTATCTGTGTTGCTGCACGGCCAAACATGGCCAGAAATGTCTGTATTTTGTTAGTGGTATTCGCCAGAAATGTAACACAGAAAGGTAGCTACGATGGAGATCACTCGGCTAATGGAAGTGATATCACGCGATCATTGATCACTCTTTAACGAAAGGGACTGATAATTAGATGATTGCAAACAATTGGCAATGCAAGTAAGTCGAGAAACACCATTTGCTCGACTAGCTTACCAACTCGTTCAAGTTCTTTGTTGTCTCGGTGATGACTCATGGTCTCGTGACTGGTTTCGGAAAGTCAAAATTCTCAGACTTTCTCTCTGGGGGCTAGGGTTTCCTGATGCCCCCTGCATGGCTCTGGCTGTGCCCGTACGCACGTGACCAGGCTTTGGCTTGGCTTCAGCGTTCCCCTTCTTCTTCTTCTTCTCTTCTCGATCACAAAACACCAATCAATGACCTTATCGTATACGCAGGTAGAGTTGACCGACTTCTTTGGGTGCAGCGAAAGATCGTTGTGTCAAACGGCAGTATAAGCACCTAGTAGGCTGGGTCGGTTCTGTTCGACGTAAGTTTCTTCGAAGAACATTGCGTAGCCATTTGTACATCGTGTCACACAGGAGCCTTGAGTCGTTCGCTCCTCTTGTCATGACTCTGAACGTCTCAATCAGAAGTTGCGGTATGGTATTGTCTAGGACAGCTTGCTGAGAGCGATTCCTTGACTGGCGTACCCTGGAAATGAGGCATGCGAACCAGATTGCACTTCATAACTACTCTTCATTTCCTTACCCTACTTGTGAGCGGGGATCAAAAGCCAGAAATCAGGTGGAAGAGCAACAAGTCCCAGATCGTCCATCACAGCCTGGACAAGACTCGCAAGAATTTTGAACAGGAAGCAGGATGGCTGCCACTTCACGATACATGCGCTGAGAACTTGGAGATACCCAAGGTGAGTTCTAACAAGGGTTACCTTGCCAAGATCTAGACCATCTCATGCCAAGCACACCAGACTGCAGGATTTACCCTGCCTGTACATTCACATGCCCATCACAGGGCGGAGGGGACTTACGTTTGAAACAAACACTCTCACTGTTTCAGGTGGCGCTGCTGTTCCTGACAAGGGGTTACCTGCAGCACCATGACACCTGGCAGCTGTGGTTGGAGGCTGTCCAAGGCATGCTGCCTGTTGACGCCATCCACAAGATCTCCTGCACGGCTGAGGCAATCAGCACAGCGGGCCACTCCTGCGGCATGAGTGGCGGCCGCGGAGCTTTGCAACAACAGCACCTGTTCTCCATTTTTGTCCATGTCGGCTCTGACGAGAATTTTGCAGGTTTCGGCCTTGATGGTTACAATCTTTACTCTTGTAAACATGTATGCATTTGGTCTGCAAGCTTCCATTTCTACCATGTTGCATTTTTTGCAGCAGTTCACATGATGGATCAGGGTTCTCCACACCTCTCACATGATGCATGTGCCCCTTGTGCTACAAGTGTCTGGCATGACACCTCAACATGCCACTGTGCTTCATTCTGCTCATGCTGCTGGCATGCTTTGGCCCCTCTTTGTCTATATCCATGAGTTAGCCTTTTTCTGCTTGCACTCAGGCTTCCCACGGGACAGTGTCTTCCACGGCAGGGTCATTCCCACGAGGCTGAAGGTGTGCGAGGGCTCTCCTCTCTGTGAGCTGGCCACGCTGTGCGCATGCTCCCTTATTCTATGCAGCGCTTGAATCACTTGAGTGAAGGGCATTGTTCAATGGCAACTTGAACTATTCCAGCACAAGCTTTCTATTTTGGCGCAGACCCGCTGGGGCACGCACTCCCTGACCACAGCCATCCGGGCGCTTCTGAAGGAGGCGCTTAATGATGTACTTAGTCAGCGATTAGTGCTGCTCTCTGAGTGGGACATTCCCCTGTACCCGCCGCGTGTTGTCTATCTGCAACTCATGGCCGAGCAGGCTAGCCGCATCGATGCTTGCCCCGGGCCAATGGTGCGCGCACCAGTTCTTTTGGTCCTATTTCCTTCGATATATCCCAAGCAGCAGTCCTGCTTTTCCACATTCTGCACTTGCTGCATGTGAACCTAGATGGCCAAGCTTGCAGAATGGCATGCAACATGAAAGAGCGTTGGAGCTGTTGTGTCAAACACTGTGCACTTCAAAAAAAAAGTTCAACGAACGCGCATTGCGATTTAGTGCAAGGGGCGCACCCAATTCAACCCACCATGCACTCACCGACCACAAAATTGTTCTGAGAATAAGCTATGTCCGGTGTGCCCGCAGTTCAAGATGAAGCCCGGCCGATGGAGGGGCAATTTTCTGAACACCACCTTTGACTTCCAACACTGGCGCAAGGCCGATACCTGGTTCTCCCTGATGAGACACCATGCGCAAGCCATCGTGGAGGATCACAGCGTAGAGCGGCAATTTGCCAAAAACTGCCAGCATACGGATACCAACGTATCAAGGTATGGCTCAATTGCATCTGTTTCCTGCTAGGAAACAGTTGCCTCAGCCATTTTCTCAATCGCCGCTGCAATGGGCCTGAGACTCATCCATGGCACTGGCAGATTGCTGCTGAAACTCCTAGTCAGTCACCGCATCATCCCTTTATGTTGATCCCTCACCACTAATCAGCAACTGCTCACAGGGACCCTGATGCAGTGCTCATGGATTGCCTAGATTTGTGCACGGTCAGTCACATGCTTTGGCTTTGACGGGTAGGTGAAGTATATTTGGTGTGCGATACATGCAGGTGGCGGGAATGTTTCAGCGACCAGCACTATTTTGCAACTGTACTGTCTTTCAAGGGTCTGGAGAACGAGACGTTCTGCCATGCAAGCATGATGAACTCAGGAGGGGATGCATCCAAGCCTCGCATGTTTCCGCTGGAAACAGTAAACGCAGACGAGTGCGTCTAACTTTCCATATCTCAGCACAGTTATGCTGCACTGTTCAGAAGTCCAGCTGCTCCCCTATCGCATGGTGGCAGCATCAGCTTGTATGAGTCTCGGCAGCAGATTTTCATGCTGCGTTGGTCCTTACATGCTTTACGACACTCAGGTTATGCTTTTCATCTGGTTTGCCATTGCCGCCCATGCATTGAATGTATGCAGTGCAGCCACATTAGCCTGTCTTTTCACTGGCGCATGCTTTGCCCTGTTTCCAGGCTGCGCGCACTCAGGCAGACAGAAGGGGCAGTCTGCAGGGACAAGATGGCAACAGATTTAGCGCAGGAGCATCTTGTGCACTTCAGCGGCTTCAATGCGACTGTGTGCGCGTTGCCCGCACTGGAATACAGGCATCCGCTCGCCCCCAACTGCCCGTTGTTTGCCAGGAAATTTGGCCCGGAGACGGCCGATGCAGTGACCGAAGTCCTGAAGCAATCGGGCTTCCTGACCCAGATCAAGCTTGAACAGCTTGACTGATGGAGCAGCTGACAGGCCTGATGCATGAATGAGTGATTGAACAAAGAAGTCATGCTTGTACCACCAGGTGGCTGGGTGCGGGACAGAGGTGCGCCTGAGCCTCGTTTTTAGGGCCCTCAAGCTTCTCAGCTGCACTGAGATATCAATGAGCGTGCGGAATCCTGTACAACCCCGCGCTGCATGAAGAATGCATTAACTGATGTTGTTGAGTGGTAGGGTTCTTGAATCTCGATCACCACGATCATGACGCACCGTTAGACATGCCTTGACCATAGTGTGGTGTTGTCTGGAAGGTACTGAAGCACTGCGTGAACATATATGCAGCATGGTGATGTGTTTGCAAACCAAAGAGAACCTTGTGATCACTCATGAGTGCGATTGATCATGTCTGGCAGAGCTTGCAAATTGCAAGATCCTTGAAGGTCCTCGGGGCACTGCCCATGGCATTGAGTCATATGCATGCATGTGCTGTACCAGAAATGGTAGCACCTAATTTAATGTTGATATGCTCATGCAATTGATATAAGTGGTGGATGTTACAGCAACTCTGACCGCTATACTTCAATAATCCTGTGAGGCTTGACAAGCTAGCAGATTGCAAACCATACAGATGACAGAAATTCAGCTGACAATATTTTACTTGGCAAATGCCGCATGCAACCACTACCTAACACTTCAGTGTGTAAAACCTGACACATACTTCATTCTAAACCAATGGCAGAGCACTGTCAACTTTGCCAGACCTCCTTGCGCAAGTCGGGAAGAGAATACTCTGATGTACATATATCAAAAGGTCTGTGAACTGCAGGGCTATTCTCCTGTGCAAGAGAAGGTCCAACCCCTGCATTTGAGATACGACAGCGCACTCTGATGACAAGCAAATTATCTTAAAACAATACATCTCTGGGTGTCCATACTGCGCCCAGCTCAGCACTTAATGATTTACTTCGGGAAAGGTAGTATGAGGTCTTATCAAGGCCTGCTACCGCTTGTGCAGAAAGCATGCACTCTACATACTTCAAATCTGTCAATTGAAGGCTGCGCAATCCCAAGTATCCATTGCAATGCAGACACAGTCGGAATACTTCCTCCCCATCCCAGGCACAGTGAGCCAGACAAAGTTGCATTGAGGGCGCAGCACCGTCACTTGGAGTAACACTTTGGTTCTCGCCTGCTCCGTCAGCCTTTCCAGCTGAACGACACAATGCCACAATCCGCGATGGATCTCTTGCTGACTGTGCCAGTTTGTAGGGTGCCAGCAGCCTAGGCGCGGGCAGAACTGCAACAATGCAGCCAAAGCCTCTGCACAGCCAGCTCAGTCAACGGGAAGCAGCCAAGCAGGGATTGCTGCCACGGCTGCTGATATGGTGGCAGCCTGGCACGTCCCCCCAAAAAGAAAGTCCACGTCCATTCCGTGGGGGTCCCTCACTGCACACATCCCTCCACCAGCCCATAGAGAATGCTGGACACACAAGCATGATGCACTCCCTGACAAGGCTGGCATTAGCCACACAGACCATGCACTGATGCACCCCAGCACGTTGCCTTTGGCGAAAGCTGGGTCCCTCAGAAGCGCTGCCGACCCTGGCTGCAATAAGACATCTGCGATCTGCATGGCACACACGCAGTGTGGCTTGGGGCAAATGCCTCACTTTCGGCCAGGGACGTGAGTGCAGTTACGGTATACTTCGATCCTTGTTCTCTGTGGCGCACCCTTCAAAGCAAGCTGTGGCTGCAACACTTTTGGCAGAGGGCACCAGTGCGCCATCACTTACTTCAGGGGAAATTACCCCAGCAAACTTCATCAACCATCTCTGTCAGCAGCCGGCAGTGGTCCTACACAGCTGAGTGTTGTGCACGACTTTCAAAAGGGCTGGTGCTGCCGGGAAGCCCCTGAGAAGCTGGGGCTGAGTCAGCAGATGCCGCTTCTGCCGCCGCCTGCGGCTCCGGGGCTGCCGGTAGCTGCGTGCTAGCCGCCAGATGCAAGGGCGCTGCAGCAGCTTGACCCTCCGCCTCGATGAGCACTCTGCAAATGCCGAGACCAGCAAGTTAGGCACCTACTTGCCGCCATACCGGTGCTTGCAAAATGACCCGACTGGCACACAAACAAACGGAACACTCCTCAGCACTGCGCCTCTTGAGAGATGCTCCACCGCACGCAGGCAGTCACGGTCCATCCTAAGTATGTAAGAGGCGCCCAGAATTCAAAAGCAGGGTGCAAGTCTTCTCTTTCTTTTGTCTCTTGTGCTGTCTCCATCTCTGTGCACTAAAGCATGAGCAAAAAGCTGCTCCAGGTGGTTGAGGGAGCACACCTGAGATGGGAGATGACACGATCAAAGGTGGGTCGCTGGGCAGGGTCCTGATGCCAGCAGTGGCACATGAGGTCCAGGTATGTGCTGATGTGGCGCAGCGGCTTGCCGGGCAGCTGGGCGGGGTCCGCCGGCAGCTCTGGGCGCTGCCCTTGGTCCACCACCAAAATCACCACCTGCACAGCACAGCAGCCACTGAATGAGCCCTCCGCATAACTCTATGTTGAAGTTTCAATAAGCTCCTAATTGAAGTTTCAACTTCAATTAGGAGCTGCCTCTGGCTCTTGTTACTATGACCTGAAGCCTGCAGGCATTGTTAAGATCTGGGTTTGACATGAACGATCAAACATGGTCAACAGGCAGATGCCAGAGATGCCATGTATGACAGGAGTCTCGTGGATATTGAAGTCGATGGTCACCCCAAGACTTGATATTGCCCAAAGCCCAACCCAATACAAACCTACCTGCCAGGGGCCGAGGTCCTCCCAGGGGATGTGCCAAGTCAGCAGTTCCCAGAGGATGATGCCGAAGGAGAATACATCTGCTGCACAGTCGTAGCTCTTCCCTGCAAGCACTTCTGGTGCCATCCACCTGCACCACAAGGATGAACACAAAATCAGCATTTTATTCTGACCATGATTAAAACGCTAACCTTATGAAGCCTGACCCTTCAGCGACAAATGCTCCTGAGGTCACTCTGATTCAGCCCTTCGTGTCCCAAGTCATAATGGGGCTTCCATGGCTGTGAAAACAGTGATGTTGCAGAATGAATGGTGCTTTCAAGAGTTCAAATCTGTGATATCTGAGATCACACCAATTCAGAAAAACGCGTGCATTTCAGAAATTAAGGATTGGTGGCGCACACCTCGGGTTGGTGGCAGAGACAGAGGAGACGACTGCGGAGGCATTCATGACGCGGGAGAGGTTGAAGTCGGCGACCTTGACGCGCCAGTGCTTGTCCACGAGCAGGTTGGCGGACTTGAGGTCGCGGTGCAGCACGGGCTCCGCGCGCGAGTGCAGGTACAGCATGCCCTTGGCCGCCTCCAGCGCCATGTTCAGCCGCCGGTTCCACCCCAGCTCCGCCGCGGCCGCCTGAACACAGCCGCACAGATGAGACGCTCGGACAAACCAACGGGCCCTTATGATGAAGTTTCAATCAATGAGGTCCCCTTGTATTTGGTATATCGCATAGTGTGACGACAGACTCGCAGGAGAAGAGGCCCACACAGGAACCAGAGGAGAAGTCAAAATTGAGCAGATATCTGCCACTAACAGATCTGCCTGTCCAAGGAGCATGTGCTTGCGAAAAGCGAGGGAACCCTTTCGCCCGTAGCATGGGAGGCATAAAGCCTGTCAGGCACGGCAAGAATCATGACTGATATGTTGAGGAGTCAAGGAGCCTCAGGAAGGGCCCATGCAGCTGTGGGAGCTTGCAGCACGGTGGTGCGCAGACAGGAAGTGATCCAAAAGAAGGAGAGGTAGACAAATCTCACCGGGTTCTCACGGGCGCGTGACAGGATGTCGAGCAGTGAGCCACGCGCGCAGAACTCGGTAACCATGCACGGCGGCGAGGAGCAGGCGCCCAGGAACATCACAATGTTGGGGTGGCGCAGCACCGCCATCAGCCGCGCCTCCTTGCGCAGCTCCTCCAGTAAGCTCGCCGCCTTTGCGTTCCTGCACCCATGCACTCGCCAGATTCGGCACAGGTACCACTTATACTCACCAGGTTCCAAGGCAATTGAATAAACACCACTTCACCCTTGGTATGGCAGCAGCATCACTCGGCTGCAGTGTGAATGTGATGGAAAAATGCTCAATGACAATATGATATGAGCTGTAATAGGAATGTAAGATCCATTTGGTCCTCAGCAACAAAAATCCGAGCATCGCTCCAGCCATCACCGAGCTTCTCTAAAAAGACGTTTCTGCAGGAGACTCGTGTGGCTGCTTTTCAGTAGGCTGGCGGCTGAAAGCTTCACTCCATGAAAAATACAGCCATGTGGGATTAATTGCAGACAGCCAAATTGTGCACTATGTGCTATGGGCATGAATCAGCAGAAAGGATGGGCGTGATGGCTACCTTTTGTGCCTGTTGCAGTCCCCCGATGTGAAGCTGTCAGAGCCCTCACCAAAATCCCAATTGTTGCCTGTCCTCGGGGGAACAAGCGGCTGGCTCAACAGCTTGATAGCCACTGTTGTTTCCCGCCACTTCCCCAGGAAAACACGTCCAAAAGACCCCTGCACTCAAATGCACCACGGATCATGCATGCGCATCCTCAGCATGTAAGCTTACCGCTTTCACATGCACAGACATGCACCCTTTGCGGGGAGTACAGCATGTGTGCCTCAGATCAATGACTACCACTGTTCCCTGTTGAACAAGATTGCTGCACCACAAGACATCATCTGACCGGTACATAAGAGAACTGTGCCGGAAAAAAAGAGTGACAAGACGCCTCGAGCTTTGGAAGATCGTATGCATGGGCAGGCAGTAATCCCCAAGTTGCCATGCTGGAATAAAGATTAAGAAACATCAGGGGAGACATATTTGATCCATGCACCGGGAGTGCACCTCGCCGATGACCCGGCTGAACTTGAGGTCGGAGTAGGCGACAAGCTCGGGCCCCTCCCCCCACTCCCCCTTGTGCTTGCCGCTGACGCTGGCGCTGCCGCCGCCATCACGCTCGGCGGCCGCATCGCCGCTGCTGGAGCCCTCTCTACTCAGCGCCGTGTCTTCGTTGGCTGAACCATCCCGGCCCTTCGACCCGTTCTACACAATCGCCATATATTAGCCGTCAGTGGCATGTCCCCGGGGCTGAACTATCCCGACCTTTCAACCCGTTCTACACAATCGCCAAATATTAACTGTTGCTCCACGAATCCAGTGGCTGATCGGCTGTGAGTGGTCAGCAGTGCATGGCATGGCATGCTGGAATGCGCGTGGACTCTCACAGTAGTTGTGGGGAACAAAAGGCACTGAGGAGACTGACCGCTGCAGCAATGTAGGCTTGAAGCAGCTGGCTATTGTTCGAGTGCTCGAGGCCATTCTCGCCGCGCTTGGGTACATCCCCTGGGGGCTCCTTGGGCAGGGGGTACAAGGGATTTCTAAACTGATTGGCCTGGGGGTTCATGAGGAAACCCCAGGGATCCGGGGTGTCCCCGCCCCAGTGCCTTGACTTTGCCGCCTTCACACCCTTTTGCAGATCCTCCTGCCGCCTGAACACGAGTAGGTAGATGGCCACCCCTGCTGCAGTAGAAACAACTCTGCATCAGGCACGGCTCCATACATCTATCTTGACAGGCCTCGCATGGCAAGGAGGCTCCATGTCAAAGGTTTTGTGCAGGCCAATGGACACGTGTGGCAACACAGGAGCATATCCTGGTATGCCTTTTAATTGCAGCAAGAGGCCAACCTGCTCCGAGTAACACCGGGACGCCAACTCCAATGCTGACGCCGATGGTGGTCCCATTGGTATTCCTTTCAGCTTGGTTGTCGGTGGAGTTAATAGAGCCGGTCCCGGACTTGTTTGATCGCACAATGGCCGTCTGCGGCCCACCTAGCGGGGGCGGTGGCGGCATTGTCACTGCCCCAGCCGGAGCAATGGACGGACCACCAATTGGTGCCTATCAAACACCCAGGTGATGCCCAAAAACTTTGAGGTCTGCAAGTCGTAGCGCAATTCTTACACCATAGTATGTGTGCGTGGTATGTGCTCAAGACACCAGAGTCCTTCCTGGAGCACAGTGCTGTCGTCTTCCCCCACACACCACACAGGAGGAGGAAGCTTTGCATGCAAAAATACCCACGGCAGTGCTTGCATTTCTGATCTCCAAGAGCATTGCCAGCTCACAGGACAAGTAGATAATGAGCCATGCCAGGATCAATATGCCACAATGTCCTGCACCTGCTGCATCCTTAATCGGGGAGGGTGTCACACCAGGGACGAGGTCATTGAGACAATGTAGATGCCAGAAACGTCATGGCCCTTCGCGCGGAACCGCGCGGCAAGCCCGGTGGTGGTATTC
This sequence comes from Coccomyxa sp. Obi, assembly GCA_020887355.1. NCBI lineage: Eukaryota > Viridiplantae > Chlorophyta > Trebouxiophyceae > Coccomyxaceae > Coccomyxa > Coccomyxa sp. Obi. The sequence goes on along the minus strand of AP024993.1, from coordinate 2,917,841 downwards.
TGCATGGAGCGCTGCAACTCCTGTTCCACCTTGTCCATGAGCGTGACGGTGGTTGAGATGCGCAGCGTGACGCGCACAACTGGCTCTGTCAGCACCGGGGGCGGCGCAAGCTGGCCTGTGTGAGCCATACAGCCAATCAGCCTTGGCTGCTGCACCAGAAGTCACCGGAAGGCGTGCTGAAATAGGATTTCAGATGCAAGCTCAAGCACTGAAGATTCTGAGACATTGGGATAAAGCCAAATCATCGAACACTGCAAACAATGCCAATTTAGGGGGCAGAAAGGGCACTGTGGACACCCGTGGAAAAGCACTGCCAACGTCAGGCCTTGCGACTTGGGTATGAGAGCATTAGTTCTAGAGGAGATGATGTCCGCACCGGTGCTGCTCTGCAGCAGCTGCCTCCTGCGACCGCTGGTTCGTGTAACGCTGGCCAAGGGCGAGGCCGGCTGCCCTGCAAGCTTGATAGCTGCAAGCGCCCCTGCAGCACAGCAAACCTCTCCTTGCAATTACAGCACCGAGGAGCATTACTCAGGACCACTGAGCTATCATGAATGAGAGGTGGAGTGGCATGAGACATCCCCACGTGAAATTTGACATGCATGCATCACTGCAACGCTTTTCACAGACCAGCACAGCCTCATTCCAGAAAATACAAGACATGGGATGCTTTGATATGCAGCATTGCAAAGCTCTTTCGAATCCTACACAAAGACCTGGACTTCCTGCAAGGTTGGCAGGAAAGGAGAGTCTCACCAACAGGAGGAGGCGCATTCCCGGACGCAGCTTTGGGAGATTTGAACACGGCATTGGTGCCAAACAGATTCATGAGGGACTCTGCCGAAGGCCCCGAAGCCGGCAAGAACTCCTCAACAGCCAGCAGCTCGATGTTGTCCAACGTGATGTCGTCAATGGCTTCATCCATTGACACAAGGAAATCCAATCTGTCCTGATATCCAAATGGCTGGATGTCGACACCATGCACCTGCCGGATACATGTGCAGTAGTAACTCAGCCCACCTAGCTCATGAAACCAAGACATGGCGGCGGACATGTGCATGGGCCACACATCTGCATGCTCGTGATGTGCAGATACAAGACGCAGTGAACATCAAGTGGGAAGGAGAGCATGCACAGGTTTCGAGGCCATAAGCAGGCTCACACTGAGGCAAACAAAGGATGCCAGTGCATCACCGGAGGCCTCAAGTATCAGAAAACAAGTGCGGACCTCCATGACGACCAGTAAGTATGCGGCCTGATCAGGCGCTGGTGAGGGTGCGAGCGCTTCGCCCTCAGTCATATTGAGCGTTGGCGCTTGCGCCAGGGAGCGGCGGTGCACTGCGCGGTCTGATCTGGCCGGACCCCATGCAACCCCTCGCAGGAGCGTTGCATCTGAGGAGCCTGCATGTGCCGATGCCTGTAACAACCCTGGGCCCTGAACCAGATTTGCACCTTGCCATGCTGCGCCTTGGGAAGCTCGAGGAGGAAGTGCCTCCTGCTCCTCATGGGGCAGTGCTTGGCTCGGTGCATGAAGCGCCTCGGGCGCTGAAGCCACCAAGGACTGCACGCTATGCTTCGCAGCTTTCCCAGTAAATGCCGTCCCTCTGAGCGTTCTGAGGCTTCCAGTGGAGCCATCTGCCGGCCATGCCTGCTGCCACAATGTGCTGCTGCTCTGGCTCGCGCAGCAGTCCGGATGGGGCCAGAGAAGGCCCAGGAACAGCAGCAGACAGGCGCTGCTGCATGTTTGTCTTCTATTTCCCATCCTGCGGGCAAAAGACAGTTCCTGTCTAAGCCCCAGCATGCACTCTGGCAGACGGCTATGGTGCACCTAAGGCCCACAACCTTGAGCCCGTCCTTTCCGGCTGGCAAAAATAGGGACCTTCTCTTGACATCAATAACCTTTCAGCAGGTAGCGGCCTCGCGAGATATCTTTGCTGTGCATTTCTGCCAGACTTTTTTGTCTGGAAGTGCGAGAGTGGTCTTTTCTGAGCCCCTGGCATGCGCACAGGCCTGCTAGTAGTTGTTAAGTTCAATGAAATGGTGTAATATGTAGCTAGGCGCTACTCCGCAGACAGGAAGCTTGCAGGTATCAACTAGTCATCCATTCAGAAGCTTCAGAAGGGTACTCACGTGCCCTCCCTTCATCTCCGCCGGCCAATCAGGTAACACTGATAGGCCCTCCACGATCTAGCGGAGTCGCGGGATCCTCAACGCAGAGACAGGAGGTTGGCAAACACACAAGACCCTGTTGAAAACTCCCAAAAGTGCCCCTCTTTCAAAGAACGCCTCGGATGCTTTAGCCTTGCATGATACACGTGCGAATACTTCAAACAGACTTCACATCGCAACAGCACTGTACCCTGTTGCTACGGGCCGTCTACCAAGTAAGATTCTCACGGGGCCGCGTCGCGATGTTGGAATTGGTGGGGCACTCGCATCCATCTTCGCAACTCCCTTTGAGAATTTCCATTATACGGGAATTACAGCGAACCCTAATGCTCATCAATGTGCCTCAGACTGGGCAATGCCTCTTTGCAAACACAGATCGACAGTCATCGGGCCTATGCGGGAGCTTGGCATACCTTTCAGCAAAGTCTCAAACCAATGGCGTTCTGAGTCCACAATGTAAACACCCTCAACAAATTTTAAACACAGGGAAGGCCTCTACAGAGGGCCACTATTAACAGATCTCTAGAGGCCTTCCTCGTGCATAAACCCTAGCTAGATGATAAAGAGAGGGAAGACACAGTGACATAGCAGTACCCGTGTGTAGTGTTTGCTCCCATAGTCTGCCAAAAATTAATGTTTTACAAACCCTAGTCGTCTACAAAACCCACCACCCATTCTTGAACTTCAATGCTTGAAGTGTCACGTTTACAGGCACAATGCCTGAAACCTTGCTTGCGCAACCCAACATCCCACACTGGATCAAGACCCCGGGCCACGCATTGCAGGAAACATGACAAAATGACCGGTTTCAAGCACAACAACCGCCAGCATATGCATAGACTATGTGAAGAAAGTGGCAACAGATCATGGCCAAGATGCAAAATCTTGGCCGTCACAGCATGGTCGTTCTGAGGTAGTGCTACTAACAGCATGTCACCTACAGCGGGAATGGTGTGCTGCAAAAACCATGGGTCAACCTTGAGGTCTGTTGTCCTAAGACAAGCTGGTGCATTCATCGGGGCAGAACATGGCATACTGAATCACCAATGCAGGGCAGCAAAATCAAGAATCCTAACCGGACAACTCTAGGTCCCGGAACAATCCAATGCTGACACAAGTAAATGGTGCATATACATACAGCTGCTCGTGACAACTCTAAAGATCATATCCAGTTTCATGCAATCTGGAACACTGGAACTACACACACTTTGCCGCATCGACCAAAATTGTCAGCCTTCAAATCTGGGCTGCATGAACTCTAAAGCCCAGAAAGGCGCACCATGGCATATAAAGCCACAAAAGCGCCTTGGCAAGCGCTCCCTTGCCCTTGGATGAAGCACGGCAAGACACCAAAAGCAACCAAGCACCAGATATTGCCACACAGCCCCAAGCCTAGCCCGAACAATTCTTCAACGGCTGTCACGCACGCATGCATCGCCGTGGGCCACTCCCATGCTGGTGCAGCTATAACAGCTGCACCTCCAATAATACACCACACAAATTTCCCTCCTTCTGTAGTTGGAAGCAGAGCAGGCATCTCCCAGATAATCCCTAGCTGCAGCCACAAAGCCAGCCGCGGACTCAGACTTACATGGCCTTCGGGGTGCATGGGCGCTGTGACCGCCCTAAGACCATTTTGCTGTGCCACATTGCGAAAAATCACATGCTGTGATGACATCGGAGTAAGCATGCGCAAGTTCTGTCTCCCACAGCAGGCTGCCTGAACCTAGGCTTGCACTGCCTTGGGCTGCTTGCGTGCTGGCGCGGCCTTGAAGGCTGCCTTGCCGGTGATCCCCCGGCCGGCCACCAGGACATTCACCTCATAGGTGCCCTCATATGTGTAGATGGCCTCCATGTCCCCAAACGCCTTCGCCACCTGTGAGAAAAGTCAATGCGCCGCGTCAGAACTGAGGATCGCGATGCAATGTCTGTGCTGCTGTCACTTATTGTGTGGCACATCTGGCGACCACTGCATGCCGCTCCCATACAGCATGCCTCTGCTGCAATTACAGAGCCTCGGAATTCCCATCAGCCTCCGCTGCAATCACAGAGCCTCAGAATTCCAATCATGCACTGAAAGATCAGTTCAAGGTTAGAATTCAGGGTATAAGCGTGACCGTGGGTTTCAGGGTCCCACGATGTGGCTGCAGACATACAAGGCAAATGCCCTATGGCCCCTGGAGTGCGGTCCTGCGACGAGAAAAACACACGACTCACCAGGAAATCGGCAACGACGCCATTTCCGCCAAGTAGCTCGCGGCCCAGGGACACCACCTCGCGCCCGCGCAGCGTCGTCCACGCCTTTGTTGTGCTCGCAAGCTCATGCGTCATCTTGCCCTGCACAAATTTGGATCCAAATCACTGAGCGGGAACATATGAAGCCAAGCAGCGATGATGTCCAGCCTGCATGACACAGTATACACTCCCAAGAAGAACGGCTATGAGGTTGAAGATTTTGGGACTGCTGACCTCCAGAATGCCACACGCAACATGCAACACAGGACCCAAAACTCACACAGCATGACTTACTTTTCTGCGGGTGCTTGCAATACAGTGGGCACTAAAAAGCTGTACTTTGGAAAGACAAACACCCGTACCTCCTCGTAGAGCTTGGAGAGGCGCCAGCACATGAGGAACATGGCCTGCAGGTTGGCCAGCATGCGTGCCAGCTTCTCCTGCACCAACTGGAAGCTGCCCAGAGCCGCGCCAAACTGAGTCCGTTCGTCTGCACAGCCAGGCAAAGTGAGACACATCAATGAACTTGGTTCACGAATCAAGCTCTTGGTCCAGTTCTGGTCAATTCCTGATGCTCTTGAAATCTTGCTGCATCAAGGTCTTAGTGCAGAAGGACTTTGCACAATACATTCTGGTGCCAGAGCTCCTGACCAGCTGGATACACCATACTCCCAACCAAACAGAAGCACATATCTTGATCCTGTTTCGGAGAACCAACAGCGGCAGGATAATGCGAGCACAGTTCAGTAGAAGGCAACCCACCGACATAGCGCTTGCACATGTCAAAGACGCCGCAGGCAATGCCAACAGGTTGCCATGCTACCATGATGCGCGAGATGGCCAGAACCTTGTTAGTGTCCTGCATCAGACAGACACACTACACATGACAGCAAGCAAGTCTCTGTGATCCTTAGTACCTGCAGCTCTGTAACCACTTCCCTGATAGATTTTAGAAGATAAAAAAAATAGCATACTGACTGGACTCCACCCAAAAAGGGCACAACGGCATTTCTAAGGCAAATGATGTGCATGAGTGCACATGTTGCTCGATTTTGCCAATGTATGCAGAGGCACAGAGCCCAGAGTCACTACATGTTGCCCCACACAACCATGACCTCTAACAGAATCCACATGCGGTGCTTTCTTTTCCATGCAAAAGCACCAAGAGTGAGAGCAGACCTTGAAGGAGGTGACGCCAGGGAGACGGGCAGAGTCGGCCACAAAGCAATCGTCCAGGAAGATGTCGGCATTCTGCACGCAGCGCAGCGCAATCTTGTTCTGGATCTTGGAGGTGCGCAGGCCGCGCGCCCCCTTGCGCACAATGAAGGCGTTGACCTGCACCACAGCAAAACCCGGTACAAGCAGTCAGACAGAGAAACACTTCTGGATGGCACAGGTGACTCCTCAATCTACCCCAAGCACTGAACTGTCAATCAATCAACCTTGCGCAGGCTGTGAACTCATGCCAGTAGCTCCAACATTTCCTCAGCCCTTCGGATCAGGATACTGGGACATAGGAAGGAGGAGCTTGCAAACTTCAAGGGACTGGCGTGGGCATGGCATGGTTTTCAGCTCACCTGCCTCTCCTAGACACATCTAATGCCTCGCGGTTCATGGAACTAAAGGCTGGCAAACATATCAACATCACATGCAGATGAAATTTTTACTTTGTGCCATCACTGTGCATGCAGAAGGGTCTCAGGAGATCGCGTGCCTGCTGAGTCTCACTGCTGCGCGCCCAGATTACAATGACATCAGCAAAAGTGGCATTGCCAATCCACCGCTTCCGTCCGTTCAACACCCAGCCACCATTCACCTGAACAGAAACAATGGCAGGTTCTACTTCCACAGTGTATGCCCTTCACCTTTGCAGGAAGAATGCCTGCTGCAGCATGAAGCCATCGCAGGAGGAACAACCTGAAGCATCCTGCCAACTGCACCCCGCACAGGTAGCCAACTCTCTTTCTAAAGGATCAGAAATGAGAACTTCTACACAGAAGACTGCCCATAGGCATAAGCACCTTGCGTGCGGTGGTCTGCAAAGCGGATGCATCACTGCCGTTGGACGGCTCCGTAAGGCCCCACGCGCCGATCAGTTTGAGCGCGGCCATATCTGGCAGCAACTCTCTCTTCTGCTCCTCCGATGCTAGCAGGCCTGGTGCATGCAAGCATCCCATTCAAGAAATGGCCAGACGTACCCCACCCAAAAAAAAACACGCATGAGCCGCAATGACACCACAATTCACGCCGCATGAGAGGCAGCCTTTTGTCTCGAAAGAAGCTCCTGTTAATATTGCCCTGGATATGCATGTTAACACTCCAAAAGGCTCAAGGTTAAGGCTTCACATGTATTTTCTCACCCAGATGCCCATATCAGTAGAAAGGGGCTCACCAATGGTGAGCATGGCCAGCGAGTTGTGGACCATGATGAAGGTTGACATGCTGGCATCGACGCGCGCAATCTCGATCACGGCCATAGCCGCACCGATCACAGACTGCCCTGGGCAGCCGTAGCCCTTGAGGTTTGCGCCGCCCAGGTTGAGCTTGGCAAGGCGGGGGACCAGCTCGAAAGGGAACGCTGCCCGCTCCCAGTAGTCCGCTATAATTGGCGCCACCTCCTTCTCCTGCACGCACATGCCGACACACGTCACTGTTGCATCCAGGACATATCCAAACAATCGTTTGATGACACAGAGAAAGGACCCCCTGAAAGATTGGTGTCGCAAGCACCTGGCCAGGGTGCGCCAGAAGTAGGGCCTGATGTACTCATGCATATACTACGCAGCTTGCACAGGTGAGGTTTGTCGGAAAAGGACACTTGAAGACCATGAATTTCTCCTGCATTCTGATATGCTTCCATGGAACCACATACTTAAACATGCAAGAGCAGCATTCGTACTGGAACAGAGTAATAGAGTACGCACCATGAATGCACGGGTGCGGTAACGGATGGCCTTCTCTTCTGGGGTCAGCAAATCATCAAAGAGGAATACATCATGCACCGCCGGCGGAAAACTGGCCATTGTCTGCGCGTACGGAAAGCCCTCGTAGTTTGTCGTGGCAAGGGTAGCCTCGCGCAGCAGCTGTGCACTACTTGGCTGCTCCTTGTCCTCTGCAAATGACATGGAACTACGTGCTGATGAGATAAACACATGAGGCATGCACTTCTGTACTTTTGTGGGTTCTATCCTTACTAGACAGGGGTTCTAGCGTGCACCTCTGGGGACTGACTGCACGTACTTATCACCCTACTGTATCTGGTCATAAGTTAGTCAGGTGAAGCAAATAGCAACATGAAGAGTTGCAACTGAGACGACTAATCTGACCGGAGCATCTACCGAAGTGCACGAAAAGACGTCGTTGGGAACCGTGTCAACTGTATCAGGCAAGCAAGGCAGGAAGAAACAGTCACCTCCACCATCTGCGGATCTCAGATGCCCTGCCAAAACCTTGATACGATCCATGGTTGCCCAGAAGACCTCTCCTGCACTCCTATGCTTTGGAGCGCGCAGAAGAATTTTGCCCTCGAAGTGTTGCTAGGCGTCTTTTCGAACAATCGCAAGACAACGTCTACTGTGTAGCGTCTATTCTTCTTATGACAATGAAAATAAATTTGCAGATCGCGCGCAACGTTGTTGCTGTGCTGGCTGCCGACTCAGCTCATTACCAACATGTTGACTCCCTGAATTGGTGTTTTGCTCCGGGTCATACCCTACTAGCCCTAAAGGGCTTCTGTCGTCGAGAGTGCCCGTCTTTTCACGTCGATGTGCGGACGATCTCACCTTCACCACCAGTCTGTACATTCTGAGAACCCAGAAGTGCATATGAGGCCTTTACAGCGAGCTTCTGACGCCCTAGCTGCATTTGCCCCCGGGACCTTCATACTCTTGCCAAATTTGGTGTCGGAGCACAGCACCTGCCTCCAGCTACAAATTGCATTGTGCAGCAAGTGCAACATTCAAAGACTATTTATTAATAATGTGGAGCGTGGCTGCATTTTCAACGGGTTGTATTTATAGACTCCCTGTTGAGCTGAGCGTTCACTAGCACAACGCTGCCTTGCATACATTTTCCAATGGACAAAGCAGATGCTTATGAGTTCGATGAGGAGGACATCGTTAGCGCCGCTAAGGACGCTGGTAAAAGTTTAAAGGCGTCTTTGAAGTCCAAGGACGCTTTATTAAAGGCGCTGAAGGTATGTTGTTAGCCAGAGAGTGCTTTCCTCCTCCACACATCACGAAGCAAGCGCTCGGCATTTCAACATCGCTGCTTCCAAGGAGGTCCCATAGGCTTGTAAAATAATGTTGAGGAATTTAATTGTTGTCCAAGGCTTCATGCACTGCGCTTTCCGAAGCCATTCTGTTAGTACCTTTTAGCTCAAGTCCTAAGCAGGGTGTGATGAATCGATTTTATTTTGTAACAAATGGTCACTGCTGGGCATGTGTGCCACAGCAAACCGGGTCGGTGCTGGAAAAGGCGCAGCAGACTTCTGACGAGCAGAGGAAGGCACTCGAAGATGTCACTGAAATCCTGGGGAGAAGGGAGGTTCTGCAACACAAGGACAAGGCATGACACCATGATGCAAGTGGAATAAGTCTATTCAGCTCGGGACTGCTCCATTGATTTATGCCTGTGGGCAGTACTTCTAAGTCTGTCTTACAGATCCACAATCCCCAACGCGGCTCTGATTGAAACGGTCCTTGTTCTTCAGGATGTGAAGCTGCGAGCAGCATTCTGTCTGTGCCATGTGCTGCGAATGCACGCCCCTGAGACACCATACGAGCAGAAAGCACTCGAGGTAGGCATGCAAAGCTTACTCCTGGGCATCTGTTTATTGGGATGATCACTAAGCTTCTGCATTGCATTGATAACAGTCACAGGGTCATGCATGCTGCAGGAAGTGTTTGGCCTCTTTTTACAAGTCTTCAGGAAGCTTGATGCTCCAAAGGCGCCCTCTTTCCAGCTGTGCGTGTCCGTTTTGGATATTGTAAGCCAGGTGAAGGATCAGCTGACATTGTCCTTCCATTCGTTCTCTCCTTTGAGATTACCATAAACTACTGCGTTAATATGCCAGGCTTATCATCCTTTCAATGAACTTGGAGTGCTGCTGCAGACAAAATGCTTCTTGCTGGCCCTGGACTTTGACACAGATGACTTGATGTGTGATCTATTTCAGCTCATGCTGGATGTCATTAGGTGGGCCCCTTGCACTGACCTAGGTTGCATTTTGTCAGACAGTACCTACAATAGCAAAGGTCCACAATGACTCAAACGACTTTAAGGTTCTCACTCACTGGTCGTTGTTTCCCTGCGCAGTGATGACAATGCCCAGAGTATTGAGGCTGCGACTTTACATGTAAGCTCCCTCCTCGATATGAATTTTGGGAACCCCTTTGTCTGCAGCACACTCCTGCCTGAAGTGGCTTTTTGTGCATCAATGCACACTCAGGAATGTGAAATGTATTGGTTAAAGTTAGCATGATGCGCTACAGCTGTTGAGTACTATGCTGGAGGAGGGAGATGATGTGTCACAGCGCCTCCTCGACATCATACTGGGATGCTTTGTGTCCCCCAAAGATGTTGACAACCCAGCTGCTTGCCGGTAAGATCAGCATCCTCAAAGCTGGCCCATCAAGAAGAGCCCAGCTGCTGGACATTTAGCTTTGTGCATCAGCTGATGTCTCCGCACCGTCTAGCCAAGCAAAGCAGTCTGTACCTTGATTCCACGCATGCCTGGATGTGCTGTGTGTTGCAGTGATGGGGGATTCTGTGTTCAGGTGTGCCGCCCAGTTGCTGCGCAGAAACGAGCAGCAGCTGCAGCACCCCATTCAGCGACTCCTCATCGACATGATGGATGGCAACGCCAAGGACACCGAGCTGGCTGATGATTGCCAGAGCCTCCTGCACCAGGTGCAGCCCTTGTCCGCTCAGATTTTAAATTCCCATGTGGGCAAATGACTAGCAATAGTTATGCAGTTTGTGAGGCAACCCTTTCATACACTACACAATCGGTGGAGTTTTTCAGCTGACAGCTACACCTTGCTGGCTTCTCACGAGTGCTTGCGAACGTCAGTTCTCCCTGGATTTTTGTAGATTTTATAGAAATGTGTTGGATTTTTGGGTGCAGATCTACCAGGTGTCTCCAAGCACACTGCTGCCGGTCATGCCGCACATCATGTCCGACCTGACAGCCAAGGAGGACGCCAAGAGACTGTCTGCGCTGGACCTGCTGGGCAAGCTTTACGCGTTGCCCGATTCCAATATACACAGCGACTTTCCCGAGCTCTTCAAGGAGTTTGTGCGCCGCTCCAAGGATCAGCAGGCAAGCCTTCTCGTCTTGAGATCCTTCAATGTGTTGTGGACCAGTTTTATCAAGCATTCAGGAGTTAGGCAGACTGTTATCTTGGGAGAAAACAAATTTGATAAAGAGCTAGGATGTCTTTCACTGACTGTGGAAGAATCCCCTGCCCTGCAGGTTGAGGTCAGGCAAAGGATGCTGGCACTCAGTGCAGGCATCCTTTTCAATTGTGCATCTTCAGCAGCCAAGGAGCAGGTCAGCACCTCGTACTTGATATTATTTGATATGTCCCGGCAGTCATGGCCATTCGGTACACAATAAAATTGTATTGCTCGTGCTTTTGATGCCATGGTTCCATGATTTCTGTGGCAGTTCCGTGCACCACCTACTTGTCTTCAAGAAGGTATGCAGTGTCATGCTGCCCCACCAGGTGCTTGAGGCCGTGGTGGAGAGATTGATGGACTTTGAGGAGAAGGTCAGGAGCAGTGCTGTGGCCGCTTTGTGCGAGGCTGCCACAAAAAATCTGCAGGTGCTCCCATATTGCCCTGTGCTTTGTCAACACGCAATTTGTTCTGTGTTTGCTTCTAGAAACTCCCCATCACCTCTTGTCACGATGAGCACGCAATGCCCTTGGATTGGAGTAAGGCATGCAAGATATCTATGGGTGTGTAGACGACATGTGCCATACAACCTATCCTGGCTGAAGAACTGCTGCTGGCCTGGGCAGGCTGTGGGACAGAAGGCTCTAATAGCAGCAAGCGAGCGGTTGAGGGATGCCAAGCGGACAGTGCGGAGGGACACCGCAACCCAGCTCATGTCTGTCTTCAGGTGCCACACCAGTTTCCACCATTCCCTGTCTCTCGGTTGTGGGAAATTGGCATTGGAATGTTACTGTATGAATTACCGAGTGTTATTGAGTGGTGATGTTACCTGTGGAATTGACGAGTTGAAAATGTTGTTGTGCCGCGGATTGCCTTCTGAGCCAAAAGTACCGTATTAGTGGACTGAAACGATCGTGTTCACATGATGAAGCATTTGTTTAGATGCAAATGGTTGCTGGCCATTGCAGGGCCTACAGCAGCAAAGTGCACGATGCACACATGGTGGAGTCTGATGAGGAGTCCAACAAGGAGCTAGTCATCTGGATTCCTGCACGCCTCCTGCTGTGCGCCAGCAAAGACGCAGACATGCAGCAGCACCTCATCGACTCTGTTTTCAAGAACGGCCTGTTCTCCTCAAAGCTGCCTGCACAGCATGCCGCCAAACAATGGGCAGCAATGTACATGGAAATCGATCAACAGGTTTTCCTCCACCTGAAATTTGCAGTGCTCTGGGGCACTGATCTCTATTGTACCCCTGCAGTACCGATGATGAGTTCACTGCACAACTCTGAGCACCCTGCTTGTGCAGAGAAGCTATGGTTTATGCTGCATTCTTGTCGCTGCATGCATTTAGCCTGGTATATGTCTTGGGAGCAGGAACGACACGCCGTCATGATGGCTCTGAAGACCAGGTCCAACTTTAGACAGTTGATGAGGAATTTTTTGGATCTCCGTGCTGCAAAGGCAGAAGGTGCCGAAGCCAAGATGGCCCAGGTGATACTTCTCTGGTTGTTTTCTTTGCAATCTTACTCCAACAACTTTCAGTGCCAGCCAACTGAAACTGCAGTGGGCCCCCCACAATAGCCTCCATGTCCTCACACTGATGGTGCTTTACTGTGCAGGCAATTCACTACTTGGCGTCCTACTTCCCTCTGCTGGCGCCTGAGAAGGCGAGGGAGCACCTGGAGAAGCTGAGGGACCTGCGCGACAACAACATCCACAGGAGCCTATCCACCCTGGCGGGCCCTGAGACTTCCTTTGAGGAGGCCGCCAAGCTCTCAAAGGTGCTTGCTCATTATCTCACTCATTTCATTTCATTTTCCGACTTCTCTGAACAAGTGAAACACATCGGCATGTTTTACATGTTCATGTTTGCTGCAACACTGTAGAGCTCGCAGCACCACATATGGCTCTGCAGAGGTGTCTTGCATCGGTATGGGTGCCCAAAGTAGAGTATGCACGACACTTCATGTCGCCGGCCATATATATAGTCACAACTTCCCTGTTGTTAACAGTCATGTGCATGCATGTGAGCATATGTGCTTGCACACCATGCAGGATATTGTCCAGCGCATCGGCTCGCGCGGTGCGCCGGGCGACTTTGCCAGGGCTGTATGCGCGCGGCTGTCCCCACAGCTGATGTCCACACAGCATGTGGAGGAGCTACTAAAGCTGGCGCAGGAGGAAGCTCCTCTCGGCGGCATCTACTTGGGCAGCGCCCTGGAGCTGCTCGTGGATGTGGCTGCAAACTCGCCATCCCTGTTTGCCGAGCTCGCGCCTCAGGTGAGAAGGACCCGTAGAAGGACCTGTGCATTGGAACAGCCTGTCTGAGCTCAAGTCGGATATGCCTTTACACTAAGGCAATGACAGAGTGTGTCTACCAACGTCGTGCACTGATTGTCATGTTGCAAGGGTTGTGGCCAACACGTCCTGAAGGGTTATGACCTGTCGTTAGAACAGACCCCCTGACCGGTGCCATTATCCTTGCAGGAAATTACCAAGCAAGAAGTGCTGCCTTTACGTCTTCATCTTGCCTCACTCAATAAGCATTTGCAGGTTCTTGCCATGCTGGAGGATGGGAACAGCCTGCTAGCAGATGCGGCTGCCAGGATCCTGGCGCATGCTGGCAGGCTCATGCAAGCGAAGGCAGCGACAGACCCGAAAGCCGTGGAGTCTGCAGAGAGGAAGCTGCTCAAGCTCAGCAAGAAAGGCTCTCCCAAGGCTGCGAAGGCGTCTGTGAGGTGCGGGCTCCCTGTACAACTTTAGTCTTTTCATTCGACTGGATTGCTGCTTTCTATCTCAGCAATGTTTGGCAACATTGCTGTCATGAAGCATCTTGTGTTTGTAGGTTTTTGAATGTGACTCCGAATGTTTAGGTGGCCACTTTTGCCATTTTGAGTCGGCCTACGGTATTTGAATTTCTGTGAGGGGGCCCTGGTGGCCTGTGATGTGGGCTCCTGAATTATTTTGTGCAGGGCCCTGGTGGCAATACTGCCAGAGAGCGCACATACTGCAGTGCTGGAAAAGCTGTGCGCGGACTTGGCCAGCGAGCTGGAGCAGTTGGACGGGGACATTGAGGACCACATCCCCAGCATCATGCAGGCGCTGAGCAGCATCGGACGCATCGCGCCCGAGATCTTTGCAGAGCACGCCTCAACTGTCGCAAACTTTGTGTTGGAAGCGCGTTCCTTTTTCCCCTACACCTTCTTTTTGATGTCCCAGGCAGCAATTTTGTTATGGTACTGCAGGAACCCCAAGGTGCACATGCCTGGTTGATCGATTCTTTTGTTTGGTCTGGTTTCAGTGATGTGTACCCCCATCTCACATCAGTCGAAAGCATGCAATTGTTCCATCGCATGTTGAAAGGATGCAATGTCATGTGCAGGTGCTGCTGCCTGCAGACAGGATAGACACTGAGTCAGAGGCGGAGGGCAAGGTGGGCAAGGTGTGGGGGCTCTTCAGCGATTGCATTACGGTGAAAGCGACAGCTCTCAAGGTGCGAGAGCGCTATTACAAGTGTCCTGAGACAAAACAATTATCATGATGGCCCCCTTGCTGAGCAGAAATCAAGAGGTTTCCGTTTCACCAGCTCCTATCTGGCAAGCCTTTGTGAAAAGTTTCATGATAGCAGCACCGCAAACTGCTGACCATGTGGGTCAAGCACCAATTTCAGCAGCTAAGATCAGAAGATCGACATGCATGCAGGCGCTTGCACGTGCATGTGTGCCGGACGACTGGCACAAGGTGGGGGTGCCTGAAGCTACAGCAGATGTTGTCGATGCGCTGGTGACGCGCCTCGCGCGCCTGCTGCAAGATTCCTCAACCGAGATGGAAGACCTCAGCCCGTGTGGCACCGCTGATGTGGCGCTGATGCGGCTAGCCGCCAGCGAGGCGCTGCTGCGCCTGGCGCGCCTCCATGACCCCTCAATACACCCTGAAGTCTACCTGGCCCTCTCCCTCACCATGCAGGTCCGCACTATTGCCAATAGCTTCCACATGACCTGCTCTGCCTTGGAAGTGCGCTGCAGAGATAGGCATCAATAGAAAATACTTTATCTTTGATCACTTGACAGAAATGCATGTACACACTGGTCAGCCTCCTGAAAGTGAAGGTCAAGACTGCTTTTTCACTGAGCGTATAATGGATGGTTTTCCTCTACAGGACCAAGTGATGGAGGTGCGAACGGCTTTTGGGGCGAAGGTGCGCAGCATGGTGCAGCTGCTGAACAAGCATCAGGCCCACCGCGCATCCAAATATGCAGCCATGCTGGCACTGGCTGGCATGGACCCCCTCGACTCCAACAAGTGAGCCCTAGACGGCACGCATGCCTGTCACTCAAGTGCCGGAGAGATTCTGAGAGACAACTGGACGAATATGGCTCGAATACCGTATCTTCATTGATCGTCAATTGTCACTCGGTTGTCAGTAGTCTCTCCAAGCTGATGTATGCTGAGTGCCTACTTTTCTTCTTCACCGATGAATGTCGATGTCAGAGGTCAAGGATGTACAGAGGCACATGGGGGTTTGTTCCCAGGGTTGCTGCGTATGCGATGCTCAACGACTTTGTGGTGCTCCGCCGGCGAGCTGCTGCCAAGGAAGTGGCAGCTGCCGCACAAGCGAGCGGCTCCGGCGGCCCCATGCTGCAAAACTTCCCCGAGTTCATGCTTCCCTACATCATTCAGGTTTTACCTGCTCCCTTCTTCCTGAGATTTTTGTGGCTCTTGGCATTCACAGACTTTTGTCATTTCCTTGCAAAATTGCCACGCGATGCACTTTCACTTGACCCAACGCCCTGACCCCTCGCATACTGAAGGACATAAACTGCATTCCCAGGAATTTTTGGGTCATTTGTTGCGCGGAACACTACAGTGTGCAGTTACGATGGACACAGCATCGGGTTATTGACTCATGAGTGGCTCACAGATTCTGGCACACCACCCGGACTTCCCCACGCGGCAGGATTTGGCAGAAATGGGGTCGGAGGCATGGGAGCCCTTCACAATAATGCTGCAGTTCCTGCTGGAACCGCTCATCCTGGCTTCTTCCAAACAGAGCAACGCCGAGCCGCCAGGTGCAATTCTGTTGCTGGATTCAGCTCAGCCACAACCCATGACAGATATAGGCACCAGGAAAGCTTCTGTGCATATTGCATACTAACCTTACGGGCAGTCTGACAGGCCAGCAGGGTCAGGGCATCTGGCACCCACTTCACCTGGACCAGATCTGCAGGTGTGCAGGGAATGTGTAGGGAATGTGACCTGGGGGTTACAGATGGCTGGTTATGGTGCCTTTGATTGACTGCAATAATAGGGTTTGGATAATAAAAATGCACTTGGTGCTTACAGGCGCGACGCTGCCTGCGATTGAGAAGGTGCTGCGCACACTCAAGGCAACAGAGGATGCCACAGCGGAGCCAGCTACACAGAACATCTACATGCTGTGTGACATGGCGATGGCAATGGCCCCGGCCATAGTGGAGCGCCACTCCCCTGGCGACGTTGTCACTGGGAAGTTCAGATGCACTCTGCTGCTGCCCAAACCCTTCTTCCGCGGCATCATGACAGGCGCGCAATCTTCCAATTTACTTAATGTTCCAGTGGGTATCACCACCTGTACAAGAACATACTTCATTCTTCGCCTGCTTGGCAACAAAGTTGGATCATTCCTGAGCTGCCGGTGTTGTGCCTCTAGCTTGGAGATTGCCTTTGTGCTCATATGAATACGCAAAGCTGAGACTGTGGCCAACATTCACTGCAGGCGATGCAAAGGCTGCTGCAAAGGCAAGCTACTTGCCGGAGGGCTTTGAGGTGGCACTGGTGGAGAACCTGTGCCCCAACCAGGCGCAGCCCCCTGGCCAAAAGAAGGGTCGCACCGGGCGCTCCAAGCCCAGGGCAGAGGCCAAGCCCGAGAAGGCACCGGCCAAGCGCAGCGCAGAGCAGCCAACAGAGTGTGTTGCCACCTCTTCCCCTCACAGCACTTGTTTGGCGGGAGAAGAGTGCATGCTGCCGACTAATGCAATGTTTGCCTCCCTCAACCCAATTCACGCCAGTTGATGCACTGATGCAGCCATTTCATTCGGTGCCTGGTAAAGTACCAAGAGCTTGTTTACAGATCTGCATCAATGTCAATCTTTCGACTGGTGTGCATGTGCAGGGATGGCGGCAGCGCGAAGAAACCGGCGCGCCCAAGGCGCCATAAGGGAACCCAGGCAAGCCTGAAGGATGTGTCATCTGAGGAGGAGATTGAGTCATCTTCAGAGGAGCAGGAAGATGATGAGGGGGAAGCCAACACCACTCCTGCACCCAGCCGCCGCCCCACAGCGGGTGGTGGCACAGCAGACAGGTAACACTTGTGCGATGGTGCTCTGGCAAAATACCATGGTGGACAAACACACACTCATAGGAGCAGCATACAGTGCAAAGTGGTCACCTTGGGACTGAGAAACAAGAGCCTCTGCTGAAAAGAATGTACCGTATTTGATTTGCTGGGGAGGATTTTGTATACTCGTGTGCCGATTTATGCTTGCCCTCAATACCATTTACAGGCCACCCTTCCAGTCTGGAGCATGCTGGAACATGCTTCTCAGGAAGCAAGGGGTGGTTACTGTTCAGGGTGCATGCCAGTCGAGAGACTTGTGGGGTGTTCCAGGAAGCAAGCAGGGAGCAGCGGAAAGCAACAGGCAGGGAGCAGCGGGAAGAGGCAAGAAGGGAGCAGCGGAAAGCGACAAGCAGAAGAGCCATCTGATCCTCAGAGCAGCGGCGGAAAGCGGCAGCGGAGAGACAGTGCGCGGTACTTTGACGCGCTGGATGAGGAAGAGCTGCAGGAGGAGGACGAGGAGGAGGGGGAGCATCCCACTGCAGCCAGGCGTTCCCCTGATGAAAATGCTCAGCCTGAAAATGCAGAGGCCAAGCAGAGGACAAAGGCAAAGCCTGCAGGTGCCGACTTGACCTGACGTGATGAGCTGATGTTAGAAAAGGAAGTCAGTCGAATCCTGTCTGTGTGAAGCTAATTTCTTCCTGCCTGCCCCGACATGATCGTCTAGCATTTCAATCGTGAGATAGGCATGGTGTCCTGTCCAGGCCTGCGGTGCTTCTTCTTGTTTTTTTGTTCAAGAGATTAACCGCTGACTTCTCTTGGTTTTAGCTGTCGCAGGAAAGAGAGCTGAATGTGAAGAGGGCAAGCCTGGCAGGAGGAAAGGAGCCTTAAAAAGCAAGGGACCACAGCAGTCTCAAGGTGCAGCATGTTCCTTCTACCACTTGAAGGATAGATGCGATGGCACTGTCAAGACTTTGGCAGACAGTACCCTCTACATCACCTCGGCTGCATTAGCCATGTGTTAGTGCTTCTAATGTAGATATATAAAAGGGAACAGTAAAATGGCTGGCAGTGCCAAGGCGCTCTGTCAAATCAAGAGCTGTTGGGGTGCAGAGGGCCCCACAGACAGCGAGCTGCACATGATGAGCGATGGCGATGGGGCAGAAGCAGAGCTGGCCTCCCCCAAGGTCAACCCACCATCGTCTAGCCGAAAGCAGTCCAAGGCGAGCAAAATTGCAGCAGCACTGCAGGGCGCGCTGGCCCATGTCACTGGTAAACTTCCTGCTGTACTATGGAAGGTGTCGATACTGTGTTTATGTCCGTGTCACCTTTCACCATTGAGTGATGCCTCTTGAGACCTGAACTAAGGTCCAGATACTGCTTCCTTCTGGCTTACTGACAGGCACACCCAGGTAGCAGCAGAAGTAGGTCATCTGAGGTGGATGATCATTAACTCCTCCGATGGATCACATGACACCTGACCGACTCCTCCAGACAACCTGTATATGGCTGATGGTCGCAGGAGGCTCCAAGGAAAAGGGAAGCTCAGCCAGTAAGGAAGAGCAGCCATCACCACAGCCAGAGAAGCAGGGCAGGCCACAATCTGCAGAGGCTGGTACGACCTTTGGCAGGCATCGTCGGTGCAGATCCGGCACACAGAAGCCCACCGCGGCTGGATCAGAAGCAGAAGCAGAGGCTGAAGAAGAGCCAGTCGAAAACATGCCGGAGGCAGAAGAACCTGCAACGGAGGAAGAACCAGTTCCCGAGGCGGCCTCAAAACAGCAAGGTCTGATTGCATCTCTGACTCGTGGAGGTGCAGCTTGCTGTGCAGACTTTCAGAGCCACACCTCTGCATCACAGAGATGCTCTGTCACTTGTGGTAGTTTGTGATTGAAATAACCAGAGCATTGTCCTTATATTTGTGCCAATGATCTCTGTGCTGGGAGCAGGGGTCAGTGAAAGGCAAGCAGGCGGCAAAGCAGGTGGGAAGAGCAGGGGAAAGAGTGCGGAGAGACCTGCACATGTGGAGACTGACCCACCTGTGCGGCCCGGACGCGGCAGGTAAATCCACGAAGTTAAGTGTTGCAATTCTAGCCACAACATGATTGCAGGAAAATTTAAATCTTGACTGTCTGCTAGCCTGCAAGATCTGCCCAGTTCTCAGCGCTGAAGCAGTTAAACAGACTGTCTGGCATTAGGTACATACATGGGTATCCACATACATGTATGATGTCTCCACCTTTACTTGTGGAGTGCTCATATAACGAGTGGATGCTGGGGCTCAGGAAGCGCTCTGATCCAGACAGCTTGAGGGCGCCATCATCAGAGGACGAGGAAGCACCTGACAATGATGACGCCCTGCGCGCGCCCACTGATGAAGACGAGAGCTCGCCCTCTGAGGATCCGGCGCCAAAGAAGAGGTGACAGCTGCTGCTGCTGACTGCCTCAAAGCACACTGTAATATTATTGTATTAGACGGATACAGTATGCATCACTTTGAAACTCAAGCTGCCCCTGAAAATCCGTGCGCATGCCGGTTATGAGCAGGGGTAGACCAAAGGCAAGGGCGGCCTCTGGGGCAGGGAGGAGGAATCCGAGGCGCACAGCTGCTGCTTGAGCGAGCGGGACACTCTGAGTGCAGCTGCATACTTCCCTGCAGATACGCAGTGCCTTGATCCACGCGGCCTAGACCTGTGGAGGAGAACGAGCATGCCATGACTGCTTCAGACTGAAGCCTTCAGCTACTTTGGTAATAAATTTTGCGATCAAAGGGAGCCTCTGTTTCAAGTGTGCCAGCAATAATTTTACATGGACAGCACATCTGTGGAAATGGCAAGTTTCATGACTTGGACCAGCGGGTTTCTTGAAGCTCTTAGCCACCGACTACTGAATTCTGATGCAGCTGCACCCCGCATGCACTCAGAGACATTTGGATGTACTTGCCCATGCACACACTGCCAATCACCGCAGCTGTCCTGCAAACTCAACATGCCTCCGAGGAGTCCATGGGCACATGTGTGCCTGCCTCTTGTCTACAGCACAAATTGTGCTGTTCAATTGTAATGCTTCGAAGGAATTCATTGATCATGATCGCTGCATTGAGAGGTGGTGAAGCGCTTCTTGAACAATTTTATAAACAGCCCTGGACAAGCAAGCTGGCTAGTCCTTCGCAGCAACCAAAATTTTACATTCCTCCAAAACAGTCACACCAGTCACCCTCTTATATATGGAAACAGGGGGCTCTAAATACACCATTGTATTTAGAGCCCCCCCCTGATGGAAACCTTGTAAGTATTAAACCATTGGGTTCAGGGTTGGAAGGGGTACTAGGGTAAGCTTCCGTCGACCCTCAGTTTTTAAATTGACCGCTGAATGTAGACATCTGGTCCTTCACACCAATGTACGATGAAGTTATTTCAGGGAAGCTGGACATCAAGGCTGCCATCGTGAAACCTAAGGATCGAGCGGGAAGTCGTACTTCGCTTCCATACAGAGTGCGTAACAGCTGCAACACAATAACAGATGAACCCGCTAGCTTCACAATTAATTTACATGAATTGAAAAGTACTGCATATATAGATTGTGAATATTTGATATGCAGGGCGGTTGACGAGCCAGGTCCAACCGGCGAACGTTGTGAGGGCGTAACATTGGCTTCCGGTCCCAATGAAACGAAAGAGATGCATATCCAAGCGGGTTGCTGCATGTTCTTATCAGCACAGCTCTTTTAGCAGCAACTCCATCAGGTCTGTAATTGCTCAAGCCAGAAATTGTAAAGTCGTGTAGACAAATGTTGTTACATGCCTTTTCACTCTCCAACTAAGACCGGCCCAGTAGCATTTAGGAAGATGACACCATGCATATCCAATACTTATCTGCTAAATATTTACAATTGTTAGTACACACAAAAGTGCTGCCTGTGTGTGCTGCCTGGTGTTGACAGCGTGTCACTGCACAAAGAAAGCGACTGGCGAGCTTTTAAGAGCTGATATCCTCTGCATTGTGTCCTGCAGCCTTGTAAGGCGGCGTTTGGAAGAGCTGGATTTGACACATATCGCCTGTGCCATTGATGAGGCATCCACCGAAGACCAATTTGCCTTTTGCTGGATCTGTTCGCATTTCGGCTCCTCAGAGTCCATTGCACTCTGCTTCGACTACAGGTCTGCCCCACTAACTGAAACCTTATCATGGCATCATATGCTACAGAGCCTAACAAGAAACTTTTCCCGGGACTGTATGCCTTCTCGATTTGCTCCTGGCGAGCAGCTGGAGCCCAGCTTGGGCAGAACTGCTGCATCGAGAGTCTGGCGAGCTATGCCACGAAAAGGGGTGCTTGATTGGCTATTTCTGCACATACAGAAAAGGAAGGCTGAGTCCTATTTCCTGCTGCAGGTCTCATGAGCAGGCAGAGATGCTGGGGTATCCCCTTAACATGATGGCCGCTACAGAAGCGCCCGATGCGCAGCGGCCGGAGCAGGCCACGCTTCTGCGCATCGCCACCGGCACATGCGATCCTTCTCTGGCGCCCTGGCTGTGCTGGGTGCTAGCTGGCGCCCCAAATCTGGCCGTCTGCGAGCTCCACATCCCACATATTCCCCCAGGCCTCCCACTGATGCCCAACCTGGCGCACCTCGTGCTGCGCGCCAAGCAGCTGCGCCCCGCAGACGTCCAGTCAGCGCTGCAGGCCTTACCAAACTTACAGACACTGCTGCTCAGCCGCGAGTGGGTCCATGACACCAGTGACGATGCTTCGAGGCTTGCATGCCACTTTGTTGCCCCGGCAAGCCTCAAGAGCTTGTGCCTGGAGTGCATCTGCCCCGCGTCCCTGACCCTGCCGGAGCAATGCATGCTGCATCTGACCGGCATGCTGCGGGATTTGAATGCGATGTTTGGCGCGGCGGATTGGAAACTGCGCGGCGGCTGCCTAAAGTCGGTCGATGCATGGGGACACTGCCGCAAGGGGCTGGCGTTCCACTACCCTCATCTTGTGGCCAACCTGGGCACTGTGGAGCTGCTGCAGCTGCAGGTGAGTCAACCAGCTGTCAAACCTTTCCAGCCACTTGGCCCTCTGCAATTGTCTGACTGTGATTGTGAAGGACATCACCATGCCCCAATTCCACAGAATCGCCAACCTTTTCGTTGAGACATCTGCAACATCATCTTGCTAAAAAAGGTAGATCATTGTGGGGAACCTGAGTCAGCCAAGATGTCTGTCCCTCATGAACTGGGGATATGGGCACTCAAAACACAACATGCATGTTGCAGGAGAGCCCCTGGAACGACACCAGCTGGCCAGCTGATGACTGGACGCTCGGCTACCTGCCAGAAGAGGCAACGTCATGCATCACCACCCTGGCTGTGTCAGCGCAGCAGCTCGTGGTGACTGTACCATCATGGCCTGCCCTGCGCCACGTCAAACTGGATGGGCGGATGTCGATGATGCTCGAGTTCGAGGACGCTGCAGCGTCCGCAGCGGCCCTGGAGACATTCGAGATGTCCAGGGATGATGAGAAGCACTGTCCGGGGCTCCTGCGGTTCCAGCGCAAACTGGAAGCTTTTGGGAGGCAGCTGACGCCCAGGGGAGTTGGGTGGTATACCCTCGGGGAGGGCAATGATGAGGGTGCCATTGATGCCTCAGTTGTTTGCATCTGTGGCTGCTGCACACAGTGCCTTGCTGCGGCCGGTGTCTTGGCAGACGGCTGCCCGGTCCAGGATATTGTCCCACTCAGGAAAGATGACCCTGTTTCTGAAAGGGGAGGCTGCGAGGAAGAGGAAGACCAGTCATGTGATGAGGGTGATCATGAGGAGATGGAAGAGGAGTATAGCGACGAGTCTGGGGATGAGTATGAGGACTCAGAGGATGAGCTTGATGAAGTCATGCTCCTGGTGGGTATCTGGTTCATCAGGCATATGCAGCACCAGAGGATGATACGCCAAGCCGCCGTGCTGGCCGCGTTGCTATGCTCCCAAAACTTCAATTCGTGTGCTTTTGCCAGCTTGATAGGGATTGTGAGGAGGCTGCAGTCAGGAGCTTACTGAGACACAAAGAAGGATGCTGTGGGCAACGGCGTACCCTCACACCCTGTGAGATCTTGTTAAACAAGGGTTATAACAGGGTGAGTGGACTTTAAGACAGGTGGAAGCATGCACAGAGTAGAGCTTACTGAGAGAGAATTTATGAAACCTTCAGGGTTCTGACCCTAGTGCTCCTGCAAAGCGAGGGGTTTACTCCAAGTTTTTGGAGGCAACAGAAGATCTGTGACAGATCATCTGTCACAAATTAGGGCCATGACGGAAGGTTGACCACATTTAGGGACTCCTTGTAAGCTGTTCACGCTACTTCTGTAGGTGCCTGAGACTACCACCTACTAAGGCTGTCAACTGCCACTCCAGGGTTCCTACACATCCTGCGCACCATATCTACGTGATGCCACATTCATTGATAGCGACCACTTAAAGGAACCGGGCTTCCATTGATATTCAGAAGCAATGCGCGCAGCCGTTGCGTCCGGTACCCGTTATTCAAGAGATCACGGGTTCATCCGATGGCATCGGACCTAAACACGACCAATCAAAGGGGGGGGCTTCCCTTTGCACGACGGCGCCACAAACAGCTTGATTGCTGGTTGCACAGGTGTGACCTGCTCGTCCTAGGGCTCGCTCTGGATGCACACCCATCCATCACTCCTCCTGCAGCTGGGCTGTTAATAGACAACTGCTTCTTGATACGGGCTTCGCTCATAGAGGAAGCATGAATCAATTTTGTGGAACCTACTTTTCTTGTAAACTCTGCATTGCATGCGAAGATCTCGTAGAGCAGATGTCTGATGGCCAGGAGATCTGTCCACAGCTGCTGTTGCCTTTGCTCCTCTCGGCCGTCCTTGACATCTCAGAAAATTGAAGTGACATTTCGTTGAGAGCTTTCCCGCTGTCCATAGTTTTTAGATGGAGAAGATCAGCCTGGACCATGTTGTATGCGCCATTGATGAGTGCTCCAATGATGACATTGCTGCCTTCCACTGGATCTGCTCCCACTGGGCCGCCGCAGAATTCATCTCGCTCATGTTTGATTACAGGTACGCTGTTTTGGAGACCACAGTCCTTCATCTGCCTTAGTATCTGTCTTAGCCCGCAAAACTGCTTCACAGCGGCTCTCATGAAGAAGACTGACTGAAGTGCACTCTTGGTTCTGTGTATGTTTTTGTCTTTGTGGTAGCAGAATGTGTGTTATCTTAGCAGAGTTCACCCTCTAGAAGAACAGCACGTCCCATCAGTTTCTCAAAGGTGGTTTGTGATTGCTGCGTTGTGTCAATCTGCTGCAGGAAGCACCAGCAGGCTCGCAAGCTGGGGTTCCCTCTCAAGATGATGGCGGCAGTGCAGGCGCCGGAATCGCAGCAGCCGCAGGCGGCCAAAGAGTTTCGGCTGTGCACACAGAGCAGAGATCCTGATCTGGCACCCTGGCTGCTCTGGGCACTGGGTGGCATGCCAAATGTAACCGTGGCAGAACTTTTGCTCCCAGGCATTCCCACAGGCCTCCCGGTGATGCCTAAACTGGCGCACCTCGTGCTGCGAGCGCACGTGATTAACCCCGCGGATGTCCAGTCACTGCTGCAGGCCGCGCCTAACCTGGAAAAGCTGCTGCTCGGCCGCGACTGGTGCATCGATCAGCCGCCGCAGGATGAAGTCCATTTTGACTTGGATTTCAGCACGACGGGCCGCTTGCGCCACTTGTCCCTTGAGCACATCCGCCCGCTGTCACTGATCGTCCCGGAGGGCTGCACAGTGTCGCTGCAAGGCGAGCTGCGGGAACTTCATGCAATGTTCGGGCGGCCGGAGTGGAAGCTACACGGCGGCTGCCTGCACATGCTGGAAGCCTGGGGCACGTGCCACAGCGGACTGGCGGCAGAGTACCCTCATGTGACAACCAATCTTGCAGGTGTCAATGCACTTACATTGTACAGAGCGTTGACACACGTGTGCGTCATGTGACAGCCACCTAGAGCATGCGGGGCTTTGTTGCGTGGTAGCAAAGTATTGTTTGCGGAAGCACAGAGTTTTCTCATAAAAGCACCCATGGCAATCACAGAGCATTTGAGCACAGAGATCCTCGTGGCAGAGCTACATTCGGTGCATGCCGCAACGATAGCCTTCTTTACCCTGCAATCCACCATTTCCAGGCTTACACTGCGGCATGCCCTTACTTACAGGTGTCCAAGTGTTGCGCCTGAAGGAGAGCCAGTACTCACATTCCAATCTTCCTCGGAGGATTGGATCATTGGCCCGCTGCCAAAAGAGGCAACTGCCCAGATAAAAGTCCTGGACTTGGCAGCCCAGGACCTGGCTGTGACTGTGCCATCATGGCCTGCCCTGCGCCATGTCAGACTGGAGCCGCGCGGCGACCTGACACTCAAATTTGAAGATGCTGCCACGTCAGCCGCCACGCTGGAATCGTTCGAGCTCTTTGACAGGAGCTGCGATAGGAACCCCGGGTTCAAGCGCTTCCAGAAGGAGCTGTCTGCCCTGGTGAGCTGTTGCCAGCCTGGCTCACTCTTCTCTGCTGCTTTGTAGGACGCAAATCCTGCGCTACTCGCCCAAGATGCCCTTGTGTTTGCAACACAGTCATCCCTGATCCTGATTGCTGTAGACTTGTTTAAATGTTTCTTCGGGGACGGCAGCCCTCCCTTCTCGTATACACCTTTTTACTCCTGATCCTATGGAGGGTTATTTCAGACGCCATTAATATCAGAACATAGAAAAACATCTTGTTTTGTAATAAGTGAAGGCATATGTCCTGGCATTCTTGAATATCTACCTTGCAGCATATGCAATGATGGGCAGCTTTGCGAGCATGATGGCTGGATGGCTTGATTTGATCGTCTTACAACTTTTCCTTTTTGTTCTTCAGGGGAGGCGACTCATTCCCAGGGGTAAGGGATACAACAAGCCCAAGGTTCTGGAGCAGCCAGCAGATGCGGTCACAGATGTTGCACAGATCTGCGTCTGCGGCTGCTGCACAAAGTGCCTCTGTGATGCCGGCATTCTGTCCGATGCTCGCTCAGTGCAGGAGATTGTGCCTCTCAGGCATGATGGCGGTTTTGCTGCTGATGATTATGACGATTATGATGAAGATGATTATGATGAAGACGATTATGAGTAAGATGAGGATCTGTATGACGGGTAGAAGAGGAAGCACATCAGTCCAGGCGTGAGTCTGGGGATGGCAGCGATATAAAAACTGATCCAATAAGAATGTGAGCAAGGATACAATACCTGTTATTGTATGGTTGTTTGGTGTACATAACTGGATTGTACTCAGTACTGTGGGGAGGCAAGGGGAGCAAAGCAAGCCCTTTCCTGAAGACTGGAAAAACAATTTCAAAGTGTTTTATGTGTTGAATTGTTGTACCCAATATTGACATCCCACTTGTATAGTGGATAACCCTAAATCCTAAATTAATTGGCCTCACATGACATGGCCATTCAGAATGGCCCAATCTTAAGAATATTACCATAATTGAATATTAATAACAGTTTCTCTGCTTGTGAGGCAAACCATGACCTATTCAAGCACTGCCAATTTTTCGAACAAGAAATTTCATATTTATCAGGATGCAGCATGAGACACCCAATGCGGCCAAGGCCGGATGAACCACACCCTTCAGTATCACCTTTTAGGACAGTATTGAGTTTGGTACAATGCCATGACGGCTTGACTCACTGCATAGTCGCGGGTGCTGGCCGCGAACCAGCTCCGCGGCATGTCACACAAGTGCACTCAGCCCCGCAATTGCCTGCACAACAAAGAACACAAAGCATTCATCAGAAAGTTTCTGACAGACCCCATGGAATAAAAGCACCATTGAGGTGACACCATCTTGCATGCCTTGGCCTCCAGACTTTTGAATAATAATGTCTTGTCAAAGAGTAGTAATAGCCCTGATGACAGGAGCTTACAGTTCTCCGGCACTTGACACATACAGCTGCCCCGGCTGCAGTTTGCACACTCATTCTCCTCGTCCATGCTCCTGCCATGGCACCTGCTCCCAGCAGGCTATCTCAATCGTGCACATACAAGCAGCAGTGCCTTGCTATACCCATGTGTAGCTCCACAGGCCCTGAAAATGAAGGATCAAGTCTGCAATGCCTTCGTTACTAAAGCTTTCTCTGGCAATGCAATCACGTAAGAAGCCGGGCTTGCGTTGCAGATCCGACACAATTAAGCTACGAATAGCTCCACCACACTGGTAATTGTATGAACGACAAGGTGACTGGTGATTGGTAGCCTCACCTGTCACAAGAGCAGGTGGGTCCGCAAGTGCACTGCGTCTTGCACTGGCAGCCATTGGCACACTTCTCACAGGCCAGATTCTGTGCCACCTCCTTGTCAGCACTGGATGACATCCTGCACAGAGCACGTTTCCACGTCTCAGTTTCATTTCTCACAGGCAGAAGCCCACGGCATTACACCTCGATATCAGTACAGGATTTTAATGTCTCTATACATGGTCGTTCAAAGGTTCATGTCAAGTTTCAGAAAGTAGTTGTTAACGGTGGAGGATCGGCGTGGCCTAACGGAACGTCACTTGAAGTGATCGCTCGATTGGTCACCCCGTTCAAAGGGACAGATAGTCGGACCTTGCAACGTCCTTCGGCCCTCTCGGATGAAGATGCGGAGAAACGATGCCTTGTTTTGCAGCCAATGATTCCCAAGATTGCAATTCCTTGGCAGGTCTCTTGGCCGAGGTGCTGCGGATGCATTTTCAGCAGGTTGAGGCCCGCAACGGCGGCGTTACACCCAGCTTCCTTGCGGATAGAAGCTGTTGAGGGAAGCCTTCGTCATAAAGAGCAAAATAAGCCTGAGAATTTGCTAGATGTGTGCTGGTCCACCTCATACAAACGCCATCCGCATGACTGCTCATGCAAGACGTGGGAAGCCCTCTGCAGACCGCATTACCTCCTGTCTCTAGCTATAGCCCGTCCTAGCTATGGCCCGTCCCGGGTCGCCGAATGGTATTGCTGTAATGATAGCATCCATCAGGTCCGGGGTTCGATCCCCTGGAATAACAGGGAATTTTTTCGGATCGTTCGGGAATATCCGGCGTTGTGGCCACCCCTGAGACACCCACAACGGCGCTACCTAACCGTCCTGAAGTTTCGGGTGGTTTGCTAAGGACGGCCCCTCAGCAATCTTGTAAGAAGGGGGTGTAGACCTGCTAGGTTTCATTGGTGCACTTGCGAGTTGACAAGGCTGCAAGTTTTGTGCATATGGCCCCAGGCAACCGGCTGCAGACGGACCTGTGTATGCCCTACGGCCTTCAAGGCTTCGGGTTCGCCTCATACAGGATTTATTTATTTTATTATAGCATATGCATATGGATGCATCGCGGGGCATGCTGCTGCAGCTGATCAGATCTGCAGGCCCTGCTGGCGCCAGCAGTGGCAGGCACCAAAAAGCTGTGGTTGAATGTCACATTTGGAGTGTGCAACTCCGTATCGTGAACAGGAGAGATCTCAGCAAGCACCCTTCGCAGTTGTAAGTGTGCAAAACATCACAGGCAGCCCCACACGTCTCCCATCATGGGAGGAGCTGCATGTAGCTGCTGCGACCTGCCAAACTTGGCGCGCCAGGGAATCTCTCCCAAGCAAGTCCCAAGCCAAGCAACTTCCTCGTGAAACCTTTACATCCAGCTTGATGTTTACCAAATATAACTGACAAATGACATTGTGTCCACCTTGAGAACATTCTGGCCACGGTTCACCAGGTGTATGTTGGGCAAGAGCTTGCATCTGGATTCAATATCAAAAACAAAGAAGCACAATTGAATGAATTTCATGTGTCTTTTTTAACAGTATCGTCTGGTTCCCTCTGAGGAGCCACTTCCAGCAGTGTCGCAGCCTGCTGGTGCTCCTCCATCGATCAAAGTTGAGCAAGCAGGTGTTGAAGTCATGCTTGTGCCGTGATCATCAAGACTGTTTCATTGTGTTATGAAACCATATAACATCAATCTGTTAGATTGCCAGTCTTCGGGAGAGTTTGTTCGCACTGGTATGGTGTCAATTTTGTGCCGTGCACCTTGGGAAATGTTTTCCTTACAAACCAGGCCGTTAGTGGTATCCAACCATGCCGCATCGTTGTGTGCATCCGTGAAATGCCTGTTCGACAGCAAAACGAGGGTGCTGTCAGTTCAGCAGGATTGGGGTTGACTACGATAGCCTGAACTTCTGATGGCGCTAACGATCTGGCACCTCGCTCACTTTAAATGCATTTGCACTTCATATTGCATTGATCAATCGCTCTCACATATTGCTAGGTGAACGAAGGCGGCTCTCTGGCAGGGTCTTAATCCATAGGAGCTTCAGATGCTGAAGTTTGCAACAAAGCCTGCAAACGGAGATAAGCCCCTGGACGCTTCCAAGCTTGCTGCGGAAGTGAGAGTGCTGGAAGAGGAGAACAAGAGGCTCAAAGCCCTGGTGAGGCTGCGGACTGTGTCAGTGCCTCGATGATCAGCAAAACCTTGACGTCCTTAGCTCATTGGAGGAACTTTGGCTGTGTAGAAACAAGAATCTCCCATAAACAGATTTTATCGATTCATGTGGCATGCAATATTGTAGGCCAGATGCCCCATTGGGCAATCACTGGAGCATCCTTATGGCGTAAGTCTCGTGGCATTGATGCAGCCAATGACCTCTGATCAAAGTGGTGTCCTGACCAGGTGCTGGCAAAGCAGAACAAGCAGCCAACCAAATGCGGCTACCTGTTTAAGTACCGCCCTTTCTCCAGCGGCCTGTTCTCCAACACATGGGAGCCCCGCTTCTTCACGCTCAATGGCAGCGCACTGCAGTACTACAAGAGCGAGAAGGACACCACGCTGCACCCCAGGGGCTACGTGGATGTCGCGGTGTGTCTGCATCCTTCCAGACACGCACGTGTTGGACACTGGCGGGCAGCAATGTTGTGTAGTGGCCGCTCTTCGCTTCTTGTCTTGTATTGGATCACTCGTGCATGACTTGTTGAAGTAGGAGTTATGCATGGATGTGCAGTCTCTTTCCTCAAGGACTGATATGCCACATTCTGTCCGCAACTCATTAGAGCTGCGTCTGCAGTTGCTTCGTGACTCTGGCGATATACAACCTCAGCTGTAGTCTCAGAGCTTTGCTATGTGGCCTCTGAAGCATCTGACTCTGGGGTGTCTGTTGGCAGGGGTGCATAGTGGAGTGGGAGGGGAAGAAGAAGGACAATTATTATTGCTTCAGCGTGGTGGACAGGAGCGGGCTTAGCCTCATGCGCATGAGCACATCAGACGCCAATGATGCAGCTGTCTGGGTCCAGGTGTGTTTCCAAGTCTTATCAGCAGCAATAAATTAAGGTATGCATGCCTCATGCCATGGCATCTAAGCCCAGGCTTGTCCTGAAAGATCGCGGCACTGTGATTAGTGGGTTCCTTGGGACACCTTGTCTGTGCAGCAGCAGCTCTCCTCTTATGTGCAAACTAAGAGAGCACGGGTGCCATGAGAATGTAAGAGCACGCTGCCCGTTAACTCAAATCCAGGCATTCACAGGCGCCCGCAGAGCATGAAATATCAAGCGATGCTGTGGAGCATCTTAGCACGTGTGCCCGCAGGCACTGGTGAATGCTGGCTGTGAGCGCCGGCTGCTGGCAGATGCATATCGGAAGAAGTCCCCGCTGCGAGGAGCCGATGTGCGATGGGTGTGCACTGTGCTCACTCACCCACTTGCAGCCCCGAGGCTTTCAAACCCGAATTTTGATAGGATGATGTGCACTGAGTATCCCTTCCACCTGTGACTTGAGAAATGGCGGCATTGGTCTGATTCAGTCCATTTTTGTTACAGAGGGAGCAGGAGCTTGGAGCCAAGCGAGTGAGCCCGGTACTGAGCCCCAGGGATGAGCTTGTCAACAGGTGGAGTGACAATGGAGGTGTGTGTGTATATTGTGATGCTGCACTAACAGTGAGCCGCTGACACATACTTGCCTTCCTGTGGCAAGCAAATGGAAGAGCTACGGGCAATTTGCTTGGAATTAGACAGTCTCCCAGGTGTTTTTGATGTTAGAGCAGCACGCATTAGTCATGCAGCTGATGCGTTTGAGTGTTCCCTGACTTTTGCAGAGGTCAGCGCATCATCAGCTACGCACGAGAGCGCACTGGACGCAGGAGGAGACACGGCCGGCAGCCGTCTGCGGCCGCGCGGCCCCGGCCCGGCCGACCCGCAGCCGCCGCCGCTCGCGGTGCGCTCGGTGTCGGCCGCGGCGCGTGAGTACACGTCCGACTCTGGCATGTCGGAGGCCGGCGCCATACCTCGGCCAAAGCCCCAGCAGCGCATGCACCGCCGCGAGTCTCAGATCAACCCCAGCACCAACCTGCACACCGAGTCGCGGCCCTCCATGCTGTCTGCCGACCGCATTGCGCTCACGCAGCACTCTGGTGCGCATGCCTTCGCATACACTGCTTGCTTGGTCTGAACTTGAGTGAGTGAACATGAGGCATCCAGACAATTTGCCTGCCAGGTTGCCATATTCCTCCCTGCTCAGTGCATTTGACGTACATGCGTTGAACTTTGACGGCAGGCAGCCTGTTTTCACAATATAGAAGGGGCGTGTGAGTGCATTGGATGTGTGCAGGCATCCTGAACCTGATGATGCTCATCCTGGTGGCAGCCAATGCGCGGCTGATTGTGGAGAACTTGCTCAAGTACGGCGTCCTCACTAGCCCGGCCAACTGGCTGAAGTGGCTGGTCCCCCGCGGCAACTTCCCGCTGCTGCTCTGCTGGCCTGCCCTTGCGCTCTCCGTCCTCATCGCCAACGGCATCGAGAAGCTTGGCGCAGCCCGCCTGAAAGCTGAGAAGAAGGTTTGTGCTGAAACTGCATCTTGTTGTGTTGGGGATTGTCGCCAGCCACTACTAGCATTTGTGCCACCTTGCACAGCAGATGCAGTCCCGTGTGAGGCAGCTGTGGATCATAAAAAGGCATGTTCTCATGTGGTGGTCCTTGCTGACAAGATGGCTCCAAGATATCAATGAGTCATAGGCATGTAAGCATCATACTGGGTCAGTGCGGGTGCAAGGTTTTCCATTGGGAGCATCCTAACCTGACTTGGATTTGGCAGTGGATTGACTGGCAACAATACTCCAATTTTGCAAGTCAATTTAGTGATTGTTACCATGCAGGCGTCGACGGCCAAGAAGAAGAAGGACCTGCGGCCGAGCGACGCGCGGCGGCTGGCGGCAAAAATGGGCCGCTCCACAGAGTGGATGGTGTTTGCGCTGCACGTTATGAACCTGCTGTGCACGATGCTGGTGCCCAGCGCAGTTGTGGAGCTGACTCATGCCGAGCCTGTGCCTGGGTTCTTCGTTGTCATGTGCACTGTCATCCTGTGGATGAAGCTCGTCTCCTACGCACATTGCAACTATGACCTGAGGTTGGCGCCCTGCCACTCATGTCAATTGACCCCTGCTTGATATCTAGAACAAGACACAACAACATGAAGTAGAGATGTAGGTCACCTTTGTCCTCACCGCCTCTAATTCCCTGGCGGTCTGCACCATGACGCCATCAGAATGCACCAGGCCCATTGCACCTCCATTCTGCTGCAGTATGACAGCTTGTCCCCATGCTTGGGGAGTGTGAAGATGCCCTTGAGTACCATATTGAGCGCCGCTCAGTTTGAACTCGGCAATATAGCTGATGTCCATATGAAGATGTGGTTGCGCCTTGATGGCGCAGCTGACATGCATAAGCATCACAGTCAGCAAGATCCACAGAGGCGTCACCGCACAGTCATCATGCTGACCGGACTCTGTCGGCCTTCATGCAGGGCGCGGCGTCGCGCGGCGGACCACCGGTTGCATGAGCGGCACGGAAGCCCGAGCGAGCCCGACATCGCTGAGGAGGGCGGCTGGGACGGGGTCACCCTGGTGTCCTACCCCAACAACCTCACCCTGGCTAACCTCATCTCCTTCCTGCCCCTGCCCACCCTCATCTACCAGCCCTCCTACCCCCGATCCACCCGTTTCCGCGGCCGCTGGGTGCTCTGGTGAGAGTGCCTTCTTGTGCTCCTCTGCAGTGTTCAATGACCAGATATCAGCATTGTGGATGCGGATTCCAGCAATTAAGCGACATACTGATGGTGCATCTGCGATGGATTTTGGTGGACTGCAAAGCCTTGTGGAGATCAGTATGGAACATGCATAGCACTGCTTTTGTGCATAAAGTTGCGGCTTGAAAGAAATGTGAAGGATGTGCACCCATCCATGCAACACAAAAATTGTAGCTGCTGCTGCTAGGCGTTGATGTGCAGCTGCATGGTACCTGCATTTCAGGCCATCTGGTCATGGCAAGACAGCGATCACCTTTTGTGCGACACACACACACCTGTCAGTCAGGTCAACAAGCGGTCTTATCCAACACACATGATGAGGCACCTCTTGGCTGCAGGTACGCGCTGCGACTGGTGGCGCTGGCGGGAGTGATGCTGATCATCACGGAGCAGTACCTGCAGCCGACCATTGCCAACAGCCTGGTGCCACTGCGGCAGCTCAACTGGCCGCACATGATCGAGCGCGTGCTGAAGCTCAGCCTGCCCACGCTGTACGGCTGGATTATCATGTTCTACTGCCTCTTCCACCTCTGGCTCAACATCCTCGCCGAGCTCACCTTCTTCGGCGACCGCGAGTTCTACAAGGTGCTGCCCCATGCCAGAGCCATGGCTGCCACTGCTGTGGCGCTTGATCGATATGCATGCACCCTTTGGAGGCACTGTGCTGAAGCCGCAGAAATGTCGGTCATCACCCGCATCGGTCATCACCCCATGATGCACCCTACCAAATGCCAGAATGCATGCTTTGGAGGCACATGGCATATGCTGCAAGCAACAGGATCCAGCAGATTGTCAAGCTGAGCTGTGTCTAGCTGTAAATGACATTGGCTGGCAATGGATGTGGGCACATCATTCCACCTAAAAATAGCCCAAAAAGGAGTTGCAAAGGGCGGTCATTGCATGGAAGGCTGTTGGGGACCTGACGCTGTCTGTGTGTGTTATATGGATGCACTGTGGGACCTGCGCAGCTGCTCAGGCACCAGCTGCATTAGGCACCCAAAGGTGTGAAAAGCAAATTCCATGCTCAAGGAAGAGCTCACTTGCCATGCAGGACTGGTGGAACGCGACGGACATCAGCGACTACTGGCGCCTGTGGAACATGCCGGTGCACAAGTGGATGCTGCGCCACGTGTACTTCCCAGCCCTGCGCGCCGGCATCCCCCGCGTCTGGGCCGGCACGCTCGTGTTTGCTGTGTCCGCCTTCTTCCACGAGCTGCTGGTCGGCCTACCCCTGCACATGGTCCGCTGCTGGGCGTTTGTTGGCGTCATGTCTCAGGTGCAAGCTTGGTCCTGATCTCTCAGAGGGCCCCTCTTTCAGGATGTACGCATGCTCAGGTCTGTAGGAATGTATTCATTGCATTTCTAGCCATGTTTCACAAAGTCTCATTATGGGCATCAATTTAACCGGCCTCACCTCTGTAGAGTCTGGGCAAAGCAGTGTTGCTGGGACAGAAATGGTTAGATGTCAACACACTTTTCGACATTGAGGATACCCATTTCAATCGTACAGGTGCCGCTGATGTTTGCAACGGGGTGGCTGAAGAGAACACTACAGAACGACCAGATCGGCAACTTCATCTTCTGGATCACCTTCTGCATTGTGGGCCAGCCCACGTCCCTCATCCTCTACTACCACGACTGGGTCATCACCAACCGCCCCTCCTGGCTCCCCCCAGCGCTGCACCCCTCGGGGCCCACCTCTGACCTCACCCCCCAGCTGCACCTCCCCCTGTGAAGCGGCAATCCTGGGGATCGGTCTGGGGGGTCCAGATCCATTCTGAGGTTGTGTAGGGGAAGAGGAGCGGCAGTGGTTGCAGGCAGCGGGGTTTGGGCTTCCAGCATGGAGCTGCAATTGATCTGCTGGCAGTTGCCCCACCCTGGAAGCAGACCCACTGCAGACCTAGACCAGTGTGTTATTCATCTTTATGCGATTCCAATGTGCTGCACTGGCCTCTCTGTGGGCACAGTGAAGAGGGTGGGCATTCCTTTCATGCGATCTCACCATGGACGTAGAAGAAAGATAGGAAAGTCGAGGCCTCGTTCCTATGAGGATGTCAGGCTTAGCTTGTGCTGTTATGCCACACGTGCCTTTCAATAAAGTATGCTGGTGCTGAGTAGGTTTCTGACAATGGTGTCCCTCAAATCTGCTCGCCTAAAAGGTAATCAGCAATGGAGGATTGCTTAATAGGTTTGGTTTGCTTGGTGCTCGGTCGGGACCGAGTTCCTGCAAGATGTGGGCCACTGACAAAGCGGTGAAACACACAGGACAATTTGGTATTTCAAGGTGTACATGCCAAAAATAGGCCATAGCGACTAAGATCATAAGCTTCTGCTGCGAAGTGTTCTTGTATGCAAAGTGATAGGTGCGTTATCAATGCACAGGTGTCACACTGACAGTAAGTGTATTCCTGTTATTCATCTTATCAACATCTCTGAAGTCCTGTTTTGCAGTCTTATGTTCTCAATATTGGTTTGTGTAGGTTAGGAAGCAAAAATTTTGGTGCTTAAAGAGCGTAGTTAAGGTCTCATTGAAAGACAAAGGGATCTCAGAACGTGTAGGATTCTCCTCGTCATGTACCCCGACTCTGAAGAAAAGTCAGTTCTGAGGAAATTGTAATTTGATATGAGCTCGATCCTAGTGCCCAAAGCAGCCCAGCTCAGTATTGTCTGAGGGAGGAGCAATGATGCCCAGCAAACCCTCACGAGTTCAAACTATGGCTTTTCAAAACAAAACTGACAAAAATGACAACAGCAAGTCTTCAGAGAGTCATGTTGGGACCCAACCATGGCCCCATCTTCCTCGGGCTGGATGGCTTGGACTCCATTTATTGGCCAGATTTGAACATAATTCTGAAGACCATGACGTTTCCAGTACCAACCACTTCTTTCTACATGTCCCTGCAGTTCAGCTGATGCCATACATTGGCAGTCATTAACGTTCATGACAGTCCATGCTGCAGTAGGATTTGTGCTGGCCCGATATACCGCACAATCCCCCTGCCCTTTTCCTCGTCACCCTCCAATATGCACCGCAGCGCAATCACTCGCACGCCCGCCGCGGCCGCCTCGATGACCAGTTGCCCGTATACAGGGTCTTTTGCATGGCAGGGGCCAAAGTAGGCGCAGTCCCCCCGCTGAATGACAAACACCATCTGCAAGGAACGGTAGCTTTTGTGAGACCTCGGATGGATACTCCAGCTGTTGAAGGGTAGGATGCCAAAGTCATGGCATCTGCGCTCTAGCTGAAGTGCAGAGGCTGTTAGAGTTGATCTTGGCTTCAACTTTAAGTCACAATTGTTTCAAACGGTCCGTTACAAGTTGCAATATCCTTGAGATCGATATTCAGGGCACAGGGCTCAGTCACAGCACTCGTGTTGAGTTGTTGACGATGCTGTGGACACTATTAAGGGCTTCATTTCCTCCACCAGATTTGCCAATCATGTTGGCATGCTGTTTTGAAGAACCACGCCGGCCTTTTGGTTTTGCGTCCCCTGGCATCTTGTTAAATATTAACCCTAAACCCTAAGCCTACAACCCTGAAAGATGAAGCAAAAAATTTTGGGTTTCATGTTTTAGAGATGTGCGCACCGCAGCCTGGCCGCCTGCAGCCACGATGCTCATCAGGTCCCTCACATGCCGCTGCGCACGCTCGCTGACTGTGTCAGGGAAGAGGCCTATTCTAGCGCTGTCCTCAGCACCATCACCACCCCTGCCTGCAAGTCAGAGAACAAACATGCAACAATGAGTATTTTAGAACAACATTGAATGGAGCTCGCAATGCAGGAAGTTGCTGCTGAAGTGATGCATGGTGATAAGTGGGTGATACTTGCGTCCCCGCAGGATCTACAATATGTCAGCAGAAAGAGGCATTCGCTGTGTTCCATGCTCTCATGGAACACATTCAAGGAATATGAAGTGCGGGAAAGCAACCTAGTGGGAGGTGCTCACTTATTAATAACTGCGGGTCTGAGGTGCTACTGTTTAGGCTTTCTGCCAGGGTCACGCTCTTCACCTCCACATACAGCTCGCCCCCTCCCGGAGTGTCCAGCACAAAGTCAACTCTCGATTTGCCTGCCTGCACATACAGCTCAGCATTATTACCTGGACTGTTACACTGAGAACAATTCCCATTTCTCTCTCTCCAAGGGAGCAGTACACTACAGCACTCCTGGCGTCCCAGCATCCATGGGCCAGAATGTGATCCCAGATTCTGCACGGTAGAGAGGGATGGCTGTGGTGCATTGTGGCGCACATGTATAAAAAATGTGCGCCAGTACCTCGAAAGTGATCAGTGGTTCGAAATAAGTACTGGCCATTTTGATAAATGTAGCTGCAAGTGGGAATGAGTTGGAGGCTTACCTCTCCATACTTGACCTCTTTTCGGATGCCTGTGTATGGCAGCAGATCCGCTATGAGCCGCTGCTGCAGCAGGGTATGCACAATGCCATTGGCACTCGCACTGTGCACACCCACCTGCGCAACAAGCACCTCCTGACTTCAGCACCAGCAGGCTGCAGCGTGTACCACACATCCCAAAAACACAAGTCACCCAAGGAGGAACGTAGTAGAATGCCCGAGTCCGGTTGACCTCCAGTTCAAGATTCACCACGCATGGCAGTTTTGCTTGTACCTTACTCCTAAACAGGCCATTTGGAACACAGAGCAGCACAGCCTGTAGTACTAAGGCTTCCAGGCAATACAAAATGCCGTCATGTGACACTCAAAGACAGCCATGAGCCCTGTTGACTAGAACACTAGCTCAAGCGCAAAGTCTCTGCCATGAGGTTAAGAAGAACAGGTCTGCCCCAAGGGTGACCTCTAATGTCTAGAACATTAGCTCAAGCTTGGAATCACTGAGACAAGGTTGAGAAGGACAGGTCTCGAGGGATGTTTCAAGGGTCATGGAGGGGCACTGACCCAAGGGCCACCTGTCTCTGGCTGGATGGCTTCCAGGGTGTGCGCGTACTTCCGCTTGGTGTTGGCCGCGGTGGACAGCCACACATTTTCCAGAGGCAGATCCAGCAAGCCCGTCATGGGCCCTGTGTTGGGGCAGTGCACCACAACATCCTCACTTGTTGCGCCTTGCCCATCGATCTGCAAAGGCACAAAACTTCTCGAATACATGACGGCGTAGACTGGCAAGTTGCGTTCAGATGCACAGCTATGTGTAGGCCATTTTCTACAAGCAGTGTAGGCCAACTGCTTGTAGCAGTCTCATGAAAGGCCCTGAGTACCAGCGTTTGTTGACATGCAATGACCTGAATACACTGCAGACGGTGCCATTCAATGGCACTGAGTGATTTCATGACGGGTTTTCGAATGCAGAAGAACTTCTTAGCAGGTTCCCCTGGGACTACATGATCGGGAAAGAATTTTTAAAAATGAAGTTTGGCGTGAGACAGACCTGAATATCAGCCAGGAAGCGCTTGTACCGCTTCACCAGGCGACCTGTGACAAGACCAGTGATTTCCCGTACAACGAATGAGCTGTTTACTTCTTCTGGTGCAGCTTGACTGTCCAGTGTTGCCACTGCAATGTCTAGCACCTCCCGGACCTGGCTGAGGTCAGATGGCTTGCTCTCCACATTTACCTGCTCTGACACTACCCCTGTGCCGAGATCTGACCCGTCCAAATCCTTAATGCTCCTTGCTGCAGCTGCTCTAGTCGAATATCTGGTACTGACAGGTGACTGTTGCCGCGCTATTGATGAGGTGCAACAAACAAAGGCTGCCGTAGGTATTAGATTGTGCACAATTATACTATCCAGCTTGCGTCGTTTCGTCTGTGTAGCTACCTTCTGGGACGCCATGGTCCAAGGGTTCAAATTACCTGGACAGACATGCTGGGATCAGGACCAGTCCAGCAACTGGGCCACTAAAGAAAACAACATGTGATCCTGGATGTCATTTAGAAAGACTGTAAAAATGATCCATGCACCAATTAATGCTCTCGACCAGAAAGGTGTGGCTCGATGCGCCACAAGCATCACGAGCCACACACTTCCAAAAGACACCGCTAGTCAAGGAGGGACATAGGTATCGTGGTCGAGTATTGGTAAACTTGAGTTTATATGATGCCATTCATTGACTATCAAGTCGTATGCATGCTTATTGAACCATGTGCGGAAGCGATTTCACAGCCAGTGACAAAGATTTGACTGGGTCAGACCTGCCCATTAGAAACCTCAAGTGCCCAAATTGGGCACCGGATGCCTGGAGCAATGAACATGATGTGAAAATAGTGAATGGTGGTAGGGCAGGTAAATAATAAATGCAGAGAGTACGATCCACTATTTTTTTAAAAAAAAATAGGATCTGCGTGACTGAATGAGGGGCATTTGCTGTGTTGTGTAGTTTTTGGTGAGCACGTGCACTATTGACAAGTGTGGCATTGACACATGCGTGAAATATGCTGCAAAATGGCATGGAGAAAATGATATGTAAATATGCAGCCTATATGCAGACTCTCGCAAGTCAATAAAAGTATATACATAGTATATACATGATGTACAAGTGTCTGGGTGCACTGCGTCTGCAACAGCCCCTGTTTGCAGTGTATCTCCCTGACGTGTGTACGTCAGAAGTGTGCAAACATGAAGCTCAGGCACTCTGACTGAAGAAGAAGAAAGAAATCGACTGACTGTGGTTGCCCATAATTCAAGCCTGAAGTGCCCAACACGGGCAGCGAGGATGTGCTCAGTCCTCTCCAGGCCCCCAGTTGCTAGAGCCCAGCATCATGATTGTGGATATCCCGCTAGTCATCCCGCAATCTTACGTGCAACTGCACAATGATGTGCCTTCTTCTGTCTACAACAAGTGTGTGCCTGCAACGCTGCAGCTATGTTGAC
The DNA here is from genome assembly GCA_020887355.1 of Coccomyxa sp. Obi. Lineage (NCBI taxonomy): Eukaryota > Viridiplantae > Chlorophyta > Trebouxiophyceae > Coccomyxaceae > Coccomyxa > Coccomyxa sp. Obi. The sequence continues at coordinate 2,877,765 of AP024993.1, read as the reverse complement.
CATACAGGAAGCTTTAGAGAGAGTTGACGACAAAAGGCCCGGGGATGTCGAGGCGATTCTGCAGGCACTTGCTGAAGCCGATTATGCTGCAGACGACCTTGCGGGAGAGACTTTCGCTGCAGCTGACGCGTCCATAGTGCCAGGGGGAACCCTGACTGAGCGGCAATGGTGTGTTCTTAGAGCAGCTCAAGCAAACGCCCCAGCCTCAGTCGGTACGAATAGCACCTCTTTGTCCGCTTGGAATTTTTCTCTGATCATTCAGTGGCATCATGCCACGCGTGACTGTTGCTGCCAGCAGCGTGACTGATGTGCTGGATGGACTGTTGCTTATTCATACTCTCTGGCCGGGCGGCTCTTGTCTAGTCCTACAAAATTTACTTAACTTTGGAGGTGTGATGTGACTCGTCCGTGCAGCGCGTCTGCTTGCTGACATGCAGCCTCACGAGAACACAACCCATTCGTGCCCCATACAAATTTCCAGCACATTGCTGTTATGTATTTGTCAACCTACATATCTGTAGAAAGTCACCTTGATGCCTTATTCGCCTGGGTGCAGGGTTGTCAGCAGCTCAGCCAATGGCCGCTATGCCTGAGAGTCCGCAGTCAAAGCGCAACCTTGCAAATGAGCTGCGGCTGCTGACAAAGACCCCGCCAAAGGACAGGACACTGGCATACTTTGAGGCAGTCATGGCCACACAGGAGTGTCCGCCATCATACAACAGCCTTACAAGTGAGTTGCGGCTGCTGCGAAAGCCCCTGCCTCTTACCCCAGCCAGCTTGAAGATCATTCCTCAGACTCCTCAGGCAGAAGACCAGCTTCCATGCCTTGTGATATCCACAGTCCATTATCCAGCAGCTTCGTTGGCAGAGTATGTTGGTCAGGCACTGCACTACGGCGTGTCTGGTGATGGCGAGCACATGGTGAATATTGCTACACACCTCCTGGTCACTGGATTCATGAAGGCAGTGCTCGGGTTCCTGGGCATCAATTGTGATCCGTACGAGAACTCTCTGGAGCCGTCCAGCGCTGTTGCTGCTGCAAAGCGGCCTGATGCCCAACTCTTCCTGCAGTCCGTGTTGATGTTCAAGGTATGGGCAGATTTGCAGAGGACCATGAAATGTGCAATGATGCTTATTGTCAGGGTGACGCTGCAAGGCAGCTGCATCTAAGTCACACGCATGTGTTGTGGTCAGCGAGAGATATACAGCCACAATTTCAGTGAGCAAAATCAGCTGTCGGTGCTGCAGGGTGAGGCCAAGGTTGTCTCCTGGATGTTTGAGGATGCGCAGACGGAGCTGACGCAGAAACTGGTCAATTGGAGCCCGGCACAGGGATCCCAAGAATACATGGTATGCTGTGCTGCTGCGGGCCACAGGCTACGCTTCTACGCTGTGACACATGGCGGGCACAGTATGAAGGCAATTTCACCTGAGTTTGATTTGCGACTGGATCTTGACCGCCTAAAGGTCCGTTCTCCATCCTCTTGTCAGTCAATCGTGCATATTGCGCCACAGCTTCACTGCATGCTCCCATGATTTGACACGGCATGACATCACACGACTCAATCTTGCACAGGCAGGTGCTCTGTGCTGAATATGCACAATTCCCCTGCACAGTAACATACTGTGTGCCTTGCTGCACAGCTGAAATGGCTTTGGTGTTGCGCGACAGGTGATGCACACCACAGTATATGCGCTCACCATCGTCCTCCAGCAGGAGCACCATCAGTTGCGCAGCAATCCTTCACCATTTGGCACCAGAGAGGAGCGCAAGCACTCAGTCATCTATTACCAGGGCGAGTACATCGAGAAGCAGGTTGATGTCCGGCAGTTTGGGCAGGGAGACAAGGACACGCTTCTGCAGGTGTACATGGTGCTGCTGATGCTGCCTAGTGGTGCCAACATCACTCACCCCCCTGGTCTTGTGCGGCCTCTGGGCATGCCGATGCTGGTGGGGGAAAGATGGGAGATTCGAGTCCCCGCGGGCCGGCCAAACTGGCCGACCAGCCTACCCGACTTGCGCTGCATTTTCAAGGATATTCTGCAGGGCCTCAGCATGCTTCACAACGTGAGGGTCGTGCACAGAGATATCCATTGGGACAACATAATTGAGGTGAGGCTCCGTAGCTTGCGTGCTTGTTGTATGCGTTCAAATAAGATTTTACAAAATACGTTTGCATCCCACAGGCAACCTTTTATGTGGCCACTTAAGCAATGACATGAATGCCCGTCCCCTGCTATGCATTGGAACCAGTACTGCTTTTATGGTCAGCGAGCACATTGATGACGTGTGCCCATGACACTGAGCTGGTGTGTTGTTTGACGCAGATGCCTGCCACGCAGATGTCTCCCGCCAGATATGTCCTCATCGACTTTGAGCACAGTGGCCAGGCAGACTGCATCCCACGGTTTCAACCATTGTTGCACTGGGCTCCAGAATGTCAGCAGCCAAATGCTCCTTACACCACTGCTGCGGACATCTACAGCGTGGGCATTTTGATGGCAAAATGTCCACTCGAGCTTGACAGCTTGGCATCCGATCTCTGGCAGCACCTGACGGCATACAACCCGGCGCAGCGGCCGTCCGCCTCCGAAGCGCTCAATCACCCGTGGCTCACCGGGGCATCCTGACTCTTACCCCATGCCCTTCATGGCTATTGGGAGTCCAACACAGATCTGGAAGAGTTTGCCAAAGATGTGAACGATACTGAGTAAGTCTGGGCCAGACTGTCTGGCCATTGGACATACATATGTGTATGGGTTGTGCTGTGCACATGGAGGGTGACAGTAAGGCATTTGCACTGTTATGTTATTGTTGGCAATGCTGTCTAGATGACAAGCAGTTTTGAATGTGCACACACACGAGGTTGATATGTTGCACCACTGTATAATAAGACGCTGCAGTACCATATATTCTGCATCCACAGCAGTTTGCGTCTATCTCTAGACGTCCACTGTCGTTCTATGTATAAGCCTGTACATAATCATGTACATGTCGACTCAAATCATTTTTCCACTATTGGGTGATTCCACTACTGGGTCATGATCCAATAATCATCCAACTTGGATGTTTGTAATAATAAAGCTACTAGCTGTGTTTACTCTCATGAGTTACACATGCACTGCAATTGCAGCAGTATTGCTTGCACGTACTCATTGATGTTCACTCTCTGAAGAAGAAGAAGCGGTAACAACATTCCAGCGACGTGCACTGGCAGATGGCATCTAGGGCTCTAGATCCCATGCATGGCTCAGGATCCTGTACAGGAAAGGAGGGCAACGATCGTGTCCCAAACACAATTGCACTAGCATAGATGGTGTAGCCATCCTATCTACTCGCATTCTCTCTTCCTTTCCATCTTACAGGCTCCATACAACACCTCTGTGTGTTGTTGCGTGTTGCAGCGGCGACAGCTGTCCAAAGTCGGGCTGCCCGCCTGTCCGCACCTCTCGCTCGTCACTGCAGATTCATTCCGGTCGCGATCCTACTTTGAGTAAGATCTATAAAGCCATGTTGGGAAGTGTTTACAATGTCTTGAGCATTCCTTTGAAGCTCTGCTGGGGCCATGACGCTGGCTGCAATGGTTAGCATCAAAGACGCGATTGAAAGTGTAGCTGATGCAAGGCCCAGCGATGTCGATGACATTCTTAAGGCGCTAGCAGATGATGGTTTTACTGGAATTGACCTCGCGGGAGTGGGTTTTGCTGGCCTATCACCTGAAACGTATAATGTGCGAGGAAGCCTGAGTAGACGGCAAGGCGCAGTTCTGCAAAAAGCTCAAGCACACGCCAGAGCATTCTCCGGTGCATTACATCACCATTAGCAGCTCCAGAATGATTAAGTACATTTAGCGCAAGCTACTTGGCATGAGTATAAGATGATTATACACTGAGTGTGCTCACAGTATGACCGAGGTGCTAGACTCTTTGAATTAACACACTCGTTAAGTGGCAGTGTGGCTCATCGAACAGTTTTTAGAACATTTTTTCACATGAGAGATTTCCGTGATAACTCATTCACGGCAGCAGGCCTGCTTGTAAACATGAAGCGTCTATGAAAAGCCTTTGACAGACAGGCACCACCTATTGCCACACACAGATCTATGCGTTAAGCTTCTTGTTGGGTAAACCTAGCACTCTTGGCTAGTGAAAGCTCTCTTGACAGCCTAGACTCGGGCCTGGATGCAGGTGTTGCATTAGACCAGCCAGCGGACATATCACCTCCATATTTGAGGGACGCTATGGATGCCAGGAAAGAGTACCCGCCGTTATATGGCTGCCTCAGTGATAAGCTGCAGTTGCTGCAACAGCCTCTCCCCCTCACCTCAGCATGCATGAAGCTTATAAGTCGAGAAGATGAATCAGCAGAACTCCTTCCAGCTCTTGCAGTGTCCACGGCCAACTACCCAGGATACTCTCTGGCAGAATATGTTGCGATAGGCCTACGCAGCGCTATCACCGGTGCTGGTGAGCACATGGTAGTAGTTTCCACTCATTTTTTGACCACTGGCTTCATGGAGGCAGTTCTCAGCAGTTTGGGCATCAACTGCGACATCGCTGGGAATGTTGTCGACACTTCCGCAGCAACTACTCCCACAAAGCGACCAGACTCCCTGCTCTTTCTGCAATCAACTCTGATGCTAAAGGTATGAGTCACTTGTGTAGGTGCACACCATGAAATGTCCAGTGATGCCTGGGTCTCAATTTGATGCTGCAATGCATCTGCATGCGCATCAAAAGCATGTGCTGAGCCGGTATTGTTGCGCGCAGGGAGAGATGAAGGAGAGTGTAAAGAATTTTACCCAAGCAGAGACAGAGCTTCTAACGAAAACATCTAAGTGGAGCCTTGCACTGCATGGAACACGGGAGTATATTTTATGCTTTGCTGCCGCCGGCCACAAGCTGCGCTTCAATGCTGTTGCACGCGGCGGTGGCAGCATGAAGGCAATTTCACCCGTTTTCGACTTGCGCTCGCCGATTGATCGCCTCAAGGTTCTCCTCCTATCCTCTTGCCAGTTGAGCTTTACCAAATGTCTGCACGGCTAGTCGTTACTGCATGCTCCCATGCCAGGTCATACAATGCACAGGCAGGAGCTTTGCACTGGTTTGCACATTTCCCCCGCGCAACAACACCATTGTGTGCTCTGCTCCATTGATTAAAACTTTGGTGTTGCTCGATAGGTGATGCACACGTCAATCAAGGTGCTCACCATTGCCCTTCAGCAAATACATCAGCAGCTGCCAGAAGTTGCTCGGCGAGTGGGCAGTACACACCGGATGAAGCACTCGCTGATCACATATCATGAGGACTATGTGGAGAAGGCTGTGGATCTTCCACACTTTGTCAACCATGATTTGGACAGCCTGTTGAATGTGCACAGACTCTTGTGTGATCTGCCCAATGGTGAATCCATTGATCACCCCGCCGGACTTGTGCGACCGCTGGAGCTGCCCGGTCGGGATGGAGACATGTGGATCGTGAGAGTGCCATTGGGCGTCCAGCGAATGCCGAGCTGTATGTGCCTCTTGCGTGGGCTGGTCATGGACATTCTCTATGGCCTGGCCATGCTACACAGCAGGGGTTTTGTGCACAGGAACATCCAATGGGACAACATTGTTGAGGTAAGGCTCCTTTTGCTTTCAGGTTTACAAAGATCAAGCGCGATAGCGGATTTGCACCACAGCACAAGACGGCGAATTGAGCAGCTGTGTTGTACATGCAGATGTCCCCTACAAGATATGTCTTAATTAGTTTTGAGCACAGCGGCCTGGCAGACACTGTCCCGCCGTTCCTGCCATTGCTGCACTGGGCTCCAGAATCTCGCCACTCAAGGGCTCCTTACACTACTGCCGCGGACATGTACAGTGTGGGCGCTTCGATGGCAAATTCTCGACTGAAGCTTGGCAAACAGGCAGGTGACCTCTGCGCGCAGCTGATGAATGGCGACCCGGCAAAGCGGCCGTCTGCATCTGAAGCGCGCTTGCACCCATGGCTGTGCGATTGAGAGCCTGGTCTCAGATGTGGGATTCTGTTGGGCACAAGCAGTGTGACATAGCCAGTGATGGCACTTGCTGTCTTATATTTCTGTCATTTGCCAGCTCACTGTGGCACAGGGCAGGCGCTAATCCCGGGTTGCCACGCTGGAATTTCGATAAAAAAACGTGGGCCCACCCTATTAGCAGTACAACCATATTTGACATGTCCATTCTGAGTTTGTTGTGCTGAAGCAGCCTCTTCTGTCCTGGCGCTCGCATGCCTACACTCTCAGAATTGAGGCCCTGTCCAGGGCCGTCCATGTGACACCGTGCCAGGGCGGTTCAGTCAAGATCTCTCAATGCCTGTCCATCTAGGTCAATGACAATCAATGGCAATCCATATGAATTTGGGTCCATGGCAGTCCATGTGTGTCCATAGCATTCCTTCTGGTACAAATTTTAATCAAACAGATCCCTTTGCTGCCAAAGCGGTCTTTCCTGTCCATTTGCAACCATTACCATCAAACCGAGTCCTGGCGAGCCCACTCCATTTGTGTCCACAGGACTCCATTGCAGTCCAAGCTTGCATAGCATCCAAGGCTGTCATTCAGCCTCAAAGACAGTCAATGAGCAGCTTCAGAAGTCCATATAGTTCCATTACATGACGACTCGTTCCATTTTAGTCAATTTAGGTCAATGTCAGTCAAGCAGGCTCCATCAGAATCCATTGTCTCCTGGGGTCCATGTCAGTCAAACTGCCTCCATTGCCCACCATTCGGTGCCGAGCACAACTATAATGGCACAAGAGAGATCCAAGTCAGTCAAGCACGCCCTATCAGAGCCCGTCAGCTTCCATTGTCTCCTAGATTCCAAGTCAGTCAAAGTGTTTCCTTTTAACTACTTTGGCTGCCAACAAGGTCCGTTTGCATGGCAACAATGACAGCTGAGTCCATATACATACAATGCCCTCAACTTGGGTCCACCGGAGCTGTTTCATCAATTGGTGTCCTTGGCAGTCAATGGGCCTCAAAGTTTGTCCCTCGCGTGCACACACAAGCAGCATCACCCTCAAACCCATTCCAAGCGCCCTCTGTGGCACAGAGTCTGTGCATCCACTACCCTACAGCACATTTCTTCAATGCAGCAAGATGTGGCTTGTCATGCTGCGCCTCATGCTCAGCCAAAGTAATGCCTCAGTACTGCACGCTGCTGCTCTAGACCTACGGGTGCAGAGCCTTCGAAGGGAACTCACAAATGCGGGCCGGGTTGCTCAACTCTACCAGCTCCCTGCTCCCTCTGCTCCACTCCCTTGCTCCACATCAGCGCCAATGGGAACCTGCATGAGAGCCGCCAGGAAGGCTCAGATGCATCAAAATGCCAAAGAGAATGTACCAACAGCCACTCTTAACACAAACCCACAGCACCTGAGCGCACGTGCGTGCTGCATGCCTTAGGTACTGTTGATCTGGGCCACAATTGCCATTAGTATCTCAGATCACACACAGAAAGTGTCAAACAGGCTCAGGCCTATATCATCAGCAGGACAGGACAGGGATGGCTACAAGCATACCCCGCACCTTTGCACGGTGCCGACTGGAGTCCTGTTCTCTTCTAGGATTCTTTCCTTGGCCGATGTTCATTTGACTCTGCTGTTGTAGCTTGCATTGACTCTGTTAGGTTGAAGTGGCATGAAAGTAGCAACAGTACCCGGCTGTGTGTTGGACTCCCTGCTGATTATAAAGATTGTCTGGGCTGGCATGATCATTGCTTGGGGCTGCTTCTGCCTGCTGCAGGTGCACCAGGGCAGGCGCCCACATCTGCCACCTTGCAACTGTGCTGGCGTGCCCGTGCCTCTCATGAGTCCACCTGCTGTCCTGTGCACTCTGTCCCATCTGGAGCTGTGATACTGCGCCGCTGCGCTACTTTACATTCTGTGAGTCTGAGGAACGCTGGTGTGGCACACAACAGCTGCACAAGCAACTGGCCCTGCATGCGCAGGCGCCTCACGCAGCTGCATACCTGCACCCCCGGTCTCCTGCGCACATACAATATTAATAAACAATTCTTTGATTGACTATTTGGACAAAAAAATGCTTGATACTGCAGAATTTCCGAGGCTGAACAGGTCTGCAAACGCTTTATTACAAAAATATTCACAAGTCCCTCTGCACCTGTAAAATTGTAATAGCAGAACCCTCTACAGCCTCTGGGGCACGCGAGATGTATATGGGCAAGTTGCCATAGATCTGTAAAATTGCAAGCCCTCTTGTGTCCATGACGGTGCAATATCTTAATGGACGCAGAAGTTCTGGGAGCCTGTCGAGCACTGCAAGGTAAATTAAATCCAGAGTATCAGCAAGAAAAAACAAAAACCCCGTCGAGCGCAATGTTCCGCTGTCTGCAGCTTTACATGAAGTGTCTCAGATAACAGAGACAGTGACCCAGCTCCTTGGCACTGTTGATGTATCATACAGCTTTAAAGACATGGACTTTCCGATGGTGATCACTGTCAACGTGCTGCAAGACCTCGTAGACAAAGCGCTGGCAGAGAACAGCAGTGATCTCCTCCATGCGCACTTTGGAGATGCCTGCAAAACGCCGAACCCCGGAACCGTGACGATCTCGCTTCAGGCAAAGATGACGCCTGCTCACAACGTGCCGCCAGCGAAGAGGAAGGGAAACGCCTCTGGAGAGTCTTCGGTCGAGTGCATCAGTGTCCTTGAGGTAAGGCTTTCTAGTACCTGGAGTCCACTCGTGGCGCACGGCGGCCTCTGTCCTTCGTCTCACTTGTATGAATGACGGATATAGGCGTGCATCCGGTGTATCATGTCCATGTACGGGCCGGGAGTCAGTTTCAGACGGCATGGCTGCCGCAGGTGCTTCCTCCTGCTTCTGCAGTCCTTCAGGGCTGACAGACAAAGAACGAATGCCATGATCTCGCATAACTTGTGGTTATTAGAAGTGATCGCATCTCTAAACGCATTGCTGGTGTGTTTCAGGAGGCGCCAGTCAAGGGGCCAGGTGCCGTCATGGCCATACAGCTCTTCCACAAGTACGGCAAGCGCGACAACGATGGCCACCTATTGGGAAAGACAAGCTAGCCAGAAGTGGTCATCAGCAGCATTGTCACTGCAGTGCAGGCCATTGACCCCCAGCTGCCAACCAAGGGGCTGAAGACCAGGCTCTACAGGTAAATGGCATGTCTGCACAACCTGCACATACACATGCAATGCAAGTCATGTACCAATGAATTGCGAAGCTGCTTCATTGGCATGCATGTCCTGCACGCATGCATGTGCTCATGCACCAGCTAATCCAGCAACAGAGGAGAGGCGACAGAATCACATGCTCCTCTGTACATTCATTCCCATGTGTCGCTCATTTCATAGCACCAGAGTATTCAAGGAGCAGATGATAGTGCATGTGGCTGCAGAACCATAATAATGTGCCAGGACTAAATCAGCATGGTGCTCAAACGATGCCAGGTTTGCTAGCGACACCGGCGGCCGCACTGATCAAGGCATGGAGCCCAAGACCACAGATGAACAGGCCATGCAGTGAGAAGAAGGTGAAGAAGAAGCAGGCCGCGCAGCAGCTGGCTGCTTCATGGCAGACAGAATTCAAGGCAGACATCGAGCAGGGCAAGATGCCAGAGCAATTCCAAGGCATGCACCTATGTTTTGCCCTGCCACTCTGCTACACACCTACATTGAGATGTTGTCAGATTTGTGTGATGTGCATCAAACTCATCGCTGCTACTTTAAACAAAGAAGGCATAGCATTGTCCCATGCATGTCCTGTGATGTGCACTTGCTATGGCTCAGAGAGTTGGCTGTCAAAACATTCCCAGACTGATTGCCGCTTGTTGCACAGAGGATGTGAAGCAGCACCAGGTCAGCTGGAAGTCGCTCATCGAGGCTGAGGAGGCGCTGAAGAAGGTGAGACACTGCCATGCCTGATGTAGTTGTTTCAGCACACTTCCAGGCAAGTGCATGTGACTCGCTGACCCTGGAGGTGCCAGACCCTGGTGTTGAAATTGTACAGGCTTTGACAGCTCATCATGTGGACATGGCAATGCATCAGGCCTTCATGCCTTCTGATCTACAGATATCTCTGCATGCTACCACACGCTTGCACCCTTCTGCAGCATGACCAGTGCCTGGCAATGCTTGCACTGATGTGCTCTGTGCCATGCAGAAGAGGAAAGCTCTTGCAGGAAAACGAAAGCACAGCGAGGTTGATGACACCACCGCAGAAGACAGTGTCGCTAACAACTTATTCTCAGCAGAGTGCCAGGTTTGCTGCCCCTTCCCAGTGTTACTGCTCTGCTGTGCTTGCACCAGCTAGTTCAAATGCAAGCTGACGATTCCAAGCTGCATTGTGCAGGACAATGAGCCAGAGGAGTGACGATCCCATCCAGGGTTCAGCAATCAATAAAGGTGTGCGGATTCCCCAGCCAACATGCACTATAGCTTTAAATATATAGCCAAGACAACTTGTGCAGGGCTTCATATTTCCAGCTTTTGTGTGCTTCACCTTGCAGGAAATCACTTCAGCCAAGAATTCTTTGCCACATAGCTGCCTGCCAGCTGGCTGCGCAGCAGACCTTTAACCAAGTTTGATGGAACGCTGCAGCTTGGCGAGGCGCAGACTTTCACCCAGGCACTGCTGTGGTGTGCGCAGCTATAAGACGGCAATGGAGAGGGTCCCTGAGCAGTACAAAGAAGAACTGAATACAACAATTTGAACACTTGAGGAATAAATGGATTGAATAGCATGTGATAGACACCCAGTGACTGTGATTGTGTGCCAGAGCACGTCATGATTGGACACTGCCTGCATTTGATTGAGAACGGCCTGTAATGGACATCTATTGACAGAAGTGAGTGCCCGATGCATCTGCATGGCATGGCATGGAAGCAAGAAGACACTGGTGGAACACTTTGGCCACAAATGGAAGGTGCTGGATTGACGGGGAGCCTTTGGTGGAGAATGGATGAATTTGGAAATGCTAGGAAATCATTTGACTCAGCAGGACCAAGTTGACCAGCCAGGCTGGCTATTGAACACTTTGGAAGTCATGGACTTCCCTGCACATCAAAGTTTGTCCATTGCAATCCAGCTGTGTCCATGCTGGTCCTTGAAAACACTGTCCATCAGCGTCCACTAGAGTCCATGTGCAGACCCACAGAATCAAAAGTGACCGTAACACGTTTCCGCAAAGGTCAATGGCTATCCAATGGCAGCAGTCCATGTTCATACATTGGAGTCCATGGCATCCATGCCTTTCCAATGCCCACCGTTTGACTGGAGGTCAACACGAGTCCGCAGAAGGCCATTCCACTCCATGCATGGCAAAAGGCATCCATACAATTCCAACACAGTCCATCACATTCCATTGCAGTCCATGAAAAGCGTTGGACTCCGATGGAATCTGATTGATTCTCATTGACGGCCACGGTCTCCCGTGGCTTCACATGGACGCCCCTGGACAGGGCCCCAATACTGAGAGTGCTAGGCCTGTGATTTATGCACTGATATGATTTTTTAATTTCTTGTGATCACAAAATCATGATTTTGGTTCTCAGCGGCAACATGGGTCAGGTTTACTGCAGGCAGAATTTGACAATTGACCTGCACCTATAGCAAAAATTATTTGCAGTATATCTTGACATCGACAAGTCACCTGTGTGTAATCATGACGCTCAGGCATTCTGACCATAGCTGCCCAAATGGGCAGAGAGACTGTGCCCTCATCTTCCCCTGGCCCAGCCTTCCAAAAGAAAAATGCTCTAGCGTCTTGAAGCTGTAACAAATCTTGCAAGTCAAACGAGAAAGTTGGCACTGTGGCATAGCTGATAAGAGGCATAAAGAGCAGCGATCTGGTATGGCCAGAACAGAAAAGAGGCTGACAAAAGCTAAAAAGCAACGAGGTGACAGCGATGACAAAGATGAAGACTTGGAAGACGACCTTCAAGGAGAGGAGGATGATTTGGCGCCAAGCGCAAAGAGGAGAAGGAGCGCTTTTATTGATGATGCAGCTGAGGAGGAAGACGACGAGGTTGAAACATTCTACTTTCACATGCATTTGTATTCTGCAAATCAGGACCATGGGCCAAGGTCTCAGGTGTCATGACTTGCGCGAGAGTCAAACTCAGTTGTCCCAAGGTTCATGAACCTGTAGTATGGCTCTGTGGATGTTTTATCACCATGCCTTGATCATGCTTCCCATCTACGATACTGCTGCTTGTCTAAAAAAGTGCTCAGCATGCTGACAAGTATAGCCCTAACGTCTTTCTGTATCCTTCCTTGGTTTCTCAGGACGACGAGGAAGACGAGGGTGATGGTAGGCGTGGCAAGAAACGGCTCAAGCGCTCGAGGTTTGTAGACGATATAGCAGCTGTGGATGAGGATGAGGAAGAGGAGGAAGACGACCAGGTAAATCTTGGCCTTCTGAAGCTCAGTTGTTGCCTTTACTGATCCTTTCGCCGCCAGCCAAGATCCCTTTATGTGCTTGTTGCTACTGAACATGACATTTGTTTGGTGTGTCACAGGATGAAGGTGACGATCAGTTCCTGCTGGACGAGGGTGAGGAGCTGCCAGAGGTGGAGGATGTTGGTAGAAGGTCTGCACCCCGCTCAAGCCTCCGTCATCTATGTCATCGTGACAGGATTTGCTTGTCCTTGTTAGCATTAAGGCTGAAACTGCTACCTTCCTGTGCAGAGATAGATAAGTACTCTTCTGCCCATGTTGCAGCACAACTGATGGTAGGTGCTAGTATCTCCAAGTCCACGCTGCAGAGTAGCTGGAAAGGACTTGAATGCAACAATCATGGAGCATCTCTAGTGCTATACCTGCACCTATTCCTCAACCTGTGTCTGGCACAGTTTGTTGAGTACAGTGGTATGTTGCTCATATGAAGACAAGATTCAGGGGAGCCTTCAGAGCGTTGGATGACTCTCCACTGCTATCACTTGGTCGAGAGGGAGCACCATGTAGCGCTCTCTGCACTGGACAATTGATAATCGTTTAGTTGTGTGACAGGTACGATGACCGGGCGGCCATGATCAGGCGCCAGGATGAGGAGCTGGATGCGGAACAGCTGGAGGCGTATGTGCAGCAGCGCTTCGGCAACCAGCGCGACGCCGCGGCTGACTTTGGGGACGGCGTGGAAGCAGGTGCTCGCCCTCATCCTGGCAAGGGCTGGCCCACAATTGATTGATCCTGGTGGGACTCCCCCTGCTCTTTGTGGAGCTTTACGAAGGGGCTTTGCTGCTGAGGATGCAGCAGTGAAGGGCGGTTGCTGCCCTTTTGTCTTGAGAGTCCTGTGTTCCTGCAGTGCGTTCGCACTCAAAGCTAGGTGGTGTCTGGGTGCTCCTGAAATGCTCCTACTCTACAAGCGGTTACCTTGCAACAAGAGGAGTCTGCGGCGTACCTTGGCCATCAGATCGTGCAGGCCATCTTGAGCATTTCAAGAAGCACATTTCCCATCATCATGCAGAGGCCATCTTCATGTGCCAGCTCTTCAATTTGATGTGGTGTGAAGAGCAGGCGCATATCTGTTTTTCTAGAGGTGAATGCATCACCCTTTGCATGGTTGAAGAGTGGGTTCTCAGTGCTTACCTGCTGCCTGTCCAGGCGCGGTGCAGCAGCAGGCGCTCCTGCCGACGCACGCCGACCCCAAACTGTGGACAGTGGAGACTCGGGGCGGATCCGCGCGCGAAGCTTGTGTTAAGCTCATGCAGAAGGCCATCAACAAGGCTGCTGCCGGCGAGCCGCTGCTCATCCGCTCGGTCTTCTACCAGGAACACCTCAAGGTGCGCTCAGACCTCTGCACATGGGTTCCTTTGGGCCATGGGTATCTCCTTGCTGCATCATTTTTGGGTATGTGATGCAGCTCCTCAATATGCCTTCATGGCGTTGCCTGCCGAACAATTGTTGATGATCGTTGGGGTAAATTCTCTTCATGAATCATAAGAAAGTGCAGGGTGCAAAACAACTGCTGCACTCTGTTGCAGGGGTATATCTATGTTGAGGCACACAAGGAGAGCCATGTGAAGGAGGCAATTCGGGGCCTGACTTGCCTTTTCTATGGCAAGGGCGGCCAGCTGGTGCCCATGAAGGAAATGGTGGATGCCATCACAGTCAAATCCACCGCCAAGGGCAGCAACATTGGTGTATCTCATCAGCCTCAAACATTACATTCTCTTCACATCAGGCCCACCCCAAGTCTCTCTCTGTGTGTGTCTGGTTAACAGAAAGGCATCTTTGTTTCTGCTGCTCACTTGATTGGCAGTTTAGCGTTGCACTCCTGATGTCATCAATTGCATGCTTCAATGACTTTGGGCTGCATTTTTTGCTTGTAGCAGCTCAGATGAAGTGCATAGATTGAATGTGTGGAAAGTTGCAGCAGATTTCGTGAACAGAGGAGCAATATTGGTGTTATTCACACTGTTGAATGTTTGTGAGCAGAGGAGGGTGCATGGGTGCGCGTGAAAATTGGCCCTTATAGCGGCGACCTGGGCAAAGTGGTCAGCGTGGACTACAACGCTGACACAGCGCATGTTAAGGTAATTCCACATGCCTTCATTGTCTTCTTGGATGCTGCTTTGTCTGCCTGCACTTAGTAAGTAATTTTGCCACGTCAATATGTGTCTCACTAGTTTAATCCATGGGAAAGCCTCCTTCTGGACTGTCAAGTAATGTGTAGTAGCTGGCATGACATAATATCTGCCCGATTTCAGTGGATTGACCCAGCTGATTTACAAAGCACACAGCAGAAAACATGTGTAGAGCGTACTTCACTTCTTCTCTCCACGCTCCCTCAACACAGCACCCTTATATGGGCCGAATACCGTGATTGGGCGTCTCAGGAGCTCCTGTAATTCAGGTGGCTGATGATGATGATTATTTCAGGTGATTCCTCGTCTGGACTACGCAGCGATGGTGCCAAAGGAAGAGCGCCGAGAGCAAGGCCCCCCTGCAACAGGAAGGAAGCCTCGGCCGCCTGCCAGGTACACCTCCGTGCATTATCCATCACGTTGGATGCTCAGCTGGAATGGGTAACCAAATAGGCCATCATAAGGCAGGCTATCCGCCCTGCAACAAGGCCAAAGATGCTGTAGAATTGAGCCGTGCCATGTTAATTATTTTTGGTATGCTTTATCTCGTCACACTAGACAGATATTTTGCCTTGCACCTTCCTCAGAACCTGGTGACTTGAGTTAACATCTGAACCTGGGCCGGGCTGAAATTTGCAACACCTGGATTATGCCTGAACAGCGGGGCAGGTTATCATGCATTGACAGACATTCACCGTTGTACTGGACATCAATACAACTCGATTGAGTTCCTTTTATCTGCGGAGTCTATGTGCATATGTAGCATCATCGACCACATCACAAAATTCCTGTGATGTCGTCAGGGGTGGAACATCTGCACATACACAGATTTTGCTGTACTCGGGGTCTTTGGTGCATCATGCAGGGCATTCTCACTCGCGGATGCAAAGGACCAAGGTCTGATAGTGGAGCAGCGGCGAAAGCCTGGCGGCTCGGGGAATTACTACATCCTCAAGAACCAGCACTATGAGGACGGCTACCTCATCAAGCAGTATGGCCGGGCGCGCTTGGAGCTTGTCTCTGGGCTGCCGCCGCTGGAAGAACTGCAGCGCTTCAATGAGGTGGGAGCTCAAGACGGGTGCATGCAGATTTGGTGATGGTCTCCGCAATGCAGTCTTCGTCCTTGACATTATGTGGGGGGACTTGCGACAAGTACATCAAAGGCTCTTTCTCTCTTGTGTCGGCAAGGTATGGCTGGATGTTGGACTGTTGGCTGTCAAGTACTGCGCGCTGGTAGCCTGTACAGCATGTGAGCTCTACTGTAGTGATTAGAGCAACAGCGTCTTTTTCTCTTCTTGTCTGATTCGGTTGTTGGTTGTCATGATATCCCACGTAGTCAATATATGTGGCATTTCTGTGATATTACCTGCTCATCAGACTGATCATGTGGGAGGAACGTTGCCTTCTCATGAGGCTTTAGTATGGACAGAGATGGACCCCCAAAAAGGTGGAAAGCAGCTGCTGCTGGAGTCGCCCTCGGCCCATCAAGTTAAGTTCGTGACAGTGGCTTCTGGACTGTGTTTGCCAGGTGGGCATGAGCTCACGCACGGATGATGATCCGGAGGGGGGAGAGCTAGCACAGCTCATGCGCAGCCTCGGGGAAGGCGCGGAGAATGGCGCCACTGTGCGCTACGAGAAAGGCGACAAGGTGACGAGCCAATCCCCATCCACCCCGCAGTCTTGCCAGCATCTCGCAGCGGCAATTGCAGCAGATGTCAAAGCCTGTACTTGACAGTAGCAGGGCAAGGCAGTGACCACTATGGATGCGAGTATCTTCGATGAGATATGTGACCTGCAATGCAAACTCTATGCACATGCATGCAAAGTCAGCAGTGGTGGCCACTACCTGAGCAATTGCACTGCCAGGTGACTCATGTGCTGATGTGGCAGATACTGACACAGTGAGTTGACTATCTCCACTGCAGTTGACTTTCTCCACTGCACAGACTCAATGTGATGGGTCCCCGCAGGTGGTGGTGACAAGTGGCGACCTTACTAATCTGCGCGGCCGGGTGACTAATGTTCTATCTGATGGGCGCGTGGAGGTCATGCCAACGCAGCTGGGCCTCAACGAGGCGCTCACCTTCGACGCATCGCAGCTTCGCAAGTTTTTTGAGGTGCGCGCAGTTGCCAGGGCCCGGCTGTCTCTGTATAATGGCACGCCTGTCCTGTGTCCATTATGATTTAGGTGTGCAGGAGATTCCAGGATGGCTGATTAATCCATGTCCTCACATGACCCAATGCAAATGCATGGGGAGCGTGAGCGTGGTGCCTGCAGAGTAATTTTGGAAGCCTGGGATTTTGCAGCGCAGGACCCCAGACTCATGGAGGTCAAGGGAGTTGGAACTGTCCCATGCAGTGGGGCAAGTGAAATTTTTCCGAGTTGTGTTGCATACATTTTGGGCCATTCTCCTGATGTCATAGTCGTGAGGGATACACCACTGTTGGCCAGCTTGCCCAAGATTACGTTCCGACCCCTCTCCAGTACTTGAGGGAACAGTAGTTTTGGACCCTTTGTACCTGGAGTATCCACAGTGTATGCTCGCCCTGATGTGTGGGCCTCTGTTCTGCAGGCGGGCGACTATGTGCGGGTGAATAGCGGGCAGCACGAGGGACAGACGGGCATGATTGTGAGCGTGGAGGAGCCCATCTGCGTGCTCATGACTGACGCCACGCGTGAGCAGCTGCAAGTCTTCACGCGTGACCTTGCAGAGTCCTCCAACGTCGCCTCCGGCGTTGACACGTGCGCCGCCTGTCTCCCTTGTCATGATGGAGGGATTGTTGGTAGAATTTGCACGGAGGGAATACCCCAATTAATGGTTTCAAGCCGGCCAAGTGCTTTGGAGCGTGACCAATGTCGTTTCATGGTTCCCCAAGAAAATCCATGGGCTTCCTGCTTGAGGCGGCAATACCCATTTGCTGCCATTGCTGATACAGACCCCTGTGGAACTCGTCCAAAGCCTATTGAGGCTGGCAACACATGCAGGTCTTGTCACCGCAACTGCTGGTGTCATGATGGCTGATCACGTGCATGCAGGTTTGGTGCTTATGAGCTGCATGACTTGGTGGTGCTCGACCAGACAACTGTTGGCGTCATCATCTCTGTCGCGAAGGATTCCTGCAAGGTCCTCACCAACAAGGTGATGCATTGTAACTCGCCCTGCATTGCCAGACATAGGAGGATAGCTCCTTGTGAAATTATGCAAGGACACAGGATTTGCCCTCGATTACATTCCCTCAGTTACAGGGTCATGTGAATCAGGGACATTTGCTGTTGTGCAGGGGTCTGTTGATCAGCCGATGGTGCGTGTGTGCCGGGCCGTTGACATAAAACGGAAGGTCACGAGGGAAGGCTCTGCAATGGTAAGGCTTCCTAGCCTCGCGCAATCATTTCCATGCGCTAGGGGCACGATGCCTCCATTTCCTTCATTAAGAGCACTTTCACAGCAGCAACAGGACCAATCTTGCATGTACATACTCCAGCCCAGCAAACTGGGTCAAGATTGCTGTTCGATGATTGTAGTGGGAGTTGCTGTGCAGGACTCATCTCATCGGGAGATTGCCAGAGACAGTGTCGTTGACATGATGGATGGCCGTCTGAAGGGCCGCTCCGGCACTGTCAAGCACATCTTCAAAAAGCAGCTCTTTTTGCACCTCAAGTGCGTGTACCATTTCGGTTCCTTCCTTTCCTAAACTACCCCGGAAACTGGTCCAGAGTCTGTTTTCTTTGTGGTGCACAGAGCAGTACGATGGATGTTTCCTGTTTTGGCTTCAGTACGGTTTTGAATTGACTGCACCTTGTGATGCTCACTGTGTGTGAGCCTAGTGCTGCACAAGGGGTGCTTGTTCGCCAGTTTTGCAAAGAGGTCAGTGTGTCTGTTTTGGTGCAGCGACCTGCTGGAGAATGGCGGCTTTGTGTGCGTGATGTCCCACAAGGTGAAGGCGAAGGGCGGAAAGGGACCGGCCGGCGCCACCGGTGGCGTCAAAGCCGGCCTCGCCAATGCGCTCCGCTCCCCCAACCCCTATGCCCTGTACGTATCTCTGCTGGTCATGTGCATGGGTCATTGAGGATGCCGCAGCGGGGCCATTCATCTTGTGCTTGCACTTGTCTTGTGCAGAAACAGTTCCCTGAAAGACCAGTCTGCCTCTTTATTGGCTGTACTTTGTGGCTTCTAAAGATCTGAGGAGTACTGCAGCAGATGCCGTCCAGCGAGCACCTGCTGCTGTCATGCATGCTCTGAACAGTAATGCTTTTTTGCACATCAGTCTGAGAGTTAGGGCCTGTATCAGCAGCAAGCCAGCCATTCACTGAGAGCTCCTGAACCTTCCATATGTCTCTAAATTAAGCACAAACACATGTTCACGGGCAGTGGGATGGTACCGGCTTCGCCGCGCATAGGCGGCTTCGGTGCGGCACCGCCGCCGCGGTTCGGGGGCGGCCGGGGGGACGGTCCCCCCGGGGGCGGCTTCGGCGCGAGCCGAGGCGGCTACGGCAGCGGCGGCGGCCGCGGCGGCGGCCGAGGAGGGCCCGATGACCGCATGATTGGCCAGATCACCACCATCAGCAAGGGCCCCTTCAGGTGCGCCGTTGGGCCACAATATTCATCTGGGATATCTACACCTATGGATGACTACTGCATGTGTTATCAAGTTCAGGGCACATTGTACTGTTGAAGGCAGATTCTGATGTTATGCAGCGCAAGTTGTAATATAGGAAGCAAAGCAATGAGGTCGAGATGGAGGAATGTGAGCAGTCGCAGTTTTGACCTCTGCCTTGTGCTAACGCGTGAGACGGCTGTTTGGACAGCAGTGGGTGGCTTCTTGGAAGGCATTACCTAGCATCCCTTACAACACTTAGACCAGGACTACATCAATTTGTCGGTATTGCATTACCGAAAGAGGGAAAAAGCATTCGTCATTAGGGGGCGTCCATGCCACCTGCAGATCGGGTCCAAAGGCCGATCATTGTGGCGCCGGCAATGGGGTCACAGAGGAAGGAGAAAAAGTTGGGCCCACTTTGTGCCCAGCAATGTGCCCTCCTTGATGGCCCCACTGTAACCGCCATGAAAGTCGGCCCGGAAACCCGATTTTCGTGCGGCATGAACCAGAAAGGACCCCTTCCACCCTTCACCGCACCTTCACTCTACCTGTTCAGCTGAGTTGATGGTGTCATGGCGCATAGGGGCTACCGGGGGCGCATCATAAAGGTGACTCCCACAGAGGTCCGAGTGGAGCTGGAGGCGCAGCAGCGCAGCGTGGGGGTCCCCCGCGATGCCATTCCCCCCGAGCACGGCGGGGCCCCCTTGCCACGCGAGCCACCACGCTTTGGCGCCGCACCGAACACGCCAGCCCATCTCGGCATGGCCACGCCCAGACACAGCTGGGTGGGTCCCTTGGTATTTCATCCAGTGCTTCCTCTAAGGATTCAATTGAAAAGCCACTGTGGCGATCCTCCTTCCTCCTCCTCCCTCCCCCTTTAGCCCCACCAGGCGAATTTTTCTGGCTGAAAACATTAATATGATGGAGCCATCCATAGAGAATGTGGCTCCATAAAATTCTGATTTAATTTACATTCGTCATATTGTGCCCAACACGCCCCAATATGCTCCAAATCGTAACATTTTGGGCCCAATATAATTAATTTCGCCACAATTGCGAAATTCGCCACAAAAAAAGCAATGGTTTCATCTCTCTGTCGTGCTTGTGGTGGCATACAGTATGAGTCCATCCTTCCACAGCAGCTGTCAAGAGCGCATCGTCCACGGCTTCTTTGCCACAATGAGGTTCGAAGGTTGCGTGCTCTTAATTCTGCAATGCAATTGTCCAGAATGCCTTGGCTGTGGTGGAAGTAAAAAACTCGAGTGACACCGAAAGTCCTTTCTTGTTGCGCAGGGCGCCCAAACACCCATGCATCCTGGCGCAACACCTATGCACTCCATGATGACACCTTCGCACCCTGGGATGGCGACCCCGGGCAGGGATGCCTGGAACCCTAATCTAGATCTAGCAACCCCTGCTCACCCCTCCAGCAATCCCGGACCATCCACCGCCACCCCCGGAACCTACGGAGGCGGCTATGCTGCGGCCGACACCCCGGCATTCACCCCGGCCTTCACACCCGCTGAGGCACCCGCGCCCACCCCAGCTGGCTTCAACGACACAGGTGAACTGTCATATGACAATGTTGTATGTTTTTTTGCAATTATTTGCCAGAGGTGGCAATCTGCTTCAGACCTGGTATGCTTCACTAGGCATTGGACACCTCTCACATTTGCGTGTTGCTGTACTTCAGCCTCACAAGAGTGAACTAGTAGATGCACTGTGATCGGTTGTGCTGTGAGCCTATGGTGCCCACACCTCGCAGCATTGATTTTAGCAGAAGCAATCACATGACAATAATTGTTCAGACAATCGTTCACTCTGCCTTGGTGTGTTGTAACTGGACTGGCGGAATGAAGTCGTAATCAAGAGTCGTGACAAAAATGCGCTATTTGACAATGGGATGTATGGTCCAGGCTCAAGCTGGGGCACTGGAGCCGCAAGCGGGGGATGGACCCCCGCACTGCCTACAGGGGGACCTCCCACCGTTGGAGCCACGCCCGGGGGTCCCACTCCCGGCTACTACCCCACCCCTGCAGCCACCCCTGGCATTGGCGCATCCGCCTATGACCCTGGCTCCGGCCAAACAACAGGTGTGCTTTTAAAGCAATTGTCTTCCCATTGACTTGGCTGCCTCCTTATTGAGCTTGCGGCTGTCCCCACTGTCTGAGGAGGAGTAGGCATGCGTGGTTGCAATGTCTCGGACAGCCTTCCATTGTACTCTAGATAGCTTGCCAGCCCTTCTATTGTGGTGAGAAGAGATCTCAAGCACAGCCGAAGTGTGCAGAGGGAGACTGATTACAATTTACTTATTGTTGACAACAAAGCAAGCAGGAAAGCAGGCAGCACCTAGAGTATGTTTTCATGTCTGTGAGTGCCCATCTTTGTGCGTTCAGGCGTCACCACCGGCCCAGACTGGCGGCTGTACGAGGGAATTGCGGTGGCGCTGGCCGACAGCGGTCGCGTTGGCGTGGTGCGCAGCATCAGCTCCGACGGCGTTGCCTCCGTCGCGCTCGGCAGCGAGGACCCCGAGAAGCGGCTGCAGCTGCCCGACAAACCGGAGGTCATCCAGACGGTGAGTCAGCGCTGACTGAGCGGAATGATCTGGTTACTAGAGAGGAGGATTTTCTTGCGTAGCTTCCTTCAGACACCATGGAGAGGTGGCAGGCAGATACTATGGGTGCCCTGTGGCCATTGGCATTGGGACTTGCAGGATCCTGTAATGATAGTTTCAGAGTATTTCAACCTCAGAAGAGAAGTGCTGTGTGTGGAAGTGCTCGCTTGCACTGCTGCGAGAGCAGCGCATGCAAAGCCGCCACACCCAAAGGCTTCTTCCTGCTGGAAAGTTACTATCATGCAGAATTACAGAGATGTGGCAGCCACAAGCGTCTGATCTCGGGGAATTATATTTCTTAGAAGGGTGCTGCTATGGTACTCTGTCATTGGGGTTGAATATTGCCCAAGTGATTGCGGGGCAAGCAGTCCTTCTGTGCATTGCAATGCCAAAGCCGTGAGGCATGCCAATCAGTGTTGCAAAATGTCAGAGCTGCACAGCCTTCCTCTCTGGGCTGGCACTGGGCTGCTCACCACATGATGATACCTTTTGCTGCAACCTTGAGGCATGTGGATTGCTTATTTCGAGACTGAGCTGTCTGATGTCCCTGCAGGCGGGTTCAAATCTGCAGCTGCTGCCAACCAAAAAGAAGGACGTCATCCGGGTGATAGCTGGGGATTTCCAGGGGAAGATGGGGCAGTGCCTCAACATGGCTGATGCAGACGCCATTGTGAAACTGGACGACGGAGACATGAAGGTCATGGAGAAGGGTGTTGTCGGCTGGCTCTTTGGGCGCACGAGCTGACACGATAGTGTGAAGATTTCTGATGAAAGTAGATGTCTAGACCTGCCACAGCTGCCAGCCAGTGCCTTGACAGCAAAGGATACATGAAACAGGAAAAAGCAGGATTGGAGAGACCGTGAGTTGAAAGGATAGAGATTGCAGCTGCCCTTTGTGAGTAGCTGGGTACCCTGGTTTTAGGAAGTGCTAGTGCCTTTCTGTGCAGTACCTAGGAAGCTATCGGCAGCTATTGAGAGCTTGCTTCACATGTTGCGTCGTTACAGTCATCTGCTCCTAGAAAGGTTATTGCTGCGCCCACTGGGGCTTTTGGAAAGGCAGGCAAACTTTAAGCTGTGCATATGCCCCGACTTTGCGATGGCACAAGGAAGATTAGCCCACTGCTGCTCACTTGTGGCTCCATTCCCTGCTCGGACCTGCTTGGTGGGAGGTCACTGGGATGATTGATGACCTGGCCACTAGCAAATTTGATATTCGCCATGAGTCATTGTAGTGCTCAGCTTTTCGATGCCCTTCCTTCCTAGGGCTCAGGAATGTAGCTCTTGAGCATCGTCGCTGCGAGCTGGCATTTAGGAGTAGATATCGCCACTCCTAGTCGATTGAGTGCGTCACGTTTGTTCTGTTTCATTGCTCATGTCCTTTTTACCTTCCACCCAACATTGCGTCGGAGCTAGCGCTGTGCAGATATTGCACAATCGGCACTAAAAGCGACTGAGGAATATTGCCTTGCATACGTGTGATACAGACGCGTGTGAGTAGGCTGTGAACCCCCCGTCCTACTCGAGTATTTACTAGTATCACCCGTACACAGTAGCCGCATGGAGCTGCGCTCCTGGACCTGGAGACCGACTCCATCAAATCACATTAAAAGGACACTGCCATGAGAATCTTCGACATGTGGGGTAACCACGCCAGGGCTTCCGCAATCCGGGGTGGTGTGATCCTTGGATTCTGGAATCTTTCATTCGCGCCAAACAAGCCGCCACCTGCAGGGTATTGTCTGGCGGAGATGTGTATCTACAGAAGTGCAAAGTGATTTCGCCACAAAAAACCTCCGTTTGGCTCCGCCTCAGGGAAACGCCAGAAGTCTGTCAAATATTTGGACTTCCACGACGACAGCCAGTGTTCCAGCTCAACCTAGGTTTTGGGCAAGCCCTCGTTCTGCTTCACCAGCAAAATTTCGCGCCATTCCAAGCACAAGCGCATACCAGCGTCGCACCACCAACTCCGATCCTTCTTTTGATCGCAGGATCACAACGGTTATCGCCGCGCACGTCCCAGCATTGGTTCCTGCTGGGCGCTGCTCACTCGCACTTAGTCAACCAGCCGTTTCGCTTTGCCCTTACTAGGACACAGCGGACCTTGTTATCCGGGTGAAAGGCCTGCTTAGCGCAGATGGAGGTGCTGTATGATCCCAAATGCGCGATGTGCCCCGCTGAGCCGGACAGTTTAGCGACGGGAGGGTGCAACGACGGCTGCGAGCTGCTCACGGGTGAAGTGTGCGAGGCCAGCTGGTGGGATGGCTTACTCAATGGGTGCGAAGCGGATGGCCCGGGACCCGAGTTCAGCGAGGGCCAACAGGCGGATACTTGCATGGTGAGTCTGTGGCATCGATTAGCGCCCTCCCTGCCCCGGATCGTGGGAGTGGGCGAACTCTTCGCATCGCAGGTAGAGGATAAAGGGTCGGCGTACAAAATGGTGACCGGAGCGCCATAGCCCGCACCGGATGGGTGGGGCAGGTCTACGATAGCTTTGTGGCCCCTCACAGGTGCTCGGATCGCGCCGGGTGGTGCTGGTGTCCATTGAGCTTGCTCGAGTTCTACATTAGCCCCACGTGCAGAGCGTTTCCCGCTCTCTTTTGCCTGTGTTGCAGCGCCCTGCTGCGCGTCTTTGGTGGAGCGCTAAGGCATCGAGTGGGGTTTTTGCACCCTCCAGAGTCATCCCAGCAGCTGCAAGGTGGCTGTTCCTCGTGCGCCCGCCACGAGGATGACGCGCTTCGCATTCCCTTGGGGGTTTGGTGGATATCTATTGCGGTGAAGTGTCCCATAGACGATCCCAGCGCCAGTTGGTTCTCAGTGCCCAGAGTCGCTGGTCTGGGCCCTGTAGCTGCGATTTTTGCACGGACCGGATACGTACGTCCTTTGTACAATCGTAACGGTAGATAGAATCCACTAGAAGCAAGGACGTTTGACGTGTTTTTTGCATCAAGGAACTGCTGCTTCTGGAAAATATGTTCGTTAAATCGTTTTAGGTCATTCAGGATTTCTTTCAGACAAGAGATCGTCATTTCAAAGCAGAGCATGGTGACCATCACAGGGCCTTGTCACCCCGTTGGAAGCCCTCATCTTAACATTATCCATGTCTGGACGTCTTTGGAATGGCAATTAGCTGTCTTGTAAACGGAAAGGGGATGGAGGCAGGTTGTACCAGCAGCGAAGGCACCTCCTGGTAGCTCCCAAGATATTCCCATCACATGCTATTATTCCAGCAGGGTCAGCGCGAACTGGGAGCTCGCCCCAGATGCTTGGGATTGCCATGTCGTCCTGACTAAATTTCAAGCATGCCTTAGCTGATCTGCTCTGGCAGATGAAAGCTTGGTCCCATTCACTGATGCAGTTCATCCGCCACTGCTTGCAGGTGTCGCTGTGGAGCGATGACAGCGGCTTGGAAGATGCATGCGGCATGACATCCTTCCACACCGACCTATCACCTATCCCCTGCATGGCAGATGAGCTGGAGCACTTCTCAGAGCAGCTCACACACTCACTCCCATGGTGTGGACCCTGCCGGAGCACCAACAGCAAATCCCTTCAATGGCAAACTTAGCACATACAGTCATTCCTAGTCACTGCACTGTTGATTCACTCGTTCATCAGCACTGTGTAGTATAAGACACCAAGGGATAAGCATCATGGGGATGGAATGGTGGAGGCATGCAAAAATGAGCTGCTCACTGCAGTGGCCCACATGCAGCCAGCCACTGTGCACCGTGCTCATCATGATCTTGCTTGTGGGATTTTTCATGGGACGAAGCAGGAGCTGTATGGGCTGTATGGGACCGAGCACAGAAACGTGTACGTGTCAAGAACATGGGTAAAGAAATTGCATGCTGGTGCCACACAATATCCTTTGACCGTGGACTGATTTTTTGGCGCAGCAGCAAGCCGGAGTTGCCACTGGCGCCAGTGCTGCAGAACTGCATGAGCAGCTCGAATGTACGCGCTCTGTCGGGCGGCCGCTGCGGCAGCGGCAAAGTTGCGCTCCCGGTGATCTACACCGCGCCGCTCCAGGCGCGGCCAGCGGCGGCCCCGGTGGAGGGAACCCCTCCGGCCGAGGACCCTCCTGTGGCAGCAGCAGCTCCTCCCTTCGAGGGCCTTGTCACAACTGTTGAGGCGGTCCAGCAGGACGTCAAAGGTATGTTCTGGTTCTTGCAGCTCATGCTCTTCTGACCTCGCTGGTTATGTGTGCAAAAGAGTATCCCTGCACAGGAGTCACACAGCCTGGAAGCATGAGCTGTTAGCAGTGGGCCAAGTGCAGGCCTGGTCATCAGGCCGTAACCTTCAAGCTGTACTTTTTCTCCCATGCTCAAGCAAAAGATCAGCCGTGCAGGCTAGAAGTCAAGTACGCGCAAAGCTAGTGTGCCGAATTGTGTACCTGAAGACTGTTCAGCTCTCATGATCCACAGCATCTGGAGGGCAAGCCTTGGCGCTCGCTCTGGATCAGTGTTGGCAGCTGCTTACGATCTGAATTTCATGCATTCAACAGGGGAGGAGGAGTATGTGCAGCTGTCGCCATCACTGCGCGCTGTGCGCATGCAGCTTCCCCGCTCGTTGACCAACGCGATTGCGCTCCGCGATGGTCGCAGCTTGCCGTTTGCCGGCGCATGGCGCGGCTGCATCAAGAGCTCTTGGTGCGGGCCCCTTTGACTGTCCGCTCAGTTTACAATCCTCCTTCTCGAGTGTCTGAACCAAGGCCGAACCCTCAGATGCTGCATGCATGAGCTGCTAATGCCTGTGTATCATTGTGCTGGGCTTTTAGATATGCTTATATCAAATGGGTTGTTTGGCAGAGATGCCTACTCTTGCTGTGCATACCTGAAGATGCATCTGGGGGGCGCACTGAATAGTAAGAACCATCCAAGGAGGGGGAACAGGCAAGGCTTGTTTGGGATGTAAGTTTGACGGTGCTGGTCGTCATGCAGGTGCAATCGTGAGAACAGGCACCGCGGCGTGTGCAACACGCGGGCCGAGGTGCCGGGGTTGGCGGCGTACGGCGCGGAGCAGCTGGCTGCGGCGGGTGTGCGCCCGGAAGACTTCCCTGGGCAGCTGCCGCTGCAGGGCATCAAGGAAGAGCAGGAGCCGGCCGGCGAAGAGCTCGACCACAGCAGCGAGCAAGGTGCAACTTTTTTCCGCATGCCATTACCTCTGTGTGCCTCCGGCGTTGGTTGTTATGTGCACCTTCAAGTCTGACAAAACTTCCAGTTGCTCAGGTTGCCTCCTGATGTGGCCTGTTGAGCAGCAGGAGCCATACCATGTTGCACGAGCAAGTCTTCTTTGTGCAATTTCCGCGGCGCAGAGAGTGTTGGCGTCGTGCAGTTTGTCAGTCACAGCATCACACACAGCATGGGCCCAGTGCTTTTATAAAGAAAAGGACGAGAGGATTCTTGAGTAAGCAAAGAGCTATCATGTTAAAAACATGCATTTCCTGATACAAATCGCTGTCTGCAGCTTCGGCAACGGAGGTACTTCTGGAGTGCGGCGGCGATGGCGAGGCACAATGTCTGGATAGCGGCGTTCCCCGCAACCGCCAAATCAGGCCGGACCCCCAGTCCGAGCCAGGTCTGGCACAGGGCCAATGCAGGCCGCGGAAACTGCCGCGCCTCGTCACCAAGCAGCCGCAGCTGCCGCCCTCGGCGTTTAACCCCGGCGGTCCACCCACCCCGGACCTCCAGGCGCCGCACTTTGCATCCCAGGACTCCTCCGACTCGGCAGACTCCAACATCCAACGGTGAGCGCCGGCCTGCCCTCTTCTTGCAGTTGACTGCTCTGCCTCAGAAGTGCGAGTATTTCCTGTCTTGCAGCATGGAGGTGACCCTATGTGTGACTATGGGCACATGCATGCCGTGGCGGCTTGCCTGACTTTGCAATTTTTCAACTTGCCTCATCCTTACCAAATTCTGCGAGTCTTCAGGCTTATCCTGGACTCCTAGTTGATTATTACAGCATACTCTGGAAGCTGTAGAAAGCTTGGTAGTGCAGCTGCAGAGAGCCAACGTGTCTGACAATGACGATTGTGCCTGTACAGTGAGACGGACGCCAGCAGTCGCGAGGTGGGCGCGGCAGATGAGGAAGAGGTGCGCTGCAGGGCGCAGGCCGACCAGAACGTGCCGCCAAAACCCAAGCCAGCCGCCGCGGCCAAGAGCACCGAGCGGCCGCGCCGCATGTCGCCGTCGACCCCCGAGGCCTGCGCCGCCCCCAAGCTCACCTCGGTACACCCCTTGACTTCAGTCGTTGTGAACTCCCAAAATGCACCCTTTCCTCCGGCCATGGCGTTCTGATCCCTGCTTGGCTGGAACGAACACTTGAGACAGCTTTGAGGATTTGGTGATTTGGAAACGCCACAACGCAGCCGGTGTTGATGCAGGGCCAGTGAATGTCGACTGAAGAAGTCCGTTCATCGTTTTGCAGGAGCTTGCCAAGGAGGGCAGCTCGAAGAGGAGCTTGCAGGTGGCGCAGGGGCCAGAGGCGCGCTCTCCAGTCGCGGTCTCCCCCTTTGCAAGCTCACTGTCGGCCCAGGCGAGCGTGCGGACCGCGACAGCGGCAGCCGCCGGTAACGGCGGTGGCGGCGGATTTGTGCAGACGTCGAGTGGCCGGATCGCTCGGCCGACGCCCAAGACCGCAGCCTCGCGCGCGTCCTCCTCCGAGCTCTCTGAGCTGTCCCACACCGAGGGTACGTGTCTAACCATGCAACTGTACTTCCACATACAGTAGGTGGTGCAGAGATTCAGCGTCAAACCTGTCCGAGCTGTGGCACACTAAGGCAGCGCTCTTCATGCTGCACCCACCCCTTCCACTTTCTCCAACAGGATACATGCTATTGACTTGCAAATCATACCTGTTAAGTAACAGCTGGACAGACCATGCTAGACAGACTCCTCCCATTTGTGTCAAGGATGCCAGTTTTGGGGGAGTGGTTCTATATGCAGGAATCCTGCCCACGTCCGCATGAAGTTCTTCCGTCACGACCCCTTGCATTACCGGTACATTACAGCATCCCTGTGTGCTGCTCTGAAGGGATGCAACGTCCTCTCTGGAACCACCACAGTACCACAACATACAATTTCTCCGGTGGTGTTGCAGGCCAGAAAGCGCCGTTGAAGCGCAAGAGCGGCCGTCCGTCCAAGGGCGGGGAGAAGAGCAAGCGCCGGCGCATGGTGGGCGGCATGCTCAAGACTGTGGGCCACGCCGCCCCCGGCCAGCAGTGCACCCAGTGTGGCACCCAGGTCTGCACCCCCTCTCCATTTCTCCCGTGTCTCCAGTGCCGTACCTGCAGCGAGCGCCCCTGCTGACTATTTTGAAGTGTATGGTGTTACTGTGCTGTTGCTCTATGGTCGCTGCACCTTCACTTGGCCACTGTGTCTGCCATCACTATTGTGCAGCCATTAGTGCTGGTGTCAATGCAATGTTTCTTGTGTGTTCATGTACTCGGCTGTCTCCTTCTCAGGTCAGAAACATGGGGCATCTATCTGTCCGAGCCTGGCTGTTATGCTAGCAAACCCTGTGCTTGCCACCTTGCACGTCTTGTGATTTTTGGCCCTCTATTGAATTATTAATTATGTCTGTCTAGGTCACGCCCGTATGGCGCGCCGGCCCGTACGGCCCCAAGACTCTCTGCAACGCGTGCGGCGTCCGCTACATGAAGCAGGTCAAAAAGAAGTGAGCGGGTCCCCCGCGTCGCCTGAATAGGACATGTCTCTAAACAGGCAACGAATCGGCCGCTGCAAACTTACCGCCCCGGCTGCCGGGCGGCCGCCGCGAGCCCGGGCCCAGCTGACTGGACCTGCGCCAGATCAGGCTCCCAGGCTCGGCTAACCGTGCTGGGAACCGGTGTACACACGTGCTGGAGTTGAGTTCATATCTGCAGCATGCTCTTTGTGGGGGGTTCTGTCGGCAATATGAGTCGTTTGGAATAGCTTGGTCCTGCGGTGTTGCTTCGAGCAACCATGGCGAGTGGCTCCAAGCAACTTGTTCTCCTGTGAGAACCGGGAGCTGTCATAGGCTCTTGGGCAAAAGTGGGCTGCAGATTTTTGTGGATTACTTGCGTCGGCCCTGTGGCCTAGCCTTCTCTGTCAGCAGTGGTGACTGCGTGATGCGGGTGATTGATGCAGCCTGCTTCACATTGATTGGATTGAATTTTGGAAGCATTTGATACACCCCACAATTCAGTGCATGGATGTTAAATTCATTTGCTTCACTCGGGCCGGATCAGGAAATGCACGAGATGTGGGGATGTCTGGAAAATGTCTTCAGGACCTGCTGTATAGATGGCACCAAAGAGAATACTTGCACAAAATGACATGCGCGCGCTGGAAGGCATGCATAGTGGTATGCCGAGGCGCTCCCCCCTTCTGGGGACCAAATAAATATATGTGAAGCTGAAACTGCTTAGATGGGCTACCTCCAGCGCTGCCAGAGATCGGCTATATTAGGAGGTGTTCTGGGAGTTTGACGCTGTGCCGCAGCGCTCTGCTTGCGGCATGCCAAAATGATTCAGACAAAAATGTTTTCGGATGTGACTTGAAGGGGGGTGTTTTGGCACCGCCCCCTAGCGGTCAACTGCAGGCCATGTGACGGTTTCAAGGCCCTGATTTGAGTGAGCAGGCAAAGTTCTACTGTGCCTGCCATGTCAGATGCTGTCGGTTAATCAGGCATGGGGTGCACTTCAACAATGCGCTCTGTGGGCGCCATATCTGTAGGCCTTTGATTGAGTCATGTCTGGTGTTTGCTCGAGTGAGAGATGATGTTAGGATGCGGCGGTACCCTCGTTTTTTCCTATTTCTGCAAGCCCCTTAAGGGCATGTGCATATGTTTCACGAGGCTTTCATTGAAGGTGTTGGCATAGCTGGTGCCTCTCTGAATGATGGGAGTGCTGCTTGCTTTCTACCCCCTCGAATAATATGCTGGTGTGCACAGTGGGGCACCCGGCCTCTCAGCAAGAAGAACAGATGGCTACAGCCTTGATTGACTTTTCTTGCTTTTGCATGTTTGAGAGGGGGAAGGGGCCATTTTATATGAGGAGCAGTACTTTATGAGGGTTGCGTGTTCTTTGTGTCATTGCTGGTGTAGATCTCTTGTGTGCTTCCCTACAAGTGCAGTGGCTGTGTGCTGCATGGAAGCTTTGGTTGTCAAAGTTTGATGACGGATGTGTTTTTCCAGAGACGTCAAGTCTGTGTGATCGTTCTTGCAGAGGTATGTGTCTTGGGTCACTTGTTTAGGCTGACTTCTCAGGAGTCTATGTGTGAGATGTGGTGTCTGGAGTCTCGGACAGATTTGTAGAGTGTACTGTGGCAGACTGTGACTTTGGTGAGGGTGCAACGATGTGGACAAGCACGGTGTGAGAAGATTTGACTGAGTGGGAAAGTAAGGTTGTATCCTGGTAAGAATTGCTGGGCAGCAAGTCAGATTGATGCAGTTCTGTGCAAACATGTCCGCATTCTAATAGCAAGAGCAAGCAGAGCGAATGACAGAGCTGAGTGACAAAGCTGCCACCATATGCATCAGGAAAGAAAAAAGAAAGGGGGATAAGACGTCATTGCAGACGACCAGCAACCTGCCGCAGTGACACTCAAGTCACCAAAAGAGCTCCCTTTCCCCTATTGGAAAGAGCAAGCTGAAAGATATTCTCCTGTATAATGGGCCTTCATAGTTGTGTTTGTTCCCATAGAGAGCGAGGGTTCTGCCGCAGAACCTGATGGTCAGGAACTCGAGTTTCTAGGAGCTCCTAGTCACCTTGGAAGGGTGGCACTCTCTGCCATTCCAGTCATTGCACAATTAGGACAGGAACAACGGCTGCAAGCAATTTCGTTGTGGTGCTTCACATCGTTTGGCAGACCTTGGCAACCCATGCTTTACGTCACACCCGTTCGCATGCAGGCTTTCGCCACAAATGTTTTAATTCTCCAGGTAGCTTCCAGCAGACTATGGGGTAGCTGTACCTGCTTTCACGCCTATTTTACTGATCCCATACCATGTTCTACGAGTTACATAAAAGCTGATGGCCTGGTAAAGTCCTCTTCTACTGCATTGCGCCGTAAAACAGTTGCATGCGGTAGCTGCAGGTGCAACTCCCCAGGAAGTTACCGGCATTACGGGCGACTTTCCGTACTTTCCTCCCACAGCGATCGCCACAGATCCTGAACCAATTGCACTGCACTTGGTCGCTTCTCTCACAGTAACTTGTCAGCAGGCATCATACCTGACAGCCAGACATCCCGATCCGCAACGAAGGTGCGAAGTGGGCCGGAGGAGAGACCCCCGTTTTACTCATCCTAATCCCATGTGAACTTTCCTTGGTTCCCGATCTGAAGCGTCGCTCTTCTGATGCAGCGTGCGAAGTGGGCCGGAGGAGAGACCCCCGTTTTACTCATCCTAATCCCATGTGAACTTTCCTTGGTTCCCGATCTGAAGCGTCGCTCTTCTGATGCAGCGTGGATTGTAGGCCATTGATACCTGTGTTTATTATGTCTCTGTCAGCGCTTTCTCTTCTGGTGCTGTCAAGTGCGTTTAGGCATGCGTAGTACAAAGTGTGCAGTACAAAGTGTGCAGTACAGACTGGACACCGGTCTTGGGCTGTTGGTTTTCACCAGTGGAGCATATTTGTAGGAGAAGAGGCAAGCGATCGAGCGGCAACTGCAGGAGCTGTCCCAACGAGTGTTTCAGCTCGAACTGGAGAAGAAGCAGCTGCAAGGCGCTCTTGGAAAAGCCACCAGCAGTCCAAAGGTGCATTGTCTCCCCACTGTTGAAGACGCACCCTTAAACCTTATGATGCAGGATTTTTTGGTTAGTTCCCCTCTCCCGGATACTGACAGGGGGTATTAAATCTAACCCCCCGATACTGACATGGCTTAGGAAAGAGTGACATGGCAATATGCCTTCTTGGATATCATCTCCCCTGGGAAGTTTCTAAGGAGGTTACTGGGGTATTAAGCAGGGTGGTGCAGGGTTTCAGTACTATGTGAATTCAGAGTGCTTGGTGTCAAAGCCCCTGCTTTTGAGCGGGGGGACCAGATGCGCTCCTCCAGCAGGGCCCCTCCAAAAGTAATCTTTATGTGATCATCAGTCATCCTGAGGTAATCTCTGATCTTCATCTGCTATCCAGGCTGATCAATCGGGCAGCGCTGGGCAAGGGACGCCAGAGGAGAGTGATGTTGTGCTGACCTTCTGCTTTGGCGAAGCTACCCCGCAGCTGCGCCTGACCCGAAGGGAAGTCGCAGCGCTCACAGTGGAAGGCATGGCCTGCCTCTGGAAAGTGCGCTCATGCTCTGTCCATGCAAGCGTTCTCTCATGCATGGGTGTTTGAAGCAGAGTCACATCACACAAGAAACATGATCCTTCCGCACCTGCACGCTTTCTCCCCTTCTGCCTTGCTTTGTGCTTACCCTGTTATGGTATGTTGTGAAGCTTTGGACCAGGCCTAAGGAAGGGCTCTTTTATTTGGGACTGATGCCTGGACGCAAGAGGAGCTGTCCCTGTGTGCACTGTTTGTACATCTGATTTCCCTTGACACTGATATACCCAGAGACTCGACAAATTTGCACTATTATTATGATTATTACAGGTCAGCAAACCCAAAGCCATGGTCATATGGCATACACACAGCGTGTCTGCAGCCACAACGTGGGGCCTCTAACCTAGTCTGCAGCCCAGTACAATCCTACTAATATACGCGAGAGAAGTGATGAGCAACCGCACCAGGGATAATCAAGACAAACCGCTTGACAACTAACACTCCCTGTGACAAAGCAGTATCCCTCTGCATTTGACACCCCTGACCTGCCTGACAAATCTGCATGCTGTGCTGCAGAGGTGGGCGCTGAAGATGGAGTGGTGCATGGACCTCATGGCAGCTGCTCCTGTTTCCATGCAGCATGCCTTCCAGCAGCAGATAGAGGTGAGTTGGCGTCGGTACGTGTATATTTTGCAGTGTCTGGGTGAGGAGGAGACCTCTTGAAGTATGGGCAGTTGTCTGACTGTATAAACCTATGCGCTGCCGCTTCGAATAGTCCCTGCTATAAGGGAGGTCAGCACATGCCATATACCAGATGTAGTGGCGCACTCACTGGCTGGCAATATAGCCATCTCTCCCATATCTTGCAGGTGAAGCAGGGAAAACAGGAATCCGGCCATGTCGTATTAGAGGAGATAATATGGGTTTGTGGTATACTGCATGCATGGCGCGGGATGCACGAAATTTTCCGGAGCTGCCTGATTCTTGGAAATTTCAGATTGTCCCCTGGAGCTAGTATAGGAGCTGCGCTGATGTGTGCATGCTGACATGGCACTGTGCATGCCATGGCCCAGGATCTTGTGCACGAGCTGCTCGAATTTATATGGGCCATGGCAGAGCACAATCTGTCCACGACGGTCAAACTGCAGAAGAGGAATGTTGGGGACCCCTCTGGGCCGTTCCCTGGAGGCTCCGGAGACCCGAGAGACTGGCCTGCCATTTTGGTGAGTCCTTGGACCCCAATTACCCATGACACCAACACTTGCAGATAATGCTTGACGGTTCAGAGACCCTTTGGGCGTCCACTTCAGGTTATAAAAATACACCCTGTATTTAGAGCCCCCTGTCCACTTCTGTGTCAGGGGTGGTTGAAGTAAAACGGAGGGACCTTTGTGAGTGAGCGCCTAGTTTTCGAAATGTGAAATGCGCCTGACATCCCAAATGGGGGGTGTTGGACGGATCATGGCTTTTCTTGAGAAACCAGCAGAGCTAAACTGGAATTCAGGTTGTTGACAGCAGTGTTCTGAGCTACAAACACAACCTGCAGCCCCCCACATGGCCGGCTACAACCCAGTGCCACTCGTCAGAGATGGCTCCCAAGCCTGGGGCTCAAGTAGTAGAATGGTAACCAGTAGGCACGAGTGCAGGCGCGCATGCAGCTGAGCGAGGATCAGGCTAGGCAGCTGCTGGCCATAAGGAGAGAAATGCTGCGTGAAATGGGAGCGCTTGCCGCAGAGCCCGACACTCTTTTGGGGCGCCTGGAGGTTTTGCTCATTTCCCCCAATCTCCTCCTTATAACTTCGCTATTTCCCTCAGTTAAGGGTGAGGGGGATATAGAGTAGGTCCACTGTCCGGCGAGGCATATTATTCCAGAGAAGACAGATTTCTAGCCAACTTCACACCCTGGATAGTTCGGCTTGTGTGTTTGCAAGGATCTAAGCGCATGCACAAATGTATCGGGTCCATTAGCTGTACTTGAAAAGCGACCCCACGTACACGTTATACGTTGTGTGTGGCACTGCATGGACACCGCACCAGGAGTTATCGTGTTCTGTGTGTTAAGTTTGCCTTGCAATTGGCAATAAGGCAATTGCTATTTGGTTCAGAGCCTTCAAGACAATGAGGAGAGGAGAGGAGGGGGGTCTCGATGGCTGGCTTGGTTGAGAGTCGACAGGTGAAGGAGGCGCTCAGCAACAATCTGCGTGCCATGCACGTTTGCAGAACCTTCTACCTCTCCTACATCCACAACAAGGTAGGGCCCTGTGGCTTTTTGGAAGGATCACGATTAGGATAGGGTCAGATGTCTGCCATAACCCCCACAATTGTCTGGCACTGTCTATGTGCCATGCACACCTCCAGGACTTTGTACCTGTCCTATATCTACAAGGAGCTGGAGACTGCTTCAGTTTTTTTATCACTTTCTGCGACTCTTGTCCCATTCAAGTTCCAGGTTTACAATCGGTGCGATGCATTTAGTTATTCAGGAACTCCCATCCTTTATATTTACAGAGTTTATTGGTACAGAGTTTATTGGTACAGAGTTCAAGACACACCCTCTATCTTAAGTCCCTAACAAGTCAAAGGGAGAGACGAAAAGCTCTTGGTAGGGCTTGCCTGAGTGCCTACATGTGCTGAGGGGCCTAACCAGGTCAGGGGACACTTGCGAAGGACTAAAGCCTGTTGCTGCTTCTGGGCTTGCAGGTGCTGACGCCGATGCAGGTTGCTCAGTATGTGGTGGGATGCCTTCCAGTAGGCCCGGACATCGCCTCACTGCTGGCCTGCCTGGCCCAGCAGAGCGGCGAGCCCTCCACCGAGGAGCTCATGCGCGCTGCACGCCTCGAGACGGCTGCCTCACCTAGCGCCAGTTCAGGCGCCGGTGCCAGCTTTGGCTGCAGTGCCTGTTCAGGTAGCAGAGCCACTTCAGGCGCCGGCGTCAGTTCGGGCAACAGTGCCAGCTTTGGCGGCAGTGCCTGTTCAGACAGCGTTGCGATTTCAGGCGCTGGCGCCAAATCAGGCGGCGCTGCCGATTCCAGCCTGCCCCCATGTACGGCCGGCGACTGGCGCCAAGCCTTCATCACACCGCTGCGGGTTTTGCACGGCAATCCCCAACAGCAATCAGGTACAGGGGAAGCAAATGATGCGGCCGTGGTTAGACCTTGCGGAGTATGGCATGCCGAGTGGCTCTTGCGACATGGGTATAATTCGGGCGAAGGGAGCAGTCACAATGCATGAGTGGTTACAACGTATCACATGTGGTATGGTTTTGCTACGCCTAGCAGAGCTCCTACTCTGAGGAATCATGCCTTGCATGATCCCAACCATGTGAACATGTCAGCCTTGAAGACGCTCTCACATGTTGGCTTGCTGGAAAGTCTCCAGCAAGGTTCCAATTTGGCGCCAGCGGGAGGTCCAGTGATATCCCAAGTTTAGAATTGTTGTGACATCACCCTTCGCTGTCAACCCTTTCCTGCTCTGGTTTGAGTGACCTTCAGTCGAGCACCTGCAAGTCCTATCCGCCCTGCTCATCATCAGATTCTTTGTCACAAAGAGTTGCACATTGCAACTGTGGCGTACGGCAAACTTCTCTGAGTAACCTTGGAACTGTTTTCAGGGGCTTCCTCATAACGCCTGTTGCGATGTCCGTGTATTCACAAGAAAATTGTTTCCCGGCAATGTGTTACTCCTACCTTCAAACACAGTATTTCCCCGCTAGTTCCTGCATTTATGGGCAGGAGTCACTTCTTCCAATTGGCTCCGCATACTGCTAGCCAAAGTGTTTTCCTGGCAATTTGCTGAATTGACCGGCGACGTGGATGAACACATGCCGTGCATGTTTTGTATGGCCTGTCTTTGGCCTATCCGTAGTTGCCCATCTCAGACCTTCCTTTGGCCTATCCCAGGCTGCAGTTCATTGGTGTACACAGGCTTGCCCAGGGCTTGCTCATGAAATGGGCCAAGACTAGGCTTTTTTAGCGATAGAGCAAATTGCACGTTGGCATACTTGCTCATAAGAACGGGTCAAGACTGGGCTTTCCTAGGGATAGAGCAAAACGCACGTTGACGGTATTACTCATGGTATGGGCCATGACTGGGCTTTCCTAGAGATAGAGCAACACGCACATTGACGGCCTTGCTCTTGAAAATGGGTCAAGACTAAGCTTTCCTAGGGATAGAACAACACGCACATTGGTGTACTTTCTCATGAAACGGGCCATGACTGGGCTTTTCTGGAGATAGAGCAACGCGCACATTGGCATAGTTGCCATCCAAGTGACCAGTTGGACCTGCGCAGGCCGGGTTCAGGCTTGGTGTGGACGTGCCTATTGTTCAGTATGTCCCTTGTGACTCTCATTTGCTGGTAGACCACTTTTATGCTGCTTTGGGGCCAGACCAGCCAGACCTCTGTTATTTTGATATTTGCTGAATACTTCTGCTGTACATTTTCTGTATGTATAACAGCAAAGCAAGGCATCCTGCTCTCTTGGGAGACTGGGTGCTTGCCTGTGATGAGACACACCCATGTACCCTGGATTTGAGGATTTCGGGCCATAATTTACGGCAAACTTTGAATATACTGCTATTCAAAATTTGGATTACGGACTACTGGAGCATGAGTAGGTAGGGGATAGCCTCCAGTTTTCAAGTTGCAAAGATCTGTCAATACAGCAGGTGCCGGCCTCCCTCCTCAGTGTTGGCATGCTGGCATGTTGTCTGCTCCCAGTGCTGGGATGCTAGCCCTATTGCATGTGTTAATTGTTAACTTGAGTGATCACGCTCATGAGCCTGCTTCCAAAAGGAATGTTGTGCAATAATACGGTAGGCGGGATGTTAGCTTTGCTCTGTGTGTTGGCCACGCCGTGTGCTTTGTTATGCATGCGTTGGTTCATGCAATGTGATCTGTCGTGGGAACCTGGGCCGGTAGGACTTGTAGCACTTTTGAATTTGTAGTGCTGAGGCAGCCCCTTAAGGGGCTTCTTTTACTGGTGCTCGCACGTTCTTTGATTGTTCGCGATGCATCTCTTGATCTTATGCATGCATTGGTTGTGTAACTGCATGCAATTAGAATGAACGTCTGCCTATCTTCAAGGGCTATCAATCTGGGCAGAAGAGCTTCAAGCTGTTGCCCTCTAGGCTAGAGGTGTGTTGCTACTCAGCGGCTACGCTGGCATGAAACTGCTCATAAAAAATGAGGTTGCCTGCATGTTAAATATTTATTGTGGCAGCTGCCATCTATAACTTCGTCAGTTAAGGCACAGTTGCGGCCAAATTCTAGTAGCCCTCGAGGATTCACACTGCTCCCGTGCAGACATTTCGCCGCGGTATCCGGATAGCTGCAGGTGCAGCTCCCCAGGAAGTTTCCGGTACTGCCATTACGGACGACTTTCCGCCCACAGCCCCAGAGCCAAATTGCTCTGTATTTGGTCATCTTTTCACAATAGCTCGAGGTCAGCAGGCACATACCTGAAGCCAGACATCCTGATTCGCAGCAAAGGTGCGAATTGGGCTGGAGGAGAAACCTCAAAGTTTACTCAGCCAAGTCCAATGCACACGTTCTTTTCGATCTGAAACATTGTTCTTCTGATGCAACCTAGAATTATGAGCCCTTAAGTGATTTCTTAGCCTATTTTGTCCTGTAAGCGCTTTGTTTTCTGGCGCTATTGAGTAGACGTGTTGGCATGTGTAGTACAAAGTGTGCGGTACAGACTGGACACCGGGCTTAGAATACACCTTAGCTATCGAGTAGTACAGTGTCATTTAGCATCGAATCAAATTTTCGCACACTCTACCCATCCTCGAACGAAAAGGGAGGGTAGGGCGCGCGATGCTTACAGACGCATGCGCTTGTACACAGTGTGCCGGTTTCCTGCAAAAAGTGCGGCTGCCGTCCTAGAAGTACTTTATGCTGGATAAAAGTCGTGTGTTTTCTGGAAAACGAACCTCTGTACAGCTTTAGAGAGTGACCTGCTGCCTCCGGGTAGCATGTTTGGTAACGATGAAACGGCTTATAGATAGAACTGTAGTCATATTAGAAAATTTCTTCTATGTTGGAAAGTGTTGGAAATTCTATGTTGGAAAATGCCATGCTGGACACAGAGAACAATGTGGCTATCTTGGACTGGAACTTGCTCTAAAAAAATATAGACACCCACTGCGTTCAGGGTGTCAAGGTGAACAGTCTGGTGCTGTCTTCAGGTGTGAGGTGGTGGTACCTCTGCCGAGCTAGCTACATCTTCAACTAAAGACAACTGACAGAGCAGATATGCCATCGCCCGATCAATCATGTGGTGAACCAAATGCAACGCCCGAGAAGGGATCCCGGCAAAAGGCACACCGTCAGCGCGAGAAGGTACCTTACTCTTTCACCCATACCATGCAGACTTCAGGGGGCTCTAACTACACCCTATGGTTTAGGGTTTAGGATTATTTAGAGCCCCCTGCAGACTTCAATGATCTCCCCAAAGATGCAAAACCGGGACTATGTCAGTGATTGCTCCACATCATGCAGGAGAGGAGGCAAGCAGTCCAGCGGCAGCTGCAGGAGCTGTCTCAAAAGGTGAAGCAGCTTGAACTTGAGAAGGAGCAGCTTAGGGGGGCTCTAAGAAGCACTGCCAATGAGACACGGGTACGCTCTCTCAGAACACCTTTCGACAGCAGAGGAACCAGCAACCAGCACTTGCCAGTGTTGGTTGCTGGTTCCTCTTACAGGCGCTATTTGCACTTAATCCCTCTGTCAGTCTGGCTGCAGCAATGCAGCTACTTTACAGGAGTATTGTATTCTGTTGGAAGTTAAAGATGCTGATGCGGTGCTGTGAGAATGTCTGAGGTTCAGACTCTGAGAAGTGTCCTGCCATGTAGTACGTTCCCTCATGCCCAGTAATGGCCGCTTCTGTATGTCAAGGCCAGCGCCATAACCAAATATTAGTTTTCATGACATGCAAGTAGTCCTTAAGCAGCGTTTCTTGCCGAGTCGGAGCCTCAAGAATCCTAGTTTCAACAAGCACCTGTCAGAGTTACTGCTGTTTGCTGTCCAGGCTGTTTCAGTGGAAATTCGTGGGCAAGGACCTCCCGGAAAGGAGGAGGTTGTGCTAACGTTGTGCTTCGGGGCAGTTTCCCCGCAGCTGCAGCTGACGCGAGACGAAGCTGCAGCGCTTCGATTGGAAGCCATGGCGGGCATCTGGAAGGCGCGCTCTTGTCGCCCTGCTCCTTGTATGGTCTACAGCGTTAAAGTGATTCCTTCATTGAAATTTGCTCTGCATTGTTTTTGATCGGCTTCATAAGTCCCTTCCCACTGTCTTGCATAGTTGCTTCACTGCAAAATAGATCATCGACATTTGCAAATTTATTATTATTATTACACGTTTTCCAGTCCTTATGGACTAGGCACATCTAGCAGCACCTTTACAGCAGCCCTCCATTCATCTCGATTTTGCAAATTTGCCAAATGCCAAATGCCTATCGACTGTCATTTTCATCCAATTGAAGATGGCAGGCACTCTCATGTGCGCATGCAAATCTATGTCATATAAGCTACCTCCTCCAAAAGCAGACGTGGATGAGCCACCAGCAAGATCGGCAGGATGCAAGGTCAACATATTTGAAATGAAACTCTTGTTGCATGCGCTGCAGAGGTTGGTGCAGAAGATGGCATACTGCTTGGACATGATGGCTGCCGCCCCCACCTCAATGCAGCGCCCCTTCCACCTACAAATAGAGGTGAGCCCAGTGATATATTATGATAGTTAGGGTAAGGGGGTATCTATCATGTTGCTTGCTGCCTGGACAAGAGGGCTTCCGGGTCAACTCCGTGCAGCGCCCCCTTCCAGCAACAGTTAGAGGTGAGCTTTGTGGTATGTCATGATCTTGGAGCATGGCATGTTTTCAGCACTGCATTACCCCACTCAG
Source organism: Coccomyxa sp. Obi (assembly GCA_020887355.1). NCBI lineage: Eukaryota > Viridiplantae > Chlorophyta > Trebouxiophyceae > Coccomyxaceae > Coccomyxa > Coccomyxa sp. Obi. The sequence goes on along the minus strand of AP024993.1, from coordinate 2,836,808 downwards.
GTGAAAACTTCATTGTGTTATTTTGAGATGGCACACCTGCATGCATGGCTTTTGTGCCAGGGTTGTTGATGTGTGCATGCTGACTTGTCATTTGTACATGCATGGCACAGGACCTTAATACACAGCTGCTTTGACTTCCCGGGGAGCTTCACACTGGGTGCTGGTGCCACTGGGCACGGTGCTGACACATGCATGCCGACATGGCAATTGTGCATGCATGGCACAGGACCTTGCAAGACAGCTGCTTTGACTTCCCGGGGAGCTTCACATTGAGTGCTGGTGCCACCAGGAACGATGCTGACATGTGCATGCTGACACATGCATGCTGACTCGTGCATGCTGACATGGCAACTGTGCATGACATGGCGCAGGACCTTGTGCGCGAACTGGTCGACTTCATCTGGTGCATGGCAGACCACAACCTGTCCACGCTCATGCTCCTGCCCTCGAAAAATGTTGTGGATCCCTCTGCGCCATTTCCAGCCTCGGGAGATCCCAGAGACTTCCCCACCATCCTGGTAAGTCTTGGCCCCGCTCATGACGCTGCACCCTGGAAAGTAGTTTACCTTCCAGGGTGTAATTCTGGATAATTCAGAGCCTTAAGTAGAGTAGGTAATTGACTATCTAATATCAACAGTGAACTCTCGTAATTAGGCCCTTGATGGTGGTGCCGGAACTGAATTCCTCAAGTCCCAGTCAGTCAGTCAGTCAGTCGATTACACCTTTTCCAGCTACCTAGGGCTGATCAGATGTCTGACTGTGCCTGTGAGAAGCGTGCTGCTGCAAAGTGCAGGCACGCATGCAACTGAGCCCGGGTCAAGCAAAGCAGCTACTGGCAGCCAGAAGAGCATGGCTCCATGCCATGGGTGCCTTGACAGCCGAACCGGATAACATTCTGGCATACCTCAAGGTTTGACGCGTCTCTCTAAAGTGTTCCTATTATTAACCTGTACCCCCTGAAAGCAAGCAGATTCAGTGCCTGTGGTCATTGAGCATGCAAAGGGGACCAGGAAGGAACATTTTCTCATTTGCCTGGCTTTAGACATGTGCTAGGGGAGCGTTTTCTCTAGATTCAGCGTTACACTGTCCACTTCTTGAACATGAGGGAATTGTGATGTTGTGCACTGCATGATGCTCAGGACGTTGAGGAGAAGAAAGGCGTCGTGTCCATGGCGGGCTTTATGGAGATTGGGCATGTAAAGGAGGCCCTCAGCACCACAGTGCATGCGATGAACATCTGCAGGACCTTCTACGTCTCTTACATCCACACTCAAGTCAGGCCCAACACCCCTCAATGCGCGCCTTTCACTCTTTTTTCCCCGCAAATAAATTCCAATGATACCAGGTGACCCGCACACCTGTTTGAGCCAAGGCTGACTGATGCGAATCCAGGCAATACTCAAGTTGCTCCTAGAATAGGACGCAGCCAGTGTAGAGTTGAGTGCTCTGGCGGTTCAATGAGCACTTCAAGTAGACCTTTGATTGCTACATCACTCTGGTGTTTGCAGCTGCTCACACCGCTGCAAACGGCCCGCTATATGGTGGGCTGCCTGCCGATGGGCCCCGACTTGCCAGGACTGCTGAGTTGCCTAGCCAGGCAGTACGGCGAGCCCTCCTTTGAGGAGCTCCTTCACGCCGCACGCCGCGGAACGGCTGGCCCAGCCACGGCCAGTTCAGGCGCGGGTGCCAGATCAGGCAGCGAAGCCAAACCAGGCAGCGGGGCCAACCTGCGCGCCGGTGCCAAAACAGGCGGCCCTGCCGATTCTGGCCTGCCCCCATGCATGGCCGGCGACTGGCGCCGAGCCTTGACCACACCTCTCCGCGTGCTGCACGCCACGCGACAACTGCCTCTTGCCGCTTGCGCGCAAACGAGTGCAGCAGGCAGTCGACCGGGCACTGGGGATTGTAGCAGAAGAGGACGCTATACGGGGGCTCAAATTCAAGCATGCATCGGTGATGGGAGCCCGATATTGACTTTCTATGCACCTCTTAGCACGTCCTCTGGCGCAGCTCTCAGCGCCCTACGCGAAGCGCCACAGTAGCTGTTGTCACCTAATAGTCGTAAGCAACTCTCCAATCTGGGTGTAGCAATTTGGGCAGGAGACAAAGTCCAGCTCAGATCTTTCTTTGAAGGCGTGAGCTGGTTAGTACACATGCCTGGGCATGAACACAGTCACGGCATGAAATACACTGGAGAGCCTTTCTAGGAACCAGAAGGCTGCATGTACAAAAGTGTGTTCACACATCCGGAGAGAGGATGGATGTGAGTTTTAGATGGCCCTTCACAGTCGGCCAGCATAGAAGGCTGCACCACAATAATGTCAGCTGTCTCGCCAGACTAGCAGGACTTATCTCGTACATATCAACATGTGCCTTCTTACATTGCAGACAGGCAATCCGCTATTTCTCGTTCTCTTGGGGCTTACACAGCACATTTGCTTGCTGAGGTTGCACACCCCCGAAAGACCTGTAGCTGGTATGTATGGCACGGTAAGCTTTGCCAGATAACACCAAAGGCTGCGCCACTGGACTATCAGCAACACCTCAGATTCTATTTGTTTTTTTTTCAATGGAACCACCTTCAGATTCCTTTCGAGTAATATATTATGAAGTGCCATATTGGTGCTGATTCTGGGAATCATTGATGCTTGCATGGCAATCAAGTTCCCAATACCATGTGTTGACCTTTCGAGGGTCAAACGTTCAGGAGGGAAAAAGAATAATGGTGAGTCACAAGCTCGAGTGCTTTTTGCCACTTTGGTACTCATTCAAGAATAGCTGCAGCTCGAGCTGCGTGAATTTATTTGCAAGGGTCACTAAGTGTTGAATCTGGTGTGTATATGTTTGTGCGTCTTTTCATGCCTGCTTCAACTCATATGCTGCTTTGCAACCTGACGCATGCATGGACTCTTTGCAAGTCCCACTGTATGGATTGTTTTCATGTACAGATTGAAAGCTGGATGATTTATTAGGGGCCGTGGGCCCAATGGCCGGGGTGTTTAGGTATGTATCGGGAACCTTCCATTGAGAGGCAAGGAGAGGAATATGTCATCACTTGCAGGATTTTTCATGTGCACGGCTGACAATTCACCGATTTTGTGTGCGAGACATTTATGCTGGCAAATTCATAACGGTGCGATTTAAAGCATCCAGGATGGAGAATATTACTCTGCACCCTTAGGAGAATTGGGTGTTTATGGAGGTTTTAAGACGGTTCCACTACAGTTCAGAGGATAGGGTGGTAACTGCAATAGAGGGCCTTGCAAATATGGCAAATATGAGACAAAGCTCCACACTGTGACATACATTTGCTGTCAACAAAATAGTGTACATGTGAGAGACCAGTGGGGTGCTAGCTGCAAGCCTCAAAGGCCTCTTTGATCTTGTGGCAATCTGCATATGCCCGCCATCATTAAAACAATAGTCCTTCTACTTGGAAGGCAGACACAGGATAATATTCTATGAGTTCACTTCTAAGAAATCAATCTGAACACATAGATAAACATAAATATTGAGGCCCACATGTTGGAGACAACTCTCAGATAGGACAAAAATACCACCAAAGTACCCTCTTGGTGTAGCATCCCAGACATCTCATTATTCCAGTATGACCCTTCACAAAGACACAGGGTGCGTCCTTGCAAGTCATACTGCAGATCAATAGAAAATTGACAACGCTAATACATGAGACTCACCCGGAAACTTGCCCATAATAGGAAAACTGAAAGAATGAGGACAATGATGGAATGAGGGACGACTAAATTGTGGTCTTCCCATGTACTTCAATCACCTTGTCCGCTGCCTTGAAAAGCTCTTGCTTCTGTAGTCACTACGGTATCATTCCATACTTCAGGCTCTCACTTGTTCCACTTGTTCCATGGCTGAGACAATGTTGCGGTGAGTTCGCTCGGGCTTGCATGAAAGCTACAGCTGGAGCTTGCAACTCTCTATCAGGACATCTCATCAGCCCTGGATGGCTGGAATGATATAATCGCTTTCTTGTTCTTCTATTCTCCTTGCCAATACCGGATACATTGACCACTCACGGTTCCATGCATGCAGCCAGAAGATATAGATTTTTTTCGCCGTCGCCGGGGGTAATGATGAATGTGCCTGCCGCAGTGATGCATAAACCCTAATCCCCAACCCCTAAACCCTACTTCCCCGGCCGTTCCAGCGACGGCAAAAACCCTCCATAGTTATGAGGTGGACCAACGAAGTGTGAGACGCCCTTTTTAGGATGCCAAAAGCATCCAGATCAACCAGATCCCGAAATATTCCAAGCTCCAATGGCAGCCATCCCATCGAAAGCAATTGTGCTACTTCAGTAGCAACTGGCAGCAGTAGCAACTGGCAGCCATCTCTTCTTGCTGGCAACCCTGAATCCAAAACAATATAAAAACACATTTTATAGAAATAATGTGCCACTTTCTAAGTGGCAGCCATCGATAGTCTCCATCATCACGCCAACTCACAAGGCACACATCTCCATCAAAATTTCAGTGTGTCACTTGTGCAAGGCATCTGCCTAAACCTTCACCATGACACTTCTGAAAGTGTCATCCAGCCACAGACTTTGCAGGAGTGGATCCGGATCGACCAGCCGCATCAGATTTGAGGATCCAGATCTCGTTGTGGCGGCCTGTGAGTTTATAGGGTGCATCATAGCCAGCCGTCCAGAAGGCAGAGCTGTCAAACGCCTCCCCATTTGCAGTCAGCTTGGCTGTAAGGGCAGCCGCCTGTTCAGGATAGCAGACACCATGTATTTGGCACGGTGAGAGAGAATTGTTACTGCAGTGGAGGGTTTTGCTTTGATACCAAAAAGAAGCATCATCATGTTGAAGAACAAGGAGCAAGAATGCTGTGGCTTCTTGGTTAGAGTAAGGCAGCCAGGCTCGCTCGCCATGTTATCATGCCATGCACTCCAAATTCTGCATGCTAACAGGGATGCAAACACTGTGGGTGCCCTTGAGGACGCGGCCCTTTTCCTGGCAGATGAGTAAAAACTAACCCGTCAGCAGGAAACGAGCCCAAGAAAGGCCTGCCCAGTGCTTGCAAACAATGCATGCTGCTAGAGAGTCGCCACATGCACCATGGCCAAAGGGCAACTTCCACACTCTCTAGCAAAAAATGGAAGGAAGGAAAGTGTCTACCTGAGCAGGCACGCTGGTATCATCGGCAAAGCCGCCGAAAGAAGAGACAAAGTAAGTGGCCGCTGGCAGCCTGCTCAGGTACACTGACGGCTCCGTGGGTACTGGAGTGTCACCCTGCACCAGCAATCAACAATTGCAATTAAAGTGAAAATCAACAGCGATGTCTGGCCCCCGAAGAGGGATGGTCGGTCAGTCATGTGAGGGTCATGTGCAGGGACTTCCAGTCGTAGTCATGCCTCTGTTCTGAAATTGTTGCTTGAGCCGCTCTGCTACAGAAGGCTACTTCTGGATGCATCAACCATGGCACTTGAAGGTGATGTGAGACCGGCAGCTTGTAGCTACCAATCCAGTCAAACCACAACCTACTTCCAAAAATCAACACTTCCTCAGAGCCTTTGCTGCTCCCAGTGCACATTCCAGACAATCCATCATTTTGCACGACCATGTGCGTCCATGTCACAGTTCAAATTTATAGTAACTTACTAACAGAGTTAGTAACAGAGAGCTAACCTGCTGAGTGGGGACGAAGAACGAGATGGTGAAGTTGTTCTGGCAGAAGGGACCGTCCCCAGGCAACACCTTGACTAGCACAGGCGCTGTCATGTTGATCCTGACGCCCTCCTTGTTTGCTCCGCTGATGTATCCAAAAAGAGGCTGCATCACCATGGGAATTAAAATCAAAATCAATTTAAACAAAAAAAAATTCAATTTACATGCTCTCGAGGCTTGACAACCAGCAGGGAATGAAAACTGGAACAAGTCGGGTGTAAACACAATTACGCATTGGCTAGGAGTTGAGTAAAAGGGTCCAGCAACAAATGTCAGTGACTGAGGAAACTGGTCACCGCAAAGCCCTTAGACACTGCTGCACTGTAGGTGTAGTTCTGCACGTTGACGGATACCCAATTCGCTGCAAGTCCACATACGAGCTCGTCAAAAATGATGAACTACTACAGAACGGTTACAGTTGGTGAAGGTTCTCAGGTCTTCCAGGCTACTGGTGCTTCCCGATCAACGAGGGCATGCCGTGCACCAGGAGGTCACCGCATCAGGAAACTTGTCTAACGGCTTGGCAGGAAAGCAAACAGTCTGACCCACGGCATTTTTGTTGCATCTGTAGTACACTCCGACTGATCTGAGCAAGGACAGGGTACCTGGCGTGTATTGTCTTGTTTCATAGTCGGCATTTTTGTCAAGAGTGACGAATGGTGGACAATCTAAATCGTGACAGAACCATGGTGACGAGGAATTTTCTCTCTGTTGAGCTTGACATCTCCCTAAGAATGCAGTCAAGAACAGGACGGCCAGTTTGACAACCTGCATTTCCGCACTTCGACGCTTGAACTTACCAACTAGGATTGTGTTTGTTTGACAGCTCTCTTTGCGATGAATTACATACGGAATTCGATCAGGAGTTGAGATTTGACTGCCTCAGGACGTCCAGGGACGTGTAGGTGACATAAGAGGGCTCCACGATGCACCTTCCGAGCCAGAGGAAACTGCTCACCTCACCGGTTACACCAAGATCTCTAACCTCAGCCTCACTTTCGTCAGGTTATTTGCCCACTGCCTCGCACATTGTAAGGTCCCTGTACCAGCTCTGATCCCTCCAGCGTTGCTGCCTCGCTGTCATGGAACCTCAAGACGTTCTGCTTGCATCATGGGCCGCTCAGGCCGAACACGACATCCCAACAGTTCCGCAGTACAATAGTACCGGGGAATTCTGGACTGTTAGCGTTTTTACTGAAACATAAGGTGTGCGATATCCCTTGTGCATCAGGATGTACTCTTGCATGTGCGATCTACTCGGCTGACCTACAGATCATGGGTCAACGGCCGGTCGGATGTATACCCAACGAAGGGTTGTTAGGCTGTGATGCTCTACCGTTATGTCGTGGACATCCTACACTTCTCACCTGTGATTTTGCTGAAAGCATGCGGCTGTTGGAATACGGTGGCGCCAAACCCTTTTCGTGGAAACGCAGGAATGACAAACGAGAGCGTGGTGCGACTACTCATAAATCGCGGAAAGTCCAAAGCGCCCGACATTAATCGGCTGTAGATCTCTGGAAGAAGTTCTTGAGCATGTACGACTCCATGTTTCGGCAGCACAAGGACTTCTTTGCTTTGTTCACAGACTAAGACTAGGCTTGCCTGTTTTTTATACACAGGCTTCTGTGAAATGGCTGCAGGCGAACTGTGGGCACCATTGCTTAGCCTCTATTCCTCAGTACTGACTTGGAGGCATCACTGATTTTTCTTAGTGTTCATGTGATATGGATGGCAGGAGTGCAAGAGACATGCCAGGGAGCATTGACACACAGAACAGGAAGGGCGTTGGGGACGCTTCTATGATTCTGCAGGCAAGCAGATCTCACCCATATAGTCTCGGCAGTCCCCCAATCGCATGGCTATCAGTAGCGCATCCTACTCTGCGGATATGTCCGGTCTTGTCTTTTGCAAACAGTGAGCATCATCTTTAACACTGCATCAGTCCAGGAGAGGGAGATCGTCCCTTCTAAAGACTAGAGACATCTGAGACCGGTGGACTTACTCACACCTACTTTGCTGCCAAGTCGTTCTACCAACATTTTTGTGCACCGCCGGTCCTGGCATCCTATACAGTGGGTCAAGTTCCAGGCCACTGGTGGTTCTGAGTGGGTGTCCAGCATGACATGGTGTCGTGAAAGTTTAGGGAGAGCATTGTAGGACAGAGACACACTCCTACCATCCTTCTTGAAGGAGAGTTGTCGATGTTGGTTGACGATGGTGTGATATTATTGATCTGCGTGTTTCAAGTCTACATCAAATGAAACGCAGGAGTGGTCAGAGGATGACCTGGATGCCATGCTGGCAACGCAGAGGCCGGCCCACGAAAGACAGATTGTCAATATCGGTTGACGCTGCTTTGATCTCACCCATCTGCATGTTTTGATTCTTGCTTCAAATGAAACGCAGGAGTCGTCAGAGAGTGACCTGGACGCCATGCTGGCGACGCAGAGGCCGTGTCACTATGCGATAGCGAATGGGACGCATGTGCTGTGGGTGCCCAAGCATGTACCCTGCTCCTTCGAGCCCTCCACCGGCCGCCTTGTTGTGGAAGTCGGCCACAACGCCAGATGTGCGCTCTCGGCCCGACCTATCCCTTCTGACACTGGTGTTATAAGAAGAAATCCCAAACGATTATGTAACATGAAACCCAGCGTAAGCTTTGGTTGATGTTATGTGATTGTTGCCTTTGACATGGGTGTCAGAAGGCTATACAGACTTGGGGAAATCAATTAGTGGTGCCTCAGGCACTTCAAGGGAGTCAGGGAAATGTTTGGGGATCAGCCCCGGGTGATATTGAACTGCCACTGCCCCTAGAAAGCCGAGTCCCAAAAGTGTCTTTGAACTGAATTCAGAACAAGCATGCAGCAAAGTCTCCCCGGCATTGTCCTAAGATTGTGTCAGGCACTTTCCATCGTATGGGAAGTCACAGTGTCTACCAGGCACATGTTCAGCAGGATGCAGTGACGAGGCCAGCCACTGTCACACTCAAGTCCAAACCAAGCTTCCTTATGAAATTGAATTTCCTTGATTTGCTGATGTCGTGTCACTGCAGGGCTGGCGCCGCTGCACAATCCGCGCACCCATCTACTGAAGGTGCCGGTGAGCAGCGCTGTCAGGATCGAACCGAGCCGCCGGTGGGTACCAGAGCTGCGCGTCCCCCGTGGCGTTCCCTGGCGCCGCGCGCCCGTTCTCGAGCTGGACTTCCGCAAGGTTGACAAGTCAGGCAAGTCTGCCTGGTGCCTGAAATGCGCCATCAAACTGTGCATTTCAGTGCATGTATATCCTCGAGCTGGAACCCACCAAGGGCTGCCAAAACCGAGCGAGTGTCACCTGTTTCCTTTTCCACCCCACATAGATGTCTTTGTGAAATGCATGCATGCGCTGGACTTTGTTAGGCTTGCTGAGTCACAAGACTGGCGCATGCTTTCCACCTGTGCTGTGCTGTGCTGAGAAGAGATCTCAAGCACAGCCGAAGTGTGCAGAGGGAGACTGATTACAATTTACTTATTGTTGACAACAAAGCAAGCAGGAAAGCAGGCAGCACCTAGAGTATGTTTTCATGTCTGTGAGTGCCCATCTTTGTGCGTTCAGGCGTCACCACCGGCCCAGACTGGCGGCTGTACGAGGGAATTGCGGTGGCGCTGGCCGACAGCGGTCGCGTTGGCGTGGTGCGCAGCATCAGCTCCGACGGCGTTGCCTCCGTCGCGCTCGGCAGCGAGGACCCCGAGAAGCGGCTGCAGCTGCCCGACAAACCGGAGGTCATCCAGACGGTGAGTCAGCGCTGACTGAGCGGAATGATCTGGTTACTAGAGAGGAGGATTTTCTTGCGTAGCTTCCTTCAGACACCATGGAGAGGTGGCAGGCAGATACTATGGGTGCCCTGTGGCCATTGGCATTGGGACTTGCAGGATCCTGTAATGATAGTTTCAGAGTATTTCAACCTCAGAAGAGAAGTGCTGTGTGTGGAAGTGCTCGCTTGCACTGCTGCGAGAGCAGCGCATGCAAAGCCGCCACACCCAAAGGCTTCTTCCTGCTGGAAAGTTACTATCATGCAGAATTACAGAGATGTGGCAGCCACAAGCGTCTGATCTCGGGGAATTATATTTCTTAGAAGGGTGCTGCTATGGTACTCTGTCATTGGGGTTGAATATTGCCCAAGTGATTGCGGGGCAAGCAGTCCTTCTGTGCATTGCAATGCCAAAGCCGTGAGGCATGCCAATCAGTGTTGCAAAATGTCAGAGCTGCACAGCCTTCCTCTCTGGGCTGGCACTGGGCTGCTCACCACATGATGATACCTTTTGCTGCAACCTTGAGGCATGTGGATTGCTTATTTCGAGACTGAGCTGTCTGATGTCCCTGCAGGCGGGTTCAAATCTGCAGCTGCTGCCAACCAAAAAGAAGGACGTCATCCGGGTGATAGCTGGGGATTTCCAGGGGAAGATGGGGCAGTGCCTCAACATGGCTGATGCAGACGCCATTGTGAAACTGGACGACGGAGACATGAAGGTCATGGAGAAGGGTGTTGTCGGCTGGCTCTTTGGGCGCACGAGCTGACACGATAGTGTGAAGATTTCTGATGAAAGTAGATGTCTAGACCTGCCACAGCTGCCAGCCAGTGCCTTGACAGCAAAGGATACATGAAACAGGAAAAAGCAGGATTGGAGAGACCGTGAGTTGAAAGGATAGAGATTGCAGCTGCCCTTTGTGAGTAGCTGGGTACCCTGGTTTTAGGAAGTGCTAGTGCCTTTCTGTGCAGTACCTAGGAAGCTATCGGCAGCTATTGAGAGCTTGCTTCACATGTTGCGTCGTTACAGTCATCTGCTCCTAGAAAGGTTATTGCTGCGCCCACTGGGGCTTTTGGAAAGGCAGGCAAACTTTAAGCTGTGCATATGCCCCGACTTTGCGATGGCACAAGGAAGATTAGCCCACTGCTGCTCACTTGTGGCTCCATTCCCTGCTCGGACCTGCTTGGTGGGAGGTCACTGGGATGATTGATGACCTGGCCACTAGCAAATTTGATATTCGCCATGAGTCATTGTAGTGCTCAGCTTTTCGATGCCCTTCCTTCCTAGGGCTCAGGAATGTAGCTCTTGAGCATCGTCGCTGCGAGCTGGCATTTAGGAGTAGATATCGCCACTCCTAGTCGATTGAGTGCGTCACGTTTGTTCTGTTTCATTGCTCATGTCCTTTTTACCTTCCACCCAACATTGCGTCGGAGCTAGCGCTGTGCAGATATTGCACAATCGGCACTAAAAGCGACTGAGGAATATTGCCTTGCATACGTGTGATACAGACGCGTGTGAGTAGGCTGTGAACCCCCCGTCCTACTCGAGTATTTACTAGTATCACCCGTACACAGTAGCCGCATGGAGCTGCGCTCCTGGACCTGGAGACCGACTCCATCAAATCACATTAAAAGGACACTGCCATGAGAATCTTCGACATGTGGGGTAACCACGCCAGGGCTTCCGCAATCCGGGGTGGTGTGATCCTTGGATTCTGGAATCTTTCATTCGCGCCAAACAAGCCGCCACCTGCAGGGTATTGTCTGGCGGAGATGTGTATCTACAGAAGTGCAAAGTGATTTCGCCACAAAAAACCTCCGTTTGGCTCCGCCTCAGGGAAACGCCAGAAGTCTGTCAAATATTTGGACTTCCACGACGACAGCCAGTGTTCCAGCTCAACCTAGGTTTTGGGCAAGCCCTCGTTCTGCTTCACCAGCAAAATTTCGCGCCATTCCAAGCACAAGCGCATACCAGCGTCGCACCACCAACTCCGATCCTTCTTTTGATCGCAGGATCACAACGGTTATCGCCGCGCACGTCCCAGCATTGGTTCCTGCTGGGCGCTGCTCACTCGCACTTAGTCAACCAGCCGTTTCGCTTTGCCCTTACTAGGACACAGCGGACCTTGTTATCCGGGTGAAAGGCCTGCTTAGCGCAGATGGAGGTGCTGTATGATCCCAAATGCGCGATGTGCCCCGCTGAGCCGGACAGTTTAGCGACGGGAGGGTGCAACGACGGCTGCGAGCTGCTCACGGGTGAAGTGTGCGAGGCCAGCTGGTGGGATGGCTTACTCAATGGGTGCGAAGCGGATGGCCCGGGACCCGAGTTCAGCGAGGGCCAACAGGCGGATACTTGCATGGTGAGTCTGTGGCATCGATTAGCGCCCTCCCTGCCCCGGATCGTGGGAGTGGGCGAACTCTTCGCATCGCAGGTAGAGGATAAAGGGTCGGCGTACAAAATGGTGACCGGAGCGCCATAGCCCGCACCGGATGGGTGGGGCAGGTCTACGATAGCTTTGTGGCCCCTCACAGGTGCTCGGATCGCGCCGGGTGGTGCTGGTGTCCATTGAGCTTGCTCGAGTTCTACATTAGCCCCACGTGCAGAGCGTTTCCCGCTCTCTTTTGCCTGTGTTGCAGCGCCCTGCTGCGCGTCTTTGGTGGAGCGCTAAGGCATCGAGTGGGGTTTTTGCACCCTCCAGAGTCATCCCAGCAGCTGCAAGGTGGCTGTTCCTCGTGCGCCCGCCACGAGGATGACGCGCTTCGCATTCCCTTGGGGGTTTGGTGGATATCTATTGCGGTGAAGTGTCCCATAGACGATCCCAGCGCCAGTTGGTTCTCAGTGCCCAGAGTCGCTGGTCTGGGCCCTGTAGCTGCGATTTTTGCACGGACCGGATACGTACGTCCTTTGTACAATCGTAACGGTAGATAGAATCCACTAGAAGCAAGGACGTTTGACGTGTTTTTTGCATCAAGGAACTGCTGCTTCTGGAAAATATGTTCGTTAAATCGTTTTAGGTCATTCAGGATTTCTTTCAGACAAGAGATCGTCATTTCAAAGCAGAGCATGGTGACCATCACAGGGCCTTGTCACCCCGTTGGAAGCCCTCATCTTAACATTATCCATGTCTGGACGTCTTTGGAATGGCAATTAGCTGTCTTGTAAACGGAAAGGGGATGGAGGCAGGTTGTACCAGCAGCGAAGGCACCTCCTGGTAGCTCCCAAGATATTCCCATCACATGCTATTATTCCAGCAGGGTCAGCGCGAACTGGGAGCTCGCCCCAGATGCTTGGGATTGCCATGTCGTCCTGACTAAATTTCAAGCATGCCTTAGCTGATCTGCTCTGGCAGATGAAAGCTTGGTCCCATTCACTGATGCAGTTCATCCGCCACTGCTTGCAGGTGTCGCTGTGGAGCGATGACAGCGGCTTGGAAGATGCATGCGGCATGACATCCTTCCACACCGACCTATCACCTATCCCCTGCATGGCAGATGAGCTGGAGCACTTCTCAGAGCAGCTCACACACTCACTCCCATGGTGTGGACCCTGCCGGAGCACCAACAGCAAATCCCTTCAATGGCAAACTTAGCACATACAGTCATTCCTAGTCACTGCACTGTTGATTCACTCGTTCATCAGCACTGTGTAGTATAAGACACCAAGGGATAAGCATCATGGGGATGGAATGGTGGAGGCATGCAAAAATGAGCTGCTCACTGCAGTGGCCCACATGCAGCCAGCCACTGTGCACCGTGCTCATCATGATCTTGCTTGTGGGATTTTTCATGGGACGAAGCAGGAGCTGTATGGGCTGTATGGGACCGAGCACAGAAACGTGTACGTGTCAAGAACATGGGTAAAGAAATTGCATGCTGGTGCCACACAATATCCTTTGACCGTGGACTGATTTTTTGGCGCAGCAGCAAGCCGGAGTTGCCACTGGCGCCAGTGCTGCAGAACTGCATGAGCAGCTCGAATGTACGCGCTCTGTCGGGCGGCCGCTGCGGCAGCGGCAAAGTTGCGCTCCCGGTGATCTACACCGCGCCGCTCCAGGCGCGGCCAGCGGCGGCCCCGGTGGAGGGAACCCCTCCGGCCGAGGACCCTCCTGTGGCAGCAGCAGCTCCTCCCTTCGAGGGCCTTGTCACAACTGTTGAGGCGGTCCAGCAGGACGTCAAAGGTATGTTCTGGTTCTTGCAGCTCATGCTCTTCTGACCTCGCTGGTTATGTGTGCAAAAGAGTATCCCTGCACAGGAGTCACACAGCCTGGAAGCATGAGCTGTTAGCAGTGGGCCAAGTGCAGGCCTGGTCATCAGGCCGTAACCTTCAAGCTGTACTTTTTCTCCCATGCTCAAGCAAAAGATCAGCCGTGCAGGCTAGAAGTCAAGTACGCGCAAAGCTAGTGTGCCGAATTGTGTACCTGAAGACTGTTCAGCTCTCATGATCCACAGCATCTGGAGGGCAAGCCTTGGCGCTCGCTCTGGATCAGTGTTGGCAGCTGCTTACGATCTGAATTTCATGCATTCAACAGGGGAGGAGGAGTATGTGCAGCTGTCGCCATCACTGCGCGCTGTGCGCATGCAGCTTCCCCGCTCGTTGACCAACGCGATTGCGCTCCGCGATGGTCGCAGCTTGCCGTTTGCCGGCGCATGGCGCGGCTGCATCAAGAGCTCTTGGTGCGGGCCCCTTTGACTGTCCGCTCAGTTTACAATCCTCCTTCTCGAGTGTCTGAACCAAGGCCGAACCCTCAGATGCTGCATGCATGAGCTGCTAATGCCTGTGTATCATTGTGCTGGGCTTTTAGATATGCTTATATCAAATGGGTTGTTTGGCAGAGATGCCTACTCTTGCTGTGCATACCTGAAGATGCATCTGGGGGGCGCACTGAATAGTAAGAACCATCCAAGGAGGGGGAACAGGCAAGGCTTGTTTGGGATGTAAGTTTGACGGTGCTGGTCGTCATGCAGGTGCAATCGTGAGAACAGGCACCGCGGCGTGTGCAACACGCGGGCCGAGGTGCCGGGGTTGGCGGCGTACGGCGCGGAGCAGCTGGCTGCGGCGGGTGTGCGCCCGGAAGACTTCCCTGGGCAGCTGCCGCTGCAGGGCATCAAGGAAGAGCAGGAGCCGGCCGGCGAAGAGCTCGACCACAGCAGCGAGCAAGGTGCAACTTTTTTCCGCATGCCATTACCTCTGTGTGCCTCCGGCGTTGGTTGTTATGTGCACCTTCAAGTCTGACAAAACTTCCAGTTGCTCAGGTTGCCTCCTGATGTGGCCTGTTGAGCAGCAGGAGCCATACCATGTTGCACGAGCAAGTCTTCTTTGTGCAATTTCCGCGGCGCAGAGAGTGTTGGCGTCGTGCAGTTTGTCAGTCACAGCATCACACACAGCATGGGCCCAGTGCTTTTATAAAGAAAAGGACGAGAGGATTCTTGAGTAAGCAAAGAGCTATCATGTTAAAAACATGCATTTCCTGATACAAATCGCTGTCTGCAGCTTCGGCAACGGAGGTACTTCTGGAGTGCGGCGGCGATGGCGAGGCACAATGTCTGGATAGCGGCGTTCCCCGCAACCGCCAAATCAGGCCGGACCCCCAGTCCGAGCCAGGTCTGGCACAGGGCCAATGCAGGCCGCGGAAACTGCCGCGCCTCGTCACCAAGCAGCCGCAGCTGCCGCCCTCGGCGTTTAACCCCGGCGGTCCACCCACCCCGGACCTCCAGGCGCCGCACTTTGCATCCCAGGACTCCTCCGACTCGGCAGACTCCAACATCCAACGGTGAGCGCCGGCCTGCCCTCTTCTTGCAGTTGACTGCTCTGCCTCAGAAGTGCGAGTATTTCCTGTCTTGCAGCATGGAGGTGACCCTATGTGTGACTATGGGCACATGCATGCCGTGGCGGCTTGCCTGACTTTGCAATTTTTCAACTTGCCTCATCCTTACCAAATTCTGCGAGTCTTCAGGCTTATCCTGGACTCCTAGTTGATTATTACAGCATACTCTGGAAGCTGTAGAAAGCTTGGTAGTGCAGCTGCAGAGAGCCAACGTGTCTGACAATGACGATTGTGCCTGTACAGTGAGACGGACGCCAGCAGTCGCGAGGTGGGCGCGGCAGATGAGGAAGAGGTGCGCTGCAGGGCGCAGGCCGACCAGAACGTGCCGCCAAAACCCAAGCCAGCCGCCGCGGCCAAGAGCACCGAGCGGCCGCGCCGCATGTCGCCGTCGACCCCCGAGGCCTGCGCCGCCCCCAAGCTCACCTCGGTACACCCCTTGACTTCAGTCGTTGTGAACTCCCAAAATGCACCCTTTCCTCCGGCCATGGCGTTCTGATCCCTGCTTGGCTGGAACGAACACTTGAGACAGCTTTGAGGATTTGGTGATTTGGAAACGCCACAACGCAGCCGGTGTTGATGCAGGGCCAGTGAATGTCGACTGAAGAAGTCCGTTCATCGTTTTGCAGGAGCTTGCCAAGGAGGGCAGCTCGAAGAGGAGCTTGCAGGTGGCGCAGGGGCCAGAGGCGCGCTCTCCAGTCGCGGTCTCCCCCTTTGCAAGCTCACTGTCGGCCCAGGCGAGCGTGCGGACCGCGACAGCGGCAGCCGCCGGTAACGGCGGTGGCGGCGGATTTGTGCAGACGTCGAGTGGCCGGATCGCTCGGCCGACGCCCAAGACCGCAGCCTCGCGCGCGTCCTCCTCCGAGCTCTCTGAGCTGTCCCACACCGAGGGTACGTGTCTAACCATGCAACTGTACTTCCACATACAGTAGGTGGTGCAGAGATTCAGCGTCAAACCTGTCCGAGCTGTGGCACACTAAGGCAGCGCTCTTCATGCTGCACCCACCCCTTCCACTTTCTCCAACAGGATACATGCTATTGACTTGCAAATCATACCTGTTAAGTAACAGCTGGACAGACCATGCTAGACAGACTCCTCCCATTTGTGTCAAGGATGCCAGTTTTGGGGGAGTGGTTCTATATGCAGGAATCCTGCCCACGTCCGCATGAAGTTCTTCCGTCACGACCCCTTGCATTACCGGTACATTACAGCATCCCTGTGTGCTGCTCTGAAGGGATGCAACGTCCTCTCTGGAACCACCACAGTACCACAACATACAATTTCTCCGGTGGTGTTGCAGGCCAGAAAGCGCCGTTGAAGCGCAAGAGCGGCCGTCCGTCCAAGGGCGGGGAGAAGAGCAAGCGCCGGCGCATGGTGGGCGGCATGCTCAAGACTGTGGGCCACGCCGCCCCCGGCCAGCAGTGCACCCAGTGTGGCACCCAGGTCTGCACCCCCTCTCCATTTCTCCCGTGTCTCCAGTGCCGTACCTGCAGCGAGCGCCCCTGCTGACTATTTTGAAGTGTATGGTGTTACTGTGCTGTTGCTCTATGGTCGCTGCACCTTCACTTGGCCACTGTGTCTGCCATCACTATTGTGCAGCCATTAGTGCTGGTGTCAATGCAATGTTTCTTGTGTGTTCATGTACTCGGCTGTCTCCTTCTCAGGTCAGAAACATGGGGCATCTATCTGTCCGAGCCTGGCTGTTATGCTAGCAAACCCTGTGCTTGCCACCTTGCACGTCTTGTGATTTTTGGCCCTCTATTGAATTATTAATTATGTCTGTCTAGGTCACGCCCGTATGGCGCGCCGGCCCGTACGGCCCCAAGACTCTCTGCAACGCGTGCGGCGTCCGCTACATGAAGCAGGTCAAAAAGAAGTGAGCGGGTCCCCCGCGTCGCCTGAATAGGACATGTCTCTAAACAGGCAACGAATCGGCCGCTGCAAACTTACCGCCCCGGCTGCCGGGCGGCCGCCGCGAGCCCGGGCCCAGCTGACTGGACCTGCGCCAGATCAGGCTCCCAGGCTCGGCTAACCGTGCTGGGAACCGGTGTACACACGTGCTGGAGTTGAGTTCATATCTGCAGCATGCTCTTTGTGGGGGGTTCTGTCGGCAATATGAGTCGTTTGGAATAGCTTGGTCCTGCGGTGTTGCTTCGAGCAACCATGGCGAGTGGCTCCAAGCAACTTGTTCTCCTGTGAGAACCGGGAGCTGTCATAGGCTCTTGGGCAAAAGTGGGCTGCAGATTTTTGTGGATTACTTGCGTCGGCCCTGTGGCCTAGCCTTCTCTGTCAGCAGTGGTGACTGCGTGATGCGGGTGATTGATGCAGCCTGCTTCACATTGATTGGATTGAATTTTGGAAGCATTTGATACACCCCACAATTCAGTGCATGGATGTTAAATTCATTTGCTTCACTCGGGCCGGATCAGGAAATGCACGAGATGTGGGGATGTCTGGAAAATGTCTTCAGGACCTGCTGTATAGATGGCACCAAAGAGAATACTTGCACAAAATGACATGCGCGCGCTGGAAGGCATGCATAGTGGTATGCCGAGGCGCTCCCCCCTTCTGGGGACCAAATAAATATATGTGAAGCTGAAACTGCTTAGATGGGCTACCTCCAGCGCTGCCAGAGATCGGCTATATTAGGAGGTGTTCTGGGAGTTTGACGCTGTGCCGCAGCGCTCTGCTTGCGGCATGCCAAAATGATTCAGACAAAAATGTTTTCGGATGTGACTTGAAGGGGGGTGTTTTGGCACCGCCCCCTAGCGGTCAACTGCAGGCCATGTGACGGTTTCAAGGCCCTGATTTGAGTGAGCAGGCAAAGTTCTACTGTGCCTGCCATGTCAGATGCTGTCGGTTAATCAGGCATGGGGTGCACTTCAACAATGCGCTCTGTGGGCGCCATATCTGTAGGCCTTTGATTGAGTCATGTCTGGTGTTTGCTCGAGTGAGAGATGATGTTAGGATGCGGCGGTACCCTCGTTTTTTCCTATTTCTGCAAGCCCCTTAAGGGCATGTGCATATGTTTCACGAGGCTTTCATTGAAGGTGTTGGCATAGCTGGTGCCTCTCTGAATGATGGGAGTGCTGCTTGCTTTCTACCCCCTCGAATAATATGCTGGTGTGCACAGTGGGGCACCCGGCCTCTCAGCAAGAAGAACAGATGGCTACAGCCTTGATTGACTTTTCTTGCTTTTGCATGTTTGAGAGGGGGAAGGGGCCATTTTATATGAGGAGCAGTACTTTATGAGGGTTGCGTGTTCTTTGTGTCATTGCTGGTGTAGATCTCTTGTGTGCTTCCCTACAAGTGCAGTGGCTGTGTGCTGCATGGAAGCTTTGGTTGTCAAAGTTTGATGACGGATGTGTTTTTCCAGAGACGTCAAGTCTGTGTGATCGTTCTTGCAGAGGTATGTGTCTTGGGTCACTTGTTTAGGCTGACTTCTCAGGAGTCTATGTGTGAGATGTGGTGTCTGGAGTCTCGGACAGATTTGTAGAGTGTACTGTGGCAGACTGTGACTTTGGTGAGGGTGCAACGATGTGGACAAGCACGGTGTGAGAAGATTTGACTGAGTGGGAAAGTAAGGTTGTATCCTGGTAAGAATTGCTGGGCAGCAAGTCAGATTGATGCAGTTCTGTGCAAACATGTCCGCATTCTAATAGCAAGAGCAAGCAGAGCGAATGACAGAGCTGAGTGACAAAGCTGCCACCATATGCATCAGGAAAGAAAAAAGAAAGGGGGATAAGACGTCATTGCAGACGACCAGCAACCTGCCGCAGTGACACTCAAGTCACCAAAAGAGCTCCCTTTCCCCTATTGGAAAGAGCAAGCTGAAAGATATTCTCCTGTATAATGGGCCTTCATAGTTGTGTTTGTTCCCATAGAGAGCGAGGGTTCTGCCGCAGAACCTGATGGTCAGGAACTCGAGTTTCTAGGAGCTCCTAGTCACCTTGGAAGGGTGGCACTCTCTGCCATTCCAGTCATTGCACAATTAGGACAGGAACAACGGCTGCAAGCAATTTCGTTGTGGTGCTTCACATCGTTTGGCAGACCTTGGCAACCCATGCTTTACGTCACACCCGTTCGCATGCAGGCTTTCGCCACAAATGTTTTAATTCTCCAGGTAGCTTCCAGCAGACTATGGGGTAGCTGTACCTGCTTTCACGCCTATTTTACTGATCCCATACCATGTTCTACGAGTTACATAAAAGCTGATGGCCTGGTAAAGTCCTCTTCTACTGCATTGCGCCGTAAAACAGTTGCATGCGGTAGCTGCAGGTGCAACTCCCCAGGAAGTTACCGGCATTACGGGCGACTTTCCGTACTTTCCTCCCACAGCGATCGCCACAGATCCTGAACCAATTGCACTGCACTTGGTCGCTTCTCTCACAGTAACTTGTCAGCAGGCATCATACCTGACAGCCAGACATCCCGATCCGCAACGAAGGTGCGAAGTGGGCCGGAGGAGAGACCCCCGTTTTACTCATCCTAATCCCATGTGAACTTTCCTTGGTTCCCGATCTGAAGCGTCGCTCTTCTGATGCAGCGTGGATTGTAGGCCATTGATACCTGTGTTTATTATGTCTCTGTCAGCGCTTTCTCTTCTGGTGCTGTCAAGTGCGTTTAGGCATGCGTAGTACAAAGTGTGCAGTACAAAGTGTGCAGTACAGACTGGACACCGGTCTTGGGCTGTTGGTTTTCACCAGTGGAGCATATTTGTAGGAGAAGAGGCAAGCGATCGAGCGGCAACTGCAGGAGCTGTCCCAACGAGTGTTTCAGCTCGAACTGGAGAAGAAGCAGCTGCAAGGCGCTCTTGGAAAAGCCACCAGCAGTCCAAAGGTGCATTGTCTCCCCACTGTTGAAGACGCACCCTTAAACCTTATGATGCAGGATTTTTTGGTTAGTTCCCCTCTCCCGGATACTGACAGGGGGTATTAAATCTAACCCCCCGATACTGACATGGCTTAGGAAAGAGTGACATGGCAATATGCCTTCTTGATATCATCTCCCCTGGGAAGTTTCTAAGGAGGTTACTGGGGTATTAAGCAGGGTGGTGCAGGGTTTCAGTACTATGTGAATTCAGAGTGCTTGGTGTCAAAGCCCCTGCTTTTGAGCGGGGGGACCAGATGCGCTCCTCCAGCAGGGCCCCTCCAAAAGTAATCTTTATGTGATCATCAGTCATCCTGAGGTAATCTCTGATCTTCATCTGCTATCCAGGCTGATCAATCGGGCAGCGCTGGGCAAGGGACGCCAGAGGAGAGTGATGTTGTGCTGACCTTCTGCTTTGGCGAAGCTACCCCGCAGCTGCGCCTGACCCGAAGGGAAGTCGCAGCGCTCACAGTGGAAGGCATGGCCTGCCTCTGGAAAGTGCGCTCATGCTCTGTCCATGCAAGCGTTCTCTCATGCATGGGTGTTTGAAGCAGAGTCACATCACACAAGAAACATGATCCTTCCGCACCTGCACGCTTTCTCCCCTTCTGCCTTGCTTTGTGCTTACCCTGTTATGGTATGTTGTGAAGCTTTGGACCAGGCCTAAGGAAGGGCTCTTTTATTTGGGACTGATGCCTGGACGCAAGAGGAGCTGTCCCTGTGTGCACTGTTTGTACATCTGATTTCCCTTGACACTGATATACCCAGAGACTCGACAAATTTGCACTATTATTATGATTATTACAGGTCAGCAAACCCAAAGCCATGGTCATATGGCATACACACAGCGTGTCTGCAGCCACAACGTGGGGCCTCTAACCTAGTCTGCAGCCCAGTACAATCCTACTAATATACGCGAGAGAAGTGATGAGCAACCGCACCAGGGATAATCAAGACAAACCGCTTGACAACTAACACTCCCTGTGACAAAGCAGTATCCCTCTGCATTTGACACCCCTGACCTGCCTGACAAATCTGCATGCTGTGCTGCAGAGGTGGGCGCTGAAGATGGAGTGGTGCATGGACCTCATGGCAGCTGCTCCTGTTTCCATGCAGCATGCCTTCCAGCAGCAGATAGAGGTGAGTTGGCGTCGGTACGTGTATATTTTGCAGTGTCTGGGTGAGGAGGAGACCTCTTGAAGTATGGGCAGTTGTCTGACTGTATAAACCTATGCGCTGCCGCTTCGAATAGTCCCTGCTATAAGGGAGGTCAGCACATGCCATATACCAGATGTAGTGGCGCACTCACTGGCTGGCAATATAGCCATCTCTCCCATATCTTGCAGGTGAAGCAGGGAAAACAGGAATCCGGCCATGTCGTATTAGAGGAGATAATATGGGTTTGTGGTATACTGCATGCATGGCGCGGGATGCACGAAATTTTCCGGAGCTGCCTGATTCTTGGAAATTTCAGATTGTCCCCTGGAGCTAGTATAGGAGCTGCGCTGATGTGTGCATGCTGACATGGCACTGTGCATGCCATGGCCCAGGATCTTGTGCACGAGCTGCTCGAATTTATATGGGCCATGGCAGAGCACAATCTGTCCACGACGGTCAAACTGCAGAAGAGGAATGTTGGGGACCCCTCTGGGCCGTTCCCTGGAGGCTCCGGAGACCCGAGAGACTGGCCTGCCATTTTGGTGAGTCCTTGGACCCCAATTACCCATGACACCAACACTTGCAGATAATGCTTGACGGTTCAGAGACCCTTTGGGCGTCCACTTCAGGTTATAAAAATACACCCTGTATTTAGAGCCCCCTGTCCACTTCTGTGTCAGGGGTGGTTGAAGTAAAACGGAGGGACCTTTGTGAGTGAGCGCCTAGTTTTCGAAATGTGAAATGCGCCTGACATCCCAAATGGGGGGTGTTGGACGGATCATGGCTTTTCTTGAGAAACCAGCAGAGCTAAACTGGAATTCAGGTTGTTGACAGCAGTGTTCTGAGCTACAAACACAACCTGCAGCCCCCCACATGGCCGGCTACAACCCAGTGCCACTCGTCAGAGATGGCTCCCAAGCCTGGGGCTCAAGTAGTAGAATGGTAACCAGTAGGCACGAGTGCAGGCGCGCATGCAGCTGAGCGAGGATCAGGCTAGGCAGCTGCTGGCCATAAGGAGAGAAATGCTGCGTGAAATGGGAGCGCTTGCCGCAGAGCCCGACACTCTTTTGGGGCGCCTGGAGGTTTTGCTCATTTCCCCCAATCTCCTCCTTATAACTTCGCTATTTCCCTCAGTTAAGGGTGAGGGGGATATAGAGTAGGTCCACTGTCCGGCGAGGCATATTATTCCAGAGAAGACAGATTTCTAGCCAACTTCACACCCTGGATAGTTCGGCTTGTGTGTTTGCAAGGATCTAAGCGCATGCACAAATGTATCGGGTCCATTAGCTGTACTTGAAAAGCGACCCCACGTACACGTTATACGTTGTGTGTGGCACTGCATGGACACCGCACCAGGAGTTATCGTGTTCTGTGTGTTAAGTTTGCCTTGCAATTGGCAATAAGGCAATTGCTATTTGGTTCAGAGCCTTCAAGACAATGAGGAGAGGAGAGGAGGGGGGTCTCGATGGCTGGCTTGGTTGAGAGTCGACAGGTGAAGGAGGCGCTCAGCAACAATCTGCGTGCCATGCACGTTTGCAGAACCTTCTACCTCTCCTACATCCACAACAAGGTAGGGCCCTGTGGCTTTTTGGAAGGATCACGATTAGGATAGGGTCAGATGTCTGCCATAACCCCCACAATTGTCTGGCACTGTCTATGTGCCATGCACACCTCCAGGACTTTGTACCTGTCCTATATCTACAAGGAGCTGGAGACTGCTTCAGTTTTTTTATCACTTTCTGCGACTCTTGTCCCATTCAAGTTCCAGGTTTACAATCGGTGCGATGCATTTAGTTATTCAGGAACTCCCATCCTTTATATTTACAGAGTTTATTGGTACAGAGTTTATTGGTACAGAGTTCAAGACACACCCTCTATCTTAAGTCCCTAACAAGTCAAAGGGAGAGACGAAAAGCTCTTGGTAGGGCTTGCCTGAGTGCCTACATGTGCTGAGGGGCCTAACCAGGTCAGGGGACACTTGCGAAGGACTAAAGCCTGTTGCTGCTTCTGGGCTTGCAGGTGCTGACGCCGATGCAGGTTGCTCAGTATGTGGTGGGATGCCTTCCAGTAGGCCCGGACATCGCCTCACTGCTGGCCTGCCTGGCCCAGCAGAGCGGCGAGCCCTCCACCGAGGAGCTCATGCGCGCTGCACGCCTCGAGACGGCTGCCTCACCTAGCGCCAGTTCAGGCGCCGGTGCCAGCTTTGGCTGCAGTGCCTGTTCAGGTAGCAGAGCCACTTCAGGCGCCGGCGTCAGTTCGGGCAACAGTGCCAGCTTTGGCGGCAGTGCCTGTTCAGACAGCGTTGCGATTTCAGGCGCTGGCGCCAAATCAGGCGGCGCTGCCGATTCCAGCCTGCCCCCATGTACGGCCGGCGACTGGCGCCAAGCCTTCATCACACCGCTGCGGGTTTTGCACGGCAATCCCCAACAGCAATCAGGTACAGGGGAAGCAAATGATGCGGCCGTGGTTAGACCTTGCGGAGTATGGCATGCCGAGTGGCTCTTGCGACATGGGTATAATTCGGGCGAAGGGAGCAGTCACAATGCATGAGTGGTTACAACGTATCACATGTGGTATGGTTTTGCTACGCCTAGCAGAGCTCCTACTCTGAGGAATCATGCCTTGCATGATCCCAACCATGTGAACATGTCAGCCTTGAAGACGCTCTCACATGTTGGCTTGCTGGAAAGTCTCCAGCAAGGTTCCAATTTGGCGCCAGCGGGAGGTCCAGTGATATCCCAAGTTTAGAATTGTTGTGACATCACCCTTCGCTGTCAACCCTTTCCTGCTCTGGTTTGAGTGACCTTCAGTCGAGCACCTGCAAGTCCTATCCGCCCTGCTCATCATCAGATTCTTTGTCACAAAGAGTTGCACATTGCAACTGTGGCGTACGGCAAACTTCTCTGAGTAACCTTGGAACTGTTTTCAGGGGCTTCCTCATAACGCCTGTTGCGATGTCCGTGTATTCACAAGAAAATTGTTTCCCGGCAATGTGTTACTCCTACCTTCAAACACAGTATTTCCCCGCTAGTTCCTGCATTTATGGGCAGGAGTCACTTCTTCCAATTGGCTCCGCATACTGCTAGCCAAAGTGTTTTCCTGGCAATTTGCTGAATTGACCGGCGACGTGGATGAACACATGCCGTGCATGTTTTGTATGGCCTGTCTTTGGCCTATCCGTAGTTGCCCATCTCAGACCTTCCTTTGGCCTATCCCAGGCTGCAGTTCATTGGTGTACACAGGCTTGCCCAGGGCTTGCTCATGAAATGGGCCAAGACTAGGCTTTTTTAGCGATAGAGCAAATTGCACGTTGGCATACTTGCTCATAAGAACGGGTCAAGACTGGGCTTTCCTAGGGATAGAGCAAAACGCACGTTGACGGTATTACTCATGGTATGGGCCATGACTGGGCTTTCCTAGAGATAGAGCAACACGCACATTGACGGCCTTGCTCTTGAAAATGGGTCAAGACTAAGCTTTCCTAGGGATAGAACAACACGCACATTGGTGTACTTTCTCATGAAACGGGCCATGACTGGGCTTTTCTGGAGATAGAGCAACGCGCACATTGGCATAGTTGCCATCCAAGTGACCAGTTGGACCTGCGCAGGCCGGGTTCAGGCTTGGTGTGGACGTGCCTATTGTTCAGTATGTCCCTTGTGACTCTCATTTGCTGGTAGACCACTTTTATGCTGCTTTGGGGCCAGACCAGCCAGACCTCTGTTATTTTGATATTTGCTGAATACTTCTGCTGTACATTTTCTGTATGTATAACAGCAAAGCAAGGCATCCTGCTCTCTTGGGAGACTGGGTGCTTGCCTGTGATGAGACACACCCATGTACCCTGGATTTGAGGATTTCGGGCCATAATTTACGGCAAACTTTGAATATACTGCTATTCAAAATTTGGATTACGGACTACTGGAGCATGAGTAGGTAGGGGATAGCCTCCAGTTTTCAAGTTGCAAAGATCTGTCAATACAGCAGGTGCCGGCCTCCCTCCTCAGTGTTGGCATGCTGGCATGTTGTCTGCTCCCAGTGCTGGGATGCTAGCCCTATTGCATGTGTTAATTGTTAACTTGAGTGATCACGCTCATGAGCCTGCTTCCAAAAGGAATGTTGTGCAATAATACGGTAGGCGGGATGTTAGCTTTGCTCTGTGTGTTGGCCACGCCGTGTGCTTTGTTATGCATGCGTTGGTTCATGCAATGTGATCTGTCGTGGGAACCTGGGCCGGTAGGACTTGTAGCACTTTTGAATTTGTAGTGCTGAGGCAGCCCCTTAAGGGGCTTCTTTTACTGGTGCTCGCACGTTCTTTGATTGTTCGCGATGCATCTCTTGATCTTATGCATGCATTGGTTGTGTAACTGCATGCAATTAGAATGAACGTCTGCCTATCTTCAAGGGCTATCAATCTGGGCAGAAGAGCTTCAAGCTGTTGCCCTCTAGGCTAGAGGTGTGTTGCTACTCAGCGGCTACGCTGGCATGAAACTGCTCATAAAAAATGAGGTTGCCTGCATGTTAAATATTTATTGTGGCAGCTGCCATCTATAACTTCGTCAGTTAAGGCACAGTTGCGGCCAAATTCTAGTAGCCCTCGAGGATTCACACTGCTCCCGTGCAGACATTTCGCCGCGGTATCCGGATAGCTGCAGGTGCAGCTCCCCAGGAAGTTTCCGGTACTGCCATTACGGACGACTTTCCGCCCACAGCCCCAGAGCCAAATTGCTCTGTATTTGGTCATCTTTTCACAATAGCTCGAGGTCAGCAGGCACATACCTGAAGCCAGACATCCTGATTCGCAGCAAAGGTGCGAATTGGGCTGGAGGAGAAACCTCAAAGTTTACTCAGCCAAGTCCAATGCACACGTTCTTTTCGATCTGAAACATTGTTCTTCTGATGCAACCTAGAATTATGAGCCCTTAAGTGATTTCTTAGCCTATTTTGTCCTGTAAGCGCTTTGTTTTCTGGCGCTATTGAGTAGACGTGTTGGCATGTGTAGTACAAAGTGTGCGGTACAGACTGGACACCGGGCTTAGAATACACCTTAGCTATCGAGTAGTACAGTGTCATTTAGCATCGAATCAAATTTTCGCACACTCTACCCATCCTCGAACGAAAAGGGAGGGTAGGGCGCGCGATGCTTACAGACGCATGCGCTTGTACACAGTGTGCCGGTTTCCTGCAAAAAGTGCGGCTGCCGTCCTAGAAGTACTTTATGCTGGATAAAAGTCGTGTGTTTTCTGGAAAACGAACCTCTGTACAGCTTTAGAGAGTGACCTGCTGCCTCCGGGTAGCATGTTTGGTAACGATGAAACGGCTTATAGATAGAACTGTAGTCATATTAGAAAATTTCTTCTATGTTGGAAAGTGTTGGAAATTCTATGTTGGAAAATGCCATGCTGGACACAGAGAACAATGTGGCTATCTTGGACTGGAACTTGCTCTAAAAAAATATAGACACCCACTGCGTTCAGGGTGTCAAGGTGAACAGTCTGGTGCTGTCTTCAGGTGTGAGGTGGTGGTACCTCTGCCGAGCTAGCTACATCTTCAACTAAAGACAACTGACAGAGCAGATATGCCATCGCCCGATCAATCATGTGGTGAACCAAATGCAACGCCCGAGAAGGGATCCCGGCAAAAGGCACACCGTCAGCGCGAGAAGGTACCTTACTCTTTCACCCATACCATGCAGACTTCAGGGGGCTCTAACTACACCCTATGGTTTAGGGTTTAGGATTATTTAGAGCCCCCTGCAGACTTCAATGATCTCCCCAAAGATGCAAAACCGGGACTATGTCAGTGATTGCTCCACATCATGCAGGAGAGGAGGCAAGCAGTCCAGCGGCAGCTGCAGGAGCTGTCTCAAAAGGTGAAGCAGCTTGAACTTGAGAAGGAGCAGCTTAGGGGGGCTCTAAGAAGCACTGCCAATGAGACACGGGTACGCTCTCTCAGAACACCTTTCGACAGCAGAGGAACCAGCAACCAGCACTTGCCAGTGTTGGTTGCTGGTTCCTCTTACAGGCGCTATTTGCACTTAATCCCTCTGTCAGTCTGGCTGCAGCAATGCAGCTACTTTACAGGAGTATTGTATTCTGTTGGAAGTTAAAGATGCTGATGCGGTGCTGTGAGAATGTCTGAGGTTCAGACTCTGAGAAGTGTCCTGCCATGTAGTACGTTCCCTCATGCCCAGTAATGGCCGCTTCTGTATGTCAAGGCCAGCGCCATAACCAAATATTAGTTTTCATGACATGCAAGTAGTCCTTAAGCAGCGTTTCTTGCCGAGTCGGAGCCTCAAGAATCCTAGTTTCAACAAGCACCTGTCAGAGTTACTGCTGTTTGCTGTCCAGGCTGTTTCAGTGGAAATTCGTGGGCAAGGACCTCCCGGAAAGGAGGAGGTTGTGCTAACGTTGTGCTTCGGGGCAGTTTCCCCGCAGCTGCAGCTGACGCGAGACGAAGCTGCAGCGCTTCGATTGGAAGCCATGGCGGGCATCTGGAAGGCGCGCTCTTGTCGCCCTGCTCCTTGTATGGTCTACAGCGTTAAAGTGATTCCTTCATTGAAATTTGCTCTGCATTGTTTTTGATCGGCTTCATAAGTCCCTTCCCACTGTCTTGCATAGTTGCTTCACTGCAAAATAGATCATCGACATTTGCAAATTTATTATTATTATTACACGTTTTCCAGTCCTTATGGACTAGGCACATCTAGCAGCACCTTTACAGCAGCCCTCCATTCATCTCGATTTTGCAAATTTGCCAAATGCCAAATGCCTATCGACTGTCATTTTCATCCAATTGAAGATGGCAGGCACTCTCATGTGCGCATGCAAATCTATGTCATATAAGCTACCTCCTCCAAAAGCAGACGTGGATGAGCCACCAGCAAGATCGGCAGGATGCAAGGTCAACATATTTGAAATGAAACTCTTGTTGCATGCGCTGCAGAGGTTGGTGCAGAAGATGGCATACTGCTTGGACATGATGGCTGCCGCCCCCACCTCAATGCAGCGCCCCTTCCACCTACAAATAGAGGTGAGCCCAGTGATATATTATGATAGTTAGGGTAAGGGGGTATCTATCATGTTGCTTGCTGCCTGGACAAGAGGGCTTCCGGGTCAACTCCGTGCAGCGCCCCCTTCCAGCAACAGTTAGAGGTGAGCTTTGTGGTATGTCATGATCTTGGAGCATGGCATGTTTTCAGCACTGCATTACCCCACTCAGGTGAAAACTTCATTGTGTTATTTTGAGATGGCACACCTGCATGCATGGCTTTTGTGCCAGGGTTGTTGATGTGTGCATGCTGACTTGTCATTTGTACATGCATGGCACAGGACCTTAATACACAGCTGCTTTGACTTCCCGGGGAGCTTCACACTGGGTGCTGGTGCCACTGGGCACGGTGCTGACACATGCATGCCGACATGGCAATTGTGCATGCATGGCACAGGACCTTGCAAGACAGCTGCTTTGACTTCCCGGGGAGCTTCACATTGAGTGCTGGTGCCACCAGGAACGATGCTGACATGTGCATGCTGACACATGCATGCTGACTCGTGCATGCTGACATGGCAACTGTGCATGACATGGCGCAGGACCTTGTGCGCGAACTGGTCGACTTCATCTGGTGCATGGCAGACCACAACCTGTCCACGCTCATGCTCCTGCCCTCGAAAAATGTTGTGGATCCCTCTGCGCCATTTCCAGCCTCGGGAGATCCCAGAGACTTCCCCACCATCCTGGTAAGTCTTGGCCCCGCTCATGACGCTGCACCCTGGAAAGTAGTTTACCTTCCAGGGTGTAATTCTGGATAATTCAGAGCCTTAAGTAGAGTAGGTAATTGACTATCTAATATCAACAGTGAACTCTCGTAATTAGGCCCTTGATGGTGGTGCCGGAACTGAATTCCTCAAGTCCCAGTCAGTCAGTCAGTCAGTCGATTACACCTTTTCCAGCTACCTAGGGCTGATCAGATGTCTGACTGTGCCTGTGAGAAGCGTGCTGCTGCAAAGTGCAGGCACGCATGCAACTGAGCCCGGGTCAAGCAAAGCAGCTACTGGCAGCCAGAAGAGCATGGCTCCATGCCATGGGTGCCTTGACAGCCGAACCGGATAACATTCTGGCATACCTCAAGGTTTGACGCGTCTCTCTAAAGTGTTCCTATTATTAACCTGTACCCCCTGAAAGCAAGCAGATTCAGTGCCTGTGGTCATTGAGCATGCAAAGGGGACCAGGAAGGAACATTTTCTCATTTGCCTGGCTTTAGACATGTGCTAGGGGAGCGTTTTCTCTAGATTCAGCGTTACACTGTCCACTTCTTGAACATGAGGGAATTGTGATGTTGTGCACTGCATGATGCTCAGGACGTTGAGGAGAAGAAAGGCGTCGTGTCCATGGCGGGCTTTATGGAGATTGGGCATGTAAAGGAGGCCCTCAGCACCACAGTGCATGCGATGAACATCTGCAGGACCTTCTACGTCTCTTACATCCACACTCAAGTCAGGCCCAACACCCCTCAATGCGCGCCTTTCACTCTTTTTTCCCCGCAAATAAATTCCAATGATACCAGGTGACCCGCACACCTGTTTGAGCCAAGGCTGACTGATGCGAATCCAGGCAATACTCAAGTTGCTCCTAGAATAGGACGCAGCCAGTGTAGAGTTGAGTGCTCTGGCGGTTCAATGAGCACTTCAAGTAGACCTTTGATTGCTACATCACTCTGGTGTTTGCAGCTGCTCACACCGCTGCAAACGGCCCGCTATATGGTGGGCTGCCTGCCGATGGGCCCCGACTTGCCAGGACTGCTGAGTTGCCTAGCCAGGCAGTACGGCGAGCCCTCCTTTGAGGAGCTCCTTCACGCCGCACGCCGCGGGACGGCTGGCCCAGCCACGGCCAGTTCAGGCGCGGGTGCCAGATCAGGCAGCGAAGCCAAACCAGGCAGCGGGGCCAACCTGCGCGCCGGTGCCAAAACAGGCGGCCCTGCCGATTCTGGCCTGCCCCCATGCATGGCCGGCGACTGGCGCCACAAGCCTTGACCACACCTCTCCGCGTGCTGCACGCCACGCGACAACTGCCTCTTGCCGCTTGCGCGCAAACGAGTGCAGCAGGCAGTCGACCGGGCACTGGGGATTGTAGCAGAAGAGGACGCTATACGGGGGCTCAAATTCAAGCATGCATCGGTGATGGGAGCCCGATATTGACTTTCTATGCACCTCTTAGCACGTCCTCTGGCGCAGCTCTCAGCGCCCTACGCGAAGCGCCACAGTAGCTGTTGTCACCTAATAGTCGTAAGCAACTCTCCAATCTGGGTGTAGCAATTTGGGCAGGAGACAAAGTCCAGCTCAGATCTTTCTTTGAAGGCGTGAGCTGGTTAGTACACATGCCTGGGCATGAACACAGTCACGGCATGAAATACACTGGAGAGCCTTTCTAGGAACCAGAAGGCTGCATGTACAAAAGTGTGTTCACACATCCGGAGAGAGGATGGATGTGAGTTTTAGATGGCCCTTCACAGTCGGCCAGCATAGAAGGCTGCACCACAATAATGTCAGCTGTCTCGCCAGACTAGCAGGACTTATCTCGTACATATCAACATGTGCCTTCTTACATTGCAGACAGGCAATCCGCTATTTCTCGTTCTCTTGGGGCTTACACAGCACATTTGCTTGCTGAGGTTGCACACCCCCGAAAGACCTGTAGCTGGTATGTATGGCACGGTAAGCTTTGCCAGATAACACCAAAGGCTGCGCCACTGGACTATCAGCAACACCTCAGATTCTATTTGTTTTTTTTTCAATGGAACCACCTTCAGATTCCTTTCGAGTAATATATTATGAAGTGCCATATTGGTGCTGATTCTGGGAATCATTGATGCTTGCATGGCAATCAAGTTCCCAATACCATGTGTTGACCTTTCGAGGGTCAAACGTTCAGGAGGGAAAAAGAATAATGGTGAGTCACAAGCTCGAGTGCTTTTTGCCACTTTGGTACTCATTCAAGAATAGCTGCAGCTCGAGCTGCGTGAATTTATTTGCAAGGGTCACTAAGTGTTGAATCTGGTGTGTATATGTTTGTGCGTCTTTTCATGCCTGCTTCAACTCATATGCTGCTTTGCAACCTGACGCATGCATGGACTCTTTGCAAGTCCCACTGTATGGATTGTTTTCATGTACAGATTGAAAGCTGGATGATTTATTAGGGGCCGTGGGCCCAATGGCCGGGGTGTTTAGGTATGTATCGGGAACCTTCCATTGAGAGGCAAGGAGAGGAATATGTCATCACTTGCAGGATTTTTCATGTGCACGGCTGACAATTCACCGATTTTGTGTGCGAGACATTTATGCTGGCAAATTCATAACGGTGCGATTTAAAGCATCCAGGATGGAGAATATTACTCTGCACCCTTAGGAGAATTGGGTGTTTATGGAGGTTTTAAGACGGTTCCACTACAGTTCAGAGGATAGGGTGGTAACTGCAATAGAGGGCCTTGCAAATATGGCAAATATGAGACAAAGCTCCACACTGTGACATACATTTGCTGTCAACAAAATAGTGTACATGTGAGAGACCAGTGGGGTGCTAGCTGCAAGCCTCAAAGGCCTCTTTGATCTTGTGGCAATCTGCATATGCCCGCCATCATTAAAACAATAGTCCTTCTACTTGGAAGGCAGACACAGGATAATATTCTATGAGTTCACTTCTAAGAAATCAATCTGAACACATAGATAAACATAAATATTGAGGCCCACATGTTGGAGACAACTCTCAGATAGGACAAAAATACCACCAAAGTACCCTCTTGGTGTAGCATCCCAGACATCTCATTATTCCAGTATGACCCTTCACAAAGACACAGGGTGCGTCCTTGCAAGTCATACTGCAGATCAATAGAAAATTGACAACGCTAATACATGAGACTCACCCGGAAACTTGCCCATAATAGGAAAACTGAAAGAATGAGGACAATGATGGAATGAGGGACGACTAAATTGTGGTCTTCCCATGTACTTCAATCACCTTGTCCGCTGCCTTGAAAAGCTCTTGCTTCTGTAGTCACTACGGTATCATTCCATACTTCAGGCTCTCACTTGTTCCACTTGTTCCATGGCTGAGACAATGTTGCGGTGAGTTCGCTCGGGCTTGCATGAAAGCTACAGCTGGAGCTTGCAACTCTCTATCAGGACATCTCATCAGCCCTGGATGGCTGGAATGATATAATCGCTTTCTTGTTCTTCTATTCTCCTTGCCAATACCGGATACATTGACCACTCACGGTTCCATGCATGCAGCCAGAAGATATAGATTTTTTTCGCCGTCGCCGGGGGTAATGATGAATGTGCCTGCCGCAGTGATGCATAAACCCTAATCCCCAACCCCTAAACCCTACTTCCCCGGCCGTTCCAGCGACGGCAAAAACCCTCCATAGTCATGAGGTGGACCAACGAAGTGTGAGACGCCCTTTTTAGGATGCCAAAAGCATCCAGATCAACCAGATCCCGAAATATTCCAAGCTCCAATGGCAGCCATCCCATCGAAAGCAATTGTGCTACTTCAGTAGCAACTGGCAGCAGTAGCAACTGGCAGCCATCTCTTCTTGCTGGCAACCCTGAATCCAAAACAATATAAAAACACATTTTATAGAAATAATGTGCCACTTTCTAAGTGGCAGCCATCGATAGTCTCCATCATCACGCCAACTCACAAGGCACACATCTCCATCAAAATTTCAGTGTGTCACTTGTGCAAGGCATCTGCCTAAACCTTCACCATGACACTTCTGAAAGTGTCATCCAGCCACAGACTTTGCAGGAGTGGATCCGGATCGACCAGCCGCATCAGATTTGAGGATCCAGATCTCGTTGTGGCGGCCTGTGAGTTTATAGGGTGCATCATAGCCAGCCGTCCAGAAGGCAGAGCTGTCAAACGCCTCCCCATTTGCAGTCAGCTTGGCTGTAAGGGCAGCCGCCTGTTCAGGATAGCAGACACCATGTATTTGGCACGGTGAGAGAGAATTGTTACTGCAGTGGAGGGTTTTGCTTTGATACCAAAAAGAAGCATCATCATGTTGAAGAACAAGGAGCAAGAATGCTGTGGCTTCTTGGTTAGAGTAAGGCAGCCAGGCTCGCTCGCCATGTTATCATGCCATGCACTCCAAATTCTGCATGCTAACAGGGATGCAAACACTGTGGGTGCCCTTGAGGACGCGGCCCTTTTCCTGGCAGATGAGTAAAAACTAACCCGTCAGCAGGAAACGAGCCCAAGAAAGGCCTGCCCAGTGCTTGCAAACAATGCATGCTGCTAGAGAGTCGCCACATGCACCATGGCCAAAGGGCAACTTCCACACTCTCTAGCAAAAAATGGAAGGAAGGAAAGTGTCTACCTGAGCAGGCACGCTGGTATCATCGGCAAAGCCGCCGAAAGAAGAGACAAAGTAAGTGGCCGCTGGCAGCCTGCTCAGGTACACTGACGGCTCCGTGGGTACTGGAGTGTCACCCTGCACCAGCAATCAACAATTGCAATTAAAGTGAAAATCAACAGCGATGTCTGGCCCCCGAAGAGGGATGGTCGGTCAGTCATGTGAGGGTCATGTGCAGGGACTTCCAGTCGTAGTCATGCCTCTGTTCTGAAATTGTTGCTTGAGCCGCTCTGCTACAGAAGGCTACTTCTGGATGCATCAACCATGGCACTTGAAGGTGATGTGAGACCGGCAGCTTGTAGCTACCAATCCAGTCAAACCACAACCTACTTCCAAAAATCAACACTTCCTCAGAGCCTTTGCTGCTCCCAGTGCACATTCCAGACAATCCATCATTTTGCACGACCATGTGCGTCCATGTCACAGTTCAAATTTATAGTAACTTACTAACAGAGTTAGTAACAGAGAGCTAACCTGCTGAGTGGGGACGAAGAACGAGATGGTGAAGTTGTTCTGGCAGAAGGGACCGTCCCCAGGCAACACCTTGACTAGCACAGGCGCTGTCATGTTGATCCTGACGCCCTCCTTGTTTGCTCCGCTGATGTATCCAAAAAGAGGCTGCATCACCATGGGAATTAAAATCAAAATCAATTTAAACAAAAAAAAAATCAATTTACATGCTCTCGAGGCTTGACAACCAGCAGGGAATGAAAACTGGAACAAGTCGGGTGTAAACACAATTACGCATTGGCTAGGAGTTGAGTAAAAGGGTCCAGCAACAAATGTCAGTGACTGAGGAAACTGGTCACCGCAAAGCCCTTAGACACTGCTGCACTGTAGGTGTAGTTCTGCACGTTGACGGATACCCAATTCGCTGCAAGTCCACATACGAGCTCGTCAAAAATGATGAACTACTACAGAACGGTTACAGTTGGTGAAGGTTCTCAGGTCTTCCAGGCTACTGGTGCTTCCCGATCAACGAGGGCATGCCGTGCACCAGGAGGTCACCGCATCAGGAAACTTGTCTAACGGCTTGGCAGGAAAGCAAACAGTCTGACCCACGGCATTTTTGTTGCATCTGTAGTACACTCCGACTGATCTGAGCAAGGACAGGGTACCTGGCGTGTATTGTCTTGTTTCATAGTCGGCATTTTTGTCAAGAGTGACGAATGGTGGACAATCTAAATCGTGACAGAACCATGGTGACGAGGAATTTTCTCTCTGTTGAGCTTGACATCTCCCTAAGAATGCAGTCAAGAACAGGACGGCCAGTTTGACAACCTGCATTTCCGCACTTCGACGCTTGAACTTACCAACTAGGATTGTGTTTGTTTGACAGCTCTCTTTGCGATGAATTACATACGGAATTCGATCAGGAGTTGAGATTTGACTGCCTCAGGACGTCCAGGGACGTGTAGGTGACATAAGAGGGCTCCACGATGCACCTTCCGAGCCAGAGGAAACTGCTCACCTCACCGGTTACACCAAGATCTCTAACCTCAGCCTCACTTTCGTCAGGTTATTTGCCCACTGCCTCGCACATTGTAAGGTCCCTGTACCAGCTCTGATCCCTCCAGCGTTGCTGCCTCGCTGTCATGGAACCTCAAGACGTTCTGCTTGCATCATGGGCCGCTCAGGCCGAACACGACATCCCAACAGTTCCGCAGTACAATAGTACCGGGGAATTCTGGACTGTTAGCGTTTTTACTGAAACATAAGGTGTGCGATATCCCTTGTGCATCAGGATGTACTCTTGCATGTGCGATCTACTCGGCTGACCTACAGATCATGGGTCAACGGCCGGTCGGATGTATACCCAACGAAGGGTTGTTAGGCTGTGATGCTCTACCGTTATGTCGTGGACATCCTACACTTCTCACCTGTGATTTTGCTGAAAGCATGCGGCTGTTGGAATACGGTGGCGCCAAACCCTTTTCGTGGAAACGCAGGAATGACAAACGAGAGCGTGGTGCGACTACTCATAAATCGCGGAAAGTCCAAAGCGCCCGACATTAATCGGCTGTAGATCTCTGGAAGAAGTTCTTGAGCATGTACGACTCCATGTTTCGGCAGCACAAGGACTTCTTTGCTTTGTTCACAGACTAAGACTAGGCTTGCCTGTTTTTTATACACAGGCTTCTGTGAAATGGCTGCAGGCGAACTGTGGGCACCATTGCTTAGCCTCTATTCCTCAGTACTGACTTGGAGGCATCACTGATTTTTCTTAGTGTTCATGTGATATGGATGGCAGGAGTGCAAGAGACATGCCAGGGAGCATTGACACACAGAACAGGAAGGGCGTTGGGGACGCTTCTATGATTCTGCAGGCAAGCAGATCTCACCCATATAGTCTCGGCAGTCCCCCAATCGCATGGCTATCAGTAGCGCATCCTACTCTGCGGATATGTCCGGTCTTGTCTTTTGCAAACAGTGAGCATCATCTTTAACACTGCATCAGTCCAGGAGAGGGAGATCGTCCCTTCTAAAGACTAGAGACATCTGAGACCGGTGGACTTACTCACACCTACTTTGCTGCCAAGTCGTTCTACCAACATTTTTGTGCACCGCCGGTCCTGGCATCCTATACAGTGGGTCAAGTTCCAGGCCACTGGTGGTTCTGAGTGGGTGTCCAGCATGACATGGTGTCGTGAAAGTTTAGGGAGAGCATTGTAGGACAGAGACACACTCCTACCATCCTTCTTGAAGGAGAGTTGTCGATGTTGGTTGACGATGGTGTGATATTATTGATCTGCGTGTTTCAAGTCTACATCAAATGAAACGCAGGAGTGGTCAGAGGATGACCTGGATGCCATGCTGGCAACGCAGAGGCCGGCCCACGAAAGACAGATTGTCAATATCGGTTGACGCTGCTTTGATCTCACCCATCTGCATGTTTTGATTCTTGCTTCAAATGAAACGCAGGAGTCGTCAGAGAGTGACCTGGACGCCATGCTGGCGACGCAGAGGCCGTGTCACTATGCGATAGCGAATGGGACGCATGTGCTGTGGGTGCCCAAGCATGTACCCTGCTCCTTCGAGCCCTCCACCGGCCGCCTTGTTGTGGAAGTCGGCCACAACGCCAGATGTGCGCTCTCGGCCCGACCTATCCCTTCTGACACTGGTGTTATAAGAAGAAATCCCAAACGATTATGTAACATGAAACCCAGCGTAAGCTTTGGTTGATGTTATGTGATTGTTGCCTTTGACATGGGTGTCAGAAGGCTATACAGACTTGGGGAAATCAATTAGTGGTGCCTCAGGCACTTCAAGGGAGTCAGGGAAATGTTTGGGGATCAGCCCCGGGTGATATTGAACTGCCACTGCCCCTAGAAAGCCGAGTCCCAAAAGTGTCTTTGAACTGAATTCAGAACAAGCATGCAGCAAAGTCTCCCCGGCATTGTCCTAAGATTGTGTCAGGCACTTTCCATCGTATGGGAAGTCACAGTGTCTACCAGGCACATGTTCAGCAGGATGCAGTGACGAGGCCAGCCACTGTCACACTCAAGTCCAAACCAAGCTTCCTTATGAAATTGAATTTCCTTGATTTGCTGATGTCGTGTCACTGCAGGGCTGGCGCCGCTGCACAATCCGCGCACCCATCTACTGAAGGTGCCGGTGAGCAGCGCTGTCAGGATCGAACCGAGCCGCCGGTGGGTACCAGAGCTGCGCGTCCCCCGTGGCGTTCCCTGGCGCCGCGCGCCCGTTCTCGAGCTGGACTTCCGCAAGGTTGACAAGTCAGGCAAGTCTGCCTGGTGCCTGAAATGCGCCATCAAACTGTGCATTTCAGTGCATGTATATCCTCGAGCTGGAACCCACCAAGGGCTGCCAAAACCGAGCGAGTGTCACCTGTTTCCTTTTCCACCCCACATAGATGTCTTTGTGAAATGCATGCATGCGCTGGACTTTGTTAGGCTTGCTGAGTCACAAGACTGGCGCATGCTTTCCACCTGTGCTGTGGCTCTTTATGGAGGCATAAAATTTCGCCCAAGTCATTTGATCCAGGCAGCTGCCAAAACGGAATTTGTTAGAAATCAGTCGCTTTCCAATTCTGCAATGGTCAGGCAACTTTGTGGGCAGTGCGAGCTTTCAGACTGACAACACAATTTGTTGTCTGCGCAGAGTGCTGTCCGCTGGCAAAGGTCCGGATCTACTCCGAAGAGCTGCGTTCCCTCCGAGAGGCTCTGCAACTGATGGTGGCGCGCGGTGAGGCACCAGGGAGCGACAGCGATGACAAGGGAGATGACCCGAGCGGCGTCGAGGGCTCTGGCAATGGCCACGCCACCGGGAAGGGGCGTTCCATGGCGCCCATCGCTGAGTCACCTGCCGCTGAGTCATCAGTTAGTCGCCCTCAGCAGGCTCCAGCTCCTAGCATCTCACCAGTGGCGCCGGTGAACTTCATCCCGCTTTCTCCTAAGGGCCTTCTGGAAAATCTGACCCCTGTGTCAGATTGCTCACTGGTGCTTGGAAAGTCAATCATACTAGGTTGAGGGCTGAGCACTTGACACGAATGCAAGTCCGCAGCCTCTGCAGGCCGTCCAACGACGATTGCCTCTGTTGTGGGCTCACATGTGTCCACCGCCAACAAGTCAAACTGCTCGACCATCCCTACTGGCCCATTTTCACCTCGCAGGACCACATGTAAGCGCATATATCAAACAGAGATTCGCAGACCTCTTTCCGCCGGGCTACAAAGCGCGCTCGGCAAGGTGGCATCTGCTCATCTCAACCTGGATCTTGGGATCCTAAGAAGTGACTCGTTGCTGAGCATTGTTCCTGCACCACCTGATGAAATTGTCCACTGAAGCACAGGCCACTCCGGTGAAACTGGGCGAGTCGCCTCCGACGACCGGCTGCGCTTGTTTCCCGGGGCTGTCACGGCGGCGCGGCGCCGCGAAAGAAGCGGCCGCCGCGCCCGGGGCGCTCCATGTTGAGCCGAGCGCCGCGGCCGGATCAGCGGCCGATGCCGAAGGCGTCTCGGTCGCCCCCGACACCCCCCAGCAGAAGACACGCCGCGAAATGAATGCTGCGCCGGTCGAAACGGGTGCGGAATTGAAGAGTTCGGCGCCGTACGGCGGTCCCGAGCGGTTCTTCGGGAGCGGCCAGGCCACTGCGGCCGGGCCGGCCGGCGGCGCGCCCGCTGCGGCCAAATCAGGCAAGGCAGCTATCTTGTCGCGGATTGTGGCTTCAATCATCCGCTTCTTTTGAACGTGGCGGGACCATTTGGCTGCAAAAATGATGGCAAGCGTGCACGAAGAATCTGCATCGCTGGTACTAAATCTGATTCTGTGTATGTCTTTTTGTTTGCCAAGGATCCATGCTACACTGGGTATAGATGTAAGAGTGCCAAGGAAAAGCCAAAGAAAGAGCTGTTTCAAACAGGATTTCGAAAATTTCAGCTGCTGATTATGTCATTGGCAGTATAGGGCACAAATTCAGAAAGCAGGTTGTCATTCAGGGGCAGAAACCAGCGCCGCGTCTGATCCGGCGCTGTACCGGGGGTCAGGGAGCGGCAGGCTCTCGTCGGTGGACGAGGCAGACGACAGCTTCACGGCAGCTGCCGATGCGGCGAGGGAAGCTGAGTCAGCTTTTCAGCTGACTGGACGCGTCGGCGGCCGCGCCAGATCAGGCGACTCGGTGTCGAGCGTCGCGGGCCCCCGGAAGGGGGGGACCTCCCCCGCCGCCGGCAAAACCCTAGTCTGGGGGGACTCTGCCCATGACTCCCCCAACTCCACCACCGCTGCCCCCTCCACTGCCACATCTCAGCGGGGGGACTACAGGTATGCAGCTGCTTTCCGCTCCGAAAACAAAGCACCTGTTTAGTAACGTTAATGGCATTGGAAGGTGGGATATCAACACATTGCACTGCAGAACGAGCATCCTGTGAAAGGACATTGCAGTTTGGCTGCAATGGGACGGTCCATATCATTGTTCGCCCTCGATTAAACCTTTCTGCATCCTAGCATTGTTGAACTTGCCGGTTCGATGGTCTATCCGAAGCGCGCAAGGTCGGTGTTTCAGTGCCTGTTGTGGATTGAAACGAGGCAACATTGAGTGGTGACCATTGCGTATGGCTGCTGCAGCCTGGGGTCCCCCTTGTCCACCACCGCGGGCCCCTCGACGGCCACCTCCTCGCAGCGGGGGTCCGGCGACAGCGGCAGCGCTCGCGTCTTCTTCGGGCTGGAAGGCGCGGGGGCCTCCGCTCAAGCCGGCCAAAAGACACCGCTTCGTCCGGAGTTTGGGTCTGGCAGCACAACTGCAGCATCCTCCCGACGACCCTCTGGCGAAGATGGCATCTGGTCTTCCAAGGGTGAGCCCTCCATGCTTGCTCAAACCCCTAATCGTTGAAAATCATAACATGACACCTAGTGCATTTAACTAAGCTCGTTTGTAGTGTCTGGTGAGATTTAAGATCAGTCCCAAAAGAGGATATTGGGGGAAGGACCTCCGCTCGGATAGCATCTGATTTGATTCTATTGCGGTGGAACAGAAACACATTGCTGTGCACAACAGGCAGCAGCAGTCGGGGGTCAAATGAGACACTGGTGGAGCGCGCGAGCAACTTCAAGCGCAGCCTCGAGGCCGCGCAGTACGCGTTCTACCGGGACATCTCCGCGGAGGCGGCCGCGCATGCGCCTGCCGGCATCGAGGTCGCGGCCCCGGCACCGAACGCGGCCGGATTATCGGCTGCCAAAGGCGCGGCGGCCGACGCTGTCCCCGGCAGGAAACTCGATGCTGCGCCAGGTGCTTTATCATCGGCGTATATTGGGGTTTAAGATTATGATTTTATTTTATATTTTTAGGGTCATATTAAGGGTTGATATTAATTAACTGATATCATTGTGAAACCCTAAACCTATGACATCAACCCGTAAAATATATAACCCTAAGCCCATATTCCCGGACACTGACACAGGGGATGCTGCAGCGGGAAGTGCTGTGTCGGCCGCGCGCGGCGCGTCTGGCCGGCCGGAAACCGCGGCACCGGCGGCGGCTCTCGACACCGGTGCGGCGGCCGACGCCGCTGCGGCCGTCCGGTCAAACGCAGCAGCATCGCTGGCGGCTGCTGGCGCGGCTGCTGCCGCAGCTCATCCCGGGCCTGCCGCGACCGATGCCGGCCCGGCCGCGGCCGATGCCGGCCCGGCCGGCCGGCCGGCCGCGCGGCGGCGCGCGACGGGGCACTCTCTGCCGGAGCTCCTGCTGCAGACGGCTGAGGCCGTGAGGTCCTGCCCGGAGTTCAGCGAGCGCCGGACTGGCCGCTCCGCGGACTCTGCACCGGCGCAGCCGCCTGCTCAGGCAGCGCAGATGTCTGTGAAGCAGATTGGAGACGAGAGCGGAGGCCTGAGAGTCACCCACAGCGACACCTTTTTAACAAGGTGGCATTCCATCTTTGTGCCTTGGAACTCCCACTGAACCGTAGAAATCGGGCTAACCACTGCACTATTTACGTCCACGTGCATGTTGGGGGAACCATGGATTGTCTTCTCATATTCCTCAGGAGCATATTGAGGTAAACGCACTGGTATCTTTTTGGTAGCCTTTGAGAGTGTGATCGAATGTG
Organism: Coccomyxa sp. Obi; assembly: GCA_020887355.1. Classification (NCBI taxonomy): domain Eukaryota; kingdom Viridiplantae; phylum Chlorophyta; class Trebouxiophyceae; family Coccomyxaceae; genus Coccomyxa; species Coccomyxa sp. Obi. The sequence goes on along the minus strand of AP024993.1, from coordinate 2,795,499 downwards.
AGGTCGTACCAGAAGGCTTTCTCACAGGCATTGCATGTCCAGGTTTACTGCCGGAGATGTGGCCGGGCCTGAGATTTGGGACACAGCGAGGGGCCCAACCGGGCAGTACTGGGACGTGCCCCCGGCAGCGCGCAGCATTGAGGCCGGAAACCATTTTGTGCTGCAACCGAGCGGAGGCAACGCCTCTGATCGGGTGCGCCTTGCCCTGCGCGCACCTCCGCAGCCGCTCGCGCCGGTGAGCCAACTGTCAACCCGGAGCCTTTCTTCTTGCCTCCAGAGGGTTTTAGGGTCTAAGGGTTTAAACCCCTAAAGAATACCACTAAAAAAGTAAAGATTAGGAAAATATAGGGTGTCCATGGGGCAACTTCAAGTTATATATTTTCAAGTTCAGTGAGGCAGCAATGTGGCCCACGAGTCCAGGAGAGGACCTGGCTGTCTGTCCTGCGATGCACTGGAGGAAGCGCGCTCTGTTGTTATTCAACCCTTCTTGTGCTGGGCAGACGTGCGGCATTTCGAAGCGTCCTGTTGTGCATGGGGCAGGCTGTTCGGGAGCAGGCGTCCCTGATCGCCGAGAGCAAGCGCAACTGCGAGGAGGTGTGGGCGCCCGGCTACGAGAGCAGCCCAGACGTGTCCTCTGACGAGGAGGAGAACACCCCCAAATCCGCGGCAGGACGGGACCTGACGGCCCAGCGGCCTTTGCTCACAGCCGCACCCGCGCCGGCCGTGGCTCGGCAGCCGCAGGCACCGGCAGCCTCCGCGCCGGGCACGGTGCTGTCGCCAGCGCGGCTGCGCCGCGCGGCGGATGAAGCGGAGGCGCAGAGCGCAGCTGCAGCGGTGCCGGAGCGGCCCCCCGCGGTGGCCGCCCGGGGCGCGGCGGTCCCTGCACGCACCGGCGCGGCCGAGTCGCCGTTCCGGGTGCGGCCGCGGAAAACGGCCGAGGCGGCCGGGAGCGCGGCCGTACCGGCCCCGGAGCCGGAGCGGCCGGCGCTGCGGCCGAAGAGGCTGTTCCGATCGCCACCGGGAGGTCCCCCGTCACCTGATCTGGCACGGCAGCCTGATCTGGCGCAGCGGCCTGATCTGGCGCGGCAGCCTAATGATGCCGCCCAGCCCACCTTGGCAACTCCATCGCCTGTGGAGCCGCGGGCGCCTCCTCGTGATGCGAGCAGTGGAGGATCCTCTCTGCAGGCCTTGGAACTGTCTTCCGGCGGCAGCAGGGCGTTCTCTGATCAGTTCTTTGACGCGCCAGAAACGCCCCTCCCCGAGGACTCTCATCCCCAGGAAGACAGCGCAGCGCATGGCATCAGCTCAACTCTGAGCACCCCCTTTTCCCAGGCAGCCCGGCAAGCACCAGCTGAATCAGCAGCATCAGATGGCGACAACGCAGCATCAACTGCTGTTGTGCTCCCGGAGACGCCGCGTGAGACGGGCACGGCTGACAGAATCACTCCTGATTTGGCAACGCCCCAAGGTCCGGCCAAAAGTGGCAGTAATGGCAATGGAGAAAGCTGGCTCTCCAGCGGCCTGTATGCAAACAGCAGCACCGGCAGGTGTAATGACACAGCAGCAGGGGTTGATGATGATGCCAACAAGCAGCTCGTGTCTGTCAAGCTCAAGGTGGCAAAGCCGCGGTCATCGACAGGCTTTGTGGCTGCCGCTATCGCAGCACTGGGCCTGTCGTCCCCTGCCATGCAGCGCTCCACGTCTCAGGTACCGCAACAAACTGCATACTGTGCTTTGAGTGACATTCATTGCTTGGACATCCTCCCATAGCTCCCAGTGCATCATAGCATTTCCTTTACCGCAAGCACAGAGGGTGCTGAAAGACTACGTTCCAGGATTACTGGAGTACATCAGCCTGCAAAGCATACAAAAGTGTAAAATTCATTCACTTCACACATATCGCATTCTGCCTGACTCATGCTCCGTGTGTGCAGGACCAGTCAGTGACACTGACTCTTCTACCGGTGCCATCACCAGCGAAGGAGAGGCAGCGGCTGGCGCTGAGTCCCGATCAAGTCGACATGTCCTGGTTCACGGGGAGGATCCCCCCCGACGAGCCTACTCTGGCGGGGGGCACCGGTGACAGAGTTGCGAGCGCAGCTGCCCGGCTGCTGGAAGTCGGGACGGCAGCTTCCGCGCCAGCGGAACCCGCCGCGGCCGCCTCGGCACCAGCAGGCGCCGGGACAGCTTCTGCTCCGGCGGAAGCTGCGGCCGCCCAGCGGTCGCCGACCACACCGGCAGCTTCCGCGGCGGCGCCGGCAGCTGCCGCGGCGGCGGCTTCCGCCCGGCAGGAAGCTGTACCGGCGCAGGCCGCGCAGGTTGGCGCTGGCCAGCCACCCTCTGTCATGCCCGCTCATAAGACTGCTTCTCAGTCCATCACAGCTGAGCATGCTCAAAAGATCGGCAAGGCGACAGGAGGTTCTGAGCGGCCTGCTGACAGAGTCACCACTGCGGGGTCATCGGGCAGCAAGCTGAGGAATGGTCTGGGCAATGGGATGGAGGGAACGCCCTCAGATGACGGTTTCACAAAAGCTGATGCTCCTGTGCTTGGCCGGCGCAAGGAGAAGGCACTGACCCCGGTAAGCAGCTTGAGGCATCTGCGCTGGCCACAATTCCTGTCACCATTTAGCTCGTCTTCTCTCATGTGTTTTTACCGTACAGTCTCACCTTGGATCAGTTTGCTAGAAGGGATCAGTTACTTCAGAGGAGCCCCAATGCACAAAAGCACAAACCCAGGGGAATTAGCTTTGATGCTTGTTGAGTACATATGTGTTGAAGGCCACTACTGATGGAGGTTTTGCTTGCTGTATCCAGTTGAGAGCGATAGAAAAGTCCCTTTTCTATATTCATTTCTGGGTTTTGCGGCCTCCCGGGGCCCCTGGGAGTGCTATACAAGCCAAGGCTACTTCCCACGATCAGTGAATGACGCACTAAAACTCTCACTCTTTTATCTTCGAGCTGTTGTTCTGATAAACTATCGTTGTTCCGGTCATTGCGCAGTTGGGAGCGCTGTTGGGGGAAGCAGGGAGCGAAACCGAGGGGTCCCCCCGGCCCCCGGGGTTGCTGTACAAACCAGAGCTGCGCTCGGTGGCCGAGCGCGTCAAGTACATCGAGCGCCGCACCCACAGCAAAAATCTGGACTCGCCGCGGACGTTGCCAGGCATCCCCTCCCCCCGCAGCGGCCCTGACGCACACACCAACCATGACACATCGCTTCAGGTAATGTTTTTGCTTGACTCTCTTCTCCCCCCAGATACTGGTTGCATTATGCCGCCTTAGAGGTGTCAAAAGGGCATTCCTGCATTTTGCAAGTGTTGGCTCTTTCATAAACCAAATGCATGTGTTCCAATGTTACAGTGTCACGGTGTGCAGCAGCATCAACTTGTCTTGTCCTCCGACACTAGCCAGCATCCGAACAGATCAAAAGAGTGCAAGAGCCTTTCAGTGTTGCAGCAGATGCTAGGGATGCCTTTAAGGCCACTGGACAACTTTCATACCGTGACATTTGTGTGCATGTAACGCAGAGGCAGCCATCGGCTCTGACGGCTGCACTCCAGGACAACAACACTCCTGCACTCCCACATCAACAACATGCAACTGGGTCACCAGCGCAGGACCAGAAGACCCTCAGCACTGCTGAAGAAAGCAATCCTGCAGCAATAAAAACCAGCACTGCCACCCATGAAAGCAAACTAAATGGAGCCCCAAGTCAGGGCGAACAGCCGCCGCTCACTTTCTCCCAGCGAGCTCCCAGCTTCAATAAGTGGACAGAGGACAACTTGTGAGACATTTATTTAGGGTTTAGGGTTAAGGGGGTTTAGCCCCTCAAACCCTAGACCCTAAAAAAATGGTGGCTAAAAAAGCCTGGGAATTGGCCTTGGAGGTTTCTATCTCAGCCTCGTGAGGAAAATTCTGTACTAGGGAAGCTTCTGAGTCCCAGTACTCGGCCCTGCCTTGTCTGCATGGAGTTGTATCCTTTCGTACTTGAAAGTGGGAGACTTCGGCTGACACACTGGCGACAATACCTCAAGCGCGACTCGCCCAATAATGCCAGTTCATTAGAATGGCAGTTCAAGTGCTGCATCCATGTCAATATTTTGGTAGGGACTGCTGTGGCGACTCAAAGCTAAATGCTTTCAGAGTGCCCGCTCCCGCCAAGGTCGATACTGTCTTCGAAAATGATCTCCATCCTCTTTTGGTGGGTGATCAGGACCCTTCAAAAAATATTTCCTCAGCTAGTACATTGCGTATGATGGGTTCGGACTTTGGACTTGAGCCCTCCATGACTTTTGGTCTGTCTTTCTTAATTGTCATCCCTCCCATATTATCATGGTCATTTTACATTGATTCCACCTGTTTCAATACACGGTACATATTGTACAGCCTGCGACTTGGGGGATGTTTCCATGTCGGTCTAGTAATGCCTCACCAGCCAGTCTGGCAGCTGAGAACCGGTTTCCATAGAATCGCCTAGTGGATAGTCACATTTCTGTTATGTAGCCGGGAGATTTTTGCTGGGGTTGCGCAAGAGTGAATTCAAATTCAAGTTTCGAAACTGGCCAGAGACACTCTGATGGTCATGGCATGGCGCAGCTTCATGGCTGTTGATCAGGAGAATTGAAGGAGTGCATGCATGTGTGTCGGTGCTATGCAGTTGCAATGTCGTGTATGAATTCTTTTCTTGTTTATGATTTGGGACTTCCTGTGTTATATCAATCCTCTCGATAAAGCTTTCTACAGGCACCCTGGTCTCCAAGCCTTAGCATTTCCAAACGCCCTATACTAACGGACATCCTGGACGTCATATTGTCAATTCAACTCATGAGCAGGAGTCAAATAACTTTGAAAGTCAATGTCAATAGTACAAAACGGTCGCATCCTGTCATGGCGACTGGCAGTAACTGGTTACAGATGTGCCTTTGGCTTCTTTGCACTTCTGCATCTTATCTATGTAAGGGAAGTCTACATCCTTCTAGCGACAATGTAGGAGGGCTTCCAAGGAACCGACTTGGGGCGATGCAGTGCGATGCATATGCCGCAAACTGATACAATCCCAGAGATGCTCTTCCCTACACTTACAATTCTACCAGGCAGCTGCACAGGAGGCATCTGTTGGGGCCCTTCTGATAAGGTTGCTGTCAGAGCATCGGACTCAGCGCACTGCAATGATGCATGGGAAACAGCCCGAAGTTGCTCGTGCTGTCTTGCACATTCAAGCCATGCACATCTGCAAGGCGCTCTTCCGGGCGCCTGCTTCAATCAGAGTGTTCCGACCCTACACCCCTAAAATCCCTCAACACTAACCCTAAAAATATGAAGTAACTCGAGAAACAAACCCTAAGTCTTGGGGTGCCGCTTGAGGAAGTTCTTCGCAACGCCGCGAAGAGAGAAGCCCAGAGCGGCTTTTGCCAGGAACACTGCCAGCCATGCAGCAGCACAGGAGGCGCCCAAAGAGACGGCTTGCCACGGCTCCGGCCAGCTCAGATGCACCTGCTCGCTCCTGCTCACCTGCAATCACATGTCAAAGAATCCCTTCATGAAAAGAAGGCACGTTGATGTAAGTAAAAAACAAGTCATCGAGCCATGCAAAAGAGGCAACACAGAAGGCGGTATGCCACAGCCCTGGCCAGCTCAAATGCACCTGCTCGCTCCTGCTGACCTGCAACCACATGCCAGACATTCCTTTCATGACACCCTTCATGTTTGGCATCATATTGATGGTGTAAGACTTAGCTCAAAGGTGACTTACTACGAGTGCGGTGACTGCAATCCTCAAGAAGAGCGCAGCGGGCGCGTAAGGCTCGAAAGCGACCACCCGATGCGCTGTGTGACTCTGTCCACCCTTCGCCTTCTCACACACATCCTGCACCGCATCTACAAGCTTTGCAGACTAAGATTAGAACCCTAAACCCTGTAATACGCACCCTCTAAACCCTGACCAAATAGATAGAGCTACACCCAGAGCGCGCAGTAATCCAGTCACCCTCTGAACAGTACCTCTCCATAAAGCAGTCGGCGCACGCTATGCCTGCCCACGTCCACACGCTCATGGTCATCAGAATTTGTGCATATCAAGACACAACAACACCAGGCCTGAAGCAAAGTATGCGGCGAACTTGTTCCATCACGTGCTTTATCAGAACAGAACGAGACGCAGAGTACCCTCGATCGTGTGAATGCATCTGAGACAGTGTTTGACAGCTTGATTTTTTATATTTTATTTTCTATATTTTATATATATTTCATGGTTTAGGGGTTATCTTTTATGGTTTGACACCTTGCATGATGGGTTCAGGCAGCAGAACACACCCACATGAAGCGCTGGTACACAGATGGGTGGATGTCATTGAGCTTGGACAGGACCGCATGTTTCGTGATGTCGATCACAATCTCTGCTCCAAAGATGTACGCGCAGCGGCGCAGCAGCTCCGGATTCGGCCGTACGCTGCCGCTGTTGTCCATCTCCTGCGCATTGCACAAATGTTTACCTGTGATTGGTCATTTTGCTACATTGCTAGCATGCAAGCACTACCTCAAAGCTACTCACAGCTCAGCTTTGGAGTGTGGCTGTTGTCCACCTCCTGTGCATTGCAGACAATTACACCCGAGATTAGTCAACTTGCAAGGTCCTTAGCATGCATGCAAGCAATACCCTTGGCTCCATCACAAGACTGATTTCGGGAGCTGGCATGCAACAGGTGGCAAAGATAATGGCCTCGTCACACTGCCTTGCCACAGCCTACCAGATGAATTGACAAGAAGACCTTTTGAAACTGTTGCATGACAGATGGAGATGCTGCAGCAGATATGCCTGAAACTCAAGCAGTGCCCCTCATTCTGTCATGCCTAAAAGGTGTTTCACAACAATTTTGAGTTTGACATTGTGACTGGCACCGAAGCTTCTGGTTTCTTTTGAGGAGAGGAACTTGTATTGGAGATAAAGAAGGTGGCTGTAATCACCTCCACAACCACGAACAGGAGTGACAGGAGGAGGTGGAAGCGTTCGGTGACATCCTGGCCCACCAGCACAAACAGCTTCGAGGGGTCAAAGCGCTTGAACACTGTGCCTGCAGAGCGCAATGCAGAGCCGTCTTCGAGACCGTCACAAAGTACTGCCGCAGTTTTACTAGGATGATCGCTGAGGCCAGTGAATCTGCAACCTTAACAAGGTTCAGTAACTAGAACGACAGGCTCCCTGGGATGCAAAGCCTTGCGGTATCATGGATTCTCATGAGTGGGTTTGGGCTGAACGCCATAGGCAAAGTGACTTCAACAACTTACAGACAGAATGGCAGCACTGCGACAAGAAGATCTGGTGCTATTGGTTTTGCCCAAACAGAGGGTGAGGTGCCGAGGACTCACCCTTGATCTCGACGAAGTTGGAGGCGATGAGGAGGGCGATGATGGCATTGGAGCGCTTGGAATTCATGGCGACGGAGAAAGTCATGAATTGGCAGATGAGCACCACGCTGTGGAACAGTACAAGCGCCAGCGTCACCGCCAGGTCAGCGCCCAGCTGCGCCAGGTGCCACCTGCACACTCCAACATTTAGAAGAACAGTACTGACATGTGAGCGTCACTGCCAGGTCAGCGCCCAGCTGCTGGATACCAGCTGCAGACACAGCCTTAACTCCTTCGAAAGACATGGTACTGCGATAGTAAGAAGCACAAGTGCCAGCACCCCGGCCATGACAGCACTGCCTTCATAAGTGCTTCTGCGGTGGTGCAGGCAAACCATTAAAGAAGAGCATGTTGACACGTACCATCAGTTTCAGCCAGCACGATTTAGATACGTGGTTCTAAGGGCAGGTGCATGCGAAAGCAGAGAAAGACATGACTCGCATGCTGCATGATATGCGCACACTTGAGTGCATGTATGCAACTTGATCTGTCGTGGCCAAAGCCGGAAGGATACGTAGGATTTTCCAATGTTTGTTGTGCTGAGGCAGCCTCTTCTTTTCTGGCGCATGCACGCCCTGATGTTTGCACCATACCATTTGATTCTCATGCACACCTGCGGCCACTGGTGCTGAGGTAGAGGCCACAGGTGCCTGACAGCGCCTCCAGCGCATCCACTACGAATGCACACGATATCTGGGCACCGCACATAGAGTATCACACTCAGTCAGTCTGGGGCAAACTACAACAGTGTACCACTCTGGGCTCTTGTGACGCGCGGGTCAGACATTCTTATAGGCGCCTGAGGACGCTTCAAGGGTGATATAGGAGGGCATGGATCTCTCTGACTGAGCCGAACACTTAGGCAAAGTGCGATCCTTGCACACATGGCTCTGCCGGAACTTCCCACTTTAGCCTATGCTCGTCAGTTTCAGGTGAATGTACAGCGCTGAATGACTGATGTCCAGAATGCAATGCAGGAAGCTGGCTAGTGCTTGTGCAGCAATCTCCTGCAATCTAGATTTTTGCATCTAGCTTTGGGCTTTTTGCATTTTGCATCTTGCTGAAAGACTGATATCCAGGCTGCGATGCAGGAAGCTGGCTGTGCAGCAACCTCCAGCAATCTAGACCAGCGACTGCACTCAAAGCACACCTTATCGAAGATCTCGACAGCCCCGTGCACCACATGCAGTTTGAGGAACTCCTGTGTCAGGTCCTTCAGCCAGAAGTAGATCGTCCCGGCAGGCAAAAAGCGCAGAAACGCGATCGTTGCGCCGAACATTGCGACGCACAGCACGTCGAACAGCTGGTCGCCATGCATGGTCCCCCCGCCGCCGCGGAGGGAACCCAGTGCTGAAGAGACTGCGCCCAGCAGCCGCACAGGGAGGACCGTGAACACCGCCTGCGCCAATTTGAAGTGCACCTTGATTGACCGGCAGAGGGGAAAACATGAAGAAGAAAAAGAATGATTACATCATTCCAGCCATCTAGGGCTGATCAGAAAGGAATCATCAACACATCAAGGAATAGGTATTGTGCAGCAATCTCCTGCACTTCCACCACAACTAGCAAGATGCCATTATCTTCACCACAATTTTGAGCAGCATGCATGCAATATGAGCATGATCAATTTCATACTAAACTGATCCTATACTGTGTGTTTTGGCTACTGTCACAACGCCCGGGAGCCATGTTGCAGTACAGCAAAGCATTGTACACATGCCAGACATGCAACACTTCTCATATATTAACATTAACATCGTTGGTGGGGCTTTGCTTACCAGGAAGGAGTCCAGGCAGACCAGGAGGCCGTACCAAAGCAGCCGCTCGAGCTGGAAGGGCACAAACAGGATGGCATTGTACCTTCACAGGCCAAAGGCTGCCCCAGTCAACAGTCGACACTGGTTGGTGGCAGTACTGGAGAAACATCAACTGAACGGCTCTCCCAAGCAATGCATTGCATTGTTGTGAAAGAATGATGGTCACATACTCATACTTTCTGCCGGTTACCACAGAGGTGTGCCTTCTGGGCTTCAGTTCTGAGCCATTCCCAGCTCAAACACAATCCAGGCTTTAGTATAAATGTAAGCATATTGTGAGGCAGCCTTTGTTACATTTGTCACCGAATGCCAAGGGAGGCGAGGCAGATGCGCGGAAAGGCTCACACTCGCTGCCGTTCCAGCCGGCCTTGGCGCAGAGCCATCGGCGGCGCGGCAGTGTTGGGGTTTAGCTCGGCCCACAGGTACTGCGAGAAGCTGCTGTTCGGCGGAGCCGTGCCGGCGACCGGCGTTCCCTCTTCCAGCCGAGCGCCGCCGCCAGCCAACACTCCCACGCCGGATTCTGCTGCACTGTTCGCGGCAGCTGCCGCTTCCTGCTGAGCGCTGGCCGCGGCAGATCTGGGTGCGCTGCTCGATGAGTTTGCCAGTTCTGGCGGCGCTGGGATGCTGCCAGGTTTGGCCGATTCCCCGGACGCACCGTTTCCCCCGGGCCGCCGGGAGCCGGCCCCGGCCGATCCAGCCGCGTCGCCGGACGCGATTGCCTGTTCTGGCTCGACTGAAGTGCTGCCTGACTTGGCCGCATGACCAGACGCGGTTGCCTCTTTTGGCCGGAGATCGGTCCGGCCTGATTCATCCGTGCAAGCAGACGCAGTGGTCTGTTCTGGGTGAATGTTGGCCGTGCCAACGGAGGCGGCTGCCTGCTCCGGCCAAGCTGAGGTGTCATCAGGATTGGATGTGTCTCTGAGCACGGATCTACTCCCAGATTCTGTTCTTCTGCCAGCTGAGGTGGCTGTGCTGTCAGGGGGCGAGGTGTCTGTGTTGGCCGAACTGGCAGAAACAGGTGCCCCTTCAGGAGCTGCGCTGACTGTGCACTGTTCATCCATGACCAACCCAGCTGAGGACACGGCAGAGTCTCCTGCAGAACAAGGCAGGACCACATCACATGTGCCCGTAGATTTGCCTTGTTCAAGCGACACCTGTGGGGATAAAATCGATATCAGGTGGCACATGCTTGGGGTGCCCAACAGTTGTGATGGGTCTTCATTCTGCACGTAGTGTTGGGAAGCAACCTGGATCGATGGAGGGTGCATGGCTGCTGGCAGCCGCTACATCACTGCCATGGAAGGTAGTTGTGCCATTTGGTATACTTGAGTGCTTTACAGAGGTGTCAGGCACTGTGTCGTTCTGTATTTGCTCAGCCTCCAACTGCTCATGTTCCCCTCTGCTGAGCATATCGCCCGTTCCCTGTGTAGTTGACAAGTAGAAGGTTGGTTTGCTTGAAATAAATTCTAGCCAGGTGAAAGCAGAAGTATTGTCAATCAGATAATCCTTCGATTAACACTGGCATTGATATACCATCGACAATGTATGACGAAAACAGCGTATAAGTGACCTGATCTGCAAGTGATGAACACTCGGCTGCTTGTCCATTTGATCCTCCAGCTTTCGTGGATGAGATCAGCTTGTCATTTTGCTTCTTCCTCCGTCTTCTTTTCTGCGTTTGCCAGTTTCCTTCTGCTTTCTCATCGGCGATTCCTCCATTCGGAAGTCCGGAAGCAGTGTTCATTGAAGTAACTTCACTGACTCTAATGAAAGCTAACCTCCATGTCGAAGGCAAACACGCTGGAGAGAAACATTCCTCAACTCAGTTAGCTCTTTCCATTGGACATTAGTCCAATAATTCACTTTCTTTGCTTTGCTCCCTCTTTGTCTTGCTGATGCTGTGGTTACGTAATCAGTATGTGCACCTGCCATTCCGGACCATGCCCATGCCCACCGTAGGAAGGGCTGCAGTCAACTCCAGTCCCTATTGCAGCCCTCAGAAGAGCATGTCTTTGGGATTTTGAACAGCTGGGAAAGTACCGAAAAGTTTTGGCTTGTCAAAGGTAGAGTATTGTGAATCAAGTAGTGCGTGAGCATATAGTAGAAGGACATGCAGCTCGATCATCGAGCTTGAAGCCGATTCTGTGCAAACAACTGCAGCTGATGCAATCAGAATTTCTTGCTATTTTCATGAGGAACGCGTGATGTCACCGATCTGGGCTACTGCGTTGCACAAGCATCCTCTCGATTGGCATCTTTTCTCTCTTGATGGATCTGACCATTGCCGCTCAAGGGATATCACTCCTACTGTTCTTCATCAGAACTAGTATCACAGCCGTACTGTACCTTCCCTACGCGATTCTACAATGTCTATCCTCACAAAAGGTGCCTGCCACCCAAGAGCAAGATGGCGACAGCTCTTGCGTGTTCTACGAGGGAACGGTGTACCATGTGAGGCGGAAGCCAGTCCACAACGCTTTCAGGTTCGCTAAGCACCTCAATCGACGACCTTTTTTGCTGCCAGGCTTTTCACTAGGTTTGAGCCACAATTTTCAGTGGTCCAGATGTTGTCTGGCAGGTATCCTGTAAGAATAGCTGTTGTGGATCTGGACAAGCCCCCCAGCTGGTGGCACGAGCAGGCCGCAGATCACATGACTGCCGATGAGGCCAGAGCCTTCGCAGGGACCGATGGTGAGCACATACACATCGCTTTGGGCCGATAAGGCTGTTACAGATTCCTTATCTGTGCCTTATAAAACTGCATGTTTGGTGCGCACAGTGATGCCTAGCAGCCGAGCAAAGCGCCGTCTTCTTTTCTGACTGATCATATCCCCAGGCCAATGTCTTGCACCATGCACTCTCTGGCAAATGGCTCTCGACACACTTGTTGGCCTTGGCATGAATAGTGCTCTGCAGATTGCTAGGACTCATTGCGTGTTTTTTCTGATAGTTGAACGCATGCACAGGGGCTGTGCTGCTGCTGACAACGCCAGTCAGCGCAGGATACACTCAGAACCCCATCAGCGTGTACTATTGCAAGGGCGGATCGGACGGGCGGCTGCAGCAGTGCATAGCGGAGGTGACTAATACACCCTGGGGCGAGCGGGTGACATTCTTGTTCAGGCCGGAGGGCCAGGATGTGCCCAAGGCCATGCATGTGTCGCCTCTGATGGACATGAAGAGCACCTGGTGCGCAACATTTAGTCAATGGTTTATGAAATGTGTCACAATGTTGAACATTGTTTTCGCAAGTTAGCAGCGACTTGTATCTTTTCTTGAGATCAGGATTACCAACCCCTATTGCAGATAGCTCATGCAGGTCAGATTGTGAGAGGACAACAATCCCCACAGCATCCTGTTCATGTGTGTATTCTTTTCTCAGAGATCTCTAGCCGGCTGCAATCTGTCTGTAGGCAAGACCGAGAGCCTGCAAGGTAACACTTGAGCAGGGAGGAATGGCAATATGTGGCAGTCCATTGTGTCGGCGACGCGCCTAGAATTCGGCCCCTTCTTTGATGCCCTAACCATTAACCCTAAAATGTACAAAATATTTCTGAAAAGGTTGAATTATTGGCGCGCAGGCGGATACGGGCGCCACTGCCGGATGACAGGTGTTGGCTGGAGGTGTCAGCTGTTCACCCGGAGATGGGCCCCTTCTTTGAGGCCCGGCTGACGGCCGCGCGCAGCGCCGCGGCCGGCCGCTCCGAATCCGCCGGGCTTACTTACCTCTGGAGGTGCGCCACGTGGAGAACATTTGCTGTCTAGTGCTCCTGTCTGTTGTGAACATTTGCCCTGTGTGGCATGCACTCCCTGCGCATACTTGTGTCCTGGCCCAGTATAGCAAGGCTGTTGGGTGGCCAAGCACGAGACTGCCTTGCTCGGAGAAATGTTCTCTTGCCTTGGGTGATCTGACAAGGCAGACTTCAAGTGTGAAGAATCGTGTGCAGTCGGATGGTCCTTGCAGAGATCTCTCTCTCAAGACCCTTGCTCCTCCAGGGTTGATGCGGCGGTGCCACACGCACTCTGTGGAGGACCCAGACCCAAGGAGTACCCTTTGCAAGGACAGCCATCGCAATGTTCACTTGTGCCCGATAATTTGCTGGGAATAAGCTGGGGTTTGGTGCTGCAGGTATGGCTTCATGCCGCACAGGGTGGCGTTCTGGATATACTGGCAGGCGCTGAAACTGCTGTGGAAGGGCGTTCCCTTTTACGGGTATCCTTCCCGGGAGACTCGGGTTGCAGCCGTGCGCATGGCGACTAACCCCAGAAATAGCCAGAACAGGCACTTTGTGTGGCGCAATCCCCTTCACTACCCCTGGAATGCTGAGTGACAGGGGGTACTATGTAGCCCCCTGTGACTGAGACTGTCTTATGCAACGCCAGCATCAACATTGATCATGAAACTCTGCACATGCACTGGATTTACATGTGTGGTTAGTTGCTTGGCGGGGCATTGTAGCAAGTGCTTGCCAGGAAGACGCGTACCTGATAGGCGAATGTAGCGACTCTTAACAAGAATGTCGTGAAATCATTGATTGTATTGAGGAGCTGGGAAAATCTCTACGTACTCACAGGCACTGCAATGGCATTCAATGTTTCAGTCATGATCAGGTCTCTGCGCAGTGTTTTGATGCTGTACTGGGGGTGTGTTTTCGGGTATATTTTCTTCAAAATCTACGTGTCATAGCCACGATCATGAGGATTGTCATAACGCCAATGGCTCTTTCACAGTTGCGCCAACGGTTGCGGCAACTTGAAGTTGCTGATATGCTGTAGCACTGGATATCTCGAATGGTCATATGAATTCAGGGAGAGTTCGATCTCACACTGCGTATTATCTTTGGGGTACCCATGAGTGCTTCAACTTAAACAGCATAAGTCGACCAAGAAGTGGACAGCACCGCTGCTAACGGTAGACTGTTATAGCTGTTATGATACAAATTTGAATTCTGCTGATGTCAATCAGTGATGAAGAGGATGACAGCGCGTTCCTCATTACCTCACTATCAGGCTCGTCATCCCACCCCCGCTGAAGTGAAATTATGACAACCCAGTGATTCTACACGCAGATTGTGTCAACGTTCTGCGCCGCTCTGAAGCATTTGAACGCGCGCGGTGAAGTAAGTAATTGAAGTACTGCGGCACCAAAGTAAGCCAGCTTGTGGCTGGCCAGCTCAGGGGAGCGGATGTTTCTGCCAGAGACGTCCAAGCAGGCGGAGCAGCAGGAAGCAGCATGGGGCGCCAGCGGAGGTAGACTGTCCAGATGCAGGCAGAGTTGCCAGGACAGCGCAGGGGTTAGGAGGAGGGTTGTCGTCGTGAGCCTGCTGGCCCTCTGCGTGGGGTCTCTTTTGCTGCTGGAGTCAGGATCAGTTGGCCGCCTTGCAGAATCACCGATCAGCAATCCTGGCAGAGTTTTGCTAGTCACAGCCCATCCCGATGATGAAGTCATCTTCTTTTCGTCGACCATCACAGCACTGCACGCTTCCGGTTTCCAAGTATTCTTGCTGTGCCTAACTAACGGTGTGTCGAACGCCCCTCGCACGGAGACGGTACAATGCCTGAATGCCGGAGGCTCGTGTTTATAGTTTGATGTTAAACCCGTGGTTAGTGCTGGGGGTGTGATGGGGGTTGCTCTGTTGTGCTGGGCACACCTTGCCGATCCTGAAGACGGGAGCCTTCCGTCAGGAAGCAGGCTGGCTCACTGGTTACTAAAGACGTCAATTCGACTTGTAGAAGTAAAAAGACATTGCGAAATGGCTAGAGAGCCGACAGCTGGATGGAGACGATCATGCTGTGTCTGTTCCTCGCAGGTGACGCTCACGGTCTTGGTGGTCTGAGGGAGAGGGAGCTTAGGGCAGCTGCAAAGGCGTTGCAGGTGCGACGCGTTTCCTTTGACTCTGTAGCGTTTATGATAGAGCAACACAGCCTCTGCGTTTGGCGGGTCGATGGTGTCCAAAAACCTCGCACGAAGGGCACTTCCAATCTGTCCAAGATGGGAATATTTGCATGATTCCTCCTACACTAACTGCGTGTGTCTTTGACCGTAAGGTGGAAATCCGTTCGACTGCCAGAGAACACCGGTTATATCAGAGGTGCTGTCTGTTCTTCTGGCTGGCTATCACAGATGCGCAGCTTTGCCTGATGCCTGGCCTGTGGTGGTTGTGCAGATTGACAGCGCGCACCTGAGCATACTGAACGACAGCAGGATACAGGATGGGCACCACGAGGAGTGGGATACGGAGTATGTGGCCGGAGTTGTGCGGAAAGAAGTCAGGCGGTTGCTGATCAACACGGTGCGCTACACTTCAATTTCTGCGCCAGACTACCACACACTTGCAGCTCAGCTAAAACATCGTAACCCGCCGTACACACATATGCTGTCAGTAATGTAATTGTGAAAGGCATGCGGCTCGCATGCGCATGTGCTGACCTCATATCCCAGCATGACGTCGTCACTCGCTGACAGTGAACATCTGGGTGCAGATCATAACATTCGACCCTGCCGGAGTGACAGGCCACAAAAACCATAAGGGCTGCCATGATGGTGTGAGGTGCGCGCCTCTTACCTTTCTCTTTTCAGCCATCAAAGCTTATGCACGCAAGGCCCTGTCGTGCCGGGCGCTTAATGACAGCACAACAGCCTTTAGTGGGATGGCCCCTGTCTTCAACCAGAGGGATCTTGGAGTGAGTGCTGCTTTACGTCTGGTGGAACTGGCAAACGTGCAGGCAAACGCAGGAACCTCCGATTGGTAGCAACCACAACTGGCTTTGGCGAGCATGTATGTGTGCATGTACGATCATTCAGAGGAGGTCTCGAAAAGGAGCACTTTCTGCAGCAACTGACGAGTGCGTTCTCTTCTCGAATGCAGGCAGTATGTGACAGAATGTGCGTGGGAGAAGGGAACGCGACAGTGCCCGGAGGCATGGTCACTCACAACAACAGATGACATGCGGACGCACTTGTCAGTTTTCGACATCATCCCCTCGGCCATCGATGGGAAGAGGGGCAACGAGAGCGCCATGTTCCTGAACCATGACCTCGTGGGCATGTTCAAGGCGATGGCCGCACACAAGTCCCAGTCGCGCTGGTAGGCGTCTTGCCCTTTGGTTGCACCACATCCAAGCTGGTAGTAGTGTCAACTCTGGAACGAAGAGGCGGAAGTGACATTCGTGGAGTTGTGTCTGCTTGGACGCCACAGGTTATGGGGTACTTGTTGAGGGTGTCTGCAGCCACACTGTGAGGCCTCACACTGTGTTTGCTGCTAGTATTGCACGAGATAGTGCATGCAGTCAGGCTGGCAGATGCTGTTGGCTTAGGTGCTGTTGGAATACTGGATGCTACTTGAGAGCACAGAACAGGCTGGTGCAGTGGATCATATGGAAAGGGGCATGTAGATGCATTAGCTTGTGCATGTGTTCATAGCAGGAAGGGTCGTCTGGGATTGGCAAGAAAACCACAATGGAAGCAACGCTGACATGGTGAGCGGCATGTGCACGCAGGTGGCGGCATGTGCTGCTGACGAGGTACACGTTTGTCAACACGCTGCAGCGTGTGAAGCCGCTGCTGACCGACTGGGCGATGCCACTCCCGGTCCCGGCCGCTCTGGAGTCAAGTTTGAATTCGAACACAAATGATGACATTTTTGCGCGCGTGGCCACATCGGCCGGCGCGGCGGCGAAGCGCGACATGTTCATGGCGCGAATGAGTCGCCGGGTAATGAGGAACAGCAAAAGCCGCAGGAATGACCGGTGACGCCAGATCAGGTCCCGCGCCTGGCTCTTGCGCCTCGGCACCTGATATGGCGATGGTGCCTAATCTGGCTGTGGTGCCCTCGGCGCCTGATCTGGCAGTCGCACCTGATCTGGCAGTTGCGCCTGATCTGGCTCGCTTCCGAGTGTGAGAGATTCTTAGGGACGTCCGTCGATTTGCCGCTAAGCGCCGTGCGGCACCAGGTTGTTTGATACAAAGCAGCCAGCTTACCACATCCGATGATCTCACAGACTTCCAGCAGTCATCTTTGGCTGCCGCGGGGATGTCTCGGCCCGCAGAGAATGGTTCAATCGGCTCTTCTGAGTTCAGGTACTGACAAAGAGAGCCAGAGTTGATCAATCGGGATAGCGAACTGTGGTGCTTACGCCCGTCATGTGTGTGTGTGTGCACCACGACTGGGGCTGTCACTCCAAAAGCATAGAATTGATTACATAACTGATATGCTGCCCGCAAGGCTGTGGGTTATGGACTGCACTGCGGCACCATTTCCATGACACACTGTTGGGCTTTGGGGGCTGTCCCGTGAGACTCCGAAAATGCTTCTAGCTGCCAGCTGATAGCTCACCATCTTGCAAGGCCCAAATGCTGGTACTTACAAGTGGCAGCTGATCGACCGCATTCATCAACGTCAAATTTCCAGGGGTATTCCGTTTCCCCAAGTACAAACATGAATTGGTTGTTTCCTCCTTATGTGTACGTACCACTTGATCCTTTGATCCTGGTTCCTCTGCAGGTGCCGCTCCTTAGAGACAATCCAATTGAGATATTTTGTGGAGTATCTATATTTAGCATAGGCTTGTACCTTGAGTAAGCACATGCTGTACATGTGTGGTTAACCAAGGGACAAAGAGTTGTCTGAAATGCCCTTTCTCAGGTGCAATGAGGGTACATATGTATACATTCATTTTGCTGCTTGCCCATACAATGAGGCCCTTCATTTGGGATATTAACTTTGCCACCAGTATTGCGATCTGACCAGCGATCTCATGAGCTCGAACTGACTCTTAGCAGATCTGCGGTTGCGCGCCTTTTTTGGGCCTATGCCTTCTTGAAGATTCAATGGAATGGATGTTTGCTGGCTATCATTTATGATAAAGCCCAGAAATTTTATAGAGGGACATGAAAGGCTGCCTCTTGGCAAAGGGGACCTGAACCCTCTCCATTAAGGGAATTGCACCTTGTGGCGCCTGGAAAGTAAGAGGACGACAGCATTACAATGGACCTCAGAAGTCGGGCACTCAGGCTTTCTTTGCATAAAGTTTCACAATTGGTTCACTACAAGAAAATCATGCGACTTTTCAAGTCGTAGTTCCATGAATTCAAGTCTGCGCAGTACCGATGGGTCACTCTTGCTCCCGGAGCTCGCATGCACATGCACAGTCATGATAAAATCTTCCAGGAAAGCTTTCGAGTCTTTTTCGAACACTTCAGTTAGGGTTGTAGAGTTTGGGGGATAGGGTTCAGGGTTATGGTAAAGGGGCCCTTACAATAACAATACTATTCTTCCTGAATGGCGGAGTTAGGATTTTATACAAAAATACCCGCGGTATAGACCAATGTGTCTGAAAATATACTCCTGCCAAAATCTCGCAACTGCTTCCATACACTGCCCAATTGTCATGTTGTGTGTCATTTACTAAATGTACTACTATGATTAGTAATCAACCCTGTTTAAACTTCAAATTTGGCCAAGAGACGTGTACAAGCACTACTACCTTCAGCAGTGTGGCTTCAGCTGGACCCATTGGAAACAAACAGGGAAGGAAAACAAACGTGCAACAATTTACAGTGTACAAGACATCCCATCACCCAACAATCAACATGGGCAGCACACACGCTGTCCCTAGCTAGAGTACTGTACACACCACAACCATCTCCTGGAGATACGTGAACCATGCCAGCAGCAAGCACTTTGAACAGGTTGTGCCTACGTTTTTTTATTCAAAATTCCAGTGTGGCAACCCGTGATTAGCGCCTGCCCATGGATACGATCTGCCAAGGAACAATGAATATGTGTGGAAGTGATGCTGGGTGCTGACTGTGACGATCAGAGTCAGACATCTGATCAGCCCTAGGTGGCCGGAAAAGATGTAATCGACTGACTGACTAAGCAAAGAAAGTGAAACGGGCCTCTGCCAACTACTGGCAGCATTTTCGCCCCTGCCATCACATTTCCACCCCAAATTTTCCAATGTCAACCTATGGCGCAACGATTCAGTCATTCGCCCCTTAAGCAAGCCAGGCTTCTTGGCCGGCCAGGTTCACTTTCGTGCTACCATACTCTAAATGCCATTTATGTTGAAGTGCATTTCAAGTTTTCACATTATTTGTTCAGTAAAGCCCACCTCTGCTGTAGTAGCTTTTTCACAAGCAAGCTCTGACTTGCCGAATCATTGTCATGGAATGTCAATACACTATGAGCTCGCCAGGGCTGATCACAATCGTTCTATCAACCCCTGATAAAACAGGGGTCTGCAGACCAACCCTGGCGCACACCCCGAGCTCCGCCTATCAACCCCTGATAAAACGGGGGTCTGCAGACCACCCCTGGCGCACACCCAAAGCTCCACCTGATTCATCCGCGCCGCCATCCTCACACTCTGACAAGCCGCGGTTCGGCGCCAAGTTTTCGGAGGCTGCCTGCTTTCTCGGGCCGTATGCGAATGGTTTGCGCACAGACGTGGATCTCCTACCATGCAGCGGAGCAGCGTCCGCCGAAGAGTGCAGTGAGTCGGCTGCGGTGTTGTCATTTCTCAAGGCGCTGGGCTTGTGCTCAGCAGTGAAGCTGTCTCTGACTGGACTTCTCTGGATAGCAGCAGGTGCCAAGTCTTCTCCCACCAAGCTTGCACCTGGGCCGCCTGCGCTTTGGCAGTCTATTTTTACCCTATACCCTAACAATTTTTACCCTACAACCTAAATGTGAAAAATAAATTATATATAGTCGGCAGCGAATTTTCTCGGGTCTTTGACCCTGATCATGTCAGTTGTAAGGGTATGGGACTAAGAATTGCATGCTTAATTTGATGAACAAACCCCCAAGCCAGAAAAATACATAAGAGCCGGCACTCAACATGTTGAAGTCTTGTCTGACAGGAGCAATGCCGTTGATGGAAAACGACTGTGCGTTCAAATGCATTTGCTTGACTGGCGTGCTAAATGCAACAGCTGGCACTCAGCATGACAGTCGAGCAGACACATAACAAAGCAGTCACTCTCACACAAACAGCTACTCTCATGCCAGACAAGACCGAACATTGCAGGCAATCTTTTGCGGGCCAAGCATGGAGCGACTGTGTTTTTTTCCATACCTGTTGTATCATATACTGCGGAATCTACAAATTGAAAGGTGACTCACCGTCCAGAAAGATGACGCCAGCTGGCATCTCGGAAGTACTCTGCATCCTCGCTGATGCCACATCATTTGTCATTCCTGCCGCTGCAAGTTTCTCTCCTAGCCGAGCGCTTGCTTGCGCAGGTCTGCCAAGCTGCTCAACAGCAGTAGCGGCTGGCTCCGGCTTGGGTGCATTGAGGGTGGACGGCCTGGGGCCATATGCAAAGGGCTTCCTCTTGGGCTTCCCCTGCTTGGGCAGCTCTGCTTCACTCTCCGCGTCCTCTCTACGTGGCGTGGCTTCACAGTGAGCACAAGCAGCAGCAGCCACCGCTGAAAATTGCAACTGTTCCGGGGCCGTATTCCGCGGCCCGTAGTAGAACGACTTCCTCGCCGACTTCCTGCGGGACACTTGCTCTGCCGCACCGCTTGCCGTGATCTCCGCAGCCGTGCTGCTGATGCCGTTGCTCGAAGTGCTTGCGCTGACATCTGTGCGACTGACTGAACTCTCTTCTGCCGTGCTGCTGATGGCGTTGCTTGAATTGCACGCGCTCAAATTCATGCGATTGACTAGCGCGATGGCAGCCGCATCAGCCGCGGTGCGCTCGGCAGCCGAGCGCGTCGGGGCGGCCGCGGCCGGGCCGTCCGCTGCGAGCGGCGTTCCCTCCCGTGAAGCTGACTCAGCCCGCCACTTTGTCCCCGCTGCACTGACCGGACTTTGCACCGCCGTGCTGCCGATGGCGTTGCTTGAAGCGCTCGCGGTCAGATGCTTGCCAGCGACTAGTGCATCGGCGGCAGCATCGGCCGCTGTGCGCTCGGCAGCCGAGCGCGTCGTGGCGGCGGCCGCGGCCGCGCCGTCGGCCGACCCGAGCCGGCCGCTCGCGCTCGTCGTTCCCTCCCGTGAGGATGACTCAGCCCGCCGCTCTGTCACCTGTCTGCCTGGCGTTCCCTCCCCTGCAGCTGACTCAGTCTGCAGCCCGGCCCCCTGTCTATCTGGCTCCGGCGAACCTTCCCCCACAGTGGACAATGCACCATGCGGCTCTGCCGGGCTTGCAGCTGATTCTCTGCCAGATATGTGCGAGTGTTCTGGCTTCGTTGCCAACCTTGCGGCATGTACTTCTTCCTTGCGCAAGCCCTGGCTGTTCAGCTGCTGCACGAGGCCTATCTGCAGCTCCAACTCCCGCACCTGCACAACCCATGTTATAAGATAATCAAGTCGGTGCAGCATGAATTCTGTCTGAAGGGCTTAAAACGCGCCTTGGTATGAGCCTCTTGGGCATCCGCATGTGGATTTGCATTCGCTGAAGCCCCCTGTGTATGGGGTAGTCTTGTGAAAAGTGGAGGAGCACTTGTCTACCACTTGTAGGCTTTCCTGCCAAGCACCAACTCAGCGAGAAAGCCATGCTCACAGAAACCATCATTGGAAGGAAGTCAAAGGACACCAGATCAGCAGGCAACTGGGCTCCGGACGCACATCAACTGACCCAGCCAAACCATGCCTGCTGCTGCCGGCACTCATTGCATAAGCCTTGAACAACTCTGTCCCGAGAAACCCTTCGGCCTAAACAAAACCCCCTTACAACCCCCAAAGCCCGGCACCTAAGCGCACCTGATCGGCCACGGACTGCGCGGTGGACGCACTCTTCCGAGAAACCCCAGACTCCGGGGAAATACCCTGAAAACAACCTCAAAACCCCCAAAAACCTAGCACTCGAGCGCACCTTGTCGGCAACGGACTGCGCGGTGGGCGCACTCAGAGGGTTGTTCACTCGTTTTTCACTCTTCCGAGAAACCCCGGACCCCGGGGAAATACCCTGAAAACAACCTCAAAACCCCCAAAAACCTAGCACTCGAGCGCACCTTGTCGGCAACGGACTGTGCGGTGGGCGCACTCTTCCGAGAAACCCCGGACCCCGGGGAAATACCCTGAAAACAACCTCAAAAGCCCCAAAAACCTAGCACTCGAGCGCACCTTGTCGGCAACGGACTGCGCGGTGGGCGCGTACAGCTTCCCCCGGCCGAGCGCCTGCTGCTGTCGCCGGAATTCGTCAGCCGCGCGCACGGCCGCGGCGGTGGCCGTCGGGTCGACCGTAGCTGCCGGCCCGTAGTTCCGTAGCAGTGGCGGTGGCGGCGGCGGCGGTGGTGGCGCCTTGGATTTCCGGCTCCTCCGCTGGTTCTCTGCATGAGGAAACGTGCCGATCCGCAGAGATCAAACTAGCCTCGGCAATTCTCTGGCATGCAACAATTGTGACAAATTCCCAAACGGGAGCGCCTGAAGGCGACATGGTGTCATGTGTGCCTCACATGCACTAGGTAAAGCACGGAAGGGAGCACTTTTCTTCGGGTTGTCTTCCTAGTTCCCAATGGCTGATTTAGTTTCAACTTAGGCCGGATCAAGCCATCATGGGCTCACAGTTGCTTAAGCAATGATGTGGTGCTTGGGCACACCTGCCAGAGGAAGGTACGACATCGTGTGCAGTGCCTTCCCAGCAGCTCTGTTGGATGAAGTCATCGGCGCGTCGACCACTGCAGTTCCCTCCATCGCTGGCCGCTGCTTTTGCTCTCTCAAGCGCTGTGCCTCTCGCTGCTGCTCACCATCTGCTGGCAATCCCTGTACAGCTGCAGCGGGGATGTCAGCCGCCCTGTTGCTCTGCTCGTTCTGAAGGCTGGTATGTGCATCGCCCACTGCTTGGCGTACATACCCAGCTGCCAAGTCCTCCTCTGTCTGCACCTTGCCAGCCCCTTGTTCTATCCCAGGACCCAACCTGCTGGTCGATGCACTACCATCCTGAGGGTCAACCTCTGCATCGGCAGTGACGCCAAGTCCGCTGGAAGCTGAGATTGCCTTCACGCCCACAGAGGTACTGCCGCTCGGTGGTTCGCGGCTGTCGCCGCGGCCGGCATCCGCGCCAAGTTTGGCCTCGGACATGTTGCCTGCTTTGGCATCAGCCAAGTCGGCGCCTGATTTGGAAGCGGGCGTGCGCCGCAGCCGCCGCGCGATCTCCAGCGCGCTGCTCGGCCGACGCTGAGCTGGCGCTGACTGCGCGCTGACCTGGTGCTGACTGGGCTCCTTAACAGCAGCAGGAGGAGGTGAGGTGGGGCCAGCCCCTCCTTCACTCAATCCGCTTTCTCTTGGCAATGCCGAATGCACCTCTCCCTTGGTTTCGCCCACACTGTCAGGTGTATGCCGCTCCGTCTCGGGACAGCTGCTGGCAGCTTCCTTGCCGCGCGCAGCTGCTTCCAGCTCGTGGCCATCAAAATCCGGCTGACTGGGGCTCGGAGCAGTGCAGCTCTGCTCGTCTGATTGTGACTGCGGCTCCGGAAGCTGCAGGGAACCTGCACGTTTTGCCTGTATGGCATCGACGCTGCGCAGAAAGTGGCCCAGCGTGCTTCGCGGGCTCATTGCAGGTGCACTGTCCACTCCACTCTCATCGTGATGGAGAAAGTGTCCTTCTGCAGTGCCAGCTGCCCCGGACGCAGCTTCTAAACCCGCGGTGGCTGACTGCAAGCACCCAGACATCCATCAGCTCGCGCCTGACTTCTCCTAATTATGACTGCTGACAAGGTGATACTCAATGGACCCACTTCACAGGAACCTCTCTCCCTATCCTCAGTGAAGTCATGAGTGGCGTTCACCACCGTTGTTGGCTTTATTCTTTGCGTGGAAGATGGTGTGCATGCTTAGCAAAGACTGAAAGTTTTGATGAGAGCGCAGTTACCTGAGAAGCTGGGTAGCAGCGGTGCAGCAGAGAGCGGAGTGCATGCGCCAGATCAGGCGCGCGCTGATCTGGCGGTGAGTCGACCCGGATGACTAACCGCTTGACGCGGCCACCGCCCTTCCGCTCGACACCCCTCTCAATCCCCTGACCAACCCTGGCTAAACCCGCAGCCTGCTCCTCCTCTGGGGTTAATCCCCCATGGCCGCTGCTTGTCGCAGTGGTGAACTCATGCCTGAAGATCACCGGAAAATAAATCTCAAACGCTTTAATTAGGGTTTAGGGTTAAGGGTTGGGGTACAGGGGCCTTGAAAGTAACAACATTCCTTCCTGAATGCAATGGTGGATTTAGGGATTTTCAAAAGGTCGCGAGTTGGGGGTATAGAGCAAAGCGCTTGAGGGAAAACTCCTGCCTGAAGTCCAAGCTGAGGGTGAGGTCATCGAGCGCGGTGATGTCACAGTGGGGGGGCAGTTTGAATTCGTGCAGAAGCTGGCCCGGCTGCTGGATGGGGTGCTGATCCGGCTGTGATGCCTTGGACCGGTGCCCCTTGATGGCGCTGATGAACCCTGCAACAAGCACAGAAACCCAGTTGTCAGGAAGAGTTTCTCAGCAGTGTGACACGCGTTTGCTTTTGCCCAGGAGGTGCTGAACCTCCTGAAAAAGCTTGTGGTAGATCAGAACACAAGCAATGCCCCACCTACCAGACACAAGGCCACTTCCCAAAAAGAATGCTCTCAAAAAGTTGTCACCCATGGGCACAAAATGGTAAGGAAGGTTCGGGAATTTCATGCCTATTTCTATGGAAGAAAACTGTCTTTCAGGCCTCAGGGCTGCTGCGAAACAGCGTTTGCAAGGCCTTTGCCCCTGGGTCTATCATTACTATTCTTATGACACGTTTTCCAGTCCTTGTGGACTAGCTATGTCTAGCAGCACCTTTATGGCATCCCTCCATTCCTCTCTGCATGCGCATAAGTCTGTCACCGACAAAACGAACGAGCAACAGAGGTTTCAGGAGAGGGGATGGAGAGGGGCGCACAGTGTTTGGAGGAGGGTGAGGGAACGTCGGCGGACTCGATGCGAATGCGGCCGCTCAGCGCCAGGAAGAAGCATTTTGCAGGTCCGTGCCACTCTTCACCACTGCCGGAACACGATGCATCACCTGCCGCCCAAACAAATATCTCATCCTTCAACCATGACCATGTCTGGCTGCCAGCAGAGTGTTCTGATGAACAGCCATCTAGCTACCATGATGCATTGCCTGAACACCACGCATCACCCGCTTGCCGAAAGAATCTCCTTCTCCAATCATGATCGTGTCTTGCTGCGAGCAGAGTGTTCTGATGAACAGCTCATCTAGCTACCATGATGCATTGCCTGAACAGAATTCATCACCGGCCAGCAGTGCTGCCCGAACGAGTCATCTCCTTCAACCATGATCATGTCTTGCTGCAAGCGCAGTGTTATGACAAACAACCCATTTGGCTTCCGTGATACATGCGCATTGGGGTTGAAGATGCAGGACCAAAATCTACGCAAGACGCAATTGCTTTCAAGTTGATGCCAATGCTCCTCAAGGAGGGCACGGCACAATCCGAAACATACCAAGCTTCCCGATGTGACCCATTATTTTCTCGATGCCATAAATGGACAGTCAACCCTCTCGTAGTTTGTGTTTGGCCTAAACCCTAGACACTAACCCCAAACCCTGAAACCCTAAACCTCACCTTCAGTGGTGGCGTATTGGCAGGGGCGGGGCTGTTCCAGACAGGCGCGCCAGTCCAGCTCAGCCAGCAGGGAGGCCCAGAGGGGGGACCCCTCCACCGCCAGCTGATGCGGCAGTCCCCCGGCGAAATTGCGCGCCGTCACATCCGCTCCCGTGTCCAACAACAACTTCACGGCGGCCCTGCAAAGCCAAACTCTGAGCCTTAGGGGCACAAAAGGCTGGCGCTGCTGTGATATAAATGGCGGAGAAAAAGGTACGTTGTTTGGTTCGGTGTTTGGTTTCTCCGGTTTGGCTCCTGCATGACAGTGTCCAGCCGCATTGCCCCAGACACCTTCAGACCTTCCCTATATATTTGACTTTTGTATTATATCTTCAATTGGAAGCAACACTTGTGCAGCTCTGAATTGCTGCCACTTCTGCATGACAGACGAGCATAACATCGCATATCTGCACATGCATAACATGCATGACAAGTCATGGATGCACAGACCAAAGGCTTGGGGTTCTGCCCATTTACGCGGCAAACTGGCATATCTTGGAGCATGGGAACAGCTCTCTGCAACACTTACATGTGACCGGCCGCCGCGGCAAGGTGAAGAGCGGTGTTGCCCCGTTCGTCCTTGGCATGCATGTTTGGATGCCCATCCAGGATCTTTTCCAGCGCCTCTAACTCTCCGAACTGAGCTGCCCAGTGCAGCGGGCGCTTGCCATCCTGCGCATTACAGAAAAGAATTTTCAGGGTTTGTTCAGATTTTTTAGAGCTCACCCTAAACCCTCAACCCTAAGAATAAAGATAAAAAAATCCCTATACCCTAACCAGATCTGATTTTTCAAATAAGAAGTGGCCCTCACGAGCCGTTGAAGGTTTCTTCAGATCAGTTCCTCGCCGTCTCAATCGAGGAGTAACATAATATCTGTCAGGCAGCCGCTAGCCACTCTTACCTGATGTGTGAAGTCATCAGATTCCTCAGCAAGTGCGCTCAGCAGGCTGTTGATGACATCAGCAATGGGTGCATCCTCGCTGGGCGTCCGGATCAGCATATTCAAAAAGGTGCTCACGCCTCCTTTGGCTAGAATGTCGCCCCTGTGTGCAAAAAAGGAACTCTTCGCATCCAAAGGAGGAATGTATTGAGTTTTTCCTCGCCTGCCCTTCATTGTCAAGTTGCTTCGGATACCACAGCCAGTGCAACTCCGAAACAAGCCAGATATGCGCATGCTTGGTAGAAATGAGGGGCGCCAGTACTTGCTGTGAATTTAAATATAGCACTTTCCAAATCACCCTGAATAATGAGATCAGATTTGAGCACCTCTCAAAATGACCACGCCATATGGCAAGTGAGAAGTCAACTTGCCTGCAGGCGAGGTCCCAGTCAAGCGCATCGTGCAGCAGCAGTCCAGCAATGAGCGCGGTCCTCAGATTTGAATTCGAATTCAAATCCGCGCGGTCGAGGACGGTGAGGCACGTGTCGATGCAGTTTGACTGCAGCAGTGCGCGCATGCAGGCATTGCTCGCGGCCGCTAGCGCTCGCAACACCTCCATCCCCTGTAGGGCACACAGGAGCGGGGTCAGTAACCTGAAGGACCTCGGAAACATTCATCTCATCTCATCTCATTTGTTAAAAAATACTTTCGGTCTCTATGACGAGTGCATTTCTGTGTTCTGTTAACTCCTCCTGATATGTTCAGCATCATGTCTGTGTGTCTCATCCCCGAGGGTGCCAAAGCTTGTACAGCAGCCGAAAGGCCCCCAACAAAGACGCTCAAACACTTATCTGGGGGTGAATGTGGGAGGATGTAGCGCCGAGCTCGGCTCAAACGAAAGGAAATATGAGTCACTCGCGCACCTTGACGGCTGCATCAACGTGGGAATTTGTGTAGATGAGCGCCAGCAGTGGCTGGTGCGTGCGAGCAGCGCATACAGCCGCACACAGAGCAGCGTGCTGAGGACCGGCAAAGCTCTTGTTGCCCGCCCAAACCAGGCGATGCAGCAGCCCAACCGCCCTCTCGGCCACCTGCGCAGAAGGACTTCCTTGTGAATGCCTCACTAGCGTCTCGTAGCGTCCATGATTTGCCGATTGGAGTCATTATCAGGTTCTTGTCTTCTCAGGGTGGACTGTGTGCGAGATGCAGCCTAATCAAGGTCACAAGGAGTAGCACAACTCTGGCCGTCAGGGACATTCCGGTGAAAGGGCAGGAAACTAGCTCTTTACATGGGTGCACAGAGGAAGCGGAAGAGATGCAGCGTGCACGCAAACCGAGAAGCTCCTGCCGTGCTCAGGGTGTCGTGAAGAGCTCTGAACGTCACGAGGCGATTTGGTTTGCTACGGCCACGCACACAACGGGAGCAAAAAAATTGAAGCACCTCGGTCGCGTGCTGACCGCTGAGCTGGCCACAGGCGAGTGCCGTGCGCAGAGCGGCAAAGCCGCCGGCCGCGCCGAAGGAGCCGCCGGTCGCCTGGCCGCCGGCGTCGAGCGCGGCTTCCAGCAGCCGCGCGGCAGCTGCCACAGTGGCGGCCCCCTCCTCCGTCAGCGCGCCCCCCCTCGGCTGGATCCCCCGCCCCAGCAGATGCACCACCGCTGCCATCCCCTTCGCCTCCCTTCGCGCCAGAACAGGCACCCACCTCAGAGGACATCCCCTGCCATACCAAGTAAACGCCACACGCATTCGGGCACCATGCACACGGTTTGCGCCCCTTGTAAACCTCCTACCGACACGCGCTCTTCAGCATGTATATCACTGCAACGCTCCTCCTCAAGTAAGTGTGAATGATTGGCTGCCGGGTATCAATTTGGGAGTTGAGCAGGGCTCACGTGAAGGCGAGTGACATGGCCTGCGGCTGCTTGCGCGCGACGGCGGACAGCAGGCTGATAGCGGCATCGCGCAGCTCCGGGGCGACAGGCTCGCTGGTGATGATGGTAACCGCGGCGGGAACGCCCCCGGCCTGCAGGAACTCGTACACCGCCACCGGCACCGACTCCACGCGCTTCTCCAGCGCGCGCAGGCCGGCCGCCGCTGCGCTGTCCTGTTTAGGCCCCCAGAAGCAGCCAATTTAGGTACAGAAGCCGAAAGAGAAAAAGGGAGGCGCCCAGAAGCAGCCAACTTAGGCACACATAGCCGAAAGAGAAACAAGAATGCCCCAGGGGACCTAGCCGATGCTGTCATCCTCAGCGCATGCAATGGCAGAAGCTGCACTGTCCTCTTGAGGCAGCCACATGCGAAGGATGCTGTCGTGTGCAGGCATGCGAACTCTCCCAACGCACGGCTGAAAGCTGCCTTTGGTTCTCCTCCAAGACATAAAATTGCATTTGTGGCGGAGCGCGGCTTGGAGTCTGAGCTCTACACCATGTGTGACGGTACGTGGGGCTGAGAGTGACCTCAGCTGGATGGAGCGCCGGGACAAGGGTTCCATTTAAGTTGGGAAGAACACACAGGCTGAAGTCTTGTCTCTTTATGGAACATGCACGCAGGAACTCCAGAAGTAGAGGGTTGTGAACATACGGTGAATTGAGAGGAAGCTTGCAGATGCAGGGCTCCTCCCGTGCGAGCCAACTTTTGTGCAGGGGGGCGCGCAAGCGGGTAGCCGTGATGTCCAATGCCCGGAAGACTACGTCTGTCCGGCTCCAATGTCATGACTGATTCATCTTAAAGCCTTCGAATTGGTTTTCCCGATCCTGTAAGAAAATGCATATTGTCATTGAACCGAAGTCCTCAAAGAACTCTTGCGAAGCTCTCATCTAGACAACGACTGTCGTACGCTCGTGGCTCTCGTATGGGACCACCCACTAGCCGAAAGTATCTTAAAACTAGCATTGTGCATTGAAATCCAGAGTTTGCAGCCATCGATGTGGTAAAGTGTTTTAGGTGTTGGGCAGGTCAAGGGCCAGTGCAACGGGAAACTTCGTCTTCGTGAATTACATGTCGATCTCCTGCACTACCGGGAACGCTGCAATTTCCGGTGCTGTACATGGAAAGCAGTGTCTTTGATCGCCTGATTAAACGCACAACAGCCTAGGACGCACCAAGGGCAGAACCGCTTCTCCTTTTCCCACAACTGTACGCCGTCCCCCATACGCCCTCATCCGGACTTCATCTTGATGTTTTGAATTCGCGTGGTTGTGCCCTAACTCCCATTGGGCACCTTCTTGTGAAATTCAGGCCCGCTCCTCTCCGGGTGCGGCGTTTGTCACTGCTGACAACAGCGCGAGTCCTTCCGGATCCGTTGCAACTGCCGAGGTGAACCAGCATGCACTCATGCGTCTGGACACAATCATTGTATGCTGGCACCAGCAGAATTTACACCGAATTGCGGATTTGACTTTATGATACACGGCAAGACGAGATCGTGGAGGTATGGTGAAGTGATTTGCTGCTCTTAGTTGGGCATTTTACCTGGAGCAACATCATCCTTGGACGCAATACCAGCTGCAGACAACGACATCCTGGTCGCAATGTGATGCAGCGTCATGTGCATGTGTATGCAATGCTGTACAGCGTAGTATTGCGAAAGAACCAGATGCTGCAAGAGCACTTCCTGTGTAGCCATGCTGGTGCACCATTATCATTGGTGCGCCGGGCAGCGATCAGACCGTGGTGCCGCAGCCTGCCCACACACGCATACAGCTCACAGCAGTTTGAGTTGCTGCAGCGACAATGCTGGCCTTGCAGATCGTCGTCTGCTGGTGCGCAGCATCGGATTGTGTCCTCCTCAGCAGGAAACAGCACAAAGGTAGAAGAAGCCACCGAAAGCAGACCAGCTCAAGCCTACGGTCAGGTGGGCGAAGCCAGTTCTGATTATTTTGGTCCCAACCACCGTTGCTCCAGATGACATCTAGCTCACGCAATCCTGCAATACTACCCAGCTGACTTGACTTCACTTGCAGGTGATGAGTGCCCAGGCGAATTTTGTGAGCGTGGTGTTGGACATGCCCAATAGCGACACACAGTGAGACCCTCTTCCATCAAGCACATGTCACGGTGGAGTCATTTTGTCTGTACCAGCTGCAACACACGCAGCCACACCAGACTGCACCACGAGCGGTGTCTGTTGACGATGCACACACTCTCCCGCTCACCTTTTGTGCTCACACGGGCGCAGAACATTAACACATGACCTCTGGATCATTTATGAGCCTGTCGTAGACACCCTTTAAGCGATAGTTTCGGCACAGGGATGCCTCAGATGTGGCAGGGGAGAAGAGGACGGAGCTACTGTGCACGGTGCGCGGCATCCTGAAGAAGATAAAGCAGAGCGTGCTGGTGGGCGACCGCGTGCGTGTGGCGGGCATCGATTGGGACGATCAGCGAGGTGTGCATGCAGTCCTCTGCCCATCCCTTGTCTTCCATGGATGCCATGCATGCTGGTGATGACCATTGATGAGCGCTTGCATGCATGACTGAGAATGAGAGTCAACATGGGAGGACTGTTTGGAGACAGCAATGTCTTCAACAGGGCGTCCTTTCAAGCTCTTTTGCCTGCCTTGTGAGCGGGCATACCAGCATGCTGGCGTGGAAAGCCCTCTTCACAGTGCTCAAGTCCCTTGCAGATGTTCTGATGGTGGCTTCCTTCAGTGCAGTCTATCACCATCGACACAGCTTCTGTCTTGAGCTGTGGAACCCAGTGGTACACGGTTGTGTTATGTGTTTGTGGTTGACGGGCCGGTGCTCTTAAACTTCAGTAAATTTGTTCTGCAAATTAAGCTCTTTAAACTGGTTCATTCTGGGTGCATATTCTGATGCTGAGAACAACCAGGACATGAGCCAGCTGCAACAACCCCCTGCATGCAAAATGCACACCCAGCTGCCAACACTCATGATACTGTAGGGGTGAATCTTTTTGAATGTTTTATGGGTTCAAGACTTGTAGTATTGCTGCAGGGACAGTGGATGATGTGTTGCCGAGGAGGAGCGAGCTGCAGGACCCAGCGGTTGCCAATGTGGACCAGGTTCTGCTGGTCTTCGCCCTGGAACGACCGCCCTTGGACTTCCGCACAGCCACCAGGTGCATCATACATTCTACAAGACTGCCAGCTTCCTCGTCTAGTATCATGATCAAAAATAAATCTCATCATCATGACAGATTGCAGCAGTGTGTCTGTTGTGTACAACTGATCGGAGTCCCATTATTTCAAATCGGATTTGTGCTTTCAGGTTCCTGGTGAGCACAGAGGCTGCAGAGCTGCCGGCAACAGTCGTGCTTAACAAGGCGGACCTGGTGCCTGCAGAGGAATGCAGTAGCGCCCTGGCAGAGGTGCGGGCTTGAGTGCCATCACACACCTATTCATCTGGCCTCCCACTCTATCTTGCCGGGTTTACAAATGCATGTTTTTGCAGGGTTGCAATGCACCCAACGGAAGCAGTCTTTTCAAGGCCTCTGTCTTCATGGTGCAGTCTGCACAGTGCATGCACTTGTGCAACAACATGGAATGGCGAGGAACCTGTTGGAAGCTGAGTCAGGCGTGGGAGTGAGTTCAGTGCTGATGCGCGCAGATCCAGAGCTGGGGATATGATGCGATCGCGGTGAGTGCAGCCACCGGCCTCGGCCTGGACAAGCTGGCGGAGGTGCTCCAGGGGCGTGTATCCGTTGTAGCCGGCCCCTCGGGGGTGGGGAAATCGTCCCTCATCAACGCCATCAAACTGCAGGCGCATATCCCTCAGAGCGATGACACCGTTGCCTCATCCGGCAATGGAAGTCCTGGGGAAGCTGCCGCCAGCTCAGCCGCTGATGTGAGCACTGAGGTGGTCGGCGCTGATGGTCAGCTCGTTCGGGAGGATGGCAGCGGCGGCGGAAGGATGGGCGATGCCAGTAATGGAGTAGTCAACGGTGAGTCATGGAACCTATCGGTCTATGTGTCCTTTTTTAGCCACCCCGAATTGAGCGGGTACTGAGACATAGAGTGTATCACAGTGTACCTTTCAAACTACTAGATTTACGATGCACACTGGTTGGAGCCTTTCCGAACTGTAAACATTCCTGAACAGTAAGGTGGCAACAGGAAGAGTGTGTTGGCAGTGATACCATGAAAAACAGGTGTTTCGGAACACTATGCAGCCACATTGTTTCAGTGCAGATTTAAAATTGTCCAGAAAGTCCCTATTGAGAAGATGATTCTGTCAGGCGAGTCAGCTGGGGCACGGACTGTTTTGGAGCCGGTGGAGCAGTGGCGAGGCATGCAGGAAGCTGCCGCGCGGCTGGGGCTGCAGCCGGTGGGGGACCTCACCAATTTAGGCCGCGGCAAGCACACCACCCGACACGTCTCCCTTTTAGAGGTGGGCTCTCGATAACATGAAGCCCCCCTCATACCAAGCTAAGGCGTGGCAAGCACACTACCCGACATGTGTCCCTCCTAGAGGTAGTTGTAAAGCTCCTCACACCTATGTTTTATTGATGCACAGGTTTAAGTGGCATTCATTGCTGTTTCTCTCTCGGTGTGTTTCAAGGTGATGGGTACCTTGTGGTTTGGGAGTGAGATCTAGCCCTTTGGCTCTGATAGAAACATCATGCAGAAATGTCCCTCTATCACTCATTTTTAAGTAGATCTGCACACACATATCAGCGCATTGAGGCAGTCATTGATGGTGTGAGTAAGCGAACTGTCGTTTACATGGCAAAATCGCCACGTCATTTTTTGCCAATGCAAATGCGCAGGTGGCGGGAGGATTGCTTGCAGACTCTCCGGGCTTCAACCAGCCCTCTCTGGAGAATGTGACCCTCGCGACTCTGGCCGACTGCTTCCCAGAAGTGCGCGAGAAGGCAGAGAGGTGCGGTTGCCAAATCTGAAGACATTCGCCTGACTGGACACTAAATCATGCGAGTCAGCTGTCACTGCCTCAACGACCTAATCACTTGTGAATTCGCCTTCAAAGGTGCAACACAGGTGTGCAAGACTGCACAGTAAATCTCTGAATCACTGGAGGCTGACTTACAAAAATGAGGGACCCTAACAGCCGATGAATGCGGATCAATTGTCGGTATAGCCAACATGGTATACACACCTGATGGCCTTGGATTGCATCTTTCTAATGGAACAGTCATGGTGTTGCAGCTGCGCCTTCAAGAACTGCCAGCATTTGATTGAGCCGGGTTGCGCCGTGCGCGAAGGCTGGAGCCGCCACGAACTGTACGAAGAGCTGCACGAGGAAGGTGCGAAATAACATGATGCTGGACACACATTCGTGACTGAGGCAGAGCCAGGAACAGATCCCAGATGTTGCTGGATGAGCTGTAGGGCCAAGTTGCAGCTGTTCTTGGACCACTTCCACTTGCTCTTGGAGCACTCCCACTTGCTCTTGGACATGGTCATGACTTTGGAACTGCGCAACAATAACATTCTGGTTCCGTTAGTACTACGGACAACTCACTGTGCCATCGTTGAACTTACTTGCATGGTGCTGCAGACAAAGTAGTGGAGGAGCAGGCAAGGGTCTGTGGGTCATAGTCATGATCATGGAACTGCAAAGCAAAAGACCTCTAGTTCCAATAGTACTCTGTACAACTCATAGTGCCATGGCTGAAGTAACCCAGGAAGCTGGCATGGTGCTGCAGGGCATTCTTGGAGCACATCCAAAGCGCGGGTCATGGGCCTTGATTTTGGGACTGCAAAAGAACAAGATTGTGGGTCCATCAGTGAATCTGATACTATGGGCAACTCACAGTGCCATGGATGAACTGATCCAGGGAGTTTGCATGGTGCTGCAGTGAAAGCAGCAGAGGAGCTAGCGCGGGTGCGGTCGGCCAGCAAGAAGCGGCGAGAGGGCAGCGTGCGCTACAAGAGCGCGGCCGGCGGCGCCCGCACGCGTGAGGCGCTGCTCGACATCAAGAGCCACCGCCGCGTCAGCCGGCGGCAGGTGCGGGAGGAGGATCGCTAGCCGGAAATGATAACAGTACGACTGTTGTCAGTGAGATCGACTAGTAGTCACCGCTGCCTGCTTACCACGATTTTGCTCTGTCGTTCCTGCCAACGCTGGAAAGTTCCCAATCCAATTTTCTGTGAATGTTGGGTGTCCTGATGATTGATTTTGACGTCGTGACCGCAGGCATCTGGCTCGACGTTGGTGTTTGCGACCTGCAAAGTGGTTGCCCAGTGCTGATGAAGCTGCCTTATACTTCTGCAGGGCAGGCAGGGACTGCAGGACTTGTTGCAAGAGGCTGAGCGGGACGAATGAGGGCTGTTTATTCTGCAAAGAGGACATTCCGCTGCGGGATCAGAGGTACTCGGGCGACCACACAGCGTAGAGAAAAGAAGCATCTAGAACAAACCAGCAAAGGACGCAGTTCTGGCCAACGCCTTGATTGTTAGGACTGCTACACGAGGAACTAAATGATTGTTGAACACGACACGAACGCTCTGAACATTCAGTAGGACCGGAATGTGTTGGTTGCGTGCGGGGCATTGTGGTGTACGATTTGCCTGTTTCTGAGAACGCTCGCTTCAATTTGGGCAGTTGAGAGTGCTATGTCCTGTCTTCTAACACAGGTAGTGCTGCATTGTCGTGGCATCCGTATTTCCAGGAATCGGAATCTAGAGACCGCACATATGTTCTTGTAAATGCCCCTTTGGCACCTGAGCCCGGGTAGCTCAGTCGGTAGAGCGCAAGGCTTTTAACCTTGTGGTCGTGGGTTCGAGCCCCACCTCGGGCGCACGCATTTTTAATTTTCACTTTCTAACTTTGTGTCCTTATTGCACTTCGCATCCTTTCTCACAGCAATTTTCAGTATCACTAACACATTGATGCCACCTTGCAAGCCACGATAATTGGTTTAATCTTCAAAGCAATAATTTTGGTAGCCTTGCAATTCAATTTGGCAGCTGTACAGCTGTACACATGTGCTTTGATAATCAGAATATTCTTATATGATTAATGCGGATTGCAGTTCTGTTCCAAGATAACCCCAGCTGCATTAATGCGCCCAATGAAAATGGCAGATGCATCTCAAGGTCCCTCAGGCTAAAATGTATGTATTGGATTCCATTGGAATCCCAGTCTCTTCATCCAGCACTGTTCTCTCCACAACTTTTCCTTTGCTTTCTACAATACTTCCTCCAGATTTTCCCACGGAGGCGGGCCCTGATGCCTCCCATTGCCTCTCAAGATAAAACCACCGCGCCGTACTGATCATGATATATATATATATATCGATAGGAGAGTCCCCGGCAATGGATGGGTGGATCAGGGTTCCTCGCCACTGAGCAGGCCGCGCTTGTCGAGCGGCTTGGCACCGGCACGGTCTGCCGCGGGCGCTGGCACGAGCTGGCCGAGCTCGGGGCGTGCGTGCTGCAGCTTGCGCAGCTCCACCTCCACCCGCACCGGCACCCACTGGAACCGCCTGAACGCCTACTCACACACCAAGAACTCATTTTTGCCACCTCATTTTGGGTTCAAGGCAATTAGCATTCCGCTTGTTGCTCACAGACCTCATCCATCCGCACCAGCACCTGCTAGAAGTGCCTCAACGCCTGCATGCAGACAACACTCCCAAGCTGTCCCATCATGCTTCTGTGTGTACCGCTACATTTTGGGACCCAACTCAGTTCGCCCCGCTTGTCGGCACAACACCCTCTGCTGCCAGGGGTTACTAAATACAACATTTAGTACCCCCTGCTGCTGCTCCTTCCAGGGTGAATGGACCCGTTGGAGCCATTCTGCACTCAAAGTCACTTCATGGAGCATGCGCGTCCTGTGACGCTTTGGAGGCTGTCCAAGCGTGGACCCTTGATAACAGGACGTGAGGAATTCTGACAGGAAAACCCGAGAGACAGATATGTGTCAGGTGGGGGCAGACCCCCCTGCCAGACCTCACATGCTGTGCCTAATCAGGCACTTCACCCCTGTGGGTGTCTGAGAGGGCTGAGTCCACTGGATAGTCACTAGTCACTATCTAGAAAGACTGGAGTTCTTTACACGTCCGGTGATGGAATGGTCAGATCCTACCTCGAGCAGGGTGAAGGCGAGCACAGTGTCATGGTTGCGGCGAAGGTGCGGCGACAGCTTGTAGGTCCAGGCCAGGCGCAGCAGCAGGTTGGACGCCATTAGGTAGTAGTAGAACGCGCGCTGGAAGAACAGCTCGCTCCTCAGCACCGGCCGCGGCAGGCCGCACCGCCGCTCACCTGCAGAAAATTATATTATATTTTGGGGGGTTTAGGGTTCAGGGCTTTAGGGTTGGGGTTTCACAAGCCCTCTATAAACCCTAATTTAAAGAGCTCACTGATTTTCCGCCATGGTGATAGACAGTCACAGTAGAAGAGCAAGTCATACCAAGACCTGAGTCCACTTGAACAGCCAAACGCGAAAGCCCAATTTTTGTTAGCTTCAAACACATGGGAGGTGTGCTTTTCGATTGACAGCAAGCTGGCATGGGAGGCTGGCACAGGCACGCAACTGAAGCCACAGAAAACACAGTGAGATGTCCTCTGGCCGCACCTGGCGCGGTAAACCACTGGATGTCCCAGTCGCGCTCAATGTCCCAGTAGTAAGAGTAGCTGGAGTTCAGCAGCGCAGCCGCCAGCCACATCGGCTTGTAGAAACCGTGCCAGTCCTCCACTGGTACCTACACAAAAAGTACTTGGCTAAGGAATGCGTAACATTCAAAATCTTGCTCTTCGCACTCCCTCCATTTCTATGACACACACATTAAGTGCCCTGCTGGAGAGAGCCAGTTGGGATGACATTTGCCTTCAACAGGTTGTCACCTCCCTTCCCTTCGATGATCAGGCTTCACAGAGGGACATAGACCCCTTCCCAAGGGCGACTGCAAAGCAATCACTGTGAAAAACGAGTGAATAACCTGTTGACTAGACGGGAACCTGGACAAATAACACAATCTGAGGAGTCACCTGCTGTGCAGGAAAAACACAATGCAGCCCTAACTGTGCATGCTTCTGCGCTGTTTGAGCAGGGCTCATGTGGCACTATTGCAATGCATGCATTCCAGCCCATGTCTGGTGATAATGAGACAAATCCAGGAGCAGTCGTGTGTTTGGGTAAAGAGAGCACGGCAGCTGCTCGAGCTGGGGCTGTTACCTGGTACTTCATGGCCGAGAAGATGATGACTGGGAAGGCTGTGGAGTACTTCAGGGCATTGAAGAGCTGCACAAGCAAGCCAAGCGCATCAGTGTGGCTCTGGCAACATGCATGGCAGGACTTGCATCATCTTGACTCACAGTGTTTGTCGTGCTGAGGCAGCCTTCCCTTTTTCTGGCGCTCGCACACCCTTGATTGTCCTTCCCTTTTTCTGGCGCTCGCACACCCTTGACTGTCCTGCCTCTCTTGATGCACATTCCTTCATGCAGAAAACATTTCCAAAAGATAACAACGATGTGTTGCAGTGAGCCATTTCGAGCTGTAGGTTTCCCTCATTCAGGCTTGATCGGGCAGTGAGTGCTGGGCTCACATTAGTGCGGACGCCTGTGTCGCGGTAGGCACGTATGCATTGGCACAGGCGCCATGCATATGGCAGAGCCAGCCCCAGAGGAATAATCCAGGAGCTGCTACCACACACCTGCTCATCACACGAGGCTACCTTACACATCTTCGAAGACATATGAACGTATCCCAGTTATGTGATGCATGTGGGAAGTACTAAAGATTCATCAATCAAATGTCAGATATCATCAATGCCATCAAAACAAATGCCAGCTCGGAGCACGCAATGTTATACATTGCAACGAAGCCTCTTCTTGTGGCCACTTAAGTACAGCTGAAACATACAGCTTCAGTGGCAGCTGCTGAAAAGTCACTGCATGCCTTTGAGCCGAATAGCACACATTAATGCTTGCAAACGGTGGGTCGAGCAGCAGCACTAGCCACTTGAATGTCTCATGGATAGAATCTTGAAGAGCAAATTCAGCTTTTTTTCAAAATATCTGGGCTTCTTTGATTTCGAAAAGCTGCAGATGATTCTGACATCAGATGCATGCTAACCTGATCAGAGGTGTGGGGAAGCATGACAGGCCCCGAGAGCATGTGGCACATGGCTCGCTCCAGGTCTGACAGCGCTTTTGCCAGTGATGTCAGGACATCAGCCAGCAGGAAATCCGCCCATGTCACCTCCCGGATCGGCGTTGCTACTCGGTACAGCGTCCTAGCAAAGAATTGGCGCGTCTCCTGCGCGCAGCATGCTCTCACATGTCAGCACGGCAGAACCACTGTGACCCATTCACGCTCCAAGCGACTTGATTGAGTGCATCTTGATGCCAGAGCACTGGACCGATGCTGGTGAGAACCATCTGTAGCCGCCAGGGCTGCAATTAGCTGCTGTGTCCCAAGCAGAAAGACCACCGCCACCCTTTAAACACTGAAAGACACGACATTCAAAATCTGTTGCACATTGGAGTTGCTGGGATGTAATCTTTGACAATTGTTGTCCACATACTGGTGTGCAGGAGATTTCCCCAAGAAATGCACATTGCGTAGTTGTTTATAAACATACTCTGAGCTAGGGGAAGAGTCTGCTTACGGGGAACAGGAAGTTGACGGGCAGCGGCAGGAATAGCAGGGCAAGCAGCGAGTACATGAGGGGCGGGTGAAGGGAAGCGGCCCACAGCTGCCCCAACGCACAATGGTATGTGAACAGTGTTGCGCTGCCCATCACCGCAC
This sequence comes from Coccomyxa sp. Obi, assembly GCA_020887355.1. Taxonomy (NCBI): domain Eukaryota; kingdom Viridiplantae; phylum Chlorophyta; class Trebouxiophyceae; family Coccomyxaceae; genus Coccomyxa; species Coccomyxa sp. Obi. The sequence goes on along the minus strand of AP024993.1, from coordinate 2,756,148 downwards.
ATGTCAGCACAGCCGCCACCTGTGTACACACAAGCAAGCAAGTCTAGCCAGCAGAGCATAGCAGGTACAGGATGTGTGGCAACCTGTCAATGAGATTATTTGAACAATGCATGAAGGACAACAGCCAAGAGAACCCCTAGAGGCGCGGACAGTGATGCTCTTCAGACGACAATGTTGATGAAAAACAGTCAACGGAGAGAGTCTAATGGGCATGCACTCCACTCCCATCAACATGCACCATGCCCTTGAACAGCTGGAGTGCATCAGAATCTTAAGACCTCTGATGAGGATATTGGGTTTGTGGAGTTAAGTCCTTGCCTGGAAGAGCTGGTGGCTGCTGCGCAGATACTGCTGGTCATGGGGGCTGAAGCAGACACCATAGGCGATGCGGCGACGCTCGAAGATCCGAACATCGATGGCCCACAGCCATAGCATGGCCAGCATGACCAGCAGCGGCTGGTAGTAGATGTGGAACAGCTCCAGGTGATCTAGGCTGGCTGAGCGCAGACAGGTCACAATGGCATATGCTGAGAGAGTCGCCCCTCCCAGAACGGCCGCCCCCAACATGCGGTCCCACTGCACGGCACAATTTGGTTGGGGTATGACAGAGATGTCAATAGCAGCAAGTAGGACTTGAAGTTTTGTTTAGCCTTGCTAGCAACCCTTTGAACTTGCAGCACTGCCGGGACATAGTGTTGTGCGCGCAGACTCTCACGGCTGCTGCAAGTCTCAGATAATGCTGCGCTCTTGCCAAAATCCTGAGTGGTCTGAAAATTTGAAAAGGGTTGGGAGATACTGACAGGGCACACAGTGTTGCAGACCGCATAACTCTGACTGGTCAAAGTTACGATGTTACTGCCCGTTGAAAACTCACTGAGAGTTCATTTCTTGTCGATGAACGGGCTGGATGTATGGGCGCACCTGTGCAGATTGGGCCCTGGCTGCAGCACCATGGGGCTTCAACACTTCATCGTCAATGTCCAAGCCGCTAGTGCTGCGTGTGTATGTGACTGTCAGTCGCTCGTGTATCATGAATTTGCTGGCTTTGTTACTAAGTCACAGATGAATAGCACAGGTCATGCACAAAGAACCACCAGCAATATTGCAAGATGTTGACGCGTGATGTGGAGAGAGAACACATTCATGGAGCACCTTGCGTGCGCAGAATTGTGGTGGCGGGCATGGCGGTCCATGCCCGCCTCTGTGTCCTTTTCCAGATCCGTTTTGACTCTCACGCGAGACCTTGGGGAGGGCAATGCTTCAAGAGAAGCACTAGGCCTGCATTTGCACTCCCCCAGCTCTTACTAGCGCATGCATTCAATCAGGGTCTTTACAGATTGGAGGTTCATGAGGAATGAAAGATGGGCTAAGGGCAGCATCAGACGCTGAAGAAACAAGCTCACAGAAAGAGTCAACTCGGATATAGGAGGGGGAGCACTGGTGTTGTGAGCGTACCTTATATCCATGCACTTGGCATGTAGTATCTCCCGTATTACTTCTGTACAGTACAAACGATGTGTTGTCCGGAATGCCCCAGGTTTTGTTGACCTTAGCGCATCGCAAGGTTGCTGCGACTCTCGAGCCCAATAGCTGGAGCCCCCTTTCGCTTATAATCTTTGTTGTAACCTAATTTGATCACTTAAAGAGGACTGGCTGGCTCCTGAATTGAGATTATAGCAGCGCTGTGCTTGAAAGATGTCCATGCGCTTCTGGCTTCACAGAGAACTGCAATGAGGCACGCATCGAAATGCACCGAGACGATATATATTTCGATTTGCAGTCACACAACCTTTCCTTCACTTGCATTGTAATGTTGTGGGGAAGGGAAGTTTGTTTTTTCATTGGCGTCCAGTTGGCGAGCATGGTATGATGTACCCTGCCATATCTAACGTAATTGACCCCCGGGGACAAAGTCATGTCCTCCACGCCCATCTAGCAATGTCAAGCGACTCGAGATCAACAGTGTGATCAGGTTCCTGCCATTGAGTAGGAAGCTCTCAGAAGGAAGCGGCGTCATGGCGTCGAAACAAGCAGTAAACTTGACGCACCACCTGACATCTGAGAGCACACTGACCACTGTGGCCCGGGAAATGAAATACCTGTAAGTGCATCCTGTGGATGAACGTCCACCGACCCTTGCTATGATGCTGTGCTTCGGGATTTGAGGGCATGCAAGCGACCCCACCCCACAAGTCCTAAACCTACTCAACTGTTCACTTCAGTACCATTCTAGGATGCCAGAAGTCTTATGGCAGTTTCTAAATATCGATGTGGATGTGTGTCCAGGTGGCCCTTCGTGGCTGGTCTTGGAGTGTCGGGATATATCTTTCTTCAGGTTGGGCTGAGCGTCACTGGTAAGCCCCTGGCAGTTGTCCTCGATGGGCTACTGCATTCTGTTTGGTCTGAGTCGGATTAGCTTTTGTGCTTGACTTGCTCTGCAATGTGCGACAACTCTGCATTCAACAGACTATGTCACTAAGGTGTTTTTCTGTGCTGGTGCAGATGAGGATGTCAAGAACTCGAGTAAGCACTCTTATTTTGTTTCAATGCTCATTTTCATGTTTTCACTTACTCTCCGAAGTGCTTGATCAGTATTGGAGTGGTTGCCTAGCTACCCAGACACCAGTGACAGTCTTTTGTGTCTGTTCTGCAGAGTTCTCGAACCCCAACAAGCACTGATTCTGCGGCAGCATCACTGCTGCAAACTCCCTCTCATGCAATCTTGTGCGAGGGATGGGAGCAACTGGCAGATATGCTTCCTGTGGGGACAGCAGTATGTTCTGGCAGGTCTGTGACAGATCTTCTTGACTGTCAGCTCCTGTACGGGATGTCATTGCAGCGGTAGTAAGCATGTGGAGAAGGATTGCAGAAGTTCTGGAGCAATATGGAACAGGGGCTTTCTGAGCGGAGTGTTATGTTGTGCTAGCCAAGGGCACTTAGTGAGATTGGCAAGGAGCTTGAAATAGACAATGTGTGAAGTGTGAAATGACCTCTTTGTAATGCTGGCTGGGCTCCTCTCATCTCTTCAGCTCTAAGCTGCCCTTGTAGGAATGAGTACTTTCGTCATCCCATGACGATGCTAATACTTGCATGCATTGCAATTTGCTTATTTCCATGACCATATCAGCCCGCTCAGGTGCAAATAAATAGAATGCATGCTCCCCTTGTAGCAAGTCGGCACAGGTCGAGAATTTTCGACTTGATTGAGGTCAAACTCAGGTCAGACCGAGTTCGACCACCTGGCTGCCCTTCGGCCTGTGCTCGACTAGCTTCGACCTACACTCAGTTCGAAGCCCAGTCCAAGTACTGGTCGAAACATGTCGAACTGGCCCCCCGGGGGCCTTTATTGGTAGTGCATGATGCTTGCAGTACGCTGTTGGGCCACTGGATATGAGGTGCACCAGTACCGACTGGTAAAAACACATCATCTCACAACTTTTCTTCCAAGCTTCTCTCTCTTGTCCTGCTCAGGTGCAATAATAATGAATATTCTGTAAGTCCCATCAGCTTGCCTGTCATAACCCTGCCATAACCGTTATGGTGACCCTGTCATCCATCAACATGACCGTCTCCACTCCAAGCGGCTTGCATTGCTAGAACGATCAGTTTGTGAGTTGTGGGGGCATCACGAAGGCATCCTCGCTGTTCACGCCCAGCATTGCTGTGACAGTGGTCGAGACAAAAATGTAGAGGCCGATGATGGCCGATATGGTGAGCACGGCTGACACGGGCCTCCTCAGCAGGCCTCCAATCGGCTTGACTGCTGTGTAAGCCGTGCCGAGCAGCACAGAGAAAAAGTAGCTGCCGTAGCGCCCGACATTGCTCCAGAAATCCTCCTGCACAGAGCAGGCGGTTCATTCAAGCACTTTCTGGCCGAACCCTGTTGCTCTTGTCCGTTGAAAATTGATGAAATCTACAGCATGTGTATGATGAAATTTGGCACCGAATATGCTGGAAAAGACCCCTCAAAGGAGCCTGCACAAACAGGGCCCAGAATGGGATATGCAATGGGATATGCTTTACAACAACCGAACAGTGGGGCGGCATGGAAGGATTGCTCCGCACATTCTCTGCAAGCTGATTCAGGTCCGCAGCGAGAGGATGGAACAGCGGTGTACTGTCTGACAGATCTGCTGCCGCTGCCTGATGAGGTGACGCCAACCATGCAGCAGCACCCAACAGCAGCAGCAGTAGGCTGCCTTCCTTGCTGAATACTCTGGCAGCTATGACTTGCTGTACGAGCCTGCAGATTTTGGCATTCTGCTCATCGCTGACCTTATTGGCTTTGTTGACACGAGAGCTACCTGCAAAAACCGCAAATGCTTCAGCCCAGCCTCACGAGCCATTCTTCACATCCAGCGGCAAAGTATGGTGTGCGGAGATTGAGGTGATGTTGAGAAGTTAGACTGAATAGGTATATGAAAATGACCAGTTTGCTACCATACCGGAATTGAAGAGCCCAAACAATAACTGTATGACCAAGCAGGCGAACTCGTAGTAAATAAGTAATACCTGCTTTGCAAAGCGTTCTGCTCACTTTACCGGGTAGACGGTGGAAATGGCAGCGTCTGGAAGGAGTTCTCACTGCCCTATAAAAAGTTGCTGGTGCACAATAAACAGGTATGCGGGATCTGCAAGGTTGCATGTATGCGTGACTCTCGGATGGCCTGGACGTGCTCGCATCGCAATGCATCATTTCTGCAACTTTCAAAAACCACAACAACTCCGCCTGGTTTGGAGTGCCTCTTAGGTGCTATTGCATCTTATAATGTCATGATTGTGATGAGTCACAGCAGGATTGGATGAAGGTCTTTGCTTTTCGTAGGGTATTGCCTTTTGCTGAACAGAAAACTTCAGTGGCCCTCTTGCGATCCGACAATACCTGACACAGCTTCCTGCTTCGCACCCAAATGTCTTTGTGTTGCCTATATCTGGGTTGCGCTACGATGTGGACCTCGCCCACTGAATCCGGTGGTGCCTGATGTTTCAATATTCAGAAGCCGATGGGAGTCAGTTTGACTATGTGGAAGTCAATCTGTGTGTTCCAGCGGTATACTTCCCTAGCTTGGCCCTTTTATGCTTCGTCTCGCTCATTTCTGAGCCAGTGCTGCTGACACCATGCCTCACCGTCCCATGCCCAGATGGGTCACATATCAGATGAGGATGGCCTGGTACCCAAACTATCTCTCGCAGTCAAGATATTGGATACCTGCTGCTCTCGATCAAAGGGTCCAGACGTCAGAGGCTCGTCATCACGAAAGGGTCACACGATGCTATCGCGCACAACTTACGATAGGGATCTTGTGGTATGTACATTGCAGACAGTTTTATGCAAGTCTTCTATTCGTCGTCCGCAATTGCAGAAGTGGTGCACTGTGCTGCACAGTGGGGCGGAGGGCAAGCAATGTAAAGTGTATGTATTGGCAAAACGCGATCAGGGCAACACAAATCAAACAAAGAGGGCAAAGTGGGATTAGTATAGTGGTTAGTACGCCTCGTTGTGGCCGAGGAGACCCGAGCTCGATTCTCGGATTCCACACTCTACTTTTTGCGTCTCTTTTTCGCATTCTTTTTAATTTGGATGGTCAATATCCTGAGGAAAAGGCTTTGTTCCTATGATTGACTCGTGACCCAAGTTTGCAAGGTACCTGTGAGCACAGGTGTATACACTATCATAGCTATATAGCGGCTAGCCTATAAATATTTCTGGGTGTTTCCAGCTGCAGCCTGGAAATTCTAGGTGAACTTCACCTTAAGGCCTTAAGGGCTTTATATAGTAAGGCTATATAGGATACATATCTATATACCAGGTCCCAGCATTCTGCGTTGTGCATGAGAGACAGGGAGACTTCAAATGGTGCACATGCATGATCATGATAACCGTTACAAGTCCTCCAGTGCAACGTCTCGAGGGAGCTCTCGCGATTGCAAAAATGAGAGCGCAAGTGCACAGCTGTCCATCCAGCCTTAGCGTACATGATTTCTTCCACTAACTTATAAGTTAATTAAATGGGAAAAGTCAAGCAAGATATGAGGATATCAATCGATTTCAATAGTCAATCACAGGAAGTGGACTGCACGCACTGTTTCAAGAAAAAGGAGACCATGGTTCCTTCTCCCAACTCAAGATATAGTGAGTCCCGGCTTGCTAGCTGGAGGTCCGTTCTTCAACACTCCATGGGTGCCACATTCTCCTGCTGTCCCCTCCTTGTCGATATTGTGCTCGCCTTCCGCATGGCAGTCCGTTTGTCTGTTGCTGTAGTAGCCGTGGCAGCTGCTGCAGCTGTATTGCTGTCGGTCAGCGCTGTTTCCTGCTCCTCGGCGCCAGAATCCGAGCCATCATCCTCCGTGCTATCGCTGCTCTCCTGCGCGCCCAGCACAACAACTATGGAGTCAACTCACTAGAAATCACCCCACAAGTGACCAACCACCGGATGTGGCAGCAACTTGGGATGCACAGCTTCCAGGCATCGTAACCCCTGGCCTCTAGCGTTTCCAAACACCTCCAAGAACACTCATTTCCTGTGCAGAAATTTAGACTTGGAGATGATCTCAAAAGCACCTCGTCTTTGCTTTCGGAGGGGGCGGCGCGGCGGCGGCGGCCGCCCGCGGCCGGCTTTGCCGCGCCGCGGCCCCGGGCCGGCCGGCCGCCGCGCGGCGACGGCGGAGCGGCTGCCGCCGCTTCGAAGAGCGCCTTGGCGGCAACGCCCATTTCCTCCACGGACGCGAGGAGTGCTTGCAATGCTTCCTCACTTAGTCCCTGTTTACGCGAGGCAAACAATTGAATGCAAGATTAGACGTCCAATCAAAGATTTCACTGAATAGTTCAGACACGGTTACTTCTCGTGGAGTGGTCAAGTGCATTGTTCTATGAAAAGCATCGGCTGCCATGCCATCTGCACCAGCTGATTTCTGAATGGCATGTATGCCATTGGAAAAGAAACACCCCCAAGAAAGAGACATAAGGAGGTATTCCACAACATGGTGGAACAAGAGTGAAAGCTACCTCGTCAGGTGTTTGGTCCAGCCCAGACAAGCGCTGCGCCAGCGCTGCAGCATCCTTGGCCGCCAAGCGGTCTTTCAGTCCCTCTGCCGCACGCTTGGCCAGCACCTTGATGCGCTTCACGTCCTCCTGTTGAAGAGTCCCAAAGGTTGTCATTCGTCAATACGTGTCATGCAGCTTGTCCTTCATCCTCAAATCAGTACTCTGCTCAGGATGATGAGTTCCCAAAAGCATAGCAGTTCTTTTGGATAGACAAGGACAGGGCAACAGCAGGCTCCGGGGGGCATGCTGTGGTGTGACGCCCCAGTACGGGAGCAGAACATTCCAAAAGCATGGTTGCGCCCTTCAAGTCAGTGAAGAAAGGGTTCAGAAAAGGAATAGGGGCTTGCCTGAGTGGCACCATTGAGCGACAGGCCATTTGCAAGTTTGAGGAGGGCGGCAATGAAGGGCTTGAAGGCTTGGCCGGCCGGACAGGCCAGAGCCTCCTTCAGTGCATCCTCCGCAAGCCTGACATGTCCATTGCTGCTCGAGTCCCCCGCTGCTTCATCGCCCTTGGTCTCCATCTGCACACCGTGAGCAGTTAGTGACAACAACTTCCATCATAGATCATATGGAACTGAACGAGAGCAGGAGCAAGGGGAAAGACAGAGCTGCCACCTTGCTATCAGAAGCGGGGCATGGTCTGCATGTTGTGAGACATGTGTATGCAAGAGCAGATAGACATATATTGATAAGTGCCTTATCATCGTTTCCCAACACTCAGAGTAATACCCATGAGCTTGTCGACAGGCAGTCGGCATGGGAGGACGGGCACTTCCTCTATGTAGCAGCAGCAGTCCTGAAGTAAATCTTAGAGGAGGTATGATTGCAATCTACCTGCAGCAAGCTGAGTACATAGCGCAGCAGCTGCGGTGCGGCGCTCTTGGCCGGGGTCAGGCCGGCCAGCAGCGCGCGGCGCGCGGCCGGCAACGCGGCCGCGCAGAGTCGGCCCTGTGCGGCTGCCGACTGCGGCGCATAGGCGTGGAAGAACACGGTCAGGCACTGCTGCATGCGCGCGGCTGCCGCCAGCCCGGGGTCACATGCCAGCACCAGCAGCTGCGCCAGCACCTGCTCAGCACATCATGCTAATCTCATGTAACCTTACCTAGGCACTGGCACAGCAGGGCAAGAGCTTTACTGCCATGCAAGGAGCTGTTGGTTTGGTCTGAGTCAGGCCATGTGCACAATCACAGTGCGTTCATCTCATGGCGGTTGTTTCCAAATTTTCAGCATCATGATTTTAGATTCCTCTTTCTGTTTGCTGTATGTTGCTTGAAAGGATGATACTGCAGGGAAGCAAATGCATGCCTTGTGTGTCTCTGCGTCTTGGAGAGGCGCGTGCTGCCTGCCCGGCAGCTGCTGGTGCAGGAGCAGCTTCGCGAGGCCTTCCGCGACCGCGCTGACTACCGCGTAGTCATCTTCGGACGCGCCCCGGCCGCCGGCCGATGCGAGGCGGCCCAGCAGCACATCCAGAACAGGCAACGATGCCTCCTCGATGGCAGCTGGGTTGGCATCCATCTCGCTGGGGTGGTCCAGCAAGGGCGTGTACCGCTGATCCAGCAATGTTGTTCCCCTGATAGGATCAAAAGACGAAGTGATCAGCTTGAACACCCAAGCCGGGCGCTCGTTCTGTGTGTACGAGTCGCATTTCAAGATTGCTTGCTCTGTAAGATACTGTGGATGTATGCCGCACGGTGCGGTGCATAGTGATTCTGGGCCTAGCTTGTAGGCGCTGTTTGATCATGGCTGTGATGGTTGGGGACCCCATCTTACTAATGAGGTCAACCCGGATCTGCGCGAAGCACTGTCTGTAACACGAATCTCTTTGCACGTCACTTCATTTCCACGTCCCACTCCCGGTGTACGCGCTGTGATAGTTCTGGGACAAGGGCAGCTACTGGGTCCCCACCTGAGGACTGCCAAGTCACAGAGCGCCTTGGCGGCGGCCTCGCGCACGGCCGCCCCGGGATCGGCCAGGAACGCAGTGCGCAGCAGCGCGATGCGCTGGGCGCAGTCGGCCGCGGCTGCTGCGTCACAGCCATCAGCCAGCATGCACAGCAGTCCTGTGCACCTCACCGCCTCCGCCCTACACACAAAGGCTGGACACTCACATGACCGAACTTGACCGCCTTCTGAGCATAAGGCAGTGCTCGGAACAGAGGCCAGTCACATCCATGCAGCATACGCTCTGTCCTCCTGGCTGTCTCTTGTTGGTCCCTCTTCAACACGCTAGATAATCTAAACTTAAGTGGTGGTCGTGATGTGTCTGTGTAAAGCGGTGCAAACAAGTTTTGTGGAGTGCTTAGTTGCCACAGGCCCGCATGCATGAGCCAAACTTTTGACAGAAGCTGAATGAAATAATGATATGAAAATTGCAGAACTGGAAAGCGCATGCACCTGACTGCAGGGCCCATGTCCATGGCGGGGATGACGAGGCGGCGGCCGATGTCAGCAAGACAGGTCAGTGCTGGGTTTGTGGCCACGGGTCGCTGTCCCTTCAGGGGCGTTCCCTCTAAGAGGACCGATGCAAGGTTGAGGCTGTGCAGCCAGCAGTCCTCCTCGCGCATCCGGTCTGTGGCCACAGACAACATGAGCACCCATAGGCATTCTGGAGTCATATTCTGAAGTTCTGGGGGTTACAACTTCTTCACAGGATTTACTTCAACCTTACATCTCTACTTTCCATACTATTTGTGTGTCGCTGACATCATGCACATTGCATATGTGGAGAGAAAGGATCATCAACACCCCGGTCCTTGCCTACGTACTCAGTGGCCACATCCAAACATGAGCCATACTGAGGATTTTGAGCAACACACCTCCCCATAGAACAATGGCAGCCTTGGGATGTCTTACACAGGAGCCCCCCTTACCCCTGCCCTCACAGCCCCTTCTGTCTCTGCACCAGCATGCATGCTGGTACATGCAGAGGAAAGAGAACAGCACATCCCAGAACAGACGAGGCTCAATCCATGAAGTGACTGGCTGCGTGAGCGGCAAATCATGCTGGGAAATGCAAGAGCCCCACCTTCCGGGCTGGCCGCTTGGGGCGCGCTGTCGTCCAGGTGCAGGCACTGGGCGACAGCGTCCAAGGTGAGAGCGGCCAGTTCGCTGGGTGAGCCAGCCACTTGGGCAGCCAGTCGCATGACCGCCACCGCCATGGCCCTGTCCTTTGCTGGGGCGGCTCCCCCATCGGTCAGGATGCTCTGCGGACACCAAATCCACAGTGGGTGCTGTTGGGCCCGTGGATCCACACACGAAGAGGCGGCAAAAAGTGGATCTGATTATGTTGCAAGGGCTTATCAAGCTTGCCTGTGCAGTGTGCTGGTTATGGCACCCCACACAAGACTCTGTTCGGCTGAAGACTGGGGTGTGAGCACACCAAATTGGCTCCACATTGGGCTATTTATGTGATGCCACATGCTTGAGCACATGGCATAGAGACATTTATGAACATCTGCGGGCGCTCACTCGCCTTCCAGATGTGTACATTTATAGAAGTTCCAAGATAAGGTTGATTTTAAGCCTAGGGGCCGCACACACCTGAACGAGGTCTCCCGCGGCTGCGCGGCCTGCCGCATCGGACAGGTTGACACAGCGCGCCGCCACGGTCAGCAGCTGGCGCGCGGCGAAGCCCGACCCTGTGGCAACATGTTTCAGGGTTTAGCCCCTATCTAGACCCTAAACCCTAAGAAATATAGTAAATATAAAAATATACGCAAATGTCAACGTCTAGAGCATTGAAATACCCGACAATGGGAGTTTGTTGTAGTGAACTGCTCCAGGAGATCGGGGAACCATATTAACTTACATCACATGCCAAGGTCATTGAGCGTAATATCCTGAGTGCATGGCATGTTGCATACCAATGGTGACTCAGTGCAGAAAAGTTCAATGTGTGCATTTTGATTCAAGTCAGGCAGCTGTGAGAGGGCTTGCACCGTCGGCAGCCGCATGCACTGCCACAAGGCCCATGAGCTCTTCGGCGGCGACCGGCAGCATGGCTTCAAGCGCCTCGAGCGCGTCGGACGCGCGCGCCGCCTCTACGCTCGCCACCGCGCCGCTGGCCGCTGCGGCCGCGCGCCCCTTGGCTGTGCCCTCATCCTGAATGAATATTGACAGTATAGTGAGCTCCAAGACTAAGTGAAGGCTAATGTATGATATTTGGCCACCACTTCAGCATTTGACACAGCGCCGGAGGCCGCCGCGGCTGCGCGCCCACTTTGCGTGTGTAATATGAAATCAACGATGGCGCTGGACGATCAGAGTCAGACATCTGATCAGCCCTAGGTGGCTGGAAAAGATATAATCAACTGACTGACTGGTATGAGCAACCTATCTCCAATGTATTACACCAAGGATTGCTGTGCATTGATGCATGGTCTACGATCTCAAGGTGCCATTCACATGCTTTGGGAGTGGGTGAGCATTCTGACAAGTCACTAGGATGCTTGGCAGAGTGCATAGCACCTGCAGCCAGGTGCAGAAGATGCGCCACATCAGCGCCACCTCATCCGGCATGGGCTCGGAGCCGGGGGCGCGTCTCAGGCCGGGATCCCCTTCTGTGGCCTCCTCGGTAAGGGCTGCAGGTTGCAGGCGGCCGCACTCTATGAGCGCCAGCAGCTGCGCACACCAGGCTCCCTTTTCAAACTAAATCAAGGAGTATTCAGGAGCTGCAACTATGGTGCATCACACTGACCGCATGTTCCAGGAAACCGCTCAAAATAAAGGGTTAGCTAAGGAGCGATGCATCACATGCAATCAACCTCACTCCTCAAGGCCTTGTACTGCTGCCCGGATATTCTGGGTCGTTGAGTTTCTAGTGATGTTGGATCAATCAGCTGCCAGCTTATGTTGGCCAGGAATTACTAATAGAAGAGGCGCACCACTTGCTCGGCCTCCTCCTCGGCGTTGTGCACGTCCAGCAGGCGGAGGAGAGAGGGAACACTGCCGCCGGCATCCTCGTTCAGCCAGTGACACATCAGTGCCACCGCGCAGTCCCGCACCGCCGGTTTCCTGTCGCCCAGGCCGCGCCTGATCAGGCACGCCCTCTGCTCCAGGCTGCGTCAGCACACATATCCAAATCAGCCAGGAGTGGTTAAAGCGTACATATACGCGCACCCTTACTGGGGCTCGCCCATACTGCATTATCTTATCTGACCAGAGCATGATGCCTGACTCGCAGTCTCTCACACAGAGGCTGAACTCAGAAGGCCTACCACTACCCGTGTTCAACTAGAATAAGGGATCTTTGCCGGCTAGTGTGACAGCTGGCAGTGCATGGAAGGTCTGAACAGCCTTGGTACCTGAGGAACTCAAGAGGCACCCTGTCCCTCACAGCGGCATACGCCATCTTTCTGACCTACATTGCAGCAGATCCCAGCATGTTAACATCACATCAGCAATGCATGTGCAGATGAGTCAAGTAATTATCGTTGCAGACACTACAGATCATGCAGGAGAAGTGGTCATTGGTCAGCAGGCTGGACTTCAGAGCACACACATAGTGTTACTACAGGACGCCGTTTCTGTGCAGACAGCGTGTTGCATGCATTATATGATGGTATGTACCTCATCGCTGATGTCCCTCGTCCTATTGAGGATCTCTGGCAGGCTGCAGCGAGCCGCAGACAGCGAGTGCAGCACAGCCTTGCGCACATCCTGAGCAGCCCACAGTTTACAAGTCACATGATGAAGCTATCAGGCATGAGAGCCATATCAGCCATGCCACTGGCATCTGCTGCATGCTGTTGTGCAGGCTGCACAATGTTCCTGGTGCAAGACAGATGGGGACAGCTTTGCCGAAGAGGCACTGTGAGATGTTTGTGCAACTGCCAGCAGATCTGCACCTTGTTCTTTTCGATCAACAGTAGCTTGAGGTAGCTTGCTGTCACGGCATCCCCCCCAAAGTCGCCAGCCTGCAGGGACAGGACACATTATGCTTCTGATCACATGCGGCCTCTCCCAAAGCTCTCATGCAGCCTCTGTCATTCCCACATGCATCCTCTGCCCTTTGTCTGGAGCACTGTCATGCATCCCCTCACACTGCAGCTGCACAGCTGCATGCATGGTTAAAGTCATGCGGCCCTGCATGCCTGCTTGCAGTTCTCTTCTGATTAATCTTTACAACATTGAGAGCCCCTCACCATGCCCTTCAGCACGTAATAGACTCTGCTGGAAAAGGAAACAGAATCTGACAGGAGTTCTAAGCACCCCTGCCAAAGTTTTACACAAGTGTCGGTGAAGACTTGAAGAGCAGCTCAGGGTCCCAAGTGAGGAATGCACAGAACATACAGAGGCCTTGACCTTTGCCTCAACCTCATGTAGCAAACCCTCAGGTCTTCCCAGGGAACATGCGAGCGCTGCAATGAGAGCACCAAGAATAGGGGTTTACCTCGCCGGGGTCTGCCAGCCGGGCGAGCGCCAGGGCGGCCTGGCACCTGATTGCTGGCTGCTTGTCCCTCAGCCGAGCCAGCATGGTTTCCAGCAGGCTGTCTGCCAGATCCTCTGAGAGCGCTGCCTCCTCGTCGGCCTGATGCAAGCACATAATCCCATGACTATACAAGTGATACCAGCATGCAATGATCGCTTAGCTCCATTCACAAGTCTGTTGACCATTGACATTGGGATATTGGGAATAGCCACGACACTCCGAACCTTTCACAATCAGTAATTAGAGAACGACGTATGCCATGTGGAAACTCATGGTGTGGATGCATGCAATGCAGGTGGAGGGGTCCCTGCCTGGTTGTTGATGATCAGTTGCAGTAGCTGGCAGACCCTGAGTCGAACCACCTTGTCCTCTGCCTCTGCCAAGGATACCAGATGTGTGAGGACATCCTGCATGCCAGCCACAAGTTCATGAAGAGCTGATGCATTAGCCATGTGTAAACACACACACACTAGTATTGTTGTCCTTTTCCACAGTGCTTCCTGGGATGCCGATGCCTTGTCGCTCAGTGGACAAAGGTAAAGTCACCCAAGAGGCTGTTCAGGAGCTGGCCCACCTCCACAAAGGCATCGCCTGCTTCCTGGCGTCCCGAGGGCCGCTGTGACGTGAAAGTGGCGACAAATCGCAGTGCACGCTCCACATGAGTGTTGCTCTGAAATTCACAGGACTAAAAGCTCACGATTGCCTTTTCAGTATCCCGGCCAGCATTGATCAGCAGAACCCTCGAAATAGGATCTGCAAGAGCCCTGATCGCATCTCAAGAGCCTCACGACAGATGCAGAGTCGGGATGGGTTGTCTGGACACACCTCTGGCAAGGCTAATAGATGCTCCAGGCAGAACAGGAACTCATTCCAGCACTTTTCGGGCTCAGCCTCTTGCACATCCCACAGTATCTTGGAGTATTTGCTGTGCCCGCTGACGCCTTCCTGGCATTTGTTAAAGACTTGAGCCACGGATAGCAACGGTTTCTTTTTCCCTCTGCTCATGTTGTCAGACTTTCAGCTTAACAGTCGACCTTAGAGGCAAGCATCCTACATGACACACGTATATATTACTGCTGGTCTAAATAAGTCCACAGCAGAGGATATGCTGAAACGATGTGCGGATTAATCCAGATGTGAAGGTCTCCAACCCAGTTTTTATCAGCGTTGTTTCTCAAATGCAGACTACCACGCTTCTGCGAAGCTCGAATCTTTCCGCATGTGGGTGAAAGGCATCCAAAAATTTGCTCGCTTTCATGCATCTGTTGGGGACACACCTAGCTTTCAAATTCCAATGAGGTTCTAGGTGATTATGCAAGGGAGTTGGATATTTTCTAAAGCCCTATGAAGATTCTGGCTTCAGGTGCCACCGTGGCTCGATAGGCTGAACGGAGTCCCGCCCAAGCCACAGGCCACCGCCAAACACTGCACAGAAGCCCAGCCAGGCAAGACAAGGAGATCGCAGATTAATACAGGGACAAGCTAGACACAATGGTGGCTGTGGCGGGGTGCGCATGCCCTGGACTGGGCGCTGCAGGCCTGCAGCTCAGGAAGCCAGCCAGCCGCACGATGCTGCCTGGTGGTCACAGGCGAGCTGCGCTGCGACCCGCCCGGTTGAACGTCGCCAACATCGCCTCCCCTCCCAGAGAACCCCTCACCCTGCCGTCTGTGGTCCCAGAGACGGCGCTTATAGACGAAGTGCGCAGCCCAACCTGATGCGCTGTGTCGACGCCTGTCATCGTGTTGTCGGGGGAGGCCACGGGGCTTGGTCTTGCCGGCAGTCATTTGCACTTTTGGCATAGCTGGTTTGGTGTACCAATTGCAGATGTTTTGTTGAACTCTTGTATGCGTGGTACGACGGGAGTTTAGGGTCTACTTCGCCTCTGTCACTTCAGAGTTTGCGATCTATTAAATGAAAACTGCCTTGCATCCTGCTATGGTTGCGTTAGAGCTTGTATTTGGCTTTTTGGATATAATTAAATGTGCATGTGTTGTCTTGCAGACTGGAAAGGGTCTGGCAGCACCCCCTCCGTTCACATTGGCAGACATCAGGAACGCCATCCCTGAGCACTGCTGGAAGAAGAATGCTTGGAAGTCCATGGGGTACCTCGCACGTGATGTTGCCATCGTGTTTGGATTGGCAGCTGGTGCTTACTTTGCAAACAGCTGGTATGCTTCTCCATTGATCACACTTCCAAGTTTGTGTCCAAACATGGCTTTGCAATCTTACATGCAGCCAGTGGCAGCCTGAAGGTGGTGACATGTGTCCAGAGCACGCAGGCAGGAAGGAATTGTATGGCGCATGGGCTGATCTCTGGGCTGTGCCTTGCAGGTTGGTATGGCCTCTCTACTGGGCGGCTCAGGGCACCATGTTCTGGGCGCTCTTCGTGGTCGGACATGACTGGTGCGTGCGTCATTACTCTAGCTGGCCTATAGGGTGTAATCTACTGAGCATCATGCTGCTCTTACAATGCTCACTGCTGGAGTGTTGCTCCGTTTTCCCTGACGTTCTTCAACTTCAACAATCAAAGCATGCTCGAATGCAGCACCAGCCAGCAGGGAAGCCAGGATCTGAAGTCGAAATAGGGTTTTCCATCTAGACTTTCAATGCAGCAGTGTGGCTAGCATGCAGGAAATCTCAGGGAAACCGTGTTGCTGAGTGGAGTGCACTACGGACCCAAGTAAACACTCCCAGAATTACAGTACTGGATTACTAACCCATTACTGAAGGCATGTTGTGGTGTGTGTGCGCGCAGCGGCCACCAGAGCTTCAGCAACAACAGGGCGCTGAACGACCTTGTGGGCAACATCGTACACAGCTCCATCCTGGTGCCCTACCATGGCTGGCGTATTAGTCACCGCACCCACCATGCCAACCATGGTCATGTGGAGAACGACGAGTCATGGCACCCTGTGACCAAGAAGCTCTATGACCAGATGGTGCGCAGCGCTGATCTGCTCTTCTTTATAGTTTTATGGTCTGGAGGACCATGTTCAAGCTTAGCCAAATGGTTGTATGGTGCGGGGGACCCAATCTCAGGAGAGTGTTCTAAGGTGTGAGGAGATGGCTGTGTCTGGGATGCAGGACTCCATGGGCAAGCTGGGCAGGCTTTCCTTCCCGCTGGCCATGTTCGCGTACCCCTTCTACCTGTGGAAGCGCTCTCCAGGGAAGACTGGGTCCCACTACGACCCCGCCTGCGACCTCTTTGTGCCCCAGGAGGCCAACATGGTGGGTGCCCCCTGCTTCTGCACACCTAGTTTCAGTGCAGCCCTTTTCCACTGTTGAGCTGTGCATTGATAGATACAATTTGGCACCTGGGCTCGTCCTTGCATTTGGTCAAGCAAAGCCTGCAACTGTGAAATGCTCTCATGCAATTGCTGCATGAAGTTCTTGGTTTGGTGTAGTAGCCTTGTCACGCAGAAGCTGCTTTCATTAGTCTGTTGCCAAGGTGTGTGTCCTTAGGGACATGGAGACACAGAAAAGACTGAAGGTGCAGGTTGAAGTTTTTTCATCAGCGAGTGGGGCTAGTGGGCAGCCAGAAGCACTCGAGCAACTGGTTAGCAAGTGTGTGGCCAAGCATGTGCGCTCATGTGACAATGCATGTTTGCAGGTGAGGACGTCGAATGCCTTCATGCTGGGCATGCTGGGCATCCTTGCAGCATGCACCTTTGCGCTGGGCCCGCTGGCAATGTTCAACCTCTACTTTGTGCCCTACTGGGTCAATGTGGTGTGGCTGGATGTCGTCACATACCTGCACCACCACGGTGCCCAGGATGCCGATGAGAAGATCCCCTGGTACCGCGGCGAGGTATGTTTCTGCCTTACTGAGGCCCCCAGGACATGGGGGAGAGTATGGGGGCCTCGTGTGTACAGCATTTCATGGGGCTCTGAGGCTCCCAATGTGAGAGGACTGCTTTGGAATGATGCTTCATGTGCATTCCAAGGAGCTGCGAGGCCTTCAACACGAGAAGAAGACTGTAAGTGCTTCTGTGTGGTGTGCATGCCGTGGGGCTCAGGTTTCAGTCCCTTTCTTGAGGTTGTCAATGTGAGAGAACTTCTGGCATGCGTTGTGAGCGACTCTGAGTGCGCATGACATGTTGTAATGATGCTTTGTGCCACAGGAGTGGACTTACATGAGGGGAGGACTGTCAACCATTGACAGGGACTACGGCATCTTCAACAAGATCCACCACGATATCGGCACCCATGTGGTGCACCACCTGTTCCCCCAGATGCCCCACTACAACTTGGAGGAGGCCACTGAGGTGAGCCTCCCCGCTCAGTGACCAATTTACTGACCATGCCACTGCCTGGCAACCCACATTACTGAGGGGCTTGGCGGCTACTATCGCATTGAACATCCCACCGCACTCCCCCCCCAATGTCATTTGCAATATTGTTGCGCCTGGGCATTCTGGAACAGGAAGCTCTGTGCATTCCAGAATGTGTACATCACATTGCTCCTTGGACCCTCCTGCCTGTAAGTGCATATGTCTGGGTGATGTGATTTTTTCACAGCGTGTCTGTCAGAAGTGCGGATGTGGTGTCTGCAAGCTAGGGGAGTGCGGCCCATGTCCTGCTTTGTTATCTAGACTCTAAATTTGAGCGCACATGTTCTGGCTGTTCACAGGCGGTGAAGCCGGTGCTGGGCAAGTACTACCGCGAGCCCATGAAGTCCCCAGGACCCATCCCCACCCACCTGCTCGAGCCGCTCATACGCAGGTGAGCCCAATCGCATTCTGACACCAAAGTTTTAGCGCAACGTCACAACACAGGGGCAGATGTTCTCACCAGGAAATGAGTTGAGATAACATGTGAATCATGTGGCAGGACAAAGTGATCTTCACAGTCCATATAAGTAGGTGGAAACAGTGCGTGCTGAACCGCTGCAGGGAACCCCCTAGAATTCTTTTGGTCGAATTTGGTATGAGACAGAGTCATTTCCTGAGGCCTACACTTGTGTGCTGCAGCTTCAAGAACGACCACTATGTGGAGGATACCGGTGACATCGTCTTCTACAAGCGTGACCCCAAATGGTCATGAGCTTGCGACCGTGTGGCTGCTGTGCTCGGGCCATGCAGATGTGCTCGGGCCAGGCAGCCTTTCTCTCGACTTCGGCATCAAGCCGGACTTGAGCGTGTTCTTGCCCCATGCGTGTCTTGTGTCTGACAGCCCGTGTCATGGGAACTTTCGGCAATGAACGGCCCAGAGCAATGCCGGTGATCAGGCGGCAAATGCTGACAACAACACCGGCTACCCACAGCTCTGGTCTGCGTTCCGGAAGGGCAAATCATCATGGGCAGCTCTGCAATCCCTAGACCAGATCTGGGGTACACTCTTGTTGGTTGACCCGCAAGGATGGCAAGCATGCCAGTCCTGAGTGGTAGACAAGGGCAGGGGTTCAGAGCACTGCATTGCTTTCTAGAGCTGCAACCTGGTAGAGGGATTCCCTGACAGCGTTAGAAGGATGGCAGCGTTAGAAGGATGATGAACCATGTGTTCATGCTGTGGGGGTTTGAAAGTGACGGAGGGACTGAACACTGAAAGCTGGTTTGACAGTGGAGCTCAGTCAAAGGCTCCAAGCTGCACATTGCTTTTGTGAGACCGTTGATTTCCGCTGCGCTTTGCGCTGGCGCCGAGAAAGCAAACAGGGGCGCCGGCCTTTGGTTTCCATGTCCGATTCCTTCGCGCGTCCAGATCTGGCTTCGTGCCAAATCAGGCGCAGCCCAAATTTGGCACAGTCTGCTTTTCAGTAGACAATTCCGAAGTGCGGCACCACCGGGAGCGCATGCGCGTCTGGCTGTCACAGCTGCGGCGGTGGTGCAGCGCTTGGGTGGGCGAGTCTCCAGGGCGGATGCAACGGGTGGCTGTTACCACAATGGTGACTAGGCACAAGGGGGAGAAGTAGTCTGTTCCCACTCGTTTCCGGCTGCGTTATGAGCACTGACATGCAGAATTCTTTGTAACATTCTAAGGGCGGGCCCCTCAGGCCCAGCCTGAATAGGTGGGATGGTGATCTCCTGACAATAGTGTTCTTGGCAGGAGCTTGGTTTCTGACCAACGATAGGACAGGCTCTCAACACAGAGTCAAGATCAACCAGTTGGAAGGAGGCGACATACATCCAATCTTTGATTTAAGTGTCAGCGCCGTGTTTAGAGTTGCAACTTGCAAGACTTTGCCCTGCACATGGCGCGTGCTTTGTAGGTTCAAACACATTACTTCATTGTTTATGCCAGCCATCATGTGCGTTAAGCACAATGGAGTGGAATAGCAAACGAGCGGGAGTGATTTTGTGCTTTTGTAGGACTTCATGAAGTGAAATATTGGTGTATGCTGCAGACCCACTCGTGTGGTGTCGGCAGAAACTGCTTTCTCAGGCAATCTGCAATCACAGGCATATTAGGTGTTGACAATTTCATGCCAGCAATTAGCGGGATCCCTCGATCATGATATCTTGGAATACTTTTGTGAGCTCTTGATTTGCAGAGTTGTTTGTGAGTTGCCATCTAGGCTGTGTAACAACGCACATGTACTGTATCGAGGCACAAAGAAGGGATTTCCTTCCAGCTGTAGGGGCATTGTGAACTCAACATGTTCAAGCTAGTACAACTCAGCCCTGGAAGTGGATGCATGGCACTCCTACAAGAGATTTGCAGGTAGCACACCGTACATGGCACTGCTGCACTTTTGAACAAGTTTTCAGCTTCTCCGGCCAATCAACTCCTGAACTGCCCTTCTGTCACACTAAAGGAGAACATCAGGGACAGAGAAGCAGCATCACAGTGCTCCCAGGCCAAAACATTTAGTGAATGCCTGATGCTCACTGTCCACTACTGCGACACTTGACCGCACGAGTTTTGAGATCATGCTGTGTGTCACACAAACTTCCTGCTGCTGCGCACCCGAAGCAAGCATAATCATATTGCTCCCAGCTCGGACATCTCTGTCAGCAAAAGGCCTGGTACTTTTTGTTTCTGGCCGTGGTGGCGGCCGGGCCGGCCAGCCGGCGATGCACGCTGGGACAGGTAAGCAATTACTATGAAATGTCTTTCTGTTGCACTAAACAAGAGCATCACATACGGGGAATAAGATCGTCACACTGCTCCCAGCTCAGACATCTCTGCCAGGAAAGCCTGGTACTTTTTGTCCATGGCCGTGGCTGCTGCCGGGGCGGCCGGCCGCGCGAGTGGCGCGGCTGGGCCGCTCGCGGCGCCGGCGGCTCCGGCCGCGGCGCCGGCCGGAGCCGCCGGCGCGAGGCCGAACCCCGGGCCGACCACCGGGCGGCTGCGCGCGACGGCCGTGCCCGGCCCGAGCCGCGGCCGCGTCGACGGCTCCTCTCGCCGCACGCGCACTGACGCTGGCACCATAGACGTGACAGTGCGGTCGTCCTGCAGTTGCGCACATCACATCCTATTTGAGGCTGGCGTCAGAAAACTCTTCAGTTAGATGAAGCGGCCATTCCTAGCCTTCACTCACTGCATGTGATCTTTCCTGCACAGACCTTGCTGTTTCACGGTCCCGGACAACACTGTTTTTCCTTCATGCTGGTCAGGGGGAAAATGTGACAATTGCCACTCTCCTAGACAGTCATGGGCAACTAGTGTGGGAGGTGTGCAGGCATTGGTAAGTGCATTGAAGAAGATTGCGTGTCACCTGTGCTTTGGGCAGCTTTGCCACGGTTGACTGGCCTGTGATGGTGGGCGCCTTCTTCTCGCCTGTGGCAGGTGCTGTGTATGTAGGTGGTGGACCTGCACAAGTAAACAGCATCAGAATGAAACACCTGTAACACAGTAAACATATAGCTGGCCTGAAGGCACTGACACCAGCACACCCACACAATACCATGACTGGACTCCTGCTCAGCACCGCTGGCCAACAATTTCAGCCCTGCTCCAATGAGAACTCCCTCACTGCATATGCTCAGGCCTTGGATTTGGGGCAAGACACCACTCCAGTACAACCAGGAGGGGATTTTTGAGGCACCCGGGGTTGGCGTGTGATGTACCTGGTGGGGCCCCTAGTGGTGGCCCATAGCCGGGAGGGGGCATGGCAGGTGGCGGCAGCATGCCAGGCGGGGGGGCGACAGGTGGGGGCAACATGGGAACACCTGCGCGCACACAGCCAGTGATTCCTGTGTCACATACAGAGCCGCATACAGTGTCCATGACTCTGCAGATGATTGCGTCTGGATCTGTTCTCATGTACAAGGTAAGTAGGTTTGGGAACCTGGGCAGTCCATCCTTCACATTTTGCTGTGAGCTGTTAAGTGTGAAGTGGTTGGAGGGGAAAATGCGAATTGACTGTCCGGAAAGCAGAGGGGGATCGGCTCACCATAGGCGGGTGGGGGCCCAAGAGGTGGCGGCAGGACGCCGGGAGGGGGACCGGGGGGCGGTGGCAGTGCCGCTCCGCTTGTCGAGGGGGGACCGCCAGCTGGCCTGCCTGCCAACGTACACCACAATCACTTCATGCTGCACCCATGCGCTGACATGGCTTTCACTGCATTGTTCGACCCCAGTTCTGAGTCCGGCAACATTCGGAGCAGTCACCCAGCAACATCCTTGAACCTGCATGAGATGTGCATGCCAGCAGCTGGTCCACAAGTGTGAGTTGCTGTTGAGTCTCAACTTCATGGCCGGACTCTGTTACATAAGAGGGCCACAACTCGTGCGGGTCCTACAGGCAGAGGGATTGCGGCAGGTACACCGGCAGAATGCAGAGGTAGTCTTGCAGCTTCAACCTTTGTGGTCACACATATGAGCAGGACGGACCACAATGGTCAGCCTTCAGCGCTGCCCGACACACATCTGGGGCTCTGCTGCTCTTTCATAGCCGATTTGGATACAGTTAGGAAGGCTTGATCACCTGGAGCGGGGCCAGCAGGAAGGGGTGGGGCAGCAGGCACGGGCACGCTGGGCGCGCCCGGGCCGGTCAGGGGGTCGGTGCGATAGCGTTGTGGCTTGCCGGGCGGGGGGATGCCCTGGGGGTTGAGCGTGGGGTGGTAGTACACCGAGTTCTCCGGCCGCTGCTCCGGCACGCCGTGGCCGTACTCGTTCGCAAACACCGGCACGGCCGGCGCCTCCTTCGCCCTCAACATCTCCTCCTGATCGAGCAGATGAGCTCACCAATCAAGGGTGTGCTGACACGTGATCATCGGCACAAGCGCGAGGGCTGACAGGAAACAATTTAATTATTGGTATCACCACAGGTCCACAGTGTTAGCCATTGCAGGTGAGCTTCTGAATGGGGCCTCAAAGTCCGGAGTCCATGTTCTATAAGCTTCTGAATGGCACCTCAAAGTCTGGACTCCATGTGCTAAAGATTCCTTACAGGCTTACTGGGGAAATGCGAGCCAATGCCCAGCTTGGCCCACAAGCCCAATGGATATATATGACGAAGGGTTTGAGACCCACCTTTTTCTTTTTGAGAGCGAGATCGTACGCTCCCTGCAGAGCGCGCTTTTTAAGCCTGACTGTCAGATTCAGCTTCCCCTCTTCCTCCAGCTCCAGCACCTGCACCATGGGAGACACTTGGCACACACAGCAATTGCATGTCGTGCTTCTTAAGTGTTACCTGGTGTTCAGTTGATGGGGTTATCTCGATTTGCCTTTCACCTCTTTCAGCTCCTCCTTCAGTGCCTCTGGGTCGCTCTTCATCTTTGAAGCATCCCGTTGGAACTTCCGCTCCTTCTTGTTGCGAGCAATCTCCTTTGCTCTCTGCGGTCAGCAACCAAGCAATCGAAAGAGGACTCCTGGCACTCCTTTCGAGGGCACATCAGCACATGATGCGACACTATGTCTGCATAAACCCAAGCACAACGAACACCGGCAAATGCTCAATTCAATTTACTTTTTTGCTCATCGGAAGTGAGAAAAGCCACACCATTTCTTTGCGATAGGCATCTGCGGGGTTCATATCCCGCGATCCTTTCTTCTTCACCATGGCTGCTTATTCCGTGGCAGATAAAATAATGTAATAAAGAAAATGACTGGATTAAGCGTAGCGTGCAGGCCTTGGCTCTGACTTTTCAAGATCGTTGAAAGTATGAGGTGAAAAACACTTCGCTTACACGGAGCTCCTAAAAGTCTGGCCGATTCAATCCTCTCAATATGTATGAGTAAAACCAATTGCAGGCGTTTTGTCGCAGACGATGCAGTCCTTGGAATGGAATGGGAATGCAGTTTTCACGCCGCTGCACTGGTGTCAACGTGGACACGTGCGAAAAGTTTCAAGATCTGCAGCGGTCTGTCACCTTGCAAGCCACTCACTTCCCCAGTTTGCAAAACCCGCTGTTTGCCCTGCTGAAACGCGAACTTGAGACCTACATCTCATCTACACATAACGCGGCTACGTTCGTGCCGAAAACAACAGACTACGGCAAAATGGGATCTGCACTGAACTGCAAGTGCACTCTTCCCACATTCGTTGGCCTTCACAAAAGCCCGCGATTTTCTCGCAAGCAGCTCAGTCACCCATCTATGAGGAGACAAGGTACAGTTTCTTGAGCGACGCCCACCTTCTGTTCCTTCAACTCTCGTTCACATATCCTGCTTTCCAACCCAGTAATCTCAAGAGGGACTGCACTTACCCAGTAAAATATCATTTCGTTGAGCTACAAATAAACTCAGATTGACACACTTCGAGCTCCTTCCTTGCAAACGTGCACCTTTGCTGAGGTGCTAGCTTTGAAGATCCAGACTTCACGCCTGGCTATGGCCGCTGACCAGGTGACAGAGCATCGCGTGTTTCCCCTCGGGCGGGTCTGGAGATTGACTGGAGCGACCCAGACACACTGATCGGCGTTGCTGGTGGTGTGCTGGGACTGCTGGTTGGCATCGGGGCACCCCTCTTCTACATCAGCCGGGATGAGCTGGACGAGCAGCGGCTGGAAGAGCTCAGAGAGCTGAACAGGCAGACCTTCAAGGAGACTGGCGAGTACCTGTCAGAGGTAAGCAAAAATTTGACTTTCCTTCCTGTGTCAGGCAATTATTGATGAAGTCAGGTTGTGCGTGGCTTCTGTGCACTGGATTAGTCCATGATGAACATTTTTTAGCTATTGCCTCTGATGCTTGACGTATGGGAGGCAACTTATTGTAGTTTGATTTGAAACTGCAACTACATAGTCACCTGCGCAATTGGGGTACGGCAGATTTCCGGCTGGGGTGATGAATGCATCTCTGTATTGCTGCCAGCTGCAACCCAGTCACATGGCAGACAGCGTTGATTGAGTGTGGGGCCTTGGCTCTCAGATCTTCTGTGGGAAACGGAAACACTAGAACACTGCCCAATCAATGCAGTATGCATGCACTGCCCTAGTCCAGAGCTGATGGGGGATAGCTTCTGCAACAGGAGGAGATAAAGGCTTTCCGGCAGCCGCGATGGACCGACCGCAGGTGATCTGTCTTGCCTGCTGCATGACACAATGCTTCCAAGACACACAAGGAAAGACGTTTGAGAGTTTATGCGTACGTTTTGTCACAGCGTTCCTGCCTCAGAAGAATTCAAAGAGGGATTTTGCTTGTGTGCCGCGCAGGGAGTTCCAAGATGATGACTGAGGGTGGCGCGATGCTCATACAAGTGCGTCGCATGATTACAGCTCATTTTGTACGCAAGCAGCTATCAGCAGCACGGCTTTTCGCAAAATCATCCACTGCTGGGGAAGAATCTGGGATGATACAATCAGAGGAAGGTGTCTGAGCACTGCTGTTGTGTGTCTGAAATCCAATATCATGTGACAGTTTGGTATTTGCTATCCTTTTGAGTTGGTGAGAGAGAGTGTGAGGCTGTATTCTGGTCGCAAGGTTCTTTATGAAGGGTTCTTAGCACAATTTTGGGATGTGCAGTCGGTAATGAACATGTACTGGCTAGGTTGGGTGTGTGCAATGCATGTGACTCAACCTCTGTCATCCAAAGATTAAAGCCCATCAGAGGTCCCTGATACTCATCGATTCATTCCTTGACAGATAATGACCACCAATTTTCCCAGGAGACTTGACAAGTGTTGCAGGTAATCCTGGGGCTCATAATCTTTTGGAGACCATGAGCAAGCATGACCAGGGCGCACTGTCCCTGATGCACACCAAAAAGAAATGTGTCGTTTGCATTGTTTTATTTGTAGAAGATTTTCTCTGCAGCTGCCCTAGCACGTTTTCAAAAATACATTCCCTGCTTGGCCACATCGTGCCTGAAGAGTGCTGTCAGTGACTCACCCTCATTGAAACTCCTGAACACATGCTGAACAAGTAAAGATTCCCGGCAACAATATTCCAAGACACACATCAACACGAGCATGCACCCTCGGTGCAATTTAAGCTAACAATCAAATGGAAACACCGCTCCATGTAGATTGAACTGTTGTGCCAAGAAAGACTTCCATCTCATCTTCAGCTGCTCTCCACGGCAGCACCCTTCTCAAGAGATGGCTGGCCGGGCAGACAACCCAAGCTTGCCTACTTTGACACATTGTTGTTGCCACTCTCGGGTTGCTGCCTGAACTGGCTGGGATATCTGGCCTACTCTGGCCCTTCCCATCCCCTCACACCTGCTGCCCGAATGGGCTGCCACATCAGCGCGTGACATGCTCCAGGTCAGTGCTATGTCAGTGCTGATAGCCGTCAGCCTGGGCAAGCAGCTGATTACAAGAGGGCATACATGTGTGCTTTTGCACCCAGCATATATCCTTTAAAACATCAAGTAACTCTGTCCAAGTCAAAAGCTGATTATGCTGTTCTAACACTTCCCACCAACTTGGGGTGATCCCACAAGGGAAATAATGAATGATGCTCACCCCTTGCAGCAGCCTACTTTACTGGTCTCCAAGAGTATGCTGCAAGAGTTGCCTTGCCATGACATCTTCAGGGCAGTGGATTGCCCACTGACTCTTGCAGTATATCAAATTAGGAACCCATGACACTCGAGAGGCCGACCTGACAATAGCCAAAAGTGCGAATTGTAGTAAGCTGGGACAAGCTGATCTGTGCCTTCCTGTAGTACAGTGAGAATTGGACCACCAGGTTGCCAGTGCAGAGAAACCAGTCATCACTTGTTGACATGCAAACATTCACATTCTACTAATTCACTCGCGTGCTCAGTGCCGAGCAGAGCGCATGCTTTCCAAGGTGGCCTGCCGCATCAGTTCCACCGGTGCTGGCTTGCCGGTGAAGAGCTCAAACTGCTCCGCTTCCTGGCCCACAAACATCTCCAATCCACTGGCAGTAATGCAGCCCGCCTGCTCTGCATCCTGCAGGTATCATATGTTAGGGTTTAGGGTTATGATAAGGTGTTTATAAGGGTCAATTTAGGGTTTTTATTTAGGGTTCAGGGGTATTAAATATCACACAGGTAAGGGACGACCAAACTATAGGTAAATAGATAATAAGCACACACAGTACCTGGGTGGCAGCGCTTTGGTTCTCCAGCCGGTACACTCGCCGCAGCTGGGTGACAGTCGGCTGGCCGGGGGCGCTAATTCGGGAGGGCGACAAAGCGCCGAATGTCAGGAAGCTACCAAACTTTGGCGCAAGAATTCGAGATGCCAGGCCCTTCTCGCCCATCGCCAGTGCTATCACCCGGCGCCCTGCGGGTGTACAGGCATCTCCGCTTTCTTGGACTGTACAAATTTAGACTCACTTTTTCTCTGACGCACAAAATCATACTTTGTTTGAAATGATCTGCACTTTCACTGCTCTGATTGGCGAGTCCGGCTGCGCCACATCTTGATATTAACAGATCTGATGAAGTTTAATGTCCGTGCACATCAAAGTTTTCGGAGCCATGTGTGTACCCAAGATACAGTATAGGATTTTCCGCCGTCGCCGGGGGTAGAAATGAGATGTACCTACTGCAGTAAAGCATAAACCCTAAAATCTAACCCCTGAACCGGCAATGGCGACCGGCCTTGTGACGGCGGAAAAGCCTCCATTGACACATGTGCCACCTATGGCTGTTTTTAACTAAGCAGCTGCCCACACGTTTGGTATGCCAAAGATGACTCTTGTGGCATACCAAAGTGTTTGCACGGACCGCCGGCCCAGGTGTTTGCTTGTGAAAGTCAAGAGACAATTACTAGCAGAGGGATTGAAGGCGACCTGCAAATTTGCTGGGCAGGGCGAGCATGCGGGCAGAGTGCTCAATGCGCTGGGGCATTGTGGCCAGCTTGGCAATGTCGGCCCCGGACTGAAACATGCCCTCCACAAAGGCCTCCAGGACCTCGTCACTCGGTGTCTCCGTGTAATCATGGTGCGATAAAATGAGCTGTGTGCTAGATGGCACCTTTCCATGGCCTGCGCAGTATCCGGGAAAGTATCTCAGCATCCTGAGATACTCCATTCGTGCATGAGAATGAGCACACCATTTCCGGTGCTTGAGAGTTCTCAGCACAACATGATGCTGGGCACTCAAGCCTTTGCACCTCAACAGACAATGAGATTATTAAAGCCGTGCATTACAATGCACGGATACAACAGGCGTATGGGCTAGGTGAATGGCAAGAACCGTCAAGGCTTCTGTCACACTCATACACAACTTTCAAAACAAATATGAGAGCGCCAGGATTTCGGATGTAGCCATGCGTTGGACAATAACGGCCTTGAGAGTAGCACAGGTAGCACAACTGCTGCACACATTAGGTAATGTACAGAAAGTCAAGTTTTGCCGTGCGGTACGCCATGATTGTCCTGAAGCTTCTGCATTGAAGTGTCAAGGCGCCATAGTGGGTGACAGGAAGGGGAACTCACTGGCAAAGAAGGGCTCCGCTGCAAGATACTCCACATCGACATACTGGGCACCAAGCTCTGCTGCTGTCTTCAAGGCTGCCAGTCTCGGCGGCTCAGGCCCCGTGTATTGACCCCTGCACAAGGACATGCCATATTGTCATGCATGACACCATATCAATACCAATCACCATATGGTGATTCCAAGCTGTGCATGCAGACGCTACTTTTCACACACCAGTCCAACTGAATTGTGAGAACCAGCTCACTTAAGGAATGGACTGGCAGTTTTGTTGTTTGCTGCACAGTCCAGGCTTTCTGTGCTCTTCAGGATCACCGGCTCGATGACTTCAGCAGATCAAAATACTGTGCAAAGGATCTTGTCTGTTTACGAATCAGGAGCTTACGTTTCCCAGGCAGGTCTGAACGTGACAATGGCTGGAAGCCCTGCCGCCTCACAGCCTTCAAGCAACCTTTTCAGAGATGGTGCAGGATCGTAGAGATCCATGTCCTTGAGGAAGTCTACTCGCAGCTCCAGAACGTCCGCCCCGATGTCTGCTGCTTCCCTGATCTCTATCAAGGCTGCATCCAGTGTGTCTGCAATCACGCTGCAGCACGCCCAAAACATCATTTAGGGAATGCCAAATGCCGGCGTTGAGATTCTAGCTGGCCACTGAGCACCCCTAGCACGCAGGATGGCACAATGCAAAGCACTCCATGTAGCAGGTGCACCAGTCACGCACGCTCACCTCGTGCATATGAGAGTAGAGTTTTGCAAGGGAGAGACTGGTGAGGAAAGCTCCAAGGTTTGCACGGCAGAGGCCGTCACAGTGCTGCTTTTTTGCGTGCTCGGTGCTGGGTTGAAGGAGCACGCTGAGTGGTGAAGCAAGCGCTTCTGGCGTGCTAATCGCTCTTTTACTACGACTGATGGTGATACCATGGCCTTATAAAGTGGTGCATGTGACTGCAGGTGCCCAATTGACTGTCGCCCGATGCTCATGCTCCGCCATGCCGAGTTAACTACGAGCCTGGAGCCTCTTTGAGGAGACAGGCACCCTACTACTGGCAATTCAAAACACGACATAGCTTCACTCATCCCACAGTGCAGGCTTTCTCTGCTTGTGTCGAAATCCTGCTGCAACTAACGTCACAGAGATGACGGACATTCCGTAGGGCTTGGGGGACCCCATTCTTGGCAATGCGGAACGGACGGGAAATTCGCACGATTTGCTTCCTTCAACTGTCCCAATGTGTTTGTTCGAGACTTCCTTCTACTACTACCTGCCTTGTCAAGCTGGGGCTTGCTGAAGGGGGAGTGCTAGCCACGCGGAGCTTGATCTAGGGATCATCAAGGAATGGAAAGCTTCGCACGACTTCTTGTGATGGTCCCTGGTCAAAGTGCGCAAGTGAGAATACTTCATTCATGGGTAAATTGATACTGGTAATAAATTTGTGTCCAGCAGACACCCTGGTATTGTGGTAGGCTCGGCCATGCCGGCTCCAATGCCAGCACCATTTGGCTCGATTCATTGCCCTGCTTGAGCCTCTTATGGCGGTGATAGGTTTTCAGTACCTACAAATGTAGATTACGCGAGGACCTGGCCCTGGTACGTGGGTGTAAGAACGATGATGTTGCAGGCACAGCGGGCACATTACGGACATCCGACCATCCTATGTTCAGCACGACACTTGATCGGGAGGTGAGATACTATGCAATTGGATGCTACGTACCTGAGAAAAATCTAAAAGAAAGTAGCATGATCTCATGCACCGTATTAACTTGTTTTACAGGACAACGGGCCGAAGCTTCCAACTAGTACCAGAGCAGTGGGCCCTCCAAGACCACCGTCGCCACGTAAGAAGGAGAGCTGTAACTATACAAGCAGCTGCTGCAGTTGCAGGTGCATCGGCACCGGAAGAATCAAGAACACGTCACAAACAGTTTGTTGATCGCTTCTTCATCTCCTTCTGTTGATCCCACATTATGTCCTGGTGGATACTTGTCCCCAAAGATGTTGGTGTGATGCAAGATGGCATGTTGTTTGCAGAACGGACAAAGGAACAGATTGTGCTGCAGCCAATATCCAAGATTGAAGGCCATGTCAGGCTGCCCGGCTCAAAATCGCTGTCAAACCGCATACTGCTCATGGCTGCCCTCTCCGAAGGCACCACAGTTGTCAAGAACTTGCTGGTGAGCCCCCAACCACACATCAATCCCAAATTCCTTCACATTAATCCACTCACCTTTCCACACCAGCCACCATGTCAGGCATCATCCTCATCTACCCTTTATGGCCGCATTGCACCCAGTCCTCAGACGTTGTTTTCCTGTATCGGTGCAAATTAAAGTTTAATCACGGCAATGTCCTTCTTCCCTTGTTGGCAGTAACCTCCAGGAATTGTATGCCATGATGCATCTTGCACATCGACATTTTTTTTTGCCGTCGCCGGGGGTAAAGATGAAATGTGCCCACCGCAGTAACGCATAAACCCTAATCCCAAACCCTTAAACCCTACTTTCCACGGCGACGGCGACCGTCCCGACGACGGCAAAAACCCCTCCATCACATCGATGCATCTTTAGGGTTTTGGGCTATTTTAGGGTTAAACCCTAAAACCCTAAACCCTACTATATAGGCTCAGATCGCTGATGGTCACTCTGCTGGTGCAGGACAGCGAGGACATCCGCTACATGGTGAGCGCGCTGAAGGCCCTCGGCATACACTTGGAGGAGAGATGGGAGCAGTCAGAGATGGTGGTGCACGGCTGCAATGGGCGCTTCCCTGTGGAAGGCGGCGGCCTCTTCCTTGGCAACGCAGGCACCGCCATGCGGTGAGCCGCATGTTCAGGGTTCTAATTTGACTGTTTTAGGGTATAGGGGTTTTTAGGGTTTAAGATCCTCAAACCTGCCTCACTCCTCCAGAACAGCAGCTCTTTCTTGGCCACCTCTCGCAAGTAACAAACCCCCACTTTAGGACCCATTTGGGGGATTGACCTGCCCCGGTGGTTTAAAACTTTCTGGCACATGTTGCCTGAGACCCTCAACCAACCTACCCACCACCATAATCTGAAAGTGTGGCTCTCCCCTGCAAGTGGCCGTTGACTTGAATCGTTGCATGAGCAGCAGCCTTGGCAAGCAGTGGCCTTAACAGCCTTGCACACCTCTCTGCGACAGCACCCCAGCCCGAAGTTTAGTGCTCACAGGCTTCAATTTAAGACACAGGAGGCAGTGCATGAGCTTGATGATAGTGCAAGGAGAGACTGCAATGATGTTTGGCATTAAAGAGCTGCTTGCAACATGTGTTTTCATGCTAATTTCTGGCATTAAGTGCTGCATGTGTCTTTGGGTCTGCGCATTGTTACCGACATGTCAAGAATGTTGAGGGTCTCAGACAATGTTGTGCTGCGACAGGCCCTTGACGGCTGCAGTGGCAGCCGCAGGGAAGGGCACCTTTGTGCTAGATGGCATCGAACGCATGCGCGAGCGGCCCATCCAGGTCCGCAATATTAAAAAATTTGCGGAAGTAGAAAAACGTGGATTCAGGAGTTTGCATACTAGTAAACTTTGTCAGAATGAAGAGTTGCAGGCACCATGAGCTGCCACGCGATACACATCAACAACAGAGAAGAGTGCGGTCAACATGAGCAGCATGCGTTTGTGCACATCCAACGGCGTGTCAAGGAGCATTGCAGGGCTCTTGCGGCCTTCTGTAAGCAGTAAGTAGTGAAGGATCGCTCACATGGCGGACAGGCGTGTATGTTTATATTTTTCTCCCCTGCTGCAGGATCTGGTAGATGGCTTGAGACAGCTGGGAGTGAAGGCAGGATGCAGCCTAGGCACTGGATGCCCACCCGTGACTGTGATTGCTGATGGACTGCCTTCAGGCATGGTGCGCCATTGCCTAATCATTCTTGCAAAATTGAATGAGCTGGAAACAGTGCAGCACCCCGTACAGTGCATGCTTTGCTGGGAACTGGTTCCAGGGACACGAACAGTGTGCCAGTTGTTCTTAGGAGCCCCTGTGCTTGATACCATGGCTGATGGCGGCCCCGACATGCCAACTCTCACGCAATGAGCCCTCAAGCCGGACTGGTTGTGAACATTATTCTCCATAATTTTGCATCAGGTTGAGCTGAGCGGAGCTGTGAGCAGCCAGTACCTGACCGCACTGCTGATGGCGGCGCCCCTGGCAAAAGGAGCAGAAGGAATCACCATCAAGATCCGCGATGAGCTTGTGTCTCAGCCCTACGTGGACATGACCATCCGCATGATGGAGCGCTTCGGTGTGAAGGTAAATCAAGCCCTTCCTCTCATGCATTTCTTTAGAGCTACAGCATGCTTCTTACCTGTGCTGCAAAATCAAAACATGGGCTGCTTTTAGACCTCACCAGGAAGATGTTCTTCCCTTTTACATCTTCAATGACCAAAGCGTGTGGCAGCAGCAACCGATGCATGCAGACTCCCCTCACTGTTCATCGTTTTGGTAGGATCCTTACATAAGGTGTGACCGTCCTTTGGCGATGCCTTGACCTGCAACAATTCTATTATGAATGTGCAGGTAGAGCGGTTGGATGGCCTGCAGCACATGCACATCCCTTCTGGGCAGACCTACGTGTCACCAGGAGAGGCTTATGTGGAGGGAGATGCCTCTTCGGCTTCCTATTTCCTTGCAGGTGCGCTTCCTTGAGATTCTTTCAACCAAAACACTGCTTGGGTGCCTGAAATTGGCAGCAAAGACCATTACAGGAGGGACTGCTACAAACTCAAATTTTTTTTGCTGTGATGGTGCAGTGCAAATCAGATGCATCTTACAAGTTCAGGAGGGGCTGATGCACGATGCTGCCAGTGTCAATTTTAAGCAGAAACTGAAATCAGAAAGGAAGCACAAACCGCACCGTGCAAAATGGATTGAATGTTCTGATGCATGCAGGAGCAACAATAACAGGTGGCACGATTAAAGTGGAGGGGTGCGGCTCAGAGAGCCTGCAGGGGGATGTGCGCTTTGCTGAGGTCATGGGCCTCATGGGCGCTGATGTCAAATGGAGCCCCTATTCCATCACCATCACAGGTGACCTCCTGTTCTGAACTGACAGAAGACACCACCACTCATGAGCTATGCGCAAGCTCACCTCACCTCAATCTGTGGCCAGACCACAATATCTTGGAGCAAGACATTGACATCACTCACCTCAGCCTGTTGCCAGACCATAATATTTTAGAGCGAGGCATGTGATCAGCTTCATTTTGTCCAGATGCTGCAATGCAGTTTATTGCTAACTTGATTGCTAACTTTTGCATCGCTCAGGGCCTCCCCCCGGCGAGCTGCACGGCGTCGATCATGACTGCAACGACATCCCCGATGCCGCTATGACTCTTGCGGTGGCCGCGCTGTTCGCGCATGGGCCGACGCGCATCCGCAACGTCTACAACTGGCGCGTCAAGGTGAGCCAGCAGTACTTTTTTGGGTTCGGTAGAAGTTGTGGGTGGGAAGCAGTGTCCTGCTGGTTACACGTATTCTAACCAGGCTGCAGGGGCATTATGCCATTTATGCAGCTGAAACATTGTGCTGACAGCTGCAGTGGCTTTGGGTTACAAAATCTCGCGGTAGCACAGCAGGAGAGATAGAGGACTGAAGCAACAGTTGGAACGCCTGGAAACCCAGTGCTCGACTAGAAGTTCCAACGTTCCTGTCATATGCTGCTCAGCTGCAGGGATGATGACAAGAGAGGTCCATTTCGTGCAGGAGACCGAGAGGATGAAGGCGATCGTGACAGAGCTCAGCAAGCTGGGCGCCCAGGTAGAGGAGGGCCGGGATTACTGTGTTATCACACCACCTGCTAGGCTGCAGCCCACGGCAATTGACACCTATGACGACCACAGAATGGCGATGGCGTTTTCACTGGCCGCATGTGGAGATGTGCCCATCGCTATCAATGACCCCCGCTGCACCCGCAAGACCTTCCCGACCTACTTCTCAGTCCTGGAGAGCGTTGCATGCAGGCCCCAGGCACCCTGGGAACTTGCCTCCCGCTTCTGAATTCTTCGTTGGGTTTGCACTTAAATGTAAAAGTGAGATCTACATGGAATTTAAAATGCAGAAGAGATTTTACACCAGCTCATCATGATGCCGACTGGAGGCGACTGCCAGTACACACTGAGGAACAGAGTTCAGGAGGTGCTTTAGTACGCACACTGTGACAGGCTACTCGGTTGAATTTATGACCTTATTTTTATTCTTTGCTGCCTGCCACACTTGCGTCAGGAGCTGCCGCGAGACTGTATATTGAAGGAAGGATTTTCAGATATTGCACAGGTCTGCAGATGCCCTTGATTGGAGTTGCACAAGAAGGGCGGGCCATGGTCCCATACGCTTTACAAGCTCTAACGGAGTGGAGTATCTTATATGTGGAGCGTACGCCAGCTAGCTTCCATCTCCTGAGGCCATCACTGCGATGGGATGATGTTCTAGTGCCTATAACGTAGACCATTAAGGGCAATTGGGAGTAATGTAATTTAGTGTGGCCAGTAAGGTTAGGATAGTACAGTTTTTGTCCTTGTGACTCATGAGGTACATGGCACACAGTGTGTATCTATGTAGACTTGTCTCGGACCTGCACTGCAGGACACTTCAGAACGAAAGTTCTTGTGATGAAGCATGCAAAAATGTATTGCGTTCTTTTGCTCTCAGTTTTGTTTGTGTTATTGAGGATCAGCGCTTGTAGTGCTCGAAGCAGACTTCAGATACTTTCAGTTGTGGCTTCCGAAGTTCGTTTGTTGAGCAAACGTTTCTTGAAACGGACGGCATCTCAATGGAACTCGCATTGACGTAAAGCTCTGTGGTTCAGAGTACAGATACCGATGCATCACAGAAACAAATGCAAACTCAAGCATACACTCCAGTTCATTTCAGTTGCGGAAGAATCGACGTATCAAGGAAAGCAAATTCACTTTTCCTGCAAAGGGTTTCCGAAAGAGTCCAAGTTTGCGTGTCCGTGATTGTAGCATACAATTTCTTGCCGTTCGCTGTAGTTCGTACAAAGAACTGCCTCTGCCCTATTATATGCTTAAATTCAAACGGAGAGCTTATCATAAAGCTGGCGAAGTTGTTGCCGAACTTGCCCAGTGGGAGATTACACAGGGGGCTGAAGCAGTCAGAACGGACGTTTTGAATCTACTTGCCCAACAACTTCCACGCGAACGGAACAATCTGCGTCTAAAAGTGAAGTGTCAAAGAGTTTAGAAAACTAGAAGGAGCCTTCCGGCAAGGGTACGCCGATTGGTTTTCTGGATTTCTCGCCAGAGACATAGACGGGCCAGAAAGAAAACCAAACCTAAAGGTCCAGAAGCCTGAAACATCTGCTATTCAGATCGGCAGTATACTACTGATTGGAGGTTGTGGGACAATAGCAAAAGACTGCTGGTGAGTCTCCCATTGCTGCCGCGTCCGTAATGGAGTCATACAGGCTTTTGCTTCGAAGCAGGAAAACCACCTGAAACACTTACCTGCTTCACTGTTCTTTTAATTTGCCTTCACAAGAAATTGCTGTGCATTCCAGGCAGGTCATACCGGGGCACCCAGTGTTCAATGGGGCAGCCACGGCATGGGATCTACAATGCTGGCCAACCAACGACATGAGCCGTCTGGTCTGTACAGGCTTGGCTCAGTGATATAGTTACTGCAAACAAAAGCCGTTCTTAGGAGTCAGTCAAGCCGGACCGTCTGAGGGGGAGCACAACCGGCCACAATCCTCGGAACAACAACCCTGTCGAAGGCTTGCGCAGTTCCTGCGACAAGAGCCCACCATGCCTTCGAGGAAAAGGTGAGGCACTTCATAATTCCTTGGATTACATAAGAAGACGAAAATTGTAAATTGACAGGGATAGGCAGAAAATTGACTTTCGGCTGGATTCTGGCCGGCTGCGTTGGCTGCCGTACTGGATCGGCCCCAATCCTCCGTGGCACCATCCACGAGCGCTCATCTTGGCAGAGTCTGTAGAGAGCCGCCCCAAGTTTACTCCAACAAGGTAGCCGATGCAAGGTATTCGACTGCAAGTTTAATCTAGCGTTAGACCGAAGACACGTTTCAGGTGTTCAGTCGAGCGTCCAGGTCCCTCGGCTCGGTCTTATCTCCAAGGTGGGCTCCGTGAGTTCTCGGTCAAGAGAGTCTTCTCTGAGTCGAGGAATTTAATATGGCTCACACTAAGACATGTTGTGGTTGTGCAAACCGTAAATGATTGCCACTTCCAGTATCCCGCGTTCCTGTCCTATCAATGGCCCATTTGACCGCCATGTCCCATGTGTGACGGCGCAAGACATGTCTCGCAGAACGGCAGGACTCGGCCCCCTTTCCTCAGTATACGCTCATATCAGTGTGATAAATAAACAGACAGGCGTTCTTGGTGCAACTCCTTGCTGTGACTTCAACTGCGGCCGCAGGTGCTTGTGGGACGGCCGGTACGCGAGTTGCTCCCTAATTTTATTCATTGAAAGCTGCTTTGTGTGGCGCACAGATCCTTCTCGATGTCCGAATCACGCAAGAAAGGGTCGAGGCAGAAAGCTTTTCGACAACGCCAGAAGGTACAGCACTCAATTTTTGCAGCCGTTCGTGAATATTGTTATATGCATTTCGACGACCACATCGTGCAGAGCTGCGGTCTACACAGCACTTCTGGTTGACAGGTCATATCGTCGATTGAATGTGTTCAGGAGAAACAGCAAGCCTCGGAGCGTCAGCTTCAGCAGCTATCCGAGCGGGTGACTGCTCTCCAGCTTGAGCGGGACCAACTACAACGTGCTCTCAGTACAGCTACAAATGAAGGTTCGCAGGTGTGCATTTCACTTGAAGTCTGCCAACTTTTCTGCTAACTGACATGCAGCTGGTGCGACATTGTTCACGTGGCTTTGCTGTCGTACAAGAGTTTGAGAATCCCTGACAATACAGTCGAACCCTGTGCTCTTTGAAAGCGAAGTTTTCTCCTACTGCTGCTTTCTGTATTGCTGGTATATTCTGTCGGTATTGGCATTGAATTGCAGTGTCATTGAAATGCATTGTAGAAAGAGGGACTCATTGCAACTTGAGACTATTATGTGAGTTCTATCCAACTAGTGCAGGACCTGCTGCAGAGAGCTCTGGCAGTGCCACGAGCAGAGGCTCCCAGGTAACAGTGTTCAGAGAAAGACTGACCACCATTACACACAGATGCTCCTCTTTTTCACATTTGATATGTCGGAACAATTTCATTACTTTCTGGGATTGGGGAGATTGTTGCCTAGCATTGGAACACAACAGCAGAGAATTGTCGCCACAGAGAAGGCGCCATTGAAAGTCGCATGTTTTTTGTTAGCAAGTCATCACAGAGACAATGCTGATCAACACAATGGTGTGCAAAGAGAAGATAAAATTTAGCTGCACTTCCTGGGCAGTTTAATGGTGTATGTACAGGGCATCAGCCATACGGGCAGGATCACACGGTGATAAAGCCGCTAATGTTTTTTTTTTGGTGAGTGATTTCTGGTGTGATGCAACAGGGCGCCGGCGCAGGCAGCGGCGAGCAGGAGGCGCCAGACAATGATGAGGTGGTTGCAACCTTTTGCTTCGGGGAAGCTGCCCCGCAGCTGCTGCTCACCCAGCGCGAAGCCAGGGCCCTCTCTGTCAACGCCATGGCAAACATCTGGAAGGTGTGTCCTCCCCTCTGATATTTTGGAATGTGCTCTCTTGGCATGACCTTATGTGGATGTCTTCTGGATCATGGGAGAGTATATTCTTCATCCAGCGCATGGTCCTTGTGTCAGTCAGTCAGTCAGTCGATTTCACCTTTTCCAGCCACCGAGGGCTGATCAGATGTGTGCATTATCTACTGACCCTGTGAGGAAAGAGGCATGTTGAATGCCTCCTGATGTGTTGCACAAATTCTGTTATGCTAATAACGAGGTCCCTGCACTGCAGATACTGGTGCATAAGATGGCCTGGTGCCTGGACCAGATGGCCTTTGCTCCAATGGACATTCAGCTACTCATAGAGGTGTGAGTTTGCTCTCACCATCGGTTCACCCAACTTGGCAAAACTTGTTTTTAGAAAGCTGAAGATTGGCTATTTTCTTGCGTTCGCAAGCACTGTCAGACGCAAGCCCGCATAAATGTATTCTCATTTTGAGTTCTCTTGGGAACTTTCCATCGAGGTTTGTCCTGTGTATCGGGTTTTGTTGGTCCCCAAAAAAAAGAGACTGATGGAAAAGGTGTGCTGCGCAGAGCTTGGTGCATGAAGCCATCGCACTGATGTGGGTGCTGGTGGAGCACAACCTTCGCAACCTCAACACGCTGGTAACAATCAACATAGAAACGCCGACAGCGCCGCAGTCATCCTCCAGCGACCCAAGAGACTGGCCCGCGATCCTGGTGAGGCCAGCCTCTGCAAATTTTAAATTAAGCGTCTCATTAGTGACTGGGGTGTGTGTGCCCTCTGGGATATGCCGTAATCCCATGGACTTCTGCATTGCTGTGCCTTGCTCGGAGTTGGACTGAGGGTTCAGCCTAAAAAGGCTTAGGGTTTAGGGGTGTAGGGTTTCTCTGAACCCTAAATTGGCAATCGCCCAGGACACCAGCACCTCCCGAAGAGAGGGCTGATGAGACAGGGGCTTTCGTCTTTACCTATCTTCTAATGTGTGGTGATGATACACGACAACTCCCAAGTCAGTAAATTCCTAAACCCAAACTAGTGATTGACAGTCTTTTTACTTACCCTTTCAGGGCCCCCAGCAGGAGTCACAGGACAGTGGGTTCTGCTGGTCAGGCAGTGCTTCCTTTAAGGATTTAGTTTAGGGTTTAGGGTAAACCTAAACTTAAACCCTAAATAAAAGCCATTGTGGCTGTTTCCTATAGCCCCGCAGGGCAAAATTTCGCCACAAACCACGTAGTTTGTGGCTGGTCTGGCTGAAAACATTAGTATATTGGAGCCACCCTCAGAGACTGTGGCTCCTTACATTTCTGAATTAATTTACGTTCCAATATACTCCAAATCGTCACGTTCTGGGCCCGATTAATTTAATTTTGTCACATTTGCAAAAAACCGCCACTGAAAAAAGCACTGGACTAGGTCAGGGATAGACATGAAAGCGCCTTCTAGACAGCGAGATAGCGAGCAGCCTATATATTTTTGTTAGGGTTTTAGAGTTTAGGGTTTAGCAACTCGGTTGCTGTTGCAGGCAGCCATGCAGCTGCAAGAGGGCCAAGCGGAGCAGCTGCTAGCCACAAGGCGGACGCTGCTGCACGAATTCGGCATCCTGTTTGCAGAGAGGGACCGGCTCTGGGTTCAGCTTCAGGTTCGGACCTCAACTCAAACAGCTCACCCATGCAGAAGCTGGTGTCAAAGCTTAAATGTGAAACATATATTTGGGGTTTAGGGCTAGGATTTAGGGGTTATAATTATAAGCCTTCTGGGTTGATGTTGGTACTGCATCTTGAGCATTCACCCCAATATCCTTTGAAAAAGCTTTTGCCTTCATCCACCCTCACGCTAGACCCAGTTATGCCTTCAACTGCGAAGGGTCACATTGAGCTGTAGGGTACATGGCTCGGGGTTAAGGAATCAAACGACACACTGCTGCCCTGCAATGCCCCTGTGTTGAGAACAGGCTGCTGCCTGTCTGTGACATTTTCCCCTACTGGTCACAACCTTGCTCACATGACAACTCCTGAAGGTTCAGGGTGCCATGAAATATAAACCCTAAAACACCTGAAATGTAAACCCTAAAATACCTTTTAAAAAAACCTTGAAAAAGTAAAATTTTGACAGAACATCGAGGATGTGGAGGAGAGCACCGAGGGTGCGATGACGCGCTTTGCCGAGGCGGCCGGCCTCATGGAGCGGCTGCGCGCCAATGTGAATTCGCTCCACACCTGCAGATCCTTCCACATCTCCTACATCTACACCAGGGTGCAACCCCTGCTGCTCCATGATGCCCGTTGTGCCGAGTAGATTGCCAAATTTGCCAAAGTTGCCAAAAGTTGCCAATTGCAAAAAGTTCTTTAGAGAACTGTTCACCCAGAAAAGTTGGAGGTATTGCAGGCATGAAGTCCGCATGGGCTGGAGTTTGTGGCTGGAAGTTGTAAATATGAAGAGAACCGGCCACATCTGACTTGTGTGTCAAAGCTGATGTTGCGGTTGCACAAGCTGCTCAACCACTTGCAGTGTCGTGGTGTCCTTCAACTAGACACCAGACTCAGCTTGTCTCACATGAAGCAATTTGCCACTGGTACAAGTCATGATCATGGCAAGGAGAAATCTAGCTAACATGCTGAAAAGGCCTTGTCATATTTAGGGTTAAGGGTTTTTATATTATTTAGGTTTTTGGGTTGTATTTGTATGTAAAGGGCACCGTTCTTCTGGCTGTAGGTGCTTTCGCCGGTGCAAGTGGCACGCTATCTAGTGGCGTGCATGCCGATGGGCCCCGACATGCTCTCGCTGCTGACGTGCTTGGCCATCCAGAGCGACGAGCCCTCCACGGACGAGCTGCTGCGCGCCGCACGCCCCGGGACGGCCGCCATGTCAGGCGCCAGTTCAGGCTCGGGCGCCAGCTCAGGCGCCGGCGCCAGTTCAGGCAGCGGTGCCAGCTCTGGCCTGCCCCCCTGCCTGGCCGGCGACTGGCGCCAAGCCCTCGAACAGCCGCTGCGCGTTCTACACGCCTGGCCGCACCGCGCCGGGCCGCCCTTTGGACCCGGGCCGACTCAGCAGCCGTTTATCCCGAGACCTATGTCTGGGCCGATGTGACGCCACGTGCGCCCCTTTGCATCTGTGCGGCACATGGTACTTTGATGTCCTGCACAGGGTCACATCAGCCCGGCTAATTTCTCCACAGCCTTTGGTGCAGAAGGCAAAGGACTGATGCTACATTCGGTCGTGAGATACCAGGCGCAGTCGTAGTGCACAGGTAAAGAGTGGCTCAGGGCATTTGTTCGGACGCTGCTGTGGTCTCGCACGGCAGGCCATCTTAGTGGCTGCAGCATCTGTTGCTCTTTCAGGTACCAGTGCCAGATCAGGTTTGGAGTGGGAGCGCCTACTCATCACATGCACCGCACTGTCTGCTTTGCTGCTGCGATCTCTGCTTGTTGGACATAATGGCTTTTTGTTTTCATTATGTGTCGGCACTAGGTGGCACTGATTCTCCTTGCAAATCAGGCATAGATGCAAGGTCCAGAATGTCCTGCTCAGACATTCCAGGAGTTGAGGGGTTCCAATAGGTTCTGAGCAGCTGCTGTGGGAAGGACACAAGCACTGGGGGTGTGTGCCATAGGCGTGAGGTCGCACTCTTCGTGTCTTCGTGTTTTAGTAAACACTTGTCAATTGAGCAGAGCCTGAGATTTGCGCGGAGTGTTTGGTAAGACCTTTCACAACCTGATCTGGCCGCAGGAAATGTTGCTAAGCAGGCACATCTGCCCAGCTAGATTAGTTCTCTCAAGGGTGTGGCCGACTTTGGTATCGGCTCCACTGTTTGTTGGGAGCAAACCTCTGGCAAACCTGTTGTCTGGCAGAGCAAAACGGCTCAGTATTGAATGAGACTGAATGATATTAGGATCCAACAGAATGATATTAGGATTGCAAAGTTTTTGACTGAATGCAAGAATATGAGAAAACACTGAGATAGGGCAGCAAAAGGCTGCCAAAAGACCAATGAGCCTCAGGTGGCTCCCGTGGGTCTCTAAAATGTAATAATAATAATAATTGAAATCTAATGGGGTTCTCAGTCCAGTGGCTGCTGCATTGAGAGTTCGTGGGAGCATGCCATGTTTTGCTTCCTGCCTACGTGCTACTCAAGGTTGGCTTAAATTGCGTTTATTCAGCATGGGAAGTAAGGCCAATGACCATTTTTGAGGACGCGATCGATGATGTTGAGCGCACAGCTAACTTTGTGATTGCAATGTTCTCCAGATGGCAGCAGTTTCAGACCAGCCAAGCTTCAAACTTTGGCTGAACTGGCAGTCTGACAAACACTCCTTAATAGGTGTGGACGGCACTCTTGCTATGATTTGCGTGTGGGTTCCAAGCAGGGGATTTGTGCCACGCAGCCTGCAGCTGGCAGCTTCACATGCTCATTCTGCTAAACACTGC
This sequence comes from Coccomyxa sp. Obi, assembly GCA_020887355.1. NCBI lineage: Eukaryota > Viridiplantae > Chlorophyta > Trebouxiophyceae > Coccomyxaceae > Coccomyxa > Coccomyxa sp. Obi. Next base: position 2,713,857 of record AP024993.1, on the reverse strand, counting down.
CCTGGGAGGGAGCAGGGTAAAATCAATTGTTGTTTGTTTAAAGCATGTCAAACTTGGGACGTGTGAGCAAATGCTTGTAGCGATGCATTGGAGAATTTTGTCAGAGGTTTGCAGCAAATTATTTTACACTATTAGAAGCTGCCTGAATAAAAAAATAAAAGGTGAGTTTGAATCCATGCACAAGTTCCTATACGCCATCTAGGTGTGATGTCCTAGAGCATACACAGGATGTCAGAATAGACACCAAAAGAAATTGGGCACTGCAATGGGCTCAGTCACAGCTTCCAGTAACGCTAATGCTAACACTAAATGCTTGAAGCCAAGACTTCTGCACGCTCATGATCACCCAGAGACACACAGCCCATACTGCAGCACAATGCGCAACAAGACCTCAGCATATAAATATCATTAATAGTTGAGCAACTCTCGAGCTGCCACATCAATAAGGCCTACTTGAGCTGCCCAGTGCCAACGAGAATCCCTCAAACTCTATAACCCAGCATGCTCATTGTTTGACCGTCTGACAGAATCCCAAATGGTCTTCCTACATGCCATTTGATACTATCCTGACATTATCATACTATTATGATAATGTTTTGCCTCTGTCAACAGACAGCCCACCTATCTGCCTACACCTATATGGACAGAGACCACACCGCCCCAATCGCTATATCCAGGGCACACAAAATTTCATTTCAAGCGACAAAGATATTTGTACTGCCGTGCGGTAATATCAGCTGGGAATGCGAGAATAAACGGAGAAAACTGGACAATTGTCGCCATACATACCAAGCCCACTTCGGCTGTGTGCTTCAAAAGCTTCGGCCTCCGCGGAAAGCAGGCTCCCCTAACAGTCCTTGACTAGAGCACATCCTACATGTACAAATTGATCAGTATTGAGCGCTGCGGCAAGTTTACATGCATCCCAGCTGTCTAGTGTGCTCCCTATATAGTGCTGTGGGCTCGTTCCCAGCTCACACACTGCTCTAGTTGCTATCTACTCACCTGCTATATTTTTCTAGCAAGAGATAAAAAAGGTTCAACTCAGTTGCACTGTCCAGAGTGTCTTTATAAATTCTTTGACAGCAGGGCCTGTATAGGCCGTTCACAGCAAGGAGGAGTATCTTTGGCAATGCACAGCATGCACAGCATGCCTGGGCCTGCCCGTCAGGCAATCATGGATCCCAGAGGGCCCAGGTACCTCTCCAGCTCTGGGGAGAAGATCTCATGGATGAGGCACATCGGCTCCCTATCGCGCCAGAAGATGTACTCCCTCCCCCAGAAAGGCCCCTTGTGCCCAAATCGCCTGCAGCACGCACAACAGATTGTTAGCTAATTTTCTGGACAAATTTAAAACTTGCAATGAAAGTATTTGGAAACAAAGAAAATAGCAAACCATCTAATAAACCATCTGCTCGCCTTGTGGCAAACTCCTGTTCATGATGTACAAATCACAAGCATGTGCCACTTCCCCCCAGACCATGCTCAAAGTACAAATCCAGCATTCAGAAGTGCACAGTCTTCGTGGTGGGACTGTCAAAGTGTTGCATTCATGCTAGAGCCACCCCAGGAGGACCGCAGCTCCGCACCTCTCAAGGTCGGCAGAGTGTCCGCAGTACAGTTGCGTGATGTCGCTGTAAATCTCTGTGCGGTTCGAGGACAGGTTAATCCAGATGGGCTTCTGGGTTTCTCCCAGGTACCGGGAAATCTGGTTGGTGTTCCACCAGCTTGTTGCGCACACCAGCACCTTACCATCAACATTCAAGTGCACCTGCACAGATCATTTAGATTTGAATTGCAATGCAATATAGAAAGCAACACAGGGTTAGATATGAGCAGGTAAGTTGAGCAGACATAACGCCATGGGTCAGGCCGAATGTGAGACCAGGGCAGTTCAGAATATGCCGTGCAGCTGCATGACTCAGTAGTGACTTGAAGGACCAGCAAAGTATGAGGAAAAGAAATGCCATTCAGATTCCAGCATGCACATGAGTATGCCCCTGACACGCCATGATCTTAGCTGCTATACATGCAGAAAGGCCGGTGGGTTCCTAAGCCTTAGTACGTTAGTAACGTTTAGTAAAGTAGAAGTCGCACCTCGCGCTGAGACCTCGGCCCGGGGATGACTGAAACATTGTCGGGCACGCCAGAAGTATCCATGCCGATGTCAAATTGCTCAAGAGCATCCTGCACATGCATACACTGAGGTAAGACAGGGTAGCAAAAGGCTGCCAAAAGACCAATGAGCCTCAGGTGGCTCCCATGGGTCTCATAATAATAACAATAATAATAATAATAATAATAATAATAATGATGATGATGATGATGATGATGATGATGATGATGATGATGATGATGATGATGATGATGATGATGATGATGATGATGATGATGATGATGATGATGATGATGATGATGATGATGATGATGATGATGATGATGATGATGATGATGATGATGATGATGATGATGATAATAATAATAATAATAATAAATGATGAGATGTTGCGGGTCACAGCTCAGTTTGGAGTAGACAGCCAACGACCAATGAGCAAAATGGCTTCCAACGGGTATCTAAAATGCACGGGTCAAAGCTGCAACAGATGTTCATGCACAGCTGCTTTCCGGTGGTTGACAGAGCAAGTAGGCGAAGATCTACTAGATCTTCAAGGCTAGATTGCAGGAACATACTCCTTCAGTATTTGAGAGGGCACCACAATAATACAGGATGCTGCAAATATTGTCCGCAATGTACATTGCATATTTGTCACAACAGTGTTGCAGCTTCAAGACGCACCGTCTCCACCATTTGGCCTGTCATCAACTGCAGGTGACGGGTGACTGAGCCATCACTTAGCAGCGCGACCCTCCAAGTTGGGCTCAGAGCAGGCGACAGACTGTGATTGGCCGCTTGCTTCCAGGTTCCCTGCCGCAGTGCAGCAATAGGAACTTGATACCGTACTTTCCATCTTCCATTACACTTCGTTTGATACTATTACATACTTCAGAGGCGACTTGGGCGCCACCCAAAGCTCACTGGTCTGCTGGCAGTGATCCACATCATGCCAGGCATTGCCAACTAATCTTCAGTATCCGATACTTCCGAACTACAATGAGTCATTGTTCCCACAATCAAAGAGACTCTTGAAGGTCTCAGCTTGCTTGAAGGATCCGTACAAGCGCCCCACAAAATTTAGAGCATACATTGTCATCTTTTGATACTCTGAGGACCTTTTTAAACGGGTGTGTTCCCCCAACTGTATTGCTGTCACACTGTTCACCCCTCCGAATCTTGGGTAGTGTTCACGCCTCTGCTACTCCTGGCACTTTGCAGGACCAACTGGTGGTAGCCGCTTGTTGACATGATCAACACTTGGCATTGTTGTACCACTGCCAAGAAAGACAACGAAACAGCAGCACCTGTGTTCGTGTGAGGTGACCGTAATCGGCCAGTTTCTTCCAGGGTTCCCTCCAGCAGCGACACACCATGACACAGTATTCTGGTGCATTCCAGGCATAAAACGTCCTAACCTAACAGACACCTGCCAAAGAAGGGGCTGCTCCATCGAGTGACGCCAGTCTGTGCCGTGATCCGCGGGCATGACTGATGTGATGCCGCCGTTGGAGACCCCCAGACGCGGAGACAATCTGCTTGAAGCCCAAGAACTGGAGATGTCAAGAAGTACAGGTGACTTGCGAGTGCAAGTGTTACTACGCAATTCATAATATAGCGCTTGCGGGAGCGCGCTGCATATTACCATCGTATCCTGTAGGAGTAACACCTGGACGCTAGGTGAGTCCTTTATTAGCAATGACAATAAAGTGCAAAGGCAATATGGAAAAGGCAATATGAGTAAGACTGTACACTAGCAGCGGACGCGCTCAAAAAGCTCAGGTCCACGCGGAGCTGACGGCCGAGAAATCGAGGCTGCCCAAGCTACCCGCTTGTGCCTAACCATATCCGCACGTGCATCCAATGGGCCGCTTTCACGCGCCCCTCCTCAGGGCGTCCGTAAAGACTTCAACGTGCGTGTTAGCACCTCTGGTGTGTGACCTTCTTCTTCTTCTGGAATATGGCTTAAGAAGGCAGTGCTGCTGCTGCCTCATGGAGCTGCATGTGAACTTTACCACTTCCTGCATGTGAACTTTACCACTGCCCAAAGCTTCCCAGGACACTTTCTGAGGAAAGTGCCTCAATGTGCTGTTGCATACATGCAACTTGCATTTTGTTTGCTTCGGTTGCTGCCAGCGTCCAATCACTCATCATGATTGATGCAGGAAGTGCTTTTGTGCCAGTCAACATGCATACACCAGCGCTAGCGCTCGGGATGTGTAATCTCTTTCTCCCTTATTGCCAATGGTCGCTAGTTGCGCAACCCTTTCATGCCAGCACTTTTGCAGCACCTTCGGATTTTACTGGCTGACAGCCTGTGATTGCTGCTGCAGGGAAGGAGAGAATGTACCAGGTTGCCGAGCCACCCCTCTGTAGAAGAGACCAGAGCTCTTATCACCAGTGGGGGAGACTCCAGATCCTCTGCTGCTGAAATAGTTTGTTTTCATCAGCGACTGGGCCGCAAGAGCGGCAGATGTCTGGACTGATGCGCTCAGACAGTCAAGCATTGCATCAGGGAGTTGATCCAAACACAATCAACGCACCTGGCATTTTTGTTACGGTAGTCTTCCTGCATTAATGTCTAATACCTGGTGCCACCTAGTGCCACCAGTCAGTGACACGGTGTCGAGCTCGAGCCTGCTGGGTCCAGACTCTATTCAAGAGCAGCCACGCACCTCTTGTGCATGTTGCTGCTTTTCCCGCATCGAGAAGATCAAGTTGACACCTGAAGGAAATAGCAGTCTGCTTTCCCAGAGGGCAGACAAATGCTTGGTGACTGCAGTTGACTCTGCCAATGCACGAAAGTGATTACGGTACGTCTGTATGGTGAACGATATCAACTAGGTCTTGTGATCTCCTACCAAATCTGATCAAAGTGTGGTGTGGTCAATATGCCTGTTATATATTTTATGGAGGAACTTGAAGTTCTTGGTTTCCATTCTTTTCTCCATCCCCACCTAGGTTGAACACATTGAGGGACAGAGAACATAGGTTGCTGCCACATGCAAACTAGTTATGTAGACTCCTAGTTTTTCAATCTCATATTTATGAAAATTGCCTGAACAGTCCAGTGTTTGCTGTTGCGAGCGTCAAGTCTTTAGGTGGGTCCAGCAATGCTTAGCCATAAACATACCCAGGCCATATCCCGAGAATCTTCTAGGCAAAAGGCTAGGAAATGTAGCCTCTTGAATATTTCAGAACATGCGTAAAGTTTTCACTACTTCAGCTTGACCGTGAGACAGTGGCATCTGTATGGTGCTGGGCATGTAGTCAATCTGTAGACCTGTCCACACAGGCTCCTGCTGTTTCATCTTGAAAGTGGGCTGGTCAGCATCTCTGAGCTAAACTTGCACAGCCGATTCTTCAGTGTTGCGTCGAAAATCGTTAGGCAGTCTTGACGTTAGTCGTGACTTCGTCCCTGCATGTCCAAGGTTGCATCCGTGCACTAAATGACACAGGTACTAAATTGCGCCTGATGAACCTAATTCTTGTGACGTTTCTATCTGACGCACATTCTCAGACGTACAATACATCACGGATGCCAGATTTCCCGTCGAGCGGGGAGATTTTTTAGCCGCATCAAGATATTTCGGGCGTCCGTCATCATTCGACGACCTAGTGACGCCTAGGTGGTACAATCTCACAAGCCATGATGGATCACTCTGGGGCCGGAGCGAGAAATGGAACAATGCATTGCAGATTAATGAAAATGTTCTGCACTCCTGCTGTCATTCTTCTGAAGATCAGGGTGTCTCTAATGGGGATGAGGTTTTAGGATAGGCCAATGTGACATAGCGTCGCCCAAACAAGTGTTGCTAGGCTGGGAAGGTGTCTGGGAAGCGGGGAAGGCCCCTTTTGAGGAATCTAATTGCCGTACCGGCCGCACGGACGGCCGTTCCATAAACATCCGAGCTATGTGGCCCGTCGGCCACCAGCTCCCGAAGTAAATATCCCAATATATTGATGTTGCACCACTGGAACATTTGCTCCAGCAAGGTTTACGTCGAACATACCTTTTTGTCGTGAAGTACTCTGCGTGCTTTTGGTGGCCTATCTAGCGCCTTTGATGCACCAGCTTTGTGTCCCTCGGGCGGCCTTGTCCTTTCGCAAATGTCTTGCTGAGACAGTGCTTCAGTGGTTTTCGAATTGATAATTTCATATTCAAGGATACTGGCTGCGGCAGCGCTTGACCGTGATTGCCCAACCATGGAGGTTCCAATGTTAGGGGCGCCCGAGACACTTTGTCCTTTTGAGCACGATGACGCTGACTTCTTCCAGTTCCTTGAGGGCTTTGACAGTCAGTTTTCAGCGCCATTTTCCCCTGATGGCAGCGGCAGCGTTGACGCGGTAAGGGATGCAGAACCTAGGGGTGAACCTGGGGAAAGCATGCACGCCACTAGGTTTCTGCCCGAGCTCCACAGGGCCCGGAGCACAACTAAAGCTATCGCTGAGTACAGCGACAATGGTACCGAGTCGGGCGACTACCTGGCGCTGAGCTTTTTCGACACAGCTCTGAGCTGTGCGGGCCAAGACCTCGGCTACCAGCTCCAGAAGCCTCTGCCTCCGACTTCAGAGATCAGCAGTGGCGTCTCCACTGTAAAGTGGCGGGCTGCGGAGCTTAAGACGCGGGCATTGAACCCATTTCTGCAGAGCAGTGACATCGCCTGGGGCCATGGCCGCATTCAGGATCCCGGGCAGTACGATGACCAGGGAACACAAGCGTGGGCACCTGCAGTGCACATGTGTGATAGGGAGGTGCCTGCATTGACGGCAGCCTTTGCTCCAAACTTCAGCGCCACTCCTCCCTTCAATCCAGGTAACACCATTCTGTCGTACATATCAGACTCTCCCTGGAGACTGCCCGCGCACTTGACAGCTCTCGTGCTGCTCTTTTGGAAACGTATTGTATGATCACCCGGAAATGTGCTAAAATATAGATGAGGCAAACTAAGGACTCCTGGACAGTTGGATGTGTCACACCAAAGAACAAGATTTCAGTGTGGCAGGTATGCGTTGCAGGGCAAGGTTCGCCTGGTAGCGTCGTGACAACCACTGCGGATTACAAGGCAAACCTGGATGAGGCAGAGAGCTGCGACAGCTATGAGGACCAGCCGAAAGGAGCTCAACAAAGGACAGGTAAACCCTCGCTGTCCCAAACTGTGGTGCTCTTTCATACTGTGCTACTCTTTCACACTGTGCTGCTCTTTCAACAAGCGCAGCACAATGAGACCCAGACAATGTAGACAGCATTAAGGAATCTACCTCCAACTCAAGCACTCAGCACACTTGTTTGAATGGTGATGTCACAGCCAGTGACTGCCACGCCTGGGTTGTAGGCGGACCAAGGAGGAAGAACACAGAGTGCTGGCGGGAGAAGAACCGGCGCATCCAGAGAGCCTTCAGGCAGCGGCAGAAGGTGCTCAATCATTTTCCCAGCAAGTCATCCATGCTTGCAGACATCCATGCATATACCAAAATGGTGGTTGTAGGCCCCATGGTGTGGCTGCAGACACGCTGTGTGTACGCCCTATGGCCATTTGGCTTTGGGTTTGCCGACCTGTAACATTCATAAAAATGGTATCAAAATGGTGGCTACGGCTCCTTGTCGCCATCACGCTGCTTGATGACAGACTGTTCATGCCTGTGCAGGAGAAGCAGCGGGCCATGGAGGTTGCAATCGAGGAGATGTCAGAGCGAGCTGCTGCCCTGGATCTGGAGAACAGGCAGCTGCAGAAAGCCCTGGAGGACGCCACACGTTCTGTCAAGGTGAACAAGTGCTCATCTCACATGTCAGGATGGTCAAGGCCTGAAACCCATAGCTGACATGTTAGTCGCCCAACATCGCCTCAAGATGCTGCTCTGCCTGCTAATTTCTGCCTCGGTTCCATGTGCAAAGGGCCTTTCAGATTCTGTATTCTGTGGTGATCCCCAGATTGCAATGGATGCATTGTGCCTGTCGCTGTGGCTTGTCATTCAGATGGGACGCTTGGATTTAGCAGTTAGATGGTTTGCATGTGCTCACAGAGAAGCAAGGCAGCTGCGAAGGAGTGCAGCAAAGTGGCCGTGGCGGTGGCCTGTGGAGATGGGGATGCCCCTGTGCAGCTGACAAGCAGTGAGCTGCAGAAGTTCACTGTGCCTCGCATGGCCGATGTCTGGAAGGTGCGGACCCCTCCAAGCCAATAGGCATGAATGCTGCATTTTAGCCTGCCTCCACAAGTGACCGGCATCTGGGACACAAAGATGAGCCCGGCTTTGACATTGCATGTGTGCTTTCCCCCACACTCTCAGACCTGCAACGAAGCGGACACTTGCTGATAAGATGCATGCGATGCTTTCAAAGCATCTCAAGTGTGTTCATGCCCGGTGGAGCCTTTGGAAGTCAATCGCTGGCGTATGGAAGTGTTGCATGCCATTCGCCCAGCTGTGTTGGGACACAATGTTGTTTGCAGTTCTGTCGGCTGCTGCTCGCTGAGACATGCCACTAGCAGTGAAAGGGCTGAATAGGCTCCTTTCTGTATTACCGTTGGTTGGAGTTGTTGATGAGCTAAAATCTACAGGGCTTCTCCTAAACCTGTGTCGGTTTTTCATCATTAGATGAATTCATAGGGTTACTTTCTAATAAAATAATTTCAGGGATTAACTTTGCATGATGTGCATTGCAGGGACTGGTGCGCAACATGGCGGTGTGCTTCCCCGAGGCTGAGCGCCAGCCGCAGGGCCCCTACGCCAGACGCCTTGAGGTGAACCCTTTCCCCCTCACCGTGCGGCGTCAGGACAATCACATCGCATTGGTATCACATGCATCACATTTGTAGCTTCTGAACATGCATGCATGTGTGGCACACGCATCACATTTGTAGCTTCTGTGCATGCATGTGCTACACATGCATGCGTCAGATGTGCAGCTTCTGAACATGCATGCATGTGAGCCAACCCAGCATGAAGGGCTGGGCCATGTTTCTGTAGCACAATGCACTGGCTGGTCGAGTTGGTGCGGCGGCAACAACGCCCTCAATGACTTCTGAATCGTTGCCTGTGCCCTGCGCAGACGCTGGCTCAAGAAGGCTGCGCGCTGATGTGGGCGCTGGTCGACCTGAACCCGGCAGTGCTGGCCTCTTTTGTCAGCTGCGACCTGGAGGCGGCCGCGCAGCGCCCGATCGGCCCCGGCATGTGGTCCTCCATCCTGGTGCGCAGCACCTTCCTGCAGACATGGCTGTCGATTGGTGCTTCATGTTGACTTCTGTGGATTCTGTGGCGCCGAATGGCCTATTACCCCTAGCTAGCTGGTGATCACAACAGGGCTCCCAACATGGCTGAGCAAGTAAGATACTTTTTCTAGGCTCGGAGTCATGCGCTGAGGTATTGATCAACAGAGTGTTTGGTAAATTGCCAGCTGGTGCAATTTGTGTTGAACTCCACACTGACAAGTCTAAGGGTGGGGTACCTGATCACATCTCAAGAGGGTGAGCAGTAGCGCCATACCAAACCATAGCGCAATGGGTGACTGAGGGGTGACTCATGTGCTGCAGGAGCGGCTGAAGCTGAGCCCAGAGCAGCGCTCGGCGCTGGCCGCAACCCGCCGCGCCATGCTGGCAAATGTGGGCGCCCTCCTGGCTGAGCGCAAGCAGCTCGTCGCCCGCGCCAAGGTCCGACTGCAGCCTTTCACTCTCCACAGCAAGTGGTCATGTCCGGTGCATTGTGTACCTGAGCCCTGGCCGTTCTCTCTCGAGCCTTCTGCTTGGACCTGCCAGAACATGGGAGATGAAGCCTGTCATGCTCTGCATGCTTGTGCCCCGATCATACTCTGAGCCCTCTGCTCTGCATGCCCACGGCATGGGAACCGGGGGCTTTGCCATTCTCGGGCTTCGGGGACGCTTCAAATGTATTGTTCTGTGCGAGAGCTGAACCCAATACAATTCGTTGATCCCCAGCTGTATGTGCGCCGTTCATCGATGTTGATCGTTTCAATAATCTCAATTTTCCTGGCTGTGCCATGACAAGTTTCTGTTCTTAGCTTAGCTCAGCTTCTGAGCCATCCCCACATCTGCCCAAACGTTTGTGCGTACCTTTCGGCTGGTCTAAGATAAGAATGTTGATTTGTGAAGGGCGCGGCGTGGGTGCCGGGGAGCAGCAAACTGACCGCGGACCTGCAGCTCGCCGCGCTCGTGGAGCAGATCCACTCCAATGTTGAGGCCATCCAGCTCTGTACCGCCTTCTACATCTCCCACGCTTACATCGAGGTGACTCACTCTTCTTCTTCACTGGCCCCTGCTGAGGTCCCCACCTACATGTCTTCACCACAGATGGTTCCATGATGCCCCGGGATTACGGCGTTACGGCCTGGAGGATGGCAATGACCTCGCCGGCTGTTTGGAAGGCAGGCCTGCCCGCACCTTTCGGGCCAAACTGTTGAATGCAGTTTTGGGTAGATGGCACATCTAGATGTCAGGTAATGCTTGTACATGGGAGCATTACCTTCTTGATCTACGATGCCGAAAATGTTGAGCACTGGGCTTAACTGAGACATGAAGGGGATGTAATGCCGAACTCGTTCGACTGGGTTGGGGCAGTCGAGGGGCAGAGAGTTTGCATGAGTTGGGTAGGGGTCCCTACCATGGTTACTTGGGCGCCTATTTACGGCATGGTACTGATGGGGTGGATGCATGCATGCACAGATCCTGACGCCGCTGCAGCGCGCACTTTTCTCCCTGCAGTGCTACCCATGTGGTATTTCGCATGCGTTTGTAACGCTTCCTGCTGAGCTGGCATTGGCTGCATGCATGCACAGATCCTGACGCCGCTGCAGCGCGCGCGCTTCTTCCACCAGTGCTACCCGTACGGGCCGGACTTGCTCTCGCTCATGTCGGCCGCCGCGTCGGCCGAGAACGAGCCGCGCGCCTCCGAGATCTTCCAAGCCGTGACATCCAAGACTGGCAGCTTCCAGGTGGGTCCTTGTGGCCGTGGTCACCGATCTTGTGTCTTCTAACCATTTCTTCAATAAATTTCATTTCGCCTTCACTGACAGTGGCGCCGCCTACGAGTGCTTGCAAGTTCGTTGTCAGTGGCCACAGGGATTCCATGTTTCGTCCTTCAGCTCTCTGACATTGTTACAGCCCTTTCTCCCTTTATTGGCATGGCATGCCTGCTCGCACTAGGAGGCTCAATCCTCTGCCAGCTTTCAAGTGTTCAGATGCCTCACCTGCTTCTACATAGCTCTGTCACCACGGCAGGAACAGATGTGTTTACTGTTTTTTTGGTTTTTCCCTGCAGGCCACTGCAGAGTGGCGCAAAACACTTGTGCAGCCGCTCTCACGCCTGCGCTGCGCCACCTCCTAGGGAGGCGGCTACGATGCTCAGCATGCGGACCTCACGGCTGCGGACAGCCCCAAAAGTTTTTGTCGGCAATAGGGCGGCGGGGATGTTGGGAGCAGAGAGGTCTTGCGCATGGACAGCACTTATTCAATCCAGAAGACGCTCCTGGCTATACCACCACCCTTTAGTGCGACACCCTCTGGGGGCTGTCGAGCCTCTAATTGGGCCTCTGAAGTCTTGACCATCATCCCAGGGTCATGACCGAATGATGAGCCATTCCAGAGTCAAGACGCTTTAAGCCATCATGACAGAATCAAGACACTTCTCCAGATGAGGCTCTGTGTCTCTGTGGGGGACCCCTGGAGCTTCAACCGGGAGGTCCGGTAGTTCCAAAGAACACGTCAGAAAGTCCGTGTCCATCTGATCATTCCATGCAAACATGATGTCTGTCCACGTGAAGACTCTCTGAATGTCCTTTGTCCGGTCCGAGGGGCCTGTGAGTGGAGTTCTGGTCGCATGTTGGGTGTTTTGTAGATGTGCAAATTGGGAGCAACACTAGGGGGTGTTCCATTCGTTCAGGAGAGGTGGCTTTTATTTCAGTGTCTCAGTCCAATGCATGCATTGGTTCGGGCCATTCATGGTGGCCTCAGGCAAGGCCCACAGCCCCCTCAGACTGTCGATGATCACATTTCAAGACGCAGCATTCAAGATTGTTCCCTGTGGTGACGTTGGTCAGCAGATCTCTGCATATTTCTTCGCTCCGAATTGTGTCCCTGCCATGACATGGCGGCTGCATTTTGTCTGGCAGATGATGTCTTCCAGGAGGGGTGCCGGCGTTTGGCCAGACCAGTTCTAGCTGGCTCCCAGCGGCTGACCCAAAACAGTGCACCTACCTGATGATAGCTTTTTTCCAAGAGTGTGCCAAGTGTCCAACAGGGTCGGGGCGGCCCAGTGCCAAGACGCTGTACATGTTTGCAGGTCATCTGATGCATGTGCGCTTGCCAGGAAAGCAGGTGTTATAGGGGCAGTGTTTGGCACGGTGTTAATCAGTGAGTCTCATGGCTCAGGTTCAAGATTGCAGGCTGACAGGTTCAGGTCAATATAGACCCCATTCATCTTTGAACTTCCCAGCTTTCTGTTGGAGAGTTAAGGGTTGCCATTCGTTATGTTGTGGTGTTCCGTGTGGAGGACTTCACATCTTTGCTGGATAAAGTGGTCTATGCCTGTGTTCCAAGGTGAAGCAGTGTTCCCGAGTGCCAAATGCTTCGGCTGTGAATTGAGGATCAGTACTGTCACACAATTTCTAAATCTGTTATTAATGCTGGAGTCATTGTGCTGATTGCATATACCGATTGTTAAATTTGAGTCGTTCCTGGTGATATTGCTCACTGTGATAGGATCGTGTGAGTCACTTCAAGGTCTCACAATTCGTCCCACAGATTGTCTGGCAAGATTGCATACTTGATCCTGACATCCCAGATGTGGGTTCTGCATTAGTTGTCATTTCCAGAGGGGTTAAGTGATGTGTGTGGTCAGGTGTTGTTAGGAGTTGGACACATATTGATATTGCAGGTAGTGTACATCAGGGTGTTCTAGAGCGCTTCAGCCGACAGGCTGTCAGCGCTTAGAATACACATTCTTTTATCATGCAAAATTCTTGGCATGATGTCTAGTGTTGAGTCGAGGTATAGATCCATATGGCATAGATCCATATACCGTAAGCATTGGAAGTGTCTTAGTGATTGTACATGTTGCCATTGTGCAGCAGTTGATCATGATGTGATGTTCGAGGTCTTTATTAAAGGTGGTTACGGTACATCTTTGTAGCTGTCATTGCCAGTAGCAGTGCAACGTTGATATGTGTGTACAGTAGTGCAATATGTTGCGTGAAGAATTATGTAATCATATTGATCAGAACTGTCAAGGACCGCTCTTGATGATTCGTTACAGAGGGAACTGAATCGACGCACTCAAGCAAGGTACAAATATGATATAAAGGCCTGTGCAGAACACAGTCTGATGTACACAGCCACCTCACTTTATGTCGCATTCAGAATGTTTGTGCCCTGGCCAGTATTAGCACTAGCGGCAACTTTTCTCTATGCACTCTCATGTACCAAACAGGCAGGCACCCTTCAGCATGAAGTATGTAGCCAAACATAATCATGCAAACGCATGCTATGATGCAACAAGCACCTAAAAGCAATCAGCAAATTGCATGCTGTAGCACAGGAGGCCTCTCTCAAGGGCAAGCTCCACCTTGGTGAGGTGATGCATGCAAGCATCCAGGGCTCAAGCATGAGATGGGTGACATCAGCACCGGCATTTCCTCACAGGAAGTCTTCCTTACAGGAACAGAAAAAGAAAAGTAGAACACATGACAGGGTTTGAAACACTGAGAAAAGCCTTAGCAATTGTTTGCTGCCCTGCATTTCATGCCCTGCTCATTTGGCATGACTTCAGTAGGAAGAGAAAGGTAGTGAATGGAATAAAAGTGCACAACACACCAGATCTGTACATAACATAATGTTCATACTAGCACTCATTTGGCGCCCACTGCTAAGAGGAACAAAGTGGTTGAAACCTTGCTGCAGCTTAGCTGAGGAGAATTTACTTCACAGCTGTCTTGAGAAAACACATTACTTGGCCAATTTTGGACATGTCTCGGTCAGCCCCTGGAATTCTCTGGGCTCTAGCTCGGGGGAAAATGATTTTATGCACCCATTGACAAGGCTTCTACCCGTACTTGTCAATGTGCGCCTGGGCACCTCTCCCCAACTCCGAAAGCACCCATCACGCTCTGAATACGCACCAACATAGGCGTGCAATGGCACCCTGATACCGTACAAAAACCGGCAATTTTGCCATCTTGAAAGAATCTCGCCATCTTGAAATAAACGATTGTGCTGGTGAAACTGTAATCTGCGGTCAAATCTGAACACGAGCACCGATTGAACTGGTTCTTTTTTGAGGACCGCATGTCATAGCAGTACTGGTGCAACACTCTAAAACTCATTGATGCAGACATTCTGTAGATGGCTCAATGTTTGAAAGTCCAAATATAGAAAATGCCCGGGCGGTTGGCGCTTGCCCACAAAGAATTGGCGTTGCCGACAAAGAAAAAACTGGCCGTGTCTTGAGACAAGCACACCAGCCGGGCAGCGCATTGCTGCCGAAACAATGATCATCAGTTGTGTAATGTCTGTCTTGAGGGAATGGCTTCAGCTGCGCGCCTGTCGCCTGCAGTGCAACAATTGCAGGGGCCGATGAACAGCCCCTTGCCAGTCACAGCCAGTGGACAGTGGCGAGTCTGCAGCCAACTCTTGAAACTGTGCTTGAAAGAATGCGAAGCCTGAAGTGACAACCCCTGGACTTCCACGGACGCCTGAAGGGCAGGTCAGAAGTGGCATTGATGCCTGTTCTTGACCGGCGTCTGAACTGGCAACAAGTCTTGGGAAAACGCTTGGGCTTGCCACAGCGCACGGAGTGGCACCAATGCTCAAATCAGCACTGACAGTTGAACAGGCTCCAGATTCTTGGAAAAATTGGGGTGCTAGCGTTGGGTTGACATGGCCACCTCAATAGCGCAACTGGTATGGTGAAGTACTGGGGGCCCAAGTGGTGAAACCAGATGACGTGAGACATGTTTGCAAACAGAGCGCCAAGCCTTTCTCCCTCCTGCTGCCAGTGGTTGACAGCGGGCCGTCCTCTTGACATAAAGCAGCCGTTCGTTGAGTGTAGGCAGAAGCTGCAAGGCTCCCTCCGAGGTAAATGAAGGTGATATTCAGCCATCCCACATGTGATGCTCCAGCCAAGGCATGCAGCACCAAGGCTTGGACTCGCCCACACATCTGCGCCCTTTGCTGGCGCCCTCACACGATAGCAGCCTGCACCTGATCCTACTCTGCAGACTGGACTCAGGGCACAGAATCGCTTCCCCTGCCCAACTCCCCTGCCCGGGCTCCTTCGGCCGGGCATGCAGCAGTGTTTGCTCTACCTGCTCAGGCTTCTTTCAGCCAGGCAGCACCAGTCGTCAGTCTTCCGGCACCGTTTGCTTCGGCCAGGCATGCAGCAGTGTTTGCTCTACCTGCTGAGGGCTTCTTTCATCCAGGCAGCACCAGTGTTTCATATTCCTGCCTGGGATTCTTCAGCTTCTTCCTGCTGAGGTTCCTTCGGCCAGGCATGCAGCACCCGCAGCGGCTGCTCGAGCCCCTGGCGCCAGTCGCAGTCGGGCAACAGCGGGTCGCGCGTGTCGGCGCTGCCGCTATCGGGAGCAGCCGTGACAGGGCGCTTGGCCTTCAGCAGCTCCTCGATGGGCGGCTCGCCGCTCTGGGCGGCCAGGCAGTTGGTCAGCAGCAAGGAATCCGGGCCGAAGGGGAGACAGCCCACCACGTAGCGCGCAATTTGTATCGGTGTGAGAATCTGCACCGCAAGCACTCGGACATCACTACTCTGTCTGTGGCACTCAGTAATACTGCCCCTGACAGAACATACAAGCCCCAAGTTTGTTCCTCCGCTAGAAATCCTGCTCCGCCCACTTGCATTTCCAGGTTCATCTGGGCGCCCTCCGAAAAAGGAGCACTTGGTGGAGAGGCTACAGGGCTCCCTTCAGACTCGAGAAAAGTGCACTGCATGACACGGCCTTTCTACCCTTGTCACTCCTTCAGCTGCTGTGCGGCATCGTAACAGAACTCCCGCAGTCTGCTTGTGCTTCTGGAATTAGATGGAATGGGTGCTCGGTGGGGAAGGCTGCTTGGCCTCACCCTGGTGTAGAGGTAGGGAGAGGTGGTAGTAACTGCAGGTGTGCATGGAATGCATGTTGGAGCGCAGCAGCTCAATTGTGACAAATCACAAGACGTCCAAGCTTGGAATTAGATGGAATGGGTGCTCGGTGGGGGAGGCTGCTGGGCCTCACCCTGGTGTAGAGGTAGGGAGAGGTGGTAGTAACTGCAGGCGTGCATGGAGTGCATGTTGGATCGCAGCAGCTCAATTGTGACAAATCACAAGACGTCCAAGCTTGGAATTAGATGGAATGGGTGCTCGGTGGGGGAGGCTGCTGGGCCTCACCCTGGTGTAGAGGTAGGGAGAGGTGGTAGTAACTGCAGGTGTGCATGGAATGCATGTTGGAGCGCAGCAGCTCAATTGTGACAAATCACAAGATGTCCAAGCTTGGAATTAGATGGAATGGGTGCTCGGTGGGGGAGGCTGCTGGGCCTCACCCTGGTGTAGAGGTATGAGAGGTGGTAATAACTGCAGGTGTGCATGGAATGCATGTTGGAGCGCAGCAGCTCCATCGTCCGTGCAGTATCGCTGAAGCGGGTGGTTGCACACCCGGCGCCCTCCTCCACATCCTCCACGCTCTGTGAGGCATAGCATTTCTTAGGGTTTACTCATGTGGTACAGTCATTTTTTAGGGTTTACTAAGACTTTGTCATTGATGCCTTAGAGATTTGAGACCTAAAAATCAAAACCAAATCATATGCACAAACCACAGGAAGGGTGTAAAGGCCTCCTCCACATCCTCCACACTCTGTGAGGCACAGGATTACTTAGGGTTTAGTAAGACTTTGTCATTGGTCCCTTAGGGTTTTAACTCAAAACTTTTGTGTGCGCCCCAGGACTACTAATCAAGAAACCCTATACCCTAATTAAAACCAAATCCTATGTAAAAACACAGAGAGAGTGCAAAGGCCGCCCCCCTCCTCCACATCCTCCACGCTCTGTGGCACAGCCATTCTTTAGGGTTTACTAAAGCTCTGTCATTGCTCCCTTAGGGTTTTGAGTGCGCCCCAGGACCACAAATCAAATCCAAATCCTATGTAAAAACACAGGAAGGGCGCAAAGGCAGCCCCCTCCTCCACATCCCCCACACTCTATGGTCACAGCACCAATGCCACATGGTTCCACTCGAGCTTGGTCATTGCTCCCTTGGGTTTTAATGTGCACCCTACGACTATAAACCCTGAAGTAATAACCATAGCAGGGGTGACAAGGCTAGAACTGCTGGAGCATGCATTCTCGGGTATGACAGTCCTGTGAGGCTGTGAGGACTGGTCTGCAACATTGGCTAAACCGTCTCTGCGCGGTAAAACAGAGCGGATGGCTCGGACTTGCAGGCGCCATGGTGCCTCAAATATAGTCTGCAGATTGGCTATACCACCACATGAATGTTCACTGATTATGGCCACATGGCCATGGATTGCAAGTGGAGAGTATCTGGGCCGAACCTGCAGACGCGCCAACAGGCTGGTGCGCACAGCAATCAGGGCGCCCACTTCGCGCATGATGGAGCGCCTGATGGCCAGCAGCTTTGCTGCCTGGTCCTCCTGCAGTTCCATTGCCGCCTGCAAGCCACAGGCACCCCCATCAGTGCAGGGCAGCCCCCACAATCTCCGGCAGAATATTTAGGGTGTAGGGTTTTAGGGTTTCTTTAGGGTTTCGGGTTACTCTAAACCCGAAACCCTAAAATGTTGGCAGAAGGCTCAGCAAATTTCGACTCGTGGTCACATGCGAAGGCTCTGCGTAGCCCTCCAATTTTGGCCACCTGCGCTTGCACCAGGGGTATTGCATCGGTGGTGGGGGCGCAACGTGAAACCCCCCTGCAAAGTTTTGCATGCAGATTGCCTGGACTCTCAGCACACTTGTTGAGCAGCTAAGGCTCTGCAAGGCCCTCTCTCAGCTCTATTGCTGCCTGCTGCACTCCTTGAAGTGAAACGTCATGCCTATGATCACTAGCCATTCCCTGCTCAGTGAGCAACACAACAATCCCCTGGTCGATGACCCACAG
Organism: Coccomyxa sp. Obi; assembly: GCA_020887355.1. Lineage (NCBI taxonomy): Eukaryota > Viridiplantae > Chlorophyta > Trebouxiophyceae > Coccomyxaceae > Coccomyxa > Coccomyxa sp. Obi. The sequence continues at coordinate 2,695,645 of AP024993.1, read as the reverse complement.
AGTGTTATGAGGGGTGCCTGTGGTCCGCAAGTATCATTCAAGAGATGCAGCAAAGCGGTCCCCTACCAGGATGGCAGGGAAATCTCTTGTGTCGCCGGCAGTGGCTTGCGGCCCAGAGGGGTTCTCCACATTCAGCGTGACCAGGCTGTTGAGGACGTGCGGGCAGTGGTCGACCATCACCCACAAGAACTCGATGGCTTCGCGAACCAAGCCCTGATTCGTCCAGGCACAGTGTCTGCATCAGCGCTTACATGCCATTGCGTGCGCTGACCACAGTCACAAGCATGGTGAACTGGTCTGCAAGGTGCCCACGATTCTGCATAAGTGGTCGGGAATCACCCACAGTGCCTGGGTTGCTCGATTTGGAAGTCTCATGAAGTGTGTCACACTTGATTGCAAGAAATTGGAGGGCTAGGAAAGCAAAGATGACTTTTACAGGATGTCTCACCTCTATCTGTTGCTCAAAGTCGCTCTTCCTTGATGTGGGGACGACAGCCCTCTTGTCCAGGCACCACGCCATCTTGTGCACCAGCCTCTGTAGCGCAGGGAAACAAACATTTTGTGGACCATTCTAACAGTGTGCACATTCGGCCTTTGCACAATCCGTGTCCCCTCAGCGTTGCCAGCGCCCTGTTCTGAAACAACGAGTGAGGTACAAGAGGACGCAAGCAGTGCTGGATCTGGTTCAGGGAACCCCTTTGTTATTGCAGAATTAACGCAGAGCTGCACCAATGTGGATCTATGAGAATGACATCATGATATATGTAAAAGACATGTGTGAAGCTCTGCCAATGACAGCAGGCAGCCTTGTCACCAAGCAGCCCAATGGCTTCCTAACAGCTTCATCATTGCCACCAGATCATCTCATAGTAGCTGCTCTAGAGCGGCTACTATGGGAGCGCCGGGCAGACAACGGCTGTTCAGGAGGGCGCACCTGCCAGATGTTTGCCAGAGCACTGTCTGTGAGGCTTCCGGCTTCTCCTGTGGTCAGCTGCAGCTGCACCGCTGATTCACCGAATCGAAAGCTCATAGCAACCTCCTCGATTTCCGGTGACTGCCGTTCACAGGCCTGCTTGAATCCCTGGCCACACATAACATGATATTGTTTTCAATTTGAGCCAAACCTCCAAGTGCGCCTCATTCTTCCAAGTTGCCTTGCCTTAGCTTTCACATTCACAGTTTTGACCTGACATTTCCAGTTTGGCCAGTCATGTCCAGGTGCAAAATTGTAAACAACACAAAAGCATTTGCTTCAACCAGCAAGCTGCTTATGATGCCATCAACTCGGAATCCATGTACTACAGTGCAGCAAACGCGATGAAACATGACAAGGTAATGACAGCTATGGGAAGGGCAGGGAGATTCTGGAGGTAGTACAGTTTTCTGAAGGTTGTTCACATGAAGATCACCAACTCGACGCATGCTGTGTTTGCAAGGACAAGTATGAGACACTGCACCTCGCTGTCACAGGTGGCATTCCCCAGAGCTCCTTGCAGCTGCTGTCTTTTGAGCTCGAGTTGGGACACCTTCTCTGACAACTCCTCCAGATGGCGTTCAACTGCATCCTTTTTCTCCTACGCAGCAATGGACGACTCAGCCTATGTGGCTGGAAAAGGTGTAATCGACTGACATATAGGACGACTCATTGGAAATGAGTGAGGTCCTGCACACAAGTCACCTTGATGGATGGAAGGTGAGTACGGAACAACAGTGCCTGAAGCGTACCTTCTCCCGCTGGCGAAATGCCCTTTGGCGAGCTCCTCTCTCTGCCATTGCACCCTGGCTCTAGAGCACAAGAGGGCGCATTCCTGGTCCCGCTTGCCTCAGGTTGGAACGATCACACATCAGCTGATGACTTTCCACACAACCCCAAAGTGCTCCCTAGAACCTGGACAACGTAGCATATCTTGGAAAACTACTACACTATTCCAGACGGGCATCAAAAGCAGTATCTCATTCCAAGAGCATGTCGCTTTTCCTTCAGCCGGGCACATCGTCAGCTTCATTTTTAACTTCAGCAATACAAGCCGTGTACGCCTTCATGATCATCAACCACGATGCGATACGTAAGCTCCTGGACTATACATAAGCTGTCCTGGCATTTCGAATCGTCACCTTCTCAAAAGTGCCTTGCAGACGTGAATCGTCCAGGAAGTTCCGGCTTGCTCCGCGGACTTGAGCTCACCGTCCGGATAATGGCCCTGTTGAGAGGGCAAGTCAAGTTGAGCGTCAAATGACCACGTCAAAAGGCCCTGCAACATGACAACTTGGAAGTGGGGAGCCTCCTTGTGCCCACTCTCAAACCAAACCTTGCTCAAACCTCACCACAAGCACCCATGAAAGACAAATTTGGATCCTGAAGTATACAGCCATGGGGCTTTTACACCTAAAAAGATCTTTTAGCTATTTAACAGCTTCTATACTGGCACCACAGGCACGACTCCTGAAGCGAAATCGACATGGGGATTCAATGGCGATGCGGCGATGCACGAATCTGCTATTCCCATTCCTCGAGCTCCTCGTCATTCGTCACTTAGAAATTCGCGCTAAACACTTCTCTTAGGACACGGCCACCTTCCCTTCTCGCCTTGATGACCTATTGAGGTACTGATGTTTCTCGTTTGACCTCCCAAACTTGTTGGAGCCAAGCGACCTTACCTGATGGAGAAAAAAGCGAGAGAGATGCCGTCATCTCCAACCAATGTCTCCAATGATGTACGACAGGAAAAAATGGCAGCGGTGACATTTTTGCCATGAGGGCATCTGAGGAGGTGACATGACGTAGTTGCCTGCAGCTGTCGGAACGGAGAACGGTACACGTGGACCGAACGGTAGTCAGCACTAACTCAGTACCTCGATTGGGGCGGCAACCTCTGACAATTGCTTCAACCTCATGATTGCTCAAAATTTACAGTTGTTTGTGCAATAACACGGAAGGGATAACTCTTGAGCAGCTAGAATGGCAACTCTGCTTCCATGCACTGTACAGACTCGTGTGCACACTCCGGAGTGTGCACATAGGCCGCACAACGTTGTTAACTCTACGGCTCAAAGTTTGTTCGAGCCCTACACAACCCAACTTCACCAAGTGTGTCAACACTGACCGCTGCTGACCAAGGAAACTTCTTGCTGGAACCACCATTTGTACATGCTGAGCACAATATATATAAAACAGTACAACGTGACAAAAAACAGTCAGCGTTTAGGAAGCCTCCAAAAGTTAGGCAGTCAGGCGCCCCCCCTCCTCATTTCACAACAGCGCAGGCCCCCAGGCCAACAGAGAGTGCATAGAGACAGGGCCTGATTGGGCTGGTTCAGTCCCCCCGGTGCTGCTCTCTTCGCCCCCCCGCCTGTGGGGGCGCTGACTGCGCGGTAGAGGCAAATATGTTGGGCGCCTACTTAGACGCGGTCAGGGCCGGGATGGGGGGACCGGGGGGGCCGCCCGCCGCCGAGCTCGAGCTCCTTGGTGTCCTGCACCGAGGGCTTCCGCGACACCGGGGGCGTTGCCTCCTGCGCACCCACAGAGCCATGAACATTAAGTACTCCTGGATAAGATCAAGAGATAAAGGACAATCAAGGCTGTGCGAGCGCCAAAAAGAGAAGGGCTGCCTCAGCAGGACAGGGTCTGTGACTAGAGATAACACGAGTCCTTCTGGATATAATGCTGGGTGGTGACTGTGGCGATCAGAGTCAGACATCTGATCAGCCCTAGGTGGCTGGAAAAGGTGCAATCGACTGACTGACTGACTATAACACTCGCAACCCTTGATCCCGCCTCCATATTTGGCTCCTGGGGCAGGGCATGATATCTCGGTGCCGCGTGCAAAGAGCCTTGAGTGATGGACTCGTGACACCGCAGAGTTTCCTCTTTCAAGCTCTGGTTTCAGCTACTCAAACCTTCCTGCCTGCAATCACTGACAGATGCACTGGGAAGCTTTGGTTCTCGATAACAGCTGATGGGTGGCTTGTTGGCCTGTTGTTCTGCGGCATCACCATGCTGCACACCCGTGCTCAAATATGGGCACCAAGTCAGCAGAATAACAAGCAGTCCCCCTAGACTCTATAGGTAGGATTGGAATATGCATGACAGGGGCCCCTGAAATAAGAGAAAAAAGCAAATGGCGGGGAAGGAGCTCGAACCGGGGTGTTGTCGGCTGTGGCGACGGCCGCTTTACTGCTGCCCCTTTTTGCTGCAGCAGCCATGGCGCGCACCACGTTGCCTGCCGATGGTCTCCCCCCCTGCTCCCAAACACAGAGGCAGACACAGTCAGCGGCCGAATACTTCAGCACAACGCCACAGGGCTCCGGCTTCTCCAAGTTGCATGGACCACATCGTCACGGAATAGCACACTTCTGTCACAGGCAGACAGCTCACAAGTGCCTACTCGACCATATTGCTTGGGCATGGTGTCTTGGACTGCGCCGAAAGACAATAGGAATCCCAGCAAGGAATGGAAAAGAGCGAACTTCGGCCATGATGCCATCATCCTGCTAATCTTCTGGGTCTCAAGGGGCGTGCTAGATCCAAAGTCACATAGCAGAGGTGCTGGCATGAGGCATCCAGGAGGTGTGACTCAAATAGATGCCACTATAACTGCACGGTAAAGTTTGAGTTTACATCTGTACTTCAATTTTATTTCTACACTAGGGGGTTTGCACTTTTCTCCACCAATTTGACCCTAAACCCCACATTAAACCCCTAAAAACAAATATTAAAATGTATAGGCAGGGTGAGCGGGCCATGTATTCGCACCAGCCCTGCTGTGCCGGTGTTGGAGGCCATGCGAGAGGTGACTGAGCGGTCCAGCATGACAGGCACCTCCGTGTCATTGCCGGTCATCGTCCAGTGGCCAAACTCGCTGATCTTATCAATGATCCAGTTCAGCCCATTGATGACGACGTACGCCAGCAAGCCTCCGATAATGCCTGCAACAGCCTGACCTCAGTCACCCCCGTTGCAAGTGCTGAGAAGAAAGATTGGGAAAGTAAGATGAGGCGATTTCAAAGCCAGAATTGCAGAGGAATTTACAGCATCAGCAAAGCTGCAGCTGGCCATGACTAGCATGAAAAATGCTAGGAAAAGGAATAGCAAGAAAACATCCACAAAGCCATGAATCACTGAGGAACTGTCGACCCTTCACATTTTCAGCAGTGCCAACGCATTTTATCTGAGCCGACTGGAGAGAAAACAGACGCCGCTGCAGGGGTACATGCAGAAGCGGGGACTGTTTGAATCCCTATATGCTCATGTCATGGGTTTGCTGCACACTCGCGATCCCCTCCTTCACTCTTCACCAGGTTGATCCACCCGGTCAACTTGGCAGGTCAGCTTTGTAAGCACAGCGATGCACGTCTGTGGCAGAGTTTGGTGTGCGCACCGTAGGCGATGGAGTAGGTGAGGGGCATGAGGATGATGGTGATGAAGGCAGGCAACGCCTCCGCAGACTGCTCCCAGCGGATGCGCACCACATTCATCATCATCAGCGCGCCCACTGTGATGAGCGCTGGGCCGATTGCGTACGGCGGCACGTTTGCTGCAGGAGCCACAACCATTGGTCAGAGCACCCGTGCTTGGGAAGACAGCTATAGATCCCTCTACCTTTGAGGTAGGAAAGAAATTAGATCCACAAAAGATCAAGGAATCGGTTGGGTCACCAAACTTTTACGCCTCTTGCACCCTAGCCTAATTGTGACAGATTGCGGCGACTTTCCAAGACAAAAGGGTAGATGGGGAGACTCCAGGGCATCACTCCCTTCAAACAGTGTAAATTCAATTGATCAAAAGCGAAATGTTGTTGGGGTTTCCTATGGCAATATGGCAATATTCCCGCAATTAATGCAAGAGTGGCATCTCCTCCTGCGGCTTTAGCTCAGTTGGGAGAGCGTTAGACTGAAGATCTAAAGGTCCCTGGTTCGATCCCGGGAAGCCGCACAACAACTTTTGGTGCTCCTTTTGGGGCTTCACACAGAGGAGCCCAACAATGGCTCCTGACCAGCAACAACTGTTAACACATAGGCAGGAGTGCTCACAGGCGTGAAGAAGAGCTCTAAAAAAGAGCCACAAAGAGACCCAACATTGCCACATGATCGGCAAACAATTGCAGAAACGTAGGGCAGGCGCTCACATAGCACGGGCGTGAAGAAGAGCGCCACGAAGAACCAAAGGGCGACACAGATGGCGGTGAGGCCGGTGCGGCCGCCCTCGCGGATGCCGGACGCTGATTCGATGAAGGCCGCGATCGGTGACGTGCCCATGAGGCTGCCCAAAATACTGCCCACGCCATCCACACAGAAGGCCAGTGTCTGCCTCGGAAACTCCTTCTTCTCGTTCACGAAACCTGCGCCGGTACAAGCGATTAAACATGCCATGTGTGAGTGCATGTCAAGGGCAATCTGATTACATCCTGCATGGGGCGAGTGGTTAGCACTTGTGGGGAAAGGGTCCTACAACCACATGCAGTAGCAATGCCCTATCCAGCACCAACTGCCTCATATATTGGTGACACAATTCAGTATGTGACATTCAAAAGTCCATGGGAGGGGATTATGACTCATGATGTGATCATCAGTGTTGGCCTTGCAAAGCAGGATGCAGGACGTTGACCTCACCTGGGACGTAGTTGTTGATGAAGTTGGCCATGGAGAAGAGGGTGCCAGTGGTATCCAGGAAGTCCACATACAGGAAGGTCACAAGCGCGATCCATACTTCGCCGGATGTGAAGCCGGAAAAGGATATTGTGCCGCCGGTTGCTTTGAGCGTCGGCAGGTCCACCACCCTCTTGAAGTACTCCAGCCGCTCCATGCCCCCTGGCCGAGCGCCAAAGCATACTCAACAGATGGTTGAAAAAGGTGCTCAAAGATTTGAAACTGGGCTTGTCGCCTTGGTGCGCACAAGTGTGTTGCGCAGGGTCTGCTGTTGCCGGGCTCTCATTTGCTGTGCTGTATGCTTATATTTTATTTTATGTTTCATATTTATATTCAGGGTTCATATTTCAGGTTTGTATGTAAATAACCGTAAGTCCTAAACCCTAAATAAATATAGGGTTCGTAATCCTAGGGATGCTAAAAGACAGACCATGCACAATATGACCATTTTCGGCGTGAGACAGCGTGCAGTTGCTTAGCAGTTGCTTGGCGGTCCCAAATCAAGTCCGTCCAATCAGGAAGTCTGCGCTGCTTCCCCTAGGCATGGATCAACAGGGCAGAATGCCGCAGAAGGCACAGGCACAGGGAAGAAAAAGCAGGGCCGTGTGCGGGCCTGTTGCTCTGGAGCAAATTAGTCGAACAAAAGACACCCACAAGGGGATTTGTGAAGAAGAGCCTCACCTGGTATTGAAGAGGCCTTGCCGAGGTAGGAAGCTGCATGACCTGGTATCCATGCGATCACAGTCACAAAGGCGATACCTGGCAAGCAACAGACGCAGGACACCATCAGCATCCTCACAACGTATACGAATTTTTCTGAGGCCTGCACTGAAGTGCAGTACGCTTTGCTCCAAACAAAAGCCAATTTTAAAAAGAGAAATGCTGTATGTGAACTCCACAGAGTACAATAAGCTTTGTGCGTTTCAGCAGCACATTCAAGGCGTGGTTACAAGGAATTGCAAGCCCACGTTGAAATCAACCAGCAGTCTGAAACTTGATCGGTAAGGCATTGGTGCACATGTAGAAGGGGAAGGGGATACATTTGCGCAACCCAAGTCAAGGTGTTTGGAGACTGGTGTTGGGGAACCCTAAACCCTGAACCCTGCGTTAACGAATGAAGCCCAACCCTAAATTCCCTCAATATAGGGGATGCCGCACCGATGATGATGGAGCCCTTGAAGCTGCGAGACATGAGGATGCCGATGAGCATGAGCCCAGCGATGCCGAGCCACATGCTGCCGCTCTCCATCTTGCTCCCGTCGCAGGCATAGTTTGAGGATGGCGGCGGCAGATTGAGCACAGCGACACCATTTGAGACGGTGCACACCGATGCGGGGTCATCTATCACATACGCGTACTCCTGTGAATGCCAGAGCATGCAACCTTGTCATGGTTGGAATCTGAGCATCAAATATGGCGAAGGCAGATTAAGCACCGGGACACCATTCGCGACAGTGCACACTGATGCTGGGTCATCTATCACATACGCGTACTCCTGTAACGGCCAGAGCATGCAACCATGTCATGGTTGAAATTTTGAGCATCAAATAGGAGGCAGCGACCCTTTTATGTTCATGAGCTACACTCCTTGGCACAGGTGTTTCCATGCATTCTGGGAGAGTCAAAGTCGCTGAAGTGGCATAAGGCCCAACAGTGAGGTTGTCTGGACGCAAAAACTTCTGGATTGCAAAATGAGCTTTCGAGGGACATATCTTTGTCCAGACAAAGAGACACTGCTTTGCATGTGGGAGTGTGGGGGGCGCACATGCTTGACAGCTGGGCAGCCGCCCAAGCTGACCAGGGTGGCGGGATCATAGGAGATGATCCCCAGACCTTGTGTGCTCTGCAGCCCTATGAACGCCAAGAACAGCCCAATCCCTGCATGGCATGCCGAGGCTTGTGAGACATTTCCCGAGATTGTAGACCACAAAAGCACGACAGCAGACGCGTAAGGAAGAAGACAGCATCCCCAACATGTTTGCCGAGCACTCCAGGTTTTGCCGGTTACTGCAGCAATCCTAGAGCAAGCCATTTTTAGTTTTGACACCTATATATTTAGGAAGAAGAGACGGAGAGAACTCTTCGTCACCGGAACATTGTCCAATGAGCAGTACGAGTCGCTAAAGCAATGATTGCATGGGATGCGTCTTGAGGGTGGATGGGAAAAGAAGGGAACCTGCTGATGTCGCCAGCATGATGGACTTGGGCACCAGCCTGATCAGACGCAGCCTGAGGCCTGTGACAGCCAGGAACACGAAGATTATACCCTCCACAAACACAGCCGCCAGCGCCGTCTGGTAGCTCACCTGCAGATTACCCAAACAAAAATGCTTTGTCAGTTTAGCGCTGCTCCTTCCCTGATGCAATCTGTTGCTGAACCTCAGAACTTGTCATTTCTGCAGCTACTGTCAGTTGTTGCATTGATTGGATTGATTCTGCTGCTGACATATGAAGGCAAGACACATTCTTGGTTAGATGGCCTTGGATGTTCTGAGGTCGGATCTGACAGAAACGCAAGCGCTGCTTGACACAATGCAGAGGCGTGTGTAGCTTGGTTCCAGACAAATCCATCCTTGACTCCTGGACATGTATGGGAACACAATGGTATGTATTATGGGGAAGACAACAGAAAGGTCAGTGTTTCGCACATTGTCGCTGCCTCGGTAGCCGACAACATTGTATTTTAAGTTTTATATCATACTTTAAATTAAAATTTATATCATATTTATTTCTTAAACCCTAAACCCTGAACCATAGATATAGGGTGTCAGGGCTTCGCACATTGCCGCTGCCTCAGTAACCGACAACATTGCATGCTGACTTTTTACTTTTCATTTTCTCCCTAGACCCTGAACCCTAAATATAGGGGTGTTAGTGCTTCGCACGTTGCCGCTGCCTCGGTAGCCGACAACATTGCATGTTGATTTTTCATATTTCATTTTTAATCCGAGATCCTGAACCCTAAATATAGGGGTGTCAGTGCTTCGCACATTGCCGCTGCCTCGGTAGCCGACAACATTGTAGGCGAAGTAGGCGTTGAGGCCCATGCCGGGAGCCAGAGCCACCGGCAAATTGGCGCCCACTCCCATCAGCAGCGAGGCGATGCACGAGCTCGCGGCTGTGGCCGTCACCAGGCTCTGGCGCACCCGCTCCTGCAAAGCACAGCACTTCAGTCTAAATTTAGAGTTTAGGGTTAAGGGTTATAAGATACAAAACAAAACCCTAAACCTTGAAACTTTAAACCCTGAAGCCTCTAAACCATAAAATCTAAAACGCTAAATCCTACCCCTGAGCAGTTCAGTCCTACGCACTGCATTGCAGCAAGCAGACTTCCCCGACAAGCGGCAGTCGTCCCCTCGCCGCAACTGACAACCAGAAGAATGTACAAAGGCGGTGTTACTGGCTCCGCCCTTCGGTTACGTTTGATCTCAAATGCCATTCAGCGCAAATCTTGGCATGGCTGATCTTCACTGCCCCCATCGCTTGCCCTGCTAGGAGCTTCGTTCAGGTTGAAACTCACATAATCCTAGTCCTGTGGAATGTACGTCTCTTCCCTGCTTTCTGCCTGATACCGTGCCTAAGATGAGCTCGTAAAGCCTCACAATGTTCGAGACACGATCTTCAAACACAGCACAATGCACAGGTCAAGAGAAATGCTTACCACACACATCATGTAGCCTACATTGGTGATGCCGTAGTCATCAGGGTAGACACATTCTGGGTTCCCTTTGTCTGGCCCCTGCACAGCAGAAAGCCCCATTCACCCAACAACCCCTGGCGGTGTCTTCGTTGAGACTGCAGCAGGAATCCCAAATGGACATGCGCACACAGGATGTAGATGCCTAAACAATCTGCGGCATGGCAAGCATGAGTACTGATGAAGGCACTGCTGCTTTCCTTGATAATCACAGCAGTCCATATTACAAAATAAAATGTGTCAGAGGCGCACCGTGCAATCATCGGGGCTGCAAGGGCCGCCGGTGTCCGAGAGGATGAGCGCGTTGACAGCCAGGATGTAAGCAGTCTGCAAGCACACAATGTGAGGGGAAAGCCAGTGCATGTCAGCTGCAGTGATGCAGAGTTCATGGAAGGTGTTGTTGAACAAGGCACACACTTCTGCAGGCAAGGAAATTGACGAAAGCTTTAGGGAGGCCACTTGCCGTGAGGAATGTGACTGTTCCGGCTCGGAGTTCTTGTGTGAACGTTGTCCTCCTCTCCTCCAACTGGAAGTATCTTCCCACCTACACTCAGCAGGATTATTTATCTTCCTACAAGTGTGCTGCAACCGACCTGTCATCTTACGAGTCCAGGAAGAGATCCGACTGGTAAAGCAAGATGACTGCGGAGACAGAGTGAGACACACCGCTGATTTACCAATGTACTCATTTGTATGATCCCAACACAGGTTCCAGGCCTCACGGATGCCCATTGGTGCAGGGCTACTTTTGGGGTCGCAGCCCCTCAGATACTATTGACATTTCACACGATCGTGACGCCTTTCCCATTCCAATCACATGATCCAACCAACATCTTCTGTCCAACCCCGCATCTGCATGCTGCAAACCCCCAATCCACAGGCTGCCCCACTCTACACTTTGGGCTTCTCGAACGCCTTGAGACACTGGGCCAATAGACCTAGCACCTTCTATCTTATAACAACGCTAAAACCGAATATACCGAGAAGTGACCTGCTTTTGCGGCAGTCCCCAGCTTCTAGAGGCAAGTCCAACTACAAATTACAGGGTCCCTCCTCATATATCCGGGAAAGTCACAGAATATATGCTACAGGTCTCGGTGAAACTTTCCTGTTCTCAAATTCAACCCAGAACGTTGCGAGAAAAGAGATGTGTCCGTTCCGGAACGATCTCCAGGTTGATCGGAGTTTGAAGTCATTAGCTGATCGCCAGGTCATCAATCGTGAGTCACCTTCGCAGAGGCGTTGTCCTGGTGCAACCTCGATTTCCAAGAGATCTCTTCAAGTGTCGGGTTCAACCACGCATGTGTTCACAATGCGCCCATCTATTCAAAGAACCTTCTTTTTATTAAGACTGCTCTCTAATGTGACGAGGTTTCGCTTGGCTTCACAGCCTTCTCAGTCCTGGCCAAAGGATTCACTTACTAGTTGTCTTTGACCGGCTTCCTATCTGGTGTTAGGTTGGCCAGGCAATAGCCAGTTTGTGCAAGTTCTACGTTGGGAATGTATGAGTAGCAATGAAGATCGAGACATCCACAGCTGTGGGTTCTGGGTGTGAAAAGAATAGGCCTTGATGGTGAATTGGTTGCCTCTTGGAGCTGCACAGAGGGTCGAATGCTGGTTAACGCTGGCACTAGAATAGCCCTTAAGATACATTTCCGGCATACATAGCAGGCGTTGGGCCTATTTCACGCCTCGTCAACCCCCACTACGCAAACCTTGGAAACTGACATGAAGTGCTCAAGGCTGCACAGGGTTCTCCGCAGCGATGGTCGCACACTTGCGGAAGACTTGTTGTCAACTTCGGATCTTCAGCCAAGATTCTTCGGCCACTCAGGATTCCCCGAGGCCACCGATGCCTTGGCATATGACCCAGTTCAGCGCCTCCTAGCAGTAAGCATCAGCATTGGCATAGAAAACGTGTCTTTACTCGAATTTCTAGCTGGGTTCATGTCTCTATCTCTACATGCAGCACCCCCACGATTCACAGCAGGGCGCCCACAGATGTCACAGGTTGTCTGGGGTTGAAGAGTGTGTGGGATGATCGGCAGGTGGGGACAACAGATGGACGTGTAAAGGTATTTGGTAGAGACAGCGTGGAGGTCACTTTCAAGTCACCTTGCCAGTGTGCCAGCAAGCACCTGCAGTTCCTGGATGGCAAGGGCGCCCTGCTGCGCATCACACAGGTAGCTGCCTCCAGTCCAATGCCGCACTGCTTGGACCAGTTTTATGAAATTGTAGAAACCTTTGAATTGGGCAGACATGGCTTTTGGGTGTCTCTAAGTAAAAGACCCGAAGCTTCCTTTATTTTACAGCATCGGTAAATATGCGCATCGCACCATTGCACGAGAACGTGGGAGTCTGGTGTTAGTGTTGAGAGTGCAGCGCCTCATCAAACTGAGGCTTGACAGACAGCTTGAACGAGATGGCTTGCAGAGCGTATCAAGTGTGGCTGCAGGATGGGGATGTGCAGCTTTGGGGCGTGGAAGCAGCAGCTCTGCTGGACAGCATGCCATCTGAGGATGACCCCATCACCACTGTGGAGCCGCTGGCAGACGAGCCTTTCCTGCTTCTCGGCTGTGCCAGCGGGAGCATTCAGGTCAGCCCCTCTTGAGCCTCATCTGCGGCCACAGAGATGCATGGCTGCCGCTAAGACTCTGTGATCAACCTTGCAAGCAACCGTGAAGTCCACCCAGAGCAGCCGCAGAGCAAAGGAGCACAGTGTGGAGATGCACAGCATGTGCTTTGGGGCGCTTGTGCCAACATGGCGCTATATTTTTGCTTCTAAATCTAGATTGCCGCTCTGCTTCGTGCAGGTTGCGGCGCTGATGGGATCTTCAAACACACCAGCACTGGGAGCCCAGGAGGCCTGCACCCTCAGCAAGATGCCCCACACAAGTGCGGCTATCCCCATGTTATATAGTTGTCATTCGAGACCTGGTGGGAGCCACGAGATGCCCTTTGGTCTGTTAGAAGCACTGGAACCCACTCAAATGAGACGGTTCATCTTCTCTGTGTTGCTTTACTTGTGTGAATGCCTGTGGCACTGCAATTAGATAAGTATAAGCAGTGGATTTGGTTTTCTTTGCTGCAGTATCCCCGGAGGACATTGGGATAGCAAGGGGCGCAGTGGCGGTGCTGGCCGCACAGTCACTGGGAGGCCAGCACAGGCTGCTCATTGTGCACGAGGACTCAGGCGCGGTGGTATGGGACCTCAGGTGCAGTGCTCTCCGGCTCTGCCTGTTGCATGGTCTGATTTTCTTCACGCACGCTCACACTTGCTCACGTGTTTTCTCCTACAGCACATGGCCTGTGTACCTCGCCACAGGGCTGAATGCATTTCCTAGCATGCCTGGCCGAGAAACGAGGAGGGCTCTCTTGTCAGCATGTGAATTTGCAACTTCTGATAATATGGAGGGCCTGCGCCGCAACTCCTTCACGGGACGCATGCTGTGAAGCAGGTACCAGTGCGTGGTGGCCTACGCGCACAACAGCTTCCGGGTGGCGTCACACGATGGCAGCGGCCACAGCGCAGCTGGAGGGGGACATGCAGTGGGTGACTCGGTCGAGGAGTGCCCGAATGATCCCACGACGGCTGCTTGCTGGGTTGGCGCCCGCGGCGACTGCATCGCCACCGGGCATCGCAGCGGCACCATCCGCATCTGGGGCCTGCCCGAGAGCGCCGCAGGCAAGCCTTCCATTTTTTAATATATGTTGTTGAACCCAAAGCCCTAGAACCCTAAATAAATGTAAAATCAAAATAAATAAATAGACAGGCAAGCCCCCTCTCTTTGGGTTCTCATTGATGATGGCTCTCCTGCTAGTTCTTGCAACAGGGTTTGCATATGCATGGCGGAAAGCATTCATCCAATCCGCATGGATGAAAAGAAGGGCCGTCTTGCATGGCAGATTGGGAAGCTGTTGGTGATTTTGTGAGATATTCTTGCAACTTCATGTAGTCCAGAGTGACTGGGTCTGCGTAGAGCATCTGTGACCAGGTCATTTCCCTTGCAGCAGGGGAGGCGCCGCCGGAGATGCCAGAGCAAGCGCTGCTCTACGCGGAGCTCAGTGTTGCGCCAAAGGGAGAGCTGGCCGCTCCGGTGCGCGCGCTGCGATATGTGCCGGGCGCCAAATCTGGCGGCCACAGCAGCCTTCTTGTGCTGGGTGGCCAGGATGCAGAGCAGCCTGACGTGCTCAGCATGCTGCCGCTGCAGGGGCCCTCCGAAGAGGTACCGTTGCCCCCTGAACTCTGAACCCTAAATAAATAAATAGACAAAATCTCAAAATAATTTAATGTAACATCGTAACCCTAAATGTAGGCTTTCTCGGCTTACTGGTATACTTCTGTTGCCCGGACACTGCTGTGATACAACCATGCTTGCTGTGATGATTCCCTCGATGGAGTGCCGCCTCTGTCTTGTAGAGTATCAAGTGCAATGATCAACTAATGATAAATGGAAACACTAGTCAGTGCAGCATGTGCTGATGCGCTAGACGTCAAAATCAGGCCCTGTGCACTGTGCACTTGGGAGACCTCAACAAGTCAATCTTCTAAGATCATGCTGGCGTGGGCTGCTGCATGATGCACCACAATAAGGCCATGTCATACTTGTAGGCACTACTGGTAACTTCAGACATCTTTTCAGAAAGTTTGATGACTGTGCTACAGGCGGAGGGGCCACATGCGCTGCCATGGTTCGGAGCGGTGCAGGGATTCGCGCTGGTGCCGCCGGAGGGCAGTTTCGGCAGCGGCAGCGCCTCGGGGGAGATGGCCGCGCTGATAGTCCTGAGCGAGGGCGGCCAGCTGATGGTGCACGACCTGCGCACGCTGCAGCCGTCACCGCTGTCGCTGCCCTTCCAGGAGCTGCCGCCCGTGACTGCATCCGCTTTTGCACCTGGGGAGCTGCCGCTCGGAGAGGTGTGCCCTGCCTTCCAACCCTTCATATATATACATATTCATATACATATTCACATTTATATACGGTATGTATGTATACATGTTTTGGGTTTAGGGTTTTATGGCTATATTTATTTTTGGGTTTAGGCTTATCTTTAGGGTTTATGTTATTATAGCCTCACCCTAAACATATATACCTAGGTCCCCTCCTTGAAAATTTGAGTACCTGGGATTGGTCATGTGTAATGTTGCCAGGAAGGGCATTGTTGCAGTGTTGATGCGTTGGCAACACCTTGCTCTGTGCAAAGTTGGTTGGCAGATCTTCAGGTCAAATGAAAGAAGCCAATCGCGCTTGAACGGCAGTGACGTACCATAGCAGTGGTTGCAAGTTTCAGGACCCAGCACATTGACAGTGCCCTTCGCACTTTCATTGTACTTGTAGTGGTGTCGGTTGAGTTCAACTTGCATAAAGTCATATCAATAAAAGACAGTCTTGGTGCGCGCAGGATGCCGATCACTTCCCGCACGCAGTAAGTGTTGCAGCGCTCCGCGCGACACACGGCGCCACCGTAGCCGATTCCCCCGAGCGCGGCGTCCCTCGGCGGTGGCGCTGGGTGCTCTCCGGCGGCCGCCCTGCGAGGGGCCCTGTCCCCTCGGTCCCCCCAACCGGTCCCCCCACTACCGGTGACGAATATCTCGGAGAGGAGCAAACTGTCACCGAGCAGCCGTCGCAGCAGCCGCGGCCGGGCGCGCCCTCGCTGTACCTCACGGGCCATCGGGACGGCCGCGTGCGCGTGTGGGACACCACGGCTGAGGTGCCCTCGCTGCTTGCCACGGTGCCCTTCGATGCAGGCGGCGCTGGCGGGAAGCTGCGCCCAGTGTCGGCCATGCAGGTGCTCTCTTCTTGTCCGCACTCGACCACACAATTTGCACCACTTCTTGCTCACACCTTATGTACTATCAAATCGATGCGGCGCTGGCGGGAAGCTGCGCCCAGTTTCGGCCATGCAGGTGCTCTCCTTGTCCGCGCTCGACCATAAAATAGTAATTGCCGTAGTAATCACCTAAACCGTGCAGCAATCTGAAAACCATCCAATAAACTGCTCCCCGCATGTGCTTGCAAACGCTTCTCGTTTGTCTGGGGTTGGCTTTCTTCTGACAGATCCTGTACTGTTGTTTTGATACACGACAGTTGCCTGCTTTCAAGTGCAAGTGACTGTGGTCTTGAGAAAAGGACTTTGTGGGGAAACTGCGTTCTAATTATGCTCTCGGCAGGTGTGTGTTGCTTCGGGCTGGCTGGTTGTAGCGCACGAGAAGGGCGAAGTGCGCGTGTACCAGTTCAGCCCGCATGCCCAGGACGTCACCTGCATCCACATCGACAACTCCAGCAAGTGCGTTCCTGCCTGACCCGCATTCCTCCCTGACACATAATCATCACTTTGCATGCTTTGAGAGTCACATGCACTTCATTTCTTGGATATTTGCATTGCGAAACAGTCACAGCTGGCAATGTGCAGGCTTGCGTATGGGTGCCCCTGTTGTGCTGTGCTTCTCTGACCACATGCAAGATATCTTCTCATATGCGCTTCACCTTTCGGGGTTCTGTGCAGAAATGGAACAAGCGGCACTCTGGCTTGCATATGGGCGCCCCTGTTGTGAAGTGCTCTCCTAACCACATCCAGGATATCTTCTGGGTGAAACAAGCACTGCATTTCAAGGCCAGGTCTTCCGAGATACGCTGTGACACGGCATCTCATGGTGGTTGTAGGGGTCCACCAGAGAGGAGCACTGCAAGGCAGCCCGCAGGTTACCAGGCAGTTCTGAGAGCGAATCTGCACGAGGCGGCCGTCAGCGCAGTATGCATAGCTTCCAAAGCGGGCCTTGTGGCGCTCGGGGACGCCTCTGGAGACCTGTCGGGCCTCAATCTGGCCCGAGTATGTGCCCTCATATCTGCCTTGCACGGACTTTTCATGAGGGTTTGTCGATTGGTTTCACACGTACACCACACAAGTGAATAAGATATGGGCATAATGTGCAAGACATGAAGGTGGTGCGAGCGCCAGGAAGAGGAAGGAATGCCTCAGCACAGCATATCTTCTGAAGCAGGGTCAAGCGCTGTGATTGCGTGTGTGGTTGAATGTGTGTGTATGTTTGGGTTGGGATTGCCATTTAGATTTGAGCGTTTCATTGATCTAGTTTTAAAAAATTCTAGGGTTTAGGGTTTACCTACCTAACCCTAAACCCTTGAAAGAATACAAAATATGTAGAGCCAGGTCAGGCGCTGCAAGGTGTACCACCAGGCTGGAAATTTGATTGACTTGTTCCAGTGCCAGTACTGGGTCTCAGATTTATTGCAGCCATCAACATTGAGATCAAGGCCTGTGGCGTGCAGCCTGCAGTGGAGTTCTACAAGCACCTGTCGGACCAGCCGATTGCCACAGCAGAGTTTGGCCTGCACAACTTTGTACCGGTGAAGAGCAGCTCTGACCGGAGGCGCGATCTTGCGGACACTCCTGTGGAAGCCAGGTGCGCCATACCTCTGCAACCTCATCAGCATGGACGTCATTCTACACTTATCCACAATTGCACAGTTTCGAGACTCTATTAGGAGAAATGATCTGCATTCAAGTTGTGCGAAAGTTGAAAATTATGGGTGCCTCGAATGTTAGGGAACAGTATTTGCCATCCCGGATGATCTTGATGTTCGTTTGGGGTTGAGTCATGGGCTATGGTCACCAGGTGGAATGGTTCCACGCCATATGGCTCTCGCAATGCGTGTACCCTAGTTCATCAGATTCTCTCACCAGCCACTGCACCAGCAAACCCGTAGGAAAGTAATTACAAACAGGAGCAATACTCGCTCAAGGCGGAGACCCATGTGCAACAGAAACTGCAACAGACAGCGAGCCGCATCCCAGAGTCTGATCACTTCTTATACGAGAGCGTGAGCGAGGTGCAAATGTGACCGGGCTGTGACCAGGCTGTCGCTGTACGTGGGCACAGCCGACTGCGCGCTGACGGTGCTGGACGCACGCCACAGCGGTTTTGAGACTCTATAAGGAGCAGTAATTCGCATGCAATTTTTACATGAGAGCGCGAACGAGGTGCACATTTGTCTGGGCGCAGGCTGTCGCTGTATGTGGGCACAGCGGACTGCGCGCTGACGGTGCTGGACGCACGCCACGGCGAGCCGCTGGGCATCGGCCGCGACACGTGGCTGCGCCCGAAGCACCCGGACGCCGCGCTCGGCCTGGCGCTCCTTGACGCGGCCGGCTGCCCGCTGCGCGCGCCCGCCGGGCCCGGCCTGCTGCCCTGGGCCGGCAACACGCGCGCGGCCGCCGCCCCGGAGAAACCTGCCGCCGCGCCGGCCCCTGTGGGTGCCGCAGGTACCCTCCCTCCCTGACACTGTAACCACTGCGATGCTCAGGCATAAAACTCAACAGGTGTAGTGCGTGTCGCTGAACTGGACCACAACGCTCTAGATTAAGGGATTATAAGGCTTCATGATTTGGAGTTTCTTGATTCGGGGTTTTCTTTCACAGATTTAAGTCAGGAATAGTATGTCCTGCGCCCGCGCCCTTGGCCGCGTGTATACATAGTACGATTCATACTGATTATGGCACAAGAGCATGGTTTGGCAGATAACAATTGTGGATATGAGCTGCCCTTTGTGCTCCTTGGTACGTAGATTTACTGAGCATGGGGTTGTGCGCATGGATGGTGTGGCATGCAAGTTCTCCTTATTGTGTGGTAAGAACAGTGTTACGGGCGAACTTATTGGCCACCGCTGACAGTTTATCTAACCTTTCTCCATGATGTGCAGGCAAGCCGATGGTGGAGGAAGCATCAGTCGGGTCCCCACATGCCGCACACATGCTGAGGCACATCACCGAGGAAGCGCGCCCGAGTGCTGCGGCGGCAGCTGCCGATCCAGGAGAAGTGGCGGCAGCAGCAGCGTCATCAGACAACGGCCATATCAGTCCATTTGCAGCCAATCCGCCTGCACAGCCGCTGCAAACAATCGCGGCTAGAGCAGCAGAGGATGTTGCGGCGCCTGTGCCGAGCGGCCCGGAGCCCGGGACCCCCCAGCGGCTGCAGGAGCGGGGGGCGTCAGTGAAGGGCGACTCGGACTCTGATGGGGAGACCCCCGCACAGCTATCCGCAGATGAGGTGCTGTATCTCCCAAGCTTTCTGTGTGTCATCGCACGACTCAGCCTGTGATTGAACGAAGAGCCTGGGCTTTGGACAGTCAATGTTCGCCTTGTCAGCGGGAAACCGGCACTGTTTGTGAGTCGTGCATTCATAGGCTTGCAGCTGGGCATCTGAGCAGGGTGCTTGATCTGTGCAACAAACTTTGTGGTCAGTGCAAACGGCACCTTTGTACAGCAGGCCTTCACGTAGGAAACAGAAAGTAACTTTTGACGCCATGGCCTGCTACTGCCCACTACTACCCACATGCAGAGCGTTGGCAATTGCACACTCGTCCTGAGTTTTGTCATCCCTTGCCCCCAAAGAGAACGAGCACAAGGCCACAGCGGCAGGTCTGAGAGTTCTCGAAACCTAAACGTGAAGAGTTACTGATCACAGGCTGAGGATTCTTCTGTGGGAGCAGCGGCTGCAGCCACTCATCAGCCCTTTCTGAACATGGAAGAATCACCAGGGCAAGATGGCAGCACATTTTGAATGCGCCATATGTCAACGCTCTGAGAAAATTTTTCATGACAGGCTGAGGATGACCATGACGATCTGCTGGCAGCGGCGGCCGCGGCTGTCGAAGCGCAGCAGAAGGAGGCGGTGAAAGCCGGCCGCAAAAAGTTCGGGCTGCTGGGCCGCAGCGCTGCTGCGGCCCTGCAAAAGGCCGTCCCGAGGCACAGCGAGGACGAGCACGGCCACGTCGTCAGCTCCCACACCGCCAAGGTGTGCAAAATTGTTGTGACTCCCCACACCAGTCACATGCATGGATCCAGATATGGCTCTTGGCAAGGGTGTTTTTAGGGGATGTGCATTGTGAAATTGGACAGACTCGTAAGCCTGATCAGTAAGCTCATGAGCGATGTTGAGAAATGCCGTGGTTGTACTCTGTGACGAGTTTAGACCGGCTGCATCCATCGGGAGTGTCTACCAGGTGCCACATGATGTCACATGTGCACATGGGGCCTGTCAGAAATCGCAGTTGACCCTGCACGTAAAAGAGCTCGGGAAGTTTACGGTTTATATTTTTATATTGTTATTTTTATTTTGAATTTTGGGTTTTTATATTTTGGGTTTTTATATATTTTGGGTTTTTACATATTTAAAGTTTTTACATATTAAGGTTTTAGTGTTCTTTTGTGCACCACCAGCGGATACGGCACAGCAATGCTGGCCAAAGCAGTGGCTTCCCTCGGATTTTAGGGGTTTTAGGGCTGCATCTGAGGGTTCTGTTTTTAAGGTTCAGGGTTTATGATATAGGGTTAAGGGTAATTATATAAGTTAACCCATGGTGAAGCTGTGAAGCGTGGCTGCAGAGCGGGCTTGGTCGGTGGGTGCGGAGGGGCAGCGAGAACTCCCCAGGAATATCGCCGCGGCCGAGCGCTTCCGCAGATGAAAAAGGTGCGCACCCTCCGCCCTAATGTGAAGTAACAGCAGCCTGACCTGTTCACATAGGCATCAGCACCGTGGCTGGAGATCTCCTTCTTGCCCTCAGAGCAGTGACCATGAAGTTTTCCTCTGCTTAATGGGGTGAGCTATCTCAGGGCTCTTTTCTCTTGCATGGACCCGGCAAGGCCAAATTAGGAGCGCTCTGCCTCAGTGCCTTATGCACTATCATACAGACTTATGCCGTTTCTTCTCTTTCCATCCTCACTGGTTTGTTGTGGGTTCTTGGTCAGAGCATCGAGAGGCGGGGGCCAAGCATATTTCTACAAAGCGCTCAGCAGAGACAAAAACCCACTCCGCTACTACCTTGAAGCCGGCAGCCTCAAAAGAAGCGCCCACCACGCCTGTTGCATTCCCTAGCAGTGCCGCTCGGACCCCCCAGGCTGAGTCAGCGGGACCCCTACCAGCGGTGGCAGCGGTGGCAGACGCACCGGAGCCGACGGCACAACAGCTGGATTTGGCGACAGCTCACGATGCGCCCCCTTCTGCAGCTGCTGCTGCAGCCAGCGTCACGGATGAGGCCCCAATGAGAGCGCCTGTTTCAATGCAGACTGTCTCCCATGTTGTGCTGGTGGGTTCCAGATCCCCTGCATGCCGAGCCTATTTTTTCTTTTTATAAATTTCTTTGTATGTTTGTATTATTTTAGGGTTTAGGGTTTTGGTTTTTGGTTTCTAACTGGTAACATGCACATGTCCAACCAGGCATTCTGAACTTCCAGTCTCCTGTGGAAGGTTTGTTCCTACCCTCAGACGCATCGATGTGTGCTACAGCTCTGCGGTGAAAAACCTTCACGAATGACTTTTTAGTGCAGAGTTTACCTTCTCAGAACTGCATCTCGTCCGGTTTACCTGCAAGCCTTTTCCTTCCAAACAGGTCTCGTCTCTGCTATATGAGCACAGACCTTCCTCCTTCCCTCATTACTTCTTTTGACGGTCTTCATCTCTCCCGCTTAGCTCTGCATTGCTGGTCGGTGTGCATGAACACAGTCACTGGCGTGCACACACCACCGGAAAAATGGGTGGCCAGGGGGGAACTCGAGGGATGATGGGTTGGTGTTTTGGAACAGGCAAGCAGCGGCAGCCTGCGGCTTTATGCGGGCGACAACTTGCGCACAGCCGACCGCACCACACTGAAGAAGGCCGCGCTGGACGGCCAGTTCGGCTTTGCCGGGGCCTTCTGCTCTAGTAGGGGGCCGGGCGTCGCATGCATCTCCCCCGAGGGCATCCTCAAGGTATCACATTGTCATTATGGTTTGTACAACAGTCAGGGGCGCCTCAATTGCAACTTATTGAGAGTTGATGCATACTGGTATATGCCATGTATACAGAATTATGTCAATGGACCGAAATGTCTCTGGTCCAATGCGTTCCCACAGACATCAAGAACACTGCTGTGGTGTGCATTGATGTATGAAGATAGGCCTTTGTAGGCAGAGCCTGTCCTCCAGTGTTGGAGTGGATGCTTGCCTTCTGATTGCAACTTATTGGCTGGAAACATGTCTTTACTTTGTGCACTTTTATGCACTTGACATGATACACACACCTTACAGAGGTGTTAGTGCAGCTTAGCACCTCGCGCGATTTCTCCGCAAGTCCTTTTGTTGTCAGGTCCCTTCTGGCTCGTTTCGCTTTGCAGGGAACACAACTCCGCAAGTAATATATTATTTCTCTCAGCTTGCCCCGTCACGAGGCGCAGGCTCATTTGTGACTGGCTTCTGTCCAGCTGACAATGGGCAGTCTCCGTTAGTCGGTAGCTTCTGTGTCACCAAAAGAGAGTGGTCGTGCATCTTGACAGGTGTACACACTGCCGAGCCTGGAACTGATCTTGGCGCAGAGACTAGAGGAGGGACTCACATTCCCCTGGGCCTGGAACATCGACACTGCACACTTGTCGCGCCTGTGTGCTGTTGACCCCCAAGGCGAGCTCGCCCTGGTAAGAATTATGTTGCCCCCTGACCAATCCACCACTTGCTACCGATCTTCTTCTTTTTGCACTGGACAGTGCTTCTGAGGACTAACAAGCACAGGCTGGGCATCCATTGCATACTGCCGCATGCAGCTCATATTTTACGGCCGGAGATGTCTCTCATCAAAATGAGACACCCCAAGGCGCTCAATTCACAGTTCCATTTGACACCGAGTCTTGAAGACATATGCCAGACCGTCTCCGGATCTGATGTGAAACATTTCCTTCCTCATTTGTCCATCTTTGGGTTCAAGAGACTCATGAGCTCCTTGAACTCTGTAGAGATAGCAGCTTTCTCTTTCTTCTGGCAGCTTGCATTGCATGCCAGCGAGAAAACTCATGCGCCAGATTAAAGCAAGCGCCATGTGGCGCACAGGTGGGCGCACATGGTGATCTGGCGAGGTTGGGTCTGGTGGAGGGAACCCCGTCTCCCTCCCCTGTCGCCCAGCTGTACGACTGGGACCTCGCCACGGCCGCGCTGGCCGCCGCGCACGCTGTCTCGCGCGAGCTCCGCGCCGCGGCCGTCCCCGCTCCGTCCAGCTTCCAGCCGCCACCACCGCCGCAACCGCTGCCGGCCCCGGCTCTGCAGCGACCCGGTGAGAACACATATCCCCTGACAAGAACCAGAGATTCTCAATGTCCCCAAAGCACATATTCATCGGACGTGAAGGCATGTTTATGTAAAGAGTGCACATGCAATGGTTCGGCAAAAAGGAAAGCGAAAATCACTGCTCCGGCTCTGCAGCGACCCGGTGAGCACACATATCCCCTGACAAGATAACCAGAGAAGAATATGGGTGCCCCCGAAACATCCAAATGGTGCAACGAAGGTCAGACTCGTGAGGTCAGACTCTATATAAGTGCACGCGCACTTTATTGGCCCATAAAGAAAACAATGAAGCACTACAGCAATCAGGCGCCAACCTGTTGACTTTCTCTCTTTTGTTTTGTTGTTGAAGAAGTACGAGCATGATGGGTCAGAGTGTGCAGAGGGGACCCGAGGGAGTGAGGAGGTTGGCGGCAAGCGCGGCCTGGGTGGATTCCTCCATTCGGTGCGCGATGTGGCCACGCGCGTCGTCGATGACACCACCAAGGAGATCTCCAAGTTTGAGCGCACCCTCGGCCAGGCATGAACCCCTAAACCATAAACCGTAAACCACAAAGAAAGACCTTCAGTCTAGTTGTGTTTTCCCGTTCTATCTTTACTCCCAAAGGCGTTAGCTCCAATCACACAAACAATGCTCGCCGTTAACTCAGATCAACCCAAGGCTGTTCACGCTTCCTGGCTGCGTTGAAGTGTCCCCAGGCAATGAGGGTCCAGAATATCCCTACAAATCATTAGAAGAACCTTAAAGGATTGGTTGGCATCTGCCTGATACCATTTAGAGTGCTTGCTTGGGCAGCGTGTCTCCTACATCTGGAGACATTGTTGTGCAACTGTTGGCGGTGCGGCTTGAGAGGATTGCTGAGTGATTGCAAGCTGTGCATCAACCTTCTAGAGTCAGACGCCTTAGGTAGATATGATCTTAATGTCAGAAGCATGAGGAGATTTTGACTAGACGGGGAATTAAGGCCGCCACAAGCAAGCCGACAGCCAGGAGCACTAGGGCGCGGGGGGGTTGGGTTCTAAAAAAAGGCGTTATAGAGACCCTCACCTGACTTTAAGCATCCAAGCAGGGTCTGGACCGCTTCGGCAAGGAGATCATGGCGGCGCGCAACCCCTTCATCAACGAGCGCGCTGCACAGCGGCAGCCGCCGACACTGGCCGCTGTGTTTGCCAACGCGTCGCAGCCGGACAGCCCCGGCCTCCCATCGCAGGAGCAGCCCTTCCACAGGTGCGCCTTTTTAAATTCAAAAGCCCTCAACCCTATCTAGGGTTTAGGGTTTAGGGTTTAAACCCTAGAAATACAGGAGCAGCCCTTCCACAGGTGTGTCCTTGCCCGCAATTGTCAACTCTCTCGCCCCCCGAGCAGGTAACTTGAGCTCTGCGGTTCCCATCACGCCCTGATGCCCTAGAGAGCTGCAACACACTGTGACGTGCATCGGCGTCTGGTTGATGTAGTATCAGCATCAAAGACAATAGTTTTCGCTGCTGCTTCCGGTTCGTGGTGCTACAGTCAACTCACTGCATCGGCAGCGATTGAAGCTACAATCAATGTCACACGCTATGCATTTGGTCTGCTCAAACATGGTTATTACAATGGTTAAGTCGACGCGTGACTGGCAATTTTTTCAAAATTGCGCAGTGCGATGGACCGGGAGGAGTCGGGGGAGTCCTTGGAAGGCGCCCTGCGCAGCGCGGCGGCGGCGGCCAGGGAGCCGCGGGCGCTGCCGCAGCACTCGGACTCGGCAGATGCGGCGCGCGCTGAGCTGTTCGCCGGCCAGGGCCAAGAAGCAGGCACCTCCGATCGAGGTGAGAGACTGTCCAGCTGCAGCGTAGTTGAAACATGCATTTTGCGCAAGGTACCAGTCTGGCCTCTTTAGCACTTGAGCTGGACCATGATCGAATAGATCATCAACATGCTGACCCTTGTGAATGTCATGTCTCGGCTGCTGATAAGATGAAACAGAGCCTTCAGCATTTTGTTCTTCCAAGGGCATCGTATTCACAGTATTACATCATGTTTATATAAATTCTTCTTAATTCTAAACCTTGAAATGTAAAAAACCGTAAAATTGAGAAGATGCGCGCAGCTGCAAGAGTCTCTATATCGCACAGTGAGATCCCTGACACAGAGAGAAAAATTTTCGGCGCAGGGTCACGGGCGCTTTGGGGCGCCGGGGACGATGCGCGCGACGACGGCGGCCGGGCCGAGCTGCTGCGGGGGGCCCGGGTCCCCCGCAGCACCGGTGGCGGTGGCAGTGGCGGCCCCCCCGCTCTCGGGGTCGCACCTCCCGGCACGCGCACCGCCGAGGAGATCAAGGCCGCTTACGGCCGCTCGACCCACGCTCGCAGGTCTCTTCGCTCCCCGGATATTTCATATTTTTAGGGTTTTGGGTTTACTCTCCCAGGTTTAAAACATAAGTGCAGTCGGTTCAAGGCTGTTTGGGGAACATCTCTGTGGTTTATTGGGCGTCAGCTGAGCGGACAGGACCTCAGCTTCTTGTATGTGTCATGGCTGGCAACCCCATGATGCGTATAACCGGCTATGGTCATGTGCGCTCACGTCAGCAGCAGGACTGCGCGACTAGGTGTTGGATGTTTGCTAGGAGCTATATCTTAGGGTTTTTAGGGATTAGGGTTGAGGGTTAGGGTAAGGGTTTTGTGAAGAGTGTGCGAGTGGCTTTGGCAACCCAGCAGGGCGGAGGGGGTGGGAGGGATCGCTGAGGAGAACAGGCAGCGGCTGGCCGAGCGCGGCGAGAAGCTACGCTCGCTGCAGGACAAGACCGACCGCATGCAGGTGTGCTCCTCATTAGCTGCATTGTTGTGATTATATTTTACATTTTTACTTTAATATTTTTTAGGGTTTAGGATGAAGCCTAAACCCTAAATATCGGTTTGATCTCTCAATCAAGCTTCAACCTCTTTTTAATTTGCGGGTGCGTCAGTCTTCGCAATGTGTATGGCCTTGGCCCTGGGGGGAAGGCAGCTAACTCTGTTGTGCACAAGGGCAGCCCTTTCGCTCTGCTCTGACCTCGCACTGCTTTGGGGGTATCTTTGTTTGCAGTCTTGTCGGGTTTCGATGGAAACTTTTCATGCAGGCTGATGCGGAGGACTTCGCTTCGATGGCCAGGGCCATTCGCGACCGCGAGGCCAACAAGAAGTGGTGGCAGCTGTGACATCACATGCATAGCGTGCTGATGAGCATCGGTCTCCTTGGTTTTGAGATGTGCCCTGAATCCATTCGAATTTCTGTTGGCGCATGTGCAGTGGCTCTGCATCTGAATCCGGCAGCAGCATGGAGCAAGTTTTCGGTGCGTGTACAGTATTGGACAGTTTGCCACAGGGTCTTTAGATATTCATGATTGATGTCATGTGGGTGGAGATGGAACAGATAGCAATTACAACATGAGTTTACACACACACGGTCTTGATGCACAGGCAGGAAGGAAAGTCCTTGTGCGCCACATAGCGTCGCAGTGATACACGATTGCCATACGATTCATTCCGTTGCACTTGCACTTTTTGGGAACTTATCGGGTCAGTAGCTGCAAGCGACCTCTTGAGCCAACGGGGATGTAAAATATCGAGACTTACAATACCCAAATCTGAGCAGCTTTGTAGATATATATAATTGCTCCGAGCATCTTTTGCTACCACGCAGCAATTGTCACTCATTGACATCCTAATCGCCCACAAGCAGAGCAAACACAACTGGACAAAGAGCAAACCAACACTGCAAAGCAGAAAGAGACAGTGCATACCTAAAACCCACAATGCGACAGCTGATCTGGCAGCAACCATACCCTGACACACAATACCCAAGATCGCAATTAATCAGAAATAATGGTACAATGCGATGCCTTCTGGGGTACTGTACTCTGTTTTGCTGGGTGACTTGCAACTATCCTGGTGAGCAGCAGAAAGACCAAAGTGGCCTGCAGAATGACACTCGTGCAGCCACACCTTCGCACAGAGGTCATTCCTTGCCCGATACATGTACAGGTGCTGTAAGGTAGACCAAGACTATAGTTCTCGGCAGGTATTGCCGAGTTGCCAGTGCCAATAAATTGTGCTGTGCTGCTGGACACCAGCAGTCAACAAGGCTGCGTTTGCACAGCATTGTCATGCAGTGTGCAAGTGAATGAAGTGTCTTGAAGCAGGCCACTGCTACTTTTGACCTGCATAGAGCTCTGCAAGCTAATCTAATTATATCGCCTAAGACGTCACCTAGGCACTTACTAAGTAGTATTGTCTGCCTAGAACTGGGGGAGTTAGTTTTCGGTTGTCTTCTTCAGGGTGGAGGCCCTCTCTCACAGAGGAACTGATCATCACAGCTTCAAGGGTCCCAGGTACTGCTCCAGCGCTGGGGAAAAGATTTCATGGATGAGGCTGAGGGGCTGCCTGTCGCGCCAGAAAATGTACTCCCTGCCCCAGAAGGGGCCCTTGTGGCCAAAGCGCCTGTGTACCCAGGTTGCAAAATTGTCAGGATAGATTCACGCCTCAGCACACGATTGGCATACATTCGTACAGCAGATATTTGTATACGGTAGAGTAGGAGGAGCAACGTGAAGCAGTACAACAAGTTGCAGCTTCGCACTTCTCAAGGTCGGGTGAGTTCCCATAATACAGCTGGGTGATTTCCCTGAAGATTTCCGTGCGCTGTGAAGAGAGACTAATCCAGATGGGCTTTTCAGTCTCCCCGAGGTATCGAGAGATTTGTTGTGTGTTCCACCAGCTGGTCGCACAGACCAGCACCTTGCCATCAACGTTCAGGTGCACCTGCGCAGTAGTCTCAGCGTGCGAGGTCGGAGGCACAGACTCACTGTAAAAAAGAAACCAATGTAAATAATACAATGAATGTGATTGCGTAGGCCTCAAGAACGACGAAAAATGACATGAGCTCGCTTTGACAACTCAAGGAAGCTAGGGTTCCCGAACAATACCTCGCGCTGCGTCCTCGGTCCTGGAATTACTGAGACGTTGTCAGGGATGTCGGTGAGGCGATTACCGATGTCAAATTGCTGGAGTGCAGCCTGCAATCAGCCCATTCCTTACATCCCGTGGATGCAGTACGGCTTCAACCCCAACGGCATGCTTCGACACCCACAGTTTCAGTGTCCGGAGGCAACGAGCTCACCGTCTCAACAGTTCCCCCAGTCATGAGTTGTAAATGCTTGGTGACGGATCCATCGCTCAGCAGCGCAATTTTCCACGTCGGGCTTAGAGCAGAGGGAGACCGTCCGTAATCCGCTGCTGCTTCTTTCCAAGTACCCTATATTTCCAGAGCTTGAGTGAGAAAGCCCGCTCAGAATTTTGCTGAAAACATACAAAAACACGGTATTAGAGCTCCCCACCTGCCACAGCAGAGGGCTTTCCATGGCGTGCCTCCAGTCTGTCCCGTGCTCACCCGCCAAGACCGGCATTAAGGCGGTATCTACGTTCAAGCCGGTGTTCACGCGGCCGATTTGTAAAGCAGCATTGGGAACACCATTCATTGCCAGTTTGGCAGTGATTGAAGTTTTGATCGATGTGCGTCTGTAAGGCTTGTCAATAAGGACTGCTTTGGCCGACAAGCTTGCCAGCATGTTGTGTCTGTTCTAGCTTACAGACACCCTTCGACACGTGAGCAGCTAAAAGTGGAGTTGAAAATCCAGTATATGTACGAGTGATACAATTTGTGCGCGCTAATTGACGGTCCGTACACATTCAGTAAAAGGGTGCCCTGCCTACTCGCGGCTGCCCTCCCAGCTTTATAATATTTGAGCATCTGCCCACGTGGGCTCACGTTCGGCTTCCGAGATAGAAATTCACTTCACGGCCGATCCCTCTGGCACCTGGAAAAAAGCAAAACCCAAATCCATCAGTTTAATTTGAGTAATTTTGCGATTTCCAAAGATTTGAACGGATGCGAAAGACAGAACGATGATTTCGATGATGTCAGGGTCCGCGATGTCCCTAATCAACTCCATCCGTGCGACGTTCAGCGACCAGCGTGCCAATCGTGGTGTCACCAAGTCGCATAGCAGGGTAAATCTGTCTCTAAAGCTACTTTCGGGCAGAACACGGGGATGTGCCGGGGTACGTGCACCCCCTTTGGCTCGCATGTGCTGCGCCTCACGCGGTTGATCAAGTATTGTGCTGCTTTGGTCGTTCTAAATATTTCTATTAACAGGCTTGTATTTCAAATATTTTCCCGTTTCAGTCTGATGCAGAAAACATTCCATGATAACAAGTCATTGTGGCAAGCCAGGGAAGCAGTGCATCCCCAGTGACAATGGCCATCGAAACCAGCATGCTACCCGGATTGGAGAAACGAGATGCACTGCAACAAAACAACGTTGTTGAGATAAATGAAAAATTATCCGGAAAAGTTCTTGAAGTGGACGTCCAGCTCCAGGTCCTCACGCAGCACTAGCCAAATGACTGCATGGTCTCTGTCCCTGGCCGACTGCATGACTTGTAAAAATCGTAGAAACTACTGAAAAAATTACACCAAACAAGATTTTTGTTGTTCTCATTGTTGCAATTCGAATTCATGCACAGGGTGCCAGGCTTGACACTGCCGCGATACAGCGCATCGCCAATTCCGGAGCAACTAGTGTTGAGATCCTGGACAAACTATTCAGTGAGTATGCAGACCGCACTGCTTTTGGCTACTGCGAGCCAGGGACCTCAGCCTACACCAACATAACATACGCTGCAGTCTGGAACAGAGTGAAGGTGCAGTCAATTCAAACACTGTCAGACTGTTGCCAACAAGTTGTGTCACAACAGTGTACTAATGCTTTCAATAACATTTTATCTCTGTATCTGCTTTAGTGTGGAGCCTTCCTTGCGTGAGGGACACAGACACTGCTCTTGGTACAAAGGAAAGCATGCTCATCACTGTCAGGGATCTCTACTTTGTCGGTCAGCACACCGGCGGTGTGCTGCATGCCGTAAAGTTTGTTGACTTGTTAAAAAGTACCAGCGGCAGGGAATCGGAAGGATCGCATTGAGGAAGCTTCCTACAAATTGACTTTGTGTTGGCATGACAGGCGCTGGCTGCAGCATGGCAGCAAGCTGGAATGGTGTCCAGAGGCAACTTTGTGGGCATCTCTGGGTTTTCCTCGCTGGACTGGGCGACTGCTGACCTGGCATGCACATACAGGTCAGCAAGTTGCACCCCTCCCAAGAAATACACCTGACGTTCC
The DNA here is from genome assembly GCA_020887355.1 of Coccomyxa sp. Obi. Taxonomy (NCBI): domain Eukaryota; kingdom Viridiplantae; phylum Chlorophyta; class Trebouxiophyceae; family Coccomyxaceae; genus Coccomyxa; species Coccomyxa sp. Obi. The sequence goes on along the minus strand of AP024993.1, from coordinate 2,665,009 downwards.
TGAGGGCATGCGCACAAGGATACTACTCAGCTTATACCGCACTTTGGCCAGCTGTCCTGATAATAAAGGTGCCATTACAGTACTATGACACACAATAGGTAGCCTGGAGTTCAAGTTGTGTGCAATGCGCCAGAAATGCTGTTAATGCGCCCTTTAATCAGGCAGAATCCGTTGCATGCCTTCAGACAGGTCGCCGCCTGCTTCTTCAGGAAATCAAGTTGTGACACAACAGGTGTGCATGCATGCAGTGGGGCGGTGACAGTGCCTCTGCCCACCAACATCATGGCGGAGGACGTCTGTGAGATTATCAAGGATGCTGAGTGCGCGGCTCTGGTCATCAGCCTGCAGGAAGTGCCCGCACTTGCACGCGTCCTTGCTGCGTGCACCTCTATCCGGACCATCATCGTCATGGGGAGGTGAGAAACTACCCAAAGGCATTTCAGAAAGCCATGATGGCAGCTTCTTCTAGGAGGCAAGTGGCAACAGGCAGGTGCTAGTCACCCAAGGACTGAGATTCTAGAGTCGCATTAAGAAAATGTGTCCAAGAATGCATCTTCTGCTGGAAAGTGCTGGCAGATAGGTCGGAACACATCAGGTTTGACAGCAATGAGTCACTCGGAGTCGCGTCAGCTGACCTTCACCTTTCTACATTGTCGAGAGGGAAATTGCACTGTTGCTGCATGCTTATCTGTTGCATCAGACAGAAAAAGCTCTTCACTCGTATTGCGGTTAGACGGCTAGCTCAGATGATCAACAACCTTTGATGCCTGATTCTGAGTCAGTTGAGTCTGCACGCCTGCAGTGGGAGCTCGGCCGCAGCGCGAGTGGAGGCCTTCGAGTTGCTAGCAGCAAACAAGCCGCCGGGGTGCTTCATCACAACCTTCGAGGCGCTGCTCGCATCCGGTGACAGCTCCGCAGCAGAAATGGTTGTGCCCGGCAAAAATGGATGGAGCCAGGACCCCATCATGACCGTGCTGTACACTTCCGGGTCCTCGGGTCGGCCCAAGGGCGCCGTTTACAGGGAGCACATCCTCTACGGCACGATGATGGTGCGTGCTTCCCCACTCAGAGAAGGCTTAACAAGGCACTTGCATGCCATTATGTGGATTAAATATGTGCCAACCTTCAAATCTTGAAGACTTTGAGGAGCGCATGCTTGTCAGTAGCAAGCGCATTGCTGCTGTGCCTGGTTGCTTGAGTTCATCCTGAAAAACTCATCTGTCTGGAGGCAAAATCCAGTCAGTCCACCAATGCATGTACGGCAGCTGTATGTTGGCTACCTGTGGAAAGACCTGATGCAAAAGATTATGCTGCTCTCGTCAACAGTGTGAGACCCAAGACCGCTGACTCCTGCTGCTCAGCTAGAGAAGTAGTGGCGCCGGCTCTTTGAGTTGTGCAGCAACCCCCTCGCTGCCGGCCGTAGGCCTTCAGCCTGTTGGGCAAGGAAGTACGTTTGCTTTGAATTAGTTTAGGGTTTAGGGTAATCCATTGCCCTAAACCCTAAACTCTAAAATATAAACCCTAAACCTTTTCACAATCTGCTGATTCATGCAGGACATTCTGACTGGACAGCCCAGCAACCCCTGCATCACCCTGGGCTTCATGCCGCTCAACCACCTTCTCGGCCGTGTAGGCCTGTTCAAGGTAAGATTTCAGGACACAATTTCCAGTTCTCACATGTCTCTAGATAAGCTGCTCCGCGCGGTCTACTGATAATGCCTTCATAACAACAGATGAAGCCGACTTGTGCGTTACTTGTAGGCGCTGCTGACTGGAGGCCAGACCTACTTCCTGCGCTCGCCCTCCATGAGCAGCTTCTTTAAGGACCTCCAAGAAGTGCGGCCGACGGAGATCGTGCTGCCGCCGCGCGTGTGCACGCTGCTGTATGAAAACTTTGTTGAGGAACTTGAGACCATCACACAGGCCAACGGCAGCGCAGACGCCGCCAAATTGCGCAAGGTGAGATACTTCAGCTGTTTCTGACATCTACGGTAGCTCTTGGCAAGATCTTGAAGTATTCTGGGGATGCAGTGGACAGCATATTGAGCTCTTCAAGCAGAGATTCCTGGCCATTTGTAAGCGGTTGAGACTTACATCTTCACCACCCTTGCCCTGATAATTCTTACCTCAACCCTCAGGCCTCCTGCTATTTTCAATCTCTGCATTGGGCCGTTTTGCACAAACAGTTCGCCCGCATCAGTTCTTCAGACATGAGAACAGATGGCGAGTAATGAGGATATTGAGGGCCTTGCCTCCTAGCTTGGATGACCAGCACAACATCAACATGTCACTTGCATGCTGATCATGACTTGGGTGGTGGTCACTGCACCATACGAGAACTCGATTTAGGGGTTTTTAGGGTTAAGGATTAGGGTTAGGGCTTAAGGTTTGCACGAAAATCCTGAACCCTCAATTTAGACCAGTCCATATACGTATACACAACTTTCTATGGCTTTGGCAGGAGTTGATCCTGCGCTTCAGAACAGAGAAACTGGGAGGCCGCATCGTGTCGGCGTCAACAGGCGGAGCGCCAAACTCGCCGGATGTGACGGCCTGGCTGAATGAAGTGCTTGGGTTCCCCATCACCAACAACTATGGCTCCACTGAGGGCGGCCTGATGACACTCGATGGCAAGATTGTGCCCAGGTGAGTCACCTGAGGTGTATATTTAGGGTTCAGGTACCTATACAGAGGTGTAGTAACCCTAACCCTAAACCCTAAATAAATACAGAGGTGACTAGCCGAATGCCCCAGCAATCCTGCTGTTTGAGTTTTGAGTGTGTGACTGACTTTTCGCAGTGCGCGGAGCAATAATACATTAACAGCAGCTTTTTAGATTTCTGAACTTGGACCCCCTCTTGGCTTTTGTCACGACAATACTTAGAACGTGAATACTCCTTCCATTCCTGCTCTTTTGGTGGAAAAATTTAGATCTGTTTCTACTTCATTTGTGAACAACAGGGTGTTGACGGGGGTACTCGCTGTATTGGTTCTCCTGTGATGCTGCAGCAAGGTGCTGGCGTACAAGCTAGTGGATGTACCCGAGCTGGGGTACACCGCAGCGGATCAGCCGCACCCCCGGGGGGAACTGCGCATAAAGACCCGCAACATGATCAGCGAGTACCATAAGGACCCCAAGGTATTCTGCCACATTCGCACTGATCAGACACTGCACCTCTCATGTTAGCATGTCATGATGTTTGAGCAAGCTGCTGCTGAGTTGGTCATGTGCACCATGTGGCTTGTACTCTTCTCTCAAGTGCAACTTTCAGCGCCACAGCAGTGGCTGGCTGTCAGCACTTTGTGTTGCTTCCTTCAGCCGCAATACTAGTGCCATGTCTGTCTGAGAGGATGTTGGGAAACCCCATGCAGCATGCACTGCAGGCTCCTTTCGGAGTTCTAATTCAATATCTGGGGGTTCCAGATCCAGGGTTAGGGTAAGGATTACAGAAAACATTCTAACGCTCTTTCCAGTAACTTAATATCCTCTACCCCACCTAACACCAGCCCTAGCCCCGATACAACGGACATGGGGTTTAGGATTATGATATATATATTGTAAACCCTATAAATCCTGTTATTTTAGGGGAATTATGATGTTCCATGGTGTTTGCAGGCCACGGCGGAGCTGTTTGATGAGGAGGGGTACCTGAAGACCGGGGATGCCATGGAACAGACTGCTGATGGCACCCTTGTGTGGATCGACCGCGTCAAGAACATCCTCAAACTCTCGCAGGTGAGCACTTCTGCAACCTTGACCGGCAATTATCTTGCACCTCACCTCTTGTACTGTCTACTGCTGAAGCATCTCATGCCTAGCTTGAGCTAATCAGTGCGCATTGGCAAAACCAAGCAGACTTGATGTCAACTGAGTAAGTAATTGCAGATTTAATGCATGCAGAGTCCGAGTCATGCATGGGGAGCCAGAGTCAGCCTGTAAGTTTCAGAGCAGCATAATTTCAGTGGCTGAGCTCATTTCAGTGGCTGGTGTATCTTTCAAGTGTGCTCTGCAGCTAAAAGACACTGTTGCAACTCCCTTGGTGCAGGGGGAATATGTGTGTGTGTCCCAGCTGGAGGTGACATACACAGCGAGCAGCCAGGCCATCCGCCAGTTGTTCATCTACGGCAACAGCCTGCGCGACTACCTGCTTGCAGTTGTTGTGCCCACACAGGGTGCGTACGTCTTCCTCTTCAGAAGCCAAGCTGGGTTGCATGCACATCCCTGATCCAGAAGTGTGAGGGGCTGTGTGCTGCTGACGGAGACCCTTGGAAGGTTCTGCAGTGTCCTTACATTTCAGGGGCCTCTAAATTCCGGTAAATGTGTGTTTAGAGCCCCCTGTATTGTGTGCCATAGGGGTCGGAAATGCAAAGTCATCCCTGCTGAAATGGGGCTGACAGGTTCCCCTTGGTATATATGCACAGCTCAGATTGTTTTTAATACAAACACGCTGGTGGGAAGGGATTGGCGCTTTCCTCAAGAGCTGAGGATAGACTTCACGACAGGTTTAACATGATTTGTGCGCCCCCGCGCAGAGTTGGCACAGAAAGTGTCACCGGCAGAACTGAGGGCGAAGGTGCGGGTGGACATTGACAGGGCGGCGGTTCAGAAAGCGCTGCAGGGGTGCGAGATCCCCCGGGACTTCATCATCGAAATGGAGCCCTTCAGCAAGGACAACCACCTGCTCACCGACAGCGGCAAGCCCGCCACCGGCCGCCTCAAAAAGAAGTGCGCGCCCTGCTCCAGGATCATAGGGGTAATTGATAGGGTTTAGGGTTCTATACCGTGCATACATGTATACATGATATACATAAATTACCCCTACAGGCTTACATTGCTCACATGCAAAATCAGGACTCCTGCCATCGCATTTAGGGTTTTGTATTACCCTGAACCCTATATATATAACCCTAAAGACCTGTATGTAGAAACCCCAACTATGCCATCGAAATGGAAACAGCAAACTTCCTGAAGGGGGCTTCAGGGATCCCAGGAGTCTTTTCCACGTTCTGTGGCTTCATTCACATGAAAGTTAGGACTCCTTGGGGCCATAAACGACCGGGACTCTAGGATTTATATTAGGCGCTGTGCAGAATGCTTCAGAACGGGAGTCTTTTCATCATCATGCCGTACCCTGCAACTTTTGAGGGAGTGAGTAGGAATTATGTGCGCAGGTATGGTCCAGCGCTGGAGGCACTTTATGCCGAGCAGGAAGCGAGGGCGCAAGAGCAGCTGCGCATCGCTCGGCAGGAGATGGCCGGCAGCGGCAGCGCTCAGGAAAGAGTCATGCAGGCGCTCGCTGCCGCGTTCGGCGCCTCGGCCGCTTCCGGGAACGATGCAGACTCGGTTCGCCCTTCATCACAGCTTGCCTGTTATGCATATGTGTGATATCTCTGATATCATATCATATCAGTACATGTGGCCTGCTTACGTTGGCATGCCCGATTGAAGTAGCAGAGAAGCCCTGTGCAGTGGACAGGATCCCCCAAGTGGAGACCAAGCTCACCTTCCACCTCTTGTGCGTTGTCCTGGATGGTTGCATTTAAATGTTTGATCTGTTTGACACAGAACTGGTTGCAGGATAATGACCTGCTTTTGGATTTTCTATTCGCATCTTTTATACAGGGTTTCATGTTTGCAACAAACAAAGAGTTCTATGACTAGAGTCGAGAGGTGTTGTTGTTTGGAGATTATACCGCATACTTATCAGATACTGACCTCATTGGCCATTTGCAGATGGGAGGGCGGAACTGGGCGCAGCTCGGGGGAGATTCGATGGCGGCAGTGCAGTTTGCAAGGCGCGTCTCCAATGCGTGCGGCGTCAACCTTCCAGCATCGTTCGTGCTCGACAAGAGCCACACAGTAGACTCCATCATCGCTCGTGTGAAGGAATTGGTCAGGTGTGCATGCATCCCCTCTCGCTCGTATTTATTTCAAATATTGCTGTTCCAAAACAGGCTTCCTCTGGGAAATTTACTGTGTTCCATGTGACCTTCTGCTCTTGTGCATGACTAAAAGCAGTGATTGGCAATATTGCCAGGCTGGAAACCGGGTTCATGGCAAACATTGGTGTCGCGGCAGCCGGGAGAGATCTGCGACCGCTGCATTGCTTCTAATCTATCAGAGCTTGTTAATTTTGGGGCTGTTATGGAGAATAAGAGTTCTAAGATGACAGCAACGGAATCATGGTTTCACAGTGGCGGGGAACCGGAGGGGCCGACTTTCCAGAGCGTGCACAGCGGCGACACGAAGATGATCCGCGCCTCGGACCTGCGGCTCGACCGGTTTCTGTCCGAAGCCGACATGGCCGGCGCGGCTGCGGCCGCCCCGGCCTCGCAGCTGCCCGCCGAGCCGGAAGTTGTGCTGCTGACCGGCGCCAACGGCTTCCTGGGCCGCTTCCTTCTTCTCCAGCTCCTTGAGCGGGTGGCAGACAAGTGAGACCATACTTAGCCTTGAAGGGATTAGGGTTTAGGTTCTAAACCCTAGATTGTAAGACCCAAACCCTAAATATGATGGTTTATGGTGGTACATGTCCATCTAGTGGGAAAAATGTGCTGCTGACTGGCGCCAATGGCTTCCTGGGACGCTTCCTTCTTCTCGAGCTCCTTGAACGGGTGGCAGACAAGTGAGGTCTTGCTCATAACCCTTTGCCTTGAGGGGGTAATGAAGGGTTAGGGTGGTGCATGGCAATGTAGTGGGAATGGTGTGCTGCTGATAGTAATTCTCGGTGGTTTCCTTTGGCTCTCACTGCCGCTGCATGTTTGCGCAGGGTACCTCACGCAAGTGAGCTCCAAACGGTTAAAGTCTTCTTTTGCTGTTGACATTAATGCAGTGTTCTGGGCTCCCTATAGAGTATCATGCATTGAATACCGGTGGCTGCCATGTTGAAAGGATGGACAGAACGTACAATTATCCGTTGTGGTGGGCTCCATACACTGTTAGGATAATGCTGACCCTTGGATGCTGGCCATTCCTTAATCTGCTGTGATGTCCTTTTTCCCCTGGGGACAGAAATACACGAGGGGAATATCAGTGGATCTCCATTGTGTGGCTCCAGGGCAAATGGGAGAGTGATTGCGGTCGTGCGAGGTAGCAGCGATGAGAATGCGGCGCAGCGGCTGCGGACGGCATACGAATCAGTCGACGCAGACCTCATGGACACCTTTGACGCCCTCAGCTCGGGCCGCCTCACAGTATATGCCGGTGCGCTCATGTTCCCTCAGTGAAGTTGCCTTTGTGGGTTTGATGAGGTCACAAGCCCTGCTGCTAAGCCTGCACCGCCCTCAGCACAGGCCTGCTGACTGTCTGTCTTTGTGGATCACAATATCTTTGCTACGATGACTAAGGAGTGCCATGGTGGACCATCATAGAGCATAGAAATTGCAACCCCCTTCCAACACTTTCAGACACCCCCCAACTGCCCATGCAGGCACACAGCCAAGTGGTTTAGGTTCACTGTTTCATATAGCAGCAGACCTGGTAAAACAAGACTGGTGTGACGAACAAGCAGCCCCTACATTTGGCATGCCCTGCACGAAGTGTGAGCTCTGTGAGAACGTTGCAGGCGATCTGGCGAAACCACAATTTGGCCTGGAGGACGCCGTGTGGGCGCAGCTGTCCTCTGAGGTCGACACTATTCTGCACAACGGCGCGCTTGTGAACCATGCCTTCACATACGAGCAGCTCTTTGAGCCCAATGTGCTGGGAAGCGTTGAGGTGAGCGGCTCCAAAGTGATGTTCTTTGGCTTCTCATGTTCCATGCGGTATCAAAACTTGTTTTCCAGGTGTGCCTTTTTTAAGAGAGGGCATTTGCTACCAAGCTTCTGCCATGCATTGAAGTATTGACATGGCAGCATGAGTAGCTCTGTCATCGCTTCTATCCATGCAGAAGAACAGCAGCTAGCAGCGTTTTTTTAGGGTTTAGGGAGTGGCTTCAAGAATTTTTCCTTTATCTGTTTGTGGCCATTCTGTGGCATCCTGGCAGACGCCCAGAATGGCCAAAATGCCACATTTTGGGCTGAATTATTTTTTTAACGCCACAATGGCTCTAAGAAGCCTCTTAAAAAAACCCTGGCAGGCTGGCAGCTATTGTAACATGCAGCATGCATGTCTCCATGACAGTGCGTTTAGGAATCATGAAGCCGCGGACCGGAAAGTGCTACAGAGCACCTTGTGATTAACCGTTTTGCAACCCATTTGTACTATGCCTCATTAGACCGGAGGCACTCATCAGGCACATTTTGATTTGGTGCAGGTGATGCGATTGGCGCTGAACCAGCGCAAGAAGGCGCTTGGCTTCCTGTCAACAGTGGGCGTTGTGGCAGGTTTGGACCATCCAGAAGCCGTGCTGGAGTCAGAAGACGGCCCGTCCCTCTGCAGCGAGCATCCCGGAGACGGCGGCTATGCTGTCGGGTGCGCTATATATATATAGACATGGTCACGCCGTGGGGAAGGAAGCCCGGTGCCAGGGGGTTTTATATTTTTAGGGATTAGGGAATTAGGGTTTTAACATCAGGTTGTATATAGGGTTAGGGTTAGGGTTGTATTTTAGGGCACGCACGTTCCCCTTGTGTGCGCTACATTTGCAAGCCGGAGGGTCTTGAGGTGCACTTTCCCCGCGTTGTGGCGGCTGAACAGTAACAAATTTTAGGGTTTAGGGTTGAGGGGTTTGAAATTAAGGATTTTAAATTTATATGTGCTGATGCAGCGCTTGGAAGTGTCCGAAGGTTTTGTTTTGGTTGTGAGCAGGTATGGGTGCAGCAAGTGGGCCGTCGAGGTGCTGCTGAAGGAGTTGCACGAAGCGCATGGCATCCCGGTCACCATGTTTCGCTGTGGCATGATCCTCTCTCACAGCAGGTACTCTCAAATCCCATCCCTCGGGCTGCACATACCCCTCATGTTATAAATATGATGTCAGACCAAAATCACTCTGCTGCACCTCGTGCAGCTCCCAACTACCATATTGATCGCCAGAGTCAGCACCCAGCATGGCATCCATACATTCACAGAGAAACTTGAAACACTCACAAGATCATCCTGCCAAAGAAATTCAACCAGTACTGGTGTGACCAAAAGGCGATGCAGGATCCACTTCCTGCTATGTGAAGCATTATGATGCTTTCGTGCTTTCATGATCTGCTCTGTCGATTGTTGCCAACATCAGCTGGCAAACGCCTGTCCTTTCTCAAGATCTGGGACTGATTGTGATGCAGGTTTGTGGGCCAGATCAACCCAACGGACTTCTTCACGCGCCTGCTCTGCAGCATTGTGTACACTGGAATGGCGCCAAAGACTTTCTATGCAGAGCCTCGCGGCAACCAGGAGCACTTTGATGGCCTGCCAGTTGACTTTGTGTCAAAGATCATCACCACGACCGCGCTAGCCGAGCGCTCGGGGATCTCCACCTACCATGTGGTCAACCCCCACTGGTGCGACCTCGGAAACTTTGCCTTCCTTTACTTCCCAATATGCACAGGGTTACCTGATCCAGTTTCAAATCTGCATTTTAAATTTTACTTAATCTATCACGCCCCTCTCAGCCTGGTTCAATCCCGTTTGCTGCACAGACGTTGTGGCACGCACCTGAAATCAACCATTGCATGATTTTACAGAATTTCCTGCCGGGAACTATTGGAGCATTACTGGCTTGTCAACAGTCTCCCTCTGACATGTTTCATTTCAACACCTGCAGATTCCATTAGCGCGTATTGGGGTGCGAGATGCCATTGTTACACAAGTCATTTCACCAGACCTCAACCTAAATTTTGATTCAAGAATAAAATGATGTGAATTGAGTTGCGCATAGCATCGTTCCACATCATTATTTCATCCTGCAGGGATGACAAGGTGTCCCTGGACGCGATAGTGAACTGGGTGGAGAGCTCTGGCTACAAGCTGCAGCGTTTTGAAGACTATGGCGAGTGGTTCCGGAAATTCAAGGTGTCGCTGGAGAACCTGGAGCGCCCGCTGCAGGCCAACAGCAGCCTGCCAATCATTCACCAGTGGGAGAAGCCCCTTTCGCAGACCCCCGATCTCAAGTGCGCTTCCCTTCAAGACCCTTCAGGTTGAAATCTAGGGTTTAAGGGTCTCAAGGGTGTAGATGTAAATGTACAGCAGCCTGCCCATCACACACCAGTGGGCAAAGCCCCTAGCGCAGACCCCCGACCTCAAGTGTGCTTCCTTTCCAGACCCTTCAGGTGCACATGCAGGGTTCAAGAGTTTTTTTCAGCGGCGATAGCCGCCGCTGTGATCAACTCCTGCCATCCAGTGCACCATTTTGTACACCATCAATGTAACATCTTGAAAACGATGGCAGAAAGGCCAGTGTTACTCGTAGCAACGTCCCATCAAGCGCAACTTTTCAAGATACCGAAAATGGACTGTCGGAAACTACTTTGAAAGCCCGCAAGTGATGAAAACCCCTGTGAGATGACAAAGACCTAAAATGCTGTCTTGGCTGCAGTATTAAAGTCTTTCAACGTGATGGGCCGTGGCTCTGCACTATGGCACCGCTTGGTTGATCACGAGGGTGTGCGTAGGTCATGCCGAGTGGTTGGTGCTGCTGCCTGAAAACACTTTAACGGCTTCAGCGCTCTCATGCACCTTCTGCTTTGAGTGTTATCGAGTCCTGACTGGTTGTGACTTTGCAGGTTCGATGCGGCGCAACTGCGCAAGAAGGCGCAGGAGCTCACCAAGAAGGACATCCCAAGCCTGGACGAGGCCTTTGTTCGGCAGAACCTGAGGCATCTGGCCGCACTCAAGCTCATCAGTCCTCCAGAAACTCCTCTCTGATTTGTTCGAGCACTCCGGATCGTTCTGTGCCACATGCTGTGGGCTGCTCTTGAAACTGAGTGGTCAGTCATCAGGGGCCTGACTTCAGGTGAAGGGTTGGAGTGTTCAGGCTGATCAGGAAGCAAGGCTGTACTTCAACTTGTGTTCTGATGCATTTGCAGTTCCTTGCCCGAAATCGCTCTCACGAGGGGAATTCTGTTGGCCAAGGAAGTATTTCTAAGCTCTATGCCGGGTTGACTTGCAACTGCGGTGGTTGTTTGCCATTAGGGTCGTTAGCATGGATGTGTAGGGGGAAGCACAGTGTGCAACAAAATTATTATTATAGATAGACTCATGTCCGCATGTCTTGGTAACACCACAGTGGTTGCTGCTACTTGCAACTGGATCATAATGGTCACTCGAGTAAGGAGACACTGAAGAGTCCAGCATTGATGTTTTAGACTGTGTGCGGTCTACCGGTAGGTGCCATGTTGTGATCTCTTAGGAACCTTCATTTCTACCACGATTACAAATGATGGTGTGGTTGTGAGTAATCAAGATGCAGAATATTGTCCAGCTGATGTACAGGGGTGCAGCTGTTGAGCCAGATTTCAGTGTCTGCATTTTGGGATAGTGACCTGCCGGGAGACAAACTGTGTTCGCCAATGGTCAAGAGGCACCATGTTTGGGCGTTTGTTGAAACGCATTGCTATATATGTGTCATCTGGCCAAGCCAAAGCCCTGCTTCAAAAAGTGGTCGCTTTTGGCCTCCGTTCTCCCACTGGGAGTCTTTCTGCAAGAGAGCAAGAATTAGATTTTGTCAACGCTCTGTAATTGTTCAAAACGGACATGTCAACGCACTGTGAACTCTTCTTATATTTGTTTGGCAACAGACGCATACATGGCAATAGTGTAAATGACATTATTACTCAATATTCATAGCTGCACGCTGGCATGCACAATACTAGAATCACTGCATGGATTACAGCTGTGAATCTGTTGCACGGTCCTGTCCTTTATATCCAAGGAGATGCTGGAAGATGGTTACACAGGTGAGCAAATAGTTGCAGACTTGAAGGGCTTAACTGCCCCATTTTGGCTTTTCTGTGGTCGGACCAACATGACTACTTCAAGGATGCCTGTGTGTCAGTAATCCAAGTGGAAATATTTCTACAAGGGGCTGTTGCTTCTCATTGCATAATAGTGCCTTTGTCTTCATGAGCAACTCAGTTACAGGCGGACTAGCACATTTCGCCGCAATAACCACACCCATGTGAAAGAAAGTTCAACATTGTGACTCAACCAAGACAAATGAACATGAAAAAAAAAAACAGATCGCCACCAGGGCAGAAGAATACCACTGAACCTCTGCTTTGCACCAAGCGTTGAACATACACCTAGTCTGACCATGTCCCCCCAGAACAGCTATGGACTCCAACAGAACAGAGCAGCTCTGCCAGCCTGGCAGGAGCTTCCCAACAACAAGTGCAGGGTTGTGTCTTCACAGTCCTCTTCACATTCTTCTAACACATCTACACCTATATCAACAGAGAACATGAGATATGGCAGTACATGCGGTGTGCATGCACGATATGAATTTTACAGGGCACTCGCAGGGGCACTCAGGTACTACTCGTGCACCATTTCATTTTTTGAAAGAGGCTAGCAACTTGTTCACAGGTAAGTTGTCTCGACTGTGCATTAGTAAACCTGGACACAGTTTGCAAAGCAAAGCTGCTATGGCAAGCTTCACATAGCCTCTTCGAGTTACACCTGCTGACACCTTGAGCACATGCAGCAGGCACATGCCCTCACCGACACAACAGACCCACAGAAGGAACCAGGTGCCTGCGTCACTTCTTGAGGGGTGGCTCAATTGAGTCAAGCAATGACTAACTGATGAATGTCCACTCGAGCACTTGAGAATTGTCCACAGACAGCCAAGGAACAGGCCCCTGCTCAGTCTTTTGCTGGCATGCTGCAGGTCAGGGTTGATGGTGAACAAAAGTGTAACAGGTTAGGATTGGCAAGACCCTGAAGCATGGCACTGCACTGTGTACCTCGGCCGGTTGGGGCTTCAACGGAAAAGTTGTTCAGGCGGTGATTGCAGCGGCGACGCTGCTCTCGAGGTGCTGACGGAACTGGCGCGCAATGGAAGTGTCCGGGCTGCATGGGCCCTCCCGAGGTAGCAGCTCGCACTGCGCATAGTGCTGCGAGCACACACAACCGATTGGTTTTGATGTCAAACTAACGTTAGCGTACTGGTGTTTCTAACAATTCTGCGGCGCCACCGCATTGCCAACATGTGATCGGTCAGCGGGACACATGCTCAAAAGAGGGACTCAATGAAAAGGACTGTAAAGGCTGCAGAAAGAGTTTTCTTCCACCCGGCCTTCAACCAATGCAGGACCTGGTCGCACCACACTCCACGAGGGGAAACAAGTGGTGTTGTTGCATTTCCTAGTTCCTGTCGACGTTTGTCCCACACACTGACATGCACTGCAGCAGGGGTTCATAATGGATTTCACAGTGAAGGCCTCACCTGCAGCAGCTGGTCGGCAATGACAAGGGCAGCCATGGCCTCTACCATGGGGACGGCCCGGGGCACCACGCATGGATCGTGGCGGCCGCGCGCGATCAGCTCCACCTGCATATTGTAGGGTTTTTAGCTTAAGGTTTAGGGTTAAGCTTCAACCCCTTTCATGGTTTAGCAGTTTTATATTATAAACCCTAAAGCCCGAATTCTAAAATATAAAACCCAAAAACATTGACGTTCTAGAATTGCAGCACAGGCCGGTATTCGGAGCACCACTTTCGCACACCCAACATAGCTGCTTCCAAGCAAAGCAGAGTTTTTTTGAAGGGAAGACTGCCTCATGGGGAAATGGAGTAAGGGAACTGCCTCATGGAGAAATGGTCGGACCTCGTCGCCGGAGCGGCTGACAGTGTGTTGCTTGCGAGAGATGGTCGATGTGGGCTTGAAGGCGATGCGCGCCACTATGTCCTCTCCATTCGATAGGCCCCCCTGAATGCCCCCAGACCTGAAAACACAGACAAAGGGATTTATTATAACATGATTCAGGAATATCAAACACAGCAATACCATTGCCGGTTCGTCCCAAGATGGTGTCGAAAGCTTTCACTGTGCCTAGTGGCAGCAGCATCGTGTGCCCGAGGTGCTTGTTGGGCAGCTGAGTGGCTTGACAGAGGGCAAAAAATTGGCAACCCCTGTGGATCTGTGTTTGGACATTACAGGTACATTCAGAAAGGCCTGAAGTGCAGGCCTTTGCTAGGTTGGTGGAGGGACTTGAGAAGCGGCCCCTGAAGATATGTGTGCAGATCTCAATGTAACATAAAAAAAGCCTGGAGTAATTATTAGGTTGGTGTACAGAGATGAGGAGCAGCACCTGTTGGTGCGTGTGCGGACCTGGCCGCCGTCCATGTAGAACTCATCGTTGTGCTCGCTGCCCAGCATTGCAGAGCCCGAGAAGCCGCTCCCGATCTCAACTCCCTGCCACCAAAGCTTGTTCTGAGAAAAGGACTGCATGCAAATAGCAGCTGCAGGCACCCAGAATGCAAAGTTTGCATTGCATGCATTGCAAATTGTTCCGCCGCGCAATGGCAGGTCATCTTGAAGAGCAGACTGGAAGCTGACCACCTCCTTTGGGAAACAAAAACCCAAGTAGAACCCTCCACTTTAGATACTAATTAAGCTTCATGCACAGGCAATTTGATCACATCAATGCTGCTTCTGTGCAACAACCTCAGAGCAAATACAGCAGCACAGAATCAGAGCAGCTATGGTGCAGCTTCCTCCTTGAGACTTCTGTGGGGAGGTTTCAAGCCAGGCAGAAACACTATGGCTTGGGAAGCATAGCACCCAGAAAACACCCAGATGGAATTTTGGGAAACAGGCACGAGTTGTCAAGTCTGACAGAAAATATTTCTCAAACATATTCTAGGGTTTAGGGTGAAGGGGCCTTTATAGTAAATGCTTTTCTTCGGATTGCAATGGTGGATTTAGGGTTTCATGCAAAAAATTCCCGAGTCAAGGGGTATAGAGCAAAGTGCTTGAGATTTATTCGTGCCATCAAGTCTTAGTATGGTTCAATTTTTTTGGCGGGATGATCTTGTGAGTGTTTCCAAGTTTCTCTGTGAATGTACGGATGTCATGCTGAGTGCTGACTCTGACGATCAGAGTCAGACATCTGATCAGTCCCAAGTGGCTGGAAAAGGTGCGATTGACTGACTAACTGACTGACTGAGTACATGAGAGATGACAGCGAGCCTGTACCTTGGAGGCAGGCAGAGACATGAAGGCCTTGCACAGCTCGGCTTCCAGCTTGTCAAAGACGGGGGACCCGAGGCCCTTGGGGCAGGAGCGGATCACACAAGTCACGTCCCCTCCGCACGAGTCCCCGCGCAGCCGCACTTCATCGATCGCTGCACACCCACAGACACCCCGTGTCTTCTTTTCCAGGGGTTTCAGAGAGCCTGAATTGATGGTTTTCAGTGCAGGTAGGCGCTTCTTCAGCGGATATTGACCTCTATGAGAAGGGAAGAAGGGACCATGACAACTGCGTTCTGGTAGGATTTGCATACACGGTGCGGAAACAATCAAAACAGCCAAGCATGTGAGAGTTCTCCTCTTCTCTTCTCTCTCTGCTCTCTGACCGGCATCTAAACCTCTGGGTGCATGCAAGAAGTAAGCCTTGGAAACGGCCGCTGCAGGCCTCTCTTTAACAGCACATGCAAGCAGACTTGCGGCCAGTGAACATTCGCCCCTGCTTTATCTCAGCCAGCAAGGTAAACAAAAGGGGCGGCAGGCATATGCTGTTCCCTGGCTCCTAACCACAGAGGTGGCAGGTAATTGCACTGCTGCTTACGAGCACAAGTGAGAGTTGAAGGGAAGCACCTTTGTACATTGCCTTGGCGGCTTCAGGATCGGGGCAGCGCACATCGTTGGCCTCCACCTGCTCCAGAGTGAATGTGGAGTTGTCCACGTCACAGCCCACGTCGCGCACTCTGCTGACGTATGCGATCACCTGCGCTCACATGTCCGCACATGCATGCACCGAGGTGTCTGCGCTGACATGTGGCACCAATGGTTCTGGGCTGAGCAGAATTCCACTGTAGGTACAGGAACTATTCTGCAGACTGGGGTATTACAAGCACTCACACTCAAGAAAATATTAAGGCTGCACACTCAGTGTGCAGGCTGGTTCCATGCCTCATAATGCAGCTGCAAACATAGTGTTCAGCTTCGATTTTGCTGACCTTCCAGTAAATACACACGGAATCAGATCTTCTGCTGAAGCAGCTGCTGGTATGCGAGAGTAGGAGCTCTTGGTGTGTCAGATTTGACAGGTCCGAGTTACAAGGGGAGGGTATTATGCCTTTGCGCCTGCTGGACAAAAAATGTGCAAGGGGTCACACACTAATGGACTCACCTCCACGCCAGCAATTAAGCGGAGAAGCTTCTTGGCAAGGGCACCTGCGGCCACACGCCCGATGGTCTCGCGTGCCGATGAACGACCTCCTCCTGCCACCTGTGCATGCACCAATCTTCTTGAAGATGAACTTTGTGATGGTCAAGCTAGAGAGACAAGATGAGCTAAAGATGACACACTGTGTTGGAAATGCCTGAGATGCTCTTTCTCATACTTCGACAGATGACCAAGTCGAGACCGCAGAGCGAAATTTTGCATTAGGCAGTGTCTCCCCATGTGCAGTTATCGGTGATGGGTCTCAGGTGACAATCGGCTTACCGCCCTGATGCCGTATTTCATGTCATACGTTGCGTCCGCGTGGGATGGTCTATAAGCCACAGACATCTCAGAGTAGTCCTGAGATTTCTGGTCGGTATTTGGGACCATGATACAAATGGGCGTTCCCAACGTGATGCCCTCTGACACACCCGAGTAGATCTCACAGGTGTCTGATTCTTTCCTTGGCGTAGTGATGCGGCTCTGGCCTGGCCGTCTCCTATCCAGCTCAGCCTGAACATATTTACTTGACAGGATTAGCAATTAAGAACATAAACTCAAGCTACACCTATTCTGCGTACCAAGGGATGTCCGTAATAGCTCTCCATCACGGACTATTGAAGGAAACATGCTTGCGTGGGGCATCTAATCATTGTATAAATTAGAGAATGTACCTGAATTTCTTCTTTGGTGATTGGGAGCCGAGGTGGCACCCCATCTATTACACAGCCAACGCCCTTGCCATGCGATTCTCCAAAAGTCGTAACCCTAAAGGAGTGACCAAAAGTGCTCCCAGCTGCTCGTGTGACATGTTTTGATTGCCGTACAGGCCTCGTTGCTCTTATTCCTCGTGGCAGTGATCTGATCATGGCGCCTTTTTGCAGACTGGACAGAAGCACCTGCTGATCAGTCGTGCAGTAAAGAAGAAGAAAGAAGAGTAAACTCAGCAGAAACCTTCGAACAGAAACTATTCTTTAGTAACTTTGATTAGGCTCGTTATTCTATAGTGGTCAAAGCATTTTGTCGTCAATGAGGGGAAATCCAAGGCTGACTTGGCAACGCCACATGCACCTGCCACGCTTATGACGAAGCAATGACGGACGACGTCGCCGTCGCCGTGATTCGGGATATTTTCACTCCAGATATTCTTTTCAGATAAGACACTTTGAACACTTTTATTGGCTGTCAGAAAGACGCGTCGTGGCCAGAAAGCGCTCCAATTTTATCGTGGTCAAAAAGGGCCCTGCATATGTCGTGGCTTACAGAGCTGCTCACCTTCTTAGCCTGCAGAATGTTCCTATCAGTCCTGGTCTGTGGCTGAGAGTGGTGGGATCGTGGCTTACTTGTCAGGTAGCAAATAGAATAATGTGTATTCGTAAAGCTTGTGTGGCTAAGACTTCGCGTACGCAGTTCAGGTGTACACATGCGCAAATGCAGTACTGTGCCACAGAATGTCCGTATCAACAAAGCACTGCAAACGCGCAATGCAGTAGACGAAGCCAAGTAGCAAAGAGAGCTGAGAGCACACAGACAGCAGCCATCAATATCATATTGGTGCATGATGCGTCCCCAGTGCTGTATCCAGCACAGCTGCTTGTGAAGGGCATGATGGCATGGCCACTGTTTGGGCTTTGGGATGAGCATCAGCACAGCTTTACAGAAAACAGAAAATGGAAGAGCCGGCAGGACAGCGGCGATCCTGTGTCTACTAATATTTATATAATTTGAACAAATACAAATCTCCTGCAATGCCACGTCATCTGCTGAGGAGTTGCCACTTACTGTACAGCAGTCTCAGACGAAACTGGGAAGTTCCTAACATCTACAGACACAAGCGCGCGCCACAGGCCAAACAGCCTGGAACCTGAGCTGAGGCACTACAATCTGGTGACTTCCAGTCAAAGGTTGTGTCTATCCAAGCCCCAGCTCAAGAACAGCCTCCAATTAATACACCCTTTCACTGCCTCACCACCCTTCCTCACCCTCTGTATTGAATACCCATGTCACTGTAATCACACCTTCTCTGTCCCCTCCTGAGACAGTTGTTTGTCCTGACACAGAGCTCATCTGGCTGATTGGCCCACTGTTTCCAGGATGCTGGTCACAATGCCAGCCCACCATAACCTTTGCTTCAAGCCCAAGGCTTGGGGTTAGCGCTAAAACATACAGAATACCATTTAGTAAAGAATTCACCAGACTCACTGACTGCAAGAGCCCGCCAAGTGCAGGACACTCGCAATAAGGATTGTGCCTCTGAGCAGAGCAGGGGGCTGCGCTCCCAAAGGATAATATCATACTTGTGGCCTTGTCTAGTCATGTGTTGTTGGCTGAATGGCTGTCTGCTAAGCTCCTAACAAACAGATACTAAAATTGGCAAGACCACTGTCACATCCTGACTGCAATTCAATGGACACTAGTTCTCTAACTTAAGGATACGTATATGTATAAAGCTCTCAATGCGCATTGAACACGAGAAGGTGCGGGCTTATTTTTGTCTGTCTGAGAGCAAACAGGGAGGTTTCTGAACTCGGATTGTCGCCTCAGACATGCATGGGCCCCAAATACTCCTCCAGAGCGGGAGAGAAGATTTCATTGATAAGGGTGACTGGCTGCCCGTCCCGCCAGAATATGTACTCCCTGCCCCAGAAGGGCCCTTCATGCCCGAATCGCCTGCAAAAAAATTCCATCACTTGATCAGCAAAGCAATGAAAAGCACACAACTCCTGACAGGCCCAGAAACTCGCTCGTAAAGTACATTGGATCTAGTACAACGTTCGGCAAAATTGTCGAGCTGATATCCATATCCAAGGCGCTTGACAGTTGCAGGTTGCACAAAGTGGTCAACAACCTCAGATGGCAATGCAGTGAGCATTGGATGGGTGACATTAGTCAACCTAGTTTGGCAGGCCTTGGGAAGCCTCTGGATGCTTGGTCTGTGCTGCATGATACAAATTTGAAGGCGCACCTCTCAAGGTCTGGTGAGTACCCACAATACAACGAAGTGATCTCGCTGAAGAGCTCGGTGCAGTCTGCGGAAAGCTTGATCCAGAGCGGCTTGGGGGCTCCCGAGAGGTAGCGAGATATCTGTTGGGTGTTCCACCAGGTGCTTGCACACACCAGTGCCATGCCCTTGACGACGAGATGCACCTGCACATATAAAGAGAGTGGGCTTCGTACACAAAACTACAGGTCAACATTGAAATGTCTGCACTTAATCGTACTATATAGCAGTGAACGGCCTGACAAGGACTCACTCTTCCACCAAAATATACCACGATGCAAGATCCAGCGTTGGGAAGCACACCTCGCGTTGGCTCCTCGGACCAGGAATTACTGCAGCATGTTCCGGTAACCCATCGACATCCATTCCCATGTCAACTTGCTCGAAGCAGTCCTGCAAGGAAGGAAAAGATTTGCCTGGGCGAAGTGGTCCGCAATATTTGGGAGACAGCGTATTGCTTCAGCACAGTCTTCAACACCTTATTTGGCGGTGGACCGCTCACCGTCTCGACGACCTGGCCGGTTACGAGCTCAAGGTGCCGTGAGACCGATGCAGCACTGAGCAAGGCCATTCTCCAAGCGGGAGTCAGTTCTGGAAGGCCCATCTCGGCCGCCTCTCCCCAGCTCCCCTGTGGGTTAACTGAAAACTCGCCTTCAGACCTATCTACGCATCCATTAAATGCCATAACAGCTCAGAATTTTAAGAATTACGCACCTCCCACAGCAAAGGTTTCTGCATTCCCTGCCTCCAGTCTGTTCCAATATCGGCCGGCATCATGGTGTCTGGGGCAAATTGCATTGAGCGCCCTAATCGCTTAATGGGCGCCTTTTTCCCCAGGATTGGGATACCATTTGGGCCCTTATAGGCGCACCCTGCATTTAAGGGCCTCTTACAACCTTTCACAGACGTTGCGCTGCCTTGCACAACCTTCGACATGGGCTAACGGACGTCAAATTCACAGGCACGGTGCACGGGGCGTGAAAGGTAAGGTGCTAGGAGAGCCTTCAGTTGCCACTGAATCAGGCACACAGAGTTACAGAAGTCTTATCTGTAATAATATGTCGCAAGTCGGCCGTCGCACCTGCTTGCTCGGTTTGCCATTCGGAGTCATGACGGACGCCGGCCGTGCTTTGCATGCTATCCCATGCTATGGGATGGGATTTTTTGCTTTTGCCTCAACAAAGTCCAATTAAAGCACAGAAATATCTTGTGTGTCAATATTATTGTCATAATGATGGAGTCTTCTGTACTGCGCCATTGCGGCACTCCCCTTGCGATCAAGCCGGCAGGCCGGCGCATGAGCTTCCCACGCCATCAAACGCGCGCGATCCTTCGCCAGCAATCGCTCAGGCCCGTCGCACAACCGGTATCCCTACCTTTTCAGAGGGAGTCCGAGCATCTGACCGCCTGGACTCCTGAGAGTTGGCGCCAATTCCAGGCCCACCAGCAGCCCAATTACACGGATGTACAGAAGGTTACGGACGCTTTGGAGACCATCTCTCGGCTCCCTGCACTCGTGTTTGCTGGGGAATGCAGGAATTTGCAATCCAGGCTGGCCAAATGCGCCACCGGCGAGGCCTTTTTGGTGCAAGGTGCGCGCTCACAACCTGTTTCAAAATGCCGTTGGCAAGTTTATCCCATACATGCTCCTGTGAATCAGCTGCTAGCTGCTGGCATTTTTGCTTTTTCACTGCTACATAGTTGCGGTGACTTGAAATCATTTGCATCGCTACTGCTTGCAAATGGCAGAAGTGCAGAGAGAAGTTGACGTCGCTGTTGAAAGCCCTAGACAAGTGCGGTGCACTTCATAGGCTAGGTCAAGATTCATCGCGGACAAACCCAACCATGTTGTACAATGCGATTTACTTTTCTTCTTAGGAATTGTTAATCGATGAATAAAGGCATGGCTGGTTAAACAGGGGGCGACTGCGCGGAGAGCTTCTCTCAGTTCAGCGCCAACCGCATCAGAGATTCTTTCAGGGTGCAGCTCCAGATGGCCTTGGTGGCCATGTTTGGAGGTGGTGTGCCCGTTGTGAAGGTGGGACGCATGGCTGGCCAGTTTGCGAAGCCCCGTTCATCGGATACTGAGACTTTTGACGGCGTCGAGCTCCCATCGTACAGGCGAGTACTCGTGTCCGTTGCAGGCTCCTTCCAAGATCTGGACGTGCAAGCTGCCTCGAATGCTTCCTTCTTGAAGAAGGGTAACTTTGACGTAAAGCACTTGCACTTGTCCTTTCATTCAGATTGGAAAGTTCTCATGAAAATATCTGCAAAGTATCCGCACTTCAATCCAGAACACTCCAGCAAAGCAAACCCAGTGTGGTGCAGATTGTATTGCTGAAGAGCACGCATGGCTGTGACAGGGGAGATATCATCAACGGGCAGGAGTTCACTGCTGAAGCGCGTGTCCCAGACCCGGCCCGAATGGTCCAGGCCTACAACCAGTCTGCCGCCACGCTCAACCTGCTGCGCGGTTTTGCGACTGGTGAGCGCCTCTGTTGCAAATCCTGCATGGACTTGTGATAGTGTCTGCTTCTCCCGCACTGTTCTTCCCGCCTCTGACTCTGTCAAAAACAGGCACTGTCGAAAACAGGCAGGTCACTAAACTTCCTCCTGGCAGCCAGCCACATGATGGTCTTGCACTTTCAAACTGGAAGCAGACAATGCACCCTGAGTTTCGCATACCTTTGCAGCCTCTGCTGTTGCACTTGTGTACAAGGCAGACATTCTGGGGTCAGAATCAGGGGATAGGCTCAATTTCCCAGAGCGCTCCGTACCAAACTCAAACAAATATTCACTTGCTGGTGTGCTTGTCATGTAGGCGGCTACGCATCACTGCAGCGCGTGATGAAGTGGAACTTGGGCTTCATGGACAACAGCGACAAGGGTGAGGCCTATCTGGAGGTGGCCAAGCGCGTGGATGAGGCCATCGCCTTCATGGTGGCCTGCGGCCTGGACGAGAACACACCAATCATGAACGAGACCGAGTACTACGTCAGCCACGAGGCCCTGCTGCTGCCCTATGAGCAGGCGCTCACCCGCGAGGACTCCACCACCGGCCTCTGGTAAGCTTCCTCATTGTTATTACTGCTGCTGCTGCTGCTGCTGCTGCATTCCTGAGATCAAAACTATTCTTACCAGTTCTTATAATCCTTGCATCGTACCTCACAGCCCACCGCAATTCTGGCTGCTAAACTCGCAGCTGAAACAGTACTCCTTTGATGGGCGCATCCTGCTGGGAACCTTCAATTTCACCTGCCCAATGAAAGCCGCTCTTAGGCCGTGCAGATGTCTTTGACTACTATCCTCTACTCCTTTGAAATGTAGCGGTCTGCTAGTGGTCCCACAGCACGAATACAAGTGCTTCCTGCAGCCGCTGCCCTTGCATGCCTGTCTGTAAGAACGCATTTGACCAAAACAGGCTGCTGTGTGGGCGCAGGTATGACTGCTCGGGGCACTTGCTGTGGTGTGGCGAGCGCACGCGCCAGCTGGACGGCGCACATGTCGAGTTCATGCGCGGCATCGGCAACCCCATCGGCGTCAAGGTGCGGCTCCTAATGCAATCCAACAAAACACAACACAACTGCAGTGATCACATCACACAATGCGCCCACCATTTCTGACGTGTCATCACAGCCCTCCAGAGGCAGTGTCAGCCACAAAGGAATGGCCCAGAGCATCCAGCACAGTGAAGTTGTTTTGTCAAAGAAGTCCCCACAGTTGCAGTGACCAATGGCCTTGTTTGACTTCCCTCACTGAAGCGCTTGCCCAAGTGGGTCTATTAACAATGCAATTGTTGGCCTGATGTGGCGCAGAGTCAATTTTTGGGAAGGTTCCATTGCATTCTGCTCCGTGAGGGGCTGTGGTGTGCGTGCAGGTGTCCGACAAGATGGATGGTGGGCAGTTGGTGTCACTGGTTGCGGCCCTTAACCCGGGCAATGTGCCCGGCCGCCTGACCGTCATCGTTCGCATGGGCTCTGACAAGGTGTGCCACCTGGCAATCCACTTGAGGCATTTTAAAAGTGTGATTTTTAGAGCCCGTATGTCCAGATGCAAGTTAATGTACTGCACCTTTCTGTATTGACATGCCGGCAGCAATCCCGGCACCTGGGCCTCTCTTAGAGACGAGGAAGTGCTTGTCTAGCTCCTGAGTGTTGACACAGGCTTTACAGCGAGACCTGAAGACACTGATACTTGTGAGTTGCACTAGTTGCTGAACGCAAGCTTGTTTGTAACACAAGAATCTGAAAGCACTGGGCGGTCATGCTGGATACACAATATCAACAAAGGTTCTGCAGCTACTTCGTATGCTCACCCATGTTTGTGGGCAGCCATGGCCAATGCCTTCTGCTGCTGTGTCAAGCAGGTGCGCGTGAATCTGCCACGGCTGATCGAGGCGGTGCGCGACTCCGGTCAGGTGGTGACGTGGGTGTGCGACCCCATGCACGGCAATACCGAGTGCGTTGCTGGCTTCAAGACCCGCCGCTTCGAGCGCATCCGTTCAGAGGTTCGGCCTCTGCCATGCACCAGCTTTCTGCACTGACCTGCGCTTGCAGTTCCTGTGTATTTTTATTTAGGGTTTAGAATTAATATGAAACCCTTATATAAAAAAATAAAATAAAAAAATGTAGGCCTGCCATCTTATAGTGGTGGTGGGCTCAGCACAACTGGATACAAGGCTGACCTCTTGTCCTGAACAGATGGCAAACATCGTGTTTAATTTTTGTTTGATTGACTTTCTACCATCCTGTCTGTTCTCCAGTTCTCGCTGCCAAAGTATCAGGCAGGTTCTCTCTTTTTTGCCGCCTTCTGAGACCTTTCCCAACAACTGGAAGAACCTCTGAAAAATGTGAAAACTCTCTCGCAGGTGGAGGCTTTCTTCGATGTGCATGAGGAGCTGGGCAGCGTGCCAGGTGGCATCCACCTGGAGATGACAGGCGATGACGTTACCGAGTGCCTCGGCGGCGGCGCCTCGATCGATGAGGGAGATTTGGACTCGCGCTACCACACCCACTGCGACCCCCGCCTCAACGCCGAGCAGGCCCTCGAAATGGCCTTCTACGTCGCCTCCCGCCTTGCCGAGAGTAAGTGTCTATACCCTGATTTTCACCCTAAACCCTAAATAGACCCTAGATAAAAAGTAAAAAATTATCTTGCCATCCAGTGAACTTGTGTGGCTGCTGAGTGGCATCTTTGAAGGACCATGATGGCTCCCATGCCAACAATATTTAGCCTTGCGGTGCCGCGGTGGTCCCCGTCTTAGGCCCTGTCAGAGTCTGGTGAAAGTTATCATTTTGATTTCCACAACATCTCAGGGTTGCCCTCTCGAAGGTTGATGGGGAGCCTGCTGTCTTCCTACGTTTAACATGGCTCCCTGCTGTTCTGGTCTTCCTTGTCTAGTCACAGTTCAGTACTTCCTGAAGGATCGGCAGCCCAAGTTGCTGACGTGCCTCATTTTGTCTGCACTGCGCCGGGCTTTGCAAGAGGTCTGCTTTGATATGACCCCTTACTAACAGAGTATCAGCTTCTGCTGCAGGAAAGGAGACGATGTGCCGCCTCTCTGCCTCACCGGCAGCCCCCATCTTTTGAGAGCAGCACTCCACAGCTTCAAGAACGGGGCGTCTTCAGACAGTTACACGGGGAAGGAAATGCATTCTGTATATTGACGGCATAGCAGTCACTCTGGGAACAGGGGTTAGCCCCTCTGTGGCCCCAGCAGCAGTCTGTAGCCCGCACGAGCCCCCAACAGTGGCAAATGTACCATCCAACATTGTACGCAATCACAACAGTGCAACTCATGTTTTCTTTCAGCTCTGGTACAGGTTTCTGTGCAAATGTGTCCAGTGCAAAAACATCTGCAAAGACAGCGCAGTATGTTTTTCTCCTTTAATTCATCCATTTGAGCAGGTTCCTAGAGCATATATGTGCAGTATTGACGTGACGGTTTGCTTTGTCTTTAATGGCTCCTGGCATAGGAGGTGATCTTCGGTCCGTCAAGTTCATGTGGCCAGGTTATGCCGTCAGTCAGTCGATTACATCTTTTCCAGTCACCTAGGGCTGATCAGATGTCTCACTCTGATCGTTAGAGTCAGCACCCAGCATCACTGCAATTTCCACATAAGTGATTTAGGGCCCCTGAGGCCCCCGGGGGCCTCAGCTGCTCAGTAGGTTATTCCTCAATGCATGCAGGCAGGTTGACTGACTGATCAGGTTGAATGCATCCATGTCCAGTACATTAGATGTTGCGGTGCCGCTAAGGCTGTTAGGCTCTCTGTAAGGTGTGTTCTGCTGTATTAATGTACCAGTTCTTCATGATAAGCACCTTTTTCCTTCGAGTAGACCACTTGACTTAGGGCCAGGCAGTGATATGGTACTTTGATCAGTTGTTTCAAGGGACGCCATGTGTAAGCACTTTTTTCACTACTGCTAAACATTCTAATGAACCAAAAGCGCTATATATATGTTTTTTGCAGTCAATGACGTTTTGCTGACGTCAGAGCAGACCGGGGGGACATCCACGCCCACACTCTGCCATTGATGCTTCCTTGCCGAGCAATCTACCTTATTGGCAGGCTCAAATGCACACCATAGGGAGTCTTTTCTCGAAACTATTACGAAGAGGAACAAACACCTCTCAGATTACTGGTGGAACAGTCTCTGTGGAACAAGACATTACGTTCTCCAACATGGTCCGCATCGCGCAGCCAACACCTGATGAGATCGCCAGGTTCCCTCGGGAGTTCGCAATTTTTACTCAGATTCCAGGCGCCAAGACGGGCAAGGTTGACGTCGAGGTATGGTAGTGCTGGCCCCGCAGTCTGCTCCTCAGATCGCAAACCTAACTTATTACGGACACTCCTCAGGCGCATCATTTGGCTCCATTAAACTATTCCAATGATTTTAAAGATGTATTTATCGCTTCAAAAACTCGGACTGTTGTGTATATCCATGCCGAGAGCAGCTTCCGTTGCGTGCATGGCCCAGCATCAAGAGCTTGTCTGCTCCACAGGCCCTGAACACTTTCGTCAAGACATATGGGACTGGTGCTGTTGTCGATGAAGGTAATGAGCTTCCTGCAAAGTATTGACAGCTTGCCTCCACGGCCGAAAAGTTTCGGCCGAGCTCACTTGAGGAGGAAACGCTTGCTCTTTATGGTTTGACAGCAAAACGTTTGAATTATCCCGTCAGAAGAATGAACAACGCAATTTTGCAAGGCGTGCTGGCCACCAATGCTGACTGCAGCTGGGCAACGCAGTACAGAAACCTTGGACCACACAGTGGAGTCACAGGCATGGAACCTGTGTGCCTGCTTGCTTGCAGGAGATATGACATTTGCTGACCTGGTTGCTGCACTCAAAAAGAAGGGCACAGTCATTGAGGGCACCGGCAACACCATTGGATATGCAGCACAGGACGACAGTGGAAAATTGGCTCCTTACAGGTAATTACAAGACAGGATGTCCTGTTCATTTTCTGGCAGAGAGTTGAGTGTCTGAAGGAACAGTGATAATTCCCCAACCTCTTAGGCAGGCCATCTCTCGCTGCAGCAAGTGTTGAAGACATTCCAGCCATCAACCCTTTTCCACCCTACCGGGAAGGGCCTTGCAAGGGAATTGGCGAAGCATGTCATTATCCTGCAAGAGGGTTTTCACACCTCTGTAGTTCTGTGCTGATCTATGTTTTGGCGCATGTGTAGCGCCAATTAGTACCTCCTCACTCCTGAAATGTCCTGGAAGGTGCCTCTGTGATGATAGGCTGTATGATGTACACGAGTACTGCACCGACGATGAGATGAGTGGCGTTTATGAAACGCGTGCAGGTTCAGCCGCCGTGCAGTTGGCCCCTATGATGTGGCAATCCAGATTGCATTTGCCGGCATCTGCCACACCGACTGGCATCAGATCACCAACGACTGGGGCAATTCCACCTTTCCCATGGTACCCGGGTGCGCAAGCCCACCTACACAAGTCTGTGTGTCCATATAATTGTTTTACATGTCCGCAGCAGGCAAAAGAAGTGCAGAAACAAACCAGTGCAGGGTGCATATGCGTGCACGGAACACATGTATGTGTGCAAGAGGAAGAGTCGTCCTGAAGCACCACGCACAATCTGGGCACTTGTGTATTTGTCAGAGAGGACAGCATCGTCACCAGAATTTGAATAACGTCATTATACGCAAAGTTGACAGGAACATCAGATGAGGCATGATTACAAGGCTGTAAATGATTTATACAAGCTTTGCGCTGGCGTGGTTAACTTTGCACTGTGCAACCCATTTGTTCCATCTCTAGTGCTGGCAGACAGCTGTGTCTCGCTTTGGTGTTGCAAATTTGGGCCAGAGGCACCATTGAGGGAAACACTGCACTTTGAGACAGAAAGTAGCGCTGGACGCCTGATTGTCCAAGAGCCTGAGGAGCCAGTCCGGAGATTTCCTTCCATAGAATATTCTTGCCTTGAATGTTGTGTCTGCAGGTGCTGCCTTTGCGACCGCTAAGCTCTCGAATGTGCATTGCAGGCACGAGATTGTGGGGATTGTCACAGAAGTAGGTAAGAATGCAGAGAGCCACTTCAAGCTGGGCGACCATGCAGGTGCCATCATTTCGCCACTCCCAGACCTTTGCAATGATTGTCTGCCGCATTTTGGACCATAATGCATCCCATGTAGACACTTGTGACAGACAATGTAGCCATATGCTGCTTGTGGTTCTCGAAATGCCATGAGACAGGGTTCAGCATCCACCAGACGACAGAGGCACTGCTGTCGCCACGCTGTCGCTTAGTCAGATGTTGCGACTCCAGAGCCTCTGTGCTCAATGCTGCTCTTTTATGCACTATGTGCCGCATCAGCAGGAGCGAATAAGAGCCTTACTTGCTCAACCCTGGAATAGTGTTCCTGTTACTGCGTCTAGAGAAAACCCCTGTCATCTGCTCTACTTGTGAAGGGAATCCAAGTGGATTCTTATATCCATACTTGTATTTAGTAGCAGCTCTGCAGCTCATTATGACTTGTTATTCACAGGTGTGGGATGCTTGGTGCGAGCCTGCCGTGACTGTGAGCTGTGCCACGTGGGAGATGACCAGTACTGTCCGCGCCTGGTCTTCACCTACAACGGCAAGGACTGGGGCGAAAACGGGGTGGACACCCAGGGTGGCTACTCTAACCGCATTGTGCTAGACCACAGGTAAATAAATCCCTTGGTTTGCCAAATTATACGGTTATTCCTGCATTTTAACGACAAGAAGGCTGGGGTAAGAGCAGTTTTGATGCCCAGGGCAACTCCAATCGGGCAGAGTGCTTGCACAGTAAATCAACATGCTTGCATGCTTGGTTGGCCCATGTATGTCAACCTGCAGTGCACTGAACTGCATGTACATTTATACAAGCACATTGCCTGGCTGTGCTATGCACTCCCACTCACTAACAGAGTCTTGCCAAAAAAGACGTGCTGGTACAGCCTCCCGGGCATTAAAGGGCATGCACCTCAATGCGGTCGCCATGTACCAGCATCACCTCACCTCCCATCGTATCCTGTCACTGTCATTGAACCTCTTTCACTAGTGCAGGTATGCGCTGAAGGTGCCAGAGAGCCTGCCGATGGACGCCGCCGCGCCGCTGCTGTGCGCGGGCATCACAGTGTACTCGCCCATGAAGTACTACGGCCTAGACAAGCCGGGCATGAGGCTGGGCGTTGTCGGCCTCGGCGGCCTTGGCCACATGGCCGTCAAGTTCGGAAAGGTGACCCTTTCTGCATTTTTCTTTTCTTTCAACTCCCCCTTCCTGCAGTCTCCCTTCAGCATGCGCCCGCCTTGCAGTCCCACTATGTGTTACATCTTGATGGAGCTGTAGACTGTCACGTGATGTACTACCTTAGCACATTGTTGCCGCTCCATGTCAAGTCGATCATGACCGGACAACTTTTAGGTCGGGCCGGAACAAGGAGGGAACTTGAGCTAATCATGATTAATTCCCTGCAATTTTTTTGCTGGATTTCCACCGCTCCAAGCAGCAGGATCATACAAAATAGGAACTGAGCGTCTGAGGACTTGACGCAAGATATTCTTATCATTGTCGAAGCATGCAGGGATTTGGGCAGGAGGTGACGGTGATCAGCACAAGCCCCAAGAAGGAGAAGGAGGCGCGTGAGGCGCTCGGTGCCGACCACTTTGTTGTGTCCAGAGACCAGGCGCAAATGAGCGTGAGTGCCTGTGCTTTCAGTGCTTGAATCTTCTGAGTTCCCTCAGCTCTCTCAAGATAATAAACCTGTATTTTCAAATGCGTGAACAAGAAACTAGTCTGTCGCAGTCCCGCCCCTATTCATGGGCCATGTGATGGTGCCCGGTCCTACCGGTGCCAAGCATGTTATGCCGATTTGCACGATAGCAGCAAAACTCTAGACATGTTCTCCGCATGCAAGTGGATGCCAAGATAGATGTGGGCTTTCTCGGCATTGTCAGGTGGACAGTCAGGACTTCCCAGGTCCAGCTTGCTGCAAGAAGCAGTGCGTGCGTCTGAGAGTGTTATGTGCCTCTTATGAAGGCTGCGGTGAACACATTGGATGGCATCATCGACACCGTGGCCGCCGCGCATGAGATCTCAGCACTGCTGCCGCTGCTGAAGACCAACGGCAAGATCATCCTGTTGGGCGTGCCCACCGAGCCTCATTTCTTCATGGCAGAGCCCATGCTGTTCAAGAGGTCAGTCCTTTGCTTATTTGAAACACTTCTGTATCCTTTTGCATGTGTACGTCCCAGCTTGGCTAAGGACATGTCCACTGCACACCTGAAGGATTAATTTAAGCTCGGAAAATCTCACAGGGCATGCACAGGCATGGCAGATGTCATGCATTGAAGCAAGGACACTAGGACCCGTGCACCTGTCGGAGTACCTTGAGTCAACACATTTGGAAGTGCTTGAAACTTTCAACTTGAATGTACCTCTCACCCCAGCAATTTTGTTGCACATTGATTTGCTGCTGTGCCAACCACTGGGCCGGATTTGCACTTGAGAGCAACTGGAGGGTGAGCTATTTGATGGGCTCAAAATCTCCTCTGCGGGAGTTTCTGACCTTGCATGCAATTGTTGTTGAGCAGGCTGACGATTGGCGGCAGTCTGATTGGCAGCATAAAGGAGACACAGGAGATGCTGAAATTCTGTGGGGAGAAGGGCATCGTGTGCAACGTGGAGAAGATTGGAATTGACTATGTCAACACCGCCATGGAGCGCCTTGTGAAGAACGATGTGCACTACCGCTTCTCCATCGACATTCTGAATACTCTGATTGACGAGTAGACAGCCCATACAGGTCGTCAACAGACAGTGAATTGCAAGCAATATGAAAGCTGTCGGTGAGCATATGCATGGCCACATGCTGTCCCTTGCTACACGCTTTGTGACTGGCTTTGAGTGAGATAGAAATCCTTTGCCGTGTGTGGTGTAAGGCATGAGCAAGAACTTCCATTACAATTTCTTTGAGATGGATAGAGTCACCAGCCATGCTTGTGACGAACATTTTACTATGTGATCCTGAGTTGCTGGGCCGGAAAGTGTTGCAGAATGGATCCTGGTTGTTGTGTGCAGCTTTGCACTTGATGTGGTTCAGAGGGATGTCTGTGATTAGAAACATCGACAGGTGAGGTCACAGCTCATGATCATGTGCATGACTTAAGCTGCATGTTCTGTTGCTTCTTGCTTACTAATATGAGATAGATTATTTGGGCAGGCAGATGCTCTGGTTACAGACGGCGCGTACTTATAGTCCTTTTTTTGGGTTGTACGGGTGTCTTGCAATATACACTGCGTGGTAGAGGAGAAGACTTGAATGAATGAATGAAAGACGCGTTTCCAGCCGGATGGCTAGGTGCGTTGGAGAGGTAAGCCTCACCCCCTCTTAAAGGCCATTAGGCTTCTCAACTACCTCCAAAGGTAGGCACGACACGGGGCCAGTGCATCGGCGCATTCACCTCGCCTGTGGCGAGTACCTACTTGAACCCGAAAATCCGAAAAAGCACTCCCGGGGGCGCTGAGTTTCGAACTCCCACCTCCTGGCACATAGGCCATTCGGTCTAACCACTGGGCTAGGTGAACCCAGTGGGGGTAGGAGAAGACTTAATATTCAGATATAGCGTCTTAGACTGAAAACAGCATAGGACAGCGAGTGTGATTACGGTACTGTCAATGATTGTCATCATCTGTGTTCCTCCCTTTCTCATGAGCTCCAGTACGACCTCTGGTACTAGAGGCAGGGGCACTATTCTGGACAGAACCGGAGTATGCTTCATACAGTGAGAACCAACAGTGTGTACAAACAAGGGATGCCCCCTAGCTGTAATTACAATGCTCGCATTGTTGTGATGAGGAGAGTCCCCATACATGATTGGTATGGCATCAGTACATGTTAATGCCCCCTATGAAGCACCCAACACGGGGCTCTAGATACGCCAATTTACACTTATTTAGAGCCCCCTGCACCCATGGTTGTTTTTCCAATGTGGGCATGCATGGTGGATGGTGGGATGCACTTCTATGCTGCTGCGGCTATCTGCTCGCCTGCTTCCTTTTTCAGCCGCTCCGCAAGTGCTGAGAGCAACCTGCAAACCAGAGATGGATCGGCAAATTTAGAGCTGGTATGCTCCATCATCCTGAGACCATCATGGTATGATCCGGTATGCTAATTCACACCGTGATACGGCATGAATCCTTGTGATTGAGAACTTGCAACATCGAAGGAAGCAGTGTTCAAGTACGGGACTCTTCAGGACAGCACCAAAAGACACTGAGATAGTTGAAAATTCTAACGGTCTCCCCAGCCACCCAAAATTGTGGGACTGCTTATGAAAAGGGATAGAGGTGCCTTCTTCGTAGAAGAGAAGTCTTTGGGCAAAAGCCCAAGGGAAACATGCCAGCCAGGCAAAGGCTCCAGAATGCGGTTTGCCCAGAACATCAATTGGTGACACAGTGTATACCTGCAATTCTTGCGCGGTTGGCCCTGACATAACCTAGAGGGGACTAATGCCAGCTAGGCACAGGGTCTGGAATATCTACCTGTATGCGACGTCTGCAGGGGTGGCCCCGTGTTCTCCGGGGTCTTCGGGCGAAACGCCGAGGGAAATATGCAGGTCGGCACGCGCGTACAGGTGTTCCCTCTCGCCCAGAATGCGCGTCACCTTTGCCAGCGTGGCTGCGTACTCATCCTGCCCCTGTGCGCCGTGGAAATAAACTAAAAAAATCAAAATCCGAGAAGAAGAAGGAGAAAAGAAATTCAATTTTTATCCGAAATATATGGGCGAAGGGCACGATCAAAATACAATGTCAGGGTGACTGAAGTCTCATGAAGTGCAGATGACTTCCATTGTTCTTATTAGTAACCCAGGAGTTTCCTGTGAAATCTTCACGAAACAGATCTCTCTTGACCCAGTTCAGCACTTAAGTGAGACATGTGTCAACAGTGCTCACCTCAGTGGATCCTGAAGAGTTGGCGCTGAGCAGCGGCCGGGACTTTGTCCCATCTTGAAGGGCGCGTCGGCTCAGCAGCTCCGCCGGTCCGGTCAGCCAGATGACTACACCCTGACTCATGTAGCCCCAGTTCTCCTCCCTGATCACTGCGCCTCCCCCAGTTGACACCACTGCATCCTTAGTGGTCATTAACTCCTGCAAAAGCACATTCCTGCTAGGGCGCTTATTTTGTGTTCTGAGGACTTTAGGCAAAATCAAAAAAATTACTTGGAAACAGTGTGAGGAAACCACAGACTCCCTAACTACCATAGCGAACTTTGGCCTTCCATGCTCGTGAACGTCCTGGGCATGCTTCCAAGCCTATCCTTGTCAGTTGCAAGGGAACTGAGTGTGCTGCCTGGTCACGATTGGTGCAATACCTATTTTCACGGCCTTATTGGACAGTGCACCCCCATTTTGCAGCTTGCATATCGCAGGGCATGTCGCAACAGTCTAATCAGCTATGCAGGTGGTACTCTTCTATCGATACAGACAAGTGAGTACTGCTCAGCATCTGACGCAGGCAATTCAGGTTCAGATTTAGCAATCAGCGCTGAATGCTGTTTCAGGCAAGTGCATTGCTACCCATCGTTTGAATGAAGGGGCGCACTTGAAGCACTTGGGTCTCCAGGTCCCTGAAAGACTGCTCCCCCTCTTCTGCAAAGATCTGCGGCACTGAACGGCCCGTCTTGTCCTGTATGAGGCCGTCCACATCCAGAATTTGATAGCCCAATAAACTTGCCACGAGGTTCCCCACTGTGCTCTTACCACTGCAGGCAGCAGGTTCAATCCATAAGGAACACACCAGATTGCTGGACATTAGTGCCATAAGGGCAGTATGGCCGGAAATGATTGGAAGCTGAAGGATAATCAAGCGCAGGTTTCACCTTCCCATCATGCCGATAAGATACAAGCAGGTCCCATTGAGAAGCGGTGTCACCTCCGCAGCAAGCGCCTGCAAAGTCCCAGTGCTGCTCTGTGGCATCCCATAACTGGCGTCGAGTGCTAAACCATCGTCAGGGCATGGCAATGCACAAAGTGAGAATTGGGTGTGCGCACTTCTAGATCTTTGGTGAGTACGTCCTGATATGGTACGCTTGCATTGTGGATTTCTGCTGTAGCCTTCAGGGGGAGACCACCGACAAAGCAGCTGTTCCTGCAATCCCTCTGTCTGAGTACTGTGTCACGTAACCTTGGATGTGACACACAAATGCTGTTAAATGATGACCGTGATCTGGAGCCCCTGCAAGTGCCAAGTGCAGAATTAGTTGTATCCTGCATTGTTGATGCCTAGGCAAGAAGAGAGACAAAATGAGCAAGTTCCCCTGCCCCTGGACTGGGATCTTTGCTGCATCCCTTTTTAAACCAGCAAAGGTTAGGACTAGCAAGCACAATGCAATAGCAATGCAAGGATCACAAAAGAATACGATGACGAAGCATCTGAGCTATCGTGCGGCGTAAGGTACCATCAAAGCATCAACACTTGAACACGCAATTAAGAACAGGAAGATCATTTCATTACCTTTTTTGTGTCAAGACAGGAAAGGCGGGGCCAGACCAGCTGCATCCAACAACACCCGTCCGTAATGCCATCGGTGCCGAAACAGTGGAACAAAGTGTATCTCACATTGTGACACGCTCTAATATTCCTTTCCAGGCTGTAGACTGTACTGTCAACAGTGAGTCAATGGCATTGACTCTCGGGGTCACAAAGAGAAAGCAGCAAGTGAGCGTCTCCAATGATGATGTCAGCAAATGTCACGCGCCCTGTGGCGTACCGTGAAGAACCTGCATAGGGTTGACGGACACACCACCTTCGAGTATCCAGAGTAGAGTAGACATCACGAGAAAGAGAGGTCTTCCAGAGGGACTTGACTGTCATAGGGTGCCGGCATCGCAGACAGCACGCACACGAGCCTGTGGAATGGGTTGGAGGAAGGCGCCATCGTTGAGTGATGATTGGTGTACGTTGAGCTGTGCGGCGTGGGGATCGATGCAATCCACTTTTCAGAGCTTGTACACTAAAGAACTTTTAATGTTGATTTTTTGCAGTGCTTTGGTTTCCGAAGCTTTAGATCCAGTGGCTGACCTGTTGCAACATGGGTGCGGGGAGCTTCCTGAGCCGGCGTTTGAAGAAAGCAGAAAACTGACCTGACAATCTACAACCTAAAGTTTATTTCTGTTCCACGGACTGGCATAAAGACCCGGCCCTGTCCCTGCAGGTGTGAAGCAGCATCGGTTTCCTTGTGGACTCCCTGAAGGGATCAACCGAATGTGACGGTACAGCATTGTGTGAGACCGCAAATGCCTTGCAATGTCTTAATCCAACCGGGATGTCTAACAAAAGGTCCCGCCAGAAGGCTCACCGCCGAAGGGAAAAGGTAGGGGGCACAAGGAAGAAAAAGGACCTCTTGCAGGACCATCCACAACATCATATCACATGATATTCCAATGCGTTGCAGGAAAAGAAGGAAGCCACTGAGCGTCAATTCGAGGAGCTGTCTCAGAAGGTGTCCCAACTTGAAGAGGAGAAAGAGCAGTTGCAAGGTGCTCTGCGCTTGGCATCTGACACGGCGGTACGCACCTTGATTTACAGTAGTTTGCATCATGAAGGGTCTTCATCTTATTGGAATCCCTTAAAACAGCACAACACTATCACCGCCGAAGCGTTGGCAACCCTTCTGCCCATGCTTATGAAGAAGCACCAATGCTGTTCAGAAGCTTGCATTGTGTGGCTGTAACAAGCTACGGAGCATTGTCAAAGCTCCCAGCAGAAGTTTATGTCGTGTGGATGCATTTTCCTGTCTGCATGGCACCACCATGCATGTCTGCAATGCCTGCAAGGGTAACATGTGATGCACAGGATGCCGAGGAATCACCAGAGAGCAAGGAGGTTGTTGCTACATTTTGCTTCGGGGAAGCTGCCGTGCAGCTGCAGCTGACCCGAGGGGCAGTTGTGGCTCTCACAGCCAGAGTCATGGCAGACATTTGGAAGGCGCGCCCCTCAGATGTGCACTGAACAGATGTATCGTCTAGCACGCACTTCTACCTGACTGCTGATGTCTTTTCTGTTCAAGCATTTGCACACAGCGCACATACTGGATCTGCAGAAAGGCGATCTTGAACGTCCAAAATAATTATGCAACTTTCTATGTTTATGCACACTGAAATTGTTGGTGCCCTACGCTGCAGAGGCTCGTGCACAAGATGGCCTGGTGCCTGGAGCGGATGGGAGGTGCCCCATTTCCAAGGGAAATCCACTTTGAGCGACAAATAGAGGTGAGCTGACATGTCACCGCCAGTGTGACATGCCCTCAAATGAGCAGCGACCAAGTTGCTTGATCTATGTCAAGTGGTGCACTCCACTATTAGGTAGTGCTGTAGATCATTGGGATTGTTCATCCGGGATAGTTGTGTGGGTGTGTGCTCGAGGCAAATATTGTTTTATGTGACTATCGAGGTTCTGTGGGTGGAAATGCTTGCATTGCACAAACTGTGCTCGCAAGGAACTGGCAAACACCATGAGCCTCTTGGCGGGGACAGATAATATCAGTAAATCCCACTGTATCTGAGCTCACATTAGAGCATTTGCTTTTCCAGCCGGAGCAGCAAAAATGGGAATCTATGTGTGCACCGAAACGGGGGGTCCCGCATGCTGCAGGCCCTTGTCCGTGAGATGATAGAGTTTTATTGGGCGCTGGTCGACTACAACCCAACCACACTCAGCTGGCTGCCCTCCATTAATGTCGAGGATCCATCAGCACCTGGACCTTCCACTGGGGACCCAAGAGACTGGCCCGCCATCCTGGTGAGCTGTTCTGCTGTAGCAGACTGCCATGCGTGGTACCACCTTGTCACACTGCCAGGGTTGGCTGGCCGACATTTCTGTGCGGAGAAGAGCAAGAGGACTTGATCCCTCATTGGTTGTCCTGGGCATAATATGGAAAGCAGCTGAAAACCCACAGCAATCACAGCTTGAAGGGGTAGCCATAGCAGCTGCTGGAGTTTAGAAGGGCTGCATGATTGCTGGCAGTGACGATGAAGAGAGACTGGCATGTGCTGACATGCGCATGGGTTCATATCACTTGTCTGTTATTTCTGCAGGAGAGCATGCTGCTGAGTGAGGAGCAGGCGAAGCTGCTGCTGGAATTCAGGCGGGAGTGGCTTCGGGAAACGGGTCTACTGATGGCAGAGCGGCAAAGCCTCCTGGCGCGCTTGGAGGTCCAACAGAAATCCCCCTTAGCTGATATCAACGATTGCCACATCTGAGGCGCAAGGTCTAGGACCAGTAATATACTGTCCCTGCAGCTACACCAGTGGGGGGCCTCATATCCATGCTGTGGCCTACATCCAAAGCCTGACCACATGCTGACATGATTCACTGGTGTTGCCAGCACATTGCTGAGTCATGACTCTGTAATGCTGTGAACTGGTGGTGAAGGGCTCGAACACCTGTCTTGATTGATCAGAAACGTACGACAGCCCATCCGATTAGCCCTGGCAAGCACTCTGTTGACTGAACCCTCCTCCTCTGATGTGCTCACGGGCAAGGACCATGTCAGCGCCTTCAAATTTTTGTATCCCCCTATTCTGAAGGGTGGCCTCCCCCTGGTGTGCCCCACAGAGCATCGATGACATCGAAGAGGGCGTGGAATTTGCATCAAGTCACCTGGAGGAGTCAGGGCGTGTGATGGAGCTGGTACGGGGAAATGCGCATGCGATGCACATCTGCCGGACCTTCTACATCTCCTACGCCAACACTACTGTGAGCCCCCCAGTAACAGGGCAGGTCTTGCCTATTCACTGAGCGCTATTGATGTTTTTGAACATCTCAAAGGGTCCCTAATTTTGGTATGCAGGGTTCTCCTCAATTGCAACAGTGCAAAAAGGTGTCGGCACTCAGATTCAAATGGCTGTGAGCGTGCAAACAGCATATAGCTCTTGTGATGAGCACTTTATCACACCTTTCCTGATCAGTTCTCCCTTGAAACTTTGCTAGTGTCAACTGCGAGGAGCTAATTGAACGAGGATTATGTCAAAGTGCACGATTGCTTGACATGGTGTTGCTGTGATGTCTTGCAGATGTGGTCCCCTATTCAGAGTGCGCGGTACAGCATTGGTTGCCTGCCCATGGGCCCGGACACAACCTCGCTGCTGGCCTGCTTGGCCGACCAACACGGCGAGCCCCCGACTGAGGAGCTCATCATGCGCGCAGCGCGCCTCGGGGCGGTCACATTGGGTCCACATCCAGGCGTGAGTTCAGACGGTCCTACTGCTTCAGCCGCCGACCCCGACATTTGCGGCGGTACTGCTACGGATGCTGTATCCTGCTTAGGCGACGCTGCCACCTCAGCTGCCCGTGCCAATGCAGGCGCCGTTGCCAGTTCAGGCGCCGGCGCCTTGTCAGACATTGGTGCCAATTCCTGCAATGGTGCCAACTCAGGCGCTAGTGCCAGTTCAGGCGCTCCTTCCAACACCGACCTGCCCTCATGCATAGCTGGAGACTGGCGGCAAGCATTCACCACGCCACTACGTGTGCTTCATGCGTGGGACAGCGGTCAAAGCAAGGGACTGCATCCGGGGTAAGTCGAGGCACCGGTGCGGTGCTAGCGCACTTTCAAAGGGAGCTGACTTTCGGTACTTCATAGCAGTATGAGCTCTCTCTGCCAGTCAGCGCAGCAAGGCAGCGATCTCCAGTCGCACTCTGAGCATAGCGAGTAGACCAGCCATCTGCGGTCTAAGGGCTTCGCTGCAAGGGGCATGAGCGGCACTGACATGCCAGGTGGTCCTAGCAAATTATACTCAGGACGTACCGTTAGCAAATCACTAGAGATTGGTGACAATTGGGGAAGAGAGGACGATTTCCCTGAAGAGCTAGAGCCGTACCATGAACTTGACCCTAAAGCTCTGGCCTCAGTAATTTTGCCTTCCATTACTCCCAAAAAACTTATTATGGGCATTCCTTGATGGCAGATCAATAGAGGAAGGTGACAGTGACAGGGGAAAGTAGGCGAAGATTCCTGAGAGCTAGAGCCGTGCCATGTACTTTACCATTAAGCTCTGGCCTCCAGTAATTTTGCCATCCATTACTCCAAAAAAACTTATTGTGGGCATTCCTTCATGGCAGATCAATAGAGGAAGGTGACAGTGACAGGGGAAAGTTGGGAAAATTCCTGAAAGCTCGAGCCGTGCTATGTACTTTACCATTAGGCTCTGGGCGCGCAGTGAGTTTGCCTTCCTTTCCTCCCAAAAGCTGATTATGGGCATTCGTTGATAGCAGATCAATTGAGGAAGGTGACAGTGGGGAACGTGGGGAAGATGCCTGAGAGCTAGAGCCGTGCTATGTACTTTACCATTAGGCTCTGGGCCTACAATGAATTTGCCTTCCTTCCAATCCCTTGGTTTCAAGTGGTTTCGTACCAGATAGGTGATGGAGCATTGTGAAGAGCCTCAAGCTTTGAAGCTCCCATGTCTATAACAGCTTCACATAGTGCTGCTCATGATCCCAAACGGATGTGGCTTCCTCATGCTTTGGCGTTGACTACCAGCACATTTTTAGCTGCATTCTCTGTTTGGCAGCCCGGCCACTTTGTATCTTTATGGAGGCTGTGGGCTCCCATCTTAGCTTGTTGATCACCTCGGTCATTCCACGCTGAGGTGTATGCTGAAAATGTCTAACAAATTGGGGATGTCTTGGCGGAGGCGTGTACATTTTCTGGGTTATCCTTCTGTTCGGTTTCTGCTAAGAACATTTGCCCAGATTGATCCAGGGTGCGGGCATGACATTTACATGCCATGCATGGCATGCAAATATCTCTCGAGACTGTTTACTGTTGACTCAATACTCGACTCTAATGAGAGATTGCGAGCGGTGCTTTGCAACTGCAGTTAGATGTCACACAATGTGCTTGCAATTGCCCTTATTAATATGTGGTGCACTGAACCATGGTATGTTGAGATTGTGTGAAGGTGTCTTCCTGTGAAGCAGCATACTACTACTTTCCAGAGATTGTTCATTCTTTAAATGTGTTATTTCCCCCTAAAAAGAACAGGGAGATATATTACACTATAATACTTTATTCCCTATCGTATTTCTAACGTGCCTGTAATGCTGTTGAATTGGATGGGCAGATACCAGGGCCGTTGCTTGGACACATTCTGAGGCCCCTCCTGTTTCTTGGAGCAGGTTGTAAATGCAGTTCCCTATCCGCTTCTCACATGACAGCACTTGCTGCTTCAGGTAATGGCATCACTGCAATGCACAGTTGATTCTTTGCAGCAGGGTACAAAGGCCAAATACCACAGGCATTTAATGCCGCGTTTTCTGAAAGGAACACCTTGACTGCATAGGATCAATCGTTATGCTGCCTTGCA
The DNA here is from genome assembly GCA_020887355.1 of Coccomyxa sp. Obi. NCBI lineage: Eukaryota > Viridiplantae > Chlorophyta > Trebouxiophyceae > Coccomyxaceae > Coccomyxa > Coccomyxa sp. Obi. The sequence continues at coordinate 2,624,888 of AP024993.1, read as the reverse complement.
ATGTTCCCAATGGAGTCGCTTGCATTGCAGCTCAACCAAAAAAGGCAGCAGCTCAAGTCGACTGGCGCTCGTCACGGGCTTTGTGAACATTTTCAAATCCGAGATTCCTGGCGAAAGTTTCCTGGAAGCCCTCAAAATAAACTCAAGAGAATTCCGCAACCACCACCAAATTGAAAAGCCTGGGTTGGGCAGGTAGCCGTCATGCCATCAATATAGCAGTTGTGTCAAACAATAATTTAACTCTGTGATGCCTAAGGAAGGCACCCTTCAGCCACAAACCTCGTTTCGATCGAATCTTCCAAGCAGCAGGACTTCCAGAATTCCATGACAAACTGCTTCTTCGCGCCTGCGCGTCATCACTGCACTGACGCATCAAGATATTTGTTGCGGCAAGGCATCAGCCGGCGCGGCAGCCGCGATCACCAATCACAGCTAAAAGTGGTGGCGGAGGTGACATCAGGACACTTCCATGCCATCTGTCCGAAAAATTTCAGAGCTGTCACAATCCCCAGCTGCACCTCCCATTTGATCTTTGCGGCCATGCTTGGTAAGGAGCTCGGCCAAGCGCACGACGCGCACTGGCCAACAGCAAAGCCTTTAGTTTTTTCAGAGTTTAAGTAGCAGCCAGAGCACCTCTATATCTTGACCCAGTTATGCCTGACAGCCACGTCCTCAAAGCCGTCAAAGTGGTCACGGCTGCACTCCCACGTGGGGATGTTGCGGCCGCGCTCGGTAAGGTCCTTGGTCAGGAGATTTGCCAATCCCATGCCAGGCACTGGCCAACATGGCATTTTGATCCTCAACTCATAACTTAGTTGAGAACAGCACAGCAACTGCAGCACAATTAGATTTTGACCCAGTTGTGCCTCACAGCGACGTCCTCAAAGCCGTCAAAGTGGTCTCGGCTGCACTCCCACGTCGAGATGTTGCGGCCGCGCTCGGCCAGGGCCTCGGCCGAGCGCACGGTGAACACCGAGCGGAACCGCAGCGACCGCAGCGCCGCCAGCCGCCCAAAGCTCGACCTCTCCGTTATGATCTGCCAATCACAGAGTGGTGATGGATCACTTTCGAATGAGGTCACTGCATGCGTCGATGATACTTGTTCTTTTGTATGAACAAATATCTGCCTGACAGTACGACCTGGGAGTTTGGGTCGGCTGTGGGAACTTGTCACTGGCTTCAATACTGCAGGAAGCTCATGAAAATAGCTCATGCTCGCTTGGATTTCTGCTAGGGAACCTATGCTGTGGATTTCTACGAAAATACGTAATCGTTGTTCCCACTGGCACTGGGGTTGACAGCCAAAATCACAAGTAGTTGCTGCAGCACCTGGAAGTCGGTCATGCCCAACAGCCACTGCTCTGCGATGGTGGTGCGGAAGGCGAGCATGTCTCGGGTGGAGTTACCGGATGCATGCTCAATGTGCTCAGTCACCATGTCCTGACTTGGCAATAACACCTGCATGCATGCATGCCCCGAATCCTAACTGCATGAAGCACAGCTGGTTAGAGTGCTTTGAAAGTGTGTGGAGCCCATGCATGCTGCTGCTGGCTTGCAGTGCAGAAGTGGTTAGCCAAACGCTATCACCCAAAGGCAACGTGGTGAGTGGCAAAGACATTGAATGTAACATGCAAAAAAATAAAATACTAAAATGCATGGTAAGCATGGTGAGCCCAAAGTCCGTTCTTGAAACTGCAGGGAAGCACTGCACCAAGATTTGACAAGCAAAGCAGCAAATGTATGGAAAAGAGGCAAGCCAATGTAGAGCCACTGCTTGGCTTGATTGCAAATAGTGTGACATTTGTGGAATGATTCTTGGCCATGGTACATCCTGTGACCATTCATGGACTGTGAATACACACCTTTGCTCCATACAGCTTAGCTGCCTTTGTCCTGAGACTTGGACAGTCAGAGACTATGTACCAGTAGACCGGCCTTCCCTCCACCTGATACTCTTCCTCCACCTGTATGCAGCAACAGGCGTTTCAAGCGACATGCAGCTGACATGTGATCAACAAGCCTCTGTTTGACGCTGGTATGACATCTTTTAGATCTAAGTGCCAATGCCATCAGCATGGGGCAAAATAACCCGCTGAAAGGCGTCCAGAAAGATGCAATTGGAGCTCAAGTACATGTCATGAAGTCCAGACAGGCAGCCCTGTTAGATCTGCTGGTTGAGCCCATATGTGCAGAATCTTGACATCAAGCAGCAATCTCGAACAGTTCAGGCCTTTGGAAGGTGGACTCATGCAACTAGAAGTGCACTGAACTTGTGATGGACTAGCTGCATTAGGCCCAGTGCATGCAACGGCCCAGGCACTTTTCATTTTCAAAAACAGGAAGAGACTTACAATGAGAAGACAAATGCCCATGGCTTTCTAGATGATCATCTCACCTTTGCTGCGCATCGGAACCAACGTCCCACATGTTTGTCGTCTATGGCCTCGTCACAAGTCCCTCTGGGCTTTTCCTTCAGCCAATCATCCCCCAAGCGGATCTGCACAAACCAGGAGACACAACCAGTGACCACTTTAATTCACCTATCTATAACATGCTTTCTCGTGGCAGTTGCTGGCTCCTGGGCTCCCGATGTGCAGAGTTGACAGGGGGAGCAAAATCTAGTTGCCATAATATCTGCACGCCGGCAGGCGGCTGACTTAGGGACCTAAACAATTGTCAGATGAGAACTCAGTACATTTGTGTGCCAGGGGGAGGGTATCAATTCTGATCATCCCAACCCCTGATAGGCAGAGGGTGGGTAAATGGGTCGGGCCTGCTGAGTGCGCAGAAGGTCATCTCAGGATTCTGCCCCCCTAAAAGTGTAGGTGAGGCTGGGTTGCCTCATCCGATGACACACCTGAATGCCTATTTTGAGCGCGCTGGAGTCCCGTAATGATGCATGCACGTCCCGTACCAGGTCCAGGACCTCGGCCCGCGGCCGGAACAGAAAATCAAGCGCACACCCCACCGCTGTCTCCGGCATCAGACCCCACTTGAAGAGCTGCGTAACAACAACTCTTCTCAACGTTGCGCTGCCAATGCGAATCATAGCCAGCATTTGATACATTTGTCCTTGTCCATGTGATGAAGTGCCATCTGGCTTACTGCGGTATATTGCAATTGTGCTGAGCCAGGAGTGCAGAGTGCAGAAGCAGAGTGGCATATGCGCGCCAGCATCGTGGCTGCATTCTACAGAGCCTGACAACCTGACCATAACACCGGCGTGCGGGGTATCCAGTGACCTCCACCGCGCATGGCGCCGCAGCCCTGGGCTTTGCATGCACTTCCCTGTGTGGCTATTGATTTGAACTGCTGTTTTGAATTTCTATTCCTCCTGCTCCATGGAGTTGAGACTACTGATCAAGGGATTCCTAGGGCACTATAACCTTTATAGTGGCCCATCATTACATGGTGGTTGAACCATCAAACAGTGTTGCAGGCTCGCTCCCTCTAGCTTTGGACTGCAGGGCTGCCAGCTGGCACACAAGTATGGGCAACAAGCAGTGGAGTGCAGGATGTGGCAAGGGAGGGAACGCCGCCCACCTGCTGCCTGTGGTACGGGTTGTAGAAGAGCGTGTCCACTACACCGGTGTTGATAGCGAATACAACTGCGCGTGCCTCGCGCCACATCAGCGCCAGGTCATTTCCCCCGAACGCATCGAACGGCTCCCTGTGCTGCAGCATGCAACGCCACACTTTCCAGAACAGCCTGATCATCTGTGACCTTCACACTACATACCGGTATGGCAGTCCTTTTCACCTGATCAGATGTGGCATATATATGTTAAGTTTATGCTGATGAACAACATGGTGAGTGTTGTAATGTCGGCTTTCTTGAAAGATATGGAGCTCCATAAAATTGGAAAAGTGACCTCGCAATATGATAAACAAGCAGTCATGATCACCTCTGGGTAATAGCCATCTTTCTGGAACCAGTTCACACGCTGCGTTCCCTCCTGCCCCTCCAGGTCACCTGCCCTGAATTCCCAGTCCACATTTGGCTTCTCTAGTGCTGATGTCAGCGCCACATCATCGCTCACCCCCTTCCAATCTATTCTGAATGCCCTCCCTGCACCAGAGGCACCCGTCCATATCACAAGTCCCTCTGCAGGTCCATCTGCACACAATGATTAAGACTCTGGGAGATTGCTGCGGTGAGTCCTTGCATTCATGGCCCTGTTTTCAGTGGTCTCCTCGACCAGCAGCTAGTCTCAGGGTATATGTTGGGAATGTTGCAGGAGAATCAAATCAGAGCATCAATATGTTCTTGTCAAATGACTCCAGTGACGATTTCTCAGCGGATCTGCATGGGTAGCAAGGTGTTCACAACAGATGAATTAAAAACCTAATAATAGGGCCGAAGAGCAACTGCGCGTGCTAAACTTTGGCCGGATTTGAGACTGAGTGCCTCGGTCAGTGCCCTAGTCTAGGCCAGCAAAGCGACCAGGGAGAAATTTGTGCTGCTATGGTAACACTGTAAGTTATCTGAGATATGTACAACAAGGCATGGGGAGACCATCGACCCAAGCACACCTGAGAGGAGGGCAAAGTAGAAAATGGTGATGGCCGAGGTAAGCCGGTCGCCAAGCCCATTCTTGTGCAGTTCCACGATCGCCAAGCGCTGCTTGGATGGCACAGAGTGCAACATGGCGGCATGCAAGCGCGCATAGTGTTGCTGCCACCCCTTCCCGCATTGAGCACTGTATTTCGACCCCCTACGCCCTCGGAGTGTGCTCTTGTTCTGTGAGAGGCAGCGAGGGAGTCAAACAGAGATTCAATGCAGAGTCACATCCTCTGTATCGCACGGTTTTACAGTGATATTCACTGGAGGAAGACTCGATACTCCAGAGACTTATTTGGGCTCATCTTCTTATATGTTGCATCTGAACATCACCTTGATCGTTAGGCGATCCTTCCCGAGCTTCTTGCCGCCACTGGGTGCAGCATATGTGGGCAGTACAACAAGAAATAGCACTGCGATCACCATAAAGGTGACTCTGCAACGTGGGCCTGATGCTCCTGTGTGCCATTTCTTTGTAGCAGTCATTACTTTCACATTGCCGCCCACAAAATTCTGGCCTGATCTTGCACTTCACTTGCTGTTGCAGTAAGACTAGCAAGGATCAGGCTAATTGTTCTGAAAACCGCAAGTCACTGGATGATTAGTTCTGGTCAGACCCTCTGACTTCAATATTGCTTGCAAATATTTCGCTTGACAAAGCGATGAAGTCGACCAAGTAAAGTAGTTGTCTGCGCGATCACTTCTGCATTAGAAATCCTGCGAATCAACTCCCCAGAAACCGCATGTTAACTCAACATTGTTTAGCCTTCCAAGATAGGTTTCCGGAGACTTTGAAAAACCCTACACATGCATGCAGCTGTTTACTTAAATCAACGTCGGAAAAAGGAATTTCAGCATTGTCGATTATTCGGATCTGTCTGTACCTGAACAATATTGACACGGTCAACTATCAGACACCTGAGTCCCTACCTATTACCAATTTGTTGATTCCTTCTGTGCGCTTGGATTCAACGGATCGGCGCTGCGAAACACGGCAGTCATTTTAAAGACACCACAGTCGAGGACGCCTGCGCATCTAACTCTACAGGTGCAAGTTGGCACTACAAACCTGGTCAGTGCTTATATATTGGGTTGATCATAAGCGCAGGTGACGTCCACTGTAGTGATCATAACCCTGTATGATACCCTGATCGTCCCATATGTGCGACATTTGCCATCACAACACAGAACGATGATAAAGTCCTTAAGGTACTCTCTGTAAAAAGGCTACATCAAGCAAAATTGCTAATACAGCGGGGTTCGCCGAGGGAGCTACCCCAGACGAGACATCTTCACAACACTCCATCAATTCAGCGCAGGCTCTTGGATGACAAACTGATCAAAGCTCACGAGGAGGCCCTTGAAAATAATGATATCGACAACTTCGTTTCGTTCACGGCAATCAGTGTGAGCGCGGGCCGCCTGGCAGAAGGGATGCGTGATGATCCCTTGTACAGAGACCCCTTGATCGCAGATATGCTGCACAGCTCGAAAGGTGATTTCCACGTTGAGTGTCCTTGCACGCTTGATCCCGCATGTGGCTCATGGGCATACACACCACTGTCAAAGGATCACACAAAGCAATCAACACTATCGGAGTGCTTTGACAGGCGAATGGCACATTCTGCCGCCCAAACGAATTGAAGTGGAATTCGGCAAGGTCTTTACCATGATTCCCATCAAGAGAAGCGGCCTACACTTCCCACCATGGGCAAATGAATTGTCAATGGGTTCATTTCTGGTGCAGGAATACAGGCAGCAGCTCGAGACTGGAAGGGCATGATGGTGAAGCAGGAGCAGGCGAAAGGATACCCGCATGTGGTCAACATGGTGGTCCAGCGAACTCACTACCTCGACGACAAACTCATGGACGCCCTTGCTGCAATGCCCGCTGCCGCTGCTACAGGTGGCATCCAACGACAGGCGAGTAGCTATTTGTCTAATCAACTAATTTTTTGTAACTCCGATATTCAAGAACTAGGGTGTTAGGTCCTTGTGCTCAGGCAGCCTGATGGGCTCGGCCTCAATGCACTTGCTGTAGCATGAAAAGAGGACGAAGAGCTAGCATTCAGCCAAAGCGTAGTGCATGTGCTGATATCAAAACGAGCCTGTGTTCTCACTAGGAAGACATGGTAGGGCCCTGTCGGCACACACAGTGCATCGAGGAGTAGTAGATTGCCACAAAAGTAGTTGTAAAGAGGTTAGGCTTAGAGTGCAATCTACACAACATGATTTTGATCTCTGAAAACTGATTTGTGACTATGGGCATGTCGTGCACACTGCACATCCATATTGCATGCTGAGAAATGCAAGATGATGGGTCTTCAGCACTTCTCAGTGCAAATTGGTTATGGTCTAGTTGCATCACGCAGCATGCAATGCTGCCTGGTGCTGGTAAGAAGGCAGCCCAAGGGATTTATTTATGGACTTTATGATTGCAGAAAGAGGTAAGATTGCCCTGGACTTTTGAGCCTATGGGACTTGAAAGAGGCATTTGGGTGGAACCTCAAATATCTGGACTCAGGCGAAACATGCGGCGCAGGTGGTTTTGCTGGGTTCCGGACTGGACACAAGGGCGTGGCGCTTGGACTTCCCCAGCGGCACAGCTGTTTTTGAGGTGGACCAGCGCGACATGACAAACTTCAAGTTGCAGTGCCTGCGCGACAGCCTGGCGCAGACAGATGCCACGTCAGACTCTGCATCGCTAAAACACCCCCTGAAGGCTGCCAGCTGGGCCTCAGTGGCGACAGATCTGATGCACGCTGACTGGATTGCTGACCTGGAGGCCAAGGGCTTCCAAAAGGGTGCGCTTACTGTTGTCATGATGTCCCGTTTTGCGCGAGGACCCACAAAAGGCTGCCTTACTTTCTTCGTCTAGTCTCCCTGAACATCTTGATGGTATGAACGGTACCTGCAAAAGGCCTATATTGAAATTGCATTCGCCACTGCCCAGTATGCTGAAAAAATGCAATCTCACTGACGTCCCCTCCAACAAAGCTTGAACTCTTCAGGAGGTGGAGATGATGGTTGAGCTGATGGAGCAGTTGTTCATGGAGGGCTGCATGGGTGCTGGAGTGCTCATTGTGGCATAAGCCTCCAAATGGGTTGTAGCTGTTGTCTGCAGGCCTGCCCACAGCCTACCTGGCAGAAGGGTTGTTGTACTATCTGAGCGCAGAGGCAGTGCGCCACCTGCTGTCCACCCTGGCATCCATCTCAGCGCCAGGTCAGATCTTATCAATTTTGCGACCCCTCTGATGAACCAACCAGGGGGCTCTAAATACACCTGTATGTTGTGTGTTGTATTTGGAACCCCCTGAACCAACCAACTTCAGCCAATTCGGATCTGGTAGGGTCTGCTACAGGTCTCGCATCAAGGATGTTGATTTGCCGCAGAACTCATATCGTTTGAAGCTTCCATGTACAGTGGCAGTGTGTTGGCCTCAACTCTGGCATATGCTTGTATTCATGGAATTTTGTTACCACTTACATATCTGCTTCATGTCTTATTTCCTCCAGGCAGCGCCATGATCTCTTGCTCCATCAAAATGGGATTTTACAACAGCTGCAAGTGTCAGAGACACTGAGTCTGGACTGACCGCCTTCGAGATTTTTTTAAAGGGTTGTGTATTTTTTAGGGTTTAGGGTTTTTCTCAAGAGTCTTTCTCTCCACAGGGAGTGCCTTGCTTTTCAGCTGCATCAACGAGGCCTTCTACAGCGGTAGCCAGCATGATCTGAAGGAGAGCGGCGCGGGCAATGGCAACAAACTGCCAGAGACAACGAGGCGCTTCAATGAGGCATTCCAGATCGGCATCCCCAACGATGTGGCTGGCTTCCTGGGGCCCCTGGGCTGGGACGCCTCCGCAGACGGGGCGGTGAAGGATGTCAAGGACACCTACAAGGTGTGCAGTCATGTCAAAAACCCCCAAGTCTTTCAAACTCTGAAACGCAGAAACAGCATCCTCGGTTTTCTTGGATTTCTCAGCTGGGACGGCTCTGCAAACAGGGCGGTGCGCGACATCAAACAGATCTACAAGGTGTGCAAGAAGCACATCCCTGGAAGCTGAAGCCTCAATGAAAGAACCCCCAACAAAGGGCTACAAAAAAACGATTGCCCTTTTTGTGCCCCTTGGGTGCCCTCCTCAGTGCTGATTTTATGGACTTCTCTCGAGGTTGCCTAGCGAGCCGCGGGTCTGCCTGCATGCATGTTGAACCCCAAAAAAGATCTTGCAAGAGTGTCTATCAATGGCAGCTCTCGTTACTCTGGGCAGTCAAAGCGGCGCAATATTGCCAGAGCCATGCCAGGGGTTTGTGAGGAATATCGGGTTGTTTTCAGACATCGAGGCAAAAATGCTCTTTGGCACGAACCCCTTGCTTGCGGCACTAGACTGTTGTCCCATGATCACAGACATGCGCAGTGCCACTTTGCTAACTTTTTCTGCATCTGAGATTATATGCGTCAGACATCTGATCAGCCCTAGGAGGCTAGAAAAGGTGACATCGACTGACTGACTGATATGGGCAATGTCTAAGGTGTACCTCTCGTGCAGGTGTATGGCGTCCAGGAGTTCATGCCAGACAACAATCTTTTCGATTTCAACAAGGAGGTCAACGAGAACTTATTCGGTCCCAAGAAGTATTTTTTGGTCGCTGCGCGGCTCTCATCTTGAAGCAGGAGTGGACCCCTTCAAAGAAATTTCATGCCATAGACAATGTGCTGTTCAAACCATCCCTGGTTGGTTCCCAGTTTCCTTTTTTCGTTTGAGTATTTCTTTTGGATATGTCAAAGAATCCCCCAAGTATCCCATGTTTTTTTTGGTTAAGCCTTACCAGTCGTGGGGCACAGACAAGCCCTCGCACACTACGAATAACAGGGCATTCTTAGGCCAGGCGAAGTGTGGCCGAACCCCCTACTTTCGGTACTTTGCGGTACATGCGCATGTACCCTGCGTGAGATTGGATCGATGATGCAAAGTGAATTGTAGCCAGCATTTGATACATTTGTTGCCCTTTTCCATGTGATGAAGTGCCATGTGACTTACTGTATTGCAATTGTGCTAACCTTTACATGAAATTTCTTGTAGCTTCTGCCAGAAGCCTTCTGGAGCGACGGGGCGCGCGTAAGGTTCTGTTAGTCAGCTTGACATTGAGATGTGTTCTACGTAAGCACGTTCCTTGTACTTTGCAGTCATTGTGTACAGTGGCGGACCTACTTTGAGGACCGCTTCAGGGATTCCATTGGAATCATTCCACCTGGCTCATTTATATGCTGTGGTGAGTTTCCTCAGAATTGTCTCTGAGGTGCAGCATGCCTGGGTATGAATGCTGCAAACTGGGAAGAAACAGCTGCCATGAGAAGCACGCAATGTAAATTATTGTTGTAGATACTTTCGACGTGCTGGGTCAGTGTCACTCATGTTGTACTTTCTGTAAAGGATACGCTCGGTGAGTCATATATGAATGGTTGATAGGACAGCGCTTCTCAATGAGTTCTCGTTTGCCGGACTCACAAGTTGAATACTGACAACATACAGTCGTGAATATATCCTTGAAGACCGTTGAGTAAGCGACAAAACTTGCGTCGTGCGATGGTAGGCTCTTGAAAGAACGTGAGAAAGATTGTGCGTTGACTGCAAAAGGTTGGAACTGAGTTGTTTGCTGTGATGTCTTGGGCGGAGAACATTCTTGTAACTGTAAGCGGGCTATCTCGTGAAGAGCGCAACGCTGTCAAGGTTACTTTAGAAGGGGCAGGAGGGAGGTAGGAGATTCACTCTAATCCTTACATGTGGCTACATCTTGAAGGAAAGATTGATGTCTGCTCCTGATTATCCCAAAATAATCCACACGGTACCTCACACACAAATTCTGCTTGTGCAGGTACACACCAAGCCTGAGCAGGCGCTGCACACATCTTGTGGTGTCCCACGATGCTGATGCAGCCAGCTCAAGAAAGCTGGCCCTTGCGCTACACAACAGGGCCAAGTGGCGCACGCACATCGTCGCCCCAGCCTGGATCACAGCATGCTCAGAAGATGGGACGTGCCTGCCAGAGCAGGACTTTGCAGCGCCTGTGCTGCAGGAGCATGCCCCAGGCCATGGTCTCGGCGGGCAGCGAAGTTCTAGCCATGCAGCCCAGTCAGAAAGCCGTGCACATCAGCAAACAGCGCTACCCTCCTGCAGCACTGCAACTGCTGCCATTCATGGAGCAGCTGCACCACAGGTACCCCGCTCGTTCATCTCAGCCTATAACATGCAGCTGTGGTGGGTCATCCCGAGGAATAACCAATCTATCGCGCTTACAGAAGAATATTTTGGTAATTTAAAGCTGCTGTGAGGCATGCAGGCCCCTTCTGGCAGTCCCCCTCTGGCAAAGTCACGCCTCCGCAGACAGCACTCCAGGCGGCTGTCGCGTTTTGCCCCCGGCCCAGAAGCAGCCGCCCAGGAGAACTTGACAGTGCTGCAGCACCAGCGGCAGCAGCCCACATCGGGCAACTCTGGAATTGCGGCAAGTAATCGCGCTGGCGATAAGCCTGCGGCCGTTGATGCGAGCCTGACTGTGGAGGTGTGCACATGCATTCCCCGATTATGCGCATGTTTACTTGTTTCAATTATTCAGGGTATAATTCCCTTATTGCGGACGCTTGAAGGGTCATTTTCTAATGCTGTAGAACTCTCGTCTGCATGAATCTGTCACATCACATATAAAGGTGCACAGCCAGGCATTGTATCAGACGCATATGGGGCTCAATATGGTGTTTTGACACTATACATGGAGTGTCATGATGGCCGGGATACAGGCATGGGGCTGGGATATTGTTAGAAAGGCAAAAGTGTTGCTCCCTGTCAGAGTATCCAGATCCCAAGGATTCAGGGCTGGCTTGTTTTGTAGCTCAAGATGGCATGAAAACTGTAAGGCTTACAGCCTCTCTTAATGGCACCGCAGGCATCGGGCCCGGCGTTCGCAAGGCGGCCCGGCATGGCCGGGCGCATAGCACACCCGGCGCAGCAGCCTCTGCAGCAGCTGCCAGGAAGCAGCAGCCCTTACCAGCATCCTGACAATGCCCTTCATCAAGTTCACATGCATGCAACCCCGCCATCGGTCATGTCTGCACCATCTGGGGCCTTGCTTGCCGCGCCACAACATGTGCAACCACAAAGCAGAGCTTCACAGTGGCTTCCCATCCAGCAGCAGCTGCAGCCAATGCATCAGCCAATAAGCAGTCTTCATCAACCCACATCCAAAACAGCCTCCATAATTGCTGCTGATGGCAGCAGCAACAGCAGCTGCGGCGGTGGATTGGCAGGAGCTCAGCTTGCACATGCAGTGGAAGCATCAGCAAGGTCAATTCACTCAGCTGGAGGTATGCTGGAGGTCCGAGCAGGGACGTGTGCAGAGGGTGTGCCCACTGGGGTAGCAACCGCCAGGACAGGCAGTGGGGGCGTATCTTTGGGTGGATCTATGGGTTGGGCGGCGAATGCATGCACCGATGGCCTCGCAGCAAAGCTGGCTGTGCTCTGCCACAACAAGAACAGTCTCACCAGCAGGAGCACACACAACACCATTGTTTCAGGAAGAGACGCCCCGGCAGCTTCTGATCCTAAGCGCACACCGGCACAGAGCAGCACTCCCGGCTCCAATGAGGCTCTCAAAGCGCGACTGGCTACGATGGCAGTGCGCCAGTCGGAGCACAACCACAGCTGTGGAGCAATCAGCAGGCATTCAGCAGGTGATGGCAAGTCAGGCGCTGAGAAGTCTGCAGACATGACTGTTGGCAGACAGGTTAGCAGGAATGCAGTGGACACTGCCAGATCTTATGCACGAGGTGAGTCTGCAGTGATGTCAAGCAGGAGGCCGGTCGCCACAGTAGTCGCGGAGGAGGGTTCAAGCTCTTCCAGCTATGTGAGGGGCAGCAGCACTGCAGGGACTGACGCCAGATCAGGCGCAGAGCCACAGCCATGTGCAAATCCGCGAGAGCATGCACAGCGCGAGAAAGTGATTGTGCCAGATCAGCAGAACGGTCCACAGCGGGAGTATGCAGCAGAGGAGAATCACCATGCAGCCACTCCATCCCTCGAGAGAGGAACCTGGCAACAGCATGAGCAGGAGGTCAGAGGCAAGAGAGGAGTGTTCCATGGCATGCGGGCTGTCCTTGACTCCAGCCTGGACCCGTCTGAAGCCAGTCGGTGAGGCTCCTGCTTCTGCTCGATGCATGCAAATGCAGAGAGTCGGATTTCTACTTCATCCACTCTGTCCGTGCACTTCGCGTTGTGCATCACACACTAGGATATCCTGCAAAGCATGAGCTCAATCAATGAGCAACTTATCAGGTCAGATGTCCATGACAAGGCTTTGCCGAGTATCGTGGCGCAGAGACTGCAGCATTGCACTGCCCTGAGAAAAGGCAGTTTGCCATCATTAGGTGCCTCTGTGCTGCGGCATAGTAACATTGCAGCGTCACTGGTGATTGCAGGGTGCGCGAGGCAATAGTGGCCGGTGAAGGAGAATGTGCGACAGGAGGTTTTCTGGGCGGATCGGCTTCTCATGTCATCTGCAGCCCAAGTGCTGCATCCAAGTGGCTTGCAATGGGTAAGAGATGCACATTTGAATTTCCTGCAAGTCAACAGTTACCTGCGACAGCTCTGGGTACTGCCACTTGTGTGTGCTCTGACAAAGCTCTCCAGATTGAAAGGAGCTGGTGAAATGCTCCATACCCATGGCCTGTGCTCCTCCTTTGCATCACCCCATTTTGCAGCGGCGCTGGATCCATGCAAAGCATTATAGTGTAAGGGTTGCGAAGTTCTTTGACTTCCTACAAGAACATAAGAGAAATGTGGAATCATGTAGGGTAGCTGAAGACTGCCGAAAGACAATGAGCCTCACGTGGCTTCCAAGGGTCTCTAAAATGTAATAATGGAAACAACATGTGCAGGTGTGCATGTGGTGTCGGCTGCATGGGTGCTGCAGTCGGCTAAATCAGGACGCCAAGAGCGCTGCCTGCTAATATCTGCGGACGCCCTCCGAGGATTGCCTCTTGCATCTCAGAGCGCGCAGGTGATTCGCCCTCTCCTCTGCATGTGACATGAATCCCAGCTGGCGCAACGAGACACAGTTGAATGCTGTCAATGCAGCAAAGCAGACCTGCTTATCCTAAGGCCCATAATCTGCCAGCCTGCCGCTCTTCGCACATTCATCAGAGCAGCAGAAGCGTTTCATCGCATGTCTCACGCAACTCGGGGTATTCAGAAGAATGCATCCGTGTTTTTTACTCATGTCAGTGGTGTCGCATCTGTCCCAGCCAAGCAAGTGTTGTGTACTGGCCAGGAGACACAGCACTCTTCAAGCGATGTGTCAGCAGATGCGGCCGCCAGGTCAGCGAGCACATGCGCCACGGGTGCGCACGAGTGGCAGGCGTTGCTTGATCAGGCGGACCAGCGCGCGTCAGCGATGAGTCATCAGTACCAAACGCCCGCCGCCCTGCTGGAGGATGTTGTCTGGGCCGTCACTGACCCGCCTGAAAAAGCGCGCCTCGACAGTATATGCGCCGGCTATGCAGAGGGGCCAGAGTACGCACTCTGACCCTGGTCTCCAAATGTTTATGACGGCGCAGTGTTCCTGTTACCAAAGAAAATACTGGCAGTCGTGCACATCTGTCAGCTGCGCTTGAAGCACAGGAGCAATATGAGCAGCAGCGGCATGTTCACCCAGCGGTGTAACGAAGAGTCACTGCAGGTTCGGCAGTTCAAGGCATGCAATGCTTACAGACTGTTGCAGTGGTGCACAATCCATTGCAATTATGGGAGACTGTTCGAGCAGGGAAGACCAGGCAGACGTAGTGCCGGACAGCGAGGATGAGCAGGACAAGATGTGTGCCGGGGACTGGGACCATGCAGTCTTCGGCGCCGCAGCAATCACGGTATGCTGCCCGGGGATATTGCGGTCTGGACATTGTTGATGTGGCGTCACAACCTTGGCTGCATGTTGCAACTCAGGTCTGTCAGGACAAACCATGAGCCCACGGATTTCCGCTGCATGAGAAGGAAATCACAATTTGGGATATGCCTCCTGCCCGTGCCAGATGTGCACCTTCAAGCTTGTGGGAAATGTGTGATCATGTGTCGTAGGTAGATATCAGCTGACACAGCGCTAATGCACAGGTGCTGTTCCCGGCCGATGCGGCAGGCGCGCTGTGCCACGTCAGCCGCACGCTGCGCTGCGACGCGCCCGGCACCTCCCGCCGGCACCTGCTCGCCTTTGTGCACGCGTTCTATCAGGTCGATGCACACCTCAGGCGCTCCTCGAGGGATTGTTGTGGACAATTTGTTGAGCAGCCTGCACCTGCAGTATGGCCTACTGCTTGGATGCATGCCCCTGATTACTTTAACAGCAACAAAATCAAGTCCACATGGTCTACCTCATGACAAGCAGTGTGTTCTTGCAAGCTGGAAGTCATGGCGAGATGTATACTGACTGAAAGGATTCGCAGCCAGCTTCCTTGGCAATTCTCCCTAGACACAGCATGACTTATTTCCACTCTCGTACTCTTCACTGTAGTGGCTGATTCAATGCTCCATCATTACTACAAGGCTCCACAACAAGGATGATAGTGCACCGAGCTGACTCAGTGGTGTGATGCAGGAGAGGCTGACCGCGGGTGAGATCAGTGAGGCGCTCCAGGGGGGATTGCGGTGCAGCAGTGAGGTGAGGGGGGGCCTGCTGGCGGGGCAGGGGGTCCGCCGAGGGGACCTGCTCGGCAGCCGTAGAAACTTTGAGGGGCTCTCGCGTGTCTCACGCTGCAGGAACGCCACTGTGTACGAACTCCATCTCAGCTGCTGACTCAGCAGCAGTCAGCAGTGCCTTGACCATCTGTGATTGCTGCCTCTGGCACTTGCCACCCAATCGGACTTGACGCTGCCACGGGTATGGGATGTGTGTGCAGGGGTTTGCTAGTTTTCTTAGTCCTTATACTATACTAGTAGTTCTTTACATAAGTCTGCTTGTGATACAGTTCCCATCCCGCTTCCGTTCGGTGAGCATCCGAGTCTGCGTGACACTCTGATTTTGGAGGGGCACCTGTGTACTATGGTAGTAACTTCACCCAGTCTTGAAGGGCAACTCCGGAAGCCACGGATAATGGCTTCCGGAAGTATGGTTTGCAGGGATTTCCTGGCGCTAATGTGGCTGCTCTTTACAGACAAAAGGCTAACAAGCAATACTTACAATTTGGCTTCACATGTGAATCCGCAATTCAGTCCGCGAGTCAGCAAAAAATTAATCAATGTGGCCTTTATTAATACACATTTTGCTCGTGTTAACGCGTTCGGTATCCTCTCTATTAGGCTACGGTAATCCCCAGAATTCTCTGCAAAGATCTCATTTGAAATACCTCTCATTTTCTGGCATCTTCAGTGGTGATTGCCCACGTTTCACAACCATACAACAGTGTTGGCTGAAGAATGACTTTGTACACTATGACTTTAATCTTGAGAGATATATTTTCATCTTTCCAAACCTTCAATCTGCTCAACTTATGGTATACCCCACTTGCCCTGCTGAGTCTTGATCAATTGCAATCTCATGAGGCAATCTCTGGTTGCTTGACATGTCTGCAGAGCATATGCTTCCTAGATACTTGAACATTTGGACCTGCTCCAAGGGCTGGCCCCTGAGCAAGAATTGCTCTTTGCTATGATCACTTTGTCTCTTGGTTTGCAAACAAAGAATCTGATCAGTCATGAGTCTTTCTTATATTGATCTGCATGCCCCACTGGATAAAAAAACTGTCAATAAATGCCGGGGCTTCCTGTAGACTCTACAGCCCGGAGCTTCCTGTGTTTCAGCCACTAAGGCTATGTCATCAGCATACATGAAAATCCAACTCATCTTATAACTAATTAGATGCAGTGGGGTTCTTGCACTCCCTGAGGTTGCCATCTAGCTTGTATTGCCATGTGATTCCTAGGTGCCTAACTAGTGGCTCAAAAGCTCTAACAACCGTATCAATATAAACGTTGAACAACAAAGGAGCATTCACATCTCTATGTTTAAAACATGTGGCCACATCAAACCATGAATCTGCCTGCCTATGATCCGCCTGCATTGCACAGGTGGTTCCCTCATGTAAGTCTTGGATGAGATCAACAACTTTTTTTTGGCGACCCTCTGCTCCTAAGTATCCGCCAAACTAACTGCCTGTCAGCAGAATCATTGGCTCTGCTCAGGTCAATGAAGCAAGTATAGACAGATCTTTGTTTACGTAAAGCTCTTTCGTATAATGATTTCGGGCAAAATTTTGCATCAGTGCATCCTCTGCCTGCCCTGAACCCAGACTGAGTCTCAAAGAGAATTGCTTTAGCCCACTTTTCCAGCGTAGTTTGCAAAAGCAGTGCATACACTTTGCCTGCAATATTGATGCTAAGCAGGCTGCAACATTAATGCTAAGCAGGCTGATCCCTCTATAATTATCTGAATTGGTTGTGTCTCCTTTCTTCAATACGGGTACAAGCATGGCCTTTTTCCAATCAGATGGTGCTTCGAGATCTCCCGAGTTCAACTGGAAGTTCCAGGCTATAGTTGTGACAACTGGAACTTTCCTGAGATGTTCCTGAACCGTTCATATACTCGTAATCACAGGAAGCTGTCAGGAAGGAATCGGACACAGTAAGGAACTGATAAAGAAATTGAGACATTTGATTCAGGAACGGTATAGGATATATATAAGAAATTCTGCAGCGTTCCTAAACAGTTCTTAAATTTCAGTCAGGAAGCGTTCAGGAGCCAGTCAAGAAGCTTACAGGATCTTATTAAGACTTTTTTCGTTTTTTCCTGAGACAGGTGAACACATTAGGAACTCGTCAAGATGCCGTAAGGAACAGTGCCGCAGCGGTGTACGTCTTGATACAGTCTTGACAACGTCACACTCCAGGGACCTCATTAAGATACATTTAAGAATCAAGAGATCGGAAGTACTTAGGAGCGAGTAGGGAATGTCACATTGAAGGGGATGTAACTACATTGATGACATGATGCAGCCATCTAGCAGTTCCTTCACCCCCATACTTCAACATCTCTGGGATGATTCTACAGACACATGCGGCTTTGTGACCTTTTAGTTTTGCTATAGTCATTTCCACTTCAAGCAGGCTAGGTGGCATGTTCGGATCCACCTCAGACGTCTGAGATGTCGACATCTCACATGCCGCATGCAGTGCAACTACATGTCACATTGGGTCACAATCTGGTGGGCGTGCATGGACAGGCAACTGATCCCATACACTAAAATGAATGTCTCGAGAGCTCTATGGCCATTCAGCAGCTTCTGGAAGTATTCACGTCGAAGGCGAGCGCACTCATCTCAGTCTGTGGCAATGGTGCTGTTGGGTCTCCGCACGCTGCCACTGCCCAGTGGTTTGGCGGTCTCCCGCTCAATGCGTAGGTTGAGTCGTTGATATGCTGAATGAATGTTGTTCTTCTGGAAGTCCCCTATCAGCTCCTCTGACATCTGTCGCCAGTATTTTTTTTTGTCCTGCCGGGCAGACTTCCTACACAAGTTGACTGCTTTGCAGTACTCTTTTTTTACAGTGGGATTTTTCGTTCCCGTGATCTTTAAACGGTGTTAATAATGTTCACGTTGCCGAACTGGTCAACACTTAAGTTGGACGTCTAAGCACGGCTTGCGAACATACCAGTTACTTGATAACTAGCTAAGTCCACTTTGCATCTTATCAATAATTGGCTGCAAACCAATGTGGCACATGCACTCATTTGCAGATTCATTCGATCTAGATCCAAATCTGCATGTCATCTCTCAGTCTTACAGATGAATTTGAGTCACGTCGACCTCTCAGAATTTGGTTAGAAGCGCAGCAAAAGCAGTTTGCATTTGCAAATACAGTCATATTGTTGGCCACTGCACATGTACCGTACTGACACACAACATCATAAATGTTGCCAATCAAGACACGGGCAAGAGACTACTCAACATGTTGGCCTTGCATACCACAAAGTCATCCAGGTCAATGATGGCACGCGCGATAAAGGTATTTTGAGTTCCCGGGGACTGGACCGGGACCCCAAATGACAGCTCATCCACCGTACATGCCCCATTATTCGCACCAAGGTCCACTTTACGTGCGACGGTGGGCTCTAGAATTGTCTGTTGGCAGAACGGGTTGACAGTTCCATTTCGTGACCCGGTAACATCGACATTGACACCCGTGATGGCCGGATTAATGTAGTAGGCCCGCAATATCATCGAAATGGCAGTGAAGGCGCCATCGGCGGTTGCGCCTAAGTCCTTGATGTTGACACTTGTGTCGTCAAAATTATCCATCTGAGAAGCACCCTGTAACAGCTTTGATGGAGCACCCGTGTTGGCCACTACAAGCACTGGCTGGGGACCAGTCACAGAAAAGTTGAGGCCAAAGTAGGGCAGTGGGTTTGTTTGCATTCCTAAAGGTAGGTCATCGAATCCTAGGGACTCCGGTGCAGCTATACAGCTTGAGAATTCACCTGCACAAGCAGCAATATTGCATGTGATCATGCATGCCAGACACCTCTTGATACTGTCAGTATGCCTTCACACTATCATGTGAAAACCTAGCTCCACAAACAAAGGTCGTAAACAGTTTGATCAGTATGATACCGTGGGAGAGTGCCAAAAAAGGCGGAAGGGCACAGTACTGCGCAGCCGTCACTTGTTAGACCACAGCAACACCTGAATGTTGGAGATCCTACTAACATGGGTGTTATTATAATTCTAGCAAAAACCTTACTAAGGTGCAGTGCAGTGGAGTTTGAAACAGTCTTGCCCGCGCGGTGCTACGTATACGTTCCAAACAAGATTAGGTAACGCTCCCATGGATGGGCACATGTGATGTGTGTTCACTTGATAGCCATGCAGAATATATGTAAAGCAAACACGTTGTCACACATTGCCACTGTGATCCAAAATATGAGCAAAGGCTTCCTCTCACCATTCCTCGAAAAATACATGTTTAGGGTTTTTTTGGGGGAAATACGTTAAAAACTAGGGTTAAGACTAGGGTCGATAAAATGAAAGAAAATCAAGGGTTAAAATGAAATATATAGGGTTTATATAGGGTTTGGGGTAAGGAGGAAGTTACCCCGAAGCCAGGACTGTTGGTTTTCACCTGGGGGGACCTTAACGACCCTTAAGATACGCTAGGCAAACGTTCCCCATACAAAATTGTCCGAGATCTTAGGGTTTTGACCCTTTAGGGTTTTTCCGTATACCAATCCTAGGTGTTCCCTTGATGGAATCAAGAGAACACAATAAACGTAGTCCCTTGACTCAATTGCAACTACACACAATATATTTTTGTATCTCCTGAGAGGCTATCCTGTTGCTAGGAGCTTAACATTACATGCATGACATCGAAGCTATTGCAATTTGGACATGTGCAGGCACCGGCAGCACATATGAGATGCTCACCGCAAAGGGCATAGCTTGTGTTTGTCGGCACACAACTGCCACCACGTTGTGCCGTGCAGACGGAGTAGACACCGGTCGGCGCACAATATCCAGTGGCGTTGGTGCATCTATCAGCAGCCGTGGTGAGGTTCAAGCCGGAGGTGGTATCGATGCACGTGCCATTTGTCGGTGCATATGGCCCTGCGACCAGCAGCTAAAGCATCATCGTATACGTAGTAGCCCTCCTCTGCTAGGGGAAGTTTGAGGGAGGCGTGCGTGCGCTTCGTCCTTGCTGCTAGCATATCTAAATTAGCTACAGATCAGCAAGCTTTATGCGGCATTTAAAAGAGTGCTAACCATGCCCAAAAGACTCGTTGACAGTGATGTTGCAGTTGCATGTGACATGCAGAGCCATGTTGGTGATCTTGACAATGAACATGTTGGAAACATCATGCATGTGACATAGCATGCATGCGCATCCATCGATTGCGTTGGTTGTAGTTTAACAAGAATGGTGTCAGGAACTTGGGTGGTGCTGACAATGGTAGTGGGTGGAGGTGTGCCATGGGCTGTAGGGGTGTAAATCTAGCTGGAGTACAGGAGGCCAAGATGGATATTAATATTGTCGGCGCGCCTGGGGATGCGCTTGCTATCATGGCCGTTGAAGTGTTCTGTGTTCTCGGAGTTGAAGCTGGCAAGGCTGTGGTCCGGGGTGGCTGCGACAGTGTTGAAGGCGGCAAACTTGTGGTCCCTGTGGGTATGGGCGTTGTTGGCTTCGCCAACCCTGTCACATGTGGACCAAGAAAGTTCAACTTTTTAGCCGTTGAATGTTACACACCGGTGACCAATTGGATATAAGTGAGTTGTATGACATGCATGCTGAGACACCTTTTTAGTACTGCGGTGTTCTAAAGGCTCAAAACTATGCATGCAAGGTCCCATGCTCAGACTCCGGTGGAGCTCCTCTACTTGCAAGTGGCAACTACACGGGAAAATGTCTTAGCCAGTTGGAGAGTTCGGTGGAAGGTTGACACTCGATGCACGATGTTACACTACCAATAATGGGGGCCAGTTCGACTTGTTCACGACTATTATTGGACCGGCTTCGACCTGAGTACTGGTCGAAGCGAGTCAAACAAGGGCCGAAGGGCAGCCAGGTGGTCGAACTCGGTTTGACCTGAGTTTCACCTCACTCAAGTCGAGAAATTCGACCTGTGCCGACCCGCTCCAAGGAAGCAGCATGAACTACTTAATTGCACCTGGCATGGCTAGAAATTGTGTATGAACGTGTTGTACAAATTGTAAGCTTTCAGCCAAGAGCTTCCAGGCTCGAAACAGTTCAGATCTGATGGACCTGTCAGCTGATGGGGACCTGCAGGGGACAGTTTGGGAAAACACATGTGCAAATCTGCTTCGAGCCGTGCTGTGGTCCACGTCACGCCAGCAGCAAAATCAAACTGCCAGGCAAGATTCCTATCACAAGCATTCGTGGAATGATTTCGCTGGAAGCAAGAGCCCAGGTAAGCCTACAATTGTAATTTTGTTTTACTTTGCTTGGCAGCTGTGTGTAAAGTCGCCGATGTGTTGTCGCAGGGTCTTCGGAGAATATCTTGAGGATGCGCAGGTAACACTTGTAGTGCAACCCGGTCTCACCGCTTTGCGACAGGAATTCGAGGAAGTCCCTTGAATTGGAGGCATGTTCATTGTTTTGCGCAGGTGCTCACAGACTTAGTTAAACTGTGGCCAAGGAAACCGGAAGGAGCGAAGGGATGTTAAATCTTAAGAAAGCCTTTTGGGTCTTGCGCTTGTACACATGTGGGCTTGTGTCAGTCATGCAAACACTAAAATGCCTTTTTATTGATTTGGCGTGCACGTGTAGGCCCCGGTGTGTAGGCCCGGGGCAATAAAACGGTCTACTTTGTATGAGCATCTAGCTATATACCTTCCGAAAACGAATGTCGACAGAGCTCTTGGCGTGCTGCCATGTAATAGAACATCATACGAGGCATACCTATGCTCTAAGAGCCGCTCTAGACACCAACATGCACTCCTTTAAGCATATTGCATTCAAATGTGAACGATAGAACTCTTGGTCGAAGGCAAGTCAAAGTGCAGTGGACATCGACTCGACAGTTGGACCGTCAAACTCTTGTCGAAGGGCAAGTCGAAGTGAAACAGGTCGAATCTAGTCGAAGGGCAGGTCGTGATGCCAATTCCTAACTTCCCTCGACCTCCCTTCGACTTCGCAGCAGGTCGAGAATTCGACCAAAAACCCGTCCTTCGACCACCCTTCGACCGGTCGAACTTCCCCTAATTATTCAAGTTGGTAGTGTTCTTATGAGTTGGAAGTAATTTGGCAATATTGATTAATTTTGCAACATTAATGGCAGCGGATCCGGAGCTGCTCACCGCAGAGGCCATTGCTGGTGTTGGTCGGCACGCAGATGCCGCCAAATTGTGAAGTGCAGATGGAATTGACACTGGTCGGCGCACAATACCCAGTGGCATTGGTGCATGTGCTAGTAGATGTGGTGAGGCTCAAACCGGAGGTGGCATCAATGCACTTGCCATTTGCCGGTGCATTTGGACCTGCGAACAACGCTTGAAGCATCATCACAAAATGAAGTTCCGTAAATTTCAAGCAAGGTATGCTTTGCATCCTTGCTGGGTGTCTAGCTTTGGAGAGTCATTTTGGATTAGACACCGGTTGCATGACATTTTATGAGGTGCAAGTATTACAGCATTGGCAACGGAGTTGCTCACCGCAAAGGCCATTGCTAGTGTTGATCGGCACACAGCTGCCGCCAAATTGTGATGTGTAGACGGAGTTGAGACCAGTCAACACACAATATCCAGTGGTGTTGGTGCATGTGTTAGCAGAGGTGGTGAGAATCAAGCCGGACATGGCATCAATGCACATGCTTGTCACAACAGTGTTGCCGGTAAAAATGGCCCTACAACCAACAATTGAAGCATCGTCATATATGCTATATAGAAGCGACTTAAGGGAAATTTCAACAAAGCATGTATTCCATTTTTGCTAGTTGTCGAGCATACATTTGTGGCATGTCAACAGTGTGATAAAACCGCCGGAACACTTTCTAAGAGAAGAACTAGGAATTGACAGTGACAGTAATATTGTTATTATTATTACAGGTCGACAGAAGCGAATAGTTGTAAGAGAGCATGCATATAAGAATGTTGGGATCTAAAATATCTAACATGGGATCTAATAATCCACTATGCACTTTAACATGCTAGGGACATTGTCACTCTTCATCATGATTGCAAGGTGCAATGTTGACACTCAACTGCTCACTTGTGCACCGGTGGCAGTTGCACAGGAAAATGTCTCAACATTTGCCTGAACATCTCCAGTGGATAGTACGTTGGGAGGCCCTCTACCGGGTAGACACCAGATGCATGGGAGTTGCTCACCGCAGAGGCCATTGTTGGTGTTGATTGGCACACAGCTGCTGCCAAACTGTGAAGTGCAGGTGGAGTTGGTATCGGTCGACACACAATATCCCGTGGCGTTCGTGCATGTGATAGCAGAGGTGGTGAGGATCAGGCCAGACGTGGCATCGATGCACATGCCATTTGTCGGCGCAGATGGCCCTGCGATCAACACTTGAACCATCATCATAGAATCGATTTGCGGGATATGTCGATATTTCAAAGGGGGTTTGCGCTCCATCCTTGCTAGGCGTCTAGCACTGGCAGTGATTCATGGCTTGTCAACGCAGTGCTACCATATATGCTACTATATAGGTGACCTTGACCAGAACACTTCTTGAGATCTCTACAGCAGAACTGTATGGAACATCCACAACCATGTTGGTGTTGTTGACAGTGAACAGTTGTAAATTTAGGGTTTAGGGTTTAGGGCTGAACAGCTTTAAAGCGAGCATGCACCCTTTGACCGCACTAGGAAACCACCTGGTGTGGTGCTGACAATGGCAATGGTAGGCGGAGGGGTGCTAGTGGATGCAGGGGTACTTGAAGTAGCAACAATGTTAGAGGTTTCCGGGGGCAAGGGCATTGTGCTCTGGAGTGGGTGGCTTGTCTCTGGCACCACTTGGTTGCCCACCACTTGCTCCATTGTCCCGACCATATTCTCAGCAGCACTAATCACAGGTGCCAGCAGCTGTTCTTTCACACCAGCTGCCTGATCGGCAATGACCTGCATAAGGCAAAAAGTGCATCTCTCCAAAGCTACGAATAGCAGGTGCCATGCCAACTGATGGTTCTGCCCAACCCGCAAAATGTAGGCCTCAATGGAGAAGCAACTTTCGATCATGCGTTGTTGAAACATCTTTTCCTGCGAATTTTGTAATTTGAACAGCCTCAGAAACAAAGCGAAAAGCTTCTTGTTCCGATTCTGGTGTTATCTTGCACCCGATGCAAGAGCTGCATCTTGCACCAATGAAAAGTGAAGCACCTCAAGGGGTCTGAGGAACGCTGCCGAATGTTGATCTGTTGACGCTCCTGCACAACAGCCGGAAGACTCAAAAGCTCAACACTGGAAATCTCGGAGCAGGGTGAGTACCTCATCTAGGCAGCCTGCTCCCCAAGTAGCAGGGAGGGATACTTCGAGTCAATTGGCGATTGAAAAGCGACGAGGATAAAGCATGATACCTTCCATCAAGACCACCCAGCTCATCTGCAGCCCCACCACCAAGGCTAACAGGCCCAGGATGTGAGAGCCGGCGCCAGTACGCATCTCTTGCAAGCAATTGATATTCAGAATGGCAACTCGCCAAATATCATTAAGCTGATTGTGTAGCTAAGGCAGGTATGTCTCCTGCACGCGCTTCATGGCCGGTCAGCCGGTCCGGGTGGAGTTTGAAGTATATTTTGTACTTCCGGTAGACAATAAGCTCCTCTTCACCGTACAGTCTTGACGCGAAAGCAAAAGACAACATACATAAGTTGTAACGAAAGTACCAAAGGGTGTTCCGGAAACATTGTTCCCCTATGCTGCATAATTTATGCAGGTTGAGGGCAGGCTGTCGAGTTCAACTTCAGAGCATCGTTGGCAAACGATTCCCTGCCTGCCTGAACCCCTTACGTTAGTCTTCAACCGTCGACAGTGTCGTGTCGAGTCGACACGACAGGACTCAGCGTTCCGGCGCGGCTCCCTCGCACTAGCACATACATGATGTCAACATCTCGGATAATATTGGTTTCACATGTCTACTCTTGAATATCCCTGTGATTGTATCTTGCGCCAGAGTCTATTGCTGTACGGTTGAGGCGTGGACGAGCAGCATGGACGTTTATTACACTTAAAGTTTGTGTGCTGTAGCGATCGAATTGATGAAAATCCTTTTGACTATTGCTCGGTAAGAACAATCCATGAGTAAACTCGCGTGCACAGAACGCACATTGCTGGTGAATAGGCAACGAAAGAACAGAAATAGGAGCTGAGATGTACAGAACCATCAAGGTGTCTGGCGCGAGATGCTTGAGGGCACTTGCCTAGGGGGCCGATCGCTAAATCCTGATGGCCCTCTGCTGATCCTGACTGTGTGAGCACTTCCAGGGCTCCTGAATGGGGGTTTGAGCTGCCTGCATCCTCTGGTGGTGAGTGTTGCTGGGGACCTGCAGAGGCCCATCACTCGCCATTTGGCTGCTTGAGGCCAGCAACCCAGGTTTGGGGCCAGACAATGCTTGATGCTGATATTTGCAGTTCAATTTTGGACCTATGCATGGCTGCTACAGGTGTTATCAATTTTGGACCTCTGCATGGCTGCAACAGGTGTTATTATATTTACAGGTCGGCAAACCCAAAGCCAAATGGCCATAGGGCATACACACAGCGTGGCTGCAACAGGTGTTAAGGCGCTCAACACTGCAAGCTGCCTGTTCTCTGCCAACTTGACATTAGTGGGTAACATGCCCAACATGTTTCCCCGAACGAGCATTTCCTAATTGAGCTCCTGGTCGAGAGACCATTGGAGGCAAGAGGCAGGATGCAGGATCATGATTGCAAGGAAAACCGCACCACATTCTGAGAGTCCAACTCGTCATGTGCAAAGCAGATCTGCAGAGGAAGTTTTATAACATGGACAAGCGCCTCTAATGGAAAGAGGGCATAGTACTACTGCCCGGCATACAAGATAGAATCATTCTATGATAGCGGGAGGCGATTAATGATGTGGCGCTGATAGAGCACTAGACAAGCAATTTGGACTGGAAATTTAGGGAAGGTGACCTAGAGGACAGGAGGAAATGCAGCGCATGGACTGGTTCAAAAATGATGGCTACTGGCCGCAAATTTAGTTCCATTCTGTGAGAAGTTTTGCAAGTTCTAGGGAGCTCTAGACCTCAAGGTCGCCAAAATTGCAGCACTCACCACATTGTCCACAGATGGATGCCTTATCTGGTCAATTTTGTCTTAAAAGTCCACTTTGTTGTTCCTTACCCAACCTGGTGCATGCCCTGACGTTGCCTCCAAGCAAACTTTGCTTGGTATTGAATACCGCATTCACTAAACGCTACTTTACATGAGAACACCTAATGCAACTCCATGCATGTGTTCAAGACGTCCGGTGTCCAGGTGCCAAGGCAGCACTGGAATCATGCAGCGGGTTCCTCCGTATGCCTCCCACGTTCACATCTCCACTTGGCAACCCTTCCCGCCCCCTCTCAGGTACAAATGACCCATGTCATGCCTGCTTGCGCCCACCAACACTATCTCAAAGTCATCCCCTGAGCCAGCTCCGAGTCCTCCTCCTTCTGAGGCAGTCAAGGCACTCCCTTCCGCTGCCGCTTGCACACTGCCGCTCCCAAGGGTACCTACAGGTGCAACAGCCCCTTCGAAAATTGTCCTAACAGGGACATCACGACCATCATGGCATGATGCTCACATAAGTCTTTGGGGCGTTTGAAGTGATGCCCATTTCTACAATGTCGGTCGCATGTTAAGGACTGCTGGCCTGCACCGTGCCTGCACTGTGAGTGACTCTGTGGTCTGGAATCCCCCAGGCATGCAGGAAGGGGCTTTGATTCCTGAGATCATTGTATCTGTCCTAGAGACAACGCAATGTGCACATTCAAGCTCCAAGCTGAGGAGAAAGATCTGCCTCTAGAAATCTCTAAGACCGGCATGTGTACTCAACACCACTGAGGACTCTCATTCGCAGCATTTACAGCTCTCCTCAAGCCATTCGAGTTGGCAAACTGCTCACCCAAGGCTGCTTGGACATCCTGCTGTGCCACGCTGGGCTGCCGCTGCCACCTCAGCCCATGTCCAAAGCGCGGCAGCCGCACCCACCGCTGTCTGGGGCCGCTCCTCACATGTCCCCCTGGCAATAACGGACGCAAATTTGCTGGTTTAAACCAAAAGGTCACGAAAACTGTCACTCTAAGCCTGGCTCCTCCCTCTTGCCCTTTTCTTCAAGTTGCTTGAATCATGCTTCCCTATACTTCCCTCCCCTTTCTTCCTATCTCTCCTGCCCCTTCATCAAGGTCTTCGAGCAATATCGCTCAGGTTCCAGCCGTCAAAGCCTATTTTAGCAATCAAATTCTCTAGAAAGCGGTACAAAATATTGTGGAGTGGTCACCATGTGACGGTCACATGTGGTTGTATGTAGCAAAAATCAGTCTTCGCAAGCGAGCACAGATGCAAGGGCAGTTTTGCATGCTTAGAGATCCTCCGAAGAGAAGCATTTGGAACGCACCCGATCGTCTCTCATGCTGTAGGCTGATCAGCTTGACCAGCAGGCAGCCTACAATGGTCCCACACGCCAGGCCGAATATCACCGCGCACACAATGATGATGGCACTCACCAGCCTGGTGAATCCCCAGTTGGCCCCACTGGTGTCCCCTGCTCCCACACGTGCTCCATGTTCAACACGCCTTCATTGAGGAAAAGATATTTGGACAGGACGTGGCCTGGCTGATGCAACTAATCACATCATGTGATGAGGTTTGCAGACTTCCCGATATGTGCTGAAATGGCAGCAGAGTGTTTAGAATGCATCTGCAATGCATCGGTTCCGCAATCGAGTTCTTGGGAGACCGCTTCTGATCGCACAATATTGCGAAAGACATCATGATTCACCCTCCTGGCTTTTTCCAGCACCAGCCAGCCGTTGTTGGTTTATATTTAGGGTTTATTTTAGGATTTACCCTAGCCCTAAACCCCGAATATATTGGTCAAGATGACGCGCTGCGCCTGGCCGTCACTCCACATCATTTACATTCAAGCAAGAGCCCAAGTACCCAAAAGAGACACACCACTGTATTTGAGCGCAAACACCCTTTTATTGCATGACCCTGACCGTCACTAATGACCCGTATGAGACAACGAATTGTCTTCTGAAAACCTGCGTGACTTTTGAACAGAAGTCCAAGTGATGCTGATGCACAGTGGCGGTGGACTAGGCCATAGAAGGCCGGCCGCCATGCCCTTCATCATTTTCCGGTTTACAAGGTGCATACTGTTACTCATATCTTTGTAATGCTAATGCATAGTGACGCGCCTGAATGGACAGGGCCATAGAAGGCAGAGAAGCCGCCGCCGAGTTTGCTGCCATCGGCCACATCAAACACCAGCAGCATCGCGCCTGTCAGGGTGCCATTCACCTGGAATATGTGGTCATCATCGCCCGTGCTAGTCTCCAGTGACAGTGGCACCTCAAACCCTGCGAGAGCGCACCTTCCGTGTCATCTGGTTCAATTTCTTTGGCAGGATGATCTTGCGAGTGTTTCCAAGTTTCTCTGTGAATGTATGGATGTCATGCTGGGTGCTGACTCTGACGATCAGAGTCAGACATCTGACCAGCCCTAGGTGGCGGGAAAAGGTGTAATCGACTGACTGAGTGACTGATGCTGGACTCTGGCATGCTAAGAATTTTGGGCATAAAAATAAAAAAGCGGATACCGTTGAGATGGCATGTTCCTCGCATGCCCCTGCATGACTCTGTTATGACTAATGGCCCTGGCGCATATGGCGCTCCTGATCTCTACAGCTATTTCAGAGAAGCTCCAGAAGACAGTAACGAAGTGAAATCCACAAAATTTATGCTAGACCCTCAAATACGGTAGTTTTAAGCGCCTGCTTAGAGATGTATAGGTCCTAAGAACCACCCTGTTGCCTATTCATAGAGTTTTGGGTGACCAAAAAAAAGACTTTGTACTGCAAGCTGTGGAGGCGTAGTCGCACCTGAAAGGATTGCCAGGTGGCGGGCCGGGTCGGCAGTGTCGCCGTCGTAGACCGTGAGGGTGTCATTTGGCGCCAGGCTGAAGCGGCTAAATGTGAGGCTGATGGGTGCATACCCTGGCGCTATCAGCCACTCACAGTGCGTGTACGGCCTGCGCTCAAACAGTTCATACTTTTCAAGTTGCGGGCCAGTCTGACGCGGATGAAATCCAGTTGATGGAATGCCAATAGGAGTAGGAGGTTGAATGCACAAGGAGGAGGGAAATGCTGAGATAAGCAGGGTGGCAAAGGACTGCCAACAGATTTATTGATGAGATTTACACTTTTACCAGGCTTTCAAATCGGAATTATTTGAGATCATTTATTGCACATGAGTGGAACAACATAGTTGAAGTGCATTGCATCAATGCAGAGACTCCCATGCGCAGGCTCTCAAACAGAGATGTTGAGCCAAACTGAAACGCCATCACACCAAAGGGCTCATCAGACCAGACCTGTAGCGAAGTCCGGCTGGGGCGCCGTCGGAGACCGTGCCCTGGGCATCCACCAAAGTGGTGCGCGGCTGGCAGTAGTTGCCCTGGTCCCATGTCACGGCAAAGCCCGAGTACTGGTTTGTCTGATCGGACGTGAACACCACCACCGCCCTGTTTGATGGCACTGTGATGCTCCGAGGCACCTGTGATTTCCCAATGCCCCATGTATGTTACTGTTTACTCCGTTTTGCTGACGAGGCAGCCCTCCCTTCCTTTTTGACCCTTCCTGTCCTGGTATACATCAATCGATTACGCATACTTGACCTGCTGTCGGCCAGAAGTGCTGATGAAATAGCATGGCAGCGGATTGCCTTTGGTCAGATAGATAAAGACTGACAAAGCCGTGAGCCTCAGGTGGCTCCCAAGAGGTTTCCTTGGTTTAGGATAGAAATCAAAAGGTGTTGAAAGGTGCTGCCATCCTGAAAAGTACAGTCCGTTAAAGCCACTGTGGAGGCCAGTCTGACAAAATGGAAGTAAGGTTGCCTTAAGAGGGTGACCTGGTAAAGTGCGCCTGACAGCTGCTGCACAATGTCCTGGAAGCCGTTGCTGTTCAGGTGCAAGATGTACACAAAGTCGTACCCCTCCTCCGTATCAAACCGCGTGAAGTTCAGCCGCACCGGCCTGCATGATCATAAGAAGCTCATCAAATTTGCGCCAGTGTGGCTGTCATGTGTCTGTTCTGGAATGCCAGCTCTCACATTGTGACTCGTTTGAGGGCAGGAAAGAGCGACACCCTGCAGCTTTCACCCAAGTGTGTTGGCAAAATGCACCGTGCCGCATTGCACCTTTCCATGCATGTTCCATTCTGCTGTTCCCAAAATGGCTCGCACCAGGACTTATGCATGCCTTGCAGCACATAATTCCCAAAATAACATGCCTTTTGTAGGAGGTGTGCGCACGTGTAGCCGGGGTCAATGATCCACTGGCAGAAGCTGCCGGGGGCGTACTCGCCGCCAGCCGGCGCGCCATCACTTAGGACCCCCGCGGCGCCTTTCAGCAGCTGGGTCCCATTGCAGTATGGCTCCGCGGCCGCGGAGGCGGGGGCCGGGGCCGGGGTTGCCAATACAGGCGCGCATGCCGGGCAGCGCAGCGTGAAGTTTCCCTGCTGCGCTGAGCTGGAGAGTGAGCTGGCGCAGACGCGCGCAGCTGGTGGCGCCAGGTCAGCATAGCTGACATTGCAAGCGCCCGGTGATGGGCCGGCCGCGCCGGTTCCTGCATCATGGGAGAAGCCAAGAGGCAGATCAGGATCCGTGGTGGCTGCAGGTGAATTGAGCGATGTGTTGTGGCCACTGGTGTCTGCTGCAAACACGCAATATGCCCGCCTTTGTGGCTGGCTGCTCCCTTTGACCATGGGCTTCCAGACCCTGACACTGCCATTGGTCCCATGCGGAGTGATCCAGCTACCCGGCATACAGCTGTTGAAGTGCATGCTGAACAAGCGACTCAAGACAGCCAGTGTACGTGCACGTACATTTCTTGTCAAGCGACTTCATGCTTAGCTTTGCGTGGCAGAAGAGTTGCTTCAAATGGTGGAAGCACCTGTCTGGCAGAGGATATGTTGACCAGGATACAAGGGGCCCAGGGCATCGTTAGTGCCACCAAGCAAAGGACCAGACTTGTAAAGCAGCGTGAAGTAGGGCCGTCCCAGCGAGTTCCAACATTGAATACTTAGATCCTGCACCGTCGATATGAACACCTCCAAGTCGTGTAGGACGAACACATACCAAGATGTTCTTGCCTGTTCAGCTTGAAAACAGGTTTGCACAAATGAGCCGCCGAAGGAGTCCCACCTGATGGCTGCTGAGGTACACTTCAGCTGTATCTGCTTTTCTTAATGCCGTGAAGATAGTGAAAAGGGCTATCACCTCTCTTATCCGATGGCCCACTTCAAACATTCCCTCGGCCTAGTCAATATTTTTGCTTCACGGACATTAGAACTCTGATGTCAGGTTTTGATGAAAGATTTTCAATTATTTTTCTGTTTAAAAGAATACATTGCAGCCCAAACACCCAACGCCGCACTGCAGCGCTCATGAACGGGTCACATGCCGTCTTGCAAGCATCCGATTCTAAACGGTGTGGCCCTGTTTAAAATACAAATGTCGAAGTCCTCTCACTTTGCGCCTTCAATGGTACAAAATTCATGCTTCATCGAGACACGCGGGCACCTTGAGTAGCTTTCTCCCGAAATAGCAAAAAGTCTGGATGATGGTGTTCCCTGTCCAATCCGCAGGAATATAAGGTCGAGAACAGCAAGAACCCTACCGAATCCTCGAGGGACTCCACTTAATAAATAATAATAAATCCTGTATGAGGCGAACCCGAAGCCTTGAAGGCCGTAGGGCATACACAGGTCCGTCTGCAGCCGGTTGCCTGGGGCCATATGCACAGGCTTGCAGCCTTGTCAACTCGCAAGTACAAGTACTCCACTACAAGTACTACCGTCTGTGAAATTCTCCCAGTAAAGCTCCTGCAGGCAGCTGCATCACCAACCAGCCTTGGTGACTGACAAGGCTTGGTAGTGCATGTATACACAGAGTATGATACACTGCTGTGGTGCACATGAGAGAATGCCCCAGTCTCACCCAACTACCGCACACACTAGATCACGCTGAGATGATTGAGTCTGCTTGATCAGCAGCCAGATAGCAGTTTTAAAGGGCAGCCCATTGGTCAGCACTGACAATGTCTCTCGCTGGGAGTGCTCATGCTTGGATCCCTGTGACCACAGCTGAGTCAGCAGCCGGGCGGCACTTTGAGGGCAACTCTCACTCTGTTGCTGACGCTGCCTGAAAGCTTGAATCCATGTGACTCCTAGGCAGCAGTCAGCAGTCAGGCGGCACTTCCATGGCGACTCTCACTTTGGCGCCGGACGCTGCCTAAGCGCTTGCATCCATGTGATTAAGCTGATCAGCAGTCTGGCAATCTCATAATGTCGGTGATACTGCCTGAAGGCTCGGATGCGCATGCGTGTATGTGACTCCGGCTGGGAGTCAGCAACCGGGCGGTAGCTCAAGGGCGACCCGGCCGAGTGCGCCAGAGCGGAAGTCCTTAAGCAGGCGCTGCGCTGCACGCTCCTCCTCTCCCTGACACTTATCCTCCGCCACCGCTGCTATGTAGTCCTCCGCTGCAATGCACCACACCCAGCCCCCCACAATAAATAAGGCCGCTCAACGCATCACTTGCAGATCATGATGAACAAGTCATATCATGTCAAGTCTGTTATAGTGGTTGAACAAGTACTCAGCCACTAACAAATTTCCAGCTTGAACAGCTCCTTAGAAGATGTCATGTGTAGGTGCAGCGCTCGCCAATCCCTTCTCCCAACAGTAATTACAATGAGGCAACAGTGGTTTTGCAATTTCTGTCACAGCATCCCATTTGCAGGATGCCGGGAACCCGTAGAGAGATTCTGCACGACTGGGGGAGATCCCGCCTTGTTCTAGTAGCTACCCATGGCCAGCATGACTTGACGACCTAACACAGATTGAGACAGTGAGCCTCCCAGTGGTTGAAAATGCTCACGTCCTATGGGGATCATGAGTGGGAATGCGCACCAGTCATGTCCTCGGAGAACTCCACGCCATAGCGCTGCTCCAGCCTGCGGCGGAGGGAACGCGCGGACGGCAGCGCCGTGAAGGTGTCCAGCAGCGATGCGGCGATGAGCGAGTCCACGTAGGACGCCTCGCCGATGTCGTTGCACACTGCCAGCCGCTGCGCCGCCTGCTGGTCCGTGAAGCTGGCCGGGATGATGCCTGCACAACGCCGGCACTGATATGTGTAAAAAGATTGTTGGGTGTTAATGAATGCCTATGGCTTCATGCGGACAAATAGCACAAAAGCCCAGCTCTTCTCGGGTTTCAGGGCACCAAGTATTCTTTGAATGCCCTCTCCCTGGGGGAGAGTAACATGTACTAGTGTCGAGCATTATTCTGCAACTAAAATACCAGAAGATCTTAAAATCCACACCAAAACAACAAACAGAAAATTTACATTCAATAAATCAACAACCGAGGAACATGGCTGGATTTTCCAGCAAGCCCAGCTTCAGGCCAGCAGGCATGGCTGCTCTGAGGTCATGATTTGTGGCTGCCATACCTCTGCTTCAACAGGTACAGGAACCACACTTTCAAGCTTCGCAGATTATTGCCCCTGCTGGCATTGCCAGGACCAAGTTCCACGAAGTTCAAAGTTGTCAGCACAAAGTTGTCGCACCGGGAGCATCAAGCAGGTCAAACTCGCCACCGAGTCGGTTCCATTTCAGGTCACGCGTAACACCTGGCTTGGGGGCGCTGCGGCAGACGCGCCTAAACATGACACAGCATCAAGGATCAGCCTTCCTCAGATGCTGTGCGCAACATGATCGTGCACCTGAGAACTCAGCGTGCAAGGTCTCAAGGAGTGACATTGCTTAACACTTATTCCCTCTCCTCGGTGACCAGCACTTCCATGCAAGCCAGTGTGGAAGGATAAGAATCCCAGATGGGCTCAACTTTCTGCTTCTTTGCAGACTCCGGCCAGTTTGCAGCAGGAACTGTGCAGTGGGTCGCCGTCAAGTCTCTATGAGAACTTGGTCGCCAGAGTAACAGGCTGTGCAGCCACCAGACAGGGGCGCGCCTGTTCAGGAGCCGGTTGATGAGCGCGGACTTGCCGACGTTGGGGAAGCCGATCATGACTGCGCGCACCGGCCGCGGCATGAGCCCCCTGTTGCGCCGCTTCGCATTGATCGCCACGCTCACATCCAGCGCCGCCTTGCGCACCTTCCACACGCCATGCTACAATTAGCGCTCTTTCAAAATCGTCCCTGAGCTGATGATGGGCTGATAAACTTCGCCCCTGAGCTAATAACAGGCTGACAAAGCAAAGTCTCAGCAAGTGGGTTGCCAGGGCAAGCATGGATGAATGCACGGGGCTGAGATCACGTCCGCACATGCCTTGAAAGCTTCTGCAGATCAGGCAACACAATAGAATTTGTGTGATGCGCTAACCCTCAGCTCATCCCCCAGTGTCAGCAGCCAGCATCCAGCATGAAAGACCTGCTACCAGCCATTCCACGCCCAAGCTCCTGGGCTCCAGCCAGGAGATCCTCTCAAGACAGGCATCTCAGACACCATCGTGTCGTGTTTCAAGCCGTGCGGATCAGCCCACCTGTCCAACTCCGAGCCCCGAGACGCCGTCAGTCCAGAGCACGGGCGTCTTGTGCTGCACGAAGTGCCGCGTCCAAGCGGCGCGGTCGCTGTCGCTGATCATGTCCACGCGGTTGAGCAGCAGCAGGCGCGGCTTCGTGCCGCACCACTTGGCCAGCTGGCTATGGCAGGTGGACATCGGGATTCTGCAGGGAAAGGCGCAAGTAAAGCTTCATGATCAAACACCCAGAAGCAGCACAAAAAATGGTACATGGTACAAGGAAGATGAGGGAGTTGCAATTGACAATGAGCTGGGAAATACACTCCCTGAAAGAGAGTGCAGGCTCTTATTGTTGGCATCCCATGCTATTGACTGCACTCTGGAGAAGCTGCAACTATAAATACTGTGCTGACATCTGCGAGACTGACTGAGTAAAAAGCAGCCATCTCTCTACGGTGGTGGGCATGACATACAGCCCCGGCCTGACTAGTAAAAGGAGATCTGCCAAACATGCAGCACACCTGGCATCCCTGACTTCCAACACAACGTCCACCATCCCCAGCTGCTCCTTCAGCCGCCTCTCTGCCCGAGCTATATGCCCTGGGTACCACTGAACTAGACGCCCCTGCCCCTGCAACAGAAATGCATACCCATCAGCCGTGGAGCAACCCGTGAAGTGCTTCCATCTGGGACGTCCATTGCAATGCATTGGCTGGCAGGCAGAGTTGCAAGACAGAGTTACACTCTACAACATGCAGTTAGGGCAGGTAGCAAGAATCAGCAAGTGCAGGATGCATCTTTAGCTGCATTTTCCCAACCTCCAGGAGGCCCCCAGTGTATTCCTCCAAAAGATCCTCATCCAGCTCAGCTCCAACGAGCGCCTGCACCTGGAAAGATAGGTTTCCAATGACTCGTCGACACAGACACACGAGTTGTGACTGCATACTCCTCTGCTTGCAACTTGTCCTTGATGTCAGGAAGCTTATGGCTATACCTGTACTCTCGAGTGCCGGTCGCTGCTTCGATTATATTTTAAGGCATATCGATGCAGCAGCGTGGGGGAAGAGAAATATGTAACAGGCCTGCCCCTCTCGGTGACTGAAAGTACAGGCCTGGGATGCCTGCTAAACCAGCAGGACTCGTGCAAATTGCTGCTATTGACCAGCATTTCGTTCTAACAGTTCGGATCACCTACATCCTAGTTTGCAGTGAGGAACAACCTCTTATCGAATTGAACTGAAAGAAATCGAAGATAGGAAATTATATGGAGCGACAAATACCGTTCTCAAGGGGTACTAGCAGACAACAATGCGCCCACTATTACATGGATACAGAATTCTGTCTTGCGAATCGGCAACTGTCTCGTACATAAGGATTGCTGTCGCTAGTAAACTACAAACCGTAGAGGAAAGCAGCAGCGGGGGGACCAGCCGACAGGAGGACCCATGTGGCACTCAGGTTTGATTTCTAGAGTTGTCTGCACAATTACTTCAGTGTCGTATCAGTCGTCTGCAATATACTGCAAGTATTAACGTACCCTGAACTTCCCAAGTGCTTTGACAATCTGTAAAGCTAGGAAAGACAGCATCCCTATTTAAACATGGCTGTGAACCTCACCTAAGCTGCGTTTATTGACGATCTCACGCGGTCATCTATCATATTCAGCGATATAATACACATTGTCTGGAAGGCCGTCGAGGATGTTGAGAGGGGCGGCCTTTAGACTGTTGAGATCTGGTTCAGCTGCAAGGTCGATCCAGGGGGCTGCGAGCGCCTCACAATGCACAGCTAGCCAGCGTGCCATAATCGTAGATAGCTTGTTTGAGAACTCGAGCCATCCGTCATCTCCTTGCAGCAGTCACGGTAGCCTGGCAGTCAGGCAAGACACGCTGACCCAGTACCCTATGTGTGAAGCTTCTCTAACGGAGAAGTCTTCTAGGAATGTTAAATGCATAAGAAACGGACAGGGTTTTCCCTCGTCTCGTTCACATGGCCATGGTCTTTGTTCTTTATGAAACACGCGTTCCTGTGGTCTCAGAACTATGAAGAGGTGTTCTAATGTATTTGTGGAATTGGAACTGTTTTGCAAATGCACCAGTGAAGGAAAAAGTGTTCAGCCCACTGCTGCTTGACTTACTCATACATTACTGATCGGCTCATGCGGCATTTGGCAGGTGGTATGCAGCTGCCCCAAACCCAGCAGATGATGATGAGGAGCAGCGGCCGATAGGCAGCCCACGCCTGAACCAGCTAGTAGACGAGATCTGCAAACTGAACCTCCTAGAGGTGTCAGATCTCATAGAGGTTCTGCGCAAGCGCCTGAACATCACTGCACCAATGGGCGGAGGCTACTCCATGGGTGAGTGCCCTGCTTTTCATCTGACCCACTTCAGAAGAACACGGCATGCGCCATTGTGCTGAAGTTGTGCTGATAGTCAACATGCAAATGCAGGCATTGTCCTAGCAGCTGTGTGCACCAGAAAGCCATTGTGCAGAAGGGCATTGCAGGGCAACAAAATGCTGGATTGATCTTGGCAGTCAGAAGGCCCTTGCGGCCATCATGCCAGCTGCTCTGTGCATTGGAGAATGTTTTCCCACAACATCACCATTTGCAGATGTGTGATGGGGTGATCTCCTGACAGCATGCACGCACATGCAGGCATGATGCCGGCAGCTGGGGCAGGGGGCGCAGCACCGGCGGCCGCAGCAGATGCGCCAGCCGAGGAGGAGAAGACCGAGTTCGACGTCAAGCTGACGGGCTTTGATGCCGCGGCCAAGATCAAGGTCATCAAGGAGGTTCGCGCGATGACAAACCTCGGGCTCAAGGAGGCTAAGGAGCTGGTACGCTCATCAACTGGCCCCCATTAACGGACCACATGACTTCTGGAAGGTTCAGAGTACGGCAGGCATGCAGTGCCAGGTTGTGGGTCCTCTAAATCATATTTCAGGAGTGTCAGGCAGGGGATAAAGACTTCAAACATTCCTAGGCTAGGAGTGCATCAGTGAGTGACAACTAAGCATGCCTGAGTTGAAACAAGGTTGTCTGCTTTCAGACTGGGTCTGCTTTTAGATTGGCGTGGTGAAGACCAGTGAGCTTATCACCCTTTTGAGGCCATTAGTAATTGGTTTTTGATATTGTGCATAGGATAAGATGAGGCTGTTTTAGATTTCATGTGGTTCTCTGTTGTGCAGGTGGAGAAGGCGCCAACAGTGGTGAAGGCAGGCCTCAAAAAGGATGAGGCTGAGGAGCTGCAGAAGAAGCTAGAAGCAGGTGAGCACACGTTGTCACTCTGAACACTCTGTATGTCACAGACATCTTGTGTTGTTGCATCACAGAGGAGCCCCCTGTGATGCATAAAATTTAGTTTCTTCTGTGTGGAACGATTGTTGCGCATTCGAGTGCATACTGAAGGAGGCACCACTTTTGGGTTCGCCGAAAGAAGTGGAGAGGCATGCACTGAGTGCTCAACTCTTTGTGCTCCGCAGTTGGTGCAAAGGTGACGTTGGAATAGCGATCCTCTGGGGCCCAACAGCTCTTCGACATTGGGTCTGCGGACTTGCCTTAACAGAGCATGCGCTGGCCCTGCCTCGGCTGTATGGCTGCAGAATGTTTTTATGTCCAACTACTAATGTGGCTTGTGCCGGGAAATAACACTGGGGACACTGGCTACTGGTTATCTTCACCATATGGGAGTGGGGTGTGTTTAGATGTTCTTCATTGTCAGAACGCTGGTTCCAAAAGAGAGGAATGAGACTGTCAGCAACATGAGCTGTAGCACTGAAGTGCTACCATACAGCAATGCCTCACATCAGATTGCATCATGCTCTCATACCTGTGACAGAGACATGTTATGTGTAAGATTGCACTGGATCTCTCATTACATGCTCTTATGATGATGGCAAATCCAGATCTTTCCACAACCCCTGCAATACTTCTCCTGTCCATTAATTCTGCTTATGGTTTTAATTTCAGCATGTGATATGAACATACGGTATGCTGGACAGATGCAACCATGTGTCCTGTGTTTTTCTGCCTTCTGATGAGAATCCCCAGCCCTTCAACCGAAGGTGCAACTGAACCCATGTAACTAAATGCTGCATGCAAGAAGAATGAGACTCGCAGAGATGTGAAAACATCCACACTCACAATTCCAACAGGGAAATGTTTGCTTCCTCGAATCAATCTGCAATCATCACATAAGTTGATTCTTGCAGCCTGCCTTTGTTGCTCCTGATCTGGACTCTACCATTATCAAAGCAGCTGTTCAAGGCTCTTCTTTTAGCAGCTGCCTCAACCACACTCTGTTCCTCTTGAACTTTTAGCGACCCTATTACTGCGTGAGCAGCTGTTTCTGACATATTTCTTTGGCAGCAGCCGCATTGTCTGCCCCTTCCACTGGACTTCATCACTGTGTCAGCAGCTGTTCAACACTCATCTTTCAGCGGCGGCCACCCCTGTTGATGTCCCTGTTGCTGTCCCTGTCCCGGTTGCTGTCTCTGTTGCTATCCCTGTTGTTCCTGTCATTCTCCCGGTCCCTGTTGCTGTCATGGCCGTTGTGGCTGCTGCGCTGCTCGTAGTGCTGGCCGCTGGTTTCGCGCCCGGACCTGGTCTGGTAATCGGTGCGTCCGGTCAGCTCGTGCATGACACGATCCGGGTCCGGCCCCTCGCCCTGCTCCTTGCGCATCGCCCTCTCGATCAGGTAGTCCGTCACCTGCACGTCAGCACATGCCGGCACCTGACATCAAATCCCTTGCATCAACCAAAAAATGAACAATAAGTCCAGCCGCAGCGTATAGCCCTTTCTATCCAAAGCTGTACATGTTAACCAACAGCTACACTGATATTGAGAAAAGAGGGTCATAATGCCTAGCGCCGATCCTATGTCACCAATTCGGTTCATCAAGAAGGCCTTTATAGAAATGGGGAATGCTGGAGGGCTGAATGATTATTTGAGGGCTACATGAGGATGCCAAAAAGCCAGATGCTGAGCAATGTGTATGCTGAAGGGACTAGAACAGCTCACCTCGCCGGAGGGCACGCCGACTTGCTCGGCAAAGCGCTGGATGAGGTTGTCGAAGGCGCGGCGGTCCAGGGAGCCGGGCCCCATCTTGGCATCCAACTCCACGATGCTAGTCGCCTGCAGCACCTTGTTGCCCGGCCCCTTGTTCTGCAGCTGCTGCGCCATCCTGCAAAAACACACACACAGGCACTCCTCAGCCGAAGGAAGACTGGTACAGAACACCCAAGAACGACTCAACCTGGTCCTGAACTGGCGAGGCCCTTGCTCTGCAGCTGTTGAGCACGAACGATCTCGGTGACTAGGCATGCATTGCAGAACTCTGCTCCGCATGTTGCAGCAAGAACATGAGAGATGCTTTGGCCCATTCCACAACCAAGGCCGGTACAACCAAAGCATAGCCGGGTCAATGCTGCAAAAGAGAATTTGTCAAAGCTTTGCAACGGCGTGCCTACCTCACTCTTGGCCTCAAGTATGGTGCCAGTACTCGACAAATCTAATCTAACAATGCTCATTGCCTTGTCAAAACATACATGCATTTCGTGGACAACATCCCGCTTATTGCCCCTGCTATATCAGGCACAACGTTGCCCCGGTGCAAGACCAACAGCCAGCGTGCAAGTCTCATGGATGACGGTATTGGACAGCTTCACCAAATACTGCCACTGAGTGGACCCCTGTCATACACAACCATTTCGGGAGAGTTTGTCGGATGCTGACGCAAGTGGGGGCGCCTGTCATGGCCTATCCGGCAAAACTCCCCCGAACGGGTCATCGCTGCCAGGCGCGCAATCAGCGGCAGAATTTGGCAAAACTGCCCCAGACGGGTCATCCATGCCATAGTGCACTGGCTGCTGTCTTGCACAACAAGGCAACGTTGTGGCGCGCGCACTAGCGCGAGCATCGAGCTAAACTACCCACAAGAATTGGGAATGTACAACTCCCAGGCCAGGACGCGCACCGGCCGATGCTGCCGCTGCGATCAGTGTCCCATATCTCAAATGCATGGAGGAGTGAACGAGCCAAAACAGGCAGGTGCCAAAGTAGACCAACAGCTTAAGTAGGCCTACTGCCAGATCAGGAAGCGCACAGGAGATTTTCAGACCCAAAGTGGGCCGACAGCCTAAACAGGCCAATTGCCAGGCCAGGACGCGCACCG
Source organism: Coccomyxa sp. Obi (assembly GCA_020887355.1). Classification (NCBI taxonomy): domain Eukaryota; kingdom Viridiplantae; phylum Chlorophyta; class Trebouxiophyceae; family Coccomyxaceae; genus Coccomyxa; species Coccomyxa sp. Obi. The sequence goes on along the minus strand of AP024993.1, from coordinate 2,583,892 downwards.
TAGCAGTGCCTTGTTGACTTTGTCGCGGCCGATGCTGCCGCTGCGGTCGTTGTCCCACATGTCGAACGCGCAGCCCGTCTTGTGCACATCAAAGTAGCGCTGCGCGCCCCCCGACGACTGGAATGCCGCGTCCAGCTCATCCATCAGCGCCTTGTCCTGTGAAGCCACACATCAGCACTGTCACACATTCCTCAGCTTACAGAAATGCTTGTCACGGGCCACAGGAGAGGGCAGCACCGGAAGTGCATGCACTCGGTGGCATTGAGCTCTGCAAGCTGATCTTTGCAGCATCAGCTGCTGTGATGCCGATATGGGAACAGGTTGTTGCCAGCAGTGGGATAGTCCCGTGACACAATGCATAACAGCACAGAGTGGAGACATGCCACGGAGGTCGCGTAAATTTTCCTTGTCGTCACAGCCTATGTTGACGGCCTCCTCTGGTGTCCTGAATGGTACGCACGCCACATAACTTTTATGGGCTTCAATCACTCACAGGAGCACTGATGACAGTACCTGATGTGGGTCCACATCAGGGGTCATTATCAGCGCTCCTGTGAATGATCAGCCTCCATGTTCAGTGAACAGTAGAGTAACAGCACGTCTGAAACTACAGTGTACACTGTCCGTAGAGTTGCTCCTCTTCTTTTCACAGAGGACCAGAGAGGGTATGCACAGAAGGGAGTTTGTCTAACTGCGGGATTTAGGGAGTTAAAACCCTAGATCCTGGACCCTCAAATTCTAAACCCTGAGTGCCTACCTCTGGGCTGGACTTGGCATCGGGCAGCTTCATGGCGCTGTTGAGGCCCATCATGGCGTCCTTCAGGTCGCGCTCGTTCAGCACACACCAACTCTGCAGCCACCGCCGGAACTGCTCCTCATTCATGCCCCTGCACGAAGGCCCCAAACGCCTGTCAGCAATACTCGACATGCAATGCATCTTGCTCCCCACTTGTCGGCCATGCAGGGAAACACAAGACTTGTACACCGGCAGCAAATAATCCGACTCATCAGGAGAGAGGCTTTCATTTTAATACTGTAACAGGCAGACAGACGCCCACATCAAAAGCCTGGTCGCAGGCAAACTCATGCTGACAGCGATAACAGGAATATGGGTGGGCAGTTGTCTCGGCTAGTGTCCACTACTGATTCATGCGGTACATGTCGGCAGTGTTAGTCATCCAGCTCTGTTATATGCATACAAAGTGGCCAGCATGCGCAAGGCAACTGCCAGTGTGGCATTGCATGTGCGTGCTGAATCATTGCAGGCATATAGGCCAGCTTGAATGGCTAATGGGGTCTGCTGATGTGAGCATGACATGACATGCTCCCGCAACAACTGACAAATTCACTATGAGCATGACAGGGCTCACTCTGCGCCATTGACGCCGAAGAGCACAAAGGCGTCCACCGCGGCATCGCGCGCTTCAGCCGAGGACTTGTGCGGCGGCTGCAGCTTGTTGATGGCACGAGTCAACTCGCGCAGATCCACCTTGCCGTCGTTGTTGACATCCGCGGTCGAGAACAGCCGCTGCGATTCCTCTGGACCCACTGATTCCATCGCCAGCACCGCGCGCGCCGCATCGATCGGCCGCGGCCTCATCTGTTGGGCACAAAAACCCCTGTTAAATCCCACTTGTAGATCCAAACCCCTGTAATGAACCCTAAGCCACCCGCCGACTCCATCGCCAGCACCGCGCGCGCCGCATCAATCGGCCGCGGTCTCATCTGATCGGGGGCATAAAGTCCTATCAAATCCCTGATGAAAATCTAGAACTTGGGATGGACCCTGACATACCCAGCTTCAACGCCTGGTCAGAGAAGAGGCCGATCATCGGTGTAGCACCTGCGTGCTACATCGGTGACCTGTCACTTCCTCTGACCAAGGCACTTACAATTTCTCACATACCTATACCATGCAGGTCTAAGAAAAGTCTTTCGTACGATAAAATTGGTTAATGTCTGAAGTCTGTACCAGGCGCACAGAGGCAAAACCTGCACCACTTAATATACCACCAACTGCAATAACCTGAGTGATCTGAACATCAGGCACTTTGGCTCAAAATGCCTTGCATCTAAGTAGACATTTGCACGTGCATTGCAGTGAACAACACGACTCACACAAGGAGCACAGGTTTAGGATGTACTGTCAGATTGGGGTGGATGGCGCACCACTTGAGGTGGCTTGGGTGCCTTGTCTGCTACAGATTCGGCAGTCTTCTTCACGGTGTCCGCGGGATTCTTTCCCTTTGGAGCCTTTTTGAAGACCGTTTGCGACAGGCCGTAAGCCACAGCACCAAAGATCAAAATGTTCGTCAGACTTGGCATCCAGCCCGGCCTGCAACAAACATGCTACCTTCAGTTCATGAAATATCGAACGGGCGGGTTGCCATTTCCAGGACTCGCTATCCTGCACTGAGCAGGATCGAAGTGGATGTTTTGCTGTCCTCCTTCCCAAGGAGGAATCTCGTGACCATAGCGAAATAAACGACGGAAACAAAGAATGCGACAATATTCTGGTTCAATTAATTCGGTGATCTTGTGCCTTTCGTGACAGGTCAGCGTCTCTGTACGATGGGTGACAATGCCGGCATGTGCTTCGAACTCACGTATGGATGTGCGGGGGATCCGGCGTGTGCTCATCCACCGCGTGCGATACCTTCCTCCCGGTGTCTTCTGCTTTTTCTTTCGTGTGCTGGAAGATGCCAGCCTTTGCTGCCACTGCGAACCGGCCCCGAGGACGACATTGGTGCTTCGCACAGTGCGACGGTCCTCTCAGCACGTTTATTCTTGGATCGGCAAGGCGAAGGCAAGGAGCTGAGAAAGTCGAAGCCATGTTGATAGTTGGTAGAAACCGATGCTTTCCAAAAGATAAAGTGTATTATAGTCGATGATTGTGTCGGGTGGTTTCGCCCCTTGCTGCACACAATCCTCTTCTTTCAAATCCCCCAGATAGCTGCAAGGTGTCCAATGTTTGAACGCATGCAGGGGGCTGTTGCCTGGGATCCACAAAGCTTATGTCTTACATTTGAAGGCTCAGTACCAACATGCCTCAAATAGTCACCCACATATGTCTGGGCTTCTAGAGCCAACATGCATTATATAATGAAGTTGAAGTTGAAGGCTGCTGGCCCTGGCGATATGAAATTTCTATATGACACACACATGCTTTGCCTGTCACAAGACACAACCTGCACGAGCTAAAATGTTCTGAAAGAATTTGGCTTCATTGGCTGTTATATGGCAATAGATCTCAAACAGCATAATTCATCACTTACCAAAGAGCTAGCAGTCTAGAATGAACACCAGCATCTCGAGAGCTTCACAGCTAAAAAGCCTTCTATATACATCACAGGAATGCGTTCCTTGAACATGATGGCGGCATCAAATTAATGTCCCATACTCCACGCAAAACTTAATACAGATCTGTCTTGCACAACCGAGCAGGTGTCTTTGGGTTTGCCATCGTAAATCCCCACATGCAAGGTTTGCATCTGAAATAACACGAAAAGAAGGCTGCCCGAGCGGCATGTATCAGGATATCACTTGCTGCACCAACAATGGTTTCAGTAGATCATCAGCAAATGTGCTGTCTTGATACATACCGACATGCTCACCGCAATTGGGCCATGCAAGTGGACTGCCGTCACACATCTGGACACTCCTCGGATGATTTCTGCCATACTGCCAAAAAATCTTGGGCCATCGCCTACCATTGTGACACAAACAATTACTTGTATCAGACCCCTAAAAGTACGATCCTACCAAAACTGCCCTCTCGTTCAGGACACCACCTTGATGGAAGCTTGATCCTTATGGCAATGATTGCACCTGTTGCTTGCCCGAATTTAGGCGCTCTTGGCAAACAGCTTCACTCCTCAGCATGCTGCGCGCATTTGGCAAGCTCACAGGCTCTGACTAGTGCGTGAGTCCCAACAGTAACCGCACATTAGAGCCCGACGTCTTTGGCTTTGGGTTTGCCAACCTGTAATAACTATAACATTAGCGCCCGACGTCTGAGACCGGTGCAGAGCCTGTGGAAAGCATGCCATTCCAATCCTTGTAGCTCTCCAACATTTCTCACCCGATTTGGGCCGCTCTTGATGTGGAGATTCACTCCTCGGCATGCTGCGCGCCGTTGACAGGCTCTTTGACTGTTACAGGGCCGGTGGAAAGCGCCCCACTGGGCTCCCTGCATGCACAGTCAGCAGTTGACAGTCCAGATCGTGTTCTAGTTCAGGATCTCCGGGTAGTTAAGCAGGTTGTTCACTTGTATTTCATAGTCACTCAGCCTGATCCACACCCCATCCCAGCCCTGAATTAATTTATTTCCAACAACCTTGGACCAAACAGCAATCATACAACCATGCGGCCAAGCACATTGGCTTGGTTGTGGGATCAAAACACACATGATCTAGCTCTGAGGAAGGACTCGACAGCCTTCTTTACAGTGCAATTAAGAACACAAACATGTTGGGGAGGATAATTAGTACAAGCTGAACACCTCTCGACTGAAAATATAACACGCCGCATGGCGTGACTTGCTACATCTTCGATACATCATTTCAATCACCGATCGCTGACAAGGCACTAAGAACCCCCAACCTCTAGAAAGAAGACAGAAAAGCAGGGAACCCCGGTTGGTAAGCTCACCAGTTGACATGGTCCAGGAAGGTGGCAGGCTGGATGGGGAACGTCACAAATCCAGCCTTCAGCAGCCACATGTACATCTTGCGAAGCTGCAGACAACAACGATCCCTGTCAGACTGACATTGCGACTGCAATGCAGAAGCGGCATGCGCATCATGCGAAGCTGCAGACAACAACAATCCCCGCCAGACTGACATTGCGACTGCAATGCAGAAGCGGCATGTGCATCATGCGAAGCTGCAGACAACAACAATCCCCGCCAGACTGACATTGCTGATGCACAGGCTTTCGCCAGCCACTGCCAATCTCAGAGAGGTGTCATAAGGGCAAGTGCATGTGCTGTACCGGCTAGTAATGACTGCAGAGCGGCGTGGATGACATGGGGTGCTCAGCTCAGTGTCATCAAGATTGACACCAAACTGCTTCTTGCAACCACATGTATGGCTTCTAGAAGTGGCAGAGTATCTTACATGCTGCACAGACAGAGTAAAAACAAACTACAAGTGTCAGGGGCTCTGCTCTGCAGGCAATCTGCCACAATTGATCATAGGACGCACCAGAAAGGGGTCAGTGATTCGGGTTCAGGGTTCAAAGGTTAGGGTTTATTATTTTTAGGGTTATGGGTTTAGTGTTTAGGGTTCAGGGTTCAATTGTTGGGGTTAATTTAGGGTAAGGGATTTATTTAGGGCCTACCAGAAAGGGGCGCTTGTTGGAGAGGCTGCCGATGTAGCGGCTTTTCTTGATGATGAATGCAACCCGCTCCGAGCGCACGATCTCATACTTGCGCAGCGCCGCGCACAGGGCCTCGGGGGGCAGATTGGAAAAGGGAACGCCTCCCGCGGCATTCATGGCGTGCTTCAGGAACACACCCAGCTCCACCCCACTCTGCATGCATTGCAATACTGATTTGATTTAATTTTCAAGCTTAAGGGGTTGAATGTTAGGTTTCAACCCCAAACCCTTGATATAAGCCAATGGCTACAACTGCGCTGATGGGGCTGATGATGCTCTCTGATCAAGCGTCTTGGCAGATCAAAGCTGTGCACAAGGACGCCTCTCGGGACACGCATGGCCCTCTAGCATACAACACACCCAAGTAGCTCAAATTTCTGCATGCATTCCGTTCACACTCTAGAGGCTTGCTGTCTGAAGTCGCAAGTCAACAGTGCAGTAAGAATATTTTCCGTCCTCAAGCAGTGGAAATTGTCCAGTGCATGTGCCATACACATTAGTGCAACAGGGTGCCCCCACTCTGCTACGAAAGGTTGCAGGGCTCTTGATGTATCCCCAATCTCTGTGAGGCTCCAGTGTTCCCCACACCTGTGAGATTCCCGGTTCTCTCTTCCAGGTCAACCCTAAACCTAAAACCTAAATCCCAAAATGAAAATAAAATAATAAAAAATCGAGGCAGGTGAAGAGTGTGGCTCACCTCCAGAGCCATGGCGCCCCCCTGTCCCAGGAAGGGGGTCGTGGCGTGGCAGGCATCCCCCACGCCAGTGATGCAGCCATCAAACCATGGCTGGCCAGCCTCCACTTGCCTGCAGCAACACAATCATTAGTTTAAACCAGAGGACCAGGTCATCGTTCTGCTGCTGTCTATCACAGTATGCTGCTGAGTGCACTCAAAGCGGACTTGCATGAGATAACCAGGCTCTGGCTTGGCACCATCTGCTTGAAGTGGTCCCATGCAGACGAGCACGCTTCCTCATTGCCACAGCCCTGCACTGATGCCCCATTTAACATGCCTCCAACAGCAGCCAATGGGTCAATTTATTTCCGGTGACCACAAACATCCGCGGCTGTTGTGGGACCGCTGACTGTCATGTTTGCTGTTGGCGCTCTAATGCCTGGCGGCTGCTGTAGAAGGCAGGTAGAGTAAGCTGAGTCACCCTGAGTGATGCTAGGCTGTTGCTGGGCTTGAGCCGGACCATCATTGGATGGGATCAGAAAGGCGGCTGGGACATAATTTATGCAAGGAAGTGACAAAAGTGTGCTCACCATAGATGCTGTGGAAGGGGGCAAGTCCCATCAGCTTTTGATAGCAGCATACTCATGTACCTCGGACCCCAAATAATTTTTTTGAGTGAGTCACCTCTGGTAGATCTTGCTCAGCTTGATCTGGTCGAGGGGCGTTGCCTCCAGCAGCTGCTGCAGGTTGCCCACAGTCCAGCCCTTGACCAGCCGCCGCATCGTCTCCTTCTGTTGCGCCGCATCCCCAAAATCCTCCTGTTGCAACCCGTAAAAATCACTCGCCCTGTTCCAAACACACCACTGCCATTCTGGCTACCTCTCCCCATCAGGAAAGGGGCCCAGACTGACAATCCACTGTTTTCCAACTTCTATGGTTCAGCATCACGGCAGCTTGGGTTTCATGGGATTCACAGGAGGGCTACGGCAAGGCACTGAAACGAGGTAGTATGTGATTTGCTTTGATTTATCGCTACAATGCCCCCTGAACAGGGTCATGGAGCTCTCTCACCCTGAAGAGATCGTACTGAACATCAGCAAAATTTAGAAATTTGCTTTGATTTATCGCTACAATGCCCCCTAAACAGGGTCATGGAGCTCTCTCGCCCTGAAAAGATTGTACTGAACATCAGCCAAATTTAGAAAAATGCCCATGACGAGATGTCTCACGTCGGCTCGGGCGCCGCAGGCTAACCAGCACCACAGCGCCTCCTCATGAGTTATATTTTCAGGGTTGATCAGGTTTCAGGGCAGGGTTAGAACTACTGTGAAGCACTGAAACGAGCGGGAGCGTGTCTCACGTCGGCTTGGGCGCCGCAGGCTATGAACCAGTACCACAGCGCTTTCTTGCGCGCAGCATCGTACTTCACGGGCACGCAGCCAGTGCGCACTCCGTTCCCCTGGGCCAGCGTGGCACTTGCGTGCTTGATTTCCTCGCTGTCAATCTCCACGATGGCCCTGTGCAGCCACAGATCAGGCCTCAGACTGAGCGCGTGTCCCCAGTAGCAACCTTGCACAGCAGAACCTTGTCACGAGACATCACAGGGCTGCTCATCTGCTGGCATGGCTCAGCGACCTCCGATTGTTGCAAAAACCTCAAAGCCTCCAGCCTCGATCCCTTGAATTATTGTAATACATGCGCGGGACCCCCTTCATTCGTTTCCATTTCTCTTACATTGGTCTTGTCCCAATAACATGCTTCCAAAAGCCGACACACAAAATCCTGTGGATTTTCAAAACCAAATCCACCTTCTATTAGGCTTTAATCGAGGCTCGTGTGTTTTGGATTGAGCAGGTGTGCACCTCCAGCCGACAACATGCATGTACTCCAACTTGGCCTTGTGCAGCTTGGCGGCTGTCTTGCTGTGCACGCCATCTGCAAGCACCACAAACCTGCACTGCAGCTTGCGCCCATCTTCCAGAGTCACCTCGGCACCTGCGCGAGAACAGCACTGCAAGTCTCACTATGCAGCGAGCGATGGTCCTTCTCGAGAGGGGTTCTCAGGCCATGCACTGAATTTGAGCAATTCCAAGAATACAACATGATGGTGAAGCTGTCCACAACATGCGAAGGCCAAAGGTGGTTCAGGTCTGCGGAAGGAACCACCCATGCATGGTGGCAAGGGGTTCGAGATGGAAGGCACAAGGTGTGCTCCCCCCGGCTGATGCATTTACCTGTGGAGGTGGCGGTCACATCAGCGGCGCCTGCATCGAAGAGGACTGTGCCGGGAGGCAGTTGCTGTGTCAAGACTCGAGGTATGGCCTCGCGCATGACCACCCTCATTTCATGATCCGGGCGGTGTGAGGGCGGCGGGCACTCATTCAGAGCAAAGTCAGCCAGTGCGTCGCCAGACGGATCACAAAGCTTGTATCTGCAGCATCACGTGCCAATCATGTTGGAGATTAAGCATTTGTAGTCTCTTGAGGGGCAGAACGAGGTGCAGGACAAGAGGCATCTTCACAACGGGCATCTGGTCCTTGATCGGACATGCTCTTTTCTCTGCAAACGGGACCCTCACCTTTCCAAGCGGAGAAACTCTTGACGGAGGTCGTCACCAACACCTAACTCATCCAAAGCCCTCCACCCGTTCGTGAACACTCCTATGGAGAAGCCTTCCGAACGCGCATGCCGAGACTTTTCGAGCACGATAGAGGGCACGCCAACCTGCGGAGAGTGAAGACGATTATTGATTGGAGGATGAACATTGAGTTTACCGACGCTTCAACGTGACGTAGAAGATGCTCTAGGACTGCATGCGAGCCACAACCCTGTGCACCACAGCACCTTGTGAAGCGCTACTGCTGTTGCCAGACCTCCGAAACCCCCTCCAATTATGATAACGCTGTCTTTGGATGTGATACTGCTTGAATTGGTCGACATATCGGACGCGCAGGAGGAATAAACGTTGAACAGCAACTTTCAGATGAAAGCCTTCAGGTGTGCGAAAAGCGACAAAAGCAAGCTCAACGATCGCTTGAAAATTTGAACAGCATTTGAATCCTTGAACTGACTTCGTTTGCTGCAAAACATCCAAGAAGTATCAAGAGGGGAAGCGAGGGGAAGCCATAGTAAGCGGTCCATGATGGTTACGAGAGGCTCTGGTGCTCCTAGAGGAGCACGAAGAGACGGATTCTGACACGCTGCATGTACCATCACCCTCCTAGCTTGACGCAAGTTGACAAGTGTTCCCGTGTGGCAAATTGCCAGGACTAGCATATACTTTGCAAACTCGAGAAAAATCACACGTTGTCATCATTGCTGCCGTATGAATCACTCTTGCTGCAGCTGGTTCGCCATGTCCTTCCTCAAAACAGTGCTTGTTGGTGGCTGTGCTCCCATGATGCCATTCACAGCAAGTGCCATCAGGTAGTCATTCACCTGCACATGCATGCCACATGCTCTGCCTTCAGTGTTACATGCATAAAAAGCTGCAGCAATTTTCAACCCCACCTGATACCATGCATGCAGGTGGACACGCCAAAGAAAATGCCATGCTGCTCAATTTACCCACTGGCAACATAATGTTGCCATCAACACGAGTATCATATGAGCATATGTATACATATGTTGCATGTTGCATGTTGCACCAAGGGATATTGACAATACCGACAGCATCTGCTGTGCAGAGCTGGCATCTGCATTACAGCGCAGATTCAATGCATGTGTGCACTTGGAAATGCAACCAAAGAAGAGGCCATGACTCAACTGCACTTATCATCATCGTCTTGTCTTCTCATCTCATGCTCAGTATACTATAATCCTGGAGACCCATCTGATCCGGCGTCCAGCTTAGCCCTCATTTGGGGCTCACACAAGTTCAGACAAGCAGGAAGGCAATAATTATGCACCTCACGCTTGGACTGTCCTGCCAGCTCAGCAAAGCGCTGCGCCAGGAAGGCAAAGTCCAGGCGCGCCATGTCGGGGGACCCGGGCCGCAGCCGCTCGGCCGCAAGGAACCTGCGCGCAGCCGCCGCGCTGCCGCCCCCGGCCTGGATGCTCTCCTCTGACACATGTGCCAGGAGCCTGCGTACCGTGCACCAACACATAAGTCACAAGGAAGTGATGGATGCTGAAGGCCTGGTGTGGCCAGGGAGCAGCAAGACTTCACACCAGTTCATGGTGCCTGGACTGCGCTGTTGCAGGCCCGGCACCAGGGACTTCGTGGAATTCTTGGTGCTTGCACCCTTATGGAGGCCAGTCATCCTCACCAACAAGATGTACCAGCAGTTACAGTGGAGAAAGAGTGATTCTGTTTAAAAGGTTTGGATGCCTGGTCTCCGTCAGGCCGTCCACCTCGTCCGTCACGATGTCAACTATGGTAATAGATTATTTACCTGGTAATTACCTATTAGCTGACACCATGAATGATAAGGTGGACGCCCTGACGAGCATAAGTTAAGACCTAAGAGACATCCACGAAAAATTAAAACACCATCCCACCAATGGCCGGTTGAGAGGCGGGCCGCTCCCTCCTGCATGCATATCCAATGGCCGGCATGTCTCGAAGGACTGATCCCAACAGCAATCCACCCAAATCTCAGTTGGTAGTCTCTGCAACTTGAAAAATGCCCATGCCAATTATTACTGATGGAAAGGCCTCCTAGGACACACACACAACTCGTCTTCTCCAGGCACAGGCCGCACGCTAAGCCGTGGACGGTCTTCACAACAGGGTCCGAGGGGGCCCTGCAAGTGACTTAGTGATGACTCACCATGACAGCGCGTCGCACAGGGGCGCTCGGCCGGCGCCGCCGCCGGCCCACAGGTTGAACACCAAGTCCGGCCGGCGGCGTTCCATCCACTCTTGCACCGCCGCAGGTGTCGCTGCGGCCGCCTCTATGCCCTCTGCCGTCTCCTTGTCCTGCAGTTCCCAGCAATGGGCTACATCAAAGGCTGCCATTTCTGTGAGCCCTGGCGTCTGATCTGCGCACCATGTGGTTGCCACCCAACGAAATACAGCTTCAACTATTGCCTCTTCCCAGCCTGCCACCTTGCCTGCTCATCGGAAGTAACTGCTGTGTATTCCAAACAGCACCTCTGGTGAGGGCATGCTGTGACTAGCGCTCACCAAAGATGCTGCTCGAAATACACAGCAGTGTCTATTGTCAAAGGCAACACAACCTTTACTTATGGTCACAGGAGCATGGACCGGGATGAGCGCTCAGACACGCACTCACCCCTAATTCTACTGCTGGCTGACACACTCCCTAATGGGCTGCAGACTAGATTTTGTCCCGGCTGCAGACACACTGAATGACTGCTCTGTCGCCTTCAACTTGGGTTTGCCGATGCAGCGGGGGAGATGAAAATATGTGTTGAATGGATGCAGGGGGTCCACCTCTGCATGCCGCAGGTGGTCAGGGGCGCGCAAGAGCCTCAGCAAATCGTCAGATATGGCCTTCAGGCCCCAGCCGCCCTGCAGGCACCACGCCTGCAGAAACTTGCTGAATTGCTTTCGGTCCAGACCCCTGGCAAGCACATTAAGCACCCTCAGTTGCCGCGGGGATTGTAGTGTGAACACGTCAACTGTTCCCACATATTGCTAGTTTGCTTGACCGTGAAGAAGCCTGTCTTTCCATTCAGAGCTTCAGCAAGTACCTTAGATGGCACCTGTCAACATGAAAGGCAGCGGAAGCAGAAACATGACCTGGTAGCACCCCCCTGTGCCAGTGATTATGATCTAAAGTCGCAAGGCTGACCTTCCCCTGAACACAACTGCTACTAGCCCTCAAATCTCTAAGAGCTACCTAGTCATGTCAGTGCATGTGAAAGCATGTGCATGTCCAGGCAAAAGCGCTGCGCCTAATTGGGTCGGCTCCAAGCAGCAGGAAGAGATCGAGTGCAGCGTCGCGCGCGGCCGCCAGTGAGTCATCGCGAGTCGTCGCCAGCGGCGCCCACTTGTAGACTGCCCGCATCAGCTCCAGCAAATCCACCCGGCCGTCCCTGCGCCAGGGGTAAATGAGATGATCATGACCAGGAAATGTCTGTCACCGAGACAGCTGGTGCAGAGTGGAAAATTGGGCATTTGGACCCTGCACATCAAAATCATTGTCACCATGAGGCTCGTTGTTGATATGCTGCACATGACGCTGATCTGCACTGAAGTTCCGACCCCCACTAACTATTGGCTGGTTGATTCTGCTGCATATGTGAACCTGTGCTGTGGCATGCATGAAGCCCAAACCAAACTTTTACACTATGCCGCTAGAATGTAAAGCTCAGAGGTTTTCCAGACAACTAGTGCTGCCACCAAGAGACTGGGCTTGCATGCCTGCATTTATGGTGGCCAACAGCAGGTTCTGGGCACCTTCTGCAAGATTTGGCGCCTTGTGAGCGGATGGCACTGTGAGGCATTCACTAGTGGGCCAGCTACTGCACGCGCAACGAGGCATGAAGGTGCCTGGCTTGTGGCATGTTTTCATGCCATCGTCAGCGAGACGTAGCTGGCCCACTTCGCCGGTGACAACAATCCTAAACAGTGCCCCCCTAAAGTCCCGTTTTTTCGAATCTCAATATGAAAAACCTTGTGCACCCCAAAACAACTGAGCTAGAGGGTTTCCTTACTCACCCATTGACATCAGCAGCTGCGAAGAGGGCATCGGCGTCAGCCCCCTCTATAATTGACTCGGCATTAGTGATCCATCGAGCACAGTCCATTAAATCTGGTGTCTGTGCCGCCGTTTTCTGTCACAAGGAGCAAAGCGAAACAATCACGGTTTTCCTTATCGAGGTACAATTATGGAGCCTCTTTGGCAGTTGCATGTGATATATGGAGCCAGCCATGTAGGTTGATCTTCTGATGGCGGACAAAGCAGAAGAGGGAACTTGTGAGCGTCACCTTTGTGCTCTCTTCATCGCTTTTCTTGTCTTTCCTGCTCTGCCACACCCTTTGCATCTGCGAGATAGCTATTGCTGTGCATACAACGACTTTGGACAAGGATGGGAACCAGTGCCTGCAACAACAGTAATCTATTTGAAAAAGTGACGCTGTCAACCAGAGGATCAGATCAGCATGACACTTATCATGGCCTGAAACACATAAGGAAACCGTACGTGTACGGCCGTGCAGGCCTCGTGGGTGGTGATTGTGAGGCATCGATGGCCTGCTCCGTTATCGTCTTGCCTTTGTGTGCTGTTCGTGCTTCGTCTTCGATCACAGATCGAGGTGCTTTGCCCCGATCTGGCCGAAGGATGGGCTGCGGGGTCTTTGCCTGCCGCCCGTTCTGAAATCCTAACCGCCCGTTCAGTGACACTTGGTGAATAATGCTCTGCATATTGTGCAAAGCTCTGGCGAAGTTCTCGAACGGCAGGCCATTCTTATTTTAGATTTTCCTCGGAGACGCAGCAGGAACGCCAGCTTGCCGAAAGCTTGCCTTGCCCCCAGTACTTTGCAACAACGCTGCGTTGTCAACGCAGCTCAGCCCTGCATTTGCCATGCATGAGAGGGTTTTGTGGTAGAAAACCTTGGAGTGTTGACGCTGGCAGGCGGTTCAAAAGTGTCTGCCACGTTGGATGCAGAACTGCCGGAACGGTTGTCTCGTGTCAAGGAGAGAAAGAGCCGTCACACTCGCCTCTGAGGTGCTCGTACCAATCTGTATCCTCTTTCCAGGTCAATGCATGTGACACAAACAACACGTTGAGGCAGTCTGGGCACTGTCAGAGGCCCGCAGTGCAACTTCACGCGATTGGCGCGTAGTGAGCCATGGCGTCGGCTCAAGGTCTTAATATGGGCAAGAGCGCTGGATTGGCCTCGCAGCCCACTCGCCATAGCACGAGGAGCCCCCCACAAAGAAGCTCCCACCAACACGCGACGCCAAACTTCGTACAAGTGGTCTTGCAGGCAGTCACTCTGTGGTCCCCAGCCTTCTTGGGAGCAGGCTGGACCTTGTCTTCAGGATCTTCAAAGCGGTGTGCATCAGGTGTGAAAAGTTAACCCTTTGCTTCCCTCCTTGCATCTGCTCGAAACCGTGCGGAAGGTCTTGGATCAGCCCAATTACTGACAAGCACTTGCGTTACCTGACGTGTACAGACCCTTGAAATCTTATCCGAACGCTACCTAGTGATTTCTATGTAGAAATCAATTTTGACTTGAAGGAGCGCAACAAAAGTCCTGGTAATAGCAAACGAACCGGTCTCCTACACAACCTAACTAAGATCTTCTGCCTGCAGGAAGTGGAAGGAGGTCATCAGTGGGCTGCTTCGCTGACAAAGGGAGGACATTACCGTATTTGGCGACAGGTATGGTTCTTACACCCCCATCTGCCTGTCTTTGCATTCCTGTCCTGAACGCTGGCGTCTGGCTGGTGCATCCTGCTGCACAAGCACTGCCCTTCCAGTGCAAACCTTGATATTACTTTGCGAATTGGGGACCCATTCATACTGGCATTACTGCATTCCCAGACGCTTGTGGCGTCTGACTGCACAATGCAGTGAGGGTTGGTGTTTAAGAGCCTATACTCCATCTGTGTCTCGAGACACAACAGAGTTGTGGGGAGACTGGCTCATGGTCACCTCGTAACAAACAACAGAGCAACCCATGTTCAGACACCGTCACTACCAACAAAGGACTTTGCGGACAGAGATGGCCTGCTTGGGCAGGGGACTGGTCTTCATGGGCAGACAACACATATGATGTCGTGCTTTCTAGCGGCTTCCTCGCCTTTGCAAGCCACTCGGGCTTCCTCAAGGCAATTGACAGCGCGGGACTGGCGGTCGGGGGAGTCATGGGCACCAGCGCTGGAGCGCTGACTGGATCGCTCTACAGCGCAGGTTACTCACCGGAAGAGGTGCGACAAAGCTTGGTCCCCGGTCACCTGAGAAGTGCTCTACATTGCGAGTGAGCGGCTGATTAGGCAGATGATGAAAGCATGATTTCTTTACGATCAGGGTTGAGGGTCGGTAAAATTGAAAATGCATGTGGCGTGCCAGGTGGCAAGGGAGCTGTCGCGTGTGGCGCCCATCAACCTGCTGCGTCCCAGCTGCAGGCCCTGGATTGGCGGCGCCATCTCGCTCAATGCTGTCGTGAAGCGGCTGAGCGAGCTGCTCCCCCCCAGATTTGAGGACCTAGAAAAGGTACTTGCATTCAGTGCTTGGAAATCCTGCAAAAGCAGGCTGATGCTGCAAGCAGTCCTTACATCCACTCCTAGGAAGAACCAGTGAGATTGTCCTGCTGAAGCAACCAGGATGGCATCCTTGAGGCAGGTACCTGTACAGCATCACTGGCCCAGTCCGACAAGTGGACCCACAAAACTTCCACTTTGCTCCCTGGAAACTTTTGTGGTTATCTTGCGGAGGCGTCCGCCCCTCTCCATGTGCTGACAAACAAGAGGGGCATGCCTGTCTTGCTGCCGGAACGCCGTGGTTCAATTGCTCATCACCACTTGCCTCCCAGAACGCGTTACCTGAAATGTCTGAATTACCTGGTCCCCACGGATCTAATGTGCGCGTGCAGGAGTTTGCGGTCGGTGTGGTGAGTGCGGATGGGCGGTACAGGCTGATAGACAGCGGCCCACTCCCGGAGGCGGTGGCTGCCTCAGCGGCCATCCCCTTCATCTTTGAGCCCCTGCAGATTCCAGGTCAGCATGCCCCTGATGCTCCTGCATTGATCATGCCCATGTATTGATGTGCCTCCCGGTGAGCATTTTGGTCGCAGCTGGAAGCTATTTTCTGTTGTCTTGTGTCTACCTCACTCTCTTCTACCTCTTTTGCTCAACACTGTGGTCACTGTCATGTCCCGAGCGTGACACCTGTAGTTGAGCGTATGCAGAGCAGGCATGGGCTGTTGGGTTCTCTGCCAAGTTAGGAGTTCAGGGGACATCTAAGCGCCTTGAACAGAAGTTGACTGGACACTGGCTGACATGGCAAGCGGCCTGATTTGGTGCAGGGCAGGAGGACGGCCCCTTCAAGGATGGCGGGCTGGTGGACCGCACCGGGCTGAGCGCATGGCGCAAGAGGCGTTCCCTGCGCGGCAAGGGGGTCCCCCCGGCGCTCATCCACCTCATCCAACGCTCCTCCAACTTCAGCGGCAACGATGATGTCGAGGCCACCGGTGAGCCCCTCAGTCTTTTTGGCTGGCACAGTGTTTTGGAATGGACAGTGCAGCACTGGAACCTCGCTCAATCATTTCAAGCCAGCATGTTGACGTGGTTTTCGAAACCAAGCCCGGGCAAGATGGCATGGTTTGAGAGCACTAAGAGCGTCTGCAAATCACAGAGCCAGCATTTGCATTGGACATATTTCTCAGGGCTCTGTGTGCACATGGCTCTGCATCTCAGTGTTTTGTTCAACAGTGCATTGGGGTCTGCATGCTGTACTGGATATCACGCTCCTATTTCTTGCATGCACCAGCCCGGCTGCCCCCTGATTAATTTGCTGCTGCGAATCAAACAAAGTGTAAGAGCAAATTGTTGTACTACTGCTCTTGTTTTGGTGGAAAGATTCAATGCCCGAATCGGCTGGCCTGTGTGCGCAGGGGAACGTCGCATAACAGTGGTGCGCTCGCCCAAGAGCGGCGTCAACTTCTTCTCGCTCGGCGACTTTGACCTGCAGTTCGAGGCCGCCTACCAGCGCGCCACGCCCGCCATGCGCCAGGTCAGCAGACCCTGTCTCCGCCCCTAGGGTTCCAAGGGGTGTTTTAGTAAACGAATAGTGCGATGCCCCCTCACACTTTACTTGCGCACTCTGTAGATTAAAGAAGAAGTTAATGGTCCCAACGATCGCCAGTGCATGCACACGAGTCTTCTATTGTCAAAGGACAACTGATTGCTTCTCCAAAACCAGGGCTGTGCTTGCCGGTGGTCATGATGCTTCTGCTCATTTAAGCATCGTTTCGTGACTTGGATGGCAGAAGATGTGTGCTGTACCATGACATCCTTGCCTACTTGGGTTGCCCCAGACATACGTGCATCAGGGAGATGACTCAGGACACATTTGTCACCGGTAAAGATCACCTGCTGAGGTGCGGCGTGTTGTGGGCCGCAGGTGGTGCAGCGCTCACGCGAGAGGGGCCTTCAGCCGCATGTCGACGGCCTCGCCAAGCTGCCGCCGCATATGCAGCGCGGCAATGTGGCCGCGTTCTGAGCAGGCGCTGCGCCTGTTCAGGCCGGACCCCCCAGCGCGCCTGATCTGGCTGGGACACGAGGGGGGACCCATTCAGGCAGGTCCTGATCAGGCGTGGCCGCGCTCTGAGCAGGGGCCTTGCCTATTCAGGGCCGGACCCCTCAGCGCACCTGATCTGGCCGGGACATGAGGGGGGACCTATTCAGGTTGGGCCTGCAGGAGGCGTAATCGAGATGTCCTCCCAGCAAGAAGAGTTCCTGTGCGGCTGCTGCTGCTGCAGGGGTGCTGGCCCAAGTCGGTGCAATGCGCAGGAGCTGTGCGGCTAATTTGAAACTCGGTCAACATATGAAGGCTGTGCTGTAGTGCACTGCATTTCCTGTGGTGGCATAGTAGTTGTATGGGCTGCTGTGGTTCCTGCCAGGACAAGGGAGCCTTGCTTTCCCTGGGCCTCGCTTTGCATCCAAGAAGAGAAGCGAGATGGGAAGTTACCAGCACTGCTCAACCAGTGTAGGAGCTGTGTCCCTGGGGAGCCAGGGCAACAGTGCAAGACACGTGCAGAGAAGGAGGGTGAAGTGCTGTTTGGTCCAAGCGGCAGCGGTGGTATTGATGGAGGTGCATGCAAAAGTTAACAGCAGAGCTCTTCTGCATTACCCATGTATCGTGTGCTTCCTACTGAGCAGCAGTCTCCTTCCCGAGCAGGCTCTTGGGATGGTGTGTTGGTATGAGCTGCAGGCTCCCGAGTGTTGTTAGCACAGCTGGCTTGGGAAGGCGCCAGCTTTGAGAGTCGGCTGCTGCTTTACAGCACTTGTATTCTTTGCGATATTTCTGGCGGCAGATTCGCTGGAGGGAGTGTCAGATTTGAGCAGCCGGAGTGCCGAGCGCTAAGGTCATGAGAGAGGAGCCTAGCGCTATGTGTTAGCCAATGTGGCAGCTGTGCAGTTGTGCATCTGATGAGGAATGGAATCGAGTGGACGATCATGGACGCAGGAGCTGTGCAAACATCGGCCAGCGCCGGTGTTGAGAGGTGTTTCGAGAGATGTGGAACGGATCTATGGAACGGAGATGAAGACAGCCAGATCTGTGTTGAGGTTTGTGTGTTTTGTTTGTTCTCTGCGCTCTGGACCAGAGCGCAGAGAGCCTCTGGTTCTTTTGAGAGGTGCGAAGGGATTGGAGGAGACCAACATGCAGTATGTGTACACCAGTGAGATAGAGAGCCGAGGGATTTAGAATACATCCAGCAATGTTTTCCAAGTTGAATGTCTTATGTCAAAGAGCAGATAGGTCCATTGAGGTGGTGAGAATTTGGGGTTGCAGATCCCGAAGAGAACCTTTGCATTGTGGCAGCAGTGTACAGCTGGGGGCTTTTTTTTCTCTCGCACCTGCTGAGAAGGCAGGCAAATCTTGAATCCTGGCATGTCAGTTACTCTGCATTCATGGAACAGAGGCTTGAGCGATTGGAAGATTTGATTTACATGTAGTTGAATAGGCCTAGGCATCTGTTCCTGTAAATGCAGTGCTGGAGTTTTTTCCTTCGCAAAGGCCTGTGGCTCTTTCACAGGAGTGGGAGGCATAGTGAGGATGTGATCGAAAAGCTTTAGCTTGTGTGTTGAAGTAAATTTCAACATTCGTTTCTGCTTGGCGACTTGCGCTGTTGTCTGTAATCAGCTTCAGGGCTACCTTCTTCTTGCTGCATGTCCTGGACCCAGGACTCTGGATATAAGCTGTCAGTCATCGCTGATGTCACTTGAAAGCGCGTCATGCACATCTTTTCTGTAAGCCTCACTGGAAGCAACGTGCCTACGAGCTGAATGCAAGGCGAGGATGCATGTGTACAGCTAGTTTCTCAAGCGGCTACATAACGTTCTCGCTCATGAGTTGATCAAGGATGTGTGAAAAAACCAAAATGACTCTAGTAATAGTGTCATGTGAAGCAGGTTATTGTTGCATTTCATAATGATTTGTTTGACAGACGCTAGAGGGTGATAGCCCAGAGCAAAACTTTTCGTACACCTTGAGGGTACCGTAGACCCCCTTGAAAAACCCCGGAGCAGAGATCATCAAGATTTTTTCCCATTACCACCCTCACGCTTCAATGGAATCTGTGACAGCTCTGTCCAGAGGTGCATTTTTTGTGGGCAGGATACCCGGTAAGGGGACTTCTCAAGCCACCCTATTTCATCTGGATTTGACTGTCGACGTTTCGACCTGCGGCCGCTCAACTTCAAGTGCAGGTATCACCGATGCTCTGCATTGCCAAGACATTTGTTCAGCAAGAATTCCTTGAGCGATCCAACCGTACTTACTTTGCATAGAATCCATATAAGACACCATTGTCGTAGTAGCAGTCACAGTATCCTCCTGACTGGTACCCTGCGTCATCGTCTGATCTGATCTGCGAAGTGTTGATGGTTGTGCTGCAAGTGTCACTGGGTCTCAGAACTACTCACATCTTTACTTACAGGTGCTAAATGCTTGATCGTAAGCAGTGCTGCTCCATCGCGGCAGCACTGCTGCCACTGCTCCCCTTTCTACTGTCCGGGGCGGCGGCTCAACCTGCGCCTGCTGTTGGTGCAGCTCCTGCGCCGTCACCTGATGTAACTTTAACATGTGTAAGTTCCCTCATTATCAAAGTAATTCGTACACTGGTCTTTGCCGCAGCGAAAACTTCAATTGATGCGAGCAGCGATGGGGATCAGAAGAGGACATCCCGGCGTCTTTGACTGCGCACGTCGACTCTGACCTCACAGTCTCGTTCCCGATCAATAACGATCTTATTTCTTTAGCCTCAGTTTCTTGACTTGGTGCCCCACAGGACAATTGGACTGTGTCCTGAAACCCCGGGCACTGCACTAAAGTAAAGGGCTGCGCAGTGTTGCTGACACACATGAGAATTGTTCTTGCAGGACTGCAACCCCGCAGTACAAGCGGTGAGCGGCACATGCAGCCCCTTCAGGCTGCCCACCCCTTGGAGCTGCGGGGTTGATCCATCCAACCCGCTTCCTGAGTACCCCCGGCCCCAGTTGACACGGCCAAACTACCAAAGCCTGAATGGCATATGGGAGTGGGAGCGTGCTGAGTAAGCCCCTGATAGCAAACAAAGTATATAGCACATACAAACAACACTGGATTGAAGTCAAGAGAGAATCCTGATGGGAACATATGAAGGTCATAGTGCATGAGTCTCCTGTGCTTCTGGGATTGCTGGCATATTCAATTCATGATCAAGTTCCCGTGTGGACCTGTGGAACCTTTAACTTTGGATTCTCCACCAAGAAAATCTGCTGTGTGCTGTGCAGTACATGGGACTCAGGTCCAGTGCCCGTCAACAGGACACTGCTCGGTTCCATTGTAGTCCCTTTCCCAGTCGAGGGTGACCTCTCAGGTAAAGGGTCAATTCATTAGTAAAAGAGGGGATATGAGTATCCAGACCAATGCTTTCTGTATAGCAATGTATGCGACAAATCCTAGCTGCCCTACTGCCTTATGCATGAACAGGTTTCGAGGGGGTTTCGTTGCCCCGAGACTAACCCCTTTATTGATATTGTTAAACCAGTGGAGGATGGTGCATGCGCAGGGCTGTCACCTGAAAACAAGACAGGCGTCTTCAGGATGTGGTACCGACGAACATTTAAGATTCCGAGGGAATGGAAGGCACTGGAAGACGACAACCGCATCATCTTGCACTTTGGCGCGGTGGACTGGGAGTCTCAAGTCTGGGTCAATGGGCAACACATGGGCATGCATCGCGGCGGGTATGCGCGTTCCCTCCTCTCCTGTGCTTCATGAGATCAAGAGATATAGGACAATCAAGGTTGTGCAAGCGCAAGAAAGAGGAAAGGCTGCCTCAGCACGACAAACACTGTGAGAAAAGCTTACACATGTCCTTCTCATACTCGAGGCTTCAGCCCAGCATGACAAGTCTGTTGCATGAAGAGAATGGCAAATTACTGTTGTGACTGTACTTGCAGTTCATCTGGTCAGGATCTCTTAAACGTCTACCCCCCTATATCTTGGGGACATACGGTACCCTGTGATATACACCCCTCAATCCTTTTTTTGGTCGTGTCACGCAGGTATGATAAATTCAGCTACGATATTACTGATGCACTGACCAACGGGACAGATGGCAGGCACGAGCTCATTGTCGGGGTGTATGACCCGACAGAATACGCCCACATCCCTCTAGGCAAACAACGCCACAACGTCCCGTCAATTGACATCTTCTACACAGCCACAAGCGGCATATGGCAGACTGTGTGGCTTGAGCCGGTAAACATCTCACTGAGAGGATTCTTCACATGTTCTTGGCCACACCCTCTCATGCAATATTCATGTATCTTCATGCGAAATTTTGTTCAACGGGGGGAACATACCTTGCAAAGTGTCAATAGGAGTGTCATCCCATACGTGTTAGTCCTCCTTGATTGACGAACGAGGAAGCAAGCAGTCATGCACAAGTTGTGTTCATTTTTTATTCGCAGGTGAACGCTGCCCACATAACACGCCTAAACATGATCCCGGACATCGACAACTCTGCACTTCAGGTCACCGTCCTCGGCAGCAACTCCACGGCAAATCTTCCAGTGCAAGTCGCCGTCTACATGCCTCAAGATGGCAGTCAGGTACACCTCTACTGGATTGCTCTAAATTCCTTCCATTTTGATAGGGTTGAAAGCCTAGAACGGGTGCTAGCATCTTTCATTGAGTGGATGTGATTTGCTTGTATGGTGAGTAATTTTACCTTGTGACCCTCAATTTTCACATGCAACATCTTACTTTGACAGCCCATATAGAGCCCTTTATTGTCAATGCAAACCTGATCTGAACCCTCGCATAGCGTTGCGGTTGGATGACAGAGTGTGTACCAAAATAGGGCACCACTGGGGATCGGTGATACTCTTTGTTGCTTGACTCTTGCAAGCTTGCTCACACCTCAGTTGTTGACAGAGCACGGGTAAGGAGAACGAGCTCCGGGGCCCCGAGGTCGCTAATCAATTTCATCCCACTGGCGCTGGATGCTATGATATTCATTCCCCGATGCGAGCTATTTCTCCTTACCCATGCTCTGACAGTACTATTGACGTGGACTTTATCCTATAGGTGGCTTCTGGTAAGGGCGTAATGGCAAGTCCATTCAACGTGACCATCCCGAACCCTCGACTATGGTCACCGGGCGATCCATTCCTCTATGATGTGCGCATCAGGGTGCTGGGTCAGACAGCAGGGGCGCCATCAGCGGCAGTGGCTAGCCGAAAAGCCATGCCCTTCATAATGCAGGTGAGGCAGCACCAACTCTGAGTGGCTTCAAAGCACCAACATGGCGTGCTTCCACCGAAGACATTAAGGAAATTCCCATGCTTGCGTTTGCATGCAGTCTGACACGCAGAATATTTTCCAATGTTGTGGCCGTTCAAAGTTTAGCAACCATGTGTTGATTGCAGGAGAGCTCTGACAATGTGCTTGATGAGGTCATGAGCTACACGGGCATGAGGAAAGTCTCCCTCGGGAAGAGCACGCCAATGAGCCCCCTGCGCATCTTCCTGAACAACGAACCCTTCTTGGGTTTTGGACCCCTGGATCAGGTACGCTGACTGACAGGTTCCATACACATTCCATGGCCGGAAAGATAGTTGAATCATCCAGCCACGGATCCGTTACTCTAAGCAAAACAAGTTGTTCTCGTGATTTCAGGGCTATCATCCCGATGGCATCTACACGGCAGCTAACGACGATGCACTGAAGTTTGATATTGAAGCCATGAAAGGCTTGGGCATGAACCTGATCCGCAAGCACGTCAAGGTGGAGCCCGATCGCTGGTACTATCACGCCGACAGGTATGGTCACCACGGTCCCACTAATCCTATGCAAACCTTACCATGGTGAAGCAGAAGCCTATTACGTTTTCTTCATAGAACCTTTCATTCATGTAAACTTGATCCAAGATGGTGCGCCATGCAGGCTCGGCATGCTAGTGTGGCAAGACATGGTGGCCATGTTCTGGGAGAAGCCGTACATGGAGGGTGAGCGCTACCGCACTCCACTGGAGAAGGCTCAGTTTGAGGCAGAGCTGCGCCGCATGGTTGAGGTGCGTGGGAATAGATTTGCAAGGAAGAGGCTTGGAAATGTGTCCTTGGCAGTTCTGTTTGCCATCACCCCAGGTGGCACATGCAAGGATTTTCATTTCAGCTTTTACTTTTATTCCCCTTTTTATAGGGTTTAAGGGAGGAAATTTGAAACATTTATAATAAACCAAAAATCCCATGAGAGCATTCCCTGGCATGCAGGAGCACCACTCCAACCCATGCATTGGCATCTACACTGTGTTCAACGAGGGATGGGGCCAGTACGAGACGCAGCGGGTCGTGCAGGAGGCAAAGGCGCTCGACCCTTCCCGGCTGTGGGATGCCGCGTCCGGGTGGATTGACCCCCAGGACGAAACTGCCTACCCTCCCGGTAACCAAACCGACAAGTCTCGCCCCGATTGGGGCATCAACAAGGAGGGCCCCTGGGTGTACCACTACGTCGGCTATGTGAGGCCCAAACTCCCACCATAATTATGCATGCAACCCTAGAATAGACCATATACAGGGATGTAGGGCTACGATTGTAGGGGTATAATCTCACTGGGGTAGGAGTGCATATAGGGGTCTAGTGGCATGTACATTTTTCTTTGAGCGCCGCATGTTTCTCATGAGAGTGACGTGAACTCCATGAGATTGGCATGCAATGCTTGGCGATGACCCAAGGCAAGGGGCTTCTGTTGTTGAGGGATCAAGGATGTTGATAGAAAGGTTCAACGAGGCGCGCATGCATGAGCAGGTTGGCGACCTGCGCGACGACCACAATTACCCGGACGCGATCGCTTCCGGCGCGACTTCGACTCGCGCGAATGTCGCCGGCGAATTTGGCGGCTTGGGCATGTTTATTGATGGCCACATGTGGAAAGGGCGCAACCAAGTCTTCTCTGCCTATCCCCTCATGGACAACACTACGGAGCTGCAGGTGTGCACCTGATCAAGGTTACTAACTCCTTACTAAAGGATAGTATCATTGTTACAGAGTCGGCAGACCCAAAGGCAAATGGCCATAGGGCATGCACACAGTGTGTCTGCAGCCAATGACAACTTTTCTCAAGCCCCTGAATTTGGAGAGTGTGACTTGCAGCAGTGCCGCAGCCCTCCTAGTTGCATGGTTTAGGACTGGTAGCGCTGATGAAAAGCTGAACGAGATGGCCAGGGAGAATGTATGTGGGTTTGTGTGCAGAGTCAGTTCCTCATGCATCTCGGCAAGGTGAAGGACCTCATGAAGAGCAGTGCGGGCGTCAGCGCTGCCATTTATACACAGAACACAGACGTCGAGGATGAAACGAGTGGAATCTACACGTATGACCGAAAGGTGCGGCCAGGAAATTTACATCAATCAGCACATCACAATACCTCTGCGGGCTGCATGTCCTGTCACCCAAAAATATGCATGCAAGCTTGACTCAGCATGCCCTTGTGTGGGCTAGATCAAATGAGTGGCTGGGATGCACCAGGCAATGCTCTGAGATAGTTTGATTGTCTCTTTGCAGGTTCTCAAGTTCCCTGATCCAGAAGCAGTGGTGCAACAGATCCGTGACCTTGTGTCTATGCCAGTCGATTAGAGTCGCTGCCAGTTTTGTGGGACGGGTAGCTGTGCATGGTGAGCTTGCAAGTGTGTGTTACACTAGTTACCGAAACACTTGACGAATGGGACAAAAATCCATGGCAACATAAAGAGGAACTGGACATACTTGAAACAAACTTCTGCAGACTTTAGCGAGCATGTAAGCAGTGCGCATGAAAATCCACAAACCATTGTCCGAGACAAAGCAACCAGCAGCATCATACTGAAGCCCACTTCTGTTCGTGAAAGGCAGTTGACAGAACTATGCTGGGAGCAAAACTGCACTGCTGCTTCTCGCTGCATACAAAACTGGACAGTGTGCTGATGTGTCATGTCATCCCTTGTATGGTGTTGTCCCTCAACACCTGCACATCATCAAGAATGACTTCAGCAAGCTCTACACAGCAGAAGCCAAGCAACATGTGCACTGTCACTTCAAAATCTGGACCGGCTGTTGTCAGTAGAACTGCACCACCTGAAGTATGCTTTTAAGTCACCAAGACTGTCTCATAATGCGATATCAGAGGCGCGCTAACACTCTTGTAAGGAGAAAATGCTTGCCGATGAAGGGGCAGCACAAAAAGGAGGGGTTAAGGGGGGAAAAGCGGCTGCACAATTGCCGCTTCAGGGGCAGGGGTCGCTAATGCTGTTGCTCAGAGGTTGATGCGCACCGGTGCCAGATCAGGCGCAGGGGTCGCTAACGCTGTTGCTCAGGGGTTGGTGCGCGCGAGGACGCCGCCGATGAAGGGCTGGCCGGAGCCGGAAGCCAGAGTGTCAGAGGCGCTCTTGGTGCCGCTCACAAGCTGACATGTGCCGGGAGCAGTGCCATCGTACGCGTTCTGGCCGCCAGCCTGGAAGTTCCATGCTGTACATGTGGCCTGCGATGGTACACAGATAATTACAGAAAATCACACAGACAATCAGGCTTGTTGGCAGGGCTGCTGTGTGATGTTTGAGAAGTTCCATGCGGAGCATGTGGCCGGTGGTGGTGCACAGATAGATGGCCAGGTCTGTTGGCAGAGCTGCTGTGCGATGTTTCAGAGGAGAATTATGTGCGGTGCAAATGACCAGCTACTATAGCGGCACTACCCATGCACTCTCCATGAACATGCTGAAGGATCACAGAATCTGCCACTTTCAGTCTGGATAAATCTGTTTATGTCTCTGACTACTTGTTGGCAGCCTTTTCTGCAAGGCTGAACCCAGCACAAGGTACAACGGGCCAGAAAGCCATTTACATTTCCCAGCACATCATCCCCCTTAGGAAAATCGAGCAAACCCAAGAGGCCAATGCAGCATTCCCCATTGACGCTCATGTGAGACAGTGCACAGGGTGAAACATTCATGAGAGGGCAGAATATGGCACTCACAGAGTCAAGGCAGGCGACGCAGCAGATGAGGGCGTTGTCGGTCTTGCCGCTCGAGCTCTGCAGCAGCGAGGATGCGATGTTCTGGCCGTTGAAGCGCGCCGACTGTGGGTTGCACACCTGGGCCAGGAACTGCTCTGTCGCAGTCAGACCGCTGCACCCACACCCCACACACCCATCAGCCTCCAAATTTGGCTCACACTGACATATTCATGCATTTCTTGTCTTCATTAATATTACAGGGTCGGCAAACCCAACGCCAAATGGCCATAGGGCATACTCACAGCGTGTCTGCAGCCACACCGTGGGGCCTCTAACCTAGTCTGCAGCCCAGTAAAATCCTACTGACAAATTCGAGAAAGTGATCAACACTATCACTTTGGACAATGAGGGCAAAACACTAGACAGCTAAAACTCCCTGTAAAAAGGCAGTATCCCTTGAGAAGGTCGTTGCATTGCCACCCAGCGAGGCAACCATACAGCTCACACATGTGTGCAACCTCTGCTTCGGTTTTTTTCCGACTCGGGCGCACCAAACAAGCCATGCTGCTTCGGTCATAGAGCTGTGAGGACCTAGAAGGATGTCTGCAAATGGCAGCGTAGAAAGAGGCAACTGTGTCATCAGGTGGTCAATGTAATTCGGGTCGCGAAAGGGTGACAGGGGACGCACTCCTTGGTAGGTGGGCAGTTGTTGGGGCCGGGGGAACCGGGGGAACCGCCGGAGGAACCGCCCTGAGGTCCACCAGATGACACGCCACCGCCGGCGGGGCCCCCGACCAGGGCCCCCCCGGTCACTGCCGGTCCTGCGGCCGATGCGCCTGGGCCTGGCTGGAAGGTGGCGCCTGTGCAGCCAAATCAGGCACCTTCACCTCTCCAGGAAATACAAATTAGGCTTCACCTCTACCAGTAGTACTACTTAGGCTTCACCTCTACTGCTAGTACAGTGTGCTCTCTGCTGCTGCTGAAGCCTTAACAACAGAATCTGTTTCGCAGCAAACGTTAAAGCATTCATGTTTTACTGCTAAATGTGTCCTCAAATCCGCTGTTCCGAATTATCTGCTCAATATATTCTCCAAGATTGACCTGGTCCCTCTATTGGAGCATACTATCAGGGCATTCTGACATGGCAGTGAGCTGCAGTGTGTGCTGTTTGGAAGACTTTGCAATGTCTATATTTACAAGTAGGGTTTCATTATTAGGGTATTTCTCTTTAGGTTTCAACGTTGAATCCCAATATGTACTGACTATACAGAAGCGTACCCTGCGGCTGAGGCTGGCCATTGTTGTTGTTGTTATTGTTGTTGTTGTTGTTGTTGTTGACAACTGCTGGGTTGCCACCGTTCTGGTTGTCTGTCACGCGCACAGACAAAATCCTTATCAGCTACAGGTGCAGTACTGCACAGTCATCTTGAAGAGAAGTGCATGTAAACAAGACACACGACAGACATGTCAGAGACAGGTAGACTGTTTGAGTGACAGCCAAGTTGCAATTGCTCCTTGCAGGCAGGATGGCTCGTAAGACCACCTGATAGGCAGAGCAACAGGAACGTGTACAGGTTTTGATTGGGCGCTTAAAACAGGGCTTTGAAAAAGCGTCTTCTGAAAAGAGGGGCGCACTGTTGTTGTTGGTGTTGGAGACATAGGTGGGGTTGAAGGCCAGGTTGTTGTTCTGGTTGTTGTTGTTATTGTTGTTGTTGATGACGGCTGTGCAGCACAGGCCAAGAAGGAATATCAGCACATCGCAGCTTCACGCAATTCATTAAATTCAGCAAAGCAGTTTGGGACTTTCAAATGCAACATGAATGGAGGCACCCTCTTGTGGTACCACGGGTGATTCACCCTGAACAGTTATGGACTCAGGATCTGGGTAATCACCCTGGACCCCAGTCCACTACATTTCAAGCACCAGGAAGGATGAAGAATAGACGTCAGGGCCGCTGCGAGCAGCTGACTGGACATGCCAGGTGGCAGGGGGGTTGGGGAGGGAACGCACTGTTGCCGGGCTGGCCGGGCGCGGGCGCGGAGCCGGGGGTCTGCGCCTGCGCGGGGGCCACCGCAGCGGCTGCGGGGGACTGTGCGGCGGCTGCGGGGGACTGCGCGGCTGCCGGCTGTGGCGAAGAAGCCGCCTGCATTAGAAAGTATCTATTTCTGTGTGCTAGTCCATGAAGCGGCAAGCTATATACTGAGAGGTATTTGCCTGGTGACGCAGGCCCGGAAATCCCCCCACAATTGGTGGTGCATTTGCACATTTGCTGCTGGAAATACAACAGAACGCAAAACAGGTAAGGAACAGCAAAGTTCAATAGCTTTGAAGCATATGGAAGTGGCGCTCCCAAAGCAGTAACAACAGAGCAGGTTACAGCCTCAATATCAACCCTAAACCCTAAACCCTAAGTAAATTCTGATGTAAACCCTAAAATATGAAAATGTCTCACCTGTGCAGCTGCGGCGGCCGGAGGCGACGCACCAGCAGTGGGTGAGGCCGGTTTGGCAGCTGCGGCGGCAGCCGGAGAGGTTGATGGTGACGTGGATGGTGAGGTGGACGGTGAAGTGGACGGCGAAGTACTGCCCTGCACAGAGACACCACAAAAGAATTTGTCATGCCTGAGAAATCATAGCCCACCTTTCCATGTTCAGATTCCCCCGGAGTGAACTGCATGCAGCAAGGCACCCAAGTGTAGCTTTTGCCAATCGGGACTCAGTCAGTCAGTCAGTCGATTACACCTTTTCCAGCCACCTAGGGCTGATCAGATGACTTATCGCTCTGTAACATGTTGCAGCAAGACTGTGCACTGTATGGTGTTGTTGGATGGGGAGCAAGTTTTATATTGGAGGGTGTCAGGTGAATGGGGAAAGTGGGGGGCGTGCTGAAAACATACCGCTGGGCTGGGGGAGGTTGATGCTGTAGGTGATGTGGATGGCGATGTAGATGAGCCTGCATAGATTCACACGCTCGTGTGAAAACCTATATCATGAGACTCGACGGCAGAGTTGAACCGTCCGATGGCGGGCTGGCTCGATGGTCTACAGGTTTCCAGGTATTGGGCTTATGTGCCGCGAGTAAACCCACGTCTAAACGTCAAGATAGAAATACTTGAACAAATAATATCATTGAGGGCTGTAACACTGAGGTTAGTAGCGAGTGGGAGGCTGTCCATGTCAGATGTCGGACGGAAGAAAAAGTACTTACTACAACAACGCTCACACAACTCCAGACTAGAACTGCTGATCAAACTGGTTTAATATTCCAATCCCTTGTTGTGAATGTCCAAACGTACCTGCAGGAGATTGCAGGAGGTTCCTGCGGCCGATTGCTTCGGCGGAGGCTAGCAGAGCCAGAGCCACCACCAAGAAGGCAAGGGATCCCGTCGATCGAGCCATATTTTCCCTGAAAGGAAAATACTGCTTGCTTAACATAAATGTGACGCGAGAGGACACGTTTCAAGCGTCTCGATGCCCAAGGCAACACAGGTGATATTTCCCAGCACCCCCAACAACGATGCCAGGTCACCGTTATGTGGCTTCTTGAATCATCTTAAAACATCGTTCCTACGATCTATTCATCAGTATGAACAGGAGAAATCGCTGAATGGCAGGTTGTCACTTCTCCGACAGATCGACATCTGATCAAGTCACCGATCGGCGGTCGCTTTGACTAGCTAGATTGACCGATGCCACTGTTGGTAATGTCGTTTCACGCAAGGCCATGTACAGACAGATTCGACCGGCTCTCTACACCCAGAGAGGATATGCCGGAATCAAGTACGTTTGTCAAATGTCTGACAACCGACAGCCCAAGACCATACCTTTGACTCCTCAGACGACCTCTGTTGATCCTTGCGGTCTCACCGTTGGGATTTCTAGCGTTCCTCGAAATTATGAATCAATTCCGGTATGACTTCTCAGCATAAAGTATTCCGGCATCCTTTAATTCAAGAGATGTTGAGGGTCTGATGTGGAGTGAAATAGCTCAACCTTGGGTGGGAAAAAGATACCCTCGGCTGCTGTCGGGTCGACAAGTGGCGCCACCCCCGCAGATTATTTCAAATCATGATGTTAGTGTCTGGGCCCGTGGCAGAAATTCCCGAAGTTGCACGGCAAGAGGAAAGTGCAACGCAGGTTTGCCACCTGGAGCTTTGATCCCTTATGAGGATTGAGAGTCATTGACATAATTTTAATTATGATGTGGCATGATGATATGTGATGAATGCAGCACTGGGACGTGAAATACAACTAAACTGTGCTTTGCCAACACACTCCAAGCGCCTTTCAGAACTCACAAACACAACCCAGGAACATTTGTCTGGCTTACAGTTGGGCAAGTCAAGGCATCAATCTGAGATGCATGACAGCCTCCAAGGAAACATGACTGCTTGGTGGGGCGATGTAGTGCTAAATCTTTTTGGCCAGAATTCTTGACCAAGTTGAACTCCAACAATGACAGTGCAACTTGTAGCGGGGCTACACTGGAAAGACTTTGCGCGCCAGCTGTGCATGGTACTTGGCCGGCACTCCTGCCTGCTCCAGCTGCTGCAGCTTCTGCTGTCTGATGCCCTGCAGTCCCCTCAAACCAACACCGTCAAGCAGACATCTGAGCATCCTATTTCAACTCCATACACAGACCAAGAAAGTGGAACTCTTCTGCGCCATGTTGCTTCTGAGCATGGGAGACTGAGAGATTTCCTTCAGACAGCAGCGGCAGCAGCGGGTTGAAACACCGGAGCTCATCGATGCCGCAGCAAATGACATTGGAATCAAAAATATTGTCAGGGCAAGATGCCCAGATCAAGATATGGATTGGCAGATTAGTATGGGCACCTCTATCAGTGCTTGGTGCAAGGCAGATGCTTCGCGCGCTCGAGCACCCTCTTGTCTGGCGGCCAATGCTTCTGCCTGCTTCCGCGCGGCTGCCGCCTGCATCTGCGAGCGCAGCTCCGCCGCATGGCGCAGCTTCGCGGCGGCTTCCTCCTCGGCCTGCGCGCGCATCCAAGCCATCGGCAACGTGCACACTTTGCTGCGTTCTGATACAAGCAATTTGGAATGTTCCCCAGACACGATGCTATGTAGGTTCCTGAGCAGACACTACTTGCCTGGCGTTGGCGAGCGATAACAGAATTAGCAGCCTCTGGTACAACCCGAGTGGCCTCTACACGCTTGGCACTGCGTGTACCTTTCAGCAATTCTCCCCTCTAGGACATCGTACTCGATCTTGTTATTCCTGAGTCTTTGCAACTCGATTCACCTGCCGTTGCCGAGCGGCGACGGCTGCGGCAGCCTCTGCCGCGACCCGGGCCGCCTCGGCGCGCTCGGCCTCGGCGGCGGCTGCCGCCGCTGCGGCCTTGCCGGCCGCCTGCGTGGCGCGCGCCTCGCGCAACTCCGCGGCGGCCGCAGCCGCGTTCTCCATGGCCGCTCGCTCCTGCTTCCGCCACGCCCTCTCCGCGGACTCCTGCCATCTGCGCGCCACATCACCAATTGCTGTCATCTGTTTTCCAGCTTCGCTGATTGACAATGCATGAAGGCAGCAAGTCTGCCAGGGCAAATGTCCCGGAAGCCTGTAATATAATCACAAGTTGATATTATAAACGCCCATACCGCACCTGAGGAGTACCCCCCATAAGATCCTCAGTCTGCAGTGTATTTAGCCCGGAACATCTCTGGAGAAAGATGGCCCTAGAAGTCTCACATAGATGTTACGGACTCGTCGTGCAGAAAAGAAGGCACCTTCGGGCGCGTAGCTCGTCGAGCTCGGACTGGCGGTCGTGCATGCGCTGCTGGGCCGCTCGCAGCCGCGCCGTCTCCACCTCTCGTTCCTGCGCTATCCGCGCCTTCTCCTCCGCTACTGCCTGCATATAAATTTTTAGGGTTTAGGAAGGGTTTCTAGCCCTAACCCTAAGAAAAATAAGATAATATAAAATACAGACGAGGCTTACACCGTAAACCCTCATATGTTCTGACCCCCTCACTTTGCGCACAACCTACAGGGTACCCGAGCTTTTCTTCCAGTGCCGCTTGGCTCGTCTAGGCAAGACACCAAGCTTCAAACCATGACTGCATTCCCGTTCATGCACCATGATCCCTCTGTTCAGCTTCTGTGCAGCAGTGGCCCACTCTTCCGAGGGCACACTGAAATGCAACATTCACATGTGCACCTCGCCCGCCATTTGCACTTGTCCTGATCTGCTTTTGTGACCCTCTGCAGTGGGATCATCCATCTGCATGTGTGAAAGTGCAGCCTGTGAAAAGCTTTTTCTGCAGGCCTTTCTGCTGAGGGCATGAAGGTGAGAGAGGCACTCATCGCAATGCCTCTCTGTGCTTCGTGCCTACCTTCGCTACCACTTATGCTCACTGTACTTCCCTTGGGCACTACCTGCTCGAGTGCTTTCGTCTTCATTTTGATATTTTAATATTTTTGTATCTTTTTTTCTAGGTTTAGGGTTAAGGCTACCTGCTCGCGCGCGGTCTTGTCCTGGAGGTACGCCGCGATACGGCGGTCCTCGGCCGCGCGCTCGGCTGCTTCGGCCTTCTTGCGCTCAAGCATCTCTGCGTTGCTGGCCGCCACCTGGCACCGCCACATGGGATGCTCAGTCACCCTCTCCTAACCTTGGCCAGAAGACCTGGCCCATCAGCGTGCTACTTTCCTGCCCTGATTCGCTGGGGGCTGAAATTATGGGCTCCACATCCCCCAGCGCTGCTGATGAAAGCCCCATGTGCAGTTGTGAGACAAAACAGGTTGGGTTGAAAAAATGCAATGGTGATTGGGCGCGATCAGTTGAACATTTGCTACATACCTGCTTCATGAGGGCGGCCGCGGCCGCGCGCTTCTCCGCGGCGGCCGCTGCTTCCTCACGCTTCAGCCGCTCCGCCTGCTGCGTCATATGCACCTTCTCCTGGAAGCCACAAGACTGGCAATTAACGCTTTCGACATACAAGTGCAGGGCATTGTCAAAAGTGGAAAAGTCATGTGGCAAAAGCAAGGGTGTTATCCCAAAGGATTTACCCTTCGCCAACCCCTCTTTTCCATGTTCACTTTCAACATTGCTTCAGATGGGTGCTTGCATGATACATGTATGTAAGCTCATCTTCACTGCTCAGCATTGCTTGAAATATTTCAGAGAACAGGCTTTGGTGCAAATTGCACCGTGCAATGCGGTGTTGACAGGAGGGCAAGACGCACCATCTCGCGGCGTTCCTCCTCCAGCAATGCGGCCAGTTCGCGCTCGGCCAGCTGCTCCGCTATCACCGCTGCGCCCCGCCGCCGCTCCGCTGCACTCGCCGCTTCCCTTTCCTGGATTATTTTCCATAGGATTTTTAGGGTTAACGTTATATTTTATAGGGTCAATTTAGGGTTTAAACCCTAAATAGTCGATCTCAGGAGGCAGAAGGACTTTTTGCTCCCTCCTCTGATGCAGATCATCAGTGCACATGGTCACTCGGTTGAGCAGTCTCGTACTGATAATATTGAGCTCCATGGTGCTCTGGGCCTGGGGCAGGAAGGCAGAACAGGCTGACAACAAGGCACTCAGCAAGGTTTAGGGTCATGAGAAGATTGTGAAACAGCGGTCGGGAAGACGTCTGAGAGGTCCAGCAGCGCACCTGCTGCAGTTTGAGAGCGCGCAAGCGCTCGGCCTCCATGGCCGCGTCTGCAGCGCGTTCCTCCTCTGCCGCCCGTCTCGCGCGTTCCCTCTTCTCTTCCACCTGCTGATCCCTGCACCGATGTTGACCACCCAATAAGCAGTGATACTCATCACATCCCTACCAGACCCGCATAACAGAGAAGCTGCCGCATGCAGTACCATGCCAGATTGTTGTGCAGAGGAACATTGCTGTGACGTTCATTATTGCTACTGCACTGTTCTCCAGAGGTTGTAGACTAGGTACATCCAACAGCACCCTCATGGCATTCCTCCATTCTTCACAATCTGGGCACTTTTTCCACCAGTCATACACCACTCGCTGCGACATGTCTCGATGAAACCTTTGATGCAGTTACAGCGCTTGGTGGCGCCACCACAGGATTATTTGCGGCTGAAGTTGACAGTCTATCTCTTGGCTGTGTGTAGAGAGTGGAGCAGCTGGAAAGTGCTCTACATGCAAGCCACCTGCTGATTGCCACACGGAATCAGCGGTACAAAGGGCTGCAGTGACAACAGGGCACCTCTGCACTTGCACACCTGATGGCCATGCACTTGCTGTAGAGGACCATCTGGCTCATGCGCTTCGCCTCATCCGTGGTTTCCAGCTGCGCGGCAGCTGCCTTGCTGCGCACCGCGTCGTCCGCCGCCGTCCGGAGGCGTTCCTCCTCGCTCGGCCCCTCAGCTCGCCGCCTTTCCTCCGCCAGCTGCACGCCAACAGTGCGAAGACCCCTTCTTTGTTCGCCCTTGTGAGACTCTGTGTGCTTGCACGGATTTTTCTTGTGCTCCCTCTGTTGCGGTTTGTGAGTCATGGGACGATCCGATCCGTATAGTCTACGCCATGAACTTCACACCATTTGTGTTTGCGATCAGATATAGATTGCAGGCCCGGTACATGTGCCTCTTCTCTTTTTTTGGGTTGTGGTCCTGAGTGCGTCTGTCGCCATGCACCCTCATGAGCCTGACTAAGCATGACAAAAGATATTTTTCGCCGGGGCAGTGGATACCTGCAACATATGGGCTTTGCGCTCCTCTGCTGCGGCCCGTTTGCGCTCCCGAGCGTCGGCCGCCGCGCGCCGCGCCGCAGCCGCCTCTGCAGCCGTCAGCACCGGCGCGCGCATGCGCTGGATATCGCTCCTGTACAATGACAGGCAGTTAGTCAGTCAATCACACCATTTTCAGCCACCTCGGGCTGATCAGATGTCTGACTGTGATCGTGAGAGTGAGCATGCAGCATCACGTCCATGTTTGCACATAGAAACTTGAAGATATTTACAAGATCATCCTGCCAAAACGTCAGACCTCCTTTAACCGCCAGATTCCCTATCCTAGGATAAATTGCAGTGCTCCTTTCCTGGAAAATTTATCCCTTAATATATAGAGAGAGCACCTTGATGAATGGCCAGGTGCAAGAAATTTGGTGTTTCAATAAGGACGTGGTGCTTGTGAACGTACTGCTTAAGGACCAATTCTTGGTGCGACACGTTTTGCGGTGCTGCAGACAATGTTCTGGGCGCCCCAGGCGATGCGCACGAGTTTCGCCTTGAGCCGAAAAGATTTTCATCGATGGAGCTACAGGGTCCTATCTTCCTGTACCTGTGACCGCATGAGTACTCCTCAATGGCCTGCACTGATGTGTTGATGAGTAGTCGGAATTGAGCGGGTTCTCGGTGGCATTCGGAGAACTCACGTTTTCTGGGAGCCTCTGCCTACACTGCCGCGCCCTCCCCTTTTTGAGCCCCGGCAAGAGTTCATGGTGTCACTGGAACTAATTAGAGTCTGGACTTGCTGTGTTCCTGCAAATTGCTCGCCCGCAGTCGCTAAATTTAGAGACTGGGAGACTCGCCGCTGAACCGAACCAGGTAAGCTTTAAGGCGAAGCTGCCTAGCAATAGCGATGATCCGAGACAAGTTGCCCCAGAAAAACCATGCGAAGGGTTGTAGTTCCCGCAGTCAAAATTTCCAAGAATCTCATCAATGTCGTATCCGGTTCTTCCCCTGCTTTGAGTCACAATAAGTGTGAACCACTGTCCGATCACGAGAGTTGAGGCTGCCAGGCTGGTGTGAACATCTTATATACTTCAGTCTTGATTTACGTTGTTACATCTGAGCTGCAG
Source organism: Coccomyxa sp. Obi (assembly GCA_020887355.1). Classification (NCBI taxonomy): domain Eukaryota; kingdom Viridiplantae; phylum Chlorophyta; class Trebouxiophyceae; family Coccomyxaceae; genus Coccomyxa; species Coccomyxa sp. Obi. The sequence goes on along the minus strand of AP024993.1, from coordinate 2,547,958 downwards.
AGAGCCACACAATTCGGCAATATCGCCAATAGATGATTCTGCACAAGGCACGATGTGCAGCAACATGCAGAACATGCAGCTTGTTGGCCAGGAAAGTCTTGCGAGGCAGTCATCCAGGAGCAGGGGTGCAACCTCACAATTAACTGCTATTGGCACCCGCTCCAGCAACCCAAAAGCGGCCTCCAGCCTTGCCTCGTCAAAGATCAGCCAGAAGCAGAGTGTGGACCACCAGAACGGCTGCGAGCTGTTGCCTCTTTGCTAGCACATCAGAAAATAATTTGGTTGCGTTGCCACCCGTACGCTGATGCCCTTGGGTCATACAGTTCGGACAGCGTTGTATCACAAATGTCACTATTCGGGAGCCACATTACTCTCGTTTTGCCAAAGCCCACTACCAAGTGTGGAACAGGCTGCTTGGGCAAGCTGCATGCCACAGTCTGCGGCTGCGGCTACTGCTGGTGCCAGCATCTGAGTGATCAGTTGGCGCTTCCCATGGGCATGTTGACAGCGGCCGATCTCCTACAGCCTGCCTCATGCCTGTCTCCTGATCAGGCCGGACACCCTACCCCCTGCTATGTGGCACATACACTTGCATGCTCTGTTCCAGTGCTGCAACTGGCACATGTGAGTGCAGGCATACGGTATGATTGATGACCTCATCAATTTGCAGCTGCGCATTTGGCTGTCTAGGTCAGACAAGTAATGCTGCACTGAGGCCGTCACGATTCAGGCCTTCTGCAGTTGCTTGTGGTCTTTGATAGCAGTTTGTCCTCAGTTACAAGGCTTGCTCACCACTTTGCAATCCAATGTACCTCACAGCAACTGAGCCACTGAAATTTCAGCATTTTCGCCACTGTTCCAAAACATGCAATGGCCTAGTCTGATGGCTTTCTCACCAAACCAGCTCTAGAATGTGTTCTATTGTCAAGATATGCTTGAAAGGAAAGCTGCAATATACCAGCTGGTTCAAATTAAGTACAATAAAGATATAATAAAGAGACTCAATGCAACATCAAGGGCGTGCAAGCACCAGAAGAGGAGCTACAGCTCAGCTCAGCACAACAGATCAGAATATAAATGCTACAAGTCCTGGCCCACGTGCACAACAGATCAGACACTAGATCTGTGGCAGTCTTCCTTTTCACCAACTTCACATGTCTCTAGCCTACATGACGTATAGCCAGATGAGCAAGAATTCCTACATTCTGAGCAAATCATGAAGTTTTGGAGCCGTAATCTAGAAGGGCCATTTGCATCTTACTTTACCTGTTGCAGGAAAGCATATCTCCAGGCCACTCCTCTCTGTTCATCCCACAACTGGTTTGACGACCTCCTTCAGAATGTCAGGGTCATAAAACTGGACCAGGTTGGGGGATTTCAGGCCATTGACCGCTGACAGCTTGGAGTCAAAGCGGTCGGAGAAGAAGAGCGAACACGATGGTGTGCCAGTTCCCGCCTTCTGGGTGAAATCAAAGCGCAGGCCGATGTTCGGGACATAGGTAGTCTGTGACTGCAAGCAAAAAAACACAACACCCTGTCAGAAGCAATCTTAGCAATTCCAGAAGCAATTCCAAAAGCATTTCTTGCAGATGCAGAAGCAGCAGCAACAACTCACACATGTTGATCATGATCTTGATGGCATACTGGTGCAAGAGCTTCAGGCTCAATATACGGCTTTTGCCGGGTTAAATGTTTCACTGAGCAAGCTGACTGTACAGAGAAGGAAGCTGAAATAAGCAAGAATGGAAAGCACCTTGGTGGTGAGTGTGACAGTAACAGCGGTGCCTGCTGGGTCGACGAAGCCGGGTTTGCCAATCATGGTGTCGAACATGAACGGTGGTGGCTGTGTGATTGTCTGGTCTTGCACAAGAAGCAGAGAAGAACGGAGGTATGTGTAGTTAGTGCCAGAGACAGCAATGTTCTTGATGACGTCTGCATACTTGGCGCCAAACGTGTAGGCAGCCGTGACAGTCCCGTTCTCATTTTGCTTCACCCTGCAATCAAGCCACATCTTCATTGAAGCCAGAAATGGACAAGAATGGGGCAGTCCAATACGAACACAGATGCACAACAGAAACATGCATAACAATGCACACCGCACCTTGCATCCCACGAGATCTTTTTGTCTGCAATGTACTCGACGACATGCTGGTTGAAATCTGCATTTGGATTACACACTGCCGACGTCTGCTGATTGACCTCCGAGCAATGCTCTGGGTCTGGATCTTGAACATTGCACTGCAGGTGCAAACATATATTCAGTGTAAACCAAGCGTGCTAATCATACTGAGTAGATTTCAAATGTCACACAATCGCACAACTCTTCAATGAAGAAAGCAGCTGTTGATAAGGGCACTCACTGGGAAAAAGGTGGACGTCTGGATCAGAGCAGCTGTGCTGTTATTCTGCATCAACAATGCAATGCCATCATTTGTCATCGGATAAAAATTTCAGATGCAATTGAAGAGCGAACGTGGGTGAAGCGCGTAAGCTAGCAACCTGCGCCAATATTTTCATATCCCAAGATTTGACTCACAGACGCAACCCCTAGACTTCAGAAGTCAACGTCAGGAGTCTCTGCGCTTGCCTTAATCACGACGTTAGTCGGAAGGATCGTTTTGACAGGCAATATAGTTTGCGCCTGCCCTGTGCTCATCATTGCCAGAAGCCCCATGAGGGCGAGGAAAGCGGCCATCGCTTCCTGCAACCAGCCGTCACGCTACAGTGTACGTTGAAAATGTCGGCTATCTACATATACACATTGAAAGCCTCATAAGGCAAATTTACATGCGGAAATCGCGCTTTAGACACCTGGGGTTGCAAACCGGGTAAGTGCGCACCATCGGGTTTGAAGGGTGCAGGTCAGGACGTCGTTGGACTCTGCCGAAAGGAGATCAACTTCTAGAACAATGAGCCCACAGCACAGCCTTTACGTTCTTAATATTGAAACTTGCCTGTCAATCTCGGTTTTGGGGACCAAATTGCCAATGGGGGTCCTTCAGGTACCGCCACGAGTTTGTTGGTACGGAAGGTACTGTGCGAGGCACGGCAGAGACATGAAGACTCGTCATTGACGAGGATAGCATGCAAACGCCACGAAATAAAATAAGTTAGAGAAAACCCAATGCTGTGCTCCAGAGCTCGCACAGGAGCCATCAACTTGTGGGAGTAGTTTCCACTTGAAGAGGGCTTGGCCATAAGAAGCAAGGAAGAACGGTTTTCTGGACGTGGCCATCATGGTGCTCCATATAGATACACTTACACATGCAAACAGGTAATACCCCAACAACATTTCCCATGCAGTGTCCCTTATTGTAATTATGTCTGCATTTCACGCCATCATGATCAGCTGATCAGCCACCGCGCCAGTATCCCAGGACTAGTCTGGCCCCGCCGGCGGGCCGGCCATGGGCCATGCCATGCCCAGTGGGCCAATGTGGAGCTTAGCTATTACCCTACCAGGCAACGGAGCCAAGCAATGCCTTGTAGGCATATACAATAACTTTGAGCACCCGATGAGATTGATAGCCCCGCAGCCGCCTGTTCAAGGGATGGGATGCTTCCTTAGTGCCCTCCCATGCATGCATGACAAGTCGTCATTGACAACCGTCCTTCAAGCGAAGTTCCCTTGAGTATACCTTCCATCATTCACCATCAGGTTCAGCAACCAAACTGCTTGTTCCATTTGATTGACCCTACCGGTACAGGTACAGGCACTGACATAAAAGCAGGGTGACTGCAGAGCTCTACTCGAGTACTACCGTAACGAGCGGCGCTCATCGAGCGCTTGCCAGGCAGTGCCCTTTAGGTAGCGCTACCAAATACCAAAATGAGCCAAATCAACAAGAGCAAGCTGCATCTGTCTGGCTCGCCTGTGTACAACACCAGCTGCAAGGTCAAACTTTTACTCTCGATCTCAAAGCCAGCCACTGCCTCTGTGCTAAATTTAGATGATGGACAGATGCGCCGTTGAACTGAGGAGTTTCCAGGCGAAGCTGCCCAACAGCCATCGCTGTCCCCTGAACACACGCAACAACAAATCCCAAGGGAGACACATTCCTTAGTGTTTCAGAGCAATTCAGGAATATCAAGTTATAGTCTTTTCAATCCGCAGCAACCTTTCGCGGCGCTAAGAGTCTGAACTTGGCAGAACACTGTTTCTCGAGGGGTTGCATAGCTACAGCGGTGTTAGTCTATTTGATATCTCATCAAGAACGATTCATCTTAAAGTGACACATCTGTGCTGTGAGGCAGACAGTCGCCTCGCTTCTGTTTTCGAATAGATAAGGACATCCCAGTCAGCAGAGCTGCCAGTACAGCTTTGGACACCGTAATACTTCCTTTGTCTGTGGGGCGTGCAGTTCACACAGTGCAGTTGAATCAGCAGTTGCTTGCACTTTTCTTCAAGCTTTGGCCGGCACACTCAGCCAGTGCAAGTTGCCTTGCAGCATCCTATTTCTAGCTTGACGCGCTCTCAAGCGGTCAATACCATGCCAATGTGCGGCTGTACTATCCAGGATTGTTGATTGAGAATCATGCAGACACGCAGCTCGATAGGGCAGCCCTCAGGACCCAGGCCTTCTGGCTTTAGAATCAGGGTCCAACAGGGACTCCTATTGGCACCCCCTGGCAGCAGGACCAGCGGCATCCAGCCCGTTTGTGGCCAAAGGCTAAGCAGACAAAGAGACCATCATGTCGTGAACTTCAGCAGCAGTGGCCCAGGTGCGCTCATGCCTACATCTTGGCTGCCTCTGACTACCGATGCTAGAGTTGCCTGATAGTGTCATTCAAGGAAATACCCTTCTAGCAGTCAAACGCAATGCTCTGCTCTCAATTCTAATAAGGCATACCCAAGTGCTTCCCTCAAGGTCATGGTGGCTTTCAGGGATAGGTCAGAGGAGAGCTTTCAACTCATTTTGACTCACTCTTTTCTCAGGTAGCGGATCAGAGTCGAGGCATTTCAGGTGGGTTCATGTCGGCACAGCGCAGAGGCGGCAGCGGCGAGTGGAAGCGCTGGAGAAGACCGATGATGGCGGCCTGGCAGAGGCGCTTCCAGCAGCAGCCGATGGCCTTGATGCAGAGATTCTGCGCCTCCTTATCCCTGCCACCCTGGCTGTGTTCCTCGACCCTGCCATGGCGCTCATCGACACAGGTGTGCACTCGCTCACTTTAGGCAGCGTTACCCAAATGGTGTATCACCTTTCAGGTCAGAAAGGCCCGTGCCCAACAAACACTTCAAAAGCGTCCGCAGCTGCCTTGGAAATAGGGTATCACTGTTGATCAGGGCGCTCCTCCTAAGCTCCTGATTCAGCATTTTCACCATCCAGTACTTGTGTAAGCCCAGGGCATCCAAAAGGCATGTCTTTGAAATTTGCAGTCAATGGTGCGTGCAGTCATTGTGGGGCGCTTGGGCATGCACCAGCTGGGAGCAGTGGGCCTGAGCAACATGGTCTTCTTCTTTGTCACCGTCTTCTTTTCCTTTCTGCTCGTCGTCACGACTCCGCGCGTCGCTGATGCTCTCGCGCTGAACAACCGCCGACAGGTGTGCGACGCAGCCTCCCATCAAATTCAAGAAGACACCTTTGGCCAGTGTGCCCTGGAAGCGCACACTCCAGAGGTTCCTGTCATCAACAGGTTAGCACAAGTGGGTGTTCACTTTCAACAGCACACTTGCAGGCATTGACAGAAAGCTTTCGTTTCACTCCTGGCAGGCGTCCACCGCATCAATACACAACCTCTGGATAGCCGGGATGATTGGAGCGGCGTTGACGGCGTTCCTTTGGTGCAATGCCCCCATGCTGATCAGGGGATTCAACCCGACCGCGCCCGTGGCCGCGCTCGCTGTCAAACACCTGCGCGTCCGTTCGCTGGCGTGCCCTGCTGCGCTGGTTCTGTTTGTTGCCAACGGCGCCTTCCGCGGCGCCCGCGACACCAAGTGAGCGCGCCAGATTGCCTGAATTGTAGGGTTTGGGGTTTTAATAATTTAAGGGTTTATTATGGCCGGATTGGCGCTGCTGTGTTGGTTCTGATCGCATCCACTCAGCCTGACAGACTGCAAGAATATGAGAAAGTGCTGAGATAGTGGGTGGCAGAGATAGGCAGTGAGTTGACAAATATGCCTCAGCTGGCTCCCAACAAGACTCTGGACATTTCTGATCAAAGCATCCATGTGCCCTTGTACGCATTGCATTGGTTGGAAATGAGGGAGTCATGCATGCATGCAACTTTTGACACCTCAGACCGGGCGTTGTGTTCACTGACAATGGCAATTCAGTGTACCCTTCTGGTTGTCTAATCCTAAGTGAGTGCACGGCACTGACAGGGCCATGTTAAGGTTTACATCTAAATGTTAACCCTAAACATAAAACCCTTGAAAAATAAAAGAAAAATAATAAAAAACGTGTTGCTGTTGTGACAGAACTCCTTTGGCGGCTGGGGTGGCGCAGAATTTTGTCAACCTGTCGTTGGATGTGCTGCTCGTTCTGGTGCTGGGAGTGGGCGTGGTGAGTCCTGCTCTAGTCAATCTGTAGAATAAGTGATCTATTTAGTTGTTTGCCTTGCGCAGTGCATTGATTGCTGTGTTAGTCGATAGGCATGCCGCCGTCTCTTACCGAGCCATTTATCGGTGTTCTGACATCGCTTCTGCACTGTGTGGTTCTTGCTACTTCAGCAGCATGTATGTCGCATCCAGACCTTGTCGCAAGTGGCCTGGATTCTAGCATATCATTTTGCTCAAGGCAAGCAGTCATTGAAAATGCTGAAATCGTGAGATTTGGAGGAATGCACCAAAGGTGCTGCTAGACGCACCTAGCTAATAAGGACTGAAAAACGTGTAAAATTCACAAATAATGGTAAGTCACCATAATATGATGAAATCATTGACAGATCAATGCTTGTTTCGGTGTGGCAGGCTGGGGCAGCCAGTGCAGCAACAGCAGCGCAGTACACAGGGGCAGCAGTCATGCTCTTCATGATGGCGCGCAAGGATCTCCTGAAGACGGCGGATATGGGATCGCTGCCGCCGGCCAAGCAGTGGGCCGACACGCTGAAACCCGGCGTTCCCTTCGCCTTCTGCATCGCCGCTGTAGTCACCGCGCTGCTAACCGCGACTAACCTGGCCACTGGTGCGCTGCGTTCCCTCCGCCATGTTCTGGAGCATGTACATATCGGCCCGAACTTAAATTTCTGATGCTCTATTTTGTGCAGAGTGTTCACTAACATTACTTCAGTTGAATACTTTGCATTTAAATTTGGCATTATATTCATTGCTTCTGGGCCATGCTGAAATGGAATAATAAGTCGTCATCTACTTAATTTTCATTATGGTAGCTCCATGAGTCAGCAAGTTGAGCACATTCCATAGAGATCTAGAACCATATTCTGATGATCAAGCGCTGCAGCAATTTGCATTGGTTTGTGTGCTTAGAACACCACGCCTGTTGTGTCACAGCTCTTGGGCCGGTGGCACTGGCAGCGCACACAATTGTGAAGCAGATTGTGGACTTTGCCATGGCCATCTTTGGCACCTTCTCCACTGTGGCACAGAGTCTGGTAGCCACCTGTCTCGGCAAGGTTTGTACCTCCTTTCTGCGTCCCATCTGTCTCCAAAGCAATCTCATGTTCAACCAATGATATTGCGCAGTACTGTGTTGATATGTTCGCTGAAGACCGTGACCATAAGGGGCTGAAGAGGGCAGTCAGTCGACAGTCTCTGTCAATTAGTCCCCCAATGGATCGGTAGAACCCATTTGAACTTCTGCAGGAAATTTGTTAATGTTCTTAGCTGTCGACTGTGCCTGTTATTACCTGTCCCGGTCCAGGAAACTGCTAGACATTTCCAAGGGCAGGCTCTTAGAGCAGGACATCGGCCCAGTTCTGTCGTGCGTACTGTGTTCTTTACATGCAAGCATGCATTGACAGGCATGTGTCCATGGTGTGGCGAGGAAATCACATTGCTGCAAGGCAGTTGTCAAGATGGCGTGAGGATCCAGGCCTAGAGCACCGCAACTACCTTGCAGCGATTGTGCTTTTCACGCCACGCCACGACAGCCGCCTGTCCAATGCACATTCCCATGTAAAGAAGACAGCAAGCATGTGACAATTTTCGATCCGTGCATGCCTATAGCGGACAGGCTTTTCTACTGTGACAGAGGGTTGATATGTGTTTGCACAGGAGGGCGACAAGGCGGAGGCGCCTGTCAACCCTTAATAATACCCTAAACCTGACCCCTAGATATAAACCCTAAAACCCCTAAAAAGTAAAGAGTTGAAATGGGTTGACACAGGGCGATAAGGCGGAGGCGCGGCGGTATGTGAAGCGGCTGCTGCAGATGGGCGTCAGCGTCGGCTGCCTCACCGCGACCGCCATCGTGCTCGGCCGCAATGTGCTGCCGACACTGTTCTCGCCCGACCCCACAGTCATTGCTGCTGCTGCAACTGCACTTCCTATAGTTGCTGCCAGCATGGTGCGGCCCCCTTTTAGTTTGTAGAAGGCACATGTAGCAGTGCAATCTCATTGGTTCCAGCCGTGCCTTTCTAAGTGGGTCCTCCAGGATTAGCTTATCCCCATGCCCTCATAAGATCTGAAGTCTGTGCATGTAGCCAATCTGAATACAGTCCTGCAATGGTGTGTTTCACTGCAGAAGCCACCTTGTGAGCGGCTTGCAGGCTGTGTTGCAAATGGTGAGCCGCAGATGAGCAGAACTGTGTGCCCCATTACAGTTGTCTGGGGAGTTGTCAAATATTTGAGGAGTATCTGCTTATAGTCCACGATAGCAGATGAGACATTTGAGATTAACTGACGCATGCGTTTGTGTGTGCTTGCAGCCGCTGGCGCCGTGCGCTCTTTCGCTGGAAGGGACAGTGTTGGGAGCGAGTCAGATCACTTGGGTGGGAGGGCGAACAGTGCTCTCAGCTGGGGCAGCTCTTGGTTTCTTTTCACAGGTCAGTTCCCGGGGCTGGGGCCTCCCCGGGGTGTGGGCTGGCATGGTGCTGCTGGTCATCTGCAACGCCCTCCTAGATGCATGGCTGCTGCTGTCGAAGCACTCCCCCATCGCCATCAAGGAGATCACCCAGTGAAAGCACTTCTGTTGAGGCGCTCCTCCTGAGAGGAACAGGAAGAGTCTGAGAGAGAGAGAGAGAGAGAGAGATGTGTTGTGGTTGGCGAGGAAAGGAAAAGTGAAGGGACACACCAACATCATGGCTATGATCTGCATATTGTTTAGAAAGCTAGGAATATTGGGAGAGCGTAGTGCCCTTTTAATCCTGAAGCTGTGTGGTGAGCGAGAGCTTGTTTTCTAGTGCATTTGAGGTGACTGATCGGCCCATGGAGCGTTGCAGCTGAAGGAATTTTGGGGCAGGGACACTTACAAGTAGACATATACGAAGAGAAGTAGCAAAGTGCTCGTTTCAAGTCAGTATGATCCTGACACGTGTCATGTAAACTGGCACACGGTCAAATGGATTGCATCGCATGCTCCGACGATGCCATTGACTCGCTGCGCTGCCCAACGTCGATTGCACGAAATCATACACAGGTTCTTTAAGTTCACTTGGATTTTAACTGCCCAGTAGATTTTCCTATTCCTAGCCGTGTAGGCCGTTAGTCTGGCGGCACTGATGATGAAAGTTGAGCACATGGAGCCGGCACAGAAGCTGACCTCAGCTGAGCCAATCGCCAGCTGGCATTGGGAAGCGAGAGCAAGGACGGGCCCGCCACCCAGAATTGCCACCTGACAACGATATATCGTTATAAGGACTCTCTAAGGCGGTTTTCACGACTGAGGTGGAAAAGATCTCCGGCACAGTCGTCCGAGCTTGCTGCAAATAAGCAGTTGAAGCAGGGAGCAGGAACAACATCTGCCTGTGGAGCTCAGGTCTCAGGTAAAGTGCTTAATCTGGATCCCTCATATTTGCTGATGAAATTACCAGCAACTCTGGTGCTTCCTGCTCTCCTTACTCCTTTACTGGAAGAGGCATCGGCCGGCTGGCTTATCCTTTTCGGCTACCATCCGCTCTGCTTCTCATCGTCGTCGGTGCTTTCATGTGTCAAGCGCTCCTTTGGAAAGCTCGGAAGGAAGGTTTTGTGAGAATCTTGCCTGAGAAAAAGCACTTTCATTCCAGCACGTTTCGACCGGAACGAAACCCTTCCTTGTCAGCGTCGTGGAAATACACCTGTTTTGGGAGGTGAATGCACTTGATCAACTGTCGTCCGGGTCATCTGGGCCATTCCGGTGACCCTGCGGTCATAGGGAATTATAAACAGGCACCACCTGCTGGGGTCGGGATCGATGCCTGCTCCTCCACCTCTCGCAGTACAACTGTCGCACGTGTCGTGCACCATCAGAGGTCCAGTGCTTCAGTGTGCGCTTTCCATAGGTTCTGAGGATATGGGGCAGAAGATTTTTGCGTGGACAGGGGTCATCACAGAGGCCATCCTCTTCTGGGTTTCACTGTAAGCAAGAGAAACACCACAGCAGGGCAGTTGATGATACTTGCTCTCTTTCGTTCAGGCAGAACTCGTGTCCTCTGGGTCATACATCCCTACTGAGAGCCTCAAGGAGCTTGCAACGAGCGATGGTTGCGCGTGTGACATTGGTGGCGCTGTTGGCGGCATGCCTGCTGGCCGCAGCGTGCAGCAGCGCAGCGGCCGAGGCGTCTGCCTCCCGCCGCATGCTGGTCAAGACATCCGCTCTGGGTGCGCAGGCTGAATATGTCTCCCAGGATGATCGGCAACTTATTGTCCTAAGAGACAACAAGTTGCAGCTGCAGTGGTGCAGCACCTCCTGCCTGAAATTTGGAGCAGAACATCTGGCCATGCACTCAATGACCTGAAGTTTATGCAACCGATGTGTCTGGAGGATTGCAATCAGTTATCTCATTAGCACCGTCAGCAGCCCTGCCTTACTGGCCAGACTGCTACATGTGGTGCTATGGCGCCAGTGCTGCTGGAGACAATCTTCACATGGACAGGAATGTATTGTGCAGGAGCTCGGAGTCTGCTGCAAGCCAACAACAACAACAATAACAACAACAACGGTGATTCTCTCTTCTGAAAACCCTCTGTCAAAAGTGAATCTCTCAAACCCTCTGTCAGAAGTGACTCTGTGCCTGGTTGCCTTGCTGACCTGGATTTATGGGTCCACCACCTTCCAGCCCCATATGCCACAGGCAGTAACCATAAACTTCAGGCATCAATGTTTGCATTTAAGTCTTCAATTGCGGTTGATGCTTATCAGTCATGGCATGATGCTAGACAGAGGATCAATATCGATCTTTGCCTGAGGCTTGCAAGGAAGCGGCTTACTGTGAACATCCTTTTGATATCTTTTGATCTTTTGAGACTGCTAGTAGTCTGACTTCTGCACTGGCTAGTGGATGCCTGTCGCTTTCTGTGCTCAATCTGTCTATTGTAATTTACAGAAAGGGAGAGAAGAGATGCTGACAATGGCGCTCATGTTTTGCAGGAGCGGGTGCCGCAAACAACAGTGAGTGTCCTGCGCTTGAAATGCACTGCTCAGTCTTAAATCCTCCCATCATTGCGTTGGACATGAGCCAGCCACTGCTCTGCTCTTCATAATCTGCTTCAAAGTGTCCCAAATATTTGATTGCAACGAACTTCTCGAAGCATCCCTGGACCTTAACTTGAGATTGGGAAAAGAGCTGTCTGCTTGCTGATTGCTCATGCTCATCCTGGATTTTGGTGTGTGCCTGTAGATAACAACAACAATAACAACGCCGCGGGCGCAGTTGCCAACAACAACAACAATAACAACAACAATGGGGGCGGCGCTGCAAGTCAGTCCCTTTTCTCTACTTCACCCTACTTTGTTGTTGCCTTGAGACACATCTTCTCTGTTGCCTTCATGCTATTGCAAGTGGCAGGGTCATTTTAGATGGAATTTGATGAGCACCCTCTGAAAAATCACTGCTGCCTCTCAAGTGTTCGGCTGCTCATGGTGACTTTTGAGCTTTCATTTGCAGACAACAACAATAACAACAACAACGGCGGTGCCAGAGCAGCAAACAGTGAGCTCCTCTGCTTCAAGTACACAAGCTTTTTCTTGAGTACTCAGATGTGCCATAGTATTTGGGGGGCCATATGGTTGCATATAGCAGCCACCATTCAGCTATCCATTTTTAGTCTGATGTTGATCACAAAGTTGCTCTCATTCAAATTGGATCATTGATGGGTGAAGCCACGAGAAGCTAGAGGGTGCACCTGTGTTGTACTGACCCTGGTTGGTTGTGTGTTTTCCAGACAACAATAACAACAACAATGGAGGTGGTGCAGCAAGTAAGTTCCCTTTCATGCTCCTTCCTTCTGATTATGAGAGATCTTTGACTACATGCATGTTTCCTTTGGCGGACAGCTGGGCACCTCTTGCAAGCTGACGTGACTTAACAAGTAGCTTTTCTTTCGGGTGCCTCTGCTATCTGTGCGCATCACCAAGGTCGACTAAAATCTGGGCTTTGTCCGCAGACAACAACAACAATAACAACAACAATGCGGGAGGGGCAGTTGCAGTCAACAACAACAACAATAATAACAACGCTGGTAGGACGATGCACAGCCTCTGCTCTAGGATTGATCCATGCTCGTCCTGTTCAGGCCAGCACTTGCTGCTTTGCTTCTCATGCCTCAATTATACCCTGCCGTTGCAGGCGGCGGCGTTGTAGTTGCAAACAACAACAACAATAACAATAACCAGGCTGCAGTCGGTGAGTATTGAGCCAAAACAAGTGCTGAAACAAACAGGCCCCAAGATCTCGACTTTTATCCATCCTGTTGTTAAGAAGCGCTGCCATCGTATTTTTGTGTTGGAGAGCCTGGAATCAATGCATATGCAACTGTGTGGATGTTTCAGAACTGCTCATGTCATTTACAAGAAAGCTCAGATTGCGAGCATGAAGATGTTGAAGGCTGAGTCAGCAGATGTGATTTGATGCCTGTGTATGCAGTGATCCCCACCTGTGACATCAACGGCCCCAACTGCTGTGCCGACCGGGTGAGTGGCTTCCTTTTCTCACTTTTTTCTGTTGAGGGTATGTATAAATTTTAGGGTTTAGGGGCAACATTAGGGTCCATATACTATCATGGCAAGCCGCCGAGCGTGCCGCTGTTTCAGAGTGCTGAGTTGCCGGCAGATCAGCACGATCAGCAAGAATTCTTGCTGATTGTGCAGCCCTGAAACTGGGGGGGGCTGCAACAAAAAAGCCCCTACGCATGAGCTGGCTGCTCGGCAGTGCTAATTGCCACTTTCTGTGAAAACGAGTGAACAACCACTGACTTGCCGTAGGACCTGGGCAAATAACACAATCTGCAGAGCCTGCTATACAGCAAAACATAATGTTCTCTGTCAGGCTCAGATGGGATGGAAAACAGCCCATGCAAGTGGCGCTGAAGCAGCATTTGCCTCTATGCTGGCATGCTGTTTCATCGCTGGCATCAGTGCAGTGCCACGCATATCGTTGCTGCTGTAATCCAAGAAGGGGCAAACCTCCTCGCACAGTACTATTTATATATTTTAGGGTTTTATGTGGGGTTGAGAATATAGGGTTTTATGTACCCCGACCCTCAATACTTCCTTGTGCAGGGCCTAAAAGACTGTAATCCAAGGCAGACATGTATTGTCATTTTAGGGTCTTAAATAGGGTTTAGAATATAGTGTTTTACTTACCCCTAGACCCTAATATTTCCCTGTGCAGGGCCTGAACAGCCGCCTGGTCCCGGTGAATTCTGACCAGACGCTGGACGCCATCGCGGTGTCCCAGTTCAATTCCATCCCCGGAGGCGGCGGTTTTACTGTCACCCCTACTGTCAACGGTACTCTCCCCCCCCGCTCTTTCAAGAGAAGTTTCCTCTCTAAATGATCCCTCCCTAAGAAAGATTGCTTCACATTCTTTTGGGTCTGCTGCATTGCCGATGTGTCAATGGTGGAGGTTGTCGGAGCTGCCCTTCTGCGAATGGCTAGCAGAAGTGTCGAGCGCTGTCGAAGGGCAGAATCACTGCCTTGACGGCTGCTATAACCCAAAAAATGGCGCGTAAAGACTGCTCCTGTGCCAAAGCTCGGGCTTGCATGCTATGTGTCACACTGCATGCATGCGCTTAGCTCTTTCCAAGGTCAGAGATATCAGGACACGGCAGAAGTGCAAGTGAATCTTCCCCACACACGCATTTAGGGCAATCTGCAGGACAGTCTTTCATGGGTTACTCTAACATCTCTATTTATCCATTGGAGTTATTTTGGATTTGTAAGTTACCCCCAAGCCTTAAACCTCTAAACCTCAGATTAAAACCTAGTCAAAAAATAAAACATGAGATAATGTTGGTGTGGTGGCAGGCGCGCTGGCCAACACGGGCTCCACATCGGTGCAGAGGGATGCCGCGGGTGCCGGGGATGCCTTCAGGAACGCCATCATAGCCCTGAACCGGCCTGCTTCCACACAAGGCGCGCAGTTTGTTTTCCGCCAGGGCTCCCAGGTCTGCCTGCCCAACACCTTCGGACCCCCCGTCGGTGCGCTCCCCCTCTGAACCCTGACCTATCTACCCTGAACCCTGAGCATTGACTTTCAATGTATTGTTGCAACCTACAGGCACTCTGGGATCTTGCCCAGGGTTATTTCCTGTTGCACTGCGCTCTTGTTTATATTTTGTTTTATGGTTGTTTTATGGCTGGTATTAGCATCCCCTCATGAGAATCTGCTTTGTCAACAATTCACAATGCGGAGGTGGATGTAATATTTAGGGTACAAACCCTAAAATAAATACCTCAATATCAATAAAATCCCTGAGACCCTGAAATATTGTCTTTGTGGGTGTGCAGCTACTGGAGGACAGGTCGGCGTCGCTGCACTCACTGGCGGCCCTGTCAACAACAACAACAATAACAACAACAATGGAGGTGATTATAGGGGTTAGGTTTTAGGGTCTAGGGTTAGGGTCTAGGGTTTCTGTCTCCTTCGTTCCCCTCTCAAACCAATGTCTGAGTTCCTTGTTCCTTGTTGGTCAACACGGCCACAAGACATTGAAGGACACATCACTCATCCTTGGTCTGCAGATGTTGTGCATTGTTTTATCCGAGTACAATTTAGCAGGATTCAACATAACTGGGAATCAGCTAACATGAATTCTCTCCTTTTTGCATCTGTTTTTCCAGCCCAGCTGTGGATGAAGGATTGACTGGTCAATGTCTTGATTA
Source organism: Coccomyxa sp. Obi (assembly GCA_020887355.1). Lineage (NCBI taxonomy): Eukaryota > Viridiplantae > Chlorophyta > Trebouxiophyceae > Coccomyxaceae > Coccomyxa > Coccomyxa sp. Obi. The sequence continues at coordinate 2,532,758 of AP024993.1, read as the reverse complement.
TACGAGTTGTTCTGTGGCATGCATGTCTCTATGAGAGAGCACATTTCTGTGTGCGAGATTTTGCTGCACAGCTCATGTGTTTATGTGTACTGCTGTATTAGCCTTGAGTGTCTAGTTGCTGTTCAGCTGATGAATTTTGGTGTGCACCGCAGGTGCTGTTGTTGTAGCAAATAACAACAACAACAATAATAATGGGGGTAGGCTTCCTCTCTTCCTGCATTATTGGCATTTTTGTAGAGTGTGTGTGGGCTCTGGTTGCGTTTCCTCTATGTCCAAGAGTCTTGCGTCCGGATTGGGAGCAGTAGCTTGCTTGTGTGCCAGATGGAAAGGCACTGGCCTCACAAATTTCTCGTCCTCTCTGCTAATCTCTCTTTGTTGTTGCTGAGATGTTCTGACCTGCTCAGTCGCTGTCAGCCTCTCTTATGCTGTACCAAGTAGCTGTTCTGAAGATCTGCAGTGATTTACAAATTTTCTAATGGTGCTTTTGTTGCAGGCGGGGGTGCAAACAACAACAATAACAACAACAATGGCGGTGTGTTTCCTTTTTTTCTGTGTTCCTTCTTCTTGCAGCAGCAGGATGGGGATAATCTAGCACTCCTTGCACATAATTTCTCAAAATTGGATCCCGCTGTCGTAGGTGTTTCTGATATTTGATGTGACGTGCAGGGGGCGGTGCCAACAACAACAACAATAACAACAATGGAGGCGGTATGTTCCTCACCCTCTCCATGCAGCAGATCACTTAATGGAACATCTCTTCCGGCAGACCAGTCCTGCTGGCAGAAATGGCTGTTGCTGTAGTCTTTCTGACTCTTCCTGGAGTTTGCAGGGGGCGCTAACAACAACAACAACAATAACAACGGCGGCAGCGCAGCAAGTGAGACCTTTTTCCTTTTTCATCCTACAAAGTTTTAAACTGCAACGCTGTAATCTGTGCAGCTCATCATGTGCTCTTGACTGCTGCGCTGCTTGCATGGTTTTGCATACATTGACGCAGCTTTTGTGTTCTTGCTCAGACAACAATAATAACAACAATAACAATGGTGGCGCAGCAAGTGAGACCTCCTGCCTTATCCGCCTTCCTTGTTTTTTCCTGCAGTGCTGCAACCTCTACAAGCTCATCATATGCCCTTTGAACGCTGTGTCATTATTCCTTGCATGTATTTGCAAACACTGACGCAGCCTCTGTGTTCTTGCTCAGACAACAACAACAATAACAATAACAACGGTGGTGGTGCAGCAAGTGAGATCTCCTGCCTTCTTCACTTCCCCCATTTTTGCGACCACCAGTGACATCTGTGCAGGCCCATTCTATGCTCTTTGATTGCTGTGCATGCATGCATATTTCAGCAAGTACTGATATGGCCGGTGTGTTCTTTGTGCAGACAACAACAACAATAACAACAACAATGGTGGTGGTGCCGCAAGTGAGGTTTCTTTGCCTTCTTGATGTCATTTTCAGCACCCATTGGAAATTCACAGGCTCATGCACTTTACCTGGGCAATTTTGCATTCTATGTTTGCAAAAGCTGACAGGGCCCTTTTTATGTGTTTCAGACAACAATAACAACAACAACAATGGCGGCAGAGGCGCAAGTACGTTCAACTCTCTGGACTGATGCCGTCTGTTGTGCGCTTTCAAGCTGCCTACTGTTTTTCATGCACTGTCTCTACCGCAACTAATGATGGCCTTTCTTTGTGTGCACAGACAACAACAATAACAATAACAACAATGGCGGCGGCGCAGCAAGTGCGGATCTCACACATTGTATGATGTTGATGCGATGCTGCAACCTGTTCAGGCTCAAGAAGCCAGCCTTTAAGGTTCCCTGAAAGTCACTTGCTTGTCTATTTTTTTGCGAGTGCTGACGGACTCTCATTGTGCACACAGACAACAACAACAATAACAACAATGGCGGGGGCGCAGCAAGTGAGTATTTCCATTTTCATATAATTTCCTGCATCTCTCTTACTATGTTTGCTTTTGAAAGCCCTATTTTTAAGCTTCTAAGCTGCGCATGCATTGGCGTTTTTTGCTGCTGCTGACTAGCTTTCAATGTGTGATTAGACAACAACAACAACAACAACAATAACAACAACGGCGGGGGCGCAGCAAGTGAGTGTTCTGCTTTCTCTGTTATCTTCTGCATGCTCAAGAAGCACTTCTTATGAGGTGCCTGTAGTTTGCATGCATGGCCCTTTCGAAATTGCTGATCAGATTTCTTTGTGTGTGATCAGACAACAACAATAACAACAACAACAATGGAGGCGCAGCAAGTGAGCAGTCTTGGTTTTCCTGTTGTCTTTTGCATGCTCGAGCTTCCTGTACTGTGCATGCATGGCTCTTTAGCAGTTGCTGACGGGGCATTTGTTGTGTTTACCAGACAACAACAACAATAACAACAACAATGGCGGGGCCACAGCCAGTGAGTTTCCACACTCTCTCTCTCTTAATTTCTGCTCCGCTACTGTCTGTGCAAGCTCATGAATGGCCCTTAGCAAGCTGCTTCAATCTTGCATGCAAGATTTATTTGGCAGGCGTTGACGGATTTTTTTGTGCGTTCAGACAACAACAACAACAATAACAACAATTCGGGATGAGAAGGAGGGGAAAGAGAAAGGAGGAAAGCAGGGGCGCCTGCATCATGTGTCAGATCCACTCACAACTCTTCGACCAACAGCCCCCATCATCGTGGCATTCAGGCAGATCGAGAGTTGATGCATTGCATGGGACCACAAGCGGCAGGCCGAGACTGCACATTGACAAGTATTGTTTACTTGAAGAAGACCGCAGAAGTAGATACTATGGACCGGCCGTGCACTGATCAGTTGGGACGACAACTGGTGGCAAGGATTGGTGGCCGGCTGTGCTATTTGCCTGACCTTCCATCGCACTTCTGTGTCCCTTCATGATGGCCAGCTGACATGGACTACATTGAATGCCTTAGGAGACATCTCAAGAAGCGTTCTTATTAGGATCGCTGCCACCTTGTGGTGCTGCTTTGCGGGTGCCTCCATTGATCCATAACTGAGAGCTTGCCGTGTGCATGCCATTCAATATATGATAATATGATGCCATAATGATTATCATTGCTGGCCAAAAAGAAGTAGGTGTGTGGGACTTTTGGTAGCCTGTGGCTCCTTCATTATCCAGCACTGAGTCTGCAAGGAATCATTTTACTGAGTTTTGAGTGTCAGCTTCTTTTCTGATGAATTGATTTGATGATTGTCTGGCAAGGGACTTTGCATGAAGACTATGCTTATGGCGCTTTGATCTCAATTATTGTTGGTTTTTTATCCCTATGATTGCATCATCTTTTGTCATTTGCCCTGTTTCTGTAACACCTTCGAAGTCACAGAAGCTCAAACACCAGCAGGAAAGCTGCTCTGACATTCCGTTGATCCCTCTGAAAACAATCCAGTGCAGTACAGGCGTTTGTCAAGAGGCACTCCTCCAATTCTTGGCGTGTGGTCTCATGCCTGTTGAGGTCTTGCATGCAAGAAGGTGCAGGTCTCTGTGCGTTCCCTCTCAACGATGTGGAGCAAGTTGCAGCGTGGCAGTGAAATTCTACAAAATCTCAGACCTTGATCCCTGGAAAGATGGCGTCTCTCAGCTTGCCTCTTCGCTCACTGCAGTGCGCAGCTGGAACACGAAGGCAAGGCAGGCCCGTGTTCATTCGTCGGGTGTCGACCGCTCGCTCTGTCATACCGGCAAGGGCGACAGCTCCCGATGCAGAGCATCGACAAGACGAGCGCTCGTCGGGAGTGCAGGGTGAATCTCCGCAGACGGAAAGGTGAAGTCATGGCTCGTGCCAGTGCGCAAGTCGTGCTGGCGATTATCATGCTTTGTCACCGCTTGTTTATGCGGACCCGACCCCGTTCGTGATGTCCAAAGATGGTCTGCACTTGATCTCCATGCGGACTTACTGATGCTAACACCTTGGAGTGTTTGTGTTTTAGGAGTAAGGTGGACGACGCGTCTGACGCTGCTACCCAACGAAGAAGGCGTGACAAGCCCCAGCAGGATTTGGTAAGCGCCACTGACGAGCTGGTTCAGGGGAAATGCCTGTAGCTGCTCCAGTTCTTGCTCTCTGTGAGACCAAAACGCATTCTGATGCCATCAGCACTGCAACTTTGTGTGCACCTTTGTGCGCTACATTTCACTGGCATGCACAAAGCCACATGAGTGCAGGCATGCACGGAAAATGCAGTCAGACTACGAAATTCTTTTTCTGATGCAGCCTTGATTTGATGCATGCAGGCAGCACAGATCGAGGCACGCGGTATTGCATGTGCACGGGAGCTATTACTCATCCAGGTTTGCAGCTTCACTCAGCACCATTCACCATATACCTCAAGCAACGCTTGCAATTGCTGGTCTGCTGTATCAGAAGTGTGTGGGGCCATGTCAAGGTCTCCATGGTTGGGAAAATGTGTACAGGGTGCACATCTGGCCGGCCATAAAGACCTTGTCAGACGTCCCACAACCACACTAAAATGGTAGTCAAAGCAGCAAGACTGATGTGGATGAATCATGAGGCCAAAGAATGCTACCTTGCCGTATGATAGCTCACATAATATTCATGTCATTTTTCTAAGCTTAGTGCTGCGTGTACTATGCTGCCAATGCAGTCGGTGGAGGATGTGGACACAGAGGGGGTCTTCAATGCAGTGGATTCCAACGGGAACGCCCTCATAGATCTGCGCGAACTCGCCAATGCGCTGTCCAAGTCAGTCCCCGGCAACTTCCCACCTTGTAATTTCAAATTTACAGAAAAATCGCATGACTGCGCAGGGCAAGCAGCAGTAGTGAAACATGTGACATGACAAATGTTTCCGGCCATGAAAAGGCGGAGAAAGGGGTCCTCAAAAGCCTCAAGATTGTGGATGTATCCATCCGGGTTGGTACAGCAGGAGTAGATTAGATTCTTTCATTGTACAAAGTGTGTACAAAGGAAAAGTTGATGGCTGTTACTTCCACTCACATGTCCGACCATGCTTTGGTGGCTCTCAAGGAGCACCTCCCAATCACCTGAGTCTGATCAGGACAGTCACAAGTTGTTGATGAGAGCCGGTGACCTGATATCTGTGTTGATGCAATTTGAGAGCGGTCCCACATTGCATGGGTACATAAATTTTGCCAGTCACTTTAAAGCCCATATGGTGCCACATGGGCGTCAAATTGACTGCGCATACCTATATGTCCATATTTGAAGGCACCACGGCAGTGAATGACACCTACACAGCACTGTCAGTGTTGCTGGATACTGCTTCTGAGCATTTCTGGACTTCTCTGTGTCGCCAGGTGGACGCTTCTGGTTGCCACTCCGGATGCGCCGCTCGGTGCTGCCAAGAACCTGGCGCTTGACCTCTACCTCATCTTCGGCGTGGACCCCCTGCAGTGAGTTTGCTGCCCTGTTCTGCCGAGACTTCTCTGCATTGTAGTGTGGTTGGCACAGCGACATGCTGCGTGAGTATGTGTGTCTACCTGTCACACATGCAGCAATGCAAACTAGTGGGCGTAAGCAGGGCCAGGTCTTCCTTCACATCAGGTTCAAGACATCAACAGTGGCTCTCTGGCATTGCATGCAGGTTGAATGTGGGTGCATCTGCTGGATGTGCAGGGGCTTTGATCAGGAGCAATTCAAGATGGTGCTGCAGAGCTGGTGCCTGTTCACGAAGATCAGTTTTGATGTCATGGCACGCTGGATGGAGACTGCCCTGGAGCTGGCTGACATCCAGCTCAGCCCCGAGGTAAGCCATTCAGCTTTTTCATGATGCCAACTTGACCTCTGGTCGGCACATTAAGGACGGTCCAGAATTTTCAAAAGGCGAGCCGAGCCCAGTATGGGGGAAGCGACGCTCAGGCTTTGCTCCAAACTTTGGACCTTTTCTCCCGCTCTAGCCTTCTCTCATAAAGCTGGCGATCCAACGGGGAATTGCGCGGTACACCCAAAATACATGCAGCAACTCCCTTCTATGCACCACAGTTCCTTATATCTGTGAATTTTGCGTGTCTTTTAGGATGTAGTGATTTTGAAACAATCAGTGAAAAAGATTGTCATTGCTTTTGCAGGACAAAATGGCAGCAGAGGAGCTGGACCACGCAATGAGCTCACCAGAGGCCATGGCAGCGGCGGTTGACGCACACAAAATCGACATGGTGTTCCACCTGTGGGATACCGACTCCGACGGCGTTGCCTCCCGCAAGAAGCTCACCCGCGCACTCACCTGGTACTACAGGCGCGCAACACTCTGTCACTGCTGAGTAACGGTTACAGCAGCTGTCCAAGAAGGACAGCATATGTGATTGGCGCCTTTTGCATGAGGGCGGCTCACATGTGCGCACCTGGTGAGTCAGGCACTGAGTGGTGGTCAGAACTGCCGTGTGTCAAAGCCAGCCATGCCATAGGTTCGTTAGTTGGCCGCAAACCGGTGAATTTTTTGGGAACCAGATTAGATGACCTGCTGTGCTATGAAGCAGCACATCACCCGCCATGATCGTGCTTTGAACGTTCCCATTTAGACATACCTCATCAGGAGCACCGAGTCACGTTTGAGAAAATCGTTATGCAGGAGTGGTAACCCTGGCCATCCCGTCCCAACCATCTTTTGCATCTCATATCGTTTCTCAGCTAAAATCTGAGCTGCTCAGCCCTAAAGGGAAGTGCTTGTTTTGGCTGGGTGCTTTCAAGGTAGGCAAGACTCAGTTCTGAGCGCCAATGTGATCTTCTAGGTGCTGTAGTGAACTCATCAGGGAAAAAGCTGCTGTGTTCACTTGAGCGCCTGAAGGGCTGCACTGGCGCCGGAAACTGAGTCTTGCGCTTGTCCTTGCAAGCTGATGTCACAGGTGCAGTACCAAATGGACTGGTTCAGATAACAACCTGGTACACTCCTGCTGCAGATGGTTTTGCTGGTCCGCAGACACCGGTCCACCACTTGAGGGATGCACAACACTGCAGATTTGTCATGTTGGCGCATGTTCTTGCAAACTGTGCAGGACCAGGTGAACTGGTTCAGAAAACAACCTGGTACACTCCTGCTGCAGATGCTTTTCCTGGTCCGCAGACACCGGTCCACCACTTGGGGGATGCACAACGCTGCACACTTGTCACACTTGTGCATGTGCTTGCAGGCTGCTGTCCCAGGTGCAGGAGGAGAGCAAGTCTGGCGGCGAGGGCGGCGGCCGGCGCACCGAAGTGATTGACTTCCTGGAGCGCGAACAGCGCCCCGGCCTGCCGGGTCTTGATCCGAGCGCTCGTGCAGCGCTTCTGCCAGCTCACTGGGCTGCCTGTCGCTGAGGTGCGCCGCCTGATGTCCATTTTACACTTTGTAGGTGGATTACAATTTTTATGTATTGTAGGTGAGAACCAACAAGATGATTACCTCGCTGTGATATTACAAGTCTTCTTCAATCTCTGCAAGTCTGACGGTAATACAAGTGGAGCATTGGTGCTAGACCATGAAGCCAGCACCAATCATGTCACAGATTGTCTATTTGCTGAGTGTCTTCACGGGGAAGAAGTCAGGGTTTTAGGGTTAGGGTTTAGGATGTTAGGGTTATACTGCTGATATTACACACTGCTGATATTCGCAGGTGTGCAACTTTTTGATGTCGGCAGCGCTGGAAGGGGGCGCTGCGCGGCTGGAGGCCATGGGCAATGCTGCGCCTGATGCACCTCCAGAGCCGGCAGACATTCAGGACATCATTGACGACATGCAGTCCGGGGACCAGCCTGAGCCTGAACAGGCGCAGCAGGAGAGCCACCCACCTGATCAGGCGCAGCCGGGGGAGAACCCGCCCGATCAGGCTCAGCAGGGGGGAACCCCGCCTAATCAGGTGCAGCACGGGGGGGATCCGCCCAAACAGGCAAATGCTGACGCTTCCTAGTGCGGCCGGCCACACCGAAGATGTCGAGTCTGGAGGAAATGCCGATCTGGGAAAAGGCTCGCCACCTGGTTAGGCAGGTTATATGGCAGCCCTTGTTGACATCATCTACAGTGTGAGTCCTTTGTGACATTGTTGGCTGTGGTATTGCCGCTAGGTGCGGCAGGAGATCCCACCTTGATGTGACTCACTGGGATTAGGCCAGTGCATGCATTGTGATATCATTCATGGAAGACGGTCCTGTCCTATGTTGATGTTTTACGGCACCACCACTTGCTCAGCCAAGGCCAAGGCAGTGAGCATTATGGAACAATGTCCATGAAAGTGAGTGATCGCATACTCTGACTTGGACGAAAAGTGTGAATTGATGCTGGAGATCCTCAAACTGATGCGCCTTGGGATGCCTTCAAGACCGTGGTATTCCTTGTGCATGGATCCTGTGCAAGATCATGCAGCTGCAAGCATTGAAACATTACAGCCAGTATTTTTTCCGCACTCTCATGGAGCTCAATGCAGCTGTGAAACCACATAGGTGTTGTCCCACTTTTCCTCCGCCATGCATGTACATCATGTGCATCATAACATTGTACTTTGGATCATGCTGCCTGGCTTTTTCATGCCATGGCTGGCGATGTAGCAACACAGATTATATGACCTCCTATGCATGTGTATGAGAAAATGCCATCTGCACGAAATGCCTGGTTTGGCCTCTGAATGTAACAGCAGACAGGTACCTCAAGCACACCAGGCTTAATAGATAGCCAGTTTGGTAGAACGTATTCAGCACACAGTTGTGTCACATACGATTGCTGAGGCAGCCCCTTCCCTTACTGGGCTCGCACATCCTTGCTTGTTTGCTCTGCACCTCATGACCTCAAGTGACTTCCGCCACCTTCCGGTGGAAAGTGACTAACCACTCATGTCCCCCATAACCTCAAAAGCGCTTATAGAGACAGTCAGTATCTTCAAAGCACATCAAGTAGTTCTTGGATACTTCAAACGAAGTTCTTCAACGACGATGGCTCAGTATGAGTGTCTGTGCTGTTTGATTGATTGTGTTCATCGTGGTCCCCAAGCGGATGAGCTGCTGAATCTTGGTCGTCCATGCAATTTACACAGGTATTAGCATGGGCTCGCTCGTAGAGATACGCCCAGGAAGGCGCATTTGGATTGAGGCTGGAAAAGCTCGAACTGACGCGCCTACGCATGTTTCCAATACCGTGGCAATTCTCGTGCACGGATCCTGTGCAAGATCAGAGCAGGTAATCGCATCTAAAGCCTTGAAGTTGTATTTCGTCACAAGTTCACGACATGAATCTAAGCATTCAGCGGGACAGGAAGGCATACATCTTGCTGTCTGCAGTATGCAGCTCAGATACCCGAGCTCCAGAAAATGGGCATAGCAACAGTGGCATTCGACTACTTGGGGTGCGGCAGGAGCGAGAAACCAGACGAGTTCACGGCATATGCAGCGCAAGAGCTGTACAAGGATCTAGTTGCAGTCTTCGATCGCTACTCCAAGGTGGAACTAAAAGCTCACCCATTCCAATCTAGATCTTCCTTCTTGACCGATGAGAATTTGCAAACTCACTGCAAATGTCTGACATTCACTTGCTGGTGCACGAGTAATATTGCCTGTGTAGAACAGGTGGATGTTGCTGTGTGCAGGGGTTTGCTCGAGCTGTGTTGGTGGGCCACAGCTACGGGTGCTACTTGGTGAACAAATTGGCCACAGAACAGCCTGACAGAGTGGCAGCAGTGGTCCTGATTGGGGCCGGCTATCCCACACCTGACTATGCCCGCATGCGCTGGATCTTCAACCTGCCTACCATTGTGAGTGCTCTGACCTGCAATAGGTTCCTCCTGCAAGTTGCCAGCATTGAGCCAAGTTGACATGTGCATCGTGCGGCACATTCTTTCTGGGCCCTTCTCAAGCAGGACATTGCATTTCTGGAAGCGAAGAGTCTTTGTCAAATGTGTCTCACAATGGTGCAAGGCGCCTCTTCGCCTCACAGCAGTAAATTTCTTTCTGGGTTAAGGAACTTGTTGGTGGTAGAGTAATACAAGGGACAATGGTGCTTGGTCAGGTGTTGGCCTGGATGCAGCCGTACTTGACAGACCAATTCATCAAGCTGGCATTCCACCCAGAGACCTTCAAGACCAACCCCCAGCTGATCGAGCTTGAAAGGGGCCGCTCCATGGAGAACCCACCCTACATGTTCAGGTTTGCCTTGCGCATCTTCCCGGTCTCGCTCTCCATCTGCAAGTACCACTCTCAACCAGTAAATGTCAACCCCTCTGTTGGGACACGTTCATGACTTTGAAAACATTGTGATGGGAACCACCTACCACTTCTAGTTCTCTGGTTCCGCGCCATGTGAGTTGGATGTATCAACGGGACAGCAGTAGGGACATCTATTGGTAATGATATCCGTGGTCTGCAGGGCGTTCCATCTGCAGGCAATTACATTGTTCAAGGATCCTGCAGAGGTGGACTCATGGCTGCGCTCCATCCGGGCTCCTGTACTGGTCGCAGCCGGTGACAAGGACTTCCTCACGCCCCTTGTAAGATTCTCTGTAGCTTCTCCATTGGCTGCTCTGCATGCAATGCATGCTGCTGGCGCTCTCAAGACATATCATGCTGGCAAAGTTTGGCGAGTATAATGAATCGACCTTATGCGATGGGATACTCATTGAGTCAAAAAATGGTTTTAAATGGAGACCATTGATTGGTGCATGTTCCCATATTGGAACATCCTGACTCTTAGAGGGGTGATCAGTGTGTGATGTTGGCATGGCATGCAATGCATGCGCATTTCTGGGAGGGAGCAAGGCACTGACGTACTGTGATGTATTGCCAGGATGGTATGGGCAAAAAGGTGGCCAGCCTGATCAAGGATGCTCGGATCGCAGAGATACCGCTTGGAGGTCATCAGGTGCGCTTTGAAAAGAAGCAAAGTCTCTGTGCATCATGCTCACAGTGTTGAAATAGATGCCTCATCTGTTGACCACCCGTACTCATGGGAGCTCGTCAGCTACCTGTTGAGGAGAAAAACATGTGTACTTTGGTGTGTGTTCTGATGAGTTTTGGCCTCTCTCTATGGTCAAAATTCTCAGATCAATAGACACAGCCATTCTATTCTGGCTCCTGCAAGGGCTTTCAGCATGGGAAAGCGCTTCCAGGAGCTCTGTTCTTTCTCTGTTGGGTCTACAGTGTGAGATGGTCCTCATGGCATGAGTGCTGTGGTGGTAGCTTCCTACTGTATTGTACTCCTGCTGGACGCAATTAGAATGGACCTGTACAGCACGAATGGACACAACTTGCTGACTGATGCCGAGCTCCCATCGCAGGTGCATGAAGAGCAGCCAGCAGCATTGAACGCCAAGATCGTTCAATTTTTGAATGATGCCCTCAGCGCTGGATAGCGTCGAGGATGTGGTAGGACTGATGCCAAGGTTCTGGGAACTCCAAAGAGGAGTTCAATGGAAACTTACAGCATTATCTATGCAGCATTTGGGTTGATAGTGATATTGACATACTTAAGAAAGTGCATCTCAATGTGGTGAAATTATGGCACTACACTACTACATCACTGGACTGGTCTACAGGAGACAAATGCAGTACAGATACGAGACACATAAATGTACTACTGCGGCTACAACTCAAGTGGAAGAGCCCACAGCTCAGTGCTACAATACAATATACTTATCAAGAATTGGGCAGTGCAAGTCTCCGCAGCTGAACATACTGCTCCAGCCTTTGTTGTGCATAGGAGTCGAAATCAAACCCGGGTACATTAGACGTGTAGGCCTGCACACATAGCACCAGAGTTGGATGTCTAACAGTGCGTTTCAGGCCTTCACAACAGACCAGCATCATGTTTGAAGAGTGCACAGACCAGACAGTTCTTGAGTAAGCTGAGCAAGCCAATTTTTCGTGGCACTGTCAGGAAAGCTCAGATGAAACCAGTGACCCTTGAATTAATTGTATGCAAAGAAAGGACTCGTTACCATACACACATGCAGAAGTACCAAGTCCACCTCGCACAGCTTTAGATGTCAAGTAAGTGTAAATAAGAACAATGAGACAAGGAACTGCACCTGTATGAGGCCCCAGAGGCCCCACAGGAGGTGAGAAATTGGAAGGTACGCCTGGGCAGCTGCCTTCAGGTTCTCCACAGCATCCTCCAGGGCAGCTTCCTGGCTGCTGCCAGCCAGAAGGCCCTTGCCACCCTGCAGCGCCAGCGCTGACTCCATGTACGCCCTCACAAACCGGTCCTGCCACATGACAACCCACCGAAGTCTTTACAGCATAGCTGTGGTAGGATTGAGCTCGCACTTGGTCAAGTTGCAGCAGTGCTGAGGCAATAAACGAGCCCTCAGCGCGTCTGAAGTAGCCCAGCAACTGCTTGCTATCACCATGCCACAATTCCTAGTGCTGCCGCGCCGGCAAAGATTACGAAGATATTTGCAGCAGCAGAAGACTGTTGACATGACAAGTGACTGAGATATTGTTGACAGTTACCTGTTGCCGCTCACATCAGCAGCCAAGCAAGCATCTTGGGTGACTCAAGCAAAGCTGCCAATTGGGAGTGCAAAAGGTGGCTCTCAGCTTGCAGACGGCTCTCTTTATGACTGTGCCCGCATTGTAGAAGATATAATAAAAGGAGCTGAGAGATGCCTCACCTGCTGCTGCTCGTCTGGCATGAGGGAGTAGTCCAGCAGGTGGGGTGTGTCGGTGTGATAGTCTGCTGCATACTCGCACCAGTGGTTGGCGATGTCAAACGCCACCGGATTTGGCCCTGCGTACTGCCACAAAGCAACGAGTGCCAGTTTAATACACCTGTTAGTTCACGGCATATTTTTGAAAAACCTTCGCCCTCCTAGACTGAGGATGGGAATCATTAAATCCATCTAGAAGGATTCAGAAAAAGTGCTCAGTACCTGCGCAGCTGGGGAGGCAGAAAGTCCTCAGCTGTGCTACATGGCTTGGCAAATTGCCTCTGACTTATCACGAGACCACTCACTCCGTGCGCGATGACAAGCAAGACAAGACAAAAGGGATCACCTCATAGTCGATGAGGCGCACAGAGAGGCGCTCCGAGCCAAAGGCGCGGCCGCTGCGCTCTGCATGCTCCCGCAGGTGCTGACTTGCCGCTGCGTCATCTGCTGGTGATGCCCCATCTGCGGCCGCCTGCGTCCCAACAGAACATTGACACACTCCAATAGCGCGATAAGCAACTGAGCGGGGTACCACGGCGAGGCACCCTCAGGTGATCTTTCACACCCTGAAAGCATCTGACCTTGCCGCTTGGTTGCCACTTACAAGTGGTAAATCAACTGGAGCCCCCTGCTATTATGCATTTTGAGGTGAGAGACAGACAGGCGCAGGTTAGAGGCCACACTTGGAAGGGGGAGTGAACACTGGCGGAACTGGACGCGCTGGGGCTGCTGCCGGCGGCATGCGCGCGGCCGACGCTGCTTTTGCGCTCGAATTCCGCGCCAGCGCGGGCCAGGAGGTCGGTGACAAGCTCGCCGTCGGACGTGCGCGGCTCCATCTCGCTCGGCGCAAAGCCCTTGAGCGCCGTTCGCAGCCGTTCCCTGCTACGCGGCGACATCCTGCATTACCAATAGAGCCAGGCTAAACATTGACAACTATCTGGGGTGCTGACAATCAAGATAAGGTACTTATCTCTGCTGGCGTTTGTAGTGTCCGTCATTCATCTGCTGAGTGACCTTCCAGAGTCAGGAACAGAAGCCTGTGCAGGTGTGCAGCCCTGCCTGTCAGAAGCAACAAGCCTGACACTTTCACAGCCGCTCCTTCTTGTACAGACCACTCCGCTAATGAAGGACACGAAGTACATGAAGGTTGCTAATCAGACTGATAAGTGATCTTGCACATATACAATGTGCACTTCCACAGTGAACTAATACTTGTGTGAAATTCATGGATAACGTCTTACCTTTCCTGATTAGTATCATTTAGTTGCTCAAATGCCATACATAGGATTCTTGAGTCGCATGTAAGCCCATATTGCGAGCATGTCATCACTGCAAGAAGCGAACACTCCTCCAAAAGCAGCCCCCTTGAGTGGACGGGTGGGAAGGTGAAGGAGGAGCCCACCCGTCCGGCTCGGGGGAGGACCCCCGGAGCCCACCGCGGCGGCCGGGGGTGGGGGAGGACCCCCGCAGCGCGCGCTCCACCGAGTGGTACGATCCAATGGAGTCCATGGACAGCGACCGGTGCGAGGCGGTGTGCAGCAGCATGTTGCCGTACTGCAGGTCATTGTGGCAGAAGCCAAGCAGACTGCTGTGGTTGGCGGTCAGAGCCTCCTCGAGCAATGAGATCTGCACCAGTTCAAACAGTCAGTCAGTCAATAACATCTTTCCAGCCACCAAGGGCTTATCAGATGTCTGACTGTGATCGTCAGCGTCAGCACACCCAGCATTGTATCCAAACACTCACAGAGAAACTTGGAGACATTCAAAAGCCACCAAACCTATGAGAGGCCGGAACAGGGCTGGCATGACAAACAGAGACAAGAGAAGCAGAAAATCGAACCCATTGGCAATCCTGGCATCAAAAGGTGCTGCACTTCTCTGCACCTGAACCTTTGTGCCCTCACCAGCCCTCTCTAGGTGCCTAAAGCAGGGTGTCGGCTCATGCGCCAGTAAAGTTGATTGCACCAGTGTATGTCTGATTTCACCTCGCCAAAAACATCATCAACGCCGAGCGCGCTCAGTTGCTGCGGTGTGTAGTATCTGGCCACTGAGCTGGCCCAGGACCGCAGCCGATCCCAGATGATGGGCCGAGGCGCCACCCCATCCCTGCAAGTGTATCAGGGACAGTGTATCCACCCGGTAACTCATACAACACAGTTTAAGTGGCACTCTGCCTTGCTTCGTGCATAGAGGAAAGTCCCTGAAGAAGCGCAATATCACTGTGCCAACCAAACTGTATGCTGCTCCCTCAACTCAAGGGATTGCAGACAGCCACTCCTCAAGGGATTGCTGTCCTTATCGGTCCTGAACAGACAACGCCAAATTATTCTACAAAGCACATCTGAGGACAACCTCCAAATGGAAGTCTGGAAGTGGAGCAGCAGATCAAGTCGGAGGGAAGGTGGCTTTGAGGACCACTCGAGCGACAAGACATCTTGAATGACAGCGACAAGACCATGCACTGAAGACCGCCAAGATTCATCAACCTTCTGCCCTGTTGCCCGGGAGATTCGGGGAAATTGGGCAAAATTTTCTGCAAACCCGCCTGGAAAGGATGAGGGGGCTGAAGTTGAAGCAGGCCATGGCGGTGGCGACGCAGAAGGCGATGGGGCGGCTGCGCATGTCGGCCGCTGTGATGGCCTGGTCCTGCAGGAATTCCTCCACCCGCCCATTCCTGAAATTTGCCTGTAAAACACACATGCGCACTTGCATTCTCAGCATGTCTTGAAGGTCCCCTGGACTGGCGGTGCAGGGTCACCTAACGGGCGTTCTTTTTTGCATCATGGGCAGGTGACTCATCCTTGCATGCAAAGATATTAGCCTGTCACCTCCCATTGCATTCATGTGAGCTGAGGCATCTTGCTCACAAAATTTTCTAGAGGGGCCAGTTGTGGGCAGGGTACATTGCTTTGTTCTGCATGCTTGCATTGTTACATGAGACTTGGGCAATTTTGTTGTGGTGCTTACCAGCAGTTTGGGGCCCAGCCCGACCTGTGCCACCCGTCTGAAAATGTCCTGCTCGGCATCCCGGCTGAACAGAGCATCATTTGTGCCAAAAATCCGCACCAGAACAAACTGCAAGTGGAAAGAACGGTGCTGGGGATGAATAACGTCTATAATTGGTAACGTGAGTCTCAATTGTGGCCAAGGACTCAGTCCAAAATACCCAAGGTGTCATGAGCAAGCTCTGACCTGATTTGTAACAAGGTTTTGGCACCGAAAGATTATGTTTGTCATGGCGCCCGAAATCTGCCATGGCTCCAAGTCGTCCTCTTCTGCCTGCAACGGATCATGACACGCCCAATCGCTATCGAGCAACGCTCTCCAATGGACTACCTTGTCAACACTTGTCCTGGGGAACAACATAGCCAGAGCCAGAACCAGATCCAATAAAGCTGAACCAAATGTGGCTCCATGTGTCTGCTGTACAGCCACCTTACTCACAAAGTTGCGTGATTACTGTCACGACGCGTGCCTGTACCTGATCCCAACCCTTGAGGTGTCGCAATATGGGGAGAAGAGCCTCAGCGGGGTACTCAAGCAGCAGTGGTACGTCCACTTCCTCGTCTATAACCAAATTGCTGGCCATCGCCCTACCGTTGAGGGCGATCGGGACTCCAAACAAGTGAAGGAAACTGGGGCTCTTCCAAGGGTAGCTGCCCAGCTGGACTTCGTAGGCGGCGTTCCTGCCGGTGTCGGAAGAAAAGCTTCCGAGACGGAGCAGGATGATTGCAAAAGGTCCCATGCGTTATATCAGCATGTAGCTGATATGTAGAAAATTCCTAAGAAGTCCAAAGTTTATGACTATGTTCTTTGGAGGGTGACATCCACACTTCTATTCGCCTGACAAAGCCGACGGCTGCACTTGCAGTCTGTTGCACCGTTTGTGAAATATACCTGTAAATGCTATTTGATCGTGTCAGATTATTGCTTTGGTTGCCGACTGTAAACAGCAAAGTACCAAGGAGATCCTGGGATAATTGGGCGTAGCTGCTGTAGATCGGACAGAGACCTGATGGCCAAAGAGGGGAAGAAAAGGAAGAGAACGGCTGACAACCCTCTGGCAGGGATGCAGGGATGGCAGAAGGTTGAGGTGGGCGACGAGCTGCTCATCGGCTCAGAGGAGGGAGGCTTCCTAGAGCTGGAGGAGTTCAAGCCAACTCCTGGAGCAATCATGGGACTGCCACAGCCCACCGAGCAACAGCTGACCGACACCGAGAAGAAGCAAGCTAGTCTCGACAAGAAGCCCAAGAAGAAGAAGAAGCTCGCGCCGAAGGAGGTTGACACTAAGGCAGCAAGGGGCACTGAAGACATGCAGCTGAGCACTGGCAGTGCTGGAGCCAGCGCAGGGGGTGAGCCAGTCAGCGATGACGTGGCGGCGCTGAAGGCACAGCTGGCGAAGCTGCAGGCAGAGAACGCTGCACTGAAGGAAGGCAACGCCCCCGGCAAGGCGCCCGACCCCAACAGCGCGCGCAGCGCCAAGCTGGCGGCCAAGCGCGCCAAGGCCAAGGAGATCCGGCAAGTCAAGAAGGAGGCCGCCAAAGCTCGGAAGCTGCGTGCAGCTGCCCGGTCAGCAGATGACGGTGCCGCCCTGCCGCACTTCTCTTGCAGCGCATGTGCCAAATTTGCAGAATCTAAAGTAGTATCACATCATATGCTGGATGCACGCCATCTGATGGTGCAGCTCCTGGCTTCTTATTAGGCCGGTAGTGGGTTGGCTGTGGCGTTACAGTGAGGCCATTGTTGCCATTGACCTCATTAGTACTTTGTGGGCAGCAAAGCCGCCATGCCCTGCTAATGCTTTTGCTTTCCCACCTACAGAGGAGCCAGTGGGTCCAAAGAAGAAGAAAGCGAAGGCTGAGGCTGCGACAGCACCTGCAAAACCCAAGTCCATGCTGGGGACATCTGGAGCGCCAGCCGTGGACATGGCAGCATGGGAGGGCCTGGGGCTAGGGCCAGGGGTGCTCAATGCGATTGCTCACCTAGGTTTTGCAGAGCCGACCCCCATCCAGCGCGAGTGCCTGCTGCCGGCCATCCGCGACCGCCGCGATGTCATTGGCGCGGCGCAAACGGTGTGTGCATGCACACATACCTGCATTTATTTGATTTTTCTTCCTTCCTGATTTTCATGTGTTGGCACATGCCAATTATGTTTGTCATTGTGGTGTCTTTGTGCGTGCAGAAAGCACCAGAGGTGTGCAACAGCATCAGCACTGTATGTCTCCTTGACAATAATATCCAATTGTTGCAAATGCATCAGGAGCACTTGGACTACCAGTGCTGCTCATGCATGGGCAGAGCAAGTTCAGAAATATATTGGGAGGGCTTTGGTGATGTTTCATGCTGGGTTGTCGTGCAGGGCTCTGGCAAAACGCTGGCCTTCGGGCTGCCCATCCTGCAGCTGCTGCTGGATGAGCAGGCAGCCGAGGCGAGTGACTCACCAACCGCCCAGAAGGGTGGATCTGTTCCCTCTGGCGGAGAGGCAGAAGACATGGAAGGCGTGGAGGGGGGGACCGAGGGGGGTCCCAGCCAGCAGGGGAGAACGGGGAGGAGTGGGGGCCCCCTGAGAGCACTCATCCTAGCGCCCACTCGCGAGCTGGCCATGCAGGCACAGGCTTTGACCCATTCTAGTCTTTCTGCGAAGGACGCGCTTCCCGTTGTTGTTTCTGCTGCGCAGCTGACAGCATGCTTGTCATGGCAAGGCGTTGCTTTACTTGCATGACGAGGCGTTCCTACTTTGATATCTGCTTGGATTCTTTGGACGTCGCGGCAGGGGCCATTGAGGTCTAATGCTGGTTTTATGCCAGTATGAAGTATTCAGTTCTGTTTCTTCTGAATTCTGTTGTTTGAGATCTGTCGTCTTAAAACTGCATAAGCTGGTCTGAAGAGGTTGGACATAGACCAAATAGGGCTAATATGCTGGTAGTGTTGCCCTGCGCCAAGAGCAATTCTGGCAAGGGCAGTTTAATCATGGTTTGATGGGGTGCAAGGGTGAGTCCCAAGAACATCCATTATGGTTGCAGGTGTCTGAGCACTTGCAGGCGGTGGCAAAGCCGCTGGGGGTGTGGGTGGCGCCCATAGTGGGGGGCATCTCCCCACCGAAGCAGGCGCGCCTGCTCGGCCGCCGACCCGCCATCGTAGTCGCCACTCCTGGTGCGTATTTCTGTGCAGGGTTTAGGGTTGATTTTCAAAGTTTTTAGGGTAAGTTTTAGGGTTTAGGGGTTTACAGATCCTGTATACCTAGGGTTTTTGGCGAGCGTCGAGCACCTCCCACCAGTTCAGATGGTCCCCATGTTAGTGGCAACACTGAGTGTTTGCTGCCCGGCAGCTTTTAGAGTTCCCTGACTGGTTGCCACCTGTCTCGTTTTCTTTGCCATGCGTCTGGCACAGCCTGGTAGTTTTGCCATGCGCCTGGCACAGCCTGGTAGTTTTGCCATGCACCTGGCACAGCCTGGTAGTTTGCCATACGCCAGGAGAATAGCGTAGAGGCGAAACAGGTGGCGCTCTCTCAGGGCACTCTGAAAATCGAGCGCTCTGTGTTGCCTTGACAAGGGCTGCTGAACTGGCCAGCAACTGAAGTGCTGTGCTGGCAGCCACTAAGCGTTTGCTAGCGCCCCTTGGCGGTTGCCGCAGAGGCGCTGATGAAATAGTGGCCGCTCTGTGTTGCACTGCGTTGGTTGTCCCATGATTGCCCGTTCAGTGTCAGAGGGTGTGTGAAGAAAGGAACAATATGTTTGCTGTATTAAGGGCTTGCATTGCAGAGGTCTTTTAATCTACTTCGGTATGGATCGTATTAAAAATCGCATTATGATCCTAAACCCTGGGAACCCTCATTACAAAAAAGTTGTTATAGGGTGTGTGTGCCAACATGCAGGGCGGTTGTGGGAGCTGATGCGACTGGGCGAGCCTCACTTGGCGGACCTCACAGGGCTGTCCTTCCTGGTGCTGGATGAGGCCGACCGCATGGTCCAGCAGGGCCATTTCCAGGTGCGCCCCGCCTCAATACTGATCAAGGCAGGATTGCAACCAGAGCCTCTGCACAAGTGGCCTCTCAAGGTGCAATTGACACACCTTTCAGCGTCCTCCTTGCCGTACATCGGCCCGTTTAATTTCGAGGGCAACTGCTCATCCTGACCTTTCCATAGGCATTTCCAGGGTGGGCTCCAGACAAGTGGATGTGGACATGGCTCCTCTTTATATGGTCCTCAGTGATTTCATCAGGAGGGTATGCAGATGCAGCCGATGTGACTTGTGCTGCTGCCAGAGCCTTGAAGGCCAGTTGCCTGGTTTGTGCTTGGAGGCACGGACCACATCTTCACATATGCTTCCGAGGTGCAGCGGAAACTTCTTCGCATTATACAGACAAGGTAAGGTCCACTAAACTGTCGCTGAGCATGATCGTGTAGTGGTGAGTTCAATGCTGGAACTTCACAGGAGCTGGCAAATATTTTGGAGTATCTGGAGAGTCAGAGGGCGGGGGGCAATGAGAGCTACGAGGACGCTCCAACTGCTGACAGGGACGCGGACGACATGACTGAGGATGCAGATGAGGAGGCAGGTGGGCAGGAATTGTTTCTCAGACACTTTGCTCCATGCCACTTAAGTGGGGATACTTTGTATAAATCCCTAAAACCACCAGTGCATGTAGGGGGAAAATAAATACTATAAAGGCCCTTTACCCTATCCTTAAGTCCTGAACCCTAACCCCCAAATTCAACAACCCTCAGTCAAGTGTTTGAGAAATGTTTCTGGGAGGCAGGTGGAAAGGCGTCGGCCCAGCGCAGGGCTGGACTGCTGCAGACATTTGTGTTCTCTGCCACGCTCACGCTGCCTCAGGAGCTGCGCAAGCGCTTGCGGAGAGGTTTGCCCTTCTCTTTTCGGCATAATGACCAAGATGTGTGCACATGGGTACAATAGCCTGCTCCAAGTGGATGAGTGGAGGACCCTCGCTTGACGGACCCATTTGCCATGGATAACAAAGTTGTTCAGATCGACAATTGGGTCGTCTCCGCCCACCAGAGAGTTCATGTGTGGGTTGTAAAGAGACACATGAAGTTCGGATCCAGGATCTTTACGACCCACACATGATGTCCCTGGTGAGTAAACACGACCTGATGGCCAACCTGAACCACCTTCGTCATAGATGGCTAAGGGCCTGTCAAGCGTGGTTTCCCCACTCAGCACGCAGGCCGTTGACCCATCATGATGATGAGGCTCTCGAGCAATGGTTTTTAGATCGCCACTCTGGTGACACCATTACTTGCATTGCTGCCATGACCTGTGAGCTAAGATGATTCAGTCGTTGATGATGGTTCGCTGAGAGAGGAAAGTGCCCAATTTTAAGGAAGCTGAAGGGGTGCCTTCTTTTGTGCGCCATTGCAATGTTGGCATGCTTGATTGTTTGCGTGTAATCGCTAGTAATCGGCATGCATGCGCCTGATTCATGCACACAGCCTACGGGCCTTCATGTTCAGTTTGAAAAGGGGGTGTACACCGCTCTGCAGGCGGTGGGGCGAGCGGTAGTGCAACACTGGAGACCTTGATGGACAAGATGCCATTTCGGCCCAAACCCAAGGTCGTGGACCTCACCAGCGACCGCAAGCTAGCCGACAAGGTGCTCTTGGACAATCCTGCATGCAGATTCCTTCTTCTCAGTTTTATTCTTGCTGCCTCCTCCTGCCTTCTTCATCTACCTCCATATGTACTGCAACCTGCTTGCCGCACCTGTCTTATATGTGAATCCCAGGTAGAATGCAAGGGCGCCTTCAGGCGAAGCTGCAGGGAAACTAGTGGCGCAGCTATAGTTATGACGCATGTGATGGCCATGGAGACTGCGCAAGAGCCTCCTACCTCTGCCTGGTCTTCTACTCTTGTGCTGCCTGACTCAATAACTCACTGTCCCTGATCATGTGCAGGTGGTGGAGGCATGCGTGCACTGCAGCGAGGAAGAGCGGGACGAGGTGCTGTACTACATGCTGGCCGCGCACCCCGGGCGCACTCTGGTCTTTGTCAATGCAGTCTCGACTGCCCGCCGTGTCGCTGCACTGCTGCGCATCTTGCAGATGCCCTCGGCTGCCCTGCATGCCGGTATGGGTGGCACCTCACAACAAAGAGTCTTGTGTTCCAAAGTTTTCAAAGAGAATCCTGCATCGTGTCAGCCTCGACGGCTAGAGTGAAAAGCCCATTCACCCAGTATTGGAAAGGTTGACTGATTTAATAAAGGGGTGAGGTCCCTCCTGTGTGACTTGAAAGGTTTAAAGTGAAAGCATGAGTCCTGCATCATCATGCAGCACATGACAACACATGAGCATCTGCCGGAAGCTACAAATTGCAGCTAGCAATTTATTTCCATCCCTCACACAGTACGCAACCATCACCTTGTAAGCAGTTGTGAAAAGGTCACGTGAACATGGGCCAATCGTGTATCAAGGCCGTATTATTATTATTATTATTATTATTATTATTATTATTATTATTATTATTATTATTATTATTATTATTATTATTATTATTATTATTATTATTATTATTACACACTTTTCCAGCCGAAGAAGGCTAGGTGCGTTTCAGCAGCACTGCAATAGACGTCTGCCATGATATAATATCTTGACATATGGGGCCGTATGCAGCTGATAATAACCCCCCATGCAGCTGATAATAATCCCCCATGCAGGCATGCAGCAGCGCGCTCGCCTGAAGGCCCTGGAGCGCTTCCGCACCACCGACAACGCTGTCCTGGTAGCCAGTGATGTGGCTGCTCGTGGTCTCGACATACCGGTGCGCCCCTCGCCTCTCCCTCCGCTGTAACCTCAATTTTCACCAACCATGCTAGCATCCGTAGTACGGGACGTCTGCATGCTGAGCGAAGCAACTTGTGGTGAAGAGATTGTCTTTCTGCAGCATGAAGGCGTATAATTCCACATGCTGGAGTACTTCCCGGTGCTGCCAACAGTTCTAGGAGATCGCATGGTGGGTGATCGGACTGCTAGTTTCTTGCGATGATGTGTGATGGTACTGCCTGTTGTGAGCGCGCCAAGTTCGTTGAACAGGGGGTGCGCTGCGTGGTGCACTACCAGATTCCGGCCAGCGCGGACGTGTATGTGCACCGCTGCGGCCGCACCGCGCGCGCCGCACAGGACGGCCTGGCCGTCGCGCTTGTGACACCCCGCGAGGCCCCACGCTTCACCGCACTGCTTCGGGTGGGCTCCCTCAGATCCCCCCTCCCAGAGACAGTCCCACCATTGTAAGGATGGGAAGACTCCAACTGTATTGTATTGTGAGGCCATGACTTGCCTTGTCAAAGTCTTCCCTTCTCGGTGTTGGCGCCCCCGCCAACTCTTGTCACCCAGCTTGGGCGAGATCGCGTTCATTGCGATCATGTTCAAAAGCAAATGCAGCTGCATGCATGTTCCCCAAGGGAGAGCTGGCATTTGTGTCAGTCAGACTTAGTAAACAAGAAACTCAGTCGTCACTGGTGGTTGATCAGGATGGCTCGCCAGGAGCACTACTGGAACGTCCAGACCAGGCACAAACTAGTAAAGCGCACATCCTCTCAATCCAAGGCTTGGCGCCTTCATTTCCTGTGTCATGCCTGATCAGGCGCTGGAGCGGGGGGCCCCACCGCAGTTCCCCCTGGACCCCTCGCTGCTGCCGGCCTGCCGCGCGCGCGTCCGCCTCGCGCTGCGGCTGGACACGCAGCTCCGCAGCAAATCGAAATCCGGTGCGGAGGCCGCGTGGCTGCGCGCGAATGCCGAGGCGGCCGGCATCCAGCTCAGCGATGACGAGGACGCTGACGAGGACGCCGGCCGCGCCCGGACGCGCGGCAGTGGCGGCTCCGGTGACGGCTCCTCCGCGGACGAGATACAAAAGGTGGGCCCCTGTTTTTGTGCAGGATTTGATCAATGGAATGTCAGAGGGTGCTCATCTCATGCTGCGCTCTGCACTCACTTCAGGACAGCTCATTTTGTCTCCCTTGCGATTAAATCAGGCTAACGCGTGGAACAAATTAAGTTCTTCCTGCCATAGCGCAGGCCGAAGATTTTGTGTTCACCAAAACCCCTGAAAAGCTCAAATTTTGTTCTCGTATCCCTTAAGCTGAGGGGTCTTGTGGGGTGTTGGTCATGCAGGAGCTGCAAGCACTGCTGGCGCAGCCGTTGCAGGCCAAGTTCAGCCGCAAGTTCTTCACAGGCGTTCCCTCCGCCTCCCTCGCGGCCTCTGGCGGTGGTGTTTCCTCCACTGCGGTACCAGAAAGTGCCGCGGTGGTTTCTGCCAGCGAAGAAGCTGCCCCATCGAACCACAAGGGCGACTCTGAGCCTGCACAGCCTGCGATGGCCAGCACAGTGGCTGATAGTGTGAAGCTGGCTCAGCAGCTGGAGGACAGCCGCACTGCTGCAAAGGTGAGAGCAGCCAGGCTCAAAAGCCATTATATAATTAAGTGATTAAAACGAAAATGGAGAACTGGTGGAGAAAATGCAAAAATTGAGATGAATGGAGGGCTGCCATAAAGGTGCTGCTAGACGTACCTAGTCCATAAGTACTGGAAAACGTGTAATAATAATAATAATTTAACACGAATGGTCTCATCTAGAGACTTAGACCAGTATGCGAGCAATCTGGCCAGTGCACATGCTGGGAGAACTTTCTATAGATTATGGAGGATATCTGTTGCTATCCGCGGTTGCCTCTTCCAGCAGCTGTTGTGCGGCAGACTTTCTACGGTGTATCCACACAGCATGCAGCAGTGCCTCATGATGTTTCACACTCACAGACTCCTCTTTTGCCGGGTCAGGAGAAGCAAGCAGCGAAGAAGAAGGGGCAAGGGAAAAGCGGGGCCAAAACAGGCGCAGCCAAACCAGGCGCAGCAGCAAAGACCAAGCGCGAGCTGGAGGCGGCAGCACTGGCGGCTGCAATGGAGCGACGGGAGAAGAAGCGCGCGCGGGGGCGTTCCCTCATCGTGGCGTCCCCGGCAGCTGCCGCAGCCGCGTTTGGCCGCGCGACCGGCAACCAGGATGCCCTGGCTGCGCTGCGATCGCACGCTGCCAAAAAGTAGCTGGAAGTACCAGCAGACACGCTGAATGGATTCTTTTTTGTCCCGTACCTAGAATGCCTGGGTGGAACAGCCTGGCTGGTGCTGCAGCTGTGCTGATCGATTGAGGTTTGGTTGTCGTAAGGGCCTGTGAGACAGAAGCTGTGAGAAGATATCAGCCTGAGCTTCCTGATCACACCTGGTGCAGTTGTCCCATTCCTGTGGCCCCAAATTTCTTCGGACGTGTCCTTGGAATCACAATGCTGCCCGCATTGTGTTCACACATGCATTTTAGGAACCTGCAGTGCAGTGGGGACAGTTTACACATGTTCGTCCTTCGCTCAAAACTCAAGAGATGTTGGTCAATTGTGTTGGCATGGCCAGTGTTTGTCCTCACCAGCAGGAAGCCTGCCCAGAATAGTGTGGAATAATATGTACTGTAGCACAAAAGCCTGAAGAGAAGAGAAGGGCAAGTACTACACTTCTGAGAGCCTTCTCTGTATATGTAGCTTACAGTCATGGGTACAGGATTGCTCTCAAGCACATGTCACCCCAGGGCCTGGCTTTTGCACCATTCTTATTATCTTTATACAGTGCATCGGCTTAATATCATACTTGGGGCAACAAGTCTGCACAAGCATGCCATGATCATGAGCAGTCCTTGACAATTTGTCAATGACAATGTTATGGGCATCAAGGATTCAATGCATATGATATTACAGGCCTACTGGACACCCAGGACCGTGCTGAGCGCCTGCGCCAACGCAGCCTTCATCTGTTCCCTGTCCAGTGCACTCTCCACGTCTATCTCTTGCACCTCATTCCTGGCCCTGGCCAGCAGAGTGTACCTCTTCATCTCGCCTTCTGTATCTGTGCTATCTGTCTCCTCATCCACCTTTGCCATGAACACCTGATCACAGGGCGGCTTCCCTCAAACCAAGCAAGAGACCATGCAAGATACAACTCTGCACGACATGACAAGTATCTTTCTCTGTGAAGTTCTAGGGAGCTTCTGGCATCCAGTTCCTGTACTCCTGTGCACACTGGTAGTCAACTGCCTGTCTTCACACCTCGAAGCTTAGCGCTACAATGCAGTCGACTGAGACGTCCATGAGAGTGTTACATGGGTCCATTTCACCATATTCAGAAGAAGGACAGACTGAGCTACCCATACAGAAGAGACGCCTTCCTCAAGACCAGGAAACCTGCATGGTCAGATAACAGTATTCCCATACCTGCATGCTGTGGTAACAACCCTCCATCAAGTTTGGACAAGTACAGCATTGACAGAGTGTCACCTGGACCTCTGGTGAAAAGGCACGCCCCTGCAGACGCCTCCCAGGCTGCGCCTCTGTGATGGCACCCGCCAGCAGCAGCTCCCTGCACACCTCCATCGCCTCTGGCATGGCCTCTTCCCCCTGGTATAACAACACATGCATCACATTCAACCACACAATAGATCCTCAACATGATACACATGTACTGGAAGCGCACTGAAGGATTGGGGGCAGGTGCGCATGTTCATGACATTGTGTGGGACACGTCACGATATTGGTAATCTATATTTCAAATCTTCCAAGTGCTTGAAAACAGTAAAAAACAGAGCATGCCTCTCGCAGTGTCAAAACCAAGCATGAAACTCCTCAAGACCAGAAAGCCGGTCCATCGCTCACAAACACTCACATGCATGGTCCATCCAGCCAGCCAATGGCTGGTGAGGGAAGACACACCTCATCTGATGCTCCTCCCTCAGAGGTGCCCCTCCTGAGGAGGTCCTCCAGTGTTTGGTTGAGAGGCAGGCCGGCCTTTGGCGGCTCTGCCGAAAGCTGCACACGCCCATTCACCGTATCCACCCCCTCAATGTAAGCTGTCACATCCTGCCCCTCCTGCAGTACATGCACTGCTGTCAAAGTCTATTATTATTTTATTATGACACGTTTCCCAGTCCTCATGGACTAGGTACGTCTAGCAGCACCTTTATGGCATCCCTCCAATCTTCTCGATTTTGGCATTTCCTCCACCAGTTATATGGCATCTCTATGGCTTCCAAATCCTCCCTGACATAATCATTCCAACTCTGTCACAGTCTATTGTAATGTCAATGTGCTATGTGTTCCAGAGTGTGGCCGGAGCTAGAACTTCAGGACAACATTGGTCCCTCATTTGGCATGTTCAAGAGCATTCAATGCTGGCAAGGGAGAGTACAATGCCAGGCAGAAAGGTGGGATGGAGGGCCCAATATCGGATGGAGCAAGATGAGACACAAATGTCTGGTCTTCAAAACATCTTTCAGCTGACAAGTGTACAGCACAACGAATTTCTACCAAAAAAACTTGTAACAACTTGTTCAACAAAGGGACTGCAAGACCCGCAGGTACTTCACTGAAAGTAATCGCATAAAGGATTTGAGAGACAGGCAAAGGAGGGATGACCTGGAGAGGCTCAGCAGCAAGGCCACCCATTTTGCTGTTGTGCATCAGCCCATAAATCTCACACATGCTGCCATGCGCCACCTCGACTGCAAAATTGAGGAAGACTCCATATCTCGTCAGCTTGGCCACTGTGCACTCCACACGCTCCCCAAGCTTCTGTCCAAGTACCTGCAGCCAATGGCACAGCATGCATGATACAAAATGTGGCACGCATGCATGCAGGCAGGCATGTAGGCATGCATGCGCAGCAGGCGATTGTTGGGCTCTGGAATGCATGTAGAAAGCTCATCTTATCTGCCAGCTCAATTCAAGCAACCATTTTTGTGCTGCTTGGCATCTTTTATCCACTCTTGATTGTACCAAGAAGTCCGGTTTGGGCAACAATTGCACAGGCCCAGTGGAGGTTTGTCATGAAGCTGCATGGGAAGTGTGTGGCTGCAGTGATCAGCCAGCCTTTGTCACTGACTGGCACATGATGCAGCTTTCACACAGCTGTACATGGCCTTCTTGACCCCTGTATTGTCTGGAGCTGTTCCCAATGCCGGGAATGGTCCCGAACAAATGCGATTAAAAATTCCATCATTGCAGAAGTATGCACAGACCGATGGTAAGCTTTTTGGGGAAGATGTATGGGTGAATCACCTCGCTTGCGTAGGGTGGAATGCCCATATCTGGCTTGTACACAGGGCCCCTCTCAGATAGCAGCACCTTTACCACTTTGTTGGTGCCCCCCTCTTGTGGTGGCTGCAAGCAAAAAACATAATGCGTTGCTCCTCCAGACAATAGCGGCGAACAAGGATCGAGGAGGCGACAGATGGTCAAGAGCCCTAAATAGATTTGCTGAATGACATGTGCACAGCATGCGCAGCCAGCAGCGAGATCATGACTTTTCCCTTTCTGGAGTAGGGCAGCTCGTCATGCGCAACTCATGTGGCAGGCCTTGCAGGAAATGATGCAAGCCTGCAGCTCCAGTTCAAAACCATAAGCATTAAAAAATGGCAGGTACAGAGCATGCATGCACATCGGACTGTAAACAAATAGATGCCATGCAGCATGCACATGCATCCTTGAGAGCATGTAAAGAATGGCCAATGCAGCACGCATGCACACCTCACTGCAAGCAGAAAGAGACATCAGAATGCAGCATGCACACAAATGTCCTGCAACAGAAAGAGATGCCAATGGAGAGCATGCATGCAGTCACCCTGCACGAGTCAAAATACAGGAAGTTGACAGGCATGCAGCAACCACCCTTCCAAGGATTCAGTCCCTTGGATTAGGGGGGCTACCAGTTAGAATGATCGGGATGGAGCATGCATGCGCTCACCTCAACCTGGTGCACATACACTATCACCCCCTGCTCCACAATGGCTCCCATAATGGTTCTCCGGAGCTGCGCACGAGCCGCCTGCTCCTCGGATTTGTCCTCCGGGGGGTCCATTGCCGCCCATGCAGCGCGTTCCCTCTCCAGCAAGCCTGCTTGCCGCCGCGCAAGCAGCTTGCTCCAGGGCAGGAAACCTGCAAAAGCGACACTATAAGATCAGTGGACCACCATATACCACCTGACAGCAGGAGCACAGTCCCAATGCCTTCCTTATTGAACCAAGTCACCACAATCAGTACATCAGCCCGAGCATCGAAATGGGCATCACACATTTTTCCCCTTGCCCAGCTGGCCCGCATGATCACCCTGGACAAAAGGAGGCTTGCAGCAAACTGAGCACAGAGTCTGAGGAGCGATGTGTGTGTTCTTGTACCTCGGAACTTGCCCTGTACCAGCACAATGACTCCAGAGGTGCCCATCACTTGGGTGACAATGCCAGGGAGCGGCTGCTGCGCCATGAACGCGGCCATTGCTGCATCGTATGCATCTTGCGCGTCTACCCTGCTGCCCGCAGTTGTTAGCGGCTGCGGCCTCACCTGCATTGCAGGCAGCATTTCAGAGCCCCACTGCCGGAATGGAAGGCTCAACAAGAACGTTCACTTAGGATCCCGGACCCTTCCACCCAAAAAGATGTATTATATGGAAGGCTCAACAAGACCATTTCACCTAGGATCCCGGACCCTTCACCCCAAAATATGAACCAAGTCCTAATGAACAGAAGGTGAACTATGGTTCAGAGGTTGTATTGAGCACTCTTAAGATGAGTGATATGGCAGAGATAGGTTATGATGAATGGTGATCGATCAAGCAACATATCGTCATCTTGCAGACTCCTGTTAGACAAAGCTCGTGAAATTAATTGTGACAAGCCAATTACGATTCAGAGCACTCTACATCTTGAGTATGTTAGCGATGGCAGTGAGTAGCGCACCGGCTTTGAAGGTGGAGAGAGCGGCTGTTGCAGCGGTGCAGTTTGGGCAGCACCGCTCACAGCCTCGGCACTGCCTCCCTGTGCCTTGATGGCCCTGCTGTCTGTCAGTTGCCCGGCAGCTGCCTGTGGCTGCATTTCATCTTGGCCGGCGGCTGCTCCTGCAGCTGCCGCCGAGCTGCCCACATCCTCCTCACCTCCTGCTGACCTGGCAGTCACATCAGCAGCACCGCCGCCAGACACAGCTTCTGCTGCATCGGGAGTGACACACAGCTCTCCAGCATTCCCTGCCGCGCTCGAGGCAGAAGATGCGTCAGACGCGGCATCCGCGCCCGGTGCGGAGATCTGCTCATCGGCTGCGGCTGTGGCGCGCGGTGGTGCGGCCACGGCCGGCGCGATGGTTGGCCGCTGCAGTGTAGGCACGGGGGGGGCAGGTGGCCGCACTGGTGCCGAAGGCTTCTCGGCTGCTTCCTCCTTCGCTGTGCTCCGCCTGGTAGGAGCGTCAGGTGTCGCTGCCGCGCTGGCAACTGTACTCTTCTGTGCTGCTCTCTCAGCTGCAACTTCCAGGTTGGTTACTCGCTCTCTTGGTGCTGCTGCGGTTGGCACTCCTTGTGGCCTTCTAGCGATCTTGGAACTGGGTGTTTTTGCCGGCTTGCCGGCAGCAGTGCTCTTGCCTGTGGCTGGCTGTTCTGCCGAGGCTCCCTGTTTGGATGCCGTTGATTCTGGGCCATCTTCTGGTGTTGTTCTAGGTTTTGGAGGCCGAACGATTGCGGGCAGCGGCTCTTCATGCTCCGGTGGTGACAGCTTTTCAGGCACTGGAGGCGCCGGGCGCCGGGCGACTACATCTTGGGTTGATTCAAGGTAGTCTTCATCAATCTCCGTGATTTTCCAGTCCACCTGACCACAACATAATACTGGGCGTTTACGACTGTACTTACTGAGGAATGAATAGCCTAGAAAGGAAGCTTCTACCCAGCGAGCTGTTGCATGCCAGATTTGTACACGTGTGACTTGGCTCCGCCTCTGGAAAGAACCAACAGGACACGCGTCCGTCCGCCTGGAATGAACCTGTGCCCGAGGCAAAACAAAGCGCGCCTGCATCGGAGCATGTGCATGGAGCACAACGGGAAGAGGTAGCACAAGGAGACACTTTGTCCACCCCTGGGCGCCATGGGGCGCCTGCTCAGCAACTTTGCGGATTGCATCTGCTGCGGGCGTGGGAACAGATATCAAAGTGCTGACACATGGATGAACCAGCCACTGAACATATTCCAGCCCCGAAGCACGGCGACGCTGGAAGACCTGCTGGAGAAGAGCAGCAGGGCCAGGGAAGCGGTGTGGCAAGAGCTGGGTTCACTGGAGCCTTTAGTGCTCAGTCACTTGGTGAGCCCTACTTTGTCAGGGGGACCCAAGTGGCCAGCCCTCAGGCAGGCCTTTCGGCTAGTCAGACGGCCGAATGGCAATGTCATTCTGGCATCGGATGGCCTGTCAGATCCCTTCGACGATATCACTTTAGGTGAGGCACCAACAATCTGCCCGATGCAGGTTGGCAACCTTTTGTGATGCACCGATTGAGACACGAGTCCTTTAATTATCAGAAGGGGTTTGATTACCAGAACATCACACTGTTAAATTTTAACCAAGCAGCTGCGTTCTTAAAGCCTTTCTAACCCTCAAAGCTGATTGCTGCCCAACTTATATACAAACGCTGTGAATTACGGCAGTGTCTACCACTGCCCTACTAATATGAACGCCAAGCAATGCTTCTCATGTCGAGGGGATTGAAACTCACGCCTTGGCAGCTTGCATGAAGACGAATTCCTGCACAGGTGATGGGAACGTCAATGGGTTTGGCCTGGAGTTTTACATCGAGACGCCGGGCAATGAGATTGCAGAGACCATCCACGACGTGAAGAAGAGCTGGCAGTTCCAGCTCCTCTACACAGTCAGCCAGCTGGCAGCAGGTGACTCCACCTTTTTGGCACTTGTTCCCCATCTAAAGTCTCGAAAAGGAATGGACATTCCTCCAAGCAGCAGCTTCCATACAGGTGCTAAGGTGCGAACACCAGAAGTCCACAGGCAGCGCAGAAGGCCTGGTAGAAATGCCAGCAAAGGCTCACAAGGACCAAGGCACAGAGCACTTCACCTGAACAAGTTGAGGGCGAGCTAATTGCGCAGACAAGAGAGCAGACAGCATTATGAATGGTCCCAATTCTCAAGCGGCTGTGTGTGCAGGCCATGGTGGCATCCGGGCGATCATGGATGACATGAAACTGCTATCGACAGAGGCTGAAGGCGTGAATGAGGCGATCCCGGAGGAGCACAGGAAGGCGCTTGTGAATGCGGCCGGCCGTGTCGGCGCGCTGCTTGGCCTGCAGAGCGGCTCCGGCGTTGAGCCGGGCTCGCCCCAGGAGAATGGAGACGCTGATGACGCTGGCACAAGTAAATCTTTGCACCTTCACCCGCTCCTCTGCTGACATATTTTATACCCCAGTACATTCTCTGGCAGGAGCCTTTCTAACCACTAGCCATCCTGCAAGCGATCTTGCAAGCAGGAGCAAAGTTGCCTGGAAAGAACTGTTCAGTTGATGGCCGCATCGCCTCCAGATGCTACTGAATTGAGTATGTTGAAACTTTCCCCGATTGTACCTTTTGAGTGCTGACCAGGTATGCCAGAGCGCATCCCAGACATGCCACTGACAGAGGTGAAGCTGGTCAACATCAAGCTGCTGACGCTGGCGGAGCTCAAGCTGATCACAGACAGAGGGGCGGAGGGGCGCAGGCGATTGAGTGAGCTGTTCAATGGACCAGAGAAGCTTGTTTCCTCCTTGCACAGAGCCTCAGCTGTCTGATCGTGAGCACACAATAGCTGCAAGTAGGTGCTGGCGCCGTAGGGAAGCATTTGCAGCAGCAAATTTCATGCACATTAAGTAGCTTTTTATTCTGGACTTAGTGCAACATGTGTCCAACATGCCCCGTCTAAGTCAGCAGGTCAGCCTCACAGTCAGTCTCCTGTCCATTGCCATCTGGCCGCCAGCGACCATTCGGGGCTCTTAGAATCGAGCACCAGGATAGAAACTCTTCGACAACTGTTGTACGAATGAGGATTGTACATTTTCGAGGTGCTGTCTTGGAATGTGTACATGTACTAATGTGCTTCCATTAGACCTGAAGTTGATGCTTAAGAGAAGGGACTCCAAGCACTGCTGTAATAAGGAACTCTTGATCCGTATGTCCAAAAGTTGGTGACGCATTCCCCAGGACCTACTGCATGAGCAGATTGCAGATTGCGCACCTTTGGTGGCGCCAGATTAGGCTTGGGTGCGACAGCTGGCGTCGGCAGGGGCCGTGGCGGCGCCACCGGAGCGGCGGCGGCCGCGCTGGGGCATTCCACCTTTGGCAGCTTCCCCCGCGGCATCTGCAGCGCGGGCACAGGCAGTGGCACCGCCGTCGCCGGCGTTCCCTCCGACTTTGCGGCGGCTGGCCGCTTTGCCGCAGCGGCCACCTTTCCTCGCGGCAGAATCAACTGTGGGACCTGTTTCATTATCAGGAGCGCTAAGCCACAGCGTCAACACTCTAGCTTGATGATGCATTCTTATACCACACTGCTAGCTGCCAGCGAGACAATGTTGTGCAATCAGGATGCAGCCGCAGACAGGGGCAGCAACTACACTGTTGTGAAAAGAATGCCTGCTAAGAGGCCCAAGGTGGTGCACCTCCTCTTCCGGTCTCTGTGCAGCTGGCCTGATGCGATCCAAGCCCAGATCCAGCGAAAAGGGCGCTGCCTCAGGCGACAGCGTGCTCTCCATGAGCTCCATCATGACTTTCCGGCGCTCCCTCTCTCCTGCTTGGAGCGTTACCTGGGTCACAAAGACACCCAGGTTAACACATTGAACCTGAACTTGTGCAGAACTGCTCAGGGATACAGGCTCAGGACTAATCGTGATTCGGGATAACGATGGACAGAGCATGCAGACACCAGTGAGATCCTCGTGGAGTGCTGCCAATTGGCTTCATGCAGGTCCTCGAAGATCCTTGGCAGGAAACAGTGCTGATGATTGCTGCGCACCGTGTTCTTGCCCTTGACGAGTGCTCTGGGCTGGGAGTCGCCAGAGCCCTTCATGGCGCTGTTTAGCATGGCCTCAAACTGGGTATAGCTCTCCTCAGTGAATTGCCTGCTGCACAACATCGGCTTGACATGCGCTCCACCATTCCACATTGACACTGGTTGGAATTTCTACGATGTGGTGCCATACAATCATGCTCCACGTTTGTGCTGGCCCGGCATGCAGAGGGGTGCATTTGACATGGTCATTGTCGATGGCAGGCTGGGTGCCTAGCTAGCATGCAAGTAAATGGGCCACCGCCCCCTGTCAAGACCTCCTCTTGCGATCTTTGAAAGATCAACTTTCGGGTTATATTGATGGAGTTAAGCGGCAGCCGAAGCCACCCCACAGTGGAAGCTGCAGCAGTCCCATGTGGGTGCTTGAGGTACAGAAACAGAGGTACGTCAAGCTCATTTGCACCTTTCGCTCGGGTCGCCTGGACTGACTGGCCTGCGCGCTCCCGGCTGCGGCGGGGCGGCTGGGATGTTGTACTTTGCGCGCACCACCTTGGATGTCTCCCGGGGCGTCTCTCCCAATGCGCGGCCGAACTGCTTGTATGCTGCCTCCACTTCCTCATCCAGCATCCCTGGCACTGCTGCACTAGAGCTCGGCCCAAACTGCTGCTTCTGCATGCAGTGTAAAAGCACATGTCAGCAACTTGAAGTGCTGGACAGAGAGCATCTTCATGTCACAATCAGTTGATTGACTGTGCAACAGCACGGCCAAGAACTAGCTAGTCAACCAAGCAGAGTGCAGCTCCATGTCGATGGCAGTGTTCAGCCATCGCAACCTGCGTTGACGATGGACTTTACTACTGTACCAGGAAATACACCTTTTTCTTTGCAGCACATACAGTTCTCGGCTCCCTGTTTGACTTTCGGTTGAAACGTCTATGGGCCGTGACTGCGTTAGGAACTTTGTTGGCGCCACTGTCCCGCCCACAGGACACCAATAGCCGTCGTGGACGTCGTATAAATGATGTAATATCCACCAACTGGCAAATGCCATCGTGTCGGGGAAGCCCAGTTGAGCTCTTCATAACTAGATGTTTGCCACAACTTGACTTGAAGTCTGCTTCTGCTGCCTATCAATCTGACTTTTCAAATAGTTCAAATAAATCTTTTTGGTAGCGCGAAAGCTATCAGACGCGTTCGGGAACCTGGCACTGCTGCTGGAGATGTGCGAACGCTCAGGCCATGCTGCGCCCTGGACGGCAGCTGCTCAGTAACCCAGATTTGGCTGGGATTGGTGCCAGGCTGTCCGAGAGTACGTTCATTTTGATGGCGACCCCTGATTTACCCTACGGAGCGGTGAATTACGTGAAGAAAACGTTGCTGTCCATCAATGTTTCAAGGGAGATAACCTTGCTTTGTCACTGACTCAGCACAGAACCATTTCTCGCTTTTGCAGATTTGCTGTGTGAAGATTTTCGCGGCTGTGTTTTGTGGGACGGACGAAGCCGGGAAAGCCGGCAAATATGGGAGAACCAGTAGCTTCGGAACCGCGGTTATTCGTGGGGCAGGTGCGTGGCCCTGGTCGTACTTGGCTAGGTGTGATGCTCAGATTACGTTGCAACAATAGAGCGGGTGTCCTGCCAGGGTGAGGCGCCGTTGGCGTCCCCTGAGGTGCCTTAGATTTGACAAGCATGTTCAGAACCGGCCGGGATCGGCTGAGCGGGGCCCGGCAGCCTCTTGGCGCGGCTGTCATAGGAGCGACCTTGTTGAGACGGTGGTGTGACCTGAGGAGTCAGGCTTGTCAGGCCGACAAAGTCGCCGCGCCAGCCTTCAGGATGGCTCAGGGTGCATTTGTAGGTCGTGGTGATGCTGCTGCTGGGGCGGTAGCCCGCCAAGAGCGCGTAACTGATAGTGATTGACTTTTCTCTCTACGTGGCGTGCAAAGGTACCGAGCGACGTACGGGAGGAGGACCTGTGGCCGCTGTTCACGCCCTTTGGGACGGTCAGGAACCTACATTTGTTGAAGGGGAGCGATGGCAAGCCCAGGGGCTGCGCTATGGTGCTGTTCCAGCGCTGGTCCCAGGCTGAAGCTGCAGCAGAAGCGCTCGACGGGCAGCTGTGCCTCGAGACTGGCGGCCAAAGGAAGCCCCTCGTTGTACACTTTGCCAATCCGAGGAGAGCACCTCCAGGGCAGCCTGCAGAGCCCGGCATAGCTCCTAGGAAGCTCTTCGTCGGCCAGGTGCGGCCAGCTTCCGCCGATCCAGGTGTCTGGGAAGGCCTTGTGGAGGATTTAGTCAGGCTCATCAGGCCAACTCGGCACTAGAATGGCCACCTCTCCTGTCATTCGGCATGGGCATGGATCCGGCTTGAGGACTGTGAGCACTGTATTCTTTGTGCTGCGTTGTTTTGGTGGCGTCCGAGGATCGTCACAGTTCAGCAGTCACCTGCCTGTCATCACTACGTTTAAACCACAATAGCTTGTGTCCCGCAGTGTTCTGGTCTCATCATTGGAAGTTCGGATGCTCTTCATAAAACATGTGACGATGTTGTGTGCAGCTCTGTCCTGCTCATAACAGCCTCTTCCATTGCAGGTTCCTCGGGATGTGACAGAAGAGACTCTGCGGCCACTGTTCGAGCCTTATGGCGATATAGAGCATATTAATATCTTGCGCACCCACAGAGGACAAAGTGCAGGTAGTTTTCCTCAGACCAGCAGCTCAAGAATGTTCTAGAAGCTGAGACGGCTGCTGCCGGCCGCCTGAGTCAGCACGTTGCTCAGACTGTAATCTGTGCCTTTCTACCATTTCTCTTGCAATCTACAGTGTTCTGACATGACAGCTGAAGGATTGCCAGGCCCATGCAGCGCGAGTGCTACTCATTAAGCACACCAGCAGCTGAGGAGCTGTGTCTGGCTCGTGGGTGCAGGATGCGCCTTTGTGCAGTTTCAGAAGTGGTCGCAGGCGGAGCTTGCAATGGAGGCGCACAATGGCAAGACGCGGCTGGGCAACTCGGAGGTGCCCCTGGTTGTCAAATTTGCCGACGCCAAGCGGAAGGATGCGGTGGCTAACCAGGTGCGCATGGCCCCTTGTTTGTTGGCTGGGCTCTGGGCTATTTTGTGTATCTGCTGAGGTCATACATCATCATGTTCATGGCCTAAATGGTTCAGGCTGGGTGCTGTCATATATGCATTAGCAGGTGCTCGTAAGATTGGCCTCTCAAGAGTGGTTCGATGGTGGTTGCATGTTGACATAGCTTTGGCCATGGCAAGTTCGTGTGTGCATCCATGTACATAGAGCTGTAGAGACAAAAGGAATATGGTGTGCACAGATGCATGGCGGCTGGATGGGCGGCGCGATGGGCGCACCGCGGCATGTAGACATGTATGGAAATGGCCTTGGCAATGGCCTGGTGGGCGGCCAGCTGGGGGGCCTCGGCGGCATGGGTGACTACCAGCACTTAGGCGGCATGCTGACTGACAATGGCCTGCTCAACAACATGGGCCTTGGTATTGGCAATGGGTGAGTCGCAATTTCTCCCTGATGATGGGGCATGCATGCAAACAAGGTTCAACTTGAACGTTGGATGCGTCAGGAGTGCATCTGGGAGGGTCAGCAAAGCTGTTAACTGATTCGAGGTTTTAAAAATTTCGAGGGCAGACTGCTATAGAGCATGTTGGGCATTGTGTAGACGGGCTGTGTCGAAGAGTGACGTTGTATTGGAAGGCTTTGCAAGCGTAAGGCTGGCGATTTGATGCTGTGGTGCACGTGCAGAGGTCCCTATGGGATGCAGGACCCCAACTTCCTAGCCAATGGCCTCCTCGGTGGCAGCCTGGCCAACTCTTTGGGTGCTGGGACTCTGGCCGACCTCGCACTCACTCAGGTGTGCACCCCCTCAACACGACTGTAAGTGCCACTTGACACCAGACACGAGCTGAACATGTGTCAATGCAGAGGAAATTCTGTCTTTCGGGTGTATATCTGTGAATGCTTCGCTCCAGCTGGGTTCTTTGGAGGCGTCAAGTTCGCCAGCTGGCGCTTTGAGCTAAGCAAGGAAGGTGACATGGCATGATGTGCTGCACAGGGCTTGGCGTCGATGCCGAATGCGCCCCAAAACCTGCCTGGAGGGCTTCCCGGCGCAGGAAATCTGCATGGTTTTGGCGGCATGGGCGGCCTTGGCAACGGTCCCGATGCATTGACCTCGGTGAGGCTCCAGAGTCCTGCAATCAGAGAGTCTTATGTGTATGTGATGCTTGTTTGACTTGCTCATGCATGGTTGAGCCAGGTACCTGCACCTGGATTGCTTTGCTGGCACATATTGTTGACTGGAGGGAGGCCTCCTGCTGTTAGCTTTGGAGCGCTGGACAGAGGCCCGGTGACTTGATGATGATCAGAAGGGAGGGGTAATGATGCGGTGTCATGCGGGTGCAGGGCTTTGGGAAGCTCGGTCTAGGCGGCCGTAACAGTTCCAACCGCGTGTTTGGTCAGAAGATTGGCAGCAATGACAAGCACAATGAATGGAAACTGTTCATCGGGCAGGTTCCTCTAGAGGTGTGTTCTTGCTGTAGAGCCACCAAAGATGCTGTCTCATCTGTCCATTTTTCTGCCTGGCGAGCTGGGCCACATCTATGTTGCTGTGTCCTTGCTGCTCACTCAGGTGAGAAACAGGTTGCAAGATGGATCATTTGGTATGTTGCAGGCAACAGAGCAGCAGCTGTATGATTTGTTTGCACCAATTGGCGAGATTTTGGAGCTGTACATTTTGCGCAACAGCAATGGCAAGTCGCGCGGCTGCGCCTTTGTGACCTACGCCAACAAGTTCCTCGCGCAGCAAGCCATCACGCAGCTCAACGGCAAGCAGGTTGGCCATTGGTCTACCTTTGCTGTGTCATTAATGCTCATTGGGAGCTTTTCATTGCATGTCAGAGCTCCACCTGACCATGAGCAGACCGCACAGGATATGTGTGATTTTGTGGCTGTCTACAGCACAACAGTGTACACAGCCACAAATGCACACGTTCCTGCGTGGTTTTGCTGATGGTCAGGTACACTTTACAGTGCTGGACTTGTAGGCAGAGGCATGTTGATACCTTGGAGCTAATTTATCTAAATTAGCTCCAACAAAAAAAAAACCCATACTTCTGTTGATCATCCGGTCATGCAGTGTGAAGCAGATTGGGGAAAAAGCCATAAGAAATCAATCAACGCGGTGATGCCTGTTCCCAAGCTGTGGAGGGCTGATTGCATTGCGGGTTGATTGTGCAGGTGCCACCTGGCAAGACCCTGGTCGTCAAGTTTGCCGACCGGGCCATAGCCAGCCGCAATGCAGCCGTCGGCAGCGCCGGCTACCAGGGCAATGGCAATGGCCACATGGCCGGCAACGGTAACGGCAACCTTTACATGTGAGGGGCGCCGAGGCCGGTCGACTCTGCCCGCACCATTGCGGCTGCCATGTTGCGCACATGTGCCGGCACCTGGTACCGGTCTGCAGTCAGGATGCATTTGATTCGCGGGAAGCGCACAGGAAGTTTTCAAGGGCGCTCGCATGTTCCTGTAGACACTCGCGGCGGCGGCAGCAGCGCAGCAAGCAAGCAAACGTATGCCAAGAGAGAGCAGCGAGCGAGGACTGGTCTGCAGTTCCGTCAGGCGACCCATAGCGCGGGGGCTCACGCACCGAGTTTCAATTTTGGGATGGTCCGCTACACTGCTGATTGTCGTTGATGACAGGTGGTGCGGCATGGGTGTCAAGAGGGGGTTCAAGTTGCCCTGGTTTCTGTGGGGCTTCCCTCTGATTACAGATAGATATTTTTCCATGCAAGGGGGTTTGCCTGTCTGGTGTATGATGGGTCTTGACGGTTGGATGATAATGATGAAATTTCAAGTTTCAAGGCGGCACCAGCGCCGGCTCTTGTAGCCCGCCACCTGCTCTGTGGTCAGTCGGTGGCAGAATTGCACCAGTTCCTGTCAAGAGCGTTATCGGGGTTCACAATGGAGTGGGTTCAAGAGGCATTGCCGCAGAGCCCTGTCCTGCCACTTGCTTACACTTGCAACAGTGGAGTCCCCGCTTTGGGTCTCCAGTGCTTGTTGGTGGACGGCAGTGGTCATCTGGTTCTGTTTGGTGTGCAGACTCGGAAGTTGGAAGACAGGATGCTGGGTGGACAAGCTAGCAGGGGCAATTTTTCACCACTCTCTCATAAATATGCGATCTTATAGGGCATCTCTTGTTGCTCCGGCCAATACCGAAAGGCCGCTGTGGCCAGAGTTGCTGGGTGGAGGAAATGCGCATCTGTTTCTGCCACTAACAAGGAGTTATTAGAGTAGAGGTGCAGGAGAGACCTTCTTCTTCGCTGTGAATGCCGAAGATTTGGCGAGTTGCTTAGCGCAAAGATTCCCTGCCTGACATAGACTTTCAAATATGCCTTTGCTGCAGGCTACTTGCAGGGTGCGATGAGGTCTCTCTCTGATTTCAAGCATGGGATCAGTGCTCTGCCTGTTTTGGGAGGGTCCCCCACACAAGTGGGTCAAATGGTCTCTTTTTTCCCCCTTCCAAGGTGCACACGGTGGTGTGATGGCATTGTGTCTGCCAGCATGTGCTGCAACTATAGCAGTCTTGTCCCACAAGTGGGTCAGGGATCTGATTAGGGCTCGCACGTCAAAGAGCATTGGCAGTTTCCGGGCCGGTGTCTTCGCAAGCTTTCTGATTTATATGGTTGTGCCCTGTTGATGAGTGTGTTCCTGCTTCTGGGAAAGCTGTTCTTCGCGCTTCCTTTCTGGGCAACTGTTTCCAACAGTGCGGCTGCTTTGGTTGATAGTGCTCTCAAGCAGTGCTGGTGTCCCTTCTGGCCCCGAAGGATGTAGGTGTTGGGGGTTTGTCACAAGAACAGGACTTGAGGAAAGGAGCAGCGCCAAGAGGTAAATATCCCTTTGACAAGAGCAAGTAGCGCTGTCTTGGCTGTTGGGCTCACAGGCTGTGTCTCAGATCGGGCATGTATCTATGATAAGCACACAGGCAAGACTGCAGGTCGAAACTGCGTAGAGGAAGTCCTTGGCCCTAAGGGCAGCCAAGCTGGGCAAATGTTCATATCAGCAAGGCGTTGTTTGACCGATGGTTTGCAAGCTCAGGGTCCTTGCAAGGGTTCCTTTGGAATAATTGCAGGCTTCCGGAAGCTTGAGGGAGTCACTTGGAACAGTAGTGAGAAGCGTTTTCCTGTGTGGGTATGGTCACTGCCAAGAGAGGCATCTGAAGCATCCGGCTTGTGGAAATTCAAGAGGAACTTACATTCCGGCCAACATGATTCTAGCCAACACATGATACTTATCAGGAATCGTTGCTCACCGAATGTTCTGCAGCACGCTATAGTAATTCTGGAACATATGTGGGACAGAGTTTTTTTGGTGCTGTGTTTCTGGTTCCTGTCTCGTTCACCTTGCTTTATTCTTAAGCGGCCCTGTCAATTTGCTTTGTGCTGCGCAGCATGCTGCTTATAAGAAAGCCTGTACAGGAACTAACTAGGAATCACACACTTGCTGATTGCTTTGGGTTTCATTGGGTGCAAAGTGCACAGAGGCCTGCTGCTGTATCCAGATCACACATATAGGGCCTTGCTAAACCATGTAAAGCTCGTCTAGCATGCTCACATATAGTGCACATCGGTTCCGTCCAGGACTCTGGCAAACATTTCTTATCGCCAGATAGCATGACCACTGTTGGTCTGGTGTTCATGGTACGTGTTGTAGAGTGCATATATTGCATGAGTTGTAGCTGCATCACACAGAGCGCTGACAATCATGTGCATTTTGATCCCTTAAGTATCAGTTCCGAGATCTGCAGGTTGAGTCCCTGTGAACATTTTGCTTTCGAAGCAGTGTTCACTTGGAGTGATGTTGATCAATCTGCAGACCTGAAAATTGATACTAAGCATACACATGCCGTCTCACATCTCCTACAGGTCCTTCTGGAAATTCCCAAGGAGTCCAAGATCCCTCAAGTTGCAACGCAAGGACCATGGCCAGCACAAATTAATTTGAAATTATATGGTGTTGTGGAGGTGTGCATGCGATGAAGGTCAGAAAGGGAACACACGTTGAATCAGGTTTTCCCAACCATGTGAAGAGAGCCAATGCCCTCAATCAATCACCTGATCACTGATCTATGAGACTACTTCACAATATGGGAGTGTCCTACTGAAGAACTATGACACGACCCAGCGGAAAAAAACTCTTAGCAAGTAAAGTCAGCCACCACAACTGTTTCAGCAACTCCCATTCTACTCACAACTGTGCCAATAAAAAGCTCAACCCAAGACTCCTCAACCTGAAAACGGTTGCAATAGAGCCTCGCCGAATTTACTATGGGCTTGCTCAATGCCTACGCCTACTCCTCGGCCGCGGAGAGCTTCTCCTTGGTGGCCTCCTCCTCCTCATCATCATCGGGGGAGAAGGCTGTGAGCACGGACAGCTTCTGGCTGATCTCAGCCGCCTTGTTTGCGCCCACCTTGCCACTCTCCAGCAGTCTCTCCAGCCGCGCCGTCTCTGTCTTGAAAAACTCTCCACCCTGCATTCCCCGCAAGATGAGTCTCAGACAAAACCAATCTGTGCTCTTCAGGGCCATCATAGGCTTCTACAGTGAATGCACAACTTTCTGACTTGTTCATGCGAAACATTGACTCTACTGGAGAAGTACTGAGAGACGCATAGCTGATTGAACACGAATGCAGGTGCACGCTGACTCCATCATGGCTCCATACATCGACGGTAGCACGCTAGTCCTATCCAGATGACCCTGGTGCCAAATGAGGCTCAGCAGAAGAGGACACGTAGACACATGTTAAGTGCTGCACACCTTTGCGGCAGCCTTCTCGGCAAACTTGCTGTACAGCATGCCGGCGGCGCGCTGCGCCTCTTCCAGCTTCTCGGCCGCCGTTTTGAGCGCGGCGGCCGCGCCGGTCTTGTCGGCAGCCGCGAGGAAGTCGCGCGCGAGTGTGTCGAGGGAGCCGATGCGCGCAAAGCCCTTGTCGGCAGCCACCTTCTCGTGCAGGAAGCCCAGGAACGCCTCCGAAGTGCGCCCGCCCTGGTAGCTGCACAGCCAAATCACGACCATAAGAGGGCTGAGAATAATCGCGCCTAATTTGTACCAAATCACATCGACTTCTTGCTCTGGCATGTACACTGCTCTCCTGCTGCATGCTTGTCGATGACCTCTCCAGATGCACTTAATGTGGAGAAGAAACATGTCGATGTCAAGTATAGAATTCAGGTGAGGTGGGTGAAGAAGTCTCCTCTGTCATCAACACCCAGTAAACTGTTGGGCAGCTCGCCATGCCGACACCATAGCAGCACCCTTGCAAGCATGCAATGTCGGCTGCCACACCCCAACTATGCATTGAGGCAGAATTGTAAAGAAGAGGGGGGTGGAAACTTACTCCTCTGGTGATGTAGTGGGTTTGCCGCGCCCAAAGAACTTGATGGTGGGGAAACCCCTCACTCCAAACTTCTCTCCAATTTCCCTGTGATCGTCCGCGTTCACCTGACACGAAACAGGTGCAAAGCTTCTAGTACGCTCGGATCCCCGAGAAATGTGGAAGGTGAGGGTGAGGAAAGCATAATAGATGGTCACCACCAAACACTGCATCATGCTGTAAAAGAACAGCACACTGGTATGGCTTGCTTGGGCTGATGACAAAGTCGACAGCTACCTTTGCAATCACCACCGAGTTCTTGAGCTTCGGGTCCTTGGCCACTGCCTCTCCAAGCTTCTTGTACTCTGGAGTGAGGTGTTTGCAGTGGCCGCACCTGAGTACAACAAAGAGCTTCATTGTGGTCCTCGTGGACAACAAAGTACAACAAATTACTCATCGCTTTTGTCCAGCCAATACATTGTGTACCTCCTACAGGACCATCACGACAGGGTGGTCTTGATCAAAAAAGTTGGAAAACCGTAGTGGTGCATACCAGGGAGCGTAGAACTCGACAAGAGCGTGCTTGCCGCCATTGACGACCTTGTCAAAGTCAGCAGGTGCTGCGCAACCACATCCAAGCTCAGCAGGCTTCCAAGTTGGGCGCTCATCAAAGGAGTTTGCAAGCATATGTGGCGCCGATGCACTTGAGAACACAAAACCAAAATTCAACAGAGAAAACCATTCGGACCCTTCACAATAATGCTCGAAACTATTCATCGATATGATTTGCAGGTAGAGTACTGATTGATCGAAAACGATCAAGCTTGGAGCACAAAAGTGTGCTGCTGCACACTGAATCCAAAGGCAACAGCGTGTACTAATATTCAAAAAACACTGCATAAAATTGACTGCAACTTACTCAGGTCGTACACTCCTGACAGGGACTCCGTGGGATCCTCTTGAGACACAACCAAGGTGGCCACTGCCGCCGAGAGCAGCAGAGCAAGAACGGTTCTCATCCTGGATCTACCCAACAGTATATTTCCACAGAATAGTATGTGAAGATGCAATATTGCTGTACTTGGTCTCTTCGCGCATTGATTTTCTCGTTCTCAAAGAAGTGTGTTCATACTTCGCCTCGGGAGAAAAGCGTGTCAGCACACGACGAGGACACATGCAAACACATCTGATACTTCAACGCCAAATTTGATGGAAAAAATCGTAGCAGATTGAATTTGTCATATGGCAGATTCTTCTGGGCTCCGTCTTCATTTATCAGGGTAGAGGTGGTGCCTAATTTATCCAGTTGACAGTCGCACACAATAGATTAAGCAAGTTTCCTGCTTGTGAAGATTTTAAAATCAACACAGGTCGTGCTTGAGGCTATAATGTTTAGTTCAAGATTCACAATGGACACAAGCCTGCAGCACGAGCCGCATTGCCGTCAGTTCCTGCCGCATCTGCTCCGGCATGGCCGGCAAAGTCGCCCATTCACTTGTCTGAACGTCAGATCACAGTGTCAGCGAACTCCTCGAGTGCCTCCAAAGGTACTTCGTGCTGTTATCTGAAGCCTTGCCTGTATTAATTGATAGGGATTTGCTGATCAGCCCGTGCCAAGCAAGAGACCGAAGCTCTCTATCCCACATTGCACATGTATGCCTGCATTTGTGATTAAAGGAATTTTATAAATCAGTATTGGGGACATGTTGTCATGCAGGGCAACCATAGAATACAGGCAGGACAATCTGATGTTGCAGCTAGCCACATGTGGCAGCAGACAGAAGCCTCACAGAGCAGTTCAGCAGATATTCCGTCACCAAGGTTGAGCAGGAGGGATCTGGCTGCAGCTCTGGCAGCTTCAGCTCTTCTGCTTCCCTGTGCC
This sequence comes from Coccomyxa sp. Obi, assembly GCA_020887355.1. Taxonomy (NCBI): domain Eukaryota; kingdom Viridiplantae; phylum Chlorophyta; class Trebouxiophyceae; family Coccomyxaceae; genus Coccomyxa; species Coccomyxa sp. Obi. The sequence goes on along the minus strand of AP024993.1, from coordinate 2,488,043 downwards.
TCGGCCACGCCATGCAGGGCTGCAACTGCTGAAGCAGCAAAATTGACACTGGCAGATGTGACGCCTGAGATAGTCCCCCCGGCACCTCTTTCTGCCAGGTCTGTCTGCAACCCTCTGTACCACCAATCTATGCACATTGTGCACTCGGATTCATGCAGGCACTGAGGTATGCTGCATGCGCCTTGCATTGAACCCAGTGGAAGAATATGCTGAGGTGTCCTGTCAACAGGGAGCAGGCAGTCATTGACGTTTTTGAGCAGAGCACCCGGTCCGTTGTGAATGTCTTTGACGTCACCCTGCAGGTGCACTTCTTTCACCTCCCTGCCTCGGCAATACTGGAAGTTTTGGCAAGTCTGAGTACAAAGCTTGAATATTATTGAACGCATTGCAAATGTAATCAACTGAGCGGATGCCTTCGGCAAGTCTTGCCAGCTGATCAATGTTGCAACAATTCATCCTGCAGCATGGATTGAGCAGGGGGTACTAAATATAGTTAGGTTTAGTACCCCCTGGATTGAGGTCAGTGAGGGGCGCTAAAATGGTGTTGCCTGGGCTCAGGGGAGCGCGAGGCCGGTGCCACAGGAAGATCAGCCGGAGGGTAACGGCACCGGCTTTGTGTGGGATGGTGACGGCAACATAGTGACCAACTTTCACGTCCTGGCAAGCGCGCTGGCTGCCATCCCCCGCCGCCCGGGTGGACCCCCCCGGCCGGGTGGCCCCCAGCCCGTTGTGGCCAAGGTGACCCTGCTCGGTGCGCACCGGTCAAATTCATCAAGTGGGCTTCAAGTGCTTTGTGAGGTTGCCTCTCAGTGGTAAACTTATGTCCTTCAGTCTTGAAACCGGCACCCTTTAGACTGTTGAAGCTTGCTGAACGCAAATTTCGGGAGGAATCTTTGGTTGAAGCCCCTGAGGTGATGAATATCTAACGAGTACTGGCATCAGCGGTGCATGGAGGCACAGCACGAGGCATGCATGACATATTCAAAACCATGATGACTCAGTCATCCACGTCAAAAGTATTAGAGGTGATTCACCAGATGAAGCAGGTGACAAGGTGATCTCATCATTGAGGTGATGAGAAGGTGATTTTGCTGTGTAGGTGAGGACGGATACAACATGACATACGATGCAGTTCTGGTGGGCGCGGACCGAGCAAAGGATCTGGCTGTGTTAAGAATAGCCGCGCCTAAAGAGGCGCTGCGGCCTGCCCGGCTCGGGCAGTCTGGGCAGCTACGTGTTGGGCAGCAGGTGCTCGCCATTGGCAACCCATTTGGTTTCGACCACACCCTCACCACAGGTACTTTCAGTGATCAAAAACTCACAAATTTGCCTGCAACACATGTGAGCTTTATTCACAAGGTTGCCTGGGATCATGTGATCTTCTGTTTTGTCACATATTGCAGAGGTGAGACAGAGGCCCAAGGCATGAACAAAGCTCTGGGTCATGCCCTCCTAATCTTGTGACTGGCTCCAACAGTATGTCTGCCCCAAGAGTCACGACTCCAACAATCGATATGCATGAGTGACAATGAGCGTCTAGCGCATGCATATCACTAAAAACTTGGCCAGGAATTGCGCGGATGTTCGCGCAAATCTGTGTCTCTGTGCTGCAACGCTCGTTTCCAATATGGATAAGAGACAAGGCATTCGTCACACCGGCATGGGTGTTACAGGTGTGATCAGTGGGCTAGGAAGGCAGATACAGAGCCAAGTGGGCAGCAGCATCGGGGGGGCCATCCAGACAGACGCCGCCATCAACCCAGGTGTGCCCCCTGTATGAGGTCCCCCCAGATTGAGATATTTATGTACTACACTGGCAAAGTGCCTCGGTGGCAGGCGCCAGCCCTTAGTTTCCCCGGAGGAGATTTTGCTTGTGCTGTTCATTGCCAGCAGCAGACATGCGCCCACTGTTAGCTTCTGTTGATGTATCAGCTGAGGGCCATTTTGGTGTCCCTGGGGGCCCGCTTCCGCTGCTGCTGATGGAGGGCACAAGCAAAGTCTTGTTCCTGTCTCATCACTTTGAACTACCATGGGGCTGAGATGGTTCTCCTTTGTAAAGATACTTCATAGTGCTAATACACTGCTTCTGCTCCTTTGGCCTACTGTATGTCCTTAGGGTTAGGTGCTTTTCCAAAACAGGCAACTCGGGGGGTCCGCTCCTGGATTCGGCGGGCCGAGTGATCGGCGTCAACACCGCAATCTTCACCGCGTCAGGGACTTCTGCCGGCGTCGGATTTGCCATCGGCATCGACACGGTGCGCCGCGTCGTGCCGCAGCTGCTGCAGTTCGGCAAGGTCACGCGGCCGGCGCTCAACATTCAGGTGCGCCGCCGCTCTGTGACTTGATGCATGTCGTTTTGCTGACTCCCACTGGCATGCAGTGCCATTGTGGCATGCCGGTGCTGACCTCCTGCAGGCGTAGGGCAGCGGAGTCGGTTTCTGTGTGAAATGCATTGTCACGCAGCATTCAGATAAAGAAAGAAGGGCCTTACGGGCCGAGGCACGTAGAGGTAGCAGTTCCCTGATCAATGTGTCTTGGGCAGGTGGCAACCGAGTTGGTGGCTCGGCAGCTGATGGTGACCCGGGGGCCTTTTTGCAGGCCATAAAACCAAGTCAACTTCAGCGACAAGGAAAAGACAAACTTCATTTTATGCAGAGGTGACTCAAGACCATGCTGTTCTGCAGGTGGCGAACGAAGCGGTTGCGCGGCAGCTGAAGGTCACACGGGGTGTAATGGTGCAGGCCATGAAACCAAGTGAAATTCAGCGACAAGAGAAGAGCAACTCAACTTTCTGCAGAGGTGACTCAAGAGTACCATTTTCTGCAGGTGGCAAACGAGGCGGTTGCGCGGCAGCTGAAGGTGACACGGGGCGCAATGGTGCAGGCCGTGGCGCCGAATTCCGCGGCCGCGAAGGCCGGGTTGCTGCCGACGCGGCGTGCGCTGTCAGGCATCGTGGCCGGAGACGTCATCACCACTGTAGACGCGCGCCCCGTCAGCAAACCTGGTGCGCCTGTTTTGGCGCCAGGAACTCTTGGCTTGGACTCGCTGCATGATTCACGCCCTGTTGAGGTCCTCAAGTTCCCTGTGTAGTGCTGGTGCTACATGCTGTGGCATCCAGTTCTCAGGGTCAAAGGGTCCAACAGAGAATTACAGAGGTCAAGCTGGGTGTGCCTGCTTCTGGAATGTTGCACAGAACTTGGACTAGTGCTGACATGCTGGTTGTGCATGATATTACTGCTGCTGCGAAGCACTCCTTCAAGTCCCTCGCAGGCCCGGTGAAGGCCCAGGATGGTTGATTCTGTGCATTTGCGCGCAGGTGACCTGGCACTGGCGCTGGATGACTACAGTGTGGGGGACAAGATTGTGCTGACTGTGCAAAGGGGCGTGGGCGACTCACAGGTAAACATTCCATTTACCGACTGCAGCATATAAGGACGGAGTTGAAGACCGATGTTTGTCATGTCACGTCTTATTCAATCCAGCTGTTTGCTTTTGATGATCAGCATCAAATGCATGTGGATGGGGCATGCTACTGAAGAGGTGTGGCAGTCTGCAGTGAATCCTGCAAAGAGCTCATTGACTCCTGTAATGGCTGCAGGGTCCACAGGAGCTGCAATTGCCCCTAGAGCTGGAACCAGAAATGTCATGACAACTGGAAGGAGCTCCACAGGAGCATTCAGTAGTGTCGAGCACTGCACCTCCATACCTTCCTGAGTGCTGAAGCTGTTACACCTCCCTACACTGCGCTGAGACATATATTAGAAGTGTCAGGTAAACACTTTATTGTAAGGTGCTAGAAAGGTGCAGGAGTTGTAGCGTGGAGCAGACCTTAATAAGCAAAGCACATGATGGTCCTGCTTTGAGGCCCACGATTCAGATGTAGAGAACTGTTGAGTTTCGCTTGTACAGCAAAAGATGCAATGAACAGCTTAATGCCTCAATTTTTGATATGTATACAGATCTCTCTTGGTACTCATATGAGTCTTTAGTACTTCCCCCATGCAGAAAGTTTACTACACAGTGATACGGATACTGATCCAGTGTTTGTGGTAGGATCGCAAATTTCTAGTCCATTATCCAGTCTGTTCGATGGAATCACAGTTTCATGGCAAATCTTTGGTTGAAGACACAAAAATCCCTAGAGCAGCTCCGTTCACAATACTGAAGGCAGCTGATTATCTACGTAGTAGTACACGACAATGTTGCCCATGGGTTTAGCGACTTGCTGTTGTTTGCAGTGTCTCAGGACAATGGTGATCAAGCAAGGTTCTGAACTTATGGAGCTCTAGCTACCAGCATTGTTATGCTCATCAAATCACGTGCTATTTTGTGCACTCATGCTGCAGCTGGCAACGTCTTTGCGCTGTAAGGCTTAAAGAAGTAGCACTCTTCAAAGTCCGACTCCTTTCCTGGGTGCCCAGGGTCCCCCTGGTTACCAACACAAAGCTTCTTGCAATTGTTGAGCAGAAAATGCCCTTGCTCCTTGCACAGGTAGACCTCAAGCACCAGCAAATTCAGCTTTGGATGACCATAGTGTGAAGGACATCAGCAAATCAAATGCATTAGCACGGCCTGCTTGCACACAATGTCAGCATTTCCAAATGGGGACCCACCGGTCTGCATCCTGCAGCAGCTTGGTCTTTCTCATAAAGTAGCTTGCTTTTAAGTCATGATCAAGTAGGTCAGGCAATGCAGCAGATGACAGCACACGAGATGGAATGACAGGGCGCTCACTTTTCCAGTGTAGGTGGTGTGGTAGTTGTAGATGAGCATGTCCTCCTCCTCCTGCAAGCTGGCCTGCATGCAAAAGAACATGAAGAGAAACGTCAGGAGCCTGGTTGCATTTCAGCTCTGCTGTGCCACCACTTTGCTTCAAGAGCATTGATGAACTTGCTGCGCTCCTGTGTAGCAAACCGAATGCTCTGCAGCAGCAAATGACATGTCCTCATCCAAGGTACACCGAGAGAGAGAGTGGAGGGGCGGAATGGTGAACTCACAGGGGTGTGTGAGCTTTTCCTAGCCTGGGTCACAAGGTACTTCGCAGCCACATGTGTCACCGCCACCTGTGCATATAAGAATGTTTAATCACAGCTCTTGCTTAGATGTTGTCTACACAGCTACAGTGGTTGCGCTTGCTAGAGATCCTTTCCAAACCCCCCTAAGCAACTGCGTGAGGTGCAGCTCAGAGCAGGAAATAATACAGCCCTGCAGAAGCTCCCTAGCCTGGTCAGCAAATCTCAGAGTGAACTGGGAAACATCACATGGGAGCAGTCACTCACCGCTTCGGCGGAGTGAGGTATTTGCAGCTTCCTTGCCCATTCAAAAGAATTCTTCTCTGGATGCCACTGTGTTGCCGTCACAGGGTACTGCCACAACCATCCCCCAGTCAGTATATAACAATTACAGTAAGACTTGAGCCATATTCTCATGCCTCTTCCTGCATGAACTTCAGAGGACTGCATTAAGAAAGTTGGGTACTTGGACATGGTAGCAAGTCGTAGCTATAGCATGCGGCATGGCATAACAGACGTAGAGGTGTGGGATGGGTTGTAACATTGCATAGTCCCTGTCGGGACATGTGTGGAAAACACAGGTGCATGGTCTCACAGCAACACTGAAAGTGGGACTGTTCCAGAAAGGGTGTATAAGGTGTGTCCTTCACCTTCCGGGCCTCCATTGTAGATATGTACTCGGCGCCTTTCCTGTCAGAGCTCAGCGAGGTCACCACAAAGAAGTCCTTCAGCTGCTGGTTCCCATTGTATGCGCTGACTGCCAAGCCTGCTCATGACAGACGCCCATCAGCCGGCATGAATGCTGTCTTGGTTTGCTCATCCTGCAAAATATCTGTTGTTGTAGACTGGCTTAACGCATGCTATGCACAAGGGATCTCATGAATGCTGGAAGGGACCTAAGAGCAGTTGCAAGACTTTTCATTTAGGACCCCTTCAGCATTCGTGGCATCCTTCATTCAAACCACCCGTCTAAACTGCTCTTGGCCATGTGAGTCCACAACTTGTGTCAAGGCAGTACATGCGAGCCGGCAATTCTCCAGAAATCTGCTTCCTAGACCGCTGCGCTCAGAGTGCTACCAAATACGATTCCCACTGGAGACCTCAGCGTGAGAACTCGTTACCCGACACAAACATTCAGCCGAATTCCTGAGCGGGGGGTCCCCACCCTTGCCATGGTTCTCAAAGGCGAGCGCCTGCTCCTCCAGTTCCTGCTGAATGTAGCCAGGGTATGCTTTGAAGAAGATGCTGCCGTTGCGCCCGTTTTCGGTCAGCACCAGTGGCGATGGGTAGTTGTACGAGTCAAAGTCTGACAGCACTTTACCGTCGCCCGACACTATCACCGCCAGCGCCTCAAAGCCCAGGCATGTCCCATGCAGCTGCACACACAACATTGGCATTTATTTCTAATAAACCTGCCCAGTAAAATTGGTAAAAAGTGGCTCTCCCAGCTCGTTCCCCAGGTATTCTAGATGCAGCTGCACAGACAGCAACGGCACTTTTTTATCGGTTCTGCGGTCAACATTCCACTACAAGCACAGCAAGTGGTTCTCCCCGCTCACTCCCCAAGCATACTAGATGCAGCCGCACACACATCACCGGCAGTCTTTTCTCATTACTCATTCTCATTCTTTCCTACAACTCACAATGTTTCAGCTGAAACGGAAGCATAGTATGTGGCTCTCCCTGCTCGTTCCCAAGGGATGCTAGATGCAGCAGAGAAGCCTTGAAGTCCGGGCCGGACCCATGTAGAGAAAAGGAGGATGAGTGGAAATGTGCATGAATGAGTGCTGTGCACTGAACATGTCAGGTTATGAGACTTGCATTGCCAGCAAAAGCTGCTGCGCCACCTTGATGTGTAAGTTGAAAGCACAGTTCTCAGTGGGACCCCTGCAAAGTAATGCTGCAGGGACGGCTGTTGAACAAAGAGGGACAACGGCTAGAGGACCACCTACATGCAAACAGCGAGCAAGAGCGCTGTAGGGGATAGAGGGATGGAGGGCGCCGCACCGGGAAAAAGTCGCCGGCATCATTGGCGGCGAGGGTCAAGTTGAGCAGCAGGGAGGTGGTGTCGAAGAAGGGGTGGTGAGGGCTGAGATTCTGGCCGCCCCCGGGAATCAGCACCCCATTCACGGCCTTGAAAATGCGCTCCACCTCAGACCGCGGCGCGTCGTACAGAATTGGTACCGCCCGCGCGCCGCCTGACTCGATAAATTTCACATAGGAGGCCGCGATGTAGGACTGGTTCTCCGGGGCAGGGTCGCCCGGCTGCGGCAAGTGTGCCCCAGAATGATCAAGAAATGGACACAAGCTACCGAATCATCATGGAATTTTACAGCTCCATGTGATGCAAGGACAAATGAGTGTCTTCAAGGCGATCTTTAGTCACGCACTTGCGAGAGTACACCAATAAGTGGACGATCGTTGAGGTGTGCGGTGGTGTTTGGAGGAATGCTTGCAATCGTAGCTTTCAATTCCCTTGCGCATTGACACCTACGTCATCAATAGCTTCTGTTCACACCAGGGGAGGCTAAAACGGTGTCCCAGACATGTGAGCATTAGTCAGGTGCTGCAAATTTCTCACCTAGAACCCAATGCTAGGAAAACTATTACGATTAATTTTATGAGTGGAGGCATCGTATTAGGTTCTAGGCCACTGTTGATAACGATGATAGCTGGGTCGATACTACTTTGCAGCGACTACGATGACTCGGGGACCCATACGTATCAGTGAAAGGCTGATTCCCACAATTTGCATGGGTCAAACAAAGCAATTAAAACAGCTCCCCAACCACTGAAACCTTGAAACTGCAGCCCGTCGCGGGACTCGAAACTAGAAAGAAAGAAAGAAAGAAAGAAGGGAACGCTTACGAATTGATGAATGGATTGATGGTGATGTCACTATCACGTGGCATGAAACTGCTAGCGTCATTGGGGAACCGCACCGGAACCTTTTTGGGCACTGCAGTTTTTCGATTAAGCAGGGCTGCTGGAGTTGGGAACCCTTTTATTATCTAATCTGACATAGATTTTGGTCCTTCCCAGGACGACATGAAGACTCCGCCCGCACCTTCTTGATCTGTTGAATCACCCGAGGCAGACAAGTGACACTTGCCTTTGCATGTCTTTAGGCAAAGGCAAGACGCAGAACAGGCGCCGTTTATTCATCGATTCTGAAAACTTTTCACAGAATTTTCCTGGACAGAAGTTAAGGTTCAGAGGAGGCCTGGACTCGTACCGACGGTAACGGTAAGCCACCTTGCGACGTAGCTAGGGACATCTCTGCTCCACTTGCGGGACCATTAGACCTTGTGAGATATACTTAGGCAGATGTTACACAGAAAGGAGTTCTATTCTTCACGATATGGTTGTAGCCATTACCTGGGCCGCAGATAGATCGAAACTCCCTCGTAGTGCCGATCCTAACTCCCATAAACCTCGCGACAGACGTTCCACAATGAGAATGTAGAGCGAATCATTATGTTTAGACTTGTTTCTTCTTCCACACGATCATACATCGTCACCGCAGCGACTGATCGGCGGATCGCTGAAGAGGTTGCAGGCTGGAGCAGGTGTTGACGTAGTTTGCTATCAGCATTGTGCCTGGACGTGTTGACCTCTCAAGTTGTAAACTGTTACCCGTTTTCACTTCACTCTGGTGCACAAGCTGCTGGGCTGCTGGTGTCATTTCTGGCTATGGCACTTTTAACCAGTTGTTTCAGCGCAGCAATCACCAAATGAGAAATACATACATAGCCTTCCATTCTCTGCCCTTTCCCAAGTGTAGAACGAATTTCTTGAATGATGCAGGGCGCAAAGGAGCTGGATGGCTGTGAGAAAGAAACCTCAAACACAAGTCGGAAGGCGAGATAACAATAGCCATCACAATAGCTCAATGGAGGAACGCCAACAACTTCATAGCCTTCGTTTCATTCAGAGCGCCAAGCCAAGGTTTGTGAGCGTCAAGACTCCTTGGCGTACCTCACCAATCACTATGCAATGGCGTCTTGGGTCACTCTTTGCGCAAACATGTTTGCAACGTTTGTTAATTAACCTGCCACCTGGAAACATATCATCTCATGAGTCTCCTTCTGTGCCTTGATTATGACATGCTCATACAACCACGCCATGTGATCAGCTAAATTGCTTCCTGAGCAGACGCCCCGGTCCAGACATGTATGCAAGTATGCGATGGAATAGTTGGACATTTGTACCATGCGCAGGCCACAGGAGGGTGACTGGACGTACCATGATGGGGTCATGTTCATGACTGACCCCAAAACACCAGCAAGTGAAATCACTCTGCGAGAGGGCACCTTCGTGTTGGTCAGAGGCGAGAAGGCGCCAATGGTCATGCAAGTCCTTGCAATTCTGGAGGTACAAGTCAACGCTTTAGTACTCAAGTATTTCCCGAGTGGCAAGCGGTGCAACGCGTTCCTTTGCCTCAGGGCCTGCTTCAAAAAATTTGGCCCTGCAAACCAGTGATCTTCTGATGGTTGCACACGATGCCTTCTGCAGGACCTGAGATGTTGTACTGTTGCTATGCAGAAACGCATGCGCAAAGGAGAGGCAAGGCAGAAATGCAAAGGAGAAGCAAGGCTCCGAACTCGCACAGGAGTGCTACCTGCAGGTCTGGCTGCCCCTAGCATGCTGTCCCGAGCTCGTGCCAAGTATCCCCGTCAAGTATTTTGGCGAGTGGATGGGGGCGAGTATTACAGCGGCGGTATGGCTTCAGCTCTGTACAGCGTGATTCAATTGGCACATATGCTGCATTGCATAAGATGTTGCACAATAAAATGAACTTGCATGCGTGATAATGATGGCAACTGAGGAACTGTCCTCAATATATCTGAGGTCCATCAAAGTCTCTGCTGTGAACACGTAGATCCAGCATTCACATGGGTGGCATCTACTTGTAGAGGAAAAGCAGTTGATGTCTTTTAAACTTAATTGGATGTGCACACAGATTGGGCATGCCGTGCAGATCTCGAGAAGGGAACAATCAAATGGAGCCGCGTGTTGGCAGTGTGCTCTGTCGTGCACCGCCGCAGCTTGGCTGAAGATGACATGCAGGTCAGACCCCAGTACATGCCATTGCTCTGTTGAGAACGGACCATGTGACAAGGTGATCAGGGTGGTCTCCTATTAGGCATGATGCACTACAGCAAACACAATTGTGCGCCAGACATGCACTGCTACCAAACAAAGGAAGTCATGTGGGAAATGACCCCAATATGTATGCCGTGCAGGCTTACGAGGAGCCGCTCCCAACGATAGGAACTCCTTCACAGTCGACGCTCTGGAATGGACAGCGCTTTTTCTACTCGAAGAGTCTTGATGTCGCAAAGTGCTTTCGCACTGAAGACTTTTGCCTTCCATGTGATGAGCAGTACAAGAGTGCCCCCATCCGAAAAGAGGTGCGAATGCATCACAATGTTCTTCCCTTGTCTTGAAGGGAGGCCATGCATGTGCTGCTAATGGAAGAGATGAAGCTTGGTAGAGCGGCTTGGGGTAGGACAGTCTATCAGGAGCATGATGTGCTGGGCTGTGTAGCTCTGAAGCCAGCGCACCAGGGACTGATGTGCAAGTATTGTGCAGGCTCCTTTGGTCATGATGGATGTGTGCTGCGGAGTTGGAGGAGTGACAATGGGTGCCAATATGCTGAACGAAGCGGTGAGAGAGGGCGCAAAAGGCGAGCCAACAGCTGAAGGCCGTCAAATAAATGTGAGGCTGAATCTTGTCAGCTCATCAGTTCATGAACTGTTCAATGTGATAATGCATGCAATTGATCTCCTCTTAATCCGAGCTTCCATCTCTTTTTATGTCTCCTCAGATGCATTTTTGTCAAAGCACCAAAACTTGATGGACATGGCATGAGTAATTTGACCGTTTTGAGACTAAATTTGTCTTTGCTTGATCACTAAAGATGGAAACAGAAGCTCTTGCATGTGCAATAGGTGGAGTATGCCGTTGAAGAAGATGGCAGGGTGCGCAATGCATATGTTCAGAATGCACACCAGGGAAATGCCATAGCAGGCACCGGCCAGAAGATATGCAAAAGCATCACTGTAAAACAGTGCTTAAACGGTGCGCCTTGTCACTGCCTTCACTATAATGCAGTGGACAATACGTACCAAATGTACCCTGGCACATGCCAACACCATTGCTGCCACTGAACTGAATCGATATCGCAGTACATGTCTCCTTTTCAATCAGGGGTAAGTAGCATCTGACATGTGTTGCAAGAAGGTTACAGCAGCTTCCTTTTTGCAGGCATACAGCAGCAGGCAAAGGACGGCATGGAGCCAGCCTATGGTACGGCTCCACGCAAGGGGGAGGTGGACATTCTCCACATGAGCCCTCCATGCCAGTCAATGAGCAAGGTCAACATGCACGCCAACTTGGCCACTATCAAGAAGGAGATGTTTCCTCTGTTGGACCAGGTATGGTCAGGAGTGTATTGTGTAGGCATGGCCACTTCTATGGGGCCTTTCATGGAGGAGTTGCAACCATTATGTCAAGAAGGTGTTTTACAAATGAGAGACAATTGTCAAGACTCCGCACATTGGCACTTGCATAGTGTCCCATGCCTTGTGCGGACATCCTACAACACATGCTTCCAGACTGTGTCTCACATTTCATCAATCAGCCTCCAGGTTGTGTTTCGTCCAGTGCGTGGAGATGGCCAGAGAGCTGGAGCCAAATTTTGTCACAGTCGAGGAGGTGCCTACCTTCCTTATCCACACCGTGAAGGAGGACAAGGGCGGGAGCAAAGAGCAAGAGGCAAGCTTCCACTCCTGGCCTATTGCCTTTCAATAGCAGTGTCAAGTGCAAAGACGTGCTGTAGGGATGTTCAAGTGTCTCTGCTTCCCTTTGACAAATTAGCATCACTCGCGGGAGCTCTACTTGCCTGAACATTGCCAGGCTTTGTGCTATTTTAAAAATTTTCTTTATCTTTTGCATCAGTCTGCCGAACTCCTCCTACCTATGCTACTTGTCAAAATAATGGGCCAATATTTGGCAGAGGCCTTGCCTCAAGCCATGGGGATCTGGTAACCACCTATGAGCTTGCCATCCCAGCCACTATGTTTGTACTGGATCCAGGTGCGGTGCATCTGGAGGATACTGCTGCCACTGCTGGACATGGGGTACCAGGTGGACATGCGCATCCTAAACGCTGTGCACTTTGCCGTGCCTCAGACCAGATCGGTCAGTCCTCTTGCTTCAGCCTCGGTCCGCAGCCCATATTGAGAAGCACCCGCTGAACTCACTGTCAAGATTGCACGGAGCCTTTGATGGGCAACTGTCTGAGAGCGGATCAGTACTCCAGGCAGGCTTTGTGTATGCGTTGGAGTGCAGGTTGTTCCAGCCATCACTCACTCTTCATGTGGATGATAGAGAGGCTCTGCTGGAAGTTTCATTGTTGAGGCTGTGCGGTGCATTGTTTGGGCTTTTGGAGTCAAGGTCTCTTGATGTGGTACAACTTCTCAGCTCTGAGTTGGTGCGTACCATGCAGCGGCTCATCTTGTGGGGAGCAAAGACCGGCTACATGCTACCAACTCCCCCAAGCCCCTGGTGCGCATGAGCCTTCGCATGAATGAGTGAGAATGACTGAAACTTGAAGCAAAGCAAGAGGCGGCACCTACTTTCAGGTTTTGAACGTGCCTTTGATGAGCTGATGGGATCACGCTGGCCATCTTCTGAAGGGCTCCGACATTTGCTGCGCTTTGCGCATCCACTCACACCTGCCTTGCCACAGGACCCACTATGTGGTGAAGAAGCCTGGCATGCAGACGGACGAGGCACTGCGCATGCGCATGGAGTGGAGTGATCTGGCTGTCACCTCAGATGCTGCGCTGCCTCCCGCACTGAGCGTGCGCGATGCAATCCATGACCTGCCACTTCATGTCGAGGCCGGTGCGCAACTCCATGTCATGTCCCACCCAGATGCTGGGCACCACAAGAGAGTAGGCTAGATGGGACACACACATGACGCAGTTGATAGCCGGGGCCTTGCAAGCCATGCATTGCAGCAGAGACCATGGCTTTTTCAAGTTGTCCCTTCTTGAAACGCATCATGTCTCTTTGCAGATGAGGTCAAGCCTGTCATCGCTTAAGTAGTTGCCAGGGGCCATGAGATGCAGTTGAATCATTATTTTGCAGGCTCTGGCTCACACGTGTTCGAGTACATCACAGATGTGGAGGAATCCAGTGTATTGGTCAAGTTCCTGAGGCGCGGAAAGGTAAAGCTAATGCTTGTGTCTCATATTGCTGTATCACTCCTGGTGGGTACGGACGTGGAACACGTATGCAACTTTTCCAGTGTACAAAACCTGCCAATCCTTCCAAGACATCATATCATAACCACTTATCGATGGGCTTGAGACTGCTGGTTGCTTGCTGGGCAGGGGGCTGGTCTATACCACTGGATGCCAGGGGCTGCCAGCAACACAGAGAAGTGCCTTCAGAAGGGCAGCGAGACGTCCTGCTATGACAAGCCCTTCTCCACCATCTGTGGCTCCACCAGCCACCATCCTGCCAACAACCTCTGCCCACGGCCCGGTGCAAACCGGCTGATTACAGTCGCTGAGCGCAAGCGCTTCCAGAGCTTCCCAGACCATGCCCGCCTTGAGGTGAGCACCAAAGCATGCTCATAACTGTTATTGTTACATTTCAGAGACCCTTGGGAGCCACCTGAGGCTCACGGGTCTTTGGCAGCCTCTTGCTACCCTAAATCATCTCATTGTTTTCTCATACTCTTGCTTTCAGTCAAGAACTTTGCAGCCCTAATATGATTCTGCTGGATAAACGCTTGCAAATTCTGCACTGATGAGTCAAATAAGTCAGCGTATTTCGTCCTCATCCAGTCATAGTGATGGCAATTGAACAAAATAAAGGGCGCCGCTGGCATGTAAACATGATGTATTTAGACGTGCATGACACGCAATGTTTTGAAGGCCGGTATCTGGATGTGATGGTTGATGCTGGACCCCCGCTCTATGCAAGCTGCAGGCCAGTTGCAGTCCATTCCATATGTAGCTCACAAATAGCACATGTCAGATACACCAGTTTCTATAGCAGGTTCACCTCGAGATCAAAGTAGGAGATGAGCAGTCTGTCTGTCATGGTCAGGGGCCAGTGACAGCGCAGATGCAGCAGGTCGGCAACGCTGTGCCTCCCTTGCTAGCCTGGGCCATCCTCGGGTCGGTCTTCAGCGCAGCCTACGGCGTGGAAGCACCCAAGCCCCAGTTCGTCCTGGACATGCAGCAAGCACAGAAAGAGGCGGCTGCACGTGTGTGCACCCTTCCTTATGTCAGACTTACCGATAAACCTCAGGTCTAAGACAAGTGTCTGTAGGTTGCAAAATATGGCTGGCATAAAGCGCAAATGAAGGCTTCAGACTCACTGTCATTATGAAGTCTTATACTGATACGCTATGCTTCGCAAAGAGACTCGGGTATAGATTTGATGCTGGGAGGAACGGAGCCAGAGAGAACAATGGTTGCCATGCAGGCGCAGCCGAAGATGCACGCATTAGACTGCAGTCCCTTGTGGAGCAGGCCAAGAAGCTTGCAACGCTAGAAGACCACCGCGAAGTGTGCCTCGGCGCGGAAGCAAGAGGCAGCTACCGCGTCATCCGCTCGGAGCTGCAGATGCGCAGCATCTGCCCGAGAGAAAAGGAACACCCTGCGGCCAGCAGCGCGAGCCCGCAGAAGCGCAATCAAAAGCCTCGTCCGGCGAGCCCTGCCGGCAAGGCTTGGAAGCTGCCGACTGTGGGTGAACGCCGCAATGCGCACAGGGCTGCTCGCCCGGGTGGCCCTGCGAGGCCTGATGAGGAGGCAGTCGAGCCTCTTCCGCCAATCCCCGCCAGCAGCGCACAGAAGATGCCGAGAGTGGGCGAGCGCCAAAATGCGCACAGGGCTGCTCGGCCAGGTGGGCATGCAAGGCGTGATGAGGAGGCGACTGTGTCCAGCGATGTGGCGGCCTGCTCTGTGCTTGGCGCGCCAGCCACTGGCATTAGCGCGGCATATGGCATGGCTGCTGCTGCGCAGGCATCAGCAGTTGCACAGGTGGTGGCTGGCGCGGCTGTCGCCGACATGGCTTGGGGATCTACCGCAGCATTGCTTGAGCCGTCAGCAATGCAGGTCGCGGCAGGAACTTGCATGAGCGAGGCAGATGACATGGCAGCTGCAGCAGATGAATCGGCAGACTTTCACGAAGCACAGGACGGCCTGATGGCGGATGCTGATGAAGTACCTGCTACCACTGCGCTTGATGAGGAAGTCCCAGTCAGCGGCGCAATGGCAATGGTGCAAATGGAGGCGGCTGCTCCCCCTGTGGGAGCCTGCGCCAGCGAGGCGGACATGTCAGCAGCCGCAGGGGCTGGTGCGCCTGCAATATCGGAGCCTGCCGGTGCGCTTGACGGCTCGGCTGGTGCCGCGAGCGATCAGGAGATTGAAACTGCCAATGCTGACATCAGCAGCCTGGGAGGCAGCTCCGATGCTGCAGTTCACCTGTCGTCTGCACTGGATGCATCCTTGGAGCAGGGATTGCCGGTTGTCAACGCGGCTGGGGCGCGGCCCGATGTGGCGGCCGGCACGGTACGGGTGCGGCCGTCTTCGGGCGCGGCGGCTGCTATTGAGGGTGCTTCGCCGCAGGCGTGCTTGGCACCGCACAGCCTGCATCAGACCGCGAACGAGTCTGCTCCTGCACTTGTCATCGGAAGCGCCATGGCTGGTGCTTCCTCACCATCACTGCAGCAGGCGAGTTGCTCGTTCTGACATGCTTTGCCGCTCCTTGTGAGGACTTGCCGGGCACCATCATTCTCAAATCTTCGAGCAGCGCATTTATAGGTCCGACCTTGCACACTTCTGCTGCAGCATGTGTGGTGCATCGGCTCAATTACTGAGCTACCGGGTGGGTTCACTAGGACGTGATCATGGCAATGCAGGCCGCCGCGCCAGAACAGGCATCACCCGAGGCGGATGTGGCAGTGCCGGACCTCGTGCAGGACAGTGTCAGTGTGGAGGTGGCAGCCAGCCCAGGCGAGGGGAGCAGCACTGCAACAAGAGACAGTCGGGGACAGAAGCGCAAGGCCACTGACAGCCTGGACAGTGATCCGGAAGAAGAGGTAACGACTCACCTCAAACCGGCCTCAGATTGCCTTTCAGAAACTTCGGCCCAGGATGAATTGTGCTGAATGCAGATCTTGGCTGCATTTGAGACAGGAGATACAGGGCAGAGGGCAGAGGGCAGAGTCCCTTCGCCATAGCTTGCAGCAGTATGCGTTGCAGGCCCAGCATTTAATGACTTGATGCCTCCAATTTGCCTGTGATTCAAGGAGCCGTGTCAAATGCGTGCAGGCTGAGGAGTTTGATGCGCGAGCGCATGTCGTAAGGGGCATGGCAGTGCTCCTGCACACAAAGGATGACAGCAATATCGGCTGGGACAAAGTCTGGTCGGTTGCACGCATCAACAGGTGCCCGTCCTTCATCCTTCAACAGCTTTTGCTTCATTGGTGACCGGCTGAGATTATCTGCACCTGTAGAAAGCTCTCCCGCAACTCCCCAGAGCTGCATGCAATGCCTGCTATGCATTCAGCAAATCCATATTCGCTCAGGGCTCAATGCCCAGTTCTCCATCCAGTCCTTAGTGTTTGGTGCTCAGAGATGGTTTGGAAAATATCTTAATTTCACAGCAAGTGTTGGGCGCTGACTGAAGTGTATTCCTGAAAAGAGGGCTCTGCTTTGACAGGCATGACAAGAAGAAGGGCAAGTTGAACGTGACATGGCTGAAGCCAGCTTCACTGGAGGACCCCTGGGCTCAGCGCTGGCGCGATTGGACAGTACAGATGACAAACAAGAAGGGGCAGACATACGAGGGAATTTGGAGAAACCATGGAGTTGACATCGACACTGTGCAGGTGATTTACTCCAGCAAGTGTCTACTCTCACACAGTGACAGCAGCCCTGGGCACATTTAAAGGGGCCATTGTGACATCCCCTTGATCCTTCGCCATGCATGGAGAAGGTTCCAGACAGGGCTAGCCAAGACTGGGCTAAAATATGCACCCTGACCAATGACCGATGGTTGCAGTCAGGAAGTTTGTCTTGATGTGGAAAAGTCGTTGGGTGGAATACCATCCGGCCAGGAGCTGTGTGCCCTGCGGCAATTTAAAAATAGTGGGCTGCTCAGAGACCGCAGTGGGTACCAGGACAATATGACTTCCTAGCTGCCTTGGGCAACACAGCATGCTTGGGTACCTGAGCCCCGATAAAAGAAAAGTTCAATTGATTGCAACCCAATTACAGATTTGTTTGCGCACGCAGTGGGGCACCCACATGCGGCCGGATGGCTTCTTCCAGGTGGGGGACCGGGAGGTCCTTCGCACTGAGATCGGGCGCATGGAAGCTGCAACGGAAGCTGTACTCCCTACTTCAATGTAGGGGGCCTGGAATTTAGGGTGTCAGTCGAGGGCGTGCCCGCAAATCAAGGTCATGTGCCAGAGCACCAGAACGATGGACAAGTCTTAGCTGGCGCCCTTCACATTGGCAGTCAAAAGTAATGGCCATTCTGGAGCAAGCGGTCCTTGCCAAGGTTTATTGGGGAGGGGCCTGCACCTGAACATGGCACCTTGGTTCTGTAGTCTCCTGCTTTGAATGGGACAATTCTGACCTAATGCACTGGAGATGTGCTGAAAGTCATGTGCACGTTTGGAAATGTTTCCAAACGTTATTGGACATTAAATATGCTACTAGTTGCAATTTCTTGTATCCGCAGGTGACAATAACGACCAAGGAATGATGTTGACGTTACACAGCAGGCTCAAAAGCACATCTAAAGCAGAATGCGTATGGTTCATGCTTGCTGATGGTCCGACCATACTCACACAGTATCAACGATTGGTTTTGTCTGGGGCACTGCGTTTCAAAACATTGAAGCCGGTTCAGAGACTTTTAAAGAGTCTTGCCAACAGGTACACAGTGTACACCATAGCTGATAAGCGATGTTTGCAATTCAAAACAACACCCCAGAACAACACTTGAATCCCAGTGCTCAAACCAGCTGATGCGGGACTTCTAGCTGAATCCTAATGATCAATGGCAGTTTAAAATTACTTTGCAATCCTGAACTCCAGCACACGAATGGGCGGCTGTCTGTGCATCTACAATATGGCCGGAACTTGCCACAAGCCTTCCAAGAGTGGCCCGCTGCAATCCCCAAGGATATTGCAGCATTGGGCAATATTAATGTGGACAGTCTGCATTCCCCCATCCTGTTTCTTGTCCTGGTTTCAAAACGCGTCCCATCTACTCTTAAGCTTCCTGTTCCCGGTGTTTACCCTTCCCTACTTGCGAAAGACTTCCTCGTGCATAAAACAAGGACAGTGAGCACGCACATGCGTCCCCATCCGCAACCGAGGGCACATGTTCAACCGCACAGTCTTGCGACAGCTGCCATATCAGCCAGTGCAACCAAGGGAGCAAACAGCATCACAAGCCACTTGGCTGCCCACGGCCCCGGAAGAAAATATGATCATGGGCGGCCCTGACGAATGGTATCAACATGGAAGCAAAGTATGGCGCCGCACGGCTGCCAGCCTTATCTGATTGAAATTGACCCACAGGCAGAAAATGTTCCTGTGTGAAAATGGTGGGCACGCATTCTTTCTCCTCCCAATGCCCAACCCAATGTGAAAAGTGCCTAGAACAGGGTGAGGTGTGGATCAGGCAGTCGAGGAAATGTCGGCCTTCTATTGCTATGTTCCCAAATCACTGATATTCCATGCATGAGGCCCACCGGGCCGTGCGGGCCCACCTTCTAATGTGCTTCATGCCCAACTCCCCCAACGTGTTGCTTTTTCCCAGGTCGCCCTCCCCTCCCACAGCGCAGCAATGCTGCACCTCTGACCCAGGGGGCTGACCCCGCTGGGGTGTAACATTTCCAGCGCCTGATCAGGCGAGCTAGCTGGTGCCCCTCAGCAGTACTTAATAGCGAGCAACCCGCGCTCCTAAGCCAGAAGCCTGCGGCCTCCCAGAGACGGCGCGGCAGTAGCGCCGGGTGCGGTTGTGGGCGCTGTTGCCAGTGTAATCTTGGAAGCCTGCACGAAACAACACACATCAGCGTAATTTAAGCATCCAGTTTCGAAGACAGACGCTCTCACAAAGCTCTTGTGACTGCAATTTCTTTCGCTCCCTCAAGAAGGTATATATCGGCTGGCATCCTGAATCATACGGCATAAAGCATCGAGCTACTTGATAGTAAGTGGCATTGCTCGTCCTAATACCAGACACAATTGCAGCCTCCACACCATGCTGTTTTGCTGTTCTTTCCAGAGTTCCTCTGACAGACACCCTGTGTCAGTTTCGGGTGGAAGCTTACCGTGGGCACAGCGCTGTAAAGAATGGTGGAGAGGGGGACCGGGCCGCCCGTTGAAACAGGTGCGGCAGTGGGTGATGCTGCGGGAGCCATCTTGAAGACGGCGTTTGCATATGACTTCCCTGCACGAAGAAGCACACAATACCATTGGATCAGTCCCTGCATGTGGGCAGTAGCTTCTGCGGCAAGATGGTCCAGCTGCTCATTATCCGAATCGTTTGCGTTGTTGCAGAGGAGGTAATTTCAATTGCAACACAGCAGAGACTGCACTTTATGATCCAGGCCAAGAAGAGTAGACCAAAACGTCTTGGGAGGCAGGTTGAGGTGTGCATTTCGCGTACGGCCATGTGGGCATGCTATTTCATTATTTAGTCAAGAGCTCATGGTCTTCTCTCATGATATCAAGATCCTAAACATGACTCTCGTCCAGAAAACTCCAGGAGCATTACCCCCTGGAACTCCGACAAGGACAGCATTGGATCCAGTGCTCACCGCTCAAGCTGGCGCCATTGCCCTTTGTGTCAGAGCCGATCGGGTCCGAGCCCTTGTAGTCCACCAGCAGCCGCCGCCCCTCCACGCTGGGGGCGCTCTCCCCGAAAGGCGCGCTCACCGGTGCGCTCGCGCCGTATGCAGTCACGGCGGGGGTGAACGCCAGAGACATTGTTGGCGCGTACGCTGCTGTGGCCATTGTGGAGGCTGCCATCACTGGCGCTGCCGCAGTGTATGTTGCTGGAGCCTGCAAGGAAAAACGTTTCTAATCAGACCAAGCTTGGCACAGTACATGTTTTGTCCTTCCCTGTTGCTCCCAGAAGTCGAGCCTCGAAGTCATAAGTGGTGGATTCCTGTGCCCAGCCCCGTGACTTTACTGGGCTTCCTGTTTTTGAAGCGCTCTGATGGCGGAAGCGAAGTCTTGCTCCATCAAGTGTGCGGTGCTCTTGAAGCAGCCGTGAGGGCTAGCAATGGAAGGACAGCATGTTGGGAATCTTAGGAATGTGGAGGTGCCATGAAGGGTGTGATGCGCACCGCTGCAAGCTTTGGGTTGACTGAGAGGTTGACCACTGATCTGGCCTTGCCATTGCCGACAGTGTCTGCGCCTATTGGGTCAGAGCCCTTGTAGTCCACTAGCAGATGGCGGCCTGACATGGCTGCCACTGTTTGAAGAAGAGAGCTGCGCGCCAGCCCTAGTTGAAGCAGGGCAGCATCTGTCAGGTCTCTGTCATCTGAGGCACCTGCACCAGCACCAACAGGACATGGAGTCACACTATCATATCTGCAGACTAGAGGCATACAGGTGGCACCAACGTGCAGCTGGCACGAAGCAGGGGCCCAGAGCAGCTCCCCAGATCTGGCGTGCCGCTGTGAGGTGGTCCTGGTCTTTGCGCTTGGCATGGGTTACGAGAACCTTGTGTCGACATGCACATACATCAGGAACCATTCCTTGACGATCGCAACCGAAGGAGGACCGCACAGCGCGAGACCTGTGTCTGTGGCCCAGAGGCTCGACACCCAGCCGCACCAAAAGAAAACGACGGCACCGTTGTAGAAGAGCTGGTACGTTTAAAGAACGGTGATGGACAGCAATACGTGTCCCTGGGGCACTCTTGACCGAACGTGCCCTTGGGGGAACCCGTCCCGAGCTTCCAGCAACGCAACGCTTGCAAGAGAAGGCGCGGCAGTGTTGGACAAAAAGGTAGGACGAAGATTCCGAATGCCCTCCATAGAAACTAGCTATACTATACCTAATAACCGATAGATCGCTCGAGATATATGTGAAAGTAAAAAGGCACATCATAGTGAATATGTAGTCGCGCGCAAATTTATCTGATGGCCTCGCGCCTTCTCCAAGCCGATCTCTACCTCAACATGACCACTGAAGAGTTTCATGTTAGCTATGTGTAAGTTGAGCTCCGTTTGATCATTCGAAACCAGACATCGGAAGCAAGACGTCTGGCGGAAAGCAGTCGGGCAGGAGTTCACCTGCACTCACGGAAACAGCCAGGAGCAGCACGAACGCAGCAAAGAACTTCATGGCTCCTAGCGCAGGTGTCCTTGAGTGCTACAGCCTGAGAGAATTGTTCCGATCGTTGGGCTCTGAGCAGCTTCCCGCGACGCCAGGGTCAAAGCGGGAAGAGCTTCCTGCCAGCTGGACTATATTCCAGGGGTTTTGCGGGGGTTGCTGGCAAAATTCCATCCACTTGGCAGTCACGATGACATCAAAACAGACACTTGGACAGGCGGGAAGACCTCTTCAGATCTCCTGATGTATCCCAGGATAGCTGCTGATATGGGAAATGACAGGACATCTAATCAGCCCTAGATGGCTGCAATGATGTTATCGATATCGCTTCTTGTTGTTCTTCTGATGTCAAGTTGTGACTCACAACGCAGTTGCAAGCTTGTGAGTGTTTCTAAGTTGCTCTGTGAATGTATGGATGTCATGCTGGGTGCTGACTCTGCCGATCAGAGTCGGACATCTGATCAGCCCTAGGTGGCTCAAAAAGGTGTAATCGACTGACTGACTGAATTGCCAGTTCCGGAATCCATTCCAGTGATCCTTCCCAATGACTGATGTGCAATAATGTCTTCTTCGAAGAATTCTGTTTCCCTTAGGCACGCCATAGGTCTATAGAGATTACTTATAAACAATGGTAATTACCGTCATTGGCCAGTGGAACTCCTCATTTAGTGCATTCACTGAACCTTGCCGAGGTCATAAACTTTAACCTTGAAGTTCATACTCACCATGATCATATGATCATGCAGGGCCCTATTCCAGATGTACAACTTGGCAGCGGCGGCTCAAGAGGAGCCAAGCAAACTATTGAAGCTTTCACATGCATTTGAAAGTGTAATCATACTCACAGCGTCCCCTAGAGATTCTGTCCAAGACGCCTTAAGCTTAGCAGTGCAATGATCGTAAACACCACAGCACAGCATGTTTGTGCTTACAGCAGTGTTTACACGCAGAAGCAGGGCTCATTCCCACAAATGCCTGAGATGTGTCGATCCACTTCACAGCCAGACAAACTTGTTCGGTGAGTTCAGTGATGATTTTTACTGGGAGAGCCGCTCGAGCTCATCCGGAATGTCTCAACCCCTCAACTGATCGCAGAACACTGCGACTGCATCCTTGGCAGCCTGGATTGCTGCGCCCCTATCAGCTTTCTCAGCCTCATCCCTGACACACCTGCGCATTGCAGCCCCTATTGCTCATTCTCTGACCTCTTGAACACTCCAGTTTGCCGCTGTTCATGTAAAAAGAGTGTTGCAATCCTGTGAGTTACCTGTGTACAGACAATGGCAAACACAGAGCGCCATGTGGGATGGGGCAGGGTCTTATATGCAGCCGCCAGATCATGGCAGATGCAAGCAGTGCAGGTGCGCACCTATTCAGGACGGAGTGGACCTCCTCCAAGGCTTGCAGCAGGAATCCCTCTGTTTGTTGCACCACAAATTCCTGCATGCAACAGACTGATCAACCCTTGTTGACATGTGAATTGTAGAACCGTTTCACTGGAGGTCAACATTCAGGCGACCTTCATGTAATCTGCATAGCATGCCCTATGCATTATACTGGGTCAATGCCTGTTTGTTGTACCAGAATTTCCTGCATGTAACAGACTGATTGAAAGGTGGGTACGATTGTTCCTGCCACGTGCTGAGTAGCAGGCAAAAGTCGACAGTCAAAACATCCACATGGGGCGCGCCTTCAGTGAGGCAGCTCGCTCCAGATCCTCAGGAGCGGCCACGCGCTTCTGCTGCGCGTTCCCTCCGGCAGCCGCCGGCTCAGCCGGCTGCGGTTCGGGGTCATGCGCCTCTTCAGGCGCGCTGACATCAGCAGGCTGCTCTTCATGCCCCTCCAAATTAGGTGCCTGATCCTGGTCGCCTCCAGATGAGCAGCCCTGCTCGTCCTCAGGCACCTGCATAGAGCCGCAGGCATACTGGTGAGGCAAGAGCATGCACGAGGTCACACCCAAAAATTTCACTCTTCCTGGATGTGCAGGCAGGAAACAGCTTCTCAAGTGTGGTGCTGGGCTCAGCTTGCGATACCTCACAGCTTGGACGAAGTACTTCAACTGGCCTGGCCCAAAGTTTGTTCACTTCTGAAGGGCCTGAGGTGGTGACACGCATCTGACTGTTCTGAATGGACAGTGTCTCCAAGGCAGTGTACCTGTACGGGATACGTCTCGAAGCAAGAGCACCGGAGCGGAGGAATTTCAGGACGACTCGACGCACCTCTTGCATGGTGGGTGTGTGGGCGAATCTGCTGGGCCTGAATGGTGTGTGGCCGGCAAAGGCCGCAGCTGACTCCGGCTGTGCCTGCTCTACCTCTACAACATGCCTGCGCAAGCCATGGGCATCAGCACTGTTCTTTGGCTTGTTTGGTGAAGTTCACCATACCGGCCTCAGACCAACCATAGCCTTGGCTGACTCAAAAACACCGAGGTTAACATCCAAGGTGCAGCACATGTTGTTCCTCAGCAAAAAGTCTTCAGTAAGATGCTTACATTGCATCACCGCATACCCACCTGGGAGATACACTCAAGTGCTGGAGGGACATTGCATCACTGCATACCCAGGTCTGATCACCCCTAGGTGGCTGGGAAAGGTGTAATCGACTGACTGACTGACCCACCTGGGGGATACACCCAAGTGGGGGAGGGACATTGCATCACCGCATACCCACCTGGGGGATGCGCCCTCGCCGCTGGGCTGGTCGGCCCAGGTGACGACGTTTTTGCGGGCAGGCTTGGCAGCCGAAGCAGCCGGGCCGCCAAGTTGCGCGCTCTCCGGCAGGTTTGGCCTCGTCGTGTTCGCCAGCACCTTGCTGGCTGGCCGCCTGCTCATCGTTTTGGCTGCATACAAGAGCAGCTTTCAGGTCTTCAGACTTGCCCGATTGCAGATCCCATCAGCAAAATGGTGGTCGGTGTTTGTAGCTTATCAGGTGTGTGCCAGAAACTCTTTTTGCTTTGGCACAGAAAAAGGAGTGGTGAGGGCGGAAAGGCTGGTTAGAGGTTGTAAGGCCCAAACAATGCAGCAGCCACTCCTGTGACACTTATCACTAACAGAGCTCAATTGTGTGCACTTGAAATCTACAGATGGTGTGTCACCTTCTGGGGCGCCAGTGCTGCCAAGGACGCTGCCGCCGGCCGAGGCCGGCTCAGCTTCCGCCCGGCCGCCGCCGCCAGCTGGCACGGGCGAAAAAAGCGCGCCATCGGCCCCGGCCGCATCGGCCGGGTCGGCCGCCGCGGCCGAGACGCTCTCCGGCGCGGCTGCCGCCTCGGGAGCTTCTCCCGCTGCCTGCGCGCTTGTCGAGGGGCTGTCGCACATGCCGCGCACGACGAACGTCTCGAAGGCGTCCGCAAAGCCGCGGCGCTGCGGCTGCGCCGCCTGCGCCGGGGCAGCCGCCGGCGTTCCCTCCTCCTCTGCAACTACTCGTGGCCCCTACAAAGGCACACATTGCTCGCTTTGCTCCGGGGTCAAGATGGTTTCTGACATGTGTGAACAATCCTTTTTGTTGTTCTTGTGTCCAAGATGCTTGTCGGTTGGATTCGTATACTTGTGATAGTATGCTGCTGGAAACATGGCACATGCATGCTCTGACACACCTTTGGAACGGCTTCGCTCGGTGACTTTTTACAAAACACACTCCACCACAGCGCGGACAGGAACGAAGAGTGAGACTGCGAGAGCCGTACTTTGGTCACGGTGGCCTCCCCTTTTGCGGCGCGGCGGCGGTTGCCGGCGACGAAGGTCGCCAGCGTGCTTGGCAGGTTGCTGGCTGCGCTCGCGGAACGTGTGCGACGTGTGGCCTCACCGTGCGGATCTTCTTCTGCAGATTCCGGATCCCCATTCTCTGGTGCATTTGTGATTGCTCTTTCGCTGCTCAAGCCTGCGAATGCAGGCAATGGCTGTCCTGACAGGCTGTCTCTGGCGATCATTTTCAAGCACTGATATTAGACATGTGACCTCGAAGACTCCATTAACATGAGGAGTTTTGTCGTTGAATCTACTTGTTTGTGCACCCTTAAGCTCCATCAATGGACGCATTCATGCTCAAAAGCAGATTGAGGTCTGCCTATAAAGAGAGCACCGAATGCGCAGCACTTCAACATACATTTCTCCAATGCACATGAAAATAAATCACAGCCTTTCCTAGGTAACAGAGCATTCTACCCCATGCAGAGAGCCAAAAGTGGCGCACCTGCAGTGCTGTCAGGGCTCAGCAATCCATTAGGCCGCTGGGGCATGGGCGTCTCATCCACCAAGTGCTGATCAAGCTCCTGCTCCATGTCATCCGCCACGTCATCAGCGGCCGCCCCGTCAGCATCCGCTGGATCACCTTCCGCCGGCTCCCGGGCCTCTGCCGCGTCCTCCCTGCTCCGCTTGCCGGTATGGGATGAGCCCTGCGCCAAATTAGTCTATATTATATTTTACTCATTGTTATAAATGGTTTTCATTGGGGTTAGAGCCTTAGGGTTTAGGGATCCTTGCGCCAAAAGTTTCACAGCTGAGTTCATCCACAAGTCTTCACAACTCCCGTCACTCTCAGAGAAGCATGGATGTGGTCACAATTGGTGCAGCTCCAGTTGGCTAGTGAAACGAAGTGCACGGCCTCCAACACCCTGGGAAAAAATGGGGTCCATTCTCCTCATGCTACCACAGTAGTGGACCGTGTGCCTGCCTTTGGAAGCCTGAAGCACTGAAGATGAGCACAGGAGACACACTGTCACTCAGTGACCATACCGTATTATTCATGCATTTGGGTTCTTTTATTATGTAGGGTTCGGGGTTAATTGATAGGGTTTAGGGTTTAGTCAAATTAACAGACACCTTGGCCTTGCTGGACTCGAGGCGGCGCTGCTCCATGATCTGGCGCCGCAGGCGCTCGGGGTCGTTGTTGACTATGCGCCTGTCCAGGTCCTCCCCCCTCAGCCGCGAACTGCTGCGGCCGTGCCGCTTCCACCTGCTCAGCAAGTAAGGTTTTTAATCTGTTGTTTTAGCATTGGACATTGGTGCGCGGCAAGCCCAGCAAACGCAAAGCATTCTCGCTGTGGGCACACAAAGGAAAAAGGAACATGCAGCTTCTGAGGGACGGATTGACCTCGCCTACAGTACCAAAAGTGCACCCAGGCAACAATACTTATAGACTGAGGGGGAGGGGCCCCCCAGAGAAAGGGCCCCTCCCCCCAAGTGCCCACAGCCCCCCCAACAGCCTGGCCAGCGCTCGTTTCAGGCCCTGGTGCTGCACCCTTCGCTCGTAATGTCTGAGCGTGGCTGACCTGGCATCCGGCTCATCGACATCCTCATCGCTGAACAGGCCGCCGCCGCGGGCGCCGCCGGTCCCGATCGCGGCGTTCCCTGCCGCCAGCACCGGCGCGAGCGGCGGCGGGTCGTCGGCCAGCGAGCCCGGGGGCGGGGGGCCCAGGCCCCCCACTGCCTGGATAGCCTCGCAGCGTGCGGCCAGCGCGGCCGGCACGCGCGTTTCCACTAGCATGCGTGCCTCGTCCTCCAATGCACACGCCCTCGAGATCTGCAAATGTCACGGTTTGCTCTCAAAGCTCGTCAGGCACTTCACATCTGGAGGATTGTTCGGGCAAAAGTGTTCTCGTGGGATAGGAAACCATCAGCATTCCAAGGTTTGGCAAAACACATGCGAAAACAGGCCTTTTCAGGGGTTAATCAAGCCTTTGGGTGGATGCTTTTGCACATTCCTCCTACATTTCAGGTGATAGAACCTGTTGTTCAGAGGAATTAAAGACTGACAATGGGTATACATCCCATCACTTGAGACTTTTAAGCTTGAAAGGATAGAGGGGACCTGCCTCACGGACGCCTTCCGGGTCATTGGCCCAGTACTGCTTTTCAGCCGCAGGGATGAGCGCGACAGCGGCCAGGAACGCCTTGACTGTCGGGTACTGCCGATCGTCCACTCGCGCAAGCAGCGTTGCCAGGTCCATCGGAGACGTCACCTGCGATCTCCACATATCACTGCCATCACCCAACAGGCAATCCAGGCTTTGCCATGCTTGAAACTTTCTCGTCTGAGACACCTCAACAAGCACGCAACATATGGGCGAGCTTTAAAAAGGCCTGCCGGCAAAATCCTCCAAAAACATGCATTTCACCAGCATTGCATGTCCAGCCCAGTTCGGCAGAAGTCATATCAATTTCTAGACTTCTATTCTGCCAAAAAAATTAAAAACTTCCTGATGTTTGGATAAGGGCTGCAGAAAAACATATAATTGTATGTTATCAGATGGTGAAAGTACCCCACCCGCTCCCAGTAGGTGGGGTCATCCTCCGGGGACACTGGAGTGGCAAGCGCGCGCCAGCGGCGGTCGCACAGAAGCTTCGTGGCGACGTCGCGCAGCGTCATGCGCAGCTGCCGCACGGCCGCCACGTCGGCCTCGTAGGCTGCGCGCGCGGCCGCCTCTGCGCGTTCCCTCTCGGCCGCCTCCTGCGCCGCAAGCGCCTCCGGCGCTCGCGGCAGCTGCAAGCGGTGCCCACAACACACATGCTCAGTTCTGCAGTCGCTGGGTTGTCATCTGCGAACTAATTCCAAGATGTCATGCTCTCGGGTGGGTCCAGAGTTGGCATTGTGATGATTGTCTCCACCAGGCAGAGCACTCCAAGACTTCAGCATGGAGAAGGCAGCAACATATCCACAGAATGCAATATTGGGACAATGTCTTTAAGCACCCATGAAATGCAGTAAGGCACAACAGTGAAAGCGCGTGTGGCACCTTTGGAGGTGGGGCGGCGGCCGCGCGCAGCTCCGGGGCCGGCCGCGGCGGCAGCGCCAGCTTGGAGGTGACGCCGTCGAAGAACGCGGTGCGCTCGGCCGCGGCCGGCGCGCTCAGCTCGTGCGCCACCGCCGTGTGCGTGCCAAACAGCACCAGCGACTCCTGCCAAACGCAACATTATATTTTAAAAATTAGGGTTTAGGGTTTATATATATATACATGTGATTTTTGTCGATGACGTTGTTTGCTTGCTGATGCCGCTCCAACGCATGAGGAGCTGCTACTACGCACCTCCCTTTTGCATCTTCAACAAAGGGCCTTCTGCCTTTTGTCAAAGGGCCAGACTGTCTGACTGGCGGACCTGCCAATAATTACCTGACACGCACAATTTGCGGAGATGCATTCTCTGTATAAACTGCAGTCTCGTTCTGACGGACACTGCTGATCCGCACTTGAATGCAAGTGCAGCCAGCATGCATGCAAGAAAGGCAGGTGATAGCCTCCACCCCATGAGCGCCATAATATTTCATGCAGTCGCTGAGGCAGAAGCTTCTCCCCAAGCAGAGGCTTCTGCCATAGCAACTGCATCAATGTAATGGGAGTTATGAGAAGATGGTGGCAGGGAGTAAGTGTGCCCACCTGGTCGAGCTCGGAGAGCGGAGCGTCTGCAGTGGCGAAGAGCAGGAGGGGCAGGTCGGGCGGCATGTCGGCCAGCAGCATCCACAGCGTTGCGCGCAGCGAGGCCGGTGCAGTGTCCCACCACAACTGTACAAGTCATCTGGATCATGTCTTATGGCAAGCATTCTAAACATAAACCCCTTCTGTAAATAGCCCCTGGAAATGTTATTCATGTCTTGTGTACATTTTCCGCCACAACAGCAAAAAGTCAGCTTTATCATGTCTTGTGTTGTTGTACGGGCCTATCTGGTTGGGAAGAATTGCTCAGATATGTATAAATGTCCAAGAAGTGCTTCTTGTGTGCTGGTTGGTTCTCCAAAAATAATCCCAAGGTGGAATATGGCCTTATGGTTGCTGTTTGTCACTGTGACTCCCTTACAATCTAATCTGTCACAAAATAGCTGTAGTGTCAGACAGCTGACCTTGCGCCCCCTCTGGCACCTGTTGAAGTAGCTAAGTTTGCAATTGAGACTGCTTGCATCGTCAGATACGCTGTGATAGCGCAAGAGAATTTCAGGCACCTGTAGGTGAGGCAGGTAGAGGATGGCGGGTGCAGCTCTCCTGGCTTCAATGATGGCATGTACCACAGCCTCCTCTGGCGACCTACACAGACAAACACTGCTTGAGTGCCGTTGGCCGGCAGCTGCATGTTTTGAAGTCCACGTCTCAGAAACACATCAACAATGCAAGGAAGTCTACGACACCTTTCCCACCTCTGAC
The DNA here is from genome assembly GCA_020887355.1 of Coccomyxa sp. Obi. NCBI lineage: Eukaryota > Viridiplantae > Chlorophyta > Trebouxiophyceae > Coccomyxaceae > Coccomyxa > Coccomyxa sp. Obi. The sequence continues at coordinate 2,458,510 of AP024993.1, read as the reverse complement.
TGCGAAGCTCTTATTTTATCGATATTGAGTTCAAACCGCAATGCCAAGGTTGTATTCATGCAAAGCAAAGGAGAGCCCTGCTTGAAGCAAAGGATGATGAAACAGCTACCGCAGATGCTGACACAGCAGGCAACAGGTAAGTGCAAGCTGTGCCAATTTCACACTTTATATTATTTAGGGTTTAGGGTTTTATACTGACCTACACCCTAAACACTGAATTTGATAAGAATATAAAAATAAAAATGAATAAAACCTTGCGCTGGCCGCCTAAGAGGTGTGCAGGCAGGCCCAGTGCATGGACGGTCAGGCCTAAACACTAAACCCTGACCCTAAATACAACAAATTAAAAGTGAAAGTAAACAGAAATGAGAAACACCTTGCGCTGGCATCTGAGAGGAGTGCAGGCAGGCCGAGCGCATGGACGGGCAGGCCTTCGAGGGCGTAGAGCACAGCTGGCGCCAGGTGGCGCTGCCCAGCGCCCTCCGGCCCGCACAGCAGCAGCCGCGGCTGCATTGCCTGAACTGGTTCACCCGCCCACATGCCTGCCAAGCATCACAGATGTGCATAAGCAAGACATGATGATGCTCGAGGTCAGTGCTAAGTCAGCACTAGACCTATCCTACCCTCACTGGTGTATGCACTGATGTTTGTCACACTGCATCGCCTGAACTGGTTCACCCGCCCACATCTCTGCCAAGCATCACAGACGTGCATGAGCGAGACATCGAGATTCTTGAGGTCAGTCCTCCAGGCATTTGGGTGGCTGCATGATTCATGAAACTGTGCTGCAGATCCTGCCAGAATCTAGACAGGCAATTACAGCACAAGTAATAATCTGCACTGCGCGATCAGACAAGTCCTGTTTGAAGGCTTCTGTTGCCCTCAATGCCCCTGGAAAACACACAGTCTGGGGGTGAAGGGCCACATTAGCGTAGAGGGAAGACTACGGCCTAGATGAGTGACCAACTGCTGTCCTGGCCTGCCCTGCCCAACTGATGCTTACAACTGGCCGGCGCACTGCTCCTCAGCGAGCCCCTGCAACTTGGGGCCACTTGTTCTGGCTGTACAAAACAGGGTGCACATTAAAGTAAAGTAAACACTGACGCTGTACCTTCCATGTCATCGTCGTCATCATCGAAGTCATCGCGGATGAGCGAGATGGCGGCCGGTGGCGGCCGGGACGCGGCCACGCCGCTCGGCAGCGCGCCACCGCCCTGGGCAGCCGCGTCAAGGCAGGCCCTGGCGGGAGGGAACGCGGCGCACAGGCGCGCCAGCACCTCCTGCAGCTGCCCCTGCAGCACGGGCGCCACCAGCGGCGGCAGTGGCCTGCAAGGAACACCAGCAAATGAGCACCGTGCAGTATACTCGATCCGAGATATTGTAATGCAATCTTCCCTGTGAGCCCTGCCCATCAATCTCCAGCAGTAGCAGCAGTGCCAGCAGGCCAATGCAGGGAAGTACACAATATCCTGGTGAGTTGCCAGTATTAGCAAAGCAATACACAAAGGTCAGGAACAATCCGAAGGAGCTGAAGTAGACTTGAATCTAAAGGTTGGAAAGCCGGGATCCTGACCGGGCATGTGCGGCGGCGGAGCGGTGGGAGGCGGGGGTCATGGCAGAGAAGGCGGCCAGGAAGTCGCGGCGCGTGACACAGACGCGCGCCGGGTCGATCAGCAGCTTCTCGTCGCTGTCGTAGATCTGTGGGTATGCGCGCCGCATCGCCCGCAGCGACGCCTCCGTGCACAGCGCCTGCCAGCAGCCGACCGAGAAAATTCTCAGGACAAGGCATATGTGCAACCCAACTTTCCGGACCGAGAAACACTCCCATGAACAATTGTTGGATTGATTTGCAACGTGTGATGCGCACACCTCCTTGATCATCTTCCGTGCATCTCCTCAATGAATGATATGCACAAGCAGAAAGTCAGAGAGAAGGATGTCGTTGTTATTTGCAGGTCCAGTACTTATGTGCAGAATCTGTACATATACACCTTGACACTTGACTTTTGAAGCTAGAATCATGCACCGCTTCTAAGAAGAACCCATTTCATGGGCACAGAAATGCAGTCCATTTTGCGACGCAAGGCAATTTTGGGGCGCACCTTGAGGTCGGCGCCACAGTAGCCGACGCACATCTGGGCGAGGCGGTCGAGGAGGTCGGGGGAGGGCGGCTGCGCCCAGGCGCGCGTGTGGATGTCCAGGATGGTCGCGCGCGCCGGCAGGCTCGGCAGCGGGAACACCAGCTCCCGGTCGAACCGCCCCGGCCGCCGCAGCGCCGCGTCTAGCGCATCAACCCGGTTTGTTGCGCCTGCCACGGTAACATGTGAAGGTCCTTACTGCAGTAAAATAAGCTCTGAACCTCTGCATTCTGCGCCTTGCCCAATAAACAGAGCCACACTTGTTCTGCATTCATCTAGTCGTAGCTGATGTTAACTGTGGTGGCAGGCCATCTGATGAAATTTTCCACGAAACAACAATGTGGCTTCATGTACAGAAGACATGTAAGGCTGCATGCTTCCACGAGGACAAGTTGTGAACTGAGCTGCCATGCTGAATGGGTTGCTGCAGAGGGAAGGTGAGATGTTGGACGCCTGATGGTTTGCAGTGCACATGGAAAGTCCGGATGGGAGCGTGGAAGTAGACGACTGGGGCACAATAGCATGGCTCAAGCGGAAGAAAAGATCTAGTGTAGGAAATCTTGTCCATTTCTTGATGGGTTCCTGCCTCACTCATTCACAGCAAGGGTGGAAAACTAGCGAGGGTGGAGACCAGGCTTTGTGAGAGGTGTGTTCTATCCACTCTACGGAAGAGGAGGTGAACTCTGTTTTGGAAAAGTAGACGGGCAGCATGTGGAGCATGTTACCAGAGGTGTGACCTCAACGTGATTGTTCCCATAACGGGTGTTGAGAAAAAGTGATGGGAAATGAACTAAAGGGGCAGCGCACCGATGACAACAACACTGCCGCGCGAGTCGAGGCCATCCATGAGTGCCAACAGCGTGCTGACAATGCTGTTGTGGATCTGGTCCTGCTTGCTGCTGCGCACCTGCACACATGCGCCTCACACCCTCTATGTCTCATCCGCCAAAATTACAATGACCGCGAACCACAACCTGGAGCGGTCTCCAGTGTAAGAACCGGAAAATCACCGACAGCCGATGTCTGGAATGTCAGTCTGGACATGCTGGACTCCAGAAAAATGAGAGTATTCATGCATGTGAAATGAGTGGGATGCAGATGTGCAGTTTCCACCTTGCCCTAGTCCGAGATAAAAACAGGGTTGCAAGAGTCCTGGGCAGCCGAGAAATCTTCCTGGCATATGGATCAGTGCTGGTGGGAGCGTTTCTGGCAGGAGCTTGGGGCAGCCATGGAATGCGCAAGCATAGGAATGCACATCGGCGCAAGGCCCTCAGTCGCACAGGATGCATAGGCCTAGGGGTCAGCCATGGAATGTGCAAGCATAGCCATGCACACCGGCGCGAGGCCGTCGATCTCATCGAAGAAGATGATGGCAGGCTGCTGGCGCTGGGCTTCTTCGAACAGCATGCGCAGCTGGCGCTCCGCCTCGCCCACCCACTTTGACAGCACGTCCGCGCCCTTGCGCATGAAGAATGCCACCTTGCGCCCCGCCCGGCTCGCGCTGGCTGCCAGCGCACGCGCCACCAGCGTCTTGCCCGTGCCTGCACGCATCCCAGGGCGTAAGGACCACTTCAGAAGCATGTATAGTAAACGCGGTGTATCTTGAAGCATTTCCCCCAGTATGGTGGATGTACTGCAGGTGCAAGCGCTACATTCAATCCATTTAAAGAACCAGACACTTGAAGTGTGACTCTCCCGGTGTTAAGTTACTGTGTTATGACAGGATGCGGTAATCATATAGAGTCACTGTGGATAGGATATCGGAAAGATAGAACATATAGAGGCAGTCGTGAAATGATCACATGAAGGTGGCCACAACCAATCACTCTTGTGTCCTGGATCATGACACAAGAGCGCATACATGTCACTGGGATTCCTTCGAAAGCTTCATGTAATGAAGCTGACACGAGGCACCTGAAGAACATACACGGGGGGACCAGAAGAAGCACCTGGGGGGCCATAGAAAAGCACGCCGCGTGGAGGGGAGATGTGGAAGCGCTCAAAGAGCTCCGGGTAAACAAGCGGCAGGAACACCATCTCCTTGAGCGCCTTGATGTAGTGGTCCAAGCCGCCCACCTGGTCAAAGCTCACCGACGGATCCACCTGCCGCAGTGACAAGCACAGGTTCAGGGTTTTAATGTTTTAGGGTTTGATACTTAGGGTTTATTTTACATTTAGGGTTCAGGGTAACCCTAAATTCTTAGTTTCCACAATCCAATTGCATCCAGAGTGATCTGATCCAAGATGATACAGTAGCACGCAGCATGGCACATGCAGATGAATTGATCTCGAACTGTTCAGTGCCAGCGCGTAAGAAAGAGGTGGATTTTGGAAAGACTGCATGAAATTAGTCCGCAGCTGCAAAGCATGCTGTTCGTAGCACTTGTGCGACTGCCAAGCACCACCACGCCATCTCCCTTTTGCCCAGTGCCACAGGGCGAGGCAATGGTTTCTAGAGTATCACTCAGGCCGCAAGACTAGGGATGTGTGCTAGGCAGGTGCACACCTCAAGGGGAGTGATTTCTGGGTTGCCCTTGCCATCTTTGCCGCCGCCAAGGGGACCGCCGCCACCGAGGGCCACCTCCCAGGGCTTGTCTCCAGAGGCGTTCCCCCTGTGCCCACCTGGCGTGCCGCTGATCTGTGTCCCCTGTGCGCCCCAATTCCGCCCCTGCAACATTGGAGGTGTCAACTAGTGAAGACCTCTGTAGCTGTAATCTTGAACAATTGAAGTCAAAAAACATCCCTCTAGGTCACAATTATTGAAGTCGCAAGTACGGCATTGACTCTCTGTGGGCCAGCAAGTCGTGATGTCTCTCAACAGCATTGCCAATAACGTAGGCGTGCAATGGAAAATGGCGCTGCACAAATTGACGCATTGTCATGGTGTCTGGTGTAAGGGCAGGGCAGGGCAGCATGTGCCCACCTGCCAGGGAGCTGAGGGCAGGTCATCCGCGACATCATCATCATCAGACCAGCGGCTCGAGAAGCCCCCCGCTCGCCGCTTGCGGCTGCGGTCCCTGTCGCTCGCCCCGCGTCTCACTGCGCCCCTGTCGCCCCCCATCCAGACACCATTTTGGCAGGAAGCAATTGTTTATAAGATAACATGGCCTGCACCCATGTCTTGAAAAGGAATGCAAAGATGAATTGTCTCACTGCGCCCCTGTTGCCCCTAATCCAGACACCATTTCCCACCACATTGTGTCTTTCACCAGTTCTACCTATGGAGGCCCCCAAAAAATTGCTTTGCAAAAAGAGGTGAATGGTGCAGGAAGCAATCAACATCAAGGTAACATGGCCTGCACCCATGTCTTGAGAAGGAATGCAAAAAGATGAAATTGTCTTAATCTTGCTCAGTTTGTCTCGCTGTAGTGCACTTCAAGACATCGTCATGGCTCTCAATCTAACAACATTTCACAGAAGCTCGCGGCGTGAAGGACATGGCATCACTGGGCTCATTGCAAGGTTAACAAGATCATGTTTTTTGGATCCAAGAGGAAAACCCCTGCATGAGGTAGCCAAGATGGGGGGTTCTATTGCCTACCTTGGCCTCGCCTCGCCCAGGCCTGGCACATAGGGCTGTATTTGGGTGCGGCTGCGGTCTCGCAGCTTGTACCGGTGCTGCGCGCGGCGTTCCCTCTCCTCCTCTTCCTCATCCTCTTCTTCTTCCTCATCATCGTCATCCTCTTCCTGTGTGTGCACACACCTCTCTTGCATGCTATTCTGCTTCTCCTTGCACTTATCAAGTGTGAAAGCTCTTGCTGTCTCCAAAAACACCTGCACTGTGGGGTTGTGCACCTGCACACATCATGCCATTGCAGGCAGAAAAATGTGCATTCCAAGCTCTCTGGCGGTCCTGGCAAGTTGTGCAGTCCATTGTTTCCTCTGCTTGGGCCTTTGGTGCTGAAGGTGTTAAAGGGGAAGTAGATGGCTTGCAATAAGAGAGTGTGCGTTTGACAACCTAAATATAAACCCTTAGCCATAAATTTATGAAGAATATGTAAATCATGAAAGAATGAGGCCACACCTCCTCTTCTTCATTGGCGCTGGGGCGGTGGCGCTTGTGGGAGCCGGACAGCTTTTGGCCCATGCCATCCTCACCCAGTTTTGGGCTGTAGCGCTGCACCGTGCTCCTGCTTCGCTGAGAATAGCGCCTGACACTCAAGCACAGCCACCATCAAGCACGGCTGATGTGAGCAGGAGCACTTGCTTGTTACGTACACTTTTGTGTGAGGTTGTGGGGGCTCAAGGATTCAAGGTCGGCAGCAAGTCGAGCTCCATATCAACATATCATGATATGTAGATGGCAGGACGGCAACCTGAAGTCCCCCTGTTTGATCTCTTCGACATCGTCATCGCTCTCTGACCCTTCCTCTTCTTCACTGTCTTCTTCAGCTTCTCCTCCATCCGCATCCAGATCATCCTGTGTTGTACAGTGAGCATTTATAGGCAAACAACTCAGCACAGCACCACTTCTAGTCCCTGTGCTGTAGAATAAAGTCCTCAAAATCCTGTGATCTATACCGCATTTGCTCACAGTCGATGTTGATGGTCCCTCAGTATGATTTGCACGGCGGGAACAGGATATGAAGTTGCTACAAACGTGTGAAGATCACAGACCTGTGCATCAGGATCATCATCATCATCGTCAGCATCCTCCACTTCATCGCCTGCATCTTCAGTATCGGCCAGCCTGGAAGCCTGCTTGAGGCGCCTCAATTCCAAGGTCCGTCGCGTCTGCCTGCCAGCAGGGATCTGTTCCATGTCATCAAGGCCATCATCCTCCGCTGCAGCTGCCTGGTCCTCAGACTTGATGAAAGAGCTGCGCAATTTTCTGGGCGCCTATGAACACAAAGGCAGGAAATCGATGGAGTGCAGTCTGGTGGTATCAGGATGTGCCGGGACATTTGCCGCAAGAATCAGTTCATCACAGCAGGCTTTTGTCCCATCTTAATGTCTAGGTGGCTGCACCAAGCACATGTAGCAGTGTGGTGCTAGTTCATTGAAGACAGAGGAGTGCACAACATTTATTCAAACAAAATTGTGTGTCATGTGGCAGCGCGACCGCCCAAAGTTGGTACGCCAACCAAGGTTGGTAGTGGCCATTCCGACACCCCAGCTCCAAAAATCTTCTAGCGTCGAGTATGACTCAATGCGGTAGCAACATAATCCTACACTTTGCAGTCTGTTGCCATGCTTTTGGCAAGTAGAACTTGTCGATAATGTTGCAATGACTAGACTACAAGGAACCTTGCGAAAAGCAGTTGAGCAGCCTCACCATTTCATCAGCCCCGTCTCCAGTTCCTCTGGATTTTTTCGCGCTTGTTGTTTTCTTGCTCCTTCCAGCACTAGCAGAATAGGCCCTGCGGGTGCTTGGCAAGTCTCGCTTCTTCTTGGGCTGTGCAGCATCAACTGATGCACCGCCCTTTGTATTCCGTGTTGATACCATCGTTCAAGTTGCCAATTGTTAATCGGCAATCATAACAGGCACATGAAAATTCAAGGACTCAAATTAAGCAGCAGGTCTCATATATTGACGCGCTGACGTTCTGATGCATCTGCCACCGCACAAAGCCATGTTTAACAAGCCTTTTCAAAGAGATTTCTGAGGAGATGAGCGCAATGCCTGCTAAACAGGGTGACCTATGAGGGAGATAGAGAACGGATTGTGCACATTAAGCACTTTATGGAAGCAAGTTCGCATTTGAGCTCGCAGTGCAGGAACGCCCTTCGGCACAGTAATGCACGTGCTGCCTCCACGTGGACATCCGTAGGGAACGCCTATGAACATTTTTGATTCTCGAGAGGAAATTACGACGAAGAAGTTTGGGACCCAGTTTGGGACCCATCGATGTGAGGGGCTTGAGTTCTAGCAATTCTTCATGTGTAAGTATGACGGAGCCTGTTTTCTGTACGTCGACATTCAGGCTCTCCAATAAGTTTTCAATATGCAGCTCACGTGCCAGACTAGGGCCAAGTTTCTTGGCACCTCAGAGCGCATCAGTATGCTCACTCACTTTTTCAGTCCCAGTATCTCGTCCACTGATCAATTTGAGGGACTTTTCGCTCACATCCTATGATGTAGACTCCCAGCCTCAGACGAGCAACAGGTCGAAGAGGAGGAAGGAGGACGATACATCTTTCACGAGCCGAATAGAAGGCAACGTTAGGTATGAAAATACTATTAAAATCGCTAACTATTGTGTCCAGGCTTGAATGTCATTTTGTGGGAAGCCAAGAGTCCCCTAGGCAAACAAGATGTCGGCTCGACAGGTTGACTTGTTGGTAGCGAGTGCCTAGAACTCTTGTGAAGCAACAATCTACTTTGTCTGAGTGCTAGAAGCGGTTTTACCAGCACCGTTTCTCTTCGTTAGGTGTCGATGTCATATCACTCAGAAACTGCCTGCACAGCACTAACACAACGCTGCCTGCCCTCTTACTACCAGGGACGCGAGGCTGCGCAAGACCTTTGATGAGATCGATGAAGGACACAAGGTGCTGTTTGTTCCCCCTTCAATTCGATTGCCAATGCCTGCTGCTCTCAGTGGTTAGTGGCTCCTACCAAGCCATTCTTTCTGTTTCTCAGGGCTTTCTAGATGAGAGAGATCTCCGACATTATGCCCAGCAACATGGCTTGCCTGCTGAATACATCCCAGCCTTTATGCAAGCTGCTCTGCGTGGAGGCCACTCCCAACTCAGGTGAGCCTTGTGGGTCTCTTCTGTGTCTAGAGTGAGAGGATATCCGTTGCTGGCTATTGCCTGAAGCAGATTCATTGGGCAAAACTGCATCATCAGGATGGAGTGCTTCAGGAGCGCATAAAATAATTTTTATGCAAAGTTTGAGCAGCAGTGCTGGTGTTGGTCCGCCCATGGCCAAGTGCTGAAGCCAACTAGCAAGGGGGATGCAAAGCACATAGGGGTCGATGCAGCAATCACGTTGACAGTCGGGCTGTTGGTGCAGCTTTGACAGATTCCGGAAGTACATTAGTGGGCGGGAGAGCAGCCTTAGGAGGACATTTGACAGGTTGGATGCTGACGGGGATGGCAGGCTGACAGCTGATGAGGTCCAGGCTGGGCTCGCCACTTTTGGCTTCACTTGTCCCTTCTCCAGATGCGTTTACAAGACGAAGCAGCAGGCACGATGCTTTCCTGATACCTGTGCTTCTGCATTGTGCACGTGTCACAAAGCACCAGGGGGGGGGGGGGGGGGGGGGGGGGGGGCTCTAAATGCACCCATTGTATTTAGAGTGTACTTAGAGGCCCCTGAAATCACCCATTCCAGGTTAATTGTTGATGTCCTCAACCTGCAGCTAAAGTTAACTAAAAATAGCATCACGTTCTCAGACATCAGGGTTCCTAGCAGCAGTTGGTGCCGTTGTGTCAACAGGCCAAGGCAAATGCAACCCCCAATGGTGATTGCATTGAACAGACTGGGTATCCCACACACTCATTCACCACTGAGGTGGCATTTGCGCTTAAGGTTCATGATGGAAAGTTCAGCTCCCATGGCTGCTTCCAGGCGGTGGAGGCCTTGATGCAGACAGCGCTGCAGCCGGCAGGCCGGGCGCTTAAGCGCGGCGGCCGGGGCGGCCGTCAGAGCAGCATGAGCTTCGCGGACTTCCGGCAGCTGTTCCTGCTGCTGCCGCAGACAGACATGATCGTGGACTACTGGCTGCGCGCTGCATGTCCCGGCGCTTGCGACATCGGCGGCTGCGTGGTTGTGCGCGAAGGGAACGCCCCGGCAAAGGTGAGATGCCCTTAGCAGAAGGGCAATATTGCGGTCTTGGGTGCAGGACTGGTTGACGGTTGCGTTGTTGTGATTGCAGAAAAGCTCACCCTAAGGCTGCGCCATCATAACTGCCACCAATTAAAGCCTTTTTCGCGATAACCGAGATTTTCTGGCAGCATAGGACGTGGAGGAAAAGACATGCTTTGCGGTGAAAAGGTCCATTGGTTTTTGCAATGTGATAGATACTGAAACACTGCCGCAGAGCTGGAATACCAGATTGAAAAAGTAAAGCACAAACAACCAACAGTTCGTTCCACCAGCATTGGTGTGGGGCGGTAAGAAAGCTCAGATGATTGCGAGGTCCAGGCATGTGTCATGATGGCGGTGTCTTGGGCATAAGCGGCAGCGTCAAGGAAACTGATCAGCAGGGTATGGGGCACAGGGGTCTCCGTGGGGCATCAATGGAACTAACCAGCAAGGTATGGTGCACAGGGGTCTCCGTGGGGCCATCTCATGGCCGGTGCAGCGGCAGGCGCACTGTCCCGGACGGCAGTCGCGCCGTTGGAAACGCTCCGGTTGCAGGCCATGGTCGGGTGAGTCATCTCCTAGTAACCGATCGTGGCAGTGAAGTAAATTCATTGCTGCAGGGGCTGTGGCTTGATTTCCCTGTTTTGGCCATCGAGTCTTCGCCTGCCTCAGGTCGCCATTGTCTACATTTGGCCGCTCTGAAGATGCACTTACTGCTATCGAGATGCATGTCATGACACAGTGCTGATACAGTGCAACCAGCCTATTCGGGCTGCAAAAGCTTAATTTGACCATGATGTGCTATCATGGAACTCCTGGACATGGCTCGAAACGACTGGCACCAGTTGACTTGCACACAAGCACATCACACTTCACGGATAGCTGACCCTTTGCGGCGGGAATGGGAGGGTGGAAACCAGTGAATTATGTGAAATGCATGCACAGCACATGCAGGCACCAGCTCACAGCCACGCATGCATCATTCAATCTTTGTCAAGCGGTCCACTCTCTCCATGCGCTGAGTGGCTGTGGCCTCGACAGGCAGAGCAGGGCGCCCAATCTGCTTGCTGCAGCGCGCTCCATCGTGGCTCGGAGCGGCATAGCCGGCCTGTACCGGGGCAACCTAGTCAATGTGCTGCGCTCTGCACCTCAGAAATCCCTCGACTTCTTTGCCTTTGACATGTTCAAGGTGGGAGCCCGCCACAAGAAGCTTACTCCCCACGCATAGCCTCGTTTACATCTCCTTTGGCTTTTAATTGGAAATGGTTTTGCATCGCCATTTTGTACTTCGCGTTGCGATGTCTTCCTCGAGTTCTGCTTGATGCTGCTGCCAGCAGTAAAAGCAAGTGCATAAAGGGATGATGGGACAGGCTGCAAAGGCTTGTCACCCACTGAACTCGAGTTGCCAGATGTCCAGTGGCAGCAATGCAGGAGATAAGTCCCAGGTTGGTGTGCACGCAGGGTCTGCTGCGAGCGAGGGGCGCGCGGACGCCACTGGCGGTATTTGCGGCGGCCGGCATGGCGGGCGCGGCCAGCAGCGCAGTCCTCTACCCGCTCGAAGTAGTCCGCAGCCGCATCACCTGCGACACTGTACGCCCTCTGAAGGATTTTCCTTGGTTGCCACAAATGACAGCTACTTGGTTCTCAACAGGGCCTTGGTGGTTTCTCCAGCGCATGCCTGCAGTGTCAGCAACAAGGCAACTTCCCCTGTTCAGATGCCCATGTGCCAATGAAGCCAGCAAGATCGGGGGGTTGTCCCGTCAAGCTTGCAGACATTTCCACCTGGCCCATTGCCTTCTGCTTGGGGTCCCATTGAAATGTCTGTGCTGAAGTGTCACCTGTGAGGCTGGCAGCGTCACAAGAGCGAAGCAGCTGCTGAGGTTTTCTGTTTGGTGCGCGCGCAGTTGGGGGTGTACCGGGGCACGGCCCACACACTGAACAGGATTGTGCGCGAGGAGGGGATTGGGGCATTGTACAGGGGGATTGGGCCGAGCGTGGCCGCAATCATCCCAGAAGCTGCTATTACATACGGTGCGTGCACAGTTAAAAGGACCTATTGCCATGTTCCTTTTGCCTCCCTGGTAGTCCCCTCACTTGTAGAGGATTGAATCGATTGTAGCTGCGGTAATTCTACACGAACCACATTGGCTTTCTGCAGACTCCTCGGAGTGTCCCTTAAAAAGCAAGTCGTCAAAGGTGTCGCATGGTGGCTGTGAAAAGGATTCCATGTGTCTGTCATGAAGCAGAGCATGCATGTGTCCGGGGAATTGTTCTCTGTTGGGGAAGGTTAGTGGGTAATTAAGGATTGTATATGGGCACAGGCCTGTTCGACACGCTGAAGCGCGGCTATGCGAGGATGAGCGGCGGTGCAGAGGCGGGCGTGCTGCCATCCATCACCTTTGGTGTGGTGTCAGCGTTCATGGGCCAGCTGGTGGCGTTCCCTCTCGAGACCGTGTCCCGCCGCATGCAGGTCTGCCCAGCGCCACCAAGCATGTCCCAGCAGTGGCCCCTATTACTTTTTGGAAATCTCAGTGAGGTTCAGGTTTTCGTGAGGGTTCAGGGGTAACCAAACCGTGAACTTCAAAGCCCCCATTGTCACCTCACGGTGCCCCTGCTGATATCCTCCTGCCTTTCAGACGTCCCTGGAAGCTGTTCTCCGAACCTTTCCTAATGGCAGGATGGCAGCGTTGGCCGTGGGAGCCCCCGGAAAAATTTCCTGAGGGTGAAAATGTAGCCCACTGTTTGGGTGCTGCACAGCAGCTGGGTAGATCTGAGCAAGTGTTGGGTACATCATGCAGGTGGCCGGGTCAAGCGCAGCGGCACTCGGGTTCCTGCCGACGCTGCGAGACATCGTGCGCCGAAATGGCCCCTTTGCGCTGTACAAGTACGTCGGCAACTTGTTATGCCTGTCCTATTGTATCATATGCCTGATGGCCGACAAGGACATCAATGTTTAGAGCCCTTGTTTAAAGTTCTGTGCTCAGTACCTATTTTTGTGCAGGTGCAACCGATCAGCTCAAAGCAATCTGCTCTGAACTGCAGTCTTCTCGCATGTTTGCAGGACGCTGGGAAATTTAGTCGGGCTGGTGGCAAGTGTGTTTGTCCTTGACTCGTGTTGCAGAGATCAGCATCACATGCTGCGTGCCGTCTGCAGGGGCGTTGGCGCGGCCTCGCTGCGGGTGGTTCCCATGGCGGTGGTTTCCTTCGGCACCTATGAGGCTGTGCGCCTGTGGCTGACTGCACTCGAAGAGCACCTGCGCGCTCAGAAAGCCGCCCACAACCGCCCTGCGCTGCAGCCAGCCTGTTGACCAGAAGCGGTCTGATGTCCAGCTCTGGACCCCGACAAAGCCTGTGAATCACTTTCGTGGCCGGCAGAGCAGCAGTGGCAGCCAAGGGCTGCTGATTGCAGGGGTTCCTCCCTTGGCAAACATTTCCAGCACTTATGTGGCCAAGGGCTGGGTTCATCTCTGGGCGAATATGGCCTGGTACCTTTCTGCCGTGCTCCTGTGCTTGGCAGGGCTCGAACAGCACCGGTGTCTTCACAGAGCCACAAATAGCCACCTTGCATTGCAGCCGGCATGCTCACTAGGTCTCACAGCTGCCAATGCCTGCTGCTCTTAACAATGTAGTGCATGCAAGAGCCGTTGGCCTGTCCGACCAGAGCGTGATGGTTTGGCGTGTTGCAGCCCCTCTGAAGCCCAAAGCATGTGGGCTCCTTGACATGGAGAGCGGCGGTGATGGCTGAGGTGTGTGCTGACTGATGAAGGTTTTCCCCCCTCGGTCCATGCAGGGGGCTCTAAATACACAGTCCATGGGCCTCATGGGTGTGTTGATATCTAGACCATTCTTAGGGTGATTAATATTTTAAAGCACCTACTAGGCTAGCTACCTAGGTAATCACCTATTACAATGCATAATTGTATCCGCCCTGAGAAGCGGCTGTGCCAGTAGATTTCAATTAAGGTGGCCTTGCGCGGCATTTGGCATGATCATGATGATGTCATTTGTCATCATGATGACATGGGCCTGACTCGGCGCCCCTGCTGTGCCCCGCTCCTTGCAGGCTCAGCCTCGAGAAGAAAACTTACTGTTTCATGTGATTTAAATTTTCATTTGTCAGCGATGTCAAGGCAGCTTGCTAGAAAGTTTGCTGAGAAGTGCAATATATTGGAGTTTTCAGTATTGCACCAGATGTTAAAGCTCATCTGGATTGGTATTTACCCGAACCAGTTGATATAAACTCCAACAGATCTTTAAGAAAAACCCTGATATTGGTTAATTGATTAACCTCAATATTAATATTGCACAGAGCTGCACATCAAATTCTTATCAAAGTCATGATGCCCATCGCACTCAGATATCAGCACAACACCATGAGCTGAACAACCTTTGAAACTAAAGCATGGCTGCCGAGAAGGAGAACACGTGAGCCTGGAGGCCTAATCATGGTGCTCGCTAGCAGTCCGCAATAGCATTCACAACATGATGTGCCATGTGCCGCAATCCAAAATCGACCAGGCATAGCATCATGCCATTGCTTCAACTCATCTTGATGCGCATCATTGAAAGTGCTGCTTTGAAAAAAATGATCTGAGCTTTCAACTTCAAAAATTTGGCGCGTCGATGCTGGCAATGCATGCCCGCATGGCGAGCACATATTCCCAATCCCGTCACACCGCTCAATATTTCTGTTGTATTGCCAGTCACATGTGTACACCAATATTGCTCGCTCTGCTCATTCTCTGATTGGAAAATTCATTAATGTTCTCTTCTGGACATTCTCTCATGGATGTATTGTGTTCGTGTCCGTGTTCATGAACTTGAGATCATGAAGTTCACGCCATACCTGTCAGACAGACGCAGCTGCCTTGAGACCCTGAGTGCGCCTCATATATTGTGATTGTAAAAAAGAATCCCAGTGTGCAAGCGCAAGTGTGTTTGTGCTTGTTAATGGGCAGCCTGAAGCCCTGCAGAAGCTGAAGCAGGCAGCCATGCAGCACCACACCAACACCTATGAAGCTCTGGTAACATTAATATTAGGTGTGCAATGCTACCAATGACAAGGACGAATCCAGTACTGGCAGTGCTATTGGCTCTTTGCCTTCAGTGTGGCACTTCTGAGAGTCACTTCATCAGGCTTCATAGGCACTGCAACACCGCATCATCCTTCGATGCCACAGCATTCCAGAATTGGGTGCCAACTGTGAGTGTCATGTTTCTGGGTTGTCAGCGGATCTCACTTGCACAGAACTCATTTCGGGGAAGCCAAACATGCAGTACATGCTCAGGGCGTTGTGTAGTTGGCATTGGCCTTGATAAGAGTGGTGTAGTCTGCTAGGGGCGACGCACTCTGTATGGGGCCTACAGGATACAATACGCAGTAATTGTCGGAGGTGTGGACAGCGAAGTAGCAGGTGACCCCTGCGTTAGCCAGGCATCGCGATTTGCACTCGTCGACAGTATAGGGAGCGGCGGCCACCGCACCATTACCAATGACGTTGGTCTGCTGCACGGTGGCTATGCCGTTTGTCACCTGAACCCCCGAGATGTAACTCCCGAGACCCCCGACCACAGTGGTCGGCAGGGCGCCGGGGAACCCGCAGTGAACAGGGTGCACTCGCTGGTAAGTTGGTCGTATGAAAAGCCGCGGCAGCCGGCGCCTCTGCTGTTGCAGCTCTCCGCGCAGCTGGTAACGCTGGCCGCGGTGAAAGAGCCCGTAGGTACTGGGGTGTCCACATAGTTGAGGCCGCTGATTTGCCCGTACTCCACGGTGACAACTGCAGAGCAGGACCGTGGGTGCATTAGGACGCAAAGCAGGGGACAGACAGGCTGCAAGGACGCATTTTGGATGTATGCTTGCTTCATGTGTACCCCTGGTTGGTTCCAGCTCGTGGGGTGCTTGGCCTTGCTGCCTGTTCTGGCTGGGCAATAGCTTTATCCACGTCTGTCAATAGCAGGGTGGTTGGGGACTGTTCAGGTTCATGACACTGCACATACCGCAACCTGGTCAACTTTGACACCTGCGCATGCATGCAAACAGTAGGGCACGTCCCAAAAAACTGCTGCTCAACAGGCGGCCCTTCTACAAATCACATTTCCACAACAGGAAGGACGCATCTTAAAGGAATAGCTGACAGGTGGTCGCTAGATGAACCAACCGCATGACAAAATCTTAAACATAGCCGATTGTTGCAGTAACCCCTTCACATCCCCGGGCACGGCAAAAGCCGGATCCAAGCAGGGGCGCTCATGATCATCTTGAACAAAGGTGACGCATTGAAGCAGCCACAGCCCATGGCATGCATCGCTCCAAGGGTAACTAGCACTGATCGGCCTGAGGTTACTAGGCACAAGATAAAGAGATAAAGGACAATCAAGGCTGTGTGAGCGCCAAAAAGAGGAAAGGCTGCCTCAGCAGGACAGGGTCTGTGACTAGAGATAACAAAAGTCCTAGGCATATATGTTGTGCGCGCGCAGGAAGCTTCCAGGGGGCCGTACCACATTCCCCAGGGTTGGCAGCGCTGCAGGCGCCGGGGTTTAAGGCGCCTAAGCTGCTCGAGGAGCAGGTCTGCGCAGCCGGGTTGGAGGAGAGGCAAGTGGAGTCTGGGTTGGTGCAGTTCACAGAGTTGGAGAAGTCGCAGGTAGGAGGGGCTGTGGACGCAAGGCAGCCGTTGTTGGCCACTTCACAGGCTGCAAGGCACACGAACCTCAGCTGACTGCAGGGGACCCTCAGAGGACTCTGCAAGAATAGACTGGAAGCTCCCCGCCACTGATGTTGTAACGAAGGCGCTTGCGCACGCACAAAGTTCTCTGTCATATGTGGCTGTGTTGGCCGTTGTAGAGGACATCGGTCTCAGAGGTTTGGAGTGGTCATTAGAGTCTCTGCAAGGAGAACGTAGCAATTTTATTACCTTTAACCACCCTAAACCCTTATGCAGTAATGAGGAAATGAGGGGTTAGGATGTACGCACCCCACCTAACAGATTGCAAACCCTGGAACAATAAAGAGAGCAATAACTCTTTAAAATTGTGACGAAGCACATGGAAAGCATGCAATTCCCAACCTGTACCGTGGTGACCAAGCTGGGCAGAAATCTCAGACGCCAGAGACATGCTGGAGGTGAATGCATGGCATATTTCTGACAATCAAAGACCTTCTTTGGCACCTCAGCTTGCCAATGGGAGAGAAGCACACTCTTGCGATCACGCCTAATCAAGCATGTAGTAACTTTGAACAGATTGGGAGCAGCTGCATCAGGATGATCACAATGAACTTTCTTGTTGGGAATAAGGCGAAAATATTTCTCGCAGGATGTAGAAAAGCCACCTTGACAGGCTTTGTGATGAAGAAGAATAACTACTGTGGGTCAGAAGGGAATGGGTCATTGTTCGGCAGCAAGTGTGCTGCAAGGATGTGAATGACTCACCGCATGCGCCGAAGCCACTGCACCGAGCGGCCTCTCCATCGAAGCTGGAACAGAACGTTGCACCGGATTGAACACAGGCTCCCTGGCTGGTTCCACAGTCCGAGGAAGTAATGTTGTTGCATGAGAGATCGCTGGGCGCCTCGCAGTAATTGAATGGGCAGGCTGCGCTTCACACAAGCATTCAATGAAAAGCTTTCACTGTTGTTGTCAAGACTTGTGCAGTCAGTGAGGCACACATGAAGGGAGCAGCAGTCATTGCAGTTTTGAACATTGGTAGCTTCACTGACAAGGATGCCTTATCAATATCTCCAATCATCTTCTCAAACTCCTGTGACATCAAGATGGCGTCGACATGACAGATCAATCTTTCCCTCAATTCATAAACAAATGCTTCAACAGGCCTTGGTGTTTATGGCCCCTTGCTCGAAGTATCTGGGTACCCAACGGGTCAAAGGACAGAAGAAGAAAAAAAAGAAGGTTACACATCGTTCCGGCCGTCTAGGGCTGATTAGATGACCCACAACCACCCGCAGAATCAGGCAACCAGTCAATGCAGCAAAACAAGCCTGTATGAAACGAGCAACCTCAGTGATGTCATCCTGCCACACAAAAGCCTGCCATATAAAAGCCTGCATGAAAGCCTGCCAGAGGGAACACCAAAAGTTGCAGGTGACTCGTGCAAAAGACTGTGGATGTGAGCGCTCACCACACGCGCCTCCGCTGTCACATTGGCCAGGAGTGTTGGGGGGTCCGACCGTCCGGTTGCATGGGTTGCCGAGCTGGCAAGAACCATCAGCTCCGAAAAATTGTGCATCAGAATAAGTGACGCACGTTCCAGAGGGCGGATCTGAGTTCAGAGTCGGCGAGAGGCATGTGCCGGTTGGGCAACAATACTTGCCTGTTCCTATTTGGATAGGTGTGCTGCAGCCTGCAGCAGTGAACGTGTGCCTCAGATGGCATTGTGCCTGCCCTTCAATACCTTGTGAACAACCCTTTGCACTGCCTTTCATGGGAGTCGATTGGATGAGCGAGGCCTATCGGAGCTGTGGCCCAGGGAGGGTGATCGTGCATGAGCAGGTCATGATTGACCCGGGGTGATCTTTTGACATTCTTGACAGGCTTTGGATATCACATTTATCCTGGCATGAACACTGTCGACTCTGACATCAGCATTCTTGTGGCTTCTGTGGGAACTTAATCTCAATTGAAGGCGCTTGCACACCAAGACTCTGCCTGCACACCTAGCCCTTGATGGATGCAAGTTGTTTGGAGTACAGGGAGAGGGCGAGTTGAGCATTCTTCAAGCAGAACACTTGAATGACTATTCTGCTGTGGCTTAGTCTGATGCAGGCATGATGCCGGGCTTCCACAACATTTTCAGGATGGGGCATGTGCCACATACTGGGAATGGGACGCCAGTCTCTCATGAGCGCTGAAATGACGTTTGCACGGTGAGAAACAGTGATCAGTTAGAGCTCACCTGTAAGCCCGGTTGGCCCGGATGGGCCTGTGTCTCCTGTGTTGCCCTTCTGGCCCGTTGCACCTGTCGGCCCAGCCGCTCCTGTGCCTCCTGTATCACCCTTCTGGCCTGTCGGTCCTGTCGGCCCAGCCGCTCCGGTTTCCCCTGTATCGCCCTTCTGGCCTGTTGGCCCGGCCGCTCCTGTGTCGCCAGTCTGCCCTGTGTTGCCTGTGGTTCCCTCCCCAGTGTCGCCCTTCATGCCCATAGCCCCTGTTTCGCCATATGAAATGACATCTTCAGCGTGTGATCTAACCCGTGGCCATTCACCAATCCTGCAATCCTCTTGCTGGGTGTGTGGCAGGTGATCATTCATGAACGCGCAGAGCGCAGTGGTGAGACGACGGAGCTCCTCGAAAATGGAAAGTCTTGAAGTTGCTTGCATGTTCAGGCAGACATGAGGGTTCCCATGGTTCCCACAGCTTTTGGCAAGACTGAGAGCTTGCCTGTGGGGCCGGTTGGTCCTGTCTGACCGTCACGACCAGTCGCACCGTCCGATCCATCGCTGCCTGTATTCATACTGGCACAGTGACTGACCAGAAGAGGATAGGAGGAGAACAAGTTTAAAGAGTGCTGTGACTTTACCACAACGGGGATTTTGCCATGTTGATTGCAGGGTAGGAGTCAAATCCGTGCGCCATGTTGGGTGCGCAAGCTACCCATTGTCAGAAATTAGAGGAACAAGAAACTTTGTGAGGGCGCAATACCGCTGGCTCCCATTGTGCCGGCTCCTGTCGCTCCTGTTGGTCCCGTAGCACCCGTAGCACCCTGAGGGTACGATCCGAAAATGGCCAGGTATTTCACGAATGTAAGCACAAGGGTGCATGACAAGGAATGCTGCGTGGTTGTGGACTGTGTCTAATGTCTTTTCACAAGGGAGTGCATAACAATACATACCTTGGTAAGGTTTAATTGAGATTCGAGATATGCAATCCGTTTATCTTGCTGGGCTATCATGGCTTCATCAGCAGCTATGAGCTTCAAGAGCTTCACATCGGACTTCTAAAGGTCGGCCTTCCTAGCGGGCACTCAAGGCAGCCTCGGACTCATTTAACAGTGTGGAGGCGAAATTAATAAGCGTTCCTAGTCGCAGTCACAAAGCTCGTTGTTTTATATCAGCATTTTAAATGCCATGATGGGTACCAGAGTGCCCTTCCGTTGGCGCACACTGCCCATAAAAAGGGAGCTCAAACATGCTTACCAGCTGCTTGTACATGGGCTATGTTGTAGATACGTGACGACAGTAAGACGCAGAGTGCTACTGCCCAGACCTTCATCCTGGGCACAGCTTACTGTTCACAAGCTCAAATCCAGAGTTTTACGGTAAGACTCAACGGTCCTGCAGACCGAAGAAGC
Source organism: Coccomyxa sp. Obi (assembly GCA_020887355.1). Taxonomy (NCBI): domain Eukaryota; kingdom Viridiplantae; phylum Chlorophyta; class Trebouxiophyceae; family Coccomyxaceae; genus Coccomyxa; species Coccomyxa sp. Obi. Next base: position 2,438,320 of record AP024993.1, on the reverse strand, counting down.
ACTTCCAAGTGACATCGATCTCATCAGTGTCACGCCATCGCTTTCATTGCGAGCTGTCGGTACAATATAGCTCGGTAGCACTTGTTGGGGTCCAGTTGGCACCATTACAATCTGCCTAGGTGAAGCCTTTGAAGACAGTGCGGGATTGCACTATACAGCAATATCAATCTTATCATGACACTTTGATTTGAGTTGGACAAATGTTGAACATTTAATGTTATCACACCTCACTGAGGTGACCTCAGCCTTCGAAGCAGGTTTCAAATATTCCAAGAATGATGAGGTGGCAATGGGCCATTGGCCATGGGTGACACGCTGTCACTCACACCGTTGGGTATGGCATGCAGTCTAGGGAATGCAGATTTTGTGGTGCTGGCTCCATGGGTGATGAAAAACATGTTATTTTTTAATGCCCTCATCTTCAGTATCCTTCTTCAGTATCCATCTTCAGTATCTTCAGGATATAACCCGTGTCGGTTTGCAACTGCTTTCCACCCACCAGTGCAGCGTGCGGCGCGGGCCGTGCGCCGGCCAAGGCTTGTCAGTACATCACACCTTGGATATCCGTCTATTGATAGGGGAGGAATGGTCCAACGTCACAATGCTCGCGGTACCCTGCTGGATGCTACAGCTGCATGAAGCATCTGCATCAAATGTTTGAAAGCCTGCAGCTGCCAATCCAGCCCTGCACTGGATGATGATCACAACAATATCTGTGAATTCAACTGGCATCATGGTGACATTTAATTCAATTCAATTACAACTTTCAGGTGCATGATGCAGTACCATGTCCAGTTGGTTGCAACGGTTACGAGCTCGAGCTCCTCAATGCGCACAGCACACCGCACCAGTGGCATGCACATCTCTGCAGACAACTGTCGCAGTTGCATGGAGTCAACACCCTCCAAATGTTCGTCACCTAGGTCTTGGGGATAACAAGAAAATACCAAGAAGTCCTTCAGGATGCTCTTACTCTCAAAGCAAGTCAATTAAAAGCCTCACTAGGGGACATGTTACTTTGGGTGCAAATCCTCCCCGGCTACCTCCAATGAAAACGTCCGTTTTAAACAACATGTGAGGCCACGCGTACATACAATATTGTACAGGTCGAGCAGGATTACTCTAGAGCTTTGCAAGCATGGGTGATATCCCCTCAATTTTTCCGAGCCGGCGCAAGGTTCCGGCAGAAGACGTCCACGTCGAATTTGGCCAGCTGCTCTGGGCCAAGCTGCTCAAAATGGCGTGCCACATTAGCGCTGGCTCCCATTGACTGGGTCAGCAGTGCTGTCAGCACCTGCCAGAACACAACAAAAGCCCTTATCAGCCCAAAAGAAAGGAGGTGTACAACCAGATTCTGGACAGCCCAAAAATGGAGGAGGACACACATGTCCAGAGGACTACAGATGATGAAGGAGTGCACTGAAAAGAACAGCAAAGCTGTGGCAGGCAAAGCTGAGCGTGTCAGGCATCTCTGGTGCCAGCCAAAAGTGGAGAAGCCGGCACAAAAGGGCAGCTGCTGCATCCTACCTTGCGCATGTTGACGCTGAGCGCGTTGAGGGTGGCATGCGTGCCCTGCAGGCTCTTCTCCAAGCCGGCCACTTTCACCTGCAGCTTGCTCACCATCTCCGCTGCCTCAGCCTGCTGCCTCGCAAACCTCTGTGCAACTGCTTCAACAAACACCGGTTCAGCCGCCTCGGCCGCGGCAGCCGGCACCGGCGGCTGGCCCGCGCCGTTCGGCTGCGCCACGGCCGCAGGCTCCGTGCAGCGAGGAACAGCTGCCGGAGAAGACACCGCCTGTTCTGGCCCTGCAGACGCATCCTTGTTGTTGGGTTCTGAAGACTCCGCGGGCGTTGCTTCTGCTGCCGGCCGTGCTGGCAGTGTGCTCTCCAATCGTTCCTCCACCTCCATGACTGCACGACCTGCTGACACTGATGCTGCAGGCGCCTCTGAGTCAGCTGCTTCCTGGTCTGTTGCAGGCTCATCGGCAGGTTGAGAACCAGACTCGGTCAGGTCTATGTGTGCACTGATCTGCTGCTGCTTCCGGTAGTCTGCATGGGCTGCTCGCTGCACCTTTGGCTTTACAGAGGCACCCTGGACGGGTACAAGATCTGCGTGGGCCACTCTTTTGGTGGTCGGCCCAGCTGGAGTGCCTCGGATGGAGCCGACACCGGGGGCAGCCGCGATTGAACCTGGAGGTGAGGTGGGACCAGCCACAGCGACAACACTGGTGTCGGCAGCGCGGCCCGATGCGCGTGTCGACGGCCGCTGCATTGTCGTTGTCTCGGGCACGGCTGCTGCCGGGGCGGCCGGCCGGGCAACTCCGGCAAGCGGCGCGGCCGCCGGCGTTGCGGCCGCAGCCATTGTTGTGGGTGCGGCTGCAGTGGTCACAACCGTTGTTACAGGTGCGGCTGCAGTCCGCATGGCAACAGTGGATGACGGTATTGCAGATGCGGCCGTGGCAGTAGATGCAGGGGTGGCTGGCGCCTGCGCAGCTGCAGCCGCCGGTGCGGATGCCGGCCCCGGCGCGGCCCGAGCGGCCGCGAGCGCCGGGACTTCCGGCGCAGTTGCCGGCCGGGGCGGGGCCGGAACGGCCGCACCGTTATGCTGTGCATGCGCGAGCAGTGCGGGAGCCAGGCCGTTGCGGATTGCTGCGAGGCCCACAGAGCTCAGCGGCAATGTCATGGCCGCCGAAGCTATGCTCGAGGGGCTGGCAATGGCAGGGGCCGCGCCGCCGACTATTCTTCCAAGCACTGGCTGCTGTTGCTGTAGCTGCGCACCCTGCTCAAGCCAGGAAAACCACATTCATTCACCACTCTCCCAATGTACTGCACACAAGCTGCTTGGTGGCTGGCTGCACAGAGGTACAAAGGGATCAGGGCTTCTAGAAGGGCAGGAGGATACACCCACCTGTGCCTGGGGACCCTGCTGCTGCTGCTGCTGCTGCTGCTGCTGCTGCTGCTGCTGCTGCTGCTGTGCCCGCATCATCTGTGATTGTCGGAGTTGCAGATTTGCTGCCATCTCAGCCATCAACTGCCGGTTTGCCGCCTGCCGCGCTTCCTCCTGTCGGGTTCTCTCGGCCAGCAGACGAGCGCGTTCGGCCTGGAAAATACACAGCGCTGATCAACGAGAAAGACGTCATGACAATCTGCCATGCACAGTGTCAATATAGTAGTGGGGTTTATTTGTAGTGGTAGGTCTTCAGGGTTTGGTTCGGGGTACCCCAACATATAAAATCGTTGACGAGTGAAACAAGCCCAGAATACTAGACCCGTTAGAATGCATCCCCGACTTCTCGGGGATGCATGGCCTCCATGCATCTAGCTGATGCCTGAGCGTGCAAATCCCCACATACGCCGCATAAATGTGTGCACAGGTAACCGCTTCAATTCATGCTGTTATGTGCATGCAATGTGCCCCACATCTACCTAAACCACAGTGGCAGCTGAATGAGGCCTTGAGCTGGAAATACCATCAACACTTATGGTTTTGGGAAGAACATGATGGTGGTGGACTGATGCGCAAGACCAGCCGTACCTCAAAGCGCCTCCGCTCGGTCTCTTCGATCTCCCGCTTCTTCTTCTTCGCTGTCTTCTCCTGCTCCTTGGCCTGCCCCCCATAGATTCATGCACTTTCATATTCCAAGCAAATTCCACTCCCTTCCATGACTTACGCTCGGACAACCATGGTGTGTACATAATGTGATTGTGCAGTGTATAATGAGTGGGAGACAAAGCTTCCTGCCACTCCCCTTGCAGCCGTACCTGTTGACATCCAGCATCAAGCAATACAAGCAAGCAGTGTGGCTTAAGTGGGAGCAGTCTCTGTCACCATGGCGGAAGTCTCCCCTCGTACCCAACAGTAACTCGACATTAACCCAACATTACGAAGTCTCACCTCATGGTAGCGCTTCTTGACGACACGGGTGTCGGCAGCGGCCGACTGGGGCGCCGTGTAGGCCTCCTCCGGCATCGCGCAGCCGGCCGCGGCAGCCGCCGCGTCGGGATTGAGGCGGCAGTACCAGGAGCCGTCCTCCTGTGCTGCCTCCACCTGCTGCAGCGTCCACCCGGGAGGCATCTTGCGCCACTTCAGACAGCTCGGCTCGTCACACTGCGGCGCCACATCAGCCAACATCAGTAAAATCAGCTTGGCTCATCAAATTGCACAGCCATATCAGGCAGCATCACTAAAACCAGCTCGGCTCATCAAACTACACGGCCAGATCAGGCAGCATCAGTAAAGCCGGCTCGACTGCGAGGTCACATCAGCCAACATCAGCACAACCAGCAAAACGGGAGAACAGTGCAAAAATGCTCATTTCCTGCAAATCCTCATTGCTGCGCTTGTTGGTGAAGAGTTACAGGACACATCTTCCTACAGGAAGGCCCATGGCACAATGCAACCAACTACTTTGTAGCTGCAGGTTCCATAGTCTGAGAAGCAAACCGTGCACTCCTTGTGAGCTTAGGAATTTTGCAGCCAATGCAGGTGAGCACAACAAGGGATTGGTGCTGGAGGGCCTGCTTGCATTGTGGGCATGACTGCAAACACTAACTTCCACACCAATTGCTGAACATCAAGGAAACAAGAACCGATTGCTGAACATCAAGGAAACAAGAACCGAAAAGAAGTCTTCATGGGAGATGAGCGCCAACCTGAACCCAAAGGTCGTCTGGCGCAGCTGCTGCTGCCGCCACAGCTGCCGCTGTGGACGAGCCGTTTTGCTGCAGGCCGGGCTGTTGTGACAAGTGACTGATGCGGACTGTGGGCGCAGTGCCTGGCAACGCCAGAGGCTTCGGCACTGCATTTTTCTCCACCTACATCCATGTACAAAGTCCCTGCTCACTGCAGCTTCTCATAAATTTTTATGCAGGGGAGTTGTGCAGGGGAATAAGACACCTTTCAAGTAGGCAAATGATGGCCTTGAAGAGGTTCACGAAATTCTTGCACATGTGTCGATGGGTACAAAAGGCCTTCGCCCTCGAAGCAAAATCTTGTATGTGATGAAAAGACTGGCACAGGACTGTTTGCAGATGCATACCTTGTCCCACCAGTAGATTTTCAGGATGTCGGCCAGCTTGTTTTGCAGGGCCCTGTATGCAGCTGTGTCATTGAAATCCTGCACAAACCACGCATGCAAGCTTATATAGGCTGCCCATATACCCCTGGAACCCCGCAATCATGGTGTTACCAGCATGGCTGTTGGCACTGCATCCATTGGCACCTGTACCCCTCGCGCACAAGTCAAAGAATGTCAAATCTTTGAGGCATCACAAAGTTTCAAAAGACTGATATCTTGACTCCCAGCGAGCCATCTGAATTCTATGTGTAGACTTGGATTGCCTTTTTGACAGTAAGTGACTCCCTGCAAGCCGTCTGACTTCTCTGTGTAAATCTTGACTGGACTCTGCCACAGATCAAACGTCTGAAAATTGAAGTGGATGCGCTGAAACACAATACACCTGCTTGTTGTGGGTGGGCTCCAGGTAGTCCGCCTGCACAACACCCAGCACGCCCACGCCCTTCTCATTGGCTTCCAGCTGCATGCCCACGCGGTGGTACGGCCTGATGAGGCGGTTCCTGTGGTAGATCATCATGCCATAAAGGCTCGGGTCCTGCGCAGCAACAATGCACAGCTTTTCACCACCAAAAGTGCAGTTGCTCCGAATATGTACTTCTTTGTCTGCATTTCTCTGACATCCTGTGACGCCTGTTGACAATTGAGCAGACATAATTACCCTGTTAGAGTGAACTGATCAAGAGCAGGTGTGTTGCCCTGGTTTTGTACCTCGCATGCAGAGCCTTAAGATCTCAGGGACTGATGAGACAGCCTGCTGAGGTGGATCTGTCAGAAAAATGCTGCTCAGCTGTGTTCTAAATAGGCGCACCTCGGTGTTGAAGCCCATCTCGATGTCGGCGTAGACGCCCGGAGCGTTGTTGCGCGGCGTGAAGCGCTCATGCAGCTTGCTGCGCAGCAGTGAAGTCACGCGCTGTGTCCTGACCTTCTGCTCGCGCACAAATATCTGCATGTGGGGCACCTGTGTACAGATGCACTTGAGTCTTAAAGTAAAGAGTTCCCGCGCATGATCTGATAGTTGAGGGCGTCTCTCACCAAGAGCTCTTTGTCTTGCAAGGGCCTCTAAACTTTAAATCCCCTGTGCCTGTTGCAATATGAATTAAAGGCAATTCATGTGAAGCTGGCCACATATTCCTGGGTAAAGGTTGGAGGCTTTCAAGAAGAGGAGTATTATTCTCCTCCCGAGCTGTGTCAGCGGAAGAAGGCACCTTGTAGAGTACAGACACATACTGCCGCAGAGAGTAGTCCAGCTTGACGTCAGTGCTGCGCGCTTGCCCCGAGCGCATCTGCTGAAAATTCTGCGATGCTAGGCCTTTCTCCTCGTCCCCATATGAGATGTCCCTTGCGATGCGGATGTCGTTCCTGCGCATAAACTTGGAGTGAGCGCCTTCTCTTGAAGCATTATATTATCGGCTGACTCGCTGACCATGGCAAGTATGCTGTACGGCAGTAGAGTGGTGCATCAATAGCAGAGGCCCCGTCTGTTACTTTCAGCCGTCCCTGCTGCATGCTGCTGCCGTTGTGACTCTGCCAGACTGCTGCACTGGAACTCGCATGCAGGATGCCAGTGGATATTAGGCAACCTTGCCACCTCACAATCGATGTGTCTATGTGACAAGCGGATGTTGTGCCACTCCCGGCGCAGCATTTGCATATGCAGATTAGGGATGAAATTAACACCCTACTGTGCAACACAGCAGCATGCTGTGGATGCTGCGCCGAGAGCTTTGTGGGACTGCCATGTTGGCGTCCAGATATAGTGTCAGGCTGCCGGATCTCATCCATGACATGGGCGGACAAAGGAGCCATTTAGCAGGTAGGGCGACAAGCTATCCGCAATGCTCTTCACAGCGTAACAAATGGGCACAAGGACTCACGTGTCAGTATCAAAGTCCAGCTCAAGAGCGCCGGTTTCATCGCGGCGGAGTCCTGAGATGATGATGATGGTGCCCGTGTCAGGCATTGCTCCCAGCTGTGCCAGCAGGTCATCCTCATCCTGAATGGTGTGAACACATTGCCTGTGGCCTCAACATTATTTTCTAGGCTTGTTCGGTAATGCGCCAGGCCCCCATTGATTCAATGGGGTCCCCCGGATAATGCCATCGTTCCCGATTTCGGCAAATATTCCTATTTGCACATATACCAGCAGGGAAACCCCGAACAGCAAGGGTTTAAGTTACTTTGCGCCTCCCGCAGGAAGAAACGCTGCATGGCATGCACTATTACCCATGACAAGTTGCCCACCAAAAAGTAACATTCAGTACAAGTGACCGAGGGGTGCTCATAGGGTCCGTGTCCAGCTGCTATCCGCACACCTGGAAAATGGAAAACCGGTTGATTGCATGCAGGCTTTGCTCTGTGTCAGCCTGGTTGTTGTTCAGGCGCTTGCCCTCCAAGTCCCACGACACCATTGGCACCAGGATATCCTCGGCTCCCGTTGCCTGTCACCAAACAAACAACTCCGTTGCTCCAGATCAATGCCGGCTATTGCAACCGCAAATGCTCACGTCCACAGATGCGCTGTCATTCACATCGTGTTGTACGCTAAACTTCTCCCACACCTTGGCAACCTGATGCACACTCCTCCTTGCCAGCCCATGTTGGAGGACTCTCATGCATGCAGATGCATCTCAGGACAATGCATCTCCGTATGTTTCATATCCCCAATCATCAAATCCTTGCTGCCGAGCATACAATGAAGGATGAGGCAGAGCTGAGTGATTGCAGACATGAAAAGGTTAGAGATAATCAGTGAGAATCACAAGAGTCCGCATAAGCCGGCCGGCCATGCACCTTTAGGAATGATTGGCTGAGAAAGCCGGCGCTCTGGCTGGTGGCGCACTTCGTTAGCACCAATGCATCCTTGCCCAATCGCATGCTGCCCGCCTTGAACCCATTCCCAAAACGCCCGATGGCCCTGCAAAGGAAAAAAGAAACAAATCTTTTGCAGGCCGCACCAGCACCATAATGACGGTTGCTCTATGAATATTGCCTCAACAGGACAGAGGAGCCGACAAGTGGCATGGACCGTTAGAACACCTGCAAAATGTGCGGGTCAGCATAAGAGGTGTTTGGCACAATGGTGATCACCTGGCATTGCTTGCCTTGTCACTATGTCCAAAGCCGAGCATCTTGTGCAGCTGGTGGGGGTCCATTCCCATGCTGTCCAGCCAACAGAAATGTGAGATTGAAAGGAGCTTCGGATATGATTCCAGCCCATCTGCAATGTTCAGATGCGAATTCCAACACACTGACAAGGCCTCTCCCACTGCAAATGATGAGGTGGGTTCCACGCTCAGCAGTCCTTCCCCATTTTGAGGAACAGCCAGCCATGGAGAGTCTTGAACGCACCCATTGTCCATGAAGACAAGCGTGTCCACTCCCTTAGAACTGCCATCCTCTGCCGTCACGTCAAATTGCTGCATATCAATGCAGAACCTGGGGATGGAACACACATGATTTAGCTGTGTGGCAGAATGGACTAGACAACCAAGCTTTGCAGAACAAGGTAGTAATACCACATTAGGTCTCTGCAGATGCAGCAACTGGGGAAAGGAGTTCGAGAGCCACTCACTGTGTGGCTTGCGCATCGTCGCATGCATTGTCTATCAGTTCCGCAATGGCGCTGAAGGCCCAGCGGTGGGATGTGGAATTGGTGTGGAGAAAATTGGGGTGGATGACAGTGTGCTTGACACTTGTGTACTGTGCAGCGGTTGGCTCCATAGTCTAAACTTTCGAGGTCACTAAGGCTGCATTGCTAGCAATATCTATTGTCATGCGAGACACCCTTTCAGCTAAAGTGCCAACATGAACAACGCTGCTTGTACAACAATTCAGAAAGCGTTCCAAGCAAAAGGCAAGTTTGCAAGAAGGTGCTCCAAAACGCTGGTCAACGTGTTCGGAGTGTTTCAAATGTGGTTGTCCTTAAACTTTGCAATGAAGATGCGAAAGCGGATCACTATATGGCAAACAGCATAGTCTCAAGATTCATCTTCCGCAGATGTATTGCTTTCCACCAGGTATAGCCATGTTCAACCATCGACAAGGGACATACATTTCGTCACCAGTTAATATCTAAATAGTTGCTAACAGTGAAAGCCCGCCTTGTCAGGCGCCAACACTGTCCTGTTCCACTACTATAACTCACGATGTGAAAGTAAGACTCGACGAAAGTTGTCTTCGGTGTGCTACGTCACAGAGATAACTCGAGAGTACACATGTCTTCAATGTAAACGTGTCGTCGGAATAAATTGTCAGCGCTTGTCTGCGCGACGGTTTGTATTGGAGCGTTGGAATGAAGGGCCAAAGCAGGCGTGATGTGCATGACCAGCACATGACGTCACCCACGTGGAAGGTCCGGGCGTGTTGTGTGACACAGAACATTCAATAGTGGGAACAGTGATTTAGACAGCTCCATTTTATGATGAACACCGCTCAGCACACTGCCATGTTTTGGAACGTGGGCACCATGCGCATGTTACTACATATATGCTAATACGCATGCATGCAGTGTCACTTGTTGCTACAAAGTAGAGGTGGCTGCAGCACACGTTATATCTCCCCTCCAATACAGTATATGCTGCTTCATGCGCTGATGGTTTTAGCTAGCAAGAGGGCTGAGCGCGCGCTGCATGCATGCCGCTTTGAAGCTGTTGGAAGCTAAGCGCCTGCCTGATTTGGCCTTTCTGGCACTGACATCCAGTGCTCCATGAAAAGGCACTGGTAAACTGGACAGACCGTGCAGTCATTGCTAGCGACATTCAAAATGTGATTGCAAAGGACAGAGGCAGACATGATAAATTCCCAAGCACTATCATACCGGGTTTTCAGCATGGCATCCTCCGTGAACAAGTTTCGTACTGCTGTTAGCATTTCCATATGTATAAATCATAATAGAACATTTCTAGTCTAATGGAGATTCGATGCCAATCGGTGATTACCTGCGCAAAAGCAAGGTAACCGTCAGTTGACCCGTTCGGACTAGCAATTGAGCGTAACCTGGGCTGCTTTGAACCTTGTTTCCAGTTTTACACAAATAAATACATGCCGAGATCAGGCAAATTGAAAATTTACAGGATCTAGTCGTCCTAAAGACATTTGCATTGCTTTCTTGGCAGACCCTGCTGCAGAACAGGGCCCTGCTCACGCGGAGCGTGGACGATCAAATTCAGGCCGCCAACGCCCAGGAACCTCTCAGAAAGTGCCTCGGGAGCTTGGACCTGCTGCTGCTGGGACTGGGGTCCATCCTGGGAACTGGAGCATTTGTGCTGACTGGAGTTGCTGCAAGAGAACATGCCGGGTACGCTCACTTTGCTTTCTTCAGTGTTCTTGCACTTCATGGCGGATTAGAGCCTTCTTCACAGCCACATCAGCGCTGAAGACCGCGATTGAGTCCTATTGTGGCTCCATGCGCGCCTACACCACCTACCCATGCCTGAGCCCTGTTTCTCCATGCGCGGCAGCCACAATCCTACGCTCTTAAGTCGATGAGGACTGGCACATGCCATGCTGGATGCGCAGGCCTGCAGTCGTGGTCAGCTATGCGATTGCGGCACTGGCCGCTCTGCTGTCTGGGCTGGCATATGCAGAATTCGCAGTGGACCTACCGGTCGCTGGTGGCGCCACGACATGCATCCTGCTCACCTTTGGGGAGCTTGCTAGCTGGTACCTCTCATTGGACCTGACTTTATCATGCGCAACAATGTCATCCCATCTCCCTGATGACAACAGGCAGACCCGACCCAGCAGTCAGATTGCACAGAATCAACAATAGCAAAGCTCCTATTATGCACCATTAGCTGCTTGGAATGATCTGCGCTGTTGCAGACGTTGCGTTGGAAGAAGGTGATAGGGTAATCACAGATGAAGCAAGTGTCAAAGCCGGCAGTAGAGAGCCCAGCAGCATGCCAAGTATCTCGAGTGGGTGGTGCAGGATTGTGGCATGCAACCTGATACTTGAGTACACTCTCAGTGTCGCGGTATGTGCACGTGCGGCCACTGCCTATGGGGCAACACTGCTTGGGCTGCAGCCAGAGTCTGCTCTCATAATGCTGGGGCCGCTGCAGCTGGATGTCTGCGCTGTGCTGCTGGTGGCCGCACTAGGCATGCTGCTCGCGCTGGGCACCAAAGAGAGCGCCGCCTTCAACTCGGGTGTGCTTGCAGCTTCCTGGAAGCTTCCCTCTGATGCCATGCATGCCTGTTAATTTTCACCACGCCCTATTCGAATTCATGGAGGGTCGTCCAGGAATATTGCATGTCTGCGAGTGTTTAAATACATGAGGGTTTGCAGGCCCGACAGGCACGTATGTCTTGCCAAAGGCTATCCTGTTCATGAGGAGTTTGCTGCCTGAGAGGCACGTCTACCTCACTAAAATCCATCCAGGATTGCAAGCTGTGCAGCGCTGAGATTTTCAGTGTCTCTTTGTGGTCAAATTGTGCAGGTGGCGGTCAACCACCATTGCTACACGGAGTATTCCTGCATTCTGGTCAAAAGTTTTTGATCAGGTTCAATTGTGTGCAATGCAGTTGTGACTGGGATGAATGTGATTGCAATTATCTATGTGCTCTGCGTGGGAGCCCCTTTTGCGCATGGTTCCAACCTGCATCCCTTCGCGCCCTTCGGCGTGAGGGGCATCTTCTCTGCAGCAAGCGTCGTGTTCTTTGCATTTGTGGGCTTCGACTCGGTGGCTACTGTTGCGGAAGAGGTGTGCGTTCTTTCCATCAAGTGCCAGCAGAAGCATATCCTTTGCTGCACCTTTTTGTGATGAATCGCCCAGTCAAGCGTGGCCTTGTCTGTTGGCCTCAGCAGTTCAATCCTGGCTGTCAAGACAGGCCGAAGGGCTCGTATGGTCCCTGTGCATGTTGGTGGTCATCGCATTCACAGAGCATGGCGTAGAGATGCTCAGTGGCACTCTGGCTGCACACATATCTTCACGTCAGCAGTAATTTGTCCCCTCATTTTACCCAGAAAGAACACTCTCCAACACCCTTGCCCACTCTTTGTCGGCCTTCCACTTGACATGTATTCGCTAGTCTGACAGTATCTGAAATATATGGTTTGTGTTGCAGGTGGAGGACCCCGCGGCTTCACTGCCGATCGGGATTGTGGGCGCGGTTGCCATCTCAGCGATGCTCTACATTGGCTTGAGCGCGGTGATCTGCGCAATGGTGCCCTACCAGGACATCCAGGCTGGCGCCCCGTTCTCGCAGGCGTTCCTGTCACTGGTGTCCCCGGCCGACGGCCGCCTCCGATCCGCACTGCTGCACACCTCGGCCCGCTTTGTCTCCTTTGGCGCCGTCACAGGTAGCTGATGGATGTCCTGCTGCAAGCACAGTTGCCGGCTCATCGTTCTCTGGTGATTCAAGATCAGGGGCAGAGGCTCTGGGGAGCCTTCTTTTCCCTTGCACTCTCAATTTTGCACTTTGGCTTGCTCTGTCTCCTTTGGCGCTGTAACATTTGCACAGACTGCATGGGCAAGTTTGACATGATTGCTGTGCTGGGGAAGTTGCTGTTTTGCGACTCAATCTGCATGCGTTGAGAATTGCAAGTGCCCAACGGACACATTCATGTCAGGGGCGCTGCTGTTTGCCTGGTTCTTTTTGCTTGGGAATATCAAGATGCTCGATGAGTGCCTCGGATGGGTTGACTGGCTCTGAAGAAGTTTTTTGTGGCCTCATACTTTCCCTTGGAGAACTCGCTGTGTGCAGGACAATGCACATTGATAAGTCATGGGAGAGCAGAGTGCACGGGCAAGAGGGATTGCACAATTTGAGGGAGCTTGGAGATAAACCTCTAATGCAGTGCGACTTACTGGTGTGAAAACACAGAAGGGCACGGGGAAGAAAGAGGGTCGCTGAGGGTGTGGGCTGTGTCCCGATCAGGCATAGTGACATCAGCGCTGGTGTCGCTGATGGGCCAAGCGCGCATCTATGTGCTGCTGGGCAGGGAACGACTGCTGCCTCCCTGGCTCGCCCACATCCATCCTGATCGCAAGACACCTGTCAACGCGACTCTGCTTACGTCACTCTCTGCAGGTCTTTCCCAGCCCCTACACCCTAAATCCTAAAAATTATCATTTGTAAGCTGGGCCAGACCAATTCAAACTTTGCCAAACACACTGAAGCGCTGGAAGCCACCGCAGTCACACAGTTACTTGAATGCCAGGCTCTCGAGCGGAACACTCGTCTTGCATGAGAAAGCCAACAAAGCTTCTGAGTGTCCTTCCTTGAATCAAAGCCAGGTGGGTGTTTTGTCATCATTGTAATCTCAATCAGGATCCATTAGAATCATGCATAGCACGCACTGCAGCAGCCACCAGTATCCTGGAGAGCAGCTTGGGCACCTTGGTTTGGACAGCAGCCGTTCTAGTGATGTCCGAGAGCTCTTAGACCCAGGTTCCATCCATCAGCAAGTTCTCCATGCACTGTCACCCATTACAACTCTGCTGGATTAAACAGTGTGCATGTGGACTGCAGGACTGTTGGCGTTTCTGGTGGATCTGGAGGTGCTAGCTGAGCTGGTCTCCATCGGCACACTCTTTGCTTTCTTCGCTGTGAGTGCCGGCCTGATTTGGCGCCGCTGCATGGGCGATAGCCATGCAGTGCCTGATCAGGCGCCTGACGTGGCTCGGAGGCTCGGCGCTGTCGTGGCACTCTCACTGGGTGTGTTTCGTGTCCAGTCCTTGTCTTGGCACCAGCTTGTTTGAGATGCTCTGTTGGAGCACCTCTGCCTCGGGGGTTGGTTTGGTGGAGCCTGCACAGTCAGTCAATCAGTCAGTTACATCTTTTCCAGCCGCACAGAGCTGACTAGATGTCTGGCCACCATCGCACAGAGGCCGGATTTTCTGCATTGCGTTGGACTGTGCAGACGTGCAACATGCTGAGCATGTCGGGCAAACAAGCACGGCTGCTCTTGTCAAAATATTGGAGGACAGCAGTGCTTGCTGGCTCCAAGTGCTGAAGTGTGCAGTTTCCATGGAGAAGATGGAGCATTACTGAAAACTGACGAGCGACTGTGGTGTGCAGTTCTGAGCATATCCTTCAATGCGCACGGGCCGGGGTGGCTTGTGGCGGTGGCCGCGGCGTTCTGGCTGTCTGCTGTGGTGTGGCTGTCGCTCCTGCCGGTGGTCTACACGCCCACCAAGTTCAGGATGCCCGGCGCACCTTTCACAACGTCGCTTGCCATCCTTGCCAATCTGCACCTCATATGTGGGCCGCCCCTCTTGACACATGTCATCCAAACCTGAAGAGCTTGCATGGCATTAGAAGTGAGTTGGGAGTGATCTGGAGCTTTGCTCTTCGCTCCGGCTGAGACATGCGAGTGGGCTCTATCTGATGGGTGCCACAGTTAATGAGGTCAATGAACTGAGTTTAAGGGCTAAGCAAGAGATCTGTTATATGTCAATCATGGCAATCATGATCTTGAGTCCCATCTTGACACAGATTTTACGCTGATGTGGCAACCAGGCAGCATGAGCTGGCAAGCGTATGTACGCTTCGGTGTGTGGATGGCCCTCAGCCTAGCGGTGTACTGTCTCTACAGCGTTCACAGCACAGACGGGCAGTATACTGCCGTGGAGACTCACACCGAACGGTACAGGTCCCTGAGCTTGGGGAGGATCAAATTGTGATCATCAAGGGTCTAACAATGCATGTGAAAATAATGGTAGTGGGGCAGGCAAATAATAGATGCAATGAGGGACGATCCACTAGGATCTGTGAGACTAAGTATTACATAGAGAGCATGTGCATCTTCTGCCAGCTGTCACAAGCAAGACTTGTGTGCTCAGCATCTTTGCAGATGGGATGCTATGGCCACCAAGCTTGCCCAGAGGATTGTTTCTGTGAAGGGACGACTCAGCATGACTGCTGTATCATGCAAGCAATGCTATGCAAGCATTACGGTGCTTTCGGGGACTAATGAAGGATGATCATGGTGCTTTTCAGCATTTCTTGAGGTACGGACACAAGTGACAGGATTTGGGGTGTTGACAGGCCAGGGCAAGGAAGAGGCGAGGATGAACTCGACGCAGAAGACAGGGGGCTGCTGGAGATGGGTCAGCTGCACAGTCGCTCGGACATTCCATCGGCACAGCAATTCGTGCCCCTGAATGGGGTGAGGCCGAAACTATGACAACATGCATTTGAAGCTTTGATGCCATCAACACTACATCTGTTTTCATCATCTCAAAGTCCCGTCTGGCGCAGAAGCTTGTCCATGCACATGTGGTCCGCCTGGTGTTGGCGCACACTATATATACAGTGTGCTGCAGCTACAGCTCGAGCATTAATCAATACTGCTGAGAGCCTTTTCTAAAGAAGCACAATTTCATTGATGGCATGCAGGCTGGATCTTATTCTGAGGTGCGGCACCAGCTGGGTGCACAACAAGCAGGCCCAGCAGAACCGGCTGCAACCTCTTTTAGACATTCTGCAACAAAAGAAAGAGCGGGTTCATCTAGCGGCTCACTCCCGACAGATGAGTTAAGAGGCAAAATTGATGGCGCTCTCGTGGGCGCCCCCCGAGACAAGAATGCAGATTTTTGGGGGGACGATGACATCATCGCTGACATGGGCAAGTCTCATGCCAGGTCCAACAACCAGCCACACAGGTGGCGGACATGAAACAAATAATACTCATTGTTTACTTCAAGCATTGCGCAAGTTTTGGGCGAGCACCAGGGTCGACTGCCTCGTCTAGAGAAAATGTCAACAATTCTGCTGATGTCCTGGTTGTCAGATTCGTTAGGAATTTGAAAGAAAATCTCTTACGAGTTCAAAAACTCAGTTCAATTAATGTTCTGTGGGCAATCCAGCACCAGGACTTCTCAAGCCTCATCAGTTCAATTTGTTGTCTTTGGCCTCTTTTGTTGCAACGTGAATTGGGCAGCGCAATCTGCAGCTGCTTCCGAAATCTCAGTCAGGGCCTTTGCTCAGCAACAACAACAAAAGTATACGTGGCTGCTGCGGTCAACTTCCAAGGGATGTTGTCAGCCTGCTGACATGCTGATGCTGCACGTTGTCACGAGATGGGCGCGTAGATGGTGATGTTGCCAAAGCTGTGGGAACCAGTCTCGACAAAGTTCCCGGTCACGGCCAGGACTGGGTACTTTGGGTTCCATGCCAGTGACTCTATTGTCTTGGGCGGCTTGCTCAAAGGCACAGTCCATGGACTCCTCCCTGTGCAGCACCCACTCCCCTTCAATCCTTCGTTCACTCCACAGTAAAGCGCTAGGGATAATGCTACAAACGGTACACCATATTCGTCCACCAACAAGACACTTTTGCATGTCAAATGAAACATTCATATCATCTTGCCAAAAGAAGGCAGCTTAGTGCTCTTTGTATGCACGCGAAGCAGGCAAAGGGTGAGGATCCTCTCGGTTTCCTAGTGCACATCAGGAGGACGGAGACCTGAAATGAACCGTCTTTTTTCAAATGGACTCCTTTATCATCCTTTGGGCAAACCTTCTTGCGGCAGGTCATTGAGGAGCGCACCTTCTTGGAGGGCTTCAATGACCACCATGTCCTGCTCGCCAGCATACGCCAGGTACTGCGAGTCATGGCTGATGCTGAGGGTTTTTATTTCCCCGTCCATCTGGGTGCATGTGCGAATGCAGGCCAGGGTCTCCAAGTCCCACACGGCTGCTATGGCATCTGCGCCTCCAGACGCCATATACCTGCATTGTTAAACATGGACATTGTTTTTACAGGATCGGCAAACTGAAATCGCTGTAAGGCATTTACAGAGTGTGTCTGCAGTCACACCATTCGGGCCTCATAACCAGTCCGCGGTCTTGCTATTAAGATCATTCATCCACTGTGGCCATATACACTTGCAATAGCCAGCTCTGGGGACCACTCAACCCAGACAACACTCTCACAAGTACCAGATAATATCGCGAACACTGCAGCATTTAGCAGAACTGGCAAAATCTGGACATCGGCACAATGCATTGACTGTCGAGGTGCATCATAAGGCAGAAGAACATCACGCATGAGAGAAAGGTGCCAGCACACACCTGTCCTGACCGTCTAGGGTGAGTGTGAGGACTGTGCCTGTGTGGCCATTCAGTGATGAGAGCTTCTCAAGCTCTGGGAATCTGTACATCTGCACAGCCACACACATGCCATCCTTCAGACATGTTTTTGCTGATCGTTCACAGTTTTTGAGCAACAACTCACTTCTGTACGACGACCCCTGAAAACTACACAACCGAATGGAGGGAGTCTGCAGAATTATTCGCAGGTTGCAAGGGCTGAGGCTCCTATATGGTGGGCATTCTACCTCCACACCAGACTCTGTGGCCTGCAGGAAGAGCTTGCCATCCCTTGTGAAGGCCAGCTCATTCACCTGGGCGCACCAAGACATCCCTCATTACTTAGACACCTGTGGTGATTACCTCCTCCTTTGCACCTCCAGAACCAGTGCACAGTGAGAAACTGGTTTGTGTTGACCACTCATGTCAAAGCTTGGTCAACACAAAACTTGCTCAACACACAGTGACTGGCCAGACAGTGAGACAGCAGATGAATGTCGATACGAACAGTCGATATCAACTGTGGATAATATCATCTGGCAGTGCACTAGATAAGCAGAGACAGAGCATCAACGCCTAGGAAAGATTGAAGGGCTGCCTCCTCTGCAGGGTATTAATGCACATGAAATATTCTGAGATAACTGAACAGTGCATTTGTATGGAAAGTAAGGACAGTTGTAAATCATGTGCTGGCAGGGTCAGAGTCGGCACACCAGGTGGTTGTTCTTGACGCTCTTGAACACCTTGTTGCGGCGCATGTCAATGAAGGACACCATATTTCTGTTGCTAGCTGTCGCCACGATGTCAGGGTCATGTGGGCTCCATGCCATGTACAGGTTCATGTCGGGGGTGGGAATAATCGCCGCGCATTTGCCTGAGCGTGTGTCCCATACCCTGTTCATGCAGGTCATGAAACTCTGACGAGCAGACCTCTGCACATTATCATCGTAAAATTGGGGACCATCCCATGTGTGACTTTCCTTCATTTGTCGCATTTCTGCACAGGATGGTATCGCACGGGAAGAGCTGCATCAAGGGCTGCAACATGTGCATGCGCTGTTTTGTGTGTGGGAGTCATCCCTCAGAGTGAGATAGTCTCTGGGGGGCAGTGCTGGCCACAGCCACCACACCTGACATTATCGTCCTGTGCTATTGTGGCAAGACTGTCTGGACTGGTAGGGTGCCACAGTACGCATGTGCACGCAAGCCTGTCAGGCATCTTGAGTTCCACCTCATGCCTCTCAGACTTCTCCTGCGAGAAACCCGAGCAGCTGGAACCTCAATGGGTTTGTAGGGAGATACATCAACTCGCGCAGAGTAGAGCACAGCAAAGCTTGGAGGATAACTTCCCCATGCATGGCAGGGTGATCAAGCATCTGAGTGCTGACCCTGTGCCGCGAATCGATCTTCCATACGCGCACTGTCTGATCGTTGGACCCTGTCGCGAGTCTTCTGCCGTTGCAATCCCAGTCTAAGCAGTACACCTGAAGGAACCCTCCAGCAGCTGTCAAGTGTCTGGCGCATTTGTGGACAGTGCTCTTCTTATGGTTTCCAGGCTCTGGATCAGAGGACCGAACCGCCGTCTCACCTTCTTCTTATGTACATTTATGTCCCTAGTGACATGTCTGGCGAAAGGAAGGTCGATTGCCATCTTTGGTTGCTCTACCAAGGCCAGCTTCCCCTTGTCAGGGACTTCCACTGCGTTGCCCCTTGCCTGCCAAGAACGTCAATTTCGACCACTGCAGAAACTGATTGTAAAGCAATCGTTAAATGCAAACCCCTTATCAACAGGAAGTTGCCTGCGATGTCGAGCACTGCCAGTTGCCTAGCTGATGATCAACTGATGTGCCAAACACGCGATTCTGACACCTTGTCTTACAGTGAAAACATTGTTTGTTACACGACTGTTATCGTGTCTGTGAAATACTTCAGCTAATCCATCCGTGGCTAATACAATTGGTGCTTCTGGCGATAGTCGACGGTTGAAAATTGTATCCTGCCCATCGTTCTCGTCGTTTTCAAAGTGAGAAGTGAGAGAGAAGGTGCAACTTGCTCATCTAATCAGACGGGTCGCAGTTGTCGACCTGCAACTCTTGCAACTTGCAGGCGGACGCAACTCTTTCCCGTCCTTGTCAGGCCGACAAGTTTGGGAGGTTCCCATCGGGAATTCACTGAACAACATTTATGGGCTGTGGTATTTTCAAACAGCCTGTGTAAGCTCGGCATTATGATCTTCAAACCGGCATGAGGAGTTATAAGTGCTATGCTCAAGGCTTGGAGGCGTGTAAGGAATTACATCAAGTATGATCTGAGAGAGATCATCGCTCCGACATCTCTACCATACCCTCCAGGAGAAGAACCTCCTGGAAACGAGTGGAAAGACTTTTTCCAGGTGATGAACTTTAATATTATGCTCCCTCAAGGGATGTTTCTGCGGCACATTCGGGACTTCACATTTTGAGACGTGTGGTGGCAACAGACACTTCGCTTGGCGACCAGAGACTACTTGGACACGTGGAAATCAGAAAAGCCAGAGAAGAAACAGCAAACAGTGGAGCAAGAGAAAAGTCCGCTCTCTGAAGATCTAGGTGTGCCCTCCACCACGCCTCACGCATGCTTCGGCGAGGGCAAGCATGCAGCCTGTCATGGCAAGATGTTATGAAAAGTGCAATTGCAATGTTCAGTGGTCAGGAAAGCAGGGCAATGATGGGGGCCAAACCATGAAGTGGCCCTGTGCCTTCAGCAATCTGTCCCCGGTGGGCCAGAATGTTGGCCTTCTTCTGGCTCAACTGGTCAAGTAGGCCTACGTAGTCCATGCTTACACCCGGCCGAAAGTGCCCTACCTTTGTAGTATACTATGTAGCAGGTGCCCTGACTTGCTTGCATCTGGCTGCAGTTGGGGTCGCGAGGAGCGGTGCGGAGAGCGTGAAGCCTGTCCTGCAGCAGCTGTACAGAACACGAGCAGCCGCCTACCAGGAAGCTGTGCGCAGCTTTGTGCAGGTATTGGTGCTGTTCCTTTACAGGCCAGCTGCATTCTGGTTCATCACTGTGACACCTGACATGCTGACGAGAGAGCCCCGGTTTTGGGAGACAGCGCAAGCAAGGGGTTTTTACCGCCTTTAATAAGATACACAAGGGGCAAAGTGCACACTGAATCCCTCGCCTGTGGCTCTAGGATACTCTCTCCGAAGGGTCCCAGATGAAACAAGCTATTATTAGTCGATAGCACCTCTCCAGCTACATTTTGATCATTGGAGCCAGCTTCTTTCATGGTATCCGACCTTTTGCATTTACTAGCGGCCTGTCACATGGACAGGGCTACCGAGAGGGCTTTGCTGGCCTGCCGGACTCTGATGATGACTCAGCCGATGAGTCACCGCCAGCATCAGCAGCGCCTGATAAGGCAACGGCGCCAGCCACTCCCAGGAACGGGAACAGTGCAGCTCACCAGGATGCAACAATAGCGATGGACACAAAAGGGGAGGCTGTCACAAAGAGGGGCAGCAGCCCACTAGGAAGCCATGAAGCAGCAGAAGGCAGTGTGCACAATGAACTGGGCAGGCACCATCCTCAACAGAGCGACACTGCAAAGCAGAAGCAGACTCCAGCAGACTTGCAAGGGGGCGATGGTCAACGAGACATGCCCGTTGTCAAGGGTAACAGCAGCAATACGCCAGTGTAGGTGGCAGGCACACTGATGCACAGAGACGGGGATGAAGAAATCAAGCAATGATTTTAATCTGTCCACCTGCTTGAAGAAGTCTGGCTCACGCGGGCTTGCCATTCTCAGTGACAGCTCCCTGAATGGACCATGCATGTGGTTTCTCTACTCGATGGGCACACATGTGCGCTGCCAGTGGCTGTGGCAGTCATTGAGATTTTTGGGCACACCTGGCCTGGACAAGGGACGTCCTCCATGGGTTAGGCCAGACAGAAAACCATGTATTGTGTTTCACTCCAATGCTGTCAGAACGATGGCGAGACGGTCCCTTGTCCTGGGCCGGTCATGGGTCATACTTTTACTGCCATTGGCCCCAGTGATAAAGACAGGCCTGAAGGATGACTAGGCACGGCGCATATAAACCATAGCTGATGAATCTGCGACCATTAGTCTAGCTAGCTCTAAAGATACTAGATAATTGTGCCTGTGATCTATGTTGGGTCACCCACTGCGCAGCATGCTGATTCTGATTGTCAAGCCATGCTCCAGCCCTGCAGCCTGCTAGCAGCGCTGCCAGCTCAAGCAAGATTCGGCATCTGATGAGTCACGGCATGATCATGCCGTGCACATGCGGCACATCATGATGTGCCGCATAGGCCTAGCACTAGTGCTAGATTGCATAAGCCAGGAGGGTATCGAAAGATGAGCCAATTGAATATGGCCTTGAGTGCCTTCCGAAGAGTCTTTGGCATCTTGTGCTGCGTGCAACATGGAAGAACTCATGGCTATATCGCCACAAGGTCAGACCTTGTCTGCAAATGCATATGCACCCGAACAGTGTAATCTGTACAATGACCACAATTTTGGACGTTGTTACACCAATGAGCTGCATGTACTTTCGAGCGACCGCCACCTAATCGCAGGTTCGCGGCCTTACAGATTCTGGTGATGACTTCCTCGTCGGCTCCTCCTGAAGCTGCACGTGTTTGGAATCTGCCAGGTGCTCCCTTTTCGTTAACCAGTCCAGTCAGGTTGTAATGATATCTGCCGGCCTGTACGCTCGGCGAAGCCCTTCAAAGTGCCTCACCATCGACCATCAAGCGACAAATTCCAAATCTGTGGAAAAGAGGACGAGCACAACAAGCCCGAAAAATCTGACGACGTCGCGAGAGCTCGACAACTATCCCACTATGCTGAGGCGCGGGTGCCTCATTCTTGCGCTCGCCCTGCTCTTCGTCCAGGGCGAGTGCAGTCATTGGGCTGCGCAAAGAGCTATCCTGCAGACCAACAACAACAATAACAATAACGGAGGTTGGCTTTCGTTTCTTTCGCAGCAATGGGTAACATGCGCAGTGTCCGAAACGTGTCGATGTCGCGCCTATGGCTCTTTTGCAGCTCCAAAGCGTGTCGTACGGGTGCTTTCTATGTTTAACGATCTTCTTCAGCGCAATCAGTGCTGATTGTGGGGAGAACGGCTCCAGATCGCATGCAGAGGGTGTGAAAATACTAGTGGACTTTTACATCCCGTGCTGTTTGTTGACACAAGTTATTGTATTTTTTACCACAATTTGTATTGCACACTAACCATTGTTGCCGTTCCCAGAGAGGTTGCCCGTCTGGGACAGGTTGCCATTGGAGTTTTGACTGAGTCACCTCCAGACCTAATCGCTTCTGACGCGCAGGCGGCACGATCACCAACAACAACAATAACAACGGCGGTGGAGGAGCAGTGAACAACAACAACAATGGAGGTGAATGAGAGACTTTCGTTCCCCTGCCAAGCCACTTGCTGTAGGAGCAAGTTGTTGGAATGTGTGTGCCTGGTGGACTGCACTTTGTACCCCTGGCTACCCCTTTTAACGACTCAGAAGTGCTTGCCGCCACACAGGTCCAGCAGTCAACAACAATTACCAGGCCCCCGTCCCCACTCCAAGCCCCACTCCCACCCCAACACCCAGCCCCCCGCCTTACTGCAAGACTCCTCAGGTGAAGATTTCACAACACCTCCTCCGTGGACAATTGGCGCTCAGCAAAGCGTTATCACTTCCCCCATCAGATTGGTGCTGGCTCATGGCAGGATATGTGAGGCCAGGGCACCAAATGCAGAGATGTTTGTACATGCAGAAGGACCGGGTTGTGCTGATGCTGCAGATAGAGCAGCAATTTCATACTCTCTGTGCCCTTGGAGCAGGAGTGCAATCCTTTTTCTGTTCATGACATCGTGAGACAGGCAGGATATTGACCTGGGTGTGTGCGACACTGCCGGGCGGAAGGGGTGCTGTAACGTCTGTGAATGTATGGATGTCATGCAGGGTGCTGACTCTGACAATCAGAGTCAGACATCTGAACAGTCCTAGGTGGCTGGAAAAGGAAAGAATGACTGACTGACGTCAGACGTGGTTTGTCGGAGCGTTGCTGTCACTGAATGTGGTTGCGGTGCGTGCAGAATATGCTGAACGACCAGTGCAGCTGCTACTGCCCCTGCCCATCTCCCCCGCCCCCGGCCTCACCCCCTCCCCCTCCGCCGTACTACTCACCCACCCCTACAGGTGACTACTTCCTTCTTCCCTGGAAGACCGTGAATGATACGGGGCCATCGATGGCCTACAGCAGGGCAGGCAGGAGGGGGCTAGTCAGCCAATGAAAATCATTGCGCCTGTGCCATGACTTTTTGAGCCAACATTCCTAGCGCAGAGGCGCATGTCATCGATTAGTTATCATTTGTCGCTGCATACTCATGAGCTCTGTGATAAGTTTGAAGACCACCATCTCCATGCCCGCAAGAGCTTCATGATCAACTGCTGGAAGGCACCAGATTTTTTGCAGGAACCGTCAGTGCTTTGGGTGGCTCTTGATAGTCAAATGCTTTGGAAGTAGAGTCTAAAGGGGCTACTCCATTCTGATGCAGCAAACGTAGTGAACAACAACAACAATGGAGGAGGAGGAATCGTGAACAATAACAACAATAACGGGGGAGGTAAGTTTCTCGTGTTTCTTGTAGAATACCTCGTGGTGGCACCAGATGTCTCTCTAATCAGCTTATCACCGTGCCAATGTGTGCATGAGGCTTGTTAACACGTTTGGCTGATTTCAGGGACCAACAACAACAACAATAACAATAACTATGGAGGCGGGTCCATCACAAACAACAACAACAATGGGAAGTAGGTGGGCCTGAAGTGAGGTGAGCTCCTTGCAGCTCTGATGGGTATGGATGGGAGTAGACATCCCACAAATATCACTGGTTGTTTCCGCTCTCTGAATTGTGCTGGAAAAGTCTGACTGCACATGTGCAATGTTAACACAACGTTGTCAGTCCAGTCTGTTGTCGCTCTTGACAACATGCATTTGCCTGCTTGCTGATCCTCCCTGCTACTTGATACAGTGCTTGCTTTTATGCGCATGACATTTGATCTTATAAGAGGTTGTGCTGTCTTGCAGCTAGAATTTGGGAGGACGAAATGTTTACTGCCAGACCTGGCTGACTTGTACTGCATCTGCGTTGCAGTCACACAAGAGGTTGCATTGAATTCGGTCTCTTCAGAGCTTGGCTCAATTTTTTTCCAAAGACCCAGTGGGCATCCCATGAAATTATAAGTGGTAGGGATAGTGTATATGGTAAGATGTGCCTATTAATTTGCAGTAGATTGTTGTTTGTTCCTGCCTGCTGAAAGGTTTGCACATGTGCATGAAATCCTGCAAAAAATGCTGCATGCTTGCAAATCATGCCAATTTTGAGTATGAAGTCTTCTTGCCAGTCATTATTAAGAGGAGTGTTGTGACAGAATTTCACTTTAAATCACCTCTTTTGCATGCTTAACTTCGGCCGTTCTGTCCTGCGAAATTCTTGAAACCGGGGCTGACAATAGCTATATTGTTGACAACATGCTTTCTTCTTGGGTGATTGCAATCTCGCCTTTTGCTCCATGCTAATGTATTGTACCCACCTTCATGCATGTGCAAACGGCAGCATCTGCATGCATGCAGACTGGCATGAACACTCAGGGGGATTTCACAGCAGAAGGCCTCATTACAAAGAAATGCATACATAAGTATTCTACTCAACTTCTAGAATCTGCCAATCGATATGCGAGTTGTCAACAATTCATGTCACGCCTTGGTTGCATCAAACGGCAGACCAAGCTGCACCGGGCAGACCCAACCATGATGTACTGATCTACTAGAACCTCTACTTCTTTTCTCACTGGTTTAACGTTGTGATATCTCAGGAACAATGCTCATCTACCTATCTTTCAAAAACATAGAAGAGGTGCAATGCCGGTCCAAGGATACTGAACAGATGCTCTTATAAAAGAACTGCCATGCATGAACAAAATGGGCGCCAACATGAGAAAGCACCACGTGCAACCCAGCGACAATATGCAGTCATGCAATTCGCTTCATGCAGTACACAACAGATTCCTTCCCCAGCTGAGATTTCTGTCTTGAACTTGAAAATGATGGGCGCTGCTTACAGTCTGCTCTCCCAATCAAAACCGCAACTAATTGAACGCCTTGCGAGTAATCTTCAATAACATTCCAGCACAGATTTTACCCTGGCCTCGACAAAATATATGGACGCCAGGGATGCACTCCTCTGGTCGAATCTGAATCTTGGCAGACTGCACCACACCCCTCCTCATCAATTTTAGGTTCTTATGCAGTAACGCTTGTCGAGCACCTGCTCTGAACCACTCAGGCTCCAGGCTCAATCATCTTGATGTCACCTTCCGGACCCGCGAGGGCCCGAGGCAAGAGCATGCCGCTGGGCCATCGACGGGCACTTTGCAGCCCACCGAGCCAAGGAGAGGCTTGAGAGACACCTTCTACCCGTTGTTGTTGGTGATGGTGTTGCTGCCGGGCGCGTTGCAGGTGTTTTCGTTGTTGCGTGTGCAGCACGGGCCGTTGCCAGGCTCCATGGTGTACTCCACGCGCGTGCCGGTCACGCAGTCAGTGATGGTCGTGATGGTGTTGTAGGTGCCGGCCGGCGGCGGCTGTGGCTGCCCGGCGCCTGCGATACAGTCAGCATCCAGTCAGCTAGTCTCAGTCACTGTCCTGTTAGTCACATAAGTGATGGTCGTGATTGTGTTGTGGGTGCCGGCCGGCGGCGGCTGCGGCTGCCCTGCGCCTGCAGTACAGTCACCATCCAGTTAGCTAATCTCAGTCACTGTCATGTCATCCATTTGTAATGCACATGACGGCGGCTGCGGCTGGCCTGAAACTGGTGCAGTCAGTGTCCAGTCAGTTCCCACTCAGTCACTGTCCCGTCAGCCATTTGCAAAGCACATCATCATCATCATCGTGTGGTAGGTGCCCGCTGACGGCTGTCCTTTCTCTTCATTTAGAGATGTTGGGCAAAATCAGGCACATGCAGACCCATAAACCCCTCAGCTGCAGCCAAAAGAACTGTCTGTCTGGATGCACACAAGTGTATTGGCTGGATGGTCTTCTCTGCATGGCAGTTCCAGAGGAGGCCAGCAACACGCCAGGCACATACATATGCCGAGGACTGCCGCAAGCTCATACAGCAGTCCATCAGACATACAAGGCAAGGTGCATGGGCAGTATGGAGCATGCCTGCTGCGGTCGGGGGAGTGGGTCCATTGTTGTTGTTGTTGACTGTTCCACCCTGCTGAGGGCCGTTGTTGTTGTTGTTCACTGTCCCGCTCTGAGGGCCGTTCATGTTGTTGTTGACGGTGCCCGTCTGCTGGGCTGGCTGTGCCGGGGTGAAGCCCACCAGATTGGGGTTGGCTGCTGCATCACTCGGCACACCACTGTCAGCACCAGCAGCACCTCTGCCTTGAAACGGCTTGGACATGCCCGGAAACAGATTTACTTCAAAGTTCTTGCCATGCAGTGCAAGTATTTCTGATCGATGGGATGCTCTTGATGCACCCATCCTCTGCTCAGGAATAATGAGGTGGGTATGCCGTTGTGCCATCAGAGTGGAGGATGTGGCCAACAACAACAAATCCTGCAAGTACCGAGCGAGTTCTGGCGCTGCAGAACCTCACAGGTGGGACACATGCCACTTCACAGGCATGCTGTTGTCGGCCCCACTCGTCACTGGAGACTCCTCCATTGTGCACACAAATGAAGACATGCTACAAACCTTGATACCCCTAGCGCGCAATGAGCCGCACAACTGTGGGCAAGCTGTGTAACTGCTAGCTACAAGCCAGTGCACACACCAGACAACACTAGCTCGAAGAGGTGAGGGAGGAGTACCAGGGCCGTTGTTGTTGTTGTTGGTGATGGTGCCCGGGGCACCCACGGCAGGTGTGGCGGCCACGCCGGCAGCCGCTGGAGCGAGCGCAGCGGCAGCTGCGCCGGGCGCAAGGGCCGAGCCGGCAGCTGCGCCGGGCGCGAGGGCCGAGCCGGCCGCCATCTGGCTGGGCGCGGGCGCGAAGGCCGCGAGGTTGCCGGCCGCAGCGACGCCGTTGTTGTTTGTGATCGTACCCCCCGAGTTCATGTTGTTGTTCGTGACGCCGCCGCTGGACACCCCATTGTTGTTGTTGTTCGTTGTGGTCATCCCGGCCATGGCCATGCCGTTGTTGTTGTTGTTTGTTGTCATGCCGCCGCCGCTGTTGCAGTTGTTGTTGTTGTTCCGCGTTATGCCGGGGCCATTGGCGGGAATGTAATCGTATGTGACCGTCTGCTGGCCGTTGCAATCTGTGGTGGTGGTGATGGTGTTGTAGGTGCCTGCTGGTGGCGCTGCACCTGCAAAACAGGGGACAAAAACATATTTAGAAGCAAGTTTGAGTCATATTGGTGCCACTGTCTTTACAGCGTTCCCTCATAACAGGACACGTTAGCTGCAGGGGAATCAGATGCACACTATCAGCACGTTGGCTGCTTGCACTTTCACTAATCTGCCTGCCCCGCAGAACAGAACTTCTGACGAGATTCCGCGAATGACTATCAAAGTAGGGAGCTGCGAAAGCTGGTGCAGTCCGTGTGAGTCAGCAATCTACAGGCCCCAGAAGTCATGTAACCAACACTCACCTGCAGCGATCGCAACCAGAACCGACGCGACAGCAGCAAAGAATACAACACGCATCATGTCGTTCAGCGCTTTGGATTTTCTCTGTGAAATGCTCAACTTTGAGCTTCGCGGAGTTGACAGGGAACCTGCGCGATGCAAACGTGACAGTAAGATAAAGCACAACCCTTCCGCTCACAATACGCTGATGACTATATACAAGTGGGCGTATGAGAAGCAGTGCATTGATACAGAGTTAATCAGCAGGCGTGGTCTTCTATCCCCGTACCTGTAGCCAGGTGGCGAGAAGCTGGGATGTCGGAAGGTCGCTTGCGACCCCTTGCTGATTTGGTGAGCTGAATATAAGCGACGAGTCAATAAAAAGCTTTCTGAGTTTCCAGATGTGCACAAATGATGCTTTCGTCGTCGGGATTGCAGAAAGGGCTGGGGAAGGCAGGATAAGGGTTTTCTCACGTCAATCCCTCCCGAGCCTTATAACTAGGGTTATAGGGTTATGGGCCTAAATAGGAAGCCCTCACCTTACAAGCACCTCACTGAGCCTTCAAGCAGCCTTGGCTCAGCCAGAGCTCCAAAAAGAAACATACCATTGAAAACAACAACTTTATTGATTTATATATATGATGATTTATATAGTATAATACTAGTATGGATTTCCTGAGTTTCTGAATGTCCATAAGTAAACGGGCGTGCTATGCGCACGGATGGTGTCACTCGTGTCACAACTCTTATGGCTCTAAACCTCTCAACTCGATACTCTGTATCGCATATGTGACACCCGCGATTCGCAGTACAGAAGGGCCATCCGTGCAGCAGCAGGCGCCACACACAGGCGGCACCTTTCCATGCAAGGTAGAGACAACTTACAGTGCAGACACTGGCTGCGTCCGTACAAATCTCAGTAGTCTCATCACATCGTCACTGTTTTGATTGTATACAGTCCCAAGACTGACGTCAACGAAAACTTTTCAGCGCAGACGTGACCTTCGACCACTGTTGGCATGTAAATTCGTGAGACTCTCCCTTACATCCTGTATTTGCTTCAGCTCCTGTACGCTTTTTACTACAAGACAGCCAGGATGTGCACTGCTTTCGGCATGGGGAACGCAGACAAGCCCAGGAGCGACTCCAGAACGGGAACCCGATACGCAAAGTATGATCCCATCGTGAGCAGGGGCGCAACCAGGATGCGTCCATCGCCACAAAATATGATGCCATGGCGTTAAGCAGACAGCCTGAAGCTCAGGGTGCGCATTCTGAGCCACTTTTAGTCCACCCATGAGCAGCTGTCCCTCTAAAGTGTTTGGCCTGACACTCATCAATGGGATATTACCTACCGTCACACCCATAATTTAAGAATTTGAACACTTGTTTAACACATTTTGAACCATGTGAATGCATTTCAGCGGAGCGTTGCGCATGTGAGACTAGGCAGATCTCAAAATGGGAGTGCATATATGTGGAGGTGACTTATCATAGCGTCTCTGCAACATCTACTTCGGTTGAGCAGTGTGTGTTGGGTGTGCGCAGAGCTTGGAGCGTCCAGACGAGGAGAGGTGGAGGCCACGATGAAGGACACACAGGCGGCGCTGGAGCGGCTGGTGAACGGCAAGATGACAGCGGCGCAGCCGAAGACGCTGCCGGCGCAGCCGGGCGCGCCGACATACATCAAGTACACGCCGTCGCAGCAGGGGCCGCAGTACAACAGCGGGGCCGGCCAGCGCATCATCAAGATGCAGGACATGCCTGTCCACCCCATGGAGCCGCCCAAGTTCCGCCACGAAACGCAGCGTAGCCGCTCTCGCGCCTCCCTGACCACCACTATGGTGTGTGTCTGGACCCGCTGGGCCCCCCAGCCCCCCTTTTGCTGTTGACATGATGGCAGCTCGCACCCCGCCTTGGTGGACCTACATGTACTGACAGGGCTGGTTCCTGAGTAGAGGACACTCCTGGAGTTGTTGTTGCATCTGAAAACTCTCCAGCGACATCCTGTTCTGGGTTTCCGCAGCCAAGCCATGGGACGCTTTTAGCATACTCCTTGTCTTGATATGGGTTTTGCCAGTGCCTCTTTCAGGTGCCCAGGGGCACTGAGTGGCCGGCGGTGCCAGTGGCGCACTTGCGGCCACGCACATTGTGAGCAGCGGAAATGAACATTCTGCCCCGCATCTGAGAGACTGCCATGACTATTTATTCCTCTGGACAAGCGCCTGCTGGTCAATTGGAGCGGTCTGGCAAGGGCTACCAAGAACAACTGTCAAATGCATTGAGGCTCTGTAACCTGCAGAATTTCAAGCGCACCAGGTGTGCAACATGTTGGCAACTATAGAGCTGCATCATTGTGTGCAAATTGCATATATGTCCATTGTTCTTGTGGATGCCTGGCTTGCTTGTGTCGAACAGCAGGTGAGAGCGTTGTCCGAGCTGCTGTCATGACGTGAGCCTAATCTGCAGAAGATATAAGCCACTTCTTGGCTCACGCTTTTGAGGCTCCTTGCTGTGCCCGCAGGACGGAGCTGGCGGCAGGACAGTATGCGGTGGTGGTGTTGGGGCATGCGCTGGAGACTCAGTACGAGCTGACTGTGCAGCTGGTGGAGCAGCAGCGCTCGCTGCGGCCGGCCGCCACTCTGGCGCTTGGCCAGGTTTGCTGCGTTCCCTCCTCGAATACCCCCTTTTCCCTTCCTGTCAACGGGTCTAAAGCACTCTAGATCTGAGTCACTGCGGCCGGCTGCCACTCTGGCCCTCGGCCAGGTGTGCTACGTTCCCTCCTCTCCGATCCCCCATTCTTCCTTCCTGTTCAGGACTTTGAAGCTTCCTAGATCTGAGTCGCTGGAGCCGGCCGTCACTCTAGCGCTCGCTGAGTTCATCACGCAAAAATGCGCATGCCTGGGCACTTAAAAGCTTGAACATAGGAGAGGTGTCTGCTCAAGGATATGGGAGCATGGGGATGTTCCAAGGGGGCTGTTTTCTCCCCCTGCTGAGATTTCCCACTGAAACATGCAAGCTGCTGTGGCTCCTGAGCTCAGTCTGGAGTTATGGGAAGTAAGCAAGAACTTTTTAGGAGATTTTTAAAGCCCTGCGCCCACAGTTTCTTGGCCGAGAAAAGAGGGCATTGTGGTCAGAATTCACCTGCTCCAGGCCTTCCCCGCATGTGACAGCAATGCAAGAAACTGTGGCATATCAATGTTGTGAAAAGGATCACCTGCTGCAGACATTGCCATGCATATCGCAGTAGTCCGGGATGATTTGCTGTTCAGCTGCGGGAACTGCAGCAGTCCACCATCATCATCTGTGCACATGCAGAAGACACTGTCAAGAAGCGCTCGGCATCCGGCCACTCTGTCTTGCAGCCGGAAGTTCATTTTGACTCTGCTCCATCTTTTTAGAGGACCGGTATTTGCTTGCCACATCCTGAGCCCCACACTCACTTCCAATATCAGCCTGATGAGCCTTGTCTGTTGAGGAGGCCAGCCGAGGAACCTGGCATGCCAATCGAGGGGTGAGGCTTGCCTCTCCAACGCGCCTAGCCTCATTGAGTGATTGAAACGCGTCAAATATTTACTGAAAGCTTGATGCTCTCGTCTCCAACACGCCAAGCCTCATCGGCTGACGAAAACATCTGCCTCAGCGGTGCAATCGGATGCAGGCCATGGAAGCGTGGTTTCACTCACCTTGTGGCCAGCTCTGCTACCGGAGATTGGCCGAATTGCTCAAGGTGAATGGCGCTTCTCTGCGGCCTCCCGCTCGGCCTCCCGCCGCCTCTCCCTTTCCGCCTCACGTTCCTCCCTCCGGGCCTCTGCCTCATCCCGCCGCGTCTCCCGGTTTGATTCCCGGGCCATCTCATCGGCCACCCTCCGCTTACCAGCGGCATGCGACCCGCCTCTGCTGCCCTTCTGTCGGCTTCTGCCGCCTCCCGGGCCGCCTCATCAGACATCGTCTGCGCATCACCAGGCAGGAGACGTTAATATCATGATTGTGCTGGAAACATTAACAGCGGATAAATCCATTGCTAAAGACATGAGAAATGAACCCTTTTATAAATTTAGTGAAGCTGTATACAGTTGCATGCCTGCTTGGTTGTAAGGGCGAACTATGGCCTTCATCCTAGGTTGCAATGATTAATCCAACAATATTGGATGCCACAAATGTGTTCTGAAACACGCAATTCCATACCTCAATGCAGAGGAGAGGCGTGTGTGGAGGAGGAGCTGTTCACAAATCGTCCACAATTTGACAGGGGCTCCCTGCTGCAGATCTGCTGTTCTAGAAGTGCTGACTGCATTCATGATGAAAAGTCTCAGATCAAAGAGCAACAGTTGGCTCAAAACTTTCACTAGTACATGGCCAGGTTGTATTCTGGCAATGAGTGGCAACCATTCTTCAACACCATGCCAAGGTCTGTCGAGTTTCGACCCTAGCCAATGTGTGCACAATTGTAATATGCACCACCTACTAGGCTAGTAGCAGGCCTTGACACCAGCTACAGGAGATATTTCAGGTTGGAGCAGGGATGATAGTGTTCTGAGGAATTACCTGGTATTGTCGATGTCTGCGTCACGTCCGAACGGAGCCGAGCTCCCATGTTTGTAAATGCTTCGAGCAGATTCAACAGTACATGTCTGGCATGCATGGTCCAAGGTTCGGCACGTGTCACAGATGAATTGGCATGAATTGGACTGGCCACCACATCTCGTAAATGCGAAGATAAGCTGAAGCCTCATTGGCAGCTGCAATATTCTGCTGAACAACAGCAAAACATTTGTTCACATTCTGCTGTCCGACACAGGGAACCGGTAGGCCCAGCCAAGGGAGGAGCCCCGATGGGTTGAATATTGGGTGCAGCTTTCCTTTTCGGACTGCTGGTGTGCGCACAACCTTCACGAAAGTCTGCGAGGGCATTGTCTGTGGCTTTTTATTAGCAAGATACGAATG
This sequence comes from Coccomyxa sp. Obi, assembly GCA_020887355.1. Taxonomy (NCBI): domain Eukaryota; kingdom Viridiplantae; phylum Chlorophyta; class Trebouxiophyceae; family Coccomyxaceae; genus Coccomyxa; species Coccomyxa sp. Obi. The sequence goes on along the minus strand of AP024993.1, from coordinate 2,405,618 downwards.
CGCTCCAGACTTGTGAGAAAACCTCGAGCTGTAGGGATTGTACTTCGACGTGTCACAGGGCCATTTTGATCAACACCAAGATCTGCATGCAGCGTGAGAGATGGGCTTGCATTGCAGAGATAGTGAGGTGGTTTTTGCGGTCCAAACCGATGCCATCGCCAGCTGAGGAGACTACTCTGCTGTATGCAGGTATATATGACGCGAACAGCTCGAGTCTGGATCAACGGGGGCCGCGAACACGACGACGAGTTCCACTTCAAGGATCTCCTTGACTTTTTTGAGCAGCTCAAGGAACTGCAGGCTAGGTGGCAAGTGGAGATCTACAAACTGCACCTAAATGGCGATTTGCAAAAGTCGGAGGTCTTCACGTTGCCTAAGGGCGACGTAGAGTTGGATATGGTTCCCTTGGATGCACAAGGTAAGAGTTTGTGGTGCCTTCCATGTTTCCCAGACTACAATGGTTTTTTCATGGGGATGAACTGCACGTAAATTACTGTAGCACTGAATCTTGTCTTGTGTTCATTCTTGTGGTTGGCTGAATTACTTGCTTGCCAACTACTCCATGAAAGGGTTGTGAGTGTGAGGCACATGTCAGAAGATCACTCGTCTATCGTGATAGCAAGGTACAAGTGCTATTGAGTCTTACCATATTCAAGCGCAGCACAACCCTGATGCACTGCAGATGCAATGTATTCTGCGTGCAAGGTGGCATGCACCCTCACATACGGACCGAGAAAGCCAATAGAAGCTGCATTGTTCAGCTTCTTGCCGTGTATGTTGAAGGGTTCCAAATGATGGTATGGCGGTCAGGTGCACCTGTGCAGCAACAGCAGCAGCATGGATTTTACTGGGAGGAAGCTCAACAGACGCAAGAGAGATATGAGCAGCTTAGACGCCGGCGAATTGAGGATCAAGACAAGCGGGAGGGGGAGCTGGCAGAGGCACACGCCATAGAGCAGGAGCGTTTGAGCAAGTCTGAGCTGGACTTCACCCACTACAAGGTTCGTTCTGATATGATCTCAACTGCTACTTATATCTCATTATTAGTCTAAGATCCAATTGTACAAGGGTAGATATCATTGGTATGACGCTAGTCCTCACACTTCTGTAGCTACTGTCAGTGAGATTAATGTCCTCCTGTGTTGCATTCCATGTGCTGGTCTGTTGCAGGCGGCTGTTGGCGAACACTTCAACAGCGTCTGTATGGTTGCCAGCCAGTGCTTTGGAGAGTCAAGGCATAGGTACCACAACCTTCATGAGCACTGTGATTGATGGGTGTGGAGAAGCAAGGGGTGAGGAATGTTTGCATTGGGCTCACGGATGCGGATGATGTGAGGCAGCCTTCCTGCCAACCCCGGCAAGAGCATTTTGAATTGGACACGGCAGTTAAGGGTATTTACTATTATAATAACAGCATCACCTTGCGCATCAGTGAATCTCGATATCCGATATCGACTCGATGCCAGGGCTAGATCAGTGGGATAATCCCACTGGGATTACAGACAAGGGAAGTAGGGACGATATGGAATTGTTCTGATCGGTGTGTCTAATGCTGTATTGTACTATGTTTCTGACCTGTGTGTGGAATCCAATAAGTCATTGAGAATAATCGATTTCTTTGAAACCCGTAGCTGCCTCAGGTATGGGCTATAAGCATGTATTTGGATGCAGGTGTGAAAATATCTAATAGTAATCTCTAGCCACCCGCCCATGCTTGATTTTCAGTTTGATGACCAGTGCTAGTATGGATACTCAGCGCACTGCATGCATGGCGCTCCTACCTAGTTGGCGTTCCTTTTGAGACGGTCTGCAGACCAATTGCGAGACATCCTATTGCCGTGTGTCTAGGAAGCGTCCCGAATGTTGCAATGGGGCAAGCCGGCCCGGCGGGCACTTCAAAAGACATTGGCAAATCGACCCTCGATCTTTAGAGGGCCCGGGGGCTCTCATTCCTCAGGGTATTTGCTTTCTTAGCAGATGGGGCGTCAAGGTTCGTCACCAATTTTTCAGCAATACTGAGTCCCAAAACTAAAAGATCATTGTAAGCGGCGTTGAATTGTGTGAGGCCATAGACATGCTATCAATTGTTGCAACAAGCCGGCATGGGACACTTTCAGCATAAGCACGGAGCTACGTTTTCACTCTGTTGTTTCTTGAGGCTCCTTAGAGAGAACAAGCAATAAACACAGGCTGCCAAATCAGCCGCGGCCACGGGAGAACTCCACGCGAGACCGGGAGGATCCCTGGGCATAGTCCTCGTAGCTTCCGCCGCCGCCACCTGCCCTCATGGAGCCGCCACCACCAATGTGGTCCAATGCTCCCTTCTTCTTGCCCTCATTCACCTGCAATCCAGCAAACTACTTATTGAGCAGCAGAGGTGCAACTGCCCTACATTATTGCCTCAATGATGTGCAGATCAGCTTAGGCCCCAATGCTCCCATCTTCCTGCCCTCGTTCACTGCCATCCAGCAGTGATCTGAAGCATCCCAAGTGCCCCTAGATTGTTGCCTCATTGACTTGCCGAGTGCTGCTGTGCTGTGGCCACCCCCTCTTTTCCTGGCGCTCGCACGTCCTTGACTGTTTGTTCAGCACCTCTTGACCTTCCGCAGAGCAGCTCAAACCTCAAACACAGACTGCAGCGCCTACAGGCTCAAATCCCATCTGATGCAACCCATTGCACCAAGGGACCACAGTCTTCACAGTAAGCACATAGCTGCGAATCAGTGCTACCAGGTTGCATGGACTGAGGATCCCTGAGACATGTGCTTGCCTGCCTGCTCCAGATTGCAGAGGAGAAGGATGTGGATGACCTCTTACATGGGCATAAATTCAGATATTCTTGGAGACATGTGCTTGTCTACCCGCTCCAAAATGCAAAGTGTACTGCCAGTTTGTAGAGCTCACCTTGGACAGCATCTGGTCCAGGCCAAAGGGGTCAGCCTCTGCAGGGTCCTGCTCAAACTGCACAGGGCCACTGCTGCGATCCTTCGTGCTGTAGTCCACGCCCTGGAAGCCCTGCACAAGCATTCGCATGTCCTCACCGCCTGAACACATCTTCCTATTCAATCGAACACGGAGCAAGCATAATCTCTGCGCAGAAATATGTGTACCGCCCTCAAAGGCCTTCGGATCCAGGAAAGTCCAGCGTTAGTGCAACATTTGAGCAATGTCGAAAGGGTACGGGCAAAAAAGTGGTGTGCACCTTGGTTGGTTTGAACCGCTCAGTGCGCAGCTCGGCTTCTTCGGCGCCTTCACCGCCGTGCAGCTCAGAGTCGGCGCCCTTGTTGGGGCGGTACAGGTTGCTGCCGCGGTCTGTGAACAATGGCTTGTCGTACAAGTTGTACTGGTCGTCCGCGGCCAGACCGCTGTCCATGCCACCCTCCTGCACAGCGCAGACAGCAACTGCATGTCAGCAGCTGCTACCAGTTCGAGTACCCTCAGAGAGCCTCCTGTGATGCGTCCATGATGCCCGGCACAGCCAGACAAAATGCTCCGCACGGCTTCCCAACTCTGTGGAAGGGATGCCCCAGTCCTGGTGCAAGCAGACTTCCGTGACTGGATAGCAGACCAAAATTGCCAAGCAGCTGAAAAGAGAATCACCACTTCATGAGGCAGAGCTGATTTAATGTGTCCTGTTTATTGGGCATAGAAGCACAGGGCAGACGTGGTAGTGAGCAGCACCTGGTTGAAGAGGCGCTGGTCATACATGGCCTCGCCGGTGGCGCGCACGTTGGCCTGGCCGAGCGCAATCTTCTCACTGATGTCACGTTCCCGGTCACGCGTCAGCTTGGACTTCTTCACACCGTGTGCGTCACGCGCGTCCAGGCGCCGCTCGCGCTCGCGTTCCCTCCTCCGCTCCTCCCTGCATGCATGCACGGCCGGGCCCGATCAGTGACAACTCAGCAACACATGCCAGCTATAAAACATCACTGCTTGATACAAAGTAGAACAAGCTCCACTTGCAATAAGCTTTGGAGAGGCCGCGCAAAACTGGACGCTTCGTGTGTCACATATAAAATACCTCGGACACCACATTCAAAGCATCTTGCACAAACACACCATCCCTTGAATCCAAATAGCGGCCAGCCATTGATGACAGGAAAATTGTGAGACAGCCGACGAGGCAATCAGCACTGCAGTGCAGGCCACTCCATGAATTCAGCACACACTGCACTCAATGCGCATTTGTGCCAGGAACGCCAACAGATGACGCCCAGCATCAGGCAAAACACCACAGATTCACCGCAATAGCCTGGAATGCACCTGATCTCCTCCCTGCGGAGGCGCTCCGCGCGCTCCTCACGCGACTCGCGCTCGCCGGCCCGGGGCGGTGGCGGCGGCAGCGCCTCATCCTCATCCATGTCCCTGGCACCTGCTGCCGGCACACCTGTGCAGAGCAAGCAAAAACACGCCTGTAAGAACAGATTGTGAAGCACAACGCACACTATTATAATTCAACAAGTACTGTCACAGACTTCAGGACGTGTTGGGAGCCACCACAGGCCCGTTGTTGGAACCCAGTCACACTCTCTTCTGTGGCAAATGTTGCACATTCACTACAGCCAGATCTGGATTGCCACAGATCACATGACCGCAGCGCCCATCCTGTGACTGTCCCAACCAGCGCCGCCACACAGCATCAATATTGTCTGCCGCTGCAGCACGAAATTATACAAGGACCGTCGAGGACCCGTAGTTTACACAGGTAGGGGAATCAGGCGTGCAGATAGGCGTGGGCAGATGAATAGGCACCTTTGCGCACTCAACAGACAACTGCATGAATGAGTCCTCTGTTCCTGCTCTACTGCGCAATCATCGGCGGTGTGCAGGAGCTACAAAGGCATTGACTGAAAGCAACACTCAGACAGGCATAAAGGCATGGGTGGGCACCTGCGGCAGTGCCGGCGGTGCGCGCGGCGGCCGGGGCCGGGGCGGCGCCACCGACGCGGTCCATGCGCGCGCGCATGGCGAGCTCACGCAGCTCACGCTCCTTGGCCTCCTTCTCCTTTGCTGCAATCTCGCGCTGCAGCCGCGAGCGCATCTCCACCGCCTGCGAAAAAAAAAAACAGAGATTGAGCACCTCGGCAAAGTACCGGCAGCCCAGCTGGCCACGACCTGAGAGAGAAGCAGACCACACGCCTGCAGGGCCTGCATCTGACCACATCATGTATATCTTCTGCAGATCAGGCTCACGTCAAAGCATCTACAAACTTCTCACCCTCTGCTGAACAGCAACAACAAACAGAATGAATACATCTGCAGAAGACACCCCCAAATGTCTAGTGTTGGAGTAGGCAGAGGGGCCAGAATATGTCCGCGCACACCTGTCGCGCTTGCGACTCTGCAACATACAGTGCCTCGGTGAACTTGGCAAAGTTGTCGTTGATGGCCGTCTCCTGCAGGCCGCGCCCGTCGGCGGCCAGGCGCTTGTCCAGGGGGATGGTGTAGCCCTTGGCGTTCTTCCAGTTGGAGATGCAGGGCGGGATCTTCCAGTCCTGCTGCTCGCGCACGCTCACTGCGCGCGGCGGCGAGTGCATCACTGGCACTGGCGGCGACCCAGTTCCCCTGGGCACCTAAAAAGGGCACCCACAACATCCATCTCAGAACAAGAAGTTTGCTCAAAAGTGTCCATGGGCACACGTTAGGCTTGGCTGCTGGAAAGCAGGAGGAGGGTCTCAACAAAGAAGTTTGACAACTCCAGCACCACTTGTTACTCTTTACTCTGATAAGAAGCGGTCTTGCCATTTTATTTTGACATTACAAAGGCATGGGGGGACATATCCGTGGGCAGAAGCACAAAGGGAGGCGAGGGGGCCAGCCAACTAGTGATCATGGGGAACAGGGAGAGATGCGGGTGCGGCTGTGCTGCACCTTTTTGTGGCGGAACTTGGGCGGCTCCATGGGGTCGACAGGCATGTCCTGCATCTTGATGATGCGCTGGCCGGCCCCGCTGTTGTACTGCGGCCCCTGCTGCGACGGCGTGTACTTGATGTACGTCGGCGCGCCCGGCTGCGCCGGCAGCGTCTTCGGCTGCGCCGCAGTGATCTTGCCGTTCACCAGCCGCTCCAGCGCCGCCTGTGTGTCCTTCATTGTCGCCTCCACCTCCTCCTCGTCTGGCCGCTCCAAGCTCTGCGCACACTCGACACACAGCGCTCAACCAAACTGGACCTTGCAGAAACACTGTGACAAATCATCTCCCATTGCAAGCTTCACGTGCACGATGGTAAGCTATATGCACAGGCCTGGTCGTGGATTTTGCAAAAGGAAGGGAACAGGGCGCAACATGTCTGTGTGAGCGGTCACAATGAAGGCGTGACAGTAGGTAAGACCCTAGTGATGATTGCCAGTGCAGAATGCTGGAGAGGCGACTTGTTCACGGGTTGATGAGAAGTGGGTCAGCGAGCGCACCCCATCCTTGAGGCGGTCCACTTTTGGGACCATGGCATCATGGGTTGTGGCGATGTACTTGTCCTTGTTCCGCCCTTGCTTAACAATGGCGTCATAGTTGACATTGCCATCTGCTCCCACGGTCACTGCCAGGGTCGAGTCGCTGCTGGGCCTGTCTGCCTTGCCCATGTCCAGAGGGTACTGTGCAACGTGTATTTCCGGAAACGCACCTATGAAAGGCAGCATGGTGGGTGTGAGCAACAGGTGTATTGAGCCACCTGTGGGCTGCAACTGCTGCTAGACAGGTGTGGCATTTACCAAGGCTCTTGCACAACACCGCATCAGCCAATCTTCTAGAAAATTGTTACAATATGTACTTCAAAGAATGCGGGTGTGGCTTTGAAAGAGAGTTGCAAGTCCACCAAGAGCCACAGTCCCAGGGACACAAATGATCACCTCCGTCCCCGAAGTCCTTCGCCCTCCTTGGCACAAATCTTTTCCTCTCCAGTGATCCATACGGCGGTGGCTCAAACTCAGTGCGGGCTGCCAAAGTTGTGATCGTAGAATCTGTAGATGTGGGCGAGGTCGAGGGACCTCCATAGTCCCTCACAGGTTTGGGAAGTTGAGACAGGAGCATTTGATCTAACAACAATCCCTGCTCGATGTCTATGATCGACCTCCCAGAGTGAGGAAACTTCCTGACACTCTTTTATGCACCTATCAGAGGAAACCCCGAGACTGCGAGCAAAGTAAGGATGTGGAACTCCAACCTAAGCACACTGTCGCACGAAGTTGACTTTTAACACTGGTTCTATTTGCCTGAGGGAAATCTGCTGCCAGTGATCAGGGAGCTTCAGGCTATGCTTAAGTTCTGTTGCTAGGCCTGTCTACGACGGGAATTTTTCGGCTTCTGATGAGCTCCCTCTTTCTTTCTTCTCAGTTTTTATCTGCAGCTCTTTGCAGCACAGTGGAGAAGTTGCACCCGAATATTGTGCTACAGTGTTGGCACAGCAGCAGTCGTTAGATACTTTCCAGTAAAGTCATCACCTGTGGCTTTAACCTCTGGGATTTTTTTCCAGGCTAATTATCCGTTTGGATTCATGTTACATATTGGCATGAGCTATCCATCATGAAGATAAGTGAATCGAATAATCGAAGACAGGGCTGCTTGGCTTGTGTCCCACTTTGCTTGTTCTGGCTAGCTGCAATCTCTCAGATCGGTGGAAGTCAGGCGGATTGCAGGGCACTCTCATTATCTGACATCGCATTTGGCACAGTTCCTGTCTGCAATCGGTCCACATTTCCAACCAACAATGGCTTTTACAGCCTTCCAGCAGAAAGGTGCTTCTCCTCATGAAGCATTTTTGTGGCTCACTTGCTCAGGCAATACCCGCTGTCACTTGACTTTGATCCCCTCATGTTCTGCGTGCAGTGTCTGGGATGTGGTAGCCTCCATGAGATCGGCCCAGCCTCTGCAGGAAGTTGCCGCAGCGGCCTTCGTTGCGTACCTGTCGAAAACCAATCCCTGGTCACTGTCGATGCGCGAGCTGCTCTCCTGCCTGCCACGCTTTTTCAGGAGGGAGGATTTGGTTTTCCTGGAAGTGTCATTTGAGGACATGACCTACACTGAACAAATGCACCACCGCCTAGGCGCCCTGCCAGCCTTCAAAGTTTATACAGCGGTGCGCGCACCACATGTGCTCGTCAATGTCCTCTGGACATGCTATCACCTTGATTGCATTATGACCAGCATACCCAAGACGCACTGCAACTTGATATGCATGCTGGGATCGTGAAGAGATGTTTGAATGCATCATCTCGTCTGGCGTTTTGCAAAAGCAAATCTGTTGGTGAGCTTCACTTTATGGCAACGTCAGCTATCTGTGCAGCAGGGACGACGCTACACAATGGAAGGGCAGCAATCATTTGCTGCCTTGGTTTCTTTCATTTCCACCAAGACGGTGAGCAGCAAATAGTGCGCATGAAACATACATGCGTTGATTGCAAGACGGCAGTGTCGAAGGATGCACTTTCTTTGGCCAACAAAGTATTCTACCAACCATATGCGTGGGGTTGTTCAAGTACAGGGAGCAAAGCCTGTGTTGAGTGCAGCAGACTTTAGAGAGGCACTTAACAGCACACTGCTCCCGTGTAGCACACAGGTGCGATGGGACTGCAATCAGTGCCACATGACAGCAACACAGTCCTGAGCTTTCAATGCGTTGCCAAGAATCTCGTCGTGAACGTGGCTGTGCAATCAGCCATTGTCCACGACACTGAAAGGATTGTCAACGAGGGATGCAGAAGGTGTGACTCGAGTCGCCTGCGCAGTTGTCACCAGTTACTCCCGAGGATTTTGGGCATGCGGGACGCAACTGGTGGTTGGTCCTGTCAGCTGCTGTTGTGGTGCGCCAGCCTCTTTTCCGCCCTCACTGCACAATCCGCATATAGACAGACAGGTCTTCCAGGTGCTACTATGCATCAGACCGCTGCTAGAATCCTCTCAATATGGCTTCTTCAATGGGTTTGAAGGACTCTCAGAGCGTGTTCACTTGCCTTCAGCCCATACCCAAAGTATCCTCACGTTGCTGTGTGTTGGTGGAAATAATCAAGATAACCGCATGCTTAAAAGTGGTCAATCAAATTATCATGATGTTCCCTCCACAATGGCAGTTTGTTGCCCTCTGCCAGGTGGCCCTGGGCGCGCATTATGTGCAGAAGCGCCGCCGGAGACAGCACCTTCTGGCGGCCTGATGCATTATGGGCATGTCTTCTTGGTGCGCGCAGTGCTATTTACTGGTGTAGCTGACGGCATATGCTTCTGTTGCTGGCACACTGTGCATGGGACCATACAGCAGGATGTAATCCTCTGATCGAGCGGGTGTTGTCACATTGCAGAAGGCTGAGAAGAGACTTCAATTCGTGTGGACATGGATGCCTCTGTTAATCCTGTTGCAGCTTGCGTTGAGGCTCTGGCACACATCTCGTCTTCCTGCTAGGTAATCATAGCTTTCCTTGGAACAACACTAAGCGATGTGATATTTTACCACCCATCTTACTCACAGGATGTTGATTTGGGTGTAGGATTAAGATGATATGCAGAGAGTTTTTTACTAAGCTCAAGTTACCTATTCCTGTCGCAGGGCAAATTTTTGCTGCGTGGTGTCGCGCCCTTCAGCTGTATCTATTCGCGCCCATCATCTCTGAAAGGGTCTCATTACGTTGATTCATGGAGAGAGGCACTGCCGCATGCATGCTGCTGCATCGTGGTTGGTCAAGCTGCTCGTCCAGAGAGGAGCTGATCAGGGTACTCCAGGGGACTCATGAGGGACTTCATCCCTCTATTTGAGGTTGTATTTCTGATGTGCACACGTATATGTGCATTTAACTAATACTTTACCTCTTAGGAACTACAGAATTCTTTGATCAATTCATGAAGACGAGGTACTACCATGATAGTATGATGATGATGCAGCCGTCAGATCTCTGGTACTCTGGTACTGCTAGTGCACTACGTAGCTGGAGGATGCACATCATGATTCATGAAGAAGCAAGAAGAGCGAACACAGTATTCCAGCCATCTAGCACCTCTCATATCAGCACCTATGGCATCAAAACAATCCATGGCAATGTGGCAACCTCCTCCTGCCACATGAAATTTAACATGCAAGGGCAGCTTCAAAGCAGCTTCCGCCGCATCGGGTATATCACTCGGAGGACGCACCTTGAAATTGCGACAGCTAGCGGTAGAACGCTCCTCCTGCATGCGGTCTCCAGATACCCGAACACCAGACATTGGTACAGTATGGTCGTAAGATGGGGATTAACAGCAGGTGGTTGAAGAGAAGAGGCGGATTTAGCTTTGATCGCGACGGAAGATTCCTTTTATATGTCAGCTTCGTGCTTCTGCTGGTCAGTGGTGCATTGAATTTGACACTCTTGAGTGACAAATCCGCATCTGTTAAGGAAACCGATGTGAAAAGGCACTTGTGCTCGGACCTTGTGGCCACGAACCAGTGCCCGTCAATCAACTGCTCTCACGTCTGTGCAAGAGCGCAATATAACGAGGCCGTCAGCAATGCTAAGGAAGAAATATTTACAGCGTCCAAGGACGCGCAGCTGACATCCACCAAAGAGCAGGCCAGTAAATTGGACGACACCATCCTATTTGTGGGAATCATCTCTGGAAGAGGCTACAGGTTTGCTCTCACCTCCCTTCGTCCATGCAATCCTATTGTGGTATTGTAATATCATAGGCAACGAGATCAACTGGGTAACAGAAGGATTCAATGAGGTCCAGGGTTCCCCTGTCCCTGTCTCTGCAAGGCATTTCGCGGCGCTGCAGGTGTCCAGCACTTGCAGCATATGTACAGTTCCATGCCGTCTGGAGCGACCAATACTACCTTCTCTTAGTACCCGATACAAACTTAATGGCATTGTGGTTCTATACAGGCACAGGCGCTTAGCAGTGAGGGATGCATGGGCGAGCAGTTGCCAGGTGCCTGGGGTGTCAGTCTGCCGCTTCATCCTGTCGGACGACGAGGTCACAGACCTTGTCCAGGAGGAGATGCAGGAGCACCACGACATTGTGCTGGTGCACGGCGAGACGACCTACAAATCCATCCTTCTGAAGACGCTGTTTGTCTTCGAGTATGCGGTCCGCCACTACGATGCACGCTTCATTCTGAAGACGGACGATGACGCGTTCGTGCACACTGGGGCGATGGTCCAGCAGCTGCGGCTGCTGTGTGAGAGCCCTGACTGCCGGAGGGAACGCCTGTACATGGGCAAGCAGTGCCGGTGCGCGCAGCACTCGGCCTTGATGCATGGTCCACATTGCACAGAGCAGCAGCACGCTATAAGGCGGGCACGCACAGTGCTGCAGCTCAATGCAAGTGGAGACCTGCAAGGGACACATGTGTTGGTTGTCCTGTAGCGCACCGTGCCGTCCACAGATTACATCCCACCTCCAGAATTTTCCACTTTGTAACACTGGTTTTTTAAGACTGTAGAATCAAGCACCCTGGATGGTTGGACAGCTTGGCGGATGAGTTGAGGTGGTGCAAATCAAATACACAATGATGCTGCCTGCCAATCTAAGTTTCCTGGCAGAATATTTGATTTTTTGATAGTCTCCTGAGGTGAAGGGGGGGGGGGCTGCTCACATGGCATGAGAAGGGGCAAGAATGGCCTGTCACCGGAGCCTTTCCATGATTTGCTGCATTTGGGTGTCCATCCCTGCAGCGTATTTGAAGACATTGTGAGACTGAGCAAGCACTGTTTTTGCCTGCCATGCAGGCGTGGGGAAGTGATTCTGACGCCAGGGCATCGGTGGAACAACGAGGACTACTACAACCACACTGGACTGGAGACTTATGCCAACTACATGTTTGGAGGGGGTTATATCCTCAGTGCAGGTGCAGCTCTTCATGCGCTTTAAATCGCTGAGCATGATGTAGAAGTTTCATTTGTGCTGGAGGTGTAAGGGGTTCCCCAGGATTGGGGTTTGCCTGTTGGTTGTCACAAGCGCATATAGATGGCTTGTCAGGCAGCTACCTTTAGAGAGTGATTTTGACTTTTCTGGGAAATTTATGACACCCGTTGTCATCCAACAACCAGTGTATATTTGTCCAATCATGCCATTGGTTGCTGCTTTTCCCTGCTTTCAAGTGGTTCCTTCCCTTGAAAAGGAGGCTACCTCTTGTCACTTTTTCTTTCATGCAGGCTTCAGGTGTTTCTGGCTCTGCGGAGTTGATGGTCGGCCATGGTTACTGGAGTCCATCCCTCTCAACAGTGTGTGTTGCTGTGCAGATGTGGCTCAGGCACTTGTGCACCTGCAGAGCAAGGTCAGCCTCAAGTTCACACCCATAGAGGACGCTACAATAGGATTTTGGGTGATGGGCATGGACCTGCGCCAAATAGACCACCCCAAGTAAGCTGCACCTTGCCAGCAGCTCTGTTCGCAGCCTTAACTTTCAGTCTCTGCAACAGATAAAGGAACAAAAAAATGGCCACTTCTATAGATGCCAGTGTGCTGCACCATCGCAGATATGATATTGTTGGCCCAGCATCTCCCATTTAGTCTGCATCATTCCTTGTACCTGTGCTCAAAAAGAGAAGCTGGAACTTGATGCACCCAAGAGGATGTGCATAATTATAACCTTCACAGAAGGCAAACAGTGAGCATTTCCCCTTGTTTCAGTCCATCGTGCAGTCTTAGCTTATTCGATCATGCGCTTCTTGCAGGATGAACAGCAACTTTTGGCCATGTTGTTTCAAAGCTCTAGAGCGGCGGCCTGGCCAGAAGCAGGTGCCCTGATTCACTGAACTCAAAAGTCTTGCTTGCATGCTTCAGGCTGCAAACTGCTCTTTGATTTTGCTTTGCCTCCAAACTTGTGAACTTGAGTATCCTTTGAACCCCAAGCAAAAATTGAGAACAGATGCTTTTAAGCATGCATATCATTCCCTTGGATGTCATCCTCTGCAAGCTGGCAACTGTCCTCTAGCTGCTTCCTGTCTATTTGAGTTTCCTGCTCCTTTGCTCAAGCTGTGTGCTGTCAGGTGACGGGGTTCCAATTGGACAAGGAGACAGAGGCGGACATCTGCAGCGATGACCCCTGGATCGTCCTGCACAAGCTCGACTCGCCCTCCAAGATGCGCTACATTGGCGCGCGCGTGGCCGCCTGCCCCACCAAGTCCGGCGCGGAGGCACTCGTTGTGCCGGCCAGCATCGCCCCCTGGGTCGCCAAGATAGGTGCGCTTCCTTTGCCGCCAAGTTAGGCTTTCCTTTGTATGCCAGGTAGAGATTCAGGCCCCCCATTGCCTGGTCACTGGCGAGGAAGTCACAGAGAAGCTGCTCTGTGTCCAGCAGTTCGGCGTTTTGTTGCTGGTCGCCGTGACTCCCTGATGTTTTGCTCATGCAATAAACAGGAAGCAAGACTAGTCTGCAGTACTGCGTCCATATGCACTGGCAGGCACATGGCAAGTGCATGCATGCACGCACTGATAAGCGCTCCTTGCAATGCAGGAAAGCCAGGAGCAGCAGCCAGCATGGCAGATTCATGACAAAGGTGTGAGCACATGCTGGGTGATGTTGGCTAAATGGAGCCTCCACAGATGCGTAAAAATGGAGCCACCCATGGCTGATTTCTTGAAGGAATGGCGCATCTGCTTGAGTGACAGCAGGGATATTGGGTCGATGTCTCAATCTGCAATTTCTCACATGCAGATGGATTGTCACTCACGGTTGCAAAAGGAGGACTGCAGTACTGGAGTGAGCTAGGCAACTCCCCCAATATGCTGTATAGTCCGCCAGTACATGGAAAAGCCGATGTGCTGGCATACCATGAGTCCTGCAGATTAAATGACTAGCAACCTGCTGTCAGTCAATTTGATGCACAGCCAAAGTTAGTCTAACAGGACCTTTTTTCTTGTACGCAGCGCTGCTGTTAAGAGTACAGTGGCAACCTTGCGAGAGATCTCCTGAGCAGTGCTCGCCCAGTTGAGAACTTGCAATGCATTGGTTTGTGTCTGCGACAAAGTTCTTTATGTTTCACTTCCTGCAGTTTATCGATATCAGCCCATGCAAGCAAATTTATTTTCTAATGTTGTCTGTTCTTGTTGCTGCTCTTGTGCTTGATTTACTGACACTGGCAGGCTGCAGTGGGACTCTTGCTAGCGTATTGCTAACTCCTAATGCTAATAGACTCACAGAGTCGACTTTGTGTTCAGATGTCTGAATGTCCATATTTTGCAGACATTGCACTTGTTTTGCAGGGATTTCCCTTTTGGGAGCATGTTGAGAGAGTCCTGCTTTGGCTGCTGCTTCTGCGTGTGTCATTATGAGGGCCATTGACAAACTCCATTGCTTTCCAATGCCTTGTAATGTTTTAGCATGGAGAGAATGAGCTCCTGGACTCTGTTCTTGACCGTTCGACGCAGTTGTCAGCGTTAAAGCATGGTCTTCAAATTTACGCTTCAAGATTTAATAGAAAAGCAAGCGACCAGCTGAGAACAGCAATAACGAGGGGACTCACCCACTGATCCATCACCTCTGTAGTCAGTGTTGACAGCAAGTTGGCATGCGCATGCCATAAGACCTCACTTTCAGCAACCGCTCTTCCTAATCCATCAGAAAGCCCGCAGAAATGGTACAAAATACTTATTCTCTGTGCAGCAGGAACAACAAGCCACATGACGGTATGAAGACCAAACTTCAGTAGTCCTCCCAGCCGACGCTTTCAAGGCGCTCGGCCTTGGCGAGCACGGTGGTGCGCATGCCCTCCTGGTACTCCAGCATCTTCTGCAGCAGCGCCGGATCGTGGGCAGCCAGCATGCGCGCTGCCAGCAGGCCCGCGTTCGCCGCGTTCCCTATCGCCACCGTGGCAACGGGCACGCCCCGAGGCATCTGCTCCCAAAACAGACAGACACCCCCTCTCAGGTCACGTCTCCTGACGCGCACAGCGAGTGCTCATTCAAACGTCCCTTCTGCAACATCTCAAGAACAGAGTCTGCCGCTTGCTCAGCCGCTGACCTTTTCTGACTGCACTCCTGCACTCAGCAGAGTGGCTCACATCACACAGCCAGCTACTTCATAAGCAGTGTTACAAACATGTCCAGTGTGTGAAGAATGCGCCGCGAGCAGCCTTTGGGAGTCCGGCTGGTGGCCCTTGTAGTCCACGAATTGATGCCCAAAGCGGGATGACTGCAGCCGAAAAAGGCATGTATGGGCACCTGGACGATGGAGAGGAGGGCATCGAGGCCGTCGAGGTGCGCGCCGGCCGGCCGCACCGGCACGCCGATCACCGGCAGCGGCGTCAGCGCGGCCACCATCCCCGGCAGGTGCGCTGCGCCGCCCGCCCCCGCTATTATCACCTGCCAATAATTCAACATAATATCATGTGTGAAAAGCAATAATGACGTTGTCACCTGTTGACTCTCAAACAGCGGCATGATTTATTGTCTCCTATGTTGAGCATAGTCAATTCCCCTGTGGCTGAGGCAAACTCTGGCCATGCAAGCTTTATTGAGCCTGACACATGCCTGTGATCCTAATGTCTCCATGCAGGCCTAATTCCTCGTCACAGGCTGAACACCGCTGCTGCACACAGAAAAATCTTGATGTGCAGGGGTAATCGCTTGAGCAAATTTAGAGTACAGACAAGCCATGGGCCGCACGTTGATGCCTCGTGAGTGCGCGGAGCGGGCGTAATCAAGCATGCGGTCAGGCGTGCGGTGCGCGGAGACCACCGTGACCTCCGCGGCGATGCCAAAGTCGCGCAGCACCTCTGCGGCCGCGCGCATCGTAGGCAGGTCCGAGTCTGACCCCATTATGATGCCCACCCGCGGCCGCTCCCCACCTTCCTCCCTTCCTGCACCAGACATTCTGCCCATGTCTCAAACTCTAAGACATTGTACCATCCATATACAGGAAACCTTGGGCATTATGGCTGCCCACCCTGCGCCTGTGACACCCATGATGCCCCGACACCCTGAGGCACGTTTCCAGGAGCTAGGCAGAGCTTGTCACAAGGCCTTGCGAAGCGTCGGTGGGTGGAGAACCATAACCCACGATGGACGCGAGACGGCGGATTAATCATGCGTGGGCGGATCAATGGGTAGGCCAGCAATCAGGGCAGCGGAGGATTCTGGCGGTGGCGCCGGCCGCAGGAAGACCGGGGTTCACACACCCCAACCAAAGAGGTTCCCAGGCAAGGCAGGATCCAGCAAGGCAATCCACCAAATGTGTCAGGGGGCGGAATCGGGGTATCATGATGGTGTTTGTAATTCGGGCGGCTGCGCACCAGAGGTGCTGGCGAGTGCAGCGGCCGCGCCGGGGTCGATGGCCGCGAGGCGGCTGTGCGCCTCGGCCGCGCTCGGGGCGACGATGGTGACGTGGCCCACCTTCCGCTGCGGCGCCACCTCTGCCTTGCCGTACCAGTGGACGCTCGCGCCTGGCACCTGCCAAAATAAGCAACATGTCTATTAGTAACAATACCATTACTCACTAACGAGTCAGTATTGTCATATGCTGACATGTATATATTCTGCCACACACTTACTGCCACACACTTCAGGGGCCGGCGATAGATGAGGCATAAGCTGACTGGCCCAGCTCCGCTGACTCATTTTGTCCCGAAAGTGCAACTCACCAGATGGGGATCCTCTGAGATACAATGCATACAGAGATAAAAGGCACCTGGTATGCACGTGCCATGACCTCGTGCGCCCTTTGTATGCCCTCTTCCCCATCCGCCTCCCCGAGGATGTTCAGCATGATGCTGCAGGCACACAGACACAACAGCCGATGTTCAGCCGCGCCCAATCACCACGAGTGACCACTGCTACCAGTCATGCTCCCTGTGGCAAGTGAGCTCTGCTGCTTGTGAAGGTCGGTCGAATCATTGACAGTCAAATGTGCCCGCCAAGCATGGGAGGAGCAGCGGCGCCAGGGGAGGAGTGCCAGATGAGTTGCGCCCAGTGCCCAGCCCACGACGGCGGCAATATGCATTGATCATGGCTTTCAAAGCAGGCAGCTCTGACGGGTGTGCAACATGCGCCTTCACGGGGAGGAGATTTGGCAGTCAAACAAGTGCGCATCCAAGCAAGAGCACAGCGATTTCAGACAGAGCTGAAGCTGCCAGAGTATCGACCAGCAGAGCTGCCAGACGGTGAATTGATGAAACAGCAGAGAGGTGCCTGCTTCGGCGTCTAGTACGCCACTGACAAGGGGAGCCCTGATGCAGATAGATTGAGCATGAAGTAGCAGTCGGACAAAAGCAAGGCCGCACCAGGCGGAGACGGCCAGGTCGGTGGCACCGAGTGACCAGCCCATGACAGCGATAAGAACAATTGATCATGACTTTCAAAGCAGGCAGCCCAGAGGGGTATATAACTTGTTACAAAATCTGGCAGTCAAAGAAAGGCAAGGCCGCACCAGGCGGGGACGGCCAGATCGGTGGCGCCGAGCGGCCAGCCCATGACTGCGCGCAGGTGTTGCTCGTACTGACTGGTGGCACATGCCTCGATGGTGTAGTGCCCGCTGTTGTGCGGCCGCGGCGCCACCTCATTCAGCAGCAGGGCCCCGTCCGCCAGCAGAAACATCTCCACACCAAACACGCCCGCGCCTGCAGCCAGCCTTGGTTTGTCAAACTTCTTCGCAAATGCTTCTGGTCATGCATGCAAGACATGCACTGCGCTCGCCTCCCTCCAATGCATGGCATGCTCAGGAAGCTGGTGAAGCAGTCAGTCACTGCCAAGTCGGCCTCCCGGCCGCAGTGCAAACACAGCAAGCGCACGATGATGCAGGCAAAGTTGATGCCGAGGCTCAGCTGGATGCCATCGACAAGGAGATCCTGCAACTCCCGCCCACAGGAAGTTCCCTTTGGTCAGCAATGCCAGCACATGACTCACCATCCGTACGACTCAGGACATGGAGGAAATGAAACGTAACTTATTAGACACAGAAGACGCAATTATGGATCCTCGAGAAGAGTCCTTTCCCGTGATGGACTCCGCAGATGCATGCATGGGGTATGTGACACATACCATACTATGTGCTCCAGGGTACGTGTACCATGGTATGGGCGCCTGAACTGTGACAGATTCGGCGATGCTGCGCACCGTCTAGGCAGGCGACGGCCTGCTGAGCAACTTCCTGCGCGCGGCGCTGCGTCTCCGGCGGCACCTGCGCGGGCGCCTCCGTGACCAGCAGGATGCTGTTGCGGTGAAGCGTCTCCACAACAGGGAACGCCATCGTGCTGCCGTCCCTGCTCCGCCCCACCATCACAGCCAGCTCCTGCACCCAGTAATCACTGATGTTTTTCATATTCAAAGTCATCGGACGATCATGTGCTGTCCTCACCCTCCTGCACTCAAAGCAGGGCAATAAAATATAGCAAACAGAGCTGTCTCAGGAAGGATGTTTGCCAAGACAGTCTACTGGACATAGGGGCATTGCAGGCATGCGCCAGGTTTGGCTTCTGAAGGCTGCTGCAGTGTGAACTGTAAGTCATATTTCTCATGAGTGGACAGTCCTGTGGACTCAAGGCCGGGACACCAGAGGTCAAGGAGCCCACCTTGACAAAGGGCGCCCATCGCTCGGCATAGAGGCCCTGGCCATAGCTTCCCAGCTGCTCGACAGCGCCCTCGAGCTCTTCTCTGCTCCTCACGACTGCATTCCCTCTGCCGTCATACGCCAGCCTGGAACCAGCAGCCATGCATCTTCAGGGTCATACCCCTTCTCTCCCCACCGAGCCTTCCAGCCTATCAAAAGTAGCCTCCTCTGAGAATTCCCTCGGTCAAAAGAGATTTTGTAATTACAGGGTGGAGCCATCCAAGGCATGTCTGCATGGACACTGCATTCTTTCATCGGAGTACTATTGACCTTAGCATCCTACTACAGAGTTGCAGTGCTGGCATGAGCTGACTGTGCAACTGCGGGACAGATGTGTCTGCAGCTGAGCCTCTGGGCTGTGCATATGAGCATGGGGCCGAATTTCCTTGCCAGGGCAGCCCACCTTCGAGCCTTCAGCATGAAGGGGAACCCGAAGGCTTGCGCGGCAGCCGCCGCGGCTGCCGGGTCATCCACCCCCATGAAATCCGCCACGGGCACGCCGGCCCCCTGGAAGTGCCTCTTCTGCACAAGCTTGTCCTGCACACGCAATCATCCATCAGCAACTCCCACTCTTGAGAGATAGGGTGTTTCTGAGAAAAACCCGAGGGCAAGCTAGTAACCGAGGTGAGCACTGTGAGCACTCCCAGCCTGCCACCAACACGGTGCCCTATGGCTGTCTGTCGTTGTGGATGACCACAACTTGGAGAAGTGCAATGTTCCGGAAGTGCCACTGGCTATCACTCTACTGCATTGGCTGCCTTCCCAGCTGTCCACTTATACACTCTCTTGCTCATTATTTCCAGATACGAGGTTTTGCAAATCCCTTTTTGCTTTGCAGTCACTGCAGGCACCTGGATGAGTCTGAGGGTGCTGGGTGTTGGCTCCACATCCAGGCCAAGCTCCGCAGCCACGGTGTCCAAAGCATCTGCATCGATGTGCTCAATTTCCACTGTGAGCACGTCCACACCCTCTGCAAACTCCCTGTAGGCGCCAAAAAGAGACGATTCAAGTGAAGATTCAAATATCCAGCCACTACTAGCCAGGCTCACCCCCTTCCACTCTCCACAAGGCCAAGATCTCTCAGGCTAGTCAAGCGCGCTCCAGAAGCCTTCCGTTGTCTGGTGCAATATAGATGTAAGGGTTTACATCTGGCAGCCATGCCCCACCTGATCTTCACAGGGTCCCTGAAGCTGCCGAGCGTTTGCTTGGCCACCACAGCCGCCGGACAGTTTGGAGTGGGGTCTAGTACCTCAATCTTAATTCCCATCCTTGCCTGCATGGAAAAGGAATGTTTCAATATATTGGACACCGGCTGTGGGATGCAGGCATCAGAGAGACAGGGCATATGAGGTGGGCCGAGCAGGGCAAATCGGAGGGGCGCACAGCGTCTGCTGCCAGCATTTTGCCGAGCTGCCCTCCTCCTAGGACCCCCACAACTGCTGCTCGAGGCAAGCCAACATCACTGCCGGGCACAGGGTGGTAGTGTTAATGTCAGATGGCGCAGAAGCTGTAAGAATGGCAACCACACATTTACTCTACATATTCGGTGTCACCTGCCACCGAGCTCTGGCTGATGTTCAAGGAGTCTGTACAGAGTATTACTGATTTAACAAATTGGCAGATTCGTTCTTCAACAGCCTGCTGGAGCTGCCAACCTGATAGATGTCGAGTGCACCTCTCTGTTCACATCGCTCTGCTGTGCAGCGCTTGCAGCATAGGTCCTATACGATCTATGAAATCCACGAGCAGCCAATTTCCCTGAAGTCGAAAGTCCCTGCATTGCTACTTTGCAAGGGGGATGCAACGGTGATGCTGTGTGAAGGCTCCAAATGCCTGTGGCTGCAGGGCACCCCTCCAAATAAAGCTGCTTCATAAGACTGTAGCGACAGACAAGATACACCTATGACAACTTCATGACCATTAAGACGCTTATCTCTAGGGATGTGCGTCCAGCACTGCGAGTCAACCTGTGAAGAAGATCTCAACTGGCAGCTGAAACTTACAGCCTGAGAGATGCAGAGAGAGGACTCTGGAACAAATCGATGGTGACCACTTGCAGCTACTGAGGTTCTTTGATGTCGCAATTGGAGTAAAATGATGCAGCCATGGCTGTGGATTGCAACTTTGGAAAAGGAGGCCTGTGGCCAACCAAGACAGGCAACCTTGGCATGTTTCTCATCTCCTTTTTCTGCCTCGTCCAGCAAGGTGATCTGATTGACACCATGGATTCATGCAGCAGCTGAAGAGGTAGCATTCAATTATTGGTTGTGGCCACTTGCTATGTTACACGGTGACACAGTGCAACAGACCGGCTGCTGCAGTCAACACCAAATCCATACCTTCAACAATGGCAAAGGCATCAACAGCATGCGCACGATGTAACAGGCAAGGGTCAGATTGTGGAAGGCAGCAAGGCTACACTAGTTCTCTCCCCAACAGGACTCGCACTGTGCAGCCGTAACCTGGCCCTAAATGAAATGACACGTCCTGGGACGACTGCATGGACAACCAGCACAAGTACACAAATAATTCGGATGCGCTACTCTACATACTAAATGGGTTATTAAATCAGCAACAAATAACAAGGAAACTAAAGGACTTATAGTTCTGGACAACGCAGCGCGGCTGAGCACAAGACACCCATCCAGCAGGCAATTTCGCATGCAGTAACTGCCTTACGTGCGCCCCAAAATTTCCCTATCATCCTCCGCACCGGCCCATGACCCACCTCAACTGGCCAGCAATGGCTGTGTCTGTGCCCCAGCGTAGCATGTGAGGGGAGCCTGTCCCACAGGCGCAGTTGGCAGTGGTAGGACTGGCAGGGCACGCCGGGATGTGCACCAGCCAGCACAGAGCACTTAGTGGCGGCCTGCGGCAGGTGCCTTGGCAGCAGCAGGGGTGGCCGGGTAGGAGACAACCACCTGGGGTCCAATGTTGATCAGCTTGGGGATGACCTGGATGCCTGCGCACACAAGTTCATGCACAATGTCAGAGAACTGAAAAATTGATCAATGCTGTCTGTACAGATGCTGTTTCAATCTCTCAGACTTTTTACATGAATACCAGATAATCCCAGTTGGATGTACCAATATTGCTGTGACAGCTCCAAAATAACAAGGCAGAGTAGGGGCTGGGGACCTACCAGTGGGGGAAACGTTGACACCAACGGGCTTGACCTTGATGAGGGTGGGCTGGATCTCAATCAGCTTGGGGGTGATACCCACTCCGGTGGCGGAGGAAGAGATACCACGGGGGTTGACCACAATCAGCTGGGTGCTCACTGACACTCCAGTGGCACCCTCACTCACAAAGCACGGCCTGCAGGTGCGATACATCAGTGTCTCAGCAACATGAGCCTGTGGGCATTTTATTCCTGTTGTTCACTCCGCTCCAGGGACATAGTGCTACCATAGTATGTAGCACAATTTCAATGCTAGAAGCCACACAACTGACGACCCCACGTGTGATGAAGCTGCAATGTGTGGGAGGACACTGACCTGTAGGAAATGAAGGTTGCTCCCTGGGAGAGAATTGTGTTGCCACCGCCCTTGGAAAAGATTGCAGGCACGCCTGGTACTCCATTCACAGCGCTGCCAAAGGAGCCACTCGCATTGGCCAGCAGCACGGGGTCCTGCACGCCATTTAAGTACACTTTCACAGCAGCACATCCTTAGTCACTGGGAAAGCAGTGCCCTGCAGCAGACTTTCAGGTTGACAGGAAAACTTAAGCCCAGGAAATTGCAGGAGAGGTGAATGAGGGTTGCCAGCGACATGGCTTACAGTGATTGTGGGCAGAGCCTTGAGAGCAGCATCCAGCTGGGGACCGATGGGGTTCTCCAGGAGGAAGTTGAGCAGGTTCTGGGGCACGGGGTCGGCGTGCGAGTTGCCAATGATGTTTCCCCATCTGCAAAGCCCAAGATAGGTAAGTTTTGTTGATTGGTCTGTTAGTGTAATTCTTAGTGTTAAGTACAGGAAGAAACAGAATTTACGTGAATCTTCCTTTGCTGGCTACAACGTATTTCAGTTCTGTGATCACACAAAAAAGGTGTTGCACGGGTTCAAGCAGGGCATTCTCAACGAAGTGTTTTGTAAGACAAGGACATGTATAGGTGCCGCACGAAGCAGTGACGTTGAGAAGCTGCGTGAGCGGGTCTGGGAGAGGGGTGGAAGGCAGGGACTGCAGGCTGGTGCTGCCTTCCTCAGCGGGCGCCATGTTGAAGAGGGCAGTCTGTGCGTTGGCTGCCCATGACGCCATAGAGGTGAGCAGGTTCAGGGGCGATCCCTCTGTCTGCAACAAGCACAGAGGGTGTGAGGGTCCTTGCTTGTCGCCGCGGTTGGCATAGGAATGCTGCAGGCAATGCAGTGAACTGGGCCATCACTCAATCTGAACAAACGCTTGATAGATTCCTGAACCAATTTAAGGAACTTACTGCTGCGCCATCCTTAGCCGCAAGGAAATTGGCCTGCTCTGCAAGCAGGGAGTAAATCATGCTGCCATAGTCATTGGTGGTTGTGGGAAGGTACACCGACTTGACAGACTCAAGCCTTGCTGCCTCGTCCTGGGCGTTGACAGCTCCGATAAGGCAAAGTGCCAACAGAGCCCTGCAGCAACAGCATCCCCCTCTTCAGAGTCACAGGATGCAGCTCTGTAGAATCCAGCACTATTGTCACTCGCAATTGTCAAGCTCAGAGAAGCTTTCTATATCCTAGATACATCAATACAATTCATACAAGAGATTCTGATAATAGTCACTGTGAGACTTCTCAAACGCCCCCTTCGCTGGCCCAGATTCAAACAACAGTAAGGGGCAAATTAGAGTTCCAGGCATTCACGGTCCACAAAAGCGTCTACCAGCTCGCAAGTACTTTGGACTGTCTGTTCTCAGCCTGAGATAAACGGCCCAACTTGCCACCCCGTCTGCATCTTGAAAACTTGCTGCGCTTACCCGGCGATACGAAGCCCGCTGGAAGCCATACTCGTCAGATAAGTCCTGCATAAACAAGGCATTCCCACAATTAGCTTTGAGTGTGCGTACGGATGCAGCGGAGTGCCTACGATGGCCAAAGAACTGCCCCAGAAAGCACCTCACCCTAACTCCCCCAAGCCTGCACGGAATGGCCCAACATAGGCTTTGGACCACAAGGTTACAAAGCAAGGCACAGGACTGTCGGTGACCGTATCATGACTGGTTCTTGCACAAACATGCTCACGACCTCTCTTGTCTACGCCAAGGTAACACCTTCGCAAAAAGCGCTGTGTTCAGATGGGTGAGCACCTCTTGGGAGCTTCAGGTGCGTTGCGTGAGTGTCGAGCCACAAGAGGTGCAAAAATGTGTGCAGCTGATCAGTGAGGGAGGTAATTAGGCCGATTCTGCAGTGTAATAACCTTCGTCTGTTCTGCGGAGGTCTCAAAAATTGACGCAGAACGGTTGGCGTCAAGGGAGGGGTCGCTAAGGTGAAGAAGATTCCTCCGGACCGTTGCATGTTGCCCCTCGGCCATTTCAACTTTGAGTTGCGCAAGGTCATAGAACAACAAGTCAATTCCACGCTGAGCTTACACAGAACTTCTTTCAGCGAGCCTTAAATAATACATTTAGGACTCGTGGGACGGCAGAGCCTCAGCAAAAGCCTTCGAAAGGTGCGACGCCAAAGTGCTCGTCACAGGGCAATCTGTCTATCGACAGTACGAAATTCAAGAAGCACTAGAAGAAGTCACCCATGATGTCGTTCAGAGTGCTCATAGAAGTGTCAGACGCTAGCTAGAGCAAATGCCAATCTCCTGCGGGGTGCACGAAGCTGCGTCACGTCGGGACGCATTGTCAGGGTTGCACAAGACTGCGACGGCAGCCAGGCTCTGAGCATGATGCAAGATCGAAAGAGATGCCCAACATATTGTGAGGAGCTTCTTAATTACTGGTCGTCTGTGCTGCAGGAATAGGAGCTTGAACGATGGCCTCTCGACCAAGCCTTCTGGCAGGGTAAGGGCACCTGGTTCTTGGGTCTGAAGTAGGTCATAGGCGGCTGCCATGGGTCCAAGGCTTATTGCAGTAAGGTCGAAGCAATAGGGCATGGAAAGTTTCTATCTTACGTGCAGCTCAGCACCACACGAACTCTGGCATCTTGATAGTTTTTGAACTGAAACAGGATGCGAAAGTTATGTAGGAGCACAAGTTTAGCTGACGTGTTCAGTTGTCACATACTGACAATGCACACCGTCTGTTCTGTCGATATTCGAGTCTGCCTACACATTTCTGTTGTGAAAACCCAGAATTCACATGGGACCATCTTGTTGCCCCCTCTTCTTTTCGTTATATGGCGCCACTCCCCATCGCACCAATCCTGTTGGAATTGGCTTGGTACAGGCTTGTCCTGGCCTTCCTGGCATGCTCCGCATATGCAGCAGATGAGCAGATGCCCACAGCTGACCTCCTCATCCCCCAGAACGAGGCTGACTACTCCAACTTGGTGTCCGCCCTCATGGACCAGCAACACAAGATCCTGCAGAAAACAAAGGGCGCTGACCACCCCCAGGTTTCCCTGGCCAGCACTCTGGTCGACCTGCAGGGACAGGTGTGCACAATATTGTGTCCAAATGTTATGTTGCATGAACATCCTGTTTGTTCCCTTGTCTCCAGGCCACAGTACATAATCTTACAACCATAAAGCAATGGGCTAAGGATATCCGGAATTTACTTCATTGTTGCAGATCGGCTCACTGATGGCCAACCTTACTGCCGAGTACGCGAGCTTTGTGAAGTTCATCACAACTGAACCAAGCTTCTTCACCCAATTGAAAAACGACGCTGCCCTGCTGAACAGACAGATTGTTGCGGTGAGACTCATCTGCCTGCTGCACTTGCTTTTGCACCTCTGTGAGATGAACTGCTGTCGGTACATTTCAATCCCCTTCTGGTGCATTACGTGTAATCGGAGCTGTAAAGACTGTCAGACTCTGCAACAGTCTTGAAACCAACTTGAATATGCTGCCTGTTGGAAGAGTTCTTTGAAGCTCAGTTTATTATTAACTTAGTTAGTAATTAGTTATTAATATAGTTAATTTAATTTTTGAAGCTCAGTTTATTATTAAATATTAGCCTTCTTGCAGACACGACTAACCTCTGAAGATGTGTGCACATGCAGACTGTGGCCGCTGTGTCTCCTCGCTTCGCCAACCCCGGTGTGTTCAAGCTTGGAGCTCCTGTTTTCTTCCAAAATGCGCCTTTCACCGTCTCCGGTTCCCAGACACTCGCATCCGTCTCCGAGCAGATGTTCAACGTGGCCCCCTGCCTTATCGCCCTCTCACAGACTGGAGTCCAGGTCAACCCAGTCCTCATCGGAGTAAGTCCCTTACCCTTCTGCTTGTTTTGCTCTTCAGTCCGCTTGTAACTTCATCCCAACATGTGCCCTGCTGCCAGTCTTTTGTGGTGTGTGCAAGTTTTGGCGGTCTGGTTAACCATCAAGCTGGGATATGTACAGTCTTTGCCAATCCCAGTCACCTGGGTTTTGCGTTGTAACCCACTTCTGAGGGTTCTCTGTTTTGGTGCAGGTGAGTCCTAGGGTGCTCCAGCTCGATGCCGTGGGTGTCCAGATCCAGCCCGAGCTGATCACAGTCGACCCCACCCTCATCAACATCGGTCCCAACGGTATCTCTGCATCCCCCACCAACGTGAAGGCGTCCCCCACCTTCATCGATGTGTCCCCCAACGTCAAGATCGTGCCCAACAGCAACAAGGCACCCACTATCGCTGCCGGCATTGCCATCAAGCCCAACCCCGACGCACCCTCCATCACCAACGAGGTAAAGAGGCCCTCCATCTGACACACAAGTGTCATTCGTGATCATATGCGCTGCAGCAATTCTGCTTGCCATACTTAATCCCTGCTTCATTTTCAGGCAGGTTCTGTGCTAATCAATGATGTCAAAGGAAGCGCTGCCTTTCACCTGAGCATGAGACAATGTATCTTCTAGAACAGCGATCCATGACGAGGAAGCAATAATGCAGCTGGTTTCTGAGGGGTGATGCTTGCTCTGACCTGCAGTGGGGCAAGGTTGTGGCCACCGCGCCCACTCCCAAACTGACACCTGTCAACGCTGACGGCTCCCCCAAGGCGGCAGCCACCGGCCGCAGGCTCTAGGCGCTCTTCAGCACACAGTGACGCCATATTTGGGCGTGGACACTGGGTCTTCAGCGCTGAGTATTTAATGCAAGGCAGATTTCATTGCACAAATTCATTGGCAGTCCTGCTGGGTTGTGGCAGGGCGTGCCAAGCACACTGCCATGGGACAACCAAAACTCCCTGTGAGCTTGCTTTGGTTGGTGTATGCTGTCCGTAGAAAGTGTAGAGGAAGCGCTTGCGATGATTGCATAGATGCGCTCATGAGTCCAGACCAAACTGCTGAGTTCTTTTTGATCAAGGTGATTACCGTAGAGTCTTGGTGGGAGCTGTTTGCGGTTGCCTTGTGTCAGGCTTCCCCACGTTGCCAAGGTCTTGCCCTGAAGTAGTGTAGCCAATTTCGCTATCTGTGTTTGTAGAATTGTTGTTTCGTGTCCATTTTCCATGTACCAAGGGGCCAGGCCGAGGCTTTCAATGTATGGCAGTACACGGACTGTAACCGAGTCTGTGGCCAGTAAAATGGCTGGATGCCGGCATTCAATTGCATTCTGATCATCTGCTGTGCAGAATCTGCATGCATGCTTGCTAATCTGCCTCCCCTAGTAAGGAACCGAGTCAAGGTGGTCTTACATGTTGCATGCACAAGTACCATCCCTCTATACAGCAAGTTGTGAAATCCTCTCCATAGAAGTTGCCACCATCAGCAATGTAGGTAGACTTTCTCTGGTCGAAGTTCTGCATGCCTCTTGTTATGTGGACAGTGATTTCTGGCGCTTTGGCGGCGCCGTGGAGTTTACCAGCTTATGACCAAGCACCCACTATAGAGTCAGGTGTGTTGGGGCCACTCTGTCCTCTCAGAGTCTGAGGATAATTGATTGCTTTCCCTGTAGTAAGCTGTCCCAAGCCTATGTAAAGCTCTTCTGTGTTGTCTGGAACTTTGGCCCAAGAAAAACCTGAAAGTCAGTCTTCTTTCAAGTTGGACATTCAATCTGTTCGGAAAGACTGGCTGCTGGGCTTTCTGTGTACTGTAGTCACTATACATCAAGATGGCCTGCCAGAAGTTCTATACGCAGTGTTCTGCGGCCAGAAACGTAGGCACTGAAGTTTTGTGATTCTGTAGCAAATTTCCAACGCATTGGGCGAGGTTGATCTGCGTACAGCGCCAAACCTCGCGAGGTGTTCCTCAGGAGGAAGAGCTTGCGAATGCGTCATGCTTGCGTCATATGCACACCTGACGCAGAGATGGTTGATTGAGCCCGGAAGCGGACAATCGAAACGTTTCCCGGGGCTTTTCTTGGTCGCATTAAGGTTGTCGTTTTGGTTTGCTGCATGCAGCTTGACTCCTACTCTTTGCCTTCCCAATCGTTGTCAGCGGCGAGGCGATGCGAGTGGTGCTGCAGCTCAGCAAACCCAGCAACCACAATGCCGATCCCATCCTAAAATTTCAGAGGTATTAGGTGATTCACTGCTATCTTTTGACCGCTGAACGGCCCATCAGGTGCTCTGGCCAACTTTGCTGCGTCCTATTTGCCAAGAGCAGAGATGTCCCGTCATATCCAGAGTCTGTTTGTCCAGAGCTCACAACACGGGACAGCCTTTCACTCAACACTCCATAGAATTCATGCTGGCTAAAGGCCCGCTGCATTGACAGTAGCTGGTTACTCCGGATTGGCATCTTGACAACTGTGTGCGACCCCTCTGGACTACGATGCAGCCAGCTTGTACTCTTTGATCAACAGGTTGCTGGATATTGATGGAGCCCAGGCTCTCAAGTCGTTGTTTTCCACGCTGCAGGTATGGGGCCTTGAAGGATGGCCTTCCAACCAGGCCTTCTGGCAGGGTAAGGGCACCTGGTATTGGCAGAGAACAACACATAGAATGCTCCAAAACCCTCTGATGATGAGTACCACTAAGTATAGCACAACAATGTATGCAGTATGGCTCAGCATCAAGCAAGCTCTGGCACATCCCTCTGAGGAGTCAGCAGGTGGACAAGTCGGTGCATGCAAACCTGAGAGTTACAACTTGCAGTTACATTTCTGCAAGATAAAACATGTCGGGGCAGCACAGCTAGCTGCAGCTCTGAAAGTCTTGACATGGGACCATCATGTCGCCCCTGCTACATCAGCCGTGTGATGCTGCTCTCGGGCTGCTCATCAACTGAGGTTTTGTGTAATGGCTCGGTACAGGCTTGTCCTGGCATTCCTGGCATGCCCAGCTGTTTCCGACGAGCAGCTGCCCACAGCTGACCTCCTCATCCCCCAGAATGAGGCTGACTACTCCAACATGTTGTCCGCCCTCATGGACCAGCAGCTTAAAATCCTGCAGGAGGCACTGGGAGTCGATCACCCCCAGGTCTCCCTGGCCAGCACTCTTGTAGACCTGCAGAACAAGGTGCACGCACCACCTCGTCCTAGTTTTCTTGCAGCTGATCATTCATTGCGCTGCCTTGCTGGTATTGCTGATTCCCCTCTGAAGCAGCAGGATTTACAACATACCGTATGCAAGTGCACCAGCATGCCTCACTTCATTTTTCTGTATGGTGTTCAATGTGCTCAGCTCTTATGCGTCTGTAAAGAACGGGAGCCTAGCAAGAAGTATTTGAACCAATCAGGATCATGCTGTGATGAAACGATGCTGTTTTATGGCTGCAGGTCGGCTCACTGATGGGCAACTTGACTGCGGACTACGCCAATTTTGTGAAGTTCATCACAACTGCACCCACCTTCTTCAATCAATTGGCAGCCGACGCTGCCCTGCTGAACAGACAACTTGTTGCTGTGAGTGTTCCTTATACCTTTTTGACCTCGCCACAACACACCTGTATCTTCCGATGGACTCTACCTGGTATTTTCTACATGATTTTGACATTTTTTCAAATGCCATTGCACGTGATTACCATCTCACGGTCCATGCCAGTGGACTGGACAGCTCCGCTGGTCACCTCTTGAAAGGCCTTCTGCTCTGCATATCAATGGTTCAACCGGTGGGGAATGATAGGGGTGCACAGAATAAGACGCTTGTGTGAGTGCCTGTGGAGCTGCCCGGTAGCCTGTGGACCAGTGGAAGAGCGGGCGCACTAGACCTTTCACTATCTGACTGGACGTTCCCTGGTTGGGAACACACCACCAAACATCTCATCATCAATGGCTAAGCCCCCACGCTATTTACAGAACATGACATAACAAGTCTCATGTGTGTTTGTGCAGACAGTGGCAGCGGTGTCTCCCAAGTTGGCCAACGCCCATGTGCTCAGGCTGCGAACGCCCACATTCTTCGTGAACGACCCCAAGACCATTTCTGGCCAGAATAATTTCGTGTCCGTCACCTCGCGGCTGTTCAATGTGTCCCCATGCCTCATCGCCCTCTCTCAAACCGGTGTCAGGATCAGCCCAACGCTGATTGGGGTGCGTCTCTTCCTCCTCTCTCCCCTGGTTATGGGACCCTGGCAGCTGGACTTGATGCCTTCACCAGATTCAGCCTCGCTAGACCTGCTGTGTTCGCCTCCTGTCTGTCTGCTCTGTGCGCCTCATTGCATGCACTCAGTTGCCTGCAGTGTCGGATCTGTATGTGCCTTTCTCAGGGTGGAATTGTGCACCAGAAATGTCTGTGTGTGCTCTCACAGGTTTGTCTTCCCTATAACAGCCCAACCAGAGCTGAACTCTGTTGGGCGTCATGTGTCATTGGCTGAGGGAGGGTCAAGACAAATTGGCTTAGATGGCAAAATATCAGAAGGCAACATATCTAAACATGCTGCAGTGCACCTAGCCCTTCAACGAGTTGAAGTACATATATGAGGGCTGCAAAAGCATGTGAAGCGTGTGACAGTAACAGAAGTAATCCGGGTAGCTGATGTAGCAGAATGGATGCAGATCAGCCCTAGGCTCTTACAGCTGGATGTGACGGGCCTTGAAGTGCAGCCCAAGCTGATCCAAGTCAACCCAACCCTGATCAGCATCGGCGTCACCGGAGTCAGGGCATCCCCCGCCAACATAAGGGCGTCCCCCACTTTCATCGATGTGTCCCCCAACATCTGGGTGGTGCCCAACAGCAACAAGGCGCCCACCATCACTGCCGGCATTGCCATCAGGCCCAACCCTGTTGCACCCACCATTGTCAATGAGGTGAGTTCATGGTCTGAAACTGGGTTAGTTCAGGTAGTCATCTGCACAGTCTTGCAATCAAGTGAAGCAAAGTTCCCTTTCTTTTTTCCCTGGAGGCTGGTTGGTTGAGATGGTCACCTGCGCACTGTTGCACTTGAGTGGACTGGCAATTTCTCAGCCTTGTATTAACATTCACGGCCATCTACTGGAGAAAGTGGCGGTCACATACATTGATGCTGAAAGGCTCCCCAATCTTTGCAGCAAGTGCTGATTCAATGTCCTAGATAGGCTGCCATGAAGGACTGGAAGATATACTGCACAAGAGGTGCGGCTCAGCCTGAGCCGCTCATGCATACATATCAGCTGCAGGCGCACAGTGTGCACAGCCATCCAGCACATTCACTGTTGGTGAGAAGCTGGTAGCAGGTTTCTGAGGGCTGTTGTGTGCTCTGATGTGCAGTGGGGTCAGGTTGTGGACACCGCACCCACTCCCAAGCTGACACCTGTCAATGCTGATGGCTCCCCCATCGGGGCAGCCGCTGCCAATGCGCCCACCAAGGACCGCAGGCTCTGAATGCTCTAGCATGGTCTGACTGCATGTCAGATGTAGATCCCACCTTTCAATAGGAGATGCCTGCAATGACGCCAGGTTGTGCGAAGTATCTCATAGGGAGCACTTTTCAAGGGAGCCGCATGTTTTCCCCCTGGACTGCAGTAATGCTCGAAACTGTGAGGTTGAGGAGGCTTTGCAAAGACGACCAAGGCAAGTTGGCGCTTCAATCACCAGAGCTGTCTAGACAGCGCAAGATCGACTGGTCTGTTAAACCTCCCTGCCTCCCCATCTTTTGCAGCACACTTTAAGTTGGGCCTCACAGGCGTTTTGGCCTCACAGGCGTTTTGAACCGAGGCCTAGGAAGTATAAAAGACACCCCACAGTGCTAGGGTCTCGTGTGCGCCACATGAAGATCTATGTGTGTGTTTTTTGTGTCATAATAGTGCCTGTTGGTTTATGGGAACCACAGGGAAACGTTCGCTGACAATTGTCCACAATGAATGGCGGCAGCCGCAGGTCTACCAGCCATGTCCATGCTTCAGGGATCATCCATGATGCAGCCCCTAACTTTCTGCCTTTGGAGAGTTGCCGCTTTAGTGCTGCGCAGTCTGCTGTACAGTCAGATGGTCAAGACCTGGGCGCACACGCTGAGAACTCTGTCTTCTCTGCTGCTGGGTATACCTAAAAATTGCTGACATGGCATACTATGTATACTATGATAGTATCTGGGCTACAGGATCTGTGAATTGATTGCCACTGCAGGCAGGCATTTCCTGTCGGGCGGGATGATCTTGCTGTGTTTCAGCAATTTTTGAAGTGCTCCTTGCTGACTCTGATCACTGATCCGAGACACCTGACCGGCCCTGTGTGGCTGGCAAATGTGAAACTGAATGATCATGCATGGCCCCAAGGTTTGCATAGATGTGGTGAAGTCCTGCTGTGCTGCGTCGTTAAGGTAATGCCAATTATATAATTTCACAGCTGGTTTCTGTGAGCTGCCCGCCGGCCGCCTTGTAAACTCATGTTCGCGGCCGCGGGCCCGTTTACTTGTGCACACGCGTGCTTTGCATGGTTTTTTCAACATATGAACTAGTACTGCGGCATCTCACCACTCGTTCTGGTGCGACACCAACAGGCACGATGCATGCCAGCATTGCTTTTTCATCTGTGGTCTGCATACATACGGCATGCCTGCTGAATTCACACGTCACGTTGCAGTTGCATGCTGAGGTGCCTCTTTGGTTTTTGCTAAATTGCCTCCCTCGCGCATGCATGAAACGCCTGCAGTGCAGGCTGCATAGAAGGCAGTGCAACTGGACTTGCTGAAACTGCTATAAGGATGTCTGAATTATTGCATAAACTGAGCATGCCTGCGACGTGAAGTGACATAACAAACGCGCGCAGAAAGCCACTGGGATGTCCAAGTAGGTGGCTCCCGAGTTTCCTTTACAGCCACTATCACAATTGGAGAACACACTGGACAGTACAGAGTTGATGAAACTGAAATATAGTGAGAATTAGTGGCAAGGTCGTTAGATCAGCCTCAGCTTTTATCGGAATATGATTCAGATCTGTCTCCTTACGATCTTTGTTGAGTCGTGAATGTCAGATTTACATCTAATTTATAATACTTCTGGCATGTGGCGATTATGTCAAAATCGGTTGACTCCTGACCAGGCAGAAAATCTGATGGTCCTATGACCGATGCCTGAAAATGCTGGGCAAAAGCGATGTCTTGACGCCGCGAGACAGTCCATCTAACAACTTTAGGAGCTATGATATCGAGTGGGGCGGCTTTGGATCTTGGCGATATCGCAGCAGACATGACATATGCCTGTATGCAACGGTTTTGGTGCTGGGCTGCACTGTGGCTCTGCTTATCACAGACAGCTGGCAGCAGCAATCTGGTTTGATTGGAGATCACCGCTCTTCAATAGCATGCGGGTTTGCAGGCCGCGCAAAGGTGTGATCCTTGCACCACTTCTGGAGTTCTGCATGACCGGAGATTCCCAGAAGATGAACCAAATTATTGGGACTGACGAGCACGAGAAGGCTCCTGCGCTTGTTATTGAAATGTGATTTTCAACCTCACAGCAGGTGAGGAGCAGAGTACATGGAAAGCTCCAGGCGGATGGGGGTCCAAGCGCTGAGGGCAGCAGTTGCCAGCTCCCCCATGTTAATGACCCGCTACTGCTGCAAAACAGCATGGCTGCCGGCGATACATGCATAGTGCTGTATAAGTGAGTTCACTGCACCGGTGGAAGCATCTCTCATATCATCAAGGAACTTTTTAGATTGCCTTTGCACGAATGAGCTGCGGCGCTCTAAGGGGCATCAAGGCTGCTCCCCCCTCTTTGCTGCATCATTGCAAATGGTCTGTTGTCCGAAGCTTCATATTCGGGGACACTCTGTTCGCACTGCTCTCTCTGCGATGTGCTCAGTAACTACGGGAGGAAGCCAGGCGAAGATGAAAGGCTGTGTGTCCCACAGGGTGTGCCTGGATCAGGGCACAGTGGTCTCCTTCGATCCCCTATACAGCCCAGAGAACCCGGACCACCTGTTGCTCCCAGAGTTTCCGCTCTTTGAGCTGATGGTGCGCGCGGCCACCGCCCATTCAGCACATCCAAGCACATCTTTTGTCTGTTTGCAGCTTGCTACCGCCACACGGCGCCTCTTGCAATGACAATCACTCCTGCTGCGCTCTTTTCAGGACACCAGCTGATACATGACCCTGACAATTGTGTGCTCCTAGCATTGAACAGTTGCACAGGTCCGACACTTCTTATGAGCGTGCATGTATGTCTGACAGCGAGTCCTGTGGCTGCGCAGTACAATTGGCCGAGCGCAGTGACTAATGGAGACGCGCTGGGACCGGGCGGATCTAGGCTGGCGTTCCCTCCATTGACCATCCGAGCAGGCTCTCACCTTGACCGCCACCTGACATCCCAGAACTTCTCCTATTGTACCGTCCCACTGGTGAGTGCCCTCCCAGTGATGCCAGGATCAACTGGGCAGGAAAATCTCTCATCACAACCACACAACAAGTTGTGTTTAATACCCACTGATATGGCACTCGAAAGGCATGCAGCAAGCAGTGTTTCTCAGTGCTGTTTGCAGTTATCCTTACATGGTGACTGACAGAGGTGGCCTAAGTCCCCTGTGCACATGATGCGGCCCCTGATTCCATTTGCACCAGGCGACTTTCATCCGTAGAAAGTACAGCTGAGCCTTACAGTGCTACAACCCGCTCAAAAGCCCACTTTTCAGCATTTCTTTAACACAGCTGTGGACATTGTGTGCGGCGCATGCAGCACCTTGGCTATTTTCACACTGCTTGCCAGGTACTTATTGTTTGATGCTCGTGCTGTGTTGGACTGTTCAGGTACTCTTCACAAACTGGCCCACAACGTATGGGGAGGCTGTCGTGCGCGCACCGCAGAGAGCCTACAAGTGGCACAGCACCGGCATCGTCAGCGCAAAAGTTTCTTACGTGGTGGGCCGCCATTTCTCTGGCCCCATGCACAGATTGCGTGCAAAAATGCATGCAGTTGCCGCACTTTGTGTGACAGGCAACTGCAGAGGGACCAGCGGCATGCATATGGAGCAGCCTTTGTGGAAAGAGTACCGTATAATAAAAGCAACTTCCTTTTTCAGGGCTTGAGAAGAACATGTGTGCGAAGCAAATTACAAGTCTAGACTGTCTCATGCTGCAATTGTCAAAGGCGAAGCTGGCTTTGTGCAGGTGGCAACACCGGGGGGTGCTGGCCTCCCCAGCTTCTGGGCGCCTATGTTGGCGCCCTTCACTGAGCTGGACGTCATTAGTTTGGCAGACTTCTCCGCTCGGCTGCCTCCAGGGACACCTTCGGATGCCACCAATGAGGGCGTTGCTGTCCAGTGCTTCCAAAAGGTACCCCATCCTCTCTGCAAATACTGCAGGGCTGTTAATCTGCATCCCCTTGCGGTCTCTTAGCGCTACCCACAGTGGCCTTGTGCGCGGAGCCATTGACAACCTGCTTGGAGGGTGTGATTAACTCTCACATTCCTCTGATTCACCAGCGGAGATAGACACGTGTGAACATCTGGCAGCTGTTACAATCAGGACAAGCTTGAGTATGTTGCAACCAGCTGCCATGTTCCCAGTGCTCTTTGCGTCAGAGAACACAAGCGCAATCGTATACTTCTCACCAGGAGGGATTGAGCACTTGTCTCAGAACTTCTCCACAGTCCAGGCGGAAGAAAAGTGTGCAACAGCCCAGGAAAGCCTGGCAGTAAGACTGTACAAGTTAACAGTCATGGTTTGTTTTGTGGGCAGGTCATTCTGTGCAAGATAGTCGCGTCGGATTTTCGCCAAATGTACGACGTCGGGCAGGCGACGCGCGCGCACTACGCAGCCGCAAGCCTGATCAGGAACCCCGCCGGCTTCCCGGAAGCTGCAGCGTCGGGGGGTCCAGCCGCCAAACCTGGCAACCTCAACGTCCTGATCGAGCAGCGCCATGGCGTCGTCCGCAAGTTCCTCAACATGGATGCGCTGCTGCGGGAGTGCGATGAGAACCAGGAGCTGCATGGCGTGCGCGTTTCCTGCCGATCTGCCACCTTTGCCAGCGATCTGGCCTGGTGTGCGCCTCACATGAGCCTCACATGAGTCTCACATGAGCTTCACATAAGCACCCCACAGCAGAGATGCAGAATGGGGAGATGCTCCTGAACACTGAATGATATGGGACATCTGTGCAGAGTAAAAGAGTGAAAGTTGCAGTGACTTCCTGTTCTGTATGCTCCTACAGGAACATAGCAGCAGTCAGCGCAGCGGATGTGCTGGTGACGATTCATGGGTCTGGCAGCAACAATGTCCTGTTCATGCGAGAAGGGTCAACGCTCGTAGAAGTGCGGCCGTACAAGTTCGGCACTGACAATCCTGAATGGGCCAACTTCTTCATTCCCGAGGTGACCAGAGATGCACTTGACTGTGCAGGGACCTCTCAGATGCAGCGGTCTCATGTAACTCGCTCAAGTCAGAGGCTCACTGGCCATTTGGAAAGGGTCAATACCATTTTGGAACAAGCACAGGAATGGCAGCCTGAACAGAAGTAGCTGTCCGTTCTCAAGAGTTGCTCCCTTAAGTTCTGGGGCTCATGGGCAGTGGCATATGTC
Organism: Coccomyxa sp. Obi; assembly: GCA_020887355.1. Taxonomy (NCBI): domain Eukaryota; kingdom Viridiplantae; phylum Chlorophyta; class Trebouxiophyceae; family Coccomyxaceae; genus Coccomyxa; species Coccomyxa sp. Obi. The sequence goes on along the minus strand of AP024993.1, from coordinate 2,369,194 downwards.
ATCTCGGCAGATCCCATGGCTAGTCTTAATATCCGGTGCTTACCTGGGATAAAATCTAGTGATGCTGCCCCAAAGAAGGGTGAAAGGAGATCAACAGTTGCTGTGGATGGCAGGTGGCGAAGGCGAATGGGTACAGGGTGCAGTACATTGGGCTGAACATTGCAGATGCTGAGCTGTCGCGGCCGGGCGCTTTCGAGGCCAACGGCACCGGCAACACCAATGCCGCCACGCACGCGCGCGACCGCCATGTCATCCTCCCGTGAGCCCTCGCCCCCTCAACATCTTCATCCGATATGTTTTTCATGTTTTTCAGGGGTTTAGGGCTCGAAAATATATAAGGGTATCATAGCCCCTTAGACCCTGAAACCCTGCTCTACAGTTGATGTCACTTTTATTGGCGGCCACTCAGGGCCTTGCAAGATTTCCTTCAGACTGCAGCCTTTCCTGAGATGAGAACAGCCCGTATTGAGGAGTGCAAGGAGGCCGTCGTAGGCGGTGTCTGAGGGATCTGGATGGAAAGATGCCACGGCTCGTGAGCATCGTTATCACATGTTGCTGAGGCTGCATGCGTAGGAGATGTACATGGCTGCATCAAGACCCTGCCCTCACATTCCCTCCCTGGCACTGGAGATCTGGCAGTGGGAGCCATGCGCATCCTCTGATGCCCGTGCAAGAACAACCACTCCTGATACTTGCAATCCCTGACAGAAGGGGGGAATGTTCCGCACGCAGGTGGCAGGTGCTGCGGCAAGTGCTGGACATGCTGCTGGGCGTGCGCGGCAACCACAGCGCCTATTTAGACCTGGTATCGGAGCGCAGACACATCCTTAACGTGCTGCCGGGCGGAGTGCTGGAGCCCTGGGACCCCCCAGCACCACAGGGGGACCCGGGGGACCCCCCGGCAGGGGGCACAGAACAGATGTCCTCGTCAGAGGCGTCCGGGCTCATCCCGCAGACACAGCCCTGACAGCTGCCTATTGGACACGCCTCTTGAGAGTATCAGGCGCGGTTTTCGAGCTGATTCCGGCTGAAATAGCCCTGACGCGTGCATTTGGTCACACCTCTGAAGGGTGTGGAGGCAGTCAAACTGCCTCTTTGAGACACTATGGCTGCGGTCAGCAACATCCTGAACGCTCCTACCCGGTTGGGAAATCTGTGGCCATGGGTTCCCCCTTGTTAAGGAGGACCCCTCCATTAGGGGCGTTTTACTTCGTTGTCCGTGGAAAGGTGGCACCAAATCTTGTGCATCTTTGGTCGTTGTGGCTGACACTTTTCATGTCCTTGCTCTGCTGCGGGACGGTGCCTTCATACCTTTGGATCCCCTGATTGGGGACAGGTACCTAGGCAGCCCTCTGTGGATTGCAGACCACAGAGCAGAGCTGTGCTAGTTGTCGAGCTCATCCTACAGACGTGGCCCTGACATGAGCGCTGCTATGCAGCCCCTCAGGAACGCAGTTCACTGCGCCCTGTATTTCAGGCCAGGCAGTGTGCCGTGTAAGAGCATGCCATTTGGAATGCATGGCAACGCGGCTTCTTAGCTTCAGCCATTATATGGCAGGTAAGCCGTTTAAAGCAGCGGAATTTGTTCCGCCTCTGTCGGTGCGGTCGAAGGAAGCTACGGATTGTGTATGGTGTGGTATAATGACCAGTGTTGATGCTCTCTGAAGTGCTGGTTCCACTGAGAATTGCTCAGTGCCAATAATCATTGCCAAACTGAAGATATCTTTCTCTTATTTTTTACGTAGACTACTGCACTGGGAAATGCACTCCAGGCTGCCGGACTTTGGTTTGACCTGTTACAGATCTGGGTTGTTAGTCCAGCAATTGCAATTTTTTTGATCTCCTTCCAATGTACCCGGAAATATATGAGGCGGCAGATCAATTGCAGAGCTTTTAGAGGAAGTGGGATTAGGGAGATATTTGTGTGAATCATTTATCAACATCTGGGGAAGCTGCAGCACATCAACTCTCGGCTTTTTAAATCTGAAATACAGAACCATACCACGGTGCGCGCGGAGCAATCAACAAACATGGTGAATTGGTAATTACGATGACATTATAATGTCATCATATATGGGCTACTTGACGGCAGACGTGCATGCGCTAGAGAAGTACATCTTTCCTGGAAGTGCTTCTTGGGGGGTTAAAAGAGGGATTGAGTGACATGCTGCACATTGATGCGCGTGATGACAGACAGACAATGCTGAAGAGAAACAAGATAAGACAAGACAGGCCGTGGCTTGTGTGCATGCATGCTAGCCTTAGCGCCAACCCATCAAGGCGATGACAGATGTACACAGTGCATCCTACAGTGGTACTGTCAGTATTCCACAGCGTTTAAATTTTAGATTCCTGCTTTGCCAATTGGCAGGCACCCCTTTGTAACCATGGCTTCTTGTTCAGCATGTGTGACTGATTGCAATGCATTGCACCAGATGATCATGAGAGGGGGATTCTCATCAGGATTCACAGCACCACTGCTCTTGTATTTACTATCTCAAACACTACGACCTCCAGTCCTTCTGTCACAGCAATATCAACGGAATTGTGTGGTCTCATGTTAGAATCCTGGAGCAACAGCTGCAGGCTTCCTCTCAAGCCTTTTGTTTGCTGGGGGATTGCAACAAGACAGTCAGCATGGATTTGTTCCCTCAGCACAGCCCGCAACTTTTTCTGCAATATTCCTGCCGCAAGAAGTACTCTACTGCCTTCTCTCCGCACCTCGAGATATCAGCGCACTCGCCGTGCGGCTGCAACGCATCAATTGTGTCAGGTGTGCATCATTGCAGTCACCCAGACAAGGCTCTAGCACAGTACATTTGCTGGTGTTCAATTCAGATGGTCTTCTAGATCATTGAGCTCTTGTGCACACAGGTGGAAGCAGGCAGCCATGGCAGCAATCCAGAAAGGGTCCCATCATTGCTCACCAGCATGTCCATGCAGAACATGTCTCCCTCCCTCTCCAGCTGCCGCCAAGTCTCCTCAATTTCTTCCATCATCTCTGCCACCTGCACATCTGCAACAGCTCAGCACCAGGGAAGGTTGATGAGGCACACAGATTGCCGTCAGTACATCATCAAACCCTCAAAGAAACAGCCTTGAGGCTTTATACCGGAATCCATAGAGGACTTATCACCATCGCATTTGTACATGCAACATCTAGTGAGCCACAGCAACCTATGGTACTGAGGCACTGCACACTATTCGACATCTTTGATCCTCAGCTTCACTTTTGGTGCATTATTCTGGGCACGACAGCCTGTTCATGCAAGAGCATCGGGGGATTCCGTTTACAGAAGCTATGGAGGCCCATCAGCAGTCAGAAAATATAACGAGATACCTTTTGGCACTCTTTCTGGACCTTTTCATGGCCGCTGCAGTGCTTGATGTGGTGCAGCTCGCAGAAGGCTGCATTCAGTGTGGCCACTACCTCAATGTTCAACAGATCCCTGATGAGGGCCCCACCCTGCACAGTCAACCTTGAAAACATAGTCGCGGGGGCTGCATGTCCTTCTGTAGACACTTTGGAGAAAGCACAAAAGGTGAAAAGCAGCCACTACGGTATTAGTAAAGATTTAAAATCAACATTAGGGACAGTAGTCGTAACCTGCATGCCTGCATTGCAGGCTTGCTGGGGACAGCAAAAGCAAGCAATGAGACTAGGTTTGTATAAGGACGCTGCTTGCCTCTGGCTTGGTGCGAAACTACCCGTTGTATTAGTAAAATTTAGAATCCCACCTTGCTGGCAAGTTCAGAGGGCCAGGGTGGATGTGGGAAGAGGCCTTTCTGGCCAAACTCCACCTCACAGGTCTCAGCCAGAAAGTGCTTATGGTTGTGCTTGTTGAAGGTCCATTTGTGTCCTGGCACCTTTGCATCCCAGGCATAGTGAATGCCATTTGGTGACCCTGCATGTGCCACAGTCAAGTGAGGTCACCAGATAGCAAGCATATCATGTTGCCAGCCGAAAGGAAAGACATGTTTGTACATCGTGAAATTGCGTAATCCTGTCTTCCTTTAATGCATTCATTCCAAACACACAACACCGCATTGATCAGAAGTTTAGAGGGCTACCTCTGGTGTGAAATCATATTTTTTTTTCTCAAGAAACATTCTCAAATGAGTCAAGACAGCATAGTGCAGAGCAGAGCCGTCACATCAGCACTTGCAGGTCTCAAACTATATGAAGACGGCAGTGCAAGAACGGGCACACCGATAGGATGATAATCGTCCATCTGGAACATGGAGGTGTTGGAGGCAGCATGATGAATCCCCTCCATTGCCGCACCCAGGGCATATGCATGCATCTCCGAGTACCAAATCCTTTTATGGAAGGGCTTCTTTGCCTGAAAGAATTGCAAATCAGGATGCCTCTCCCTTCAAATTTGCAGATTTAAGGTGCAATTTCTTCCGCGCTGTAGCATGCAGGGATGTGCCGTCTCAAGATTACATGGGGCAGTGGTACCTGTGGATTCAATCTGTCGCCGCCAATTAGATTCAACACAGGCAGCGTGAGCTCCCACCACAGTGGCGCTACCCTCTGCATGTCTTCCCTGCAGATTGAACAATAACTCAAACAAGTGACACCGAAGCACTCTCACAATTGCCAATCTCAGAGGCTGGTCATGACAGGGTTTAGAGCAGTTGTGAAGCACCTGTGCATGAAGTAGAACTCTCCTACTTCGTCTGCCTGTCTGCCTAATCCCGGGTAGGCATCCCAGTCAAATCGGCTGGGCAGCCATGGTGCCAGTTCTGGCACTATCAGTGTGTTCAAATCCTCCAGGTACCACCTGTCTCTCCAATATACATGTCACTACAGCTTAGTAACTTTATAGTAATTCCTGCATGCATTTAGGAGTCAACACAAGTGGGTCACTGTCAGGCTTCATCTCAGCTGTGGTTCAGTACACAGGAGGAACGCACTCCACCTGTGCAAGTGGATTTTGAATTGGAGATGGATGGATGTATGCGTTTCCTGTTTGTCAATGAGCCTGGTGGGACCCACATCCATGAAGTGTATTGGCGTGTGTAGAACAACACAGCATGTACCATTTGATGCACTCACATGTTCCCTGAGGCGGCCCGTCCCCTGGCCAGCTGGAAGTCAGACAGCAGAAATGGCCGGTGGATGAGCATGTCTGAGTCCAGCACCAAAATGAAGTCCTCCTCGGGCTTGGCGACCTCCATGAACTGCAAGGTGCAAGGGGAGATTTGGCAGCGTCCTCTGCTGTGCTAATTGCATGAATGGCTTTGATAGCAACAATAATGCCACACATCCAGAAATCAGCAGCAGGGCATCATGTGGTCGAGAGCGAATCTTGAGCATCAGATTGGGTGCGAACATCTGACCTGTTTTATGGTCCATGCTTTATTATACAGGGGGTACTCAATGCCGCCATAGTTCCATACACCCTGAGTCACCCAATGTGGCACCAGTTCCGTGAGCATATTATCCTGTGAGTCCTCCAGCCTGCACCCTGCTATCCTGACAAATCTTCCTGGCTGTTTGGACCTGTGCAAAAGGATTTGCAGTCAGCACATGCATGTCTGCACTGCTGCAAATATGTCTCACGGTAAGAAGCACTGCAGTAATCCCTTTGTGGATGCAAGGATAAGAGGCACTCCAGCTACCTCAGGAAGCTGTAGTACAGTCCCAAGCTCTGCCACGCTGCTGCAGCATCGCAGCCAGTCATGACCACCGTCACCATTCTGCTGTTGCTCTCCAAGATGCCTGGCTGTTGTCTGAGTCGTGCATGCCTCCTGCTGATCTGGACAGTGACTTTCTGATGCTTTACCCGAGAGGTTGAGAGCTGTAGGGCAAGCAGCACTAGTCCCAGTAGTTTGGCCAGCAGTAGACATCTGAATAGTATTGTGCCACGCAATGAGACAGCTTTCTTCTTGAAATCTTTCCTGTAGGTTGCTATTTGCTTGCTGCTTTCCCTTTTCAAAAGTGCCCCGTCACTGAAACTTGCTGAGGCTTCCTTGTTGTGTCTGACGCGTTGCTCCATAGGATGCTGGACAATCGACAATTCTCATACTTTATTTAATTCTTCGACTTTTATGTGTCCTTTTGAATAAACGGGCGCTGATTTGGGTGCTTGGTAATCTGAATATTTCAAGATGCCGTGCCTGGAGATCAACCTCCTACACTGTTCTGCATCAGCCAGATTCACCGACTAATTTGTCTCACTGAAACTCACTGCATTCGAGCCAAGTTGACCTTGATCTATAGAGTGTGGCAAATTTCGCTATTGATGCCGGGCACTCAAATGCGTTATGTGGGCATCTTGCGCGCATGCGCGGACGTCATGTGATCACATGAGCGACAGATTCATCCTCGTGTTCTTGGATTACACTTTGTTGCGATCATGTCAGATGGGCCACTAATAAAAGCGTTGCAATGATATTCTATATATCTGTGTAAGCTACGGTGCGGCTCCTTCCCGGTAATTTGAAGATAAGCATGAGAAGATGGTCGTTTCAAGCAAGCAAGTTTTTTAGGGCGCTTTGCTTGATCTACGTTGCTAGTCAGCATCCAGCGAATGCAAAAGGTGAACCAGATGCCTTCAAAGCTCTCAGGGAGTGGATTCTCGGAAATGGTGGACAGGTGTGTCCACGCATATGCCCATCTTGTAATTTAGGCTTATAGTTTGTTCTTTGTTGTCAAGACAATTTGTTGCAAACCGCCTCAAATAATCATGTTAAGACACGCACTTAGTCAGTGAGCATTCTGACCAGAACAATTTCTTCCTTGAAGTAGGCAAAACCTGCTGTTCCAACCAGAAGTGACTGGACGTTTGTGGCATGTGGCCAAATTGGACTAGAAGTTGCAGCAGTGAATGAGGATGGCCTAAGAGGGACTGTTGCAGCGAGGGATTTTGAGGAGGATGAGATTCTTGCGGCAGTGCCATACAACTGCAGTTTTGAGATGCTGCCCGGAAAGTGGGGTCTGACCGGTCCGGTGGGTTAAGACACATGCCGTATATTGTGCACCAGGAGACTCTTGACATCCTGTGATACTTCCCTTTCTCATGCCCATCCAGCAAGGACAGACCGTGCAAATCTGCATAAGCTTTTGCGTGCAACATGCATATTACGCGAAACTTCTGGCAAGGCAAACTTGGCCTTCTCTTGTCATTGCAGTCCAGAGCTGAGTACATGGTCAAGTTTGAGCCATTGTGTCCATGCAGTCATCCAGGGGACATATTGCAATGCATGCATGCAAATTTGGACACGCATTTTCATCTGTATGGCAGATCCGCCCATATGCTCAATGAGACTGAGCTGCGCGAAACAAGTTTGACACAACTGCTGTCAAATGCTATCTCGATTTAGCCTGCACATTATGTACAGGAGCTGGCAGTCCACCTGTTGAGAAGGCGCTTTGAGGATCCAGCATGGTGGTCACACATGCAGCCATACGCAGCAAGCCTGCCAGACAAAAGCCAGATGTACAACAGGCACATGTTTGCGCCAGCGCACCTGCCATTGTTGCAAGATGCCAGATTGGTAGGCGTCCTCATCTCAATTGCACTTAAATGTCAGAGTGCAATATCTGTCAGGAACTTGTCTGCCTTTCACTGCAGTGACATTTCATCCTCATGCAAACACCACCATTTCAGGACATTGACAACCAGAAAACCAGGGTCGCACGTGGAAATGACCTCTACGAGGGTTTTGGGGCAACTGACAGTGGCAAATTTCTGGGAGAAAACGATTGCTCACTTTGGCGCCCGCGTGTGCCCTGCAGGCGGCTTCCGTGAGGGCAGTGTTGCGAAGTGTCGATGAAGTGTACAATGGGGCTCAGTCGGTTGAGCCCAGCAATCGATACACTTCGCTGGCGCACCTTCCTGGCTCTGCTGATGTCACACGGGATGATCTTGCATACTTTGCTGCCCTGGTATGCAGTGCTATACTTTTATATGGGAAGACAGATGCCTCCCTTTCTCAATTCCTGGTAATGCCAGTATCGATGTTTTACAGCTTCTCCACATGTAGCTCGGTATGCAATTGCTTCCCAACATGATGGCGGGGCACAATCTAGACCATCTCTTTGGATGTGCTCAAGGCTGGGTTTGCTTGCAGATGGACTCTTACTCATTCAACTTCCCCAATGATGGCGATGACATTTTGCGAGTGCAATTAGTACCCCTTCTGGACCTCATCAACCATGGAGACGAGCCCAACATTGCACTCAGCCGGGACCAAGAAAGCAGCTCCTATGTCGCTACTGCTTTGCGTCCCATCAGGTAATTTGCCTTCCATTAATGCCCTCACATGCTACAAGTTCAGGTGCTGTTAGGACTCCTCTACCTTTCTGCCCTCTGCGCACAAATTACAGAGCCTTGGGTGCTGAGAAAGAGCAAGAGCACTGTCATAAGGTAAAAGGCACTAGAGGTTGGCACATGACAACTGCATCCCGATCAACTGTGGGTACAACAATCAACAACGGGGCTCCTTTGAATTCACAAAGTCAGTTGCTGGAGCCAAAACGGGCAGTGCTGGATATGCGTAGACCACCTGAACTGGTCATGGCTGTATTTTTAAGAGTCAAATTTTGGGGCCAGAACAGGCGTGCTCACGTATGCTCCCAAGTCACTTGTTGGGGCAGAAACAGGTGTGCCAATGTATATGTAGAATCATTTGCTGGGGCGTGAACAGATGCGGCCATGTGGAGGATCTCTCGCTCAGGCCAAAACAGGCGTGCCGATGTATATTGGAGTCATGTGCTGGGGCGTGCACAGGCGCGGCGAGGAGGTGGTGTACCAATACAGCTGGATCCTGGAGCGCAACGACAAAGCCCTGCTCCAGTACTTTTTTGTGCAGGAGCGCGATCCACCGCTGCTGTGCCTGCTGGACCTGCCGGAGCATGGCAGCTTCTGGGACTCTACGGGGCCGCTGAGGGATGATGAGCTGTATGGCCCTGGCGGGCCCCTCTGTACAGAGGTGGGTGGGCGACCTTGCATGGCTCATGCGACCTGCGTTGCCATACATAGACATTTTAGCCATGTCTGAACAGTGACTAATAGTTTACCGCCGTGCTCTGATCAGCTGCAGCTTGGAACATCGGTGTGCCAGCTGTGCCAGCTGTGAATCCTCATTCCATCAGACCTGGGCTGCAAAGAATAGGCCTTGGGTTTGTCGCAAGGCTTCATGCATTCCCAGGATCTCCTGCAGTCTTCAGTGATTTCAGGATGACCACTCTTTCTGAAAGCTAACATAAAATCTGCAAGAGGTATATAATGCGACACTTCAAAACAAGCTGATTGTGGAATTGTGGCTCCACAGGAAGAGGTGGAGCGGTTGAACAGCATCTTGGTGAGCTTCCCTACGACAGAAGACGAGGATGCGGCCTTGCTGGACTCTGGGGAGCTGACAGACTGGCGCGAGAGGATCATTGTGAAGTTCCGGATGCTGCGCAAGCGCGCTCTGCGCCTGACCATCCAGGTACTACTCACCTCTCAACGCAGAGCATCCTGTGTCTAACATGCATGTAATGGTCTCTGCTAGCCGGTGCGTGTGGACACCAGAAAATACTTAGTGCTCAGCGTTGTAGCACTCCACCAGTCGATCTTTCCCGGTTGAATCCCATCTGGCACTGGCCCATAAAGGGATGCAATGCACCTTTGTACTGAGAATTTTGCCTTGTCGACGACACATCGTCTAGTGTGCAGTGGGATAATACCCAAGGTTTGCAAGACTGTGACGGCAGTGAGCAGACCATGTGTGTATCTGGCGAGCAGGGAGTGCAGCTTGCCCTGGCCGAAGCAAGACAGTGTGGCGCCAATTCCAGACCTAATGAGGATGTGCACAAGGCCAACTTGCCTGACACCGAGCCGGATGAGGCGGCTGCCGCGTAAATGAAGCGGCAGTGCATTTATGCGGATCCTGAAAGGCAAAATAGAAGTTGGCAGATTTGAAGGTGCTGCTGGGTTGGAAGCCCTATTTGATGCCAGCTGGCGGCTTCCAGAGCAGAAGAAAGCTGGCACCGGTCCGGTTAATCCAGGGGGCCAAGGAGGTACTCGACAGCCCCATGTACATCCAGGTGCCATGCAGAAGCTCATGCGAGTGTTAGCTGTGGACAATATGGGCGGCCACCTTGTGTTGAGAGTCAGTCTCAAAGGCTTCCATCAAGTTTGCTCATCAACAGCTCCAACTTTCATTCTTATTTTTTATTGCTCACAGCAATGTTTCACTGGACTTGGCATGTCCCAGGCAGAAGCTGGGTTAGTCAGATACAGAAGTCCTTGGTTGTGTTTTAATGTGTTCTCTAGGCTGGTTGACCAAATCTCGGTGCTGTATGATCGACCAGACGCCATTGTGCTAGCTGGGCATATGCACGATGGATCTCCATAAGGTTGCTTTGCAAACCACATGGACAGTCCCGCTAATGTGGCCAAATATGTATGGCTCGTGAGTGCATTAATGTATTTGGAAATTTTGCAAATTTTGAGCTCACCGTGTTGCTAGCCGGTCATCTTGTAAATTTAATACTAGTACAGCTACTTATCATGTAATTTACCTCATGGAATAGTAACTTCGTATGACATGTGCACGGGAGGTGCACCTCCAGGGCTGGAACCCACGTGGGGACCAGCCGGGGGGATCTCAGTTGCAACCTACCCACGCACCCACCAACTTGCCATTTGTAATTTGGCTTCTCTTGCCTACCCACTTATTCCATGCCTAATAATGGAGATTGAGATCTGGTTGAAAATACATATGCCTCTGCTCAGAGTTGGGTGTCCCAGGTGTTGCCAAATGAGGACGAGCTGTCACATGCCTCATGCAGTGCCTCATGTGATGGATGCCGAGAGACACAGAATGCCCATTAATCATCAGTGGGCACCTTCTATGGTGTCCAAGGTCTCTTCTGTGCGGCTCCTGGATTTTTTGGAAGTCGATATATCTGTACATTCTGCGAGAACGCCCGCCTTTTTCATTGCTAGGCATGGGACGATGGCCATTCCGAGCGAGCACTGTTTTCTGCGGAGTATGCTTGATCTCATTCGGTTTTGCAGTTTCCCAATGTACGAGAGCAGAGAAGTGGGCAGATCCTTCTACAGCTGTAATAGATTGGCTCCTCGAGAATGGTGGACAGGTGTCTTCACGAATATGCCCATCTTGTAATATAGACACATTGTTTTCGCTTCTTTTGTCAAAGTGCTGAGCTGTACAATGCTTCTGATTGTCACAAAAGTGTGCACGGCTTGTATCCGCTACTCTAGCCAGCAACGTTCTCTACTTAGAGTAGACTCAATGAAGGTGAAAGTATGAGTGAGTGAACAGTTGTAAGGATGTGGCCAGGTTGGACTGGAGCTTGCAACAGTGAATGAGGATGGCCTGAGAGGGACTGTTGCAGCACGAGATTTTGTGGAGGGCGACATCGTTGCTGCAGTTCCATACAACTGCAGTGTTGAACTGGTGCCCAGAAAGTCATCTGTCACCGGGCCGGTGTGTACTACACACGCTCTTAATTCTGCAGAAAATTTTTTGAGCAAAAGACCCTGCCTTATACGCTTGCACTGGCTTAGCAACAGTATACCACGTTCTTATCTGTGCCGTGACATGAAATGCACATCATTCCCGGCATCTTTGGCATGCGCTCTGGTCCTCTCTTGATCTTTGCATTGTAACATATGCTCACTCTCTCAAATGAACCACTCTATCCATGGATCGCACAATATAGAGTGAAAAGATGTAGCAATGTTTTGCATGCATGTCACATAACAGATGTTTATGTTTTGCAAGTGCAAATGCACACTAATGTCTCAGAATCCCTCGGCTGTTCAGGACCAATTGTATTAGGTTGATCTCGACGTCAAATGCTGCCTGTCAAGACGACCTGCACTGTGTACACAGGAGATGGCGACCCAACTGCTGAGGAAACGCTTTGAGGATCCAGCATGGTGGTCGCACATGCAGCCACACTGGGACAGCCTGCCGGGAAGGAGTCAGATATACAACAGGCACATGTTTCTGCCGGAGCACCTGCCCCTGCTGCAAGATTCCAGCATGGTAGGCTTGCCAGCTACTTGCCGCAAGGACTGAAGCAAGTTCAATCTTTGAAGGACCTCCTTGACTTGATGTGGGCATCTTTTTGTTATTTTTAGCCTTTCTCAGCATTGACATACCCAAAAGAAGCAAAGGTAATGATTCTACTCATGCAGCAGGAATAAAATTGTAAGGCCCCCTCGGGTCATGCACATGTGCCGGCAAGTCCCATTGGCATGTCTGTGATGGCTGACCCTGGTGGGCCGGTGCATTGCAGGTGGCTAGTGTGAAGACCGTACTGAAGAATGTCAACGATGTGTTTAATGGTGCTAGCCCAGTGGTGCCCAGCAGGCGCTACACATCACTGGCACACCTTCCTGGCTCTGCAGATGTGACAAAGGAGGAGTTTGCCTACTTCGCTGCCCTGGTAGGCACCACACCAGCTAATCAATTGACACGCCTCTTTTTTTGTAAGGACAAGCAACTGCAAATGTTTGCGAATTTGCATGCTTTCACAGACAACCTTGCAGCATTAGTTTCCTTGCATTGTGCACATATATGGGCATCAAAGACTGACAATGGTGTGCAGATGGATTCATACTCTTTCAGCTTTCCAAGTGATGGTGAGGAGGAGGGCGAACATCCGAAAGTGCAACTGGTGCCCCTCCTAGACCTCATCAACCATGGCGACAAACCCAACATTGTCCTCAGCAGGCATCCAGAAAGCAGCTCTTATGTTGCCACTGCTGTACGCCCCATCAGGTGGGCCCCACACTGGAATTGCTGTCCGTTTTTTCTGTCTTTTTTTGCTGTCTTTTCGAACTCCTCACGCGATTCCTGGACTCGGTAATGATGCTACCAAAAAGATGACACTAGGAAGGTTGTTTTGTCTTGAAATTGACGGCGACCTGGGTCACTAAAATTTCCTGCTGATTTTTTGGTTATATATATAATATATGTCTTTCTCTCGGTGACCCTGGGGGGGGGGGGGGACATGGTGTGTCGAAGAGTATTTGACACCGGCTCAAGGTCTGTTTTAAGTGCAGGCGCGGGGAAGAGGTGGTGTTCGAGTACAACCCGAGCCTGGCGCGCAATGACAGAGCCCTGCTCAACTACTTTTTTGTGCAAGAGCGTGATCCGCCCCTGCTATGCCGGATGGACCTGCCCGAGCTGGGCAGCTTTCGGGGCACCCCGGGGCCGCCGCCGCGTGATGATGAGCTGTATGGGACGGGCGGGCGCTTCTGCACCCAGGTTAGCCACCCCTGTCTGCAGAGGGGCAGGGGGCTCTAACTAGATGGTATATTTAGAGCCCCCTGAGAGGGGGTAATCTTATAAACAACAGCTAGTACTCCCTGCCTGCATGCTGTTGGCACTGTCCGATTGGTCCTGGCAGAACATACATGATGTCCGATTGGATCCAGATCCTCGCCATCTGTTCCCCTTTCGCTTCCCTGGAAATGAGCCGATCATAAAAAGTTAATGAAGAACATAACATCATGCTCCCACCTGAAATGTGCAATGCTTGCAATTGCACCACATTCAACAAGTTGTGTTTCATGATGTGTGTCAAATGGCTTTGACGCTTCGGAGCCATACATTCTGCATAACTTGGCCCAAGTGGTCTCTCAAGGCCTTGCTGATCTGAGCAACTACATGCATTTTCAGGAGGAGGTGCAGCGTTTGACCAGCATCTTGGTGAGCTTTCCAACAACAGAGGACGAGGATGCCGCCTTGTTGGACTCCGGGGAGCTGACAGACTGGCGCGAGAGGGTCATCGTAAATTTCCGGATGCTGCGCAAGCGCGCTCTGCGCCTGACCATCCAGGTGAATGCAGCAAAGTACCAAGCCTGGTGTGGATGCATGCATCCAAACGCACAGCATCCTATTGCCAACATGCATGTGACTACAGCTGCTTGCTTGTGCATGGTCACACCAGAGGTCACTCGTGTAACAACCCTTGTCCTCCTTTTTCCGTCGTCAGATGAAGGTCATCTGTTTGAAGGTGCATCATCCATGGGTGCAAGAGTTGGACTCTTTCCAGCGCACATTTTGGTCCTAAGGGATTCATACGGAGCTGCTGGGGCTGGAATAAAAACACCTACCGTGTTGTGTCTTTAATGAACAGGGATTACATGCAGCACTGGCCGCGGCAGCACAGAAGGCCATTATTGTACCAAATTTGGGTGCTAGTGAGGATCTGCAAGAGCCCATCTTTTTGGATGCCGATGCGGCCGAGGAGATTGCAGCCGCGGCGGCCGCAATGAGGGGGGCTGTCATATCTGCACGCAGAGCAGGCATGCTGGGCTGGGATCCCACCTTAATGCCAGCTGACAGCTCAAAGCCAGAAGTGAACAAGATGCGACCGGTCAGACCTATGATAGGGGCTAAAGATGTGCTAGACAGCCCCAAGATGATCCATGTGTCCACGGCAGAGCTCGTGGACGTTTGAGCTTGTTGAGACGTCCACTTTTTATTCATTTCTCACTCTCTTCTTCCATAACTTTGAACATGGATGGTTTTAATTCTTTGTGTCTTTTGTTTTCTCCGAGCCGGCAACATGTGGTGCTGGCCTGGTTACATTTCCAGGCAACTTCTTATTTTTGTTCGATTAATCATGGTGCCCCCCATATGTGAGACCTGGTCTTTAACTCTCCTGTGTCACTTTCAAGGACATGTGGGCACCATCAGGGAATTTTCAATTCCGTTGTGCTAACTTTTATCTGTGGTGCTTTGCAAGATCACAGTTATTCATGAGATCAGCCTCATGAGATCAGCAACTTTTTATTGAGACTGCACTTTGATCCGGTCAGAATGGGCTTTGCTAACAATTGCACTTGTCACTCAACTATTTTGGTCTTGCCAAAACATTGCTGCAGCCTGAAGGGCCTCAGCGTGGGCTATTTTATTTTCAAAAATTCTTGAATTACTCATGATTTTATTTCTGGGTCTCTCAGGATAGTAGGATTCTAGTAGTATCCTTCACAAACAGTGTAGCGTGTTGCAAATATTATTTGATAGGACTTGATTGATTTTGAAGACCTCAGTTTGTGGCAACATTGCCATGTCGACGACATAGAGATAGCAATCACAATTTTATTGTTTAGGAAAAGTAATAGTATATTTATCCAAGTCTATGTCTCTGCATCCCACTATCCAGCAACACTATGAAGCTGCACTGACATATCCACAAGTCCCTCTCATGGCATTACTAAAGATGCATATATTTTGCATGCATGCACAACTGCCATGCCGTGCATGGTTGTGCATGCATGCGCACATTAAACCATGGCAAGATGGATGCCTTGCCGAGTCGGTTGGCTGCCCTGTGTAAGTATGTCAGTCCATGATAAATGACACTGCTCCACTGAGTCAAATCTGTCTCCATTTGGCAGAGTTATTCGACTGTCTAGCATCAAAGAAACCGAAAAAGTACATGAGATGCTGCCAGCCTACTTTGGATACGGTTTAAAAGGGATCTGCACTCCTTGAGTGGATATTTTGGAGTTCTACATCATTATTTCGTGAATACCATGCTTATCTACATGTGTAGGAGCTTATGCTCAACACAAGCGTCTCCCCACTGACGTGAACATCGTCGTGCAACTTTTGCCTGCGTTTGAGGGCATGGGACACCGGCTTGTCAAAAGGGCACTCTCAATGAGATTTGTTTTGCTATTGATTTCCAGTCAACTCTTATATGGAATAAATGGTGGACAAGCAGATTCTTCCAGGGACCTGATCAACTGGATAACGGAATATGGTGGTCAGGTGATTTAGTCATGCTATCAATAGTGGTGTGATCCTCGGTTTAATCCGCTGATCACACGTTGAATCTAGAATGCTGATAGACATATTGCTTCTTTCGCTGTTTTCGGGCAGGCATCGAGCATCAGTATGGCTGTGCCCTTATTGACTGCAGACCATCTTGATGTATGAATATAATTATAATCGTAGGTTCTGCGTAGATATTCCTAACTGCCGGAATCATGTACCGTGGGTAAGTTGACTGAGTTATGAGCATGACTGCAGGTAGGACTGGACATTGGAATAGTGTCGCCAGATGGCCTCAGAGGAAGTCTGGCAGCACAGGACTTCAGTCAGGGTGATGTTGTTGCTGCGATTCCTTACAACTGCACAGTCGACCTGGGACCGAGAAACGAAGGCACCGCTGCGGTGTGTGCTTGCCCTCAACTTGATTTGTTGTCCCACCAACAGGACAGGGCCCCTGCTAGCCCAGAATCTCGATGACAAATCTGGCCCTGTGACATTGTCATTGTCAGCAAGATATCTCGTGCATTGTGGTGCATGATCTACTCAGGCAGAGTGCTTGACCAGGGAAGTGTCCAACAAAGGAGATTTGCAAGCTTAGCTGGCATTTGTAGGAAGCTCCTGGGTGTAAAAATGGCATTTCATATCTGACCTATGCAGCTAAGAAGAGCACAAGGAGTGGATATTGACAAAAACAGCAACAATTGAAATGCTGCATCAAACATCACCGAACAGTAATGTGTTGGCAGGAGCTGACGACTCAGCTGTTGAGATTGCGGTTTGAGGATCCGGAATGGTGGGCGCACATGCAGCCATACTTTGCCAGCCTGCCTGAAAAGAGCCAGCTGTACAATAAGCATGTGTTCCAGTCAGACCACCTGCCTCTCTTGCAAGACCTGAACATGGTAATGTCTCATCTATGCAGACACCTATTTAAAGGCTTTTCACTGGCATGAGGCATGTTCTTCAAGACACCTGGCTGCCAATGAGCACAGTTTCTGAGCTAGTCCGGGGGCCTGTTGATTTCAGAGCACATGGCGAGCAGCGCAACCCTGAGAGAGTGCTGTGTGCTATCTGCTGTGGCACACCACGACCGTCTCTTACTCTGAAAGCATGATGCAATGCAGGAGTCGCTGGTGACCAGGGTGTTGGACTGGCTTGAGGAGGTGTACACAGGGGCTGATACAGTGGAGCCCAGCAGCCGGTTCACCTCGCTTGCACACCTTCCTGGGGCAGCCGAGATCACCCAAGAAGACTTTGCATACTACGCCTCCGTGGTGCGAGTCAATAGCTTCCCATTTGCAACAAGGATATTGCCAGCGCAAGAGGTGTAACCCATCAGGCACCAAAAACACTCTGCATCCAGAGGCATATAGCATGCCAAGGCAGCTGAAGTGTCTTGAGAGGACAACAAAGGCAATTGCACCCTGTCACATGCCACTTTTTTTGAAAGCAGCGGGCTGCAGCTGTGCAGACTGTTGCTGCCATGATTGCCTCTACGTGACCTGATACTGTATGGCCAACAAGGATTTACCTGGTGTGGCCGCATGGAAGGTTCCCTTGGCACTGAACTGGCCATCTTCCAGAAAGCGACTGGTTGCTAAGCTCTGTTGTCCTGTCTGGATGCAGCTGGACTCGTACTCATTCACCTTCCCCTCTGATCACACTGGAGAGGCAAAGCGTGTCCTGCTGCCCCTGATTGACCTTATCAACCACCATGGTGACCCCAATGTGGAGCTCAGGAGAGACCCGGAAAGCAGCTCCTATGTTGTCAGCGCTCTGCGGCTCATCAGGTGCTGTACTGAGCCCCTCATTACCAACTTGATGCAAGATCTGCTATATGTCAGGAGTCTCTCCAAAATTGGGCTGAAAACGCTGCATTCCAAACCTTTGTCTGATTTGCGCTACATCTGCTGGCCCTACCTGGCACATGCATGAAGTGGGCATATGGGAGCTGTCCTATTTGTTTCATACCTCCTTCATTTGCTCTTGACCAGGCCTCATGCTCCAATGTTCCTCGCTTGAAGCAGAGCACAGTGCACGCATGCCCTACACACTGACACCGACACTGTGAACACTCTGCACTTGGAGACATTTACACCACAGGTCACCCCTTGTCATGGCGAGGCAGCCATGACAAGAACGATTGCCCAGGTTCAACACTCAGCTGGCGCTTTATTTTATTTCCATGTGGCATGTGACAGGCGCGGCGAGGAGGTGGTCCACAGGTACAGCTGGGCCATTGAGCGCAACGACAAGGCGCTGCTCGACTACTTCTTCGTGCAGGAGCATGACCCGCCGCTGCTGTGCGCGCTGGACCTGCCGGGCGTCAATGTGTGGGACAGTCTGGAGTCTGCCTCCAATGACCATGAGCTGTATGGCCCGGGTGGACCCCTCTGCATCCCGGTATGCGCCAAAGTCAAAATCAACGCTGCTGTAGGCAGCAATGAGCACTCCTCATAGTCCTTCCTGCAGTGGTGGACCTCACTTTGTAAGAGGTCGCCATTGCGCTCGGAAAGGTCAGGACATTTGGTGACCAACAGCTCCCACCATCGAACGGCTTCCCAGCTGTATCCCAAGCTGATCACATTGTTGATCACAAGCTGATCACATTGTCGTCACTGAATGCTGTCTTTTGTGCATGGTTTCCCATTCTGGCAGGGAGGGGCTTCGTTCTGCAGAGCATCAATGCTGTTATTGCAACTCATCCTCTGGTCAACACCTGTGGCCAGCAGACATGCTGGCAGTAATGTGAAAATGTGATGAACTGGATCATGGGCGCAAAATCCTCAAGTGATTTCTTGGAGGCCTTCATGACAGGCTCGACCGACTGAGCGATCCAGGTCTATCTGATGAACAAGCAGTCGTAAAGAATAGCTCCGACATGAGGTGGCGCCACAGGAGGAGGTAGAGCGGTTGAGGAGCATTCTGGTCAAATTCCCAACGGGGGAGGACCAGGATGCGGCCCTCTTGGAGTCTGGGGAGCTGACGGATTGGCGCGAGAGGGTCATTGTGAAGTTCCGGATGCTGCGCAAGCGTGCACTGCGGCTCACCATGGAGGTGCCTGATCTGGCCGGAAAATCTGCTCTAGGCAGTAGTCACCGCATGAACAAGGGGAATATTGCGCAGTGAAGTTTGTTCCAGCCCTTGTGCTGAGGTGGTTCATTGAGCCGACATGAAAGGGAGTCAGCACCAGCATAAGAGATCATGATTGCTGATGAAGGGGCGCCATGAATGAGTGCAATTTACAGCATACCAGAACAACCTCCACAAGCACAGCCGAAGTCAACACGCTCATGCTCAGCATTACCCAACTGCCCACATCATCACTTATAAAGGTGTTGCCACTGATCAAGACAAATGTGTTGGTGGTGGCAGGCAGTGCAAGCGGCGCTGTGGGAGGCGCAGAGCGGGGGGCCTCGGGTGGTCGTGCCGAGTCCGGGCGCTTCCGAGGAACTGCAGGAGCCGAAATTTCTCAACGCCGAGGCCGTCGAGCAACTTGCCGCGGCAGCCGCCGCGCGACCGAAAGCCGGGGGGTTCTCCGGTGGCACGGCCATGATCGGCGGGGAGGCCCGGGGTGGTGCCGCGAATGTCAAAGGGGAAGATATAAAGAAGCTCGAGCCGGTGAAACCCGTAAAGGGAGCCAGCGATGCACTAAAAGATCCATTCATTATCCAAGTGGGCTCGCCGGCAGTTGATGAGCTCTGAGTTGAAGTACCCTCCCCCAACACCCCTTCAACTTGCAAACAGTGAGATTAAGTACTGATGATTTCCAGGCAAGTAGGACTTTGCACATGGTCTGATGATTTTGTAGTCAGTATGAGATTGTTGAATGGCAAGTTCTGAACTAGAGCCTTTCTGAAGTTCTATGGCTGTTTGCATGATTTGTCACTGGAATGTTGCATATGGGGTTGCACTTCTCGTGCTGCAGCTGGACTGCGGGCTGGACATGATTGTGGATGATGACATGGCAAGGAAGCGTTTCTACATCGCAACTATGCTTTGCACTGGTTTCTGCTGGACTCAGAAGTATGCAGATGTGTTCTGGTTGTCTGCAGCTCCATCCCAACTGCATCTATTTCAAGGTTGCACACTTTGGTGCAGTGCTGGCTGCTAGTCGGCCTTTGCTTATGGGCTGTGTCATTGACTGCCATCCAAACTTTGTTGTGGACAAACGCTCACAATCCCTGACGGCACTTGAAATGGTTGTGGTTGAATTCTTCAGCCATGATGGGTCCCAACATCAATGAAACAATTACCTGGTTTCCTGTGAGTGCAATTGCTAGCAGTGCACCGTGTTGAAAGAACTCCTGCCCTCAGCTTTCAAAAATTGTAGGTGTCTGCACCATGTAATTGCACAATAGCTAGGAGTACACTAGCATCAAGCTAGGAGTACACTGCAGCAACTTAATTAATTTATTAGTTATAATCACGGCATTGCCTGGCTCACGCGCATTCTCCACATGCGCCACAGGTGCATGGCCAGGGATCTTCAGTAGCCGTGTAAAATGAACCCCAGTACATACCAGACCATGGCAGACTCTGGCCCAGACCTTCATTGTCCGGTTCATCAAAGTCAAAGGTATCTGCAGGAACAGGAGTCATTGGCTTGCCCACTTTGCCCATTTCCACAGCAAACTCTGGCACCCCATGGCCAGTCAATACCCGATATACAAAACTTACTTCTTCCAAGCCTTTGGCAAGCGCATGTGCATCAGTGCACGCAATCAGAAGGTGGTCTGCGCAGATGTGAAGCACTGATAATCGTAGCTCTAGAGGCAAATGGATGCTGATGACAGTGCCACGCATGTACAGCGCTCTGAGATGGTGCAAGCTTGGCCCAGAGAATTCGACAGGCATGGTCAAGCTGCCAAGAGTGCACCTATCGACATCCCAGAAGAGATATGTGCAGCCAGACCAAGAAAGAAAAGGTGGCATCTCGGTGCGATCTACCCAATCCTTGAAGTTGAGAGTCTTAACTTGCCCACTCCTTGCACTGGTCTCCCAGTACAAGCTGCTAATCTCCGACTGCCCACCCTCTACATGCAGGGAACACCCAGGTGGCAAGTTCACATGACCTCCACGCACAATCATATTGGAAATGGCAACGTCTCGGAGGTGCGACAGTCCTGTAAGTTCAAGGGGACCACACTCAATGACGTCATCTAACCCATATCTGCCAGACAACATCAACTTCTGCAGCTGCCGCAGTTCACTAATGGCAAAAGCTGTTGCATCATCGTATTCGTCGTGGCATAGCATCAGGTGTACCAGGGCCTTCAGGGGAGGCACAGCCATGGACATCGACATGTCCAACGACATGCGGGTCAGTCTTCTTGGCTGAAGCATAAGATATGTAAGAAACACTATGAATGACGGGTCCATAACCCAACTGACTGAAATTCTTAAATGGAAATCTCTCAAGGAAGCAGGAGGTGCTGCTTCACTCTTCAACAGCCACAGTCCCACAGGGCCGTCACAAATGAGATACATACTCTCTGCGTTGCCCCAGTGCCTCTGCAGCCACTGCAGCGGTGGAAGTTCCCGCGTTGCCAGTCTCATGAACATAGGCTGGACAGCATACATGGTTTTGCAGGTGCCGCCTAAGCGCGCCCATTCTTCGAGGGACATGAATTGTGCCACGCGCTGCCACACATCAGAAGGAAGCTGCGGGCAGCTCCCTGATATTCCTGTCGGCATGCCTGCAGGAAAAGGGAGTATTATGTAAGATGTATCAGCTGTCAGCTTCTCACACGAAGAGTCTCAACGATTAGCGCTTCAACGTGAACAGAGGCGGTTGTCGCAGCACTTCAAGTAGCTTGATCTACCCGATGTTGCAGTGGCAGTCTGCACGCACAAGTCCAAGAGAGAGATCCCTTGCAACAAAATCCTGTGAAGAATGCCGAAAAGCTGGCTTTGCGTCTGCCTTTTGTAAAGAAGGACAAAGTCATAACTTTCTACTCCAGCCCTACATTCTTTTGGCAACGTGCGTGCCTTCAAGGCTTGCCATCGCCCAACACCCCCAAAGTTATTCAACCCTGCACATGCATGCATGAACCCTCCAACCCTCGCTGATACTTCCGACATGCTGGCACCAGGCTGAAACGGAACCAAGGCCAAGCTTGAAATAGCACAAGTTTCAAAGCTTCAAACATCAGGGACTAATTATCAGAAGCTTTTGGCCTGTATGATGAACAAGTTATTTATAGACTTGACAGTTTACCAGGGTTAAGACACTGATCTGAGCGGGTTTTCTGCAGACATCTGGCAGAGCGTGGCGTTTTCCTGTATTATTTAGATGTTGAAATGCGTCCAATGCCAGATGCAGGTGGCTTCGCCCGCTTTTGTGCGTAAGAGTAACCCTTCGAACATGTCTAGCTACGTTATATGAACCGGAAATAATTCTCTATGCCATGCCTGTGGCGATCTGTAACAAGCCATGGATCAAATTGGTCCATTGTCTATCTCAGTTTCGTAATATAGATAGACGACTCAGAAGGAGAGGGTTCAATACCTTCAACTTCCGGGGGAAACCAACGTCCCAGCAAACTGACATCTTGGGAGCAACCCGTGAATATGCAGTCGTGCATTTCGAGCACTACTGCATCAGAAGGCAGCATATCATGCGTCTGAGGACATGCCACAAGCCGCGAGGAGCCTCATGGCATGTCTGGAAGCACCTTACACCGTGACTGTGCTTGATGATCATCTTGCACCTCACATTCAGCAAACCAGTCTGTAAGTCTCAATGCTGCTTTGCTCTTGTTGGACTGCAGGAGTCAATCTTTGTGTCATGTTAATGCCTTGCTGAAATACTCATCCTGGACGCACAAACGCACGAAATTTTCTACCTTGCAGCAGAGAGCAGTGGTTTTGAAGACATCTTGGATCATCCTGCAGAGCACTCCTTGTAAGATCTTGGGGCACCCATCTGGGGGACTTCTGCAGAGCTAACTGGCTGAACGTGGGTCTGGATGTGCAGTGAATGAAGTGATGCGAAAGAGACCCCTGCTGAGGGGGGGACGGCTCGGGGGCAGGAGCCAGGCTCGGCGGTGGGCAGACTGTCGGCACAAGAGGTCAACATGGCATGCCAGCATGACCCTGGCAGGGGCCACCCCCACTACTCTGCAAGTTCTTCATTCCCGGCGTGTCAGAGACTGCAAAGGAGCTTGGGCTCCCCACCTGCAGGGATGTAAGCCTCCCTTGACTGCTTTTTAGCAGGAATGTCCTGCTAGTGTGCTGCTGTGCTGTGACCTGCCGAAATTGGCGCTATATCCCTCCATTTGGCGCTTGATCGGAAATCGAGGACCTTTTTCACACCTTATTGGCTTTGTTTGGATGGGAGCGGCTGGCGACTGACCCAGACATGGCCAATGTGCTGCCCAATCCGGGCAAGGTGGAGCTGAGGCCGACGTCCCCGAGCCACCCCGAGCTATCCAGACCATGACTATATATATCTAGCTAGATATATATCTACCCCTACTGAGTAGGGTCTACTCCATCCCGCCGCACTACCACAGCCACAATACCGGCCTGGCACACCAAGACATTGGAATGGGTTCTTGTGGAGACTGAACTGCTGAGTGAATAATATTGTCATCTGTTCATTTCATGCTTGATTTATTTAGGGTTGCGAGATATAGCGATTTTAGCGGGTTTTAGATCTTTGGACGTGATATAGGACAGGACATGTGTCTGTCTTCACTAAGCTTTATGTAACGCATTGTCTCAAGACCGGACCAGCGCTGGTCTTTATCGGCTGCAATACATGTACCTGACCGACTGGCAGACCCATGCCTGGGGACTTGCCTCATGCTCATGCTGTGCAACTGTGCAAGCTCAGCTCAAATCGGGTCATACGGCAGCCTGAGTGTCGCATACGCAACTTCACTGTGGTTATTATATAACTTATGCTTGAAGCATGTAGTTGTTGACAACCTTACAAGGCTTCCATCCACTCTGCTGCAGCTGAAACTTCTACGGATTGCGCATCACGTCTTCACTTTCCTTAAGGCATTTGTCACATGCGCCACAGGTGCATGACCAAGGACTCTCAGCGATGTAGAATGAACCCCAGTACATACCAGACCATGGCAGACTCTCATCCTCACCTTCGTTATCTGATTCACTGTCTTGGAAGGCATCTGCAGGAACAGGAGTCATTTGCTTGCCCATTTTGGCCATTTCCACAGCAATCTCTGGCACCCCATGGCCCGTCAAAATACGATACACAAAGCTTAATTCCCTCAGGCCTTGTGCAAGCGCATGCACATCGGTGCAGGAAATCATGAGATCGGCTGCCGAAATGTGAAGCACTACCAAACGTAGCTCTAGAGGCAAATGGATGCTAACAACAGTGCCATTCATGTACAGCTCTTTGAGACGGTGGAAGCTTGGCCCAGAGAACTCGACGGGCATGGTCAGCCTGCCGAGATTGTAACCATCAAGATCCCAAAAGAGATATGTGCAATCAGACCAAGAAATAAAAGGTGGCACCTCTGTGCGATCAACCCAATCCCTGAAGTTGAGAGTCTCAACTTGCCCATTCCTCGCACTGGTCTCCCAGTACAAGCTGCTGATCTCCAGCTGATCGCCATTCACATGCAAGGAACACCCCGATGGCAAGTTTACTTGACCTCCTCGCACAATCATGTGTTTAATGGCAACATGTCGGAGCCGCGACAGTCCTGTCAATTCAAGCGGAGCACACTCGATTACATCCGCTGCCCCATATCTGCCCGTCAGTATCAAGGTCTGCAGCTGCCGCAACTCACCAATGGCAGAACTTGCTGCATCATCATAAAACTCGTGATATAGCATCAAGTGTTTCAGGGCCTTGAGGGGAGGCAGAGCCGTGGACACTGGCATGTCCAACGAGATGCGGGTCAGCCTCGGTGGCTGCAGCAAAGTAACTGTGAGAAATACAATGCAAGACGGGTCAAGGAACCGACAATCTCCTCTGACACTGAAATCAAATCGGACTAGGGAAGCAAGAGGTGCTGCTTCACTTCCCAACAGCCAGGGTCCCACAGGGTTGAAGACAAGGAGCCAGATCCACTCTGCATTGCCCCAGTGCCTCTGCAGCCAGTGTAGCGGTGGGACTCCTTGCGTGCCATGCGTACGTGCTTAGGCTGAACAGAATGCATGGCTCTGCACGTGCCGCACACGCGTGCCCAATCCTGGAGGCACATGAAGTGTGCCACGCGCTCCCACACTTCAACTGGAAGCTGCAGGCAGCGCCCTGACTGTTTTGTCGACATGCCTACAAGAAAAAGCCAGCCGTTTGATCAGCCAGCCGTTTGGTCGTTTGACAGCCAGAAAAGTAGGCTGTCAAACGAACCAGTTTCTCAGATATTATAACCAACCAACAATGCTTCGACGTGAACAAAGGCGGTTGTCACAGCTATTCAAAGGCTTGATCTACCTGATGTTGTGTTGCAGTCTGAACGCACAACTCCAAGAAAGATATCCCTTGCAAGCAGATCCTCTGCAAGAGTTCAAGGGCCAAAAAATGCCTTGTCTGCCTTCTGAACAGTGGGACAGAAGATTATCCATTAGTATTTCGAAAAAGTGCTTCTCTTCTTCTTGTGAGATCACATCCACTCGTTCACATCGAGGGCTCCCCAAAGTTTTGTAACCCTAGCTAGGGCATTCGCTAACTCTTCCGACATGCTGGCACACGACGAAACGGAACCCAGGCCAAGCTCGGATTTACACAAAGGTTTTACAGCTTTAAAAATCAGAGATGAATCATTCAACGCTTTTGACCCGTTTAATCAACAAAATATTTGGCAGGATCGATAAGTAAGACTCGGAGGAGACTGATCTGAACCGGTTTCTGCAAACGTCTGGCAGGGCGGGGCGTTTCCTGGATCGTTAAATATGCTTTGGATGCGCACAATGACAGATGCATGTTGCTTCGCCCGCTTTTGTGCGTAATTGTAAATCTTCGAACTTGTCTACTTACGTCGGATGAACCGGGTATTTTTGTTTGGCACCATGCCTGTGGCGGTTTCTAACAAGCCACGATGGGTATAACTGGTTTTCATATCTCAATTTTTTAGATTAGATGGACGACTTGAGAGGAGGGGGTTCAGAACCTTCGACTTCCGGGGAATACCAACGTCCCAGCAAACGAACAAATTGGGAACAATCACTGACCCATGACTCTGCAGTCGCGCAAAGGAAGTACTACTGCACTGGAAGGCACCACAGCGTGCATCTGATGAGATGCCAGAAGCTGCAAGGAGCCTCATGGCGTCTGTGGAAGCACATCACAGTGTGCTTGCTGATCAGCTTGCACCTCACATTCAGCAAACCAGTCTGTAAGTGCCCACTTGCTCTTGGTGTTGTTTGTCTGCAGGCGTCAATTCTACTGTCATGTACTGCCTTGCCAAGAAATCTCGATGGGCACATGCAAGAAGCTTTCTACCTGCAGCAGATAGTGGTTTGTAGTCCATTTGTGGTTCAATCTGCAGCGTTCCTTGTAAGGCATTACAAAACACGACGCTTTCTTTTGGGGAGTCTGGAGCGCTGGCTGGCTGAACACACGTGTGGCTGTGCAGTGAACGACCTGATGCGAAAGAGCCCCCTGCTGAGGGGGGACGGCTTGGGGGCAGGAGCCAGGCTAGGCGGTGGCAGGCTGTCGGCAGAAGAGGCCAACATGGCGTGCCAGCATGACCCTGGCAGGGGCCCCCCAACACCCTGCAAGTTCTTCATCCTGGACGTGTCAGAGATCGCAAAGGAGCTCGGGCTGCCCACTTGCACCGATGTAAGCATACCCTGACTGCTTCTTAGCAGGGGGCCCAGCAGCTGTCCTGCTACTGTGCTGCCTTTTCATTGCTCTGAAATGCATGCTGGGCCATGCTGCCATTCTCTTGACCTCAGAGAGCATGTTTTTTTTAACCTGTATACTCTGTACTGTACAATTACACTGCCAGCCTTACTTTCGAGCTGTGCCTGCATTTCTCGGAGTCGACTGATGTCTCTATGAGCAGCAAGATGGACAAGCTTGGCGCTTGCACAAGACCGGAGGTCGTTGGCGCACTGACCTCCTATCAACTTCTGGTTGTGCACAGAGGGCAGACTTTTGTCTGCATCCGCTCGGGACGATGAGTTTTCATGACCATGTTGGCAATGCCTGAACAGGAGCGGCTGGCGACTGACCCAGAGACAGGCATGGTGCTGCCCAACCCAGGCAAGGTGGCACCCGAGGCCCAAATCCCCGAGCCGCCTCCAGACCATGAGTGGATCTACCCCTACTCCGTCGCGCCGCACTACCACAGCCAGAATGCCGGCCCCTGGTGGGTGCCACTGGAAGGCAGTAATTGAGTGCGCATGTGCTGTCCCGGTGAATGACAGCAAAATCTCTTTTGCTGATTGTCCGGGTTGTCCTCTTCTGACTGATGTGGCACGTGGTTAAAATGCATGTCGTGTGCTGCATGTGTTTGGTCACAAGCTTCTTTCTACTACTTCTCACTGATGAGTACCCCCGCATGCATGCATGCTTTTTCTTAAACCGGACATCTTGAGCTTCCGCTGGTCACCTGTGGAGCAGTGGGTCCTGTGGCACGCTCGTTGATGTGCAGAGGGCATACTGAAAATTCCACGATGGTTTTCATCGCGTGCAGGTATGTATACCATGCGCTGCGCAACAGCAAGCACGCCGTGACAACCATTGATGAGGCGGACGTGGTGTATGTGTACGACTACTGCTACTTGATGTGGATTCTGTCGGACCACCATGCGCGAGAGCATTGGTGGCTTCGTGACAATTACACCCCGGACCGCAAGACAGGCTCCCACTTGCTGGCCGCCTACCGGTGCGCCTTTCAAGTCTTTAATAAAGAATGCCTACCTTCCCTCAGTCCTCAGATGCGGGTTGCTGAATGCGACTGAACGATGGGAAATTGTACTGAAATCAGTGATAGTGCTCCTCCCAAAGACCTGCAAGAAAATTATCACATGCATCATGCTGCGCCAAGCTTTCGAGCCTTTTTTGGCACATGCAATTGGGTCAATCCAATTGTTTACCAGGGTTAGCGTTGGGGAAAGTTCTTCAATTGAAAATGATGTGTGACTTCTGTGCTTCCCTCGGCAACTGTCATAAGGAGGCAACACTATACTGAACTCACATCTATCGTGAAGACATGGGTTTGCACTGGAAATGAGAGAGGAGATGTCAGAGGTAATGTTAATGTACATCATGTGGTAATCATTTCCAGGGCAATCATGGAGCTGCCGCGGTGGCAGCGCAGTGGCGGTCGCGACTTTGTGTTCTACCATCCGCACTCCGGTTTTGAGTGGGACAACCTGGAGACCACCAACAAGTACCAGGAGATGCTGTGCCACGACTTCCAGGTGTGTTCCACAACACAAAGATGTCGAATTTTACCCATGCATGACTACTTAGGAAATTTCCCGTACTCACTGTGCTTGCGAGAGGTGATGCGCTGGTAGGAGCTGTTTTGTCTGGTGCTGATTTACCCCCACAATGTGTCTGGTGCGGCGTCAGCCTTCTACTTCACACACAGCATCAAGGCCGACATTCTCCCATTGAACCCCTTTTGTCACCCCTTCTATTGTTCAATCTTGTGCCATGAGTTCAGCTTACTGTATCTCCCAGCTCCTTCACTCTCCACCTTTAACAATTTACCACATCACACTTTCTGCCCCTCAAATTTCTTGGCGGAGCTTGCAAGCCTGATATGTTTTGAATATTTCTCTTATTTAATTCATTCCATTTTAGGTTGCGGTTCATGTTCAGGTTTTAGGTTCAACTTATATCCATCGTAAACTCTTGGCTGATGTTCTGGGGGTGTCATGTGCAGTGGGCGACGTTCATAGTGATAGAGCAGATGCAGCGGTGGCGCTGCCCAAGCTACAACCCCCGCACAACCATCGTGGCCCCTTACAGCTCTACTGAGGTCATCAATGCCATCCCCGACGCGGACAAAGAGCTGCTGCTCTTCTTCAGGTGTGTGCCGCCATTTAATTAGAGCTGACAATTGGCATAGCCCGGCATGTTGGTTGAACTGTTGCGGTGGTTAAACTCTGCAAAGCTCGATCCCTGGACTAGTCTGGGAAGAGCTGTAACTCCACATATGTGCCGACTGTCTGAAGTGTCTCATAGGAATCATGGTTTTGGGTTCCATCTGCCTTAGTATGCCAGTATCTCCATGATGCCTTGGCGCCAATCATGCTTGCTCCTTCCTGCAGAGGCCTCTCAAACTGCCCATTTCACAGGATCAAATGTTTTGAAGGGTGTGGTTCTGCGCGGTTAATTTTGGATCAACCCTAAAACCCTAAACAAAACCCTAATCCCTCTGGCAGGGGGGACTGCGAGCCGCCGGTGCCGGAGGTGGTGGGCAAGTACATGCGCGCCAAGGTCATCGCCAGCCTCAAGGCGGTGGCGGCAAAGGAGAAGGAGGACGCGGCAGCGGAGGATGAGGACTACGAAGAGGGCGTCGCGGATGACCTCAGCGTCTGCTGCCATGGCCGCGCGGCCGCGCCCGAGGTGAGTTTGGGTTACTGCTTTGTTTGCTCTTTATTTCTCCTGATCCAAGGAGGGTTAGTAGATCCAGTCCCCTGTGGAAAATACCATCTGCCACAGCTGATGACAGGGATCTTGCGAGGACCCTGTGGAGTATTGATGACAATCAAGCAGTAGACAGAGAGTTCCAATATCTCCATGGCATCTCACACCTTCACACAGGTAGATCTTGGAGTGATTTGCTGCAGGAGGACGGACACTTTGATTGAGTCACATTGTTGGTTCCACTGGGTTGACAGCAGAAGGGTAATGTTCCTGTGCAGCAGGGACCATAAGTTCTGGATAAATTCAGCCACCAAAATCCTGTCAGATCAGCAGGAAACTATGTAAATGCAATCTTAAGAGCTTCTTGTCCGCAACCTACCTGACGGGAACCTTCTTGAGTGGGATTGTGTGCATGACAGGTGGCATGCTCGGAGAGGGACTTTGAACTGAACGAGTTGAAGGTGCAGCCGCACCGGCCGATGCTGGAGGCCATGGCGACCAGCGTCTTCTGCCTGATTCTGCCGGGCAACAGCCAGTCCAGCCAGCGCCTCACAGAGGCCTTCCTGACCGGCTGCATACCTGTCTTCCTTGGGCCCCCCTGGCACACCCTGCCGTTTGCAACCGAGGTAAGACCCCCTGAAAACATCAACACTGACCTTCAAGGCCGTTCTTCAACCAGCAACCCCAAGGTGAATAGTTGGGATCTCACCTGTTGTCACCTCGACTCCCAATGTCTCAAAGTTCTCGGGATGGCCTGGAGTCTTGCTTCCCCTCTTCCTGAACCTTTCATGGAGCGATAAAGCACTTTTTGAATATCACATGTCCGATTTATCCTGCTGCATGGGAGATCCTTGTCCAACACTTCAGTCAGTATACTTGTGGGAGGCTAGGCGGGCACAGGGCAACATTGTCTGGGATCAGTCACTGTGTTTCATCAGGCTGTGTCTTCAGTTCTGCAAAAGACCACATTCGACTGGTTCTGTGCATGTGATGCAGGTGGACTATGCAGCAGCGGGGATTTTCTTGAACATCACTGGCGGGAAAGAAGGGGGGTCGGCGCCGTGGTGGGAACAACCTGGGCTCCAGATGGCCCCAGGCCTGGAAGCTATGAGCCAGGTGAGGCAGGCTTTCTTCACCATAGCATGCTCTTCAAAATTTTTGAATGAGGGGCCCCCCTCTATATGTAGGCTATGACGTCAATTACAGCTTGTTCACAAGCAAGATGTCGAATCAAGTGCTCCTGGGGCTGTTTGATTTGCACGGAAGGGTTGCTAATGGACATGCATGCAGATTTGATGATGTTTGGAAGTCATGATGTCTGATCGGGGCTGTGCTGTTTTCTTTCTTGTTTTATAGGGTTTAAATGAAGCTTAAACTTTAAAATCCAAAAACATAATAAAATTCGCCATATGCAGATAGAGGAGCGGTTCAGCCCTGCATGGTGGTTTGCTGATGTGGCCAACGAGGCCATTGGCAGCATGCAGCATCTGGAAAGCATACTGCCGCTGCTGAGACAGGTGATCACCTTACCATATGCCTTGCAGTCAGTCAGACATTCTGCATTTCTCGAATGCCGCCACTTTGCTTTCAAGGTAGCACATGAACTTGCAACAGTCGGGTGTGCTCATAGAACAGCTCATGTAGTGCCTCAGAAAAACTGAACGAGAGCGGTCTCTTGGAAGCTCGTAATGTGTTCGGTGTGCAACTCAACATTTTCATGCACAACCTGGGGCATGTACAGTCATTAGAGAACTGCGGTGGAGGGCTGCAATTCATGAATGAGACTGTGGTTAAGACACAGTTGATCAGACTGTGTGTGGGTGTGAGCTGCAGATGGATGAGGAGGTTGTGCTGGCAAAGATGGAGGCCGTGAAGCGCTACCGCTCGATGTTCATCTTCGCAACGCAGCCGCAGCACCCGCCGTCGGCTTCTGACATTGCCATTGAGCTCATGTGCACCTACGCCAAATATGGCATGCGTGACTGACACTGCAGCCGAGGCTGCTGTCCGGTGTCCGTGTCTTTCTGACTTGCTTGTGCAAATGCAGAATTCTTCGAAGCATGCAATGACACATGTGTACAGGAGGAATGCTGTTGTTTTGATGATGTCAAGATGTATACAGTATATCATCTTCTTTGAAAGTGACACTAGCCAAGAACAAGTGTTTTCTATTAATTGTACTGAAGGTGAGAGCATTTGTTGCACTAAAACGAGTGTTGAATATTTTGACCAAGACTGCAAATTCATGCAGGCATTGTCGGCAGATTCCATTTATTGCAGTGGACTACATATGATCATGAGCTATTGTTTCAATTTATTTGACGGTGCTTCAGCAAATCTCCTAGCAGACTCGTACTCCATACATTTCTGTCGCTCTCCCCTCGTCTCCGAGAGTCACTCTCCCCTCGTCCCCTGAGTCAGTACCTGAACACTCGAAAGACCAGTCTCTGTCCTGCCAGACCTGCTGCTTCCTCAGTGACATTCCAGCACCCAGTATTGCCTCATATTGGCAGAAGAGGCAGCTGGTGGAAGAAATCCACGAGCTGCTTTGAGCCCAAGGCACAATGTGCTCCACAGTCTTACTGAAGCACCATTTTGGGTGGTGTGTGGGGTTCTGCCCCTTGTCTTGCAGCAAACAGCGCCCCCTGCACTCACTTCACCTGACTGCAGATTGGCACAACATCAGTGACCCGGCAGAGTAAGCAGAACCACCGCCTTTCAATTATCCAGTCAGCTAGGCGCCAAATCAGGCGGCCAGGCCGAGCACAGCGCGGTGGCGGTGGTCGGCTTCGCGCGTCTCGACATGCGCGAAACCGGCTGCGCGCATGGCCGCCTCCACGTCCATCGCGTAGTACAGATCGCTCCAGGGCTCCGTCGACTTCATCAGCGTGAACAGCGCTGGCGGCAGATTCTGTATCGTCTTCGACCTGCGCAAAAATTATTTCTCAACACCCTGCGTTATAACCCCCAAAAAGGGTGTTGCCTATCCTAATCCACCAATGCATTCTGGAAGGGCCCTTTACCCTAACCCTAAACCCTGAGCCTACCACCCAAAACTGAGGTGTTTGAGAAATATTTTCGGGGTTCGACCTGCGCCCGCCACCAAGAGAGCGCTTGTTGCTTGGCGCGCACGCTCTTGCGTATGGGACCAAACTGGGCAGGTCTGAAGAAGCGGGTTGATGACAACTTCTCTCGCCAATTGTCCAGGTAAGCATGTGGATCAAGATTTGCTTATATCCTAGACCATAGTTCAGAGTCCCCTGAGTCACTCCTCTTGCAGCACCACGTGACTTTCGCCAGCAACTCGGTTGCTCAGTGCTTTACCGTGCAATCAATAGTAGTGGTTGAGACAGCAATATGTATGGGCTCACCCCGAAGTTAACTTTTGATGAGGGGTGCTCAGTGTCTTTTCTGTGCCATGCCAC
The DNA here is from genome assembly GCA_020887355.1 of Coccomyxa sp. Obi. Lineage (NCBI taxonomy): Eukaryota > Viridiplantae > Chlorophyta > Trebouxiophyceae > Coccomyxaceae > Coccomyxa > Coccomyxa sp. Obi. The sequence continues at coordinate 2,336,473 of AP024993.1, read as the reverse complement.
CGGTCAAGAGCACATACATCTGGGCTCACAGGGGGTTGTTGTCAGAATAAGGCTGTCTTGTGTTTTCGTGTGCAATGGTATGGGTAGAAAAGTTGAATCACCTCGGATTGTTGTCTGCCAGCATCAGAACGCCGCCGGGCCGCAGCAGCCGCCGCGCCTCGGCGATGAGCGCGCTGATGGCGGCCGGCGGGCACTCGTGGATGACAAACGATGCCGTAACCAGGTCGAACGACTCGCTCGGCAGCCGCGTGTCCTCCATGTCTGCGTGCATGTAGCGGATGCGCCTGCTTTGTCTGCTGCTCTGTGCCTCTCTCAACCTGTGGCGTACACCCCAGGTGTTGATTCTACCTCCTGTCTAAGCCAGCGAGAGAACTGCAAGAAAATGTGAGGAACAACCTTTGTGTGATCACAGCTCGACAATCTTGAGCCGGTCATCCCCAAAAGGCAGTGTGTCTCTGCGATGATGCCTTGCATGATGATGTGGTCAACCTTGAGATCCGGAGCGTTGATCAGCAGAAGACATCGCGGGACTGAAGATGCGTCTCCTCTGAAAGGAGCATTGCATGCGGGCGCAGAGCCTTCAGCAGTGAAATGCGCACCGTTCCCGATACTCAGCAACAGCCAGGAAGTGCGGCGAGAGGTCCAGTCCTGTGATCTGAGCGTCAGGGAACGCCTCTGCCAGTGTGCGGGTGCTCAGCCCGGCAGAGCATCCAATGTCGAGCGCATCATGCACCCCCCGAGCCCCTCGTTGCTGTGCAAAGTCCTGCAGTGGATGAAAACACATCGCATTACTTTTTGCGCGTACTCAGCCTCTTCTGTCAACTCAGGCAGACAAACAACAGGATCTTTGGCATGATGTTCAATTGCTACCTCATCCGAAAAGAGTCCAGATCAATTTGAGGCCACATGGGAATGACATTTTAGAAACTCTCAATGCCAGCCAGTGCTGCAGGCATGGAGTTCAGCAGATGTGCCTAGAAGATTAGCATCTCACAGGTTGGGTATCTTAGCGTATTACTTGAGCAGTGACTGTACCTGGATGGCAGCATGGATATTGCCTCGCAGGCGTGCATGTGCCTGTTCAGGCGACAGGCTCTGGCCAGGAAAGGTGCGCAGCGCCATCGAGTATGTTGCCGACTCCACCTCGAAGGCCGCCAGCCAATTCAGGTTGCCCTCATCATATGCATGAAACTCTTGCAAGTAGTAGTCCGGGTAATCCAGGTTCTTGTCCTCCATCTCCTCCCTGATGCTGAATATCTGCGCGCCCATTTGCCAACGCCTCAGCACATGCGGATACTGGCCAAGAGCTTGCTCTGCCTTTTGCCCTGAAACTGTCAGGAAAAGGGATAAACACATCTTATGAGTACTCAAAAGGGTTCATGGCTGTTTCAGGGTGAAGAGCTGGCTGCAGCAGTTTTCCACCCAATGAAACAAAGGAGCAGCAGCACCTCTGGAGTGTTTCGGAGCTCTTGCACTGTGCCATCCCAGGGGATGCCATTGCGCTCCGCTGTGCTCTTCAGCACCTGCTTTGCGGCCACCTTCATCACCGCAAAGAGGGGCTTGATGCCGATCGCAGTGTTCACCACCCTGGAAAGCAAGGCGTCGCCTGCAGTGGCATCAAGTGCCCCGTTCACACGCTGCTTCCCTTTTGTATACTGGTATGTTCAGACATAGATAGAAGTTTCAACCCAGAAGCACTTAAAGGCGATACCTGTCCAGTCTGGTTTGTCTTTGTCCGATCGTCCACTAGTGCTGGTGCTCTCTTCAACTGCTTGCGACGCTGCTCTCACCGAAAGACGCTTCCTTTCCACGACAATTTGACATTTGACGCTGCTTTTTGATGTATAACTACGACAAAGGTGCTCCCCAGCAAACACGCTGGAACCGTGGAGCGGTGCTGCCATGTTGCAGACGCCTTGCTGCGATCTCAAAAACTCTGATATATTCAGTTTCTCTAAAAATGTATTTAGAATGACAATGGTATCCCGAGAGAGTATGGATAGACAAAGGAGCGGTCTCGACATTAGATATGCTGATCTGCCAGCTGGCAGCCACGTGGATTATCCACGTGGATCCAAATTGGACTCCTTCATTCTACTGCTGCATCCACGCAATGATCTTGGAACAACATCAATCTGTGTAAAGGAACCCAGGTGGAGTATGACACACTGGCCAAAGCGCTCCTGCAAGCACTAAAGCGCAGCTTGCCAGGCTGTGAAGCAGCCAATCCGGTTCAACCATGAGTGTTCTTGTACTACTGCATGTATGGATGTCATGCTGGATGCTGACTCTGACGATCAGAGTCAGACATCTGGTGGCTTGAAAAGGTGTAATCGACTACTGACTGACTGCGCAGTGGAAGAATGCATGGCCATGAGTGCACTGGCATCTGAGACATTCCTTTTACAGTTGCAACCCTTGTTCTGCGTACGTCAGAAACTTCAAACTTCACAGCAAACTCAAATTTGAACAGGCTGTCGACAGGCTGATAACGTCATGCATCATCAACTGAAGCCCACGAATATTGTGGCATCCAGTTCTGCATCCCTCACACAAATACAAACACACACACACACACACACACAGGGCAAAATTGTGACCTGCGCTAAACCAGGACATTCTGCAAATGAACACACGCACACCTCCAGCACACGCTCACACAAGAACACCAAATGCAGCCTGCAACTCCGCCCTGTGATCGGCAGAGAGCACTTCTGCCAACACAGGATGCAGCTGGGCCGCTGGCAGAGCCACAGCTTCCGAGAGCGGTAACCACTTGACTTCCAAGTGTTCATCATTCGCCACTGGCTGGAAGCCCACTGAAGCCCCGCTTGCCACTGTTGCTAAAAACACTGTGTGCAGCTTCAAGCCATGCTTCCCCTTCCTGCAGTTGCAAGCCCCATCAACAATGTGATGATTGCAAAAATTTTGTAGCATGACAGCATGCCTTTATGAAACTACAGCCCCATCAATGATGGTGCTAGTGCAGTTGAACTGCCAACTTATCTCGGACCGAAGACCAGCACGTCCTAATCTTTTTCTGCCGGCAACTCCAGACCTTGTCAAGATTGCGTTTATGTCAAATCTTTTTTCTCCCAGTGCAGGGTTGAACAGCTCAAGCTCTCTGCGCACTCTCTAAAGTTGGCCATACCACACAGTCAAACCGAGACGATGCGTCTCGAGAAAAGGATCTCAGCAGTGCAATTTCAGCTGTGCTGTCAAGGTGCACAATGCAGATTTGAACACAGCATGCGGGGGGAAGAGTGCCATATTGAAGTGGCGTCTTCCATTTGATCCAGACGAGCTCCAACAGCAATGGCTTCAATAGACCGTTTCGTTTAGGGTGCAATGAGGGGCTGGCCCTTGACAGAAAAGAGCGCTGCTTCTTCTGCTCTCAAGCCATTACGAGGGGGGCCCGCACCGCTTGATGAGTATCTGGCCCTTGACCTCGTGGGCGGGGACGCCTCCGACCTCCTCCTTGGCTTCGCGCTCGGCCGTGGCCAGGTCATCGCGGTCCTTGCTGTCAGCGCTGCCACCTGGCAAGCCCCACTTGCCTGCCCCATGCTTACCCACCTTCCTCATGAGCATCACCTTGTCCCCGTCCCTGTGCCACAATTTGACGGCATTCTGACCAGGTCCTCTCCATTGCATTCAAATAAGGCAGTCGCCCTCCCACCCAGGGCATTACAGTGGAGGAACGCTATAGCTCTTGCTCAAAGAATGCGCCCTACATTTGATCCTGTGTCGTTCTCATATCGCATTTGAAGTCACTGTTAAATTCATGCTGTGAAAGTTTTAAGAGCAAAATGCAGGACGCACGCGAGCATCAGGCCGGCCCCTCGCTTGTCCACCTTTTCGTCCCCTGTCAGGTCAACCGCGCCGAGGGGTTTGAGGGCTGCGCCTCCCGCTGTGCTGTTGGACGCCGGCATCACGCTGGACGGCAGCGCAGCGACCAGCTGCCTCTGCGTCCCCGGGTCATCCAGAAGCGCCGCCTGCGCCACACACATCACCCGCATCAATATATTGTGCTTGCCTGCCTGACTAGTAAATGAGAGGCTGTCAATTGTCAATATTGTCTGTTATCAGTCCACCAAGTCTGACTGCTGCCCAGGGGTTCTGTAGATGGTAAATCACAATGGCAATTAGAGATCATCTAGGTGTGAAGTTACAAGGAGGTGCAGAATCGTGACAGTGCTGAGTAGGATCTTGCTGCTAAGAGTAATGGCGCCTGTCAGCAGAGATGGGGTATGTGTTGGAGTGGGGTCGCACCACAACAGGGTGCAGCTGGCTCCTGGCCGGCAGAGCAGCAAGGGGCCACCATCGCGCCTCCCGGTGCTCATCGTTGAGCTGCGGCTTGTAGGCGGCCTTCACAGCCGCTGTCACCTCGCACACAAACACTGTGTACGCCTTCTGCTTCTTCTTGCCCCGTCTGGATGCCACAACATTGCGCATCACAGTCAACACCCTTTTTTGTCTCTTGAGTGCATAACCCTTGCAGGCATGCTGAACATCAGAATACGCCAGGCTGAAGCATGCAATGCAGAGAAGAGCGCTAATGATGCATGTCTGAAAGCGTTGCATTGTGTAAGAGAGCAAGGTAAGATCATGCGATATGTGGGCCGGGCGTGGAGAGTCTCACAGAGTCAGGATCTGCCCGGTGATGTTGCAGGTTGGGACATCACCCATCTCCTCTGTTGCCTCGCGCATGGCAGTCGCCTGCAGGTGTGCATCTCCGGCCTCCACGTTACCCCCTGGCAGCCCCCATGTGTTATCGTTGTGCTTGCTGTTCCTCCTGAGCAGCAGCACCTGATCCCCAGACCTGCACAAAGAAATCTGCTCTCAGTCGACAAGCAAGTTCTGTAAGTTGATCAGTTGGGGAGTCAACAGCTTTTGCTTGCTTAACAATGAGACAGGAAGTGGAATCGTACACAATGAAAAGCCCTGCCCCACGCTTCTCCACACCGGCGTCCATGTCCATCGACTTGTTGTGGAGCAGGAACACCACTAGCACGATGCAAGCGATGGCGCCAATGACAACAGCTGCTGCGCAAGCTAGCGATCTTGTGAACCCTGTCCTCGCTTGCGGTTGCTCGTATCCTCCCTCTAGATCTGCTGCCTATGCCAAGCCAAACAGTGCCTCATCAGACCTTGTGTATCGGTACGTGAAGGGAGCTTGCACATTTATATTTCCTGAGAAACAAAGCAAGTTACGTTCTTCTTTTATGATTTGGCAGTGAGCTCATTCTAGAAGAAGGTGATGTTGGGGAATTTACAGTTATCAGTTCGTCTTCTCCATCGGGTCCGATATCGTTTTTCTCTGTCTCCAAGCTTGCATAAACAACCCCTTTTGACATCCTCTTTGCACAATTGCTGCTCATGAACCAGTCAAACTACGCGAGGGTTGAAAGATGAGCGCATCTTTCTGCCACCCAGAACCTCGGGAAACACACCGCAGAGACACCGCAGTGTCGAGATCAAAGTTCGAGGCTCAAAGTGAGGAATAGATCGTTTTTCTGCTTCTGGACAAGTAGGAAATGAGCGAAAGTTTGTGTGCCAGCCTGGCAGGGTTAGGTTCACTCTCCAGAAGGTGAATCTACCAGCATTGTGTGAAATCCTGTCCACGAGTGGGAATCACGAAAAAGAGTCACACAGGTACACCATGCATTTTTACAGAGGCCGTGGCATCTTGCACATGTGTGCTGTGGCACTGCTAGCTGATCGGTGGTACCAGTACTGGTGTACCGGAGCTCCACTCGAGTTACACAGGCACTGCCGCAGTACTGGCAGTACTGCAGTGTGCCTTTGTGGACCATATCTTGGATAAGACGACTGCACTACACACTAAACTCTATACCTGCTCCTAACAACTGGCACTCCCACACATCAGCTTCACAGCCTAACCATATCTCTGTAACAATTTTGCCTGTCCAACTATAGCAGCTTTAGCTACTAGCTGCCGTACGGTCACCGGTACTACGGTAGTATGACTCTACAGTCTAAATAGTTCAAGTCATCAGGCTAGCTTTGCACCATTCAAACAATTCTCGGCTAAACAGAAGGGATGATGGGTGCAGCATAGCACCCATCATTTCAAAAAACCGTCAATAAAATATTAATAGCCTCAGTGTACAAGAACAGCTGCATACCAAGAATCAGAATAACCGCACCTGCACTAACAGAATGTCCAACCCAATGAATTGTGTCAGTCTTCAAACAATGGTGAACAGCAGTTGAGCACTGCAACACTCTAGAGCACCCAATATCTAGAGCTGAGGTCAACAGCTTGAGTTCCCACCAACCATTGCTGGCCAACGCATCTCGAAAGAGCCAACCTGAGCATCGACTGCATCAACTGAGCCTCATCCATGTGCAGACCTGTCCTACAGATGTGGCAGCTGCAGTCATTCCTTTGCATTCCATGAGAGCACATAATGTGTTAGAGCAGGGGCATCATGCGCTGCTGTCCGGACTCTCGGCAGGCCGCAATCCCAAGCTTATTCCGGCAATCTGTCAGCAGCTGCAAGACCTGATGCATGCAAGCACACAGCTGTCAGGCACACTTCATTCAACACAGCTTCATGACTCCGCTCATGCCCAAAAAAAAGCAACAGTAGAATTTGTTTCAATGTGTCAGACCCTTCAGGATCTCTGCAAGCCTTTCCTAATGACAACCATTTAAGAGCTGCACGCATGTGTTGAGAGGCACAAAGATGGGGACTTGAAAAGCTCTAGCCTTTTCTCACACCATGTGGAGTCTAGGCAGTTGTGAAGTGATCACAGGAGAGAAGCAGAGCATGAACGATGTCCTCAATACACAATTGGAAAAGGTGACAGGCTGATTCGTGGAAGACGCTGCATCCCTTCACATGGAGAGATCACAAGGAAGTGAGAGACACTGTCATGAGGGAGGAAACGCACGGCATCAGCGGTGTGGTTGCTGAACTTGCGCGCGAAGAGCGGGCATGACGACGCCAGCAGCCGGTTGGACCAGGGGCTCTCCTCAGAGCACAGCGCTGCAGACGCCGGCGCCCCCGCGCGCACAAACATCTCCCGTGTCAACCTGCGCATGCATGCTCACCATAAACCTGTGCCCCTGCCAAACACCCCTGTGACTCATCTCTTGACCAAGCCCACTCATGCGGCTGATTCATCCAGCAAGAACAGTGCCCAGAACAGGAGTGCTGATACATACAGGTTCAGGAACAAGCAACAAAAATCGCAAGAGGCCTGGTCGCAATGTCCTCAGTGTTGTGCATGGTCAGCTACATGCAGTCTAGGACTGCGCGCACAGCCACTGCTGGTGGTGTACCTGCCGGATGACCGCCACTACTGGCAAACGCCACAGGCGGAAGAATCAAAAGCAGTGGCAATCTGTAAATAGGTGGAGCAGGCAAAGCATGCAAACGGTGCAAATGCGGACCTCAGCGCGGCAGCCGAATCACACTGATCGGGCTTGCGGAGCTGGCGGATGGTTGCCTCGGTGACATTCTCTGGGAGGTAGGTGATGGGGTGTGGCCCGCCCTCCTCCCAGTCCACATTCATGATTGACCCTTTGCAGTCCGTCTCATCCTGCTTGCCCATGTATGCCAGCAACACCGGCATGTAGTGCTCATCACTGTAGCACTCATAATGCCTGCAGGCACACCAACAGTTTCATGAACACCGGCACTGTGCTCAAACAGAAGCTGCACCGCCGCTTACAACCTGTCGAAGAGAACTGCCGAACGATTGGATGAACTGCAAGCAAGAATTTCTTCGCCAAACTTGAGTGTGCCAAAGACAATGGGAGCTCCTCGACGAAGCACGCCGGTGTTGCAGAGCACTGCCGCAGTATTGGAGTCCAAGAGTGGTTTGCTGCAAATTGATGCAGGTGCTCAATGCAGCCCTGTAAAAGCCGACTCCGGGCTCACAAAAAAAGTGTACACATAGGTGACCCTGGTCTGAGGAGAACTTTCACACTAACCTGTCCAGCTCCTCATCGTAGTCCACCTCCACGCATGTCTCCCGGAACAGGTCTGCGACGGCGGTGTCATCCGCAATAATGCGTGCCAGGCTGCGCTCGATGGCGAACCACTGGCTCGTCTTGCGCCACAACCGCGGCGTTATGCGCACCCCTTCCCCGCGCGCCATCTTCGGGTGCCACCTCCACGGCATCATGTGCTGCGCACAGTCAGCATCACCAGACTGTCACCCGCACGTTCATGTGGACATTCCCTAGGAATTTCTTACTGCAATGCCCAATCTCATGATGCAAGTCTCAGTGCCCGAGCGCCATCTTCGGGTGCCACCTCCACGGCATCATGTGCTGCGCACAGTCAGCATTACCAGACTGTCAGCCGCACATTCACGTGGACATTCACTAGGATTTCTTACTGCGATGCCCAATCTTATGATGCAAGTCTTAGGGCCAGCCACCTCCGTGCTGTGCGCAGTCACATTATCAGAACATGAGCTCCATGTCCCCTTCTGTATCATGATCAGCAAGGGAACTGACTAAATCAAGAGACATGTTGGGCCGCATTGTTGCTCTTCAAGGCTGAAAAGACAGATCCATGATGAAGGGATTCATGCATGCATATCTAACGCCTCTATGCCGGTCTGATGGCCATCACAAGAGGTGCCGCTTCTGTGAGCGAGGAACCTCTGCTGCTCGAACACAGATTGCCATGTCATGAATATGTGTTTTGCAGACAATACTGACTTGCAGCTTGAGAGGAGTATAGGATTGCTCACCCTGTGGGGGCAGGCATTAATGCGGCTCTTTGGCTCACTCATGAGCTGCTGGTAGATGAGCGCAGGTGGGTAGAGGGGCACACAAGACTCGCTGAGGAGCATGAGCTTCTTGTTGCTCTCCTCCCGCAGCGCTGCCCTCAGCAGCGCCTTTGTTGCATCCACCAAATCAAAGCCGCCCCATGTCGCCTTCACATGCGCCGGCAACTCCGTGCCATGAAACAGGCTGCTGGGTGGAAAACCTGCATAAGGCATGATACCTTCTCTGTTCACAGTAAAGAAGAGGCTGTTTGGTGGAAACCCTGTGTGAGGCAAGACACTTCAGGTAGACCGGTGGGGTCTTGGCAAACTTATTCCTCACCAAAAACACACCAGCACACAGAGGTGGGGCAATCAGCAGACATTTCCCAGATCTGTGAGGCTGACTGGGGTAAAGCCTCAACAAAGGGCAGCTTTCAAGTGTTCTTCTGGCAGCCATGCTGATGGAATTTCTGCTCTACCACGCTACAAAGAGCACAGCAAGGGGTGCAGCAATCTTCATGCATGTCAATGTCATCGCCCCTCTTGGACAGGAGAGATGCAGAGATGGGAAGCCCTGAGGAGGCTGAAGGGCTCTGTCAGAGTGCGAAACAGGGGTTCAACAATATGCCCATTTTTTAACTTTAGAGCTCTATGTGCAAGAGGGGTAGCAAGCATGCTGGGCATGTCACCAACATGATTACATTCCTAGTTTCCTCATGCACCTCTTCACCAAAGAATTGTTCGCTTGGACTCCTGTTCAAGCAGATCTCAGTGGTGGGCATGCCCACCTGCAAAGCCGGGCTGTGTGTGCACGTAGACGCTGTATAAGTGCTGGGCACCGATAGTGTCAATGATGGGCTCCTTGGCAGAGCACCAGGCCGCCATGGAGGAGAACATGTCTGAGGAGCAGTTGCTTGCGCGGATGACATCGGCTGGCACCAGTCCCGCGGCGTCCCTGAACCACTCGCGCCACATGCCCTCATGCCACAGCTCGCCGCGCGTCAGAAACATCAGCGCGATGCGCGGGATGGCATCCACTGCGCTCGCGCACTTTTGCTGCACCCACACGAGCTGGAACCTTTCAATGCTTGTTCTGCAGAGAAAGATATGGACCACGCTATCACTTAATTCCATGCACCCTTGATGCAAGAGTGCTGAAACTTTCCTAAGTGTGCCTTGCAAGCAGAAGGTAATAGGACTCGTTGGGGTCCAAACAAACACCCATGACAAACCTTGTTCGCTTTATCCATTCACAGCAAGGACATGCATCGAGGTCTGGCTACGCCCTCGCACTTGAAGGGAAGAGGCAGAAGCACAGCTCATCATCATCAACGTGCCAATGAGGTTGGCACCTGTATTGTTGAGAAGGATTCCTGTCCAGCCAATGCAAGTGCATTGGAAGTATGCACATGTGGCGGCAGGGCGCTGTCGAGAAGGGCAACATTTGGAGGTTTGGGATGGCGGAAGCAGCCGCGCATGTCGCCGCCGCACTGCAGGCGGCTGATGGAGAGACCGGCCAGGCACAGCGCGGCCAGCGCGCCCCAGAACAACACCCTTGCCGCTGTGGCTGCATGCCTGCGCACCCTTGATGGCGACCGCGCTGCACCCCCAGGCGAGCTGCTTGCTCCCACTGTGCCTGCTTGTCAATCGATTCACCTCACTCCATGCAGTGCACCGTTGCATCTGAACAAGTTCGTGGATGCTGTTTTGGTGCTGGTGATGCGGGTGACTCATCCGTCTTGCTGTCGTGGATATGAAAGACCACTTTCTAAGTGTGGGAGGAGCAGCACCTCTCATGACAACTCTCAGAGATGCGGCTCAAGGAGCATATGAGATGCCGGCAAGCGCATGCTGATACGTTTTATTAAATCCGAGTGGCAATGCTTAGAGCAGCCTGACAGCTGTTTGACAACTGTGCTGTCTGAACTTGCGACTTGGACTCTATACTAGCTTAATGACGTCTCTGAGGTCCTCTGTACGATTCTGCAATCTTTTGATCAAAGACAGTGTAATTGCTGGATGGGGGCTTCATCTACTCCATTAAAACTGCCCTGTTGTTGAGTGATCGAAGCGGTCACCACAAAGAACACCGCTGAACACACTGGAGACAATCTTATGTACCTAGATCATCACTCAAACTGTCACAATGGGACTGCTGTGTGCTTAGTAAACGAAGAAAGTTACTTCTTGGTAGAAAAGCCTGTTGGAGAAGTTTCGATGCCTAGCGCGCCAGTGTCCGGAAGCTGGGGTTCCCCCCCTTGCCTGTGAAGCTCGCCTCTGCCGCCCGATCACCGAGGTTGCCTCCAACTCGCTGCCAATGCTTCGCGTCCGTATTCTCTACGATTGATGCACCTCTAGTATGCTTAATATACTTTTGGTAGAATGACACTTTAAGCAGCGTGAAGGGCATGGTTGCAAGTGAGAACTAGAATAAGTGCAAAGGTGGATCAGTGATGAGTTGGTTGCAGCCACGTGAATGTTTGCATAGCGACAACACACACGCTATATACTGAAGAGTGGCTGGGGTGCCACAGCGAAATTGTCAGATTCCAGGCATGTCGGGCAATCCAACAGGTCCTCCAGGTACTATCTAGCGATGATTTCTATGCCGATGGCCTGGCATATTCCTTATTCCTACTTATTTTAGCCAGTACCAGCGCGTATTTTGAAAACCACATTGGTATTTCAAACAAGACGCTCTATTCTGTCCGCCTGCTTCAAGACGCCCTGACCTTTACTCGACCTGCGACTCCTCTTGGACCTCTTATTATTGCGGGAAGTTCATGTGCAAGTGCTATCGGCAGGTTGCAACAGATCTGTGACAAGGATAAGAACGACTAGGGTGTAGTTTTTTGGCAGCTGTCATTTATGTGCAGGGTACATCCATCAGCAGAGACCAGCCCTGCAAAGCAACGCTTCATATATACTCCTCATTTATTTGTCATACACTCTTCACATTTCACCACTGTCATCCTTATGCTCTAATCTTGCTCCTTACCATGCAGGGTACAGACCACCAGGCTTTCAGGGTGCACCTGGGTTTGGACCTCCAGGTGCACAGCCAGGGCCGCCCTCAGGCGCGCCAGGTGGCTTTGCACAACCATCTTATGCACCTTCTAATGCAGGTAGGCTTGGCTTGCTGCGAAATTGTTCCGCAGGATATCTATGAACACAACTCTCCACGAGCGCACAAGACTGACACTCGTTTAAGTGCTGCCGAAAGCATTGTACGGGGCCAGGGATGGCATGATGATAGGGTCAAATGAAATTGTCAAAGATTCCTTAGAAACACATCCTCTCACACATCCAACAAGTGTTGCAATACGTCTTTGAACAGGCGGCTACCAGGCGCCACCTGGGCAGCAGCAGGGGTTTGCGAGGCCGGGAGGGCCTGTGCCTGGGGGAGCGAGAAGCTCAGGTTTTCCAGGAAGCTCGGCTCCAGTGCAGCAGCCAGGGATGCAAGGCGGTGTGGGGATGCGGCCGCCCGGGCCTATGCCAGGTGACAAATGCTCTTGAACAACTCGCCGCATTTGTCTCGTAGAGCAATTGTGGAGAGGCAACATATCTAGACTGGCAATTTTCGAGGAGAAACTGTCAGCTGAAAGATGCTGACAGTGAAAGATCGGGCATTGTGCATGATGCATTCAAAGAAGCAACAGTTCGCTCATTTAACAGCAAAGCATGTCAAGCTGTCAAGCATGTAGGACGTGCCCTCTGAGATAGCTCTGTTCCTGCAGGCATGCGACCGTCAGGACCTCCAATGGTGAATGGGACCCCAGGACCAACAAGCAACGGCGTTGCCAGGCCTCCCGGGATGGGCATGCGGCCAGCGTTTCCGGGTGTGGCGACCCCTGGCCAGCCCCAGGGCGGACCACCGGGTGGGCCGCGCCCAATGATGCCGCCAGGCGGACCAAGAGGTCCTCCCGGGGTGAGGGGCCCCCCGGGATTCAGTGGCCCACCATCGGGGGGGCCCGGCCGCGGTGCTCCCTCCTTTGGGCAGCCACCACCGCTGCGGCAGGCCTCCAATGGGCCGCCCCAGTTTGGTGGGCAAGGTCCCATTGGTGGTGGGGGGCCTGGTGGGCCAGGGAGCGGCCCCCCGCTCATGCAGCGGGCACCACCCTCGTTTGGCGGCGCTGGGATGGGTGCGCCGCTGCATTTTACACTCCAACAAGATGTGCCCTGCCAATAGTTTGTGTAGCATGAAGTGCTCACCAGATGCCTCGCATGAGACGCGGTCTTGCATGTTTCATGGATATGGGCTTTGGCCATGGCCGTTGATGGGATGATGCATGTCTGTAGGGGACGCACCTGGCACACCGGGACCGGGAGCTTCGGGCCCGTATGCAGCCTACAACACCATTGCTCCTCCTGGCTACAGCCCTGCAGTGCAATCGGTGTGCATTGACACAGTTTTTCGTCTGCAGAAGTGCCGTGTGCCCACACCGTATTACAGTCAGGGCATGGGGCACCAAGAAAAATTCTGCGCACGCATCACAGCTGCCGCTTCGGTCGATGCTGTTCTTTGGTCAAGGATAGTGTTGACATACACGTCTACAAAGTTTGTGTCCCCTGCTGCTGCACCTTCTAGATCTATTGGATGGGTGTTCATCAGTCACCACTGACAGGATGAACCGAAAGGAGTGCGGATGTGCTTGCAGAGCGTGTTGGACCAGTTTGACTCTCTCACGCTGGGTCCATCGGCCCCGGGGCAGCAGCAGGACCCGATGCAGAGCCCGGCCTACTACCCGCGGCCGACCGGTGACGATGCCGCAGCCGCGCGCGCCCCGCTGCCGCCCGCGCACCCGGGCAACTGTGACGCCCGCTTCATGCGGCCCACCGTTAACGCCATTGCCTCGCAGCAGGTGGTGTTCCCTCTGCTCTGTGCCGCCTCTCGTCCAGAACTTGGACACCCTCAGTGTCTCTTCAATTTGCGGTGGTGCAGATTTCCTGGCCTTTCTTGCACAAGGGGCAGGGATGAGGCCAACAGCGTGCTGCCAAACGAGTTTTAAGCGTAGATAGATTTAAATGCCTTCACATCGAGGCTGCATATCATTGGACTCTCCAATTCGTTTGGGCCCCTTGAAACAATGCACTGCCTTCTCTTTAGCTGAGTTGCTGATGCAGAGGGCATGCCCTCACTCTGTCGTCTTGTGTGCAGCAGCAATGCCAGGAAGGCAGGCGGCAAACTGAAATTGTGTCTCTGTTTGCAGGCGATGCGCGCGCGGTTTCAGCTGCCGACAGGACTGATCGTGCACCCAATGGCGGAGCCGCAGGACCTGCCGGTCATCGGCCTGGATGCGGGTGGCATCGTGCGCTGCCGCCGCTGCCGCACATACATTAACCCCTTCGTCACCTGGGCGGATGGCGGCAGGTACGCATCTGTTGCGTGGGCTTCCGCAATGCTGGATCTCTCATGTACCGTATCAGAGGTTAGATCCACTTGGAAGGATTTATTTGCGATTCAGACGGGCTTGCTCTTTGATGGCCTGCTTGGCATGACTTTCCCATGCGCTGCCCTGTGCTGGGCAGCAATGTGCGCATGCTATGCCAGCGACTGCATGTGTCCTTCCAACATATCAGCATGCAGTCCTGTCGAGGCGTTCCCAGCAGCTGGGATATGGGGATGCCTTGGTTTCCTGCTTGTCCAGGAACCCCTGCTCATCTCGTCTCTCATGCGCAAGGGCTTTCAGCGACGATGCACGATTCACATGCTCCGTACCTCAGCTGCTGAGAACGATACTCGAAAAGCAAGTCAACGGAGACAGCTGTTGTGTACAATCCCATGCACAAGTGAGCTGTGGTCATCTGGGCGTTTTGTTTGCAAAAGTTCTCGTGGCAGAATCCATTGTCAAGGTGTTGCATGGACTTCTATGTGTGAGTGGGTCGGGCACATGCACGCTACGCAGGCGGTTCCAGTGCAATGTCTGCGGCATGTTCTCTGAGGTTCCCATCGAGTACTTCTGCGCGCTCGATGCCAACGGCCAGCGCCACGACCTTGCCAACCACCCCGAGCTCACCCAGGGATCTGTGGAGTACCTGGCACCCCAGGAATACATGGTCTGCTTTTCTTCATCTATGCTTGCCACAAAATACATCTAGTACCCAGACGGGCACCTGCAGAGGACCGCGTAGGCACATTTTGTGGGGTTGTTCAGTGGATCAACAAGTGATATGCGATCCATTTTTTGCCTCCCTATGCAGCAGTAATGAAGATAACAGCCTTATTCCTGTTTCCTGCTCGGCGCTGAGGGAGCAGAATCAGGGCTGGTGTGTCTTCGCATCCAAGAGATGTTTACACAGGTCTCCAAGTTGCAGCTTGTGGGTGCAGGTGCGGCCGCCAATGC
Source organism: Coccomyxa sp. Obi (assembly GCA_020887355.1). Lineage (NCBI taxonomy): Eukaryota > Viridiplantae > Chlorophyta > Trebouxiophyceae > Coccomyxaceae > Coccomyxa > Coccomyxa sp. Obi. The sequence goes on along the minus strand of AP024993.1, from coordinate 2,321,378 downwards.
CGCCGCGGTTCTTCTTTGTGATAGACGTGTCGACACAGGCGGTGCAGTCTGGCTCGCTGCCAGTTGTGTGCCAGGCCATCAAGGACAGCCTGGACAGCCTCCCCGGCAATGACCGCACCCAGATCGGGTTCCTCACCTTCGACTCCTCCCTCCATTTCTTCAACCTCAAGTCCAGCCTCTCCCAGCCCCAGATGCTGGTGTGGCCCCCCACATAACACCTGCCTCCGCATGCCAAAGCTCGGCCTGTTGTCGTGGTGACAGCTCCTATGCTGTGGCATTTTTAGTGTCAGCTCATGTTGCAGCATTTAGAGACTGAAGGACATAGTTGCGAGACCACATCCTGGCAGGTTTGTGTTGCTCTTATGTCTGTCTGTGTGTCTTCAGCTGTCTGCTGGAATGGGTCCGACTTCCTCCGCATTTATGCTGAAGAATAGGAGGATGTAACAGAGGTTTCCAACAATCCTGTAACGGCTGCAGGTCGTGTCAGACATTGAGGAGCCATTCCTGCCGCTGCCAGACGATCTGGTCGTGAACCTGCAAGAGAGCCGTGCTGTTGTGGAGGCCCTGCTGGACTCCCTGCCCCAGATGTTTGCCAACAATGTGGTGGTAACGGCCGCACTTTCTGGTTCCCACAATCCCCGACAATGTGGAGAACTAATGCAAGGATCTGGACCCTGTTGTGCTTAAGAGGTCCCCGAATTATTCGTTTGTTTGGTCTTTTGTTCGTGTTTGAACACAACTTCCCATGTCTTTGCAGGTGGAGAGTGCAATGGGCCCTGCGCTGCAGGCGGCGTTTCTGGCCATGCAGGACTTTGGCGGCAAGCTGCTGCTCTTTCAAAGCGCTGTTCCCTCCCTCGGTATGCACCGTCGTCCCCTGGTTACATGCCCTCTTAAGCACCAGAAGTCGTTCCCACAATTGCAGCCCTCTCCCACATACTCGGTCGCTTTATCTGCATTAACATTGCAACACTTCACCTGATGAAGTTGCATTGGAGTACTCTCTGAGACAATTGTCGAAGCAGCCTGGGCAACACATCGAGCTTGTGAAGTCCTCTGCAGCGTCAAAATCTTGGAAGAAGAAGTGAGTCCATTGGTAAAGTGTCGCCTTGGTCAGACTCGAAATGCCTGCTGCTGCGCTCAGGTGTGGGCAAGATTAAGAACCGGGACAATGCGGCGCTGTGGGGCACCGACTCAGAGCACAAGCTGCGCAACCCGGACGACCCCTTCTACAAGAAGTTTGCGGCCGAGTGCTCGCGCGTCCAGATCGCCGTTGATGTCTTTGTGCTCGGGTGTGTGCATGTTTAACCTTCTCCTGTGGCTGACACGGCTGATGTGGGCCCCCCTGTGTGGGGACCGCCTTCGGCCAGGTGGCATTTGCCTCAAGAGGCGATGTGACCACCACACAATTAAGGCTGTGCCTCTCACAGTCCATGTGATGACGATCTGAGTGTCCAAACTTCCTTTCCGTTCGGTTTCTGCCGGCGGCCGTACCATGCATGGCACTTGATACGTTGTCTGGGCGTGGTCTGTACATAGCAGGGATGTTCGGTCTGTAGTTGGGAAGCAGGGAGGGCCACACTGTCAAAAGCATTCAGCAAGGCCGGCCCTTGGCATGGGTGTGCCGGCCTTCTGATACCAACAAACCACGATGCAGTATGTTTTTTGCTTCCACTGAAAAATACTGATGCTTTCTTACTGGCGTGTGCAGGGCGGCCGGCCAGCAGGGGAAGCCGGCGGTGTACATGGACCTGGCCTCGCTGGGCACGCTGCCCAAATACACCTGCGGGCACCTGTACTCCATGCCGGCCTTTGTGGCCGCACGCGACGGCGCCAAGCTGGCGCACGCCGTCAAGCACAACCTCACGCGGCCCACCGCGTGGGAGGCTGTCATGCGCATCCGCTGCTCCAAGGGCCTCCGCATCAGCTCCTTCCACGGCCACTTCTTCATCCGCTCCTCCGACCTCCTCGCTTTGCCCCAGGTGCCTTCCAATGCAAAAGTGACTCGTTGGGCGAAGGTGAACAACCTAGCTCCCTCATTGAGGATCACGTTGCTTTGCAAAGGGCTGGCCGAAGATAGCACTGTCAGGAAACAAGAATCCTGCTGTATGGGTTCTCGTCTCTGACAGTTCTTTCTTTGGCCTGCATTGAGCATACCTCCAGGTGACTAAAGCTTTGGGAAAGGCTCACAGACGAGGTGGGCCGTATGTATTCGTTTACGTCATGTCCGACAGTTACTTGCCTGGTCCCTTTACCCCTGACCCTGAAACCCAGGTGCTATGAACTAAGTTCAGGAGTGCTTTTTCATGCCCATGTGCAGGTCGACCCCGACAAGGCGTTTGCAGTGCAGATAGCACACGACGAGTCAGTTGTGGCGGGCCCTGTTGCATATGTCCAGTGCGCGCTCCTATACACGTCCTCCCAAGGGGAGCGTCGCATCAGGTGCCCCATGCTTCTGCACTTTGATTGAAATCAAGCGCCTTTCCCCTGCCGCGTCCTTTGGCAAGCAACATCTATAAACACGTTGGCATGTGAGGGTGTTCCTGGTGGTGTATGATTTGCCTTAACGGTCAGTGTACCAGCCCTGCAGGCACACATGCCAGCACAAAGGACAGAAATTATTTCCTTGAACACTTCATTTAGGGTTGTAGAGTTTGGGTGTTAAGGTTGAGGGTTGATACAAACGGGCTTTCAACGTTTATATTTTTTCTTCCCCGAATCTTGATGCATTGATGGATTTAGGGTTTTACACCAAGAAATCCCTAGTTGGGGGTAATAGAGCAAAGTGTTTAAGAAAATTTCCTGCCAGCGCAGAGAGCGTTACTGAGAGTGCGGGACGTGTGTGGGCCACAGGGTGCACACGATGGCAATGCCGGTGGTGACAGAGGTGCAGGACCTGTTCCGGGCGGTGGACGGGGGCGCCACGCTGGCGCTGCTGGCCAAGCTGGCCATGGAGAAAGCCTGCACCTCCAAGCTGGACGACACCCGCAGCGCCATCCAGGTGCGCCTGCTGGCCCACCAAATGCACAATCAACACCTCGCATCCTGCCTGTGTAGAGCACCTGCTGCGCCGCAGTTCCTTCTGGCTAGCATGCTGAAATGTCTTCATGTGGAGAGCAGTGTTGGGTGAGTGTTCAACATGCATGGACAGCAGTCGTTGGGCAAGATTTTTCAGGGGTGCAAGGTCTGCAGCTTCCTTGAGCTGAGCATCTGCTGGGCGCTTAGGTGAAGTTGATGGGGGCACAGTTGTCAGTGCGATGCATTATTCTATGGAATGTGAAGGCAGCACGCTTAAAGTGTGTGTCCATGGGCTTCATGATGCAGACCAAGCTGGTGCTGGCACTGCGGGAGTATCGGCTGCTGCATGCCTCTGCCTCGCGCGGCACTACGCTGCCGCACAACAAGCTCATCTTCCCGCCCACGCTGCGCTACCTGCCAGTCTGGGTCTTGGGTGCGCCCCTTCCCTAACCGCACCTGCCCGCTATCTCCCATGGACACTCCTTAGCTACCCTGTGAGCCTTTGTGGTCTACAGTCTACTTCAGACTGTACACCATGCAAGGTGCACTCGTAGCTAAAAAGTGTGGTTAAATGCTTGATCCCATGCCCCATAGGACTGCTAGAGACATGTGCTTAGGAGACACATGCAAGGGAGGGATCTTGCAGCACTGCCCGATTAGCAGATTTCCTTGTGGGACAAGCTTGTCTTGCATGGGTCTGTGGGAGCGCAGAAACGTTTCTGACAAGGAAGGCTGCAACTGGGGCGATGCCTTCCTGCACTGTTGTTCTTGCAGGGTTGCTATGATTCAAGGAGGACGCACAGGCTTGAGGCTGCTGTGTCCCGGACCCTTAATGCCCACAGTGCAGGCCAGAGTCATTGGTGTGACGGCCTTGTGGCCCATGTGCAGGGCTGCTGAAGACGCCTGCGCTGCGCGGAACCATGCGCGACGTTTCAACAGATGAGCGCGCTGCGTTCTGCTTTGAGATCAGTGCTGCGGGGGTGGATGAGCTGCTCACGTGGGTCTACCCATCGCTGTACCCAGTCCATGATCCCTCCGGTGACTGGGGCAAGCCTGATGCCCAGGGCAGGTGCGGAGAACCTTTGTTCTGCCTTTTTAGATCCATTCATGCCAGCCGTCGATTAGGTCGACCTTCAATATAGCTCAAGTGCTACTCGGTATTATTGACCTGGCTCTCTGCATCAGCTCCAAGACTGCAAGCCCTTCATCCCCTGGATTGTGTTGCTCCCAAGGTGGGAGATCATTGCAGCAATGCATTGTGCCTCCTACTGCTTGCTAGAGGATTACCAGCTCTTCAGAATGTGTAATGTGAGACAGAAGCTGAGCGCTGTGGGGTTCGGCTTGCAGGATAAAGCGGCCGTTGCCGGCGCCGCTCACGATGGAGGCAGTGAACAGTTCGGGGGCGTACCTGCTGGACGTTGGCCGCATCTTTGTCCTCTGGCTGGGCTCCAGCATTGGGCCCACCTTCATGTCTCAGGTGTGACCCTGTGCATGCATCATGAGCATGGTGAGATTCCCGCAGCGCTCCCGGGAGTCTCGAGCTGCATTGTCCTCCACAAGCCTTCCCCTCTCTTTGGCAAGAATGAATGCTTTGCGGGTGGAAGGATGGGTTTGGTGAGCATGTAGAAGAGCATGGGATGGGAGCATGGGAGCATGCTTTTCTACATGCTCACCAACCCCATCCTTCTACCCGCAAAGCATTCATTCTTGCCAAAGATCGATGGACGTCTCTTTGGCTGCATTGGCTTGGCTACCTGATGATACACTTATAAGCATCTGCCACCTGTCAAACCCTCAGCTTTCGCCTCGGCAAGGAAGCACTCTACCAACCGACCCACTTTCGCTGTGGTCTCAAGTTAAACTCCAGATGCCAAGCAATTTTTGAGAATGGCTTCACCGCGACTCAGGAACCGGTGCACTTTCTAGTCGCGCCCTGTACCATGCAGTTCAACACTAGTAGTTTCGGCTCAAGCTACATTGCCTAAACCCTAAACCGCAAACCCTATACAGGTGTTTGAGGTGGATGCGGCCCGCAGCCAGCCGGACGGCTTCACGCTGCAGGTGGAGCCGCCGCGCGCCTCAGACCTCAGCCGCCGCATCTGCGCGCTGCTGGCCGACCTGCGCGCTGGCCGCGCCAACCACGCCAGCTGCTTTGTCGTCCGCCAGGGTGAGTCATCGCCTAAGTAAACCTATTGTAGTAAAGGGAAATGATGCCCAAGCCACATTTGGCCCCGGGCAGACTTCTTCTCCACTGTGCTGCGCTACCCCTGACTTGGCCCCTCTTGTGACCCCCGTCCTGATGCCCCCACAACTGGCCTTTTAAGTCCATATCCTCTTGTCATGGAAATGGCCTCTGACGGCGACCTTAATTGACAGAAAATGTATCTGACGGACTATGCCACATTGGCTGCATTCTGGGACATTGCCCTTGCTTACAATCTTGCTGCACCTCCATTCAACCGTCATCCTTTATTGATCAGGAGTATGAGGAGGGCACATTGCGCATATTGCAAGGGTATTAGCGGCTAGAAAGGAGTATTTAGCATATTTCTAGCAAGATTTTCTGGGTTTGCTGAGCTTCGGGGTGGTGCATGTCTGAGAAAGTCATGTCGGTTGTCGTAGATGCGCATTTGGCCTATTCCGGGTACCGGCACAAATGCTGGTTTTGCCCTCCATGTCTCGAGTCGCCCACGCTGTGCATCAGTAATGTTGATGACTAAAACTGAGGTTGAACCTGTTACAGGCACGCAGCCAGAGGCGCATGTGCAACCCTGGTTCGTGGAGGACCGGACGCAGATCTCGCAGTCGTACCAGGAGTTTGCCGGCGCGCTGCAGAAGGCCGTCATGGCCAAGGCATGACCAGCCTCTGCACCCTAGCAGCATTTGCAAGAAGAGAGGAAGTCTTCTAACTCCCTGCATCAGCACATGCGCTGTCCATGTGCATGGGGAGTTGGGCGGGTCAGGGCCTGATTTTAATAGAGGGTATATGATGCGGGACATCAAGAGAATTTGTTTGGCAGTCTTGAGGTGTGGGTGGCTGGAAAACCAGATTGTTGATTGGATGGCCTTCCCATACAGGACATCTTCTGCTTGGAAACCACCTGAGCCTCAAACTTGTGGTGGTTGGAACATGACTTCTCTCTTTTGGGGTCTGTCTGGACGTTTGATGGTGGGAGTGGCGGATATACCATCAGCGTCTGCCTTATTGAAATCTTTTCCACATCTTAGAGCATCTTGACACTTAGATGATGGTGTTGGCAGTTGTGTGGATTGATTGGCATCGAGTGACAGGATGGAACAGCATGGGAGAAGACTCCAGTGTCCCTGCAATGAAGATATCCCTGTCATGTCTCTAGCTAGGAAGTGCTGTAATCCTTTGGAATCATACAGCATGCTCCTTCGCACCTTGGAGTGTCGATGTACATGCAGGAACTGTTTATATACCGATCATTTGCATGCACATCCCAATTAATTTGCTTTCCCGCAGCCTGTACTCCCTTTTCCTTGCTGACAGTGCCAGTGTAATTTGCTTTAAAAATCATTAGCAGTCAAATTTGGATACCATGTTGCAAATGAAGCCCCTTTGAATACGTCTTCCAAGCCTTGGCAAGTGGAACACTTCTACATACTTCCCACGTTCCTTTGCCAATACTCACACCTCTGCTTGTGAAGTGATATCATACCATCTTGAGTGCCATCCAGCCAAGATAGCACTCTTGTATATGCCACCGATGTAGTGATTGCGTCTGCTCGACAAAAAAACCCACAGCATGTATTAATAATTAATGCATGCCTGTGGTTCAAATTTGAACTTCAAACCATGAAATGAGTTCTCTGCAAGTACAGATATTAGGAATGCAAACATTTCCCTGCAAAGACAACCATTGCGAAACTCACGCCAACACTTCAAAGCCACAAGGTGCTGCAATGCAGTTCCGATATGGTTCTCACTTCTGCATGGACCTGTGCCTCTCAAGGTAAGATATGATGCAATTCACCATGTTCCAGATGACCACTGACATATGGTGGCATTCCAAAGTGCACACATTAGAGGCCTGCCTCACAGAAAATTGGTGCAGAAAGCTCCATGTGTCAAGCGCCTGCTTGAGCCACTGGACTTGCTTATGTGAAGGCAGCCGCCTTTCTAAGAATGTATTCTATTGTGTAATTATATGTGAACATGTGCTGCACCTCTCTCAGTGCTTCTTGCATCCTGGTCACATCAGCCCGTTTCACCATGTCAGGAAGCTCTGCAATATCCTGGCTGCTGATGACTATGGCAAATTCGCTCCAATTCAGCATCCGTTGGTAGGGCAGCCATGCCTCTTGCTGCCACACATAGATGGGTATTGTCCCCAGCTGTATGCTCTCAGCCAGCCGAAAAGATGTGGACCCAAAGCCCCGGGGGCAAATGGAAAAGTTGCTGCTCTCCAAGATCACCTTCCAATCGGCGCTGTGGTTCAGAAAAAGAAATGACTTGCGCAGGGTCCCAGCAATTTTCCCTCGCAAATCATGAGGACTTGAAGCGCCCTGGAAACTAACGCTGATTGTTTTGCTCAGACCTTCGGGGACGAGCTCCTGTTTCAGCAGAGGCAGCAGCACTGTTCGAAGAGGTCTGCTGCTGCCACCGGATGAGAAGAGGATGAAGTCCAACTTTTTGGGTATTGTCAGGTTCAAGCTGGGGTGGGCCAGACCCCTGGCCAGCTGGGACACTGAGAAGTACTGGAAGCTTGGATTCAGGCCATCAAGCACCACCTGAGCCTCTGGTATCAGAAGAGGGGCCTTGTGCAAGAGATCTGTCCAATGGATTGGCACGTATATCCGCTCCAGCTTAGGATCACGCGCCATCCATTGGTCATAAAACAGATTTTCCAACCATGGCCCTGCATAGTCTGCATACCAATGGGCTCCTGGACGGAACTGAGCAGTTTTTGCAATAAGATCTGCCTGATAAGCCCTCACAAGCTTAGTTCTGCTCCTTCTCGCCTGCGATGCTGAGGCTGGCGCAAGAATTAACAGTAACCACAGACAAATCTGTCCAGCTCCAAAACTTCCTGCAAGAGAAGGGCAGTGCGATTGGCAACAAGGTGGAAACCTTTCACTCCGCCAGCCGGAGGACAACGTAAAAGAGTTGGGTTACACGCTGTAAACAAGATCTCTTCCGAAACGACTTCTATGGGTCGAAAGCTTCTATGGGTCACAGCTACTCGAAAATCATCAAGATGAGTCATGCCTGCTGCCAGCATCGACCATAGCCGATCAAGGGTTGGCGTCTTCCACAGCGAAGATTTTTATTTGTCACTGTGAAGCTTCTTAAGGAACGTCGATATCATACAGATTTTGAAACTACCTAGTTGTGGTAATAATTGCACACTTAAACGTGCTCATGCGTGAGCTGGGTTCCAAGAAGTACTCCTTGGAAAATTGTTGCCTGCCCATTTGCATTGGTCTTCTTTGGCATCGGTGCGTTTGGGCATCTGTCTTGAATCTGTCTTTCCATTGTGGAGCACAAAAAATCTGCACAATACAAATTTGTTCAGATTGAAGAGCGACGGTTTGAACGATTCCTTTTGAACCTGGTGTGTTGCAGTGACAAGAGGAACCATCAATCACCATACAACAACTGAACTCTAAAATCAGCCAGGAGCACCTGGAGGATCTACAGCATGGATAATCAAGGTTGGAAGGTAAGCGTTCTCTAGGGACACTACAAGATTGTTGAGAATATAAGGCAATCAAGAGCATGGGGACTTAAGGGGACACCAGGGTGTGCGAAGTAGCTCGTATGACGAACCTTTTGTAGCAAGATCATGTCACAAGCTGCAGCAAAATCGGATCTGGCGAAAGTTGCAGCCCATGAATGAAGCAAAAGTCTTGATGGACACAAACCACCTGCTTCAAGGTGCCATCTGTTTTGCCAACATGAAACCTGGCGTCAACAGTGGCTCTTCTTCCATGCAGGCGCTGCATAACAACAGCCCCAACCGGTCTCCTACAAAGAGCAAGCAGGGGGAAGGGGCCGACTATGATGTGCAATCCACCTATTTTCCTGCGCAGAGCACCGGCTATGTGCCTCCACATCCCAGCAGCAGCGATCCCTTCCCGCAGGACTCGCCCTTCGCAGGAACAAGCATGGGAATGGGCAGCAACAGCGTGCCATCTGCCTCAGGCCAGCACCAGCCTGAGGTGGTGCCTGCTGTTGTGCCCAGCCACTCAGCTCCCCACGCTGGCCCTGCCAGTGGAGACACTGTCCTCCACTTCCAAGGTGACCTCATGTCGTCCGCTGCCAACAGCCATGCACTGGGACTATTTCTGCGGCTGTTTGTCACTTTGTATGTTTCTTGCCCTTTCCATCAACATTATGTAATCTCTGAATGCCTGAATGCAAGTTAACAGATATCTTCGCATATAAAGTCTGGGGTATTGGCACCACGGATGAGAGCGTGTCTGAGGCTTTGGTGTATCATTTGCAGAGTCAAACATACCTTCGTATGGTGTGTCCGGGAAAGTGGGAACGAGCGATGTCCCAAGGGGTGAGCTGCTGCCCTCAATCTCCTGAAAATCTTCTTAGCAAGATGAATACCCCTATACAGCCCTTATATGCTGAAGGTGGTTGCCCAACATTGTCGTGAGGCACATATTACGGAATTGCAGTCGTCTTGATTCTCATTAACAGCGCTGTGTTTCGCTTGCACAGTGCAATCCTACGCACCCACCAGTTCATTGCTGGGCTCTGGAGCGGTCCCCTCGGCCAATGCGGGGGACCCCAACCCCAAGTTCTCCATGTTCAACCTGAAGAGCTACCGTAAGTACTTCAACGTGGACACTCAGGTGTGTAAGCAGCGACCAGGCAGCGGTTGGGCCCATCGTGACACATCACCCATGAAAGCCTTGCGCTGTGTACCTGCCTGGATCGTGCTGATGTGGGCGATCCAGACAGGTGTGGCCAGTGGTCAGTGGCACGTCAAGGAACACACCCCAAAACACATGCCTCTCTTTTGAGGACAATTGAATGCACTTGATGCCTTGAAGTGCCCCGCACATCAGAGGGAATGTCTGACAGGCCCTGCCAAAGGACAAGTGTCCTGGTGCAACTCTAGTAAGGGAAAGGCCGGAGAATATGTGACTTCAGAAAGGGTGTGCTGGAAGGGCAGAGTTTTGGTGCAACTGCAGTAAGGGAATGCACATCAAGAAGTTCAACAGACATGCAAGCTTGGCAGTATTGCCGGCCAGAGTGTGGCGGCATGCGTGGGTCACATGCAAGCAGCTGCTGGTGTGCAGGATGTGCTGATCAGGATGAAGGACTCAGTGGTGGGCGCTCTCAAGCCGGACTTCTTCGAGAAGACCACAGACAACGCAGACCTGTGAGTCACCCCTTCCATCAGATCAGACCACATGCAAGAGCCACTAAATTTGAAGAGCCTCGAGATCCTGAGTGGATTCACAGCTCTGCTGGCAACGTGTGCTGTGCAATGCACTGTCCCAGGCGCCCCGCACACTTGGCATAGTGTGTGTGGCAACACTGCACTGTGCAACACTGCGCGCTGAAAAGGGATCTGTATCGTGACACGCTTCAGCCGCCCATGCCCGCGGGTGCCGGCATGCAGGCACTCGTGTTCACTGGACAGATCAGTGGTCACAAAGCCAGCATGTTTGCACTGCGGCATAGAGTGATCGGGCCTCATGTTCTCAGTGAGTGTGTGTGTTTTCTGGCGCTCAGGTATGGACCCTTCTGGATCGCCACCACGCTGGTGTTTGTGACAGCGGTGACTGGCAACTATGCGTCCTATGTGTCCTACAACCACAAGCACGCCTCGGCCACAGGCAGCGAAACGCAGGCCTGGTACTACGACATCGACAAGGTACCATCAACCCTGCCAAACTCTGTCATTCCTTCCATGCATACACTGCCACGGCGCTCTGCGCCTCTGCGTTCGCTTGGGTGCTTGCAGAGCCAGCAGCAGGCCAGCAGTAGAGTTGGTGCACCCGCACACATCTTACCTTTCCCTCAGTTTGGCAGTCTTGTTGATTTTGCCATCATGTGTCCACCTGCGCATCTGTGCTGCTAACACTTGACATAGCAGGGTTGCCTCAGTCATTAATCTCCTTGAAGGTCATTCCATGCTTGTGTCGCTCAGGTCGGCTACAGCGCGATTGTCTTCTATGGCTATGTGGGCGTGATCGGGGTGACCCTGTGGGCCATGCTCAAGTGGTGGTTCAAGTCTGACGTTGCGCTTGCGCAAGTGTGGTGCATATACGGTGCGCCCACCTCGCAGCATTCCTCATGTCCAACAGAAATGTGTAGTCCATCGGTGCAGTGGGAGGAAGTGTGGAATTTTGCACTGAGTGCCGTTTCCTCACAAGCGGTTGCTGCTCTCTACAGTACCAGGAACATGCAATGGAATATGATGTGTGCCAGTGCACAATGGGATCTCTGCGACATTGTGCATGAGCTGTGAGTGTGTTGTGGGGGCAGGCTATGCGCTGAGCATTTTCATTCCCATCTCCTTTGTGTGCGTGGTGCCCTATGAGGCGGTGCGATGGGCGATGATCACGGTCGCGACCGTGCTGTCCGGCCTCTTCCTCCTGCTCAACTTCAAGGGTCCCATCTTTGATGTGGCAGGAGCCAAGTGCGCCACCCATCTCTTGCCTCACCCACAACCTGACCTTTGCACTTGAAACGGCCAACCGGAAGCGGCCCCATGCATGCCAAGAACGCTTCCAAAGTGCAGCGTCCAAGCGTCTGAAGGCCTCTGCCTTCACTGTAATATCTGTCCAATTTATACAGACCAGCCCTTCTATGCAGAACTTTGTGTGTGACTGGAGAAGTTGGTCCCTTCTGGCGTGTGCGCGGAGACCCTAAACCTTTTCACGTACTTCGGCAACTGCATGGTATGATAAGCCAGCTGTTCAGTGTTTTTTCCTGCCCTGTTGTTCCAGGGCGTTCCCTGTGTGGCTGGGACTGGGCGCGCTGCATGTGGGCCTGGGCCTTGCACTGAAGCTGTACTTCTTCCAGTACTGGAGTTGAGAGCGCCCGATGCATCTTAGCCGGTGCTTGCTAAGAATTGCTGGACCGTGTTTATTTGGTGTTGATTTTTGAAAGAATTCTATGGTTTGCTGTGAAGTGCTGGGTTCAACACACAAAGGTGTTGAGGAATTTCTGGCTTGAACCTGACTGAGTCACTGTGCAACATGCAGCTGGGCTGTAAGTTCATGTTTGGCATCCAAAGATGTAGTGCAAATATGGAGGTTCATGCAAGCAGCACTACTAGTAGTACTTGAAGTAGTGTGAGCCCTGAGGGCTGGCTCACACTTTTAGCTAAGTAGAATTCATAAAGACCACATACTTAGGAAATAAATACAAAAACATGACCTAAAGCCCAATTTCATAAGCAACACAATGCATGCAAATTTTTGGCGGGCCTCACGCCCCTGTGATGGCTCTCAAGATCCCAGGAATCTTGTCCTGGATCTTCAGATGATGGTGGTGGGCGGGAGCTGCCAGCTGGGACCTGCTTCGCCCCGTAGGAGTCTTCACGTGACAGCCGGCGACCACATGACCATTTCAAGCCAAATCAACAGGAGTGTGAAGGATGCGGTACTGTTACAGAATGTGCAACGATTCCGTGCTGACTCAGGCCAAAGACATAGGCCATCACCATGAGCCAAGTTGTACGACAGATGTTTGCATCCATTTTTCGTCGGAATTGCCTCGTTGCTCCCTATGCCTGCCAAGGCCTGCGATTGTATCGCAAGACATCAACAAGATCTTAAAAGTCATGCTCAACCCAGATGTCTCAAACCGATGGCCACAGCTAAACTTCTTGCTCCCATGTAGCACGCCCAGTCTGCCGTTGCGGGACGGTTGAATGCCTGAAGCATGTGTCCACGATTTATGTCTGCGATCCCTTGCAATATCTCGTAATGTCCAGTCTCTGGGAACGTGATGACAAACGCACAAACATTACGAGAGGGAGAGGAACGCAGAAAAACACGGGAAACCACCGAGTGCCGTAAGACCCGTACTTCGTAAGGCAGCAGCAGGTGCAAGTCGTGAGAACACCGAAAGTTAGAACTCAGAATCTTCGACATTCAACAAAGCCACACAGGTGCCTTATCCCGTAAGGCATCATGAGGACATTTATCGCGCTTGTCGTTGTTTTCGCTGTGGCCAACGCTCAGACAGGTATGTTCGCCAGAGCCTTTCTGTCAGCGCTGATCCGCCCAGGGGACGTTGGGTCTGGCGGCACCCTTTGCAATCTTTGCGCAATGGTGTTTGAAAACATAGGTTGGGTCGCCAGTACGAGGAGTTTGCAGGATCCGTCGGCTCTTTGTCAACTCTTCGCCTGGGCAGCTCCGTAGGACATGAAGCTTCGGCACAGCCTCTCGTGAGGATGGTGCGGGGGAAGACTGGGAACTCGGTCCTTTTCTGTCTGCTGTACGCGCGACTGACCCATCGTGCAGTAGATCAGTCCAGTTTCGACTAGTTTTGGGGTCGAACACGAGCCAGCATGCAGCGACAGGCTGGAGCTGGTGTTCCGAGGGTCCATTTTCGGAATTGTCGGATCAATAGTGTCGTATCTCGACAGAGGGATCTCTTCAAAGAGATGGGCCAGAGCAACTGGTTAGGGCGCCCATATAGAAAGCTGGCGCGCTAGGGCAGTCCAGCCCACTCGCATCTCCGTCTCAAGCAGCATGATTAGACTGTTTACAGGGTATATTGTAGCGCGTTATATTAGTTTTTTTGAGGTAGAGGGCTGAGGAATGAGCGAAGTGCGGACTTCGCGTAGTCTGCAAGTGCCACAGCTTCGGTGATCAGCTCATGAACTCTTGCCGGAGTGGAGAAGCTGTCTTTGGGCGACAAAGTGTATCTTACTAACTATTGCGTCATAACGTGTGCTACTACATGCATATTCGATGCAACCAGTGCCTTGGTATACTTTTCCTCTCAGTCTAATCGGAAAAGGCGGTCCCATGTTCAACAACTTCTTCACTTTGCAGACCGCCACCTCCTGGCAAGCGCACCCGCTCCTGCCACTACCAAGACAACCACTGTGGGTTACGGACGTCATCTTCTTGCCTCTGCTCCGGCCCCAGCAAGTGCGAATCTTGAGCCCACTCGATGCCGATCCCAGTTCATCCTTCCTGTGTGCCCGCCCTGGTCTACTCCATTTGTGCATGACTCAGAGAACGCGTCACTTTTGCTTACATTGCCATATCGTTGTCAGAAGTCGAGCCCCTTGAGACCTCTTCATTTGAGTAGTGCATCAAATGAGTGCTAGCTGTCTTGGGGCAGGCTGCAGTCACCGCCCTGGCCACTGTCTCGCTGATCAACATCAACTGATGCCATTTGTGGTTTTTTTTGGTTGCAGCCACTAAAACCACCACTGTGGGCTACGGAAGGCACCTGCTGGCCTCTGCACCTGCCCCTGCAAGTGCGCCCCCTTTCACCAATGCAAATGAATTTGAGGCTGGTTTCTTAATGCATGTTCGCCGGGGCATAAGATCAAGTAATGCAGGACAATCATGTAGTAGTACAGGACATCATCTGGGCATGTAGCGATACCTTTTTGTGTGTGTTCTGAAAGCGAAGCACATGGCAATGTTGCTATAGAATGATGCAGCCGCTCTTCCCCAGCTGTATGAATTTGAGGTGTTCTGTTGGGCATTCTGTTAGCTAATGGCTGAAAGCGGGGCTGACTGTGTTGCTTGTTCTTGCAGCCACTAAAACCACCACTGTCGGCTATGGAAGGCACCTGCTGGCCTCTGCCCCTGCCCCTGCAAGTGCGCCCCCTTTCACCGACGCGATCAAAATCAAAGCCGGATTGTTGATGCATGTTTACCAGAGCCTGTAGCAATATATGTTTCTGAAAGCGCGTCACCTGGTAATGTTGTTGTTTGGTGATGCAATTGCTCTTGCCCAGGTGTTTGTGTTGGAGGTATTTTGTCAGCTTGCCGTGTGAAAGGCTGAAAATGAGACTCTGATGTGGGGTTGCTCCTTATGCAGCTACCAAGGCAACGCTTGTGGGCTACGGAAGGCACCTGCTAGCCTCCGCCCCTGCCCCTTCAAGTAAGCTCCCTGCTCCCTGTGAACATTGCACATGGAACTTGACTGGACTTGCATATGCACGTTCACCCGAGCCAGTCGCAAAATGTGCATCATGTGAAAGCGCGACACATGGCAATGTTGTGTTGGACGGATGCAGCCGCTCTTGCCCCGCTGTGATTTGAAGGCATTGTGTTAGCTTACTCTGCGAATGGCTGAAATGGGACTGACTTGGTACGGTGTTGCCTTTTTTCGTTGCAGCCACTAAAGCCACCACTGTTGGCTATGGAAGGCACCTGCTGGCCTCTGCACCTGCCCCTGCAAGTGCGCCCCCTTTCACCGATGCAATCAAACCAAGGCCGCTTTGTTAATGCATGTTTGCCAGAGCCTGTAATGATATCATCTCTGTGTTCTGAAAGCGCGACAAATGGCAGTGGTGTTGTAAGATAGTGCAGTATCTCTTGCCCAGCTGTATGATTTGGAGGTATTGTGTTAGCTTACTCTGTGAAAGGCTGAAAGTGGGACTGACTTGTTGCGGTGTTGCTTTTCTCTTGCAGCCACTAAGACAACCACTGTTGGTTACGGAAGGCACCTGCTAGCATCTGCCCCTGCCCCTGCAAGTAAGATCCCTTTCATCTTTGAAAAGCAACTTTGGCTGATGTTTTGATGCATGTTTGCCGGAGCCTGTAGCAATTTTCTCTGGTTCTGAAAGAGCAACCCTTGGCTATGTTGTTGTGAGGTGATCCAGTTGCTCTTGCCCAACGATTCGTACTGGAGGTATTGTGTCAGCTTGCCGTGTGAAGGGCTCAAAATGGAACTCATTTGGTGTGTTTGTCTTCTTCTTGCAGCCACTAAGACGACCACTGTGGGCTATGGAAGGCACCTGCTGGCCTCTGCACCTGCCCCTGCAAGTGCGTCCCCTGAGACACATGCAAATGAATCTAAGGCCGGTTTGTTGATGCATTTTTGCCCGAGCCTGTAGCGATATCTTGAACTGTGTGTTCTGAAAGCGCAACACACGGCAATATTGTCGTAGAATGATGCAGGGATTCTTGCCCAGCTCTAAGAATTGGGGTGTTGTGTCAGCTTGCCAGATATAACAACTATAATAAGACTCACTCAGTGTTGTGTTGCTGCAGCCACAAAGACAACCACTGTTGGCTACGGAAGGCATCTGCTAGCCTCTGCCCCTGCCCCTGCAAGTGAGCTTCCTGTCATCATTGCAGAGGAAACCTCGCCTGGTTTGTTGATGCATGTTCGCTTGAACCTGTATATGAGCACTTGTGTGTTCTGAAAGCGCAACACATGGCAATTTTGTTGTAATCTGATGCAGTTGCTCTTGCCTAGCCTTATGTAGTTGGAGTTGTTGTGTCAGCTTGCCGTGTGAAAGGCTGAAAATGGGACTTACTGGGTGTGGTGTTGCTTCTTCTGCAGCCGCGAAGGCAACCACTGTTGGCTACGGAAGGCATCTGCTGGCCTCTGCCCCTGCCCCTGCAAGTGAGCTCCCTCTTACCAACGCGATCAAAATCAAGGCCGGATTGTTAATGCATGTTTGCCAGAGCCTGTTGCAATATCCTGATCTCTAGCGCGACACATGGCAGTGGTGTTTTAGAGTGATGCGGTCACTCTTGCCCAGCTGTATAAGATCAAAGGATGTATGTATTCGGGAATCGTGTCAGCTTGCCGTGTGAAAGGCTGAAAATGGAACTCACTCGGTGTGTTTGTCTTCTTCTTGCAGCCACTAAAACCACCACTGTGGGCTACGGAAGGCACCTGCTGGCCTCTGCACCTGCCCCTGCAAGTGCGCTCCCTGTTACCCATGCAAACGAACTTGAGGCCGGTTTGTTGACGCATTTTTGCTTGAACCAGCAGCAACATCTGTGTGTTCTGCATGCGCGGCATGTGGCAATGTTGTTGTACAGTATGCAGTCGTTCTTCCCCAGCAGTATGTGTGCGAGGTATTATGTCAGCTTGCCGTGTGAAAGGCTGAAAATGGAACTCACTCGGTGTGTTTGTCTTCTTCTTGCAGCCACTAAAACCACCACTGTGGGCTACGGAAGGCACCTGCTGGCCTCTGCACCTGCCCCTGCAAGTGCGCTCCCTGTTACCCATGCAAACGAATTTGAGGCCGGTTTGTTGACGCATTTTTGCTTGAACCAGTAGCAACATCTGTGTGTTCTGCAAGCGCGGCATGTGGCAATGTTGTTGTACAGTGATGCAGTCGTTCTTCCCCAGCAGTATGTGTGCGAGGTATTATGTCAGCTTGCCATGTGAAAGGCTGAAAATGGGACTCACTGGGTGTGGTGTTGCTTCTTCTGCAGCCACTAAAACCACCACTGTGGGCTATGGAAGGCACCTGCTGGCCTCTGCCCCTGCCCCTGCAAGTGAGCTCCCTGTCATCATTGCAAGCAAAACTCTGGCTGGTTTGTTGATGCATGTTCGCCCGAGGCTGATGCATGCCATCTCACCATATTCTTGTTGTGTCTCGCTTGTCCGGGTTGCAGTATTCTATCTTGTTCACGAACAGAATGTTCTCACCACTTCATGTTGAGCTGTATCAGACAGAACAGCTGACTGTACTAGGTTGCTTGCAGCCTGAGACTGATCTCTTATCTAAGTACATTAGGAGTTTCACTTCATGCTGCAAAGCTCACTTGCCCTTTTGAATGACATAACCTTTGCTCTCTTGCACTGGACAGCCTGCTAGTGGTACATTGCCACTGCCTCACTAAGTACCTCAGACTCACACCCTGCGTGTGCCTTTTCTGCAGCCCAAAAGGCCACGACTGTAGGCTATGGCCGCCACCTGCTTGCTTCTCCTCCCACCAAGGCACCCGCGGCAGCCGCCAAGGCACCTGCCGCAGCCGCCAAGGCGCCCGCCGCGGCAGCCAAGGCACCTGCCGCAGCTGCCAAGGCACCTGCTGCGGCGGCCAAGGCGCCTGCTGCTGGCCGCCACCTGCTCGCTGCTGCGCCCGCCCCAGCCAGTGCGTCCCTGCCTTGATGCGTTGCTCTCAACGATCTTCGAGAGTGGTAGTGGTAGTGGTACTTGCCAGTTGACATTCTTCTTCTGCATGCCTGCCCTGTCCTGCTCTCTGCCATGGTTGGGCCCTTCATGCATGCATTTTGGGCACATTTTGCCTGGCAATAAAGCAAATGGGCTTGCCAATATTCCTACCCACCCCTTAGCTGACCCCGTCCTGCTCTCTGCCATGGTTGGGCCCTTCATGCATGCATTTTGGGCACATTTTGCCTGGCAATAAAGCAAATGGGCTTGCCAATATTCCTACCCACCCCTTAGCTGACCCCGGGATCTCTGAGCTCGAGCTGGATTGACCAAGGACAGGGTTGCTTATATCAGGCAGCACTGATGCTGTTGAGAGCTGTCATGGATATGACAGGCATGTATTCAGACGACCTTGAGCCTGACATCCTGGAAGGAGCTCGAAAGGCAACTTGAGTGCACAAAGATTGTAGGGACCTTTTTTGAATTGTACTTTTGATCGCCTGGCAGGCGCTCTGTCTGCGATGCTTCGTATGCAGGTGAGCAAGGCTCAGAAGGTTGCATTTTGAACAAAGAGCATCGGATTGACAGCCATGCATGTGCGTCCTGCAGCTGAAAAGGCTACCCTCGTGGGCTATGGACGCCACTTGCTCGCCACCGCCCCGGCCCCGGCCCCACTGGCAACCACCAAGTTGTACTCGGAAACTTATGGCCGCCACCTGCTGGCCACCGCGCCGGCCCCAGCCCCAGAGGCAACTACCAAGTTGTACTCGGAAACATATGGCCGCCACCTGCTGGCCTCCGCGCCCGCACCATCAATGACCAAGGCGACCCTGGTCGGCTACGGAAAGTGAATACAGCGTAAAGAAGGTGCGCAACCCTCATCCTTGAATACAGCATATTGTCCCAGGGTCTCACAGTGCATGCAATGGTGCATGTTGCGAGGTGTTGGGCAATGACCTGTTTGTACTGTGTTCTCTGCTCTATTGCAATATGGTCATAGTAGTTAATAGTAGTTAATGTAGTGAGACAGCCTTGCTGATGCCGTGGCGATGGTTTGGACACCACGCTCAGGCTCACCCTTGTGGACTAGCACTCAGCAATTCCATTTGAGGTTGTTGCCTTGCATAATCTGGAAAAAGATGGCAAAATAATGTGCAGACCCGGCAAAATGCCGATTTGCCGGCATGCCACATCTCTCATGGGGGCAAATTGACATTTTGCCCGCACTGCTAAGAGGAGCACTTCATTACCTGTCACCGTGCGTGCCCTGGGTTGTTTTGGTGTATTCAGTGGTTCGAGCCCACCATCTGAAAGGACAGATGCTGAGTTGTACTGCGGTGTTTGGCTACCTGAGCCGGGGTGTGGGTGTTATGGGCAAGGTATAAAACTAAGATCTCAGGTTTGTTTTTCTGCAGGTCAATCACTGCCCACATTCCATCAAGGCGCAGAAATTTTGTGGCGCGGAGGTATTTATGGGCCATCCCGGCAATGAATGAGAAAAGCCAGAAAAGCTGTGCCACAGCTCGCAGCAAGCGCGGCAGTTTGCTGGGTCTGTTGTCAAAGGGTTCCTTGTGTTGCAATCATGTGTTTGTCCTGCTGTTCTGTGTCAAGACAACCCCGGGTTATTGCCCATTCTGTGCATCTTACTTCTTCTGGGGCACTCTCTGCAGTCGGAGAGGGCGCGACTCATGCTACTATGTGGAAAACAAGTATGTTTTTGAATTTTGTATCTGATCACCCAATTCCTGGGACAATGGAGCACACAGGAAACATCGGCGCATTGCAGATAGGTGTGGGTGCTAGTTTTGGGTTGATGGCTTGTATGCTACATCTCTCCTGCTCCAATCAAATCTCACATGTGAACTCCATTTCTGTCAACCAAGGGCCATGTTTCAAAGCTGCAATATGATTGAGCAGTGAGGTTGAAATGTGCATCTTGTTGAAAGTCGCCTGTCTGTATTCTATGAGCTCAGGTCTACGACCATAGAGACTGTGCTGATGTACTGCATCAAGATTGCAATTTATGAAATCTTGGTGGTTGCTGCTGCCTCATGTAATCCGTGGTTTGTGGTCGCTTATCTCGTTCAGGTGTCTGATGATGGTGCTGCACATTGCCTAATGAAAGCGCACTGGTATATTGCGTGCAGAAGCACCTCCCTACATGTCTCCATCCAGCTGCTTGAACACAACTCCTGCTAAAATTATTGACTCGCTACAGACCGATCAGCACCTCAATGAAGCACACGTACACAACTAACTATCGGCGCACATTCCCCCTACACCTCCCAGAAATCTTGAACCACAGCTGAACAAGTAGTGCAACCATGGGTTAATTGTGGTTCTTGCTAGGTAACATCATGACATGCTCCACCATGTTGCAGCATCACATCCACCAACTCGAACAAGTAGTGAGCTTGCTCACAGAGCACCCAGCAAAATTGCTGGCGTCACAAATACCCATGTTATTAACATGCTCTTCAAGTGGCTTCAGACCTTCCAACAAGAAATGCAACCTTCACCGTTCCCTCAACAGTCTCTCCACAAATACAGCAGGGCTGCTAGAGGACTCCACAGTGGGCAAACACGACGGCCAGGCAGGCAGTCAACAACCAGTCGATCATCGTGGCTCAAATGTGCTGCATGCAATCAGCCTGTTGTGTAGTCGCCATGATCGTGCTCCAACATACTGCCACAAACACACAAACAGCAGGACATTAGATCCGACTTCACCTCAAAGACACACATCCATGTGCTGAATTCAATCACACATGCAGCTGCTCCCTCATCTAGACTCTCAAGTACAGCATGCCCTGTACAAGTGACCAACAAGGACACAGACAGCATGGCTGATAGAGCTGCGCTGAGCATGCCTGCTTTGACTGAAGGCATGCAAGAAGATCAGCTCAGGGTGAGGATACCTCTTGGAGTGCCTTACGATCGCCCGCCCCACAGCATTTATCCAATCCTCCTTCTCCTGTCAGGTAGGACCCACCACAAGATTGAAACGCATCCCCCACACAGGTCAGAAGAATGCGTACTGTCTCAGTATTGAATGCAGAAAGTCCCCATCGACACTCCCTGTTTTCCCTGATGCAATGCAAGGGTGATGCACAGAGGTGATCACTTGCCTTGTCTGTGTCTGCGATGAAGAACATGCTGTCGTCTGTGGTGGACACTTCGAAGGCATGTGGCTTGTTCAAGATGTCCTCCGCGCCCTTGATGGAAAGGCAGCGGTTCACCTGCAGACAGTGAACCCGTCAGGCTTCTCTCCTGCTGACCAACATGATGCCAGGGCACCAAAATCCTTCGAGTCTCTGCCTGATGTGCCTCACGCATGCACAGCTCTCGTGGGTCGTGGAATAGAATTCGCTATTTGTAACTACATCAGAGCGACTGGCACACCTCAATCACACCACGGGGAATGGAGTCCTGCAAGAGCAGAGCACAGGCTGTTCAGCTCTCTACTGCTATACAGCGTGGCACTTGCGCATTTGTGATGGTAGCATGAATGTGTTCCTCACCGGAGTCACGATGTCTGACTTAAACCAGAAGATTTTGCCCTGCTTCAAGACGAACCACCTGCGAATTGACGACGGTGATCACCTACATTTTTTCAAGTACTGTTCTTCCACTCGATGCGTGTCCAAAGAGGCTCCCAGCAAGTTGCTGTTGGGCAACAACCCTTACCTGCGCCTCCATGTCTTGATGTAATCACCTGATGGATCAAAGCACGAAAATAAATAAGCAACCTTGCCTGCCTAGCTCCATGCTCTAGTTGAAAGTGCGCGCACGAGAAGGAACAGACTGCTGAGCTGCAACTTCCAGATTATGCTGAACGAACACCGAAAAGCTACCATGTTCGATCTGCCGTCTCACCTTGTTTCATGAGCCATCCAGCTCGCTCTGCCCCGTGCCAGTACTCAACATCTCCAAAGTTCCCTTTGCCTTTGCCGAACAAGTTGTTCAGCACCGTCCCCATTCTTTCTCTTTCTTGAGCCTATCTTTGGAAGATCACTACGGTGTCCCGACTTCTACGACCATACAGCCACATATGTCAGGACTTCTTCGAGGCGCGCCATCTGTGCGGGTCTTCCCACGTCTTCAGCCCTGCCCAGATGCGCAAGAACAGTCCCTTCACAACGCAAGGCTCACTGGCGTCAATTGACCACTTGATCTTCTTGACAACAGGAATATCTCCAGAAAAGAGTCCACTCGCACAGAGTTTCCTGCAGGCCCTAGGGCCTTGACCCTTGAAGGAGGGTTTCGATGTTGTTGCCCTCGTCATGATGGGGACATCGTCGTGTGCGTTTCCCCGGTCACTTTGCAATGCCACTGAACTATGATACTCGGTTATTTGCGGTTGTTTTTATGTATAGCAAGCTTGGTGCATCGTATGTCTTCCAGCGTTTAGTCCTGCTAGATTGTACAATCGTGCTGGCTGAGCTGTAGATAGGTCTGCTCCCTCAAACGGCCTGCATATATGCATGCAGATCTTAACAGACTATTGAAATCAAAAAGCAGGAAGACAAACGGACTCTAGAACAGTTTTCTGGCACGTGTCAGCACAAAAGGACAAAAGGAGCAGGTGTTCTGGCAGAGCAGGTCTGACGCTGCATTATTCAACACGTCTCTGTTGCTAAAAGTATTTCACGATCTGCGTGGTAATGTTTTTGCGAAAGCTTTCCGGATTGGAAATGCCGTAACTTTTAGAAACACCTTCGTAAATCGGAAGCACGCTGGCTGATACAGGAACAGGATCTCGTATACGGCCATGAGTCTGCTAAGAGATACAGCAGTGAAGACCATGGTAGCAGATTTGCCCTCAAGCGCGGCGAGTCCTGCACCTTGGGGAGGGCCTCCCACTGAGGGCCTTAGAAAGTCAGACAGCACAAAGTCGGCTGGTAATGCTGTCCAGCCCGTGTCTTCTGGAGACGCCCCTCCACGCGCAAAGAGATCTAGAAGGTGCCAACACGGAAGTTATCCCCTGTTCCTTCCAGCCATGGGAGAAGCCAGATCAAGTGTGACATATTTTAGCCCATAATAAGCCTCTCCAGATTCATTCTAGGCCAAGCCATGCATGTGGGAGCGTGGGTAAGAGTGCCGGGTGCTCATACCAGCTGCAAGACTGCAGCCTGCAATATGAATCATGCTGAGGAGAACATGGCTTGCAGGGATGCTGTGACACGGGTGTGGGAATGGTTGGACGTGTCGGTGAGCCGCGAGGCGTCGGTGCCGCTTGGCGCGGCCGACTTTGGGCACATGCACCTGTCGGAGGGGTCCTCTGCCACCACCGCTGTCACCGCCGCGCTGGATGCGCCCCCCTGTGATACAGTCGAGCCCTGCGTCAGCAGCCTTCCTGATGGCCAGGCGCGCGCCCAACACATCCCTGTGTCTGTGTTAAACTTGTTTGTGCATGTGAACAGCTTCTCTCCAGGTCAGGGTGTGAGGGGACACGCCATTCCCCACAGCATCCTTCCACGTCTGTCTGTGTTGACGTATCATGCAAGTGAGGTGGACACTATTTTTGAAATGACAGGGGTGGACTCGAGATGGCTCGAGCTCTGAGGAATGTTGTTGCTTGAGGACGTATGTTGGAGTCTGAATGTGCGGGTACAGCAGCAAAACGTGAGGGTTGGAGGTCAAGCCGGGAAAACTGCTCGGTGGTGTCGTACTTCGGGCCACGAGCAAGGGATCATGGGGCATTTATAAGTTTTCCCTTCCTGGAAAAGGGTTGTGGATGTGTGTGAGGTGTCCCTTAGTCTGCGCTGGAGCATGCTGGCAACCAGTGCCTTGCGGCATCTTGCCAACAGGACATTTGAGTGGACAGCTCTTGAGAGAGGAACATCCACTGCCATATGACATGGTTGCGAGCCGGTTTTCTGACATGCACGACAGGCGTTGGGGGAGGCTTCAGAGGGAGGACTGTTGCGGCTGGCGGACAGTCTCAACACAACAGCCCACGTCGATCGGGCAGGCCTGGGCAGCGGCTCTGCCGCACAGGTGCGCTACCTGTTCTCCGCACTGTCCTCTGCCAGACAGCATTTTGCTGTCTGGCACCGCTGCTTACCCAACATGGCTCAAGACTGTCACCCTTGCCGTGTTGGGTGCAGTGCAAGCTCTTTGTTTCACCAAAGTTATTTCAGAAATGATGTGATCGGACATGATATGAGGAAACTGCCTCTGAATTTGATGACATCTTCTTTCGTTGGCGAGAAAGAAGCAAGGTGGGGCAAGTGAGGTGGGTCTCAGTGGCAGGACACAAGTTCCTGTTTTGCTGTGTGGCAGGGCCCTGACGAGGCCAGCAGCAGGAGGCAGGACACAGCGGGCAGCCCAGCGCATTTCAATCAGGAGGCTCAACGGCCATCTGCTCCGCAGACGGCAGTCCCCAGTGCACCCGACTCTTTCACATTGGAGGCGCGCGGCTCGTGTGCTGCTCCAGGGGCACCTCCTGTACCCGACCTCTCCCAGCGGCCGAGAGAAGATCCGAAAGGCGGCGCGGCGGACGGCCAGCCGCTCGATGGCGGCGGCTGCGCTCTCGCTGAAGCGGATCCGAGCGCGGAACCGCGTCGGGTGACGCGGCAGAACTCACGCAAGCGGAAGCACGACCGCGATGAGTCGCTGGTTCCTCCTCCTCAGCCTGAACAGGCTCCAGAGGGTGGGAAGCCTGTTCCGGAGACAGCCCCTGGCCATTGCTGATGTGGTGCAGGTATCAATTCAACTGTACGGATAAAATTTTGTTGAGAAGTCGTGGCAGGCTTTCATGTTGGTTTTGGCCCATGTTGCCTGAATAAGAGGGAGCGCAAGAGTTGTGCAAACAAAGAACCGACATTGCCAAGCACTGTTTTGCTCTTTTTGGGATGTGGGATTTTGAGAGGAAATGGACTCTGTAAATGTTTTTGGAAACCCAAAGTAACATGACGCTAGTGTTGTTGTCATCAACATGATCGACCTCGCATGCAGATGTGAGTCACATCGTGGTGCCAAGGACAGATCCGCTTGTTGTACGATAAGAGATGGTGTGCTGTGTCTCGTACTTTATGACACTCTGTGAGATTATTGGTGAGAATGCTCTCGTTGACACCGTAGACACCTTGGATAATTAGTACTTGGCATGGGAGACGTGTGGCGTGTTGTGACTTCGTATTTATTCTCAGTCGACAGAACATGCAGATGATGAAATTATCAAATTTTAAAAACAAGAAGCTTGTGTAATTACAGATATAATAGAGGATGATTCTGCAGGACAAAGCAATTCGGCACAAATCCTGTAACAAGCTGTCACTAGCTCTCTTTTACATCTCTGGGCCATCGCCCGGCTTGTCCTCGAAACAAGATGGTGGAGGCTCTTGCCAGATATGCATGATTTAAGGAAACAAAATGTTAACTCTGCACCGCATGCAGGAAACTCGGACTACATAGGCTTGCTACTGAATGCATAGCAAGCTATATTCGCATTTCTTCTCACAAGGCATGTGCCCGTTCACATTCACAGTTCTCCCTGCAAGAGCATATCCTGTGCGCGCCACACAGACATGTCGACATATCACTGCCAATCGCACATTGGACTGGAGCCAAAACTCATGACACCACCACATCGGATCCAATCTCAGTTTGCACCCTGGAGCCTGGCACTGCGCACACGCTGCCACTCTCCCAGCACAGCAGCCTCGAGACCAATGGCGCGAGCGGCCGGCTCCAGCTCCGCGAGGCCGTCTCGGCCGCCGTTCTCCGCGCCTGCAGCTGCTGCGGCAGGCGCCGCATACAGCCGCGCCAGCGGCCGCAGGGTCGGGTGCGGCTCGCGCGGCGCATCCATCGGCGCAGCTGGCACGCCTTCCGACGCCGCACCCAGCACCAGTGAGCCTGTGACGGGCCACGCGGTTAACCCAAACCTCTGTGGTTTCGAAAGGCGATTGGGTGCTGAAGGGAGATCTCTCGGCAGATTGTTCGGCTAGCAAGTTTGGTGAGCTTCCCCCTTGGTAAAAACATTTTTATCGCATATTTGCCATGTGAAGGCCACACGGGCCGCAGGGCAGGCATTCTCAGTAGCATAATCACGCACCTCACTCCCAGGAAAAGAAGTGCTTCACAAATGCGACGCGTGCCAATTGGTCGTCCTCATGCCTCACCGATCGACACTTCTTGCATCTGTGAAATGTAGGGTTCATTTATGACGCTAGTACGAGGAGGAAGCCCACCAGCAAAGAGCTCTCTCAGGGTGGCCGGCAGGTCTGCAGACAGCACCGAGGCAGCTTCAGGGTCGGTCGAACGGAAGCTGGCGCGCAGCACGAGGCGGCCGGGCCCATCGGCCAGCGCCGCGACGGCCGGGGCCGGGGCCGCCAGCAGCTGCGCTGTCAGTACCAACGCCACCGGGGCCTTCCACCACGTCACGCCTGGCGCCATAAGAAACATTCTCCACATCATAAGAAGACCCAACACTGCACAACTAACTGCTCATCTCTGTCATGAATCGAGGTCCCCTGATTGATCGGGAGGTGAATTCCCGTACTCTGCCAGACCGGAAAAATCAACAAAGGATGCAACAATGATGTTGTACGACTAAGCATCTGCAGTAAGTTTGTCCCGGACATGCCGCGCACGGTATGAGCGACAGACCGGAGAGCACCGGGAGCCATCATCACATGCATGCACGGCAAGTTGCGCAACAATCTCGTGCTTCTCATCAATCTCGTCCTCATTTGCTCACCGCAGTAGGCTGCCAGGAAACCGCCCTGCGCGGGGAGCGCATGGAGCGTGATGCGCCGCAGCCGGCTGCGCTCCAGCGCCGACAGTGCGGCCAGGCCGCCCGCCACGCCTGTTTTGGTCGCGCTGCCCACCACCTGCCACCCTGTGCGCACACAGCCCCGGAAAATGTTTCTCAAACACTTCGAGTTAGGGTTGTAGAGTGTTTTTGGGGGTAGGGGTTAGGGTTTGGGTTAGGGGCCTTAACAGTGATAAGTTTTCTTCCCGAATACAATGGTGGATTTTGGGGTTTATACAGAAATTCCTTACTTTGAGAAATCCTTCCCGCCCACACGCCTAAACAGGCCCCACACCATCCTGTATCTCTCTTGATAAGTCACATAGCTCCTAGTAGTCACACGGCAAGCTTCCCCTGTTTTAGCCTTGCAATAGACTGGCCGCTTTATGACACAGGCCATCTGGTTGTACGAGGCAACATAAAGGATGTCAGTGATGTGGCATGCGTGCACAAACCTGATGGCATGGAGGCACACTGCTGGAAGAAGACATCGGGTGGGATCGTTTCAGGTTCACCAAGCAGCTCCATTGGTGAAATGGTGAACAGCTGGCAGCGCAGGCTCGGCTCCTCTCCTGCATAGATGCCAAGCAGGCTGCAACACTCAGCTGGCCACTCTGGAAATCTCAACCTCGAAACTTTTAAGATTGAGAAGGTCTTGTACTCCGGTGCTTGCCTCTTTTCAACTCACACGAAGGACTGCCTGCAACAAAGGGCTGTGGGATGACAATTCAATATTGGCAGTTGTACTGCAATTGCATGATTACGTCAGGGAGGATCTGGAAGCAATAGGAATTCCATATGATTGATCGAGAAAGAGGAATGCCATAAAGCTCCTGCTAGACATTCCTAGTCGATAAGGACAGGAAAACATTTAACAGTATTTAATAATAATAATAATAGCGAATATATTGCCACTGCATTTTTCAGGAGTCCTCACCTGGCAAAACTGACACCTTGGCAGGGAGCAGGATGAATGCTTGCACGGTCAGGCGGCCGAAGCCAAGCACAGTGAACGCCAGCCGCCACGTCACTGATTCACCGGCCGGAATGGAAGACAGCTTGTGCACGGGAGGCATCTTGATTGTCGGCACCATCGGCCCGCCAAACGCCAGCCTGTCATGCAAACCACTGTCAGCGCACTTGCAATGATGTCTGCGGGGACTTGAAAATCCAATGCACTGGCTCACGCTTGATGCAGGTCCAATCGAGGCGCAGGAGATCAAGACAACAATCTTGAGACTGTGTACACATGCCGTGAAGTCTGGGAAGGATTTAAAGTTTTGGTGCTTGAGCAATCTCTCGATGGAAGGGGTTGACTTGCATGTCACTAAACCAAAGTGAAGGCCATCATTGAGCAGGGGGAATTGTCATGGGCAGGTATAAGGTATAAGTATAAGTTCAAGGCACCCTTGTACTGTTACAAGACAGCAGCCAGGCTTCTCACTTGATGCCGGCATTCTTGATTTCGACGGTGAGGCGGTTGCAGGCTTGGAACTGCAGCGTCAGCGCTGAGGTGGCAGCGTCCAGGGAGTGAGTCACCCTCAGCTGCAGTGGATCCCCCGGTGCTGTTAGCTCTTGCCACCTCACCTCCCCAGGCACGCTGGTCGCCAGATGCAACACCTGCGCGCCCAGAACAATAACATTGGCAACTACATGCACATCGAACCACCACTTCATTGATCGCTAACCCAATGCGCACGAACACCAGCGCCGGAAGATGCAACACATGGCAGGAACAGTCCATATGCACATGGCCAGTTCCGACCAAATGCTGTATCTTCCGGTGCTGTGCATGGCTCAGCGCATTTGCGTTAAGGACAAAACAAGCCGTGCATCTCGGCTGAGTTCACTGATAGGACAGCAGTAATTCAACACCACAATCCTGTCTATGACACAAAGCCACTAGTCGTGATTGCCTTGTCATGATTGCTGTTGAATGCACAAAGATCACCCTGGCATCCCAAAAAATCAGTCGACTAGACTCAAATATGGGGCGCGCCTCCAGCGGGCTAGGTATGGAGCTCAGCTCCGGCAGGGTGCATTCGGGTGGATCACAGGGGTGGACGCCCGGATCACCGCAGGCAGCAGCCACAGCTTCCTGGACTGTGGACCGCAGCCGCCAATAGCGTGACCCGCGCTTGGTCTCCTGAAGCACCGCGCTTGTGGGCGATGCCAGCGGGCACCTGTGGCCCAAGTTAAGGTTTAGGGTTAAAGGTTCAACTTCAACCCTAATTATCAACCCTAGATTGAATAATATTTTTTAAAATTATTGCGCCCTTGTGGCCTATATTTCCATATTTCCTAAACTGCTCCCAGGGCGTTTCAGAGCTGCTCTTAATAGTGAGAAACAACACGGTCTAATTTGGGCAGCCAGAAAGCGCGGCATGCCGAGATCTCGCCAGGCAACCTGCACATGAGCAGTGTGCCAATAGACAAGTGAAGACAAGATAGAATGGGGTGCGCCAGCTTACCTCGACAAGACATGCCTGTCAGGCAAAGGCTGCAGTTTGCCGCCACTCAAGTCCGGCGCCGCTGCCACGGCTTGGCTATCAGGGGCGGCTTTGTCGGCCTGGCTGTCAGCTGCAGCAGATCCACCAACAACTCCTGTCCCCTCAGCCGGAAGGGACGCCTGTTGCGGCAGCACCGAGCTTGCTACCGGCCCGATGAGGGCCATCGCGCGGTTCAGCCGCTCCCGGCTCTCCGCGCTGGCCCTGGGCCCGGCAGCAGCCGCCTGCAGGAGGGCCGACAGGTTGGCAGCAATTTCCTGCGCACATCTGTCAGCTCGGCACAGCTCCGTAAGAGTGCATGGCAAAACTCAATGCCCCACATGATGATCGATGTTGTGTAGCATAACTTAGTCCGGTTGGGAGCCACCTGAGGCCCGTGATAAGAACCCTTCATCACTCTCTGTGTCATAGTATGCCAGAGCCAAACCCGGTTTGCTCTTCACCCCAGACCTTGCTTCGAGTGACATGCAATGGATATGAGAGTATCAGACGCTTGCTGAGGTAATATCAACTTGGTGCCAAATAGTGTCAAGGCGTCTGGTTGTGACAGCAGCAAGCGCATGGAGAGATCAAGGACTTTGACAGAAAAGAACATGTGCAGACCTTGAGGCCAGCCTGGGGACCCAGGCGCTCGAAGTTGGAGGCGAGCAGAGAGGCAAAGCGCTCGGTGGCCAACAACGCGACCGCGGCCGCCTCCGCGGCGGCCTCGGCCTCGTCGGCGGTGGCCGCCAGCGCCACGTCGGTCTTGCCGCTTGCAAAGGGGTTGTTGCTGGCCGCTGCCTCCAGTCGCCCCTCGCTCGCTGCCGTCCTGGCCGCGCGCCGCCTGCAACACAATGCTCTCACTCTCTCTCTCTCTTCACACATTAGGTTCGTTCGTTTTTTTAATATGTTAGGGTTTAAAGTTTTGGGTTTGGCCTAAATCCTAACAACCCCTAAACCCTAAAATCATAAACCCTAAATCCCCCTTCGTAATCTCGACCTCGCGGTGGGAGGCCTCACAAGCCTTACACTGGCGTTCCGCCGGACGAATTCGACCTCTCGATGGAACCCCTTCCCCATCCCAACGAGCCTCCGGCCACACATGCAAGTCGAACGAAGATGAAGGTAGCCTCCATCTTAGTGGCGGACGGGTGAGTATGTGTAAATACCTACCCCTGGATCCCTGAGGCTCAACTTAAATAGCTCCACACGGCTTGCGATGATTGCTAGCGTTTGCGACTGATAACACATTGCTCAAGACACGACACCAGGTCTAGACCAGTACCGACATGTCACGCCCAGGTTCGGAGGCTCGGCGCTGCAGATTAAATTTGCACATTATGTTCACAATAGCTTATTTTGTGGGAACTTTTGGAGTGTAAATCCATGGTGCCTGCAGAGCAACAGAGTGTCGGGTGTGGGAGAGGGGGTGTGCGCCTGCGCGAGTTGATGAGGTCTTCGTTGGCGGCCAGCGCGTCGGCCAGCGTCCGCAGCAGGTTCATGCAGGCCGTGTTCATGCTGGAGGCCACCTCGAGGTGGTGCGCCACCACCCACAGCGCGCGCGGCTGCACCGCAGGACTCAGCGCCTGCAGGCATTGTACCATTGAGCCTGCTTCCATGGACAATCATGCAAGCAACAGAAGGTGATGCCCTTGATCGTTGGGAGGCGGTGACTATGGCGGCCATGTCGTGTGCAGACTTTGAAAGCTCGTGGAGGCTCAGCGCTTGCATGCCCTTTCAGTCTCAGCCCAATGTCCCTTGCCGGAAAATTGATGCAGGGAACAGCGAAGTACATGGTACACTGATCAGGAGCCTACCGAAAGAGTCCACCTGCGGATCCAATGATTTTATGCCGTTCTGAAATCCAGGGACGATAGTCACGCATGGCGGATGGCTATCCAGGCTTAGTGGCCTGGACTCCATTCAAACAAGACTAAAACAAGAAGAAGTCAGGTATATGGGCCATACCTTCCAGTGCTGCAGCAGCTGGGCAAGGAGCTCCTGTAGTGCGGCGGAGTAGCTGACCACGGCCATGCCGACGCGCGCATCGGCCTCGGCCGTGGCGCGGCGGCTGGCCGCGGGCGTGCCGGCCTGCTTCGGCACCGAGCGCGCGGCCGCAAACGCGGTCTGCAGCAGTGCCAGCCATGCGTCTGTGACAGCTGTGCATGCGTAGGTGCCGCCCTGCGGCTCCCTCTCCCAGCCTAAACAGGCCTTTGTTCCCTGTACCATCAAAACCCCCACCCTAATCAGGCCCCTTCACCCTTGCATCTTTGCTGCGTGCTGCCAGGTAGTCAAGTCCACAGTGGTGGTACAAACTCTGGTCCAAGATTCATCAGTCAAATGTGGACTGCAAGCACGCCAAGCAGGGTTGCTCAAGACTGCCAAGAGTGCCAGGACCCCTGATGGGAACATGTGCCAGGAACAGGCGATTGATTGATTGGAAGGTGAACTCCACATGTCAAGCGCAAATAGTGCCTTTTAAAAGTTTAGGGTTTTCTCCTATGTCTGGGTTTAGTTAGGGTTTTGCCTGCAGCGCAATTTTGGTGCAACCCAGCCACTCAGTGAGCTCCGCAGTGCGCTGCGCGGCCGCCACATCGTGCACGGCAGCCTGCAGCTCCTCCCAGGCGCCCCCGGCTGCAGGGGTGCCCGGCCGCGTCTCCACCGCGTTCCCTTTGCCCACACTATCCTCCCCAGGGCCAGCAGCAGCCGTCGCTTGGCCGAGCGCGTGAGACGACTGCGATAATTGCGCAGCCCGGGGGTGGCGCAGCAGAGTCTCCAGGAGAGTGCACACGAGCTCCTCTCGGAAGGCTGGATAGTGCGCTTCCGGCGCCACGCTGTCCTTCTCGCCTGTAGGCATCCGGGATATTAAGAAACCGTTGGGCTGCCAATGGATTAATGATGGTGTCCTTGCTGCAAGCATGTACATTCCTCGCAGGCCTCTCGACATGAGTCAAGGGGGACCTGAACAAGCTTAGCTTGCTTTGCAAGTACGCATACAGTCTACACCGCAAATGTGCTGCTTGAAGCGTCTGCTGTGGGCGTGGCACAGGCACCACAAGCCGCTGCATTATGTACAGGCATTGCCATATAGTACCTTACCCACAGGCACCACAAGCCGCTGCATTATGCACATACATTGCCATATAGTACCTGAGTCCAGACCGCCGATGACCTCCATGAGGGTGGCATCCGAGAGCAGCTGGCGCAGCTCTGTGCTGGGGAGCGTCCGCTGCCGGGTGCGCACCGCGCGCCGCGTGTCCAGGTCGGCCGCCACGGCCGCCGCCCAGATGCGCGCCAGCGCCGCGCACCGGGCGGCCGCACCCGGTAGCTGCGCCACCATCGGTGGCAGCTGCCGCAGCAGCTGAAACTGCGCCTGCCCCTGCACCCGTGCAAGCAGATTGTAATGGGTAACTAGGTGAACCCTGGCTGAGGACAATGAATAATGAATTAACATAGATGCAATGTCTTGCAGCCAGTGCATTGTAGCTACGCCACCATTGGCGGCAGCTGGCGCAGAAGCTGACATTGCGCCTGCCCCTGCACCCGCGCAAGCAAATTGTAATGAGTGACTAACAGAATCCTGGCACAGGACAACAAGTAATTATCTACAGTGATGTCTTGCGGCCACTGCATGCTCGATCCAGCTTCTACTCTGTTCTGTTCTTTGAATTCTGATCTTAGCTGGGAATGCTTAGTAGGTTCATGCGTTCTCAATCCAAATATTCCCTGAGCCATGGTGGTTCTCTTCATTTTATTTTCAGTCGGATACACAAGGGTTTATGTGGTTCTCGATACAGCTGTTCCCTCGGCGATTGGCCGGCCGACCTGCAGCGCGCCCAGCTTCTGAGTGAGGGCCTCCATGATCTGCACACGGGCGGCGCCGCTGCTGTCATGATCCCAGAGGTCCACAAGGGCGCCCACGGCCAAAGTAGGCGCGGCGGTGAGCGCGCCGTCGGAGACCGTGGCCAGCGACAGGATCGCGCGTGCCGCCTCGAAAACCACAGGCGCTTCTATGCTGCTCAGCAGCGGCTGCAGGTACTCCACCACCTGCCAGATCAGGTGCCAGCTCTTCAAGAAGGCGCCGCTGAAATTCACCGTCTCGTGCCTCACTGTGTTCTGCAAGGGATGACCCACTAGAGAGGGAAAGGGAAAACAGGGACTCGGGCATCAACTATGAAGACATCCAGGTACCCCTCTCAGTCTTGTAGCATCATCTTTTTAGTGGCGCATGACTGGGAAGTGAATGGCAGAAAGCAGAATCCTACATGCGGAATTTTGTTCAGCAGAACAGGGAATAAATGAAAGCTCGGTGAGAGCATATGCATTCTGGCTTACAGGTTACACTTTGTGATGGAAGATAGTGTGTATCACCTGTGCTAACAGCCAGGGCCCCTGCGATTGGCTGACCTGCTTGCCAGGGACTGACCCGTGACCTTCAACTTCCAGGTCATACTTGCACCCGGCAGCAAATAGTAGGATTGCAGCCAATGCAGATGCAACGTCCGCCTGTGTGCGTGCACCCATGGGTTGAGCATCCCACTTGCTTGACTACTAGGATAGATATGCAAGCACTGTAGGGATGAGTGTCACACCAACGCCCAATACAAACTCAATACTGGTGGATTGATCAACGGAATGTGTCTCAAATGCGAGATCCGCATGATGCACTTCTAACTTCTAACACAGACACCCCTACTCCTTGCAGTGAAGTGGAGCGCCCATTAAACGTTCCGATGCCAACATGAAGCGAGATGCAAACATGTGTCTATGAAAGCAGGTCTTGACAGGTCACGCCAAAATTTACTGCCTCAGTAGGTCCTCCTGGGCCCACCTGAGTTTTGGTGCGAATGGAATGTGCATACAAAAGAAGTCAGGTACCTGTTCTCTAGGGGCAAGCAAGCGCGCCCGGTTGAGCACAGCAGGCAGGGAGGCCAGCACACGGTTGCACACCGTCCGCCGCAGCCGCTCCTGCAGCACGGCAGCACCACTCCCCACAGGCGCCTTCTCAGCCTCCAGCAGCTGCCTGCGGCACACCAGCCTCGTTGGCAGGGTCCCATTCGACATGTGCGAATCCTAAACCCTTACCCTGAAATAGAAAAATATACAAACCCTATACCCTAACCCTGAACCCTTCATTTAGGGTAAATAATGTTAATGTAGATATCAGTATTAACTTAAAACGACCTCATCTCCTGATATAAGAAAGAGACCATGTGAAGCCCACTCCGCAACGTGCATTTGCAAATAAACACAAAAATATAAATGAAGAAAGACCCCAATGAAATAGATACGATCGCATGCCTTCAGCAGCCACATGACAGCCTCAGACATGCCTTGCCTATGACACACCACCACACATAAAAAGCCAGCCCCACTGCAAGTACAGCAACTAACGCACTGCCCACGCCCACAGCCCACTGCCCAGTGCCGCCATGCACTTCAGAGACAGTGAATGGAACTTGATTGTGCACAAGACGGGCGACAGGCACTTTTGAGGTAATCAAGTACTCAAACAGGCATGCAAATTGGGAGCAGATTGTCCGCAGAGAACGTTTTCTGACACACCTGACGGCAGCGAAAGCAGCGGCGCACACTGCATGCGCTGTGTCTAGGAGGGCGTCCCCGGCGCTTGTAGCCCACTGGCTTGCATGTGCCCATAACACCGTTGAGTCTTTGAGGGCAAGCAGCGCATCTGCACTGCCCAGCCAGGTGCCCACGGCAACCAGCGCCCCAGCACGTACCTGTGACATGTCCGAGCATCATATGGCACTGCTAGGCATGAAATGCAGAACAGCTGGACTGGGTCATTTCATCTTCTGTTATGAGTACCCAGGGACATTCCGCCCAATGGCATGATGACCCTGAAAGAAGCTCCCTGGACAGGGTTGTGCTCTAAGTGCATGACAGATCTTCTTCTTGCATGCCTGCCACAAACCTCTTTGGCGCTAGCGAGCAACATTGCTATCACTGCTCTCCAACAAGATGCTGGCACCCACCTCCTTTGAGGAGCTTTCCAGGCAAGGCTCAAGACGGGGGCCAATCTCGCCCTCCAGCAATGCACTGCTGAGCTTGTAGGCAGGCAGCCTCGGCAGAGTGCTCAAAGCCGACAACTGGACCTGCAGAAGGACCTCCAAATTTAGCGACCCGACAAACACATGGACTCTTCCGTCTGTCTCTGCTCAAAGTAGCCGGGTACTATGACTTTCTGCCCAAGCATCAGAAGCCACTCATTATGGGGCTCTGATCCAGCTCGTTCATGCTCTTGGAAGCTGGTGCAGAAGTCTTGTGCTTCTATACAGCAGAGGTTCTAGAAGTGACATTGGGATATTGCCATGCAGAGCGTGTCACCTCCAGGCTGAAGGTGCCCACGATGTCTGATCTCAGCCCCTCAATGACCAGCGACCAGTCGCTGTCGGACAGCGGCGCAGCATGCACGACATCATAGGCCAACTTCTTCACCAGCGGCGCGGCCGGCCCTCGGATGATCGTCTGACACATGAAGCTTATGTTTGTGCTCACGTCCCTCCCGCCCGCCACATAGTTCAGGATCTGCACACGCAGAAGGCTTTCTGATCCTGCACAGACTCGCTGCCAATATGCATCACCGAAAATGTAGCATCAGTTAGCCTGCTCAACATGCACTGAACCATCAAACGCTGAGATACCTACATGGATGCAACCACAGCGAGCGGGGATACCTTGTGCCATACATGGACAAAAGCACAGAGAGCCGATTTGCCGCGAATCCGGAAAGGTTGCAGATACTTGCAGTCTTGAATCAACCCTCCCTTGCTTGTATTCTCTTACCTGCAGAAGCGCTGTGGATTGCCGCAATGCATCATCTGCTTCCAAATCCTCGCGGATAGATGCCATAGCAGTCCTGTTTTTGCTGGTCGCAGTCGATGGACAAACTCTCAGGAGCTAGCTTGCTGAGCCCCCATTTGCATCCTGAGCAGCTTGCTTGGAATCGTTTGAAGACGCGGTGTCTGCAAGTGCCTTGAATGCTGCTGTCTCCTCTGGAAAGGCCTTGCCTGCTTGTTGCAGCAGTGCTTCCCTGCCAAGGTGCCAGATAATAAGAACCTTTGAGAAGGCAGCAGATATTTTGTGAGAGAAATGCATGGCTGTTGCCAAGAACAACGACCCAGAAAGTAAGAACCTTGAGAAGGCAGCAGATGTGTTGTGAGAAAATGAAAGGCTGCTGCCTGAACACGTACTTAAGGCAGCAGACGGCCTTACCGAAAGGAGGCAAAGGCTTCAACCTTGCCCTTCGCTAGCTGGTTTGAGCGGTTGGCGCGTTGGAAGATCTCTGAGGTGAAAGCGTCCGGGTTCCCGCCTTCATCTACATAGCGAAGCAGCTCCACAGGGACGTCAACTGCAAGAGCCTCCCGGTGAGATGCCAAGCCACCTAGTTCAGTAACTAAGCCGTTCCTGCAGGCAACAAACCTTCAGC
Source organism: Coccomyxa sp. Obi (assembly GCA_020887355.1). Lineage (NCBI taxonomy): Eukaryota > Viridiplantae > Chlorophyta > Trebouxiophyceae > Coccomyxaceae > Coccomyxa > Coccomyxa sp. Obi. The sequence goes on along the minus strand of AP024993.1, from coordinate 2,284,619 downwards.
TAAAACGAAATAGCACTGGCAAACGCTGGCACTGCACAGGCATACAACGCAAACGATGCAAAAGAATCCTTGAAGCAGGCTGTCTCAATACTTAAATCGTCATGGAATTATAAATTTTGGTGGGCATGCTTGACTCACAGTCTATCGTTCAGAAGACTTTGATCGCCGTTAAAATCGCCAATCGTTGCTTCCAGTTCATGTATCTGCAGAGAAAGAGATAATAACAATGTAAAGATGCTGGAGTTGACAAATTTTATTGCACCAAGGAAAACGCATGGCACGCCATCAAAACAGTACTCGAAGATAGTTTAAGTTCACCTTCCACAAAGCGCGTTCTGCTGCTTGTCGAAACCCCTTTCTAGGATCTGACATGCAGAGGCTAGCGACTATTTGATGGTGCCAACCGATGTCCAAGGTCGCTCAAGATCGCTTTACTGGGGTACAGTGCACCGACCGCGGCACAGAGGTACAGCCAGAGTAATATCCGATTCTTCCTCCGTCCTGTACCTTCAATATTTGAATGGCTGCCCTGTGTTGCCATGAATAGGAAATGGGAATGTTGAAGCTGGTCCTCGTTCCGTAATCGCCGTAATCTTCAGAGTTGTTTGTTGGTGCCTGCGATCTGATCAGAGTGCAAGGGGGAACGGACAAACATCATGCTGGCGTCTGGAGCTCAGCATGGGCTGCGCATGCAGCCCAACTTGCGCAGCTTCAGCACAGCAGTCGCTGCAAATGCAGTGCCAGCACTATCGGAGGCCACCACTTCGTCTGCTGGTTGGCTTTCAAAGTTGTTCGGAGGCTCATCGCGGCTTACTGTGCCCATGACAGATCCCCTTCCAGGCATAGAACTCCCAGCGCCCACGCCACCACCAGCAAAGGCCCCTACAACTGAAACAACAACTCTTCCAAATGGAGTCACGATCGCCTCAGAGCAGACCTTGGTAAATAGCTCCCATGCACCCCTTTTGGATAGTTTGGTGTATGATTACATCGACAGATAACATGTTCCCTGTCTTCAACTAATTTGTCTGCTTCCTCAAGCATACAAGCAACCCTAACATCTCGATGCTTCCCACGAACAGGGCCCTACAGCGACTCTTGGTCTGTATGTCAACAGCGGAAGCGTGTATGAGAGCCCCTCGGAGACAGGTGCTGAATCAATATTTGCATACACCTGGGCTCAGAGCTGCTGAACGTGTGCATCTCCTATGTGGTGTCTCTGCTCATTTGGTCTGACGATAGATGTCACATGCAAGACGTGATCTTGGATTGTTCCAGGACTCTCACACTTGCTGGAATACATGGCCTTTAAAACCACGTCAAACAGGACGCATTTTCGCCTGGTTCGCGAGGTGAGTGTTCTCATCTGACTGACTGCAAAATGCAAAACAACCGGGACTGGCAGTCATACAAGTTGACAGCGCTATTCGAGACCTGGGTTCCTTAAGTGCTCATCATCCTTTGCTATTGCAGGTCGAGTCGATTGGAGCCAATGTGCTTGCGTCGGCCTCCAGGGAACAGGTGCCGAACACAACTTGCCTTTTTCAATCCTTCTTCGGTGAAGGCAGCTTGCAGTGGTGAGCTGAGCGTGTTGCGCACTTACTGCCAACAAATTCAGGGTAGCAAACACCGGTGCATGTGTCTGCATGGCAGATGGCATACAACATAGATGTGGTGAAGACCAACGTCCCGGAGGCGCTGGAGATCTTGGTGGACTCTGTAGTCAACCCCAAGTTTGTGAGCTGGGAAGTGAACGCGGCCATCAACAAGATGCGCGAGGACATCAAAAGCGTGAAGGACAACCCGCAGACAGTACTCTTAGAGGTGCGTGCATGCTTTCATATCTGTGCAGGAGCACAGCAGCCCCTGCATCACAAACTGCAGACCCCCCCCACCTTTGGAAGGGTGTCCATACCAAAATTACAGCAGGATGCTGCTCCTTGGGCTGCAGTGCCTGCTGTCATGCAGAACTTGGATTATCATCTCGCACAGATATTAAAAACTGGGCGCCTCTGTTTCACCATTCTCCTCTTTGAAGATGCACTGGTTCAGCTATCGGCATTTGCTCCACCTGCTTGTGCCGCTGAATGGAGTCACCTAGGAAGCTGCTTAGCCTGTCAAGATCAGAAGAGCTGAAATGCCCCATAAAATGTCCAGCTGGGTAGGCATGCAAGCTTGGCGCTCCCGGACTGACATGGGTCCCCCTTGTTCTCCCCCCAGGGCATGCATGAGGTGGCATACACGGGGGGCTTGGCGCGGCCGCTGATCGTGCCGGAGAGCGCGCTGGGGGGCCTGTCGGCCGGCAAGCTGGCCGACTTTGTGGCGCGCAACTACACCGCGCCGCGCATCGCGCTGGCCGGCGCGGGAGTGGCCCAGGACGAGCTGGTCAGCCTGGCACAGCCTCTGCTGGAGTTCCTGCCCAAGACCGGGGCCGAGCCGCAGCCCAAGTCCACCTACGTCGGTGGTGACTTCCGGTGGGGCTGCAGCCCAGTCTTATGTTTGATGTCCTCCTGTTCTGCAGACGCCACATCAATCCGACAGAGACACCTTCATTCCGGCTCAGGATAGCTCATTGCTCGGCATTTGCAGCCGTCACATGCGCAGATTCCATTAAAATTCTCTGTATGAGGGCTGATGGTGATATTGGAAAGCAGCAGTCGTAGCACCTTCATAATTGAGAAATGAGCTCCATATATCGGGGCTTACGAACACGAGGCTCAGAAGAGCTTCTGGTCTCTGCTCTTTCATTCCTTTGGCCCACAATCTGTCGATGGCCTCATGCCGCAGGAGCTCACGGTGTTCTTGCACGGTTATGCAGGCAAGCGGGCACAGACCTGACGCATGCCATGCTGGCATTCGAGTTCTCTGGCGGCTGGAATGACATGAAGGGCAGCGTGGCAGTGACTGTTCTGCAGTTCCTGCTGGGCGGTGGCGGATCCTTCTCGGCGGGCGGACCAGGTATTTTGAGACCCACCAAAAGATACAATGCCAGGCCACCTCACTTGGGGTGGACTTGGGCCGTTGACTGCCTGTCAGTTCTTGAGATTTTTACAAGACATCCAGGACCTGTCATGCTTGTGGTCAGTGCGCAGTTGTCATGCAGACTCTTGATTTTATGCACCGGCATCATTATAGTCGAGCCATGCTTTGCTGCGCAGATAGATAGACGCGCACACTGGAGGTCAAGGCGGTCATTGTTTGCAACATGCACTCATCCTGTTGCTGTGGTGCAGGCAAGGGCATGCACAGCCGGCTGTACAGGCGCGTGCTGAACGCGAACGAGTGGGTGCACAACTGCACAGCCTTCAACTCGCTCTACAACGACACCGGCCTTGTCGGCATCTTCATCTCCGGCGACTGTCAGGGCAATGCTCAGCGCAGCGCCAAGATGATCGACATCCTCACCACGGAGCTGCAGGTGCGCACGCGGGCACTTCAAGAATCACTTGTGGGCACTGATCGCAGAGTTCTGAGGGCTCTGCAAGTACGGCAGCCAGCCCAAATTGTTTGGGACTTTCTGAAGGGGAATCCTGAATGCAGACAGGGGTGTCATGCTATCTGCAGTGTGTAGTCTACAGCAACTAGTGTACACATGCAGAGCGTTGTAGGAGGATTTTTGCAAGGTGGGATTGCATGCATAGAAGACCTCCAAGGCGTTGCAACTCCGAGGGATGGTACTAGAGAGTTTGCACAAGAATGAGGTGTTGAACAGCGGAGGCCTGCAAACGGTTGGGCGTTGCGCTGACGACTTCTGTTTGGGTTACAGGCGGTGGCGAAGGGCGTGCCTGCTGAGGAACTGGAGCGAGCCAAGCTGGCCGCCATCTCATCCGTCTACATGAACCTGGAGAGCCGTGCGGTCGTGGCTGAGGACATCGGACGCCAAATCCTCACCTACGGCCACAGGTGCTCCCCCTGCATGAGCCCTTTGTCAAGGATTCTCCATCAAACAAGTGTCATCAACTTGAGACGTAGCATGACTGCCGTCTTGTGCAGGGCAAAGTGTTATCTCTTTTCTTCAGCTCATCTCTCAATGGGATACCCAGACTAGGAGATTGAGTCCAGCCTGCACATCTGTAAGTCTTGAAGCAACGAGACTTCTCTTTTGCAGCTGTAGCAGGTAAATATTGCAATCTGTGGTCTGTGGACTTGCTTGGGTAGTATCTTGGGTGTTCTGTCCTCTAGAAGCACCTTGGAAAAGAGGGCGCTCCATTCCCGCATGACGATGGCATGGCCATGTGGAAGAAGGAGCAACACTATGGCAGGTCTCTCAAGGCTCTCATAATACTCCATCCCCACTGCTGTTCAAATGTAGGCAGAGTGGTGAATTGCTGACCGGATGATTGACCATGCTGATGTGGCGGTGCACAGGAAACCGGTGCCGGAGTTTGTGAAGGCGATCAAGGAGTTGACGCCAGACAGCCTGGCCAAGATCGTGGCCAAGATCCTGAAGACGCCCCCGACCGTGGCCTCGCTGGGTGACATCAGCAACCTCCCCCGCTATGACGCCATTGCTGCGCGCTTCCGATGAGCGCACGCAAAGCGCGCACAGCATTGTATGCTTGAGGATCAAGCTTGACATGCCAGTGGCCATTCCCGGGCATGGTCTAATCAGCACTGGAGCGCTTGTCTGTGGGTGCTGACGATTCAGGTCTGCGGGACTGTCATTTAGGAAGCATGGTAGCTCATGCATTTTTGTTGTGAATTTGCTCGTGGCTCGTACAGCATCAATCGCACCCTGAGAATGTGACAGCACAAGACTGTAACCTAGCTTCAAAGGCACCTGCGCCTTTGTTCGCTGCCCCTTCCACCCAAACATGGCTATTTTCTGTGTTTAAACGCATGGGCACGCACCACATTGGAGCAATACTACTGCCAGTGAGTAGCAGCCTGATCACTGATCACTGGGTGCCACTCTGTTGGGAAGCACAGCGGACAAGTGGAGTGATGTTGCAGCGGCACATGTGAGTGCAAGGTACTCATTCGAGGCCGTTACATGGCAAGGGGTCACCCTTTCAAGGTGGAATTCCTAATACCAAATTCTTGAAGCTTCAGATCACTGTCAACCAAAAAAAACAGAGAAATGTCGGCGTCGCCCTCGAATGTCGAACCTAGGACCTCCGACAGTCCTAAAGATGCAAGAGGCTGGAATTTTGCATAAGAACACGATTTTCAAGGCAAAAGGCGTGCGACGTCGTATTCGACAAGTGTCAAAAGACAAAAGGACAGATCGTCACCAAGGATTCACAGGCGGTCACCCAGCCCATTACTAGTTTGGCTCAACGCTGCTTAGGTTTCCGGAGCAGACGAGAAGGACCGCTTTCAGCGTGATATGAACGATCCATATGTGGAACGTACTTGCGTAATATATGTACGGTTCTCAAACGCACCCTGTCGGCTTCATCTTGTTTGCATGCGTATACGACGTCGTTGAAGCATGCCTCTACTTATTTTCCAAGGTCCGGACAACATGCACACAAACTCGACAGTGTTTGGCTAAGGCGGCCGTGACTGCGTGCACTTGCCTAAGCAGTGTCAAACCAGCTTGGACACTGTTGCCGGACTTCAATAGCTTGTTGTGCAAGGCGGTTGGCGTCCAATACTGCCAGGGTTCAGCTTAGGTGCCACTCGCATTGGGTGAAGATTTCCATCCTGCTATTAGATACCCACAGCACATCACCGTGATGTGACCGTGGAGCATCATGGAAATCATTTCATAATATTTACATCAAAAATCATCTGATGTGACAGCGCTAAGTTGTTGCATTTCCGAGAGATAATCAGCAAGATGTCTACAACTGTAAGCGATCACACACCCGTCAAAGTCAGTCAGTCTACATAGCGCTCAAGAGCAGCACAGGATACATCATTGAACATATTGTGAGCGCTCCGTCCTCAACGCCACATAAGGCAGCCCAGTGATAACGACTTCAACATTGTGGAAGCAGAACTCCGGGTGCAGTTCATTCTCTCAGCTCTCCAGTATCATGCAATCAGAGTACAGGTTTCAGTCCTCGTACACGCGGCACTCATCCGCCTCCGGTGCATCTTTGCAGTACTCATCCAAGGGGTCGGTTGTCACCTCCTGTACGTTGCACCATGCATTTATCCAGCAGACCTTCAAAATAACTATTGCAACCCAAATGTGCCACAGAGTCACACAGAAAAAGACAGACACCATCTCCATGTGTGCGCACATCACCTCACCAGCGTTGCAAATGCATTTCCACACAGGACAATGCACATTGGCCTGAGGTTCTCTCTCGCCATGTGCTGTCAAAAAAGAACAGGCACTGCAATCATGACTTGATCGGCGAGTCATGATGCACAGTCCCTGTGCCTCATGACCGCCCAATCAAGCCAGCAAGAGTCACATCATATCGCCAGTCACATCTTTCCACAATCACTAAGGACAGGAGTTCCTTCGTTTACCTCATCCCTTGGGGATGCCAACATGCGGGGGACTCACCGAGAGATAGGGAGCAGGGGTGACAGGGGCAGTGGCCACTACAGGCGCATCCTCAATGGGCACGATGGCTGTGGTGGTTGATGGAAGGGGGATCCCTGGTGCGCTAAAGGACACATCCTTGACCAGCACAAACACACTGCCGCCATCACCGCGCGAGATGCGTGTGTCCTGCAACCACACACATGCATCAGCACAACTTGTCCAGAGGAACCTTTGGTGGGGGTTGCCAAATTTGTCATGGATTGTTTTGATGTCATGACTGCTGATGTGGGAGATGACAGGACATCTTCTCAGCCCTAGATGGCTGGAACGATGTAACAGCTTTCTTCTTCTTTCTTCTAATCACTGCAGTTCTTGTGCCTGCTGCAGTCCAGTACAGCTGCCTGCGGCTGAGGAACCGACCACTGCCGCTGCCATCAGTGTACACAATTGCAAGAAAGTGACTGTCAAGGGAGAGCTCATCAAAACAGTCAGCCCATGCAGGTGCACACATGTGACAGCATCAGAGGTCGGATCCAAGCCGCAGACAGCTGAGTCCACTTGCAGGATTCCAATACATCAACTCAGATCTACACCCTCTCTTGCATCTCCCGGGAAAAACCAGTGACTACAGGATTGCCGAACAGGCAAGCTTGAGGTGGGAGGGTCACTGAACAAATGTATCTTCAAGGCGGCAAGCACCTCGTCAAGGTAGGTGTTGATGAGCCAGGCCTGGGCCTTGTCGCCGGAGATGGGGAACTGCAGGTCGGGCTGCTGCGAGACCAGGCGCGCCAGCTGCTGGATGGCGTCCTGCGCTGCGCTCTGCGCCGGCCGCAGCGCGTCCTGTCACACAGCACAGCACAGCGCGCCTCCTTCAGCAAATTATTCTTAGGGTTTGAATACAATGCCCCTTAAGGGGGGGGGCACTGTACAACAATTGACTCTTCGGATTGTTTTCTTGTCCAGGTTCTACCCCAAGTTAGCGGGTTGTTTACTTGTTTTCACAATGCCCCCTAAATCCTAAACCCCTCAATATACAGGCTGAACAGGGGTTTGTGCGGAGAGCACGCTGAGCGCATGAGCACCGCAACTTCCCAGCAGCACCCCCCATGTGCACAGCAAATGCCCGCCTCTTTCCAGTGCCCCATCTGAAGAGGGAGGTGCGCAAGGACTATAAGCAAGATCGGATAAAGATGGCCTTGATACAGCTTCCTGAGCGCAGCTCACCACAGCATGCCTCGCCTGGGACTTGAGCACAAATCTCCCAAATTGCTTCCTTTCCCCTTGAGGCAGAGCACAGGGGAATGGGTTGAAGTGGGGAGGGAGATGAGGGTCTAGTCACACCTTCAGGGAGGTGAGATCGATGGGCTGGCCCAGCACTGACACACTGGAGGGCAACTCCACATCCTGCAGCAGCTCTGGTGTGGCCACTGTCCCCCGCTCAAATCTCACCTGCACACACGGTTACCACATGCTTCTTCAACACCTAAAATAATTCAATCCAAATGGACCCAAAAACTCTCCACATCCCCAATCGACCACATGGTCGTTCCCCAGGGATTGCACAGGAAAAGTTGCCAAGGTTCAGGAAGTGGAGGGGCTGGCATAAAAAGGGGTATCCCCTTTCTAAGTGTGCAAGAGCTGCAGACTCATGCCATGTTAAGGGCAGGCGTGTGGCTAACGACACCTCCAAAGAGCTCATGAGGAGTACGTGATGCGCTGACCTGGAGCCTCTTCGGGCTGCGCACTTCAAATGATGCAGTAGTCGAGAAGGATGTCCGCGAGAAGGGCACTGTCAGCTGCACCTGCACAAATGAACACATGCAGCGCTCAACAGATCAAGACCATTGTGAAGCCTGGCGGGGTATTTGACAGGATCTGCTTATACCGAAAAACATGCACAACTGCGCTGAACCACACATGAAAGACCAGAACTCTCGCATGGACATGGCAAGGAACATTTTGATTGAGATACCTGCCATGTGCCATTGCTGCATTTGACAGTAATATCGGAGGGCCTCGAAGGTGACAGCTGGCGCACCTTGTTCTCAACAGTCAAAGTGGATCCCTCAATCTTCTGGGTGATATCGCCAATGCTGACAAATGGCAGCCGTGACAGTGCCAGAAGGGCGAACAACTCGCTGTTTGATGTGTACACCAGCTTCCATTGGCCATCCAACACCTTCTCTGCCTGCATCCCAGACAACCAACAGTCAATGGAACTGATTCCACAGGATCATATGTTGCACTGGGTCCTCTCCAGGATGATTCCTTTGTGATGAATCCTTAGCCACCTGCAAACGCACTCAAGAATGTCCTGGACATGCCAGGGGTAAGATCAAGACAAACAGTAAACAATCAAGGTTGTGCGAGCGCCAGAAAGGGGAAGGGCTGCCTCAGCACGACAGGGTGTGTGACTAGAGATAACACAAATCCTTCCGGTCCAGGAGCACAACAGAGGTGTGATGCAGGATACATGGGTGCGGCAGTAGAAGTCTGCTTCAACAGAGGTACTGAAGCGCACCTCTGGCAAAGAGGGGTTGGGGTTCATGGCCTCGAGCTGGGTGATGAGCTCATTGATCTCAGCCCTCACTTCACTGCTGGCTGACAGGCCGCGCTCTGTGCCGAAGAGGGAGTCCAGCAGCTGTGCCTGTTTTGGCCCCCAAGACAGAACTCAAAGGCAGAGGACATGACAATACGAGGGCGTGAGTAAGTGAAGGTGCCAGAACCCCCTTACATACAGAAAGCTGGGGCAACAGAGATGCATCCATGCAAAATATCTCTCTCACTCCTGCCGGGGCACACCTTGAGCTCAGCAACATCTGGGCCCTCTTCCTTGGGAGCTGAAGATGGAGCTGGGGGTGGGGGCGGTGGAGGAGTAAACTGTCACAGCCAGTCGAGTCACTCACGTCAGGCAAAACCAGGGACAACTGGTTCGACAAAGTCCATTTTTGAAAGCCCTCAAGGAAAAATCTTGATCGATGATCAAAACGTTTAGTGATAGGATGGCATTGATACCGTTGCAGTAGCCTGTGGAGTCACTGCCAAAAGCGAACGCTTCCGAGTGTAAAGAACACCATGCTTCTGCGTCAACGCCTGGGACAAACATTCGGGCCTTTCATCCCATCGCCGTGCAAAGAAGTAATAGGGCAATAATAATTCATCGATGTCTCTCACAATGACCACGAACTATCAACAGGAGCTACATCTTCTAGAGACTTTCTTACCGTTGAGAAAGGGCGCACCTTGAAGGCCTTCAACGAAGAGGATTGGACATTGAGCCTCGCACTTGGGAGAAATTGTCTGCAAAATAAAGATCCATAGTCAGAGCCCAATTACTTTCAGCACTTACAAAGACAACGATGCCGAGCAAGCAGATGCATACCTGTGCTTGACAAGTCCTACGGAACTACCAAACGCGCTCGCTTGCATCTTGCCTAAAAACTTGCTAGGTGAAGCGTCCAGTCTTCACTAGTGACCTTGGAAATCTTTGCAGCTCTCCCCAGGCGCGCCTGGAAAACACAGATCGGCACGCTTGCACAGTGTGCGTCCACGCAGCAATCTTGGGGTAACGTGGGAATCACTCACCCCCGCCCTAGCTGCCATCAGCTGCCCGAGGCAGGCTGCCCCTTGATCAGGTTTCCTTTCGGCAAGTATGAAACGCTTCCTTCTACCATATCGCGCTTAAATTATTGATATCATCACAACGTAGCCATTGAAGCTAGATGTTTAGGGGGTCGTTACTGATGCCCGACTTGATCTGACTGAGTTGATCCTTTCGTATTCACAGACGACTGCCAGTTTGACTATATTCACTTCACAAGATTGCGCAGAATAGGGTCGATCTGTATCTGCACGTGCGACCCTTCCTGAAGAGGTGTCGCACTACCTTCTGCTTCCCCAGGAGACTGGTGTGCACTGCAAGCGTGCAGCACACCATGGGGAAGAAAAAGCAAGGCGATGACTCGTGGGCTATCAATACCACAAGCCATGTCCAGGTTCTTTTCCTCAATAGCGCACATTCTTTGTACCAATGGAGGGACAGTCCATGCCCCCGAAAAATGGAGTAGTAAGTGCTGATTGTCTGCTTAGTATTATGTGCTTTTGATAGTCATTTGCATGTTGTTGGCAGGTGCTTGGGCTAGGTACTGACGTGGGAGATGTGGCACCATCAGTACTACTCTTCTTCGACAAGCAAAGGTGACGCATGACCCAATACGCCACTCTTGCATCTGCCCAGCACCCACATTCGAAGCAAGAACGAGTCTCTTAGTGTCGTCTGTTCATGCTGCACTGTGCACTGGACACATTCCAACACAGACTGCATGGCTATTGCTTCCTTGATCACTTTTTCATCTGTGTGTTCATGAGCAGGTACCTTTTCAATGCTGGCGAGGGGTTCCAGCGCTTTGCAGTGCAACACCAAGTCAAGCTCAATCGCATGACAGATGTGCTGCTCACGCGCACTTCCACTGATGCAGCGGGCGGCTTGCCAGGTAGTTGCCTCATTGTCTCCCTCCGATATCGACTGAACCATCCTGTAAGTATCCTCTTGTCACACAGCCATCACAGCTCAGCTGTAACTGGTGTTGCATGGACTGCAGGAATGTGCCTGACATTGTCTGACTCATTCAGCGATCCAGCTCCTACCAAAGTGCCCTTCCGGCTAAACATATACGGTCCCCAGGTCTGATGCCAGAGCATTCACAAACCTGCCTCCAACTTTGCTGCTCAGTGGATGCCAACAAGAGAAATCACAGCGGACAGACACTTGCACACCAGTGCTTGAAGCACAGATGCTCCTGTCAGTCAACTCTCCACATCATCAGCCCTCGGCCACTTGTATAACCTGTATATAACTGCGCTGCAGGGTGCGGCCACTCTGGTGAGAGCGGTCCAGACCTTTGTGGACCGGAGGGGTGTTGCGGTGCAGGCTCATGAGTTTGGGAAGCCCCGGCTCATATCTGCGCCCCAGAGCCGAGATTTGAGCAGTGATGGAACGCCCTCGAACGGCGGCCTGCCACCTGTCGTCTCCTCGGGGGCTGTTGTTATCACCCCGGTGCAACTAATGCCGGTGTGACAGCTGTCCTTCTCCGAGCCCATTCAGCTTCTTTGTAAGGCGCACTGCAGTTCCCTTTGGATGACATGTCAAACTTGAGATGGGATCTGGGGGCAAAATACAGCCACGGGTGAAACAGTTCAGAAGACAGACACGCAAAGATGGAGTCACATGCATGAACTTGGATGAGAAATGAACGTCCCACCATTTCATGCACGCAGTGCGCATGCGTGCAGTTGTCTGGTAAATAATGCTCGTCTGTGTTCTGTACTTTTGAGGCACTTGCAACAACAAGAATGAGGAGAAGCAATGTAGCATGTAAACAGCCTCCATGGTGTCCCCTTTGAAGAGCGGCTGCAATGTTGCAGGAGGGCTGTCCAGAACACACAGCAGCAAACAGACATGCCACAGGTAGAGCTGCCGGGGCCTTAGCTGAGGGCTCTGACATGCAGCCTCCAGCCAGCAAGCGCGCCCGCACGGACCCCGAACCTTCTGGCACGTCTGCAAATACAGGTGGTTGTTTTGTTCTGCACACAACTTTTCGCGCGCCTGATATTACAGCAAAATACCATGCGATGTCCACTTGCTGACAATTGGCTGTAGCTTGCTGCTGTGAGGCAGATTTACTCGGCTGTGCAGACATGGAGGCGTCAGTGCAGCTGCATGGTTCAGGGAAAGAAAGCAGCGCCGAGGGGAACGGAGCTCTTGCTTCCACTGCAGCCCTGCCTCTGGATGCGCTATCACAAAGGCGTATGCAGCCCTCCCGGAATTGGCTAGATGATGGAGACGTAAGCAGCACTGCACAATCATGCCCATGCTTCTTGCAGTTGCCCGTTGTCAAGCAACTTTTGGTCAAGACAGCTTGCTCAGTTCCATACTTGATGTTTGATATTTTGGGCTGTGTGCTTACCTCCCCTGCTCGATACAAAAAACATAGTGATGGCATAAGTCAAGATAGTCAAAGTCAAGCTATCAATTGTTGCATTCTTTCTCCGGCTATTTCAGGCAGAGATTGGGTCTCAATACCTGCCTCTGTTCTGACAGACGTTGAACTCGTTGTACGATTGGATCGCTAGTTGATGTAGGGTTGTTTCCCACACCATTGACAATGCTGTCACAAACCGATTCTTCATGCCCTATTAATTAGGACTTAGGGTTTAATAAGGGGTTTATTGTTAGGGTTCCATGCAGGCCCCACCACTGGCGGAGCAGGGCGCTGCAGCATGCTACATTTGTCAGCTGGCAGCCATGCCAGGGCGCTTCCTGCCGGACAAGGCTGTCGCGCTGGGAGTCCCCAAGGGGCCACTGTTCGGCCGGCTCAAGGCCGGGAACGCTGTGCAGACCGCCGACGGCCGCACCGTGGAACCTGCAGAGGTTTGCACATTGCATGTTTAACAGCAAGTCTGACTTTTGCCTCTCGATCTTCATGTGGGACGGCAAGCACAAAGTTGGACGGCTTCTGTGGTGAGAGTCTTGTCTGGAAGGAGCTCTTGCAATAGTTGATGTCGAGGGGCTTGACATTGATGTCTGAGGGTTCTGCGCAGAGTTGGGACGATGCGCATCAGAAGTTGAAGCATGTGTTCCTTTTGAGGAGCTGTGACAATGCAGGAATTGAATCGGCAGGGCCACACGGCCCCACTGGGAGAACCTTTGATGTGATGGAGGGAACAGTACGTTGCATGCACATTGTCTCCACAGGTGCCCGCAGGTTGCTGGGATTTTGATCAGGCTGTTGTGTTGAGCAGGTGATGGAGGAGGGAGTGCCGGGGGCCAGGGTCATTGTAGCGGACTGCCCCAGCCAGCGCTACCTGCCCTCACTGCTCCGCAGCACACATCAGTTTCAGCAGCCGGAGAGTGCAGCTGCAGGAGGGGTCACCTGTGTCGTGCACCTGACACCTGCTGAGGTGAGCCTGACTGATCACCATGCAATGTGTGCAATGCAACCCTACCCCATTTGCCAATGCAAATTGCAAAAACATTGCAGTGCATTACTGATCACGTGTTCTTTATAAACTGGCAGTGTTGGAGCATTTGTCTGCCACGCTTCCAATGTGGAAATAGACTATGCTTTGAAAATACTAATAACCCCAGCATACAGTTGAGATTCTTGTAGTGATCAGAATATAGTAAGATCAAGCGGCATGGTTGCTAACTTGCGTTGCATGAGGTGAGCATGTACTGATGACACTGTTGCGTGCTTTCACAGGTTTTGAGACTGCCAGAGTACATGGAATGGATGTCCTGTTTTGGCCCCACTGCCCGCCACATCATCGTGGCAGCCGCCCAGTCAGCAGGCCCGGTCGCCATCCTGGAGTCGTCCGCTGTTCTCCAGGTAGACAAGCCATCGCATTCTCAAGCCCAGAGTCCCATACAACATGGAAGACAGCACTTTTAAGGTTCTCAGTGATGCTTTGCGCAGCTCTGCATATGAGGATTCGTGCAAGGTTCCACAATGGTCAAAGTGTGGAACTCGCCAGGTGATTGGGACAGTTCTGGGCCTCGGTCTGGCAGCAGATGGAATTTCCTTGATGTCTGCAGGCTCGGTTGAATGCGTTATTGCCCCACATATTCCCCTTGCCGCCGCCTGAGGCATTGCAGCAGCTCCCACAGCTGCACCCCAACATGACGCCCGGCAGCAACTTGCTCAGATTTCATTTGCGACCCCAGAGGCCGCAGCCCCTCGATTCCGGTGAGTCCTTCAGTTGCACTGTCTGGGATACCAGGCAGGCGACCATGATGAAACGACTGTGTATACCTTACAGCAAGGGAATGTCATGCAATGCAAGGGCCACAAACTGTAGCCTGACACGCATGCATCTGCAAAGTCTGCGTGAGAGTAGCCAGCTTGCCGAAAGCAGCATTTACAAGTGTGCTTGAAAGGGGGTGGAATGTAGGTACAAGGATTGTATCGAGGTGTGCATGTGTAACACGAGTTCCAGGGCCTCAGAGTGGTCTTTGGATTTGCAACTCAGGGGATGTTGCACCGCCACATGATGCCGCACAGCTGCAGGCAGAGTTCAGGGAGCAGCATGCAGGGGTCTTTGAAGCGCTGCAGCGCTCCATGGACGTCGCGTCAACCTCTGGGGAAGCTGTGCCGGAGTACATTCAAAGGGTAGGCCACATGCCTGCAATCGGTCCACCCCCAATCCTTGCATGTCGTGTGGAACCGCCTCAAAAACCTCTCTGATGGGGTAAAAGACACCAGCCCTCACGGAAATCTGTCACAAGCTATGTTTTTGTGTATGAAGCCAGCCTGAATGCTCAAGAGAGTGCAAGGTTTGTTCGGATGGATGGTCAAGTGCACTCTCTAGTCTTGAAACATCCCAGAAGTCATATCAGGAGCCAGGTGAGACCCTCTGGCCTCTTAAGACCCACTCCCTCTCTAGTTCTGCACACTCTCCCCGGACTAACTTCAAAAACGAAGGCACTCTAGCTGCAAATTGCGAGCGCGCCAGGTGTTAGGTGTTAGGGTTTAGATAAGGGTTACCAAGGGGTCTTTAAACCATGAACCATAAATAAATGAATTTCAAAAAAAAACTTAAATATTATGGGAAGCGGGTTTGCTGCAGGCGGGGAGGGAGTCGCTGGAGATCCTGTTCCTGGGGACGGGCGCGGCCATGCCGTCAAAATACCGCAATGTGACGGCGACCTACCTGCACATGTTCGCACATGGCGGCATCCTGCTGGACTGCGGCGAGGGCACCTACGGGCAGCTGCGCCGCCGCTACGGGGCTGCCGGCGTGGACCGTATCATTACGGGCCTGAAGTGCGTGTGGATCAGCCACATCCATGCCGACCACCATGCTGGCCTTGCGCGGTGGGTGCCTTGCATTATTTTGGAGCTGAAGAAAGGAGGTGCATCAGAAGATGTGTCGTGGATGCCTATTTGTCATAACAGAATCTAGTGGGTGATGGAGTCTGGGTTGTCCAGGACTCCTGCAACACTGCTGAGCCTCATATGCAGTGCGGAAGGAAAGCACATCAAGAGCACGAGAAATCTTTTGCCGATTTCAGCGCCACTCCTTTCAGCCTCTGCCAACACTTCTCTAAACACCGACACTGGATACTAACTTGGAGGCGCATGTGGGCACTCACCGCATCACAACAAAAATGCATTTTGTTCTGGTGCCGTGCTGGCTCACATACTGTGCCAAGGGAATGCACATGAAGAGCCAGAGAAACTTCTCCAACTTCAGTGCCATACTCTTTCTGTTCTTTATTGAGCATGAGCGCCAGATCTGGCGCAGGGTACTGGCAGTGCGCACAGCGCTGCTGGGGCCGGGCGCTGCGCCGCTGCCGGTGATCGGGCCGCGGCCGCTGCGGCGCGTGCTGGCGGCCGTGAGTCAGCTGGAACCCATGGCCTTCCGCTACATTGACACCTGCAACACCCTGCCCCCCGACCCGGCAGCCGACCAGGTCCACCTCCATAATACGACATGAAGTTCAATCAGGCAGTTCCCGGCGCAAGATGGGCATCGCTGTCCTTGTCCATATGCACATGATTTTCAAGCACAGCTGCCCTTAACCAGCTTGGATGCATTGGCGGCAAGTACACTGGATTATTAGGATCTGGAAAGCATCGGGTCTGGCAGATTCCTGTTTCTGCGTTTGATCAGGACGGAGGCAGTGGGCCAAGGGAGGCAGTGGAGGCAATCAAAGCAGAGCTCAATCTCACGCGGCTGGAGAGCTTCCCGGTGGTGCACTGCGCGCATGCGTTCGGCGTCGCGATCGCGTCGGCCGATGGATGGAGCCTCGCGCTCAGCGGAGATACGCGCCCCTGCCCGGCAGTCACGGCCGCCGCTGCCGGCGCCACCGTGCTCATCCATGAGGTGTGGCATGGCTAAGATTCCTCATGTGCAGAGCATGCCAGAGCAAAGTTCCAAGATGAAGACAGGGAACGTTGGAATGAAGACAGCTGGTTATCCAGCCGATATCACAAAGTTGCTCACACTTCAGCCGGTGCAAATGCAATTTGGGCCGGAGCAATGCGAGAGCATGCGGGTGTGCAGGCAACATTCGGCAGTGAGAGGACGGAGGATGGTCAGGGCTATGAGTACGAGCAGGAGGCGATATCGAAGCGGCACAGCATGACACATGAAGCAGTGGCGGCTGGCCGCGAGGCCGGCGCGTACCGGACGCTCCTGACTCACTTCAGTCAGCGATACCCGAAGATCCCCGTGATCGATGCGTCCTTTGCGGCTTCCACTTGCATCGCCTTCGATCTCATGTCTGTCAACCTGCAAGGTGCCCACCTGCTCTTCACCCTAGATGGCTGGAATGATAAGATCTTCTGCTTCTTTGCCCTCTGCATAACCTGCTCTTATTCATGCAAGGCTCAATACTTATGTGCGCGGACTCCCGATGTGCAGCTGCCATGCCCTGCAGCTGCATAACAATACTTGGCAGCTCCAGAGCCTGGGACCCCTCGACTCACTATGCGAGTCTTTGAGACCGTTGGCTTCTTCTGTGGTGCTTTTAAATCACAGTGAGGTTTAGTTATGTCATTTATGCAAGAGTTTTTGGTGGTGAGCATGTGTTGTCAAAGACCCGTGCAGCTCTACTTTGACTGCCTATGCCCTTCTTGCATCATTTAGCAACTGGTGTAATTTCATGTCTTGATAATTTTTGTGTCACTGCAGACCTGCCAACTTTGCCAGCGGTGGTGCCGGCGCTGCAGCTGCTCTTCCAGGACTCTGAAAAGGAGGAGGCGGCCGAAAGTGCACTGGATACAATTGCTTCCGATGCTGAGATGGCAGCTGAGATGCCTTAAGCTTGATTGCTCAATTGATACTTGTAACCAAAGAAAATTAAAAAGCTGTCTCTGAACGCTGACAAAGAGGGAAACCTGGAAGGCCTGTAGCCAATGGCTACTAGCCAAGCAAAGATGCAAATGTGCCAGGCAAAGGAATGCATGCAAAAGGGAACTCAGAAACCCCGTCGTCCAACGTGTCAAAGGATGTATCGCATTTGACAAATGGGACTGAGAACAAACTTTCTGCTCTCAACTTAAATTACACATTTTGTGGATTGATGACATAAAGCAACCAACGGCACAGCACTGTGAAGGGACATACATTGCTCAGACAAGGACTGCTGCCTTCAGGCAGACTCCTTTTTCTTTTTCTTTTTCTTCTTTTCTGTCGTGGGCTCTTCCACAACTTGTGCCGGTGCCTCCTCTGCTGCTGCTGCCTTCTTTTTCTTCTTCTTTTTTGTTGGCTCCTCCTCTGTTGCGGGTGTGGCTGCAGCAGGTGCCTCCTCCTCGGTCACTGCTTTCTTCTTCTTCTTTTTCTTTGGGGCTTCCTCAGCTGCTGCAATACCACATGACTGTGCTCAGGAATCAAAACAGACACCGTGGAATCACAAAAGCGACTGCGCAAGATACGCCCTTGTCTTTAGAATCTCATGTGTCGGCCACCAACACCCATGTACTCCAACAGATGCATCGTCTAAAAGTGGCCATCCAAGCCCTCAATATCCACCATTCTTATGAGCACCCGTTTACACTCCCTCCCCTAAGGTCATGCAAAAAATAACGGCGCCGCTGGAAGTTGAACCCGCACCTGGCGCGCCATTGCCGGCCTCGGCGGCCTGCGCTTGCACGGCCTGCGCCTCGGCAACCTTGCGCTTCTTGGACTTCTTGGCGGTCGCGCCCTCCTCCGCCGACGGCTCTACCGCCACTGGCACGAGTGCCTCCGCCTTTGCACTGTCTCCCGCCTCCCGTGCCTTTGCCATCGCCTCCTGTGAACAGCAGCCGCCAAAATGAGTCAGGCAAGCAGGCTAGGCTACACTTCAGCAAATGTCTGGCCTCTTGCAAAGCTAAACATGGCCCAGAGCAGCCTGGAACACATGTCTATGCAGCAAGCATTGCAAACAACCGGGATTTGAGAAGCTGTGCATTCCTCGCTTCGCGCAACTAGTAAAGGCATCATGTCGTCGAAATGGCCCTTCAGAGCCTCTTGCTGGCCCGTTCAAGTTAGCCAGACACGTTCCTACCCATCAAGGGTGGAGCATTTCAAGTGGAGCCCAGGAACACCTGCATGGCGGTCACGTTCTTGGAGGGCGCGATGCCCTCGTCGTAGAATCGCAGCCGCTCCTCCACCTGCTCCTTCATCTTCTCCCCAAACGCAGCCGTCCCCGTCCACTCCGAGAAGCAGTCAATCCTACACACAGTCCCAAGCGTGTGAGCACAGGTTATGGCATGCCCTTGCTTGCTCCCAACACCACCTCTGTTTTGGTGTTTGATGGATAGATTGTGTATTGACCAGGCGCCTCCCATCCCATACCATGAATCCCTGAACCCTCACCTTAAAACCCTAAACCATCCTAGTTCCCAAAGTGCAGTCAAGCCAGGTGTCATTGGCGCCATCCACTTCTTGCTTGCATGCATGAACATAGTAAAACTCCTAAAGAGTTCACGTTGCAGCAGCACAGACTGTGCGCTGTGAAAGGAAGGTCGGCAAGGATAACTTCTGCTGATGAATCACTGACTGATTTGCACTGCCACAACAGAAAATTGAATACAAAGCCGGGGACGCCTGACCTGGATGCGATGGAACACTTGTTGGCGAGGTAACGGGAGATGCGGCCCTTGTTGCGCTGCTTTGCGCGCCCGATGAAGGACGAATGGAAGATGAGGCCATACTTGGGCGTGTTGCCCTTTGTCTTCAGCGCCCTGCATCACACCGACCCACACCATCACACCAGACCACATGTTACACTCTGCCTCAAAGCCTTCCCGCAGGACTCCATCACCTGGGGTACAAACTACCTCAGGATTCTTCCCAACTTTAGCGCGCGAGTGGCATCTACTGATAAATCTTCTTGTGCTCCTTCTTACCTTGCTAAAGATCACACTGGTGGACCTGTGTGAATGCAAACCAGGCAGGAGATGGAAACGCCGAGCACAGGAGCTGTGCCAAGATGAGAGGGGTTTGGGGTTGGGGGGGCGCACCGGAACAGGGCCTTCTCAGCGCCGAGGATCTGCACTGTGCTTGCCGGGTACTTTGCCAGGTTCACCAGCGATCCTGCATTCACAAAGTAGACACCATCAGTGCCGCAGTACACAAACGGGCCTCACCATCACCCTCCACTTCCACCCTGCCGCACTTCAGTTTCCCTGGTAATCCCAAGCTCGGATGAGAGAGCAATGATCCCATATCAAGAGAAGGTGGCTCTGCTTATTCCATGACAAGTTGCAATGTTCATCATGACTAGGGTGGACCCTCACCCGCATGGGAGATGAGGCGAGCGCCGACAATCTCGCCGATGAGCGCAGACAGATTTGGCGCGATGGCGTGCATCTTGTCGAGCAGGTAGGAGTGCAGCTGCAGGCGGTACTCCGCCAGCGCGATGACCCGCGAGGCGAATGTCTCGATGTTGATCAGATCGATGGGTGAAATGTCCTGCCCCATGCTCGACTTGGCCGCCTCCACGATCTCCTTCGCCTTGTCCTCGTCGCCCACAATCTCTGTCAGGCCTGCCAGGAAGACAGCATGGAAGAGCCTCTCAGTGCATGCGCCCACCCAGTTGTGTTTTAATCCGCCAAGAGCGCATGTAAGTATGACCATACTCCTAGAGGCTTAATATGCCCATACGCAACAAAATATTAAGTGCTGCAGTCAGCGCGAGGCCGGAACTGAGTGTCTCAGTTTTTTTTTGTGAAAACAACCTCGTCAGGAGGCCAGGAAGGATGCCCAAATGTGGCATGAAGATGACATCATTGAGAGCATGGTGCAGATAACTAAAGGCTGACCTGGGAGGCTGTCCTGGGAGAGGGAAGTCTTCTCCTTGACGAAGAGCGCCAGGCGGGCGTACTGGTAGTTGTCGGCGCAGATCTTGACCAGCTCGGGGAAGTGCCACGAGTACCACTCGCGCACGCGCATCACAAATGTGTTGATGTCCTTGTCGAGCGTGTCCAGCAGTGCGATGGCCTGAATGACCATGTTGTCTACACGGTTGACATTGAACTTCACCTGCACCACACACCGCAGCATGTGTAAGAGCCTTTGCCTGTTACTTTTTTACATCCACACATCATGGAGCCTTGTTCCTGCTTCCCAATTCCATTTTGCACAGTACGTACCGCACTATGGTGCAACATCTGAGAAAATTACAGGCCTTCAGCACAGCTTGACATGTCCTTTACTCTGATCTGCAGCGGTCAATGGCAGCAATACCCAAGAAGGCTTCCAGCCTCAGGGGCTGTCGCCTATGTGATGGTTGTCACAGTGGATTCAGGGTACTAAAAGCAGCAGGGAGATTTGCCAACCTTGGCGCGGGAGTAGGAGTGCGCGAGACCCAGCTGGCTGCGGCGGAGGTCCATCTCCTCGAGACCCTTCAGGAAGCGAGGGGCGTGCAGCCGCAGCCCGCGCACAAGCTCGCCGATGAACTCATTGCACACGCAGGGGATCTTGGTAGCCTCCTGGATCTCAGAGCCCAGCTTCGCCTCCGAAACTCCCAGCTGAAACTTGGGATCCTTGCTCACTTTGCCGCTGACCTGCAGAAGTGTCATGTGCGCGCCATGTCATACCGGACCCCTCGATATTGGAAATCAAGGCAAGCCCCCGACAACACTTGTAGAGAATTGCAAAAAAGTATGGACATAAGCCTTGCCACCCCCATAGAACCGTGCAGGATCCACATATTCCACGATTTGTGCACATCGTCGAGAGCCCATACAGTGGCAAGGAAATGAAACTGGTTCAGTACAGGCGATCCGTACCTTAGGCAGGTTAGTTTCAAGAAAATTCTTGAGATCATCGGTCAGAACAGCCTCGGAGATCGCGTTCATCTCATCCAGAGCGTGGGCAGCGTTTGTGAAAGGCGCGAAAGATTGCAGCTTGACCACTTTGCCAAAGCGTGTTAGGTCCACGGTGGATTGCTGCACTGCCTCTGCGCTCTGTCCCAACTCATCGACACCCGTGACTTCAAACAGTGAATAACCCGCTGCTGTCTCGAAAAGCACGTAGAGAGCAGGCATGGTGTTCTTTTTCTTGCTACTAGCTGTCTATTACCATTAGCAGCAGTGTCAGTAAGTTGCTAGATGAAAGCGAAGATCCCTGAGTTTGTCTCCGCTTAGTCCAGATCGGAAAAGTCGCAATTTGCCACAGTCTGCACAAGTGGTGCGGTGCTGCAGTAAGAAACGGCTAAATTCATTCGGAAGCATGACGGCTCACTTCAACGCCGCCGCCCGCCCGGTTCCGGAACTTCTGCAAGCAGAAGATGAGGCTTGCCATCCGCTTGCTTTCGCAAATCTATGTTGCTGGAAACTATTCCCGTGAGAGCAAATATAAGTTCGTGTTCTCAGCTGCATATCCGAACCAGTACAGCCAGACTGTCAACTTTGCGACTTCCATTGACTGCCACACAGTGACTACCGAAGTACTTCTACACTCCATCCCGCTGTGATGATGCAACACCCATCTCACAGGACATGCGAAGCCCATTGTCAGAAATGCCTGCCATTTTGCCTGTCTCCTGCTGCAGCTGCATCTCTTCACAGGCAGAGGTCATGCGATCTGCGTAGGGGCTGTAAACAAACCTCACACATCGAGAGGCAATTGCTAGAGAGACGTTGTCGGAGCGCACACATTATGTGCTCAGCATCTCAGACGGACGCGACATCCGTAGCAACTCTGCCTGCCCTGCAGCCCCTTACAGGTGTGAAAGCGTTGGGGCAGGACCTTCAGCATGTCCTCCAATCAGTATGCAGACTGATGCCCCTTTCAACATCAGCGCAATCGTTTATCGAGAAGACCGCAGTACTGAGAATGTTTTGTTGCAGAGGAAGCTGAGTTTGATGCTGCGCACACATTCTCATCCTTCGCAAACTGGATCATACCAGGGAAGGTGCTTGTTGGCAGATACCCCTACGTGGAGCCCAGCAGATGCAGGTGGAGCCTGGCTCTTAACTTTACCAATGCGTCAACTTCTACCTCAGTTCATTGCCTTTTTTCAATCTCACCATGATCATGGTTTGTTGCTGATAGGACGCATGACCAAGGAGAGGCGCAGGTACAGCAGATCTTGCAGCAGGGTGGCGTGACAACATTCATATCCCTGCAGGTGATCAATGCAACCCTCATAGGCAAGCTTGTTGATAGGACATTGGTTTCAAGTGCACGGGCTGTCCTAGCATCATCGGCCATTTGTCTCATGCGATCACTGCTGCATGCATGCAGGCGGAGGTCCCCCCACAAGCGGAGATGACAATGGGTGGCGTGAATGGCTTTGTGCCATATGCTTCTGTGGCCACACTGCTGGTCTCTGCAATGTCAGGGCCTCCAAGCATGAAGGTGCCTTCTGCTTGCTGCACATGTCACCCCATTTCCCTGCAACCCAACCGCAAGCGATCGCGGACACCTGCTGCATTTCTAGGCTTCATTTGCGACTTTGGTCAAGCGATATTCGGACTTTGTTGACCCGCCAAAAAGTTCAGTTTCACCAGTGCCCCTGTAGATTTGCCATGGGCTGGCCGTCTCTGGCTGTGTAAAGATAAGAGCGAGCCTTGGAGAGAAGGAGTATGAGTGCTGCCTCCAACAGCCCCAGTTGAGGGTGTTTCTGGGTCTTTCTGCAGGAGGTGAATGGGCTGCGCAATGAGTATCTGGACACTTTCCTGCCGCCGAGGCGCAAGCAGCAGCGGCACCAAAGAGAGGATGAGGAGGAGAGGATGCCGCGGCGCAAGCTGGCATTCCTGCACTACCCCATCACAGACCTCGATATACCCACCCCTGAACAGTGCGCCTTCGTTCCCTAAGCTCAAATGACGCCAGTTGCAGCCGTGATGTGGCGCCTTCTGCACTGCTGGTTGGTGTTCCTGCAAGAGAAGCACTCGTCAGAGATCACGTTCCTCCCCACAATCGAGTGCTGGCACTCAGTTGGGAAGCACAGACCTTGTAATAATAAGCAATAATTATACGGAAGAAATGTAGGAGCAAGGGCGATAGAGGTCCTGTGGGGTCAGACCCTTCTTCAAGTGCTGTTTATGTCATTGCCTGTATCTGCTAGGACATGTGCAGCACTCCCTGCAAGTGCTCCTCATTCACCAGACCTGCCTATCGGAGCGGCCCACCATGGGGCTACCGACATGTTTGACCACCTATGTGGACTGTGGCAGGGTGAGGGAATTGATAGGGGAGATGAACTGGGCTGTGGGTGCTCGGAGAATACTTCTCAAACACTTCTGTTAGGGTTTGAGAGTTTGAGGGTTATAGTTTACGGTTTAGGTGAAGGCCACGATTGACCACCTGTGGGCTGTGGCAGGGTGAGGGAGTTGATAGGGGAGATAGAGCGGCGGGTGCAAGCGGGGGAGGTGCTGTATGTGCACTGCTGGGGCGGCCGCGGCCGCGCCGGCACCGTCGGAGCCTGCCTGCTCGCGCAGCTGTACGGCCTCGACGCAGAGCAGGCCCTCGCGCGTGTTCAGCGCGCCTATAACACCCGCGGCGAGCTTGGTGCGCGCCGAACTCAACTCCCAACCATGACTGTCCCCTGTCGATCATGATGGTCTCACAGAACTTGCTGATAATTGGGATCTCTGAGACATGTCCCCATTTATCCCAGTGCATGCTGTGTATGCTGAGCCCGTCGTGGTTACGGCTCTGCCATCAGCCCATTCCCTTCATGAGATCATGAGACAGACACACCACACATGAATGATCGAGACTGTTCAGGGAAGGAAGGGCCGCCTCCTCTGCAAAAGGATTCTCTCAGTTTGTATACGTGAGCCTGGCGCTTTCCTGTTCTTATGCAGTGTGCTTGTTTAGCCCAAGCCCAGCGAGCATGCCCACTGAATAGAAACATGCTGCAGCATTGGGTCTGCAATGGCATTGTGGGGCGATGCACGACGGGCAGTGCTGTGTTGGCGCAGGTTATGGATCACCCGAAACGCTGCAGCAGGTGAACTTTGTGAAGGCCTTCGTAAATGGGAAGTAGGAAGCCTTGTCGTCAGCCGTCAGCCTGAGGGATTGCAAAGGACCTGGCGATACTGCATGGCGCGAACAAGTTTGCTGTCCAGTGCTCTTGGCCACCTGTTTCACTGCCATGTAATCTATACCACCATATTGTTCTTGTTCTTGTTCTGCTTGCATGCAAAGATTTCTGGCCAGACTGCCAGTTCAAACAGCGACAAAAGTTTCAACTTTTTGCTGAGACAGACAAATTGCTGTGGCAACTGTGTAAGTTTGGTATAGACATTCAATTTTCATGGGCCACTTCTGCACGAATATTCATACAGTCTCAACTACAAAGCATCCCCTGATGAGCCTTCATGCCTGCTGTCTGAGATATCTTCGGCGCCCTGCTGAGCATCAGCCTCTGCGTCTAGCTCCGGATTTACTAGCAGCTGCACTGTCAAAGCTGCATGCACACAGAACCCAGCACATCAGCATGCGTTGTAAGATCAACCTTACCTTGGTCGTCATATCAACTTGGCCTACACCTTTGAAAAGATGGCATGGCACCATGCCAACTGTGTGCTTTAATTTTGCCATGGCACAATGCCACAGTGACAGTGACCTTATTATCAACATCATCAACTCGATGCTAGCTTCCTCATGCAGTGTTTCTGACCTCTCCCTATGTGAAGCTCCATCACTGAGTGTCACATTTTCTATTTAGGTTTAAAGGTGTGAACTCACCACCAAGGCCGACAGCGTTGGCAGCAAAGATGAAGGTGCAGAGGTAGGCGAGGCCGCGCACAATGGTGCGGATGGTGATGGTGATGTTGCGCGCGGTGTACTGGTCAGGCAGCTGCTGCCCATCAAAATAGCCATCCACTGTGCTGGTGAACAAGAACAGCAGATATGCAAAGCCGCCCGCTTGCACCGCCGCCCTTCAAAGACAATCCAAAGACCTCGGAAACAGCTGTGTGAGACTCGCTGACCCATAGACTGGACAACCTTCCACTACTATGTGGCTATCAGGTAGGAACTTGTAGGAGGAGGCAGACTTGCAGGCATCCAGTAAGTTTTGACAGGGAAGCTGAATGGCACTGCAATTTTTAGCGTGGGCAGGCTTTGAGTATGCAAGAAAAGAAGGAGAAAGATAAATGCACACCAGAGAGCCTGGAGGGGTGTGATCACTTGGGTGGAAGGGTCCACCGGCCTTTCGTTCTCTTCCTTGCCCGTTGATGTGATCCTCTGCATTTCGAGAAAATCCTTAGATAGGTGGCTACACAACATTTGGGAAGCACTGTTGACTGCAGCTAATGATTAAAACCAGACTTGACCCACCTCTTCTGTAGCAGACCTGGCCCTCTTGCTGAGGAGTCTCACAGCGAAGACTGCCAGCAGCACAACATATGCTGCTCCTGCAACCTTCTTCACCACATCCGCACCCGTGCCAGGATCATACTTGAGCCCCTCTTCTGCAAGTGCTGGACCAGCAGCCAGGAAGGTACTGTAGAGTGCTGTCCAGATAGGTCCTGAGGGACTGATTGAGACATGCTGGCTTCCTGCTGCTCCCTTATGTTGCTGCTGTGCCTTGCATGCCTGCCACCGTCTGCATCGAAACTGCATGTCAGATTAGCAGCAAGGGTCTTGCTTTCTCAGGCATGCAAAGGCGGCAACACAAGGTGAGCCGTTCTAATAAGATCGAGATTGATGGTTAAGACAGGTCACCTTGTGCAGTGTTGCCTTCCGACATGAGAAATTACATATGCCAGCGATGCTGCTGTGCTGCGCAGGAGGGTGTCCCTATCATGAGTTCTACATAGGTAATGTAATCGACCACTCCGCTGACGAGACACACGTTGCTGATTGAACCAGGCGCTCTGAAGTGAGATACACCGAGCAGATCTGGAGCAAATATGTTTCTCCATTTCACACAATTGATATGCCTTTCCGGAATCAGTGCCACTAATGCATGTTTCTACAGCTCTACTTGCGTGCTCATAAGCAGTGGGGCCAAAACAGAAAGTTGAACTGCCCAGATCAAAGGTGTCCGCCTCGTGAACAGGCACCAGCAAGTGTGGACCCCATACTTAGCAATGCAGCAATGCTTTGTAAAGGATGTCCACTGTGGTCGCCTCGGTAGAGAACGACCCAGTCTCCAATTTTCAAGATCGCTTCCGAAACGATGGCCCGCCATTGGGGGATCCGTCTCGATCGAGGCCCCCCGGTTGCTGAAGCTGATGTCATGTCAACAAGGTCGAGGCCTTTGCCATAACTTTAGCACAAGTTCTGCTGAGCCTAAGGAAAGAGCGAGGTTGTTTAATGGGTAGCTCTAGTGCCGCATGCCTACGTTTGTTGTCCGATCTTAAGGCCATCACACAGGAGCCCCCGGAAGGTTGCAGTGCCAGTCCCACTTCTGAGGAAAACCTGTTTGTCTGGACCGCGACCGTGTTCGGACCAGATGAGACGATTTGGGAGGGTGGCATCTTCTGTTTGAGGTGGGTAACGTGCAATAATGTAGGCCTGAAGCGTTATTGCAATCTTTCTGGTGGAGTGAACATTGGGGAAGAGCAGGAACTGAGGCGTTTGCTTGGGCTTTTCAGGATCACTTTCAATGAGAACTACCCAGAGAAGCCGCCCAGAATACGCTTCACCACCGACATGTTCCACCCCAACGTGTACTCGTAAGCTTCTGCCCTCCTTCCGTGGACCCAACTCAGCACCTCTCCCTTGCTAACATGCAAGTGGGAATTGCGCTTTCCTGTCGTGTTAAGATGATGTCGCTTGCAACTAATCACTTCCTCGATGCTTTCCTGCAGAGATGGCACTATATGCCTGGACATCATCCAGGACCAGTGGTCGCCCTGCCACAACGTCTGCACCATCCTCACATCCATCCAGAGCCTGCTGATGGACCCCAACTGCTCGTCCCCGGCCAACCC
Source organism: Coccomyxa sp. Obi (assembly GCA_020887355.1). Taxonomy (NCBI): domain Eukaryota; kingdom Viridiplantae; phylum Chlorophyta; class Trebouxiophyceae; family Coccomyxaceae; genus Coccomyxa; species Coccomyxa sp. Obi. Next base: position 2,257,286 of record AP024993.1, on the reverse strand, counting down.
AGAAGCTGCGGCGCTGTACCTCTCAAATCAGGCGGAGTACAATAGGAGAGTGCGGAGGGTGGCCCAGCGCTCTGTGGACTGCTGAAGTTGCATGTTGCAGGAGCGAGCGCAGTGCTGCACTCAGTGACTGCGAGTTGTCACCAGCTCCATCTTCTGCTGGGTTGCCAGCCACGGTTGGAGTGTGCACTGCACCCCTGCACTTTGGCTGTCAGCTCTTTAGTGCTGACGGGGACAGCCCAGAGAGGTTGAGTTTGTTTGTGCCATTTGCGTGTCGCGTTGGCTCGCCATGGCTGTGTCCCAAGAAAGTGATACCTTGCCTTGTGCTGATGACAGCAGCAGGCAAAGGGTTGAGCGCCTGAAAAACGTATTTCGTGCACCCTTGGGCAAGCTTTGAGAGCGTTGTGGTGCAGATTAGTGGGCTTGTAGACAGCAGGCAGGAGGGTTGCTGCCCTCCCATGCTTTGTATTATTACTTGTGCATTCCATGCGAAGTTGATGCCAAATGTGTAGTGATGCCATGGTGCCAGTACATTACCACTAGTGTCCCACAGTTCTGATATAATGTGCGATGGTCACGCTTTATAATTGGCTGAAACTTGTGAGTTGGCACTACGTGTTGCAGTAATTGTGTATGTGCACTCCTGTCCCACGAGACACTTTTGTAAAGTAGATTTGCTTGCAACGATTGGCTTCTCTTACATGGTTGATAGGCATGCTCACACCCACGACCATGTCAGCCCCATGCCAACCGATATTACAGTCAATCTCAACGACATTTGCCGCAGCACCAAGTCCCCACTGCATGTCAATCTCAGCCCAGACACTCTTCAACTCCTATGCCCTGCATCCAATTACCCTCGGGGGCCAAGCTCACCAGCAATGCTGTTTGTATCAGCCAACTAAACCGGAGTTCACAGAGCGCATGCATTGACCCTAGGCCTCCTTTCGAGGAGCTCTTGTCACGAGCCCAAAGCTCTCAGGTCCACTTGAGCTTGAGGGAGGTGCGCTCACTCATGTACTTGAGCGCGATGGAGGCCCCGATCATGGTCAGAGTGACAGACACCAGCAGCGCAAAGGGGAAGTCCTCCGGCAGCAGATCGAATGTCTTGGAGGGCTGCACCCGCGTCAGGTACAGGTCCAAGCCGCGCGCCAATGCAAAGCAGGTGGACTCCAGGTTTGCTGGGGAACTGTCAATGCCTGCGTAGGGACAAATTGACCCGATGAACACCAGAAGACATGGAGCATTGCACTGGTTGGAAGTCCAAATAGGTGCCCAAGATGGTAAAAGCTGTTGCTCATGCCACATGAACTGCGTTGCCTGCAAAGTACTGCAACCTGCCATATGCTATCCCACTGTGCACCTCACATCAAGCTTGTATATTTAAAATCAGCTGCCGTACTGGGCCAATGTCCAACACAAAGATGGACTGCAACGCACGAGCCCACCTGAAACGAGAAGGACGCTAAAGAGGGACATCACAACCAATTGCCTTTTCAACAATGTGAGGCTGCAGCAGCACTGGATCTGATGTGCACATCCAGCATGAAATTCACAGAATGCAAGAGCGCACCGCGAAGATTGGCAATTATGCGGTCGTGGGTGGCAAAGAGCTGGGGCGCCAGGGGCAGCTCGGCCGCGTAGGGGATGAGCATCTCGGCCTTATCTTCGGCGGTGGGCGCGCCCAGCGGCCGGCGCGGGTCGAAGAAGCGCTTGTCCATCATGTACACCTGCAAGCAGGAAGCATTTCTCAAACACTTTGCTCTACACCGCCCAACTAGGGATTTAAAAATAAAAACCAAAACCCACCATTGCATTCAGGAAGAAATTTTATTACTGTTAGGCCCCTCTATCCTAAACCCTAAACCCTAAGCCTCAGACGATACAACCCTGATCAAAGTATTTTCTGGGCACCTGCGCCGCCAAACCAGGCAAGCACTCTTACTTACCCCTCACCTGAACATGAGTCTCTTCCGCTGTGATGATGTTCATGCACATGCAGTTGATCCGAGGCAGTGCGTCGCCACAGTTGTGTGTTCTGCCCTACTAGATGGATTGCAAGCCTTCCACTTGCTTGATAGAAGTACGGAAGTGCTGTCTGATGGAAGAGCATGCTACTGATACTAGCGATTAAGAACGGGGAGAGAAAAGGGTGGAGTAATTGAGGGCTGGTTTGGTGCTTGCCTGGTCTGTGAAGGTGCCCATGAGGATGATCTTCGAGGTGATGCCCTTGGAGGTGGTGGTTGCAGCCAGCGTTTTCACCCCAAATGGCACAAAGTAGCTTTGTGCCAGCACCTGTGCGGGCAACAAACGTGCCTTGCACTTGACATCAGCCCTGTCTGCCAACAGAGTCATGCCCATAACGGCATCCTACCTCTCCATACCCACGTCCCTGCTTCTGCTCATCGCCCAGAGCTCTCACCCACAGACAGCATACTGCCAAGTACTTGAATGTCCCCTAGACTGCTCATCTTCCATGTCATCTCACATTTCCTGTTGCAAGTTGCCCCATCTGGCAAATCAACTTCAGGGCCTGTCTTGAGCAGATAGCGATACAGATACAGTACTCTTCAGCTGTTTCCAGATCTGACATCACTGATTCACTATGCGGTTTTGTTTGTGTAGACCCGGAGCGGGGGTCCACCCGCAGCAGAGAGTCTTTGAAGATGGAAGATCAGGCCGCCTAATTGCCAGCTGTGTTATCTGCGCTGGGTCTGCGGTGGGTCCCCCAAAATATTCTGACCAGCTTTTGAGTAAACCCTTATAAACTCGTCCCGGTACGGGGTGGTTCCCCACCGAAGATCCACCGAAGATCAAACGTGGACAACACTAGCTAGCAATGAGGCGGCTAAATTTCCATCATCTGAAGGCAATCTGCTGCGGGTGGAGCGCAAGATTCTCACTGCAATTGAAGAAGCTCACAGTGAAGGCTGTCAGTGGGAGCGCCTGCAAAATGTAAAATGAAGACAGCCCACACCTGCAGCTGCGCGGGGGGTCGGTAGGAGGAAAGGGTGGCGTTGTTAGCGCCAAATACAAGTTCCACGGGGCCCAGGCTGCGTGGGGAGTCGTCGTAGAGCTCCAGCACGCTGGCCTGGAAGCGGTGGCTGGCCGCGCTCCAGTAGGTGTACACCACCCAGTTCTCCGCCAGCACCGCATGCACGGGGCCATTTGCGCCCTGCCCCACAAAGCGCATGTGTGAAAACATTGTCTCACACCACTGGAAGAACGGGACATCTGCATCTCCAGTACCATAAACTTTCATGTTTTTGTTGGCTGAATGAGGACATTGCCCTGCCTTGCAGGAATAGTAACCCATCAGGCGCATGCACGACATCACGTCCTTGCACAAGATAACCTCTACTTCACAACATGCCCCAAAAAAAGGATTTCTGCCATACCCAACTCAGACTCTTGGGGTTTTGCCGCAACAGATAGGACATATCTGCTGCAAGCAACAGCCCAAAAGACTGAATAGGACGTCTGCATCTCCAGTGCAATTAAGATCTTAATATTGCGCCATCCAACTGAGGATAGTTCCCTGCCGTGCACGCATGGTATTCAGACCCCTGGACAATGTACTTTCTCCCCCGAGTGCCGGCAGTCAGTGATCTCGAGAAGGAGGATTCTCATGCCATGAAAATTCCTGTGCAGCCCTATTACGCCTCGTCAGATGTCTTTACAAAATGTTGACGATGACAAGGCACCCCACCTCATGCGTCTGGCTGAACAACAGCTGCCCGGTGACGGTGTCAAAGATGTGGGCGGTGATGTGGCGCTCAGCTCCAGTGGCCTGGCCCGGCTGCGTCCCAGTGGCCACGAAGAGCGTGTTGGGGTTCAGGTACTTCAGCTTCAGGCTGCGATCACCCAACACCTGCGCGGTTTGATCGCATGTCATGTAAGCTCTGCCCTTGCAATGGACAAAAACCCCTCTTACAAGCCTTATTGATAGTTCTAGCCAGTGAAGCAGCCGCGCCAATCATTAGATGTACTTGGGACAGCAGGGATTCCATCATTATGCTGCTTTTGATGGCACCTTCCACAATCTGCTTGGTCTTTGTAGCTGATCAACGCCCAGTACTTGTCCAAAGCTTCCTCTGTGAGCGCCAACTGCTTGAAACAGCTTGTCTCACCAGCACTTTGTCGGGGATAAGACAAATTGAGGGGTAGGTGCCAAATGAGCAGGCTATGGAAGGACATGCAAGTCTGCACACCTTGGCATAGGAGTAGATGGGATCATGCAGGCCTGGGGTAGCCGTAGTCAGGATGGCATCGTTGGAGGGAGGGAACGCCACAGACCACAGCAAAGAGGCAGTGCCCCTTCCACCCACTGCAAATCCCTCGATGACCCCTGACAGCGCCAGGATGAACTCGTCAGCACCGGGGTTTGAATCCATTATCAACTTCAGCCATAGTGCGTTTGTAAAAAATTCTGCCTGTTCACACCAAACAAGTCATGCAACAGCGGCCCACTTGGTATCAAACTGTAAGATTAAGGACTATGTCCAGACTGCACGTAGAATGGAGGGGAAATCAAGAAGTAGCGGGTGCAGCGCATTCACCAGTGCTTTTATCATCGCGCCAGAAGTGCAGCGGCTTGTTGGGTGTCTCCAGCAACGGGCGAGTGATGGTCGAGTCTGGGAGCAGGTGCACTTGCGGCTGCGCCTCGGCTGACACCAGCGCATACACGCTCTGCTCCGCTTTGCCATCATGCACGCGCTCTGCTAGCTCCAGCACCTGTAGACATGCACCAGTATATTGTTTTCTGTTTTAACAAATTGTATATTTACATTTAGGGTTCATCTTTCTAGGGTTTTGCTTTTAGGGTTATATCACATATCACAGCAAAAGCTCATCCTGAACACAGACGCCACAACTTGTGTGCGAGGATGCAGCTATGTGATCTGCTGTCCTAACAGTTTCAAGGTGTCACACGCATGTGGCAGTGCTTCACAAGTGGTTGCGGCATGGCTGTCAAGGCTTTGGACCGCAGGACACTTCATGAGGCCAAGATGATGAATGGACAATGCTGGGCTTAGCACCATCTCTTCACACTGCAGCTGCAAGACAGCATGAGTGTCCCTGGAGTGCCAAGCAGAGCAAACACTGCAGCTCCTGAAAGCGTTCCAGCCCCTGACATGTGCCCATGATCCATGCATATGCAGAACCCTCAGGTCCGGCACTCCTGAAGAAGCCTTCGAAAGTGCTCTTCCCTCAACTCCATATAGTATACCGTATTGTGTCTAATAGAATAAGGATGGCTCAGTACTACACGGGCAGCTATTTCCTTGCAATGCAGGCCCTGAAGCAGGCCCTGCACTTGTGCAACTTCAAACGGCAGCTGTCCCTCTGATATGCACGCAATCAAGCAGGCCTACACCTGCGCGACTTCAAAGGGCAGCTGTCCGGAGCTTGTCTCGGCCCCGGTGTGTGCATTGAGCGTGGCGAAGAAGGCGGCGCCGGAGGAGGGAACGTTGCCGAGCAGGAGCACCTCCGGCGCGGCGGCCGCGTCGTGGGACGTGCGCCACAGCGCCAGGTGTGTCGGCCGCCGGCCGCCGGCAAGCGCTCGGCTCCACAGCACGTGGCCGTCCCCGCTGTGTACCCCAAACACTTTGCCTGCACATACACACAGGAGACACAAGATCTCAGGGGTACACTTCCACGCAGGCTGCATGTTGTGTGGACGTCAGGAGCAGTGCTCGCATCCTCCAGACAATGAAAGGGTGATGCTTGCCAGTGATATTTGCGAAAGAATTTGCGAAAGGAAGCTGTGGCTATGAAAAGGTGGTGCACCCATGCGAAAGCTCTTGTCACGGACTTGGGTGTACTACCATGTGACATCTGTCAGCTCGACATAAGGCCTTACAAGAGCAAGACTCCTGAGAATGAATAGGGGAGCATGCCTGATTTGGAGAGCAGGACTAGAAGCTTGCGGAAGCCGTTGGGGTCGCGGAAGGGTAGCAGGCGGCTGGACATGCGCGCCTTCAGCTCTGCCAGCGCAGCCTTCTCCTGCGGGCTCGCCGCTCCAAGCTGTGCCTGTGCCGTTCCAACACAAACATGCACCTATCAAATGTGCCCTCTGAACAGTTATCTGCCCTAATGAAGGCTGATGTACGGATTGTTGTCGCCTCAACTGATAATCTCGAGTTCTTATGGGTGTCACATCCCGGTCACAATATGGAGCAGCGCCTTATCATGCTGGGCCACATTGCACTTGAAAGTGTGTCCGAAGAAGGGAATGAGAGGTATCCAGGTCCTTTACATCCCCATGAAGTGACATCAGCATTCCCAAATACTGCAGTGCTTTGTCAGGCAGACAAGACACCTTGATGCTGAAGAATTCGGCCTGGATGCGCTCCGAGAGTGTCGGGGCTGCGGCGCGCCATTTTGCGGCCAGCTCTGGTGAGGGGGCCGGCAGGTCCAAGAACAGGGAGCCTGTTACGGACCCCAATGCCTCTTCCCGTACCCACCTGATTGTTCCCTTACCCCTGAGCACTAGCGACTCGTCTTCCCCCACTGTCACCAGCCTGCAGTGCAACAACACTTCCTGTTTGGGATTGCTGTATGCCACTGATCCTTTGCTCAGTATGCGGTCATACACTGGGAAGATCAATGGCATGCATTGCTGAATAAACAGAGCAGCACATCACAGAACAGAGTTCAGGCAAATGTTGGGCAAAAATCTTAGGATCCTGCCTGATGCTGTTCTGAGCAGCCTCCTTGGAGGAGACATCCTTGGCGCCAAATGCTGCACTGACAATGGATCCTGGCGACTGCTGATCCAGCTCCAGATCCAGAGTAGTCCAGTCCCCCAGCCAGGCAAGCCGTGCCCATTTCTTTCCGTCCTCAGATGCCCCAGCTAATACCACCCCCTCGGCTTCTCCTGCTGACAGCGCACTGCTCACCACGCTTGCCCCTGCGCCAGCACAGCAACCTGTAAACCAGTGCCGTATGAGATGAGGAAATGCACAACCTGGACATGCTCAGCAACACTGCAGTATAGGTGACGTTGTGAATGGATGAGTGCCCTCTGTTAGACAAGGATCTCATGTGGCGACTGGCGGCAAGCTGACCTGGCACATGGGTGACCGACTTGATTCCCTCGGGCCCCACTGCCAGCACTGCAATGCCCTTCTCTGTCCGCAAGGCCAGAGCTCTGGTGCTGTCAATATCCAGCAGCTGCAGCTGGGAAGAGGGAGCGCCCTCCAACGGCTTGCATGTGGCATCTCCACCACCTATGTGCCAAATCCGCTGTCGATCACATGGTGGCACTAGAATTTCCAGAGGATGATGGTCACTATGACTGGCTCTGAAGTCTTATCATCAAGGCAAAGATTTGGACGTGCAGCCTGTGGCGTTCACCAATTACAAAACAGGAGATGCAGGGCAGGGCAGTGAGATTTGCAAGGGGAATGGACCTTGGAGGGGCATCATGCAGAGAAGCTTGCCGCCTTGTGCGACAGCAAAGATCTTGCCGGCCTTCACTGCGAGTGGTTTGTCCACCGAGTGGGCCAGCTGATGCTCGTGCTTGGCCACAATTTCTCCCGTCTTTGCCAACACAATCCATGTGGATACGAACTTCTTCCTGCACGACATGATAAAGCATGAGTAAATTATAAGTTTGTCAACTGTACTCGTACACAATGATCAATAAAGTGCAAGAATGTGGCCAATTCAAGGAGGCACAGCTACTCTCCAAGACATGCACAAGCATTTGGAAACATCAGGCAACATTCACATTTGACCATTTCCTTGTATCATGTGCATGCAAGAGATGCACCTTGCGGCAAGTCCCGTGAGAGCGAGCACCAGCTCATTCTCATGTTCTGAGACAGTGAGCTGCCCATTCACCCAGTCATCTGGCAGTTTCAAGGTCCATACAAGCTTGCCAGAACTCCCAGACACCACCTGTATTGGTCATAGTTGTGGAACAATGGGTAAAAGCACCGTCAAGGCCATCGCTGTGATATACAACCTTCGTGGGAAGAGCTGATCTCTTGTGATCTGGGAGGTCCAGAGGAGCAGGAACTCACCAGCAGCTTTCCATTGGACAGCACCGCGATGTCTGAGCTGCCATCACCCGTGACATCTGGCAGCACCCTCATATGCGGGTCAAAACCACCAGATTGCAAAGAATTGCCTAGAAAGCTTTCCCACAAGAGGGCTCCATCACCAGCGTGCCAGGCCCGCAATGTCTGCCCATATTGGGAGAGAGTTACCACAGCCGCTGGCCTTGGCACCAGAACGATGCCAATTATGGCATCATCATCGAGAAGCGTTTGTCTCCAAACGATCTTTCCATCGTGCAGATCAAGCGATGCGATGGCGTTGGCCTCTGTTGCCACAAAGCACCTATCGCGACCCTTGAAGGCAAACTGCAGCTGTTTGACCTTTCCGATGTATTGTTGATGCCAGGAATGCTGCGCTGCCTGTTCCTCGGATACTGCAATGGCTGTTACAGCCGCAGCCAGTAGGCAAACGACCAACAAAAATGACTTCCTCATAACATCTTCGGCAGGACTAATAATAGTTTACTACAACCAACTCGGTGTTTACCTCCTTACAGTGGTTTTGAGAGGACTACAAACCAAACCTTTATGGGATCCTTTCTATTAAAACGTTCTTGCACCCCAAAGAGCAATGCTCAGATCAATCAAAACGTGATACAACTTGCAACTAAACGGATACTTTTTACATGCTTACTTAAATCGGCAAAGTCTCACGGAAGGCCTGAACATGCAGCACCTGCCAAATCAGGCACATTTATAGGTCACCACATTGCTGCTCCAACAAACATCAGGGGGTGTAACAATATACTTGTTACTCCCCTTGCAAACATTTAAAAAGCCGCAGTAACTTGTCAGTTCAAGCTTCCAGGCAATGCCTTGAATCCTACTGTACTAAATATGTACAGAGTCAGACACCTGATCAGCCCTAGGTGGCTGAAAAGGTGTAGTTGACTGACTGGCTGACTGACTGACTGGCTGGACTACCAGGTTCCGCCGGCGGTCTATGCAGCGGCCGCGGCTTCGGCTCGCGCAGCACTGTGCTGCTGGTATGACAACCACTTCAGAAGCTCAGGAAGTAGACGCTCCAAACTTCCAGGCTGCAGGCAATGCTTCGGCTTCTTATGTACTCTTGTTGATGGCATGCTGACGGCTGGACTACCAGGTTCCTTCGGCGGTCTGCGCAGCCGCCGCGGCTTCGGCTTTGCGCTGCAGTGCCAATTGCAGCAGCCTTTTTAAATCCATGTCCATTTTCCATGGTCCTTGCTGCCACAAACAACAGCATGCAACCAGCATGTCTGCATCCAGTGAAGAAAAACGCGTGGATGCCTTCAACTGATTTGGCATGCGCCGACTCCTGCTGACGGCTGGACTACCAGGTTCCTTCGGCGGTCTGCGCGGCCGCGGCGGCTTCGGCACGCGCGGCAGTGCGCTGCCACGCGCTGGCGGCCGCGCTGCGCTGCGGCAACATGTGCGCGCTGTGGCATACCAGCGCAGTCAAATGGTGCGCCTCACTGGCTGCCGCCCAGTTCTCCACACCCTCATACGCTGCTGCCGCTGCTCCCAGTGACGTCAGAACCCTGACCATGCAAATAACCCCCTTCAGATTTTTGAGACAGGAGCGCCTTTGGAGCTCTGATCAGCAGCAATATCCTGTCCGACATGGACATTGTGACAACTGCTCTCATGCTGCATCATGCGAGTATATTCTGGCAAGGAAACTTGCAATTATGGCAAGGGGTGCGAGAGTGCCTCTGCTGTCTGCTTGCAAGCATAGCAGGAACAACTAGCGCAAACCTTGGCCACAGTGGAAAGAAAATGCAAGTCATCCCCAGCCTTCTAACGCACTTTGCTGTGTCACTTGGTGCGAGGGGCACACTCGTCCTAAGCAAACAATCTGCTGTGTCTGGGTGCTGAGAGGCGCGCACTTGTCAGGCTCCTCGCTCAGCTGCTCCTCGGTGGCTGTCGCCAGCATGGCGCGCGCGAGCGCCAGCTGGACGTCCGCCTGGACGGCTCGAGGCGCGCAGCCCAGCACCGTGGGCAGTGCCTGCAGCAGCGCCGCGCACGCCTCCTCAGACGCGCCCGGGCCCAGCGCCGCGCTTGCCGCCGCGACCTGTGCACTCGCCTCCGCTGCCTGATGACAGCCGTTATGATGTCAGGACAAGGACTGCTGCGAGCTGGACACAGGACATTGGACAATGTACCATATGTAGTGGTACTGGCCTCCATTTTTGTGGTCGCACACCTAGCCTCATGTTAGCAACCTGCCACCTGCCTTGCAGACCACTCAACCAACACGCGAGATCGTAAGTCATCCTCATCTCGGGAAAGGGTCCATTTCACCTCTGTTTGGGCGACTGCACGAAGGGGCCGGAGGACAGGATGAGTGGAATTCTGCTCACCATGACATCAAGGCGAAGCTGGGTTGCATGCTGCACGGCAGAGAGGGCATAGGGAAGGGCAGCAATGGGCTGCTCGGCTTTCATGTGGATGTCAGCCAACAGTATCAACAACCGCACAGCCTCTGCCTGCATGTGCCCAACGCCAGTGAGAGCCTTCTCGGCGGTGACCAGGCAGCAAAGTTAGATGTAAGGCTGATGAAGACGAGCGGCAGAAACAGGTGGTCACTGAGGAAGCAACTGAGCAGTGCTTACCAGGAGCCCAGCTTCCTGGCAGGTGTCAAAAAGGCTGCAGGCACTGGACGCAGCTTCTTCCAGGCTGCCGGCTTTCATGAGCGTCTGCACATTCCTCGACTCTGCCTCAATCCTGCTCATTTGCAAAATCTTAATCAGCACTCATGACTCCTCAGAGCACATCAACGACCCCATGACACACAGTACACGTACACCATGCTCTCTGTAGATATTGTCATTCAAATGCATGCCCTGTTCAGAATAGAAAACATGCCATCAAGAAGGTGCGCAGAGAAGTTTCCCGCATTGTGTTGCACCAGGATGCAAAACAGCCAATGTTCCAAGACTGCACCTGAGGTTGAGGTGGACAGCATCATCAGGCTCTGCCAGTGCTGACATGGCAGCCCCAAACTGCCGTGCAAAGATGATGTCTCCATGTGCAAGTGCCTGCTGATGTGCAATCCCTAGCCGCGCCATCGCCAGCGGCCGGCTCTGGGCATCTGGATTTTCTTCATCTGCCACCTCCAATACCTGCACATCGCCACCGAGCAGGAGTCAAAAGGTAAACATGCACCACAAGGCCTGACAGGAACCACACTCTCAACTGCTCCAAGGCTGAGAAATGCTGGAAAGCAGAAAAGGAAGATTCAGTGCAGACGTATCACAGGTAGCTACATGCACAGCCCTTGGCTTCACATGGTGCCTCATGACCGACAGGAGAGGACATGCTGAGCTGTGAAAGAGCCCGTTTGGCACCCGGAAACTCTTTCTCAAACACTGCAGTTAGGGCTCTAGCGTCTGGGGGTAAGGCCTTAGGGTTTAGGATTAAACTTACTGATAAAGGGGCCTTTACAGTAATAACTTTTCTCTTTGAATGCAATTGTGGATTTAGGGTATCATACAAAATCCCTAGTTGGGAGGTCTAGGGCAAAGTGTTTGAGAAATAGTTCCTGCCATTTGGCACGCGCCTGCGCAGCGGCTCGGAAACCCATGTGGTCGGCGGCATGCATGGCAAGCTGCGCCTTAGGGTATTTCAAAAATCCCTTAATTGGGGGGTATAAGGCAAAGTGTTCGAGAAATGATTTCTGCCCCTCGGCACGTGCCTGGGCCGCGGCTCGGAAACCCATGTGGTCGGCGGCATGCATGGCAAGCTGCGCGTACGCGAGGCAGCGCTCCTCGGCGTCTGCGCCGCCGGGGGCCGGCTCGGCCGCCAGCCGCGCGAGCGCGGCTGTGCGGGCCAGCCCCGGGGCGCCGCACCGCTCGAAGGTGACCGCCTTGAGCAGCTGCGCGGAACCTGCCAGCTCCTCCACCGCGGCCGCCGACGCCGCTTGTGACTCTGCGCACATGCAAGCAGATCATAAAATCGATGAATAAGTCAACTCTTCACTGTCAGGATTTTGGATTAGGGGCTGGTCTTTGCAGGGTTGCACATCCGAACACATCTCAGAGGTGATTCCCCGATAGAGTTGGCTTTGGGTATGTCCATGGTGATCCAAGAGGCAGCACTAATTGCATGGCTCTTCAAGGTACAGAAAGGAGATGTTGAGTGACCATGTCTTTGCTTGAAGGAAGCACTGAGTTGCGAGTCAGGTGTGTTTTGTGAGCAACACCTTTTGCAGCGGCATCAAAGACCACAGGCCCTGAGTTGTACAGGTCGGCGATCGCCGGGCGCGGAACGTTGGCAGCGGCAGGGCCCCCCGGCGGGGGCCCCGCTGGCGGAAGCGGGGGGATCGGCACTGCGGCCGCCTGTGACGCTGATGAGTGCAGGTGTGCAACTTCCCTGGCGGCTGCTCCCACCTCGACCATCGGGCTACTGATCTCTGGACAAGGCAATGTCCTGCCTCAGGAATTGAGAATGGACACAGCAAGCATGTCGTGGGGACTCAGTCATCGAGTCGTGCAACGCATGTCTCCGTTGGATTCACCAAGCCCAAAGGTGTTGCTGCATGGTGGGTCTGTGCTATCACTCTGCACTCAGCCACGTAGCTGGTCCTGGTTTGGGTCACTGCATGGCTCAGCATCATGGCAACTACTTGCAAATATTCAGCCAGCATTCCCTTCGTGGTCGGTGCTCTATTGGACCCTCCATTTCAAAAATTCCAACACTCTCCAAACATGAAGAGTATGGGAGCTCCACCTAGGCGAGGCCAGCTGTGTTCTTGCGCGTTTTGGTTGCACATAATTCGGGATGAAGGGGGAGGGAACCTTCGGGCGGCGCTCCCCTGATTGAGATTTCGTCCGTCCTGCTGGCCTGTGGGTAGTGCAGCAAGGCAAACTTTGCCAGCGCCAGGCGTGCATACGCAACTATGTGCGGCAGATGAAGATCAACACCCCGCTTCTCACACCTGGACACCAATCATCAACAAGCCTTTCATCTCCTTCATACTCCGCAGTTTGGCTCTCAGGACCCACAAATGTCCACTCGAGTGCCTGCAATGAAAAGGCAACAAGACATGTTCTTTTCAAGGGACGATCAGACAATTGGCAAACTTTGACTCATAGAAAGAGCAACTCTTCAGGTATCTCAATCACCTTGAAAACAGTTGCCCAGTGCTTGCTCTTGTTCGAGCATTGCTTTGATGTCAACATTTCTTGATCTAGGCATGCTCCCGGCTTTTGAGGTATGGTTGACACTTCAGGTATGAAAAACGTAAATTCAGTGAGCAGGTTTGCACCTGCGCAGCAGGCGCAGCAGCTGCAGGTGCTTGGTGTGGGGGCCGTCCAGGCCGCGCATCTCTTGGACCGAGGGCGCCAACCCGGGCGCGGCCGCATCGAGGAGCGCTGTCAGCGCGGCCAGCGAGTGCGCCAGCGCCACGTGGTCGCTGCTCTGCTGCGCCACGTGCAGCGCTTCGTTCAGCGCAAGCGTCGCCTCCTACGACAGCAGCTCAGTCTTCACTGTTACAGCTTGCATTCCAAGAGCACTTGTGGTCACATACGTGTACCCCAGCCAGGCTTGGAACCAGAGATTCCTCCACTGTTGCACGTATGCAGGCTGTTAAATATCAAACTTCACTGTACCGCCTATGGATAAATGCTGCTCATAATTGCGATATGGCATTGAGTCAATGCGCAAGGACTTCTATGTAGTTCATTCCCAAGTACCTGCACATGTCCCAGCTGCGTGTGAAGGGCACCCAGGCTCAGCAGTGCGCTCTGATGCCGCCCGGTCGAGCCTTTTCCTGCATGCACTCCTGCAAAGGTGCATGCGCTCCTCAATAGCTGCTGCGGGGCTCATTTGGAAACATGTCCAGCAGCACCTATTGGAGCTTGCATGTAAGACACTTTCACTCCATGCAAAAGATGAGCACACACCTGCATGATCAAAGTATTGGTGGAGGGAAGAGATGGCTGCAGAAACGTCTCGGTCCCGCAGTGCCTCAGTGGCCGTCTTGTAATCGAGTCTTCCGGTGGAGCATGGAGTGCCTGCCGAAGGGCCATCCTTCAAACTGGACCGAAGCTTGCTTTGAGAAAGTGGATAGAACTTCTAGGTTGATGCATTCTGCAGAGGATGTTACTTGCCTGCAGAGGCCGCCGGGCTCCCATCAAGGCAGTCAGAAGGGGGTGAGACTGGGCCTGGCTTGTTAAAAGACCGTGTTGCTTCTTCTAGGTAAGATTGCACATCTGCATGCAGCCGACAAACTCCCTGCACCCCAAAGCTCTTCTGAAGTTGTACTACATGAAGTGGCCCAGAACGTTAATCCTAGCGAGGCTCTCAGGATACCAGCAATTGGGGAACCGCACACTTCGGAAGGCCTGACCTCAAATGGCAGCTCTGCGAAGCCGATGTTGCAGCGGCGCAGGTACTGCCCAAGGGATGACTGGGGGTCAAATCCTAGAACTTCTTCCGCTGCGGGCTCAGGCTCATCTATGACAAGGTTCAGCAGCGCCATGAACAGCACAATGAGGTCGTCTGGGCTGTGCAGTCCTCGCAATTGATCCACTACCACCTCTGCTGCCCATGCTCCAATCTCGCCCCCCGGCATGTCCACCTTGAGCAGCAACTGGTTTCTAAGGCAACGCCTTTTAGCATATGTACCTACCGCATCAGGGCGAACCAAGCAGTTGGTGGACTCAGGATGAACAGGACGGCGGTGCTCACCTTCAGCTGCCGCAGGAAAGAGGACAGAGGAGGACATGTTGAAATGTTTCTCACGTATTTGAGAAGGGATGTTGTCAAGCTACCGTTGCTGAAGTCCATCTCGATCTGGATGGGCATGACTCTTCATCAAGATCAACGTACCGCAACTGTGCACTTTTTTGGTAAATTAGATCAATGTATTGGCGTTTCAATGACAAGAATAGATTTTGCTCAATCAGGGAACGCACCTCCCCATTTTCTGCCTGTTCCGAGTTGAAGTTGAACTGTATCAACGTACACAGTGCAACGTGATAGGGGCGCAAGGGAATGGCCCTTGTGGAGTCTTCTGCCATGACCTGCTCACAAATTCAGTAAGACAGCATCACAGCCGAAGCAGCAGCGTCGAATTTCGTGAGCTGGGTTAAGGCGGTTGAGCAGGCAAGATGCGAGATCAAGCTCTTTCGCTTTTATTGAAAATACAACAGGTACACTTCGACATGCTTTGACTGTCAGATAATATCTCTCATAAACATGAATGCAGTATTGGAATTGGATTCCAATAAGGGGACTTCCATTGCATGCGCATGCATGCGGCAAGATACGCTTGCGCAGGTGAACTTGAACTTGCGAGCTGCTTGGAAGCTGGAAGACATGGACTCCTCACAGTGGAATCAGTTCTTACTCTGGTATCTGCACAGCAGTACTCGATCTATTACCTGGAGATTTGCATGACGCACAATACAGCATCCAAGAAAGAGTGATCGCATGATTTGCTTGCAGCGTGCCTATGAACGTTTAATCCTGGCATGTGGTCTGCATCGACAGGAGTGGAGGGGTTTAAATCATGTGTACATAGGTCATGCACATTAAAAATTTCTCGTAACTGTTTCCTGCAAGAGTACTATAAAGTACGCCGAAGGCAGCAGAGGTTTGGAAGGCACACCCTTAACAGTGCAAGTCAGCAAGTGCTCAGAATGAACGTGGAAAATAGAGATGCGGCAATAAAAAAGGTGATATCTCTGATGGATAACTGAGTACATTACAGTAACAAGAAAATCCTAATTCCACTTGGCTGAAACTCACCTTGATTCCTGATACAGTACTGGGAGAGGCTGCACCTGTCCCCAACCGCTCTCACGAAGCTTGCCGAAGCTTTTCAGAACGAGCTAGAAGCCGGCTTGGATCACAAAAGCAGCCTGTTGATGATCCCCACAATGGTGGACATGCTTCCACAAGGGTGATGCCTCGATGCCTCCCTGTCACAAACCTGATGTCGCCTTCGGCTCAATCATCGCTGTCAAAATAACAGGTGCTTCAGAGGCATCATTTTTGTCTCCCAAGCATCAGCTCAATTTGATGTCCTGATGGGCTGTAGGCACGAGTGTGGAGAGTACTATGCAATTGATCTCGGAGGGACAAACCTGAGAGTGCTGTACACACGCTTGGGGAAGGGCGCCAAGGAAGTGGTACGTCACCTGGTGCACTTTCTTCCCAGCTGCAAACTCTTGAGAGGCCATGCCAGTGGCGAACAATAAAGTTTGGTCATACTTTTAGAGTTTACATCAATGCAGGAAGCAGAGGCCATTGAGTCGTCGCCAATCCCACCTGAGATGCAAAGCTGTCCTGTGGAGGAGCTTATGGACTATGTGGCTGGGCACCTCATTGATTGGTCCGAACGACACCACTGGTATAGTCATCCTCATTGCACAAGTGCTCTTTCTGGCATTCATGACCAAGAACGTTTGGAGCAAGAACGTTTCTTTGCAAGCCGAGCATGCTTTGTGCATTACACAATGCACTTCATTAATTGGTCCGAACGACACCACTGGTGAAGTCAGCCTCATGGCACAAGCATTGTTTCTGGCATACAGAACGGATTTTTGAGCAAGAATGTTTGTTTGCAAGCAAAGCATGCATTTGTGCATCACACGATGCATGGCTGAGGTGCGTGCTATGGGTTCTGGATGCGCAGTAGCATCGCCAAGCAGGAGGTGCCAATCCTCGGCTTCTGCTTCAGCTTCCCAGTGGAGCAAAGCAGCGTTGATTCAGGGAAGCTGCTGAGGTGGACCAAGGGCTACACCAATCCAGGAGCGGTTGGCAATGATCCTGCTAAGCTGCTTTCAGATGCCTTCAAGCGCAGAGTGAGCCCTGACCATCTTTGAGCCCAATCAGACATGATGCATTTCCTCACGTTGACAGGACGATCTTAAACAATTAATGGAATCCCTTGTATGGCAACGTCTGCCAGATCTGAGTACCTTGGAGAACTGTTGTGGATGCTCAGTGGAGGCTCAATAAAGAGGATACTTGCTGTTTGACAGGGTGTACATGTACACATTGGAGCACTGGTAAACGACACAGTGGGCACACTGGCAGCAGCGCGATACGTGGATGGTCAAGACACAATTGCTGCCATGATCATGGGCACAGGTGTGCTGATCAAAAGGCATTCTAGCATGATGGCATTGGATTGGCAATCTCATGGCGTATGTGCTCGAGATTGTGGCTGCCATATCCTATGAAGTACGAAGGGCTTTGCATGCACAGGTCAGGTGTGATAAAGATGCCAGAAGGAGGGGAAGGTGAGCAAGTCTGATGCAAATTGATTGCTGCTCAACAGGCACCAACGCATGCTATATGGAGCTTCTAGGGCGCATCACCAAGTGGCTGCCGCACTACCGGCCTCGCACTCCTGACATGGTCGTCAACATTGAATGGCCCGGCTTCCAGGTCAGCACAGATCACTGCTCAGTCACCAAATGACACCTTCTCTCTTCCTGCTTCTTATAGGCAGAAAGACTGCAGTCCTTAGGCCTTCGCAGCCTGCTCAATTTACTTTAGAAGACAACACATTATTTCCGACGCGGCCAATCAGAGCGCGTCGCAATGGAAGAGGAAATAAGGGAGAGCTGGAGCAGGTTCTCTTTTCCTGCTTCCAGGGGCATGAACCCTGTTTGTTGATTGCAGGCATCCTGAAGAGCATTGTCTGAGGGGTTGTGATTATGGGGGGGCAGGCAGCAGAGCTGCCAACCTTGGAAGAGGACCGGCAGCTGGATGAGGAGTCCAACAACCCGGGCCAGCAGCGCTTTGAGAAGCTCACAGCCGGACTCTATATGGGCGACATTGCACGTCGCATCATTCTGAGGTGATTGCCGCTTTGCCTGGCCTCTTATTGGACCCCAGCCGAGTTTCATGTGGAACTTGGAACGTTACAGTAGGCAGTGATGTCTGAAGTGCCCTTAGAGAGGTGGAGCATGATTGCGCCATATCTGCAAAATTTCTTTACTTTTCATAGCACAGCTTCCTGCGTTATGCAACGCCAGCATTATACAAATGCCAGCAAATCATATTGTTCTGGCAGAGGAATAGGAGTGACATGATACCGTGCCAAATCCAGGCAACTTTTTAGGCAACTTTTCGACCTAAGAGTTGTGGTGTGTCTGGGGGGTGGTCAGAGCGGCAGAGGAAAGGGAGTTGTTTCAGGGGCGGGTGCCGGAGGCGCTGCGCAAGATGGAAACATTCCCGACCAAGTGCATCGGCATAGCCGCTCAGGACGACACCCCAGACCTGAGCCGAACTGCGGGCGTCCTGCAGAGCGCCTTTGGCATGGACCCTGACAGCATCACCCTGCAGGACCGAAAAGAGGTGTGGTTCCTGCACCCCCTTGCGCGCTTTTACATCTCTCACTTTCAAGGCCAGTAGACTCCCTGCTGATGCCTTTTCATTACGATGCCACCACCTGCTTTCACTGAAAATCTGCTCCGCAAGCGATTTCATTGAAGATCTGCTCCGTGCAAGAATCCTTTGGAGATGCAGACCAGGGGGAGATGCACACATTGCATGTATGGCTGCCGAGCAGGAGCTTCGACTGCATTTGTCTCATGAAAGCACTGGATGGTGCAATCTCCCAGTGAAAGCAAACCCGAAAGCCAGATGTGGTTGCGCCATACCCAGACCACAAACCATGGATCCCATTCAGATGCAAGCTGGCTGTTCTTGCAGGTGAAGGAGATATGCGCGATGGTGACGGTGCGGAGCGCGCGGCTGGTGGCTGCGGCAGTGTGCGGCATCATGCGCCACCTGGGCCGGGACCAGGGGGACCCGGCGGGGGGCGCGCCCACGCGCACCTGCATAGCGGTGGACGGCGGCATTTTCGTGCGCTACGGCTTCTACCGCGAGCTGCTCAAGCAGGGCGTGCGCGACATCCTCGGGGACGCCGTCGCAGACCAGGTGCACACTCTCTTTCGTGCGGCCCCAGGAAAGTCACCAGTGCGGTGTTCCATAATCATGTCTCCTTCTAACATAGCTTGTATCCCCAAGATGGTCCTTTCTGTTCCCCAGCAATAATCTCTCTTCCACAGGTCCGTTGTAGAGTGTTGAACGTTGATACACCACTGAAGAATCCTCTGCCACATGTGCATGCCTGCTGTCTGTGAGGCGAAGCAGTACTGCGCAGACCATGATTAAGGAGACGCAGGCGTGCATAGCGCGGGGAGCTCGCTGGCACTGTTCTGCTGCCCCCTCTCTGAATAAGGAAAGGTTGCGATTATGTGGTTATGGGTTCGCTTTGTGTTTGGCGCGCAGTTTGAGCTACGGGTGGTGGCGGGCGGCTCCGCGTTTGGGGCAGCCTGTGTTGCTGCGGCCACGCACAGCTACATGCGCAGCGTCGGCAACGATCTGCGGCCGCCCCTGCCCCCGCGCAAATTCCCAGCGCGGCGGCCCTCGGCCACCTCGCTGCAGGACATGCCGCAGCACTGATTGTGGGATTGCCGAGCGAGCAGTGCTTGTTCAAGCGCAACGCTTCCAGTGAATGTCCCCTGCAAGTGCAGTGTGGCGACATGAACAGTCCTCACCTTATACATGACGGTTACTGTTGTTAAAAGATCAGTCGTCTGCATGTCTTTGTAGTATTGCTGAGGATGCTTAGCGCAGCATGCTTTGCTGGCCACCGTGGTGACCAACTTCATGAATAACGTCGATCGATCGATCGTCGGCCAGTCAAAATGCTGATGTTGCTTATTGTTTGAGCTTTACTTTGGATAGTCCCATCTCTAACGTTTTTCCTTTTGTTGGGATTGGATATCCATTGAGAAGCCAGTTGTCAGTCAGTCAGTCGATTACACCTTTTCCAGCCACCTAGGGCTGATCAGATGTCTGACTCTGATCGTCAGAGTCAGCACCCAACATGACATCCATACATTCACAGAGAAACTTGGAAAGTTGTGGAAAGTTGTGAACCCACCAGAGGCCATGTTTTTTGACAGCTTCCATGCATGGGGAAGCTGCCTGAGAACTAACATATCCAGAACTTATCAGTCAGCAGACCAACTCTATATTGAGGTTGGAGCTGAAGGAAAGTATGCTAGTGCTCAGTCTACCTGAATACAGTTCATTGGTATACCTGTAAAATCGGGCTCCAAAAAAAAAACGTCTAGATCGGCCATGGGCACTTGCGTGTGGAACTTTTCTCGTCTCGACGTCACGAGACTGCATCAGATACGACATCAGAGGATCAAATCATGTGATAGACTTTTGAAATGCAGCTTTCAGCCTCTCCTTCGTGCATATGCTTTGTGCGAACCAATGAACGAATGCGCAACACGAAGGCACTCTCTTGATAAGAAGCTGGCAGCGGCTGGCACCCTGACGAGCAGTCCTGTAATAGAAATGTCATCCAGTGAAATGGAGGTTTCCTCGGAGAGCAGGAATGTCAGCCAACGGTTCGCCAGCACGTCAGAAGGGCCAGCATGGATGGACAGTGCCTACACTACAGCTCCTTCCAGCCTGTCATGCGCCTTTGTGCTCGGGACAAGCAGCTATTTTATGGTAACAGGAATCGCCATTGCAGTGGAAAGCAGCCCAGATATCACACTTGAGGAGCACCTGAGCTCAGCACCCCACCTGCACTCACTCCTACTTGATGCAGCCACCGTCGGGGACATCACCTTGCTTCCGAGCATACATATCAGTCCTCTGGGCGTCCTGACGTTCCTGCTGCAGAACCCACTTGTCACACTGGGTGTGGCAGCCGCGCTGTATTACATTATCCCCAGGGCATTCCGAGCATTGGTGCGCTGGATAGTGCTGCCACTGGTCCTGGCTCTTGTGGCCTATGTGATCCTGGAGAACCCCTCTGCCGCCTTGGGCCTCGCCAAGGGCCTCTTTGGCTGTAAGTGCACCCACTCACCTTTCCAGCTGCTCATTTGCGATGCACACAAGACAACAGAGCGTCTCAAATGCTCTCAATCTTATCAAGATACTTTATATCAACCTTGTCATGCTTGAAGCTGCACCTCTTCTGGAGGCATGGTGATGGAGGTTGAACATGTGTGTGCGTGCAGTTTTGAATGCACACCGGATAGAGGCGAGCGTGGCAATCATCATCGCGCTAGCCTTTGCACTGAGCCCCTACCTCCTCATCGGTTTAGTGGTGCTGTTTCTGGTTGTGGGCGTGCCCAATATGCCGCCCTTCCTGCGCCCCCTCCTGCCAGGCCCTGTCATCCAGGCCAGTTCCTCACCCCGGTGCTATCTTCGACATACCCTTGACATATAGAGTTGCTGTTACCCTCACGACGGCATTTGTTTGCTGTGATGATGCCAGAGATCAACGCAGGCACCCAATCTCAAGTGCAATGCATGATATGGGCAGTGTGATGGCTAATGAAGTGGTAGTGTTTATATTGGAGTGTGCCTCGAGGTCTGGAAGGTTTTATGCAAGAGATCGAGTCAGGCACCCAGTTCAAGTGCAAGGCCTCCGAGATGGACGGCTATTGGGTTGGTATTGGCGCCAACATGGAATGTGGCTTGAGATTTGGACACTTGCACAGGTGCAAAAGCAGGCGAGTGACTTCCAGCAGGCGGTGCAGGGGCCAATGAGGGCCTTGGGGCAGAGAGTGGGGGACGTGGGCAGCGGCCTGCAAAGGAGCTTCAAGGACGTTCTGGACAGAACCACACAACCTGTAGCCCAGGTATATTTAATCATTACTCTGCAGGATAAACTCATAGACTCATGTGGCTGCTAGTGGGTTCCAAGCTGGAGCGGTTAAGTTTGAGCAGGTAGAAATCTAAGGCAGTCATCACGTTCCCTTCTTGGTCATGAACGGTGATTGTCAGTTGCCAATACTCAGCACTAAGGCGCTTCTGAAGAATATAGCATCGTGCCCAAATTCTGCAGTGCGTTTGATGGTTCTATCATGTGGTTTCTTGTCATCATGGCCAGGCGTTGGAGGGGCCCAGCAGGATGGTGAATGATGCTGGACTTGCGTTTAGCCAACTTGAGGAAGGGGCTTCTGTTGTTGAACAGCAGGTATGTTCTCAGTGAGAGCACATGTCTTATGTTTTACCTTCTTTGCTAGCTGACCAGTGCACACGTTCCTGTCCTGTAAAATTAGAATGTTTCGGATGTGACTGTCCCTGCTTGTAAATATGTATCAGGGAAGTTTGGAAGCCATAGGGATGCTATATAATTGTTGGAGAAAATGGAGGGATGCCATAATGGTGCTGCTAGACATACCTAGTTATAAGGACTGGAAAACGTGTAATAAAATTAATAATAATATAATGTACTAATAGTAGTATAATATACATATTTATGTTTATATTATGTGCTGCTCAGGTGGTAGGTGCAGTCAGCAGCACTGTCAGCTCTGTTCAGCAGACATCCATGCGCATGCAAAGGACTCTCGAGGAGGCTACTCGCTGCAGGAGAGAGCCCACGCCGGAAGAGAGGGCTGCCTGTGTGGCCCGCCAGAAGCAGCCGGTAAAATAGTGCCGGCAATCCTTGCTTTGAGAGAGGGGAGTAGATGGGTTTGGGGACTCGTAGCGTTTCCCTCCCTGGAAGAACCTGAGTCATTAACATTTTGCCCTAGCATGTGAAATGATGAGGGCGGATGCTTCAGTGCAACTGCTGCAATGGAGCCAAGTTGCTGTTCACCTGCCTGAAGGTCACTTCTTACAGACAGGACAGTTCACATTCGCACTCTACATCTTTCCCATGTGCAAGAGCTCAAGCGAATTTAATACCTTTCCAAGGCCTGGGCACCCATCCTATATTTCTCAAGAGAGCTCTGAAAGCTTTCATCCTGAGTGAGGTTACAGCATGGTCTCACATAATAGAGCTCTCAATACAGCTCCCAGTCATTCTACCATGTGCATGCAAAGCAAGAAATTTACGCTGGCACATGCGGGCCAGATCAAGTAGTGCTCAAGGCAGAAGTAGTTCTCTCTCACGTCCATCCTGCAAGACAGCTGTGCATGGCTCTGCAATTGTGACAAAAGACCAGTCATTGATGGCACAGCCACATTGATGATATCAAAAAAGTGGGAATGCGATTCCACGGACAGCATGTGTCATCTTCATGACTCCTTCTCTCCCTAGGACCCGGTGCGGCTTTGCCTCTCCCGGACCAGTATCTGGAGGCGGTTCTGCAGAATCCTTTCCTGCAGATTTCTGCTCTGCAGGAGGCTCTGCTTTCTCCTTCTTCTCCTCTGTGTCTGTAAGCTTGGTCTGATGTTCCGGCCCGGCTGCCTGCGATTTGCGGCTGGGGACAATGTTGCCAAATGCCGCCGTTGTGCCACCTGCAACAAGCAATTATGGCAATTTTGCAATGGAGAGCATACTAATATTTTTGATATTTCAGGGTTTAGGGTCAGGGTTGTTTAGGCTCTGGCAAATATGCTCTGGCAACTCATTGTATGCTGAATACAACGGCCACCTGGCCAGTTTGACAGTGCACCTTCACCTGCCAAGTCTGGGTTTGCACAAGCAGGCTTTGCAGAGTCCAACGAGGTTGGATTCTTCCCGGGCGCTTTTCCGGGCTGGCTCCTGAGCGCAGGGCTCAGCTTCCCTTTCACGCTGGCATAGCTCCTGGCGTACAAGCCATAGCTGATGGGGGTCTCCACAGGCGGCCTGCTCGCCACACCCTCACTCCCAGTCTTCCCAGCGCCAGCCTGATCAGGCTTGACAGCCATGTCATCCCCTGGACAGGAGATATCTCTCAAACACTTCAATTAAGGTTGTATAGTTCGGGGTTCAGGGGTTTGGGGTTAGGTGTTAAGGTGGGCTTTTCCAGTAAATACGGTATACTCCTTCCTGAATGCAATGGTACCTTCAGGGCTTCATACCAAAAAAAATCTAGTTGGACGGTATAAATTAAGTGTTCGAGAAATGATTCCCACCATCCTCTGCCTCTGGTTCATGCGCAGCCCCGGCCGGTCCCCACGCCCGCCACACACCGCTGCGGATGTACGTCTGCTTTCCTTCGGTCTGGTACTTTTCGGCCGGCCTTTGGGTCCCCTTCCTGGCTGTAGCTGCGCTTCCTGCCTGCCCTGCAGACTTCCCCTGGGCTCTCCTGCTGCCGCTGTTGTTCCTTGTCTCCTGATCAGAGGGGCGTGATCCTGGGGCGTTCCACTCTGTGCCGCGCTTCTGGCCGGCTGCTCGGCCGGGGCCGCCCTTCGGCGGATTTTCAGCGCGGCTGCTGTTGCCGCGGTTGTCTGTATCACCAGTGCTGCCTGGCTGCGGAGCAGGCTTCCTTGGCAGCTGCACGCCACGGGAGGGATCAGTGGAGCTGAGAGAAGGCGCAGTGGGACTTTCCGGGGCGTGCTGCCGGCCCCACACCCGGTAGTCTCGCTGGTAGCGCGAGCTGGGACTGTCTCTGTGGGCGGCCTGATTAGGTGGCATGTCTGTCAGATCTGCCCCGCTGCCGTCGGCTGAAACGCTTGCCTCAGATTCGTGGGAATGATATCTGCAAACATGCATTATAATAATAATTATCCGCCATCTTTCCGAGTAATCAGAGAGCCATTTGCGCCACATCGGAGGCCTCCCAACTCCAATAAGGCTTTTGAGGCACGATTGAGGTCCCTCAAGCAAAACCTGTACCAATGAAGGAGAGTTTCAGTGCACAACAATTTGATAACCGAGAAATAAAGGAGAACGTTGGCTGAAATCAACTCTGTCCGTCTCTCAAGGAGCTTTCCCCATACACTGTGGCAAGGGGGGATCCCGGTTGCAGTTCTTAAAGCGAACAGCTGAGCTTATAAAGTAAATAGCTGTGCTGCTAGAGATGTGATACAATGTGCGAGTGCGGGCACCTGCGAAGCCGCGCGATGGCCGCGGGCGGCCGCGGCTGCGCCGGCCGAGCGCTGGCCGCACCGAATTTGGCCGCGCTGGCCTCGGCCGTCGCGCGCACCCGCTGCGTCTGCTCCTGCAGCAGCTGCTCAAAGATCTCCTCTTTAGGCGGGCCCTCGCCCTCCGCCGCGCCCGATCCTGATTCGGCTGTTAGAGCTGCTGCTGGCTGGACCTGAGCCTCCGGTTTCTGTTGTTTCTGCCTCTTACGGGAGATGAATAGGATGCCTGCAATGGCGAAAGCCGCCAGTACCCCACAGAGCACCTGAATGTCGAATGGCAACCTTTAGTGTCCACTGATGCCCGCCCTGCCTTCGTCACTTTCAACGAGGGTTGCACACACTCGTCTACCATGCTTGCTAACACATAAAATGACCTGGCCAGAGTGCGTCTGCTAGAAACCGCAAAGTTTAGCATTGATGCAAGGTGTTCAAGACCCGGCAATGGGTGACATGCTGAAGAGAAGCGGCTGGGAAAGCCAAAGATTTGTTGCAGGTCATGCTCACCTGCGCCATGCCAGCTGGCAACCAAGCTGGGGCAGTGACCAGCAATGCTGAGGCATGCATGGTAGCCCTCTGCTGCATCATCTGTCCTGCAGATGTTGCTCTCCTCTGTCTGCACATGGTCCCTTCCACATGCACGCTCTTATCTGCATGCACCACGACACTTTTGTTGTCTTGCACCGGCACGAAAGACATGATCGACTTGCAAGTCTTTTGCACAGCTCGTTTTCTGCACACTTACCGGCCCCATGCTTTGGTGAAGCCTGGAGAAGATGACTTCTCCTGCGCTTGGTGCATGGCAACCGTGGTGGCAGGCCTTGTCTACGCAGCAGGCTTCCTCCCTGTGCAAGTGCTTGCAGTCTAAGGGTGGAATCTGTCGGAAGCTTGACGCTATCAGCAATGGCAATGGCAAGTAATCCTTACACCCATCCAGCCGCCGAAACAAGGTACCTTTTGACATCAGACCGGTCAGATACGAACCTTCTTTGAGCGGGCCAGAGCAACGACGAAGTGATCTCGCCTCCGCTTGCTTGCACAACCACTCCTGGAGACATCCAATGTAGGATCGGTGCAAAGACGCATTGCCTGCATTTCTACCGAAGTCCAGCTCGCTTACTGTAGAACTTGCGCCGGCAGGTTTCGAGCCGCTCATACTACAGGTCCTCACTCATTTGCACCAGCTGTTGCTGTCCCACAGGACAGCAGGGCAAGACCAAAATTTTAAACGATTGATGTTTTGGAGGAGCGCTGTCGAGTCATGTCCTTTGGCCGATCCATCAAATTAGGTGCTTGCCTTGTCCAATGAGGACCACGAGGCAGGATGTCTGACCGTTGACTCACCTCATGAGGTGAGTGATAAAATTTGTGTTCCCTTCTTCAAGGTCTGACATATTACTTAAAGTGGCTTTAATTTCTTGCGTTATGTAGCGCTCCAAGCGCTTACAAATTGAAATTAAGGCACCTACAGAGGCTCCCATCTTGCAGCTCCAGCACAGGATTTCTAGCCAAGCATGCACGCCATGCCTTTCGGCCAGTCAGTCAATACCATGCACACCAGGAACCGTTATGTTTGCCAGGAACGGCATTGGCCGTCCAAGCCATATATACCATGAATCAAATCAAGAACTGACCTAATTTGAAATGAGCTCAACACAAGTGGATGAGGCAGGACGCCCAAAATTGCCGCAAGAATGACACCGCTCTTGCGGTTTCATTATGTACATGTACAGCATTATAATAGTCTTCTCACAAGTACAGGAGCAAGTGCGGCTCAGTGATCAAAGTGACCATACAATACAGCATTCAGGAACCACACTCTTGATTCCCAAAAGACAAATGAAATGCAAAACTACCATTCAAAAAGCACATCCTCTGCCTGCTGCACCACAGAGGACCAGAGGGGAAAAAACTTCAAGCAGCTGCTCTCCTCCCTCTGAGCCTCTCTGGGTACACTGCCAGGGCAGCATACTGCCAGAGAGGGTCCGTTATTTTCCCCCCGACTGTCTGCTTTGGTGGGGCCCTCTTTGTCCCTGATGTAGAGCGAGGCTGCGTAAACAGCTGTCTCCGGGCTGCCATGACATGCCGCTCCTCACCTCTCGACTCATCAGGCGCCATAGCAGGTGCTGGCAGAGGAGGCCGCGCCTGCAACACACCTCTACTTCTCCACTGCCACCTCAAAATGCATACATGTCACAGGGACCAGTGCTCTTTCCAGTGACTTCTTATGCAAATGCTAGTGTTTCATGTTTAGCAGCAGAAGAGGGGGCAGCCACCTTGCGAGGCCCCTTCCTGACCCTCCTCAGGAACCAACGCAACAGTGTCCTCGTGAGGAGTGTCACTAGCAGGGCGCAGCCGCCCACCACCTGCTCACATCAGGAGTAAGAAGCATGCCTGATGGGTTAGTGACGGCCAGCAACAGTGGAAGCTGCACAAAAAGCAGAAGAGTTGGAGAATGGGGCTGGTCCACACCAGCTTGTCGGGGATGAATAGCTGCCCAGGGACAGTGAGCTGCCGCAGTCGACCCAATCTTCTTCTCATGGAAATGTCATGCTGCAGGCAGAATAAACCATGTCTTACTTCTGGAGGTGCTGAAGGCCGCAGATATGTACCCTAGGCTCCCGCAGTGCTCTTTCATCTATTGATGGGGTGCACAGCAATCAGACCAATTAAGGGAGCTGAACAATTATTGAACGGATGATGATAAGGGCCATGATGGAAGTCCTCACCTGAAACACTCTATTGCATGTGGGACAATGAGTGTTGGCCTCCCATTGAAGTAGGTCAGAATATGAATGATCTTCCTCAGGTTGCTTCCCTGCGTATCGCATTGAAAATATAGCAGGTCTCTGGAAGTGGCGCTTGCATCAATGTTCACACTTTAATTGCTGCTGACAAATCCCACAGATTCCCAACTTGGCCTCCCACCTGAAGGGGCACATTGATCTGCATGATGATCTGTACCTCTTTCTGTCTCTAGACTCTCAATGACCTGCACATCAGTATCTCTATGTCAGCCCTGCATGAACGGGCTACTTCAGTTCAGGTTCTTTTACTGACCCCCAATGTAGAAGTACCAATGGTTCCAGGCTTCCTACCTCTGCACACGCATCTGTTTTCAGACTTCGTGGGTGACGGGAGGATCTGATGCGTCTACTGGCGCTCGCTTGGAGTTGAGCAGGGCCTGATTGTGGTCCCATGTGCAGATTGGGTTTTGTGGTGAGGGTCTGCACGGACAGTGTAAGGATTTTAAAAATCGAAATTATCCTATATACCGCTCTACAATACATAGAGGCGAAGGAGCATTTCTCAGCTCAAGTACAGGAGTAGTCACAGTCGGTGACGACAATAAGCCATCTATTTCACCAATGTCAAACGTCATTTGGCTCAGCCCAGTGTGTGAAGGGTATTCCTCTTGGCAAAAATCTATCTGCACGCCCCTTTCTGCAAAAGAGATGCGCACAGCACGTACCATGCCCAAACCCATGCTGCCAAAAGCCTTGTGTTTCCCCCTTCCATGCGTGCGAGCATCCGGAACGTCGTCCATTGTTCCGTGATTTATAAACTAGACAATCGGTTTGCTAAGTGTCGGACAGGTCTGTCGCCTCCGACAAGACTCCCGGAAGGGACACCAAGCGTCTTCAGATCTAACACATCCCTTGCTTTTAAAGGTTTCAGGGAATGAAATTACGAAACCCGTGACAACAGCTTCGGCTCGACTTCAGACAAGCTCGCACAAGGTGGGAAGCCGGCAAGCGGTCAACCACACACGATTTGAAATTAGTTGAACGTTGTCTAGATCAATTCTACACCGTCAATCAGTGTCTGCATCATTTCTCGGCTCTCATTGGTGCCGGCAGCGGACATCGACAGGGATATTCCACCAGTCTTAGTACTGCACTTGGTGACGTCGTAAGTGGTCACACTATGCTCTGCAATGACTTCAGTCAAAGATTGGCACCATCAGCGACGACTTCAAACAATGCACAGGTGGGAATCGTATGTTCCACGAGACCTTGTCAGCCCTAGTTCCATGCCCCTGTTCGTTCTAAGTAACTTGGAATAAGCAAGGCGTGGGAAGCGCGGCTTCCCTGCAGAGCTTGGGTGAGCGAACTTCTGGTTCACATACAGGCGTTGAGTTCCCGAGGCAGTCTCACGCCCTTCAGGGGCTTCCCTCAGAATAGCACTCACAAGGGGCCTCTGCAGCGGCACAGCGCACAAACAAGAGCGCTTGGCAGCAATGGAAGCAATGGCAGCAGTCCCAACGGCGCCAGCAGTAATGGAAATGGCATCGCCAAGCAGGAGGTCAGCAAAGACCGCCAGAACCTCAAATGGGCAAAAATGTCTTTAGCCGAGCTGGACCAGCTCTCGCTCACAGAGGAGTTGGAGGCCGCTCGAATGCAGCAGGACTTCTCGCGGGATCCATCGCGATCGCCGCGAGTGCAGAACAAGGCAAGCTCCATCACAGACTGCTGCAGCCGTGCTCTTGTACAGCGACAAACTTTCACCGTGCAGATGACAGCAAGTGCTCATGAAGACTTGTAATAAATCCAGGCGTGGTCTGCAGGTACAACTCAGTGTCTACGGTGACAGTCTCGGCAAGAACCTCAAGGAACTGAGGTCCTTCATCGACAGCCAATTGCAGGGTGTGCAACCCCACCATGCTCCTCCTGATCTTCCGAGCCTGAACCAGCATTTCTGTTGCACTGTGTTGTGTGTTTTCTCTAGGACAAATGACACATGTCTGCCCACCCAGAGGCGTGTTTACGAGCACAGTGGTGCAAACGCATGCACATTAGGAGTGAGCATATCAACTCAGCTTCGAAAGCCATGTCTTGCCCCTGCTAACACAGTATGGCTGACGCAGGTGTGATTGGTGGCGTGCATCTACTGCCGATCTACCCTTCCTCGGGGGATGGCGGCTTTGCGCCGCTGTGCTACGATGATGTGGACCCCCACTTTGGGACCTGGGAGGATGTAGAGGCCATCGCCAAGCAGTATGACCTCATGCTGGAGCTCATGGTCAACCACATCTCACCCAAGTCAGCACAATTCCAGGACTTCTTGGAGAAGGGCGACGCCTCCGAGCATGCCAGCATGTTCATCGACTGGCAAAAGTTCTGGGGCTCTCCAGGTCAGCTTTTCACTTCTCATAGATTTTTGGGGGAGGATACTTGATTCACCCTAAGAGTATGTTGTTACATTTGCTGGGGTATGGACATCATGGCTGATGTGGCATATTTCCCTGCCATCATCTCTTACGCCAGGGCTTGCATTGCCCAAGTGAGGTTAGGTCCTTAAGGACCACAAAATGCTGAGCCCCACTGTAACAGTGCAAGAAAACTGTACTGTTGATCGGCATTTGTTTCCCAAATACAACATTACAGTTCTTGTTTCCGAGAGCACTCTTCAGGCACTGCGGAAGCAAAACCAAAGATGGAGGGTTCAATATCTTGCAGATCGACCGAATGAGGAGGACCTAAGGAAGATCCGGACGCGGAAGGCTGACATGCCCATGCTGCCAGTGACACTGAAAGATGGGTCTAAGCGGGAGCTGTGGTGCACCTTTGGCCCCGAGCAGATCGATCTTGACATTGCTTCACTATCAGGCAAACACCCTGTCCTCTGAGCGGCATCATTCTTGTACAGTATCGGATTGACACTATGACTTTATTGCAAGTATAGCAGGATTGGCACTAGCATGCTGCTGCCTGAAGCTACTGCATTAGTGCGAGTACCTGTAAGGTTTCAAGGCAGACAGCATGAACATAATAGTGTCAAACAGTGCTGACCAGTATGCCATCAATGGCACTTGCTGTGCATCATTGGAGGCTCTGTGGCCTTCTGCAGCAGCATACAGGAGTGTACCAGCATGATTCTTTTGTGCTGATTGAAAGGAACTGTGCAACACAGGACGCAAGTTTGTGGAGGACTCACTCCGGTCACTGTGTGGGCACGGCGCGCGCATGATCCGACTGGACGCCTACGGCTATGTCACCAAGAAGCCTGGGACCAGGTGTTTCTTCGAGGTGCGGGGGGCTTTCTCTTCCAGAAAGAATGCCGCCAAAGTCTGTGTGAATGCTTGGGTGGCATGCAAGCCCCTCTGAAGATGGAAGCTCTCTTGATCTGAAAGATGGAGGCTGTGGTGAAGAGCCTGCATGGTAATGGGTGGCCTGGGGCTGCAGGAGCCGGAGGCTTGGGACATCCTGAAAGATCTGGAGAAGATTTCGGATGAGTACGACGCCAGGTGTGATTGATTGCTGGCTTTCTCCAGGATTCTGCTGACCCTGCATGGATGAATCTTGGACCCCCCATTTGTCAGTGCGCAGCAAATGCTCAGCGCGTCTTACAAGCCATGAACACACAATTGCGCCAGTAAGTGCACTTGAAGCGTCCTGCACTGGTCTGCTGCATGCGGAAGATGCACGCACTGAACATAAGTTGCCCACTCAGCGCAGATCCTATGTGGGGTGCACAAACAAGGCCATCACAGGCATCAACACTCCCTATTTCCTGAGTTGCAGCTGCAGAGATGTGCCCGTTCCTGCACAACAAGGCCGTATCACAGGGCATCAATACTCGCTACTTTCTGAGTCGCACATGCAGACATGTGCCGGCTCCTGCGCGCAGGCTGCTGTGCGAGGTGCATGAGGAGTATGCGACAAACATTGCGCTGGCGCTGCACGGTTACTGGGTCTATGATTTTAGCCTGCCGCTGCTGATCCTGCATGCGTTCACCTTCAAGACCATGGACAACCTGCGTCACTGGCTCACCATCTGCCCCCGCCGCCAGATCACCGTCCTGGACACCCACGATGGAATGGGCATCGATGACATCGCCGGCCTCGCTGAGGTGTGCGCTGCATCAGCTTTGGAGTGTGAAAGCAGTGTTCCTGGCTGCATTGTGGCAGTGGTCCATATGGGTGCTAGTGTGGCCACTTGTAGGGCACCTCTGTCGCCAAGGTGTCAGTGGTCCACATGGTGCCAGCATGGCCCTCTTAGGGTGCCTGTGTCGCCAAGATGTACTGGTAATCACACCTTCGATATCCTATACCCATGTATTGGCTAAGATTTTCCAAAGGTGCAGTGGCGGATCAGACCTATCCATATTCTGTGCTTCTCTGTTGGCAAGGTTCTCCTCATGTCTGTGATGACCAAGCATGTAGAACAGAACTCGTGCACTTTTTGCATCCGTCTCCAATGCTGGTTTTGCTATGGAGAAATTTGGAGAGGCTGGAGCTGCAAGCTGGATGCATAGCTCGAGGGAAGGTGCTGGTACTCTGCAAGGAATTATCTTGAGTTTGAGTTTGATTTTGTGATTTGGTGGTGGGTGCCAGGTGTGCGATGTGGAGCAGCTGCAGGAGGTGGTGGAGCACCGGCTGGGCTGCAACCCCAACATGAAGTACTTCTACGAGGGCAAGAGCCGCGGCTACATAGGCAACCCCCACCAGTACAACTGCACCTACTTCTCCGCGCTCCATGGCAACCCCCGCCACTACCTCATGGCCCGCGCCATCCAGTTCTTCACCCCGGGCCTCCCCATGGTCTACTATGTGGGCCTGCTCGCCGGCAGAAATGACCATGAGGTAAACCCTAAATATATCCCTGAAACCCTAGATAATAAACCCTGAAATTATAAGAACATATAGACGCATGCTACTGCTGCCGCCACTGTGGAGTGGAAGCATGGACACCATACCGATACATGCAGTTTGCTGCCGGTGCACAATGTGTTTTGGTGACCATTTTAAGAGCTTTGACACAAATGCTTGTAAGACAAGGTGCAGACGGGGTCTATCCAGCACGCAGAAGTTATGGAAAAAGTTGCAAATGGAGCATGTTCTGCGGCAGCAAGTTCAAAACAGAGAAGCGCTAGAGCAATTTTACCAAGGGTGGCTGGCATGTGGTGCAGAATGCAGAGAGGGAGAACAACCCACGCGGCATCAACCGCCACAAGTTTTCGCTGGAGGAGGCGGAGGAAGCCGCGCAGCAGCCGGTTGTGCAGGCGCTGTTCGACTTGTGCCGCTTCCGCAACCAGCACCCGGCCTTCAATGGCAAGGTGATCACCGAGTGGCATAACCAGTGACAGGGTTCTAACTTTGGTACAATTTTGGCAGGGTGATCTTGTGAATGTCTCCAAATTTTCCTGTGAGTGTTTGGATGTGATGCTGGGTGCTGACTCTGACGATCAGAGTTGGACATTGGATCAGCTTTGGGTGGCTGAAGAAGGTGTTATTGACTGATTGACTGACTGACTATCAACGCACAGCCCTCGTTGACATTGCAGTGTCACCTTGCATGCTGATTGCATTACAGCTTTTCTGCTGATGAACAGTCTGTCTGGTCCCTGATCGCCAGGCTTGCAGTGGCCATCATCTTTTGTGTCATGATAAGCTGAAGCGACAAAGTCCTTTTTAAACTGATAATGTGAGGCCCCTACGCAGCCAAGTCTTCAAAACTGCTTGACGGAAAGAGTGAATTACTGTGATGATGTGTACTTAAAACCGTTTACCAGGCAACCATTGTGATGGCCTGAGGAAGTTCAGCCCTGGCTGCCATGGCGAGCTAGAGGCGCTCGCAACACTCCAACCGTGCTGGCATAAGACAAGAGTTTCTGAGGCTAACATCAGGATCATTCTGCGAAAGCAGCCATATGCATAAGCAGCTGAATGCTGCTCACATGTCTGCAGGTGACAATTGAGCAGGGCACGGACAAGCACTGCCTGGAGGTGACATGGAAGAATGCCAAGCACCTGGCAACACTCAAGGCGGATGTCGTTGACATGACCTTCGAGATCATTGCCACGCTTCATGGCGAGGAAAACGGGGACCTGCACACCTTCAGGTGACTTCCCACCTGACGCCTCCACATTTCTGACAGTGACACTGACTCTGGGACAACCGCTCGTGCTAAATATCTATCAATAAATTTCATCACCTCTGTGCCTGTGTAATTGCTGGATACTTGCACGTGCAGGTACACACTTGATGACACCGACACGTATGAGCCCACTATGGATGAGTGCGCGGTGCCTGCAGTTTTCTAAGCAGCCAGCGGTGGCTGTCCGACTATTCTTTCCTGCTACAGCTAAGCAGATGCTCCTCTCCTGTTGGCTTCTCTTGGCACTAGCTGTACTGGGCGCATGGTCCTGGATGCAGCACATGTCTTAGACTGTGCAACAGACATGGGCTCCGCACCAGTAACGAGTTATCTTTTTGACAGACATTTTTGGGAGTTTTCCAAGGTCAGTGGCGTGCACAAACAAACAGACGCTACGTTCTCTTTGATCTGAGTTGAAGACTTCGAAGGTAGCCAAACAATATGAACTGCTATTGCTAATTCCTTCCAGTTGCTTCTAGCTGGCGTCAGTTTTGCAGGTTCTTGGCCGCCATCCAGCCGCTTGTCTAGATCTGAGTGATTCGGCACTCAATTGTGTTGATGACAGCGTTAGCCCAGGGCACACAGCTGTATAAAATGCAAGGGCAGCAAGAAATGAATGTTTGAGTAGATTCCAAGGCTATCAATTACCTTGAAATTACAGGAGGTGTGCTGTCCTATATGTCTTGCTGAAATGCGGGTATTGGATACACAGTCAGAATATCATAATTTTCAGGAGGTTGTAAGTATAATACAGGTAGTTGCTAGTCAATGTTTGGCTGAATGATCTGAACACATCAAGCTCGACATCATTGCGCACTTGGTGAAGACAGCGCGCCCCTGCAATTTATAGTGGGTTGATTAATCAGGCAAATTCCAGGCAGGTACACCTCAAATAGCACCGAGACTACTACAATTCCAATGATGCAGTAAAGAGGAGCTGAACTATCTACACAGCTGGTGTGGAGGAAGGTCAAACAGGCTTGGCAGCAGCCACTGGCCTGAAGTGCTGTGAAGCAGTAAACTCAAGCCTCCACGGCTGTGGCTGCGCTCGACGCCAGCTTGGCCGACAAATCAGCAACTTCGTCCGTGTACGCCTTCTTCTGCCAGGTTTTCTCTGGATCTGCGCAGAAATTAAAGGAGACCTCGCTCAGGTGTGAGGCAGCAATAAAGAGAAGCATTCACTGACAAGGAAGTTGTTCCTCAGATACCTGGAGGGAGTAGCTGGCATGCTCTGCTCATGTACACCAATGTCCATTGACAGAGCCGAGCCGGGCTATCCTCTGAAGATACATCTGCAGATGGTCATAAAGAGTTTGTGCGCACCGTTCTTGCGCGCGACATAGGCGTTGCCGGTTTTGGACAGCAGGTCAAAGCCGGTGACCGGGCTGAAGCGCTTCTCGGGGCCCTGGATGACGTAGTTCAGCTTGGGGTTGACAAAGTAGGGGATGGAGTATCGCGCACCCTGCAACCGACCCACAGTCACACCGCATCAGCACACTATCCCAGAATATTTTAAAAAGCCCCTTTCACCCGTTTGCCAGTCAAGGGAGCAGTCATTCAGATTCATCAGACTCGTCGAGGGAAGGATGAAGATGGATCTGGCAATGAATTAAATCAAGGGACAGCAATTTAAACATGAGCTGAGTGGAGCCCAGGCTTTGAGTTGTTCAGTACTACTGGATTGGCTCTGATGCATTATACAACAGCTTTGCCTATATCAAAGATAGAAATGTAACTCACGGGTGAGTCACCTTGGGGTCACCCTCTTTGGGTGCGCGGACACGGTGGTAGGTGGACTTGAGGAGGCCATCCGTCCAGCGAGTCAGCCCATCACCGATGTTCACAGTCAGCAGCCCCGGCCTGCCACAACACAAAGGAGTGAATCCCGCGTTCACTGGAAAACTGAATGAAGACAGACGCGTTTCCAGCCGAGAAGGATAGCCACCATATCGTGTTTTTATGTCACTTGTTGCACAATGATGACGATAAGACCATCTGACTTCGAAGCGTGCAAATTGCAGCGCGACAGCAAGGATTCTGATGTAGGCGCTGGTGAGTGTCAAATGATGTCTCAATGCACACTGATCAGGGCATTTGATCCGACTGATGCTCTGTTCAGCAGAAGCAGGAGCATGCAGCTTTTGCGGATGTGGCGCAGCAGATGGATGGGAATACTTGGGGTCCAGGGGCGTCCATTCGCGCGCGACAGGCACGTGGTTCCAGATGTTGCCCACATCCTCAATCAGGGACAGGTCTTCGATCTCATTGCCAGGCGCGATCTCCAGACCAACGTCCCCTGCACTCAACACCCAGCAGGTTGCACATGTCAGCAAATATACCTGTAAACAGCAGGCACCCATTCACGGCACAGTCTTACTGGGCACCTCTGGCTTCGGGCAGGGCTTGTTGCTCCGCGTAAGCAGTGACCAAAATCATGCCCAGCAGTTTGAAAGTGCACTGACCTGTTGAGCCTAGGATGCATGCTCCATGAGATGCGCAGGTGACAGGAGAGTGTAAGGCTCCCGTCAGATGCCATCTGAATAATTCAGGCGACTTCACCTCTTCAGGGATATTACAAGGCGGTCAGTCAGTCAGTGAGTCAGTCGATTACACCTTTTCCAGCCACCTAGGGCCGATCACAAGTCTGACTCTGATCGCCAGAGTCAGCACCCAGCATCACATCCATACATTCACAGAGGAACTTGGAAACACCCACAAGATCATCCTGCCAGAAGAACTGTACCATGGTTGGAACCCCAAACAATCCCGGAAATTGGGAGGTACCTTCGCGCTGGTACAGGATGGTGAGGACGTCCATGTCGGCATGTGCATGCAGACGTGGCGGCAGCTTGCCATTCTTGGCTGCCGCCTCCTGCTCCTCTGTCACTGGCGGGTAGTAGTTCCAGGCTGCACACAATGAGGGGCACAGTCAGGACTGCTTGCAGAGGTTAAAGGTTGCAGGCAAGCTGCCCGTCACTGTTCCTTGAACTTTTTTTACTTTTACGGCCCTGAGTGTGTGTGCACTGGGGAGACATGCACTGAATAGATATGCCAGAGGGCAAGATGCTCACCAAGAAAGCTTGGGTTTTCCTCTGAAGTGATATCAAATGCCTGCAACAATGAGGTACTGCATCAGGACTATCCTCTTGCACCTTGTCAAATCAATAAGACAAGCGCATGTGAAGTGTGCATTTCACTGTCTGCCTCCAAAGCCAGCAAATCTTCCATTGATTGGTTTAAGCTAGGAGGAGGTTGCAATGACAGGATAGGAATAATAACAGACAGGCGTACATCATCGATGATGGTCTCATCGCGACCCAAGGCAATGAAGAGGGCCTTCAAGATGGTCACGGCTACTCTGTGCACCTTCTCTTGAAAGTCCAGGGCAGTCGCCTGCCACTCCTCACCCAGCACCTGCAATGAACACACGCACTTCAATGCCATATGCATGGCATTGCTTGAGATTGTACACAAGGTTCACCACAAAAGGCATCATATCTCGCAGTGAACACATTCGAGGATATCATAATCAGACACTGCTTCCATCACTTCTGGATGAGCCCTGTCAGTGGCCAAATGGAGGGATGCACGCATGCCAGCTCACCTCGGGCCATTCCTCGCAGGCAAACTTCTGGTTCTTGAAGTCGTAGCCGCCGGTGCCATACCTTCCCACAGACCACCATTCCCACAGCCGGTTCCCTGAGAAACACAAGTGACTCCTTTGTCATGACTTGGCACCAAGCTTGCTCTTACCCAGTAAACATTTTGCCACAACTCCATTGCTGCAGAGTTTAAACTACTTTCAACCGGCCCTCACCTGTTACTGTCTCCAGCTCGTCAGGGCCACGGTGGCCCAGATAGCTGTCCGGGTTGAAGGGCCACTGTGCCTTGACTTTGTCTGGTAGAGCCAGGAACACCTGACCAGCCTTGAGGACTTTTTCGAAGTCATCCTGAGGAATGCCATGGCCTGCACAGTGCACGAGGTGTCACCCAAGGACTTGCAGTTGCCTGCACATTGGCAGAAGCCCTAAGGTGCCCGAGTACAAACACAGCCCCTTAAAGCCCAATACAAAAAATGTGTTCACGATTGGTTATCAGGGAGGAGCATTGTCGTCCAGAAAAGGCGACACGGTCTCCATGTGACTATCCGGCGGTCACCGATACGGCAATGTACCGCTGCGTTCTCTTGCAGGAACCTCGGCGACAAGGGTACGCACCGCCGATGTAGAAGAAACCAATGTCCTTTGATGCTTCCAGGAGTTGAGTGGCTATTTCCTGCTTCCTCTCTTCAAAGTTGGAGATATCAACCGTGATAATCTTTCGTCCCATGTTCGCTACCTTCCTGGTGTCTTGAAGTACAGCAATATGTTATTCGCAGTGTTATTACCTACCTGACGCTGTCTTAAGATCCTGCAGTCTAAATCGCGTCCGAAACAAGGCGCAACCGTCTGTCCAACGGAGCACGTGTCAACACGCGAGCACACATGGCTGCATGATGTCCGCAAACACTTGTTACTCGGCTTAGGACACCCAATCGCTGCAGCTTAGATTGAAGGAAGGGCATCGGGAATCAAATCCATTCATCCTTCGAACTCCATCGTCGTCGATACTGTTGTGACGGCTCTTGCTAGACCCGGGGTCACTGTGTTAGCCTCGGACGACTTGCGGCTCTCTCGATGTCACTTCGCAGCGTCAACCTCGACGAGACATAGACATAACGTCCTACTGTGTGCCAAGCAAGCAGAACAGCATCGCAATGCCTGTCGGATACCCCAACCTTTTCGGTATGTCCCCCTGCTCATGGCCGATGGCAGTCGGCCTCACTTAAGCAACGGACGATTGACCCACATCCTCGAATCATTTCCAAGACGCACATATTAAAGCGGCTGTTGGAATTGCAGCACGGTCGCATTGGCGAGAATCTGAGTCATTGACTACATTGTGATCGGGGTTTCGACTGACTGTCAATACGTCGCAGGCTTGCACCAATACGACAACCAGGCATCGTTCTTCAGCTCAGCTGTCTCTGGTGACGGCACTATACTGAGCCAGGTGGGCGCCGCACATTCTCCCTTGTTCGATACCTCTCAGCCCTCACATCAGCATGAGGCGTACTCCTCCTCGCTGAAGGTCTACGGACTGGATGGCCATGAGAGAGACCCCTCGCTACTAATAATTCCAAGAGTATTACAGTCTAAATATTTGACTCGAAAGGCGGATCCTGCCTTCCCACGTTTTTGTCTTGGCGCTACCTCCTGGTCA
Source organism: Coccomyxa sp. Obi (assembly GCA_020887355.1). NCBI lineage: Eukaryota > Viridiplantae > Chlorophyta > Trebouxiophyceae > Coccomyxaceae > Coccomyxa > Coccomyxa sp. Obi. The sequence goes on along the minus strand of AP024993.1, from coordinate 2,218,307 downwards.
ATGCTGTTCGACGCATTGACGTTCACTGTGAAGGGGGTGGGCTATGGCATTGTGGTGGGCTTTGGAGCATTCTTTGCCCTCGTCTGTTCGCTGCTGGCGTGGTTTGATGTGACCTTCATCGGTCACAGAGACACTTCGGAGCACTTCCAGACTGCCAGTCGCAATATCAAGACAGGGCTCATTGCAGGCGCTCCTCGTATTTCCACCTAAAAAGCCGCATCCTCCATGAATGTGCCAGGGAACGTGATAGAAACCTATCACATTCAAGCAAGAAACAATAGGAAGTTTTTGGGTACGCAGTGGATGTGGTCAGTCATTGGACGTGGAGCATCACATTGCTCCAGTCTTCTACAGTTGCCTGGAACTACGGCATTTCTGGACCATTCTGGTGCGTTAGAAACCTGTCTGCATTTCAGGAAACCAGAAGATCCAGGAGCCCTTGGAACCTGCTTTCACAAGTGCAAGCGGCTCTTCATGACCTGTCTGCCAGAGTAATTACATCCAACACAGAGTAACCCAGCAGTCCATTGAGAAAAGGAAGAGCATAGATATACAACTTGACTGTCCTTCACCCAGGTACTCTGCAGGCGCTGTGCTGCAGATCATGCTGTTTGGCATCATGGCCATCCAGATCAAGAGAAAGGCCCCAAACTGTCACACTATTCTTGAGGTTGTGCGCCTGCGCTGGGGAACGGCAGCTCACCTGGTCGGTACTCTTTTACTTTCAAGTTAATGAAAATATTCTGCCATTCATTGCTGCCAATCACCCACTTTCCCCATGGGGAGCTTATGATTTTGCTTGTTTAGTCCTGACATTGTTGAAAAGTTCCAGAAAAAAAGTATTGCCTCTTGATGTCCAGTGCGCGCTATGGCAGGTGTTCCTGTACCTCTTCTTCATCAACAACCTCTTCATCACAAGCACCTTGGTCATTGGCGGCGGCGCCGTCATCCATGCTCTCACAGGTGAGCTTCCCTTGAAGCCTTTCCGTCCATCCACTGAAGGAAAAAAGAGGACTATTCGCAACCCTTTTTGTCTGATCAATATACGTCACCATCTTCAGGACTATAGTAGCTACTTGTATGCCCTGCATGTGCAGGTGTTTCTGTGGAGGCCAGTGCCATGCTCATCCCACTCAGTGTTCTCGTCTACTGTGGTGCTGGCGGCATCAAGGTTGGTTGCAGACTTTCTGTTGCCCTGCTTCTCTGTTCCACGCACAATCTCGGCTGCATAGCAGCACATGCTCACCACTGCAGCTGCCCATTGGACTGCTCATTCGGCACAGATTTTCGAGCAGATTACTGCAGCATCTGTGGTTCTTCTACTTCTCGGCATCTTTGCAGTGTATTAGGGTTGAAAATTTGATATTTGTATATGTAGGATTTAATTTTCAACCCTAAAATACATGTTGGGCGATGTTGCTGCGGCAGGCGGTGTTCACGTCCAGCTACCTGCACAGCTCCATCATCTTTGTGGGAGTGGTCCTCTTCAGCGTCTATGTCTACTCTGGTTCTGACGGCGCCCCAATTGCCAGCATCGGTGAAGTCTACAACAACCTGGTCATTCGCAGCAAGGTGAGCTGGCCATGTCCTGTCAGACGCTGAAAATCCGGGAAACTTTCACTGGCTTGAATGGCAAACTCAGGCATGCTTGCGATTGCTGTATGTAGACAGACAGTAGAGATTAAGAGGATACCATGGAAGGGAGTGCATTCCTGACAAGGACAGTTCTTGCTGGCAGCTGGGAAGTGGTGCCAGGCGTTGACAAGATATCTTTAAGATACATCTGAAAAGGGTGCAACCCTTGCAGGTGCACCGAAAGCAATCGAATTGAAAACTGGCTCTTGCACTCTGCAGGCAGTGCCTCACCCAACTAACAGGGATGGCAGTGCACTGACCATGTGGAGTGTCGATGGGCTGGAGTTTGGGGGCATCTTCTTTGCGTCCTGTTTCGGTTGGATCTGGGCGGACCAAGGCTTCTGGCAGTCCGCCATTGCTGCGCGCCCCTCTGCCGCATTCAAGTGAGGCTCCACCCACCAGAAAACAGTGCACAGTGCTCCTGCATCTGCTTGAGATGATTGTACTGGCATCTGTCCCGACCTCTTGAAAGCTGAGCCAATTAACAAGTGGACCTTGCATGGCATGATAAGATTCATGCGTCTTCGACCTTCATGCTGAGGTTGTATTACATGATACCTCCCTGATTCCCTGCTCATTCCCACTCCGCATCCCATCATTATCGCCTGCAATTGTCTTCCAACACCAGCGTTTGTGAGTGCTGCGAGAGTCCCTGTGCAGGGGTTACATCCTGGGGGGCCTACTGTGGTTTGCGGTCCCATACACACTGGCCACAACGCTGGGCCTCACTGCTCTGGCGCTGGACCTCCCGCTGTCGGCAAAAGAGGTTGCCTCGGGCCTGGTGCCTCCGGCAGTTGCCTACCACCTGTTCGGCAAGGGCGGTGTCATCCTCATCACCATTATGGTCTTCATGGCCGGTGCGTAAGAGACGATAATAACTGCCTCCATATTGAAGACATGTTGAGACAGCACATGACTGTCAACAGAGCATCAGCCTCTTGTGGCTCCCGACATGTGTTTGAGATGTGAATCATTTGGAGTGCAAGAGCCATACAAGACTGTGGGCCAGTGCTGTGACCTTGACTGCATAATTCGGTTCCTTACCGGGAGAGAGTGCTGGATTGTGAGAGACAATATGCCGGCATCTGCTCTATATTGTGCATTGTTCAAAGTTTGGACGACATGTGATGACAGAGTAATTTTCCATGCAGTGACAAGCTCCGGCAGTGCTGAGTTCCTGGCCGTCTCTTCATTGTTCAGGTATGCCCTTGTTCAAATCTTTATGTCGATGGCATTGAACTTATCCTGCTGACATTGAATTCAATTGTAGAGGTGGCTGACCATGTCATGTTCTGTGCAGCTATGATGTGTACAAGACTTACATCCGCCCAAAAGCCACTGGCAAGCAGGCACGTATCTCCCTCATCCGAATCATGTCAAAAAGTCTTGGCATGGTTTCCTGTACTTCTGGTACCTCCAATGGAGCCACAGTGCCTCCAGCAAGGATTTTGCTGACCAAAGAAGGACGCTGAGCTTCACTCTTCATGCTGGAATGAGCATCTCCTGAGCCTTCCGGAGCCTAAAAAGGTCGAAATTCTTGTATGTTTGATGGTCCGCAGCTGTTGCTGGTATCGCGGCTGTCAGTGCTTGTCTTTGCGCTACTCTCTGGAGTGTGGTCGATCGCTCTCATCCATATTGGCATCGACATCAACTGGCTGTTCTTTGTCATCGGCCTGCTTGTGGCATCTGTGTTCCCGCCTATTTCCTTCCTGTTGACCTGGAACGCCGTTCCAAAGGTGTGTCTCACCCATGTGTTTTCTGACAAATCATCAAGCCTGCTTGTGCAAGGCAGTGCTTCAGCATATCAATTCCTAGGCTTGTTACCTAAATCATCAAAAACAGACCCTGATTCCAGAGAAGAACACATAAATTTGTTGGCTCTTGTTGTTTTTAAAGGATGGTGCAGCCACATGTGTCTTCATTGGCTGCGCTACTCAATTGCTGTGCGAGAGGCAGGCTCTGTGCACGAGCACAGAAAGAGACTTCTTGCAAGATCACATAGAGTATTACTTGCTGTAAGGGCTCTCTGTACATGCATCAGGGAGCAGCCATTGCATCAGCACTAGGTGGCCAGGCGGCAGCGATCATAGCATGGCTGGTCAGCACCAAAATCCTGTACAATGACATCACCATTACTACCACAGCTGCATCAGGGCCAAGCCTGGCAGGAAACCTGGTGTGCACGCCACAACCTTTGCTCCTCTGCACCTGCTTTGCCCTGCATGGGCCTGTATGTTGAAACACCTCGCTACTGAGAAACTTCCCTTCGAGATGCATTTCGGCTGCATGAGCAGCTGAGAGAGTTCGAAAGCAGCTTTCGACTGTCCAGTTTGGGCTAGACTGACTGTTGAGGTGGGGTGTGAGCAGGTGGCGATCATTGTGAGCGCCATCATCTGCATTGTGTGGACGCTGATTGCCCCGGACAGGAACGCCTCCTGGGAGCAGCTGCGCGCTGACCTGCACGACAAGGTTGAGGTCCTTGACGAGGCCGAGGTGAGAGGCAGCTTGGCTCATTGATTACCTCATTCATGCGCTGCTCCCAAGTGCTGGTGCCATGCACATAAGAGGTTGTCTGCATGTTTCTTCACTTGAGGCCTCAGTGAGTACCTGAGGCATGCATGCACAATCAAAGATTTACCTGTTACGCTCAGCTCTGATCACCCCTTCCAATGTGCCATTTCCAACCTCTTCCTGTGAACGCATTTGACAATTTTGCCATGCAACCACGTGTGGATGGACGCAGTTGTGAAGTCATCAGCGGCCATTGCGTGGTGCATGCAGGTCATTGACAGCGAGAAGGAAGACCCGGCAGCGATGGCATATGCCTACAAGATGACATGGATCTGGGCAGGCTGCCTCTCTGTGGTTGTCTTCATTCTGTGGCCGCTGCTGACGCTGCCTGCAGGAGTCTTCTCCAAGTCCTACTTCACCTTCTGGATTGTTCTTGCCATGATCTGGGGCTTCTTGGCCGGTGAGCATGTCCACAGCATGCTATGTGGGAATTTTCATGTGCCTACGAACATGCATGTGACCTTTCGCGCACTCCACAGGGACAGGTGGTCATCCATCTTCTTGCAAGTGCTGCACAGCAACTCACCGCAACACATGGCCAGGCTTCTATGCACCTGTCACATGGAATAGCAATGCAGCCCTTTCATAGGGGGAGTCTGACAAGCTGACACGTAGCTGTCTCAAGGTGGTGCATCTGACACACACAATATCTTTATGTCCCCTGCAGCTCTTGTGGTCATATTCTATCCGCTGATCGAGGCGCAAGAGATTTTCTACGCCATCTTCGGCTTTGGCCCCCTGGCAAAGCGCAAGAGGGAGCAAAGGGCCATCAAGAACACCTCGAATGGCCATGCAAACGGCGCCACAGAGTTGGGCAAGCTGCACAAGGAGAACCTCTCGAGCAATGAGTTCAAGCCGCCGCATGATACCGAGAGGGATGCAAAGATTGACATTCTGGACGGCGGCACGGCCGCTGCTGTCCCTCAGGGAAAGTTTAAGCAATGACTTATTAGAAGACTGCCACCGGCTTCTGGGTGTTCTGGTGCAAGTGCTTGTGCGCCATGTGTACTGCAGTACTACAGCTGTAATTGTACATGAGTTTCGGGGACAGTGAAGGCAGCTGATGAATATGCGTATTGCACTAAACCATAGATGGACTTGTACGTCACATGAGGGATGTCCGATAGTTGGCAGCCAAGTAAGCCTTAAACACATTTTGCGTTGATAGTGACCTGAGTGTCCTAATTTTCGCAGCACAAGGTACAGCCGCAAGCACAGAATTGGCCGGCCACTTTGGCATTCAATATTTGCCCTGAGTGTGACACCTTAAAGCATTGCATTTCTTGCTGGGCCTCACACCCGGGTGTGAGGTTTCTCTTGTCCGCCAAAGATGGACGCTGTTTGCACAAAGACGGGTCAAAGATTGTCTTGGCTGAGGTTGCACTGCATGACAATGCGCGGCCGTCGGCCGCCGGCGGACACTGTCTTGGCATGCAGAACTTCTTGAAGTAGTTGCCATGCATGCACTCAGCGCAGGCTATTTTGTCATGCATGTGTCACATATGTCAGGGAGAGCCCTGGGTCCTTCATCTCTAAAGACAATCTCTCATGTAATAAAAATACTACAGAGGCTTCTCGTACATCTCAAGCACAAAGCTGAGTTGAATCCGCTGCGGGGGGACCAATCTGAAGTCCGAGGTTGCAGGCACACTCGGGCACACGCTGGCACGTGAACCCAATGCTTCGTTCGCCGACCCGATTTGCGGCAAATCCTGCGCATAAGGTAGAAATCACAAGGAAGAAAGTGAGTGAGATACATTGAAAATGTCCCTAAAACGTTATGTCGTCACTCGAAATTTGCCGGGCGTGGACTCCTTTTCACAAACTCAGCTGAAAGATGCCGCGACGACCTCCAATAAGGCTCTGGATGAACTCAAGGGCGAAGTACAATGGGTGAACAGCTTTGTTGTAGCAGATAAAACTTACTGCATTTACCAGGCGAAGGTAAGGGCTCAAACGGTGCTGATGCTTTTTGAAGGTACAAGGATACATAAAGGTCGCCAGCCCATCTCCTGGCCAAGCAACGCCAACGAGACAGTTCCTAGGGAGAGAATGCTGGGATGTGATCGAATTTCCTTCAAGTGGAACTGATACGAGGTATTGAAGTGTTGCAACTCTTTTCCCAAGATGATCTCCCTTTCCTTGGTCGACAGGACAAGGAGGCAATCAAGAAGCATGCAGAGCTGTCCGGCTTTCCAGCAACTCACATCGAGGAGATCAAAACAGAAATCAGCCCCATCACTGGCAGCTGATAGGGCCGCTTGCATGACAACACAGATTTGCTTTTGACGTGCTATCATGTCCTCCTCCTGACCTGCCTGGAAGACAGAGGGGGTCAAGGTCACTCCTGTTTGGACACATTGATGAGCACTGCTAGAGTTGCTACCTGGAGATGGACGCAATATCATATGTAATCAACATGCAATCAAATGCAAAAAGGGACGTTGATGCCTCTTACTCACATGGGCTACCTCAATCTGTTCACCTGGTTATATACTTTCTGGACCATCAGCCAGTGAGGTTGTGCACTGCATGCGGCTGGCTTGCAATTTTATGCTGTCTTCAGATTGCACCGAGACTGCACGCCATGCCTCAGGCTCAGCCCAGCTAGCCAAGAACACAATTCCTCAGAACCTTTCAGAGCGGAGTGCCACTTCACGACTATCATGTCATGCAGGCAGTCGAGCTCAGAGTGCCAAGTCCTCGAGGTGCTCTTCAGATCAGCAGACATGCACTCTAGAACGCACAACCTTGATTGTCCAAATCAGCAAAACCGAAATGCCACGTAGGACAAACCCTGGTACCCTTCTTTCACTCAAACCCGCTGTCGGTCCCCGTGCACACAAGGTGCACTGTACCGCCGACTTCGGATTGCGTATCAAGACAAGAACGCGCATGGTTGTCGGTCGCAGCTATGAATTGTGCAATGCTTACAAGGCAGGGAATCATATTGATTTCTCTCGTTTTCACGTCACTGTACCTCGAAGGTGCTGCTGACGACCCGACATCAGCGAACTACGCCTCCACTCTGAGCAATAGCCAGTCCAACAGCATCAACTCAATTGGTCAGGCTCTGGGAAACTCTGCCGTCAGCCAGCCGATCACGCAACAAAATCACACCTTAGTAGGCAGTGCCGCGCCCATCGAAGTGAACAGCACCTTGTCTGCGTCTTGGCATGAGATCGCAAATCCCTTCGAGGCCACTTGCGCCGTACGTGCATCCCCGCTTTTGGCTTGGATACAACTTGTAGGATGCTGACATTGAGCACCTGTTCGCATGCAGAATATTCGCATCGAATCCTCTCGAATCACCTAGAGCCCATTATAATTACACGTAGGTGGCTCTCGTCCCAAGTCTGGTGTACCAGAACAGCTACGTCCAGTCCCCTCAGGGCCAGCCGAGGTCACCCACTGCAGCACAAGTTCCCTCCATCACTCGAGGCACCATTGACCTGAACATCACCAACCCTGGCGGCGCCCCTATCTTGGTACGCTCGTGATTTGCCTGCAATGCAGTCACGAATGAATCGATCAAAGTGCCATCATATGCCAAGCATGCAAAGCTGGAACCTCACGCAACAGCACCTGGAAGTTTGCAAGTATCATCATTAGGCTGTGGTCATTGGACAGGCTCCCTACTTCGTCCATGTGGCATCCCCAAACTACGAGTCCCTTGTCTCTGTGGAGAATGCTGAGGCGGTGGAGAATGGCACAGATGGCAACTTCACATTTAGGGTGACGGACTACCGTCTGACCCTGTTTCCTCATGCTGCCAATGCAGCTCAGATCAACTACACAGTTTACACTGTGGGACAGGTAAACTGCGCCACCTGCTGTGTACCCAAGCTCATTTGAGATTTAACTGCATGTCCAGATGCTACATGCTGGCAGCAGCAGACTGCTCGCGTTGCAGGTAAGAGATGAACATTCAAGCTGAGCAATAAAACTGAGCATTGATGGAGCGTTGTCACAAGACATGGAAGGAAAGAACCTCATTCGTGGCTGTTCATTGCAGAACCTGGCGCCTACCAGTGTGTCAGTGAACGACAAGCCCTGCAGCGTGTACCTGAACATCTCCCTGAGCAACATACTGCCAGCGCAGCCTCAAGTCAGGTCATTCTCCGCAGATCCACAGCCAGGAGAACCGATTCCTGAGCGGCCACATGGCAACGCTAGCACGGTGAGCAGGGGAATTTTATCCGTGAGTCCTGCATTACAGCTTTTCTGGCATTGGGACTGTCCATTGGGAAGTTTGCTTGATCACATGTCAAACCTGCAGATGCTGCACCTCAGATCTGCGCAGGCAGCTATTGCAGTTCATTTGCTGATGTGGGGGTGCATGGGTGCGCTCAGGTGGCTCTCTCTGTGCAAGATGGACAGTTCTATGGCACAGATGGATTGCCTGTCTCCTTCAAGGGCCTCAACTGGTTTGGCTTTGAGACAAGTAACCAATTCCCCAATCAGCAGCACCTGTAACATGACGTTGATGATGTAGTCATGGCAGGCCTAGGCATGTACAAGAGTGTTGACACATGCTGGGTGAGTCACCTGCACTCAGACCATCATGTGCCGCCATGTGCAGGCGCCACAATGGTGGCCGGCTTGTGGGAAGGTGACTCGGCCCTCACCAAAGACTTTGGCACAGTTCTTTACAGGATCGGCCTGCTTGGCTTCACCCTCATCCGCGTGCCCTTCTCCTTCCAGGCATACCCAGATTCTCTGCACTGGCATGTTCTTAGCTGGCATGGCTGCACAATGCTGTGAAATACCTCAAACATTCTGTTAGAACTGCTGCTCGAAGGTGTCTGATCATGAGGTAGGACATGAGAGCTTCTGGCCATTTGTGAGGCTTTGGCATCGCCACCAGGAGAATATTCCAAGCACACACTGTGTCCTGCCACTGAACTAATTTTGGGGCTTCGTGTGGATGGACAGGTCATTTTCAACACACAGCCACTTATTGTCACGCAGCCCTGTAAGCCAGTCACCCCGGAGCAGATTGCGCAGAGCGTGACCCCGCCCGGCACCATGATCCCTCTTGCAACCAACCCCCCAGTGCAGGTCGGACATTTGTCTGCAGGCATTGAATGTGTGGCATGACATACACAGTCTGCTGTGGGCTCTCTCTGTTCTGCAGTCTATTCCTGAGGTTAATACCTATAATCACTTCTGTCAATTGCAGGCCCACAGCCTGGGTGGTCAAGACGGCATCTGCAACGAGCTCTTGCCAAACGACTCTGTATTCACCCGGCTGCTCTATGTCATAAGGTGCTGCAGTAATCCTGCTTCTTCTCTTCTTAGGCGTTCTATTTGCAAAGATGCATTCCAGCAGAGAAGACATCATGTTCCTGGGTTCAGTGACAACAAGGGACTGCATTCAGCGTCGTATCAATGGAATTTGAGAACCACAATGACAAATTTGTGTCAGAACCTGCATTGCTGGCACCAAGTGCTTGCAGAGCAGCTGATTCAGGCAGAGAAAGGCTCAGTATGTGTCATCTGAGGATCGATCTAATCCGCGCTGCACATGTAGGGCCATGGTAGATAATGGCTTCTTTGTGCTGCTGGACAACCATCTGAACCTGGACAGCACAGCCACAGACAACCCAGACCAGTGGCGACAGATGTGGAAGCAGCTCATGACAGGCATTGGCGGCATGGGCCCCAAGTATCAGAACTCGATCATGGTGGACCTCCTCAATGAGCCCGACTCACGCGGCTTGAAGTGAGACCTTATCTAAACTTATCTAACCCAATCTTTCCTGGTCCTATCTTCATGCTTGGCTCTAGTGATCAGAAAGACGCCTCATTAGTCTTGGCCGGCCGGAGAGAAGTAGTGAATAGTACACTGAGTGTCAGTGATGTCAGCGGCATTGGATGCAAAAAGATGGCTGGTATCAGTGCTTTTGTGCACTCATCCAAATCAAGGTCTTTGGCTGCTCCCAAGATGTGCGGCCAATCATGTGATATCGTGGTGGGCGCAGGTGGGACACAGTCACCCCTCTCTATCTCGGAGCCATGGATGACATCCATGCGGTGGCGTTCTCTCGCGCTTCCCCTCTCGTGCATGACTACAACGTCCCTTGCTCATTACCTCTTGAGTGTCAGCATTGCACCCATCTTGATGCTGTGTTTGTTGTGCGCGCAGATGTCACCTTTGAGCCTGTTCTGGATTGAGGGCTGCGGCCAGATCCCATATGCCATGAACTGGGGTGACGGCTTTGTGGTGGATGACCGCATCATAAAGGAGTACGGCATATCAGACCCGAAGCCCTTCTTTGATGCCGTGCTGACGAAGCCCTACAGGGACTTGGTTGTCCTGGCACCACACTACTATCCGCCCTCGATCTCCCTGCAGCATAAAAAGCAAGCTCCCTCCATCTCCTCTTGAATTCTCCTGGATCTGAGTCAGTCTACAGCTGTTGTCCTTCTGAAGTTGTCTGAGCGCTATCGGGAGCTCGAGTATGATGTGCGTTCTACAGTGCTTCTTGGACTGCGGTAATGTATTGAGCAGCTGACCAGTGGAGCTGGCTGTGCACAGTTTCACAGGCGTAGAACTGTTCACGAAGATGCAGAACAGCTTTGGCTGGGCCACTGCGGGCCACGGATACAAGAACAAGACTTTCCCTGCTGCTGTCGGCGAGACTGGCTCTTACATGTCATCGGTAAATGCTCCCATCCGACTTCCCATGGGATGAGAATACAGCATCACTTGGAAATTAAAAATTTGTGTCCCATCATGTACCACAGCCATTGAATCTGGGGTGTCCCTGATTTGCAGGCTGCTGATGTGGCAATGCTGACAGACATGGCTCGGTTTGTCCTTCCTATGATACAGTCCCTGCTAAGCTTCACAGGGAAGTGGCTTCAAGTACATGCAGTGACAAGCCATTTTGAAGACATATATAAAATACAATAAAGCAATTAAGATTAAAAGAAATCTTCTTTGTGATGCAGGTATCTGCATAATGACTATTCCAGCCTGCCACCGGGCTTTGACTACCAGAAATTCCCACATAAGACATTGCCAAACCTGGCCTGGTGGGCCTGGAATGCAAATTCTGGCGACACCGGAGGCATTGTGGAAAGTGACTGGATCACGGTGAGGTAGTTTATGTCACCGCTGGGATGCACTGAAGATTTGGTAATATTTCTGCTGATGGCATCGAAGACCACCGTATTTGCTGAAACAGGAAGCTGGTCCCGTGATTTCTACAAGCCTGCAGGTGCTGTGGAAGAAGGTCAATTGGATGGTTGGAGCTATTCATCTGACACCCTGGTACATGGCATATGTGTCACCTCAGGCGTTGCCCCCAACTGCAAAACCCCCTGTGGAAGTGGGCTCTCAGGCGGTGAGTCCTTTCTGACACTTTTTGTAGAACATCAAAGTGCGTGATAGCAAATAGCCGTGCGAGGACGTTCCATAACCTTTTTGGATGGTTTGCAACTGTAAGACAGTCACCAAGCCTGGCCTTCAGAGAGGGGTGCGGCTTACCTCTCAAATGCACATAGCCTGATGGGCTGGATTTGCGTCTTTCTACGTGTCTTTCTGCCCTTTTCTCATTTAGTATAAGTGCACTGCACACGCTACCGGCCATTTGCCCTGCCTGTTGTTCTTCACGGCTGAGTGGAGTGCTAAGTGACACGCTGTGCAATTGCAGGGGCGCTGATCAGGTGGAGGCACCATGTGATCCGAACGAACCATTAACGCATGCTAAGTTAATTGAGCCATACTGACATGCATGGATTGCAAGCTAGTGCAGCGATGCAGCAGATTTTGAGAGCAATGCCTGCTATCACCAAAGCCAGCTCACTAACTCTTAGCAACTTCAAGGTTGCATGATGTGCTTTGCAGTATTGGCGCATTGCATTCTGAATGTGCGAGTCCTGAGTCTAGCTAGCTGTAGGACTTTGACTGTTGCTCAAATTGCTTGAATTCCTGTTCTCAGGATGACACAATTGGTAGCTTCGTGATCATTGAGCATCACTGTCAAATATTGGGGAACTGTTGGCCGGCCCAGTATACTCCAATTGTGGGCTCCAAAAATTTTGATAGTGCATGCATGCCTGAAAGCATTACGTCAGTGTTGGACTGCATGCTCTGCTGCCCGTGCTGCGCTTTGGAGATCTGGCGCTCCCAGACTAATGTTGGGCGTGCATGCGCGAAAAATTTAGCGAATATATGGACGGTAGAATAGCTGCAATTTCTGGCATGGAACGTCCTGGACTGAAGCATAGCCTTATGTTTCGAGTTGAATATAACTAGGTGTGCGATGGAGGAAGACAAGGCAGGTCAGTTGCCCTGTTATGATCAGGAAAACGCATGTCGATTGCGTGCTTTCTTTTGTACGTTCAAATGCTAAGATGTCATTGCTGATGGTCTGGCACTATTCTGTGTGGGCTGATCTAGCTTGCTAAGAACAGATGCTGGCGCTGCAACCAACTCGAGCAATCGATCCACGTCACAAGAAACACCTCAAATACATTGCATCAAGATGGCAGTCAACTAAGTCATCGCAGCATTCTACATAAAGATTTATCGTGAGCATGCGAGGATGAGATACTACTTCGTGTGCTTAGGGGAGACATTGGCGGATGTCAGTGGCCGAAAGCTGCAGAATTTGTTGTCCAAAGCACGACATCGGGGAAGACATCGTCCCTCTGATGCTTCTCTGAGAGAGATCCAGCAGGCAGCTGTAAGTCACACTTCCAACTCGATCTGTTTTCAAGCTTAGATATGCTGAAATGTGTTGAATGATCCTGCTTTGCAGAATGGATCACGTGCATTATAACGGTGCGTTCTATTGGTTACATGATCATTGCCTGGCCGAGCATAAATTTTGTCATGCAGGCTCTTGTTGGGCCGCTCCCCGGGGTGCGCCAGACGGGCTTGGTTGGAAATTGTGGAGCCCCTGCAAAACGTGACAGAGATGATAGTCTTGATGGAGGTGATCAACTGCCAGCTGTACTTCATGGAATGAGGAAAGGCAAATAACATGTAGGCAGAATCTGAAATTGAGATCTCCATGCGACACCGAAGAAATATTTTCTTGATGCAGGCTTGGATGGCTTGGAGGGGCCGCCATTGTTGGAGAGCAATTGGGATGTAAGCTTGTTGACCTCCCAACTCTATATGTTAAGGCCAATGCCAACATCTGATGTGACAAGTGGGCAATGTGTACCTATTGCAATGAGCACAACTTAGTGCTGGTTCCTGCTGCTTGGCCAGAGTGGAGCCTCATCCAGTGAGGAAGGCGGGGATGAGTGGGAGGCGATTGGCCACCCGCCGCCATATCCCTTCCCACAGGGCAGTATGGAGCTCACCCTCACTGCGCCTGAAGGCAAGGCCCATGTTCACACCTCAGAACACGCACCTAGATTCATCAGCTAAATTATCTTTGTCATTCTAATGGCCCACACCTCCTATTTCAACGAATGTCCAGCGATGACGGTGGCTAGTGTTTGAGGTGATATCTGTGCCTGTGCGGTCCTCTGGCAAGCCTGTTATGCACTTCAGGAAGCATGGATGAGACATTGGGTTTATACCCTGCAGGAGGCAAGGGTGAAGGAAGAGAAGCACAGGATGAGAAGCGGGGGCCACTGACAAGGGAGGAGAGGATGATGCAGGCGTGGCTCAAGTACTACAAGCGCGTTGCCAACAAGGAGAAGGCTGAGCTGGCGCGGTCACTGCACAAGACCAATCTGCTGTGCCTGCTCGCGCATGGCCTCCTGTTGGATCAGGCAGCCAATGATCCCCTCGTGCAGGTGAGCGCCCTGCACCACACAGCGCAATTGCAACTGGCAATGCGATGGATCTACACATGCAGTTGCGAGAACGTACTGATCTCCCAGGGAATCGAGATGGAATCTAGCGAATTTTGACGTGTGTCACAATGGGCCCAAGGTTTTTTGTGCAGGGCAGCAGAATAGTGAGTGCATGTTTGGTTGCAGGCAATGGCGCTGTCTGTCGCAGACACGAGCGCCCTGCCAGCTGTCGATGCCAAGGGTGGCATTAAGTCCAGCAGCCTTCAGCCCATCGCGACCTGGTACAGCAGTGTTTTCCGGCAGCTCTCCACAGCTGAGGCAGCCCAGAAGGTGTGCCTGACAGCGCTCTAACTATCAAATTTATTCAGTGAACACCTCTGCAGCTGTCTTACATCCATGTCAATTCTTACTCCTTGCGATGCCTGTGCCACCTGAAAATTCACTGCGCAGAGAATACGACAGGACTGTTATGCGGCCTACTAAGCGGTACTGCAACACCTTTCCCTCCATTCAAAGCTTTGGCAAGGGCACAAACACATGCCACTGAACGAGCGATGCAGGATCTTCACAGCAGAATGTGCATCCATATATTTTTTTATATTCTTATTTAGGATCTTGGGTATTTATTTAAGGGTTTAGGGTTTTATCTATGGTTCAGGGGGACAAAGGGAAGGCGGGTGGGGTGGAAGCGGTGGCTGAGCGGCTTCAGCAGGTAGCAGCGCAGAAGGAGGGGAGCACCGAGGAGCTGGTCGCCCTCTATGTCGCCATCATGCGCTCGCTCGGCCTGCTGGCTCGCACCATCAGGTATGTCTTCCCCTGAAAGTACTCATATGACTGGGAGTTTGACCTGCAAACAAAGCAAGTCTGGCAAGGAACCAACACTGCCACACCTAATTGCCTGTGGTCATTAGACAGCATGGTCAGTGGCTACAGGAATGGCTTGCTTCAAGCCTTTATTAGAGGCTTGTAAGAAGAATAAGGACGGCTGGGGAGGACAAATGTACTAGTCGCTCCCATGTGCACTGCCCATGTTCCAGTGTTTTGGTGTGTGTGCAGAGCGCTGGACGTACTGCCACTAAAGCCCAGCAGAAGCGAGGGCAGGGGTCGGGTCCGCGGCGGCCAGCCAGTGCGCCACAAGCCGGCATCAGCAAAGCCGGCAAGCGCGCCAAGGGCACCCAGGGAAAGCCGGTCACCAAAACGGCGGCGCCCTTCTGCCTCTACTGATGAAGCACATCAGGTAGAAGGTGCAGATGGTGACAAGGAGGCAGAGGAGAGTGGTGGCACGAGGGGGAGGGGTCGCGGTCGGGGCAGTGCTGGGGGAAGGAGAAGGGCCTCAGCAGCAAAAGAGGACACTGCAGAGGATAATGGGATGGCAGAGCAGGTGGAAGCAGATGGCCAGGAGGAAGGGCAGTCTGGGCGCAAAGGTGGGAAGAGCAGAGCGGGCCGGGGCAGGGGCAGAGGAAAGAGCAAAGGCCAAGACACTGATGATGAGAAAGTGTCCCTGTCAATCACAGAAGATGAAGGTGACAAGAAGCAGGCGGCCGCATCCTTGGAGCAGCAGAAGAAACGAAAGGGCGATCTGGAGTATGAGAATCAGGTGGCCATGGCCATGCAGGTGTGAGCTTGGCTGCTTGGATTGTCCCAGTGACTGCCAAGCAACAGAGCCTTCTTCCCAACAGCATAGACAGCAATGATTTTCATGCAATAGAAATGCTGTCCAAGTTGAGAGCGATTCTGGAGCTACACAAGGGTCCCTGCTGTTTTGAGCACGGTCTCGGGTGCATGCAGGCGTCTCTTGCAGCTGCCGCAGCAGCAGGGCCATCAGCTGCACTTGTGAAGACAGGGGCGATCCCTAACAGCGCGGCTGGCAGGGCAGTTGATGCAAAGGCCATCATGGCTATGCAGCAGTCTCTTGCCCCATCAACCAGCCCAGCACAGCAGGGCCTGCCCAAAAACAATTCCCCTACCCAAGGGTGAGTATCTCCGTTTCTGGATTTTTAACTGCCTTCTGTTGAGTGATCTGTTGTTCCTCCAGTGTTGTTTGCAGCAGGCGCATATGACGAGTTTGCGGACGCTATTTAGTCGCTTTTATGACTACGCATAAGGTGTCCATCAGCAACTATTGTGCTGGAGTGGAATGGTGTCCGAACAAAACCTTGTGCATCACCTGCAAGCCTCGGATGCATTGTTGTGATGCCACCATACCAGAGGGGCAATCAAGTCTGTGTGCACACATAGATTCTTACAATGCCCTGTACTGGTCTCTCAGTGGCAATGTTCATGATCAGGCAGCTGACAGGCTCCTGTGCACATGGACATTTTTGGTGCCTCTGTACTGGTCTGAGTTTAATCCCTAATCCCTAATCGTGCCTGATCAGGCAGCTGGCGGGCTCCATGTGGGCGCGGTCGCGGCGCGGCCTGGACGGCCACTGCTGGGCCGAGGTGTACTGTGGATCGGCTGAGTCCGGCAGCTGGGTGCATGTCGACCCCCTTACTGGCACTGTCGACAGGTAGAGCCACACTCTTTCCTCCTTGCAGATATATGTGTGCTGAATGCTTCCAACCATACAATGTCATTGCTGTGCCATGCATGCTG
This sequence comes from Coccomyxa sp. Obi, assembly GCA_020887355.1. Lineage (NCBI taxonomy): Eukaryota > Viridiplantae > Chlorophyta > Trebouxiophyceae > Coccomyxaceae > Coccomyxa > Coccomyxa sp. Obi. The sequence goes on along the minus strand of AP024993.1, from coordinate 2,201,740 downwards.
ATGCAGCACCGTCAACAGGTGGGCCACACTGTGTTCTCCTCGCAGCTCCATGCGTGTTGCACACTTCCAGCCATATACTGTCATTCAATGTGTCATGCATGCTGATGCAGCAGGTGGAGGAAGTTTTGACATGCTTCCTCATGTTGCAGCATGGCATAAGGATTTGGTAGCTGCTGCTGCATGATGACTGGGCTGTAAATGCCACAGGGCTCAGGATGTGGAGAAGGGCTGCGTGAGAGAGGCACCCATGGCGTATGTTGTTGCGTTCTCCGGCAACACCGCCAAAGATGTCACGCAGAGGTGCGCTGTCGCTTGCCTTGTTTTGCTGTGGTCCTACCCATCCACTGTCCTGAACATCTCACAGGCACACAGCAGATGACTTGGGCAAATCACCAGGGAATGGTGTGTTATGTTGCATCACATATCCGTCAGTCAGGAGCTCGACTGTCAGCTTCTCTGTGCAGGTATGTGAGGAGCTTCAGAGCTGTGGAGAAGCTGCGGGACGAGCAGTGGTGGCAGGAGACCTTGCAGCCTCTGCGCCCCCAGCTGGCCAGCTCAGCACACAGGGGGGCCTCCTCCCTGCCAGCCGGCAGGAAAGCTCAGCCCCTGCCTGCTTCCAAGGTATTTGCTGCAAAGCTTCATGCTCCGCACTTTGCAGCTTTGCCTATGCACATTCTCTGTCTGCTGCCACACAAGGTTGCAGAACTGCTGTGCAATTGCACCTCCAGCAGCAGGCTCCTGCCTTTGGTATGCACTGTTGTGCGTGAGCAGTGCAACTATCTAAATGTAGAGCATTGAATAAGCTGAGGAAGAAGATGCATACGGCAGGGGAGTCAGCGGGTGTTGGACATGGTGTCCGCGCGAGAGGATGCAGAGCTGCAGCAGAAGTTCTCCTCTGAGCTGGCTGACATCCCCAACACTATACCTGCCTTCAAGTGCGCCCTGCACTGCTGCTACCCTTCTGATGATGTCACCATGCTAATTTGATTTATAAATCAGCACATTTTAGCTGCATTCATTAGCTGGCTGATAGTCTATTGTCAAGGTTGCGCGGGTGAGCTACTAGACAATAATACTAGGGGTAATTAAATACTAACTATATTACGGTAGTATTTAATTACCCTAAATAATACTACAGACCATGTGCCCAGATTTATGGAACCCGACATGGCCAAAAAACCAGGCACCCACTTCTGCATGATCTCTCTAAGCTAGCAACCCTCAGCAGTGGTTTGCTTCAGCTGGAAGATTTGTTGCAGCTAGTGTTTGGCTGTCGAGCGCAGGAGCCACCCGCGCTATGTTCTGGAGCGCCACATTGGCCGCTACCAGGCGCTCAAGCCCGGCACTACCAAGCTGGGCTTGCACCGCGGCGAGGCCTTTTACCCACGCGGCGCTCTGCAGGACCTTCACACGGTACCATCTCCCTCTGCCCCGCTCTGGATTTTTGCTAATGGTGTTCTGTATGGATGGCAAAGGTGCTCACCGCACCGCCCTGCTCTTGAAAACTCTGCATGGATGCACTCACTGCAGAGATACATGCAGGAGGTTCCAGAGCAGGGCAATGCGTGCATCACCGAGTGCAATGAATGCATCATTGCAAGGCAGGTGTTTTGAAGGGCGTGCGTTTGAATATTATTCCTACCCCAGCAAGAGATTTGGAAGAGTTTTTTCAAATTTTCTGGTTGCAGACTCGGTGTGCCTTCCTTATGGCTGCAACTCTGGTGAATTGCATGTGCAGTATGTGTGGGTATTTTGTTTTGAGGTTTGTGTTGCTGTGCAGGCAGAGATATGGCAGCGCAAGGGACGCCAGGTCATTGATTCTGAGCTGGCCAAGCCCGCGAAAACAATCACCCGCAGAGGCGCCAAGGACGACCACAAGGCTGCCAGCACACCCGAAGAAGTTGCAGAGGTTCGTTATATGTTTCCTTGCCCATTGCCTCCAAGGTCCTGTGCCTTGACAGGCTCTTTGCCATGCTCAGGACTGCTGAAAGTACCAAAAACCCACGTATCTTTGCCACTAAGTTAGAGCAAGAAACAATATCAGAGAGCTTGATGCCCAAAGATACCGTTTCATTGTTCCAGCAGTGAGCTGAGGTTCTGATAGGTATTGAAGATTGAGACCAAACTTATAATGATGCCTGTCATGGCCAGGCGTTTAAGGACGATGATGAGGACGACGACCCGTTCAAGCCCACAACGCCAAAGACGCCGGCCTCCAAGGAGACCAATCTGTTCGGGTACTGGCAGACTGTCGAGTGGATACCACCACAGGCCAAGGACGGCATTGTGCCCAAAAATGAGCGCGGCAATGTCATGTGCCCGCCCCTTGCGCACGCCCTCCCCCTGGTAATGACCATATTCGCCACACAAGCACTGCATGCTAAGATGTAGTGGTTGTGTTCTGAAGTGTGCGAGCACCTGCTGCTGCAACTTCCCCCCTTCCTCCCGTGTTCACACCAATGCCATTGTCAGGTCTCACTGCTGCAGAAGAGCTCTCAGCGGGTTACCTCCAATCGCTCTCTTGTCCCTGCAGGGTGCTGTGCTGTAGGTGAAGGGGGTTTCGCACAACTTGCTTTTTTGAATGGCCTACTTCCACTTCTCAGTTGCTGGAGCTGAATTTGTCGGGGGCGTGCAGGGGACGGTGCACCTTTCGGACATGCCACGGGTGTCGCTGGTGTGCAAGGCGCTGGGCATCGACTACGCGGTCGCCATGACCGGCTTTGAGACGCGCGGCGGCCAGAGCGTGCCCGTCTTCGACGGCGTTGTCGTGTGCGAGGAGCATGCGCAGGCCGTTGTGGATAAATATTGGGCCGCCGAGAGGTGCGACCTCCATAGTTTGTACCTGATTTTGCCGACTTTATGTGACCCTCCTTCCTTCAATGCTGTCAAAGATGCCAAAGCAGGAATGTCCTTGCTCGTTTGGAGCAGACACACCGATTTACGTGTAGTGTTTGCAAAAGCCGTCCATGAGCTAAACAAAAGATGGTCGACTGAGAAGCAAATACACAGGGCAGAGGTTTGTCCAAATGATGGACTTTCCCATTTCTTGCAGAGAGAGACAGGAGAAGGCGGAGAACAAAGCAATCGCTGCCGCGGAGAACAACTGGCGCAACCTGCTGCGATCCATCTTCACTCGCATCAAGGTGCAGGGCGATTATTCGGCCGCCAACGGCGACGCCAACGGTGAGCCTGGGCTTTCCATGCTCCATTTAGTCCTCTACAACTTCACTGTGGGGCGCGCTTATTGTTACTAAACTGCAATGCCTCTGTGAGGAACATACACTCCAGGAGATTGCCTCTTCTATGGCACAGGCAGTGTTGTGAAATATGTGCATTGACCCCAGATGGCCATGACGGGAGAGACAAACAGCACTTTGAAACAGGTTCATGTCGTGAGGGCGCCTGTTGGTGGTGTGCGCAGGGACGGTCATTGACGATGATCCTGAATGCGCTGGGATTGACAACGGGGACCCGGTCGTGGTGGATGACTCAGACGAGGAGCAGCCGGCCGAGCGGCCGCCCCCGCCCAAATCGGGTGCGGCGGCCGCCGCTGCGCTGGCCGCTGCCGAGGCCGATGTGGCCGCTCGCGCGGTCGCGCGGCGCACCTGGAAGGACCCTGTTGCGGCTGCCAGGGAACAGGCAGGGACTTGTATCAACTCTGTTAAAATTTCTGTTTTTATGCTGCGGCAGCCTTTCCTCTTTTCTGGTGCTCGCAAACCCTTGATGTTTGTCCTGTATCCCTTGATCTTAGGTACGGACCATCCCTTGGATATCTCATGTGCCTACGTGCCAGATGATGCCACATCAACCAATGCACACAGCAACATGCATCTGTCATGGACACTGGCTGTGAATCACATTGGTTGGAATCCGGAGCTGGCAACGCTCCTGCTGATCAGGCATGGAAAGCTGTGGTTCTTTTGCCACAGGCAGCATCCAGCAGAGCAACCGAGTCATTGCAGGCAGCTGGAACCAATGGTCATGCAGCCAGAAGGCATGCAAAGTCCAGCCGACCGGCTGAGGCGGTGCAGGCGGGTGAGGCTGAGCCGTCTGAGGCAATGGCGGGTGGGAGCGGTGCAGTTCTGGAGACCGTGAAAGCTGGGAAGGGACTAGTTCAGGGAGATGAGGGTGGTCAGGGGGCAGCAAATGGGAATGGAGCTATGACACGGAAGCGCACACGCAGCGGAATTTTTGTGGACTGCGAGGAGATCTAATGGGCGCTGCGGCGTTCTGTTGCCTGCGCTGACTGTACATGCCTAAAAATGGCTGCTGCACGCTGTGCTTTTCAAGCCTCTTGTGTGTTGGATTCCTAAACAGATGACTTGATTATAAATTAATCGATTACTTCACAGGCGCATGATGTGTTACATAGATTTGTTTAAATTCTCCGGGCTTATCAAGCTCCCGTCAGAGGGCAGTGAACAAAGCAGGCACAATTGCAAGAGATGGTAAAGGTTGGTCTGAATTCATGAACTGAGTCTGGCTTATCAAAGTCCTGTGTGTATTTGAAAGCTTAAAGTTCTCATGTCCGTATTATTTTATTATACAAGATGTGCGTTCAACATGCAATAGCTTATATAATGGGCATTTGATGTGACAGGCTCATAAGATTGCTCAATGTCCCTCACAAGGCAGCAAAAAGTTCAGTATAGGATCATTCAACAAAATAAGTGCGTTGATTGACCTTAAATGCATCACTGAGCACTGGCCTCTCTATTCGCAATGCCCAGAACGTCTGGACGAAGACTGGTGGCAAACAACTTGTAGAGCCTAAATGGCTCTGGTTCTTGCCTTGTGTAACCAATCAAGCAGCACTCAATCCATGCATGGTCCCTGCTGGTGCCAGGCCATTAGTAAGTGAATAGAGTAGCATTTCAGAAGTTCCACTGTGAGCACTGCCAAAGTGCATGAAGAGCTTGTTGGACAGGTATGGGAAATCGTACCCCAGCAAGGTCTCTGCTGCACTTTTTAGCATGTCAAGCTGCGCTGGATTGGCGCTGAGATCATCAGCAGGAATTCCCTGCAAGAGCAGCTGCAAACTTAGAAAGAGCTTCAAGCGTTGCTTCATGCTGGCCGATGTGCTTACTGTTGGGCTTGAATGTGAAGCAATGGGATGCAACAAAATCGTGGCAAGCAAGGCGTGAAGTACTTGTATAATGCCAGGAAAGCTGCTGACAGCTTCACCAACTGGTGCGCCACACCTGAAAAAAGGTGGTGCCATCCTCTCTGAAGATCAAAGCATCCAGTTCACCAGTAGCATCCTGCAGCCTCAGCTGGACGGTGTAAATCCAGTCCCCTGTGTCACCTGCAAAATCACTCGAATGGCTGTTGACACCAGGCGGTACAAAATGAGGAGTATTTGTGTGCATCTGCATGCACTTGTAACCTGCTTGGCGCAATGAGACACTCGTGCTTGCATTGTGGGCTTGCCTGTGACCCTGCAGTCTTCAGCCCTGGAGCACCATTGAGCAACGTTCCGGGGATGGCAGACCACGCGAACCAAGCAGCGGTGTTTGGTCCCACGATGTTGTGCTGCACAGGCGCATTCTGCCTCAATTTCCCTTTTGTGTGATACAATTGGAGGTCCTCCCTGCCCACGATAATGTGAGATGCAGGAATGAAGATGCAAATTCCATGAAGTCGACACTGCTGTGAAGGATGCTTGCCAAGCCGTGCTTTTGCCACATGCTATGCATGAGTGAAGCCTCAAGCAGGGAACAGCCATGAAGCACACCTCCGATCTGTGCCACCTCTCGGAGAGTCTGAATGGGCTTCTCGGTGCACAGTCCAGAAGAAGAGGCCAGCAGCTCCTGCCTATTCTCCGGTGCCCACTCTGTTCGCACACCCTCCTAGCTTATCACCCCTTCACTGGACGCATTGCTCTCACTGCTTTGGCGATGGATGCACATCCTCCAACCATGGTGAGTCATCCTGCTGCATGTCAGCCAGTGCAGTGATACTCTGACATCTGAGTGATCGCGAAGCAGAGGCGTAGCGCACCTTGGATGATGCCGTCCTCTTCCCTCCTGTCCAGTGCATGCAGCGCATCCTGAGACGGACTCCATGGGCTCCACTTGCTGCTCTTGCGGAAGAGCCCCTGCAAAGTCAATGGCATCTGTCTCCAAAGGCTTTCTGCTGTCGGTGAACCACTCCAACAAGCATTCTGATAGCCTGTACCACTAGAACATACAACGATAGTTTCACGGACAGATTTACACTTGATCCGGGCTCCCATGTTGGCATCTGGTGTTGCTCCACTTTCCAGATGCCAACTGTCAAGAGCAGTCGGAGAAGGGCTGAAGAGATGGAAGGAAAGATCTCTCTTTACCAGCAAAACTGGTCCCCAAGCTTACAATGGCCTGCTAGTAAGGTTCTGATACTTTCAGTACAAGTCCAGTGGAGTGGGTGTTCAGGCAGCGGCGCACCTGCAGCTGGCCGCAGATGGGGCAGGGTACAGGATTTATTTTAGGGTTCAGCTTTCAGGGTTAGGGGACTATTGAGGGTTCAGGGTTGGGGCTGCACACCTGCAGCTGGCCGCAGATGATGCAGGCGGCGACGTTGCGCAGCTTGACCCATGCGCCCGGCTGCGGCAGGGGCACCTCACGCTGCAGACCCCCCAGCCCATACATCCTCACCGGCATCGCTGTGCCCAGCCGTGGCACATCCCCACACTCCTGTGGCAGTCGCCGCGATGATAAATCAGTTGTAGCCATGTGATTGACATGCATGCACCCTCCCATCGAGAAACAAAGCACTTCACAAGTGGCACAGACAAGGATGACATGCCCCGCTGAGTTCAGCTGCAGGCATTGCAGGAGGGCGAGCGGGCCAAGACACTGAGATTCAGGGCCTGAAGCAAGGCAGCCGTAAACTTGAGCTTGCTGTAGGTAACCTGGAGGGGCAGATCCACGGGGGTGAACTGCAAGAGCTCCTCATGCTCGACCTCGTCCGGCTTCACCTTCTGGTCATCTGCAAAGTCATGCCGCGTGTCGGCCCTGCAAAAAATCACCGCCACGCGCTGTCAGCAGCTAAGCTGAACAACAGACCTTTCAATGCTGCTCAGTGTGGAGTACACACCTCCGTCTGCAGGAACATACCGTTCGACATGGCAGCGAGCATCATTGGCCAGAAAGTCACATGTGGGACATTGGAAGAGGGAAGATGACCTGATAGGGAAGGGCGGGGCGTCTGAGCCGTCCCATACATACAGAATCTTCATGTTGCCTTCACCCTGCACATGCAGCACCTGGACACACCACAGCCCGGCCCTTATTGGCATGATACACTGGTCACTCATGGATCCACATAATCACACTTCATGCCTGTGCAAGCCCCTCTGCTTCCAGATGCTCAGTCACCGGGGCTTGGGGCCATGTCTCCAGGGTGGCTCCAGGCATGTCTCAAGATGGCGGGAAGTCAGGATGCACCTTGCAGCAGATGTCAAAGAAGGTGTTGCGCTCCATGAAGCCATCTGCATTTTCAGTGAACATGTTGCGGGGATCCAGCTCCCTGATCTGTCTGAGGTACTTTGAAGGCGGCCCAGTCTCCACTGAGCTGTGGATCAGGTTCATGGCATTGCGCAGCAGTTGTATGAGGTTCTCCTCGCGATCGCCCATGGTGAAACCGGGGGTTGATGACCTGTAGGGCAGCGTTGGTTCCCCCTGCACCCATGCACGGCATTTGTCACAAGCTGACCTTGATATTGTGCATAAGCACACAAATCTTTAGAAAGATGTCACTAAGGCTTCACATGGAGGAAAGTGCATGATGCGTATGTGATGATCAGATGATAGTAAATCGTTGGCCAGTGCCTTACCTCAACTCCCCGCCCATGAAAAAGGCAGTACTGGCATTTCTTTCTGGGGCCAATCGTAGCCTTAAGCTGTGGTTTGTTGAGATACTCCTGCACCTGTACAACAACTATTAAGTGCCATTGAGCACTCCTGCTCCCAACAAACTCACAGTGCTCTCATCAGTATTAATTGATAGAACACAGCAGATGGATGTTCGCACTACGAGCCGATGTATCCGGATAATGTCCCCAACTGAGTCTGGGTTCGGCAGGAGATCAGGTGAAGCGCCAAACATCAACACCTCCACACCTTCCTGCAGATGCGGGTGTCCAAGTGTGCTGGGGTCCACCAGTCTCGCATTGCACACCCAGTCTGCAAAGAAAGCCAGAGGACAGTAGGGTCTTCACAATAGGTATTTGCGGGCGAGGAGGAGGCCTGCACATCCTGGACACCCTGCTACAACGCAGCATCAAGAGCACAGAAGATCTTATCAGGGAAAACCGCACACCTTTGCCTCTTGTTGGTCGGGGGACGCTGCACTCAACGATGACTGCATAGAGATTGCATTCTGTCGGGATGGGGCCTTCCAAGATGTCAGTCAGCACTTTGTACTCATACTGGGGAGGAACTCCCTGTTGCTGATTCTGATGTGGCATTTGCTGTTGGACTTCACCCATATCAAAGGACGTCACTTGGTGTAAGTTACGTGGATTCAACTCGCCAGTGCAGTGCTTCACGAAATTTTGATGCCCATGAAGGGGAGATCATTGCTTGCACATCCAGCCCCTGATCGGGCGACCTTAAGACAGACACCGGATGATAGTAACATTTTTATTCTCGTCCCAATAATGTTAGGCACTGGCAAGTGTTTTAGAGGCTGCCGATGCTCGCAACGTGGGAAAGGGACAAGGTGTACGACTCAACAAGTGTACCAGAGACTGCAACTTTCAGATTTTATTAGTGTCTGGTGCCTGAGTATGCTCTAGGCAGAGTGCTCACAGTGCCTTGCTCTTTCCTCGAAGTGCTCGGTTCGGAGCAGGCGAAGCACGGTGCCCTGTCACCTCACGTGACTCACCAACCCCATGTGACGCAACATGTGATCCTTCTTCTTCAGACCAGCTCTTTTCATTCATATACCGGACCCTTTTGTAAAGGGGAAACACGATCATCAATATTCAGAAGCCTATATTTGTGACCGTCCCTAATTTGACCTGACTAAGGCGCGGATTGTCACTGACTTGCTCAGAAAAGGAGCTTAGAACCGGGACAGCAGCTCTCAGGAGCTCCTGCTGTAATGAATGTGCAGCAAATAGCTCACCATAACACGCTAGCGCCAGGACATATTAAATTGTTGCGGTGTCCGCTGCGTTACAGCAGCAGATGCTACTCCCACGTGACGCGAGCAGGTGCTCCACAATACCACTGGATGTTCTGCCTTACAAATGGTAACATCTGCTTTAAAATTTTAATTTCCATACAAACGGTCATTAAGAGCAATCAAATGCCACCTCGGTTGTTGAGAGGAGCCCTAACTTTTTAGATCACGGTGGGGCCACTATTAGGTATTGCTGTGTTGGGTGGCAGTCTTCCTCTTAAAAAGCACAAAATGGACTGCTGCACAGATGGGCAGGCACACGTGGTGAGCAGATGCGAAGCGCTGTACAGGACCAGCACTTCTGCCAAGGTAATGACTCCCAGGTGGTTGCTATGCCTACCTTTTGAGAGAACCTGCCGGGCTGTCACGCCCTGATTCACAGGAAACTAGTGATTGACGATTCTGATTATCGTGCAGCGACAAAGGATGCAAAATCGGAGGAGAGCGGACAGTCTGGTCAGAGCTGCCATGGCCGCACCAACCTCTGCATTTGACATCCCTGCAGCACCCATCCTCATACCGGAGGGACCCTGGAAAGAGGTCGAGGGCTCTGTGAATGCAGCAAAGGGCTTCAAGGCCCAAGGTGATCGTCACACTGCCTTCCAACCCTGCTCTTCAGACAGCACCAATCACATCAGATATACTTGTTGAGCAGATGCCCTTGTGAGCCTGATCATAAGACGAGTCTGGTGTTAGGACGATAGATCCCTCCACAAAAATTTAAAAGTGACACCGACAAACCACAGGTTAAAAATAAGAATATAGCAATCATGTTGCAGGCATGCATGGCGGGCTAAGAGCGTCAGGGCCGAAGGCAGACATAGCACTAGTAGTGGCTGAGGACAGCGCAGCTGCTGCCGGTGCATTCACCACAAACATCATGTGCGCAGCGCCAGTGACTTACTGCCGCGAGGTTCTCTCCCGGACGCCACAGATCAAGGCGGTCAGTGGCCCTCCTGCAACCAGCGCTCAGGGACCAAAAACAATGTTGTTTTGTGCGTTAGAATGTCACGTTCTGGGCCATTGATGTCCAAGACAGACAAACCTGTTATTGTGCTGGTTGCTTTGTTCTGCTGCTCCATGGAAGCCATGTCCTCCAGCATAGAGTCCCTCTGTGTGGGTATCGAGGCACCAACAGAGAGGAGATCGATGGTAAGTTGTCATGCACAGCTGCTGATTTCGGCAAGTCCTCTGCTTTTCTCTGACGCAGCAGTGCATGTCTCTCAAGGGATATGGTGCGCCAGGTGTTGATCAACGCCGGTCAGGCAAATGCCGCCACGGGGGATGCCGGCTACCAGGACTGCCTGGAGAGCGCGGATGTGGTGGCCCAGGCTCTGGGCATCACCCCGGACGAAGTCCTTCTGCTGTCCACCGGCGTCATCGGCCGGCGCATCAAGATGGATGCGCTCAAGGCTGCCGTGCCTAAACTGGCGGCCAGCCTGGGGAGTTCTGTGGAGGATGCGCACCATGCGGCTGTCGCCATCACCACCACCGACCTTGTCAGCAAGAGCGCTGCACTGGAGGTGCGCTTCAGATATGTCTCCAAGTGAAGCATAGTCATGCTTCACTATGTGGATGAGTCGTGGCGGCCCCAAAAGTCAGCCATACATTGTAGGCGTGAAATGTGATCATGAGGAGCAGTGCTGCTGATGGAATGAAAGCGTTGTTGCTGCATGCGTACTCCAGGGGATTTTTGCTGCGAGTCCCAGCATTCTTGGCCATTGCCGGTGGTAAAGCAATGTTCTTCCCAAATTCGTCTCATCCCAAATTCAGCAAGCACATCATGCATTTCCTAATTACTCATGAGGAGGTTCTTTTTGGAAATGGGGCGACCTTCCAAGGTGGTGCTGTGTAGGACGCACTTCCTGAATGCTTCCGGTGACGTCGCTGGGACAGTTGAGGGAATTTCACGATGGAGGGTTTTTCGCCGTGGCCGTCGCCGGGGGTAGAAACGAAATGCCCGCTACCGCGGTGACGCATACAACCCTAATCCCTAACCCTTAAACCTATGTAATGTCACGGTGGGTGTGCAGGTAGAGATTGGGGGTGCAAAGGTGCGCGTGGGCGGCATCGCAAAGGGGTCAGGCATGATCCACCCCAACATGGCCACCATGCTGAGCGTGATCACCTCGGACGCCGCGGTGGAGGAGTCGTTGTGGCAGGACATTGTGCGGCGAGGTGCCATCAACAGCTTCAACCAGGTCAGCGCGGCTGAGTCTTCTCTCACAGCCTATTTTTTGCTGTTGCACTGCAGCTCTTCCTGACACACGTTGGCTGCGTCTTGAAATAATGGGAGCCAGATCTGCAGCTAGCAGCTCAGGCAGTGTCCACAGGAAGCAAGTGTGTAATCAGAGTCCTGAGGTCAGGCAGTCTCTGTACGAACCAAACCTCTAATGGACTGCCGTGCCTGTATATTTGCAGCGTCTAATTTTGCATTCAGTCTGTTTCGGTGTCCTACTGGCGGAGAAGCAACAATGCTGCTTGCCTTTGGGGATGAGGTGTAAGCGGTGTGGGCAGATCTCTGTGGATGGAGACACCAGCACAAATGATACGGTGATTGGGCTGGCGAGTGGGGCGGCAGGGAACGCTCTCATAAATGACCCAGGCAGCCCAGAGGCAAAGCAGCTGGAGGACGCTGTCACAGCCCTCCTGCAGGCATGTGCCAGCACCTGTCCTTGCCGCCTCTTTCTGTCGATTGCCTCACAAGTGCCACCACCACTGCTCAATCATTGAAACCCTCTTCACCTGGTCGTATCCTAGGCGGATCAAAAGCTAGATTTGTTGTTGCGTTTTTGTTTGCTGAGTTACAAGGTACAATGGAACACAGATGAAGCACATGACTCGCCAGAAAACATGATCCCTTCTGCTTGCTTCTGCCTTACACATATTTCAGTGAACATGATGTGCTGTAATTTGCATGATAGAAATGTGCAGCAAGTGTCTGAGGGCTTGTGGTGGTGTCTGCAGGGACTGGCAAAGTCGATCGCATGGGATGGAGAGGGAGCGACATGTCTCATAGAAGTGCAGGTAACGGGCGCTCCTAGCGATGAGGCGGCACGTGCCATCAGCAAGTCCGTGGTCGCCTCCTCCCTGGTCAAGGCCGCCATTTATGGCCATGATCCCAACTGGGGCCGCATTGCCTGCGCCGCAGGGTATATACCTCCATCATTAAAGCTACTCAAAGAGCATTTTCAAACCAGCAGTCAGCAGGCTGGTGGCCAGCTGGTTCAGCAGAAGAGTGTGAGCATGCCTTGTGCATGTTGAATGGTCGCGGCTATCCCTTAGGCATGTTTTGATGGGTTCTACAGTGCAATGGTGAAATGCATGACAAACAGGCTTGCCTTCTGGGAACAACAGATTGTTTGCCAGATGTGCAGCCTTGAATGACATTCGTCCCTGAACGCCTTCACAGATGCATGGCATGCCTGTCTTCCTGTGAGGTTTGGCGCTTGCGCTGCCTTCTAATGTCCTGAGGCTCTTGGGTACAGCCCTTCAGACCGATTAAGGAAAAAAGTCAGCTGGTGTGGTGATGTGCTTCTGTGCATGGCAGGTATGCAGGAGTGCCCTATGATCCCAACGCCCTGAACATCCGCCTGGGAGACATTCCTCTCATGGAGGCTGGGCAGCCGCTCGCCTTTGATGCCAAGGCCGCCAGCACCTACCTCACAGAGACCACTGCTGTGCACGGCACTGTGTACATCACCCTCTCTGTCGGCAGCGGGCCGGGAGCGGGCGCCGCTTGGGGCTGCGATCTCAGCTATGACTACGTCAAGATCAATGCTGAGTACACCACTTGAGAGCGGCTATGACATTGATGTCCACTCTTGGAAAGCTGTGCTGTTTTGATTGCCTATTGATGCTCTGCTCCTTATATTAATTGACATTCTGGCGCTGTGGATGACTGATGAAGTAAGAGTGTGAGACGAGGGTATTCGACTCAATGTTCAGTATCAGCACTGTCTAGACATGATTTTCAAAGCTGCTATTCAGCGACTGTATGGGCACTGGCTATATGGCTTACATCATGACAGGGAGCACAGCCTTCACATGCCAGTAGCTTGTGGAAAGCATATGTCTCTGGGTACTGTGCAAGATATTCCTATCTGCGGTTGTTCACGACAAGTTCATGTTGTTCAGTGTCGATTCATTCCTTTGACAGCAGTTTCTGGCATCACAAGGACTCGAATCTGTCTCATTATGAATGCGGCAAGACTGAAATATTGGAGATGCAACCACAGGGGTGATGTTACACGTCCTGTTGTATCTGCTGTTTTCGTGGGATCATGCGCAGGTGGATGCCATCTGTTGACTCAAGGCTCAGGTTCTCCTCTTTGAAGTGCAGTTGCCTGTCCGCCTCGCTTGGGAGCTCCACTGTGAACCTCTGCAGGATGTGACCCAGCACAAGAGTGGCAGTGTTTAGCGCATACTTCTGCCCTAAGCAGTTCCTGCACAGCAAAAGCCAAGTTTTTCAGCCTGAAAGGTTCAGGGCAGCAGCATATTTATCAAGCACACACATCACAGCTCCCTTTGCACAATGACCATTTCAATGACTATTGTCCCTGCGAGTCACTGAGAAGTGGCTGCAAAGCGAGCACAAGAGCTTTGGTATTCCCCATATTCCGGTGCATTATAAAGCCTTCTTTGTCGAGAACTCAGTATAGTGGCACAGCGTCGTTACCTGAGACCAAATCCAAATGGAATGAATGCCAAGGGATGGCCGCCAGGATGCCTTATGGGGCGAAGATTATCACTGCCATCTGCAGCACATCAAGCACCCTCGATTCATGCTTGGATCTAAGTGTTTTAAAACCCCATGCATTATCTTAGACCTGAACAGCTTTCCATCCAGATTTTTGGAACTCCACGATGTAGAGGGGCGCAGAGGAGCTGGTCAATGCTGGTGACAAAGCAGGAACGATTGAGGCCTTATTTGGGCCTCCCCCTTCCATCCCACCAAAGGAAACTCATTGGCCAAGAAGATCAATGGCAAGAAAGCGGCCTTGGCTTACTTGTGCTGGGCTCTGCATCCAGGAAGCGCTCGGGTCTGAATTTGCCAGGCTCGGGCCAGTAGTTGGGGTTGCTGTGGATGGATGCAGTGGGCGCCACCAAGGTTGCACCTCTTGGCAGCAAATGCTTGCCCAGCCTGACATCCCGCTCCAGCACCCTCCAAATGACTCCTCTCCCTGCTGACATCCGCAAGCTCTCCTGCACATCCGACAGCAGGTTATCAGTGTGAGTATGTCTTTGTTGCTATGCAAAATTACAGCCTGTATATCAAGACGATGCCGAGCACTGAGGGCAAGGAGGCCACAGGATACTCTCACAGCATCTGTTGAAGGTGGCTCGAATCAGAACATGAACAACCATGACATGCCACAGGCACAGGATGTGGACTTTCATCTAGACGGTCTCATACAATGAGATTATTCCACTATGAACACTTCTCTGCAGCCATTTGCAAGGTGCATAGCGCACCTGCAGGCATGCGTGCAGGTATTTGAGGCTGATGAGGGCCTGCAGAGTGCGCGGCGGATGGCCGCCCCAGGCAGCGTCCACCTCATCTCTGGCGGCCTGCTGTGCACGAGGATGGCACGCCAGCTGGTGCAACGTGTGGCTCAGGATTTTTGAGTTGTCATACACTCCAAACAGCAGCGTCAGCACCTGCACGTGGCAATGCGTGCCCGTGTCCATCACCACCATGAGTGTGAACACGGCATAAGTTTTACAACAGTCTTTACTTCACACTCCTTTCCACAAACCCAGGCTCCAACTCTACCAAGTAATAATTCGCAGTAAAAAGGATGCATGGATTGCATCCAAGTCATCTGTTACTAGAACTGTCAGGCACACAGCTGCGCAGGGTCAAGGAAGATTGCATCCATCTGCAGAGCGTGAAAAGGCGTTGAAGGTGTGCAAGACGCACTTCATCGTGCACTTCAGCTGGAGAAAATGCAGGGGTGCCATCCTGGTTCTTTGTGGCTATAAGCAGGCTCAACAGGTCGCCTTTGCCCCATTCGGTGTGGCCCTCTTTTCCCTGCTCACCATAACTCCTCAGGAAAGGTCCAAGACGTCACCCAAAAGACTCAGGAACAGACTGAGGACTGACGACAAAGATGTGATTGATCAAATGTCTGAAGAGGTGCATGCCTGATGTCCCCTGGATGCTGCAGTTTGGATGAGTCTGTCAACTTCCGAGTGAATGAAACGCAACAACCTCTGCTTCTCCCTCCTGCATTGTCAGCCATGGCAAAGGATCGTGGTGAAACTGTGGGAAGCAAGATCATTTTATTGACAAATCGTTCATGTTTGTGTCAGAGGTATGCAGGCTGCACTGATGGGGAGTACCCTGCTGGGCTCCATGGCAGTGTGGGGAAGGCAGAATAGCGGAGGCGCTGCAGCAACTGCACAGCTTCTCCAAATGCTTGGAAGAGGTCAGTGGCGCTCTCTCCCGCTTCAGAACCAAAGGCATTCACCTGAAAATGGGAACAACGTTTTTTTGGGGCTGTTTGACAGCATGCGAGGTTTGAGGCCGGTGTGATAGTGCCTTTTGATGCATAAGAATCAGCATGGTCTGGTCCAGAACATGACCGGTTTCTGGTGGAGTGTCTAAAGGGCGAATCACACCTGGTTGAGCCGCAGCCAAAGCATTCTGGCTGCCTTGTTGAACTCTACTACTGCTCCCTTTTCCTGTCCAAATGAATTGCAGACTTCAGCCTCAGTTCACAGCGGTGAGCAGACTGCGTCCCAGCAGAAACTTTCAGAACCTTTTTTTTCACCTTCACTCATGCATATATGGTGTCAAATGGGACAGGAAGTTGCCTGTGCATTCCCCATCCCCGTCCATCCATTCAAAGTCGACTCCACTTCCCTGTTGAAGGCTGGCAGCATGCTCTGCTGAAATGGCTGCCCAGACAGCACGCTGTGCCAAAGCTGCCTGCGCACTTTGGCTTGTGCTCCAGTGGTGTACCTAATGATCCAGTCAAGACCCTTGAACTAAATATCCAAAAGGGTGGAAAAGAAAAGAGGAGTTTCAGACTGTGTTCTTGACAGCCAAGCGCACCCTATCCCTCGGGCACCTAGCAGGCCCTTCAAGAAGTCCAAGCCGTCCAATCGCTTCTCGAGCTTGATTGCATCCACTCTCTCAAGCAGCTGGGGATCGTTTATGGAGATTGATAGATCCCCCAGTCCCTCCCAGAACCTCGCAATGGGGCCGTACCTACACCAAAGGCGATGTTGCAAGTTGATGGCAGCTGCAAGAGCAGCTGTCTCCTGACCGCACCATTGCACGATGATGCAAACGTTTTCATGTGCGCCGACGCTTGATGCATGTAGGTCAGAGATGAATATACCTATCATGCAGGCTATCAAGGAAGAGAACCAAGCCCCCTTGTGCCTGCATGTCTGCTGCATTGCCACATAGGACTGACTCCTTGGGACCTGGCAACTTATTTCCTAGATGCTTAGTGCGCCAAATAACGAAGATACGATTGATTGCATAAGTCAATGCCAGTCCAAGAGCCGTAAGCAAAGCAAAGTCTTGGTACTTGATCAGCATATTTCAAGAATAATATTTAAATGTAGAACAGGCGTCACTCCTCTGCACCGTCAACAATAGCATCCTAATTTGCAAGAAATTACAGGATATCATTCACAATTCACGGGGTCGCTCTGGACAAGGTGGCGTTCGCTTACGATCTGATGTCCGTTCACAGCTTCCACTGGAGAGGAACTTGCTGAGTCACTGCCCTCACGAGCGTGATGTCAACAGCTCTGCAATGGCGCTCTTGAGCATCATCTTTTCCCCCACAGCTTCCAAGACAGTGATATCTGCAGCACAGAGGGCGCACAAAACGAGGCCAATGTTGTTGATAGCACACGCAGTTCGCGCAGCTGCAGCTGCTGGTGTGACAGATCCTACGTGGTGCCAGCTGGCCAGCCATGGTGTCACCGGCATGCCGGCACTTACTCCCGTGATATTACACATGAAGCAGAAATGTACGTACACCATGATGATGCAAGCTCATCATGTTTTTTGTATGATATGACCAAGGTTCAGTACATGTTGCGACTGCACTGCAAAATGCAATAATTGCCACCCGGGGCCCCGGTGCGCATCTCAGACGCAGCATGCTCTCCCTCATGCAGAGTCCAGGCATTTCAGACTGTCATGCTTCCACAGACTGCCCCTTCCTATCAATGGACCAAGCACATTTGCCTGGAAGTGCGTCCATCACCGACGATTCACGATTCATCGTTCACTGAACGTGTTGGCAACAACCACAGGCATGCACAGCAACTTTCTGGCGGCTCCTTTGCTGAGGTCACAACCGCTCACATGCGCTCCTGATGATGTATTCTACATAGTTTCAATCTTCTGAGCTGAGCTGAGCTGAGCTGAGCTGCAATGCTAGTAACTCAAAAGTGGAATTTTCAGCATATCACATGCCGGAAGGCTGGCTGATGACCCCCAAGTAATCCTCCTTAATTGTGCCCAAGCAAAACTGCCAGACACACCCCACACATGCCAGTGTCAGCCTGTACTAGTCATACAAGTGAGACCCTATTTCACACCAATTTGTTGGTACTGAAGAGATGGTATTGCAAAATGGTAAGGTCAAGGCAGTGGGACAGGGCCGACTTACTATTTCGGAAGCATCCATCCGCGCGCCCACAATCCGAAGGCGCACTTCTGCGCCGGCTTGGACCCTCACAGCCTCATCCGTGCTCACAAAGGCCGGCTCCCCGGTGGCACTGTACTCAAAGTCCTCTGGAATGAGGTGGTTTGAGATGAAGAGCTGCAGTGGCCCGGCATCTGCAAAGAAGCCCACCTGCATTTGCAAGTTCCAGTTGCTGTCTGTCTCAACAATCCAAGCTTACCCAGAGAGGTGATACAAAAATAGCGCAAGAGCCCCTGCTGGGGCTGGAAATTTGCTAGCATGGCCGTGCAGTGCATCCTGGTGTGGTCACTTCTGCCAGCTTCCAGTACGAAGAGCCTCTCACCTTACTGACTGAAGACACTACGCAGTCGATGACCTCTCCCTTGAAGGGTCTGAGGACCACGCAGCTATACTGTACTTTGAAAAGTGCTGTGCCCAAGCCTTCCCTTATGCTGCCTTTTCCAACATTCCCCATGCCTGTCACGCAGATGATGAAACCATGCTTCCCACTGCAGGTGCCCTCCACCTGAGCATTGAAATGGGTCATTTATGCAATCTTCAAACTGGTACAAGTAACTTCGTCGTATCAGTTTGGTCGAGCTTGTGTAGAGTGTGGTTGACACACCTCTGAGATCAGCTTCTGTTCCAGAACTTCTCGCAAGCGAGGTCCAAAAAATCGGGGCTGCAACTCCAACTCTCTCTCTAGAGTTATCAGATAAAGCATGGTCCTGTGGGGACTGTGAAGATTGTAGACAGGACTACTGTAGAGTGGCTGTTTCTGCCATCGAGTTCTGCTGACTGAAGATAGCTTTATTGATAATGGCAAGTATGCAGGTACGCCGATATTAGACTTCACCCAGTAGTTCTCATTCACAAGTGTCTGCTCAAGTTTTCATTGCTGCAAAGTCCAACAGCTGCTAGGTACTCCAGTTTTGGCAGCTGCTTTTCCTTAGCTCCACTCACGTCAGACGAGGGGCAGCGAGCAACAGGATAATAAACGATTGAATCTGTCGGTTTTTGTGTAATGTATCCCAATCTTTTATCCCATCCGAAATTGTGAGTTGGAGCAGCCTTCAGTTGCCTAAATCGGCACCTGTGCCAGTTCATTCCAGAATTGTCTTCAAAAACCTTGACACTTTAGGGCTTCCAGAAGACATCGCGATAATAGAGCTGCATATCCGTGTGTATGCCGGCGAGTGCCTGGATCACAGTGCCTCTAGTGAAAGAGTCATAGTGTGGCTGATTGTGTGCACCACATTACCCACCACTGCTTGCCTTGTCCCTCTCTTGAAAGCATGCAGTTTAGAGGATAAGTATAGTGGATTATTGAAATGTCCCAGTGGTAGTCGGAGCATTCCTGAAACCTTATTGGCCACTTTATTGAGCGGGTATTATGGCCCTCCCTACTACGCCCATTAAGAGAGATTTGGATTCGTGACAAGCTAAAAGAGTCTTCGGTGTGCTAGGTATTGGAAGAATGCCTCATCGCATTAGCTGGTAATTATTTTCATTTTCACTGTGGCCATGGTGATCTGTAGTATGGCACTGATGCCCTTTTCGGTTGGCAGCAGTGCCCTAGAATAATTACTATTTTAAGTAACCAAATCGTTCAAATTCTCTTACTGCCATTCTAGGAGACCACAGTGTGCCTTCAAACCTACATGAAATTGAAAGCTTGACAGAGGTTCCGGAGTCACCTCATATGGCTCGGAGCAATGCTCATGCAAAGGCAAGCAGGCAGCATAGATCTCTGTGGAGAGCTGCCAAGGGTATCATGCTACGTTTTAACGACCCAACTGATACAAGGGCCGCTCTCTGGGTCTCAGCTGGCATCCTCGTATTTGAGGCTGTCATGTGCCCGCTCATCATCACCAGAATACCATGTGCGCTTCATGGCACTGAATTGCGGTGTTTGATTGATCGCCTGTTCAGATGTGGAACATCTGTGGAAAACACAACTTGGCCAGGCATATGAAAATACGGTACATGGTTTTGTGAAATTCTCGCCTTGTGCCTGCAGACACTGAGCTTGATTGGGTGGCATATATGGAGGAGGTCGAGGGCTTCCTGAAGGCATGTCCACCTGGTTGCCATGCAAATGTGCATGAATTGCCAATTATGTTGCAAGCTTGAGACCATCACTGGTGCCGTGCAATATGCTCAACAGGTGGTGTGATGGCGTCAAAATGCTACGATGCCCTTGCTGCAGGGGCAGCTGGACTACAGGGAGCTGAGGGGACAGACAGGGCCACTGGTCTACCCAGCCGGCTTCGTCTACATATTTTCCTTCCTGCGCTGGCTCACTGGTGGAGGCGATATCAGGACCGCGCAATACGTCTTCGCAGTGCTGTACATAGCCACACAGGCAGTCGTGCTGTGGCTGTACATCAAGGCAAAGGTGAGCCGGCCCCCCTTGCAGCTCCAAACTTTTGGACTCTCCTAAGGTCTTCTGATGGACATGGTGGACTCTCCTTAGGTCTTTAGATGGGCATGTTGTGAGGACTGGAAGAGTGGCGCGCTTCAAGCTTGGTCATGAGCATGGACCAGAGAAATTTCCACAGAAGGTCATCTCATGGATCTGCAGAGCAATCATGCAGCTGTAGATAATTGATGAGCGCAATGCACTGGTGCAGGTGATACCTCCCTGGGCGCTGACGCTGCTAGCCCTGTCAAAGCGGCTGCACTCCATCTTTATGCTGCGGCTCTTCAACGACTGTGTGGCAATGCTGCTGGCATATGTTGCTACAGGTCCGCTGCCTGAGCAATGTGCCGATTCAGTGCATTGCTTGCACCCTGACAGTCTTCAAGTGGAGCAAACAGTATGTCTGATGGCAGAGAGTACAGGCCGGACATTTCAAGGATCCCTGCATTTCAGTTCTAGCGCACACCAATAGTAGAATCATGAAATGACATCCAACTACTTGACGGCTGTCCTGAATGAGCTGTGTTTTCTTGGTTTGCATCCAGGGCTGCTGCTGCTGCAGCGATGGCGCGCATCTCTTGTGGTGTACAGCGCCGCAGTGTCCGTGAAGATGAATGTCCTGCTGATGGCTCCACCCGTCCTTCTTGTCCTTCTCAAGGTGCCCACATCACCCTTCCCCTCCAACACTCTCCTACCAAACCACCACGAGTGATTCACAAAGCAGACGTAACTGCTGCCAGTCATCGACTGTGGAGCATCACTGGATTCTGCATGAAGCGGTGCAAAGGCTGAGTTTCATTGAGAGATCATTAGCGGGAGGGATACAGGACTTCTGCCCTCCCGCCATGGGTGCATATCCCTGCATGTCAGGCATCTTGAGTAGCGAACAATGGTTCCAGGTGCCTTTCTGTGATCAGGGTACCACTTGAGGCATCTGGACGCTGTGCATATCTTCAGCAGAAAATGAGCGGCACTGCCCACTACTCACAAAACCACTAGTAATGATTGGGATGAGTCAATTGAAGCTGCAAGGGGGGTGCAGGCGGCAGAGGTGCAGGAGATAGTGGAGGGGGCAATGCAGGGAGTGGCGCTGCAGATGTTCTTGGGGGCGCCATTCCTGCTGCACAACGCGGGCGCCTATGTGAGCCGCGCGTTTGAGCTGTCGCGCGTGTTCCAGCACGTCTGGAGCGTGAACCTGAAGTTCTTGCCGGAGCCGGTGTTCCAGTCCAGGAGCGTTGCCTCCGCCCTGCTGGCCGCCCACCTGGCGCTGCTGCTGCTGTTTGCCCATTTCAGGTCTGCTACCAGTCCTGAATAATTGTCTCATGATGCACACTGCTGAAAAGAATATTTTATCTTTCCATATGAAATCACAGAAAAGTGAAGGCCTGTCTGAGTGCCCCTACCCTAGTGAGCGTTGTAAGTCAGGCGGGGTGGCAGTCATTACTCGTGTAATAAGTGTTGACAGCAGGAATCTCAATCTCATTGCAGCCACTTGAGTAAATACCATTGGAATCCTTGGGGTGCACGAGGCTCACATTGCCTTTCACGGACTCAGTGTTGTTACAAGGCTGAATGACAGCCATGCGGCTGATTGCAGGTGGTGCAGGAAGGAGGGAGGCTTGTGGGCGGTAATTCAGTCAGCCATGCAGCGGCTGGTGCTGTCTGTGAGGCTGAGAGAGCAGAAGGCAGGGTGGAGGAGCAGGGCAGGTCCCAGGGGCCCTGCTGCACAGTTGCAGCTGCCCAGGCTGCCCCAGCTGCCCGCCAGCCACATCCTGCTCCTGGTCTTCAGCGGCAACTTCATCGGCATCGTGTGTGCGCGCACGCTGCATTACCAGTTCTACTCCTGGTAGGCTCCTGCATTGATCTTCCCCGATGAACATTGCATCGGCTGGGCTGTCTGACGCGCTTTTGCCCGCTGTGTGGTGCAATGCTTGTTGTGAGCTTCACGCATCTAGCATGTGCTGCCGTTGCATTGTGAGGTTGCACACATGTGACAGAGTGATCCCCTCTGTGCACTGCTGCGCACTAAGCGGGGGGGATTCACTTGCATCTAAGAGGGGACATGTGCGCTGCAGGTACTTCCACACGATCCCTTTGCTGCTGTGGAGCACGCGCCTGCCGACGGCTGTGCGCCTGTCGCTGTGGCTGTGCATTGAGGTCATCTTCAACATATACCCCTCGACCCCGCAATCCTCCATGGCGCTCATGGGCTGCCACCTCATCATTCTGTCTGCGCTGGCATTTTTGCCCGTCAGGTCTGACGAGAGCATTGCAAAGCAGCGAGCCGCGTGAGAGGCAGAACTGGCGATCAGGACTGCTGTTTGGGTTGCACCCAGAGATGCGAGAACCGATGCAGCTTGTATGCGAGAGGTTCTAGCAACATTGGACTAGTCTAAATATGAGCAGTGCTAGAGCGCTAATCGGAGGGCCCCGGGGCCCCGATCAGCATTGCATTGCAAACAGCTGGAGGACAAGGACAAGCTGGCATATGCACATCCAGGAGGCGTCACAATGAGGACGACATTGATACGAAGCGCTACAGGAAGCGTTTCTTTCATGTCACTTGCCAGTATGGCGATTGGACTCGGAGTTACCGTAAGTGACTGCCAGTGATCGCCATGAAAGTGGCCCAATGTAATTGGGTGCATACATATAAGCTTGTAGGCCCCAGTCCTTGATATGGTAGCTACCATGTGTTCAACCGATCATCACATGATGTTGCATCCTGTTTTTCCAACAGTTGTATGTTGATGCACCAATCATGATGCATGCGCATTTGGTGGCAGCCACCTGCTATTATAGAATGGAGATACGGATTATTAGCCTCTCAACTGAAAAGAAGATCACTGGTACCAAAGCATGCACAATTGAGGGTTCTTCAGATGTGTATTGAGTCAATACTATTGACAGCGCTGATTGCCAGTGGCTGCAGAAACAATGATTGGCTTGCAATCTGCCTATTGCGATGGATGAGATTCGTGCTCTATAGAGGGGAAATGCATAACGATACATGACAATCAGTGACTCAATGGGTACAAAATACACCCGGGTGTATTTATAACCTGCTTAGTGACTATGCAGAAGGGTTTTCACATCCACACTTTAAAAAACAACCCGGTTGGGCTAGCGGCCTAATGATTATTATAAAGTGCAATGGACCTTGCGGTCCTAGTATACGACTACTGAGCTCGGCCCGAGTTGCAGAGTTGTGCCAAGGAACAGTTGAACAAAACCTGCTCAATCACTCCGCATACTATGTAGAAAGCTATAAAATAAGGTCGAGATAAAATTTGCACAAATTACTTTGACCAGCAAGCACTACTGTGAATGCATGGCAAACTTAACTTGACCTCCAACTGTTCCACACTCTGCTCGAAGGCAGCCATGAGCATGCTAAACATCTTGCCAACTCTCTATGAGCTCCAACGAGGGAAATTCTGTTAAAGCCGCTTTAACTTTGACACAGCCTGTGCAACCCTCGTGACCACAAGATGTAAGTGCCTTGCTGATATGGAATGCCTCTCCCTGCATCAGCACTCTGCCGCATGCCTGACACCTGGCACTGCATGTTGCTTTTGCCTCTGAGCAGCCCCTGCCCAGTTCAAACCTTTTTGTCAACGCCTTTGAACATATCACAATTCGAAAACTCCAACTCACAATCTTTGTAGGGGTGCAACAAACACATCCAAACAACATGGACCAAAAACCATCACAGCCTATAAAAAGCACGAATCGACATGCCTAAGAACCCTCTGCCAATCAGTCCGTCAAGGGAATAAAGAGATCGAGTGAGCTGGGGGAATGCAGGATATACACCCATTGTGTTCTCAGCATCCAGTACATCACTCAAAACACCAAGGCCATCAAGCACCGCGTGAGTGCATGAGCCTTGTCATAGCCTACAAGCTTCCTTGACGCAAGCAGGCAAGTAGGCGCAGTTGATGACTGAGTACGCTAGAAAGAGGAGCGCCTCAAGAGTCTGTCAACAGGTGCGCACTTGTAGATGCGCAGCTGGGAGTCCGGGCTGAGCGTGGCCAGGATGCGGCGGGAGGAGGGCGAGGCGTGGAAATGCTTCATGATGAACAGCTCGCAGTGCGCTGTCAGCTTGCGCAGGCTGTACATGTTGGCCATCACCGCCCAGTCCAGCACGCTGCGCGACGCCGGGTCCCTCCTCTGCACATGCCACAAAGCCCCTCCTTAGCAGGGGGCATGGCTTTACCCATGTTCTGATTGTGGCGCGATCAGGCGTGATGTATAGACTGCTCGGTCCCTGTCTCCTGAATCGCTCCCAAGGCAGCGTCAGTAGATTTATTCTACTGCCGCAGCAGCGGCGGCGGCAGCAGCGGCAGCAGCAGCAAGGGATGTCTCTTCTGAACATATATGACTGCGCTGAAAGGAATGTCAGCTTCTGCAGTAAGCCACGTCTCGTCTCAGCGCATAGCAGATTAACCTACTAACTATTTGCGGCAACGGGGGACCAGTCCTCTGACCTTGTATGACCACGCTGAAAAGAAACGGCATGTCTTAAGCTTTGTGGCAACTTAAATCAGTCTGCCTCAAGCAACTTCTCTCTGCCTTGGTGACAGCACGGATGCATGCGCCAACTTATTACTGCTGAGGCCTAAAGCTACAAGCAGGCACAGGCAACACCATTTAACTCATAAAGAGTCGTCTCTGCAACCACTCCAAGAGGGTAGCTTAGATGACCACAGAGGCAGTGAAATAAACAGATTGTGCACCACGCGACAATGATGCTATGCCTCCATGAATTTATGGGATGCCTCATGTAGGATTATCCACATTCGTTCCAGAGCACACCAGCCTAAACACTCGCCAGAGGGGAGAAAGTGACGGCTACAGCTAGTGGAATGCGTTTGCGCTCCTCACCGTTTGAAGCTGCAGGAAGCTTTCGTCCTCGTCAGCCTTCTGCGCCAGGAAGTTGTCGCAGTACAGCAGCGCTGACTTGACATTGAACTTGTGTGCAACCTGTTTGGACAACGAAGTGCTCAGGCAGGGAACCTCTCCAAACAAGACGCTGCATTTGTGGCAGCATGGACTTGGGCTCACATTTGCCAAAATTATAAAACCTGACTTGATCAAATAGAACGGGCATGGAAGAGGCATGAGTATACCTTGGTCAAGGACTCTGCGGCAAGAGGATCGCTCACAGGCGTGTTGTTGTAGATGAAGTCCAGGAAAATCCGTGCCTCTTCCAGGCTGCATTCTGGCAGGGGGATGTGCAGCTTGCTCTCTGGGCCAGTCTCGGCAGGAGCGCTCTCACAGATGCCACAAAACACCTCTGATTTCAGTGATAGCACTTGCCTGTCGTCAAACAGGCAGACCATCAGACCTGACCCTCACCTTGGATGCTCGCCTCCCACATACAGAGTAGCTGATTAGCAGCAAAGCTTCGCTTGACTCCATGGTGACATGAAGTCTTAATGACAAAGGCTGTGACTGCAGGCGGGGATTCAAAGCTGGCATCTGCGTCTTGACCTGTGAGCTGGGAGCTTCTCGCCGCTGTCTAGGATCAAGATAGCGTCAGCAATTTCTCTGAAAGCCGCAGGAGTGCTCTCGAGATACTTCAAGGGCTCATCCTTCTTCTTTCCTTCCGTCTTTTCTGATTCCGTGATACTGCTCATGGCACAAGATAGTAACCAATCGCTCCAAGAGTTTAGTGCACTAGCCTTGAGCCCCCTGGTAAACTGGCGCAGCTTCGGCAGCAGGATGTCCACGAATAAGTACTTCAATGAAGCCAACAACTAGCCTGCAGTCAGGTTTTTTAACGATCAGAAATTCATGCACAAGGGAATTTTCTGTAGCATGGCTGTTGATTCTTGTCAACCTGAGGAGTACAGGACAAAATGGAAATTAGTACCTACGCGTCTCTCCTTACATAAATTTGCAGACTGTGAAGAGGATTGGTCCATTTATTTTGGCAAGGAATTTGCACAAGTACCCACAAGCAACGAGCGAGGTCCGCCTGATGCAAAAAGGTGCCAGGAAGATTTAGCATAGGTAAGCGAAGGTTCAAAAGCTATAAATCTCCGGATGTGCAGGTCTCTCTGTGAAGCAATGGAGATGCACAATGTGCAGGGCTTGCAGGGCCAAGGTCAAGGCTTCGGGCAGGCCAAAAACAGCACATGCTGACCAGTCAAGCTTGCATGTCCTTCCAAATTTCCAACGTGTTTACTAGATTTGTCCTCTTTCAGATTAAATTTCGTGTATCAATATTTGTGACGTTGCTAAGTAATCAACATCGCAACTCTGGAAGCCCGTACACGTCCCTGCATAGGATGTCAACATCTGCTCATCGAGAACACTGAGTATGAGCTAACGGCAAATTCAGCGACTGGGTTATAGCCTGCATCTCATAACAGAACATGTAGTGTGCAAAACTGGGCTGATCGCGCAAACTAGCTCTTCACCACGTATGCCATCCTTTGGAACACGACAGGTGAGCGACACACCAGAAAAACAGTAAAAGACTTTTGAATTCATCCATGCTTTGAAGAGAATTTTTCCGGTTGTTCTTGGGCACAATGTTCCCACAAGAGACATGTAACGTATTGTTACTATCCAGATCACTTTTGGACTTCTTGGTAGATCACGCGAGCGTCCTACTATCTCCTGAGATCTGTGACCGCAGGATGTCTTCGTCATAGCATCAGCTTTACTGGCCTGCAATTTTCTCAAATGCTTTTATAAAGCGTGAGGCATCCTCTCTCACAAGTTCGGACTCAGCACACTACACTCAGTGCCTTTCTGCGTCATCCTGCTTTGAAGGTAATTGTGCTCAGGGCACGACTTTGAGTACAGGCGGAATGCGCGTCAGCGAGGGCTTGTCATTAAACCACAGGCCTACTTCACCAAGGCAAGTGTGCAGCTCTCACCCGAATTCTGCAAAAAGTATGCTAGGGATTAAGCAGTGCTCCAGTGTCTCCGACTGTCTCACCTGTACCTTCACAGGTGCTAGCAGATAACTCAGATTCTCCTTTTGAACATCGGAGTCGAAGGGAGCAGGTCCAGAATGGCCCACAAATCTCAGTGTCTGTACCGAATGAAGAGAAAGCTCATGTAGGGTACCATCCATTTGGCAAGGAAATCTTGGAGCTTGCAAATGATGACATTCCTGATGTAATCAGGTAGGCCTGATCTGCCATATTCGCTGTCTTGAGAGAATTCCTGGAATGCTGTTGTGGTTGGTGACTATAATCATCGTTAGATTTAACAGATTCACATGCAGTGGCTTCAAGGCGCCACCATCAGTGCCCGAGGCGATCACATGCACGCCATGGGAGTGGGTCAGCACAGTAGAGCAGCTGGAAAGTGTCAGGAAAGAACTCAGGGGAGCACAGCAAATTGCCCTTGACCTGGAACACCATGCACTGAGATCGTATCTGGGCATTGCTTGCCTTCTGCAGCTGTCCACAGGCACGAAAGTTTCCAAAACACAAACCCACCAAACTGCCATATTTGGAAATGTTGCCCCCTGTTTATTAAATTGCATGCTGTTTGAGAGCAGCACCAGAGCTTCTGTGTGTCTGGTGGCAGGGGAAAAGGAGTACCTGATCGACACCCTCACCCTCCATGACCATATGCACCTCCTACAGGATGTTTTGGAGGACAAAGCCATTCCTAAGGTGCTCACGCTTGACTGGCTGCTGTCCTGCTCTTGTTACTGGTTAAGATGATCGGCACAACTTCTGCTCTGCACAGCATCTCCTCCGGGACTTGGAGGTAAACCTGAATATTATGCGTCTGCGTCGCCAACAGGTGCTGCATGGGGGTGAAAATGACATTCTTTGGCTTCAGCGAGACTTCCACATCTACCTTGTCAATGTTTTTGACACTGAGAAGGCATGCCAGGTGACATGGACGCTTCTGCACAGCTTCACAGAACTGGTAATGTGCAGCTTCTTTCCATGATTGTACATGTGTCATGAACAGATGCACATACCAATGACTGTCTCTTGCAGGTTCTAGGGTATGAGGAGCGGTCCCTGGCGCACCTGTTGCATAAATTCTGTGGCGTGACAGCAAACAAGCAGCATCAACTCGCTGACTGGCGAGCGAGGTGTGTCCAAAGAATATTTGTCAAGTGCTGTCAGAAGCAGCCGGGCCCTGCATGCTGCTCCTCTTCATCTTCTGCAGGAATCTTGAAAAGGTGTACTACAGCGCACATCGGTGCTGTGTCAAGTCAATGCTATTAGAGATGTGTGCATGTGCAGGCCTCTTGCAGAGGAGCTTGTGGAGTATGCCAGGACGGACGTGCACTTCCTGCTCTACATAGCCAATGTGCTGCGGGCTGAGCTGGCTGCTAGAGGGCAGTCAGTGCTGCAGGATTCATGCCGGCGTTCTCATGCCATGGCCCTCACCCTGTATACCAAACCCACTTCTCAGGTGAACACAAAAGCCAGGTTGTCTCAAAGGACGCAACGTTGGTAAGATCATTCGACGCAGACAGGTCAGGGACGCGACATGTGGAAGAACTCTTTCGTTTTAATAGCCATCGAAGGGCCTTATGGTGGCCTTACTGAGTACATGTGTATAGTTTGCATCTGCCAACTCAGACTCTGCTGTTTTATAGGGGGTGCATGCCTGTGCAGGCGGCTGTGGCTGGAGCTGTGAATGCTGTGCTGAGGAAGCAGGCGGCAGCGGGCGACTCCTCTGCTGCAGGACCCAGGCTGGTCGATTGCGTGTTTGTGCTCTGCCGCTGGCGCGATGACATGGCGCGAAGACAGGATGAGAGTGAGTGCTCCCTTTGCTGACTTTGCAAGCAAATCAAGATGGCATGGTTCAGCTGTACTGCAAATGTCATCATGTCACTTTTTTCCACAGGGTCCTTGGCCTGTGATCAGCATGGCACAGGCCGTGATTAGATACCATGGCTGTGCTGCATTCTCTTCAACATTTTCTGCACCGCAGGCCCTCAATACATCATGCCAGATGCACTGCTGTTGGGTCTTGCCAAGAGGCCCCCCAGCAACCCAGAGGATCTTGCCAAGCAATTTTCTGGGGCAGCCGCTTTATGGAGCACACCTGCTGAGCCAATAAGGCTGCTCAAAAGTCATGCCGATGAGGTGCATTGCCTGCCATAGATTGCCTAGAGCTCTCCCTGCATCCCAATGTCCAATTCTGTTTAGATCATTGACAATTCCTGTCAGTGCTTGACCTTGTCCTTGCCAGGCGTGACACAGGCCACCATGACAGCTGGATTTCATATCCGACACACCTTAAAATGACATGACTCTGCTTAGTCTGCAGCTGTGCAGCCTGTTGGAGGAGGCACAGCTTGGGATGCATCCTTGGCAACCGGGGGCGGCGGCGGCTTGCGCAGCAGCTGCCGGGAAGCAGCGGCGCACGGCGGAGGAAGCTGCGGAGAGGCGGAAGAAGCTGGTGGCCAGCTTCTGCGCCAAGGGGCCCGTCTACGAGAACTGCCGCATGCTGTCCATGGATGGCGCGCCGCTGTCTTTCATCGACCTGCGCAAGCTGCAGTGGTATGAGGTGCGCTTCAGGCATTGCTTCAGGGGTGATGAAAATGCGTGGAGCATGCTCTGTGCAGGCAGACCTGACAGAATCTTGTGACTCACCTTTCATATAGAAACATGTGTAGGTTCAAACACTGAGGGACCTGTTGCTTAAGAGAAGTGCGGGAAGAATATCTGAGGGATGCGCCAAGTGATCCATTTCCTGTCTTCATGTGCTGCTCATGTTCTTCATCTATATCATATTTTTTAGGGTTTAGGGTTTGAAATATAGACCCTAAAACCCTAAACCCTGAAAGTCCCATGCGCGCTCATCTGTTCTTTGTCGTTCACTCTGCTCTGACACTGACCTTTGCTCATCAAGGACCTTTCTCACTGAGCATCATGACACAAATGTTGCGATACCTAAACTCACAAGACAAGCATCTGCCCATTCACAGGCGCGGGGGTTGGCAGAAAGGGTGAGCGACAACCCGCCGACGATCCGGCTGCTGTTCCGGCACAAGGCGGCGGACCAGGTTACGGGCGCAGACGCGTTCTACGGCGAGCGCAAGCTCAACTGCTGTGTGGCCTGCGGCAACTCCGACAACTATCTCCGCTACCGGGTGCGCCTGCTTTGTGCAAGCTTTGATGCTCTTTCTTTGCTGCTCCTGTCTTTGGTGTCTGCCACTGCTGGACATGGCTGATGCGCGCGATTCATCACGGCTGCAATGTATTGTGCTGCTGTGTTGTTGTTGGTGCTTCAAATGCTGGAGTCCGCACATGCCATGCTGGTGAGAGAGTTGCCGCAGCAGTAAGGCGCACTGCCTGTTGGGATTTTGAGAGCAACATGCGTTGGTGGACAGGGTTGCTGCTATGAGGCCACTAATTTTGTCACTCTTCTCTGTAATAAATTTAAGGGTACAGAGTTGGCTGAGGTGGGAAATGACCATGCAGGTGGTTCCAGCCTGCTACAGGCGCTACTTCCCTGTGCACCTCAAGAGCCACCGCAGGTGCGTCACTCTGCTCACCCATGCCTATGTTGGCGAGACCCTTAGCTCCATGGCATGGCACATAAGCAGACAGAATACTCATGAAGGGCTCCTAGAGCTGTTGTGATAGTTGTTGTGGTCCCTGCAGTCATGACGTGGTGCTGCTCTGCTTCGACTGCCATCAGACAGCGCATCAGGCCGCTGAGCGCATGAAGCAAACCATCTCCAGGTATGCAGGCCAGTGCTGTTGCTGCATATAAGCTTGGTACTGGCCCACTCAAAGTGCACATTGTATCAGATCGCTTGGGTCGCAACAGTATGGGCCCATCATTCACCATTTTGATGGCATTGAGGACAGCGTGGTGGCAGCATCAATAGAACTTGTCGAATGAGCCGTGCCTGCCAGGCATGGCAGCTTTGCTTTTTTTTCGAAGATCTGCTGCATTTATTTGGGTGACAGCTCTGCATGAAGCTGCTGTGCCCGGGACAAGTCTTCGAGGCGCAATTGCACCTTTCTTTTCACATTTGATGCGGCTTCGGTGGACATGCAGGGAGTATGGCATCCCTCTGATGCCCCCCGTGCCGCCGCCCCCAAGAAGTGCGGTCATAGCGGGCATGCCGGAGAAAGCTCTTCACCCCACCAACATCCGCCGCACTGCACTCGCACTGCAGTACCATGCCGCGACCATGCCTCCCGAGCGCAGACAGAAACTCACGGTGGGCATCGTCGCAGCTGTGCGTTTGAATGTAAAATTTTCTGCACTCGTCGGTTGTGTTCTTGTTTTCCAGAATGTTCGCAGAAGGTTGCATTCTAGCTCCAAACTTCATTTGGAGGAAGCGCACAAAGATCATGACTGTTTCTTGTTTCACACCTACATTTGTGTGCGTTGCTGGGGGATGTATCAGGGACAGCACGACCCTTTATATGCTTTGACTGCAGCATGTTGTTGCTGTAAAGCTTGGGCTAAGGTGCGTGCATGCTTTGTTCAGGCTCTTGTGCGGGCGTATGTGAGGGGCAGCACAGCTGATGCAGCAGGGCATGAAGCGCTGACGGATGAGGAGCTGCAGGAGGGCCTCATGGCCGGCTTTGGGGCGCGCGCACGCCGGAAGCTCATGCAGCGACACGCAGCCAGCTTGGCAGCCAATAAGGTGGAAGCTGATGTCAGCGCTGACTTGGCAGAGGGACGCAGCAGCGCAGCAGATGCAACAGCTGCTTTTTCGCCAGATGGGAGCAGCGGTGCTCCCACCAGTGTTAACACAGATAGCGTTGACAGGGGGGTCAGTGAGAATGGTGCACTGCCAGCTGCAGAAAGAGGAGTCGAACCAGGGATGTGCGAGGAAGCAGTGTCTAGCAGCACTTTATCAGCTGGCGACCGAGATGAGGGCCAGAAACTTGCTGACAAGTTCGTGGGTTCCGAGGGTGTGCAAGAGTCTGCAACAGAAGAAGTCTCGGTGAGGGAGACTGCAGCCGCTCGTCGTGACTTGCACCTTTCTGGGCTCACCCCCAATCAAGCAACTGTGGCTCCCTCATGCAGTGTTGACAGTGTTGACAGGGCCTGTGTTGATACTGGGACAGGAAACACCTGCAGCGGCAGCAGCGAGGGATCTGAACAAGGGCGGGCACCAATGGCACGGCAGGAAAGTGGTGGAAGCTGTGCTGGAGAGGGGCGGGGAAGAGGAGCTGTGCACTCTGATGGCGCGCTTCCGGCAGTGCTTTGTGGATGCTCTGCACCCGCAGCACCTATCACCCTCTTGGCAAATTGACCACAGGTGCGAATGCCGGACTGCAGTTTGCTCTGGCAGCTTAATGGTTGTAAGGCACCTGGGGTTGCACAAAATACATAGGGTGTCTCTGGTCCTTGTGAGGAAGTCTGCATTAGCTGAGAGTCCATTGCAGCTTGTATGTTGTGCCTCCAAACCGGTGTAGATTATCAGAGTGGCGTCGATAGACAGGCACATGCAGGCATGCCTTTCTTTGATGGCGTGATGTCCTGTGGCGTGCATGGAGCGATGACTTCTAAAGGAATTGTCGGTATGGAATGGCCCACAACTCGTGAGTTGTCATCTGTTGTCATAGATTGATCTGTGTACGCAGTGCGAAGCGAGCATTTGGAGACTACTCAGTGTACAGCACCAGCTAGTCTGCGCATCAATCAGCAGCATATGGACTACAATAACGCAGAACGTGCAAAGATTTTTGCAGAGCAGAGTGACACACTCTGGGAGTTGGACTCTTGTCACTCTGGAAGCAGGATTGCCACAGTGTGTCAACATCTGTGGCTCTTTGCCATGGCAAATGCATGCCGTGCACGTGTAGTGATGCAAAATGCTTTCTCGGCAATTCTATTGGCTGCAATGGACATGTGTGTGGTTCATTGATTGCTGATTACCGTATATTTCTCAATAGCCAGAGACACTTCCTGCTTCTCCAACGTGTTCCTCCAAATAGAGGCAGAAGCCGTTCACACTGGATCGCCAAGGCTGACGCGCGTGCCAGCCGAACCCAGGTTCCTTGATGTGCACTGTGGGTACTGTAAGTCGATCAGACCGCCCTCCTCGGAATGCTTCCCACAAGGTGCCTCGCACTTGATGGCAAAAGACGCCTCAGTGCCGCCAGAAGGTGGCTTTCTTGAGACTGAAAACCTTCTACTCGACTTTCCATGGTCGACAACATGTCAATCTTCTGGGAAGTCGCAGCTTGATCCCATGTCCACTATAGATGGCACGAACTTTGCGGCTCTCAGAGCACCATCTAAGGCGCGATCCTGGTGCGCGGCGCGATGCCGGTGGCTCCCAGCGCTCGGGGGTGCCCGGCCCTGGCCCCGGCCCCGGCCCCGGCGGCGCTGGCGGCCGCGGTGGCGGTGGCGGCAGCGGCGGTGCTGGCGGCCGCAGCGGCCCTGGCGGCCCCAGCGGCGAGCTTGGCGCTGCTGAGCCCGGTGCATCCACCTCACAGGTGTTCAGATGTCTCAGACACTTTCAGACAGACTCGTCTTTGTTCAGGAAACCCAATAGACATTGGAAGCAGTGTAATGTGTGAGTTCTCAGCTGCCTGAGCAAGGGTGGCTGTTGGTGAAACTTTGCATGAAACGAGCTGGGTCAATTGTAGCATGTGTGCCTTCAGCGCTCCTCCAATGACACAATTGCCTGGAGAATGTAGCACTTGCAACGCGCTTCTGGGGCATCTCATGGTCTTGGCTGAGATGACACAAGGCCTGGTACGGAAAATGCTGTTCGTAATGTTCTGCTGATCCTCTGTCTTGTGTGCTGCAGACTTCCATGGATCGGCTGGATTTGAATGACCCTGCAAAGCTGGGAGACACCGCTCACGTCAAGCGAAAGATGTTCTTTTGTGCCGAGGTGTGCTGCACACATACATTCCCCCAGGTGCACTTGAAGGCAGGTCCATGTGTGACAGTTGTCGACCAATCCAGGATGACTGTTCCTAACCCGCTTGAAATGCTGCATGGCACGCGTGGTGTGTCCTGAGTGCCAAAAAGCCAGGCAGCGATTCCTTCTGGCCGGGTGTGGGCCTGTTATCCAGATATGCTGCCGTATTTTTCCTGTCATTCTGCTTGTTGTTGTTTTTGCACTCGGCAGTCTGTGCCCCTTGGAGCTGTTCATGGCTACTGCTCCTGAGTGCAACTGTCACTTTCAGTAGACAACCAACTGGTCCTGCCTTTTTATAGGAGATTCTGGCCCATCAATGCCACTCTTGCTCCAGAAGTGGTAAATTGTAGCACAGCTGCAGTTCACTTTTGGGAGCACGGAATTCAGCAAATGCCACCATCATGCACATGTACTGATCCTTTATAAGGAAGGCACCCAATGTGTCCCCTGTCTATCCTGAGTGTACTGTGCTGTTCTGCAGGAGGGCGATCCCGATACAGTTCTCGAAGGGGATCCTTCAGGCGCGCTGACTACCCACTCGGCTGTGGAGGGCGCGGCTGCATCTGCGGCTCAGCAGACGCCGCGATCCACTGAGGAGCTGCCTGCAGCAAAAATGGACGAGGAGGATGCGCTGCCAGAGGTCGTTCCAGCCACCTTTTGTGCAGCCTCTCAGTGCTCCTGCACAATTGCAAGGAGGGCCCATTATACCCAGATAAACGGTGTGTGCTCTGTCATTTGTCTTAGCTCATGCCTCCTCAGTAGATTGTGTCCACATGCAGGACTACATTGAAACAGTGCATACACCCCGCGCCGGATCAGCAGGCCACGAAGACAACCTGCCATTCGCAGCTCTGCTCGAAAGCAGAAGCGCTGCATGGGCAGCGAGTGGCCCTCGTGGAGGCTTGCGCGAGACCTTTGGCGAGGACTGGGACTGGATGGTGCAGGTGTGTGCTTTTGCAAGGAGCCTAGTGATCCAGCATTTCTTGTCCAGCGCCGTCTGAAGTTTCTCGTGTTAATTGTTCTGACACTTTGTTGACATACTTTTGTGCAGGAGCCTACGCTCCAGGTCCGCAGTTGGAGGTTGGTAGAGCTGCAAGGTGAAACTTCTGATCTGTCCTGACTTTTCTGCTTGGCTTAAATTTGCGATCCGTTTATGATTTGCACGCCTTCACCTGTGCTAAGTGATACATCCTGACCACAGAATCTGCCAACATGCAGCGCGCCTGGGCAAGGGTAAGGCAGAATTGGAACGTGTCGATGCGGAGCTGGCCGAGGCAACGACAAATCGTGATTACATGACTCACGGCGCGCTCAATGCGGGGAAAGCCGTGACCAGAGCATGGGTTGCTGCTATTCAAGACGAGCTGGCCGAGCGAGCGCTGAAGACTGGTGGGCAGGTGTGGAACAGCACTTTTGTTTCAAGTGAATTTTTTGATTTCAATAAGAGATGTTGCTGCGAGGTTGCAGCACCCGTGTGATTCCTCTTGCACCCAAGTACCGACCACAAAATTATTGTTGCCGCAAGCAATCACCAGGGGAAGATGCCAGTGCTTTGCTGTGAAGCACCATTCTCAAAGCTCTCGCCATTGTACACTGCGTGCAGGACCGCCCAACCAGCTCGACGCCCTTTCAAGTGGGTCCGCTGCCCCGGCGCCCGGGCGATATCGCACCTATGGACTTTGGGTACCCTTCTGAGGTGCACGCCAGCGCACCTGCGCCCCATGCGCCCTCTTCTGCCCACGCATCAACAAGCGAGTTGGGACAGGTGGGCAGCCTCCTTCTTCCAATCTGTGCATCGTTGAAACAAACAAACTCCAAGGAGAACTCTACTCATTTCGCTACAGCCCCTTCATATGCCATCCTGAAGAGCGTCTGGCAATATGTGGCTCTGATCGCATGGAGGGAATGTGCAAAATGTGGGGGTGTTATTATTACAGTTGTGTTGCAACAGTATCGAAGTCTATGCAATGACAAAGTCGGTAGAGGGTCATGCCCTTTGATGTCACTGCTTGTGATGTGAACTTCCCAGTCTATCACCATCTTTGCAGTATACTTCGGCTCGGCTAGCTGTTTTCCCTTCTTATCAAGATCCTTGGCAGCAAACGTGCCGTTTGCCGCACTCATGGCAGCATGGTCAGGCAGCTGCTGTGATTCAGATGAGGTGCTTCACTCTGTAAGTTTCGGGCGGTATTCATTTGTGGAGGATGGCACATTTGCCAGTGTTGCTGAATCCGCGCCAACCTTGGGAGCACTGATGTGCAGGAGGCTCCAGCCACAGGCGCCACTGAAGGGCAGGCGGGACCCTCCAGTCTGCCAACACAGAGCACAAGCGGGCAAGCCCAGGCCACTGGGAGTACGGGGGTTGCTGACTCTGAGTCCGAACAGCAGGTCCGCAAATGCAAGCCTGTCCCATGCTTAGAGTGCAACATTCGTTGGAATGGTTTGGCTGCAGCGCTCAGCTTATGCCCTGCTGGTATGAGGATGTTCTGAAGAAATTTTCATGCTTGTTCCAGTTGCAGGTCGCGGCCGTGTCATCAACGCCACCTGCACCGGCTGCCGCGGCCGTTCCTGGAAGCGTGCTCAGTGCACCGGCTGCTCTGGGGCTTCTGCCCAGCGCCACTGCCGCTGCAGATCCTCCTGGGCCTGTGCCCGACCCGGCGGCCGCTCCGGGGTCTGCGCCCAACCCGGCGGCTGCCGTGGCCGATGCCGCTGCAGCTCCAGGGCCCTCCCAGCAGCTGACAGCTGAGCAGATTCAGCAGCGGCTTGCAGAGATACTAGCCGGCGGACCTGGTCTTGCTGGTGGGTGCTTGCTCAAATAGCGCCTGCGCCCCGGTTACTAAGAGAAGCACTGTATCAAAAGTCTGTTGCAAGTAATTTATCCATTGGCCACGACTGCCCATACATAGACTCTCATTCCCTGGTCTTTCTCTTTGCCTTGACCCCCAACATGTTGGCAGGCGGCCTTCTGCTTTGGATCAGAACGCGGTAGATTTACGCACCTTTGAGAAAAGCGTGTCCAATATTACTGTCATCTGGCGGCACAAAGAACATTCCGTGCTGCATGGTGCAGGCCTGGAAGGGCTTCTGGACACAGCTGCAGCTTCCCTGACTCAGCTGGAAGAGGACGTCAAGTTTATCAGGGCGAAAGGCAAGAATAAGAGCAAAGCCCAGAAGAGTCGGCTGAAAATGCTGGAGGGCATCGGTCTGTCACAGCTGAAGCTGAACTTGAGAGCGATGTCCCTAAACATCAAGCAGCTCCGGGAGTCGTCGTGAGCTTCCATGCATAGCTTGGTTATCAAGCCGGCTTCTTGGAGCTCTTTTGGAATCGATAAAGTACAGTGAGGCATTCACATCAGAGAATGCGAGTGCTTTTAGGGAAGGGTGCTTGAATCACCCAACCCCGGCTTCTTCCATGATGGTCAGGCTTTTTGTATCTTATGCCTGTCCATTAGTCAGACTCAGCAGTGCATGTTATCGTGGTGGATATCGCATTCTTTGGGATGCAAGGTCCTCAATCTTCCTTGCATTGGCACAGCAGCTGTGCAAGTTGCCTTCAATTTTGAGTCATAGAGATGGGAATTCCAAGTAGA
Organism: Coccomyxa sp. Obi; assembly: GCA_020887355.1. Lineage (NCBI taxonomy): Eukaryota > Viridiplantae > Chlorophyta > Trebouxiophyceae > Coccomyxaceae > Coccomyxa > Coccomyxa sp. Obi. The sequence goes on along the minus strand of AP024993.1, from coordinate 2,164,057 downwards.
TGTCTGGTGGGCGTTCTGCTCGCACATGTTTGACCCAATTGAGAGGCCATATTCATATGTGATGTGGGGGTCCCTGCATGCTGGGAGGATAGTGACTGTGAGGGCTAGAGAGGCGTCTCTTGATTATTGTCAAAGGACCCATTAATGCAGGCAAGCCTCGCTTGCGTTTGTTTGCCCTGACTGCTGGAAGGCGCTCAGGGTATAGGATATGCACATAGATCTATTGTGGGTGCATCTGTCTTTGGCCAGTGCCGGCAAGCAACCTGCCATTTTGGTAGCTCTTGGTACTTTTTGGCAGTATCTGTCCGTTTTTCTGTCAGTGGAAGTATGTACTGTATGATGACGTTGCTATGCACGTCAGATCATCTTTTTTCTCTGTGGCATATGTTGTGTGCACACCTTCGTGCTAAACAGCTCTGTGATCAGAGCTCAAGTTTTTTTAATGATCTGTGAGTCCTTCACCTCCGCATGTGTCCCCAAAGTCCTGCGTCTGCAACTGTAGGGTGGAACAGTACTCTGGGAGCTCGGCTTTGTGGGCCTGGGGCAAGTCCTGCCAAGCAGTGCTGTTGGGTCTTGTGCGAGTCAGTTCCATAATGCAACAGGGGTTGTTTTGGTGGCATGCATTTGGGGATGGGTGTTCATGGAATTTTTGCCAGCGTCATGTACTTGTATGTGTCTACAATGATGACTCATTCCCTTGTACTTCCTGTGCTGCGGCTTTTCTTCTGCCGAGTACTTCAGTGGCACAGCTTGTCTGAGTGAAAGGTGGACTGGCCTGAAGCGGTTGCTGTCAGGCCATATGACAGTGTTGGCAGCATTCTCCAGGGCACAGTGCGTACTTTGCAACTGGATTGCTTCGTGCCAGGACAAAATGCTACGGGGTAGGAGAGGCACTGGAACAAGCACCACTCATGTGGTGCAGGCTTGCTGGTGCATGTACGCTTGGGCTGCTGTGATCATAATTGCTGTGTAGCTCAGCTCTAGGGGTATAATAGGGCATGTAGAAGACTTTATTATGGGCCTGGCAAGGCAACCAACCAATTCTGGTTGGTGGCTCACAGTCAGGTTGATAGGGTGGTATGTTAGGATGATCATATCGCATTGACTTGCAGTATCTTGAATGAGTGCATGGCCCATGCAGCATGGGCATTCATGGAACCCAACGGCATCATGCTGCCTGATGCTAGACGTGCTGAAATTGCATTGTATATGCTTTGCGACATGTCTGTACAGTGTTTCTGTAGTTTGTTTACCATGCATGCACTGTCGCACTTTGTGCGGGCTAACTGCAGGTCTATGGTAGGGATGGAGTGCAGGCACTGGAAAGGTGCTGCGCAGCATGGGACGTCACATAGTGCATCACGGATAATCCTGACATTTCGTTTGACAAGAGAACATGGGGATTGGAGGATGTAGCTGTACAAATTTATCATGAGTGACATGAGAACTTCACACGCGACTTAATTGTTTAGCTGGAATCATTCCAGTGGAATGTATCCCATATATGTATCCCCTATATAGCTGCTTTGGCAAGACACTCCTTCATGCGTGTGCCCTCTCCGGCGGTGCCAGTGCCCTGCCTCAGCTGCTCTGCATATATATTGCGTCGATGTACGTTGTGCTGAGGCAGCCGTTCCTCCTTCTGGCACTCGGACACCCTTCTTGTCGTACTGTGTCTCTCCAAGTTGGTCTTATATGTGCATCGACATATATACAGCAAACCTTGTCTGTCCAGTTGGGTCTGTTGCATCCCATGGTGCCACTATAAGTTGGCAAACCAACGTTTGCTGAGCAAACTTTGCTCTGGCGCTTGTCCCGAATAAAAGACTGAGCTTCGGGAAGCTTCAGTGAAGCTACAGCTAAGTAACATCGTGGCTCCAGGGAAAAAAATAGTGGCGTTTTTACGTCAATGTGGCGTATTCTAGAAAATTACCCCGGAAAAGTGGCGTATTCCGGCGATGCGAAGCATCGCCAGCTGCCACGAAGTGGCGGCAAACAAATATTTGGCGATTGATGGGCTGCCACGAAGTGGCAGCCGATCAATTAATCAAATTCGCTGGGGCTGCCACAGTGGCAGCTAATTTATTATTACAAAGCACCCAAAACGCCACTTTGAGTCGCAAATTAATTAATGTGATGGCAGGGCGAAGGCCCAATGCGCATGCATGCACTGCAGGCTTGCCAAAGGAAATCCATTTCACCTCCAAGCCTTTGTTTTCATCACCAGACGTCGACACTACTCCTAAGCGGCTTGTTTTCACTAAGAGGAGAGCTGATGGTCTAGCAGAAGCAGTTGCAGTAAATGGCTGTCATGCTGATTCCAGCCATGTAACGGTTTATTCTCAATTCACAGCCATGAAGACGCCACTGTGGCGTTGCAAAAATAATTCAAGCTGAGCTGGCTGCCACGGAGTGGCAGCCAAAAAAATAATCCAGGTGGCAAAAAATGCCACAATGGCGTTGGCGGTCCGCCGCTATTTGTTACCCTGCGTGGCTCCGCCTCGTCAGGGATTGCCCCCGAGGAGCTCCTCCAAAATCTATCCACCAAAGCAGAGACAGAAACCCGGGTCGCCATGGCGGACGCATGTGATGCTGTTCCTGCCGATCCCCGATTCTTTGAAGTGCACTGTAGGGGTGTTCTCGTCGACCAGACTGAACTCCACTCGGAGTGCTTCCCACAGGTGCCTCGCACAAGTTTTCTTTACGGTGAAAGACGCTTCGATGCCAGAGAGGATGGCTTTCTCGAGACTCAGAATTTTTCTCGAGTCCCTGTGGTCAGCAATTCGTCAATCTCTTCAAGGAGGTGGAGGTCCAGCTGGACCCCACGTCCACCAAAGATGGCGCGAGTTTCTCTGCTCTCAGAGCAACATTTTGGTCACATACAAATGAGGCCAAGGTACCCTCCAAGGTAAAATTTTCGCAGTTGATAAGCGCTTTCTTTAGTGATAATGCAGATTTTTACGCTCAGACACGAAACGTGAGAGTACCACAGAGTCGATTCGTGCAAGTAAATGGCAGGAGAGCATTAAAAATCAGGGAAAAGAGATTCCTTAATCTCGGGAGTTCTGTAATGAATGCACTTTGAAGATCGTCGCAGATCCTTACAACTCTGGTCGCAGGAGGTTCTGGATGGTTCAGGGGAGTTTCATGCCACTTACGGGGACGAAGATGTTGTCATCCAGAACACCCACGTCGCTCCACAGGTGTTCTGCTGACTTGTTGCACAAGTATTAAGCTTCAACCGCCTGACACAGAGACTAATGGAACGTATGTTGCACGGGAAGGCTCAGCTGATGAAGCCTTAACCACTCATCTCAGGATTATTTTGGTCACCCATCTCATGAAGCAACAGGCAGTTGTCTACGAAATCTGCAAGAAGCAACCCAGGATGTGCTGACAGCTGCTAGCTGTCCTGATGACAGGTGTCCTCATATCTCCCCATGCGAGATTTTATTATGGAGGGATGTGATCGGCGATTTGGCTATGTGATTGGGTTTGTCACGTTAAACAATGATTGGGTTGCGTTGAAGCGAGTAATCCTTCATGTTGAGCAGTTGTTACGGTTTGCAATGTGCCGCATACAACGCAGAGGGCACCACCGTGCAGACATCATGCAGGTGATCTGTCCTGCTTCTATGTCCCCATTGTCAACATAGACTATAATAGTTTCCATTGTTGAAGTGGCGTGCCACAAGCTCAATCACCTCTGATTTGAATGTCAGAAGAACATGCTGAAGTAAATTGCTTTTTCAAACACTTCTGTCTTGAGCGCTTGCTCTTTTTGCAGGCTGTTGCGTATTGCTTCATTGGGTCGCCAGATTTCCCTAAGAAACGTGGCAAAGAGAGTCGCGAAGGCAATGCAAGGTGTGTTGGCAACTTTATCAAGAAGCACAAGGAAGCCCTGCCCTTGTGTTCCCGCATGTGGGAGCACGGTGCTTTCTTGTACATGCGCAATCCTGGTGAGCCCTTCGATTCTCTTTGCCATGCCTGTGGGTTGGAGCGTACCATCTATATGCAAGACAGTCAGTACTATTTGCAACCGTGATGCAATTTACAGGTGGCACAAAGAAGCCGACCCACATTAAACGACCGGTGTATTCTGAGCGCGAAGAAGCAACCTGTGGCGAGTCGTGTGCCCAGACAGAACAGCAGCTTCAGGGTAAGGCTTCACCTGTCACCTGATCACCGGGGATGCCCATCAACCCGCTATTTAGAACACTGCATGCACTTGTGCACGTCATAGCGCGTTGCGGCTGTGACCCTGAGAAACCTGTGTGCAGATGCCAGCAACACTAGTGAGGCACAGTGCCAGTCCCGCCTTCCGGAAGAGGATCCTAGCATTGACACCGGGGACAGACACCCTGACGAAATTGTCTTGGAAGGTGACGATCAGCACACATGTTTCCCACCACACAGCCATGCCATGATTAGTGTGTATAGCATGCAGATTGCAGTATGGCTTGCCTACTGCTCTCAATGCAGTAGGCAAGCCTATTTATCCTCGCAGAAGTGTAGTGTGTCAGCCATTGGACACAATGGGAAGCATGTGTCATTGCAGAAAAACTCAAACGGACTCAAGCTAAGACGAAAGCCATCTATGACAAGATAGAGGATGCTATCTACCAGTGCGACATAGATGCCTATTTATCCTTCAAGCTGGAGCTGCAGTCAGTCTGGAATTTGCAAGACAATTTGGAACTTGAGTTCTTGAAGTACTGGTAGTTGCAAAATTTATATGAAAAGGTGCGCCTTATCTCAGCTGGCACCAGAACAGCAACACTGGATGTTGCTTATGACTATGGTTGGTGGCGTGTGTACTGCTAACACACAAGAGGTTTGCAATACTCGTGTTGGCGTTTACACTGTCAGCCACTCTGCAATTTGTTATCATGTACCTTCATGATCTTTGACTCACAATCCAGAAGGTAGTGCTGCTATCCATACAGCTGCTTCTATTCCTCTTCATACCAGTCCTGAGCTTCTGCACTCAGCCTCTTGCAACTGCTGCAGACTATGAAGGTGGGCGCTTGGCGTTGGCACTTCAACGTGGACTTCAGACCTAGGCTGCTCCTAGGCCTGGTCCATCCGCCACTGGGCAGCTCAAGTCAGCTGAGCAGCACAAAATGAATGGAAGTCTATTTATGATTAATTAGCTGTTGATTTGTTGGCGAGTTGGGATAAGGCGTTGCATCCTATTGCAAGAACACACCACCAACGTTGATGCCTTCCTGTGAGTTTAGCAGCTATGCAGCGCCCTGTGTACCTAAGTCAGTTTTATTGTGGATTGCAGCTAGCTATTCCTGCTATTGTTGTTACAGGTTGTCAGTTTATCTGAAATAGATGAGTATACTAATTGTGGCATTCCTGTATTTTTAGATTGCAATTGCTACTGTTGTCCATTGTATCGGTATCTGTGCAATGTAAAGGCATGCAGCCACTTTCCAGCAGGCTCCAAGCATTGCACTGCCGCCAAGGATAGCAGCAGAACGCAATGAAGAGCCCGCCGTGACTTCAGAGGCAGAACTATTAGTGAGCTCCTTGCTCTGACCTTTATTATGCCTCACTTGGCCATCAGCCCAGCGCTCATAATCGCGGCTCAGCAACTCTAGCAGCGTCGGCATGAGCGCTTGCAAAAGCGCTGTGGCCACCAGGCCGCCTGTGTAGCTTAGCAGGAACCCGGGGACCACATTCAGCGGAGGACCCAGCCTCACATTTGCCACTATCCTGGCGCTCGCCTGCAAATGGCCTGTCCGCTCTTGATCTCTCATGTCTCCAACAGCACTAGTGGATGCATTGGTGATGGCTTCATATGCCCCTCCTGCTGCAGAACTGCTGTCTGCCTGACTCTGTCCTCCATTTTCAATACTTATTGCTAAATTTGAGAGGCTGTCTGTCCTCCTGGGAATCTCTGCAATCTCCTGCTCACTCACATTGCTGCTGCTGCTGCTGCTGCTGCTGCTGCTGCTGCTGCTGCTGCTGCTGCTGCTGCTGCTCATAAAATTGCCTATGTTCAGGTCATCAATAACTTCTTCTTTGTCATGCAGCAATTTCTCCACAGCTGAGCTGTCTTCAATGGCACTGGCGCTCTGATGGGACCTCTCATCGCCAACATAAGTGAGTGTGCTTTCAAAAGAAAGACTGAATCTCTCGTCCAAGCTGGAATCACCGAGGGACGCTCGATCACTGCTGAATGTGACAGACCTGCACTCTGGATCAGGCATTACAGACACCCAGATCCTAGGCTCCAAATCCACCCCTGCACTTGACAGCAGAAGCAACTGAGAAGCTACTCAGGAGGAGCCAGTTTCAAGATTTCTGTCACTGTGCCACAGACATATTGAGAAATGTATCGAAAGGAGATCAGGTTCTGCGGACCTGTGATCCCACGCAGTGGTGCGCTCAAACAGAAGGTATCGCTGCCTGGCTCTCTTTCTATCCAGCTTGGATCCAGCAATGAGTACTCATCAACAGGTAGAGCCAGATAATTGGCTACAGACCTTCCGGCTGTACACCTCTCGCTAACAGCCGCTTTTCCTTTTCCTTTCACTGTGAACTTCACCCACTTGCCCTGCTGGAAGCGTCTGGACTAGTGGAAAAGGGATAAAGCAAGAGCAGGCAACAAGAAATAGATCTTATTCTGATAAGCAGCACGGCTGAAGAATCACGATCTCACCTGCTTCTTACTATGAGCTGGGATATCATTTGCGCTGCCGCTCTGTGTCCTGCTCAAAATCTTGTTTATCACCGAGACAGCCCTCTCCAGGGCAGCCATTGACACTCCTGTGTGTGCCATACCTACGTTCACCTTGTGCGGTCAGTACTTGCTACGACAAAGTCATCTCCACGAACTCCTCAGGTCACAGATCGCTATATTATTTGGTGGTTGGCCTTGGTGATGGGTCTGCAACTCTTTTTGATCTCTCGTTGATGCTGCTGAGATGTCTACCATGAAACTCTTTGTGGTCCCGCTTTGTATTGGGGCACAGCAGTCCTGTTTTCCGCACGTGCGTGCATGATGTCGAACTCACCAAAAAGAATGGACACAATCACAACTGCTGCTACACAACGAGGACGTCTCTTTGAGGTCATACTTGCAATATTAGAGTCACTATCCAAGTATAGTGGTCTTGGCACGTCTGCCAGCAGGGAAGCTAAGGAGGATATCTTGTCGCTGCAGCTTCTCACAGGACACCAAGGCAGCGATCTTGCGGTTTCCCTTGAAATCGGTTGGAACAAGGCAATAGCTGTGATTATTAGGCTTATCTTGTTCCACTGGCGATGTACTCCACCCAAGAGTATGTTTCTTGCAAGAACCTCTATTAGTAGTTGACCCATGGTTTTTTCTCATCCCCTAAAGTTACACAATCTTTACATCTGGCTGAGCGCGTTCTATTTTTGATGGACGAACTATTGCAGCTCTAACGACCGCAGCTCTCGAATGCAGGCGCCAGAAGCAAACCTCAGAATTGCTCACTGAAGTTCCTGGATGCAGGCCCCTCAACCGTGACCAGTGCGTCTCATAGTTTTCTCACGAATCCTTTCCACCTTGCTTGTGCTCCTCAAAAGCTTACTGATGCATAAATTTCATGATCCAATGAAGTTCTGGTGTTACAGGTCACTGTATGAGGTGCCAGTGCGTATGCGGGACGGCCGCATCACAAACCTTCGCATAACCCTGCCAGCTAACTTCCCCCAGGGCAGACCAGCTTTGTCCGTTACACACCCCATTCGGCACCCATGGGTGGATTCCGCGGGGCGTCTGTCCTTCCCTGCGCTTGACGGCTGGGCCCCCGGGCGCTCCAGACTTGCCGCTGTGGTGGCTGAAGCCAGCACCAACCTTTCTGGTCATCCTGCTCGCACTGACGCCTCTCCCAGCCCCCAACGACCCAGCAGTAAGACACGTATCCTGATTTGCAGGGATGTGTTCATTTATTCGTTTCCTTGCATTCCATGCCAGTGATCTGAAGCAGAGGGCCTGTGTGGATGCATGCATATCAGTCCTACCTGAAAGGCATTGCAGGATTAGTGTACTGCAGGCTCCTGGTCAGGAGAAGTTCGGATACTGTCTTGGCCCTCGGCAAAACATGTCAGCAAGGACATTTTGAAACTGGGACACCGACACTTCTATCCTGCAGCGGACACTCGAAGGAAATCGAAAGAAACTAATGCAGCACATGCATGCATAGGTATAAGAGTGAGAGCTGAAAGAACTATGCTGTGTGGCTGCAGACACGCTGTGCGTATGCCCTATGGCCATTTGGCTTTGCCGACCTGTCATAATAATAATAAAGAAATAAAAAAAAATGCTGTGTACTGCTGCAGCAGGCAGCCCGAGTGTGGTGGCGCGGCCACCAGTGTCGCCCAGCAGAGCGCCGACGGTGCCCAACGAGTTCCCGGAGCTGGCCACCATCAGCATGGATGAGCTGACAGAGCTGCTGTGCGACGAGGCCAAATACACCGCCTTTGTGCAGAAACAGGCGGCCAAAACCCACATTGCCCAGGTGGGCGCATGCTCTTCCCACTCCCAAATTCCACAGCAGAATGATTGCTGGCTGTTGTTGTGTCATTACCTGCCGCTTGTCTGAGAGCAGATGATCATTTGCGGATAACTATTGCTTTCCCTGATAGGAAGAGCTCATCACAAGTGTTCCCTAACCTATTTGCATGCATGGTTCTCAAAATCAGTGAATTTACTGCCCAATCCACGAGACCTTGTGATGCAAAGAAGAGGACGCATCTGACATGAAGGTCCATGTTCCTGCCGTCAACTCATTCGGCACTGTAAAGGCATGCATGTGAAATATTTTCAGGTGAAGGCGCAGCTGCGGAGTGGCAACTTGGAGCTTGCACGGCAGAATCTGGAGAAGGAGAGTACGCTGGCAGAACTCCGGAACCAAATCGCCATCATCAGGTATTTCTACCACCGATCACCCCGCTTCCTGGTTGTTTCTTTCCGCTGCTCTAGCCGATGGGACGCAGCTCTTTTATCTGAGATGAAGGAGTGAGTTGCATTTGCAGCGCAGCTACACTTGTGCAAGGTATTGAGAGGGTGGCATGTGGATGGGCAGGTCCTCGGAGTATGCGGCAGTGAAGGAGTCATTCGATGAGCAGTACAAGCGGCAGCAGGCGGTGATCCAGCCGCTGCAGCCAGCTGCGCTCATTGCTGCTCTTGAGCGAGCGGCCAGCAATGCCGATAAGGATAGTGACCAGGTGGGAACCCGTGTACCTCGTAGAAACTTGGCACATGAAGACGTGAAGGGCAGTGTGACTGTCAGACTGGGAAGGAAGGGCTGCATCGGTCCAGTAAGACAGTGATTGTGAATTGTCACAGTGTCCAGAGGCCCAGGATCACAAGGATGCATGAGCATATGCCTCAAAATTCTCTTGGAGCATTTTGTGGCAACCGTACACCTCTCCATGTTCCTGTATGGTTTGATAAGTTTGAGGGGTGTAGTGGTGAGCGTCTGACAGATGCAGGATGGCTTTCAACAAGTATTCCACAGAGTGTTTTCACAAAATTCTGCTGGTGCAGGTGTACGACGACTTCCTGAAGGGCCAGAAAAGCGTGGACGTGTTTGTGCAAGAATATGTGAAGGCCCGCAGCCTATTCCACCAGAGGGAGCTGAAAAAGCAGGCTGCTCAGCAGACTCTCTGAGGATAATAATTGCAAGGATAATTCTGGGAGCGCCCACTTTGTTGTACGTTTCCTAGTGTAAATGCGTCTGCAAGTTTTTCAATGGTGTTGAAAAGCCGGCTTAGGGCTTGTGGGAGTGAGAGCAAAATCGATAGTCTTTTGTTTGTGTAGAATAATTGCCACTGTACAAGTCTTTTGCATACAAGTGATTCTGCACGTTGAAGTTGTAATTTACATTGTAAGTACCCCTAGAACCACTGGTAGCTGGCAGCTGCAGAGACCTTTAAATGTATCAATGAAGGAATATGCACTAACCTTAATGTGACTCCTGTGACTGTCAGAAACTGTTGGTGATACAACTCGCACTCATGTCTTTGTCTTTTTTGGCTTCTCAAAGACTTGCTCGGTTCCTGTCAGTTTTTTCTCAAGCTTCTGTCTCAATGGGAGCGCCTCTGGCACCACCAGCTGCTCAAACTTGCTCGTATCAACATCCACCAGATGAGTGTGCTTTGTGCGCCCGCGCCGGCCAAAGTTCTTGACTTGCATGACCTGCGAAAGCACACGCCAGATCACACCACTTGGTACAAAAAAACACTGGCACGGTCCACAAGAGAATGTCCCAGGAGGAGCAGCCGCTCCGTGCGGTAGGAAGTCAACAGTGTTCTAATGCAATGCCCATACCAACCCCAATCTGCTTCAAAGACGCCCCAACAATGCAAGAATTGGAGCCACACACAGCAGTGCTACCATAAAACAAACCACTAGACACACTAAGACTGGCAATGATGCATTGTCTCATAGGCATCTACTTCAGAATTTTCCTCCATGACAGAGCAAGCAAACTGGGTGGGTGGATAAAGGGATAGAGGGGGTGCGCGCCTTGGGCAGCACGGATTTGTCCATCTTGTCGTCGCCGGTGGGCGCGGAGAAGTCGCGGCGGAAGATGTCGTCGCCGCCAACGGCGTCTTTCCCGGCGTCGCCCGCGTCCTGGAAGAAGGCCCCCTTGTGCCAGTACTTCTGCAGAAACTTCCAGCTCTTCTTCGGACCCTTGCCGTCCTCCTGCGCCACAGTGCACATGTCTGCCTCAATAGAACAACTCTAATTTAAAATTAGGGAGCAGGAGACTGCCTCTGAACCTCCAGACTCTGCCATGCGCTCAGGGAACAGATGGCGTCATTCATGCAATTCCAGCAAGTGGGAATCCAGCCAGTGTGGACGGCATGTGCGGCTAGGATGAGTCCACATAGAGCACTCTCCACCACCAGCAGTAGCTTCTGTTGAATGTACACAACATCATAGACGTTTGAAACAAGCGCATGGGCTGTGCGAGAGAAGGGTGCTGGCACATGTGTGACATGCAGAAAATGAACCTTGGGGTGGGCGGCCTCCCAGGCGCGGCGCTCGGCTTCGGTCATGTTTTTGAGCGCCTCCTTTTCCTCCATCTCGCGTGCCTCGCGCTCGCGCTCCTCCTTGTCCCGCCTGCACATGTCACATGCCCCCGGTATATCATCTGCGCGACTTGAACAAGCTGTTCTGAAAGGTCAATTCAGTATGACTTGCTGCAGGGATTCTCATTGCACACTGCCACACGTGACTGGATTAGTTGGACTGGGCAAGCAGCGCATGGCTCTGTACAAAGTCAGAAGAAGCAACAAGGTTAATCGACAGATTCATGCTGTGAGTGTTGCATGCTGAATGACATGATGGGATGTGTGAGCTGATATGTGGTGCTGCCAGCGCACCTGATGCGTGCCAGCTCTCGTGACTTCCACTGCTCATACTGCGCCTCCACATCCTTCTCATCATCCGTGTCCACATCGCCTATCTCCTTGGGCCCCTGCATGCAGCACAACTAATATTCTTCTACTCACCTTTCACCACGCAATCAATCTTCCAGTTCCTCACCTCTCACAGCTTTGCATGATCTGTCATTGACATGCCTTTGTCCTTGGGTGAGACCCAAGCTAGACACATGAATCAAATTGAATGAAGGCTGTCACCTAACATGGAACAGTCCTGCTCACACAGGAGGCTACAGTTTTGCAGAAGGACTGAGTTGGCATGCATGCATGGGTTTGAGGATATCTGCAGTGGCGCGTGCGGCCAGTTGTGAAATGTGCAGCCTTCCCTGCTCAACACTCAACACCAGGCATACAGACATGTCAGGGAAGTGATTGAGGCGCGTGCGTGGGGGCGGCTGCGAACCTCTGCTGCGGCGCGCGCTGCGGCCTCCTCGCGTGAGATTTGGTCGGACACGATGTCGCGCGTCTGCAGCTTGCGCGCCTCCAGCCGCTGGCGTTCTCTCTCCAGCGCCTCCTCCTCTTCCCTCTCCATGGCCTCCCTCTCTGCTATCGTGTCCCGCTCCGCCTGTCAAACCACAACACCATTCTCAGTCCCTTGTCCTTCTCATAAACAGCATACATACCATGGAAAGAAATCACCCAGCCAAGAAGAACCAGCAATCGCCATTGCCTGCACGCTATGTTTGACAGGCACCACTGGAAGGAAGGCTGATAAGGGAGAGATTTGGAGGACATGGAATGGCTGGAAAAGTGGGCTCCGCAGGCTGCAGGTTATCGGGGTTGAGAACCCAATATGAAAGGGACATCCATAATCCAGGAGTCACCTTGGGCACGAAGACAGGCTTGAGCATGGCGCGGCCGAAGCCCTCATCCTCGCTGTCAGTCTCGTACTCAGACTCCTCCTCTTCGTCTTCTTCTTCCTCCTCATCTGCAGCCGGCGCCAGCACTTCCTGCTCCTGCTGCCGCTTCAACCTGCACCACAACTCCCTTTATCAGCTCATGTCTCATATCTTCAGCCTGGATAAACAGGCAGCGCTTCTTACAGCAAACTTGCCATGATTTTGGCCTGATGTTCCCGGGAATGGACACAGCTCTGCCACTGCCCAAATGGCTTCCACATCAAATCATCCAACCATCATCACAGAGACACACAGTCTGCATCCAAGAAATAAACGCAAGACATCAGACAAGTTTGGGGTTCGCATTTATGGGGCAGGGCCATCTTCATGCAGGTGGGCAGTTGCTAGTGCTTAGCCACAATGAAGCCCCACCGCTCGCGCACTGCAGCGCGCCGCGCTTCACGCGCCGCCTCATCGTCCTCCTCGTCTTCGGCTGCTTCCTCATGAGCGAAGCGGTGCCGCGGGACGTCCCCGGCGACTTCGTCTTCTTCGGAGTCGGCCGCCCGGTGCCGCGATATGATGCGCGGTGCCGCTGTCTCCTCATCGCTGCCCTCTTCCCTCCTCTGCAGTGAATCACCCTCATTTCCCTCATCAACCCACAGACCCTCATCAACCCTGATGAACATCGATGCAAAACAGCACTCCCCGGAGCACTAATCCTGACATACTCTTGCATGCATGCACAAGAGCGCTTCCCAGCGAGAAATAGGATGGTCTCTGTGTGTAGGAGTCCAGATGCAAGAGCCAGTGTGAAGATGCATGCAGGCAGGAGCGCTCCCAAAACATAGATGCAGCTGCAAGACTTGGTCCGTCTGTGTGTGGCAGATCAGTGCAGGTCATCTTAACAATTTCAAGCTGGGCTGCTGACTAAAAACCGCACCTCTGCAAGGCGCCGCAAGCGGGGGTCCTCGGCTGCCTTGACTATGACAGGAGGTGCAATGGCGGTGACTCCTGCCTCATCGTCCTCTGAGACGTCCGAGGGCGCCTCCTCTTCTTCTCCTTGGTACCAATCTGGGGCCTTTCCTGGCCAATACCTGTGCCAAGAGGCATGACTACTTTCTCAACTGTTCTTTTATAGCTGCCTTGCATGCATGGAAGGTTGTTGGCGGTACAAATCTCTCCTGATGTTGCCATTACCCACACTTGGCCAGCAAGAGGCAGTGGATGACAGTACCTTTTCACAGAGGCCTGCTTGACACGGCCCTTCTCCTGTTCGCTGTCCGCTGTGCTACCAGCTAGACCACGCGCTGACATGATGATCCAAATAGGAGCGCTGTTTGCTTTTCCTCAGCTTTTCTCGATGGGCAGGATAGGTGCGAAACCAAAGAAGAACTCACTGAGTACCTGCACGATCACCACAGCCCAGGACATTCAGGTATTTTAGATCCCAATTATTCATCAGCATTATTGCTCAACAGTGAAGCAAACTCTGTGCAAGTGGTACGAGGGCTATGAAATTGTCTTACGTTGCGAGACCTCCACCTCCACTGTTTCTGCTTCCCACTGATTCCTCATCAGATCTTTGACGAAAATTTTTGCACGCTCTTACCTTTTTCCAGAGGGACGTCAAATACTCAGATGGCCCATCATATCCCCGCGCTCGAAGCCCTGTCGAGGGGCTCAACATATCGTGAAGTGCCTTCGTGGGGCTCTCTTTCTCGGGGCGCTGATTGATAGAGCAGAAGTACAAGCACGATCAGACTCTGACACTCTGAAGTTTTTGAAGTTCAGAAAAAGTGGATTGTCAAATAAAGGACTGTGTATTAAGTTTAGTCCTCCGATCTGCGAGATCATGCCGATGCAAGCACATGCAGATACTGGACTTTTTCGACATAGTTGTCGGCATCAATTCACACCACACAGACGACGTACTGCTACTACATCCAGAAAGCTCATTACGCACGCCGTGAAAAGCAGGGAGAAAGTCGCAACCAAAGCCCCGACTGGCCGAGGAAAGCAAAAGGAGGAAGACCGTTTCAAGTGAGGCTCACACAGCGCTGGAAGTGGTGTACTAGATGGACGGTCAATGAAACATCTCTTCTTGTTGTCAGTACAGATTACAAGCATGGTATGGATAGAGTCTGTTTTGAGACACTCTGCCAGCTCAACAGGGTCTGACTTGAGTTACATGCACACAGGTGGGACCCTGCCAACGCTCGATGGGCAAGAGTGAAGGCAGACAAAGATACTACTGGTGAGCCACTGTGTCAAGATTTCTGGCTTCCTTTTGGCTCAGCTTGTCTGATGGTTTCCTGTGTGTACCTGAAGACTGACTCGGTTGATACCGATGTGCAGGTAAGTACACAACAGACACATGGGAAGAAAGTGGTGTTGCCAAGATCACTCCTTTGTCGGGATCACCATATGTGGTGAGCTTGGTGGCTCAATCTTGATTGTTCCTGGAGTCCCCTTCAATATAAGTGGTACTTTGGAAAATCACGCACTCCCGGTGGTGATCTTCATCAATAATTTATTTGGGGGTTTGGCAGGTGTGGCCAGTTATTCACTCCAAGTTGGTGAAGCGAGGCTTGAAGTCCATCACCCCTGAGGAGGTGTGTGGGATGCTCTTATCTTGAGATCATGCAGCATCAGATTGCCAACATCACCGTGCATTTAATATATACTTAACGGATTTAATAGTCAGTGTGGCTAGTTTGTGTGTATTTGTTTCCCCAGGCCTTCAAGCTGCAGCAGAAGGGAGCGACCATGCTGGACATGTGAGTCAAAACTGGCTCGCTTATTCTGTGCTACTCTTTTTTGACTGCATCAAGCTCCTCTATCAGCACACGCCCAAGAGTCCTGCTCTGTTGCAGGCGGCCGGAATACCAATACAAGATTGAGCACATTGAGGGAGCGGTGAATGTGCCAATGTTCCGGAAAGTGGCCGGTTCATCAGCATGGGACCGTCTGAAGAGGGTTGCTATGGGCGCACTTGCAATGACAGCCACAGGTGAACATCGCTGCATTTTTAGGAGCAAGCGGCTCGCGTCGAGCATGATTTGAAACCTCATCATGCAGGCGTTCTCAATATTGTCAGCTTCTAGAGAAGGCTGCCAAAGGGTGGACTTTGCTGAGCTGCATAAGCAAGTCAGGGCGGGCGCAGCTGATCATGCAAGCTGCTGTTGCATGCAGAGTCGGACCCAGACTTTGGCACAAAGGCAGCCGAGAAACTGGAGAAAAGAAAGAAGGTTATTGTGTACTGCGGTCGCGGGGGGACCATCAAGACCGGCTTTGGCAATGAGAAAACCGGCAAATTCTTCAAGGATGACCCCGAGCGTGCTTTTGGAATTGAGTCCCGCTCACTCAAGGCCTGCCATGAGCTCTACGAGGTAAGCCATCCCAATACCATCCTGCGCCTATTCTCAACCACTAATAGTACCATTGCTCCTTCACTGAAGTATAGATGTCCTGCTGCTCATTGTGCATTCATGGATGCAGGCCGGGTTCAAGGATGTGCTGCATTTGGAAGGCGGCCTCTCCCGGTGGAGATATGAGGGCTTCCCTGTGGAGTACCCTTGAGCAATCAAATTGAACAGATCCCTGGCCACAAAATAATAAATTGATCTTCATTTGGTTTGGCATGCAAGTTGGTCATCCGCGTTGAGCACCTATGTGTGAGAGCAATGATGACTTGAGGCAGAGCACTTCCGAGATAGTTGGGTAAGTGTCCCTCTCAACCCTTTAATAAAGGGTTGAGAGGGACAGCATAATTTTCCCCTTAATGACAGGGGTATCTTCTTATCAAGCAGCTGACAATTTACAGTGCGCTGCGGAACTTTATATCGACAAATGCCACTGTAGCATAGTTGCAAAGTGCTGGCCATTACCAGCAGATTTTTTGTGGGGGATGAAAGAGGCGCCGTTATACTGCCTTCACACAAGATGGTTTTGACATCAGCTGAGAAGTCTTATGCTCCATTGAAAGAAGTCACGAAATGCCATCCCACTCTCTGTAAAACTCTGTCACAAATTCCTCCATGACTCTGTGCCTGTGCTGTGCCATTTGTTTCCCAGACTCCGTCTTCATCATATCCTGCGCCAGAAACAATCAGTTCAGGCGAATAGTGGTGCCTCAAGCACAGCTGCTTTCATTTTCATCATCACATGGTGCCCAGTCTGTAGAGACTGCGCTGCATGATGCAACATCTGTATGGCATTATTCCATCTTTACGGTTCTTAAAAGAGCAATGTTCATGGGGCAAGCCCTGCTCCTGTTTGCATGTGTGGTTTATTGCAGCCAACATGCTGAGGACGGTCCTGCAATTGCGAGCAGGACTGAGCGTGCTGCAGCACACCTTCAGCTTGAGCAGCTTCTCATGGAAGTGGTTGATGGTGGTCTGCTGGAAGGTCTTGTCCATGTATGCCTGCTTTGTGAGCCTGTCCCGGGGCTTCACTGAAGGATCATGCAGCACTCTGTTGAAGCGTCCACCAAACGTAAAGCATCTAGCTATGCCCACAGCTCCAATGGCATCCAGCCTGCATCACACCAATGTAAATGGCTGCACATGTCCCACACTTGATGAAGATTCCTGGACAATGCTTGACCTAAACTTTCCAATCTGCAGAGCAGGAGTGCATTGAATGCGCACCTCACCTATCGGCATCTTGAACAACGGCCAGCTCTTTCGATATATCCTTAGAACCATTTGCCAGCTCATCCTGTCCACGCAATAAACATTGTTGTTAATCCATTGTCAAGTTGAACACCTCGGCCATGAGACCGACATGCTTCAAGAAGGCTACAGTTGTGAAGGCTCACATGTAATGTGGAGGTGGAGACCAGCAAGTGTAGTTCTGGCAGGCCGCCCAGCCACGCACCTTGAATCCAATGCCGGCAATGATCGCCAGGATGGCAGCCATCTTGCCCTGCTCTACACCCTGTGACTGTAGAAATGCCTGGGATGCACATAGACCAGTTCATTTCAAGTGACTGACTGCCTGAGCAGTAAGACGGCATGCAACCAAGCAAATGGAAAGCATCAGGTGCCGGCCCCGCACAGAACACAATTGCTCCGTACCTGAACGGCGTTCTTGCTGGCATCTTCACTGCCGCTGTACTTCCAATCGGCTACATCATGGAGGAGGGCCGCATGCTCTATGATTTCTCTGGAAGCCGCCTGCACAACAGGTAGCAGCATTGCTGGCATTCTCAAGGGAGCCATGCCAAAGTCAGAACCTGTCAGTACCTTGTCAATATTTGTAAAGAACTGTACAGTAATCTAGAGTTTTCCGGAGGGCTGACATACCCCAATATTCTCTTGGTCTGCAAGGGACAAGGCCAGATTTCTCACTCGCTCGATGTGCCTGCAATTTCCAGAAAATTCAACATTGTGCGTGCTACTTCTTCTGAGATCACCCGGACATCTCTTATCAACGTACTAGAGTGCCTACCACCAGTCATGGCTTGCATCCGGACCCAACTTGGACAGTTCATCGCGTACGAATGATTCCGTGGCAGTTACATCAAGCATGTTAGACCTCCAGACCGATGATCCTTTCAATTCTCCCTCAAGTTGAGCGAACAGAACATAGCCATCAAGATATATAGACTATCCAGGCTACATCCCATGCTAAGGTGTGCTCACAGAAAGATGACCTGCGAGCTTGAGGGAAGATCTTCAAGCAATACGAGGCAAGTTAATGGTCATCGTGTGCGTTCTGGACCAGCGCAAGTGCATGCTTTCTCCAACACCATTGCCTACCTTGGAATCCTTCAGAGCTGACTGGACCAGGTGGAGTGGACGTCTTCCAGGACGTATTTTTGATCTATTCACACCTGGACGTGGGCTCAGGAGGGCTAACACCAATGCATGGCATACTATGCATTTATTGCCTGCACCGGGACCTCCTGCATGCAGAAGTAACTGCTGCACAGCGTAGAGCTGTACAGCAAGCTGGAGGCAACCGTGTCGAACTCATGAGATGTGATCACTCTTGATCACATGATCATGGTCATGACCCTGCCCCCCACTGGTTTTACATGGGCATCAATGAGGTCAGACTTGTCTGTAATGAACTTAGCCAATGTCTTGAGATTCTTGACATCAATGCAAAGGTATCCCTCAATATGTACGGCGTCTAGAATGCTGAAAACTCTTTTGGATGCATCATATGTACCAGACTGTGGTCCCACTACAGGCACATGCACACATGCTTGCGGGCAAATCTCCATAAGTGCTGGCTGGACTTCAACTCACTGAGATGCTGATGGAAACAAGGCTTGGTATCACACTCAATGGTTTGTTTTCCTTTTCATCTACCTCAACCGGAAACAAAAGGCCCAAACTTCATATGACCACTTTGTCTTCTGCAAACGTCCGGCCAGTACCAGTGTTTCAACCACTGCAGCTTTCCTCATGCTCTGTGCCTCGGCTGCTGCCAAGTCAGCTCACTATTGCATCATTCTCCAATGTGAGAGCCCATGGAGTCCAACTTGGCCACCAGTGTCAAAGCAGCTGACCAGCCCAAGAGGCCTGTGCCACACCAAAATAGCAACTGTCCAACGCCAGTAGGTTTGGTCACAAACAATGGCGTGGGAATGATCTAGGTCCTGGGTTGTCAGCATATGCAAGCCTCATCAATGGGTGTGGTCAGGTGTTGTGTGGGCGGCCATGTCAAGCAGCAGATAAGCTTCATCGCGAGCCTCCAAGTTGGTTAGGAAAGTCTCATACTAGTAACATGAGCTGAAATTCCTCATTGATGGCAGAGTGCAGCGCTGCACATGGCCTGCAAAAAAAGGGCCATACACCTCTGAGCACATGTAACATGCTTACGGTTTATGGCCGCCGCTGGGGAGTCTCCGAGGCTGCCCAGAAGCTTGCCTTGAGGCCCTGACAATGATTGATGGGTCAACCAGATACTGTAGCCGGATACTCTTACTCGGCAGGAGGCCCCACTGTCAAGTGCGAGGGCCCCTCGCATCTCCACCGGGACGCAGCCAGCCCCAGACAAGCAGACACGAGGCAGTGCCGGGTGGTTCACTTGGGAGATCAGGCCAGGTCAGCCGGCGCACTTTGGGCCCGCATGGGTTGCTGCCAGGGGCCTGATCAGGCGGACCTCCAGCATTGCTGGGTGGTGCATGCAAAATGGTCAGGCAAGGTCGGCCGGGCGGAGCTTTGGCCCCGGCTGGGGCGTGGGGGGCAGCACCCAGAAGTCGACCTGGTCGTCGCGCACGTTGTGCTGGCGCAGCCACCCCCGCAGCAGCTCCTGCGGGTACTGGTGGAACATCACCACCTGCGCAAATAAATTAACAGGTCAGATTACTGCGACGTGTCATGCAAATTGTTCCAACAGAGACTCCTGCCACTTCCTTGGCAGGGACTCAAAATCTGACTGAGATTCGAATTTCCCCCGAGCTGCACAGCGCCCATTCAAATCGAGTACTTGCTGACACGCGTCTGCCTAGTGCATAGGCACCTACGCAGCTGAGCTCTGACACTCTCTGCTGGGGACCATAATTGCATGCCAACCAAGTATGGTGGGCATGCCTGCTTCATGAAGGGGTATGATGGAACAGTCCCACACATGCCCTGTCCCAGCTTCAGCCCTTATGACAGCCATGATGTTTGGGGTGTGCAGTGCCATAACTTCGTGACAGTGGGGGTGTGTGGCTTACCCTGTACTTGGCCCCGACACCAGACACCTTGTTGCGCTGGATGCTGGCCAGCCCAGATGCAAATGCGCGGCCAGCCAGCGCCTCCTCGCCTGGCTCATCCCAGCCTGCACACCCGCTCATCTATCATAATATTTTCTCCAACTCTCTCAAATGTCTGACTCTTACGCAGCACATCTCGAAAGACTTGCTGCATAACCACTGCCTTGCCGCTGCACATGGGAAGGTGCATCTTGCAGCTTTGGAGGGTGTCCAAGGTGCAACAGGATAGTTACGAGGGAAAGAGAAGGGCGCACTGGAACCAGTAGCTGAGGGCATGGGAGGGTACTCATGCGAGCCGGCGCGCGGCCGCCGCGGCGCGCCATCTGGTGAGGGCACAAAGCTCATGTGGCCTGCTTTGGCGCCCGCGGGCAGGCAAGAATCTGATGCGCGTTGCCGCACATCGCCTGCCTGCCTCCGCCGCTTGCGCCGCTCCGCACCTGCACATCACGCATTTTCTTTTCAGATACCGTATTAGGAAATGAAATATTGGACTAGATTGTAGAAATCTCCTCCGCACCGTCATGGTCAAAAGTACCAGAGAGCAGACTCCGCTCTCAAAAGAAATGGATGAACAACTTGGAACCGCTCTCTTTGGTAAGATTATGTAATCGCTTTCTTCTTCTTCTTCTTCACTGCAGAGACCCAGTCATCGTACTTGGCTCTCACATCTGAGACATGCCTATCGGGAACATGCTCAGACTGGAGAAGGAACCCTCTCTGATCCCCTGAAACAAACACTGCGGCAATCAGGCAGAAGAGGGAACAGTGGGCAGGACTGCCAGATGACATCATGAAGGGGGCACCTGTGAGGCCTCTTTTGGCTGCGCTGCCATGCGTGTTGAGCGGGGGCCTGGTGCCCTCAGGGAACAGCACATTTGACCGCCCGCTGGTCTCCAGGGGCGATGGTGCTGCGCCATCAGACAGCAAGCCAATCTTTACAACACTCTCTGCTGTGCCGTTATTTACTTCATTATGTTGCACATCGCACTCTTTCGCTTCTTAAGAGTGCTTCTCACAGCATCGGCTGCTCCTGACATGCACTGGGGCAGAGCATTCAGCAATGTGAACATGCAGACTGGCCAATGTGCTGATGGCAGGAGATGCTTGTGCTCCTCGGACATGGAACCAACAGGGATTCAGGAGTTTTGCACACCTTGCAGCAGACTGGAAGGGTGGGAGGAGTCCAGTGAGAGGGCGTTCCCTGCTGGTGTTCGCACCATACCCCCGCCGCGCATGCCGCTCACCCCCGGCGACTCCGTGATGGGCATGCTGCTGCCACGCCCCTCTGCAACAACCAGCAGCACAAGTCAAAGGCCACAATGAGGCTTGCCTGACATAGTATTTAGGCCCTGCACACCCACAATTGCTGGTCGTCCGCAGATGCACACGCGTCCTGACAAGACATCAACTGCTCATGGATTGGCAGTTGAAGACAGATGAATTACCGAGCTCTTTCTCAGGAACATAGATGCAGTGGAAGAGGCAGGAGCATTATCTAGGATTCTTCCTTCAGACCTGGTGAGGAGGGTGGCGTTTCGAGGCCGAGCGGGTTGTGGTGCATGACCATGGGGCGCGGCGGTGACTGAGAGGGTGACGCTGACGATGACTCATCCGCCACGTTCTCTTTGTCGCTGAGGGGTCCCTGGCGCAGGGTGAGCAGGCGCGAGGGACGCCTCAGCCGCCCTGCCGTGCCAGGTGTCAGTGCCAGCTTTGGCAACCCTCCTCCCTGCATGCAAAGAGCCCTCAGCTCATCTTCAAGCCCAGTAATGTCTATGCACGGTCTCAAGGTGCCCGCCATGCTTCCATGGGACCTGAGAAGCACCTTGTGCATCTTGGCAGTCACAGAACTGCATGTCTAAAATACTATTCAGGCCTTGCTGGCGTGGGAGTTCACAAGAACAAGGAGAAGGCTTCAGAGTGCTCTTGTTGTGATGAGTGCAGGTGCTCACCCTGTCAGCTTGATGCCATTGGCCATCCTCGCCTTCAGCAAACTCCACCCGCCCCAGCCCTCCTGCATGCAGCAACACTTAAAAAATCTGTCCAGTTCCATTTGCATGTCTCATCTCCTGTCCTGGCAGATATGGTGCGCTCTCAAAAACCCCCCACTAAACATGCATGATGGTAAGCACCTCGTCTGTGCATGCTGCACAGGAAGTCACAGTTGGGGGTGCATGGGAGGTGCGCGCACCCGCATGTCGGCGGTCAAAGTTGCCGGGCAGTGCCTCGGAGCGGGGTCCCCCATCTGAGGGGCCCCCACTGGAGCTGGCACCGCGGCTGGAGCTGTGTCGCGCGTCGGGGGACCCCAGCTCACTCCCGTACTCCAGCATTGCGTTGTCGTACACTGACATCCCCACCGGCAGACCCGGATCCCCTGCACAGCTCGAATCTCATTTCAGTCAGAAAGTGTGTCAGCCTCCCTCTCTGAATCAAACCTTCTAAACCAACTGGTCGGCTTACGAGCTGCCAGCACACCATCACAACCTTACATGCTCTGCTTGCAAGCCCAGGCATGGCAAGGCAGTCTCAAAGGTTGACACGAACGATGCAATGCAGCAGGATCTTATGGGACATCACCTGCCATCATGGGTGTTCTGCCCCTGCTAGCCGCTGCGTTGGCATGCATGCGCGACTCCGCCATGCCGCCGTCCTCATTACGCCCAGGGGAACTCTGTGCCGAGCTGGCAAAGGCCGGGTTGTAGAACAGGCGCGCCGAGCCGAGTGGGCCATCGTGGAGGCTCCCGGCAACTGAAGCGCTGCCGCCTGCACAGGAGACACATCTCAGGACAATCACGCAGCTTGCCTCAGGACCTTGAGTGGGGAGGACCTCAGTTGACTATTCGGCCACGGCCACACAAAGCATAGGGTGATTTTATAAGAAAGGCCTTTCTCAGGAAGAAGTAGGAAAGGAAGCCATGATCGTTGAGTGAGCATCCAAAAGGTAGGTTGGTGTTGGTTCTTATATATTTGGGGAAAATCACTTAAGGAGTACAACAACCTGCAGGGCCGGCCGAGGTCGATGACTCCGCAGCGGCGGCCGCCTGAGTCACAGGGTCGGAGAGGTGGCTGCGCACCGGCCGCGGCGGGAACTGGCCATCCGGGCGTCGAATGGCCATCTCGCTCTGGCTGCGCAGACCTGCGCCAAGCCAGAGCTCCTTAGGCTCGCCCTTGAACACTGCTTGACCACCATTCTCAGGTATGACAGCATCCGGAATAGATGCGCAGAATTTGTCGAGTCCGCATCAGCAGCTGCTTAATGAACAGGCCATCCGCAGGATGTATGCAAGTGGCACTGTGCAGGGCGGGAGTGGGGGAACCAGCTTTGGTTCCACAGTACAGGATTTATCTTGCGACACTGTCATTGAAGAATGCACGCACCAAAGGTGGGAGGGTCCCCCCTGCGGCTGGGCCGGACGGGGGATCTGAAGGCTGGGATGCGCCCTCCTGATGCGCCATCTGATGGCAGGGGTTCAACTGCACATGCGCATACAGAGGATCGGTCACACTGCACCATGTGAGACGTCAACTAAAGAGACTGAGCCTTTCTAGCTGCAGTATCAAAGATGCTCTGAAGTGAGTGCACTGGGCATTGCATTGTGAGGCACGCACCAATGATGCCTAGGCGGTTCTTGGCCTCAATGTCCTCCGCCAGCGTGCTGTTTGTTGGATCCCAAGTCTCTCCTGTGCCATGAGAATGACACACTCTGTCATTTTGAAATGTGAAAGGACTGGAACAGCACCTGTATGTTGATGCATGGCATGTAAGGGCACTTATAACCTTTGCCGGGAAATTAAACCTGACAGAGCATAGACCATCCCAAAAGCAAGCGCGCACCGCAGTACTTGGTGCGGAGGTTGAGGGGTGACCGGGGGCGGCGCTGCGGGCTGGGAGTGGGCAGCAGCCAGGCCGGCAGGCGGCGGCCGAGGCGGCCCTCACGCGCGCGCCGCCGGCACCGCGCGCAGCAGCACACGGCCAGGCCAAGCAGGATGGCGCCCGCCAGCGATGCAAACACGATGCCAATCACCAGCCGCACGTGGTTCGCGGCCCATGAGCCGGATGCCGGGCTGCGCGAAGCAATAACAACCAACTAAGTTTTTGCAACAATTTGTCGCAAATGAAGACCTGGTGCTCGAAGACACCCAATGCGCTGCTGCATTGAACGCAACAGGCAGCACTGTGTCTTTGAGAGTCGCTGGTGTGGGTGTCCTGATGCAGACTCAACTTGGGAGGAAAGTGCACAGATGCGCACTCCAGTCGTCAGGTGGTTCATTTGAGATAGGAACAGACACACAGCAGAATAAAAGCAGAATTAGGGGAGGCCTGATGGGGTACCCATGCTTAAGGGTCTTTTGTTATGAAGTGGTGGACCTCGCAAGAGGTATGGGCATATTCCCTCGAGCCTTGAACTCTGAGTGTCAAAAATTGGAGGGGGCTGAACGAGGCACCTGGGATCAGGGGTGGAGGCGCTGAAGGAGCGCGTGTTCATGGAGGCCTGCTGCCGCATGGCCGCGTCCAGGCTGCCCAGCTCGTTGAAGGACGCTGACCCGCTCGGCGGCGGCGCGCTCTGTGCCAGGCGGCCGAGCTCCGCCGTCAGCTGAGCAGCCGCGCTGGCGATCTGCGCCGCAAACTCGCTGCCCGGGTCCGGCGCAGGTGCGGGCGCACTCCCATTGGCTGCTCCTGCCGGGCAAGCACATTGAGATTCACTCAGACCGCCACTTTGCAAGTCGTTGCTCAGACACATGTACATTTCTGACTTACTGACTGGACCTTTGGAAGGAACAAAAATAGGGTCTGCACACTGCACTTGACTTGCTCCAGTCTTGAGATGTGCTGGTGGCCTTGCAGTAGGAACCCCACCTGTGGACGGGCCTGGAGCAGGCGCAAGGGACGCGTTGCCGGCGCTGGCGTTGCTCAGCGGGGCGGCCGGCACGGGCGAAGGCACGGTTGCATTTGTGCGCGCGACCGCAGGGGCCGGCGTGGGTACCGTCGCAGCCGTGGCCGCGTCAGTGGTAGTAGTCGGCGGTGCAGCTGCTGGCGACGGGGCCGGGGCGCCGGCCGGCAGCGCTTCAGCACTCTGCAACGCCGGCTTTTGCATGGCGGCGGGTCCGGGAGCCGGTGCGTCGGCGATCGGCCGCTCCGGCTTCGGCGCGGGCGCAGGTGCCGGGGAGGTGCCGTCGACTGCTGCGGGGCCGGGCGCTTTGCGGAAGCTGGAGAACAGGGGGTCCGCCTGAGCCGGTCCCGGCGCGTGTGCCGCCGCCGGTGCCACTGCAGGCGCAGAAGTCTCCTGCGCACAACTCTGGCATTATGAATGCGAGTTGTTTTGCTGTGCCATGATTTGACATTGGCAACCTTTCAGCTTATCTGATGCAGACACTGGCACCATCTGGCTGGGCAGAACGTTGTATTCCTTTGGACAAACACGAGTTTAACCTTTGCTTCACTGTAAAAGCTGTAAGAGAAGTATCTTTTGTACCTTGTGAGGCATGGGAGCAGGCGCAGGGGCAGGGCCAGTCTGAGCAAGCAGCGGGTAGACAGGAACGCAGTTGCTGCCGATGCTCATGTAGCCCGAAGCACATCTGTCACATGCAGCGCCGGAATATCTGCAAGCATGCACACACATCTCAGCTGAGGGGCTTGTATGGTCGTCCCCAACTGGGAATTGTGGGTGGACTCCTAAGCATGCTGGAGGAAATTGCAACCACCCCTTTAAGGCAGTCATTTCCAGATTTTGCCGTTGAGGAGCACAACGTGCATGGGAGTGACGGTCACAGAGCAAACGCACCCCACGAAGCAGTCGCAGAGGCCGGTGTTGGAGTAGCAGCGCCCCTTGGCGCTGCACTGCCCCGCTGGGCTGCTGGGGCATGCCATGTGCGCAATCGGGCAGTCCTGCGGGCAGGTGCCATTCTGGAGGCCAACTGCTGTCCTCTCCCCAACCTGCATTTTACCAAGCATTTTACACCTTCTCAAGCGTCTGCTGCTCCGGGTGTAGCCCCAAATTGCTCGGAGCGGTTGGGGAAGAGGCACCGCCCTCGCATGGCCTTGCTGTTGTGTCTCTTACAATCCGATTATCCACCTGGCTTCCAATCTTGGGAACACTGATTTGTTGCATCAGCAAAGGGGTTGGATGTGCAGCACAAGTCAGGAGAGCGGCTCAGCACCTCGCAGAGGCCATTGCCACAGATGCCAGTGCGGCCGGCATAGGTTGTGCGGACAGAGCTGAAGCCTGGAGATGACTCCATCCAGCGCAGTGACTGCATGCCGTCCAGCGCGTGCCGCGCCGCGGCCGCCGAGAATGCCAGTGACCGCACCTGTTCAGTGCCCTGCGCACCAGACCAAGACGATCACCAACCAGTTATCATTCAGGATGGCATTTTCATTCGCCTGAAGTTTCATGCCAGGGGTTGTTATGTGCTATAAAGGACATTCAGCAGGTCTTCAGCCTGAAGAGCCAGCTGGGTTTCAATTTCTCCAGTGCACAAGTCTATTATGGTCCATTTCATTCACATTGCCAATCCAAGGTGGCCGCGCGCAGATGCCCAGCAACTCCTGAAGAGCTGCTGACATGACAGAGCATTGGGAATCCCCGATGCAAACCTTGCATGTTGATTGTATTAAAGGACTAAAAGCCTACACGCCACAAATGCAGTCAATTACACTTTTTTCGCATGGCTGTGGGCCGCACCGGGGGCGCGATGAGCGCAGAAATGTCGAAGCTGTCGATGACGACGAGTGTGGCGGCCCCTGCGGCCGAGCGCGTGACGAGCGCCGGCTGCGCCGCGGGGCCTCGCGCCGACACTGCAGCCTCCACGCTGTCTGCCGGCACCTGCAGCAATGCCGCCAGTGTCGCGCGGACGCCTCCACGGAAGCTCACCTGCATCCATTAACCCCCAGGTCTCCATGCAATTCCCTGAAATGCCCAGATGCTGATGATTCAGCATCAAAAGAAGGACAGATTCCTAAAAATTCGATCCATGCTTGTGAGGACCTTGCATTACTGCCACAGTGTCCAGTAGCAGGCAAGGAATGCAGTGTACAGGTATTGTGTGCGACCATTAATCAGGGTGGCAGGGCAGCTCACCAGGGAGGTGTTTGTGGCAGATGGCTCCGGAGCCAGAGTGTCCGAATGCAATGACAGCACGAGTGCGCACGAGTCGCCAGATCCACCGCAGATGCCGCATTCGTCCACATCACCACCCTGATACCCACCAACATTCCTGATTCAATTCACCGCCGTGGCTTCAGATATTTCATTGCCTCGCAAAACTGCATCCATGTCCGACCATGACAGATAATGCTTTCCTGGCCATTGGCAGAAACTAAAATATGATGTGACACAGTGACTGGTGCATGTTCTCCAGAGAAGTTCAGGGGATGAAACTGTGTGCACTGGCCATTCCAACTACAAACGCCCATCATGAGTGTAACTGAGGATGTCTGGCATGTTTGTGACAACGGCACCAGAATCGGCCACGCACCTCGCAGCAGGCGCCGCGCGCATCGACGACCCCGGAGCGGCAGCCGGCGCCCTGCACATCAAGCAGCCGGGATGCTCCACCGCAGGTGCCCGCCGCGTCCAGCCGCGTGCCGGGCGCGCAGCATGCACCGATGGCATCCAGGGTGGATCCCACCAAACAGCAGATGCCCGTGCGGTCGGCAAGCCCCGAGGCGCAGCACCGGTTGGTGGCGTCTGTGACGTTGCTGGTGCAGTCGGGAGATACCTGCTGCCAAGGACAGTTGCTTGGTGTTGGCTTCCAAAGTTATCAATCCTGCATTTATGACAGTGATAGATCTTTTTCATCGGCCCTCATTCAGGTACATCACTCAGCCGCTGCGGCACTGCTGCGATGCCAATCGTTGCCCCTCGTGATTTGGGAGGACTCCCATGTACAAAACTTACACCCCAATCCAGGCCATCCACTCTTCACATAGTTTCTGATTTCCAGCAAGCTTGTCGACTGAAGTCAGACAGAAGCTGACAGAAGCGGCAGGTACTTGAGGGACCGCCTTGCTGGAGGAATCGCGCATACCTGGCAGAAGTGCCCCGAAAAACCCCGGGAACAGGTACAGGTGCCGCCGGCCGCGCATGTGCCGCGGCCGAGGCATGTGGTGGCAGCGTCGCATGTGCCGTCACATGGCTGCAGGTTGCAGCGCTGCGCCGTGGACGGCCGGATGCCCGGGCACAGGGCAGCATCCACCTTGGCTCCGGTTTGATCTGTGCATGTCACCGTCCGCCTGGCCACTCCGCCTGCAGACGACACCCTGTGCACCTTAATGCAACATGCTCCTGGATCTTAACACAAAGGAATCGTGTCTTGTCACTGTGTGCGTCAAATTAAGACAATTTCATCTACTTCACACATGCGGACGGTAAGGCAGAGTATAGAGGAAGCCCAAGGAGCACGGAAGAAACTGTACCTGCACAGGGCTCGCTGCAAAGTCCCCAGGGGCCGGCCTGCCAGGTGTACAGGGCACATGCACTGGGGTTGCAGGCGCGCTGCAGGGTGGCGGCCGGCGGCACGCTGGAGACGCAGTCCGCGCCCTGTGCGCCGGAGCCGGCCGCGCACACCGCCGTGCGCCCGGCTGTGCCACCGCCGCACGTGGCGCTGCAGCTGCCCCACGGCTCGTACTGCCACTGCGCACCATTGCAGGCCTCCGTGCTGCAGACAGGCATTCGTGTTGAGCCGACTATCACGGATCTCTACGCGCTACAGGACAGCGTGGCAAGGACTGGCAGCACACACGTTGCAGAATGTTGACCACTGCCGCACAATCAAGTGCATGAGCCTGTTTGGTTAGCCTTGAGCTGACGATTGAGCAGCATACTAGTACAGCTTTGAGTGGGATCTGCAGGGCAAACGGGGCAGGACCCCATAAGGACACAAGGGTGCATATGGTGACCTTGAATGGGAGTCGTGTGCTAGCGCGCACCTGCAGGGCGTGGAGGCAGGTGTGCTGGTGAGGCCCTGGTCGGAGCACTGCCATGCCTCGCCCAAGTAGCCGGGCGCAGCCGCACACAGCACTGCGCGCTCCTGCCAGCCGCCCCCGCAGCTGCTGCTGCACGGCTGCCACGGCCCCGCCAACACCGCCGCTTGCACTGGCTGCTGCACTGGCTGCTGCTCTGCCCTCACCGTCTCCCTCACCTCTGCACATCCGCTCACTCAGTCACCCAGAAGCTGTGTGCATCGTGCTCTCCACCTTAAAAAATCGTGCTGAAATGGAGAACAGCAAATTCGTGAGAATCCGTGTGGCGTGCCTGCAATTTCGCAGTCCTGGGTACGCCTAGGATATACGTTAAGGTGATGTCAAAAGAGTTCGAGTGCCCTGACACATTGTGTCTGTGGAGGGAGACTGGAGAGCGGACCTGATTGCTCCATGGCAAGCGCCTGCCAGGAGTTGCCGCCGTTGCTCCAGCAGGTGTTCAAGGCGTCCAGAGCGAGGGTCTCTGTCGCCTGCCTCAACTTGACAGCCTCTGCAAAGTTGCTGGCCAAGAAGCGCAGTGACAGGCGCTTACACTGGGCTGAGCCCTGTGTGGACAGCATCCGGTTTGCATCCTTGCTGCTGGCGCAGTCTGGTGAACATTTGCCAGTGACTATTCCTTGGTAGATCGCCCTCTGCAACAGCGCCCCGGGGCATTGCACACTGCTTTGCTGCCAGTCATCCAAGCACTGCCCAGATGTTGCTGCTGTGTACACCTCCGGGCTGACAACGAAACCTTTGCAGGAGTAAACAGGCTGCCCTCCTGCTGTGCAATTGCGCGCTGGATCTGTGAGAGAGTTTGCACGCAGCTGGATGCTGGACACACAGCTCTCTGAGGCTGCGACCTGAACCTGGCATTGCGTCTGGCCCAGACAGGAGGGCAGCGTGTTCGCTATCTCGGCATCGCTAGCTGAGCCCAGTATGTATATGGCCGTCGTTACACTGAACGCCTTTGCGGGGCAGCTCGTCTGCTGCTGAAGAAGCCTCCCTGTGGGCCTTCTTCTGCTGTCATTCACTAAGCTGGACTGTGTGCTGGTCACCTGTTGTGTCTTATCCAAGGAGTGCGCAAATGCAGTCAACACAGATGCCAAACAGACCACAACGAGCAAGATCAGAGTGAGACTCGTGTTGTGATGCACTGGCTTTTGAACCAGTGAATTCATTCTTCCAACAGAGGTGCGCCCACTGTCACACTACCCTAAACCACTTCTGTAATTCATGCTCAGACAGTGAGCGTGGTGGGTAGATCAAAGCTTTTGCACGGTTCGCCGAACCGGGTTCGGGTGGGCTGTCCAGGTGCTTTTAAATAGCTAACAAATATAATTTTCCAAAAGAGGCAACCCTGGGGGCAGCTTCCCCCAAATGGTGCCGCACTTCCGGTGCCCACATCCGTGTTTGTGTGAGCCACCCAGCACACTTAACAGCGTGTCATGGTCCTCTCTGGTATGTTAGTCATGGTCGCGTTAGTTAAGTAGCTATTTAGCAAGCTTGTTGGAGACTTGCTGTGTTAACCTCGAAATGCTAAACTTAACATTTGGTATTATTTTGCTTGCCAAACAGTAACGTTCATATTCAAGCGTGATTGTTCGCTTGTCTTGAAAATGCTACACCTTGTGATCTAGTCCCACCGCAAGACTTGCAGGGATCGGAGTTTGCGCAAGACCCAGAAGAGCTTATGCACGTTGCCTCTCATGCACCATAGCCATTTACACACACGATATGTTGTCTGAAAGGCAATGGATCCTGAAGGATGTAGCGCTCCGAGTAAACTAGGCCGGTTCTGAGTGGGTGCATGCTCAACCTGTTCCACCGTGCCCGAAGCTGCACATCTTTGGTTGCATTGACGACTCACGCCTTTGGCAAAATCTCCTCAAGATGGCCGGTTTTTGATTGGGTACGGCCACCACCAGCACCAATCTCGGTTGGGCTCATCATCGGAGAACCTAACAGCTGCCAGGGACTGTCCTCCCTTGCCAGGCCCTCTCGGACCTCAGGCAATCGCCGGCCTCACAGCAGCCGCTCTCGCTCACCTCATGAGACTGCAAGGTCCTTGGCCAGGCCACACTCTTCCAGGGATTGGAGGAGGGAGGCTCGAGGACCAAGGCGGCCTGCAGTGGAAGCAGCTGCCCCAACAGAGGAGAGGATTGCGTCTGGAAGGCACGGGCAGCGTTTACAAGGTCTGCTCTGAAGAGTTGAAGAGCACCTCTGCTATGCAATTTCTAGCGTACTGCAAGTATTGACAACTAGGCATGAATATATGTGCAGATATGCATGATTGTGCTGAGAGTTTGATGTGTGCGCATGCAGATGGAGGCTCTGACCATGCTGGCCAAACGAACAGAGCCCCCAAAAGGGTGCAGCCAAGAGGATCAGACGGCCGAGTCCAGGATGGAAAGGTTATATCCGAGATTGGCAGATGGCTATCAGAAGGCATGCCTATCAGACCGATCCCCCCACCAGAAATGCACTCTTTACAGTGATTGGACACCTCCATTTGTACACCACCTGGGATGAGTGTTCATTGATTGCCGCAGGCGGAGTGTCGGAATGTGTCACACAATTGAACAGGCGCCCAGACTTGCAAACAGCGTATGTTATGGGACTCATGTGGCGCGCACGTTTTTCGATGGAGGAAAAAGTGTCCATCTGGCGACACATGCTTACCTTTGGCATACAGCCAAGTCGACACATCCTCTCCAATATGCTGGAATGGGAAAGCATGAACTCAAAATCAGGTCCCTTTGAGCTGATCACGCAGCCACTTAATGGGCTTGTTTCTAGCGCAACAGCCTACTCTCGTCTTGTGAAAGCTTGTGCCTGGCATGGCCGAGCAGACCAGGCTCAACTACTACTGGAGGAGGCAGTTAGAAAGGCGTGCCTGCTTTTCCTCTTGCATCCATTTCATAATTGCATTGCAGTGTCACCTGAGCTTCTTGCTGGCATGCATATTGACGTGTTGTGCTTGGCTATTCTCTAACATCAGGGTTTTATGGGTCTCGATGCTACCCTGATCCCTGCAGGGTGTCAACATTGGATCAGACCACTACCTTGCATTTTTTTATGCGGCCGTCCACACAAAGAAAAACAGGGGAGATCTGGAAGTTCTTCTTGCAAGATGGAAACACGTGTCAGCCAGAGGGCTTCCAGACAGTCTGCATGACTACAAGGCGGCAGTGCATGCTCTCTGCATCCTCCACCTCTCTGACCTTGCCAAGGTTTTATCTCTAAATTTGTTACCTCTGAATAACCGGGCCAGAAATGCTCTGATCTGCAATCCATAACTGTGCGCTGAATCAAGACCCTTAGATGTATGGTATCATCGATCGATGAGATGTGTTTTCGGCGGTGTTTGAGACAGTGTTAATGAGTGCATGCAGGCACTTGTGGAACAACTCCCTCATATGGGATTCCACGTGCACATGGACATGTACAGAGTCCTGATAAATGGCTGCGTTTTGGCTGGCATGCCTGAAGATGCTCACAGGATACTGCGTGTAATGGAAGAGGAAGGCCATCAGGTGTGAGTGCACCTTAACAAGGGGTTCAACTACTCTGCCGGGTGCCGTGGTGTAGGGGAGAAAAGACACTTTGACAGGCACGTTAACCTCAGCGTTTGGGTGTGCGTTCTGACAGACACTTTTTCCAATGGCAGGCAACAGTGCTCTTCTGGGATTTAGTGTTACAAGGCTTTGCTGCATGCGGAAGCATCCAGCAATTCAAAGCAGTCCTGCAAGAGCTGGCAATGCGAAACTTACCCCGAAGCAAGCAGTCATATGTTCTGGAAATGAGGGCTCATCTGCACAATTTTGATGCAACAGGAGTGGTGTGCCCTCCCAGAAGCTTTCTGCTGCTCTTCCTTCATGGCACTCAATTGTTATTCTCATGTCTATCTCTGGTTTGATGTTCAATTCTAGGAAGTTGACTCTGTGTCATCTGTGCAGCTTGCAGTGAAAGATCAAGTTGAAGCAGCAGGCCAGAAGCTTCTAGATACCACATGCCCAGACTTGGTCCATGCCTACAGCATGATGGGGGACATGGCGGCTGCACATCAAGCACTTGAAATGCTGCCGATCAATGACCCAGATGCGTTGCATGTCCACAAGCGGACACACACAGCTCTTCTTGAATGGTATGCCTCAACAGCGTCCAATGCATGCAATGTTTTATCTTGCTAAACCTCATGCAGGGCTGGTCCTGATCAGTTGTGCCTGAGCATTGCTTTGCAGGAGCATACGGCAAATCCATGTGGTACTCCCTGCCTTGCGCAATGCAGAAAGTTGTCCGTTACGTGTGCAACCAGGAAGGCTGATGATGGTGCAGGCATGCGAGAAGAGGAGAGTTCTATGAGGCCCTGGAGCTGTACAGCGGTCCTGGGAGACGTTCATCCTGGGCTGTGTATGTGCTGGCAGAAGCTGCCATGCAGCATTGGCACCAAATGCAGGGCGCTAAAGAAACGCCGCTTGCTGCATGCCTGATCCGCGGTGGCCCCCACACAGGTCTGAAATGCGCCCTCTTCAAACGCCGACCGGATCGCCCAAACCAAGCCACTTGACATTCCACGGACTTCAACTACTTGCCTCCAGTCGATGTTTGGTGGTCTCCAGAAGATAAGGTAGCATTGAGATGTAGGTAAAGTTTGCTGGCACATGAATAAGGGGTCTGCAGGATACGAATGTCAGACTTTCTTGCTGCATGACCGCATGCAGAGCAGATAAAGTACCGTAGTTCTATTTGCTGTCTGTCCTGCAGCACTCCCACGCAATCAACAGGGATCACATGGAGCTATCGACAGCAGAGTATGGGACATGAGCTTGCTGCATGTGGCTCCAAGCAAGAGGTGGTCACTTGGGCCTAACAACACAGCGATCCTGGACGTCCAAGGCAACAATGCGCACCTGGTATACTATGGGCACTGGATGACCCAGATGTGCTTTTTGGAGGCTTTGCAATCACTCATGGTGCAAAACAAGTCCGGTAGACCCCACATGATTGTGGGCGCCCGGAAAATTCAGGTACATAACTACCTTCAGTGTTCAAGTGGGACATGGGATGCAAAATGCCTTTCAGAGTCTAAGGTGTTCAGAGTTGCTGTCTCAAGTGCTTGACCACTCCACAGGCTCTTAAGGAGCAATGGTTGGGCTGAGTGCAGGTGATGCCGAACTCAAAACAGGGGCGATATGGGCTGTACTACAAAAGGCCGGAGCTTCTCATGACCCTGCTGACACTGATGCAGAACCTGGGCATCTCAGCATATGTGCACAACGGCAGAGTGATCTGCAAGCCCCAGGAAATCATGCGCGTGGTCAGAGAAGCAGAGAGGCAGGGCCGACAGTTCCATGCGGCCACCTTCAGAGGCTGCCTTGTGGGTCTGGAGCCCTTGTGATTGCTCAAGAGTCACCCCAGCCTCGAGGAGCTCAAGGCTGCTGCGCATGCGCTTGGTTGCCCTCCGTCACAATTCGATGGGTTTATCAGGTGTCGCTAGCTTGTATGATATTTATTTAATGCATTGCTTATGTGACATTGTTATTTTACCTGGACTGCCAGGGTTGCAATTGCAATCTGGCATTTTCTGAGGGTTTCAGGCTGTTGTCGGATTGACATGGTGTCATATCCGATATCAGAGTCTGACAGTGTCATTCAGACTGACACCCATATGGCCACACACTAATGAGCCAATCAGTCAATTGGAGCCACCTAGGGCTGATCAGATATTTTACACTGACGATCGGAGGCCACACTCCCATTTATTGTGGATGATCCACATGGATATATCAGTTTCTGTCGTTCTGGATATTCGAAGCTTCGTCCTTAAGGTGCTTTTCGTCATAATCACACCAGCAGAGCACAGCACGGTCATCTCGTAAGCCGGAGCATGGACATTTCAAGCCACGGCCCAGAATGTAGTCGAAGATTTGACAACTGGTAATTCCATTCTATTCTTTCGTCTTCAGTTTGGGCTACAGGAGGACTCCTCCTGTACTCTGATCACCTTCACCCTTTGCGACCGCAGGTGATCACCTTGGCGAAGTCCCTGTCTTCATCTCCTTTTTTATTTTGTCATCTTTCGAAATGATTGGTTGTGCTTCAGCGTGCCAATCGACACTGCTCCAAGCTTGAGTCGGCGATTTTATAGAAGTGCTTTTAGATTATTACGAGACCCCATCAGTTTACACCGTTATGATGCTGCCCAGGATGGAGTCGATAGCGCGCTCCGGGATGTCCAAGAGTTCTTTGTTTGGCAAGTGCCAGCGGACTTTGGTCCGCCCGAGAACAAAGCTGGCCAGATCCCCAGTGGCATCTGCCACAAATGGAGTATACCCAAAATTTGAAGTACCAAAGGATGTCAATCCTCTGTTGACGCCGTACCAATTAGGACCATTTGATCTGTCCCACAGAATTGTTTTGGCACCCTTGACGCGCTGCCGTGCACTCGGTAAGGAAGCCCACAACTTCCTGATTCAGTTTGCCCTTCCTAAACCTACTGAGACAGAGGTTACCTAGCTAAGCAAATCGGGTGTGTAACAATCGGTATTTTACATGGCGTCCACCGTTCAGTACCTCTCTGATCATGCAGGAACGGTGCCTCAGATCAATGCTGCAGAATACTATGCTCAGCGGACCTCCAATGGTGGCCTCCTCATATCTGAGGCCACATGCATATCAGTCGAAGGGCATGGGTAAGCGTTGAGCGTGCATTCATATTGAACATTGGTCACTCTCTTCCTACGAAGGAACGCCAGTTTTAATATCGTCATTCTTGTGCTCTCACGAAGTGCTTGCTGGCACATGCAGGTATCCAAACACTCCTGGCATATACACAGAGGAACAAATTAATGCTTGGAAGCCAGTCACCCAGGCAGTCAAGGATGCTGGCGGTATATTCTTCCTGCAGCTGTGGCACTGTGGCCGCTCCTCACATCCAGGCAAGTTGTCTGGCAACTGAAAGGTCCCTGTTTCTGAGGCATTGTTGGTTCAAATGACACATCCATACAAGGTTGTATCTTGTGTATCACTATGTTTCCTTTTCAAAATATTGAGGGCAAATGATTCGTGTTGCTGTGCAGAGTACCAACCAGGTGGTGCTGATCCCGTCTCCTCATCAGCAATTGCCATCAGCAATGGCACAGTCTATACACCCTCTGGCAAAGCATACCCCTTCCCTGTCCCACGTGCCCTGGACATCTCAGAGATCCCAGGCATTGTGAAGAGCTATGCTGATGGGGCAAGGAATTCCTTGGCTGCTGGTAAGACTGTGCCAGCATCTCTGGATGTGAAGGCCATTGCTTGCACTAGTGCTGACAACAGTGCTGATGAGTCCACAGAAGTTGAGCTCATCAATGCTTGAGAACCAAGTGTTGTTTGGACAGGATTTCATGGCGTGGAGATTCATGGCGCAAACGGCTACCTCATCGATCAGTTCCTAAAATCCAACGTGAACAAGCGCACAGACAAGTACGGGGGTTCCATCCCAAACCGCGCCCGCTTTGCCCTGGAGGTCAGCCTAGTCCAATGCACCCCTTTCCACTCAAATTCCATTGGCCCGCTCCTCCTATGGGCTCATTCCTCCATGTTCCAAGTTCCCCTATGGTTGGTTCAGTTCCCCTCAAGGATACAAACGGCAATCACAGGGGAGTCAGTGAGTGCATGCATCAGAAAGGGCACAGGCATCTGGAAGGCCATGTTGATCAATCAAGCCATTGACCATAAATTGCTAGGGGTTGTGGCCCTTTTCCTTCCATTGAAGGAAGTCTTGTAGATTTCGTCCCTGTAGATTTCGGTGACTCTAGAGCGTTTTGGTGGGTCAAGTGGTGCTGTGGTCGAGAGAAAAGTAGGCCATTTGCTCCGGCAAGCTTGATGTTTGATTGCGGTGTAGTACTGTCTGCACTTCATGGTGCACTGAAGTATGAATCTCAGCATTGTGTAGCTCGGTGGGTGGCCATCATGCAGGTGAGGCAGGTGCAAAGCATTGCCAAAAGCATGCTGGGTCATGGGACCACTTAGCCAGTTGCATATGTCCTGAGCTGCTGGTACAGCGAGGAAGACAAGTGCAGTGAGATTTTCGAATTTCTGGAATCAGTACTCTGGATTGATTCACCATATTTAGTCTTCTTCAGTATAGAGGTAGCTGAGCACATGCGCTGCCGCCAGGTGGTTCCACTTGTCCAACATCTTTTTGCAGTCAACTCAAGCTGCCTCACCTGCATGTTATGGCATGGATCCCCCTGCTTCCTTAGTAGCCAGCTCATTGTTTGAACGGGGGGTGCAGGTGGCGGCGGCGGTGGCGGATGCGGTGGGACCGGAGCTGACAGGCATCCGGCTGTCCCCCTACAGCGACTTCCAGGAGGCTACAGACCCGGAGACCCTGGACCTCAATCTCTACCTAGTGGACAAGCTCAGTGAGATGGGCCTTCTCTATGTGCACGCCGTCGAGTCGCGCATCTCCGGCAATGTCGATGCGGAGGACGCTCAGGAGTCCCTGGAGCCCTTGCGCAAGGCCTTCAAGGTGCGCTCCAACACAGAGACAAGAAAAAATGGAAGATTTTGCAAGCGCGAGGGCACAGATAAGGAGAACTGTCGCGGGAGAATGATGCTGGTTTTGGCGGCAAAACTTGTTCTGGCTCAGGATCAGGGATGCATGTGGTGGTGCATGATGACTTGCCAAATGTCAATGCATTTGCTGCTGT
This sequence comes from Coccomyxa sp. Obi, assembly GCA_020887355.1. Lineage (NCBI taxonomy): Eukaryota > Viridiplantae > Chlorophyta > Trebouxiophyceae > Coccomyxaceae > Coccomyxa > Coccomyxa sp. Obi. The sequence goes on along the minus strand of AP024993.1, from coordinate 2,126,410 downwards.
CACTGCATCCCTGTGGCTTTCATTTGGCGCCTTCTCGGCTCCTGTTCAGCTGCATGATTCACAGGGTGGTTCAATACTCTGGTGACCATCTGTCGTGAGCTGAATGGAGCTGCATGGGAGTGCAGGGCTGCTTCATGGCCGCTGGAGGCTATGACAGGGAGGCTGGCATCAAGGCCATTGAGAGCGGCCATGCCGACCTTGTCGCATACGGCAGGTGAGAACATTTCGAAGGCACACTTCAGCCATGAAGTTTCCGTGTACTCTGCCAGGCCTGTGGCTCAGGGTTGTTGTTTGTTTCTGCACTGCAGGATCTTTCTGGCCAACCCTGATCTGCCGCTGCGATATGCCCTGTCAGACGCCCCTCTGAACCCCTACGACCGTGACACCTTCTACACATCTGATCAGGTCTGGTCGCAGCATCGAGTTGTGTGTCTGTGTCTGCAGTCATCCCTGGCCTTAATGAACAGCTAAATTGAACTTTGTTTAGGAGGTCCAAGGAAGTTGAGATGTCGGTTTGCAAAGGTGTGATGGAGCTGTGATGACTGGTTGCAGGTGGTCGGCTATCTGGATTACCCCTACCTGAAGGATGTGGCTCCTGACAAGGTTGCTCAGCTGGCCGCCGCATGAGGGAGTTTCAGCTACTACGGTACTATGAGCTGCAATTTCATTGTCTAGCATGTCAGCTATCCCTGGCACCTGGTGTGATGTCACACCATCGACTGGGTCATTTATCGAATTTTCAGTGGATAGAAAGGCGGTGGAGTTGAATTGAACTCAGTGGACACACACAGGCTGTACATTTGGATTTTCTTGCACATTCTTTCGGCAGATGCTGTCGCTGCTTCCCCTGCACTTGTATTCTTTAGGAACGGATGCCTCTATGGGAACATGCATGTGTGTATTTAATTAAGACCAGCTGGGACGTAGTCGTCAGAGCTGTGCTCAAGGAGTATTACACAGTATTTAGACGTAAATATGTGGATATCTTTGAGATGAGAATATCTACTGTACCTTACTGCAGCCATATATTAGACATCAATGTTAAGATTGCAACATTGTGACTCACAATTTGTGAGAGCCAATTGGTTGTTAAGCGCAACAATAGGTTGGAACTTTCAAGTAGTTGTTGCAGCAGAAGCATTGTACACATGTGTAAAGCGAGAAGCTGATTCTGCAAAGTCACTGATGGGCATCTTACTTATTTGAGGCTTAGCGCTTTACACTGTTCATGTTCAAAAATGATTCCATCGAACTGAATTGCTGCATACAGAATTGCTGCATACATGTGCGCACATGGACCTTCGAAGCCCCTTATAGGACAGTTCATGCCAAGACCAAGCTTAGGTGCAATAAATTTGGAACTGCAACATGCACGCAGCCATTTACTACTAATATCCCTTCAAGTCACGTCAGATACATCCGCATGCATATGCATTGTCGTGCTCAGGTCACCGGCGCATGCCGCGACCGCGGCCGCGGCCCCGGCCGCGCATCATCGGGTTCCCTCTACCGCCCATGCCTGCTCCTCCAGTGGCGTCTGGGGGCTGCGACCGTGGATTCCTCACTGTCTCATCCACTGACAGCACCTGCGCCACATCACCGCCCAGTCATCCCTTGGTGCAAACCAGCAGGCATGCGCGAGAGCAGAAAGAGCACACCCGCTTTCCATTGAATCTGACCCCTGTCTTGAGATTGTTGGAGTTAGAGTAGCCATTAAAAAGGGAGCTCTGGAAAGGCTCACCAGGCAGGCTGCCTCCGCCGCGGCTGTGAGAGCATTGATCTTGACCACGGCTGGCTCCCACACAAATGACTCGAAAGTGTCCACCACTCCTCCTGCAGATATCAAAGCAGCGCGCCATCACATTGCTGACATGCAGTATCAAAATGACACAGCAGTCAGTGAACAACAAGCCAAGACATGGTACCACATGATCAGATCTGCAACCTACAAGTCCGGTCAACCCAAGAAGCACCTTGCTGGAGTTTTTACACCTGACATGACAGTGTGAGTGGTTCAGATGTGACGCATGCATGTGTCTGTCCTGACTTGCACTACCTCCATCCGCTGCACATGGACTGGAGTCCAGGTCAAGCACCAGGGGGAGCACCTGTGTTGACATCGACGCCAAAGTGCTTGCCGGAGCCGTCCTTGAGGGCGTGCTTCTGGCGCAGCTTGTTGAGCACGTCGGTGGCGTCGAAGCCGGCGTTGTCGCAGAGCTGGCGCGGGATGACCTCCAGGGCGCGCGCAAACGCGATCATGAACAGCTGCTCCCGCCCCGCGATCGTGCGCGCATGATCCCGCAGCCGCCTGCTCAGAAGGCACCCCGGCACACCTCAGCTATGGAAATCTTGCGCAGGTTTTCCAACCCGATGGAGCTGCTTTGAATGAGGCTTTGGACAGAGGTCAGCAGATGCATCCTCTCCATCATGCAAGATAGGGGCACTGCGAGTGGCAGCTACATGACTGTGCGTGCAATCAGCTCCTCCATCATGTCAAACGTTTCAAGGACAGTGGGTGACTCCAGCCTCATTGGTGCAGAATCAGTCCCTGTAAAAACTCCTTGAACGTCTGTGATCGCCTTGCTTACGACATGGCAGAAGAAGTCGAAGAACTAGGCTCCCTTGTAAGCATGCACCACACCTTGACATTTGTAGCACCAACAGTACTGCTGACTCTCAGAAGACTTTTCTTCTAAATTCCTTTTCGAAAGGGAGCCTACTCATTCGGCATCCTCTGCAATATTGACAACAAAGCTATCACAGATGTACAAGACGTTCTTATAGGGAGGGATTCAGCACCCTCTATTCCTTCTTCATCCATTGGCCTAAAAAAAGGCCGATGTACAGCTACATAAAGATTTCTGCCACATGCGCATAGAGGGCTGATCTGCCAAGTGGTTGCAAATAGGAGTGTTCATCGGGACAGACGCAATTGAAATCCTGCAGTGGCATGAAGCGGCACCAGCGCTCGAGGATCTTCATGATCCGATCACATTTCTGCACTCAGGCAAAACACCATTGAAAGAAGCGCACCGGGAGATCTCCATGTCAATGGCGCCGCCGCCGGCCACGACGGCGGCGTTTTTTATGGCGCGGCGCACGATCATGATGGCGTCATGCAGGGAGCGCTCGGCCTCGTCGATGAACTGGTCGCTGCCGCCGCGCAGCACCATCGTTGCCGTGCGCGCCTTGGGACACCCCTTGAACAGGTTGAATCGCTCCGCTCCCACCTGTGCATGCACCCACATCCTTGCTTGCTGTCCACCAACTGCACCTTAGTTTCCCCCGGTGGTGAACACCGAGCCTGATGACATTGATGTCCACTAGGAAACAAGGAAACAGAGTGGATCTTGGTAGCTCCAATCCTAGTCATGCCATGGAGGATCAAGCAGCTGCTTGTATTGGAGGCAGGGCAAGTATGGTCAGTCCTGGGGACATGTCTGCATAGTGTAGGCTGCAGTACGCTCAGTGGTGACGATGGGATGCAGGGTTCACCTGGACTTCCTCAAAGTTGGCGCAGGTGCCGAGGACCTTGGGGTCCAGGTTGTTCACGGTGGTCTGCACCGATGCACCCGTGCCCGACGCCACCCTCTTCAGGTCCTCCTCTGCCACCTGTAGACCCATGCCAACCCACACATTAGTCGCATGACACCCATCACAAAGCGCTACATTATGCATGACCCATGCTACTCATGATCATCATCATGAAGGTGCTTCAGCGCTTCTTGCCACAGGCTAGACCCCAAGTTGTGAGTTGACTTCGACGCCAGACCTACCTTCCAGAAGATCAGATCATGGGCAACTTTCAGCTTGTTGATAGGTAAGGGCTGCACCTAGCATGCATGACCCATGCTGCTCTTGATCATCATCGTCATGAAGATACTTCAATGCTTGTGACCCGGGTTGAACCCCAGTTCCTGAGGTTGATTTCACACCAGACCTTCCCTCCGGAAGAGAGCATGGACAATTTTCGACTTGTTCATGGGCATTGGCCGCACCCGGCCAGCGCAGAAGATATCGCGGTCGGCGAAGAACTGGGTGCCCAGGTCTCCGATGGCGAGCCTGGACAGCACCACCTTGGCGCCCGAGTCGGCGCACTTCTGCAGCTTGTCGTAGATGATGTTCCACTCTGCATCCACTATCGACTGGTACTGCGACGGGTCGCTCAGTCGGATCTGCACACACCCATTGCAACTTTCATGCCTTGCACCATTTCTCCTTTCAGTCTACACATGCAGAACACAAGAAGCCTTCTGACTCACTACTGTACGCATTCAACTTCTCTCAGGATACCAGTGCGCCAATTGGACAAGCTATTGAAGCCGCCAATATACACTTTCACACCAGGTAGCAAGCTGCATGCTCACGTGCGATCAGAATGACATGCATTGCAGGGCAGTTGCATGCAAGAACGTTTGGTGAGCTCACCTCAGCGTTCTCCTTTTCGGACTTGAGCTCCAGCTCGATGTTGAGCAGGAGGACCTTAGGGTTCTCATACGCCTTGGGCTGCATCTCAAAGCCGGCGTAGGAGAAGGTCTTCTTGAAGGCAACGCCGTCGACCAGGAAGGAGTCCCTGAGGCCACCCCCCTGCACCTTCTTGACGCCCAGCAGCGACATGTCCAGTGTCTCGGGGTCCAGCTTGCTCACCGCGTCCACCACCATCTTGGCAAAGAACTCCTTCTCGCCGCTCACCTGCACGCACATGCCCCCATGCCGCCCTCACATGGGACTCAATGCAGGAGTGAGCTGCAATGCAACTTATTGACATGGAAGCTCACCAATACAGCATAGCATCACATCCCTTGAAGCCAGTGAGGCTTCGTTACTCAGGCAGGGTCTATTTGTGTAGGTCGAGCCGATCTGAAGACTGCTAGTCTGAAGATGCATGACGTGCATGGTGGAAGGTGCTCACCAGCTTGGAGTTGAGGGTGGTGCTTGCGCACTTCTGCAGCATTTGCTTTTTTTCCTCCTCGTCTTTGCCAGCAATGCTTATTGAGGAGTCCTTTACTTGTTGCACTGCCAGTGTTGCTGCCGCCCTGAAAGCCTTAATAATTGCCTGTCCACAAGACATGGATCATGAAATTCACACATCAGATGAAATGCTGCGCAAATACTGTTGCCATCATGAAGAAGAGATCAGGGCATTTTTGACATTACTGGGACAACTGAATGTATCTATGTAGCTGCCATCAGGGACAAAGAAAGGATTGCTCACCCGTGGATGCACCCCCTCTTCTACAAATGCCTTGCATTCTTTCAGAAGCTCCCCTGCCAAAATGACCACGGTGGTTGTTCCATCTCCCACCTGAAGCCATTCATGTCCATGACAGGTGCTTCACTTCATGTATAAGGTAACCCCTTTTCAGGGGCGGGATCCACTGCATCAAGTCCTATTTGCAGACATATTTCCTGAAGCAGTATGAGACCATAGTATTGTGAAAGAAAAGGACAGCACACCTCTGCATCCTGTGACATGGAGATGTCAGCGAGGACTTTCGCTGCTGGATGCACAATATCTAATAGCTTCATTATTGTCGCCCCATCATTGGAGATCGTCACAGTACCCTGAGCAAGCAAAGAGGTAAGCTCTTGTAATGATCTGAAATATATTCTCAGAGAGAAATGCACAAAACAGCAGCATCACTGTTGAGGTTCCAGTCAGTGTCCCACCCTGTCATCGTGAACAAGTTTGTCCATTCCACGGGGACCAAGCGTAGTCCTGACTGTGTCTGTGACAGCCATGCATGCATTAATATTGCTGATAAGCTGCGCTGTGCCCTGGCTGGTATCCGTTCCTTCCCTCAGCAGGATGATCTGGGGTTGCTGCGGATATAACAGGCACACGCGTTGAGACTTTAACAATCAAATCTGGCACTAATGACCAAAATTGCTTTTACGGGAGCACGCTTGATAGCATGCATAAAAGCACGAGGTTTAGCGCCTTTGGATGGCTTCGGTCTATTTCACCATCCGCAGGTATACTTGGTGAACACCCATCAGCAAAAGAAAAGTAATATGACAATTCCTTACAATGCACATCAACCAACGAAATGACATAACATTGATCTCTAACAGTTTTCTGGCGATTGTGATTGGTGGCGATTGGGCAAAGTCTCAAAGCTCACCATCATGCCCATCGCCATGCCAGGCGGTTCTTCGAAATCGCACTATTTGAGAATAATCGCACTTTCAATGACCGATCCGTAACAGCCAGCGAGCAGATGTCTTTGATTACTCTGAAGCTTCGCCCACTCGTTACAGATCAGCGCACGGCGTCAGTTGGTGCCATTGTCAGTTTCAGGAAAGTCCTTTCTTGCTTCAAGAACGTTCCTCTCCAACTCGAGGTTGCAGTCGGTTTTGTAACACCCAGGAAGGAGCCGTTTGCAGAAGTAGCAAGAGCCGTTTCCAGGGTTACAAAGTAGGGTTCCAGCTGGCGGGATACGTGGCAACGGCCAATTTACAATCTGCAAAATTCCTAGCACTTCCCTTGTGCTGGCAATGTACACTTCCTTGCAACAAGCTCGACCTACTCGGGGTTAGCGTGCAGAATTATGTGCACGGATATCACCTCGTGAAGGAGTCCAAGAGGAGAAAACACCATCATACAGTACCATCTAACAAAGACCGCTTTCTTGGCAGAGTAAGTCACGGCACCACCATGCCAAGCGACGAGCGCCCGGTAAGATCCGATCATTGAGCAGTCAGACAACACTTCCATGACACACCATCTATTTGCAGGTCTCCTCTATGACGCTCTGCTCAAGCATCAGAACCGCTCCTTGCGTGTGCATAGTTGCCTCGGATCACGGCCTTGCCATCCTACATTCATGATTGAATATGTTGACCGCATCAATGTATGATTAGCTGCTGAATTCGAGCTAGACGAGGGGGCAAGACTGGCTCCGAGGTTACTGACGTGAGGTGCTTTTGTGACTTGCCGGGAGAATGACAATGCCCTGCAGGCTCGCTTACAGCGGCTGCAACAAGCATAGAAGGTGGTAGTGCGTGTAGATCGTCGAAGTAATGGCGGACCATGTGCTTGGAGATTCCAGAGGATCAGGCTGTGGGCCATTGAACAGGCATCGCTGTGCTTGCTCAGCAGGAAATGCCAGAATTTTATGATCGTGCATGCAGGTGGTAGAAAGGGCCTTGGATGAGCTATGGCAGGCAAGTGCGCTGCTGCAGGCGTTGGCAGCGTTCACTTCAATAAGCCTCGGCCTAATTTCTGTGTTGTGCAACGCTATGTTGGATGTGGACCCAACAGCAGAGTCGGTGCGTGCAAACTTACAATGAATACTTTGAAATTGTCTCATATAAGGTCCATCAAATAATGCATCATTTGCATTCATCTTGTGGACCTCTGATGGAAATGAAGTGAAAGACCTTGGTATTGCATTGATCTGTAGAGGAGTAAGATGCAGGTGAAACAGCTGGACATGGATGCCAACAGAATACTTAGCCTGTGGACAACACAGCCGGGGGAATGTGTCCTAGCTTTCATGTATTCTGACTTTGACAAGTACTGTGAGAGTTCCAGATGTCTGCCTCTGGTAACATGCAGTTGCATGCCGACATTTGTAATGGGATGTACCAAAAGGCATTGCACACTGCCAATGTTGATTCACCAAGCTGGCTATGATTGTCAACATGATTGGCATGTGGTGCATGGTTGCAGCGGACCTGATTCAGTGGAAGGAGTTGACTGTGACAGAGGATACCAATCCGCTGGCCACATACGAGAAGTTGTGGTCTTATGTTTGTCAGCATCCTGTAAGCTTCTAGCTCTCCTTTGCAGCTCTTTTGATTTCAGCAATACTCATTTTGATCACCTGCAAGCATTGCTTCTGTGCTACTGACATGTGGTCAAGGACTTTGAGTCACAAGTTCTCCTGGTTGCAGGTAAAATTTATGGGGTCATTTGCCTTCCAGATTCTCAGTTATCTGGATGAGCAGTCGCTTCGCGATGTTGGAGAGCTTCTTGATGACGTAGATCCTGCAATCATGGAATTCAAGACATCTGTCGAGCTGATCAGGACAGCTGGGGCCGTGGTGGATCTCTTTGCGCAGACAATCAGAGCGACATACCACTACTGTGCTGCACTAGGACACACATTCAGTAAGTCACATCAGTTCATCTATCAGTTGCAGCGCTTAAAATGTGTCGCTAAGAAGGGAAATACCTGTGCCACTGTTCATGCCTCTTGTTCATTGATTCTGATTCGAGTCGACCTGCCATGGATGCAGCGGCCGTGGATGAGGGCTACTACTCAGTGAAAGGGTGGTGCTGCGAGTTCGACCGCTTTGTCAAGACTTTCCACGACGTGGCCGGCCTAACGTACAGAGAAGTGGCTCCATCCTTGAGCTTGGACTGCAATGCTATCATGGTAAGCACTGCACGCCATGAAGTCACTTGTGATAGACCCGACACTATGGCAGCAGTGTTGTCGTGATCTTGAGGGCATGTCATTATGTGCCAACACTTGCCAAGGGATTCTTCCCCAGAGAGCAGCCCCTGTAATGAATTTGAATGGCTCTGCTGGGGGCAAGATTCTTTGTGCACTCGTGGTGCAGGAGGCGGCGCAGGTGGAGGCCATCGGTGATGAGGCCACGGCGTTCAGCGCCCAACCACCCACAAAGACGAAGGCGCGCAGGCCCCAGGCACCCAGGAAAGTGCGCTCCATGGCTGCTGCTTCAAGCGGCGCACAAGATGAGGCTGAGCCCACGCCAGCAAGGAAGAGCACAAAGGCGGGCTCTGGTCACACGGCGACCTGAACGTGCCCCACTTGGGACACCAAGCAAGTGCGCACCTGAGATCCTCATACCCACAGCATCCTCTTGTTCACTGTAAGGCCAATGAATGACTATCATGCTATGCCGTACTTTCCTATCAAAGTCAAGAAGTAGATGGCAGCTGATACTTTTCTTGCTGTTCTGTTTAGAGAACATGTGCTCCTCTGGTGCATGGATTGAAATCTGGCAACTTTCTGCGAGGACACTTTGTGAAGCGCTCCTCTCGCACTTCATCCGTTACCCATGCGAAGGACCCAGAATACACTCCTGGGAGGTTCATGCGGCAGGCAAACATATTGTTGGGCTGCTCCTAAGAGGATTTCAGGGCAAAATTGCCAATTAGGCTTCTTTGTCGATAGCTTAGCCACAATTTGGCCATGGCAGGAGGCGCATGATAGGCAAGGAGGTGACTTAGAGAGACATCGCTGACATCACCAGCCAATGGACGGTATCCCCTATGACTGGGTTGGTGGCCAAAGAGTGCGGCAAGCTGCTGTACCTGGATGAGGAGCTGGACTGCTGTGTTAGCGGCCAAAACAACTTTGGAAGCGGTCAACCCTGTCGCAGACACCTTCTATGGCGCCTGATCAGGCTATGATTATCCTGGGTGCTCACCTAGCATGAGGATGCAGGAGCAGTGCCAGCGATGCAGCAGCCAAGGATGCTGGAAGTGTTGGATCTGGATTGAACGAATGTATGAATGATTGAAGGATGCAAACCAACGAATGCCAGTGTACTTGTGTCGTTTTTAATGTGGTTTAAAGCTGCTGTCCATAAATGTCACGCATATGTCCTTCACTGATCTGTGCCTGCGTCTCTTATAAGGGATCCATCATAGGAAAAATGGCCTGAAGAGCAGATTTTCTGCGGCATTTACCTGCTTGGTTGTGGAAGTGGGGGTATGCTCATGGCACTGTAGATTGTAGAATGTTTAGAGGACATGGGAGCAAGGGCTGTGGGTGTGTCAAACACATCAGGGGTACGAGGGAAGCCTTCCAGCAGACATCCACGGAAGTGACTTGCATGTGGGCAATTCATTGCACAGCAGTGCAAACAACGCAATTGCGTAGGATGTGATGCTCACACTGCTATGCCGGGCTTTGGGTTTATTCTACTATTTTTGTGACACAAATGGCGCCGGCGTGTTTCCTGTCTGAACTGCTAGGCACTGCAAAACAGGTCTCGCGAAATTTCCAGCATCATTAAAACTGTATTCACTCTCTCCACTACTTGGACTGATTTTTATAATTCAATCCATGCTTCGCACCACTCAAGCAACCTTGATGGTAAGCACTGTAGGTCAAGACATCTTGAGCCTCATGAGGCACTCATGTGATCACTTGCTGCATGCTCAGTTTAATGGCTCCCATCAGGTCATAGCAGACTGCTGGCGTTCCTTCAGGGAGCGCTGCAAGTGCGCAATGGCGGCTGCATTGAAGCCCAGGGTGTCCTTAAGGGCGCGCGTTCGGTCACCCAGCAGCTGCCGCAGCCGGATGAGCGGGGCGCGAGCTGCCGGCGTCGCTAACAGCTGCGCATGGTGCAACCGCACCAGCAGCGCCGCGCACCGCGACACCAGTTCCACCTGCCACATCAGACCAGATATTCACTGAACTGCCCCTTGTTTGCTGGCACACCTGCAACCCCTTCTTGCTCCGAGCCGAAGTCCACAATCCTAAAGCACCCGGGACCCCCGAAAGATGTGAAGTATGAACCCTCAGCTCTGAAATATGTAGGTGGGTACCATGCAGGTGAGGCAGCTAGAAACGACAGCAAAAACAAAGTGAGGCCATTCAAACCATCCAGTCTGCAGCATGTGTGCTTGGAACTTGCACAGTGATGAAGGCAAATATGGTGAGTGAGTCCGGAATCCCAACATCCTCACCATGTTTGCCTTCCTCTGTAAAAGTAGGTGAGCACATATGCAACAGGCTGAGTGGTCGAATGGCCTCACAATACTTCGCAGTGCTTCCCATCTGCCATCCCTGCAGTGACTACCTACCGAGCGATACAATGCTGAGGTTCATACTGTATACCCTCAGCTATATCTCTCAGCATCCGGTGAGTGTCTTGGCAGCTCACGTGACCTCAGCACCAACGTGCATGTCAAAACATATCCTCATGAAAAGGTTGGCACAAAGAGAACATCCGCAACACAATATGGCACTCTGTCGGACAACAACACTTTGATGTGCTGCCTTAGCTACTTGCTCATGCAATGCACCTCAAAATCACAGCCTCCCATGTACAGAAAGGGGGGAGCTTTAATTGGGATTCAACCCTCTGTCAGGACAACTTCCAGCCAAACCACTCACCTGGGTGCCAGCAGCAAGCCAGGAGCAGAGGTACTGCAGCAGGCGCAGCGCATCCGAGAAGGGCAGCACCAGCAGTGCCTGCTCCAGGTCGCCCGGCCGCACTCGCCGCACCGTCTCCAGGACATACTCCTCCACGCTCCTCCCCAACAGAAGCGGATTCGCCGGCGGCGCCTTGCCTGACGTGCCCGCTGCAGCCGCCTCTTCAGCAATCACCTGCGCAGACACAACCTTCCGGGAACTCACGACTGCACATATTGATAATAAAATACCAACTGAGCACTTCATCAGTCGTTGAGAGATGTATGTCCACAATCTGTTGTACAGGGCATGCTACAAATGATGTGAACCTGCAAGCCCTCTACAAAAAATTGTAGACATACGTCTCTCACATCCAAAAACTGATCGGGTCTGCCCAATGACATTCCTATGACCTCAAGTCAGTGAAAGCCAAGACCAGCGCGTCCTCTCAACCCTTCTAGATAGGCTGCACATAGTTTCCTGGTGTCATCACATCCAAGGAGAGACACACTGCCATATGCTCCATCTTGCAATGGCTGCAAGTTGCAAAGCATCACAGCCGCCTCTGGATGTAGGCACACCTGCCTTTACCTCGATGAGACAACACCGTGCATGCAGTGTCCAAACAGGCAACGCACACCCTCTGTGCAAATATATATATATACACATACACACCCTAGAGTAATCTAGGGTTGAGGTTTGCGATATTGTCGACCCTAAACCCTGAACAACATGCTGGGGGCACGCACCCGTTGGCGCTCGGCCTCGGCGGCGGCCAGCTCCAGGGCGTCCACGATGCTCTCTGCGCCGGACAGCACTTCCAGCGTCTGGCGCCCTGCCAGCACTGGGCCCACTTGCCCTGGCAACTCTTCCTCCGGTCCTGCCTGCTTAGGCGCTGCATGCTCCTGCAGACCAAGGCCCAGCCAAATTTCAGCCCCATGCCCCCATTTATCGTCATTCTGCTGGCCATACTTGGTAAAGCTACTAATTGAACATCTTTCCTGATCTCAAGAACATGCCAGTGGTTCTCGCCCTAACCCACAGCAGGTTGATTGGTACTTGTGTTGATGACAAATGAAGGTACCTTTGCCAAGACATGTGATGACAATATTAGATCCAGCTGTATATGAATAAAAATGATGTAAGAATAGAGTCGGCACCTCCAGGTCGGCCTCGAAGAGGGACTCGAGGCGCTTCTCCTTCTCCTCCTCCACAAAAAAGGGCTCCTCTGTGCGCTGCCACACGCGCAGGGAGCGATCTGCGCCAGCTGTCGCCACCATGTCTCCGCCCCTGCTCACTGCCAGGCACCACACCTGCCACAGCACAGCAGAGCACATCATAAGATAAGAAAGGTACACGGCAATCTTGGAGCACCTTCCAGCTGCATTACATGCACACGGAATCCTTCATAGCGCAAGGAGAGAGATGCCATCAAATTCAGAGTGTGAACTGAGCAGTGGAGCCAGAACTGTGGCAACAACAGCATGCCTTACGGCTGAGTGAGATGCTGGGCATGCAGCTAGCATGCTATCCGGAGCGTCTTGGAAAAGCGCACCTCTGCCTTGTGCCCCTCCAGAGTGAGCAGCAGCTCCCACCGATCAGCATCCCAGTACTTGACCAGCCCATCCTTGCCCACTGTGAATGCGTAGTGCGTGTCCGGCACGAACGCCACCTGCCAATGCGAAATCCCCTCAGCGCCATACAAATGACACAGTTGTGATCTCATGCAAGAGATCACACATCAGGAGCCTGTTGCATGGCAGTCTTGGTCGAGTTTTCGGTACTATTTCTGCCCAAAGGACACCAGCCCCAGGGGTGCAGTTTGAAGTGTTGAAAGAGAATGCACTGGTACGACAGGGCACACAAAGACATCCATCAGTTTACCTGCATGATGGAGTCAGAGTGCGCAAAGATGGAGCGATGGCAGTCGCCAAAGTCGAGGCCCCAGATTTTGATGTTCTTGTCAGCAGAGCCGCTGATGAGGAGCGTGGAGTCGCTGCTGATGTCCATGCTGAGCACGGGCAGCTTGTGGCCATACAGCGACAGGAAGAACTTCAGCGTGTCCATGAAGAACACCTGCACCCATTGATAAACACCCCTGATCAGCTGAAGGGATGTATGGAGTTGGGACAGCACACAAGCGCCCAGAAAGAGGCAAGCACTGAGGAATGTGTGGTATAAGCAGTCAAAGACATGACACACAATTCCTGCACGGGACACTGTACGGATGCAACAAGCGACCACAACGTCGGCACACCAAGGACTTGGGTTTACTTTTCAAGTGCTCCAAAATGACTCTCTGTGTGGTTGCGCACACGCCATACCGGTCTACAGTTCCTCTTAGGGGAGATCTTTCGCCCACCTGAATGGTGGAGTCCAGGAGGGACACCGCGAGCAGGCGGCCATCAGGGCTGATGCGCACGCACAGCACATCGTCCGCCATCTTGAGCGTGCGCACATGCCGCGCGGCCAGCCGGCGCGCCCCGGGCCCGGCCGCGGCGCCCGCGGCCGGCGCCTCCGTCGTGACCTCCCACTCCCAGAACTTCACGTCATGATCCGCGCTGCCGCTCACAAAGCCGCTGCCGTCTGGTAGAGCGACCACAGACCATACCTGCGCCATGTCTGGCACTCAAGCGACAGCAGCAATTTCGGTAAAGGTATGCTGCCGTTTCCTTGGTTCAGGGAAAAGTGCCAGACATTGCAAACAGTGCCAAGAGATGAACGGCGTCGTTCTCAAAAATGCACACTATTGTGCCAAATATGTGGCGCCTACAGCATGAAGTCATAGCAGGCTCTGCCACAGCTCCAGCTATTTTCACGAGGGCACTGAAATGCGCTAGCCTCATTAGAGGAGGAACACTCCCTTGAGAATTTCCTGAATGTTGGTGGTTGCCTTGCTGACAACATGGCATAGACATTTCTGCGATAGCCTCTTGCTTTCACATCCTCGGCAATGTTGATAACAAGGCAATCACTGACGTCCAGGAGCTTCATTCCAGCACCGATCAGGCTGCCCTCATCAAAACAGCAAGAGCTGTGGCAGAGCATTTTGCACACACAGTCCTGAGCCGCTTTCGATTCTGATGCCCATTCATGGCACAGCACAGCAATAAGACCTTTCTCTTTCTGCAACACAACATCTGGATGGATTAGGAAGCAAGGGCGGCGTCATCATACCGGTCCAGTGTGCGCCGCAACGGTGTCCGACACGTCGGACGCTCCAATGTCCAGGATCTGAAGACTGCCTTCCTTTGTGCCCACCACTGCATGCCTGTTGCCCGGCGCAAACAGCGCACAGAGCCCCTGCGTGCCCCAAAAAACCCATCAGATCACCAAAACCCGATCCAATCTTACTCTCCCACAGAAGTACAGTTGCAGCAATGTCGCCATATTGCAGATGCCACAGGAAGCAGACTGTCTCGTGTGCATCTTTGTGAAGGCACGCAGAAAGCCTCCCTGGAGCCTTGGCCAATGAGCATACACCAAATCGATATGCAACAGACATCGGAGCAGGTGCAGCAGCTCGAGGAGCAGCAGGACAGGAGCACCTTCTGTCTCTATTCTCAAGGTTCAGGGCACAAGGCAAAATATATACAAACCTAACCCCTAAGTGAAAAACGGGTGAACAACCTGCTTAACTACCCGGAGAACCTGAACATTAACACAAGGATGTAAAAATTTAAAAAAAGGAATACCTAGCCGGTCTCGATGGTGCGCACGCAGGCGCCGGAGGCGGGGGTTCCACAGCTTGACCGCGCGTATATATCACAAACCCCAAACCCTAGATATAACCCTGAACCCTAGATGGAAAACACAGAACATACCTGGCCGGTCTCGATGGTGCGCAGGCAGGCGCCGGAGGCGGGGGCTCCACAGCTTGACCGCGCGTATATATCACAAACCCCAAACCCTAGACATAACCCTGAACCCTAGATGGAAAACACAGAACATACCTGGCCGGTCTCGATGGTGCGCAGGCAGGCGCCGGAGGTGGGGTTCCACAGCTTGACCGCGCCCGCCGCGGCCGACAGCAGCACGGCATCGTCAGAAGACAACGCCAGCGCACGGATGCCCGACCGGTGGCCGGGCGCCTCCACCGTGCGCAGCCGCTTCGCCTCCTCCTCCGTCACACTCCAGCTCTGCGCATGCATTTTCAACCCTTACTCAAAGGTGTTAATAAAAGTGTTAAGGGGTTACCCTGAAATACTACCCCTAAATTATCCCTGAGAAAGGGTTGTGCGCTGTGCTGTGATCAGTCCTAACAGGTCAATCCTGGCTGTGTAGTGCGACCCTGTGGTTGCGCGACCTGCTGGCCGAGAGCAGCGTGGTGCCTACTTGAAGGTAACTGCTGCACTGCCAGCTTTCTGCTCGCACAGGTGAAGCTGAAGCCAGTGTATGACTGCAGTGCAGCCCATAAGGCAGCGCTGATGCCCTGCTGATGTTCCACGCACCACAACTCGTCCCCGAGGACAGTTCCTTATTTAGGCAATCACTGTAGCTTGCAGGAAATTGTACCTCTATTGCGTTATTGGAGAGTGCAAGTGTCACAGTCACCATCGACTCCTTGCCGGTCTTCCTTGCAAACGCAAAAGCTTTGATCTTTGCCTTCGCTCGAAGAACCTGCGCAACACAACCTGCTGCTTCAGCCAACCCAAGTCAGGGCCATGAACTGTTAACCGTGAAAGGCACGCCATTAAATCCATCGAGCTCTTGCAAACAGACGTCCCTGGCTGCCTTGAGACAGATTCTCCTCTTGAAACTATCTGAGAGCTCTGCCAGGTCACCAGAGATCACTGCGAATGGCAACAATCTGTGGGTCACCTGCAGGGGTGCAAGGAGGTCTGATGCCAGGATCGAGTCGCGTGCTGTGTCAGCCTCTTTGGCAGCAGCGCCATTCTGCTGAGCATCCCCTTCGGATGCCTTGTCCCGCTTCCGCTTCTTTCGCCGCTGCATGTGTTTCCTGGCTTCCTTCTCAGATCTCAACCTGACAACACAGACACCCAGGCGTCATCAGTGACTCATCACACTGCTCATCTGAACACCCAAACATGGGAACCGGTCTCTCCTCAACATGTTTCGAGTCTTGTTGCCATCCTCCTGGGATGTGGTATGAAATCCCAAGCAAAAGACTATAACAACATGTCCTGGAGTCGCATGTTGAGGTGGCACCAGAGAGCTTGTGCACAGTAATACAGTGCCCATGAAAGTATCTGTGCTCTGTTTATTGAGTGAGAGGATATTGAACAGGGTGATCGAGTGCTGGCAGATGCGAAAGCGACCTCGGCTGAATTTGCTGACAGCTTGCTCGAGACGGCCCAAGTTCTCGGGTTTCATAGTGCAGCAGCTTGTTGTCACATGCAGTCACAGACAAGGCAGGAAAGGAGGGAAGGTCCAGCACCTGAAGAGCTCTAGAGCTTTGCCGGCACTCTGGCAGGCCAGCAAGTGGCCAGTGGGGCTGTAGCGTAGCAGCGCCACACGCTCGGGTGCCTGGCGAGCAACGCTGCCCTCCGCCTGCAGCACCTGTGTATGCCAGCCAACAGAAATTCATTATGGAGGGCACCTTGGTGATCCTGCAGTGATGCAGGAGCCAACTTCTGGCAGGCTTTGTCGGTCCTTCCAAGGTAAATGCATGGCATTGGCTTGGCAACACAAGCAGGGTGTGCACCATCTGGAGTCTTATATTCAGCATAGTCTCACTTCAAGGGCATGTTAATTGCATGGTCATCTTAGGGCATGTTCACATAATGTGGAAAGCCAGGTCGAGAAGGGTCAAAACACTCAAGATTTTGCAACCATAACTACAAGATATTTCCTAGTCCAGCAGATATCTACCATACGTGCAGAGGCCCTTACTACGGTATACTCAGCGCAAATTCACAAGATGACAATGATCCACCTCACGAAGTGGAAGAGGAGGAGTTCGAAACTTACCTCTTTGGTATGGGTGTCTTGACCCGAGGGTCCAGCCTGACCAGCATCCAAGGCGTCACCCCCAATCTTGAACAAGTGCACCTGGGCGCTCACCCCGCCCACTGCCAGCTGGCGCTCTAACGGATGCACATCCAGCGACCACACCTGCAGTAGAACTCCCACTGTCAGGCCCTGGCAAGTTGTCGAGTACAGGCAGCAATGCACCAAGCAGGGCAGAGCTGATGGAGCTGCGTGCATCTGGATGGAGAGGGCTGTCATGGAACTGAAACGCATCATGCGCACCAGGAACAGAGGCAGAGCACGACAATAGAAGCAGCGGTCAGCTGTGCCTTGATGAACAGGTCAACATGAGGAGGCCAGGCGTCTGAAAGGACAGAGCATGGCGCGCACCTCGCCCTGAGCGCCGAGAGCAGTCTGGAAGCAGTGCTGGGTGCCCAAGTCCCATGCACGCACATACCCATCCTTGCTCCCACTCACCAGCACATTGCAGCGCTCCACAAACGCCTGCACATTGCGCTTGTCAGGCCATTAGAGGGTCTCTTCAACAGCTGCCCATTTCTCGTGCCGGGACTCAAGCGACGTCAAGCACTAGCTCATTAAACGCCCCACTGCATGCAAGCCAAACTCCTGACAAGAACTCACACATAGAATTAGGATGTTCTCTAGGACGCTGGAGTGGTGGAGGGCGCACAAGGTCGGTGACTTCAGCAGTGTGGCCTCGGAGCCTGAAGAGGCCGGTCTCGCCCATGACATCCCACAGGATGATATCCGTGTCCTGTGAGCCAGACGCCAGCATACCCCCACTCCTGTTGTACCGCAGCGCTGTCACCGCCCTCTTGTGCCCCGTCCATGTCACCTGCCAAAGCAAGCCGCAATTGAGACACGTTACATGGCCATCATCCCTGAGGACACCTGTGAAGGGTGCAAGATGTCCACCTTTGATTGCTGCAATGACCAGCCGAATTTAGGCTTGTTTGTTGTGACAGTTGACAATTTTATCTGATAGCGCCTTAGGGTGGCACTCGATAGGGGGCAGTTTCCCTTTTCACAAGTTGTAGGCGGCTCCTCCACACTGACAATCAGCTCGAGTGCAATACTCTTGCAGAAACTCCTGCGGGGGCCAGCACTCTGTGGCGTATAGGAGCTGACCTCGCACTCCCCGGTGCCCACATTCCAGATGCGAATGGTGCCATCAGAATGGCCTGCAGCAATGTGCGGCGACGCGGGGGCTGCAGCCAACTGTGTCACCTCTGCTGGCGCCCTGCCCTCAGCAGACGTTGGTGGGACAAGCATTCGCACCTGCACCATCAGAGTAACCTAGTTGAATGCAATAATTTGCAGGAATCACATATCCTTCTTGAAAATAGTAATCTGGTCCAATAAGGTATGACTTGCCCAAGAAAAAGCGTGAACTTCAAGTCAGCAGATGCATTGTTGTACAATCGGTCACTGCAGTGTATGTTTTTCTTTACATCGATGTCGTGAAGAGGTTGAAATTTGCTTTGAGTTAATAAACAGATGGATTTTGGCTCACCAGTGTGCCTTGCCGCAAATTCCAGACTGCCACATTCTCAAGCGCTGCAGTTACAACTAACTTCCCAGTGGTGTCGTGCACAAGTGCAGAATTGGACGTGACAACACCGAATGTTGAGCTTAACTCGTATCGGAGATATGCCTTCACCATGTGGCGACTCGCAAGCGATCAATCGATTACCAAAAGTAAAGTAGCATTCGAACAATGAGCATTCAGAGTACCTGCTTTTCTAGCGCTGTCAGAGCCAATTGCAGGCTTCTTCTTCGTGGAGAACGGGAGAACGGCAACTCGCAAAATGGAACGCCGCCCGGCGCTTACCTCTATGAACGGCGTCTGAGACCAGCCCCGGAATGCTGTCGGTCGTCTTAAGATCAAGAGATACAGGACAAAAAGGTGTGTGAGCGCCAGAAAGAGGAAAGGCTGCCTCAGCACAACAAGGTCTGCGACTAGAGATAACACATATCCTACCGGCCCAGATTCTGTCGTCTTGTTAAACAGGCCACAAGAAAGGTGGGTGCTGGTATGCACCTGCTCTGGGTTTTAAGGGCTGAAATGTGTTGCACGGAAATAGGGTACCTTTAGTTTGCACCAGCTCACGACTGCGCTGATTGCCACTGCAATTTTCAGCAGATAGTTTTAAAGCATCCATATTAACAAACTTCCAGGCTCATCTCTTGTGGATCCCAATCAATGCAACACTATCAGTAATAATCAGATCCCTTCAGCATCTTATGGCAAAGTTGATTCCATGCAGTGCAACTTGCAAGTTGCTCATATATGCATATATAGGCAAGATGATCAAGGGTTATTGTATAGTCAGGCGCCCTAGGGCAGTGCAGCAGGAAGGACATGGCAACGCAAAGCTTTGATGTCTGATTATCTTGGGCTGATTGCAAAATCAACTGGTTGCTTAGCTAAGCTTCCACAAAAAGCGCCATGTGTGCAGCATATCAAAGGAGAGATCTCTCAGCCGAGCTCACACCCTGCTCTAGACCACCATCTTCTTGCCCACCTCAGGCTCATCCATCATGAACTTCCAGGACAGCGCAAATTCATCGGTGCACTTCAGGCGCGTCACAGTGCCAATCTGCAGCCTGCACCAGACATGGAAGGCATAAAGGTGTTAGCAGCCGCCGTGCTTCACAAACACCTCAGGACACACGGGCAATGAGCAGCAGAGCCAAAAAGCCTGCCATCTTATATTTGCAGCAGGAGGGGGCCAACAGTGCAGATACCATCTTAATAGTTGCCCTCTTCAAGTGTTTCGAACGCCGTGCGTATTGTCCCCAATACGCACGGCGACAATACGTTATTTGAAAAAAAAACCGTTTCACAATTTGGATCGTCAACTGTCTGATCAATACGTCACCTGCTGGCATGGCTGCAAATTACGAGGAATAGAATAAGCATGGCCTCACCTGCTCGGTATCACTGCCTCAACGCCAGCAGCCCTGGCCAGGTCGCAGGTCTTGCACTCCAGCTCGCGGTCAAGGTTCTTGATGGCGTGTTTGTCCCCCTTGACCGCCTTCAGGTGGGTGACATACCACGCCAGACCCCGCATCTTCTCTCCCTGCACAGCAGAAGATTTCCCTTCAGCCACACAATTGATGCTCATCTTTTCCGCTGCACTATCATCCGGAGGATGTTGCAGGCTGGCAGGCGCAAAGTTGATGTAACATCTGGTTGGCATGCGAAACACATGTGCAGCCCAACAAAGAAGGGGGACAGGGGGAGACGAGCGCACCACTTCCTCGAGGCTCTTCTTCAGGAACATGAGCGTGTGTGCATCACCCTCCTTCTTCGCAGTTTCGTACGCCTTGTTGGTGCAGTTGTAATACACCTTGGCCAGCGCCAGAGTCTTCTCAAAGGCCACCTTCACATCTGAATCATCTGCAGCACAGGCACTGCCTCAGGGACATTCATCCGCATGTGGAGGCTGACAATATTGACGAGAAGCAGGCGGACCTTACTCATTTGTTCGTCACTGATGATTGGGATGTGGAAGCTTTTGCTGCTAACATGGGAACAGATTCTAGAAATTAAGGAAAGGAACAGATTCTAGAAAAAGACGTGTTCCGGCAAGTCTGCTCCAAGAGACCATTCTATGATCCCAACCTCACCCTTCTTGGACCACTCTTCCTCGCTGGGCGGTTCGGCGATCTTGCCAAACTTCACATTTCCACCGCGCTTGTTCAGGAAGTCCACAGCTTCCCAGGCATCTGCACGGTCAATCACTCCCAGTACCTGCATGCATGCCACCAATAAGATCACATGCCCACAATCATAGCCTGTCTTTAAACATGCATGGGCAGAGAATGGTGGGTTCATCTGCTATCAAATACCTTGAAGAAGTGTTCAACGCCAGGCAGGCCAACATTGTCCCGGCCAAAGAAAGCGGCAGCGCTATCAAAGACGTAGGCAGCATGATACTTGTACCTGTCTGTCAGAAAAATCTCAGCCAAAAAGATGCATATGCCTATTTGGTATATCACATGCATGTGCCTGAGAGCATACTGCACATGTAACACAGAACCAATGGCAATGGTGCCTCACCCTATACCCTCATTGATCAGGTTGACGACTTCATTCGTGAGGTACGGTGACCGATTGAGAGGAGTCTTTGGGTTACCAATCTCTGCCTTTTCTATCTGCTCACACTCTTTCTTGACCTGCAGTGGCACAAGGGGCCAGTTTGCATGGACAGTGCTACTCTGTCAGCATCTCATCGAACTGGCAAAAAAGCAACCAAAACTTGCAGCACGTCTGGACAGCCAAAGGGATATCTGGGCCACACCTCCTCTGCGTATGGGAAATCATTCATGATGTGCTAAAACGGGATCTGAATTGATGGTTGGGAGCAATCAAGGCCTTGGCTTTGGGTGTCGACCTGCTTGACAAGGGCAACCAAATGTTAAATGCGATGACGACAGGAACCCGACTCTGTAGAATGCTTGCTGTCTGTGTTCATCTGCATTCGAACCGAAGTACGGGAAGCAGGGTCGACCATGTCGTGCCCACCTCCTTGCCGCCTCGTACGCAAGACCTCGCGACGATCGTCAGCCTGGTGAAGGTTTGGTCTACAGCTTAATTGTTTGACTAGCACGGGTGCCTCCGTGTCCAACAGCCCAGAGCAAAATCTCTCCTCCAGATCTGCCTGCTGACGAGGCATACAAAACAGGCCATGCAAATCGGCAGCTGAATCTTCCCTTTCTGCTCTGGATACCATTCTTCCTCGTTCCAGGAATTTTTAAGCTCCTTCGTATGAGAATATAAGGGCTGTCCCACTGCCCAGAGAACTCCAGCATTCAGTTTTCCTTGCTACCCAAGGTTGCAATATTGGCATGTGATGTTGTGCACGTGACTATACTTGTTGGCCATCTGCATGTGGCCAGCTTCTCAATCTCTTGGCTGACAGCAAAAGGAGTGCAAAATAAGCTGAAAGTACTAGCTCAATGTCATCTTCGCATGCTCACTCCATATGATACAGGTTTCTTGAATTCAGACCTTTTGAAGATCTGTATTAGAAGCCCTTGGCACATGTGGCCAGCTTCTAAAATCTTTGCCGTTATTACATTGAAAGCAAGTAAACGAAAACCTGACAGCGCCAGCTATCTCAATCTCATCCTGGCACGCTCACTCGATATGATACAGGGCATTTGAAAGCCCTTGGCGCAGTAACGCTTCCCACAGACAGACACGCACTGCAATGCACTCAATCACGGACTTGAGGCATAAGCCTTTCAGGTCCTAGCATGCTACATTGAAGGAATGGCAATCATGTTTTGTTTGATTCTCCAGTGGCGCATACATGTCCCCAAAGGGGGCTGAGAACAAATGCTCACCATGCACAAGGCGGCAACAACACAGCTGACTCTCACACAACCCCCTTCTCGCCCTCGGACTCGTCCATCATGAACTTCCAGGACAGCGCAAAGGTCTCGGTGGCCAGCAGACGCTTCATGGTGCCAATCTGCAGCCTGCACCAGACACAGCATGCTCGTCAGAAGAACAGGGTAACCATTTGAAAATGCACGCATGCCAAATTCAGCAAGCAGCGATCCAGTACAAATATCTTTTATTGACATGCCATTTGCATGCATGGAGGATATGAACCTTTCACAAGGCTTCAGGCAGTCAAGGATGCGACTACTTCTTTGATCAGGACCCACTGCTGAAGTGCAAGATTTGCGACTTTGATGGAATTCAAACGGGCTGCGCACTTGCAAGGCACAACCGCCTCAACGCCAGCAGCCTTGGCGAGGCAGCAGGTCTTGCACTCCAGCTCGCGGTCAAGGTTCTTGATGGCGTGCTTGTCCCCCTTGACCGCCTTCAGGTGGGTGACATACCACGCCAGACACCGCATCTTCTCGCCCTGTGCAGCAAGCCATGCGGAGCAAAATCCTCAGCTTAGATATGAAGCAAAAGTGCAAACCGACACAACGATCTCCATGGCACCTCTAGGGGGAATGCAAGTGCAGTTGAAGGCTGCAGACTTGGGCCACTGCAGCATGCAACCAAATGATCACTTAAGATGAGCATGCATGCAGGCATTATGTAATCTAAGGCATACCGCAAGCTGACGCCAATAAAGACATGCAGCACAAGCCACTCACCGCCTCAAAGATGGCACATTCCAGGAACTTGATGGTGTGGGCGTCATTCTTCTTCTGGGCCTCGCCGTACAGCTTGTGCGCGCAGTTGTAGCCCACCTTGGCCAGCGCCAGGAACTTGGTGAATGCATGCAGCACATCTGATCCCTCTGCACACACCAGCATGCCAAGCATCAGCAATCAAATCATCGGGGTACTTCAAGCACCGGAGAACTACCAACAACAAGGACATGCTCTCACAGGCATCTGTCCTGGCAGGACCAGATGCATGCATGCATGTGATCAGTCATGTTTCTTCTTAAGCATTGCAGCCGGATCAACTTCTTGTAATGCAACATCAAACGAACAATGTGTTAGCAGCTGCAGCACACTGGATAAATGAAGGCTTTGATGGAGGCTATATTGCCAAGCAACATTTCACAAGCACAGCATGTGAGTGCGCACCCTTGGTGTGCCACTCGCTCTCGCTGGGAGGTTCAGCCACAGGACACCACTTGACATTGCCGCCGCGCTTGGTCAGGAAGTCAGCGGCGACACATGCATCTGCACGCTCAGCAACAGCGCAGACCTGGCGCATGCACAGCTATGCTGAGCCACTGAGGAGTTCTGGACATGCTGCAAGAAAGGCATGCGTGTGTATCTTTATGCCTGGGAGCTTAGAAGATTAGAAGTGATGAGGCAAGCAGCTGCTTCTCGTGTTGCACACTGGTGTCCCTTCAGCATCTACAACAGGTGAGTGACTCTGTACACACCTTGCAGAAGTGGGAAACACCGCAGAGCCCAACATTGTCCCGGCCGAAGAATGCAGCAGCACTGTCAAGGATGAGTGCCGCGTTGTGCTTGTACCTATACCACTCAGCATTGATAGAAACACGTCTGATGAAACCGGACATGGCGGCGTGAGACACTCAAAACAGTTTGGGGCTCGACAGCGCAATCAAAGGAGTCCTTACGAGATGCCCTCATTGAGCTTGTCCACAATCTCGTCGCTCAGGAAGGGCGTTTTGTTCAGGGGTGTCTTTGGGTTGCCAATCTCCGCCTTCTCCAGCTCTTCACACTCCTTCTTGACCTGCTCGCATAAGTGCACATCTGACGGGAATCTGAAGGCTGCCAGGGCGTTTGCCAAGTAAGGGGTTTCAATGCCTCTTGCTCCGTACAAAAAGCACCAGAATCACATACAGTCAAGCATACTTGAGTTGAAAGTTCACAGTAATGCGAATTTCTAGGCATCTTAGGACAGTGGTGCACCTCGTCGGCCCACGGGAAGTCCTTCGATCCTCCGGGCTGAGCCATGGTGCTGGTACCGCCGGGCAAGAGGATCCTGAACGAAAAAATCCTGATTACCTGCACAGCAGAGTACTTCTGACAACGTGGCAAAAAGAATCACAATATTCGAAGAGACCTCGCACTTGGCTTCTCCAGCGACGGGAACTCCTCCGTCACCAGACGTAAACCTGCCTGAAGGCATCAAATTGCTTGTTCTGCATTCATTATCTCGATACAATACCAAAGAAAGAACGCTAGATCTACAAGCTGTATTTTCAACAATCCAAGGGACAACAAGGAAACGATGAGAATGCGGAGATTGCCAAGTCGCCGGAATGCAGCTGCGCACCTTGTTGGCAGATAGCAGTCGGACGACGACGACGGCGTGGACGCGTTCTTGTACGTGATGGTGTAGAATTGCTAATCGACTAATCTGCAGAAGCGTCGTGACCAAGCACACGATCGTTCTCTGGGATCCGGGCAGGCTATCACAGGAGCCAAAAATAGCCTGATGTCCAAGGGGGTGGAATTATTTAAATCTGGGACATCCACCCCCCTAATTAGGCAGGGGGTGGGTGGGTGGGTTTGGGTGGTCCAGGCAAAAATGGCTCTATAAAACCAGGGTTCTTAGGGTTTCTGGCCTGTTATTCACCCCTAAAGCTTGTTAGGGTCTGGTGCCACGTGTTCACAGCCACGTGTAAGACATGGGTTGTGACTAAATTACACTTACGTAAGCTGTCACTTGATACAAATCTGGCCTATACAGGCAACTTGGGGGGTGGGTGGGTTGTTCACGGGGCCTCACACCCAAGTTTTGGGTCGATATGTCATATCTTATAAATTCCACCCCCCTGTGATGTCGACCTGGCACTGGCACTCTTTCCTGGTTGCAGCTTTCTGTGATGTGAAGTTCAGAATGTGGAACATGGTTCTGCGCTTGGCCATGGGTTATCAACCCTGAGATCAGCCGCGGAAATGTGCAATTAGACTTTTAATCACACCGGTACCCCTTTCTTCCTGCCAGCACCACGAGTGCAGGAATTGTGACAGCATATGCAGTCAACATCTTCATGTACAGCAAATGTAGGGGCATTCCCACTATATAGAGCTCTCAGATTATACTCAGCATCCTTACACATCAGCAACTTATGACCTCTCAATCTGAGGCTTGCATGCAAAAGGAAATCCATCTGCCTGCAAGAAATATAGCTCTCCTCTCAATGTCAACTAGTGCCTGCAACTCCATGCATCCCAGATGAACGGTGTTCCTACGCGTACTGCAAAGGACATGTGTTGCTCACAGGACTTGCTCACCATTATGAATCGACACTTGCACACTTTTGATGCATGATAACATGTACACAGGGTACTGGGCTTTCATTGTTTCAATGGCCTGTCAGGCAGCACACAACACAGGTTGCATCACACATGTGCCTCTCAAACAGGAGAACACAGTTCACCCACAGTTTTGCCAAGCCGGGAGCTCAGACGACCATCTTCTCGCCAGACTCCACCTCTTCCTTCACGAACCTCCAGGATGGAGCAAAGGCCTCCATGCAGTGCGCACGCTTGATGTAGCCGATCTGCAGCCTGCAGCAATCACATCAAGCGTTCAGCACTGACTTGTGAATATACAACCAGAGGGTGGTTGCAATTCATGCTAACTTTTGGAACCTGCCACTTGAGCAAGCATCCATTTTTAACGTCAACCAGGCCTGTCTCAATATCGTCTGAAGGTTTTGAGCAGGCAGTAGAGAGCCACATGTGATTTCAGATGTCAGGTGATTTACAAGTAAGGAGCGATGATGCAGGGGTTCAGTGCGCACTTGCAGGGGATGACAGCCTCAATGCCAGCGGCCTTGGCCAGGCAGGGGGTCTTGCACTCCAGCTCGCGGTCAAAGTTCTTGATGGCGTGCTTGTCGCCCTCGACACACTTCAGATGGGACACATACTCCGCCAGACACCGCATCTTCTCGCCCTGCACAACACATCACCTGCTCACACCTGTACACTGCAGGTAAATTTGCTGGGCCATGCATGCAGGTATTTTCACAAAGGAGCACTTATAAGCTGTGTCTCATGACTGGTGGTTGGGTGCCCAGGATCAGGGCGATAGGGAGTAGGACATGCATCCCTTGGTGCAGGCACACAAGAGCAAGAATGCATGCTGATGTGAGGCAGCTCGCAGTCATGACTGAGTTCAGTAAGATGAATGAAATGAGTCATTGCCATGCTGCGCACCGCCTCAAAGATCTGCTTCTCGGCAAAGAGGACGGTGTGGGCGTCGCTCTTCTTCTGCGCCTCGCCATACAGCTTGTGCGCGCAGTTGTAGCCCACCTTGCAGATTGCCAGCGTCTTCAAGAACGCCTTGAGCACATCCGACATCTCTGCAGACACCAGGTCGTTGCAATGTATCAGGCAGCCGCAAATGAGGCATCCACTGAAATCTGCAAATCATTTGTACATGCAGGGCAATGGAACACGCATTCATGCAGTTGTAGTGATCTTAGCATGCACGCCAAGTTTAAATCTGTGACTGATGAGTCTCAGCTACAAATGCTAATGTCAAAAAGAAGCTCAATGTAAAGGTTAAGATTACTACACAGTGCTGCAGACAAGCCTGGCCGGTCAGGTGCTGCTGTGTGGAATGTCCAAGGGTTTGGAAGATGGGGTTCCCAAGCAAACAGCTGAGTTTGCTCGGGCCGTCGCTGTCGCACAGAACTCATGCAGGATGCAGCTTTACCCTTGGTGTGCCACTCGCTCTCGCTCGGAGGCTCGGCAATGGACCGGAACTTGACATTGGCGCCGCGCATGTTCAGGAAGTCCGCAATCATCATCGCATTAGCACGCTCACCCACAGCGATCACCTGAGACGGACATGACTTGATTTCATGACAGAGCACAACCTACATGCATGCTGCCAAAACGGCAAGGAGTGCATGCGGACTCATGATGGCATTTCTGAACTTCACCGGGGCCTGCATGTACATATTAGGAGCAGCGTGTTGGCTGTCCTGCTGCAAACTATCAGGTCACGATCATGGACAAGGCTAAAGAGAGCATGGCTTGCCTTGAAGAAGTGGGAGACACCACAGAGCCCAACATTGTCTCGGCCAAAGAATGCAGCAGCACTATCGAAGATGAGCGCCGCATTGTACTTGAACCTGCACCAGAGGCAATGCACACCAATACTTGATTGAATACTAGCATGTCTATTCATGCATCAGTGGATTACAGCACAAAACAACAAGACCTGAACAATGTGGGAGGAGAACAACAATTGTGAGACCCATCATGTACAGAATTTTAGGTGATGACACAAGGATCACTATCAAATGAATGAGAAGTACTTACGCAATGCCCTCATTGATCTTTTCCACAACATCTTCACTGAGGAAGGGAGATTTGTTCAGAGGCGTCTTTGGGTTGCCAATCTCTGCCTTCTCTATCTGCTCCATCTCCTTTTTGACCTGTAGAAGAATACACTCAGCACGTCAAAGGTTTTTTTTTTGCCGCAGTCACGGTTCCTGTGGCAATCGGCGCATCATATGTGACACTTGCAGGACCACACCAGCAACACCACGAACTCACGCTTTCCTCAATAGCAGCTATAAGCTTCAGATGAGGCTCGTGGATTTCGAGATAAAAGATTGAGTTTTCCGAGTGAGCAATGCTAAATGACTGTATAAGACTTTGATTAGTACCTCGTCGGCCCATGGGAAGTCCTTCGAGCCTCCTGCTTGAGCCATCGTTTCGCGCTGCATGGATGTCAGGTCCTGAAGATATCACAGCAGGAAAAATTAGCATGTTCGCAAAAATAAAGACTACGTATTTCCGCTTTGCACTTCACAAGCCATGCATCCGGACGCTACACATCCTGTGCCCATCGGTGGATTTGTCACAACAAGTGCCTGCGCTACTCTTCGTGCTGCTCTTGTGGTTTTGAGCTATTTCAACCAACTGATTTTTTTTAATGTGTACAAGATTTACAATACGTTGGCGCATGCGATATACAGAAGGCAGAGCCATGCGTGAGCATGATGCCTCCGTGCACGCTCAGTCCTTGAAGTAAAGGTTTCTTCTCGCTTACCTTGTTGACAGCCGAGGAACGTTGTCGTGCTGCAAGTAATGCGGATGCCTCTTCTATGAGTCTGTATAGCCCGAAATTTTGTGCGAGACTTTGTATCACGGGGACGGGCTGAAATCTCTCTTGGATTTGGGCAGGCCATGACTGACCAGAAATAGAATGGCGTTCTAGAAGTGGTTTCTTTCTGGGACTGCAGGTCCTGTTTGGTCGAGTGAATTGCCAGCCTAAGAACCTCGCAAGGACAAGCAGTGTTGGCGGCTGTCGCCACCCCAAGGGCCTGTACAAAGCTGCATGTGCACATTCACATCATGATGACTTCAGGAATCTGCACAATTCCCATGCATGTGGGCAGCTGCCAATACTACGCTTGACAGTCAGATCAACAATGCAACACATCATGTACAGCACAGGAACCAAGGGTGCGAACGGAGCACTGAGAGAGACATGAAGTTGGGCAGCGGCAAAACCGTATGCATATGCATGCGCTACCTCCACTACAGCTGTTGCAACAATTGTATGCTGCGCAGTACGATGGGCAAGGTGATGCTTGATTCACGAGCGCCGTAGAAGTCGATTGATCAATGCCATGCATGTGCGACGTCGACAATGACGATGGCATCATTGTGAAGTGACATAACATTCATGCTAGCAGCATGTCTCGCATTTCTTGACGGTGATCTGCTAGAAAACTTCTCCTTGATATCTTATGAACCTGATCTGTCTCAGGAATTGTTGATATGTAAAATGTTATGGTAGGAACACTGGAGAGATCGAGATGAATGTCCTGCAATTCCGAGTCTAAACCGCGGTTTCTTTGCAAAATTCAAACGATGTCTGGAGTCAGCAACTTAAAGTCAGTTGCTGACAATGTCTGTGTGACATCTGGCTTGCACCCCTACATTGCTCGCCCCAATTCTTCAGAAGCTTCTAGTGCTGGCGCATGCAAAAAATGTGACGAAGTGCCCGTATATATTCACCAGCACTGTCACCCAGGCTGCTGTGCTGCTGGAGGCTGCTGTGCAGCCGGGGCTGAAAGCTGCGCTTCTTGTGCCACAGCCGGCCGAGCCGCCGCTTGCTGAGCCGCCATCTGCTGCGCTGTCTGCACTGCTGTGTGAGCTGCTTGGACAACCTGCTGCCCTGATGCTGGTGCAGCCGGCTGGCCAGGCATAGGCGGCACAGCCGACCCCTGTACCATGCAAGTCCTGTCAATGGCAATGCCAATGGATGGTTCCGTGCTTAGCACAATTTGGCGCCGATCAATGGGTTCTCTTGCAAAGCAACTGCCTCAGAGATTGAGACGACGATGGTGCGCCAGCATATTTCAGCAACCTCCAGCAACGCCTCCAGCAATCGATCCTCTTGACATGAAGGTAAGGCACATGACTGGCACTCCATAGTGATGTCCAAATAAGCTCAGCAAGGAAAATGCTAATGGCAGGAGCGCACTGGGGCAGGGGTCGGGGCTGATGGTGTGGGGGGTGCTTGGCTGTCTGCAATGCCTGCTAGCCACATCAGATTCTGCTGCAGGCGCTGCTGGTATGTCACTGCATCCTCCACGCGCCCGGCATTGATGCACTCCAGAATAGTCCTGATGAGGCTCTCATTGTCCTCAAGGTACTGCATGTGGGCGACATATCCTCACTTTAGCATGTTCATTGAGCAAGGCATTAAGAATCAACAGAAGGCTTTGCCAATGGTCCAAGGTATGCTCACCTGCTGGACAACTTCTGTCGTAGGGACCTGCAGGTTCAGGCCTCCAGGAACCATTGCTGGAGGCCTGGATGGAGGAGGTTGCGCTTGCACTGCACAAGAATGAAGACGGTGTCAGATGGGCCCGCATTTTCAGGGGACAGTGGCACAGTGCCAAAGTTTAGCAGTCTCTCTTGTGACACTTTGGCTGCAAGAGGTAAATCAGCTGAAGGTCAATACACTTCATATTGATTTCAGATACACGTAATTATGCAAGTCAGGCGTACTTGTGCAGAACAAAGCGCAGTGGGGTTCTAATTGCGACTTCCAAAAGATGTCGATTCCCCCCCTTTTTTACCTTCGAACTATGAGATGATCTGGGATAATGCTATCAAAACTCTGAACACCTCATTGATCCACGTTTTGTTTCTTGTCTACATAAGTGAAAGGGAGACGGCAGAGCATGTAGGGTTTCTGTTTCAGCTTGGGGTTTCGCGTGCTTTGAACAACTGCAACAACAGACAAACAGTACATTGATCAATTCGTCAATAAGTGAATATTTATACAGCTTAGCTGCCATTCCAATGTAATAATGCGACTCAAGCGGAGGGCCTCTGTCCAGCACTCCATCAAGCAACAGCAATAAGGACGTGTCAGTAGCTCTAATATATACAGAAAGAGCGATCCTACCTCAAGGCATTATAGTTTCAAATATCACAATAAATATGTTGCTTCGTGTCGGGTTGCCAGCAAAATAAACAAGAGCAACAATTTGCCGTTGAGCCTCACATTGAGTTTTCTAGACAAGGTTTCACTGCGTGCAGAGTAGCAGATTGTTGGCTGCAGCGGGCTATCGCCATTTGGAAGTGAAATTTGGTGCATTGAGATATGGAAGCCATAGTGATTGACGATTGTGATAATGGGCACCCGTCTGAACAAGAAGAAGCACACAAAAACCGTCAGGGAAGACAGAATTCTCAGGAGGTATGCTTTTTCCATGTCCTGGCAATTCATCCAAGGACATCGTGGGAACAAACCATATGAAAAGTTTTGTGCACAGAACTAATGTCAGGAATAACAGCAACCGGTTGGAAGTATTTTTTTGATGGGCTGCACGCAGGGGGGCACCTACAGACCACCCTACGATGCCATGCACCCCAGTGATAATCAAGTTGACGACCAGCAAGCGCTGCTGCAGCAGTCCCAGCTGTCTCAACAGCCGGCAGGAGCTAGCTTTGTTGCACAGCCCGTAAGCGCACAGCAGCAACTGCAGCACGTGCAGGCAGCGCAGCAGCACATCGTCCCAAATCCCTCTGGAAACCCCTTGTGCAGCTGGCAGCAGCTGCTACAGCAGCAGCAGGAGCAGCAACAGCAGTTGTTCGCCCTCATAGCAGCCCAGCAGGCAACACCGCCCTCATATCCAGTCTATGGCCCTACCCTGCAGCCAGGATCCTATGTGCAGCCAAGCTACAATGCTCCCTATTCTGCAGACCCAGCGCAGCAATGGCAGGCCAACCTCCTTGCGCAGCAGTGGCAGCAGGCTCTCGCTCAGCTCAGAGCACCCGCTGTCACACCCTTGCAGTATGCATACCCACCAGGCGCTGCTCCTGCGCTGGGTGCTGAGAATGGCAGCGTGCTCCCTCACCCAGCTCCTGTGGAAGCTGCTGCGCACCTGCCTCCTGCCAGCGTCCCGAATGCTCAATCGGCGCGGGCCCATTATCTTGCCCCGGCAGGGCCAGCTGATATCACGTCCTGCCAGCAGACTGGGCTGCACGTGCACCCAGCACCAGCGAACCATGCAGCAGATGCAGCACAGCAGCAGGCGGCTGTGTCAGAGCCAGTTCAGGAGCATGCAAACCAGCAGCCGAATTTCTTTGCGGCGCTGTGGGATGGCATGCGCAGCGCTGGTGCTGCTGCGCTGCGCCGGCAGCAGCTGCCGACTGCGGCCCCTCCACCGCCGGATCCACAGGTGCCACACCCAGAGGGCTGCTTTACCCGGTGGATGAGTGTCAAACACTTCAGTTGGGGTTACAGAGTTTGAGGTTTAGGGTTAAAAAATCAGGGTTAGGGTAACAAGCTTTCTTTTTTCCCTTCCTTATTGCAATGGTGGATTTAGGGTCTGTTCCCAAAAACAACCCTAGGTGGGGGTATAAACCTTTTTTTGAGAATAAATTTCCGCCCTGCTGTGCAGCTGGCGAATGCAGCACAGCCAGCGGTGGATGCAGCGGCCGCCGTGCCGCAGCAGCCCGCTGTGGCTCAAGCAGAGGCAATGCAGCTGGCGCGTGGCATGCCATACCCGGAAGCTCTCGGCCATATGCTGAACAGCGGACTGACACTTCAGCCAGGAACACGAGCAGTGCAGCCGCACGCCGCTCCGGGAGTGAAGGCAGAACAGGGCAGCGGCTCTCGTGTGAAGCCAGAGAGGTCTGGAATGGGTTCCCATGGATTACCGCAGGGCCAGCCTGGGTCTGCCAGTGCGGCCAGAAGCTCCTGTAAGACTGAGAGCGATGCGTATGATGAGGAGGGCATCTATGGAGAAGCAGTGGGTGTTGAAGACGAAGCCGCACTCCAGGTGATGCCATGCTCATCCCCTGATATGTGAAAAACGAGTGAACAACCCTCTAACTAGGGGTAGACCTGGAGTAGAACACAATCTGGAAAGTCACCTGCTGATGTGTCTGGGGAGGGGCCCGTTGGAATTGGAGAAAAGTGGGGGACCGGAAATATCACACCCTCACAACCTCTGGGTGTTTTTTTGCAGTGCTGCATTATTTTAATCAAGGGCTTTGTGGGAAGGATTACTGGGGATCTGGAGTATGCAGCAAGTCAATGGTCTGAACCTCTGCAGGGCGTCTTTGAGGGCCTGAAGATGGCGGATGCGCCGGAAGCTGATGTGCCATCCGGCAAGATGACTGTGGCACTGCATCCCTACCAGAAGCGCGCTCTCGGGTGGGATTGTCTTGCCAGCGAACAACACCCGCATCTTTTCAAATTGTTGCACAGCCGCGCCTGCTGCCATATCAAGCTACATGCATAATGTGTCCTTTTGAACAAAGTTCTGCAGCCGCCCACATGAATCTGACACACATGTTCCTTGTGCCAGGTGGATGAAGAAGCGCGAAAATCCTGGCAATGTGAACGCAGCCTGTGGCGGCATTCTCGCAGGTACGGGACAGCTCTCTACCTGCACACCTGCTCAGATCTGATCAATCCCCACCCCAGTCCACCTGCTTGCACAACCAGTCCACAGCATGCTTCTGGTTTTCCTTGGGGTAGATCTTCTGCAAATTCTAAGGGGTTACCCTCCTGCAAGCAGCACACATCCTGCATTGGTTTGCCGGTGTCCCGACAAGGATATGGCATTCTGCAGATGAACAGGGACTCGGGAAGACCATTCAGGCGCTGGCGCTCATCGTCTCGGAGGAGCCGACGCGCGAGGATGCGCGCGCGGCTCTGGCGGACGCGCAGCGCGAGCAGAACGCGATGGCGCTGCATCCCGAGAGCGCCCAGGCACGCGCCGCCCGCGCGGCCGGCATCGGCATCAACCCCGTGGGGCGCTCTGCGGGTGCCTCTTGCAGTGCTGAAGGCACCGATCCTGGTGTGGAGAATATTGAGACTCGCTGCATGTCATGCATGTGATTTCATCCTGGGTGCCTTTTTGGAGTAAAAGCCGAGGCTTTTTCCTGCTTCCAGTGCTGAAGACAGCGCTCCCGGTGTTCAGACCCCTCTCCACAGCTCCTGGGGATATAATGAGACAGACTGCATGTCTTGTCATTCCATCCTGGGCGTATTTCAGACTGAAGCTGGGGCCTTTGCCTCCTTTTGGCATGCAGCATCACCAGTCTGCCGGTGAAGCTGTGTTGGAGTACTTTCCATGTGCTGTGGTTGATCTAAATGTTGTTTTCACACAGAGTTGGTCTCTTGGGTGCAGGGGGAAGCAGTAGAGTTGCAAAGGCAGAGGTGAAGTCTGAAGCCGAAGGTGACGGCCCTCCAAGGAAGAAGGCCAAGAAGGGTCCCATTCTGTACCAGCCCTGTGGCCGCGGCGAGCACTGCACCTGCGCCATATGCAAGAAAGCCAAACAGCAGCAGGTCTGGACTCCTGCCCGTGACTGTATATAGTCCTAAGCTCTTGGCAGCGTCTTTGTCATCTTGGCAGCTCAGCACAGCTTCTATAAATGAATAGAGACAGGCATCCAGACCACAACCTATGACAGCTATTGAAGCATTCTGGACATTTCTGTGGAGCCATGGAAGCCAGACAGATGCCGAGCAGTTCTTATGGGAGTGCATCAGACTGTACACCCATGGTTTGAGGGCAGCAACGAGAGGAATGGAATTTCATTTCATTCGTGGTGCGCTGTAGGCGAAGGCTGCAGAGCGGGAGGAGAAGCGGCTGTGGCAAGCTGAGCTGGCGGCTCGCAAGGAGGCCAAGGACAGGGCCCAGCAGGGTCCTCCCAAGGGACAGCCTCAGAGGTGGGTGCAGATGCGCCACAATACTCAACACTAGAGTGATGAGTTCTACTCGTGGTACCGCTCATCCAGGAAGAGGCAAATCAGGACGGAGATAAGGGTGTTTTGGCTCGCCAGCTGTGGCCGCTCTCCTGAACATGTGCCTGCATTGTGTCTGGTTTTCACTCATGTCATGGCCTGCTGGGAACGATGGGGAAGAGACAGCATAGATGACATGAGTGTCATGTTGCTGGCGCAGTAGCGGCAGGGCCGCAGGCGCGGGTGAGAGCAAGCTGCTGCTGCCGGACATCATGTGCCCCGATGGCAGCGTGGCCAAGCGCACACTGGTTGTCTGCCCCCTCTGCGTGGTGCGCTCCCCCCTTGAGTGCACTAGAACTTGAACTCTTCGTATGACAACCTTGTGGTGATTTGATCCTTTCAATGGACACATACATACATAGCAATCTGTAATGGCTGAGAGGCTCCACATTTTGATTTTGTAGAGCTCCCTCTCGTATGGCAATCTTTCAGTCTGGCTTTCCGAAGCCTCTCCGGAGAAAATCCCCTGGTATACAGGCAAAAATTGCATGTCCATCAGGTGCAACGCATCGAATGTTTCCCACTTCATGTCTCTGGCCAAGCAGTCAGAAAGACTGGTTACATCTTCATGTGTGTGGCCTCAGAACTCGTAGAGAGATATGGTCGATCTGTGTGCAATTGCTGTGACAGAAATGCACATCATCTGAAGATACTGTTCACCTGCATCTGTAACAATGATATTTTCTTTTCATTTTTTTTCTTATATTTTCACAAAATCCCTAATACAAACCCTGAACCCTAAAGATATGGAATGAAACATGGGCAGGCGCAGCAGTGGGTGGATGAGGTGCGGGAGAAGGCGCCGCAGCTCCGCGTGGCGCTGTATCACGGCCCCAAGCGCCGCAGCTTCACGCCCGCGCTGCTGGCCTGCTATGACGTCATCGTGACCACCTACCAAACCATGGCCAACGAGTGCGACGCTGCGCCTCAGGGCGCCCTTTTTCGCGTGCGCTGGCACCGGTGCGCCTGTTTGGCCTGTGGCTTTTTATTTCCTGTCGGATAGACACAAGCCAGTGCTGACAGAACGGTCCCAACGGGTCTTGTCACTTTAATGTCATGGCCTGCTGCAGACACACACTTCTGCATGAAAGATTTGATGCACACTCCAAGGGCACCGTCATGCTGAAATGCAAAACTTAAGTTCCTCATGTTGGCAGCATGCAAACTTCTCACTTCCGGCTGACTTTGCTGGAAGGGACCTGCCCTTGCGCAAAACTTGGCTCAACTTTGCGGTCTATCGCTGCCGGCTGCAGGTGCATCCTGGACGAGGCGCACCTCATCCGCAATGGGAGGACACAGGCAGCCAAGGCGGCTACCGAAATCAAGGCGGCACGCAGGTGAGCTGCCTCATCTTGCTTCCATCCGCGCACGGCATGAAGACAGTGACCTGCGAGAAAACCATCCAGTGGGGCATCTGCCTTCTTTCTGTACAGATGTAGGCTGCAGCCATGTCTCATGTGAGTTAAGACAGCCACCAGCATCATCTGCAGATGATTGAAGGGCATATGCATGGTGCGGCCGCAGGTGGTGCCTGACAGGCACGCCCATCATCAATGCGGCCACGGATGTGCACATGCTCTTTGTCTTCCTGCAGCATGCGTGAGTGTTCTTCCTCATTCTTGCCGCCTTGAGTCGCACTATCTAATTCAGAGGTTGCTTTGAGGTGGACAGTAGCCATCAAACCTGCCTGCAGAAGCACTCTGTGGTAACCAACAGACTTGCAGTGTCATGTGAGATGCTCTTGCCACTGATTTGCCGCTTTGCAACTGTAAGGTGCAAAGGTAGCAGAAGCGTAGGATGGGTATTGCTAAATGACTTTTCAAGCCAGTGCAACTGTTCTTGGTTTTTGCAGGCCGTTCAACAACGCAGAAACATTCAACCGGCTGATCCGCAACAAGATTCAGATGATCAAGCTGCGCAACGGCAACCGCATCAACCCAAACCAGGCGCGGCGCGCTGAAGGCTACAAAGAGCTCCGCACTGCAATGCAGGTCAGCTTCTCCTACTTCCATCCATGCCTTAGATAATCCAGCAGATTCTGAAACTTTTTGTTGCCGTTCATGGCATGAAAACAACTCCATACTCCTTCTATTCCCTGCAGCCGGCCTCATGTCAGGCCTGTCACCACCTGTCACCTTCTAGAACATGGAGCATCACCTGACAATTGAAGGATGCCTGATTGACCTCTGGTACTTCATTTGATGTCTTACATGTGTCTCTTGACACTCCACGTGATGTCCAATCATGTCTGGGGACAGTTCTGCTCAAGGCTGAACTGATGCTAGATGCCTGTCTGATGCCGACATGAGAGCTGCTGAAATATCCTTGGTGTCTCATTGATGTCTACCTGATGTCCAACTGGTGTCTTAGATCTCTTAAATACAAATTTCAGGGGGTCTGGAAAGATGAAAATGATGGATTTAAAATAGATGTGAGCAATATTTGTTGGATGTGCAGGCAGTGACACTGCGGCGCATGAAGAATGACATGTTTGACGGCAAGCCCCTGATAGTGCTGCCGCCAAAAATAGTGGCTGTGGAGCACCTGCGCTTCAGCGAGCAGGAGGACGCCATCTATGCAGCCTTCGAGGAGAAGTCTCGGCTGGACTTCAAGGAGTACCTACGCATAGGCTTTGGCGCCAACTACTCCCACATCCTGGTGCGGCCTGTCTACCTGCTTTGGCCCGTTCCCTGCTGCGCTGGCAACGCCAGATCGAAGCATTACAATGGGTGCTTTTGAGGGTCCTTTGCACCACTGTGATTCCTTGCCAGTTTCCCTCGGTCTCTGTTCTTCGACATATAGAATGTAGAACATGCACGCTCCTTCATCGTTTTTCTCATCGTGTTTGCACTGCTGTGCTTGTGATTGACTGACAACAGTTCTTCTCAATTGTTTGGCGCTTAGGCGTGTTTCGAATGCATCTGTGCTCTAGGGCATTCTTCATTTCTTGCAGCAGTCTTTGCTTTTTGTGTTTGTCGGGAATGCATTGTTGGCTGATGGGTGGCTCCTGCTACCATGGCAGGTGCTGCTGATGCGACTGCGGCAGGTGTGCATCCATCCCTGGCTGGCGCAGAGCAAGGACGGC
The DNA here is from genome assembly GCA_020887355.1 of Coccomyxa sp. Obi. Taxonomy (NCBI): domain Eukaryota; kingdom Viridiplantae; phylum Chlorophyta; class Trebouxiophyceae; family Coccomyxaceae; genus Coccomyxa; species Coccomyxa sp. Obi. The sequence goes on along the minus strand of AP024993.1, from coordinate 2,088,540 downwards.
TCAATAGCAGCTGTGGCCGGCAGCAACGCTGAGGAAGACCCTGACGCTCACCCATCTGGTGAGCCTGCGACCTGCGCACTTGTGATCATCTCAAGGATCAAAGACAAAAGGGCAGATGACGTCTGCAGGAGATAGAGGCTACTAGTGTGCCACTCAACAAGAGTTGTTGAGGCTTGCTTGCTGCCCTTTTGTACAATCCCCCAAGGCAGGATCACAAAAGGCACGGCACTCACACTCCCCCATTTTCAGCCCACCTGGGTATAGTAGGGGGACCTGGTATGCGAATGAGGCTGGCTGAGTGATGATAAATTGGAACAGAGGGGGAGACAGGAATTTGGCCTTAGCACCTGTATTTATTTTGCATGTCATTGAACAGGGGTGAGCGTGGAGCGAGCGGCTGAGCTGCTGGGGAAGCTGACGGGCAGCGACGTGGGCGAGTGCCCCATCTGCATAGATGCTGCACAGGCACGAGCTCCACCTTCAGAGAGTATTATCGCATCCACATGCCACATGTAAGGTCTGTAAATTTGGGATTTGGGCTTGAATGGGTATGCAAAAATATGATATTCTTGAAAGAGTAGATTCCCAAGGGGAGATTCCAGCCTCAGGGGTGAGGGAGGGTTGAAGAACTCTCTCGCATGGAGAGTGGATTAAGATTTATTCTCATGGTGCGCACAGGATGCCATCGTGACCGCATGCGCGCATGGGCCCTTCTGCCGCGAGTGCATCCTCAGCAGCCTGCAGCACCAGGTGCGGCCGACACTACATGCTTCAGGCAGCATGAGCTTATTCCAGCGTTGCGTTTGGGTTTTTGAAGTTTTTGTGTGGGCATTGTGGTTCTCAAGAAACAACCAATGACTACGGTGCGTGCTATGTCTCATTAAGCAGCCATTGACTACCGTATATGACAGTGTGCATGGAGCATTTTGGAAGAATCCAGTCCAGTCTAGCCACCAGATGTAGCTTTTATGCCGAAGCCCTGCATGAATCCAGCAGTGCTTGTCGAGTCCTGGAGGGGCACCTCCCGTGTTCGAAGTTCTGGTTCCAAAGGTGTTCTGTTGCAGCGATGACATTCCAACATCACTCCCATAGCAACTCTGCCACTTTGCAGGGGCGTTCCTTTACTTCCTACCTTCAGTCCGGGTTTTTATGCCACCCAGTCCAGTCGGTAACTTGAACATCAGAAGAGAGCAGGATGATTAGGCTCGCGGGGGTCCACAGGGGGGCGACCAGGCAGAGGGGACCTGCCCGCTGTGCCGCGCGAATCTGAGCCCGGCCAAGATCTATACCGCGGCCCAGTTGCAGCCACTGATGCCCATCGACATCGAGGAGGAGGCCGCTGCGCTCGATGCCTCCAAAGCTAACAACAAGGACGGCGGCGGCGACTGGTTCCAGGAGCAAGAGCGCTTTGTGTCCTCATCCAAGCTGGACGCTGTGATGCGCCTGCTGGAGCAGTACTGCGCGTGCGCCACTTCTCCTGTCTGCAAGACTGAGCTGTCCGTTCTCCATGCGTTTCACAGAGTGCAGACCGGATACAGGGGGCTATGGTCAATGGCACGCATGCTCTTGACCTTTCAATCCTCGGTCAATTGTGCTGGAGCAGTGCTGCGCGTGCGCCACTTCCCCTGGCTGTCAGACTGAGCTGTTCGTTCTGACCGGATTTCAGAGAGTGCACAGCACGTTCAGGAGGCGATGGTTGGGGGCATGCATGCTGTTGACCTTTCAGTCCTCCGGCTGCTTCAAGACAACCACAGCATGCATCTCTCATAGTGCTGCAGGCTCCAGATGCATTCTCATAATAAGAAAGACGCTGTTGCACCTGATCTACAGGCCTTGGCGGCATTGAAACTTACAAGCAGGCTTTGAGATGCAATTACAGAATTGCAAGAACCAGTGGACAAATCCCGGCATCATAATGACTATATGTAATATACGTACTTCATATGCAAGACTATGTGTCTTTGCATGGTCTATCTCGGGACTGTAAACATCTCATGCATGGTGTGCGGTGCAGGGAGGACGAGGCGGCCGGGCCGGGCGCGCCGCCGACAAAGATAATAGTGTTCAGCACGTTCACACGCGCACTGGACCTGATGCAGCAGCGCCTGATGCCCAGCAGCATCGGATTCCTGCGCCTGGACGGCAGCATGCGCCTCAGCCAGCGCACAGACGCTATCCGTGCCTTCGCGCACGACCCCCAGGTGCCGCTTCAGCAGGGGACTCTCAACTAAACTACTACTTCTGACCCAAGTACTTAAGTGACTGACTAACTAAGTAACTAGTTAATTCTTAATTGGATTGGTTTAAAGGCCCCTGGCATCAGCTTCTGCTGCATCCCTCTAACCCCCTGGCTAGCTCTGACCTCACTGTGAAGTAGCACCAAAGTTGATCTCCTGCCTCTTGGAGTCTCGTGTTGCATGCACCCCACACAGCCATGGATTCAGAAGAATTTACAACAATTGTTACTTGAGAGAGTTTCGAAGTATTGATGTTTGCATCCCAGCAAGTTCTCTTTCTCTAGCAGCCTGTGAAATCTTCTGGGGGGTTTGCATCTGCAGGCGCGTGTGCTGCTGGCATCAACCAAAGCGGCGGGCATGGGCCTGAACATCACATGCGCCTGCCGGGCCATCATCCTCGATGTCTGGTGGAACGGCGCCTTTGAAGACCAGGTGTGTTGAGGCCCTGCTCTTGATGCCTTATTATCCAGTGCCCTCCTCGCTCATTGCGGAGTATTTATGCTGGGGCCCCATTCCAGTATCAACTCAGCATGCCCTTCTCTCACACATGGTACAGATCCTCGGTACATGCAACTCTAGAGATTAAAAGGGCGTGGAGCAGCCTCGCAGAGGGCATGGGGCTGCCTTTTAGGTGGCAGAGCAGGTTCTGCAAATGTTCACCTGATAGAGGCTGGGTGTGAAAGCCGTGGTTAAAGGGTAAGGCAGCATTATATGAGCTGGATATGCAGATGCTTGCACTATAGGTGGTGGCACTGGCGAGTATGTTCCATACAGGAGAGCGATCGAGTGTGGGGCGTGGTGTCCTCTGCGACACTTTCCCATCCGAAGTCTGAGCATAACTCTTGGCGCAGGCGGTGGACCGATGCCATCGGCTGGGGCAGATGCGTGAGGTGAAGGTGTCCAAGCTCATCATGACGCGACGCGACCCCTCCAAGGAAACCGTCGAGCAGCGCATCATGGCCATGCAGGTGCGCACCCCTTCCAGCACATCCCGCGCCATTGCAACAGCCTTTGTGCCTGGCGTCACCTTCACGAGGAGAAAGTGTGCTCAGCGCCTTTTGCACAGCAGGCTTGTTGGTGCCTTCTGCGTGCAGAGGCACCAACAAGATGGCTGTCTATGTGTTGTTGTCGGGAGCACGGCCCTCTGCCATTGGCGCATGTATCTTCATGGCCGTCAGCCAGGCTTGGCACTTCAGCAATGTTTGGTGGACGATGCAGCATGCGGAATTTGCAGTGAGGCCCAAACCCCAGTATTTGAGTGGCACACAGGAAACTGAGCGGGGAACACACTGGGGAGTTTGTCAAGAGAAGGGTGCAACGCGCATGCTCTTCACTGCCAGAACACACTCATCTGTCGACCCTTGACGACAGCAGGGTGGGTGTGTTGTGCAGGAGCAGCAGCGGGGCACCCATGCAGCGCACAGAGACTTAGCAAGGAACACATTACGTCTTCGAGAGAAGGATGCAGTGCGCACGCTCATCACTGCCAAGAACACTCACCTCTTGACGTGTGAGTGTTCTATGCAGGAGCACAAGCGACAAATAGCGGAGGCCGCACTGGGCGGCGAGGGCACTTCTGGCGGCGCGCGTCTCTCCCTCAATGACCTGCGCCTCCTGTTCGGCATCCGCCGCAGGTCCTGAGCCGCCCCTGTGGCAGTGAGCGATTTCGCAGATCGGATTCGAGACCAGATCGGGTTGTCCACAATTCCATAGCAGAAAGCTCAGCCCACATCCAGAGATGGGAGGATCCCAGCCAAGGAGAAAAATCGTTGTTAACTGTCAGAATATCTCGCCAAGATTTCGTGGGTGAATGTCCATACTTCCCACTCCCAGTTTCCCAGGACTGAGACAACTTCCTGTGGTGGAGCCCTGGGCCTAACCAGCAGGTGTGGCTGGGGTGGTTCGCTGGGCATTAGCTGCAAGGTTGGATCCTAGGAATCTGCCCCAGCCGGTGGATCCCTGGGCCAAACCAGCTGGGGTGGCTACTTGCTGCAAGGGTGGATTCCGGGGCTGAGCAGCGGGTGTGGCTGGGGTGGTTCGCCGGGCGGTTGCTGCAGGGTTGGGTCCCTGAGTTGAGCCAGCGAGGTAGGCTCGGGTGGATGCCTGGTTGAAGCTTGCTGCTGGATCCTCTTAATAAGAAGCCGTAACATTGTGACATGCACCCGGGCATTTGCGCAATTTTTGGGGTCTTCCTGATAAGGTGCAAGCAATAGTCCCAGGTGCCAATAAACGGGGCTAGGTGGAGGCTCTCTCAAGTGGTATAGCGCAGCTTTGTTGCTGTCAAGTACGCTCAGAGCAGTTTGTACAGTGCCGCAGCATGTTCCGGCCGCTTGTCTGTATAGTGTGATAGAGGTGGCTGTTCAATAGAATGCTTCAGGAAGGTTGAAGCCGGTGGGTTGAGCGATTGAGGTTGGGTGCTTGCTGCATGCATGCTGCGCAGGCTTCACCCCGCCACAGCAAGTATCATTTTAGGGGTATGTAATTCCTGTGCGGACCAATCACAGCTTATCTCATCAGGGGAGCAATTTTAGGAGCGTGTTTGCGTTGCCAAGTGCTGCAATTTTGCCATACTACAGTTTTCCAACGCTCTGTGTTCTGCCTGCGATGACAGTCCGTCTTTGGATTCATCAGCCCACTGGCAAAGGCAGCGGTACAAGTTATGACAGAGTCTACTCTCCATACTAAGCTGAGATTGTTTGTGTCTTTGCTGCTACGGCCCGCGGTATAGCAGCCATGCCGGTGAGTCAGTCAGTCAGGTATTTCTTTTTCAGCAGCGTGGGGCTGATGAGGTGTCTGGTCACCATCGTGTGGCCAGCAACCAACACAACAACCTGAAGTTTAATAGTGATAATTGTATCCACCCATGACAAATCATGCCAGCACAGATCTAGACATCCCATTGGTAATTTACTAATTGTCCAAGGCATCAAGGGGCACAATTGCAAATAGGGCAGAACTCCCAGCACAAGGCATCGCAGAATAGTGGCATAGCAATGCTGGCACGCTGATCACTTCGCACCGACTCAGCGGGGGGGAACTAGATTAAATTAGGGGGAAAAACCGGTAAGGGAGGCAGAAGAATGCAGTAAATCAAGGGATTTAGGGTTATAGCTGGGCAGGGGGCTCTAAATACACCAATAGGGTGTATTTAGAGCCCCCTGAGCTGGGATTCCCTAGGGTCTATGGATATCTAGAGGGTAGCGACTGCATGAAATTGCCGATGGCAGCGCAAATCCGCAAAACTGACGCAACTGTTCCTGGGATCGCTCTACTCATCTCAAGCATCTCGTGTGCGAACTCTGCTCCCAATCAACAGTGCTGTCGCATCATGAAAACATTTAGTTGATCGCCATGGCAACTCCAGGTAGCAAACAGCACTGACTGCAACAATGAAGATTTTCAAGAAGATGCTCTCCTGCTGGACATCACAGAAAGTTCTTGACGATTATGAGGTCCAGGTATGCTGAGATCAATGTCCACCTCCCCTGCAAAGCCTTCTAGAGGCTTCTTGCTTAGGGAATCCCGGAAATCTGTATGCCAGGAAAACCCTGAACCAGAGCTGCAATTTCAGCATCGCATCCACTTATTGAATATCATCAGTAGCATTGCGTGTACAACCTGGCCCCTCCATCCGTTTACAAACAAACCTTGCAGCGTGCGCGCCAGAGCATCCTGTGATGTTGTCAAATGACTGTGTGTTCCGGTGTGACGTTGCAGGCCGCTGCTTTTGAGGCCAAAAGCACTGATGCAGCAGCGCACCAACTCAATAAGCCGGCACAGCACGGCAACATGGAGGAGGAGGTGAAACCTGCAGATGCGCAGCAAGCGCAGATCGCAGTGGAGGAGCCATCGGCAGATCTTGAGACGGAGGTCAGTACCCCAATATTCTTGCAACACTCTGCACAGCTGCAGCGAGCACTGCTTGAGAGGGCTGAGGAATCGGCTGTACACAAATCTCAGGTGATGGGTTCCTCAATATGAGCAAATGCATGTAGGGTGTGTTTGTGCAGTCTGTCTGCAAGTTTTGGCATGCAGTCCTTCCAGTAGTCCTTCCAGGAATCATAGCCTGTAATGCTGCCAAGCGTCCAAAGCACACCATCAGCGCCTGTGACAGTTGTTGTATGTGTCGCTGCAGGCGTCTGTACTGATGCAGCAAAGAGACCGGCTGGCGGAACTGGTTCGAGATTCCGAGCTTGAAAACAGAAGCCTGCGGCTGGCGCTGAAGTTCAAGGAGGAACAGCGTAAAGGCTTGGCTCAGAACGCGCAGGTGAGCCTCTCTCATGCTGCATCCTGCTTCGCTTCCTGCTTGCATGCTCTGACCAATTCTGTTCCTCAAACAAAGATCGGCAACTGAAGTTGCTACAAGTGCCTTGAGGCAGGATCTTCTCGTGCCGGCTGTGCTGTAGGCAGCTACAACGACTGAGTATGTGTATGGGGTGTATTGTGCAGGTGGCTGTTCTGGTTCTTCACAGCATCAGTCACCACCTCATCTCAGCACGTCCCAACCCGCAGCCGCACAGATTTCCGGCAGTAAGCACCGCCTCCCCCAAGTGCTGGTCTCTTTTCTTGTGTTCTCTTTATGAAGTGCACGGCTTCTGGACATGATGTGCCAGGCATCAGCCACATGAAAAATTCCACGAAGCTTCTGACGTGGGTGCTTGTCGGCTTCCCACAGGGGGCTGTGGTGCGTTTTGTGGAGGGCATCGAGGAAGAGGGCTCCTATGGCACAGTGTACGAGGCGGTGGTCAACCTTCGCTGCGCGGCCAAGAAGGCCAAGGGACCAGCGGGCAAGGCGCAGCTGGAAAATGAGGCCGCTGTCCTTTCCGCCATCCCGCCACACACAAATGTGGTCCATGTGTATGGTTTGGCGCCTGCCCCTGAGGATGACGAGGACGTGCTCCTCATGGAGCTGGCAGAGGAGGACATGTTAAGGTACCGCAGGTGCGCCACCATCCACTCCTCCCTTGAAGCTGTCACCTGAATTCGACTGTCAAAGCTTTGCGGCACAGCTTCTTTGCCCGGCTTACAAGAGTGCACGCATGGCATGGAGATTTGGACACCATTGAGCCGCCCAGATGTGTGCCCTGCCGAGCGGTGTTCCAAGCTCTGCCCTGTGCTGTAGGAAACTTGCATGAATTGCTCGAGCTCGTCTGACAGCGTCCTGTCTGCATGCAGTGAGGCGCCCACTCTGACCAGGAATGAGGTGCTGAACACCTGCGTCCAGATCGTGGATGGTGTGCAACATGTGCACGACTCCGGCTACGTGCACAGCGACATCAAGCCGGAGAAGTGCCTGCGTGGCGATGACGGCCAGGTCAAGCTGTGCGACTTTGGTGGAGCGCAGCCCGTCAGTGACATCGGCAGATGGGGGTGCGTGGCGTTCCCTCCCACACAACAAGCACATGCATTTATCTCTTTGCAGCAGGCTCGCCACGGCTCAGCACACCTTTTGCAACAGAGTTCTCAAAATTGAGCTGTAATTCACCCTGGCTCTGCACAAACAAATGCGTGCCTCCCGTTGGGTACAGAGTGTGATAACGGCTGATGCGTCCTACCCAGAGTTATATACAGGCCCAGCCAGGTGGCTGGCGAGCAAATTTCTTGATCGACTCACCACTGTCCCCAATTCACAGTTCTGCCAGATGTACCCACAGGCACTGCCTTGTAAGTATGTAAAAGTGCCAAGCGTTCCCGCCTAATCAGGCTTGTGATCTATTTGGCTGCGCACCTGCAGGGGCTCGTATGGGTACTTGACCCCAGAGAGCTGCCTGAGGCTGGAGCCCGTGGGGCGCCACGATGACACTCGTGGCGTCTGCGCCACCATGTACGAGTTCTGGGCCGGCCACAAGGTCTCGGCCAAGCTGAAGGCGGACTTCATAGCGCTGCCCCAGGCCACCAAGAAGGTTGTGCGGCAGTGGTGCCGCAGTAAGGGCGTCAGCAGCACCCATGAAGTGTGGGTGGCTGCAGCGGAGCACCTGGGCCATATTGGCATCCAAGAGGTGCACGTACAATGCACTACGAACTTTCCTTGCCGTGTAGCTGTTCAGGATTACCAATCCCACAAATGGCATGTTGTGAATGGAGGAGTCCACTTACACCACCCCAGATTGCCTTGTCATCTGAGCGGGGTCAGCTGGTGTTGCGCAGGTTGAGGACCGGCGGAAGGATCTGCCGGAGGAGCTGCTGGACATGGTCCTGCTGGGCATCAGAGAGCCCAAGAAGCTGTCCCTGCACACCCTCAAGGAGCGCCTCATGGCTGCCATCGACCCATCTCCCAGCGACGCCGATGGCAGCGAACGTGCAGGTGAGTGCAGCAGCTCCATCGAGGGGCCCTCCTGCCTGCATGGGGGGAACCCCTGCACCCTGGAGGCATCCCCCCTCCACACAGAGGGGGCGCCCTGCGTGGGGGATGCGGCAGCGGCCAGTGCGGTGGCGGTCCATGCGCCAGCCGCGGCTGCTGGTGACGCTCCGGAGACAGCACACGGTGGTAGATGGTTTGCGGACCTGACAGAGCGCAGTGAGGCCGCTCAGGAGGCAGCGGCAGGTGCTGCATGGAGATTCAGAGCAGAGGCGGGCCCCGAGGCTGCTGCAGAGATTGGCTGCAGCGCCGGGGAGCACTCCTCCCTTCAGACAAACCTTGAGACGGGCGAGGGCTCACAGGGCCAGCTTCCAGCAATCAGGGCCGGTTCAAACACGGCAGGCGCCGCTGGCTGGGGAGTAGGCACAGAGACGGCGTTTGAGGCCGCTTCCAGGGACTTGAGTGGTGCGGCGAGGGCTGCTGGACAGCAGGCAGCTTCTGTGGCCGCTGCACATGTGGCGGCCGGTGCCACGTGGGATCTTGGCGGGCAGGCATCCTTCAGTGCAGCACTGCAGGATACAGGGACCGCGGTAGCTCTGCAGGCACTGCATTCTGCTGCAGAATGGCGTCTACAAGCGCAGCAAAGTCTCTGGCCTGCTCCATCCACGAGAGCTGGGACGTCGCGGGGGCCGCCTGCAGCAAGCGCGGATGAGCGCATTCTGAATGCGATCACCTCGATATGGGGTTCAGGTGAGCTCGCATATTTCAATGCTGCTGAATAGCTAACAGATTCCTTGTGTCGTGTTGTTGCCAAAAAAGAAACATGATGACATATGATGACTTGGCAGAAATCTCAATTTGCCTGTCTGCAACCTGGGGTTTTCCCCTGGCTCTATGCAGTTTGTGTTCAACAACTGCTGTGACCCTGCTCACAGGTGGACAGCCAAGGTTGGAGGCAACCCCCATGGCAACCCCGGAGCCACCAGCTGAATCAGTGTGGCAACCTTGTGCGGTGGACGCACTGAAAAGCACTCAGTTGTCGGCAGGCAGTGGGTGCTATAACATGTGGGACCCATCAGAGTTCTCTGTCCATGCTGGCGCGAGGCTGTGAAGCCTGCACTGCCAAGAAAATTCGCTGAGGTGTGCAGTTCTTGGCACCTTGCTGGCCAGAAAGCCAGTTTAAAAATTTATTGACACCTTTCATGGGCCCGTTAAAATTGAGTGCTTATGACTGACGCCTATGACTACAGGATGTGCAACTAAAGTCTGCAACTAAGATCAATACCGGGGAGTTTGATGATTGGACGAAAAATATGGTGTGGCAAACGAGACAGCTGTGGCGGGCTAGACTGAATTCTCTTGACATCAGTTCTTCAAAAAGGCGGCCTCCCCAGATCTTGCCTTACATGATCTGACTTTGCCGCTCAAGATGGCTGTGGCGGCCTAGGGAATAGTTCAGACCCCTTCTCATGTACACGGTGTTCAGCTGCTGTCAATACTGGCGAAGCCTTCGATGCCAGCGTGCATGAAGACAGCTACCTTTTGCTCTTTATTACTTTTGCTACTTTTCGCTTCTTTACGCTGCTTTCCCAGCTTCTTCCCTCAGCACCATAGAATCCCAAGCAGCACAGAACGCTGGGAATATTCTGTCCTTCTGACGCGCAAAGCTTGGCAGCCGGCTTGAGCAGCACCGGTAGCCCATCCCTTGCCTGCAGCTACCCTTCTAGAGACCGGGACCGGTGGTGTCAATATGACTCCGCACCATGGCAGTTTTGGCGCCAATGACTTGTGTGGAAGGAGGTCCCATAAACTTGACAGGGGACAGGTTGTTGTACTTTACTGTGTCACAGCCAAGGGCACCATGCAGCATGAGCAGTGGGGCCAGTGCCTGCCACTACTGGACAGTCCACCAGGACAGGCATGAATTTTCCTGCTTCAAAACGGCTTTGCGGCCAGCTAAGTGCCATTACCGCCCCAGCCACTCTGGTCGGACACGAGCAACCCGGCAGCATTGTGCCTCAGCTGCACCGTGAAAGCACATCATCCGCAGCTGCAGCTTAATACTACATTAGAAATTGGATTCCGATACAACGGCATGCCATGCCCTGCGCTTCTTGCCCGGGCATGCCTGCAGTTTCTTCCGTACAAATGATTGGTCACTTCCTTGTGCCCTGCCTGGATTCTGTTGAGTTGTGCAGCCAGCTTCAACGTTAGTTGCGTTGCACATGACACAGTGTTCTGCAAGGGAGGCCAGTGTAAATACTGTACATATCCTAAAGCAATTGGTATTTTCGGCCCAGTGCGCCTGCATGTTGTAATGGGTGTGATGATGATCACAGTGGGACAGTTCAGGTCTGCTGCATTGGCTGCCGCCGAATTAATGTATATGGCATGCCATTATTACTATCACAGGTCGGCAAACCCAAAGCCTAATGTATGTGATGGACATTGTCCAAGTGTGAAAGACATTGATCCCATTCTTGGACGACCACCTCAGCAGTACTGCAGTACTAATAGTGCACTGTCGTGAAACTATAGAACTGTACTATTAGTATATACGTGACACTAGTGTCACATGACACCGTGTCAGCGCGAGGCATTTTTACACTGCACTGACAGTGCTAGATGCATTTGCAGGCATGCCCTGCATGAACGTACATTCATCAGGCACGATGGGTCAGGCCTCAGTCTGCGTCTCAACATTGCATCTTTTGTTGGTAGGTTGTAGAATTCTAGGGGTTTAGACTTCGAGGGTTTCAGGGTCGTCACTCTCCAGGATCTAGGGTCTTTTATTCCGTCGCGATGTCCCGAAGAACAGCCCAGCGCAGCTCAGAAAAAGAAAACTACTTACTATTGGAATTCTGGCCGACAGTCTTTTGGTGCTTGCGTGCTTGACTTTCAGCATTGCATCTCGGACTTTGGCGAGATCATTGAGGATTTGCACATCAGCTCCGTCTCGATCAAGACACAGGAGGACACTCCAGGCATGAAGATGCTCAAGAATCCCCTCCGAACCTTCGTTAGGTGCTTTTCAACCTTCCAAGTCGTGGATGACATCTCCTTCGAGGTATGTATCCGCAACCTGGTCACCCCTCCTCCTTCAGTGCAAGCATATGTTCTTCCCGCTTTGAAGCAGTGCTTTGCACGGAATTGATACTTGTTAAATCCTACACAAAATGCATTTCTGGCTTTGTATGGCCCTGTATGGCAAGTCTGAAGCTGCCTATCACTTCGGCATCCTTCAACTTTGGTTCCCATCAACTATGACGCTGTCAGCACACTGACGTGATCAGGACGACTGCTTTCACTGCGTGTTCCTAACAATTCTGGTGAGGAGTAATTTGCTTTCGCTGTTATCAGGAGACAGCGGTGCCCACAAGAATAAACGTCAAGCCCAAAGCGGAAGCTGGAGGAGCTGACAAGGTGCACCACCAGCGAAACCAATCCGCACAAGGAACTTCAAGAATGAACAAAATCAAGGTATGTCCGAGAGCAATTTCCTGGAATCTCATGCAAATGAAGTCATTTGAGCTTCATAGCCAAGCCTTTGACTGCCTGCTACACTGTTTGTACCTGTGAAGTGCCAGAAAGGGGAGGTTCCAGAGTACTATGCCCTTGCTATACCCCTTTCATTTCTTCCAGGCCGGCTTCGCTCATTTGTGCTCGATGAAAAACTTGGATTGCTCTGAATGAAGTGGTCTTATTCTCAGGCATCGACACCCAAGGCGAGTAAGAAAGGTAGCCTCCAAGAAAGGCTGAGGGTCGCGGAAGAGGCCAAGGAGATGGCCGAGCAGGAGACGGCCAAGCTGCAAAGAGCGCTGATCACCAAGGAGGAGCAACTGAAGGTGACCCTGCTTCACTCAACTCTTAATTGGCGGTGTCCTAGAGGCTGATCATGTTCAAGGCATTTTGTGCCTGCCTCTGGGCCTTCACTCCATCTGCAAGTGCTTGGAAGCACGGCATGGTCCGGGGCTGATATCTGTGTGCTCTCCGCAGGAAGTCAAGAAGGAGCTCGCGCAGACGCAGCAAAAGCTGCAGCAGGCACAGCACCTTCCAACGGTGCGCTTACTCTCCCGTATGACCCTCATTCTAGGTCGAACAGCTGCACAATACTCTTGACTGACAGGGCATCCTTACCGTAAGTACCGGTAGTACCGTGTGTCTCGGAGGTTTGCTGTCTGCGGCCATTCCTGACATTCATGCTGTGCCTGAAGCACAGCACAATGCTGTGTGGAGGCAAGGTTGCTTTTACACTGGGTTCTCACAGCGGCTGAGGTGCATGTTTGGTGTTTCATCCCTGAGTGAGTCAAGTGTGGCCATGCAGGGGACAACCGTGACCTTCAAAAAGGAAGGCAGGAAGAAGGGCGGCTTTGGTGAAGTCTGCCCTGTCACAGTCAGCTTCCAGGCGGCCGCCAAGATCCCTCATGACAGCGCCGAGGCCGTGGACGACCTTCACAACGAGGCTGCTGTGCTGGCTGACATCCCACCGCACCGCCACATCATCGGCTCTTTTGGCATGGTTCCTGTGCCTGATCACGAGGATGTGCTGCTCCTGGAGCTGGCAGAGGAGGATCTGAGCGACTTGTACAAGTATGATCTCCATCTTGCTGCATCAATGTTGATGACTCTTTTTGTTGCCACCCTCCAAACTGACATGTCAAACACTGACTGCCGTTGGCAGCTCTGCAGAGGTTGCGGAATTATTTGCTTGTCTATAGATTTCAGGGGCTGCACTGCTGTGCAATTTTGCTGGAAAACATGCTTGCAGAATAGAATTTTGCTGGCAAACATGCTTGCAGAATAGCACAGAAAGCGTGGTGCATTGTATACTGGCTGCTCTCGGCAGGGTTAGGTGATGTCACCTAAACAGTGTCAACAGTGGCTTTTGTGCATGCAGGGTGGTGTCCGAGGTGGACAGGACAGAGCTGCTGGAGGTGATGCTCCAGATCGTGGAGGGTGTGCGGCATGTCCACGCCGCTGGCTACATCCACCGGGACCTCAAGCCGGACAATGCGCTGATGGGCACTGACGGCCTCGTCAAGCTGTGTGACTTTGGCTGCGCGGCGCGCATCGGCAACAGCACCCACCTCGATTGCAAGTGCGCACTTCCCTACCCACTTGCCATTGGACTCCAGTCAGGGCTCGCCTAACCGTGCACTGTCTTGCTGTGCTGTCCATACAAAAATTACTAGTCTTTGACTCCATAGCTTGATAAGCTCATGTATGTCTTGGCCTTTGACTACCGTATGTGTTTCTCAACTTGGCTCATCCATAATGTGGTTGCACAGGGGCACACTTCCCTTCATATCACCCTGGACAGTGGTCGGCATGATGACCCCGGGGCTGCACGATGACAAGCGCGGCGTCGCAGCCTCCTTGTACGAGCTCATCTGCGGCCGGCCCCTGCTGAATGACCTCTACGAGCAGTTCCAGCAGCTGGACCCCAAGAAGAGGGCATATGCGGAGAAGATGTGCGCTCACTTGGGTATGTTCAGCAAGAGTGATGCTGCCCCCAGTGTGGCTGTCGCCGAGTTCCGGCGCTACATCGGCATCAAGGAGGTGCGCCAACGCTGTAATAGCAGCTTTGCCTTTAAATCCATGCTCCAAGCTGCAGAAATGTGCTAATTTTCACAAACCTGCCAGGTGTAATCTGCCGAAAGGTTTCATTGTGGAGTGCATCGGATGCCGACTCCAAGAAGCTGTTGTCAGCAGGCGAGGGAAATGATCGGGTGCACTTTTGAAGCGATTTGCTGCTGTGCTGTGCAGATGGTGCCGGTGGTGGAGGGCCTGTCAGAGAAGCTGCTGTATGCAGTGCGGCTGGGCATCACAGAGCCGCACAACCTGTGCCTGGACAGCCTCGCGGCCATCCTGGCCTATGACATCGAGGCCAGCAAGCCCATCCCTGGTGCCATCACCGAGCCCACCTCCTCTTTGGAGCTGCAGTGTGCTGACTCAGCGGCGGCTGCTCCAGAGCCCTCCCCACCTGTCGAGATTCCACCCAGCGTAACAGCGGCCGACGTATCCTCCGAGGACATCATCCCCTGTGGAGAGGACATCTTTGAAGGCACCAATAAGGCCGCCAAGCCGGCCGACAGCAGGCGTCTTCCGGTGGAGTGGCTCCGGCCGGCATCCGCCGCTCGGTGCGCCCCTGTGCCCGAGGGCCCGTCCGCCAGCGCGCCACTCGGAGAGGCCGCCGCTGAGCCCACACATGACAGAGATGGCGGCATGCACGAGTGCAAGACCAGCAGCCAGTGCGATTCTGCCATAGAAGACCCGTTCCACGGCGTCCCTCCCCAGGCGGCGGCAGCCGCGCAGTCTGCGCAGCCTGTTCCAGGGGAGATCTTTGCCAGCGCTCTCCAGCAAGCAGCTGCCGCGCAGTTTGGGCCTGCTGCCATGGGTCTGATTCCCAGCCTTCCCTGTGCAGCGCCTGCCGCGCGGCTTCCTCCTTCAGTACCAGCAGACTTGATCCCCGGCATGCCGCCGCGAGCAGTGGCCTGCGCTTGAGTGAAGCACCCTTGAGGTGCCTGCGTTGAGCAACAGAGCAGCCCGGGTATCACCTTTAGGGCTGCCGTTAAACATTCAGAGTGACTTCTGCTGCAGCAGAAAGAGATGGCGCAGCTCGATTCGGCAGATCCAGATGGGCGGCCTCAGTGGCACTTGAGCCCCCACTATCAAGACAGCAATTTTCACGAGGACATCAATGTGGCTGCAGCATAGCTGGGTGAGAACATGAGCAGAGCCTGGCAATGTCATTTTCAGGTCACTCGGCTTCCTGTCCGTTGGCAGATAATACAGTCTGAGAAGGGCTGTCCACAGCTGATGCAGAGGATGATGCATGGTTGAAACACCAGTACATGTTGCACTCCCCACAACGGGGCACATGGTTAATTGATTCAATCAAACAGAGCCACATCAGGTTGGAAGTTATAAGATAAGCCTGAAGGGAATTGTTTGTTGTGTTGTTGGACAACAGAACCCTTCCAATTTGTGAGCAAGTCAATTGTGGGTTGGTATTGTGTTGTGCTGGGACATCATTGTCATCAAGTCTCTTGCGATGCAATAAAGAGTTGGTTCACGTGAACAGCTGTCTCACAAGCGCAAAGTCCTGGAGTTTGCATAGCTGATTTACAAACTCTAAATCTCTTGAGGTACTCGTCAATCTTGGGTTGAAAGCTTATGCTGCCACTAGCTTAGAACCTTTCATAATAAGACCGGTACACCCCAAAGTGAAAGCTAACAGTACACTTCTGCTTGAGGGCAGCACGTCGCTAGCAGAACCAAATTTTCAGAGGCACTATTAAGTCTGATTCAGGACTTATGTCACTAAAAAAATTGCACAGATTGGCTTTGGGTACCATATTCTCAAGGATCCCTGTGAAATGAATTCCACGGAGTGGAGTCGATCGAGCTCTCAGCACAAAAATACATGCTGCATACATGCAAAAAAATTGGCCAGCAATGAAACACCAACCGTTCACTATGAAGGAGGGAGCTGCAAAAGATTCAGTCACTCTCTCGTCATCCTCTCAGCAGCAGAACAAAACACAGGGAACAACGGCCAATGGTGGCCGGCAAAGCTCCTGAACTTCGTGGGCACACCCATGCATCGCAGTCTACATATCAGATGGAAATTCTGGGTCAAAATAATTCTCTGCAGTGGTAGGCATTGCTGCCGCACTGTGCTCATGCCGCGGTAACCAGGTCTGGGTTGTCCACTTTCTGGACAGGCGTTGTCACCGCCTCCTTCCGCTGTGTGTTCTCCTCCGAAGGGTTGGTGAGTCCCTCCAGAACAGCCTCCCTGCAACACATCATCCAATAACTGCTGCTCCTGCATCCGTTGTGACCTCCACTGTCGCTGGGATTGGCTGGCAAAAATGAGTCTCGGTAAGCGGTAAGCGGTGAGCGGGGAACACAGAGAAGAGATATTCCGCTTCACGGAAGTGACACAGCTGTTAGCATCGGTGGAAGTGCGCAGAGGGATGTGCGGACGCACCACTTCTTGGCGGGGGCCTTCCAGGACAGCTCCTGCGATATGCACCTGGCACGCATCGTCTTGAACTGCTCTGTCGGGAACACCTCCGCAGCCCTGCACCCATGCTTGCCAGCTCAGCCTATGTACGCAGATCATGTCTGCTCTATGCTACAATGGAAGCATGCCAGGAGATTGCAGCAACCCCTACCAGAACAACCTCCCCGCCACATACATGGGCATGGCATGTTGGAGCACGTTGAAAAAGATGGCCGCACAGCAACTCTGTGCATGCCATTGGGCTCCAAAACTTGCGCTCAGGTCACGCCAAGGACACAGAGCACAGCCATCCCCGGGCATGAGGCCACAGCTTGAAACGATGCAAAGGGGGCTCACTTTGCCACAGTGGCTGCGACAGCCGAAGCGTCTTCCGGGAGCAGGTCATCAGGGTCGAAGCGACCCATGTGGAAGCCAGTGACGCCCTCCTTCACGGTGTCCACTAGTCCGCCCACAGAAGAAACCAGGGGCACCGTGCCGTACTGCATGGCATGCAGCTGGATGAGCCCGCACGGCTCAAACCGTGATGGCACCAGCATGAAGTCCGCGCCTGCAGCCCGTAAATAATTTCATTATACAGTGATGGCAGCATGGCAGGGAACTGGCGCACTAAACAGAAATAGATACCCTGTCACGGTCTGCTCATAAGCCATCACTCCTCTGCTTTGACTGCATATGCTGGCCAAAAGGAGGTGGCGTTCCCCGGCTTCAGCATAAGAATGGTGCCATGGGGCCATATGGGGGCCATGCACGCGCACCGGCGGTGATGAGGTGGGCCAGGGGAGAAGAGAACTTCACGACGCCAGCAACGCCTGGGAACTCCTTCTGCAGTGTCTTCACCTTGGCCTCCAGCGTCTTCTTCCCAGTCCCCAAAATTGCCACCTGCGCCAGCTCACCCTCTGGTCCCCAATCCTCTTGCACACCCCATGTGCCGTTCCAGAATCTGCAACAATGGAGAATCGCAGGCTGGGGAGGGAGACATGGACGTAGACCGTTGCAGGGCAGCAGCCACATCAGCAAGATCTGTTCCATACAGGTGAGTTTATGCCATCACATGGTGCGCAAGAACGATTGGATGGCGGGAGGATGGGTCACCTGGACGTCGCCCTTCTCTGCGATCTGGGGCAGGGCAGCAAGGAGGATGTCCACGCCCTTCTGCTCCTCCAGCCGCCCAATGAAGCCGAACAGTGGCTTGCTCGGGTCCACCTGCATGCCGACCAACATTCCAGTCAGCAAACACCCAAGCAATCATACTGTCCTCACTCAAGCTGCAAGCATGTCAGAAGGCTGCCGGAACACTGTGGTGCTGCACAAATTTCTGATTCACTCCTTCTGACGTAACATGCCGGACGTGTTAATGAGCATAATGCTGACATCAAGATGTCACGTTGACTCTTGAAAGTTCTACTGTGAAACTCTCTGTAACATGGATGCAGCATGGGGAGGCACCCACATCGAGGCCCAGCTCGGCTTGGAGTGTTTCCTTGGCTAGAGCCTTGCCCTCCTCCAGCGTCGAGGCATCATATTTGACGTCCAGGAACTTGTCTACTGCGGGGTTCCAGTCCGTGATGTCCATGCCGTTCACTATCCCCTCTGCACCGCCCACCTCCCTGCAGCCCACCGCACTCCCTCTTCATAAATGATCCTCTGTACTCAATTTATGGCAGCTGACACGACAACAAATAATCTCTGCAAATTTCACGCTCTACGGTGCAGGGCAGCTCGCTGCACAGTCATCCCATGCAAGCACACTTGTGCACTCAAACATCATGGGAGCACTCCAGCTTCATGGCATTCCCAGGAGGTAGTTGAAGAGTTTTGCAAGGGGACACTCCACACTGGGGCACACCTATCTGATTCCCAGACAGAGGTTCATGCAGATCTGACAAGCCTCGTCAAACAGGGCGACCCACCTGAGAACATCATCAAGCTCGACGCCCATTTGGGGGTTGGCCGCGATCTCCGCCGCATAGTTGGGCGACACAGTGAGCACTTTGTCTGCTGACAAGATGCCGGCGCGCAGCCAGTTGATCTTGGCAAAGCGCTTGCCCAGGCCCAGGCCCTTCTCCTCTGTGTCCGGCTCATCCTCCGTGAATATCTGCGCGCAATGCCACCCTCCCCAACATCACCTCGCCACCCACTGTAACATGCTTCACTCTGTGGCGCTGTTTGCGCACCTCCTTGACAGGCGTCACCAGATCCCCATGAAGCTTGTTTAAAGCATGTTTCAATGCTCAGAGTAATTACCAAGAGGTCCAACAGTCCCTTCTTCCGTATCTTTAAAACATGATCTAGAGCACAGGCAGGTAGTAAAAAAAAGAAGGTTTTCCTGAACCGGCTGGACAGAGTGTAGATGTGAGTGCGCAAGTGCCCTCACCCGGCTGTATCCATCCTCAAACTCGAACTTGGCTGCGGTGCTGGCGGGAAGGCCCAGGTCCGCAAAGGACTCCTTCCAGAAGCGACCCTGGCCAGCGCACGCATCAGCACTCTCAGCACTTAGTCAGGCCTGCAACTCTGTGAAATCAAATGTGCTCGACATGATGTTCCAGGCACCACGGGCATTGCGCGTGCGTGCACCTGGAAAGCAATGTTGTGGATGCACAAAGCAGTCTTGGTGTCCAGGAACTGTCCGGCTGGCTGGTACACATCCTGCACCACACATGCTCCCTCGGCTGGGCAACAGCTCCGCTACCATCACACCAACATGCATGCAAAGTGCTTCAGACATTGCATGCAAAACTTTTGAGGATCTAGCTGAGAAAGAAGGGCATGTCACCTCAATGGGACCAGGTAAGAAATCTTCGTCCCACATAGGTGAGGTGAGCAACAACATCCCACGAGAAAATTGTCAAGGGACATGCTCGGGCTCGCCTTCAGAAGCACCGGGAGGATGGCGGTGTGCCAGTCGTTGCAGACGAGGACAGAGTCAGAGCCCGGGGAGAAGGGCAGGACCAGCAGAGCCTGCAGGGCGGCCTTGCAGAACAGCAGGAAGCGCTTCTGATTGTCATTGAAGTCGCGCCCGCTCTTCTGCCCGTACAGCTTGGCTCCTGTCTTGCCCCACACCTGCGCAGCGCATGCAACATTTGCTGCAAGTGGCAGCACCTCAACTTTGCTGCTCGAAGACTCCTTGGTATGGGATGGCGTCTGCATCTGAGCACTGCACAGCGCTACGCAGTAAAGTCTCCGAGTTGAGTCCCAGAAATTGCACAATGCAAAGATAAGGACTGGGTTTGTACTGGTGTGGAAGACGGAAATCTGCTGCATTGCAATGTGAGCTTGAAAGATGAGAATGGCAAGATAGGGCAGCCGAGGTGCACCTTGGCGAGGAAGCTCTCGTGGTCCACCCAGACACGATCCACCCCCTTCTCAAGCGTGTGGAAGAACCGCACTGTCTCTCCATCTATGTTGATGGACACGCTGGTGTCCCATGCATCAGCATACTGGTCATACCTGTAGCACAGTAAGCAGGTCAAGTCAGTGCAGCCTGACGCCCCCTCAACCTCGTGAAACCAAACTCATCACATTACAAACGCACAATTAACTCCACAAGTTATCCTGCAAAACACGACAACTGAAGTAGTGAGCTGTATTGGCTCCTGCTAGCCTGGATCAGCAGATCGACATACTAACATTTTCCAGGTACTCACATATTGAATGTACAGGCAGTTTACAGTTTCACAAAACTAGCGATCGTGTTGAGAAGATCCCGGAGTATGTACCTGGGGGCAATTGACAGCACTTTGTGCCCTCTCTTCGCCAACTCGATTGGCAATCCACCAACGACGTCGCCCAGGCCTCCCGTCTTAGACCACGGAGCAACCTCCGCTGACACGAATACTATGTTGAGAGCGCGTGTGATCTGTCTATGACCCCTCGAACCATTTGCGATGGCGTGTAGAACGGCCTGCTGGAAGTTCGCGTTCTGTGTTTCGGGCCACAAGGCTGATGGGGCGCAGCGTAGAGTTCTTAAACCACCAAATGGTCCTGGATTAGCGAAAGGAATCCTTCGTTGCGTCCCCAATGCTGAGCTTCGGCGGTTGTTAGGAAGAACGCCTGCAGGAAGGGTCTGGACGAACGCCATGCCTTCGCTACAACGAGCCCCAATCACTGGATTCCTTTGTTTTGTTACATAAACAAGTTTCCCGTTTGGTGATATCAATATGCTTCTCTTCTTTCGCGCTCTCTCGGCCAATGACGCGCTGATTCAAGGCAAGGCGCAAAGCCGTGCAATGTGCCATGTCAGCCGAATCTGCCCACCTTGGCTGCCCAAGATACTGAGGCAGCAGAATTTTCTGCTCAGAGCAACTGGTACATAGGAATTGTGTTGGTCTTACAGGTCCTGATAACTTCTTTCTATACAGTGCTGGAGGTCTTCTTCATGCATGTGCAGTCTGCGGTGGCAACATTAAAATCGCAAATGCGCATGCATGCAACTTGCACGACTATTTATTGAGATCTAGAACACAACCATATGTAGGTCAAGATTCGCTGATGTCATCCACGGTTACTCCTCTAGATCAGATCAATTGAAGGGATCTACTCCGATTGATGGAGCTGGTATTATACAGGCTCGATCGACTGGAGGGTCCAGTCTGGAGCCTGTGACCATGCGTGGCCCACAGAGTCTATGACGTACAATAAGAGCAAAATTCTCTCAAAATTTTGCCCTCGAGGTCTAGAAGCTAGTGACATCTCATGAGGCAACGTGTTCACTCTGCTCTTGATACAACTGCACATTTCCTGGGGTGTTTCATGATGCCTGTACTGACCAAGAGCCCCTGAGCTTGTATGTACAGCAGTAAATGCCATTCAGTGCACCTCTCAAGATTTTGACTACAGATTACCCAAATAAAGTGCCAGTTCGGACTTGATGTGCCAATCAATCAAGGCATGACATGCAATCTGCAGCTGGGGGGAAACATATGACATGCAGCGTTTCCTACTTGGGTCCCTACCACCTCAAAAGATCACTCTATACAAACACATTTGGCGCATTTTCAACATACAGGCACACCCTGGCCTTGTCACCACAGATGACGTTCTGATAACTATCGTAGTGATGTAACCCTCCTGCTGCCATCAGCAGACAGACATTACTAACACTCTTGAGGCTTTGCAAGCCTCCACCTAATCTGCTAACCATGAGGAATTCCTTCGAAGGTGCGGTTGTATCCGACGCCTGTCTCGTCGTGGCTCCATGGACTCTTCACTCTTTCAGACGGAATGCCTCCAAGACACAGCTGTGCATGCTGTGGCGTGTTTCAGTAGCCAGCGGGTCCATCCACGTGCATCCAGGCCTGCATGGCAGTGCACTTGCTCTAAATGTCCCTGTGTTTCGTCTAAAAGACATACTTAAAATGGCAGCCCCCGGGACTGCAGGACTGCCACTGCCTAGGATTGTGGAAAGACAGTGCAATGTTCAGGAATAGGAGGAGGGCTAGTGATGCCCTGGTGCAGACACCAGCTTTGTGAATGCACATGCACAGAGCAGCACCAACATTGTGGCAGGGGCGTGGAGGCACGCATGTCTGTGAGACTTGGGCATTAACATGATGCACTTGTCTTCAGGCCTTCCTGTTGAGACAGGGCCTCCAGTACAACAGGCATCAGAGCGAGGCCCACACCTTCACATTAGCAGGCATTAGGATGCGAGGGCGCACCTTGACAGTTTCGGTGATGATCATTCCGTTTGGCAGGGTGTATGGCTCCCCATCGACGATGGGAGACAGTTTGGTTTCCTCCCAGCCATTGCCATCGTTCGGAGGGGTGGGCCCAACGCGGATTGTCGCAGCCATGTACTCGTATTCAACGCCCATCTGGGAGCGCACACGCCGCCCAGGCTCCTGCGCACTTTTAGAAAATGTTGGTGAGGGCACTCCCATGATGTTAGATGAGTATTGCTGGTCTCCTGGGGTGCTCAAGTCTCACAGGCCTGTGCTGCGCCAAGAGGTCTGCACAATGGCAACAACGGAGGGGGGATCAAAACAAAGGCCACAGCCTTGCAAATGAAGGCTTCCGATGGCATTTTGCTGCGGCCGCTGCACGATCTAGCATCACAGAGAGTTGATGAAAAACAGGTCAACATCTGTTCACTGAGAAGGCCCAACATCGATGTAGCGCCGCGGCCTTGTCATGTCAAACATGTCAGACATGTCCCTCTGTTCGTGTACAACTGGCAGAGGGTACTGATAGCAGCATATGCAGGCTGATTTTTTTTTGTATTGTCGCTCAGCAACACTCCCCTGTTCAGGGGGCAATAGGCAGCCTGGCAATGGGACACAGCCTTCAAGATATAAATTTACTGACATCACGCATGGTTGCATACGTGCTCAGGATTGTGACAGCCCATGGTCCGAGAGAGATTTTACCACTGACCATTGACACCACACATCTCAATGCATGTGCTAGCTCTGACTTCGGGGATGCGCACCAGTTGAATGATCACATTGGGGGAAGACCAGGACAGCCATTTCACCTGCTTCTTTATTGCTGCTGCTTCCTCCTGCGTGTAAACCCTCTTAAGCGCCATCTTGAACCCTTCTGCACTCGTGCCCCCAGAGTGGACCTGAGGGCCGCCTGTTGTTGGTGGCTTCATCTGGCTTGTTGGGATGTGTTGGGTGCTGCTGCTCTTCTGGCTGTCCATAGGATACTTGGTTGTCTTGTTGCGATTAGTGATATATCCTGGAGCCAATACAGTCACTTTACTGTAGGTCTGCACAAATGGTCAACTACAAACCCTTGATTGTCTTCAATCACAAGAAAGTAGGAAGTCACAGACTCGAGGAATATGATGACCAGGAGAGTACTAGATTACAGTTTCGGGTGAAACAAACTGGTGTAAGCAAAAGAGGAAGTCAATGGCAATGGTCACAACACCGATGTCAGATTGCTACAAAGTCAGGATCAAAACGCTGTGTCCTTGCTCTCTGGTGAAGGCGGTAGCTATTTGCTGACGATGTCGCAGTGCATATTACTGACATAATACATTCTTGACGAGGACTGTAACACAGCAGGTTGCTACCACCAAACTACAAGCTTGTGGGATCGCACCTGCCTGATGTTCTTGGAAGTCTCGTTCGTTGCCTGCGTTGTCTAGATGTTCAGGACACGCTTGAATCTCCTTCAATATGATACTGCCAACAGCAACAATGATATATCAAAGACATAGAAGGTGGTGGAAGGTTACAAGATTCTATGAGCGGGAGGCCTGCATGACGAGTGTCTGTCGGGGATTTCACCGTCGAAGTGCCGAGTGTCCACCGTGATATCTTCAAGGTCGGTTGAGGCAGCTGTTTTGACCTGTTGAAACACTTGGCTGCAAGGTTTGTTGCGCAGACTGGCTCTACCTGTCACTCTGTCGGCTCAAATACTGCAAACGGAGGGCACTCCGCTAAAGAACTGTGCTTCTAAAGCTTCGGTTCAGAAGCGTCTTGTAGAGCATAGATGCGAAGAGCGCGAATACAGTCCTCGATCCAGTTCCATATGTGTGTGAAAATTGTGAGCTTCCAGAGCAGATTTGTGAGAGACTTCGTTGCCAACGTTGCTACTCAGTAAATGTATTCTCAGTCCTTGTGCTATTATTATTTGTGCTACCACAGCAGCGTCTGCAAAAGAGCTGCATATGTCAGGTCTGCCAAGGGTAGAACAACAGATCAAAGGGGCCCAGTAGACGGCCAAGAATGGACATGCACACATCATTTGCCCGAGGATCTGAACCCACACCAGCCGTTTATAACATGAGCATTGCAATTACAATGAACCATGGCAGCCCGCCGTGACTGAGCCCCGACAGAGGATGTCCCCTCCCAGAACTCAGCCAACCAGCATAATGACTGCAGCACTGGTGCAGATGTGTACACCAGCTGGGAGCCGCCGAGCCATAAAACCAGCACTCTTTGCTGTTGGGGCAAATCCTCTCCGACAACGGAAGGCTTGCGCAGGCCGTGCGCGGTGACACCTCGGCGATGGCCCCTCTCGCAGACTGCGGCACCAAAAGCTCAAGACAGTCGGCAAGCAAGCCCAGTCACTGCTGAGGAGGCTGGCCGCCAGGAGGGAACTGTGGGCGCGGAGGGAATGCCCCTGGGGGCGGGCCGCCAGGGAAGCCCGGGCGAGGCGGGAAGCCCCCAGGGAAGCCTGGCGGCGGCATGCCAGGGCGGAACTGCACCACAAACCAATTTGTAGGAACATTGCAACTTTTGTCCTCCGTTGTTACTGCAAGAACTTCTTGTTGACTGCAAGAAGCCTCCAGTTTCACCAAATGATGACAGGCTGGATGGGCAGTGGCATCAAGAGATCAAACAGGGCATCCTCTACGGAGCTGCGTACAAGGGGGAGACATGGAAAAATGAGGCAGCTAGCGTAGAATGATTGCTGTCAGCAAAGTCCGGCAGCTTGCGAGGATGCGCACCCCAGGAGGCGGCATCATGCCGGGCCGGGGAGGACCGCCTGGGAAGAAAGGCGGCGGAGGACCTCCCTGCATGGGCGGCCGTGAGCCGGGGGGCATTGCTCCGGGAGGGGGGCCACCTGGGCGTGGAGGTCCCCCCGGGAAGAATGGCGGTGGTGGACCCCCAGGTCGGGGCGCTGCAGCAGGCGGGCCGCCTGTGAAGAAGCACAAGATGTTCAACAAACATATCTGATTGACGGCTGTAGGCGCTATGCCATGCCATGATGGATGCCATGTTTGCACAAGTGGTTCATTGCTCTAGATATATGAGCAGTATTGGAAAAGGCAATTAGGATGGGAGGGAGTGCAGAGCGCAGCAGAAGGAAAGCGAGGAGTCACGCACCAGGCCGGACAGCAGGCTCGCCGGGGCGGATCACAGGGGCCGCCGACACCTGCGGCCGCGGGAGCATCATGCCCGGCGCTGGGCCGCCCACTCCGCGGGCGGGAGCGCCCAAGCCCTGAGCGCACAAGCACACCATATTGCAAGTCCTACCCGACACATCCTCCAATCTTCCAGGACGCGTGGCAGTCTGAGCAGGTGTTGGGCACTAGCAGCACTTTGCAGAATTTCAGTGGGAGGCCTCACCGCAGGCGCCTGGCCAGGGGCAGCTGTAGGCAGGCCGCGACCGGCAGCGCGGCCCATGCCGGGGCCGCCCGGAGCAGCCTGGTTCTTGGAGAGACGCGACGCATCTGCTGGCGGCGGACCCTCCACAGTTAGTGATATGACTTCATCCCCACGCAGCAGCACAAGACCCAGCACCCTCCTCTGATCGCGCTGCTCGACATTACACAGCAGAGTGAGCTCTGATGTGTGTGGAAGGTGGTCTCGTAAAAGAGTGCTAGAGCAGATATGGTGGGGTCTGGCAGTGCACCTCTTCCTCCGTTCTACCCTTCTTGGGTGGGAGTTTCCGAAACTCTTCAGCATCTCCAAGAACCAAGTTCATGTGTCTGTCAAAGGCCATGAACCTGCACAAACAAGCGACAAGATTCTGAACGCTGCAATTTAAAGGCCAGGATGGTAACTGTGACACCCCATGAAACAATAGCAGTATTTCTGCTGCCCTGCCAAGATGTCTATGCTTGATGAGAGAACAAGATCGATACTATGAAAGAGCATCACCTTCCAACAATGTGCCTGCTGTCTATGAGCGTGACACGCATTCCTGCACAGCACATATGATGCCTCAGTCTGAGAAATTCGAGTGAACCAAAGAGACGTAGAATGCCTTCTGAAACATTCAAGTCCCGGATCAGAAGTGTGAAAGATTTTGGTTTGACGCACTGTAGTTGATGTAATTTAGCAGCTTGCTGGTCTTAGACACCGACATCCTGGCTGCAGCTCAAAATCAACCCAGCAGCTGCTTAAGCAGGCTCCAAATGAGAGGCCCTTCCTGCTGACCCAACCTGACACAACTCTGGAAACCGAAGCTGTCTGACTTTACACGTCGAAGTCTGGCGTTCCTAGTGTAGATGAACCTTAAATTTCCTCAGTGGACATCACATTGTCCTTGGGGAAAAAGGATACAGTGCAGAAAGAAGAGAAGAGCGAGAAGCCAAGAAGCGCCGCAGGAACCGCGAGCCGTAGATCCCAACAGACCAAAAATAAACGAACACTTCGAGCGAATAGCAAAAGTTATTTAAGAACCGAGCAGATCTGTTGGAACAATACTCTTTTAAAGGAATTTCGGTGCACAACTGGTCCATTAGACAGACAAGGTTCCGATAGCATAACGCAAAACAACCATGGTGAGGCTGATCGAAGCATCCCGGACAAGCTTCTTTACAATGAAATGTTTTTCCAAGCATTCATGGATCCAGAAGTAACATCTGTCAATACAATGCCAAGGATGCTCGAAAGGTCGTTGCATATTTGCTGTGACCGCAGATGGTCTTCTCAGTCACAGTGTGGAATGGTAGCCTCAAAGAGTTAGTGACATTGGAGTGCTTGTGCAGGAAGACGCAGAGCTGGAAGCTATTCGGCAGAGGCGGATGCAGCAGCTGATGTCACAATATGGAGGGCAGGTGGAGCCATGTACTGCACAGTTGGAAAGAACAGAACACTATACACATGCATTGTGCACATCAGAAAGGAGGATCTGCGTTGTGCTTCAGCCAGAGTGCATTTCAATGGGCAGGGTGGGACAGGGGGAGGTGCGCTAACGCCAGAGGCACAGCAGGAGCAGGAAGAAGCACGGCAGCAAAATGAAGAGCGGCGCGCCGCCATGCTCGTCCAAGTGCTGCAGCCGCAGGCACGCGAACGATGTGAGGGCCTCTCTCTAACCATACCTGCGCATGATGAGGCCTATACTGAGGTGCATTGCAGTCTGATCGGCCCATCTTGGTAGAGACCACTCCCCGGCATGTGACAAGCAGCTCAAAAGGTGAATTGAACTGCAGTGGCAAGGATAGCCTTGGTGAAGCCTGACAAGGCGCGCGGCGTGGAGAACTTGGTCCTTCAGATGGCACAGAGGGGGCAGATCACAGAGAAGGTGGGTATTCTCTCATGCCCACCTGTTTGGATTTGTTTCTGCACACATTCTTGCCTTGGCAGTAGCATTGGCGATGAACTCTGGTTTTATGTTATCGCTGCAGGTTTCAGAAGAGAAGCTCATTGGCTTGCTGGAGCAGATCAACACCCAGGCATCCAGCAGATCGCAAACTAAAGTCACCATCCAGCGACGAAGGACTGCATGGGACGATGAAGAAGATTGATCTGTGCTTGTCACCTGTGCGCATCATGCGGGCGCACCACTTGCAAATGTACCATATGCATCCAATTGTCCTATTAGTCCCAATATGCAGCTTGTACTGCAATGCCATGGGTTTGTTTCTTGCAACCAGGAACGTAATTTACACTTTTGGATTCAGAAAGTAAAAGCAGAACCAGCCAGCAAGAACATTTTTTGCCAAACTGGCGGTGGTCTTTGTACAAACCAGATGCAACAGGTACCCCTGCAGCAGGGGCCGTGCTCACTCTGATTGTCAGTCCAGGTTTGGCAGTCCCCAAATGCTCCCCATGCTGCCTTGAGACAATCATCCATGAAAGATGATCATCAAAGCAAGTCTCCTCGGGATGACATAACAAGAGTGGTTTTTCAATGTAGCACACCCTGCCGAGGGCAGCAACAAAGCTGCCACATCGACTGACACTGTCACCCATCTGTGGCGTACGTGAGTGTCCACTGCTTTGCTGTGGCATGGAAAACACGATGTCAGAGGCATGCCACAGTATTGCATAGAACAAGGAGCAGGCAGAGATGGTGTTGGAAAGGCAGAGCTGTTGTCCTCATCAGATCACTAACCAACTGACAAGAAAATAGTAGGGAACACACCCGTCTCCACAGCCTCCTTTTCATTTTCCTTCCAGTGCTTTGCCACAGCCTCAGCCAGTGGATCATCTGGGTTTGGTGCGCTCAGCAGGGCTTGGATGCTGTTGAGCATACAGCACAGGCAAGTTAGTTCGATAGAGCGCCAAAAGCAGCTGTAAATTATCACAGGAGCAGCCTGTGCCAAACAGAGTATGCTCTGAGGAGGATCGCAAAGAGCTGTACCTCAGCAGAACAGTGCGTATCTGGAGTGCTGGGCTCCACTTATCTTTCAAAATGTCCAGGCATATACGGCCAAGTTTGTCGATGTTTGGATGGTAGATTCTGGTCAGGAAGCGAACCTGCGTCAAGAGAGACTTTGTGAAGGTGGTTAAGAAAATGATGGTTGAGAATGCAGCCATGTGGCATTTACAATCAACAAAAAATGGATGTCACCTTTGGAGGAGCCATGGGATAGTCTTCAGGGAGGAAAAGCTCAAGCTTGAAAGTACCACCTGGAGAGTCAGGAGTGTAGGCTTCACACTCTATAATCAAGCCATATTGCTCAACCAGACGCACTATGGCAAGAAGAACCAGGCACATGAAGAGGACTAGCTAGAGCATGCCTTCATATGGGGTGTTCTGTGGCCCCAGAATAATAACGTTGAAGTACCGCAGATTCTCTTCGGAAGGAGATGCACTAATGCCAGGAGCTGCATGTAACATGATAGAATATGTCAGATATCTATCGATCAGAAAGATCGATCACAACACACTTGCACGAGCACAGGATGGCTAAAAGAATCAGAGAGGCGCTGCAGTGAATTCCACACCTGGTTCGCTCAAAAGCCGTTGTGTTTCCTGCAAACAACAATCATTGAAACCTCAAAAAGATATGCATTGTCCAAGGACTTCCACTGCAGCAAGACTTGCAAGATGCCTCTGTCTGCTCAGACTCACCTTGATAATTCTACGGGGCAGCTGCGCCTGCCCAGCCATCACGAGCCGATAATTCTGAAGAGAAGGAGCACTAGGAGTTTCTGAACAGACCTCAAACTGCAAAACTAAGCACTAAGGTGTACGACGACTACCTCTGCGACTGCTTGCTGACAGAATGGTGCCTCGATGCCACCAATGCCTCAACCTTTACCTACTGAAATTTTTCAAATAGAGACTCAAGGAGGGCGAAGAATGGATGTACTGAAAAGTCTCCACAGATCCCAGTTGGCAGACCTCGTGCAGGAACGCCGCAGACTGTCACCTTCAGCCCCTTCAAGAAGATCAGTTGTGCAGCGTGGATGAACATTGTGTGCCCTGAGGTCAACTTCCCAGGAAGATTGGCCCTTTTCTGCTCTGTATAAAGCACTTCACACTAAACCTGAGAAACAGCCGGGTGAGCCATGGCTGAGGGTGGCCCAGTTGACCGTGAGGAAGCGGTGTACATGGCCAAGCTTGCAGAGCAGGCTGAGCGCTACGATGAGATGGTAGAGGAGATGAAGAGGGTTGCTAAGATGGTGCACGACCAGGAGCTGTCTGTCGAGGAGCGCAACCTGCTGTCAGTTGCCTACAAGAATGTGATTGGGGCAAGGAGGGCGTCCTGGCGCATCATCTCCTCTATTGAGCAGAAGGAGGAGAGCAAGGGCAATGAGGAGCACGTCAAGCGCATCAAGAAGTACCGTGAAGTGGTAAGGCATTCTCTGTTGCATGTTGCAACCTCAAAACGTTGGTTATTGGGCCCTTTTGACCCGAGCTGGTATGCCTGCTGCAGCTGTTGTACCTGCTCTCTTGACAATGTTTCACCGGAAGTCATGTGGGTGCACAGGTGGAGCACGAGCTGAGTGAGATCTGTTCCAGCATCCTGCAGCTGCTGGACGACCACCTGATCCCCACTGCCTCCTCCGGGGAATCAAAGGTGTTTTACCTGAAGATGAAGGGCGACTATCACCGTTACCTCGCCGAGTTCAAGAGCGGCACCGACCGCAAGGATGCCGCCGAGCACACCCTGCTCGCCTACAAGGCCGCCCAGGTGCTGGACAGCAGCTGTCTTTTCCGCCAAAGAATCTGCGCTTCGTAAACCCACGCTGGGAGCTTCCGTGACGCGTTGCCACGGGAACTCACTGCTGCCATTATTGGAAGATATGAGAGCTTGCGTATCATAGCGTGGAGGCTCGCTCGCCGGGTCCTCCCAACGGGTGTCACTGTTCTGACAACGCGCTCTTGGTGCAGGACATCGCGCTGGTGGACCTGGCGCCGACGCACCCCATTCGGTTGGGACTGGCCCTCAACTTCTCCGTCTTCTATTACGAAATCCTCAATTCGCCCGAGCGTGCCTGCCATCTGGCGAAGCAGGTGCTTGTTTGGGCCCCCTTTTTATAGAAACGTTAGGTCACCAT
Source organism: Coccomyxa sp. Obi (assembly GCA_020887355.1). NCBI lineage: Eukaryota > Viridiplantae > Chlorophyta > Trebouxiophyceae > Coccomyxaceae > Coccomyxa > Coccomyxa sp. Obi. The sequence goes on along the minus strand of AP024993.1, from coordinate 2,057,838 downwards.
CACAACTCTTGATGGGATTACGACAAGGCTTAAGTGCATTTCCCTCTATCACTTGCACACTTGCGTCTTTCATCAGTATGTGGGACATGGAAAAGGAGGAAAGAGGAGACTATACTGTCGCTATTTTTTTTGGGAAAGTGAACAAAGTCACTGTAATGCTGACAGGGACATATAAGGCGAGAGGCTTGTGATTCACTTGGCTGTATATTTTGTGCAGGCCTTCGATGAGGCCATTGCAGAGCTGGACACCCTGGGAGAGGAGTCCTACAAGGACAGCACGCTCATCATGCAGCTCTTGCGCGACAACCTCACTCTCTGGACCTCGGACATGCAGGTATCACATCTTATCCCAGTCAGCTTTGGGGGGAACGTTGGAGTTGGCATGCTGTGCTTGTATCAGGCAATCCCACCCATCACTAACCCAGACTGCTGGACACCTCCACGTATCCTCTTGCATGTCCATAATAGTGTCACCTCTTGCAGTGCAGATCTTAGGACACTGGGACATATGAGGCCTAGACTGGGCTGGTGCTTGTCAGGATAGCAGAACTGACTCCTGCATTGCAGGCTGCTGTGCTCTGATGAGCACCCTGCAGCCCTGTGTGTGTTGCCGCGACGCATGTTGCAACTCACTGCAGATTTTTATGAGGGGGTGGGTGGTCGCTGCAGGACCAGGATGCGGATCAACCACGCGACGGCGCGGGTGACACCCAGCTGGAGGATGCACCCGAGGCCAAGTGAGGGGGCCGCGCAGCCGCCGCGGCCGCTCCTGGCAGCCGTGTGTAGCTGACGGATGCTCCCGGGGCGCGTGAGTCGTGCGGGCAAATGCCAGATCAATCTTCCAGCTCCCAACCTCTGGTCAGCTGAACAGCTGACGTGAGGCGCCGCGGCAATTCGAGGCGAGCTCGCCATTGGCCAGCCTGGAGCCGCGAAGGGGATGGGGGAGCACATAGACTTCCCTTGAGCATACATAAATCTGTCTGTTTGTGCGACAGTGGCGAGATTGTGTATCTCTCTTTTCCAAAAACACGAACAAAGGGTGCAAAACGTGCGTTGTTGTCATAGCTGCTTTTCCTGGCATCGATGGGGGGGCATCACATTTGTGGACATGATTTGACGGGTGCATGCAACTCTCCCTAGTTCATATTATCGGCCCATTGTCATCAACTTCCGAATCGTGGCAGTTGCAAGCAAATTTTCTACCTGTACGGCTTTGAAGTCAGTCACGGCAGCGCTGTCACATAGGAAACACGCTGATTACTCGACTGGAATGAGCCACGTAGTTTAGGGTGCAAGCTGAGGGCGCATATCACAGGCGCATATCAATGATGATCAGAGTGGTTGCTGCATTGATGCCTCGTCATCAAGGTGTTCAGGATCGGCTGGATTGTGTTCAAAATCTTCTGTCCTCAAACCTGTAAGCCTTCAAATTAATTGCAGTGCATGCGTTCGTTACACCGGTGTTTAGTTGCATGTACATATGACCTTGCACAAGCACATATAAATGTAAATCACAAGCATTCAGATCTGACCCTGAAGATGAGTGCAGCCATCAACCTGCTGCAGGTCACTCGGCGTGGCAACGGCATTCAAGGGTGCCTTGCGTGAGCTCGCGAGCGTCTGACTTTGGTACATTCGGTTCAGCCATCAAATGAAATGCTTAAAGGGTTGAATTGGATGGTCCTACATCAGGCGGGTCCAGCTTCCACAGGGAGCACTCCAACACCCCTTGGCTCCGTGCTAAGTTTGATATCTCCCAGAGAAGCCTCAACATCAGGCCTTTCGTCCTGCGGCAAAATGCAATCTTGCAACTGATCAGTCTGGCATGTCCACAGACAGCAGTGCAAATGCTACCCTTTTTCCACTGTACTGTGCAGCACAGTCAGTCTAGGAGGATTAGCCTGCAAAAATCGAGTCTGCACTCGACTTGACACACTCCTGCCCGCACTAGAGAACATTCTGGTGGCAGGAAACAAGGATTGCTGATCCCGCTCTGTGCACCAGCACAAAAGGACACCAATACCCTCTAACAGCAAACACTCCTGTGCTGCCTTTCCAGCTGCAGATTGCATCCACATGTGCCTCTTGTGGAGCAACACTCCTCCCAATGAGCATTCCTGAGCGCACCCGCAACTGGAGGTGCCGGCGCGAGAAGTGCCTGAGCTGCTGCATGGAGGGCCGCAGCAGGCCCAGCGCGCCCAGGCTGGTGCTGCGGCCGCTGCTTGGGGGCGCCCTCGGCGTCGAAGGTATGCGGCTCACCTGCCGCGGCCGCAGGTGCCAGTCAAAAGGCAGCCCCATCGGCTCTTCCGACTCCTGCCCATCGGCCACAGAGCATCATCACATGAGAGCAAAAGTGGCATGAGAGCAGACCTTGGATGTGGTGCTACATACACTGCATGGGACCAAGTGGAAGCTTGCCAGGAAATCTAAACCCTGATACCAACAAGTAGTCGCTCCTTGTGAGTGTGAAGCCCCACATTTGTCATGCCGACCGGGTTCTGTTGTACCCAGGATCGATCAGGAACCTCACATACATGCGCGAGGGATGACTGACACACATGCATGGGTCACGTGCTGCATTGCATAAAGATAAGATTCAGATGGCGTACATTGAGAGTGTGAGTGTCTGCAGCGGAGCCGGTGACGTAGCGCATCCAGCGCCCATGTGTGAGGAAGAAGTACAGGCCGGCAACGCCCATGATGACCGTCACCGCGATGGCAGTGCGCGGCGAGGCTTTGAACTTTATGAATGATGCCAGCGCTAGGTTGGCCAGCAGCCAGGGGATGCCTGCCAACGAACGCACACCTCACCCTGGTCAATGCCCTTGCAGCCCTTCGATTCGGATCCCCGCTCGTGCGGCCAGGACTCCTTTTTAGCCTCGCTCGTTCACCCTGAGGGAATGGCCAGCATTTGCACTGTGACATCCCTGCGATGGTCTGTAGGATCCCAGAGGGTGGCTCTCAGGAGCGCGGGACAGAAGCGACTTCAGCAAGTGCCTAAACAAGCCAGGATGGAGACATGCTGCGCCCTATGCAGACATGGTCAGGGCAGAGGAGGGGTTGCAGTCTCACTGGCGGAGAACATGTAGAAGGCGCGTTGCCACTCGGCCTCGCACCGCGTCCGCCAGGTGTTTTGGAAGGTGCGCTGCGGCTGCGGCGGCCGGTCGCCCGGTTTGTACCTGCGCATGCGCCCCACCTGCTTGTTCCACCCCGGCAACATCGGCGCACCCACCATACTCCCATTTGCCATGTGCATGACACACATCACTGCTGGCCGACATGTCTGACAGCAGTCTTCCTGGGAACAGGCACTAGTCGAGGATGGTGGCACAAAGTCGACCTCGAACTCCACCACCGCCGCTGTTTATATACTTGAGCCATTGACGCAAGCACTTCTGTGATGAAGAAAACATATGCTGCATTCAAATTGCACAGGCTGGCAGCCGTGCTCTAAGCTCAGTAAAGGGCGCACCGCAGGGCAAAGTCCCGGCAATGGTGAATAAATTCGGCTTCTTCCTCCTCCGTGACATAGGAACGGCCCATCTTCAGGATGCTGGCATGAATTAGGCCGCAGGCTGTCATTGAGCTGAAGCTCAGAGCCACCTGTAGCGTGGGTGCTCTCTTTGTCAGGACAGTGGGGTACAAACCCAGAGCAGCAGGATAGCAAAACTCAAAGCAGTACTGTGTTGAATCAATCGACGCATTCACCCAAATTACGACGCATGTTGAAGTTGCATGGAGGTACGCACCACGACTGCAGTTGTGAAGCCAAATCCAATGAGCACATTGGGATTTTGCTGATCTGTGTCGAATCCAAACTGCACCCAGCATCAACACATTCCATCAAGCTGCTGCTGCTTACTCGACTCGGTACAAGAGGACAATGCAACTGGTGGGCATTTGTGCAGGAAATAGAATGTGCAGACCTGCAGGTAGGAGATCATAACAAAGCCAGCTACAAGAGCTGCAAGATTAGAGATGCCCTTCAGCTGCTCGGCGCGCTCCTCAACATCACGCCTGTTCTTCTCCACGAAGCGTGCCCACAGCTGCCTGGCATTGTCCAATGCCCGCTGCTCCAGGTCCTCAGCTCGCCACCTCCGCTCCTCTTCCCTGCACCACGTTCCAACGAAGTACATGATCGTCTGTGTAGCACAGAGACATCCTTAAAGAACTGGTTCTGTGGAGCTTTCCCCAAAGCCTCGCCTGTAAGAATTCGTTCTGGGGCCTGCATCGTCCCGCCAAGAGGATCCATGTCTCAAAGGCTGGCTTTGAAAAGCATTGGGACTGTAAGGGTCTCCAGCAGCTTCTCCATTCCTCATGCTGGAGGCCGTGTTTGGTGGAGTAGCATCTGTTTATATGAGTTTCAGGGGCGATCTCAAAATAATGCACAGTGGCGTTTGTAAGTTTTCATCTTTATATCTGTCTTTGTGCATTTTTCTTTGACAGCTTGTCGAAAGATGCTTCGCTGGAGCGACGGATCGACTCGTCTCCAATCACTATCTGTTCCAGCACGTAGCACTTATCGACAAAGCACGTCCACAATCTACATGTCAGGTGGCCATGAATGAAATTTGGGGACTCCAAAATCAGCACTTTGCGAGATACTTCTGTTTGTGGAAGGATCATCAAGGATGGACAGGTTTGACTATTAGTCATTGCTTCACCATGAACTTCTCCTTGCTGCTTCTGACTTTGACTGAACTTTGACAGATGCTGCTCGATGATTTGACGAAGTGAGACAAGCAAATGTAACAACCAGCTCTGACACTTCTGGCCATGTAATCCAAACAGCACTCACGGGGACTTTCGCGGGCCTGACAAGTTGTAGCTGAGTGTGGCCTGACTATTAAGAGCATTCAAAAATAGTTCTTGAGCTGGTGATTGTTCGTCAAATTCCACGATCAAAAAATCATTGCAGTCAAAGGTTCCAATTCAGAATGTGCGAGGCGTGTGTGCAGCCGCAGCAAAGGACCCAAATCGCCGCGGCCGCAGGTGCCAGTCAAAGGGCAGGCCCATGGGCGTCTCCAGCTCCTGTGGCATTTACATGCAAGCATGAGATACTGAGAGCAATGCATCCGCATCAATGCATGGAATCCACTCATGACCTTCAACATGAGCGCATGAGGATAAGGTGTTAATACTGAGAACAAGTCTGCAGAGGACAGGGCGCTGATCTGTAGAGGATGGGGCGCTGACCTTCAGATTGGGGCCTCTCAAACGCGCTGCTGGACTAGTGACAGGCTCCAGCCAGTTCACGTGCATCACAATCAGATAAAAGAACCCGAGGCCGAACACAACTGTCATAATGATCGCCGCTGTGGACACATCCTGAAACTTTATCCATGAAGCCAGCGTGAGGTTGGCATAAAATACAAAGACACCTGCACATCAAACAGAAAGTTCTCAGCATGGTTCCACATAAGCTCAGGAATTCTCTTGTGTACAATAGACCAGATACGCACTTGCGGAGAACATGAAGAACGCTCGCTGCCACTCATCTTCACAGTGATTCTGCCAGAAGCTCTGGATATTGCGGCGCGGCTGAGGTGGCTTGTCACCCTTTTGGTACCTGCACAGCAGTCTCAGCAGCTTTTAACAGCTTGCCCGGCCTGGATTGCCATACAGTCATGGTTGAGTAAGAAAAGCATAACACTGTGCATGTCCCTGGTTCTGCAAATTCTGCTGTTGCTGGGGTAGCCTGCAAGGTGAACGGCCAACAAGCCCATCTCCACCTCAGTGCCAAGCCAAAAAGAAAGGTGTTCTCAGTATCTGTAAAGCTTTCGAGATGCGATGAAGTGACAGCTCACTGTAGCGCAAAAGCACGGCATCGCCGTATGAACTCTGCTTCCTCAGCCTCCGCGATGTACATCTTGCCTGTCTTCATTACGGCGGCATGTATCAGGCCGCACAGCGACATCGAGTTGATGCTGAGCCCCACCTGGCCCGCCACCCATCACATTTAGTAGGCGTCCTGCCAGCGCACTCCTCAAGAACCGCATGCAGAGATGCTCTTTGCTGTTGAGAGCACATACAATTATATAGGACAGTGCAGAACTGCTTATGGGAGGCTTGGCCTGGGCAACAGGAGGCCTCACCACTAGCGCCATGGTCATGCCAAAGGCCAGAATGACGCCTGGGTTGCCAGCGGCCACATCAAAGTCGAACTGCAGAGGCAAGAGCAGTCAGCTAAGGGAAGGTGATCTACCTGTCGCAGATGCCATCGAGCATATAGCAGAATGTGCTGCCATCAACAAGTGAAGCAAACACGGTGTGAGATGCGGCATGCCTGCAGAAAGGCAACGATGGCGAAGCCGGTGATGAGGGCTGCCAGGTTAGCAAAACTCTTGAGCTGCTCTGAGCGCTCCTCCACAAAGCGCCGGTTTTGCTCTGCATAACGCTCCCATAGCACAACTGCATTGCTGAGAACCTTCTGCTCGATGTCCTCCATGCGCCATCGCTGCACCTCTTCCCTGAAACATTCAGGTTACTCTCTTGTGAAGTCTGAGCTGGTGTTGTTCAGATCCCAAAAGAGATACTCTGATCAGGCCGCTTGCGCTTACCTGAAGGAAGCATCTGTATATATCCCCTCCCATGTCACCTGCTCGCCCTCAGGAAGGGCCTTCAGCTCCACCTGATCACTGTGCTCCATGCCAGCATAGAGCTGACTGGGACGTCAGAAATCATGCAAAACTAGCAGGCCATGCTCTGATTAGACCTAATGCTTTCAAAGAGATGTGCACGCATCTAAAATTTATTGAGCTGTGACGATTCACACTTCACTGGCCAACGGAGACCCTGAATTCTCGAAGGGCCGACAAAAGACCAAGTGATCAGCTTCTTTGCTCGCTTCCAGTCGAATGCCTTGCTCTTAGTGAAAGATCACCTCATCCGCTCATCACAGTCACAGTGTGAAGGAGCTGAGGTGATCAACCGCACTGCATGACACATCCAGCCTGGCAATTGGGTGATGACAACGTCACCACCATGGAAGCCGCGCCTTCGACGAGCCACACCTCCACTTTCAGAATTGATCTGCCCAAGAAAAATTCGCTGGAACTACGCAAGCTACATTATAGTGCTCTATCCTGTGAGGCTGCCATACTGTGCATTGCACTTAAAAGGCTTTAGGGGATAAGAAATAAAAGCAAGGTCAATGTCCGGCCTGCTAGCGTCACAGCCTCTGCTGCCGGCGCTGGGTCTGGCCTCGGTTATCATTTTAGTGCTCTCGATAGTGGTTCTGGTGTTCCGACATCGAAGCAGCAAGCCGGGAGGCGGCCGTAAGACTTCCATAGTCGTAAACGGCGAAGCCAACAAAGAAGACACAAGGCAGAAGGCCTTGATTCTCTTTGGTACGCAAACAGGAACAGCCGAGAGGTTTTCAAAACAACTGAAGTCGGAGTTGGCGGCTCGCTATGGGGATGGAAATAGATATGAAGTGCTGGACATGGAAGAGTTCAAAGCGGAGGAGCTGCACAAGGAGAAGTTGGTATTCTTCATGATGGCCACCTACGGCGATGGAGAGCCAACAGACAATGCGGCAGATTTCTATGGATGGCTTGTCAAGGCCTCCTCGGATGCAGACAAGGGAATAGGGAACGGCAAGCTTTTAGAGGTATGTTGCTCCCCTCTTGACCAGCACCCTACAAGGATGTCGCTCTCAGATCCAAGCACAAATACGCGGATCATTCTGATATCATCTGTATATTTTTAAGGTGTACCCTGGAGCGCTTTCATATCGTTCTCAGTTGTTGAGTTTCCAAGGTTCTCTCAGATCCCCTAAACAAGGTTCCTCTGCAGAAGAGTTATCCTTACTGATGTGATGTGGGGGGTATTATATGTTGATGTGCATGTTGCAGGGTGTCTCCTTTGGCGTGTTTGGCCTGGGTAACAAGCAGTACGAGCACTTCTGCGCTGTGGGTAAGCGGGTGCACAAGGCGCTGGTCAACCTGGGAGCCAATGCCCTGGTGCGCCGCGGTGATGGCGATGACGATGAGGACATCGAGGCAGACTTCGAGTCATGGAGGACAGAGCTCTACGCTGCTCTGGATAAGTCCGACATCCTTGCAAAGAGCTCGGTGCGTGTCCCCTCTGCAAGCTTTTCTCTCTGCAACCCTTTTCTAGTCAAACCCTGCTGGAGTTCCTGATCTGCGTTGCCTTATTTGTAATGCTATGGTCGATCCTGCTGGTGTTGAAGTGTTGAAGCCAGGCTATCATGCCCCTGTCCTTCATTCTGATAGCCATCGTTCAAAGTGCAGGCCGGTGATCCTGGAGTGACACAGATTGTCGCGGCCGCGGAGACTGTGGCGAGCTACCAGGTAGAGATCCTGACAGGCGCAGATGCAGCTGGGGCCGAGGATGTGACGACCGACGCGCCAGTGAGCGGCAACGGCACCAGCAAGGACTCACCCTTCCTGGCGCGCATCAGCGCCTTGCGCGAGCTGCACACACCCCAGTCGGACCGCTCATGCGTCCATGTGGAGCTGGACGTCAGCGGTTCAGACATCACCTATGAGGCTGGCGACCATGTGAGTGGCAACCACCCCACTAGCTTGCTCACATCCCCCTTCACCAGTGCTCCTGATGTCAGATCTTTTTGACTTGCGACTTGCGACTTGCAGCTATACCGTATCTCATCAAGGTGAAGTTCCTGTGCTGCTGTCGAGCATATCTGTATTGGCAGTGTGCTTGTTTCACGCCAAGTTTATTGGGTCCTGAGTCCAAGAGAATTGATTTTGCTTGGGATTACAGCAGTGCTAACTGCCAAGGTTTTGCTGCCTTAGGTGGGCATCATGCCGGAGAATAGCAGGGAGGTGGTTGAGCGGGCGGCGGCCGCTTTGGGATACCCCCAAGAGACAGTGTTCAGGTTGCGTGTGCCTGAGGGCAACCCACATATGATGGCACAGCCCTTCGCAGGTGTGCTGCCCTATGAAATTGTCCTCATCGCTGTCTACATCAAAGGCTGAAGAAGATTGAACCTTGTGCCCCCTCCACTGACTAGATGGCCTCTCTTCTTGGGGGACTCCCATCATGCTATTGGCAACAGGGAACAGGCACGCAAGGCCGCAGAAACCTCCAGGGAGCAATCTTATGAACTATGGCATGTGTCTGGCAGGCGGCGCTATTACTCTGAGAGCAGCTCTGGCGCGCTATGCGGATCTGCTCTCGCCGGTGAGCAAGCCGGCGCTGCAGGCGCTGAGCGCGTTTGCCGACGGCGAGGACGCAGCGCGGCTGCACCGGCTGCTGTCTCCTGAGGGTGCAGCCGAGTACAAGGCCTGGCACCAGCAGAGCCGCTGCCTGCTGGAAGTCCTGGAGGAGTTCCCCAACATTAAGCCGCCCCTCGGTGAGCGGCCCCCTCCGCTGTTTGCACTCCTTCATTCTTGCACGCTCTGTAGCGGAAGCAATCCTTGTGATTGCTGTGCTGTCACCTTATAGTTCGCTACAATCTAGGACATTCAGTGATGCCTCCCTGACTGTCTTGCTGTCACTGTGCAGGAGCCTTCTTCGGGTCCATCATGCAGCGCCTACAGACGCGCTTCTACTCCATCTCCTCGTCGCCCCTCCAGCACCCCAAGTCCATCCACGTCACATGCGCTGTCGTTCTGGAAACCACCGCCACAGGTGAGATACCAGAGCTTCCCCAATTTTGTCTGGCAGGGTGAATGCAAATCTCAGTGTTGTTGTGAGGAGGAACCTTATTCATCGTAGTGCTGAAGACAAAGTCGTGATGCTGGCTGATTACTCAGCTCCAGTCATGCCATCATTTGCACGAAGAAAGCAACCGATGAGCAGCTGCTCATGGTTCATTATCGCGCCATGCAAAATGACCTGGATGTGGGGCTTTTGGTTCCGTCACTGAAACAGGCCTGAGACCTGTATGACATTACTTTCATAACGTCTATGTCAATATGCTACATGACATGCCACACTACAACATCATAAGATATTTTGGGTTTAGGATTTATCACCCTAAAATACAATGATGGCGGTGGACAGGGCGCGTGCACGAGGGCATTGCCTCGTACTTCCTGAAGCAGAAGGCGCCGGGCGCGCGCGTGCCGGTGTTTGTGCGGCACAGCAGCTTCCGGCTGCCGCGCGACCCCGCCGCACCCATCATCATGGTCGGCCCCGGCACCGGGCTCGCGCCCTTCCGCGGCTTCCTCCAGGAGCGCGCTGCCCTCTTGGCCAAAGGTGCGCCCAGGCAGCCACCCACGGTCTCTTCCATGTTCTCTCGTGGAGTTGTCATGTCCACCCGTGCACCAAGCCGCCCTATCATGAAGTTGCTACCTAGCATCACCTGCTCGGTTGGCATTCCCAATTCTGACATCGGCATCATGATGTACCAGATGAATATGAATATAATGGGTGAGGTGACAGTTGGTTGATGAAAGCTTCTGGTCTCCGGGCTTGTATGCTTCTAGGGCGAGTCCCATTGCAGTGCTGAAAGTGGAAATGGCTGCTGCAGGCACCAAGCTGGGCCAAGCGTACTTGTTCTTTGGCTGCCGCAAGCGCGCGGAGGACTACATCTACCAGGAGGAGCTGGAGGCATATGCGCGCGACGGCACCCTCACCAAACTTTTTGTCGCATTTTCGCGCGATGGAGCAACCAAGGACTACGTGCAGCACCACATGGCGCGTGAGGCTGACCTGATTGCCCCGGTGCTGCAAGAAGCTGGCCCTGGCCACTTCTATGTCTGCGGCGATGCCAAACACATGGCCAAGGTGCGCTCGCTTGTTTCCAAATTGTTGAGGCTCATGGTATTAAGGGGGCTCCTGTGCATGCATGGCCCCGACAGGGCATTGTGCACTCCCTACGAGGCACAATGCTCTGCAATCGTCGATGTTGCCTGCTGTTTTTATCGCTATATGTGTGCAAACCTGGCTTGGCAAGTTGCTCACATCCTTGAGAACTGGGTTGATGGAGGTTATTGCGGCTGCAGAGGAGGTGTTGGTTGGGGTCCAGGAATGATCCAGTGTGACATGCGCAGGATGTTGCGAGGACTGCGGTGGCAATTGTGGAGAAGGCACAGGGCGTGAGCACAGGACAGGCAGAATCCATCCTCAAGCGCATGTCCGATGCCGGCCGCATCCAGAAGGATGTGTGGTGATGCAGAACTGTGGGCGGCGCAGATGTAGCACTCATACCCAGCTATAGTTTCAAGTTTGTGCCGCGCAAGGCGCGTCGCGCTGGAGTGCCTGCATTGGCAATTGTCCGCTCTGGCTATTGATGTTCATTTATTTTTTCGTAAGAATAATGGGATACTTTCTAGTGTCCTGCTCTGAGGGCCTCATGATCAATGTCCTCTAGGAGGGCAAAGGTGCCAAAGTTGTAGAGAGGTGTCACTGATCAGCGTCTTTGCCCGTGTGTTAGATGAGTCCCACATTAGCCCTTCACTGGCATTGAACTCGGCTTGTGGCAACTCGCGGCCTTGTCGAGAACTGTGAATGAATGGCATTCCAAGGTAGCTCTGTCGAACACGGTATTTGGCAGATGTGCTAGCAGCAAGTGTCGGTCATAGAGCATGAATCAGGTTCTAGAAGATCTTCAGTTCCATGCATGTACAAGCGTTGCCAGAAAAGTGACCTGATCTACAAGGTTAGAATTGAACTTGCAGCCGACCTTAACCCTGTTGGTCTCTTTCTTCTTGATTGAACACATAAAATCATTGCTTACTGGGTATCTTTGGGAGTAGCCAAGCCATCTGCTGACTTGTAAAAACTTGCAGGCTTATAATTTGCAACTGTTAGAAAATATTTTGTAGATCATGACTATCAAGGAATGGAGCAACATTTCCATGCTCAGTACCCTTCTGAGTTCATCTGTTGAGTGTATGGCTCTCTTGGATGTAGCTGGTTGTAGCAGTGTTCTTTGCAGTCTCATCCTTTAGTCATCTACTCTCAAATAACGCATGGCTGTACTTATCGCTCCTGCTGTATAAACACTGGACGCACACTGTTTCACAACTCGCTTGTCTTGTCTGTGGCCTTCTCTGCTTCCTTAGGAGCATTTACAGAAGCCTTCTCTGATTCAACTGCTGGAGCCTTTTTCTGTGCCAGCACCTTCAAGGCATTTTCCATCCCTGCCTTGACCGCATCTACACTGTGGTAGAAATATTGGTACTGTCCTTGAGCGCCCGGGTTCTTGATGTCTGGTCGCACTGTCCCATTCGGCTCAGCAAAGATGATGCGCGGAATGTAACCCCCATCAGGTGCAAACTCCGCCTGCGACAGGCAAGATGAGGGATACAATGTGAGTCAATTACTGCCATGCTCGTGCAGGGCACGAATGTACACCCATGCCAACAGTTCATGGATTTAGAAGAGAGGCAAGTGAATGTGGGTAAGCTGAGTTAGATCTTTTGCCGGTTTGAGGTAGTGGTTACCCCAAACTTGTTGTTGTCATCGCCTCCAACATTGATCAGCAGGAAATCTTTCGAGATGTCTAGCAACTTCTCGCCATCTTCCATGAAGCTGGCCTTCAGCTTGGTGCAGGCTCCGCACCAAGGTTGTGAGAATATGAACAAGATGGCTTTCTTGTCATTCACGAAAGTGGGATCCTGCAACGCACTATGTATCAGTATCGTCCAATAATGATTATTAGCTTTGGAATTTAGTCTCAGCTTGAAACAAGGGCTCGTTGCAAAGGGCAGCCCGGTTTTCGACCATCACAAAAGAGCACACAGATGTCCTCATTAAGTGTCAAAACTGGTTGGTCATGACTGTTAATTTAAATAGTATCATGCAGAAAGCAGCACATACCAGCAGTAACGACGGTGGCTTCCAATCAAGCTTCTGGTTGAACCCATTGGAGACATCCACTCCTTGACAAAGAGAGGATAGTAGGCAGTGAAGGACAATAAGAAGTACAGATCTCGCCACAGACATTGTAGCTACAGATGGATCACGTTCTGCAGACTGTCAAAACCTCTGTCCCACCAAGCTGAATTGCAAGTCCTGGGCATGCAAATTTTGCATTGCAAAATGTTTCGTTCAAACTGCCCATTGATCAGGGGGAACCGAGTACGGCCATGCCGGGGGGGACCAAATGTGTTGGTGACAAAGCACCCATGCATGCGCATCATTGGGTATCAACTTGATACTATCAAGAGCTCAAGAGATACAGTTACTAACATTAGTGGCGTGGATGTTTCAGCTGGCCAGCTGCTAAAATGCAGGAAGTTCCAACATGCAACGCGCATTGCTCCCATGACCCATGCGTGGGGGCCCCATGATGGGGCCACATAGTGGCCACAACCGTTGGTGATCACTGCTGTCGCGTACGCGTGATCAGAGCCATATAGTACTAGTGCATCAGAATGCAGAAATCAGTATACTTCGTACGTACGGGCACTTCACTACTAGTGACTACTGCAATGCAATTGTGCTCGTGCAGCATTATATATAATTAGCCATGCCATACGGCCCTTCACATCACGTTCACACCACGATGGGCGGGTTTCGTGGTAGGCAGGACGCGCGTCAGGACTAAATGATCAAAAACAATGACATGTCGGGTCAGGAAACCCAGTCCTATCCGATTAAAGTCCTTGCCGGCAGGACTTTGCTGGACAGCAGCAATGGCTGTGCAATATATTGAAACACGTACATGCATGTGCACTTCTTATAAAATCAGCTTTGACACAAGGCAGCACAAGAGGAGCTGCACAGGTTTGTGCTACCATTAATTACAATCTGCTGCTCATAAGGCAGCAAATCCAGATCATCAACCAGGACACACAACGAAACTTCAGCTTGGATCTTGACTCTGGCTTTGCAAAGTGTCAGGTCCTATTGCAGCCTTGAAGGGTTTGCAGCTATTGATGGGGACAAATACATCTACTACACACCTGCACAGCATCTGTTTCAACAAGACACACGCATTGCGTCGGGGGTTGACTGAATCCTGGAACACTAATGGGAGGGCAATCAGCCACACAAGAAGTTGACCAAGTCCTAGGCCTAATCGCTCTCGCAAGACCCCCAGGTCTGCACTTCGTTTTGCTAGGAACACTTATCATGAATGGCAGAGTGCCGATCACTGCAACGCATCCCTCAACTGCCAATGAGGCAAGTTGACAGAGACTTGCTGATAGCAAGAAGCAAGGAATACCAGAGAAGAGCCCAATCAGGCCTTTCTGCACACCAACTCTCCGGCGCAGCTGCTGGTGCCTGCTCTGTGCGCTTTGTCCATCCCCCAGCACGGCTTGTTCCACCAGCAACACAACTTCAGCCGAGGCACTGATCTGCAGCCCCTACTGGGTGCACCCCTCTGCTGACCAGCCTCCTCCACTTCAGCTCAAGCTCGCCAGATGCTGTGCAGGTCCACATGACGCAGGTTACAGCCACACTTAGCTAGCTACCATGCCCTGACCTGACACTCAGCGCTCAAGAGGGGAATGCATGCGTTCGCGGGGCAATCATTGCTGGGCGCACTGCACGCGCTGGCCGCCACGGCCGTCCTCGTCATCGCTGCTATCGTAAGCCTCGCCCGCGCCTGACGTCTTGGCGTACTGCCGCCGCGCGCGCAGCTCCTCCTCTATGTCCTCCACCGGCCGCATCGTCACCTGCGCTTGCCCACAGCCCCTCACAACACTTCCTCCTGGACCAGGGGGGACCAATGCCCTGGCTCCACTTCTGTCGACTTGAACAATGTTTCCAGCATGCAGGCCAGTGTCCCCTTAGCATGCCTGCATGCTGGAAACAACCTTCGAGTTGACAGCATCACAGCGCCACTCACCTCGGCGGCACAAATAAGGTCATGCCAGCGAAATTGCAAGCAGAAGAACGGCGTTGTGATGGCATCAAGCCTGCTGGCCTCACGGTGTCCCCGTGCTGGCCAAGACAGAGTACAGGATGCGTACTGCAGAAGGCATGATGCCCGGCGCTCCACAACAATTGCTCGCAACAATCCTTGCGTTGTGGCAAACCCGCAACATGTGAGCTGCAAGCCAAAGAACAGGATGCCACGCTTTGCAGCGTGCCGGCTGCGCAGACTCAAGGAAAGCAAGGCGGGAGGGTGGGCGCACATGTTCGGAGTCGACGTCCATGGAGCCGTTCTCAGCCGCGTTGTGGGGCGGAGGCGGGAGCGTCTTTTGGAGGGAGGCAACCTGCTGCCGCGTGAGCGTGTCGGGGAACTGCACGTTGAAGCGCACGTACAGGTTGCCCTTCTCGTAGGGCCGCCCGTGTACCGGCATGCCCTCGTCCACGATGCTCTTCCAGCTGCCCGGCTTGACCACCTCGCCTGCCGGCTGCGACACCTGCGCCACCCCCACCCAGCTCATGTTCAGCTCTGCAGGTCACTCATGGTTGCTTCTTATTTCTCTTCCTCCTATCTTTAAGATAGGCCTGCAGTGTACAGGGCTTGCAACACAGCGGCTAGTGCAGCAAAAAAGGCCGGGGGTGTTTCAGGACACCTCGCTGAGTTGTGATACACATGGCACTCCCACTCATGACAACTGACTACACCTGAGATCATCAACCAATGGTCAGTACAGTTCTGCACATTTTATTACAGTGTCCTGACTTGTGCCGATACGGCAAAGGATCCTGTGAGGGTTGCCACCAAAGTGTCAGCATGAAGCTCCAGGACAGAAATAGAGCTGGGCACAAATGCACTCCCCAAGAGAGCTCAGAAGGAGCAGATACAGCGCATCAAATGATTTTGGTGTGGGCTCAGCAAACACCTGCAGCACTCGCTGATCGAGATGGGTGATGTTGAAGCTGAATCCGCACAGCGCCTCCTGGAGTGAAATGTCCTGCGCAACCACAGACTCACCAATGAGGCCTCCATCCATCCCCCGTTCTTCACATGTGGCGGAGAGGCAAGGCTTTCAAAGTGAAGAGAGGCTAATGCAGGGCCTATAAGCACAGCAAGACTCCGCAATCTCATCCTCCGAAAAATCCTGTCCTCTGACACTGGGCTGGTACCGAGCAGTAATATTCCCCAAGCCACCTTTTCCGGGCCTCCTTGTATCCTCACCATCCCTACTCAGCTGAAAAATATTCTTCACCTCTAAAATGCAATGACACAAAGCAAACGCTCAACGAGCGGCACCTTCTCGAGGATGAGGTCGTTGCCGACACGCTTGAAGGTCTTGTGCGGCTTGGGCTCCAGGACAAATATAACATCGCCCGGCTGAACGCCCAGCTCGCTCATGCCAGCCTCGCCGCGCAGCACCACCTTGGCGCCATACTTGTGGCCCTGCTCAATGTGCACCTCAAACACCTTCTTCTCCGGCACCAGCCCCTGCATGCCAGCCACACCACAATTGATATTGAGCCGCACTGAAGCGCCCCTTAGGCCCTGCACTTGCCCATCAGGGCAGGAAGCCAGAGATGGAGACTTGTGGACACAGTCAAAACCCTTCACGCTCTAAAGATTAGTCAGAGGGAGGTACAACTACTAGCGCACATCACCACAACCTGCACTATACTGGAAACTTACCAAGGGAAAGCATGGCGACTAGCACAAGTAAGAGGCATGGTTTGGTGCTGCCCCTAGGAAGGAGGGCATGGATCAAGATGGTATCCCGAGGAGGCATTTCAGTCCAGAGAGTTGTGGCCATGCGCACCTTGCCCTGGCAATCGGCGCAGGTGTCGTGGGCCGGCGTGGCGTAGCCAGTCTGATTGCAGCGGCTGCAGGGCTGCTGAATCTGCTGCATCATACCCGGACCCAACGGCCGCATCATCACTTGCACGCCACTCCCGTGGCATGTCTGCCGCACAAAACACACAGACATCTTACCTTGCCACTTCCTGGACAGCTCCAAGAACACATATCACAAATGAACATAGACGCTTCAAAGCCAGGCTTTCAAGTGACCCTGCTGCAGCAACAGAAGTAACATGTACACCGCAAAGATGCAACAATGCTACCATCGGCACTGGAAACCCACCTCGCAGGTGTATTGCCGCCCTGACTTTGTGCCACGCCCTTGGCAGGTGTCGCACTTGATGTTCCGCGCGAGTGACAACTTCCTGCACACCACATCAAGGTATCACACTTAATCCTCTTTTCCCACCTGGAGCACTAATCTAAGCTGCTGCTCATGAGAAGAGCATCATGATGACAAAACAGGCAGCCAGCAGCACGGGGGGAAATTTAAACAAGCGCGCACCGTGTGCCTCCATTGTACACCTCCTCCAGGCTGACCTTGAGCCTGTGCACCACATTCTCGCCGCGCCGCTCTCGAGGCTGCCGCCGTCCGCCGCCGCCTGTGAACATATCAAAGATGTCTTGCATGCCGCCTGCGCCGGGGCCACCGCCGCCCTCCTTCACTGCTTCCTCTCCATACTGCAAGCCACCATGCCAATTGAACTCGAAGCTCCCAAGGAATAGGAATCGAGTAAACATCACACATGGTCATGATGCCCTATACGTGCAAGCATCCCAAGCTGAAAACAGCCACGCAAATGGCAGACCTACTGCAGTAAGGCAACCTCGTATTTCTTACACTGTGGATCAGCCTGTACTGTCCAGCTCACTGCAGCATCTCTGATATAATTTGGCATCTGTTCACTCGAATTGGAACCTAGAAATTGATGTGCACCTCATCGTAAATTCTCCTCTTCTCGGGGTCTCTCAGGACGTCATAGGCCTCGTTGATCTCCTTGAACTTCTCTTCGTCACCGCCTGTAGGCACCAACATACCCATATGGAAACGAAGACCACAGCTGATTGGCTCAAAGTGACATCATTAACCATAGTGAATGAAATCAATGGTCATGGAGACCAGATAAAGACAAATGGCGGTGCTCTTTGATCCACATCTAGAAACAGCAATCTTGTTCCCTGTGATGCATTCCGCCCTGTTTAGGCAAGTAAATGCCTTACTGAGCGTTCTTAGGCTCGAGAGATGTAAAAGCAATGCATCTAGGTGCCATGCTGGCCTGCAGACTATGGTGAAGTTCACAACTGCGTGGAACCTTCCATTTGTTTCCATCGTGCACAGCTTGGCAATGGCGGCTCAAAGCTTCACGAAACGTAGGTTGTTACACTCCGATGACCTCTCAAAAGACACTATGAATGTACTTCCTGCCCAGGAAAAGTCAAGGTGGAGATCGGGAGCAACAAAGGCCGACAGAAGCCGTTTCAGCTCTGGCCACACAAGGATGAGCGCACCTTTGTCCGGGTGCAGCCTCAGCGCTAGCTTTCTGTGCGCCTTCTTTAACTCTGCATCGCTGGCATTCTTGTCCACGCCGAGCACCTTGTAATATCTGGTGTTGTCGCTCTTAGGCCGAGCCATCCCGCCCATATCTGCGCCAGGAAAGCCGCCGGGAAAGCCCCCACCTCCAAAGAAACTTCCACCAAACATGGCTGCAAGATTACTGCGAGAAACAACACACGCTTCCGCTTCTGATTTCTCCTTGGTGCCCCAGCTTCACAAGCGGCAGTCGAATGCCTTTCTGAGCCTATTCTGGCTGCATGGTGAGTAATCCTTTCCCAGCTCCCAGCACACGCGGAGGAATTCCCTCTAAAGGCACTGCCTGCATCACACACCAGCAATTCCCTGTCTGGTGCGTCTTCCTGGGGCGTAGGTAGTCCTTCAGGTGTTTCATGTTTTCTACAAGACTTGAAACATGTAGCTTGGCGCCCGGGCTCCCCTTTGATTGAGACCCAAAGGCAGGGTGCCAATGTTTCCACCCAGACCTCGTCCCCTTGGCAAAGCAGCACCTGCAGGAGGCAAGGTGCAGCCAGGGGGGCGCAGCGTGCCAGATGCAGCCCAGAAAACAACTGTAGGCTTCAACGCGACAGGCCTTCCCGACGATCGGATCTTATTTGTGGCCCAAGTGCTTGTTGGGTACAAAGTAGAAGTGCAGGTCAGGCTGAATTACTTCTCTTGAACTTTGAATGAGCGCTGCATCTTCAATTGTTCTAATCATTGCAGACTCTTGCTCTCCTCACTCAAACCATACTGTGTTTGCAGGTAAAGGATGGGACGATCTACGAGGGAATCCTGCATTCGATGCGTCCCGAAGGCAAGGATATCAACGTAGTGCTGCATTGGGCAAGGCCTATGAAGGGGCCTGGTGCAGCTTCTGCACCACCTGCTGTGAAGCAATGTGTCATCCCGTCAGCAGACCTCGTGCAGATACTTGCCAAGAACGTGGACCTGTCTGAGGAGGAGCTAAGCCGGCCATTGAATGGAGCAAATGCGTTCGAGACAGATTCTGAGATCTCTAAAGGGCGTGGCGGGTGCGTGCACAGAAGCATTTTGCACGCAGAGGCTTTGCGGCAATTTCTGCTCTATTGCACTCTATGACCGGCTGGGAAGTGTTGGCAATGAGGGACACTAGATAGCTTTACCTCTTCCGCTACTTGAGATGCCTTACTACCGGTTCTGTGGAATGCAAAACTGGCATGGTTTGAGCGCAGGGTGGAAAGGGAATTGACGCGCTGGCAACCAGACACCTCAGTGGAGGAGCCAGATATGTCGCTAAATGCAAGCACATTTGGCCGCCCGAATGCAGGCAGCGTCACTGGCTGGGACCAGTTTGAAACGAACCGGCAAAAGTTCCAGGTACGTGGCAGCATTGGTTTGTGCGCGCTGGTATCCAAGCAGCTCTCTGCCCAGGCCTGCATGCATGCCCTTCTAAACAACTGTAAGGCCCAGGGTACTTGCAGCTCTGGCAAGTGTTCACGCTTTCTACTCCCAGGTGAAATCTACATGGGATGAGAATCTGTATACGACAAAGCTGGACAAGTCGAAGGCGGGCATCTCTGTGGCGGAGGCGGAGCGCATTGCAGCTGAGATAGAGAGGCAGGCAACGCGCAACCGCCACCTGGCAGAGGAAAGGGGCATCAGAGACAACACTGTGCAGGAGGTAGGGGCATCACAACTCGGACCGTGCACTCTGCAATTGGGAGCGGGGATGGGCCGTCACTCTGCATGCGCACCCTGAAATGAGCACAGAAAAGCAAAATGCCGGTCTGCTCGATCGTGTGTAGACCGTGCCATCTTTTCCTGGAGTATCATGCTCTGTAGGAAGACTCATCTCTTCCTCGTAGGCATGTGGAATAGGGGCCATGGATTTACCGATGTTCTGACTGTGGCAACAATGAGCGTACCTAGGCTTGCTGAGTCTCCTTGAAGCCACCAAAGGCACCATCTAATTTAATTTGGGGTCTTGCCATAAACTTCTTCGACAGAGCGGCCTATTCTGACTGCAGCTGGATGAAGAGGAGCTGTATTCCTCAGTCGCGCGTGCCGCGCCGGACGATGATGTTGTAATGCGGCCAGCTGATGCGGCCGACGACGTCACATTTGGAGCTGACGCCAGCAGCGACGGCTCTAAGGCCGCCAGCAGTTCCGGCCGCGACCCGGCCGATGGCACCCGCAAGCCGGCCTGGGCTAATGCTGGGGCGGGCGTTGCTGTGGTGTCCGGCAGGCAGGCCCCCTTTGCACTTGCTTGTCTTGCAATGGCCCCCACGTCTGCTGCAGGGCGGTCTGCTTGTCCATCAACAGGGGCCGAATTGAACAGTCACCTCAGACCCGCTGATCGGCCTTTGCTCAAGTTCTATTGCCATTGGACAATTTCAGCTCAAGGGGGAAGAGTTCTTGCATGCCTGCAAATGCAGCAGGAAGGATGATCATTCGATGCGGTCAGATTGGGTGTGGAGAGTTCCTGCCAGGTAAAATCCTGCTGTGACAAAGTGCTGCATGTGCAGGGGGCCCTCGTGGGAGCCGCCAGGGAAAGTGCGCACAGCGCCGGTGGCAGTGGTGGATCCGCGCAAGGAGCACAACAAGCTGCGGCTGCAGATGACGGGCGGTGCCATGCTCAAGGGCAAGGACCGCTCCTCTCCCTCCTCCTATGGCACCCCCAAGGGCCTCCGCTCGCCCCTCTCATCTCCCCTCGTTGGCGACTCCATCCAGGTGAGCCTCCTGTGAACCTCCCTAGAGCATCAGCACGACATTGTTGGAGGCGAAGCGCTGGCAACTACAGCCAGTGTGACACTTGAGCTTGCCCTGTATGCATGTCATGGGGCTCTTGAGCTCAACCATTAGCAATGGTTGGAACTCTTCCTGCTGGATTGTGTGTCCTGGTTGACATGGCAGCCTGCACTGTTGTATTGTGCTGAAGCAAACCAGTGCGTAGAGTAATCCTGCACATGTAATGTGCACGCGAACAGCACCTCAGGAGGTTGAGCTAAATGATGTCTTCAGCCAGTTAGTCACCGCTGAGTAGGTGTTGGTGGTCATGCAGGTGGAGGCGCTGGACCTGAACCCGGGGGTGGCGAAAATTGACCGCAAGACGCGCAAGGAGTTTGAAGAGTTCAAGACCAAGAGGAAGGAGGGGTGCGTGCCTTACCCGTTGCTTGAGCACACGTTGCTCCGCACCAAGTTGGTGCTCTGTGCAGATGCCTGGGAGGGAACAGCCCAGACCTAATGCTCTTTGTCTCGGGGCATGCCCACAAGCTGCCCACTGTGGGTGAAGCTACAGGAAAGACTGGGTGGCTTCAAAAGTGTCCTGGTTCGCACTGCATTCACTTAAGGCTGTGGATGCTGTGCTCCAACGCTGGAAACACCAATGACTGAATTGCATTAAGCTTGTGCAAACTGGGCATGGGAATGTAGTCCCTTGACCAAGAATGGGATAAAAAGGCGCTGCACTCTGCAGAGTGGGCTCTAGAACGGAGCATGCATTTTACATGTGACTGATCCGTGTGTGCGCACGGCAGGGCGGGGATGGGCGACATGCGCTCGCTCAGCCATGAGCTGTCGTCCAGCGGGCGCAAGCCGGGCGAGCAGCCGCCGCTCAGCTCTTCCGGGGGGTCCTCCTCCAAGGCGGGGGGACTGGTGTCCCCCTCCGCGCCCTCCTCCATCTCGTCTGACGCGCTCCCAGCACCGGCCTCCACCTCAGCGCCACCTGCTGCCGCTGCCACCGCTCCAGGCGCTGCCGGTAGTACTCCTTTCTGGCATCCCTCTTCCCTCTTTACTGCCATGCGTCCTCTTGTCCGGTGCTGGAAGGGCATGTCAGAAATGTCTACTTCGGGCTGTGCCTGACTCTATCCGAGTCTTCAAAGATTGGAAACATCCCCTAGAGTTCCTGTTCATAGAACATTTCCTTTCCACCATCGGCCTGATCCAGAAGGTTGAAGACAGGGAATTGTGCAGCATCTCCTGCTCAGCCAGGGGGAGTGTCCACCTAGCAGCTACAAGCAGCGCGCCAATGCCCAGGTGAAACTGTTATGGTCCATGGCTGCAATAGTCGTGTTTGTGCTGACACGCTGTTTGGCATGGGTGCAGGAGGGCAGCCGGGCAGCAACGGGCAGCCACCGCGGCCGCCGGCATCCAAATCCAGCCTCAACCCGAACGCCAAGTCCTTCCAGTTCAACCCCAACGCTAAAGACTTCAAGCCGACGTTCTCGGCTGGCACGACGCCCGCGGGAACGCCCTTTGGGACGCCCGCGGCGACCCCTCCAGCCACGCCCGCGCACTCCATCGCCTCCGCGCCGGGCGCCTTCCGCCAGAACAGCTTCGGCAGCAGCCACTTCGGCGGGCCCGGCGGCGCCACCCAGTGGCTCGGCTCCCGCAGCCACAGCGGCGGCGGCCCCTCGCCCCACTCCGGTGAGGATCCTAGCATGTTCACTGTGGCGGCTGGGCAGCATATGCAACCTGAGACAATCAGCAGACAGTACCAAGCTCCTCAAACCTGTGCAATCTGCTGCAGCTGCACAGCAGCATCTCACCTGCAGCAATTCACCAAGATCTCTTTGCCCACGATTGGCGCAAGCACTTCATGCCCACCATTGTGCATGATGACCACATGAACCACGATTCGATTGCATGTCGAAATGTAGTCGACTGCAATGCGCGATGGCGCAAGCACTTCATAGCAGTTCACCATGCACAGGGTTGATGTGTAGTGGGACCAGGTGGGATCCTTTGGCGGCGCGTCCGGTGAAACTCGTCTGCTGCTGCTGAAGATTGGTTCAGTCCTGAATTGCATGCAAGTCACACTCTGGATGTTATGCCTGATGTCTTGTTCGGACAGCGATGGTTTCTGGGCTTTCTTGGAAGCAAAAGAAGTCGCTGAGGTGGGCTGTTCATGTGCGCTTGCAGCTGGGCAAAGAAAGTTTGAGAGGCAGATGGAGCGGGTGTGGGGTGAGGACGGCCGTGGCGGTGCAAACATGGACAGGGAGCACAGCAGGAACGGCCCGGGGGGTCCGCCACCGCACGGGGGCCAGATGCACCCCATGGCGGCCTCGGCCGGGCTACAGATGCCGGCCGGCTCCGGCCACATGGGTGGCCCTGTCGGTATGCCCATGGGTGGACCACCAGGACAGTGGGCAGTGCCGCCGCAGTTTGTCCCTGGACAGCCCTTCATGCCCATGGTACCAGGTGCACGCTCCTCTCAGGGCCTCAAGCTCTAGCCTCTTTGATCCCAACTCACTTTTAGGCCCACAAGCTTCTAGTTTCCACCAGACATTTTGGCGATCAATTTTAACCAGGCGAAGAGGTGCGCCTGCAACTTATGATAGATTTCAGGTACAAAATCATGCGAAAGGAGGAACAAAGCTGAGAGTTTGAACATGTGAAGGTTGGGGACGTTGTCAGCAAGTGTGATGTCTGAGTCGTTTCCTCTCTTGACACTCTTGATCTGCCTCTCTGAACATGCATCTCACTGGCATGACTGGAAGCTCCCAAAGAGACTGCTTTGATGCGGGAGAGGCAGGCGAGCTGACATGCACCACTGTTACATGCGCAGGCTCTCCGCAGCAGCCACAGATGATGACGTACATGGGCCGTCCATATGGGCCACCACCGCAGGGGTTCCTGGTGCGGCCGGGCGGCATGCCGGGCACCCCCTACGCTGGGGGAATGATGTATGCGCCTGCTCCCCCAGGCATGCACCCCGGGGGCCCGGGTGGACCCAGGCCTCAGATGTTTCCGGCACCAGGTACCCTTCAACATTGCATGTTTGATTGTGCCACTTGGGTGGGCAGTCTCCAATGTGACAGAAAATGCAAGCATCTTCTCTTTCTAGCCTTTCATTAAGTATTGGTGCAAGTGATATGCCTCGCAAGTCTCGATTTTCAATGGTACAATCTGCCATGAAGACGTCCTTGCTGTCAGTATTCTTACAGGCATGTTGGTTCTTTTTCCTGCAATTCCCTGAAGACATATTGCTGCGACAGGCATGATGATGCAAGGTGGCCCCGGCATGGCGCCCATGGGGATGCCAGGACCACACATGGGGATGCCTGGAACGCCAGGAGGGCACCCAGGGGAGCAACAGGGAGGCCCTGGGCCACATGGATCCCCCGAGCAGAGGCATCGAGGCCCTGGCGGTGGCCATCAGTTCCACAGCCCCACCAAGCCCTGAGTGGAGTAACCACCGCAATAATCTCGTGGAGTGGAGCGCTTATACTAGCTGCTTGTGGGACGAGAGCGAAATCGAGGAACAGCCTGGTTGGATTGTGCGGCTGCTGCGGTTGGTAGTGGGCGGGTGTTAAGGCACAGGCATCTTGCACCGCCTGTTGCAATGTCAACCAGCTTTGTTTTCCTTCATACCAAGCTGGTTGCCAAGTTGGGTTGAGAGTTTGGCGGAGCTCTTAGAAGTGGCTTCCCCAGGCCATCTGGGTGCCGAATAATGCTGTTCAAGAAGAAGGTTGCCGGTTGGTGCAAGGGCGACACAGTGGAGCAATGCAGAGGAGCTGCATGGACTATGATCATGGCGCCATCAGCAGACGGGCTGGTCGTTGCTGTATTTATGCGGTTGCAGCATCTCCTTTGCCGAGAGGACAGGCTGTAGGCTGCCTGATCAGGAGATGGCATGCACCCAAGTAGCAGGCTGTCCGGACATGCCTTGTTGACTGGCACTCTGTGATCCTGGTGGCTGAGTGTATCCCATGCAGTAGGCATGCTATGGACAGGGAGATTTGCAGGCATAAAGAGCTCTGCCATACAGCATGTATGTTGATCTGGCCGAGCAGAACTGAGATACGAAAGGATTGTATGCCAAGTAATCCATTGAGACAGAAAGTTGCTGAACATCCTATCTAAGCAATTGCAAGGGCCTGCCTGAGGGCATGCCTGCTTGCCACACTCCTCACATGGGCATGATTCTGGATTTGAAGAAGTGCATCTACAAAGAATGCTAAATAATGCCTTACACCCGACCTCGCCCTCACTTGCGCCTGATCTTGTCAAGTCATCGATCCCGGTCACACAATCTGCGGTATGCCCTGAGGCAGCCAAAACAGAGTGAGTTTCTGCTGGCGATGAAACACTGTCCAGCACAGAATCTCGTAGGAAAGGCATGCACTATATATGCACAGAATTTGCAGGCTACCCATGCACATGGCTATATATGTGCCGTCTCATCTTGTGGCAGGCTGCTGCTGCTAAACAATGTTTAGTAAACATGTTGCCTCTACATCTATAACAGGCAGCTCATAAAACCCGTGACAAAATTAACAAAGTGTTGCAGAGTTTACCTCATGCTGCACTCCCAAACAAGCCACTGCGCGGCATTGGCAGGAAACGCCCGAATCAGGGTGGGCCTGATACCCGCATACAATGCAGCCGTGCCCCCTGCAGTCACCATTACTCCCAATGGGTTGCAGCCTGAATTCTGAAAACACCGCAGCTTAAGCTTCATATGAACACATCACCTCAGGGCCCCACAGGCAGCCAACTTGCTGGAGAGAAGGGGAAGGGTGTCCCTGCCTGCATATTTTATACCTTTTTAATTTTTACTTGAAAATAGTAGAATCTAATTTTTTTAGGGTTTAGGGTGACCGTAAACCCTAAATAAACCCTCGATATAATAATTGCCAGGGAGCGCATGCCTTCGCGATGCATCATGGTGAGGTTGCGGAGAATGCCCACATCGCGCGGCGATCCCGGTGTGGCCGTCTGGATGCGCGTCTTGGCCACATCTATGGGCAGCACTATCGCCCACATCACCGTGCCCGCAAGTCTGCGCGCACACACACACACACACACCAGCTTATAAAGGTGTCTTCTCAAAGATGCACATAGAGCAGCGTCCCCTCATTGCCTGACAACCAGCCGCTGTGCTTGAGAGAGGGGCGGGCCTGAAACGTTGAGCACTCCTTTCAGGCCCCACAACAATCTCATGGAAATGTTTCTTCTCTCATGCAAGTTGAAAGACGCTTGAGTAAAAGTTATATTTTCACCAGCGAATTTTGCTTGACGCCATCAAGCTGTGGCATGTGCACATGAACACGACAACCGCGGTTGCAGCTAGCTGGGGTTCCTGACAGCATCAGTGTGCAGCCGCCTACCCGCCGCAGACAATAGAGCTGGCCGCGTCGCCCAGGATGGATAGAGCGCCCTCCCCCGATGGCGCGGCCGACGGCGGCCGGCCGGGGATGACTCGCCGCAGCAGCTCATAGACCGTGAAGAAGAGGGCGTTCCCTGGCGTCTCGCGCGCCATCGTCGCCCCCGTACCCCGCGTCAGCCCCCGTAATCCCTCGGTCCGCAGCAGATGCTGCAGGCATTCTATCGAGGTGCTGTATGGGGGCTTGGCTCCGCCGTGCACATTCCTGTGTGCCATCTGCATCCGACACTGCAGCACCAAGATTTGAACATCCCTAGGAAAGACCTCTTTACGAGAGAAGAGGCAGTCTGTTAGAGTGCCCACACTCATGGACAGAACACAGTTGCTTGCATCTTATCAGAACTTCCTGCCCGACTGGAGTACCAGTCAAGCGCATGTGCAGTTTCGGACAGGACACATCATCAAACTTCATGCATGTGTGGGCAGGAAAAGCTCTGGTGACACACCTTTATGAGCTCAAACGGAGACAGTACAGAGCTTAGAACGACGCCAGCTGTACCTGCTGACAGCGCTACTGACGCCAAGTCTGGCCTGGCTGCATCTGCCTACATCACACATTCTAGACATTAGCAGACTCTCACCAAGTTCCCTGGCTGCCCAAAATTGACCTTCGGCTGCCCAAAGTTGACTCTCTGCTTGCAGCATGTAAAAGCAATTTGTGAGGGGCTATGGGCTCAAAACAAACCTCCAGGAATCGCAGCATTGAGGTGTACACTGTATAGTTGATGCCTGCACAGAGAACGAGCTTTCCATCAGCGCTATCGAGGTGCATGAAGTCAGCGTAGTTCCCAGGCAGAGCAGCCACAAGTCACACTGGGTGGCCTCATAATCGAGCGGAGTTGACATCTATTGGACACATGCCTGTCTCAAGAGCGCCGCCTAACATTGGCGCCGTCACTCCCCGGTACAGACCCCTGACCTGCAAGGAACCACCGATCACATCTGAGGCGCCAGCACCAACGTGTGCCATGCAGCATTCACAAAGGGCGATCTTTTCCTCGTCCAACCTACCCCTTCATATTGAAGAATGGCTCTGAAGCAGTGCCATGCACTTCTGTAGGCCCCTGGCGGCGAAGCTTGGAGCCTGTGTGTGTCCAAGCAGTCTTTGTTAGGCTGCCTGCACCTCGCTTTGATGCACACATAAAAATACAAGATTACAGGAACGCTTTCACTACCTGACTTTGACGGTGTCAAATGAGTAGCCGCTGAAGATATTCGCGCTGCCTGCGAGGCATCCTGCAATGTACTCCTCCACAAAGTGGTTTCTCTGCGTCGTGGCTGTTCTCCTACTGTGCGCCATCCACGTTCCAAGACATCCAAATCAGATGGTCATGCAGATCTAGTGTGCTTTATCCGCTGCACTATCGATGTAGCAGGACCCATCACCATGGCATGGTTCTGTGGCTGCCAGTTCAGTTGGATGAACCGTGGATGGTTGACCTTACGGAACTGTGCAGCAGAATGATTGTAGTATCTTCTAATAAATTAATGGTGGGAATATTAAAGGAGTGCGGATCCTTGGAACGGTCAACAAAGAAGGACATCACGTGATGATCACCACATTCATAAGATCAAGAGATGCAGGACAATCACATTCATATCACCCAAGAGATTGTCAAATCCATCCATTCGCCTCTTCAGACATTGCGTTCTGATTGTCCAATAACCAAAGGCACATTCAGCATCAGTAGACCCATATCGCCATTGTCTTGCCAGCCAATTGATCTTGAAAAGTGACCCATCTTGATTCCTGACCACATCACTATGACTCGAGTGTAGATATATACAATGGTTTGCGATCTAAACACCGCACCTAGACTTGGACAGACTTGATGACCTGACAATCTACTACCCATCCTCAGCAACCCCGAAACAGACTTGCAGGAAAACATGCAAATGATCATAAAAAAGTGACTGATCCATAATCCTGGGCGATAGCCCTAAGATACATGCAGCACAAAGTGCCTCATCCCTTTCATTATTGTCACAAAAATACCAGTGATAAAACGCCAATAACATGACGCGCTCATGCGCAGCATCTCTATGCATTGGAAACCATCTCTCATGAAGTTAGATCTCTTGCCAAGAGCAGTGCTCTTCCATGCTGCAGAATCGACTTATTCCATGGCCATCTTAGTCTACAGAGAACTGTTTCTCAATCTGCAGACAGCCTAGCCTGAACTGACAGTCTCACCGGAAGTCCGTGCCAAATTTGCACGACTGCCTTTCGTACAAGAAGCCCATCTGAACTGCTGCTAGCTACTGCAGAGTGCCGCACTGAGGAGTCGGCAGTGCTTAAGGAGCGCAGCTTGCTACGTCCACACAGAGTGCTGTGTGTTGACGTGGCGCAGAGCGCGCCAGATGGCGCTGTTGCACTTGAAGCCCGAGCCGAATGCAATCTGCCACACCCTGTCCCCGCGGCGCACGCCCCCCTTTGTCTCGATGTTTGCCAGCACATACCTGCGCGCACACCCTGGCTCAACTTCCCTTGCTCAAGCGCATTGTTTGCAATCGGGCAAAGAGCTCCGACTTCTAAGCACCGGCGCTTTGTATGCCGCAGCTTTTGCTCAGAAGACACATCCCCACCTGAACAGAAGGGCTCAAGGAAGGAGGAGGGGGACACAGCATCAACCAACAATATCCCACGGCGGTGCATGCACTGATGGTTTACAGCTGGGAGTGTGAGGCTCAATGCGCCCTGTGCAATATATGGGCGGCAACACAAGCGCTGTGTATTGACACAAGGAAGCAGTTATGCGCTGGTGCAAGATGATGCTTGTGTCACACACCAGATGGAGGAGGAGGAAGTGTTGCCGTAGCGGTAGAGGGTGTCCTTGGAGGGCTGCATCAGCGCGGGCGTCATGGCCAGCTGCTTCTCGATCTCCTCCACAACTCCGCGCCCGCCCGTGTGTATGCACACATGCTCGAACGCCAGCTTGAAGTCCGGGATGTACGGCTTCATCCTCCGCTTCAGCACCTGACACCCGTGGTCCTCCCCATGTCAGCATGTTCACGTCTCAGAACGGCAGGAGGCAAAATGCCCAGTTTCGACAGAGAAGACAGCCTGGTGGAGAACCTTTCCCCGCTCAAAACAACAGGTGGCATTTCACATCGACGACAGTGCAAGTGCCAGGGCAAATGGAAGGGTGCATTCCCATCATCACTTGCAGCTTCTGAACATTTAGGCCTGGAGGTGCCGCTGCGTGCAGGTCCCATGTGCTTTGATTATTGTGTCCAGTAGCAGCACACAGTCTGAACGTCAGGCTGACATGACAGCAGCTGAGTCTGGGCGTATCCAGTCTGCTTGTTGCGAACAGGGAGGAGCAGACAGAGAGTGGGACGGTGGTGCTTGCCTTGCGCATGACGAGGTTGATGAAAAAGAGGAGCTGCTCTGAAATGGGCAGCACGAGGGGCCCCAGCGTGGTGATGTTGGCCTTCAGCGCATGCCCAGCGATGGACATCAGGTCCTTCGACAGGTACACGCCTGCACATGCAACCATTGTTGAGTGTTCAACTCCAAGCCGCCACAGCACTCCCTTCAAGCAATGCATTCCAATCCAACAGGTAACTCTTTCTTGCGCCCTTTGATCATGCAAAGTCAGAAGAACCCTCAGCTCCAGTCTATCAGGTTGGCTGCAGCTCGCTGGGGTGTCCTTGGGAAGTTTGCTCTTTAAATTAAGAAGATCGATGATAACCAAACTCATCCCACAATAGGAAGGTCTTCTGAGAGCACAGTGGCTCTGTGACAGAGAGAATGCCGCTCCTACAGTGGCTCACATTCTTCTTCCAGCCTTCCATATTCAGCGCATGCGGTGAACTAGATTTGAAGCTGGGAACTTGTGCATTCAGTGTCGAGTCAAGTTCCAGGCAGGTGGGAGGGGAGGCGAGACCTGTGGTGCCCTCCTCATCCTCCTGCTGGAAGACGCAGCCGTAGGACGCATCGCTGGCGCCCATGTGGGTGCGCACCACATGCGCCAGCTCATACCTGCGCCGCACCATCGTCTCATAAGCACACTCGAATTAAACAGTAGGACACCCCTCTATCCAGGCATGCATCTTATAACCGCACCATCGCATCATAAGCACACTTGCACCGTACAGTAGGACACCCTTCTATCAAGGCATGCACCTTTAGCATCCCCCCAACCGATATCTCGCTGCCTGACGAGGGCAAGTGATTTGGGTAGGACTGTCGGAGACCGGCTAACTCAACGGGCATAATATCTGAAGTGCCCAGGAACAATATTCTGCGTGGGCCAAAGGATCAAAGGCCTGCATCAAGATGGGAATGCTTGCAAAGGAGGGCTGTGAGGTGACATGGGGCACGGACTTGGCTCTGCAGCGGTCGCCGCGGCGGTTGGAAAGGAGAACGGCGGCGGCGCCGACACGGAAGAGGCAGTTGGGGATGAGCATTGCGCGGTCGTTGCCAAAGTACCAGTTCTGCGTGATGTTCTCCGTGCTCACCACAAGTGCCCTGCTATTCGGGTACACCTGCCGCCCACAATTCCCTTGTTTGACCCTCGGACATGCTCACTGTAACCTTCTGTGCCATCGCTTACCAGCAAAGCATCCCCCTGGTGAGAGACCCAATCGTCCACACCTTTTCTGAGGCCCTTCACGGGAACTCCCTAACGGCAGATTGCCTGCTGAGCTAAGTTAATGGATGTCTGCGTAAATTCACAGCTCTCTCTACTCATGTGAAATATGGAGGTATGCATGCATGCAGAGCAGCATTGCATGGATAGAAATGGAACCATGGATTGGTGCATGAAGGACACGATCGCTGGGTGTGCATGCACCTGAAGCAGCTCCTTGGCAAGGGAGATGGCGATGACGCCGGCGGAGCAGCCCATACCAGACAGGTTGTATGACACAATGTTCGACTTCATCTTGAAGTGGTTCACGATCATGGCGCTCAGCGATGGCGTCGGGTTGAACAGCGAGCAATTCACGATCAGAATGTCCACCTGGCAGCCAGCTCACTTCATGTTAGCTGTCTCATCCACTTGTCTCATCGACACCTTTTGGCCATGTGATGCAAGGAAATGCACAGCAAAGAAGTGGATTTCTAGCACTACAGGAGCAGTAAATTGAGTGTGGGTGTCTCATAGACGATCTCAATCTCTGGCAATGTGAAGCAAGGGAAAGCACATCATAGAAGGTGATTTTCTAGCACTGCGGCAGCAGTGCATGAGCGTTGGTTCAAGAAGTTCTCGCCTGGCGTGGCTTGAGGTTGCATGATGCCAGCACCTCCCTCACGCTCTCAAACATGACCATCTCCGCCTCCTCCCGAGCTGCTTTCAAGGAAATGCTGGCCGGCACTGCGTGAACAGCTGCATTGCACAGACAGAGCCGCTCCTTTCACAACAGCTGTGAAACTTGCGATGCACTCTACAAGAGAAGGAAACAGGGGTTTGTGGCAACAGAATGTTGAGGGGGGCTCCTACCCTGTGGCAAGTAAGTTTCATCGCCCAATCCAGATCGCTCGATAATCTTATTTTGAAACTCCATGCTTTTCTCGGTAAATTTCTGCATTGCCACAGACCATTAGCTCACGCATTATACAGGACCCGCCAACAAGGAATTGAAGTAGGTTGCTGTCCTCACAACTGCATTAGAGATGTGTGTACCTTGCAGTCCCGAGACAGTTGAAGGAATTTTGCATGAGGCATCTTCAACCTGCACCATGTTTGGAGACAAATCATTCATGTGCTTCAAGTTTCTGGTGCATTAAGAATGTAGAACAAGGATCCCTGCTTCCTTGTCCAGGAACAATTCCACCAACAGGGCGTTGTAAGCCAGCAGACAGGGAAACCTACTCATCCGGTGGTTTGTAGCAGTGGTAGTCGAGCAAATACACAGGTTTGCTCCGTGTGAAGACGTACACAGATGCCACAATCGTGAGCAGAAGGCAGCAGGTCATGAAGGTGATCTGTCAAGCACATGAACCAGTGAAGGCCTGTTTCTTAAAGGGCTCTGCCCGCTGAGAAGGGCACATCAGTGCCCACAGCATCATTCTCTGTGTGTGAGAAGGTGCGCGACAGACAGATAGACAGACAGCTCAGAGAAGCAGCTCCCCACCATGTTGAACTGTAGATTTGTCCTTGCAGCCACGTCCCATATTTCCTTGAGTTCCCCGCTCTTTGCCATGTTGCCAAGCTCCAGCTGTGTTGGGCAACCGTCGGTCAAGTTGTTGAGATGGGCAAAAAAACCAGAAGCATTTATGGAAAGGACCCAATGTGATCTGCATAACATACGTAGTATCAGAACAGGTGCACTGTGAGATGGGAGACGCACCACCAGAGTACCGCCCACAGGCAAGAGGAAGAGAGTGATAGCGTGACGACATAACAAGTGGTAGCCGCGCTTGACGTAATTGAGGGCGACATCTCGAGTGAAATCTGCACACAAACTCACGTTTGTCATCTATTCCTTTGATCAGGTTGTGCTGTGATACAGCGAAAGGCGCTCAGCGCACCAGGTATGCGGCCCAAAACGGAGATATCGTTTAGTTGCCGTTGGCCTCCCCTCCCCATCTCTAAGTGAATACTTAATGATATCACCTGAAATGCTCTCTTACAATCTGCTGCTTGAGCACTGATGCAGACTACAGACGGATTGTGACTGACACCACCAACACGCAGCTCTACAGATTCGCAATCAAAGCAGCACAGAATTGAGTACTGTTCTGATAACCGTTTCAAATCTCTCTTGATGCAAAATGCATGCAACCCATTGGCAACGAGGGGAGGATCCGTTGTGCCGACCACTGGTCATCACACGGTTATGTCATCATGCCAAATTTGCTCCACAGTACCGTCCCTGCCTCGAGACACCTGGCACGGGCCTGAACCACATGCAGAGGAGCCGGTACTTGTAGCCGCAGCTTCTTCCTAATTATGTAATGGCTGGAATGATGTAATCGCTTTCTTCTTCCTAAAACGCTGCGTGATCCCGCTTTATGGAGACCCAAATCATTTGATGATCATGATCATGATAGTTGTCATGACAACTATAATAAACTGGGAAACTCGGTGTGTTTCAAAGTGGCATGCCCGCCAGGCGGTACTGAGGTGGGATTTCACATGCGTGTACGAGCATCATGCAAAAGATCAAGCGGCTGACGTTGGTGCAAAATGAAGCAGAGAGGATGGGCTGCACGCACAACGATATTATGATTGTCAAACTGCAAGGCTTGCACATGGTGCTTGACCACCCTCAGTGACGTCACTGCCACGCGTGTCTGACGTCACTGATGATGCCCCGGCACTGCCGGCAGCTAGCTGTACAAATGTGGCAGGGTTGTTGTGTTGGTTGCTGGCCAAGACTTCTGATCCGCCCTACGCGGCCAGAAAAGATGTGACTGACTGACTGACAGGGCTGAGCCCATCCGGTGGAGTCTTTAGCTACTAGCTGTACATGTACAGTGAAGTCAGTCAGTCAGCAATCTCTATGATAAAAAGGATTGTGAATGTAAGCCTTGAACATGCTATGGATCCATCATATTATCAACAAAACAGTCATGAATAACACTCATAATAGTAGTACGTACTGACAGTATAATACGTACATCCGCGCATGACATCACTGGTACCGAGATGTCCAATTGGCAGTTACTGTTTGAACCACCTTCTCATAAGATGAACCTGCTTAACAACTGACAATGGTTGTCCTGGCTGTCAGATCTCGAGATAACAGTATGCCACAAATTTGAAGAACAAATGCAAATGACCCAGTGCCACATGGGCCATAAGAAGGCCTCCAAATCAAACAACCATGCAACCATTGCACTGCAATACCGTATACTTGATCAACCCTCTCAAATGCTTCAGGCAGGTATTGTCAAATTGAGCTGCCCCTTCATGGCAGAATCTTGGAAGCTAGTTGCCACAAGCCGTGATAGGCGGCCCTGTCACCAAATGACCACACCAGCTTGCCAGATTCCAATGCCATTCATGCTCAACAGCAGTCATCCTACCTGCCATGCTAAGGTTGCTGGGATCCTGGACAGAGTCCGGTCGCCAGTCTATCGTTACTTTGTATCACATCGAAATACCACCACAGCACCTCTGCTTTCAGAGACAAGCACTCCTGAAAGGTCTCGCTCATGCATGTCACAGGCCAGCCATCCTACAGGGGCAACACACCGCTGAAGAATACCAGCTCTTTTTAGAGAGCTGCTGCCCCAGTCTTGCTGCAGGCAGCTGCATGCAATACATAGGAGCGTCTGCGGCTTCTGCACATAAGGGCAGCCATCACACCGCAGTGGCCACATGTGGGAACATGAGCCTGCTAAACAACCATGGCATCCACCTGAACATATCCCAGGCCCAACAGGCTTATTGTGGCATTCCCAAATACCTGGGTGCACCTTCCATTATACTGAAGCATTTCCAGGCAGCCAACTGATCGCGGCTAGGCAGCCGACTGATCGGTGGATGCGCTGAGAGCAGCCTGGGCAGCTGCTGCGCGCATGCGAGCGGCCTGGGAGGACAGCACGGTCGAGGGGGTGGACGCCGTCTCGTGCAGCTGCTCCCACAGCCCCAGCGCAGCCGCCGTCTGGCGCAGGATGCTCGGGGTGTGCTCCGGTACCGGCTGCGCTGTGCCCGACAGCGACGCACTGGACGCAGCTTCGTGCAGCACCCCTGCATGTTCATGTCCCAGGCCATCGGCTGTGTCTGGAGGTGCGGGGCTGCTGCCTGGAGCACGAACAAGTTGGTGCTGCGGCTGCTGGAAGTCGTCTTCGGCGGAGCTCTGGGTAGGGGACCGGTCCCCTAGGCTGCTGCCGGAGGCGGGGGCAGCGGTGGCACAGAGGGGCCCGATAGCACTTGTGTCAGGCGCAGTGGGCACCTGCAGAGAGGCCTGGTGCGCCGCTGTCGCAGCTGCCAGCATGGATGGGTTCACCGGTGACGCGCTCACCATTGTACCTGCCCGGCAGAACATGCACATGATTGCAGACTGCTGACATGTGCGAGCCCAGTCAAAATCATAAATGCCATCCGGTCATGCGCAGTCACGAGGGAACTGTTGGAAAGGAAGGGGATGAAGCAGAAAGTGATAGAAACAATTATGTTGCAGGTAAAGAAGAGTCTAAGAGATGAAGAGGACAAGAGGGGGCCATGGCGGGCTCACCTGAAGTCTCATTGCCAGTTTTGAGGCGGCCCCGGCGCGAGGAGGTGATGGAGTTGCTGCTCATGTCCAGACTGCGCGTCAACTTGCGCTTGCCGCGGCCGATGGACTCATGTATGCCATTCCGCGATGCTACCTCCGCGCACGGCTGCTGCAACTCATCACCCTCATCCTCTGCCTGCCCATCGCCTGCCTCCACTGAGTTCTCCTCCTCTGATGAGGAAACATCCACCTCTGCAGCAATGCAGGAGATTCTCATCGACTTGACGAGCTTTCCTGCTCCTGCGTCGATTTCATAATCACAACCCGCCCTCCACCAACAGTCCTATTTCCAAGACTCTCTGAAGCTTTATGGATGGTGTTGGGGTGGAGGGTGGTGAAGCCCATTGAATTCTCACCAGCACCTGACCCAGCAATCTCTTCCACAGATGAGCGCGCAGCATGGATGAGGTCGTTCACGGCCGCTGTTGGAGACTGCTGCCCGGGGCCCGACGCGGAGATGGCTGCAGCAGCGGCTGGCCCGCTGGTGTTCCTGAGCTGCGCTGCTAGGCTGTCAATGTTCTGTTCTGCCTTGCGCACCAGCTCCGTCATGAGCTGGAAAGCCATGCAGAAAGACAGGTCAACACAGTTGTCTGAGGCAAAAGATTGCATGTGTGCACAACGCACCCTCCTTGTGAGATATACCTTGAAGCATCTGGAAAGCAAGATCAACCCAGAGGCCACTTGACTACATCCTGCTGGTAATGATAATAGATAATCAACATTGAACACAGAAATGTAGCAAGTGACTTTTTGCCCTCACTAATCGACGCACTCGGGCACTGATCGACGTTCAAGCAGTGCACTGTCAGCATTGACGCACCTCCACTGAGCAAAAGGGCTGGGATAGCAGGTTGTCCAGATGAGGCGCGCGCACTAGAAGACCTGTCCTTTTGTGGTGTTTCTTCAGGATCTTGACGAGGCCTGTGTAGGCAAGAATGGACCAGTGGACTAGCAGCAGCATTTGGCCGTGGAAGTCTACAAATGCTTTGAACACCCGGCTGATTGCCTCCACATCGTGCGCTTCCTTTGCTGCATCTTCCAATGTGCGCAGTTGGATCACACTGTCCTCCTCCTTCTCCATGAAGAGCTCATTGAATTGCTGCACATCTTCATTCAGGGTGAGCACAAAATTGCGCTGTCGCTGGGCCATCTCATCGCTGACGTCTTCTTGATTGTTTCCCTGATCCTCTGCATGACGCTCAGGCAGCCGCTTCAAGCGCTTCTTGAGGTGTTTGTAGCACACGAACAAGGACTGCAGCTCAGGTGTCTCTGCAGCGGAGTTGCGCAAAAGCGTTCCGAACTTCATGATGGGCAGCCGGGTTCACAATGCGTCGCCTACCAGCCATGAATAAAAGTGCAAAGCAGACAATCCCGAACTTCTTGTTGATGTCAACATCAGAGAAAATTCGGATGAAGAGGAGCATATACCCAGGTTTGCCTTTTCAGGCTTTTAGACCACGTGCTCGTCACATGATGTTCACATGGACATGTCCTGCACTGGGTTCTAGCATCGTCCCCTCAAAACAGGTTTCGACTGCCACTGATCAGCACCACACTGCAAAAAAGAGCCCTATGGTGCTGTCAGGTCGCGGCTCAGAAGCAGGTGCGGTGGCAAGGGCATCCAGGCAGACCGGAAGTGGGCGCAGTCGGGGTCATAACACTTCTGAGCGTACTGCCCCTCCGACAGGCTGACCACGAAAAACACATGATTGCTGGCGTGGCAGCGCCCAATGTTCTCGCAGTAGTGGCTCCCCGGCCCTGCATGCAAACATCATCTGCTGTTATTGCGAGAAAACACTGCATGCGCACAGTGTGGACTCGGATGTTGAGCAAGACCCTGCATGGCCATCATGAGTTATCAGATCACTCGCATCCAAGGAAACTGCAAGACAATGGTTCCAAATTTGACACATTCATGAGGGGGGTTCCCGCCCGAGTTTTGGGGAGAAATCTGCTCAGTAATGCAGCACCCTAGAGGTGGCTGGAGGCAAGAGGCACAACAGCGTTAGGCGTTGGATGAATGGATTGTGGTTTGGACAGGCGACAGAAAGCACCCAGCATGGAGTAGGCGATGAGGCCGGCAGTGCCGCAGTGGGCGATGGTGCGCACGGTGGCTGGCGCGCCGCCGGAGCGTTCCCTGGCGACATCCTCGATGAATGCCACGATCTGCTGCCCCCAGCGCTGCAGCTCTGTGCATGCAGACTTCCCTCTTTTAATCGGCCCAGCATGATGGCGCAAGCACCATTGCAAGCCAGGATGTCCCCTGAGGTGATGTATTGTTCACAGCACAGATTGCGGCATCGCAAGGAGATGAGGTCGACGGTACCTTCAATAGGGGCAAGCAGCGGCTGGCCCTCATCTTGCGCATCTCGCTTCCAGCACGCCTTGACGGCTGCAGCAGCTGTCTGCAGCACCTGCAGAGCCCATGTCACCTGTATCAGCCCTTCTGCAACACTCCCCCGTGGCCAAGTCAATGCCAGCAAGTTGGGAGCTTGCCCCAGGAACAGACCCTGCTGATCTAAACGAGAGAGTTTCTGCACAGTTGTAGAGTGGGGCTGAGGTCACCTGCAGGCCCTCGGCGGAGCTGGTCAGCTGGGCAGCACGGCGGACACCGGGGCCGAGCCGGACGCGCAGCAGCTGCTCGGCCGCGCCGCACGCCAGCGGAAGCGCGCCGGGACCCACGTTGCACACCAGCGTGCGCATGAATAGCTCCCGCTCCGTCAGCTGGGTGCCTGGTGTTCCAGTTACAACCGGCACTCTGAGTCTGGACGCTTAAGATGGACAGACAAAGAGGCAATGAAGTTGGCGTGTTTGGGAAATGCATATGGCCAGAGTAGACACCTTGGCTGGCTGCAAATCGGCCGGTGGACTTGAGCACCAAGCCTTTCGCCCCCTTGCAGCTGAGTGCAGTCCTGAAGTGGCGGTTCCTGCATGACCACAACGACTCACATTGATGGCCTTGATGTGCTTCTTGAAGCATGCAGCCTGAAATCATGAAGCTGGAAGGGAGGACGGCCACAGGACGGACTTTGTGTACACTGCCACGTCCACCAGTGATGTGAAGTGCCTCTCGCCAGGGCGGCGACCATCCGTCTTCTCCACCCGCAGCTGCGCTGCCTGCAGCAAAGCAATACCCTCTTACCTGATGGTCAACATCCTGGATCACATTACTAGTATTAATTCACCATCCCACACAGCAGTGGACGAGCAGATTAGACACTCTTGGTGGCAGTGCTGGGAGGACCCCCATGGACTCGGATGAAGCAGGGGGAGGATCCAACATGTCGCTGTCGGGCAGCAAAAAACAGACCTGTGACAGGGACGCAAAACTGGGGTGAACCAGGCAAGAATCATGGAAGAGAGCGCCGACCTGGGGCAGGGAGAGGATCTGGTTGACGAAGGCGCCGAGGGCGAGGTTGTTGGGGAAGGCGCGGCCGGGAACCACCACGATGATGTGGCGGCTCCACTTGTCGGGGCAGCTGCTGTCCAGCTCCCAAACCCACTCATCCTCCAGCTGCAGGCCCCACAGCTCCCTGTTGCACATCGAGTCACATTTTGAACCTGCCACTTTGCCCATCTCGGCTGGCGACTTTGTCTTTCTACTGGTGCAAAAGATGACGCGGCCAGTGTGGAAGATGACTTTATCTTGACAATGATGTCCCTTTGCGGTGCGTGTTGTGGAAGCTTGCAGCGCGGATGGCTGTGCTGTGTGCTGTGCACAGAGCACACATTGGGCTGCATTGACACATCTATGCAGCTTGCTGGCACAATTGAGAACTTCTTAGCCAAAAGGGTGTGGTACAATCTTTAGGGGAGAAACTAAGCCTGCAACTTGCTTGGAGTAAAAAGAAGCAGAGGGCATGACAGTCAGTGACCCCCAACAGCAGCAGGAACGCGCCTGAGGCCCATGCGGACCAGATTGAGCAGGATGGTGACCATGATCTCGCCGTCGACTAGAGGGTTGCATGCAGGAATGTACTCCAGATCAAAGTACATGTGGCAAGGCCGCCCCTCCCTTACAACCTGCAACCATTCTACAGCAATTATATAGCGGAAGCCAGTCCTGCATCCAGGATGTGCATCCGGATAAATGCCGGACTGCTCAGCAGCAATGCAGACAGGGGCATGCCTCATAGAAGTGTCGGCCACAAGGAGGAAGCTTGGCAAATCTGGCCCAAAGTGCATCATAGGATGCAGCCACAAAGCGCCTGTAGTACGTCTCACGACCTTTCGCTTCCTCACAGAACACCTGCAGCGGTATGTCCTGCCCTGAGCTTATGTAATTTCCCATTGACCCTCGTAGACACAGAATGCTTGCATGCCCAGATGTTAATTGCAAATGACTAGAAATGAAAGTGCATGCAAATCTGCACTCGGGGATGGGCAGGCACCTTGACAATGTCGGCAGAGCAGTCTTCAGATCCGCTGGAGGATGCACTTGGCTGCTGGCAGCGATCCGGTGTTGCAGTCCCTGCACAGAATGAATGCATGTTGTGCATTAAGAACTCTGCAAGAGGACTCTTACCCTTTGCATAGAATGGATGAAAACGTGGAGTGCACTGTGGAAACGGAAGTCCTCAAAAGATAGAACAACTGAAACCCACCGCCCTCTGCAGCTGGCGGCAGGCCTTCTTCCATGCAGGCAAGCTGCTGTGTATTGGCAGGCACCAGACATGTGCCTGCACTTGTCTTTGCTGTGCGCGCCACCGCGCTTGCAACCCGGCCCTCCTCCATGGCAGCCGCTGTCTGCGTCGACAGCACTGCCCTCTGCTGCAAGTGGCCTCCGGCCCCACCCTACCAGGCAACGGTGCCCCTTGCTTCCTGCTCATTTCACTTAAATCGCATGCATGGCAGAACCGCCCCTGCCGCTAATTTTCTGATCCAAGTAAATGTTCCAACAGAATGCGCTTTTCTTCTGGGACATTCCAGAAATGAGGACCATGGCGAGAGCCTGGAATTCTTTCCAGTAGTGGCGGTGCATACCGGCAGGCCTATCCCGGAGGTGCCCTGCTGATTCTGCTTCTGCAGTTGGAAGTCGCAGTTGTGCTGGTCGGCGCACTCTATCGCCTGCTGCTGCCGTGGGAAGGTGCAGTATATCCCATCGGTGTAACCACTCTTTGCCTTTGGACCCGCGCCCCGGCTGCTGCTCTGTGGATTCAAGCCTGCACACACATCTCAGATTACGGTATCAGACTATTGACTATTTTCCACTTGGAAGATAGTCAAAGTGTCACCCCTCCTGCTTGCTGCTCTGCAAGAGACAATTAGAGGACAAGCTATGGTGTCAACAAGCCCTTGAGTCTCCCCTCTATCTTTATATTGTGGTAGAGTGGCTCATGCTTTTTCGTGACTAGCTTGCATATGGCAGAACGAACTCACTGGGGGCGGGGACTTCGGGCGGCAGGCCAGCAACAAGCCGTAGCGCATCCTTGTACTCCTGCAGGGCTGCTGCATGGCTGGCACTCCCCGCAGCGGCAAGACCAGCATCGGCACCACCACCTAGTGCTGTTGTCTGCCTGTGTC
Source organism: Coccomyxa sp. Obi (assembly GCA_020887355.1). Lineage (NCBI taxonomy): Eukaryota > Viridiplantae > Chlorophyta > Trebouxiophyceae > Coccomyxaceae > Coccomyxa > Coccomyxa sp. Obi. The sequence continues at coordinate 2,016,837 of AP024993.1, read as the reverse complement.
CTACGGCTGAGCCGTCAGCACTGCTGTGCTGCCTGGCCGGCCTCAGTTGCTGTGGAGGCGGTTGCCGGCTGAAAGGTTGCCGATCAGTGAGTCCACCAGCGGCAGGAGCCCATTGTTTGCTGCTCAGTATGGGAGGTGCTTGAGGGGGTGCCGCATTCTGGGCAGCTGGGCGATCGTTCAGGGCAGCCAGTGCTGCCCTGTATGTTTCTGCAGCCACCCGATGTGCATCTGCCAGCCCATCAGGCTGCTCAGTGGCCGGTGCTGCCGCTGCAGCCGCTGAGGACGGCCTCTGACACTCCCCCTGAGAACCTTCCCGCATCTGCTCTGCTTCCACTTCACTGTCACTGCCGCTGCAAGCCTGATCACCTTGCGATGGTAATCCCTGAATAATAACACAGCAGGCTGAGGGGTTTGACACGTGCTACAATTTTTCTCAGTGCTGCCAGAAACAAGCGTGGATGGTGTCTGCTGGTCATCACTGGCTCACCATTTCTCGAGCATCCGGACCTCCAGCTTGAAAGCGGGAAGCTGTGGGCTGCCAGCCCTGCCTTGGACTGGCCTGCTTGACTGCAGGGCTGCTGACATCTGACGTTTGGGGAGAAATAGCCATCGGGCTTCCAATGACATGGTCTCCGATGCTGCTGCTTCCAGGGGTTGAAACCTGCAACGAAAAACCAAACTACAGGCATCTAACACCCGAGAGGAACCCCTGCTTAGAATGGCAGTACCGAACATGACGTGTTTCTTTGTGGCAGATGGCTTTCAACCGTGTAAGAAGCTCTTCACACCTTCTCTGTGGGTGATCTGCCGACACTCATGGGTGATGCATCCCAGACAGCGCCAATGCTGTCGTGCCCTGCAGGCTGCTCGGGGTCATCAACTGTAAGGTCCACAAATATGACTGGCCTCTGAGCAAAGGATGCTGCCTTTTGCTTGGGCGTCTGCTCAGACGCTTTCAAGGATGCACCATCATTTAACGGCGTCTGGCTTCCTTTCCTGCCTGCCACAGCCAAGGCAGGTAACACGGAATCTGCTGGCCGCTTCACCCCTGGCATATCTTCGGAAGGCTGGGAAGCTGATGTGTTTCCGGACCCTTCTGAGGCCTTATTGGAGACGTGAGAGCCAGTGTAATCAACTGGAGTCAATCTCAGCTGCCCATAACGCTGCTCCAGTTGCTGGACCGGCTGGTTTTTACCGTTGCATTTCCGATGTGACACGTGATCTCTCTTGCTTGGTTTGTTGTTGGACTGCCTGTCGTCTTTATTTAATGGAAAGTTTTCAATATCCTTCGCACTTCTTCCTCTAAAGGTTTTTGTTTTCACACTACGCTTCTGCCCACAGTTATTACGCACTTCTGCATTCGAAGAGGAATTGACTCGGTCCTCAAACAACTTTTCCAGGACGGTGTTGATGGCTTTCTGATTTGACATAAGACACTCGATTGTCTATGTTGTTGGCAGTGCGTGGCATAAATATTGCTTGTCCAAGGTTCTGCCTTTCATTCCGGCCCTTTCGTACAAACGATTGTGACACTGCTCTCAAGCCTGGATATTTATACACTGACAATCTCTGAAAATTTCCTGAGCTCGTCTGTCGCAATGCAAGTCATACGTCACAGCTGACTGGATGTTGACTAAGTGGTCCAATGCCATTGATGGAAGAGGCTTCAAGTCCATCACAAGCGAGAAATTCGTGAAACTCCGTTTCCTCGTTGCGATTCTGTATCATTGTAACTATCCTGGCATCTGTAGATACTCTGCGTGTCCTTCTAGCTTTCTCGCTCAATTTGTACTGACGTGATATCTTCGGTGGCTGGCTGCTAGATCAGAAAGGAGGGAAATAGCGAACTACTTCCCTGCCTCCTTTCATTTTGCATGTCACCCTTCCAGCTAGATAATCTCTTCTCGTCCACCTTTTAGCAAAGGCATCTCTATCTGCTTTGCTATCATGAAGCGCGGACGTGATGAATTTGATGCGGGTGATGCACATCAAAATGGAACATCGGAAGCATCGGAGGCGTTGGAACATCCCAGGAATAATCACACAGTAGACCAGGATGACGAAGATCTCGATCAGCCTGTGCAGCCAGTACGACGAGCAGCACAAGTGAAAAAGGGCAATGAGTGCCCTTACCTTGACACGGTGACGAAACAGGTACGCGCACACGTAGCCCTGTCTGACTGATGCAATCCAAGCCTGTAGCTGCTGCATTTCTGAGTTGTGATGAGTCTTGCTGTGCAGAACCTGGATTTTGACTTTGAAAAGTGCTGCTCGGTGTCGCTCAGTCCAGTCAACGTGTACGCATGCCTTGTCTGCGGCAAGTATTTCCAGGTGTGCCTTTCTCCAACCTCTTCCGGTCGCCTTTCTCGACTGCCAGTGACCACTGCATGGAAAGTTCCGCTACATACTAAAGAAGTATCCAGACGTTCATCTCATACACCCATGCTCTCTGCAATTCGTTACACCTTGATGCATAGAACGTGGTGATGCCAAATGAGCTGATGCACCTGCCATGGTTGCAGGGCCGAGGGCAGCAGACTCATGCATTCACTCATGCGCTGGAAACCGGCCACCATATGTTCATGAAGCTCTCAGATGGCCGCGTGTACTGCTTACCCGAGGGCTATGAAGTGGAGGACCGCTCTTTGGATGCCATCCGCTATGTCCTGAATCCAACCTTCACCCCAGAGAAGGTGCTGACTCATTGCTGGCTTCATCTGGTCATGAACCTTGAAATGTTGTGGGAGAGTGTCTCCAACAGCTGAATACGGGAGGAAGAGGGAAGTTTGACTGCTGCCAAGTGACGTGCTAAGTCTGAGCTCTTGCAATGCAGATTGCTGCTCTGGACACGGACGCGAGGTGGGTGCGCTCTCTGGACGGGAGTGAGTACATGCCTGGCCTGGTGGGCCTCAACAACATGAAGGCCAATGACTACGTCAATGTCATTGTGCAGGTAAGATCTTTTGGTTGTCGAGCTTTTCAAATGTCCAAAACATGTTCCTGGAGGGAGCACAGTGCTCAGCAATCTGCCTCTCTGTCAGGCGCTGCTGCGGGTGCTGCCACTGCGGAACTTTTTCCTGCTGCCGGAGAACTATGCCTCCTGCCGCTCGGTGCTGGTGCAGCGCTTCGGCGAGCTGCTGCGCAAGGCCTGCAACCCCAGGAACTTCAAGGGCCAGGTGCACCATCCTGAGAATGCTGCAATCCCTGTCAATGCTTCCATTCGCAGCTGTACAGCACCATCTCTTTGATTTTTCCAGCAGCTACGGGCATTCACAAGAGAGAAGACATAGAAGGGGCCATTACGGTATTGAGCGCAGTGCAAACATTGGATGGCAATACAGTTTGTAAAAAGGTTGGTTTGGCTCTGCAGGTGAGCCCGCACGAGTTCATGCAGGCGGTGATGATGGCCAGCGCCAAGCGCTTCACTATAGACAAGCAGAGCGACCCGGTCGACTTCCTGTCCTGGTTCCTCAACACGGTGCATGCAGACCTCACCGGTGGCAAACGGAAAAAGGCTTCCATCATCTCGCGCTGCTTCCAGGTGCGTGTCACTACCCAACAGCTGGAAATAGTTGAACTAGGTTGTTTCGCATTTTGACAGGCCCCCTGAAGGGGGCCCAGCACTTTATGCGTGTTCATGGCACCTTCCTGAGAGGTTCTTCGGCTGATGTGGAGCTGGAGTGGTAAGATGGGTGCAGCCACACAGACCCTCCCTGCTACCCATCTGGGCATAGTCAGCAACTCCAGCAGGAATAGCACCCTGGCATGTTAGCAGTCCAGTAAGGCCATGTGGATGACCAAGGCCAATGCTGCTTATTCCGAGCGTGATTTGCTGAACCTGGACGGCACTGAAATGAGGAAATTTACGACGCCTTGAAGGTCTACATTTCGCTGTGGTGTCCCTGCACTTACGGGAAGAGACGTTGTGTGCTGCAGGGAGAGCTGGAGATCACGACAGAGGCGGGCACAGGCAAGGCGGCCCAGCCGAACGCGCAAGGGGAGGTCATGGACCTGGTAGAGCGCGTTCCCTTCCTCATGCTCGCGCTCGACCTGCCGCCAGCGCCCCTCTACAAGGACGCCCTGGAGAAGAACATCATTCCCCAGGCACATGCCCAGCCATCCTTCCACGTCCTTGTGACTTTCATAAGAAGTTCCCCGTCTGGCGAGCAATGTGATGGCAGCCCCTCCTCCATCTGAGACTGCTACCTTCCTAACGACACCATTGCTTGCTTGAGCAGCGCAGGCTGACATTTACTCAGTTGTGGCCGCGCACGTTGCAGGCAGGGTCACGTTTGTGGGTGTTGGGCTGGCATGAGGAGAGCTGGGGCACATACTTGCGAGGGGTTGGATGACGAGTCATGTGGTGCTGCCGCAGGTGCCCATCTTTGAGCTGCTGCGCAAGTTTGACGGCGACCGCATCCACGATGACATCAAGGCCGGCCGGCGGCGGTACCGGCTGACGCGGCTGCCGGCCTACCTGGTGCTGCACATGAAGCGCTTCACCAAGAACAACTTCTTCTGGGAGAAGAACCCCACCATTGTCAACTTCCCCGTCAGGAACCTGGAGCTGCGAGATGTCGTCCCTGTCCCATCTGGTGATCCCTCCTGTTCTGCATGCAGTCACTGCCTGCTTGCCTAGAGTCATCTGCACGTGCGCCTGTCAGAGCAGGTCGGTCCGTGCATCTTCACATGGGACTCGGTAGACCAAACTCCTTGATGCCGCACAGATGCATCGTGCATGGGTGATTGCGGGAATGACTAAATGCTAGCTAAATAAGGGGCTGAGGCATGCTGATGTGGCGACAGGCAAGACTGGGGAGCCGGAGCCGTCCAAGTACGACCTGGTATGCAACATTACGCACGATGGCAAAGCGGGGGAGGGAACATATCGAGCGCACATACACAGGAAAGCGGAAGATGCCTGGTATGAGGTGGATGATCTGCGCGTGACTGACATCCTGTCGCAGATGGTGGTCCTGTCGGAAACATACATGCAGATTTACGAGCTTAAGCAGCTGGCCTCCCAGAGGAAAGCCTGATATGCGGGCATAGCAGGCTGCCACTTGTGTTTTCTGCGTTCAGCATGTTGGCAATGTTGAGAATAAGAACAGCTTAGAACTCTGCAAGAATCCAATTTTGCTGTATCATGTAAGGTGGTGGGAGCCACCACCGCGATTGCAAGTTGATTATTTCGGAAATAATATAATATAATATTTCCATTCACTTGTCCGTCTGCGGATAAAACAATTTGACGGCTATGACCTCAAATCTAACTGTCAAAACAAAAACATGTCCTGATGCATCCTGTGGTCATCAAGCAACATTGTGTCTACTAAATGGTGAGTGAAACACTTTTGTCATGTTGTTTATAATTATTGTCTGAAAAAACTGATTTGAATTCATGGGTTCACGACGGGTCTTTCTGCTGCAGCTTAATCCTGTAGCTCTGAAGTGCTGCACGCGTCAAGGCCATCTCAGCTCTGAGCTCGTCTACTGTCTCCTGTCAAAGTCAAACATATTCACTGTTAGATAATGACATGCATGAACCACCCTTCATAGAGGGCTCTATATCCCCAGAGCATCACGCATACTTGGCTACCGAAGATCATAAACTGATCCACCTTTTCTCCAGCCCCAGAGCAGGACACAGATGCATTTAGAAATTGCTGTTAACATCAGATGGAGTTCTTGGTCAGTGAGAAAGGATAAGAGCTATCTGAAGGGGCCAGATCTCTGCAGGACCATCAATCTCACGGGCGGACCTGCAAATCGGGGGGTGGTGTCACTACAGGCTGGCGGCCATTGCCTGCAGTGATGGCACCGTTGCTGCTGTAGACTGACGTGCTGGTGTATGTTGAACTGTTCTCGTACCTCGCGCCACTGCCAGAATTCGACAATGACTGCGAAAGCTCCCTCTGTGCCCTCTCCTCGACCTCCTCTTGGAATTCTCTGTTGATGGTGTCAAAATAAAGTAGTCAGCTGTTATCAACCACCCCGGATAACCTGGATATTTCATACCCCAAAAGCAAGCGGCATGAAGCAGCAGCAGAAATATTGATGCTCATTGACTGTGTGCAAGAAGGATTTCATGCGCCAAAAGCATGCGGCATGGAGCAGCAGCAGAAATACTGACGCTCTTTAACTGTGTGCAAGCAGGCTGGAGTCTGGACAAGGGCTGACAGACACACCTTATAGCCTGAGTGCTCTCTGCACTCTGTTTGCTGATGTCACTCAAAACATCTTCCAATGCAGCCCCCATTTTGGCGTTCAGAGTCTCTGCAAACGCCCGACCATAGTAGAAGGCCTCCAGTATGCTGCGGCTGGTCTCTGAAGTGCACACATCACTTCGATGCGAGTTGCAATGAAAAGGATATATTTCCGATATCATGGATCCAGCAATCAGGGAAGCAGTCTTCGGTAAAGGACTCAGGAAGCCAAAAGTCTGGGGTCTAAGATGAGTGCTTGGGCTGCGCGCCTGTGGAGTAGTTGTTGGTATAGGATGATCTGACATAATTGATACGCCGATCTTTTACACTGCTGCGTACATTTGGGGCACGAAAATCTGCACCTTTGCCCATAAAACATCGGCTTAAGAAGATCTGACGCTCTCCGAAAACTGGCATCATTTTCATTTGTGAAGTCTCAGGAAGTCACTTTGTTGATAGGTAAATGACTGTTTGCCCTCTCTATTGAGATGATGTCTCGTTATAAAGCAGATCTGGCCGATCACATTCCCTTTGTGAGAATACCGATCTGGCCCGTGACAGTTATCAGTAGCCTGCGGGATGTTCAACAAGGCTAGAAGAGTTAGCTAGAAGTAAAAAGCAGCTGCTTGGTGTTTTCGATGGGCTTTGTCTTGCGAAGCCAAGATAGAGGACCAGGTCCGTAATCCGTAGCAACCCTTACAAAACCTCTGTTAACAGCTGGCCATGCTTCAAGATTCACCACCGCACTGGCGTACAGTTAGATCTGATCTAATTATTTTTTGCTCGATCAGAGATGGCTGAAGCGCATTGAGTATACGCAGCATAGAACAGACCACGAAAATTTCGAAGGTGATCATCACCCATCACTTCCTGTTTCACCTGCTGGGAAATGCGTGATCAACTAGTTTCAATAATTGTGGATATTCTAGAGCATTAAGATTATTCTCTGGCCCCACATACCTGGTCAGATGAGTTGGCTTATGGACGAGCGAACCCAACCGTTGGAGGCTTCAATGCCTGACGCTTAACCATTTAACAGCCTGACCGAATAATGTACCGGCACATCTCTTTGGCATCTTACAGACGAAATACAGCACGTGATCACTTTTCAAACAAAGTCTTGCCTTACAGTATAGGGCTTAGAGCTTCGTCTTGGCCAAGGAGAACTTTGCCTCCACAAGCTTGACTACTAGGCTCTCGATTCTCAAGAACAAGCCTAAGCACAGCGTGTGAGTGCTCGGGAGGCAAACAATTGGACTGAGCCACCATTCTGACTGGTAACAGCTCTGTCTCGCAGGTTGGGAGGAGTCCTTCCAATAGCAATCTTCGAGCCTTGCTGATGACTGCAGACCAGTCTCGAGTCCCCCTGGCAATCCTTTATGATGCGCATAAGGACAGTGTGGACGTGCTGACGGCTTTATGCAAGTCAAGGGCACCTGTGAGGTGTGCAGTGAAGAGGAGCAAGAGGCAATTTGTCATTAATGATGAGCCCGACGTCATTGATTTCAAGCGCATCAGGCTTGAGACTGACAGTCACTCAGATGAGAATGGTGAGTTTGCAATCCGCATCTTCCTTCTGCATTCTGCAGTTGCCTCATCCTTGCGTTCTCAGAACATGTTAGCCAGGATATCTGCAAGCTTCGCAGATTTTGATTGATCCGCATTATAGAGGCATGCATGTGGAGCTCTTCATGCACAAGTTCTCTGATGCATGCATGCATGTGTCTCAAAATGGAACCCTCCAACGCAGAGTTTTGCAGCAGGAACTTCATGCTTGGGCCATGCTGCAGGGAAGGCTTATGTGCCACAGAAACCAATGCCGATCCAGATGCAGGGACCTGCACGCTGCACTCAGTGTGGTCAGCTGTTGGGACCCTGGCACGACCTCGCAGGTGAACAGGAAAAAGCACCTGCTTCACAATCTCTTGACTGCAACTGAAATTGGAAGTGTTTTTCCAGATTTACCGCTTCCCAACTCAATGGCTGTACAATGGCACCATTGGTTTGCCTCAGGCCGGGCTCGATGCATTCTCTGGGGTCATGGTGTCAAAAGAAAAGCATATGCTGCAGGTTGCTGGGTGGATGTGCGGTCTGGAGGTCCTACAATTGCTGCAGCAACCCTCATGCTAGGTGCTAGTCCACATTGTGTGCGGACCACTGTCGTGCCAATGCCTTTCAAGCCCCCTAAACATGCCACATCGCCCTTACATGAAAGCTCCAATTCACCAGGGGGGGCCCTGCACATATGCTGCTTGACAGGACTTCAACATCAGGCACTTGCTTGGCTATTGCTGCATTTTGAGGGCAAATGTATGCAGATGTGCGCGTGGATGAGGACATCCTAATGACAGAAGTCAACGCAAGCAACAACCAGCAGGGAGCATTTGGTTCGCCAGGTAACACCCGCTCCTCCTCAGCTCACATCTGCACTGCAGTAGAGCATACAGTGGTGACCATGCATGCATTCATGTGTCCTTCCAGAATGCTGCGTGACCTGTCCAAGAAGTTGAAGCGCTTTTCTGTTCGTTGCAGTGTTTGTGGAGCCAGGACTGTCGGCTCAGAGCCCCTGGGTTTGATATATGAATCCCCTCCCAGCTGTCCAAGTGCGAGGTGATAGGTGGCCAGCCTCCAACACTTCTTCTGCAGGAACTGGCTGACAAGCCACATGAGTCTGGGTGAAGAGCACCTTTAGCATATTTCTGTCATGTATCTGCTGGGCCCTGCTCCTTCAGGAATGCAATGAAGTTGGCAGGCATAGTAGGAGTAGGTGGACGGTTCAGGTAGGGAGCTTCTGTAGCTCTCCGTTAAGTGAGGTAATAATTCATCTGCCGCAAAGTTGGCTGCATCTTGTACATGTCTTGGAAAGTGAACATGGCTTTCAGCGCGGCTATCTGGCATGGCGGTCCCGCTGGTTTTTGAGTGTGTTGCCCTTTGGTTGTGACATTTGCATGAAGGAGTATGCGTCTCATTCAAAGTGTGATGGCCTGTCAATCAAGAACAACTGAAATATAGGCTTGCAGGGAGTCAACACACTTTCAACATGCATTGCCGCATGCATGATGGTTTTGACTTCTGGTGCCTGGGCATCCATATTGCTTTACACGGATCGACCAGGGCATATAAACACAAATATCAAGCTCATCTAGAAGAAATGCCACTCAAGTAACACATGTGGAGGGGATCATCTGGGCAGCATACAACAAAGTCCAGTGACAAGGCTCCAGACCAGCGTCCACACACAAGTTTTCAGAGAACGAACAAATGAATATGCCTTAAGGCTATGCTGGATTGGACAGGCCTGCATCACTCCCTTTACTTCAGAAAAGCAGGGCACGGACATTCACTTGTACTTGTCCAGACTTCTGCATGACCATACAGCGAGATGTATTCCCGCAGCCTTTGGCGCGTGCATTGATGCACTGCCGGCAACATGACTGGTCGCACACACACTAGTCCTCCTCTAGCCATGGGAGTTCCGGCTGTACCGTGCCCACTTTGGATTTCTGTCACAGACAAACGCAAGCATCATAGATATCAACATCCCACACGCAGGTCATTCGATCAAGATGATCGGCCACAGATGCACTAGCCTGCTATGGCTCTAACTGCTTGCAGGCAAAGCAACCGTCGTTTATAATGCCACTCAGCTGTACCTGCGAGATATGGCTGCTTATATCTTGCCCAGCAACATTATCACCCAACAGCAGTTCACAAGGGAGCTAAACTCCACACCCACACAAAGTCACTGGTGAAGGGGCAGATTTTCCTCGGCTAGGGCAACCGCATTCCTGGACGCACATGTGTCCACTCAGCGCTGACATGGCGCATTATGCGGGCAGCTGCCGCTTTGCTGAGGGTGTTGGCTCAACAGGGCCCATACACTTCCTACCCATAAGCTACTTCTCCATCGCTCTTTTTCCAGTATGAGCAGCTCTGGTTCACATGAAGCCTGCTGCCATAAACCAGCAGCCGACAAATGCCCCAACCTCTGGCGAATCAGCCTAATGGGAACCTGCGCAATCTAGGTTGCCTCCAGTGGAATGGCTTTGGGTACCAGTATCAGTTGTTCCCCCCCATCAAAGTACAAAGCCTGTCTTTGCATCTTCAGAGACTGGCAGCGAAAGCACTGGAAGTTTTTGTTAGGTGCACTCAGTCCCATCACATGCCCATCTGTCCATTCACCTCCACAAGTGCGTGAACCTCTTGTCTCGGCATCACACAGGAAGGGCAGAGTGAGCGGGGCAATGTGCAAGTAGAATGCACAGTCCCTCAGGAGACGAGGACCGCCTCAGTTCTTATTGCAAGTCAGATGTCCAGAACTCATCTGCATCATGTATGAACTCGACCTTGAATGGGTGCCGGCCCGGGGCCTCACACCACACACACACACTTGTTTGGCGCAGCCAGCACAGCAATTGGCGGCCGCTTTCGGCGCGCCATCGATTGAGACAGGTGCCAGAGATATTGGCCCCACGCATGTACCCTTGGTCGAGACAGTGAAGCCATCCTTGGAAGGCAGCACTGCACCCATTTTGGGCCAATAACATGAAATGCCTGTCCCAAAATCCAGCAGAAACCGCCAAGGGCGCCGTGATGCCACAACAAAGACATATCCTGTCAGTTTGTCAGCCAGCCAGCCAGCCACACATGAGCGAATAGCTATCCCAAGTGGGTCTGTGAGTGCTAGTCAGGCGGGGCCTCTTCCCATCAGGCCGCAAATTAAATTTTTGTCTCATCACACAGACGCGTGGAAAACTGAAACTGCCTGGACATCTGCTTGGTTTTCGCTCGGCTGGAACCGCAACGATGAACCTCATAGAGCAATGGAGGGTGCTCCTGCCAGCTGCTCCTGCCATTTGCAGCAAGTCAGTCGCCCCGTTCCCGACCCCATCTTGCAACGCAGCCAAATCCTGGCGGCCGCGGTGAAAAACCAGATGCAATTCAGGGGGTCCGGTGAGCGTTCTCTTCAAGGGGGCAACAGTTTATTGAAGGTCGTCATGTGACGAACGGCGGCAACTCCTCCAGAAGGGGCAAAAAGGGGCGAGCACCTAATAAGTCCTCCAAGTTCCACCCCGACGGAGCACCCGAGCAAAAGAATGCCGCGATTAGAGCGGAGAAGTGAGCAGTGCATAGAAAATACCGCAGGAAACACAATGGGAGGGCAGCAACTCTGGCTGCGCACAACGACTTCTTTTTCGGGGACCCTCACAACTTGGGCCTCCACCAGACACACCAGCAGGCAAAGACCTGCGTGCTGTGTCCAGTAGTCCAGCTCGCACCAACAGAAGAACCCAAAGACCACTAATCTACGAACGCCCACTTTCACCGGCGCATTTTCACCGCGCGGGCCGCGGGCTTCACAGGCACAAGCAGCAGCTGTTTGTGCCGTTGGCGTTTGCAGGTGTCATGGGTGCAAGCAGCTGCCAAGGGCGCCAGAAGCAGTGTGCGGTGTGTGTCACATGTGGCGTCAGGCCATGTAGGCCGCCGCGGTGGGGTCAACGGAGGTGTAGAGCTTGGAGCAGAGCCGGCCGGCATGCGCGATGGCGGACGCGAAGGGTGGACTGCTCGCCTCGGTGTACCCCGTCAGCTGCGCCAGCACCGACGGCCAGAACGGCACCGACCCCTGCGCATGTTGCTACGCTCTCAAACCTGTTCCTTACTTCTGCCAAAGGGGCTGACATAGACTGTAATAGATCTACCCATCGACAAACAGCAACTGCAGCATTGAGTTGTACAACATCACCCGGGGCCCTCAGCTTGCTTTGAAGCACAGGACCCACTCAATCTCATGCAAAGACATGTGGCAGACATGAGTCACACCAGTCATTAGGAGTATCCAAGACCTCCTGTGGGTGACCTTGCGCATGTGATGAGAGATACCACTTACGTGAGCACCCCCCCATAAACAAATATATGCTTATAGGCCTACACGAGAAGGGAGGCAGGGGCTAAGAGCAATGCAATGGGTTAGATACAAGGACTCCAAGATGCAAGTAAGTGCGCAGGGGCAGACCTGTGCGCGGCGTGCAGCGACGAGGATGGCGGCTGCGGTGAGGGAGGGAGGGAATTGCAGAACGGCCATGTCGGCCAGCGCCTCGGTGGCGAGCGCGAAGGCGCAGCCGACTGCGCGGCGCACGGCCGCGCCATCGGCCAGGTCGCAGCCCAATCGCTGGCAGTACACCTTGAGGCAGTGCACCGCCGCGATGCACTCCATGTCGCTGCGCAGCACCGCCGTTATGTTGGACTCCATCCGCTCCAGCGCCATGTCTGCTCCCACACCCACACACCCGACTCAGCTGCTTACTCTCTGGCCCATCACCATCATCCATGGTGAAATGTATGACCAGATCAGACAAGTGGCTGTGAAAGGTTTGCATTAAAAGAGCTTCAAATTCATTTGCTCACAGCCTCTCGTCCATTAGCGGGCGTCTGTCTACCAGGCTAGTTCAAAGACTCAAGAGCTTTCCTTTCAGAGACCCCGACACACAAAACCGCTTCCTTTCCTCCCAATAGCACGATCTTGCCCAACAATGCCACCTATCTCTCACATGTTCATTGCAAGTCAAAAGCAATCAATACTCTCATCATTTGCCCATTCCAAGACTTTTGAAGCTCAGTTGGTCAGAGCACCCGTTTAGTAAGTTGGAGGTCTCGAGTTCAACTCTCGAAGAAAGCATCCTGCTGTTATCCGATTGCATCCATGTAAACTCAAAGTCAGCCAGCCACTGGAATCCTTAACAACAGGGAAGGAAAGCCGCTAGAGAGCGCGCGCACCGGGGAAGTCGGTGAGTGAAGAGACGGCAAGGCCGGAGGGCATTGCTGCGTTCTCATGGAGGGCGGCCAGGCGCAGGCAGGCGCAGATGAAGAGCGTCTGGAACTGGTCGGTCATGTGCACGCCGCTCATCATGACGCGGTCCATGAGCGTCACCGCGCTGTGCGCCACCTCCTGTGGCACGCCCAGCGCCGACGCATAGTGCAGCACCGCCGCCACAAGCCCCTTGCGCTGCTGCAGATACGCCCCCGGGTTTGCATGCAGCACCTGCGTACACCAGACACCAATTACCATCACTTCAAGGCCCCTAGCGCTGCTGCAGATATGCTCCCGGTTTTGCTGCAGCACCTGCGCTCACCAGACACCGGATACCATCATTTCAAGACCTGCACATCCTTCTGGTGTGCCCTTCTCTTCAAGGCCCCTTGCATGCAGCACCTGCGCTCACCAGACACCAAATACCATCAATTCAATGTGTGCGCTTGCTGCTGGCGTTTCCCCTCTCGAAGGGCCCAGACGCCTCCAAAGCTTTGGTGCTGTTAGTGCAAATGTCCAGATAAGGAGGCTGTCCGAACGCGGCGTGAAACAGTCGCATTTCCCAGAAAAGGAAGTTGGGATGCATTGCACCCGTCTGCATGCCTTCCTCTGTCAAGGTGCCTTTGCCTCAAGCAGGACAGCTGACAAGCTTGTTGCCTTTGAAAGATGGACGCGCAGGGCTGTTGGAGGCATCGAGAAGGGAAAAGGCAAAGCACTGTGCGCTGCATCTATGCAGGCGCCAGAAGTCAGCATCTCCTCAGCAACCCCAGAATAGCATGAGAGGCAGGGTGGCATGCCTTGAGGGAGATGGGGTGCATGGCCTCGTAGCGGACGACGCGCTGCCACAGCTCAGCCGTGCGCGCCTTCTCAGCCTCTTCGTGGCCCATGTACTCGCTTGTCGGCTGCAGCACATCGGGAGCCACCTCCGCCGCGCCAGCCTGCAATACCCAGTGCGTTAAGGGACAAGCTTCCACGATTATTCGGGGTTTCAACCATGATACAATTCCTTTTGCAGAATGATCTTGTGAATGGTTCCAAGTTTCTCTGTGAATGTTTGGATGTGATGCTGGGTGCTGATTCTGACGATCAGAGTCAGACATCTGATCAGCCCTAAGCGGCTGGAAAAGATGCAATTGACTGACTGACTGAGTGTGCTGTTTAGCCCCAGAACTGCAGGGAAGCACACAGAGCGTGCTGCACATGCACGAGCATTCCAAACAGTCAGGTGCTACAAACCAGGCCAACTTCAAGTTTTTGGCATGTAGACGGTTTGCCCCACTAGATGCAGGCTTTAAACATTTCTACCATGTAGCACAGTGACTGCGCCCCACATCGCCTATGGGAGGAGAACCAAGAAGGAACTGTTTCCACTGGAGAAAGACGATTGATGCTTGTGTACAGTCCTTGTCCAGATGCCAAGACCAAACACGCCGTCCCTCTGCGCTCACTGCTTCCACTGCAGAGGAGCCGCACCTGGACAAGGGAGAGGTAGCGGTCAAACTGGTCGGAGAAGAGCCACTTGCGCAGGGCGAGCGTGGAGGCCTCGAGGCGGCCGGAGCGCGAGTGATCCTGCACCAGCCGGAACGGCGCCTTGCAACCCAGCAGGCTCGCGCTCACCGCCTCCTTCACCGCCGCACTGTGCCCCTGCACCCACAGATTGCCTCTCATGCACCGCAATTCTTGGTGCACATGCTCCTTCGCGAGCTGTAAGCCCGATCAGCAAATAATTGGTAAAGAGGTCACTTGGTCAGTCAGTGAATTACACCTTTCCCATGTCACCTAGGGTTGATCGGGTGTCGGGCTCTGATCGTCTGAGTCAGCACCCAGCATCACATCAAAACATTCGCGGAGATGCTTGGAGACATTCTGCACCTGGGCGCGGCTGTGCTCTCCGAGGCCGTTCACAACGGCGAGCTTGCGCGCTGCGTCGAGGGAGGATGGCGCGTCCTGCAGCAGCGCGTTGCGCGCGCCCAGCAGCCAGGCACCCATCGACACGACCGCCACGCCCACTGTCAGCGACTGCAGGTCCAGCTTCAGCGTCCCCTTCTTGCAGCTCTCCGCCGCCGCCGGCAGCGACCCGTTCCTACAGCACACAGTGCATCATTGTCATAATTCCAGTAATACTTTACTATACTTCAAACGCCACCTTCCTGGCTCTCAGTGCCCCGTTGAAAGACAAGGTGTCTGCTAGCGCTGTAAGTGTGCAGTTCTGCATGCGCAAACGCATCTGCTGTGTGTGCAGAGAGCCTGCAGGAATTCTATGCGGCAGATAGTGATGTCCACTGCAGTGCATGCAGTGCATCGCCAAACAAGAGCCAGAGTTGTTCTGCCAACCATGCTCGACCAGCAGTTTGGTAACAAGAGCTTCCCAAGCGCCTCTTTTGCCACAGAAGTCCACTTGAAACATGGCGGCAGTGAGGTAAGAGGAGGGGACGCACTGGACGGCGCTGTTGAAGAGGTGGAGAGCCTTGGCCTGGGCCCAGGGGATGCCGGTCTGCCACAGCACATCGATGATGGAGGAGTAGACCGCCGCGTGCGGCCGCGATCCCGATGCCAGCATCGCCTCGAACGTGTCCAGCGCAGCGCACCTGAACAACAGACAAGTAAATGCAAGCTCGGACAGCCACCAATCAAGAGAAGATAGCTCTTTTCAGCCAGACACGCACAAGTTTTGTGGACCTGTCGCCCCACATAAACAAACAATGCTTCTCAACCTTGGGACAAATCAAGGCAGCTGAACAGCCCCTCTGCCACTGCACCAGATGAGGAACAAATGCCTGGGAGAACTCGAGCGCTGTGATTGTTGTCTGATTATGCTCTTGTTGAAGACATCGCGTTATTGAAAGGCTGAGAAAGTATGAAAGTATTGTGTGTTTGACCAGGCTTCCAAGGATGCACACCACTGGCCGCCCTTCTTGAAGGCGCGGATGAGGTTTGCATAGGTGACGGCGTCGGGTTCGCAGCCGTGCTCGGCCATGCTCTCGAACATGTGCCGCGCCTTGCTGTACTCCCCGCCGTGCGCGCACGCCGCTATCATGCTGTTGAATATGCCCACGTCCGGCTGCACATTCTGCCAAAGCAAAGTGTCCTCCTGTCAGTGCAGCGCTGTTGCAACAAAGCTCTGTCCAGCCGGAGAATGATGTTGATGCTGAGGAAGACCATGCTTCCACGCCAGCAGGCAGAAGCACAGAAAGCCAGGGCGCTGGACAGATCAAAGCTTCATATGCATTTGCTGAAGGCACCCATGCAGCACCATCACGGCAACAGCTGCTCCTGTAATTTCACCAGTGCAAGCTACCCCAAGGCTGTTATGCATGGGCATGATGCTGTGCCTGAACATGCCTACCCTACGCATGCAAGATTTGGCAGCCTATTATCATTTTGGGCCGATTGTGAGGTGTGAGCGACATTGCGTCAGGACCGTCAGCAGTGCTTGGAAAGACGCGCCTGCGCGGCCATCTTCTCGAAGAGGGCGAGGGCGAGATCGCCCTGGCCGGCCTTCTCGCAGGCGGCCATGAGCGCCGCATAGGTGGCGGCTGAGCCGACGCCGCCCGGCTCATGGCTCAGCAGCTCCCCGATGACATCCAGCGCTGCACTCACGCTGCCCAGCTTGCCGAACGACCCGATCAGCGCTGTGAACGTCTTGGTGTTCGGTTGTGCCCCGTCCAATACCATCCTGCAGATATGCGTGCAGTAGCGTCAGTGCATGCAAGGCGCACACGGAGCCTATCTGGCCTCGACCTCTGTGCCACTGTAATATGACAGGTGGCCCTGAGCGGCTCGTCAACGGCATGTGTGAAACGCCCTCGAGACCTCCTCCAAAAGCTACACTGGATATTGAAGGTCTGCGAACAGGGCGTTGCAAGCACTGGGCAGACCAGAGGCCTACTATAGCAGTATGACCACTGAGCCTCAAGGACTATCCCATCTAGTTAAGTGCAGAATGACACAGGACAATACCTGTGGTAGACGGTGAGCGCGAACCGCGGCGGCCCCATCTTGGTGGCGGCAACCAACACAAGGTTGTAGAGGTGGGTGTCTGGCGGCTCGCCCAGCGCATGCAGGTCGGCCAGCGCAGACAGCGCGTCGTTCACACGGCCGAGCTTGACAAACATCTCGATGAGGGTGATGTAGACGGAGCGGTCACGCGGCATCCCCTCGCGGCCCATCTGCCCGTACACGTCCACCGCTAGGTCCGTTTCACCGCACTTCACTGCCGCATGCAGCAGCGCACTGTATGCCTGGCACACATAAAAACACACATCAGACTCAGTCCCCAGCAATAATATGACATCCTTGTTGCTGTATAACCAGAGCAGTGCTTTTTTCGATCTTAAGCGCTGAGCAGCGGTGTAACCAAGCTGACTTTTGCACATGAATTGATGTATAGACATCGTCCGAAACGTACAGATTTATTTATTTGGCACGAATGACGGAGAGTCATCTGGGTAGAAGAGCACATTAATTTAATGATGCCTCTTTGCTCAGCACTGACAGCAAGTATCGTTTTTGTGCTCTACAACTGTATGGAAATCAGTACGACATTGAAGCACAAAGTCCAGCAGTATTCAGAACTTCATCTAAATGCCGAGTATAGTTAAGAGAGTTGGGGAGGGGGGTATGGTGTGTCGCACCTGGGCGCCACATTCGAGGGAACGCGCGCGCATCTCCGCGACGAGCTGCAGAGCGCGGCGCAGCTGCTGCCACGGCCCGCACAGCGTTATCATGGTGGTGTAGGTGTTGGCGTCGCACAGCCGCCGCAGCGCGTGGCCCTCCGGCAGCGCTCGCACCCAGTCAAACAGCTGCCACGCCCTGCAACACACCGCCCATCGCCACATCACTTCCACCAATTCCCTTTGTCTCCAAGGACATGCCCTTGAGAGGCGCCTGCCACAAAACCGCGTCCACAACCATTGTGCCGCTGCCAAACAGATGCGCCTTTTTGTGATATGATTTGCAGCAGTTCCATGGTAGTGAACCGGGACATGCTGCTGAACAGCACGCAAGACGGCCGATAGCACCAACTCCACAGAACCGCTCAAGACGAACCCGGAAGGCAGGCAAAAACAAAGGTGGTTGAGGTGGATGGAGGCCCCCACCTGAAGGCATGGTTATCCCGGGCCAGCTCGGTGAGGAGTGCGGCGAACTGGGGCGGGTCCAGCTGGCCCAGGCGCCACTCCACGGCCGCCACCGCGCTCATCTCCAAGGGCAGCCCCTCTATGATGCGCTTCAGCTCTGCCGGGTTGACCCCCTCCTGCACCACCCATGCCTCACCCCTGTCAGCCGACCACCACTGCGCCTCCCCCTCCCAATTAACATATAGGGCTTTTCGCCGTCACCAGCCGTCGCCGTGGGTAAAAATGAAATATGCCCACTGCAATAACGCACAAACCCTAATTCCTAACCCTTAAACCCTACTTTCCCCGGCGATGGCGACCGTCCTAGTCCAATAAACCATGTCTGGCACCCCAGCTGAAATCCCCATTGTAGACCGTCCATCATGCGACCTTCAAGTAAGCACGACGGCATGATTGGCTATGGCTCAGAAGCAGTGCAGCAAGACAAAGGATCCACTGTACTCTGAATATGTGCAGGGAAGAGGACATCCAACCACAAGGCGGGGTGCATGCCTGGTGCTGGGGAGGATCGAGGCTAGCAACGGCCTGCCACAGCTGGCGCAGGTTTGCGCCGCTCTCGTGGGTCCCCAGCGAGCTCAAGCTGGTGGCCGCCGATCCGGGCGACAGGATCTGGCTGAGCGCTGCATGCTGCTGTGCGCTGAGCGGCATGGCGCCGGGCCCCCCGCCGGGGGGCACCATAGCAGGAACAGTATCCCCCGGGTACCCCCCCGCAGCCAGCAGGCGGTCCTCCTGGCCGGGAGGCACGCCCGGGAGCGTCGGATGCAGTGCGCCCTGTGGCAGGCGCAGTGCAGCTGCCGCGTCGGTGGCGTGCAGATCGCCCGGCTGGGACAGTGCAATGGCGAGTCCTACCGGTGGCGCGCCTGCCGTCTCTCCTCTGCTCAGCGATGCAAGCCTGCGCATCGCAATTCTCACGCTTTCAGCACACACTGCCACCAAGAACAACGCTGTGCCGGGCCCTGCGTTTCACAACACAGATCTGGGTGTTGCAATCTGGTGCTGCACAAGCAGAAGCACACCTCCCGTAAAACGAGTTCCCAAAGCGTGCATGCAATCTGACCCCGCGCCGGAGGATGCCAAATCTAATGGATTGCACTCCACTGCAAGGCACACACCCTCCCAGCCCTCCTGCTTAAAGACTTTTCAAACAGGCGTCCTCAAGATGCAAATGGCACAGGTAGTAAAAGATGGTGTGCAAACACACCTGGCAGCTAGGTCCTGCATGCTCCACGCGGCGCCTTCGGGCGGCTCCGGCAGCAGCGGCTGCGCGGTGCCCGACGGCGACTGCCGTGTCTCTGCAGCGCCGATCTCCGCTGCCATCGCACCGGCGACCCCCGCCCCGGAATTTCCCGGGCCGCCTGCACAGCATGCATGCATTCTTAAGCAGTCCCGACCCTGGGCCGGAGATCATCCAATCTATTCCATTACACTCCGCTGCAAGGCACACCCTCCCAGTCCTGATGCTTTAAATCTTTTCTATGTTTGCATGGCAGCTGTTGAAGTTACCAGCATCGCCGGCGCCCCAGGCCGGGGGCATGATGGTGCGCGCGCTCTCGCCGCTGGTGGTCGTGGCTGCTCCGGAGGAGTCGCGGCCGAGCCAGGGCTGCTGGCTGACCGTGCGGGAGCTCTCACTGGACAGCGTGGTCAGGGAGGTGGACTGGTCGGAGGGGTTGGAGCTGCCCGCGCCCGCACTAAGCACCTACAGTTCATCCGGGAGACATTTCCAAGGTTGTTTTTTCGGGGTTTCTACCATGGCACACTTCACGTCTGGCAGGATAACCGTGCGAAGTCTCTGATCATCCGGGAGACATTTCCGAGGTTGTTTTTTTCAGGGTTTGTACCATGGTACACTTCACTTCTGGCAGGATGATCGTGCGAATGTCTCCGAGTAACTCTGTGAGTGGTGGTTGGATGTGATGCTGGGTGCTGACCCTGACGATCAGAGTTAGAGTCAGAAACCTGATCAGCCCTATGTGGCTGGGATTAAAAAGGGGGTGATTGAGTGGATGAAGACTGACCGGGTGCAGGCCCGAGGGCCGCGGCGGGAAGCCGCTCGGCAGAGTCCCCACCGACATTCTGCGCAGGCTGCCTGGATCCGACAGGTTCACACTGCCCAGGTTCTCCAGCTGCTGCTGCTCGCCCGTGCCCACCTGCCTGCAGAATGGATTGGACCCCTGCACAGCCACGCCTCAATAAATCGACACCTCCATGTGTATACGTTGATGGGTGAAATTGGGTTAAATCATCCTGCACTCATTACATCTCAGCAGGAGGCTGTCATCCGTGCGCCAACACAAGGACACTCTGCCTACTGTTAAGAACATCAGGATATCACATCACATAGAGGGCAAGGTTACACTGCATGCAGAGACCACTCTGCTGCTGGTAGCATCCAATATCAAGAAACTTTATGCAATAATGTGGAAATGTGTTGTTGAACATCCCAAGAAGATGCGAACCTGGGCCGCCAAGAGCGCCCTCATGAGGGCGGAGGGGTCGGTATGACCGCGTGCGGCACTGTCCAGGGAGGCCCGCCCGGCCAGCTCCATCGAGGCGGGGGCGGAAGGCCCCCCTGCGGTGGCGGCGCCGCGGGAGAGCGCGCCCCCCATCGCTCCCAGGTCTGTTGAGGACAGGCTGCGCTGGGAGACAGTCGACACGCCTGTATCAAGCGGCGGCTGGTACTGCCGCTGTCCTGTTGGTGTCTGCATGCCCCTGAGACCCTCTGCAAGTTGCCACAGAAAACCCTTGCAACAAGCAATCCAGATAATTACTCGATATGCATCAGCATTCTTCCCATCGATTCTAATGCGAGAGCAAAATCGCCCACTCATTGGAGGGTCTGCTTGTGGCTCACATGACTTTGGAAGTCCACAACTTGAAGTGGAGGAACCTCCGGTACCCAAGGCAAGAGGTGACCGCAGGGGCAAGTGAAAGGGAGGATTGAGGCTTCGTGGTGTGTGTAAGAGGGCGCACCGCGGGAAACTGTGGCGGATGAGCTCCTGCCGGACACAGCCTGTGGCGCTCGTGGCGCAGGAGCCGCTGATGCAGGCATGAGCAGCGCTCGCAGGTGGTTGACCCGTGCCTCCTGGCTGCCCAGCGCTTCCCACTTGTAGAAGGGCATGCTCAGCACCTGCGCCAAACAAAAATTCCCTCAGAAGACGGATCCGGATCCTCATGGGAGAATCCATAAGCACCCGCCCAAGGCCAGCATGCATGTGCATCTGCCCATGAGTTTGGCATTGTTCCAAACATCACAAACAGAGGCAGGCGGCATGGGGCTCTCTTCCTCTGGCTTTTGCTAGCAAGTTGACGAGCACCCCACTCCTCATTTTGGGGGAACACTTCATGAGCATGTTCTGTTGGAGAAGAGGAGATTTGACGAGCAACAGACAACTGTGTAGTATGAGACTTGCCAACAAAACAACAAAACAGATTGAGGTCCCATACCTGCCAGTCATGCAGGACAAATAGGCGCCAAGTTAGGATGGTGCCTCCCAGGGGTCGGTGAGGAGGGTTGATGCAGAATGCAGAGGGCTGATCCATGGTGAGGGCAACCCGTGCAGAGGGCGTCATGACCACCAGATCGGGCTTCAGGAGGCCACCATTCGTGAACACTGCTGCCGCGTGGCTCAGCCCCAGCTCGGTCAGTGCAGCACTGGCCTCCTGCTGCGCCTGCAACACAACAGCCCCGCAGACTTCAAGCATCCATCACCCACATACCAGGAAGTTGATCCAGATTATACTGTGCCTGGCTTCCAGAGCACAACCAAGAAGCGAGGCACGTCGATATGAGGCTCATGCTATAGGCCGGCAAGGGGTACTGGGCCAACTTCAAAGAGGTGCACCTTCATTGTCAGCCAATGTATCACTCTAGACTCTTTCAAATCTGTCCAGTGCAGCTCTTTGCCCCTACATTTGAGCCATCCAACTGGCTAGGCAATGGAGGATTCGTACTGTAGAAGAAACACTTCTAACGCCGCTGACATCAACATGCAAAATGTCAGACAGCAGCGAGCAGGTGCGCACCTGTGTTTCGGGCGCGTCGGCCAGCGCGCATCGCCAAGCGGCCTCGGCATGTGCCAGCAGCTCGCCGGGCAGCACCGGCACAGGCGTGCGCGTTCCCTCCTTGTCCCCCGGTGGCGCGCCAGCCGCGGCCGACGGCGCCAGTCGCTCCAGCGCCATGTGCGCCTGAAACAGCCGCGTTTGGCTCTCCCGGCCCAGGTCGGCCGGCTGCAGTGCTGACATCAGCTTGCTCAGCTGCTCTAGCGTGCCTGAAGAGGCAACGTCCAGCACCGCCGCTGCCCAAAACAGCTGCTCCCTGTCCTTGGCTGTGACCTGCAAATGTCAACATGCCCAACCGCCACGTCAGCAACGGCTCAGCCCTTCTGGCAAGAACAGCATCAATTTCTATTTTTCCAGTTCTGGTGATGAAAAGTACGATAACTGCTGCATGATTCGACCAGTTTGGTGCTCACATTTCAAGGGACAACAAGGATAAGTTGTCTGCCAAAAAGAGGGTGATCGGAGTGGAAAAGGACCTGATCTGGCGGGTCTGATGCTGCGCGTCCAATCACAGCCTCGAGCAGAGGCGCAGCCGCAACATGGCCCAGTGTCGCCATGGACCATGCGATTTGGACCAGGTACTGCACAGAACAACAGCAGATGAGTGTGGCTCCACCATGCACACTGCAGCCTCACGAATTCCCTAGCCCAGCCGACAGGACTCACACACAGTACCATTGTACACCCAACACCACAACAACCCCAGCGTGCGCGAGAACACCATCAGCAACCTCAGGGCAGTTACTGTCAAGTCGTAAACAATTCCGTATTTAAATGTACTCCTGATCTTGCCAGATCTAATGGGAACCTGCTGCGGAGTTGGCATTCAGCTGGCATCTACTCTAAACCTCCAACGCGTGGAGGACCCAAGATGCTTTATCTCTGCCGAGGCAAAGAGGGCGGCCTGCCTGTGTGGGGAGCTCCTGCATGTGCGCAGTGGCCTCTCGCAGTGTGCTCTGCAGCAGGGAGTCCCCGGGGTGATAGCCGGCCAGGGCGCATGCCGTGACCACCTCCGACAGCTGCAGTGCGCTCAGCCGCTTGTTTGCGTCCGCGACTGTGGCTGCATCCAGCCGCGCGATCACCTCCCGGACCAGGACGTCCATCATGGGCCACGTGCCGGCACCGCAGTCTGTGCGCGCTGTCTTCATGGCCACGCTCGCCAGGCCCTGTCAGTACACCATTGAAGCATGAGCCACAAGCACTCTGAATACCTGTAGCTCCAGAGACGCCTGCCATAGAATACCTTCCCCAACGCTCCACATCTCCTGATAGCCAGGGGCAAGATTCAATGCGGAGCCATTGAAAACCTCTCCAGCTATCGGCAGGCCCAGCACAAGTGGCATATTGTGATCTGTGTTCTGCTCATGAAACACAAATACTACACCAAGCAAGCGTCTGGTTGCAACTGTAGGGCTGTGTGTTGCTGACCTGGCCGGACAGCTCTGCAGCTTGGCGCATGGCCAGCTGGGAGACCTTCTCGCACGCCTCACTTCGGCTTGCCCCTTTATCAAGCTCCAGCAGCCGCCCAAACGCCCGGCAGATGTGATCCACAGAAGGGCCAGGGCGGCAGCTGTTGAGCAGCTCTATCACAGCCTCTGCAGCCAGGGTAGTTGCTGTCATGAAAAGGGGCGTAGTAATAGCCTCTCATTCACGCATGCAAATGTAGTGATCACATGGAGTATCTGAAGTGCAAGGCTAAAGATACGGTCAAAGCAGTGCGCGCTTACCACGATGAGCAACTGCCATGCGGCTGCTGAACTCATTGACCTCCTCGCTGGGTGCCAGAGTGCTGGGGGATGTCCCGCTGCTGCCCCAACTGCCAGAGAGAGGGCCAGTGGGCATACCCAGGGCCCTCAACAGGCGTGAATGTCGTCCACGATCCTGTCACAGAGCATGGTATGAGGTTCAAGGTAACAAAACCATGCTACAATGCTGCGCCTGTCCACTTGACTTCTTTGGATCGAACGGTGTTGGAACACCAATTTCCACTGTGCAGATTCAAGGAGCAAAGAGCGGCTACACTTAAGGCACACCCCAAGTGGGTTCGGCATTGGTCGGTTCTGACTCCTGATTACTCTAGAAGGAATATATCTTTGATGAAACAATTTCTCAAACTGCAGTCTCGGGTTGCCAGCAGGAGTATATGAAGAGACGAAAAGTCGTCCATGACGTTCAAAACCATAATTACACATTCAAAAATTGAGTAGGTACCATGTCGCGACGCTGCGAAGGTCCCCTACCAGTTTCTACACCAACCCATCGGAAGTCTGCCATGCAAGCATACCATGATGTAGCAAAGCGAGCACTGTCTTGTAAATCTTGAACAGGAAGGTTGAAATGTTTTTCATTTAAAGTATATCCACACCACCCACGAATCTGACCTGCGGTAGGAAGCTGTAAGCTGCATGCCCCGCGATTGTGACGGGCGGCTTGCAATTCCCGTACAGATCTGATATGCTTAAAAGTAAAGAACAGGCTGTTTGTGTTCCCCCTTCAAAGAAAGGAGTGAAAGCTTGCTCGCTCGAACTTGCGGCGCGTTAGGGAAGCTGCCAACGGCAGGTCTCGTAAAGGCTTGCCCTGAGTGCCCTGTTATGCGGGCCAGACGGTGCAAGAAGAGCTTTATTCACTTGAAGACGTACAACGGAACAGCAGTGAAGATATTTTGGGGCTCGTTCACGCACAAGAGTTGCTCTTTCTCAGAGACGGACTTGCATCCGAGTCGGTGACTAACGCGTACAGTGGAGCAGACATGAAGCCAATTGCGAATGGTGCCCCAGAGGGAGCACACTTGAAGTGTGTGACCACGTTCAAAGCTTTCTCTCTGTCAGACATACATGAATCTTCAGAGAGCATTCCTTTCAAGTTAATATCGCACAAAGATCGATTATTCGGAGGATGGAAGCTCGAGTGACGTCTAAAGGCAGCAGCTGCAAACATTCTGGAGAGCGCGGGGCCTCATAGATCTTGATGTGTTGCTCAGCAGTTGTGCATACAGTTAAGTGATTTGCGCATTTATCGGAACAGGGCAAGCAGCTCAAGTCGACACCAAGCTCAGTCAGTCTGGGCGAAGTACATCTTGTGCTGGCATTTCGGACATCCCGAGTTGCTGCCCACCTTCAGAAGACATGCAAGGCGCTTGCATCTTGGCAGAGGTGTCTGTTCATGTCTAAATTTGTACAATGGTGTGTTAGCCAATAACGACACCTGCTTGAAATGCCCGTAACCGTCAATGTGTAGGATGGACGTGCAATCCTTCTCGAACAAGAAAAATTCGAGAAGTCCACACGGATTTCAAAGGCCTGCGATGCGTTTCTAAAGAGTGCGGAAAATTTTCAAAGAGCTTTCAAATATGATTTCGACTTTCTGACCAGCAGGTGCCTCCGAAGTTCTTATTTTCAATCATCGCTTGGAAAAGCTTTCATGGGGGTACACGATGATCGTGGCTAAGTAACATAACATTTTCGCATGTCACATAACTGCAGTGATAGTACCGTTCAGGCAGTTGCTCAATGCAAACTCCACGCTACAAGCTTGCACCGCCATGTGTTAGAATGCAAGGAGGTGCGCGCTTTCTCTCAGTCTGGCACTTCCTGGCCTATCCCAGGGATACTGGGCACACCATGTAAAGGGCAGCATGATTTGAGAACAGCTTCTATAGTCATTCTCAAATCACACAAGTAAGATTACATGCCTACACCCTTATTGTCACTCATAGGAGCTGCGGATCGAGCAGAGCAACGCTAAAGCGCAGCTGATGCACAAGCAACATGAGCTGGATCGGTGAGCAGACATCAGCCATTAAACTGCCACTAGTGCACCATCTTTGTTTCAATAGCTGTATGAAATTAATTGGGCTACGCGTGGGGATTGCACCCTTGCACATTTGTTTGCATGCAACTGGGCATGCCATGGATGCACTTGGTATGATACAGGAGCTGATCCGGGCATTGTCAGGTTGCATAATGAACTTGCAGGCTAGAGAGACGGGAAAAAGAAGTGCTGCGTGACTTGAGAGAGCAGGCGCAGCACCTGGAAAGTATTCTGCAGTTGCAAGGATCAAGGGGCTTGAACGCAACTTGAACTACAGTATGCTGGTGCACCTCAACAGAATGTCAAGTACCACTCTGCTGTGTAATCATGCCCAATCTCGAAGCTCCAAGCTTGAAACTCCACACATCAGCGGCCAACTCAATGTACCAAGCCGGCCATTATTGCGATGGCGAGGCTCTCCCAAGACTCCTGGGCAATTTTTGAATAGCTGTTTTCCAAGCCCCAAGCATGAACAATTTCTTTGGCTCCCTCAGCATTGCGCCTTATGATCTTTGCTCTAAAACCAATAAACACCACCCATCACACCCAGCAATGTATGCTCCTCACAGAAGGGTAGGCACACCAACTCCTTTTATGGGCAATGAGTACCAACAATCAAGAGACAATCAAGTATCCAACATGTACACACTCCTTCAATGCCTTTGCTATTTGTGCATCTAGAGCATTTAGTTAATACATCACTAGTCCCACATGTCCCTGTAGCTGCTTCACCAACAACCTATGCATACCGATGCATCTGCACTTTCCATCTGCAACCACAACATGTCAAGAAGGATCCTCTGCACCCATCATGCAATGCACAAGCACCAACACCAGAACATATGCCACTTGGTGAGGGCTCGCAGTTTGCAGAGATGCAGTTTTGCAGAGATGCAGTCTCAAATGACCAAAGCCAACAAACACAGACATGTTTGAACAGCTAGGATGGACTGCAGCACAGCTAGTGAAAAGTACACCTTTGGCATTCAGGCTTTCCATGAACTGAAACGTGGCTGGCCGTTTCACATTGTAAGTCCAAGCTGATAATCAGTCGAAGCTGATGAGCGGAGGCTCCTCATCAGCCTTGGGCTTTTGGCCAGGTGCTGTCACAATTGGGGCTGTGCTGGCTCCTCCAAATGGGTTGGCCTGCAAGAGCACCAAAAGGAAATCCGACTCACTTTCAGAAGGAAAATATTAGCTCTCAACACACCTCACACGGCAATGCTATATATGTTGTGTTCAAATGTAGATGTCACCACCCCAGCAAGAGCGGGGCTGACATGCATGCTGCAAAGTTTATAGACCATGTTGTTAATGCCAGGCTACCCACTTATCACCACTCTGGATCACGCGGGCATATCAAGCTCATGCCAAAGTAAGATGCTTGCCAAACACAGATCACCTGAAAGGGATTTGTGGATCAAGTGGACACGTCAAGATCATGCCAAAATGAGATGCTTGCCACAAAAAGATCACCTGAAAGGGATTTGAGGCTGCGGGAGGCTGCATGGTGGCGGTCTGTGATGCAGACGCTGCCGCTGGCTCGCCTTTGACAGCAGTGTTGTACTCGGTCATAGCATTGCCAAGGATGTCAAAGGCCTCCAAA
Organism: Coccomyxa sp. Obi; assembly: GCA_020887355.1. Taxonomy (NCBI): domain Eukaryota; kingdom Viridiplantae; phylum Chlorophyta; class Trebouxiophyceae; family Coccomyxaceae; genus Coccomyxa; species Coccomyxa sp. Obi. The sequence goes on along the minus strand of AP024993.1, from coordinate 1,989,210 downwards.
GCCTGTGCCACTGCCGTCTCATCGCCTCCCTTGAAGTCTCCAATCATGCCGCGCAGTTGTGCCTGTCATGTCACCAGCGTATATATACATTCCGGCTCACCGAACATGTGACCATGAATGACAGCCAATCAACAGGGCGGCCAGAAGAGCACTGGGAATGAATGATCATCTGAGGCAACAGTTGTCTTTGACTTGGCCTTTCAATAGATCTTGCACCTCCAGCTGCTGTGACTTCTCCAGCATGTCCTGTGCTGCCTCTGTCTCATCATGCATAGCTGCCATCTCGAACAGAATCTCCCCAGCATCGCGCGCAAGGCCAGCCAATGCCCTGAGCTCATCTGCCTGTCGTAGCGCGCCCAATAGTCTTCTTCAGTAGCTCTCAGGTTGATGACAGGAGAAAATGCAACCAGGATGCTCATGCAATTTTGTACGTATGGCAGGTGCACGGCTCTTCGGAAGCAGCTTCCGCACATCACTATGGTTTGTGACCAACATCATTCGGCCCAAAACGTCTGCTTTAAGCACAAAAAGTTCATCCGCACCACCATTATCTTTTACTACCTTCTCAATGGTTTATTCATAAGGATCAGATGTCAGGATCCGGTGACAGACCCTAATATTCAGATGTGTGCACCAGCGCAACGCAAAAGACCAGATCCAAGGTGCTATGGCTACAGACCTCATCGGGGATGGCGGTAGAAGCGCTAGCTGCATACGCCATATCAGCGGCCTGCCCAGCACCAGAATACTGTCCTCCTGGAACCTGGTACTGGTCACCTGCTGGAGGCCTGCTCCCGGGTCGGAGAACACCGTGTTTCTGGTAGTACTCATCGTCGCTTTGGGCGTGGGAGGAAACCAGCGGCTGGTCCAGACCAACCTCTGAATAACCTTGCCGTTTGGGACCCAGGATTTGTGAGAAATTTTGTTTGAACTTTGCTAGCCTCTGTGACAGACCAGTGCTCGACATCTTGCTCAACTTGTCGAAGCAGTATGGTAATCAGCAATTCACAAATGCATCGAATCCGATGGTCGATTTAGGAGTCTGTCCTGGCATAAAAATGCCCCGCCTCGATTCTGACAGGAGATACGCATTTTAGGCAAAACCTTGGAGCCACTCGCCTGTTGACATCAGTTCTTGTAACCCAAATAAATTCTGCGAATTGGAACACCAACAATTGAGTTATTGGAGTGCTGAGGCATTCGTGTGGCAAGGGATGATCGCTGCATCCAGATGTTGGAAGCTTTTGTTGCGAAGTGTGACGTTTTGAAGCTTCGCAATGTTCTGCTGATCGTATGTACCTTGCTGATCAGTATCGCATGGGAAACCAATGCACAACACAGCAACATTGATCTAGCAAAAAGCATCAGTGCATCGTTGAAATTCTCCCATGCTCCTTATTCACCTTTACAAGGAGCAGAGTCTGACTTCAGCTCTCACGGTGATCAAGTAAATGCAGCTTCGACCTTATCAGCCACTGCTTATCTTGCTCTGGAAGACAGTCTCTTCTTCGACAGGGAGAAGAGGAATATTGAGTCCAGTAAGGCTTGCACCACACCGCAGTGGTGGCCAATCACAGCAATCCGATGTGTCTTCACGTGCAACGTCCACCGTGCATAGTTTCACGAAGTGACATTCACCAGGGCTGTGTCTCCCGTCGCAGGCGTGCAAGAGTTGCTGGCATTGTTCAGGGAGCTGGACGAATATCTTGGACCTGGTGACGTCTGGCTTCATGGGTACCAAAGGGAGGATGTGAGTTTGAGTATCAACCTGCAATTAGAGACCCTGTGCAAATCTTCTCCTGATGCCCACATGCCCGCCCTTGCGATGCAGCAATGCATCCATGGACATGCATCTGCTTACAAGTTTTATTTCATGGCCAGGCTGTATCGGAGTTGGTGCGAGGACAGGGCTGGATGGAGGTGGACGGGGCAGAAGATGCATCGGGTGATGTGCTGCTGAGGAGCGGCATGGCGGCCTTCCTGCTGGCATCTCTGGCTTCCAACGGCTTTGCATCTCCCCTAGTACCTCGGGACGATGCCTTTGCAGTGCATGCACTGCGGCAGGCGATGAGCGCCTCGGACCTCGGCGCACAGATGGCCCTCTCCGACCGGTACCTTCATGGACGGGGAGTGGTGCAAAACTGCACCGAGGGCATGCGGTGCTGGCAATGCCCCACTTATGCGTCCTTCAAGCAGCACCCATGTTGTTTAAATGCATCTCGGGATGCTCCCTGAAGGCATTCAAGTGCATGAATGGTGCTCTGACATTGCCTGACGCGTTGAGTGGTCGGTGCAGGCTAGCGCGGGGAGCAGCAGAGATTCTGTTGCAGGAGGCGGAGGAGGTTGGGAGCACTGGGAAGCAGCCGCTGGAAGCGCCGCTGCTGCGGCACCGTCTCAGGGATGGCAGCTACCCCTGGCGGTTGTGGGACCCGGCCACAATTGCTGCATACTATGATGAAGCAGCCGGGTGTGCCGTCTGCCATTTGATCCCAAAGCATGGCTCAGTGCACCTGTCATGGTTCTACTGTACTGTTCAACCTGTGCCTGTGACATGCATTCTCCAAAAAGGACGATTGTTTTTGTGGGTCGCTGGCCGCAAGGCCTGGAAAGAATTGGAATGATTCATGGTAGAGTGTTCGACAGTGTTGGACACTCAGACTTTCAAAGTAGAGTGTAAAGAGTCATCATGGAGGGTCAGGTTGGTGATGCTTTTGGGAAAAGACCCTCTGCCACGCCAATACAGGGATGGCGAGGGCATTCTGGGAGCCTTGGGGTTGATGGGTGCGAGGGGAGCGGGCGGGAACAGAGGAGCACTTGAAGAGCTGCAGGATGTTCAGGCGCGCGCTGCTGGAGGCGATCCTTATGCCATGCTTGAGCTCGCGGATCGCCTTGTCCATGGGGACATGGTGCCGCAGAACCATGCACAGGTCTGCTCTCGCGGCGGTGCATTCAAAACTGCCATGGACGTTCTGGCATCCTGAATGATAGTGTTCTTCTAAGGAAGCTGGCTTATAAGTCAGGAGAACGTGCATTAACCACAGTGCTAACAGCATCTATGCCAGTGAATGAATACGTCAAGGGTGCCGAATTCCATTCCTGTCTCAGCTTCATTTACACGGCTGCTCTTCTAAATTGCAAACAATGTTGCCCATCCTAGATGGCATAGGTTCATGCCGAAGGTAGTGTTGGGTTGTGGCAGCGTTTAACACGGCTAAACGAGGACAGGAGGATAAGGAACTCTGCAGGATGGAACCCATGTAGTACACGTTCTCCTGGTTGGTTTCTGTGTTCACGTAAGCTTCCCTCCATCACAATGCCTTGGCTCAGTGATAACTGCCGACTTGTGTTTGCATGTAGGCATTGGTGCTCTATCAAGCGGCAGCTGACTTGGGGGACCCCGGAGGTCTAATGGCTCTGGGCTACATGCACCTTCACGGGTTGGGGACGCATGTGAATGTCTCAGTAGCTATAGACTTTTACGAGGGCGCGGCATCCATGGGCTATGCAGACGCCTGCTATTACTTGGGCAGCCTGTATGGTGGTGAGGTTGCTTGCGCAATGAACTTCCCCTTCAAGCCAAACACCTCGCTCGCTCCTGCAATTTGGTTTTCCTTCTAATTTCCCATTAAGCTGCTCTGTCATGTCAGGTTTATATGGAGGAGTGGCTTTTGACAGAATTAATCTCACTCTCTCGGAAGAGAAGTACCAGTGCGCATACACAGGAAACCACTACAAGGCCCCCTATATGGTGAGCATCCTCCCACACATGTACACTCACCCATTTGCTGGACTGGTGCACTCATTGCACTGCAACGCGCCCAACATGCCCGTTTCTTCACAGTATAAAAATTCGAATCCAATCCTTTTTGCTGGGGCCCCTTCTGCTGAATGATGGAGCGTTGTGGGATCTGGTGAGCAGCTGGCGCTGATCCATGAGGCGGGGCTGGGGGTCCCACAGAACTGCACCAAGGCAGCGCGCTACATGCGAGTGGTGCTGGCTGAGCGCAGCGACTGGAGCGCCAACATTCAGACAGCCGTAAAGGCCCACGATGAAGGTGCACTGTTATCATCCTTTCTTCATCCACACTTTGCCACCACCCAGGAGTGGATTGACTCCATTGACGCGGTTGAGTGCTGAGGGGGTTGTTGTCGCTGCCTTCATGACTCCCGCTGCTTAGCACTCATGGGGCAGTGTCTGCATGGATCCTCAGAATGCATGGTTGCTGCCCTGCCTTATCATGGGATCCCAAGACCCTGACTTGCAGCAAGCTGTGCACTTGGTGTCGATGACATGACCTAGACGTGGCTCTTCTGTTTTAACATCTGCATCGCGTGGGGTCCGGCAGGGGATGACTGGAAGGCGCTGGTGATGCTGGGAGCAGCGGCGGAGCAGGGGAGTGCGGTTGCCATGCACAATGCGGCGTTCCTGCTGCAGCGCGGCCGCGGCTACAATGGGTCAGACGCGGCCGCCATGGCGCTGGAGCTGCTGCTGCGCGCGGCCGCCATCGAGCACCAGTACGGCGACGGCCTCGTCGACGCCGCAAACCTGCTCCTTGACGCGGACAGGTGCTGCTTTGCCGTGCCTTTCGCCAGCATGATTATTGCTGCACCCACATCCGCTCATCTTGGTGCTTAGATGGGCCGTCGATCCGCAAGTGCTGAAGACCCGAGTGGAAGCAATTTGCTCTCTGGTGGGAGACTCAAAATTAGGTGCAATTTGTGGCACCATTGTGTCTGGCACATGCTCTCCCAGATAAGTTCGTTGTATGATGCTTTGAAGGTGTGTACATGCCTGGCATCTTCACCCAAGGCGGTCCCAAGATGGCGGATGTTATGTTTGGGCAGGTATGGGATCCCCGGGGGCGCAAACCACAGCAGGGCGCTGGCACTGTATGAGGCTGCGGCTGAGCGGCACGATGTGGAAGCGATGACCAGCCTGGCTTGGATGCATGCTGCGGGTGTAGGCACGCCTGCCAACAGCACGCGCGCGCTGCAGCTCTACTGGAACGCGGTTGAACGTGCGCCCGATGCGGCCCATGCGGCTGCGCCTTTTCTGGCGTACTGGTGGCTGCACGCGCTTGTCATGGTTGGGCTGAGACTGCAGGAGGGGGGGACAGAAGATGAGAGAGTCCGCCATGATGTCCTGAATATATGTATCTTGCTGGGTGCTCTCTGGCTTGTGCTTTGGCTGAGGCAGAATCGCAGTGCAAATGCCGCTGCCCGGAGACAATAAATTGTTTCTTGGTTACTCTGATCTGCAATGACCGCCATGATCGAGGTCATGCTTTGCAAGTGCAAATGCTTGCTATGGGCTGCACCATCACCTGGGGGCTCACAATAAAATTTGCCTTGCATAGAGGTTGCTCTGAAATCACATACTGCAGTGCGCTTGAAATATCCTTCTCACCTTGTCACATTCTCATCACCTTTCATCCTTCTCATCTTCTCATGTTGTCACCTTCGACACCTTCTGAGTATTGGATATTGAACAAGGACACTGTTGACCACACTCTCTGGTGCAATATCTACAAAGCAGTGTAGGCAAGAAGTCAATAAGAAACCCATCAGTGATTTTCACTACTGACAACCTGGTATCCTTTGCTTTGATTGAGTGCGGTGGAAGCTATGCCGGAATGCAGGAGTCTCGCCCAAGATGGAATCTGAAGTACCCAGAACAGCATGTCCATCTGAGAGGGCCAGATGAAGTATCTCATGCTACCTGTCAGGTCTATGACTTCAACATGTAATGGTGTTAACAATACCACGTAAACTGACTGCTTGACAATAACCAAAAAAATGAGGGAAGCCTACACGACGTACAACAGTTATCATTGCATCATCATTCCAACGTTACCTTAGGACAGGTTTAAGGCATTTAAATTTGCACAATAGCCACAGCAATTTGCATTGTTCATCCCATTACCGAGTCAGTATATGGGGTGTCCAAGGCACCAGACACTTTTAAATTCAATTGACTTCACATGAAAAGGCGCTGCGCATGTCAGCACTACAGCAGCAGGGCAACAATGTACTACACATTTCTTTTCTTCATCTGCAAAGAGCTCCTAAAGCAACTGTCACCATTCTTGATCACGTCACGTATGTCACGTAAAGTGCAAAATTGGTGTCGTGTCAGGCATGACATGCCAAGTACTCAGGTAGAAAAGGATCAGGACACACGGCGAGACATGCAGGACATTGCAGGCCAGCAGTCAGCTGCTGCCAATCAAGTCAGGGGTACATCACCCATGGAACTCATGGCCATGCGACAGCTTCCGGCCCCAAGAAACGGGCACCACGATCTCGGTTTTGACTGGGACAGGGCTGCGGGGAACTCCAATCTGGGTTGTGACTCGGATGGGGCTGCTGGGAACTCCAATCTGGGTTGTGACTGGGACGGGGCTGGAGGGAACTCCAATCTGGGCTGTGACCGGGATGGGGCTGCTGGGAACTCCAGCAACAGGCAAGGCTTGACCAATGGACGACGCCAAATTGCTGTGCAGCCAATTGGCCATCTCTTCACGCCTGTACGTGCCAAATACTTTCGTTGGAAATGTTACAGCTTTGCCAAGAATGGTCCTTGAGAGCAAACACCAGGCAACATTTCTGTGTTGGAGAAAAGGATGCATTTCGTTGGGAAGTCAGGTCCCCCTTCTTGGTGTGAATGTGGTATGCAAGGCACTCCCTGTAGAGCAACAGATCAGCAGGCAAGCAGCAGCAATGCATGGGTCTGAAGCACCTTCTGTAGCAGGTGACACCGTCAATGCGGTTGCACTCCAGGGAGTCTGTCTTCTTGATCTGAGCAGCCTGGGTGATGTTGGAAGCGGGGATGTAGTACCCAGGGGAGACACACCACTCTCCAGTCAGAGCGCGCACAGGGCCCGTTGCTGGCACTATGACCAGGCTGTCATCCGAAAGACCATCCCAGCCTGAAAACCCACATTCCCATTACTGTAAACTCCGCATGATTCCATGACCCACACTGATCCCATTACTGGAAGCTCTGGCCTATCATGACCAACAGACTGTAAAACAAGGGTGCCATGCTGCAGGCAAGATGGTGGACCGGGAACCAGTTTGATACAATGGCACACGCATGCTAGGTTCAGTTGTTATCCAAAGGCATGGGTGGCATGCATTCGTGCAGACCCTGTTCACTATATAGAGTGGTGCAGTTTGAAGGCATACCCATGTACCGGCAGAATGCTGCGGCTGCATCGCGTCCACATGTTTCCCCAAAGTTTATGCAGGCGTCCAGCGGGTTGCCCTCAATGTTCAGGTTGCCAGAGCAAGACACTGCGTGCAGCGCTAGAACCCATCAGCTCCTCAGCAGCCCCATGCCAATCACAAAGAAGATCCAATGCTTTCAGGATTTTTTTCTCACAGAGTGTCTTTTTTCAGGTGTACATAGAGCATGGGTCAGAACGCACTGAGCAAGCTGGCGAAGGGGTACTGTCCAGTGAGCCGCGGCGTGTCGGTGGTCCAGGACATGTAGATTTGGTCGCACACTGGCCATGAGAGGGCATCGGCGGCTGTCAAGCCCAGCAGGACACCAAAGCAGACCTGTAGGCTTGGCTTCATAGGGGCTGGCCTGCAATGTGCTTAGTTATATTGTCAGAGCCTGTAGACATCTCGAAGTCTGTTGTGCATCGAATTGGACAGACGATCGACATGGTGCTGTGATGTACAGCGGTGTTGTTGAAAGGTTGCACAGATTGCAATGACCGAACGTCCGACATAGCTTGCACAGCACGTCTTGTTGAGGACGGCCAAAGAAAACACAAGTGGCAAAATATATTTAAGAGAAGAGTTTCGTGATCATCGTGCAGCATACTTGCTTGGATGTGAAATGCTCGAACGCACACGAAGGTCGACCTGCCGACCCACAGCTCTTCACGCCTCAGGAGAAAATGGCGACAGGATCGTGGCAGCCGACCATATGCACCGCAAACTACTCAATTCCAACACACCTCCTAAACATCGCAGTACCTTTCCTCAAGGGCGACAAGTTTTCCTTCTACTATTTCTTACATTGGCTTTGCGTATTCATCACTGACTCAGCAGGATCTCCCTTCCCTTCAACAAAGAGAGGAATGTGGTAACTTTATCACGAAGCAATTTCGCAGACGTCCAATCAGGATGTGCATATTGGCATTAAGGTCAGTAGGAAGACAAGGCAGATCACTGATAGACTCACAGGTGGGCCTCATTTGAACAATGGCCCTCGCTTTGCACCAGCGTTTTGGTCATCTCGTGCCAGGCTGACGTGAAGCACTTTCCCATCTGTGCCACTTGCATGCATGCTTGCCAGGGCAACGCACGCATCGTCATATGTTGCATAGTTGACAAATCCTACGCCTTTGCATTGCCCGCCATCGTCTGTCATTACCTGTCCACATCCGAAAACAAATGGTTGAAGAGCTGCATGTTGCTTGAAGAGCTTCATGTTGCTGAGAACTTCATTAGAAGAGTGAGTGCCAGGTGCGATGCACCCCTGACTTGTTCTTCAACTGCACTTGTGCTCTGATGAACAAGTGCAGCATGACGAGAGTTTTCGGCGCATTACAGCCCTTCAGATGAATTTATGTGGATCACTGCATCAAGGGGTCTCAAATAAAAGGAAGAAACCATACCTTGACGCTGTGAATGGCTCCAAAGCGAGCAAAACGCTCATACAGATATAGCTTGTCTGCATCTGCGGGGAGGTTCTTGATGTAAAGGGCTGTGGAGTGCTTCTGGACTCCACAATGCGCTGCGAAGGGCCTCTGTTGAAAGAACACAGTTTTGCAATCAGCTGTGTCGCACAAGCACTTGGATAAGGACAAAATCACACGGGAATGAGGGCGACGTCAATGTTGTAAAGTGTCCATTTCTTCATGGTAAGGCTGGATGATGTTGACCTGATGGATGTAGGGACTGCTGGGGCTGGCAGCTTGCTGGTGTGCATGAGGAGCGCTTGGGAGATTGCAGGCTGCAAGATGCTCAGACATGGGCGGCTGAGACCGCTGCATATATGCTGGTGCTGCAGAGTAGGTGTGACCTGCAACCAAGGGCATGACATTTGATCACAAGTCAACAATGTCAGGTCATGCAAGTAGAAGTGGCTGTTGTCAACCAAGAGTTCATGTGCACATGTTGGTGCAGTTGCTAGTGAGACCAGAGTGCAGCACAAATGCAAATCCAGGAGCTTTATGAGCATTGCGCACCATTTGGGATTGCAGATGCTTGCTGAGGTCCAGGTTGTGGCTGCAAGTATGCGCAGTGTGGTGTGGAGGCTGCTGGCGCCAGAACCGAGGTGGGGCTGGGAAACACTGTGGGGAAGGATGTGAAGCCGGCAGGCAGATGATTATCGGGCGGGATGTACTGGTCATATGGGTTGCTCTGACTCATCCTCAGTCGCTTTGCCTGCTTCCTGCCATCACCACCAACGATGACATGATTGCATTCTTTGATGCAAGACACGAGCGAGGAGTTGGCAACAGGACTGTGTGTTCAGGAACATGCACCGCTCAAATCTCAATGGCCATTCAGCGAAACTAGGGGTTCATGATATGCTCCGGAGAAAGTTGATGGTGGCACTTGTTGCAATGGTTCTCTCGGCGCTACTAGGCATTCTGATGAAGATCAGGGTGTGCACGAGGACAGCTGACCTGTTCTTCTCCTCCGGAGTGTCAGCATAGCGCACTAGGATTGGATAGGTGCCCGCTCCAGTGCCTGTGCATGCTGCCCAGCTGTTTATGGCTCCCATTGCGCGGGCAGCCTCCTCGAGAGAACCCATCCGCACGAGGGCACATGCGCTCTGGAACTGTCCTGACTTTGTGCTTGCAGGGAAAATCCTGCACACAGGCGACAACCATGATCATGGTCCATCCTCATCAGGAGCCCAGCGTGTCCTGCACTGTCGTAATGTCTTCAGAGACGACTACTTGCCCCAGCATAAGTGTCTAACTTGACCGGCAGAAAATGGCTACCTGCACTCCTTGACAGTGCCGTGCGCAGCGAAAAGATTCCTCAGTTCCTGCATGAGGAAGAATGGTGTTTGCAACACTTTTCTTCACAAAAAGACGACTCGGGAGTCCTCAGCTGCTCCTTCCACCTCATTTAGCGATGAGCCTATCTTTCAGCAATGTGGAAATAATCTAGGTTGAAAGCAGTTTCAGGCGTCACCTGCTTCCCAGACTCTCCGGTTCCCCACTCGTTTGGAATGTTCTTGCAGTAGAGATTGTCTGATGGGCTCCTCTGGGGCCCTGCACAGGAACTTCAGGGGTATTGTGCCGGTGGCTAGCTCTCAACGTCACTGCGAGGACCTCTTTGCAATTGCCTGGTGTCATAGGATCTCAAGAGGGAGTGTATGCTTACCAATCGGTGAAGGTCCTGCATCCATGTCGGCAAATTTGACTTCTAAGATGTTGGAGCTCAGACGAGCTCCGCTCACCCCCTTGATAGCCGCCTCAGCGCTGCTGACACACGAGAACTTGACGAAGCCGTAGCCACAAGACTTGCCACTGCTGGCTTCTCGCACCACTCTGCAGCACTCCAGCGCACCAAAACTCTGGAATAGTTGCTGCAACGTGCCCTCGTCAAGGTCCGTTGGCAGGTTCCTCACGTACAGATTAGCATGCATTTTACCGTGAACGATGAAATAATGATCATGGTTCCCGCCGTCCGCAATAGTCTAGGACTGGTCGGTGAAATGTCCATTTTCTTGCAGAGTGTTTTCTTTCATTGTCAGGGTGCCGATGATGGCCGACGTAGCAGCTTTTCCTGAATAGGCACATGCATGTTGAAATGGATCTAGAGATCTCTGGCCTGTGGAACAGAGTGAAGTTCACACGCAGTGAACTCCAAATTTAAATCAAGTTGAGGAGCCCTGTTCTTGGCCCACCTGACATGTGGAAGGAAGATGCAGTGTATGGAAAACATTCGAAGGGGTCGGCAACTGCGCAGTGCCAGGCGTGCCCTTTGATTTGAATCTAGAATCAGCTAATATAGTGTAATACTACAGTACAAAAAAACAAGAACATCCACAGTGTCGCCCAGGAACAGCATACATCATCTTGCACACACTCCATGCATGGCGAAGGAACTGATGCTTTTCCAGCATGCCACTTGCTGGAGCCTGAAAAGAGACTTCAGCATGGACATGCATAATCCTTTCAATTGTTGTAATATCCAACGACAGCATTGACGCCGACGGTGTCGAAAACTCTCATTGCAAGGGCTTTGAGGGGCATGTGCATGGGCCTGAATCAAGTGATGTCTGATGACCATCCTATCATGCTGCATTAGTACCGCACATGTCTCACAAAGGTGGATGCCATCGCATCTGTTTCTTCAATACTCCTTCAGATTTTACTCTACACTGTGAGTTGACTGAGTACACTGTGCCCCGTAAGACTTCAGCAGACAATTACTTGCCCTTTGTACGCACACTCTTGCCCTGGCTTGAGAGCTCTCGGAGGTAACAGTGCATGCTCCGCAACGTCCACAATCAGGTGTATCCTGCTCGTGCTGCCTTGATTGTGCACCAAGTGTGCCACGGCATTGTTGATCTCAAACACCTGTGAAAGGCGTGACATCCCTGATTAGCAGATTTTCTCCGACCGGAAGGGCTTAAGCAGAAGCCAAAAAGTGACTCTTGCTCCACCTCTTCCACAAGTGGACAAAGTATGCTCAACACATTGAAGGAAGCAGCTTTCGGAGCAGCTTTCAAAACTGGCCCTCAAGATCTGTGACCGGTCTCTGATGGTTTGGTTAAGCAGGAAGCCAGTGAAGGCCTCACCAGGCCCTCCTCAATCTGCAGGGGCAGGCAGCCCTGGCCAAGTGCTTGCGAGGCCGTCACAGAGGGGGATATGGCGTGGGGCACTGCAGTGGGGCATGACATGAACGCCAGTGTAGACGGGTCGGCCTGCAGGGGCACATGAATGCGGTGGCCACGCTCCACATATCCACCCTGGTCTCGGTGGATGCGGATGAGGCTGCCTGGCAGCACGCGTGCCAAAAGCAGCCGCATGACCTTCGCCATGTCACCCCTGCCCAGCACCTGCCATGGAGAATTGTTGAGTCAGTATATCAACCATGATGCTTCCATGCAATCCTGAACGCCTGTTGATGGGGCTTCAATGTAATGCACACATGTCAGTGTCTCTTAATTATACAAGGCTGAAAGTGTGCGAGAAAACAAATTCACATATGAGGAAAACTTCTTTGTCCATGTTGGAAAAGTGCATGTAGCCAAGAAGGAGTCTTGATTGCGCTGAGTGAAGGAGCTATGCTTGGCACAAAGAGTGGATTCATGCTGATGCCAGAGGCAATGGCAATGCGAATTCTGATCACCTGCTCAAGGAGGGGCTCCATGACGTTCTTGAAGCGGTCATAGTATGGGAAGCGATACACAGAGCCTCCTTCTTTGTCTGAGAACATGAGAAGCACCTCCTGTGTCCCGGGCTTATATCGCTGCATGTTCTGGGCGCGCCCCTTCAGAAAGGCATTGCTGCGCCGCTGCTCTGCAGCATCCCACAGTGCCTCCCCCTGATCCAGAATGGCTGCCTGCAAGGCCCAGCAAACTGTGCTGTGGTTTTGCTGCTTTTGTCCAGTGCGCCAGACCGAAATACAGACATCGGCTAGAAATGCCACACTGTGTCGCCAGCTCTGGTCAAAGTAAAGTGGAGGGAGATGAATGTTTCTACCTTCAGGTTTGAGATATCAGCACTGAAGAGCAGCAACTGAACACCCGTGAGAGACTTGCTGTTGGCTCTGGTCGGATCCCAATCAGTTTTGAAGGAGCTCTTGAGATATGGCATGCCGCTGGACCAATATCCACCTATGACATCTGCAGCACATGCATGCACAGGATGATCCTCACATCAGTGGAGAGTACCGTACATGAAACTTTCACAACACGTTTGAAGGCAGCAATGTCCTCTAAAATCCACAATATATACCCACCCGATACAGCTGCAGCTTTCATCTTCCGGTGCTCAGTCTTGACAGCTTTGTATGTGGAACCCTCTGCGAGGTGCGGCGCAGCAATGGTATTGAGCAGTCCGTGTGTTGGCACCTTTGCAACAGACAAAACCATCACTTTTGCGAATTTGAGTATCATATCATGACTTCTCACCGGCAATGCAGTGCAACAGAGGTATGTGACTGAGATGACACGCAGCAGGTGCCGTCACCTTGCGCCTCCAAAGCAGGCGCTTCTCCAGGAGAGCCAACGCTGCCAGCTCACAGTCTAGCTCAGGGTTTGCTCGCATGCTGCGCTCCGCCCCGGGACTGATGCCAAAGTAAGCAACATCATCAATGACAGCCAAGCCCTTGAGAAAGTTCCCTTCACCTGAACCCTGCACCAGCAGCATCAGCGTCACCCCTACACTCAACAAGCAACCAGACTATCAGCTTGAAGACGTAAAAAAATGCTTCATACCTGCCAAAGCGTCTCTTTCTTTCCAGTGCTACTGTCAACACCAACCAATGCACTGTGTCCAGAGTCCAAAATTAGCAATGTCTTCCCCCAGATGACCAAGCCATGGGCATGTGTGCCCACATGGTTGTGGCGGACAGCTTGCATGCCCCTCTTGGTGTCCATCAGGACCACGTCACTCTGTGAAGCAGCATGCGTGCGTATCATGACTCATTTAGTGAAGCATAACCTTGTCTGCCATTCTGCCATCATAATTTTCAAACAGAGCAATGCGCATGGGGAGGAGGGAGCACAAGATAAGTACCTACCTCTCCCCGATTATGCAGCAGCACCCACATGGACGCGTTGCCCACTGGAGCCAAGGCATTGATATGATTGTTGGGTGCAAACAAGTGATGCCTCTGCACCAGCTTGCATGCAGGCAGTTCCAGCTCCACAATGCAACCATCACCTGTGCTGGCAATGTACCCACGGTTTCCCTGCCTGACTGCATCATGGGCAAACCTGTCATCACAAAAACACTGCTCAAGCCTTTTCCTGGGAATTTTTTTTGTCCTGATGAGTCAATTCTAGCTTTTGCATGCCAGTCTATCAATTGTGCGGCGGCGCCAGCTTGTTACATGTGCCAGTGCTTGCCTTGAGCTTATGCTTCTCCTTTCAGAGATAGAGCCAGTCACAAGATTGATCTTCAGCAGTTCTTCAACAACACTCCTGGGCCGCCAGTTGTGAGGCCGCGACAGCACCCAAATGTCTCTTGGCCTGCCCATTGAAGTGTCTGTTGCAACAAAGGCACCATGGTACACCCCCTGTGAGCATCATGCGACATATCTCAAGGATTCCTATCAGGCCCAGTATCAGAAGGCCAAAATTCTGTTGTTCATGGCTTTCAGACAAGTGCTCTCCCTATTGTTAACGCACCTGTCCTTCTTGTAAGACCACATTTTCTCCTGACAGAATGGAGTGCCAGAAGAGTCTGTTGTGCGTTCCCAGAAGCAACCAGAGGCCCTTCTGGCTCCAAGGCACCGATTCACCGTCAAATCTGGCGGGTGATGTTGAGGATGGTATGCTTTTATGACGAGAATAGACTGTTATGAAAGTGCAAACAACAGTTATTAGTATGGCGCATGCTGCCTTGAGCACACGTCTCGGGGATCGAGCTAGAGATGCATGGCCTTGAAAAAGGGCCTGATTTCGGATTTGTGCCAGTGTACACTGATGAGATTGTCTGACTTCGATCTGGCACGAGGAGGTCCGTTTCAGTGATCTGCTCCTGAACGAGAAAATACAGATCGAGGCACGAAGAAAAATACAAGGTCGTCACTTATCACAGACTATCAAAGCATACAGTCCTTATGGGAGATCAAGTCTGACGGCATGTCTCATGAGAATAGAACCCCATGCGTGGGCACAAGTTATAATGTTGTTCCCTCACTGGATGCGCAAGATGATCAGGATCGTAAACTTCAGGAGCTATGATATCGGCGGAATCAACATCTCTGACCGCGAGTGCACCGCCCCGAGAAAGTTTCAAACCCTATCATGCATCAGGTTTTGACCCTTGCAAAGCACAAAATTCTGCTACGGTATCACTTGGACTCGTCAGGAGTGCTGTGTTGACATCCTTCCGTTGCATTTGTAGGTGCTTCGCAATTTATGTAGGACTACGACACCAAGGACGTGACAATACTTTGTGTTGGAGTGCATATATCTAGCCTTGTTAGGGACTACTAGTATTCGTACTAGTTGTTGGAGGTCCGCAGTAATTCAATTATTACCTTTCGCATCAATTTAGTCCCAAAATATGTGAACCATGGCGAACACACGGCCATATATTATGCCTGATGGCACCGGGAAGAGGTTGTCAGAGTACCTGAAGGACAACAGCCTGGAGGGGCAAACGAGAAGGAGCTCTGGCAAGGAGAGTGGGCGCAAATGGGACGCTCATGGTGTCAATGATGGCAAGGCAGATCCAGATGTGCAGCAGTTGCTAGCTGTTGGGAGAGGTGCGAGAGCCACCTGGCTAGGAAAGTGTTTCTCGGCCGGTTTAGTATTGCTTGGTTGATGCACATATTACTTACTCCATAGTTGCATTTGGCGAGTACTGTGCACGTGGGCACCAGCGACAGTAGGTGCACATGCTAGAAAGTTTCTAGTAGAAACGCTCCTTGGGGTCATTGCAGGGAAGCGCCGCCGTTGGCTGGGGGACCTGGTCCTCAGGAAGATGGCAGGTGATTTTGCAGAACATACCGTATACCATTTGGATCACCGCATTCTCATCTTAAACTGGTAACATGCTAATATTAACCATTCAATAGGAGGTGCAGATTGAGGAATGCAAGCTTGTCCTGGACAGGCTCTTTGACAGCGGACGCAATGGAGGCCCTGTTTCAGCCTGCGCCATTCGGCGAGACTCGCGTGAGCTTGCTAGAGCAGATCAGCAGCCCTGAGAATGCAGCAATTTGGGACATGTTCAGGAGCATCGATCCAGACAAGCAGAGCAAGGTCCTGCAGGTGAGCGCAGTAATCATCTTGGAGGCCTGGACGAGTCCATGCTCTTGGAAGGGGCACAATGAATAGGCGACGTTTCACCTTGTTAAGATGTTAGTGTCCCAATCATGATCTGAGCAGGAGCGCTCTCTTGTCCTGGATGTCGCCAGATGCCTTGCACTGTGCAGACGAGTTCTTGCTGCGCTGTGGGCTCAAGGGAGGGTTGCCTGTCACATGGTCTGCCCTTTGCAGAGGTGGGAAGCGCACATCAATTCGGAGAGGGAGGGTGAGGATGCAGGCCCAGGAGCAGCGCAGCAGGCATGGCAGCGATGGGCGGCAGTTAGCCGCAAGGCGCGCACTGTGCTCAAGCGAGCCAGCCCTGAGCTGGTTGCCGTCATCGAACTCAGCTTCCTGCACTTCCTGGAGGAGGCAAGCCTGCGCCCTTTTGCTGTGTAGCTAGCACGCACGAAAACTCTCAACAACTCGATGATCAGATGTCAGACTGGATGGCCTCTGGCGCAGCCGTCAATACCCCTTATAGTATGAGCTCGTTGATCCCCTGGCTGGCTATGGTGACATGCGATGCCGGATGAACGGCGAGGAGCTGACACTTTCAAGGATGCTTGCAGGAGAATGAGACGCAGCTGGAACTGGCTTTGGAGGAGGGGTTCCAGAGACTCATTGCCCATGGGCTGGTGCGCTCCCATCCTGCGTGGGTCACTTTCCATCATTGGGTGTGAAGTTATCATTATGTTTCCACTGTATCGTGCAGCGGCAGTAGGAGGTTACTGGAGCCTTTGAATCTGTACTAGTCAGCTTGCACACATCTGTGTCATCTGTTGCATGTCACTGTTGCCATTGATGCTAGAGGTGTAGTGATGGTGGCTGCCCTCAGGCGGCGTTCCATGGCCTGACATCAGCCAGCCGCGATGCTGAGGGCGCCGCCGGGCGATCAGTGTTGGTATCGAAGCCGAGGAGTGGCGCACCCACAGTCGCGCCGCAGATCACCTGCGCCGACATTCTGTTTGCGCTGGAAGACATGCCGGCTGGGGGGCTCACCCCTGCGCTGTTGGGCGAGTTTGCAGCCACCCATGACCGCTCCTCTTCCGAGGCCTCCTTTGTAATTGTGTGAGGGGTCTGGCGGAGCATGCAGTTGCCGGCATGACACTGGGCCTAATAAAGAATGAAGGCCACAACATTATATTGCAGGTCTCATGCCTATTTGTTGTTCAGGAATGGTCGGGACTTGGATGCAGTAAGTCTAACAACATGCTGTACACTATTATTTTTATCTTTGACTTTCTCTGCGAATGTTGATCATAGAAATATCAAGTTGCTGCACGCTGGCATATTTTTCTCAAGCATGCATGATTGACACATGTTGGCTTTCTTGCTGCCCGAGTCCTCTGCATGTGTCAGTTTGATGGTACGAAGTTGTTCTGCTCGTGCATACTGCCACAGTCAGATGGAGGATGGTCCAATCTCTTGTGGGGAACGAAATTTCCTTAAAGCTTCCTCACTTTGCTTCAACTCTATGCAGCCTTTGCAGCTTCACGTTCTTCTGGGTCCACAGGGACTCCATCAAGCTTCTTTAGACCCGGCAACCGCTTCAATATCTGCCAGCCAGCAAACATGATTTCAAGCGCAGGGTGCTCACAAATGAACATTGTGCAAACTCCACTTCTATTCGATTGCTGCAATCTAGACTCCCTTGCTTGGTGCTTCAACACGAGGTTGGCAATTCATTGAGAAATAGCTATTAACGGCACGCTTGGTTGTGCACAAATGGTGGGTGTCTGCAAGTGCACCTCAATGCGGTATTCTGGGCTGCCTGGAGTGGGGTTGAGTGGGTTGCCAATCAACAGCAGCTCTTCAAGGCGTACATTGGCAGCTAGGCGATCCAGCTCTGCCCAGTCTTTGACCTTGTTGTTGGACATCCACAGCACCCGCAGGTTCACCAGCTTTTCAATGCCTGCCTGGATGCCAGCAACTTTTTGTCTTCGCATGTTTGTTAAAAGCCCAATTCAGCACATACTTGCTCGCATGTCAGCACTGCTCAGGAGTGATACACCAGAACATCTGCGGAGGTTGTGCTGCAAGCAGGCCCACCAGCTTCTCCAAGAGGTTGTATGAGATCCAGAGCTCTTGCAATGTTTCAGCCACACCGTCAAGGGATTCAAGCTTCTTGATCTGGTTGCGTCCAAGAGACAGAACTTTGAGCTTTGGCAAACCGTTGAGGGCGGCCATTTTCTCAACATTGTTGGTAGACAGAGACAAATGCCTGCTCATCAAGGTATCTGTAAGTAGAGCATAGGTTCCTATTGTCACTAATTGGCAAACACTGGCCAATATATTCGATGAGGAAAATAAGGTGAAAGTTCCCACTCGCAAGATTTCAATCCGCCAAGATTCGCATCCATCTTGTCGATGGGTGGGAATTGTGCCGTTAAATCTACCTGCAAATATGCCGATTGTACCCGTGAGTATATACTGCTCTTGATTAATGTCATCACTACAGGATCTGGTCTGGGTTCACCTTCTCTGCCTGACCGGCGACAACATTGTTCTCTTTTTCAAAACGAGCGATAGCTTCTTTTATGGATGTAGATTTCGACATCGTCCGTGTGAGTTTAACTGCTGTCTAATCTGTGCGGTCCAGTTGATGCGAGCTCCACCGATGCGACATGTAGCCCTCGAAGCTTTTCAATTTTCCAGTGCTGAGAGTAAATTTAGACTTTCAAGACAGACAAACATTTTCTTTCTAGTGAATCCGTCGTTGATCTGTGGGAGGTTCCGGAAGTTAGGCCGTTGCGAGTGACGGTTACCATGACCGTTACATACCCTGCCCGCTGCCCAGACTTCCATTTGCAAATCCTGACTGACTTTCCTGCCTTCAAATGCTGGTAAAGCTATGCACAGCATCTCTGATAAGGTTCGATTGGCCAAGCTTCAGGATCTGTCAACACAACGCCTTTGCTCACTCTCGCCGCTACAAGATACTTTCCAGGCTGACCATTAGATTCTCTGCTCCAAGTTCTCATGTCGGACCCCGGGTCATGGGGCCCATATGGGTCATGATTCTGTGTGAGGCCTTGTATGGATCCAACCAACACATGCAATGCACCTCTGAATGGATCTTCATGCAACCTGACGATCGAGTGTCTGCTGATTACAGACCCTATCCACATGCATGTCCAGCATGCTCAACATCCCGCTGTATACATACATGTCAGGCCTACATGCAGACAGTTGAGATGACAGTGGCCAAATGCACTCAGCACCCTAGCAAGCTGCCGATGCTGCAGTTTTTTTAATGCAGGGCCATTGCCGCGCGGCGACAGATTGTTCCATATGTTCTGTTTATGCCCTCTCTAGGCACAGTCATGCCTAACCAGTCACACTCAGTTGTTCATTTCCATCATTTACTGCCTGACGGCCGGCAGAATGGCCGAGTCTCAAATACTGCACAATGCATTACTTCTCTCGTAGCAGCGCAAGGAGCGCATGGGCGCTGTCCTCAGCTGTGGGAGCGTTTCACTGGGAAGCGCACGCAGCATTCCTTCACTAAGGGAACCATTTGTGCTGACGCAAGGCAGCACTGGGCGACCATCTAGTCCTCGTCTTCATCGTCCTCCTCTGCATCCTCCTCATCCTCGTCTTCCTTCTCCTCCTCCTCGTCCTTCTTCTTGCTGTTATACGCCTCGATTGCCTTGGCATACCTCACCTGCAGCCACACCACGGGTTGGCTCAGCACTAATCCGTGATGTATAGACACCTGGTGCCACAGACCCGAAAGAGATGGACTGAAGCCCTGTCTCAGAATGTCGCACTGCTGAAGACCCTGGCGCCATGAAAAAGTTGCCTCTGGCATGAGCACAACTCACTGTCCAAGGCTGAACAGCGACGCTTTATAGATACCTTGAAGTGTATGCAAGCTGCAGTGGTCCTTTGATAAAGAAAGGCCAGATGAGCTGGGTCACATCAGAGCGCAATGGGTTGCGTTTCCATCACTCATGGGGGCTGAGTTGCCTGCGCACACCTTGTCCTTCTTGGCCATCTCCTCGAACTTGGCCTTTTCTGTCGCGCCGATGGCCTTCCACTTCTCGCCGAGCACCTTTCCAACCTCGCCAAAGGAGATCTCCGGGTTCTCCTTCTTCACCTGTAGCAGTTTATACAGCTTTTGTCCACATGTTACAGGGCGCAGATTCACCTCGAAGCAGTCAAATGCAGAACACCGCTGTCTGTGATGTTACCAGCAACATGACAAGCTTGAGATGCAGACTTCAGCGCCTCCCCACCACAAGAAAATCAATGTCCTGGAATGTCAATGGGCATGTACAGGGCAACAGTGTAAGGACACACCTCATCCCTCTTGGCACTGGAGAAGAACATGAAGGCACTTAGAGCCTTCTTGGGAGCGTTAGGATCCTTCTTTGCCTTCTTCTTCTTGTCATCCTTCTTTGCTGGAGCTGGTTTTCTCTTCTTTGGCTCTGCCTTTGGCTTGGGCTCTGCCTTTGCTTTGGGCGCCTTGGCCACCTTCTTCTTCGTCTCTGTCTCCTGAGCATGGCACACCAACCGCTCAATCAACTGTTGATGGTTTACAACCATATTCTGTGCAAAGGTCAGAGCAGATATTTCCGGCACTCAACCTGCCCCAGCAGCACAGAAGTTGCAAGCAAGCCAGCTTGCCCGCACAGGCAGTGCAGGAGGACGCCCCCACTTAAATCAATCTCAAAGTAGTGACAGCCGGCGTGGCCCGAGCTTTTGAAGGAAACCTGTAAAGAGGTGCTGCTGATGGGATGCCTGGGTGGTACTGAGTGCTAAGGCCCAAATGGGACACCCATAGATGCATAAAACGTGCAGACCATTCACCATCTACGTTCAATCACTGAAGGTGGTGCTTCGCTCCTTCAAAAGCCACTCTGACACTCACAACGTTTTGCCAGTTGGGGCTGATTACTTGAAAAGGTCTAAAAGACCAGGACACTCTTGGATGCAATTGCCATGCCATGGGCGCGACAAGCATGACACCAATGAGACTTTGCCGCCAACGGAGATGTCCTCTGCTCGCTTACTGAACCTCCCTGCGTGTCTGCATCCCGTATCTCTGACACGTACCAGCAACCCTTTATATGCTTGATGAAAGGCTCCATCTCCCTTCAAAGATTGCCCGATGCACAGATGCCTCGCCACCCATGTGACAGGCCACCCTCAGGACGAGAACAACAGGCTGTGTCTCCCATCTAACAACGACACGCAGGATAGCGCCAAGCTTTTGCGTAAGAACCCGCCAGCTTCCCAGGAAAGGTTTTCCGCAGCATCCCGGCTCCAGCACAAAGAGAGGAGCAGGACCAAAAGGAAAGGCTAGCTTTGCACTCGCTTGAGCCGTTCTGCGACAACCCCTGCTCCCCAGCTGTCGACTGACTTCTAGTCGGATGGTCTGATGGACCGGTCCTGTCAGACCCGAGAACGCACCTCTCCCATGGCGTACGGCCTCGCTGAGTCTCTGCACGGGTTCTGAAGCCAAAACAACAACGAAAGGGCGCCACAGACACCGGATTTGCTTCCCCACGTCTGACCATGGGCAGGAGGCATCGTTGGCAGGGGCAGGCAAATAATTCCCCAATCTCCACGAGAAACGGGCAGACCATAATATCGGAGCCCCGAAAATTGAAAATTCGTAATTTTACATCGAAACTATCAACCCCTGAACGCTACGGAACGAGGCGGGAACCAGCTTGCAGAAGTAAGGGCCCCCACTTTCCAACGTGCCTGACGAGCCTCCTACAGCCTAGCCTGGCAGGCCACTCTTAAAAAGTGGAAGCCATACCTCAGCAAGCAGGGTTCTTGATGTTGTATCTTGCAAAATAAGGGCACCCTGTGGACAAATCTGTCATGGTCCACCTTCATACAATTCTATCACAAAATGCCCACATAAGATGCTGGCAGAGTGAGCACTCACCTCATCCTCGTCATCAGACGCGCCACTGTCATCATCATCCTCATCGGCCCCGCTGTCTGCCCCGGCATCAAAGTCAGCGTCTTCCTCGCTGTCGTCATCCAGGTCGCCATGGGCCTCCATCTGCGCCAGACCTGCACACCCCACAACCCATCTATGCTCAGACCATGCATGCACGCCTGCAACAGCCTGCACACACAGGTCCTCACTAAGTAAGGCTCACTTGCAGTCCAGGTGAGACGCAGAGTGGAAGAAAACTTTTTTCCATGCGAGGACACAGGTCAGAGACGGTGCGGAGATTGGTGGGGGACCTGTGTCGATGTCATCGCCCAGGTCGAGTGCTGTGACGCCACCGCCGCCGGCTGGGCCCAGCTCAGCCTCGCGCAGGTTCTCGATGCGCAGCCGCTTGGCCTGGATGAATGCGAACAGGTTCTGCCACTCCGACTTCTGGATGCCGCGGAAGAGGTACTCCTGTAAGATCCCGCCCCTTGTTAGCAAGCCACAAATTCCCATGCACAGCACAGCAACCAAGAGTCCGCAATCTGCTGCAAACAACAGGGCATATCTTAAAGTAAAAATGTCGGCCAAAAATGTACAACTTGAGAAACCATCAGAAGGATTGCCTCCATGCCTTCACTAATGACCTAATTCGATCATGCAGATCCACTTCACACATGCGGCAATGCTGCTGTGGTGATCAGCAAGGCATGCACCTGTTTGGTGTCGGTCTTCATGCGGATGTTGAGGTCAAATGTCTTGGCAGAGGCGGCCAGCACGCCTCCCCCTTGCCGCATGAACTCGATGCTCTCAATCTCGTCGTGCACCAGCAGTGTGGGTGGCTTGTGAATGTAGAAGAATGCCCTCTCCAAGGGGTACAGGTACCCATCATCTGCCTATTGGCGCCCATCCCCAGAGCATCAACTAACATAACCCATCAACTGCAGAGCATGAGACAGGAACACAGGATAAAACACACACAAATGCTGCTTGCGATTGCCCAAGGGACGCTGTGCAAGCCAACAGCTTGAGATATAACTGACCTTGTAGGAGCATCTGACGGCGTAGCCTGATTCATCTGCTGTTCTGAAGCCGCCGGGCTTTGTCAACTTGCAAGCTGACAAACCCCGCAAAGCCTTGGCAAAGACATCATATGCCGGCCCCTCCAGTGACCGCTGCAGCTTGCCCCCACACTGTGCATGACCATAAGCACCCATGTCACAGAGCCAATCTCCTCATTGCTCGCCTTTCAAGTCTTGGATCGCAGTTTCGTCTACAAGAGGTTCAAAAATAAGTTGTAGTGTAGCGAATTTTAAGGAACACAGTTTTGTCTTTTCTGGTATGTCGCCAGGCCAATGCTCATCTAAGGTGCTAACGCCGTTTTCTTCGGAGTTTTGCCAAGTACAGCTCGACTGCAGCTGCCTGGGCGCACCTTCTCATTCTTGGCTGCCAGCGCCTCGTCAGAGATCTCCAGCTCCACCTGGCGCTCCTCATCAGAAGGGAATTGCACGAGGATGTGATAGTAGTGGGTCTGCCCCTTGCGGATGGGTGGATCCAGAGAGATGACCACAAGGGTGTGGGGTGTGTTTGATTTGGGCAGCACAAACAGCCGCAGGATGGAGTCGTACTGCACCCTGAAGTCCTGGGCCTGCAGGCCAACACCATGCCTTTCATGGTCATTCAGCAACCATTGCCAGTCAAGTGGGGCTGGATGATGCAGAACAACTGTTTAGCTAAGATAAGCACTAGGCAACTGTGTGTGTACCTGACCAAGCAGCTTCATGAAGCTGGGGTACAGCTCGACATCAAAGCGACCACGAGGAATGAGCACAGCAAGACTGTCAAACGTGACGACTGCATCTTCCACTGCCACCCCAGCATCAGTGTGCTCCAACACCTGATCATACATCACCTGCACAAGCATGTATAAAGAGTTTGGTTGCGATATCCCCAACTTTGAGACATGTCACACAGGAGTCATATCTACCCACAGAGGCAATAGTCAGAAGCATGGAATCCCAACACATGCAACTTGTAGGAAGGCTAGCGGGACTTGGCTAGAACCTTGGCTGCTTGCTCCTCTCCGTTCTCAGTGAACCCTGTGGCCTCCTTTGGCACATAAAAGACCATGTCTGTGAGCGCATCCTCATTGTCCCCACCCGCTGTATCATCCACCGGAAACTCCAGGGTGACCTGCATCCAAGCACAGACTTTGTGTCACTACTTCCAATCAACAGAATGTCCACCATGAACAAGCATATGGTTCATGCTGCTGCTGCTCTCCTTAGGACAGGATCTTAAGAAGTTGCCAGGGAGTTCACCTCCTCCCTGCCCAGCTGCACCTGGCCCACATCCTTGAGCGGTATCCGGAAGGCCGGCTTCTGTCCCACTCGAAACACTAGTGTCCCCTCTTCCACCGTAGCATTGCCCCAGTTGCGGCCACTAATCGACAGCGCTTGTTCCTGGTTCAGTATTCCAATAACATTTTAGTTCACTTCTTGCTCCAAATTGTGAAGAGGTCATGGTCTGAGGAACGTGCTTATAAAATCAACAGTTACTATCAGCTCCAGCTAGTGCGCACCCACCTCGATGTCCTTGTTCATTGCTGAAGCGATTTCTCGAAGGTTGGACAGATCCTGTGTAGAAGGAGCAGCGATTACTTCATCCTACCTAAAGAAAAGAGCAGAAATGACACAGGATGTTCCAGTCATCAGAGGGGTGGCATCCCACCTTATCAATGAATCCAAGGAACTGCGTCACAGGGCCTGAATTCCTCTTCACCGTCAGCTGACAACCACGAGAGGTTTTGCTCCAGACAAACCCGTCGATATCTTGCAAGCACAGAACAGATTCCTCAGCAACCTGTGAAGATGATTTGTGTCGCCACTGACATTCATCAGGCGTGAATGCACTGAACGCAACTTTGAAGGTGCAACTGGTAGATGCCCTTCTCTTCCTACCTCCCCGTTGGATCTCCACGCTTTTTCCTGCTCCCGCCTTCTTCCACGTGAAGCCATTGCTGCTGACCCTCAAGTTCCCAGAGCTCTGACAAAGCAGAAGTACAAGAGACTCAAAAGGGTCAAAAATCATTGCTGATTATGCTAATTGCATAAACCAGGTTATCAAACGCTATGGCTCTTGGAGTGATGCCAGTCAGGAAGAGATCGTCATGTTTGTGATAGGTGCAGCATGTATGTGTGCAGCATACCGTCCCACTTCGATGAGCAAGAATGATGTTTCCATACTGCTGAGATCCTGTGCCTTCCGCCATGGCTGGTGGTTCAGGGGCACCTCATCAAGATTTGTGCAAGTCAGAAGGACTGAATACGCATGAGACGTGAGACACAATTGGCTCTTAGAACTTGATGAATCTCTTTTCGATTCGATTTTCTACATTCAGAGCGGTTCCGAATCGGAACTTCCGATCAAATGGTTGAAATGAACTGCTTTTGCGTTCTCTTGGAGACCGTAACTTACGGAAAAGACATCAATGTTGAAACCCTTGATGATGGAGGGATTTAAATTTAGAGGCAATAGGGAACTAGGGCTTCATCGGTCTCGAGACTCGCAATTTTCCGAGAAAAGGTTTCACCCGGAACTTGTAGCTGGCACAGATTCAAGATATCGTTTGTGAACATTATCGTGTGCTATACAAATTTGTGGGCATCCTCTCAGAATTCTGTTACTTCAAGGTCACTGATTGACATCTTCTCTCATTGCATAGTCATCCTCGAAATTCTGATCTATACATCTGGAGTCTGGTTTTATTATGGGATTGAAAATAGACGACTATAGCTGAGCTTTTATAGCTGATGGAGACGGTATGATTGAAGCAGAAGAGATTGCACATTCAAGGAGCCCTTCTGCAGAACCTCTCGACAACCTACCAGCTGGCGTTCAGGACAGGATAGGTGTTATTTGTGGTGACGTCAGAGGAGTGCTGCTCATCCAGAAGGCCCGTGTACTTTATCAAGGTAACTGTTTACTTATTAGTTTCACGACCTTGTCAGGCCTGGTCATGCACCAGGTTTCTTTGCCTGAATCAACGCGGAGTCACTCGAACATCAAGCAAACCTCTCCATTCCCTGAGTTCCCAGACTGCTGACATGCATCCATGATCAGGTGAGGACATTTCACCAACAGAGTTTGAAAAGCATGGTGGGCGCTCAGCCTCCAAAAAATGGAAGTCCAGCCTTCGCATAGTAAATCCTGATGGGACAGCAGGCCAATTGATAGGCGAATGGCTACAGGTGCACACCTTGTCATGCTGTCTCCACACATCTTGTACTGGTACTGCATGCTGTTGTGATTCCGGCAAAGTGCTGAGATATAAGGCTTTTTGACCCAACCTTGCCGATGGGATCTTAAACTGCCTGATATCCATCGTGCGGTAAGTGCTCATGGGTAACGCTTCATGTGCAGAGCCATGGAGTTGATATCAAGCACAGCCAGCTGGTACGCTTCACCGGGAAGGGCTCCCCGCCGGTCTCTCGCCCTCAGAGGCCCGATCTGCGCCCATCTGCGGCAAAGCCTCCACCTGCGGCAAGGCCTCCACCTGCCGCAAAAGCACCGCAAGCTGTGAAGCCCCCCCGGCCTGCTGCTGCTGTGAAGCCTCAGCCTGTGCAGACGCCCTCTGCGGACCTCCTCGTCCATCTCCAGTCACAGTGAGTCATCTCCTGTCAGCATGAGTATGCATCCATGCTGAACCACTTCCAAATACACTGCCAGAGAACTGCGCAAGAAACCACTCCTTTCGTGCATAGGTACATTGGCTTCATTCCTGGCGATCCAACAGTGGAAGGCGTGCCTGATGAGCTGCCAGCATCCTCAGTCGGCAGCGATGTGACAGTGATCGACCTGGAAAGGATGTCTTATGAGGACCTGATGAAGCTGTCTCGGGAGTCCGCTCCAGATCCCCTTGGGGTTCTGCTGCCCACCCAGCCTGGCATCTTACCCGAGCGCGAAGCTCGTTTAACAGGTGTGCCAACACCCAATATCCTCACACACAAGTTGACGGACGGCCTACTGATATCTGATTAATTGCTCACGCTTTGTCATGTGTTGTACGACATGGAAAGGATGGGTGTCAGTTTCTGTAAAAGAGTATAAGTTCCACTCAGTCAGGTCTCTTGTGCAGGGCATCAACCTGCAAAGAGGTCCAGAGTGACACGCGCAGTCGATGCCAATGAGGCTGCTGCTCTAGTGGGTGACTACATGGCAGGCCGCCTGGCTGACCCACCCTGGGGAGCATTTGGGCTTAGTCGGGAACCAGTGATCTGCGGTGAGAGCCTTGCAGCTCTCTCATAATGCAAAGAGCATGCTCCACCATACATTTTGCGTGCAGAGAGGAGAGGGCATCTGCTGATTGGGTTGGGCCTGAGCTGTGCTATGTGGTTGCAGGATATGAGCTAGACTTGCACCAACTTTATAATGCAGTGCAGACTTACGGCGGCTTTGATGCGACTATCAGCAACAAGTGCTGGGGCAAAGTTGCGACTAAGCTTGGCATCGACAAAAGCACTCATACAAATGCAAGCTTTGTCTTGCGGTGAGCTTACTATGAAGGCCTGGACAGTTCTTGCTATTGCCCTGCCTTCTATTTGCCTCCCTGCCAAATGGAAGAAGGCATGTAAAAACTCATGTGATTCTCTCAGGAACACCTACTCGAAGTTCCTTCTGGCATATGAGACGCAAGCACGGGCGCTGGGTATGCGGAAGTCTGTCGAGGAGAATACTCCCACCCAGGAAGAGCCCGTCCTACAGCATGATAGCGAGCACCATCAGGCAGAGAGCGTTGGGGCTCCTAGCGCAGCACTTATGGATGTCCCAGAACAGGGCAGCGAATCAGCTGCTCAACTTGATGATCAGAGTGTGGAGCCTGTGGCAGCAATGCAAGACACACCGCAGCAAACAGCTGATTCTGGGAAAGCAGATGCACCAGTCATTCTGGCATAGCAAACAGGTGACGTTGAGATGTCTGATAGCATGGAGGACAGGAAGCTAGAACAGGCACCAATACTCGCAGAGTATGTGCTCGAAGCTGAGGTGAAGGGGCCCAGAGCGGTCTTCCTGGAGGATGAGCACCCGGCAGAACAGTTCAGGGAGCAAGGCCTCTCAGATGCAGCTGGATTGGAGCCATTGGAGGGCGCAACGGTATTGAAACCTGCAAGCCATGCGTCCAATTCGCAGGATGTTGACATCATAAATTGAGGCCCTGCTGCTGCTGCATTTGGTGCAGTATGTAGTGCATGCAGGTGAATGAGCACAGTGTACAATGCTTCTAGAAACCTTCGAGTAGAGGGATGCCTTTTTATATATACTCAACTGCAGGTATAGCTGTGTGCTGTAGTGAGACCCTATGCTATGCCTGTAGATAAGCATATTGACTTGAATTGCCATGACTGCGTATCCTCGTTGTAAGTGAGAGGATCCAGATGTTTCTATGTATCTGATCAGCAAAGAGTGCTTCTAGAGCACGTCATGTGCGATTGAAGGAGCTTCTCGAGGCTAAACATCATTCCTATCGCCATGATGTTGTTGCACATCAGCCTCACGTATGGTACTTTTGCAGCCACTTTCCACACCTCAGTTCCTTCATGCCACACCTGAGCATTCATACTCGATCAGGTGAAGCTGAGGACTGAATTGCATGGGGGCAGCTTGGCTGGATGTCCAAACATATTAGTCACGCATTAGTATACTTCACTTTAATACATTCCAGGGCTGCTCCAAGACCCAAGCAGACATACATGGTACAGAACTGATAGGAAAGTGCGGCAATAGCGCTTCTGTTAGCAGAAGGGGTGCTGATCAAAGGCACCTATCAAACATGGCGGCCCATCTGGATGAGGTATCAACCGAGGACCTCGTGAAGGAGATCCAGAGGCGGATAGATTGCGCAACAAAACCAGAAAAGCATGTCATTCTCATCGGTGAGCCATATGAATGGTTTTGCAAGTATCGACAAGGTCACATCTTGGTATGATGTGTTTTTTCACAGTGCGCAAATTAGAGGCTTTCCTAGTTATGATACAACTTTGATTTTGTTTCCCATACTAACAAGGTATGTCAAATTTCATACATTTTTGCAGGTCCCCCGGGGTGTGGTAAGGGAACGCAGTCACCCATTATTAAAAAGGAGCACTGCCTTTGCCATCTTGCAACTGGAGACATGCTGAGGGCTGCTGTGGCCGCCAAGACACCTCTAGGGCTGGAGGTGATGTCATTTGCATATGCGGATGAGTACCCTGGCATTTTTGGGTGCCGAGAATATGACACCTGGTTCCTGTGCTTCCTTGCGCAGGCAAAGAAAGCCATGGATGCTGGTGCTCTGGTGTCAGATGATATAGTGGTAGGCCTGATTGGCGAGGCTGTACAACGACCCGAATGCCGCGTGGGCTTCATTCTGGATGGCTTCCCACGAACAGTAGTTCAGGTGTCACACCCTGTCTCTTCACTGCTATACATTGTGGTATGCTGTGCATGGTTCAAGACACCCTGATGTGTTTCTTTACTCTTTGCAACACTTAGAAGACCGATCAACGTGATGCTGATGAGGGTCTTGTCTGCACAGGCACAGAAGCTGGATGGGCTGCTGGAGAAGCGAGGCATTGCCATTGACCGCGTGCTGAACTTCGTGGTTCCTGATTCTGTGCTGGTATGATCCTCTCAAGTTGATATACACATGCTGCCAAAGCTGTGGTTTGAGTCAAAGCTTGCAGAGAGGATGGAAGAAGTGCCTGAATAGTGCTGCAGCTTTCTCACCTCCGTCTGTGAAAAGCCTGACTTCCTAGCTGCCCATTCTGCAAAGGTTCCCTTGTAAAGATTAGTAAACATGGTATTGCGGTATCTCACCTTGGTGGTGGGCTGTCTGCTTACTCAGACTCCTCGTGAGAGTGATACAATCCGGCTGCAGGTGGAGCGTGTGACTGGCCGATTGATACACCCAGCTAGCGGCCGCTCCTACCACGAAAAGTTTGCGCCGCCAAAGGTCCCGGGCAAGGATGATGTGACTGGCGAGCCACTCATCCGGAGGAAGGACGACAATGCTGAGACGCTGAAGGCCCGGCTGGCTGCGTTCCACTCCCAGACATCACCGGTGTGCCCCGGCACTGTCTTGCACACCCTTCTCAGGAACTTGCGCCGTGCCAGTCATGCTGCATGTTCCTTTCACCTCTTGTGCTGTCCCAACTGCAGTGCAGCCCACCACGTTTCCTGAGTTCATCTTGTCAACAATTTGAGCCGAACACCTTGAAGACGTGAGAATTTTTCCAAACTGACAGTGGGAGGTTGGCTGCACAGGTGATCGACTACTACAAGAGCAAAACAGTGGAGCTGAAGGCTGATGCTCCTGCGGAAAATGTTGCAGAGCAGATCAGGAAGTCATTGTAATGTTGCGCAGCAGACAAACATTGTTGGAACAAGGTGCATGGCGTTCTGCAGTCACAGGCTGTACACTCTGGCAAGACACAGTGATCTTCTGTCTCAGAGCAATGTGTTGTTCTTCTGGAGCGCAGTTGTTTGCCAGGTTGTTCTGGCGATCATCTGATGCCGATGAAATGAAAAGCCTGCAAATGGGGAAGCTTGTCTCACATGATGCAGGAAACGCAGTCTTGTGGGGTCCTTGCCTGGTTCAGGGCCTGCCTCCGGCACCTTCAGAATGACCCGATGATAGGAATTTGAAGGTGCACCACAGATGATATTGCCAATGATGCTAGGCGAGGCACTCAAGGTGGAGCAGCACCTTTGATGTTGCCCGTAGAAGTACTTACAAAATAGTAATTAGATATATAAAAGTAGTTATGCATAGATGAGATGCCTCCTTTCTCCTGGTCTTAAAGGTCACATTGATCAGTCGTCGTCACGCCTTATCTACAGACGGATCATGTCAATCATGATACTTGCATTAATTCATTCGCTCTGGGTTCTTTCAGCAACTTTATCCACCAGCTTGCATTATGCACACAAACCCTACTTCAAGCATTTGCACCAGATGGTGAGAGACGCACCTGAGGCGCCTACAAGCATACACTGCTAGAAGTTGTTCTACTAGAAGTACTTCGGAGTCTATAATAAGATATAGTGGTTGACATTTCAAGGAGCTTCTGCCAGTTGGTATGCTGCATTTCTCCTGAAACCCTCTTGACCTATCATCTATTGGGTCATGTGCCTTTAATACAGAGCTGCAGTGCAGACAGTGCCCACCGACGGCTTGATACAAATTACCTGGGGGAAGGCTGCTAATCATAGGAGAAGAAGGGTTGAGCAGCCGCTTTCTGCCAGCTCATCAAGGGGGTTGGCAATGCTGCACCCCTGCTGGTCATGGATGATCAGGCCTAGGCTAAGTAAATCTGTAAAACGACTACTCGAGATGCCAAAAATGCATAAGGATGACAGAAGCTCATCAGGATGCTGCTCCAAGAATAGGTCTGTGCCTAGGTTCAGGGCACGCTTTTAGATCAAATCTTGAAGTATCACCTGGGCCGCTATTGCGTAGCACGATGCAAACGTTTCTGAAAAGGCACCACAGATCAAGAGTGCTTTACAGCTATCAAACAAAGAGATCTTCTGGGACAGAACGCTTTTAATACAGATCACAATGCAGCCTTAGCCCGCTCAACCAGCTCGCTCTTCTCCAAAATGGATCTTGTGTCTATTGAACGACTGTGAAGAAAATTCTTCAGCTCCTTGACGGACATCCTGTCAATTTCGTCCCTGCACACTGACCAATGAAATCAGAAAACTGCCAAAATTGTCAATCTGCCTCTCGATGCTCTCTCTAAAGTGAACTGGCAATAAAACTAGCGGCAGCATCCCTTGACAACTTTCTGAGAATTAGAGAACAAGTAGATTGAGTCATCACCTAGTTGGCAAGTCAGCCTGTGGCAATATCTGCGAAAGAAAATTCCTAATGTCTGACAGTTCCTCAGCACATGTGCTGTGCTGCATGCCACTGTAAGTTTTGAGCTCCACGTGCCTTAATCCTGCACAGCAGTGGCACTTGAACTACCCATGAATCCAAGCACTGCTTTAATTTACCGACATCAGAGTGCTGAAGAATTCTGTACCTTTCTGCCTTAGAAGGGCTGCTGTGCTCTGCGCTAGTGGCAATGGCAGCAATGGGTCGGCTGTGCCATGTCCCAAGAATGTTCTCACTGTCTTGCAGCTCTCTGTCGCAAACTGCCATGACCAGACAGCAAGAACTCAGTCATGCCAAGCTTCAGAGTTCGTATGAAGCATATGCGCAAGCTTCATGAGCAGCTGTATGCGGCTAGTTGTGCTCACCTGCTTGTTGAATGTGGGTTCTAGCCATGTTGACAGCGCGATGCACGCTGCTGGCGCTACTGAAGCCTGGAAAAGGTATTTGAGAGCTATGTGGCCGCCCTGCAAGCATGCATGTATTGTTTGCAATGGTGTCAAGACAGACGTTGTTGCCCAATCAACCCTTCCCCTCCTCACAAGCACTGCTCCACCAAACTGCCATCGATCCATGAAGGAAGTATTCTCATGAGGCATGCAAGCACCTGGGAGAATCCTCCAATCACAATGCGCTCTGGAGGCACTCCAGCCTTCACCTCCTCTGCTACAAGCTCCTCTGCATGCAGATCACTCTCCTCTCACATAGCAGCCCACATGTCTCTGCCAACTGCGGTGCTCTGCCTTATGTGGTAATTCTCATAGAGTCAATTTATCCACTCGATTTGAATGAAGAAGTGTGCACTGCCACGATCAGTTGCAGAAGCAGCAAGCAGCACACAGATGATTGGTGCAGGTGCGCACCCAAATATGAAATTGAGCTGTTGATGCCCTCGTTATCGACTGAGCCAATGATGCGCGGATCAAGGTCAAACCATGCTGTGCAGCACGTCCTTTATTTCAGTAGCTGGAGAAGTAAGAACCCCATTTGATCCATGACAGAGTCGAGCCAACAGCATCGTAAAGTGTCTCAAAAAATGAGGAAAGAGAGTCTTGCCTGGCATCCGCATACCACCATTCATTGTCACCGGCCGAGTTTCAGCTGTCGGGAATACAAATCTGGGCAGAAGCACAATCTCTCACCACATGTACTCACTCTACTCTGCATGGATGACTGTAAGGATGATGCGCTCTACTGATCATATAGTGCTGGTAATCTTGAGAACGACATAGGACTGCACCCCAACAAGGAGCTCGACTATGCAGCTGTGACTTCACGTGGTTGGGAAGAAAGGCAGTGGGACATACTTCACTTGCGAGATGTTTGGTACTGCACTGCTGCGCAAAGCTTGTCCAACTGCAGATATTCCCTGGCCAGAGTCTCCTAATCCATGCAAAAATATTACTGTTGCTGGCTTTCCCTGTCCTGTTGGATTCTGGACGACAGTTTGGCCGAACTTACTGGCCATGGGAACAAAAGTTCTCCTAGCTAGACATATGTTCTTCTGGAGCCTGTGGGCGCAAGCAGAATGCAGCGATTTCATGTAACTGGGCATGTCTATGGAATGATGGACTTGCCATAACTTTGAGCACGACAGCAAAAATGTCAATGGGCATCCTCTTTTGGCACCTGATGCATCGCAAGCCGTAACGTTGGACTAGTCGTCTGTCGTGCTGATGTCACTATCATTCCCGCTCGTGCCCTTCTAGGTAGTAGCACGGGCTTGAAAACAGACAAAGGTTATCAACTCAAGACAGGAAGGCCTCAAGCTTTTTGTTGCGAGAGTCAATGCGCAGTCTCCACATCTGGACATCTGAAGTACTCACCCACTTACCTGCCACCTTTTTCTGACCTGAAACTCACTTGAACAAGAACGAGCATTAGTCCAAATTAATTCAAGTTCTAAAACTCTTGTTCTTGGCAGCCAGGCGAAGCTGGTCCTTTGCTTGGCATCTCCTTCAGTCCAGGTCTGGGAAACTTTCCCAGACACAACGAGTTCTGTGTCATTGTATCACCCAGTAATCAGATGCCTAATTTTGATTTGATTTTGCAACAGATGGGAGCAAGTTGTTGGCAGTGGAAGGAAATGGGGTACGGGCGCACATCTCAGCAACCGGAGAGTGCCTGCGCTGCCTGCCTGCGCACAAGGTGGTATCAGTACACCTGTAGCTAATGTGCCCTACTTGTTCATGCCTCCGTGCCATTTCCCTGCATCAAAATTTTTATGACTCACCAGACCCATGTCTGACGCAGGAAGCGACAAGGTGTCTGGCATGTGCACCGGATGGATCTGCTTTTGCGACCGGGGGGATGGATCACCGCGTGATTGTCTGGACAGCAGAAGGCGAGTCCACAGATGCATACAGCCATGCAGAATCAGTCAGCTGTCTTGCATATGACCACAGCTCTTCACACCTGGCCAGCGCATCGGCATCTGAGCTCATTATTTGGTCTCCCACGACCAGATCTGCTGCCAAACATAAGGTGGAGCACCTGCTTAAAAGAAATTGGAAGTGACTTCAGGGGTGCCACCAGCCTTGCATGGAGGCCTGCACTTATGACCGTCACTATGAATATGGTGACCAAGAAGGGTGCAGGCCACTAGATAGCAAAACTACATCCTCCAAGGTGGTACAGGTGAACTCAGGAGTGTTGTATCTGTCTTGGAGCTGGTCCGGCAGCACATTGGCCTTGGGACAGGAGGATGGCCGCATCAGTCTGCGAGACAGTGCAGGAGCAGAACTCATGCAAAGTGCTCCGAAGGGTGCCATCGCAGGGATTGCATGGCTCCGGCCCAGGTCTCTCTCACATGACATAAAATTGCAAGCCACCTGAACATGCATTAGAGAAGCTGTGCGGAGCAAGCGTGGAGCCCTGGGAATGCTGAAGTGCATGTAGAATGCAGGTACGCTGAGGAGGATGTCATGGTAGTGCTCAGCAGAAAAGGCCATCTGTCTTTCCATGATGCCTCTGGAAGACCAGCTGGTCCTGCTGTCGCACTTGACAGAGGTGCAAGTGCACTGGGATGCTTTGATTCAGGTGAGGCATAGGGCTGCCAAATACATGATGCGGCACTCTTGCCCATAAAGTGTTGTCAAGGACACACACTTCTGTGCAAATGGCCTCCTGGATATTGACAGGTTTGCCTGCAGGGGAGTACATCTGTATTGCATTTGTTGATGGTAGCGTGATGCTCCACTCTCGGGAGGGGACTGCTCTTGCTGAGGTGGTGCAGCTGCAGAGCCCCGTCACAAGCCTGGCCATCCATAGTGGGGGAGGTCATGTGGCCATGGCTCGCCAGGATGGGCACCTCTCTGTGCATCAGCTCACATTTGCCACAGTTCATGGCATGTACCTGGACTGCTATGCGTTCAGGTGGCATCCCTTCTCACTCTGTTGAACAAAACGCACACCCAAGAATCGTTTACTCCTCTGTCATCGGTGCAACTCCATTCCCTTCGCCGCCCTGAATATGCATGCTTCACAATCCTCTAGAGGCCCTCTAACCCGGGGTTAATTCAGCATAGATGAATGTGATTTATCAATGTGCTTGAACATGAAGCAATGCATGCAAGCAGTAGACGACCTTCTTCATGGTCTTCATGAATACAAACAACAGTGCTGGAAACATGCATGATGCATCCTGTGCTGTTGTGCACAGGGAGGCCATGACAGGAGTGGTAGTCCAGAATATGGCTACAGGTGGCCATGCAGCGATCCAGTGCGGGGCGCCTGTGCTCAAGATTGCGGTGTATGTGCGCCGCCTGGCCGTGCAGCTGCAGGGAAAGATCCTCATCTATGGCCTGCCCGCTGATGCAGCTGCAGGCGACCTGAGCCTGCATGTCATTGCCCGCATTGAGCGCTGCCTTGAGTGCAACCTCATGATGATCGCTGCCCACCACCTCATCCTCTGCCAGGTTGAGCCCTGCAGCCCTGAAAGTGCATGGCACCTTTGCCGAAGGTCACAATCAATGTTAGATTCCTGTTGCGGCATACTGCCAGGTTGCGGGTTGAACAGGCTGATGCCAAAGAATGTTGCGCACCACCATCAAACGTTGTATATAACAGCTTCTGCATCTTTTAACCCCTGCTCCTTCTTCTCTGTATCCTGACAATGTCAATTATGCTTCAGTTGCAGGAATAGGAGCAACAGGTTCTAGTACCTGTGAGTGTCTGATGGGATCCAATTGCCAGCTGAAGGAAGCTTCACCATGTGACTAAAATATATATATACCGAAAATTGCATATCATGCAACCTCATTTTGACAACCACCAAATACCAAGTTGGAGTACAGCGCAAGTGACTGTGTAATGAGCTGGGTATTGTGCTGGGCAGGAGAGGGAGCTGCAGCTACTGACTTTTCAAGGGGAGATGGTGAATAAGTGGAGTGTGGGGGCGCCAGTGCGCTACCTGCGCATGCTCGGGGGCCCGGAGGGCTCTGAGGGTCTGGTGGCCGGCCTCAAAGATGGCGGAGTGCTGTACATTACGCTTGACAACCCCAAGCCCATGCTCTGGCTGAAACACAGCTTGCCTGTACGGTAAGCTCTGGCCTGCGCAGAGGAGCCGGAAACTTCTGCTGTTTCCTCGAGGTGTTGACACATACTACAAGCAAGTATCGAATCACTGTTCCCTGAAGGATCAAGCTCATCATGGCAACTAGGAGAATTGGCTTCAGGTTGCAGGTTAAAGGAAGGTTCAGATGTCCAATGGGGTTGTGGTGGAATAATCAGGTGCTTGGATGTCAGTGCCAGCCAGAAAATGGTGGCTGTGGTGGATGATGCAAATGAGTTGCATGCGTATGAACTGGCAACAAGGAAGGTTCTGTGGACAGCAGAGGGTGCCACAAGCGCAGCTTGGAACACACAGTTTGATGACATGCTGTGCTACTCTGGCAATGGCTTCTTGTGCACTAAGACTGCTGACTTTGCTGTTCAGCGCCAGAAACTCCAGGTGATGGAAAATTTCGTTCTATTGTGTAAGCTTGCATTCAAGTTGTCAAAGAGCGCCTGCAGTTCATTGCACAACAAGCTAGGTGACTAGTAACAGATATCATGGGAGTTGTTATGTTATGCAGGGGTTTGTTGTCGGGTTCTCAGGTTCCAAGGCCTACTGCCTGCACAATCTAACCATGCGGACACTAGATGTGCCACTGTCTGCCACACTGCAATCCTTCATCAACTTGGGTGCCTTTGAGACAGCCTACCAGGCATGCCGCTACTTGGCATGCAACTGGCCATTCGGACCTCAAGACATAAAACCCTCATTTGAGCTCTGCCACACGGCTCTATGCAAATCTATGCCTGCCAGCTGTCATCGAACCGTTTGATTGCTATGAGCTGTGCAGGTGGCGTGTCTGGGTGTCACAGACGCGGATTGGCGCAACTTTGCAGAGGCAGCTGTGCACGCCCTGGTCTTGGACCTAGCTGCAGCAGCATACACTCGCATTGGCGATGCACGCATGCTAAATGCCGTGCAGAGGCTCAGCCAGCGGATCTCGGAGGGGCTAGCTGTGCACCTTGCTCATGCTGCTGCACTTGCTCTCCTGGTGAGCCTACCAGGTCAACACACATCTGCTTTTCCTTATGGCAGCTGCACAGTAATCTCCAGATGCTTCCTGTATAG
Organism: Coccomyxa sp. Obi; assembly: GCA_020887355.1. Classification (NCBI taxonomy): domain Eukaryota; kingdom Viridiplantae; phylum Chlorophyta; class Trebouxiophyceae; family Coccomyxaceae; genus Coccomyxa; species Coccomyxa sp. Obi. The sequence goes on along the minus strand of AP024993.1, from coordinate 1,951,805 downwards.
GCAGTGCGGACTCTGATATGCCTTCCAGGAAACCCAGAAACATGTGTGATTGCATGTGCCCATTCTTGGAGAAATTGGTGGTATGTCTTAAACCGAGGCACCGTGGACTGACATCATGGCTCTACGTGTAGGGCAATTCTGATCACGCAGCTCAAGAGCAGAGAGGAGAAGGAAGAATTGAGCGGCCTTTGGGAACAGAATTCACCCGGAAGGAACCGGCCCCGGTGCAAAATATTGGAAACAATGACATGCAACAGAAGCAGCACGCCCAGTCAGTTGAGATGTACCATCAATCTCACAGGCCTCCCTCTACACAAAATGATATTGAGGCTGCTGCAACGGCTGCTATGGAGGTGTGCCATGTTCCCCATCATTTAACAGTACAACACTGATACACCTGAAGGCTCATCACGATGTAGTTGCCTACATGCCTCAATCCCTCCGTTGGTCATCTTTACACAAAATGGGACACTAGATTTTGTGAGGCGAGACCAAGCTAAAAGGAGGAGATTTTCCTGGACCGAAGCTCCGCTGCATGTGCAGGCAGGAGATTTGGTGGCTGCTGTGGAAGTGTTGGCACAGCATGGTCTGTGGGGTCGGCTACTGCAAGTGGCTGCCAATTTGGATGTTGAAAGGCCCATTCAAAGTACAGCGCTCCGCTGTGCAGCTGCCGCTTTCAGGAGCGGTGGCCAGTCAGACACCGCCCGTGAGCTGTTCAATAAGCTTGGCGATCACAAGGTCACTCCCCTTGCAATGACTAGCAATTAAAAGCAGCTCCTTGCTTTGCAACATACAATACTTCTATGCAGGAATATGAACATGCCGCGACTTTTCTTCCATCTCGCATTTGACCAGTGACTGGGATGCACAACAATGGTCACGCTCTGTTCAGGCACTCGCCCAGATTGCTGTTGAGGAGGACAGGTGGGAAGAGGCACTGATGCTTCTGAAGCGCCATCCAGATCTTTGTCAGATTGTTGCTGTGCCCAGAGCTCGCCATCTCCTTGCAAATGGCTGCCATGAGGAGGCATATGCCACATACATGTGAGCCCCCAACATGCCTCTGGCTTTGTTTGGTAGGCCGTCATCGCACTGCATGATCGATGACCATGCATGCATGAATCTAGCTCTGATGAAGTGTGTGCTTGTGCGCATGTCAGGGATGCAGGCATGGTACAGGAGGCTAGCACTGTCATGCAGCAGCTTGTACACACAGCAGTAACAGAAGGGAGATTCCGCGATGCTGCCCGTCACACTCTCCAGATCGGCCTGGATGCACTCGCACAGGTGATCATAGAGGCAGTTGCTCCACCTGAAATTGCAACTGTTGACTAACAGCATGGCCGAGGGCCTTCTGAGTTAGGGAACAGTGTCCAAGTGGCTTGTGCGCATTGACTGCAGCTTGAAGGGGCGCCCAGGAGCAGCCAGGAAACTATCAAGGCTGTGGAGGCCTTCCAGAACCATTACACTCAAGCCCAAATATACCATGGATATCAGCTGGTGCATCAGGCCATGACAGGGGAGACCAGCAGCATTGTGCCATCCACTCTCTTCCACACCGCACATTTTGTCTTCACACGCCTTCTGAGGGTAATTAGACTCCTCTCCAAATGTGTTTGCCCCGACACAACATGGCAGTTTCTTGAGGCATTGGTGTGCATGAGGAGCTGCGCTGTGCAGTTGGGCACCGCGCACTTTCCAATGGGAGTGAGCCTGGTGAGAGTCCTGCAGTGCCTGGCCGCTCAGAGTGAAGCCCTTGGCGCCCATGATATTGCTGCTGCAGCACATTCAAGTCTGCAACAGTATTACTTTCCTGACGCCCAGCAAGTGCGCCAAAGATTTGCTGCTCCTTGTCCACTTTTCACTTATCTGTGCACTGAATAAATGACTTGGAAAATTGTATGAAGTGGATGAAGTGTGCCTGCATGTATCTATGCGTAGGAGGAACAGGAAGTTGCTGCACTGCTTTCACGCTGCAGGCAGTCTGTGCCAGCCGAAGACTTGTTGCCGGTGTGCTTTAGATGCGGCATGCCTGGCGAGTTGCGATTCATGCAGGTGAGCAAAGTGTGGATGGCATAAATGTTTATTATTATTATTATTACACGTTTTCCAGTCCTTATGGACTAGGTACGTCTAGCAGCACCTTTATGGCAGCCCTCCATTCATCTCGGTTTTTGCATTTTCTCCGCCAGTTATATGGCAATCCTATGGCTTCCAAATCATCCCTGACATAATCATTCCAACTCTTCATAGGTCTGCCCCTGGTCCCCGTTCCCGATATGGTACCAAACATGAATTGTAAGGGCAGTCTGGTGTCACCCATCCTAGCCACATGTCCAAGATACCTCAGCCGCCTGTATCTAATCAAATTTGCAACCTCTGGAATATCACATTGTGCTCGTGTAACTGCATTTGGTATCCTTTCTAAAAGGCTTATCCCCAATATCCTCCGCAAACATCTCATTTGAAATACCTCGAGTTTTCTGATATCTTCATTGGTGACTGCCCATGTTTCACAACCATACAGCAATGTTGACTGAACAATGACTTTGTACAATATAACTTTTATCCTGACAGATATGTTTTTATCTTTCCAAACTTTCAATCTGCTCAGCTTATAAATATTAATGTTTGTTGTTGAGAAAATATCATTGAGACAACATATCTATCTGCAGTATGCAACATGTTGGTAAATATAGCAATGCTGCCATGGTCATGCTAGGAGGAGCAGTGCCAATCATGTGGATCTGGATATGTACGTCAATGTTTACTTTCGAGTGCCTGCCTCTGATAGAGATCTTTCTGGAGGAGGGCCTCTCAGACGATGAGGTGGGGATCAAGCAGTAGTCCTGATCTAACATGCTGTCTGCATTTTGAAGGATTGACGCTGCATGTCTCTGCTGTTGATACAATGCACATCTGCAGGCAGCTCGTATACTTCAGCAAGCATCCAATAACACTGGCATGTCGCTGAGAGACAAATATGGCAGTGGTCAATTTGGAGGAAGAAAGGAAGACAATCAAGTCGAGAACCATCAGGAAGAGGTACACACCATCACCCATGTGGGCAAGTGTTATGCTCCACTTATTGTTGACTCGCATCAATATGCCGCATGGGGCAGATACATGTGGTGTACAGGTGTCTGACTGACTGACATGTCCAACATGCCAGGACCCGACTACATGCGTTATGCTGATGGGACTGTCATGATCTCACCAGGTGCTGGAACCCGTCATTATTGGACGAGCAGGGTTGGAGAGCATTGGGACAAAGAATATTCTTGTGCAGAGGTGGCCGGCTGCATGCCTGCCAGCCCGATATTTTATACTCATGGACCCTGACATGTCACTGTCAATGTCTGCTATGGGTCCTGTTGAATCAGACGAGCTCGATATTACTTGGCTCGGAGTAGTTTAGGAGGCACCTGTTTGTCCTTGCAGAAAGTTCAAATTTGAAAATTTTGGTGTCACTTCCATCACTTCCGACACTGTGATATTATTTCCTCCTTTAGCTTCCTTCTCTTCCATCTTCGTGATCTGGTAACAGTTCAAGCATCCTGGCTTCTCATAAACAGCAAGAAAAGATGAATAGGTGCAGTGAGAACAATTGATCTCTAGTTCAATGCTACGGCGGCGCGTGTGCTGGTATATTGCTCGCTTCCAGACACATGGCGGAGGCACAGCAAATGTCGTGGAGGGTATGAGCTGCAAAATAGTAAATATAATACATTTGATTACAATCTTTCTCACTTTTGAGGCTCAATCCGAGCGAGTCATGTTCCAAAGGTATGAATAAGTTGATCTGGCCTCCACAGGGACTCTGAGACCTGCAGCCTGTGCAAGCGAGCTCTTAGTGAACACACAGACAGATTTCAAGGAAAAAAGAAGATTGCTTCAAACGCAAAGGTTATCTGTAGAAAAGGATGAGGACGGACTGGGTGACGGTCTTCAAGGTGATTTGCTTGGATGTGCAGACAGTACAGAATGGCGTCGTAATGAGGTGTTAAATTCGCGTCATTCTGGTTTTGTAGCGATGTGTGGATCCTTTGACCCAGAGAGAAGCGCACTGTGTGCTCTACAGGCCGAACGGCTCGAGGACAGGCGCAGCAGCTCGGCAGTATAAGCCTGGAAACGGGGGAGTTGGCTCCTTTGGCAGATGGGGCAGCAATTGCCAGGAGTGGCAGCTCGTCCGTTCTGGCCGCAGTTGTTTGCGAACCACCTCCCCAGCCTCTGTGGAAAGCGCGTGTGTATGATAATTTTCTGGAGGTTAGTGTGTCCTTGGTGTGGTGTTTTTGGGCAACATTTGTGATCCCCTCAAGCATTTGGCACACCGTTCTCTCCTGATGTGCATCATAGCACCAGAAAAATCACTCCGCTCTCATGCTTGCTGAAGGTCCACTACCAGGAGCGCTTCTCTGCCGGCGGGAGGATACCACGCACCTTGCTGCGAAGGGAGATGGGGCCGACGTTCAAGGAGATGGGAACTGCCCAGTCGGTGCAGAGCGCTCTGGAACCAATGTTTGAACCCGGATTTGCCTCTCGGTGTCAGGTGGGGTGCTATTGCACATCCGCTGCTCATACCGAAGAGCAACAAAAGCTGCAAGCACCTCTTGAGCATACTGCTCTGAAGGCCTTCCTGGCTTGTGATTCTGACAATTGAAGCAACAGGAAGGTGGCCTGCTTGCAGGTACACTCCATCCTTGTCAGCAGTGAGGACGCTGGAGACTCCGAGGTCCTAGCAATCAATGCAGCCGCAGCTGCCTTGTCAAACTCTGACATCCCGTGGTCAGGTGAGGATAGTGTCTGCATCCCTTTTATGCAGTATTTGGCATGCACGCTGAAGAGGCTCAATGCACAGTATTTGTGGGAATATCCAGGTCTTGAAGGCCTTGGCAGCCAGGTTTGCAGTCAAGTCGTCCATTAGGAGAATCCAGTTTTACACAGCTCTTGAATGTGCAGGGCCCATTGCTGCTGTGCGAGTTGCACGTTTGCAAGGCAAGGAGGGCAGCAGTCTGCTGGTGAATCCAAGCACCAAGCAGTTGCAATCGGCAGAAATGTCAATACTGTATGCTGGGACAGCAGAGAGATGTACCCTCTTCGAGCTTCAGGTACCATGCAATCTTGGATGTTCAGGGGCATCCTTTGGGGCGCGCGTTGGTCCTTGTGTAAGACAGGGATGTGGTGTATTTACAGCTGAGTCCATGGGTCTCAGCATTGCATCGTGATTCTACAGGGAAGGAGAGCGTCATTAGAGGAGGTGCAGGCTGCAATGCAAGCAGCGCGTGCAGCGATCACAGATCTTCTCCTCCAGCAGCAGAGCTTGACTGACTCGTCAAAAGAACACAAGCGCAGCATTCCTTCACTGCGTGCTGATCCTGCGGCGCTCTTCAATGCATCCAGGTAGATCCATGCACAATGCTAACCAGACCAGCAAACGTTGCTTCCATGGTGCAGCAGATTGTGCAGGGTCCCTTGTATTGCAAAATGACACCCAGGGAAACGACCCACTTGTGTGAGCGGTGACTAAGCTTCCCCTGCATGATGACAGGTTTGGGCGCCCAGTTGTGGATGCCATCATGACAGACAGCAACCTTTCACATGCTGACCGTAGCAGCGCGCTGCGACAAGCAAGGGAGGACCTCGAGGCGAAGCTCCGAGCTAATGGAATGTTTCGCCTCGAGGTGAAGTCCACTTGCACTACCACATATCGACCCGTGTCTTGTGGAGCTTTCGAAGGATGCTGACGATTCCCATATCATACCTTGCTACATTGGCGTGTGTCACACGCTACCTGGCGTCCTAAATGCCCACATACTACATTTATCATGCACACCAAAGATTGAGGGAATCTAATGGGAGGATGTCACTGTGCATGCAGCACATGCGGGTGCCAGGCTCAGGGTGTGCGTCACCAAAGGACATTGACAGTTCCTGGGAGCACATCCAGGCTGCGGCGCTGAGATCCCTCGTGCTTTCTGGGCATGCTCGCCCTGACGGCCGCGGCTTCAAAGATGCCCGTCAGCCCAGCTCCCAAGTGATCACTCTCTTCTTTGTCCAGTTCCAAAATCAAAGTCGTCAAAGTCAGAATCAAACTCAAAGTCAAGTTGTCAAAGTCCTGTCTGGACCTCATAATGACTCGCAATGGTATCGTTTTTTGCAGATTTACTTGCAGTTCTCAGTGTTGCTGCCGTGTGGGCTCTGTTGAGGCTTCATGTGGTCATGTGCAGGTTGCATTTCTTGACGCCGTCCATGGTTCAGCACTGCTGAACCTAGGCAGCACCCAGGTGAGACGGGCCCTCCTGGACAGCTGGTGTGCAAAAGCAGCAAGGCACTGTGTGTGCACGTTCCGAACTTCAGCATCACACTCTTCTGCATGTGATATGTCGGTGAGAATGCTGTGGAGCAACGGCAAAATTAAGCTTGTCAGGAGCACCCCGACACTGGACTGGAATGGTATGCAGGTCATGTCTGTTGCCACAGTAGGAAATGAGCAGGATAGCCTCATAACTGACACAGTCCATGGGCCGGAAAGTAAAAGGTTTTTGGCACATTTCACGTGCCCATCATTTGCTGTGAACGAGGTAAGCTGTTCGTTCTTTTGCTGCCTCCTCGCATCCTGTCACTTGAATGCAAAGCTCAGTGCATTGAAGTCCTCGCACCATCACACCTGAAACTGGATGCTCGGAAAGCTTTGAAGTGGATTAGAAATCTATGAGTACTGTCAACAGCATGTCTATCAATCTGTTAGCCCTCAGTACGTTGTGAACAGTCGTGTGCATGCATTTTTCAGATGAAGGCGCGCACTGGCGATGCAAAAAGGGCAGAGGTGGCAGGCAGCCGAATATTAGAGGCTGCGCTGTCGGGTGTAATACCAAAGGAGAAGCATTTCCCATTCACAGTGCGCCTGACGGCGGATGTACTCGCGCTGGACGGCTCGGCTGCCTCGGCAGCTGTCACAAGCGGCTCCCTGGCCCTCATCAATGCTGGCGTGCCCATCACAGCTCCTGTGGCAGGTGCATGACTCCCTGACATTCCGCTTCTTATGACTTTGAACAACTGACCCCTTTCTCTACCTTCTTGTATCGAGAAGCTTTGTTGGGAGCCATCCGGGACGTAGTTGTCTGTAAACAACCCAGAGCATCCAGTCTCCCGGTGCAACGCTTGGGTTTGCAACTGGCCCCAAACCACCAATACCTTTTCAGTGATTGAAAGCACACATGCTGTGGACTTCAGGAATCTCACTGGGAGCAAAGTATGATAAGAATCGTGTTGCAGACACGTACCTGGGCTTTGAATTGTTGTGGAGGGAGTGGCACTGAGCGCCATTGTGTTTTGGGCAGGGGTCAGCATTGGCCTTGTCTGTGAGGAGGGGACTGGGGAAGAGGGGAGTGAGGCAGGTAGCTGGGAGCTGCTGGTGGATGCAGGCGGCCTTGAAGAGGACCTGGGGGCCATGCAGCTGACTGCTGCTGGCACCCGCGAAGGCTTCACACTGCTCCAGCTGACCACTAGCATGCCAGGCACGTCCTGCTGCCCTTCACACAATTCACATTGACTTCATTCATGGTATTCTTGTGCCACTAGTATCGTCTGCTTGTCAGGAGCCTTGAGACTGGAGGACCATGACCACACTCATGACTGAGGAAATAGACAACTCTGCAGGAGGAATCCCAGTGCACATATTAGAGGCTGGGATTGCTGCAGCCAATAGGGCCCTCCCAGGCCAGCTGGACCACCTTGAGTCTGTCATCAAGCAGGTCAGCACCAGCCAGATGTTCTCATACAACATTACTAATGAGCAATGTTATCGCCACTTGAACTGGACAGTCACTACAAGCCAATACTGATATTGCAGCTTGGCCTGCTCAGGACATGGTTCAGAGGGCACACTTCAGTGAAATCGAAGTAGGGAAGGACAACATAAAACGCGTCATTGGCACCCAGGTCAGTTGCACTTTGGTTTTGCACTTTGCGTTTTCTTGCAAAGTATTGCAGTTTGAGAGTCTCCCCTGAGGTAGGGAGTTGCGGAAAAGGTCTATGCACTGCTGCTATAAACCACCTAGCGGTAGCTGGGCTTGAACGGATGTCATCACAATATTTTATTGCTGTAAAAAAGTTTGCATAATGCATGCTCTGCTTCACAACAATTTCCCTCACTTGTTCGGCATGCAGGGGAGCAATGTCAAAGCATTGGAGGCTGACACAGGGGCCAAGGTGGTTGTGCGAGATGAGGGCATAGTAAATTTGTATGCTCCCACAAAAGATAAGTACACGGCGGCCGAGACCCTCTTAGAGACCTTCACTGGGGCTGATGTCAAGGTGGGCTTGCTGACAGCACACTGCAGCACATGCGGACATCTGCATCACATCCAAAGATCCCAACTTACACATGCTGCCAGTATCATGGGCCTTTGCAGTGCGAAGATAAAGACTTGTGCATTGATGTGCGCAGGAGGGTGTGGCGTACAAGGTGCGAGTGGTACGCTTGATGGACTATGGCGCTTTTGTGGAGTTGCCCAATGGCTTCCAGGCACTGCTGCACATCTCCGAGCTGGCACACCACAAGGTCAGTCGCAAGCTCTCCGCAAGCAGACCCCATATCTGATATTTCTCTTAATTGATTGAAGAGTCACTGGCCCAGCACATTTGGAGATGCAACACTTGCTCATGTGCACAACACTCCATGTCTTTGACTGCCTTGTGTCATGCCAGTAGCTATCGTCAAGGAATTTTCTCAAGTTCTGCACTCAATGTCACCATTTACAGGGCATGTTGAACGATTCCACATTTCTGCCATTGCTTCATATTGGCAGCTAATGGGGTGGCAGGTGAGGAGTGTGGAGGATGAGTTGGAGGAGGGAGAGGAGCTGCAAGTGCTGTGTCAGGGCAGGGACTCGCGTGGCCATGTCAAGGTGTCCAGGAAGGCGCTGCTGCCACCTCCGGCTGGCTCCAGCCCGTCACCTGCCTCTTCCTCCAGACCTCCCCCCACAGGTCTGCTGTTGCCTTGCTGTTGTCTGCTTTGTGCTGGTCTGGGCAAGGACTGCAAGGACTGTCTGACTCACATGTTGGATGCCAAAATGCCGGTGAAGCGGATGAGGCGGAATAAGTTGCCAGCATCTAAAGGGAATCTCGTGTGGTGATGTACGGGTGTGGTGCTAACAACCTGGCAGCCAGGTTGTCAGCCTCGCTGGAACACTGTGCAATGAAGTGTTGAGGTGCAATCTGTGTGGAGTGATAGCATAATGGTATGTTATACTGAATTTGTGTGCTGATTTGCCGCAGGTCGGAGGGATTGGCTGGGCGCGGGGCGGCCCGAGTCTGGAGACCCGCGGCCGCCGCAACGGCGTTCCTATGCAAAGTGATGACCTGGGTCCATCCGCAAAACCCATTCTGACGGAGAGCGCAGTCGCTTCAGTGCTGCATAAGGAAACGGATGGACATGAAATGCAAGCCAAACAAATGCTCAGTGCGAGAGTTAGGTGGAACTCATACTGTGCGCGATGTGCGGTGCTGGCGCTGATGAGTGCGACTGCAAACGTGCTGTTAACTCTATTCAGAGTGAATCCTATCATTGCCATTAATATTCTTGCACTGGTATACCTAAGCTACGTAGGCCTGTGATGATGTTGCACACCACAATATGGGGGCCCCGGCCGACGCCCCCGGCGCTGTACTGCCCCGGGGCGGATCTGACCGGGGACTCCCAGCCCTGGACTCAGAGTGAAAACGAGTGAATAACTCATGAGTACAGAGTGTCACCGTCTCGCCACATGGTGCACCGCGCATGCAATGGCGGCACATATGGTAAGTGGTACATGCCAGCATTACTGAAGCATGCTCAAGAACACTCTCCAAATTACCAGAAACGTTTCACGAGAAGCAGCTCAGATCAGGAGCCAGTTAGGAATGTTCATTCGTTGCCACGTGGGCTGCTTTCTCCTGTGGCGTTGTCATTTCTCCCTTCGCTGCAAAATGGCACTCTGGATTCACTTCGCTGCATGTGTGGACGGATGGGAAGCCAGACGAATTCGAAAAGCAGAGCACGATGAGATTGTTAAGAAAGTGAATTTATCCCTGCCTCGTGATCTCGTCAGGGGTTGAGGCGTCTGGGAGCTATGGGGAGGACATCCCTGTGTCTGATCTTCCTTTGCTTTACCGTCGCGCCGGCTCTTGGATTCTATCTACCTGGAGTTGCACCACAGGATTATGCAAAGGTTTGTTACTGACATGCAAGTTGCGTCGAGGACCGTCATGCTGGGTTTCACAAGCAACCTTAATCGTGTGTTCGTTGCCTGCAGGGGGATAAAGTTGTCTTGAAAGTGAATAAGTTGACATCAATCAGGACACAGTTGCCATATGAATACTACTCTATGCCCTACTGCCGTCCCGAGAAAATCCTCCCCAGCGCCGAGAACCTTGGGGAGGTGTTGCGTGGTGATCGCATAGAGAACTCTCCATATGAGGTGAGCCAGTCGCATTGCTCGGTTGCGTGTCTTTCGAGTCATATCCAAACAGTTGTAAACAGCACGTAATCGGGATCTTGACAGTGCACATGGACATAAGTTGTTTGGAGGGAAAGTGAGGTGGGCTCTGCTGCAGATTTTCATCAGAGTTGATGAGCAGTGCAAGACCCTGTGCAAGATCGATGCGCTCTCAGCCAACCAGGCAAAGGCGTTTAAGGGGAAGATTGAGGATGACTACAGGGTATTGATGTAAGTGCACTCCCTCTCTCTGTAGCCTTCTGCAGTTGCCCACTTTCAGCTCAGGGCGTCACGCTTGTTTTCATGTACAGGATTCTTGACAACCTTCCGATCGCCATTGTACGGTTGAGAGATGACAATGGCCAGCCCTTCAAAACTTACGAGCGTGGCTTCCCTGTCGGGAGAATGGAGGTACGGCTCAACGGGTTGGTCGAGGTTTCAAGATGTACTCGTAGTATAATGGATCTCACTGTCGTGATGCTCGTGCAGGAGAATGGTAAAATATATCTTCATAATCACCTCCGCTTCACCATCCTGTACCATCGTGATCCAGAGACAGACTTGTCTCGTATCGTTGGTTTCGAAGTGGAGCCGTTCTCAGTGAAGCACAAGTACGACGGCAAGTGGAACGCAGACAGGCCTGAGCTGAAAACATGCAATACCAACAGCGTGAAGTTCGTCAACGAGAAGGACCCAAAACAGGAAGTCAAGGAGGGCGAGGAGGTGATCTTCACATATGATGTCACCTTCAAGGTGAGCAGCCCCTCCCTATTGTCATATGGTTGCAGCCTTGCCTAGAGCTGCCAATCTTACTGATTTTGATTATCCCATTATTTTTCTGGAAAGTGAGCCATGCTGAAACCATGATTGTATCTGCTGCAGCAAAGCGACATTCGGTGGGCGTCTCGGTGGGACACCTACTTGATCATGACAGATGACCAGATCCACTGGTTCTCCATCATCAACTCCCTCATGATCGTCCTCTTCCTGAGCGGCATGGTCGCCATGATCATGATGCGCACCCTGCACCGTGACATCTCCAAGTACAACCAGCTTGAGACCGCTGAAGAGGCTCAGGAGGAGACTGGCTGGAAGCTGGTACGCTCCACTTGACGACAACTCGACATGGAAGCATAGTAACTCTGTGGATGTCGACACAGCCCAAGTGTGTTTCTGTACATTTGGCTCATAGCGACACACACTATATTATTGTTGTATCCATGGCTTCTGTTTGGTGGGGGAACAGGTGCACGGAGATGTTTTTAGGGCGCCTGCAAATGGAGCGCTGCTGTCGGTGTATGTGGGCACTGGCGCGCAGCTGTTTGGCATGGCGCTGGTGACCATGGTGTTTGCCGTGCTGGGCTTTTTGTCGCCTGCCAACCGAGGCGGCCTCATGACCGCCATGCTGCTCCTCTTTGTCTTCATGGGCATCTTTGGCGGCTACTCGGCTGGCCGCCTCTACAAGACGTTCAAGGTGGGTGATCCTCTCGTGATGCTGCCCACACTGGTTGTTGATCCACTGCTGCACGCCACGAGAGCCTAGTCCTCCATTTTACACAATGTCCTAATCTGTTCATGCCAAAGTCCCGCCTCTACAAGACCTTCAAAGGTGGGTGGCGATGTTGTGGCGCTGCCCAAACTGGTTGTAAGTACAGCTGCTGCACGTCACGAGCTTCCTCATCCATTTAAACACAATGTCTTCATGCCAAAATTTGTGATCAAGTTCTGTTGGGCACAGGGAGAGCAATGGAAGAAAACGACACTGAAGATGGCGCTCCTGTACCCTGGAGTGGTGTTTGCCATCTTCTTCACCCTCAACATGCTGGTGTGGGGCCAAAAGAGTAGTGGCGCTGTGCCCTTTGGCACCCTGTTCGCGCTGTTCTTCCTGTGGTTTGGCATCTCCACGCCCCTCGTCTTTGTGGGCTCCTACTTTGGCTACAAGAAGCCCGCGCCCGAGGATCCTGTCAGAACAAACAAGATCCCCCGGCAGATCCCCGACCAGGTACGCTGCCTAGGACATTGTATACTGCGCAGGGGAAATTTTTGCCCCCTGCGCAGATCTTCTCAGTGCATTCAGCATTTTGCCTTGTCTCTAAACATGCCTCATGTGGGGGTTTATGTGTCGTGTCTCCAATGCAAGGGGGAGATATTTTGTCGGCGAGCCATATTGAGCATGTTATGGGTGATGAGCAGGCGTGGTACATGAACCCGGCGTTCAGCGTTCTGGTGGGAGGCATTTTGCCATTCGGGGCTGTCTTCATTGAGCTCTTCTTCATCCTGACCTCCATGTGGCTCCACCAGTTCTACTACCTCTTTGGGTTCCTGTGCCTAGTCTTCGTCATCCTCATCATCACCTGCGCCGAAATCACCATTGTCCTCTGCTACTTCCAGCTGTGCTCTGAGGACTATCACTGGTGGTGAGTCAATGATTTTTTGAGCTGCATTTCACCTCTGTCCTCTGATCCTATTTGGCTACGGTTTGGTTTGCCAGAGCAGCAAAGTCCTGAAGCATTGTCCATTTTTTCAGGTGGCGCTCTTACTTCACATCAGGCAGCTCTGCACTGTACCTTTTCCTCTACTCTGCCTTCTACTTCTACACCAAGTTGGACATTACCAAGGTGGGCTTACTGCAAGTCTCCATTTGTGCCCAGCAACCTGTTTGCAGAATCTTTTCCATCATTGCAATTCCCATACATGTGTGCTTTGATTTCCCCTCAGGGGCAAGTTTGCTGTGGAGAGTGTCTGATTCTATCGAAGGAGTGAACGACTGATTTGTGAGTGCTTACGCAGCTGGTGCCTATGGCGATGTATTTCGGTTACATGTTCATCGTCTCCTACTCCTTCTTCTGCCTCACCGGCACCATCGGCTTCTATGCTTGCTACATCTTCGTGCGCAAGATTTACTCTGCCGTGAAGATCGACTGAGGACCTGACCAAGAAGTGGCGAGCCTCTGCAGTGCGCAGAGTTGCACATTGTGCCATTCTAGCAGAACGGAGAGATCAGCCGAGCTGCAGCTGAATGCGCCCTTATGGCACAAATGACCTGCTCACATCGGCAGCTGTGCCATTTGCGGCACAGCCGTTGCATTGATGCGGTGTCGTTCTTCTCTCAGGCACAGAATCATCATGCCTGCTATCAACAAGGCTTGGAACACCATAAATGCAACTTTGCTTAAACATCAATTCTTCATGCGGGGCATGTCGGGGCAGTCTTTGACTCAACTGAATTGGCATGTGCATGGATAATGTAATCTTTACAAGCAGGAGTACTCATCAGGGAGCCCATCCAGCTATGTAGGCAGCTCAATGCCTGGTGTGGGTGGGTGCCACAGTATGAGTGGTGGATCATGTGCTGGTAATGGCAAATTGTGTCTGCAGCTGGCAACTGCAACGATGGCAATTGAATGCATCAGCACAAGATGATCAGTGCCAGGGATGTGGTCAGTGCTCAAACTTTAGTGGTGTAGCGCGACCCAGATTCAAGATTGTGTGACTGGTGGGTTTTGGGTACATCCGATGAGTCATCCACAGATGAGCTAGGAGAAGGATGCATTTAAATTTGTAAGGAATTCTGGGTGACCACACTCTCTGGGTAATAAGTGAGGTGCATGCCCACATGGGCCAAGCGCTCAGATGCTGGCACGATCACGACACCATTACAGTGGGCAGCTGCAGGCGTGGCCCAGCCAGCTGGCCATGGAGAATTCATTAAGATGTATATATACATGTTCATGAACAGCCAGGGCAACAAACTGCGCCCCCTGCCTAGGCCTGATGATCAGGCCCTCATGATCTGAGGTGGTGTGCAGGTGGACTTAGTGTAATGGATATGCTCTTGCTACAGAAAACAGACAGCGATATTTCAGGTTTTCTGGGCCTGCCCTACTGGGATGCTATGAGCAACGGCGTACCTTCACACCCTGCCCTCAGGCGTGTCAATGCTTGATAGATATCCCCTGCAGGGTTTCAAACACCGCAGTCACCTGAAGGGTCTGATGCCGAATGGCCTCTGGTTCGCAGTTCGCAAGTGATTTTATGTTGAAGAGCAAGTGAGATGATCATTTTGCAACATCTCTGCGGCATCACTTAGAGACGATGCTCTTTTATTCCTACTTCAAGACATTGGTAGGCAAGCAAGTCACTGTGGAATTGAAGAACGACCTCGCCATCACAGGGACACTGCATTCCGTTGATCAATATTTAAACATCAAGCTTAACAACGTGCATGTCGTCAACGAGCAAAAGTACCCACACATGGTGAGTCCCTTTTTGCATCACCATCAGCCAGTTGTCCAGACCACCAACCAGGCTCCCACGCATCCAACCACATTTCTAGAATTTCCGGGAGTGTCACTGCTCATGCAATGTGTCCTCAGCCCCTCCAGCACTACCTGGCCCACAATGCTGCAACCTTGAGGCAAACACACGCCAAAGACGCAGGACGGCATCTAGAGAATGTGTTATCTCGTGATCTAGCAAGGTAGAAAAATGCAGCAAAGAATTCATGGCTTGTGCTCCTGCAGATGTCTGTGAGAAACTGCTTCATCCGTGGATCAGTTGTGCGATATGTTCAGCTGCCGCCTGGGAGTGTGGATGTGGAGCTGCTTCATGATGCCACAAGGAGGGAAGCAAGAGGATGACCCATGCCCACAGATTCTGCCACGGATGGGGAAGCCGGGCACAGCAGGGTCGTGCATGAAGCGGCTCCAGGCTTTTGAGCCGTGCATATCTAATGTCCGCTCTGCAAGGCTTGAACGTGCAGACAAATTTGAGATGCCTGACTTGTGTTCTACCCTCTGATGTCTAGACTGCCACGACACAGGCATGAACGTTTGGAACTCCCATTCCTGTCCCAAAGCTGTCATCCTGCAGTGCTGGCTTGCGTTCATGTCCAGATTCTTCCAGTAAGTATGGAAGGTGTTTAAAGAGTTTGACTGTCATGATTGATATCTCCTTTGAGAGTCTGGCTGATGCGCAAACGAATATCTGTTGAGGTAAAAATTCGAAACACAGTTCCAAGCCATGCATTCAAAACAGCAGGATGCACTGTACCTCAGGCATGCCAATGTGCAGGAAACCTTGAAGTTTTGCTAGTACTAGTGGGTTCAAAAATGCCTACTGAGCAGGTCCTGAAAAGTTTTGACCACGGCTGCTTGCGTTCTGCAGAGCCTTTTTGAAGGCTGGTTGCAGTTCCTCATACAGTGTCCACACCAGGGCTGTCTGCATTGTCCGCTTCACCACCTGAGCATTGAGGTCGGGTGTTCAGTACACTCCAACATCCGGCACATGATGCTTCCATCGGTGCCATAGAGCGACTCCACACATGCTTCATTCGAGGCTGGTGCATAGCAATTTGAGATGAAGCATGAAACCTCACGATACACACTGCAGGCATGAAGGCCGCCTTGTGAACGATGCACCATGCAGAGCCAATCAACAAGCCATCGACGCTTCATCAGGCCTGTGTTAGGGAGGAGTGCTGCTCACCCGCGGAAGTGCGCCCACCAGGAGGGCGCGGTAGCCCATGCTACCCCCCACGACGGCGTTCCAGGTGTCCATCACATTCAGGGGGGGCCCGCCGCGGCCCAGGCCCAGCTGCATAAGATCAAGAGATACAGTACAAACAATCAAGAGCGTGCGAGTGCCAGAAGAGGAGGGATGGCCTCAGCACAATAAATACTAAAAATGCTAAGAGTACCACCGGCCCAGGTACACACGACAGATCACACTGCATACACGCAGTCAAGTGGGGCAAGAGGCAATGGCAACACACACCTGCATGTGTGTGCGCAGCATGTCTGTCGGCTGCGTCAGCAGCGTGGCACACACAGCCGCCACCGCCCCAGATGTCAGGTTTGTCACTGTCTTAGACGCGCCATGCTGCAGGGCAGAGTCACTTTCAGAGCTGTGGTCACATGAGCCCCAATGCCTCCCAGTAGTACGCAGTCAATTCATGGTTTTACTCACGATGAAGCCAGTCATATGTTCTGGGCTCGTTCGGTGCGCACCCGTTGCATGCGTTCTTGCAAGCTGGTGTAGAACAGATAGTAGAACGCTGAGAAGGGTGCGTTTGTGAGGATAGTTGGTCCAAGTCCTCTAAAAAGCCCACCAATGCCCTCCGATCTACTTATACTTCTCAGCGCTGACAGTGTTCCCTGCAAGAGGAGGCAGTTCTTAGTTCTCACAATAATGTGCCCGCAATTGGCTGCCAGATGTCCATGGACACGTGGCGGTGTTTGTGAGAGGAGTCACCGTGTATTGTACACTAGAGCCTGCGTATTCCATCCTGGTCTTCACAACTGTGAAAGGACAGGTTGCAGCAGCTGCTGCGGCTCGCGCAACGCCTCCAGCCAGGAATGCCTCTGCCTTTGTCAGCTTCTGTCCCTGCTTGTCATCTGCGTGCACCAAACTGCATGTGACACCCATGTCTCTGCTCAGCAGTGCTCATGACAGCCTCATCTTCCCCGAAGGGCTGGCGTCCCCAAATACAAGCAAAAGAGCGCAATTTACTTGTGTGCAATCTGCCAGGATCATGACGGCTCGGGGAGGAAAGGAGCGAGTCTCACTCAGGTGCAGGTGCCTCTGGTAGAAGGCATCTTTGAGGCTTTCCAGCACACACATCTGTATCCCAAGACCCACGCTAAGTCTCGCAATGGTGGGGCCCGTGCCCCTCCACAGTGCCCTGAAGCCAAATGTCAGGCATGTCTCAATGCATGCAGGCCATGCATCCAATCCCCAGCTCAGAGAATGCCTGCTGTCTCCCGACCTGCGCCATACCTCACGCCCTCTTCAGACACAATGGACCGGAAGGTGCCCAGCATGCCTGAAAAGGCATTCTTTGTGGCATCGGCTTGCATCCGCGTCCTGACTACATCTAGAGGCTGCACACAAGTGCTGATGATGGCCCCTGACACAGATCCTGCCCCACAATAGAATCGAGTCTTGTCAGTATTGCCTGTAGTCTTGCATGTGTGGAACTTTCAGCAGACACAGGTCATGAAGCAGCAACTAGACAGGTCCATTCCACACACCAGATAATGCTGCAGCCAAGGTGCCTTGCTTTGACCCATTCTTCGTTTTTTCTTCTGGCTGACTGGTGGATGAGTTGCGATCAGAACTCGTCATAGCATTAGAGACACTTACTATCTAAACAGTGCAGAACAACGCTGGAAAATTGATGATCACGTCGATGGAGTGCTTCCGAACATTCCCACCTCAACTGCTGACGTCAACTTAATCCACAAAGGAGCACCCTGCTCGCAGTTTCTGTGGACTTGCTATCACGCCGTGACGGCATGCTGCGCCCTCGTGCCAGCATGCTTTCTTTGGCCTCTTGAGATCAATCATTGAATGGTGGTTCGTCGGACCGCTCAAAGAACCTGGATTATCGTTTCTGATTCAACTGTTTTTGGATGCATTGATCTGGTAGGCAGTTTTGTTGGGGTAAAGCACAGTTCTTCACAGTTTTGTTGATTGGGCAAAAAGCTGGCCTTGCTCTTATTTCGAGGCCATGGAGAGGGAAAATGGACCGGAACTGAAGCGTAGGAGAGTGGTGGTGGCACAGCTTCGTACACTGAACGAACAATTTGCTGGGTAATGTCAGCTTGCTGTCGCATGCCGAAAAATTTTGGTCCTTATCATGTCTTTAGGTACGTTTGCACCACCAATCGCCAAATGTGATGCGATTGATGGGTTGCGGTGTTCAATGCAGTTGGATTCAAGATCAGAAGCTGCATCATTTGGAAGACGTTTGGATCGATGGGGCAGAGGACTACATACAACACGCACGCAGCCTGCTGCAAGAGCTGGCAGATGACAACAAAACTCTGATAAATGGCAGCTCAGGAGCCCCTAAGTCAGATGTAGGGTCACATGTAGGGTCACATGTTGCATCTGCTCCTGTGATTCTAGCGCCAGCTGTTGCGGGTGCAACGAAGGAAAGCATGCCTGTCCTTACACCCTCTCTGGGCTTCGGCCAGCCTGAACAGCGCCTCTGGGCCCTGCCGCAGTCTGGCATGGGATTTGGCTCGCCATCGTCAGATCTTCAGGCAGAAAAAGTCCAGGGGAACGGAGAGAAACCAGCAGTGAATGCATCATCTGGTGCATTGTCTTTCTTGGGCGGCTCAACAGCCGCCCCATCACTCTCAATAGGCGGTGCTGCCCAAGCAACGTCAGGTGCTATGATGAGCTTCCCAGCATTTGGGGCATCTGCAGCCCCGTTCAGCCAGAACATCAGCAGCTCATCAGCACTGACCAATGGCAGTGGCTTCAGTTGGAGCACTGGTGCTACAGGTATGTCCACATGCAACTCTCGGTGTATCTCATTTGGGGATGTTGCCCTCATGCTTCAAGAACAGATGTGGTGTCAATGCATGAACCTCAGGTGGCCAGGATGGGACTGCAAAGAGCACACCAGTTTCTGGAGGTGCAGCCGATGAAGATGGTGCGGAGGGAGAGGGGCCCAAAGTTTTCACTCCAGAGGTCACATTGAGCGAAGGCAGCAAGCTTCTTTTCAAGGAGACTGCTAAGCTATATCTAAAGCCCCCCGATAAGGTTTGCAACTCTCTTCCTTACGTTGACTTCAAAGTGACCATTGTATGGGACATAATTGAAATTGAATATGTTTTTGCCATCAGGCTACATGGGATGATCGCGGCAGCGGAACTCTGACAGTGCGCCAGCAACTTGAAGAAGATGGAGCTGGCTCAGCGCCATCTGCAAATATTGTCTTCACAACCGAATCAGGCAGAATCCTGGTGAATGGAGGGGTATACAAGGGCATCAAGCTCAATCCGGTGAGCATCTTGCTCCCCTCATGCTATTCCTCGCTCAGTTTGGAGCCCAGATCAGAATGAGAGAGAATTGTATGCTGCAAAAGAGAGCAGAGCTGACTCTTTTATCGGCAATTGACTGTGCAGGCGAAGAAGCCGTCCATGGTCGTCACAAACCTGACTTTGGCCACTGAGGAGGGTGCTGACAAGGAAGTCAAGCTGACCACAATGCTCTTCAATCTGGGCAATGTCGAGAAAGCGAACAAATTTAAGTCAGTTGTGGAAGGGGTCACG
This sequence comes from Coccomyxa sp. Obi, assembly GCA_020887355.1. Classification (NCBI taxonomy): domain Eukaryota; kingdom Viridiplantae; phylum Chlorophyta; class Trebouxiophyceae; family Coccomyxaceae; genus Coccomyxa; species Coccomyxa sp. Obi. Next base: position 1,932,262 of record AP024993.1, on the reverse strand, counting down.
CCAAAGTGAAATCGCTGTCTGTACACCGTGTACATGCGGCAGCAATCACTATGCTCGAGTGCGTGTACGGTTCATGCCTTGGCTGTGAGTCTCAGCACAGGACTCATGTAACGTCCTGCAGTGTATGGCTGTTGGAATTGAAAAACTTCGCTTGCAGCATGGAATTCCGAAGGCGATTGCTCTCACAAACACAGAATATGCATTCCTGTGGTCCTCCAAAGCTAGTGACCTTTGAGAGTTTGACTTGCAATACTGCCCACCAACCTTGTCAACAGGCTGATGAGCAGCTTCACAACAGCAAATTTGATGACTTGAAATTCTAGCTTTGCTGCCGCATGTACACTGGGCATCCAGTGGTCATCAGCTGACACAACCACTGACGCATGCCCAGACATACACACCGATGCAACTTGCACATTGGATGTACTTAGTTCCGAAGTTTCAACGGCGCTCCAAACAGGGTATACGATCACCAAGACAACTTGGAAGGAAGCATCGCACATCTGCAGCCTCTTAACGCTGAAGCAGATCTTCGCGTAAAATCTGTGCTCTCCATAGTGGAATTTGCTGTTGTGACAAGCACCTGCTCGGCTCAGATCAAATGTCTGGCCACACAAGCACAATGTGCAGTGTTCTGTCTGCAGCTAGTGAACTGCCCCTGTTCCTCTCTCCTACTGCGTCTTTCCCACGTTTCTGGCAGCTTGTTGGGTGCTTGTAACAGCACGCGGATGGAGGATCCTTGCACAACATGACAATGGAGCATTAGCACGGTTGCTAGAGGTCCAGGCATGTCGAAAGACGCTTGCCCATGGCGTTTCTCGCTCTAATCAGGAACAAAGTGCTTTGAGGGTTGCAATTCATCACAGCCAGGTTTGAGGGTCTAGAACCTAGCCACAGCAGGTGTCACCGCCACGGTGAGAGGCAGCCGAACAGGCAGGAGGGCCTTCGTACAGACAAATGCTATGGCAAATGAAGAACCACTGCTCGTCAGCACTTTTGCGAGCCAAGGTCTATCTTTCGGGTCCCCGTCCGCCCTCAAATCCTCCTCTGCGCACAGTTGGGCACGCTTGGAAACATTGGAGGTCTAGAGTGCAGCAGAGCTATTATGTTCTAGCTGAATCACCGCAAGAGTGATTGGACAAGGCAAGTTCAGTGCCCGCACTGGTATATTCTACCTTTGAGCAGGTTGTACTTCACAAGGTAATGCTCCAGATTAAGCTTTCGTTCCGCTGCAACATAGCAACCTGTAACGCCGACAGACAGTTCGTAAGCCCTCTTCTGTGCAACACATTGTTACAACGGCCAGCAGCCATTGAAGGAAGGCAAGACTGGCACCTGCGAGCGTTGCTGCATATATTCCCAGATGTACGCCTATGGCAACTTTCCCGTATTTTTTTACTAGCTGCTGTAATTTAGACATGGATTTGTGGCATCAAAACGATGTTTGGGCTGGATCTGTTCACCTAAACAGTCAGTCGATCTCCTCCTTGTTTTCAAGCCAAACTGCTCATACCTACTTTCAAACTTCCACAGGCTATCCAAAGCAAAGACTTGTGTGGATATATCAGCGAAGTGCACGCGAGGAGACGTAAAGAGAGAAATCGTTGGCACGTGCAAGCATTGCGCGACCACGTGCAGACATCCAGCAAGCTAACCGCGGTTTGGATGCCAGAAGAAGTTGGGGTGCTGTAGCCTGCTGCGTTCAGGTACTCAAAGGTTCAAAGAATTGAAGGAGGAGCAGCTCTCCAAGATGCCGTACAGAGTTTTGGCGTTGAAGGACAAGATCGTACTGATCACAGGTTCGGGCATCGTTGCGTTTGATAGTGGGATAAATTGTGTGATCCAGGCCATGTACTTGTAAGAGAGTTTGAAGATGCCTATTGTATGCCTGCGCTGTTATGCATCTGTTTGCCTCTTGAGACTCAGAAAAACCTAGGAAGCTCGACTGACGTATTCTCATCTGTGTCTCAGGTGCTTCCTCAGGTATTGGAAGGTGCGAGTTTGGTACCCGTTTCTTATCAGATTGACAATGTTGTTCAACAACATTATAAAGCGCGAAGCATGCAGCAATAAGGACCGACCTGGAGCTGTTGCTTGCAGGGCTGCAGCAAAGCAGTTTGCAGAAATTGGCGCAAAGCTTATCCTGGTTGCTAGACGTGATGATCGCTTACAGATTCTCAAGAAGGAGCTTGAGGAAGAACACAAGGTGAGTCTGGACACAGCGGCCATGCTGACATGCGAGCGTGCAATGCAGCAAGCATTCATTCTGACATTTTTGTGATGGACTCCAACTCTGGCGGCTCTGTGTAGCAAGACCACCCTGTGTTTGCCAGGTTGAAGCACACACAGTGGCCATAGATCTACAGGATCTCGACAGGGTCCAAGCCTTGGTGCCTGGACTGCCAGACAATTTCAAAGAGGTGGATGTTCTGGTAAACAACGCAGGTGAACGTTGAGCCATTACCACTAACATATCACAGGCTGTCCTGCGAAAAGGAAATAGAGCGACTCGAGCCTTTTATCATATCCAGCACATAAGATCCTCATGTGAGCAGGTCTTGCGCTTGGGAAGGCACCTGCGCACCAAAACGACATTGGTGATGTAGCGACAATGCTGGACACCAACTGCAAATCCCTGGTGGTGCTCACACAGCAGGTTGCCGAGGGCATGGTGAAGCGGAATTGGGTAGGCCACATGTCATGTGTGAGATTTGCGTGGATAGTCTGTTCCCAGGAAGCGTGCTTTCATGCTCATTGTGGTGTGTGCAGGGGCACATCATAAATGTCAGCTCCATTGCCGCTCACGACCATTATGCAGGCGGCTCAGTGTACTGTGGCACTAAAGCTTTTGTAGCGGCCTTCACGAACGCCACTCGTCATGATCTCGTGGGTACAAACGTCAGGTGTGTGGAAGGCACAGAATTTCTGCTTGAATGTGCATTTATGATTCACTCCACAGATTTCTGAGTCTTCAGATGCTTTCATTGTGCAGGGTCACTGCCATTTCACCCGGAGCCGTGCAGACAGAATTCAGCAATGTCCGCTTTAAGGTGCCCAACAGTCTTCTAATGATTTGCATCAGTGTTGCCTCTTTGGAGTATGATGGGCATGAGTGCTTTGGCATGCCGCTTAAATCTCTGTGTGGGAGCAGGGGGATGATCAAGCAGCTGATTCTGTTTACGCTGGAATTGTGCCTCTTACGGCGGCTGACATTGCGGATCAGATTGTATATGCTGCAACCAGGTGAGATTAAATGCGATGTTGTCAGCAAGATAGGTCGGTCCGTCTTCGAGCATGTTGCACCTTCCAATTGAGGCAAAGAGATGCTGGAAGTCAGGCATCTTACGAAGATTTGTACTGTCCGTGTGTGCGCAGGCCATCTCATGTGCAGATTGGAGAGATTGTTTCATATGCCACCTACCAGGCATCGCCTACAAACATTGCACGAGTGCTGCTACAAAAGTAGTGCGGCAATTGGATTGTGTGCTGCCATATCACACAGTGGCAAGCAGAAATGCAGAAGCGCATGATGCCCGAGTACCATAACCGGTGCCATGACGGCATGGTCAAGGCATTCTTGACCATTCAGACTTATGCCAACATGCATGCCAGTGACTCATATGACTCTATAGGGCCCCTATGATAGAGCCGGGCTCAAGGCATCAGGAACTTAGAACAGTCTGTACGGGCATGCTTGGAAGCCTCTGAACTGCAATTATCTACCTCAAGTCAATGTAAGTGACGGAATTACTTCAACTTGATGAACATACCTCTGGTGCACGTGCACCCAGGCTGGCAGCCTGCCAGCCACTGCCAGTGGCAGTGGTGACTGCAGCTGAGTCACCGCTGCATTCAGGCTCTGAATGATTCAAATTGTGTCTCAGAGGTTGCATGCCTTTCCACTTGAAATATAATTTTACAATTTCCAATGGTAATGATGCGCTCTTAAGCTTCCAAATCTCCATATTTGCACAGGATTAATGTGAAAACGAGTGAACAACCTGCTAGCCTAATGAACCTGGACAGTAACACAATCTGTATCGTCACCTGCAGAGCATCTCAACACAACGCAGACCCAACTAGCAGTAAAAACCACAACAGACGTGCTGCACAACATAAACTACCTGGCTCGGCCAATGAGCAAACACCAAGAATGTCCTGGCCTGGGTTTCGGAAGGGAGTGTATATATATACTCTAAAATCGATGCGTTTATCCAGGGCTAGCTGTAGTTTCTGAGGGTTAGTAGTAGAGTCGAGCAATGTGCCCGAATTAATCTAGAGTAAAGGTGGGATGTAGACAACATCGTCTGGAAATTGTTTGATCAGATCCACTGTATCGGACTGTCAGTTCTGATTGGAGAGTGCTGATCGTTCTTCGGAGTTCGCTCAGTCGCCGGGTTTCGATGTCGTAGTTCCTTTCCATAATTTGAGTCTGTACGGGGCATGATATGTCACGGATGTTTGAGAGACTTCAGATAGGCTTCATACTGTGAGGATGTAGTTTCGTGGAGTGGGGATCGTCGGAGTGAGGGCAATGAACAAGCGTCAACGGGTGGGGTTTCTGGTGAAAATTACTTTTCACTCCACATTGCTGTACTAAACGCCCAAAAGAATGCCCAAAATCTCGAGTATACTTGTAACGATGTGTTAGGCGATAAGATGCCTTGGAACAAGGCATGGATGGGGCTGTCAGTTGTATGAGCAAGGGATGTAGTACCTGTCTTGGCTGAGTGACTGTCACCACGTTACAGGAATCGTTACAATCGAATCCTAGCCAATATGATTGCGGGGTTGTCTAATTTGGGGGGTACAGTCTTGGTGTACTTCGTCAAATGATGTCCCTCTGCTGGGCTTTTTGTGAACTACTAATACCACCGCAGGCGCTTGGAGATGCCCAAATACCGAAGGACTCGCCTCTCCAAACGCGTTTGTTGCTTGGAATACTTCTTTGTAGCTTTATCCGCGCAGAATGCGCTGACTTCAGTTCAACAGTGGCAGACCTGGTGCACACAAAGTCCAATTTGGTACACTCCATGTCCCTCTCATGCGCAATGATGCCCTCAAGTTGTTAGTATTGTTTCATCTAACGCATTTCTAGAACATGCATGTGTGATAACTCTTAGCTGACGTCAAACAAACTGCTCAATTTGGAACATTGCGCAGACAACTTTGGATATTCTGCTGGATCATGCGGGCTTGAGGGATAACCTCAGGTCCTCAAGGGACAACTACACATTATTTGCACCACATGATGCAGCCTGGGATGCTGCCTTTTACAAGGAGAGCCTGGACTGCACTGCAGATTTTTATGTCACATCGCCTTGCAGCTCAATCCAGGACATGCTCTCGGCCACAAATTTGAGGCAAATCCTCCTCAATCATGGTGAGCGTCACTTTGTCGACTTAGAAATCAGAAGTGCATTGCCCGGCTGTCAAATGTGAGGCCTGCTTTGCACATGCACTCAGTCTTGCCACATTGAAGTCTCTTTGCATGCATGCATGCATGGTTGAGATGCATTGCATGCAGGTTTGCTTTTAGTAGCATACAAGACCAAAAATGTTGTACGTCTGTGTGCAGTGGTCGTTGGAACTTTTGACTCTGTGGCCTTGGTGGGTGATAGCCGCCTGCAGTTCCTTGGCGGCGCAGTGCAGCCTGTAATGGCCTCCTCAGATGGGACAATCCTCGTGGGTTCTGCCAGAGTGGTGTCATCAAACATTCCGACCAAAAATGGCGTTGTCCACATCATAAACAATGTTTTGGCAGATGATGCGGCTATCAATTCTACTGCTGTGGCGGTTGCTGCCAAGCTTGGAGACTTTGGACCATTTAACAGAACTAAGGCAAGCTTTACTTTGTTCTACCTTTCATCGTCTTTGTTTTTTCCCGCTTACTTCAAAGACCTGTCTTTGAACGCCTATGCAGGGAAAACATGAGCATCTGTGCTGGACAATGGTGTCGAGCATATGTTTCAGGATGAGTATTACTAAGCTCTGGTGCATGCGTGCAGAGGGAGCAGATGTTCACCTTTGAGATTACCTTTTTGCCAGCGAGCCTGCCTAGTCTCGCTACATCCTATCAGCGAGTGCGAATGGCTGTTGGGTATCCTGATGGGGGCGTCAGCAATGGAATGGCGGTAGCATTTCTGCCTGGAGCTGTTATGGATGCTGGAGATGTGAGTTACAGTCCTGAAAACGCCACTGCAAGCTGGTCGGTTCCAGCAACGCCTCAACTGATGCGGCCTTCCAATGACAACCTAGCCTTTCTGACGGTGCGCACAGAAGCCATGGCGTTTCTCATTCAGTTTGTTAATGTTGCATGCATCATATTGGTGTCCACAAACAGCATTGCTGACAGTGCAAGAATTTACTAGTCATGATTCATGGTGCAGATTCCTGAGCTCGGAGCACTCTTGCGGAGCAAAGCCATCACCTCCATGGAGCTTACCCAATTGTACCTGCAAAGGTTGAGAAGGTGGGAGACACCTCTTGCTAGCCCATTGGGATGAAGTAGCAGCCATACTCACCATCACGACCCCCTAGGCATGCCTCAGCAGCCAGGCCTTGCATGCGTGCGGGAGTCCACCATCTGGAAAGTCACTTTTGACGAAAGCGCATATCACGACACCCCTCAACTGTTTCATGTATTTGACAAAGCCTTCACTGCTTGCAGGTATGATCCCTATCTGGAGTTTGTGGTCACATATACCGAGGATCTGGCGTACTCTCAGGCAGCTCGTGCTGACAGGATGTTTTCGGAGGTGGGCACATTCCCTTTTGTGCAGATCAGGTCCTCAGCTTCACTTTTTTTGACATTCCCTTTTGTTCCTGCAGTTTTACAGATCGAGTCAGTAATCCGGAGTCAATAGTCTATATTGGAGGTGTAAACGGGATTGGTCACTTGGCAGGGTGTGGATTTGGGGCCCCTGCAAGGCATTCCTTATGGACTCAAAGATCTCATAGCTGTGGAAGGTTATCGGACCACATGGGGAGCACCCGCTTACATGGACCAGGTCCTGGACACGAGCGCTAATGTGTACAAAAGGTCAGCACTGATTAAAAGCACCCTTATATTTGATACATGGTGCATTGCCGTTCTGTTGTACACAGCAAGTTGGTGCGATTAAGCCTTTTCTGACCGGTGCACAGGCTTCAGAAGGCAGGGGCTGTGCTGGTTGCAAAGCTGGCGACTGGTGAGATGGCGTTCGATGATGTGTGGTGGGGTGGAAAGGTGAAGGTGAGGGTCTCACACCCCTCCAGCTGACTTTCATGGGATTACCACAGCCATGGTGTGTGGTGCTGACTGTCTGTGCCATGACGCCTACAGAATCCGTGGAACCTTGATGAGGGGTCTTCAGGCTCGTCAGCAGGTCCCGCCGCAGCAGTTGTGGCCGGAGCAGTGGCTTTTGCGGTACGCAGAGCACCTTTCACATGATGTCCAGTCTCTTATTCAAATTGGACAGGAGTCTGGCTTGGTGATTATGGTGGAGGCACCAACCACCTTCTTGCTCGTGCAGGTTGGCACTGAGACAGAGGGGAGTCTCATGGCTCCAGCTGAGCGAACAGGAGCCACGGCCTTGCGGCCAACCTTTGGGCTCATTGGCCGGTCTGGGGTCATGTCACTCGTGGACTCTTTGGTGTGGTTCAATTTCCTTTCTTTGTCATCTGTTGACGCCATGTTCTTGTAGCTCTCTGAGTTGAGGTCTCCACAGTCCTGATGATGGACCATGCATGCAGGACAAAATGGGCCCCTTCTGCAGAGCTGCTTCAGACTGTGCGCTGATCTTGGACATATTGAGGGGAAGGGACACGGACGACATAGCCTCACAGGATGTACCACTGCCAAGCCCCTTCAATGTCGATGTGTCAAATCTCTCAATTGGTGTCTTGCCAAGCATGCAGGATAGCTCTGCAGAGGTGAGCCACGTCAAGCCACTTATTTGTATGTCTCTGCATGCAGCCAGCCCTGTGGATACAGTATCCTAGTTCGGAAGTAGAAAAAGCGATGCTTGTGGGCAGGTTGTTTTGGTGACAAGTACCTCTATGGGAATTGTCCCATCTACAGATTCAATGCTGCAGAAATTAACATGATCATTTATGTCCGCAGTTCACAGCAATACTCGCAAGCAAAGGAGTGACAGTGAAGCCTTTTGAATTGAACTACACAACACCTGCCAACGATATCATTCTGACAGTCATGGCCTCTGAAGCAGCCGCCAACTTTGACTATTGGCAGCGGTCTGGAAGGGATGACACCAATCGGCGGCAGGATTTCTGGCCGCCATTGCTGCGGTTGGCACGCATGATTCCTGCAGTGGAGTACATCCAGGTGGGGTGCCATAAGACGCATGCATGTACAAACCTGCTTTTGCGCGAATAGCAGCTGAAACGTTCTTCTACATACCGCTCTTACTTGGGCAACTCTTTGCGCATTGACAGGCACAGCGAGCAAGGACAATGCTCGTCAAGGAGGTTTTGGACATTATGCAAGCAGCGGGCATTGACGCCTTCATTGGGAACACAAGCGAAGAGCTCGCTATGGCAAATCTCGTGTCCTTGCCGACCATGGTATGTCTTGTGCATCCAATCTGTGCTATGTTCCTGTACTGGTGCCAACATCACTGACAGCTTAGATTGGTGCAGTCTGATACTTCTAGCGTCTCCCTAAAATCAAGCTTTAAAAACCATGCATGGTCTGATTTGTGGGTGTGTTCCGAAGGCTCTGCCCATCGGCTTTGCTCAGCTCCCGAATGTGCAGAACAGCAGCCGGCGGCATCCATTGTCCCTTGGCATTTTTGGGGCGCCGTACACTGATGCAAATGTGAGTGCAACTTTCACACCTGCCGGCTCATCTGAAGACTGGGAACATCATGCCACACCCGAGCAGACTCAATTGATCCTTTGCATCTTTTCCAGAAGACAAATGCACTTTTTTATGAGTGTCTTCAGATGACAAACAGGCTCCTTGATGTGCGAATCATGGTTGGGCAGGTTCTGGCGCTTGGAATGGCTTTTCAGCAGAGCACAAGTTACCACCTGCAGCAGCCGCCTGTTAACAGAGTGGAGCCGGCCATACTGGCAAAGTGCATGCCTTACAGCCGCTGCGGATTGCCCCGGACTATTCTTGCAGCGTTGAGCAACCCTGGCAACAGCACTGCACCCCCACCCGTTGTTGCACAGTCTTCTAAGGCTGCCTCATCAGGGTGATAGCCGGTGCCAATCCGGCCATATGGTTCATTTTGTATTTCATTGGCAAGAGAGTCATTTCTGGAGGGTTTTTCAAAGGGGTGGAGTTTCGACTTTGCAAGCACCTCTTTCATCAGAGAGATTCTTGTGAGTCGTGGAGAGCTATGTATCCAATCAGGTCAGATGTATCATTATTCATGTCGCCAAATTGTCTTTTGGGACTGCAAATTATTTGAAATTGGAGTCCACTCATTGGTGACTTGAGTGCAGTGTGTTTTCAATGGAGGCATGACACAGGAAGGAAACTACAGAGTTCAGTCAAATTCATCTCTGCCCAATTTCGGCAGGCATGATGGCGCTGGTTCAGTTTTAGGATAAAGTTCTTGTTCTCAAGAGTAACAAGGCAATTGCAGTTGATCTGCATAAATTGTCAGTAGCCGTAATTGCCTAATGCATGTAATCAGTGCTAAGACAGCTGTACTTGGGCCCTTTTGGGACTTGTATCATCGGTGCAAATAATTTTGTCTTATTAAATGTCATCACAGGCACTATTCTTCAAAAACAAGCAATGCCCTCAAGGGTCTTCAGCCTGCTTTGAATCAATTATCAAGCACCTCATCACTGTTATTTTAGTGCTGTAGTTCCCTTGGAGGACTCCCATGCATGACAGGCTGTTATGTTAATATAATTGCTCTGGCGCAAACAACTTGTCACTGAATATCCAGAATACAGGCCTGGCACACAAAAGATGTGGCACTAATCGGTACTGCTGCTGTACACTGTACAGAGAATTAAGCTATCATGCTCAAGTTGCAGGTCTTCAGCAACATCCACAAGAACACGATGGAAGTCAAAAGTTAAAAACGCGCTTCAAATGTGTGCGCAGAGCTCGCCGATTTTTGACAGCTTCCACCGACTGCTCATCAGGCAACACTCCCGCTCGCTCCATGCGCTCAATGATCTCATAGCCACGCGTCAAATCTTTTGTGCGGGCACACACTTCCAACAATGCATTGTAGGTGGCTGCAAACAACCAAAGCTCTCAATATTAAGTCATTACACACATGGCCATGACTATAAATGACACTGGGAAATGCTGGAAGTTGGGGGCTTGGTTCTTCAAATGACCGTCATCCACTGTCTCACCTGTGCTGGGCTTCAAGTTGAATCTGCTTTGCATTTTCGAGAGAAGCCCGCTGATAGCCAACCACTGCGGGGGTTCTGTCTCTCCATAGCCACGCACAAGGATAGAAAATGTTACATCATCCGGCTCCAGCAGGGAGTCTGCAGTACCAGGCAGGAGTCTGTCGATCAGGAACAGTCTGCCACTCAGGCATACAACTCTACCTAGCTGTGCAACGGCCAAGCAAACAGTGCACAGTATCATGTGTGCTTGCAGATAAATCTCTTACTTGGGCCATCACCAAACAGCTCCTCAAAAGCTGCTTGTGCCATCTGCATTTGGCCGCTTCTGGCACAGGCGTCCACCAGGGCTGTTCCAAGCATGGGATCTGGCTGAACTCCCAGTCTAGCCATTTCCGCGAGCTGCTGCAAAGCTTCGCGGGCCTGTGCATTGATCATGCAGTTGCCATCATTTCCTGATTGTAGCGTCCAGCATTCTCAACTGTGCAGTTATGCTCACCCTCAAAGATTATTCACATAATGATCGAGACTTTGTCATACCTTCCCAGCCCTCCCAAGCTCCTTAATCCGCCGTGTCACCGCCATTCTGACTTGTTTTGCCCGCAGATCCTCTGTCATCTCCATAGTCTGCTCCGCCTGCAGACAAGACGCAATACCGCATGATGTCTCGAGCCGCAGGCACCTTCGACAGGAGATATCCTTTGAACTTAATGCACACTCATCGTTGTGTCACACGACTATTGTTCAGTTTACGAGACAGATGTATAGTGCTTATAGAACCTGGGATCGAAGGATATGCATCCGCCGTCTTCCATGACGTTTCTTGTGACTGCAAGACCGCCAACAGTCATGATTTGACAGCGATCGCATCACACCGCTCTCAGCGGTGTGGAAGCAACCAAAGTCGTGGGGAGCTGTTCTGAATGGAATATTCATCTTGGGGACTGTCAATACAGTGCGCACTTGACACTCAAGTACCAAATGTTTAAGGAGCTTTGCACCGGACCATGTCTCCCCTTTCAATCGGGATTTGCTGGGACAAATTGTTTCGTCGCCAGGTCTGTTTAGGGTAATTCATACTCCCCTGATTCCGACACAGGCGAGGGAGTTTGTACACAGAACAGCTACCGATCAGCTACCGATCACAAGGCAGACAAAGCCAACGCTGTAACAGACATGAAGCCAAAATTAATAGCTACCAATAAGCTGCCGATCACAAGGCAGACAAAAGCCAAAGCTGTAAGAGACAACAGGAAAGCGAACTTACAGAGGCTGTATGAATTGAGACCAACATAGTCGCAGCTTTTGCTTCGCAGTGACTACTTTCAATTGTTCCCGTGACCGATATATTGTCTCCTTGACTTTCAAAACTTGAAGTTCAAATTGTTTTGAATGGGAGGCACAAAGGAGCCGAGAAGATTACGCAAAGAGCAAGAGAAGGCTTTGACTGCAGTGCACCAAGGGATACCAACAGGCCCACGTCTGTTCATGTCAGTTGACATCCACGGGAATTGTAGATGTACGATGGTATGCGAGCAGTACGTGAACAGAAGTCTTGAATTATTTATGCTTGTCAAAGCAATCCTGTAACAATTCCTCTGACATTCCCTGCAGAAAGAGAAGCAGGAGCTGATGGAAGAGTGGGACGTGAATGGAAGGGACATTCGGATCATCGATCCCTTGGTGCCCAGACCCCTGGCTGCTCTGGATTGACCCAACATGCGTGTGAAATAAGTAGCCTGTCCACAAGGCCTTGCGATAGGCGGCATGACATCAGTACCGGTATACGTAAATTCACATGATGAGGAGCAGCACTGGGATGAGGTGCACACCTGCCTATTCTGACGCGTCATGTGCAGGTGCCCGTACCCTACCCCATAGATATCATGGTCCGAGATAAGGCGATACTCCTGAATCTAGAAGCTATCCGCATGGTAATACTGAAGGACCAGGTCTGTGTCACACCTTCAAGGCCTTAAGACAGTGCTTCATTCCGCCAAGACAGGTGATCGTTGATGATTTTCTGTGTGACTCTCTTTCCCTTGACCCACAGGCTGTCATACTGAGTGCGCCCGATCCAGCCGACTATGAAGGGCCACTCACACGTTGGGTGTTTCCAACAGACGATAACTACTTCGTTGAGGACATTGTGGAGAGGCTGAAAGGAGTGCACAAGTATGACAGTAAAGAGAGGTGCAAACCCCCCATTTCTTTCAGAGTATTATGAAGGGGGCCTACTGTGTCAGCAGCTCATAAAAGAATAGGTCGACGGCAGGGAGAAGCTGGAGCGGAGACTCCCATTTGAGTTTAAGGTGCTGGAAGCTGCGCTGGAGGAAATCGTCAATGAAATGTCCACTGAGGTGGGAGCATTGCATACGCCACGTGGTGCCATGCAGACAGCGCCATTGACATCCATGGGATCTCCACTGCACCTAGGGGATCTGAATTTGTAGACAGCAACATGTTACTTATACCAGATCTTACTTATTCACCCCATTTGACACTGCGCCTTTACCTCATTGGCTTTGAATCATGTAGTTGTGGTGGGCACTGACTGAAAGTGCCACTTGCCCGTACACACCAGGTCAGCGAGCTTGTGGAAAGGGGCCTGCCCGCTTTGGATGCACTGGTATCAAGGGTGAGGAACTTATCAAACAACAAGCTAGTCATATGCAGCAGTACCTGGCAGGGTAGGTGCAATTAATGTGCAAAGACTAAGGTATTAAAATGCACTGGGGGAGACCGTTCTCAAGGGTGGCCTGGGTGCGTGCAGGTTTCAAGGCGAGAGTTGGAGACTGTTCGGGATGTGAAGGCCTCCATGCAAGGGATCCTTCAAAGGGCCCAGCGTCTGCAGGCGGTGACATTCTGCAACCATATCCACAAGTTTGCTGTGCATGCATGTGCTGCAACTCTTCTTTGACCGAGTGTGCTAATGAATACATATTGCATTCACATTGCCGGTGAATGTCAATTCGGAGGGGTTTGAGCAGGAGCTGGAGCTGTTGTTGGATGACGACGAGGACATGGCTGACATGTACCTTTCCAGAAGAGCAGCTGCAGATGAACGGCGACATGAATTCTACCAGGCCGCAAGGCAGTCGGCTGCTGAGCAAGGTCTGCTCTGCAGCCAGTTTCCCCATGTTGGCAATCTTCACAAAGTGCCTGGACTGGTGAGGAGTTGCTGCAGTAGTTAGTACGATCATGGCACCTGCCTAGAAGACTAATGTGCAAGTCAAAGCTTTCTGCAGGACTTGATCATCCGCTGGACGAGCACGGCAGGTCAGCATCTGACTCGTCCCTGGCGAGCAGCAACACCCCGAAAGGATTCAGCCACCGTGTGGAAGTGAAAAGTCATGTTGATCCCCGCTCGATTGAGGAGTGTGAAAACCTGCTGGAGACTTACTTCCTGCAGGTGTGAGTGAGCATTTCGGGATGGTACTGCAAGAATCATGTATCGGCCACAACGGTTAGCATTGACCCAACTTTCTGCTCTATGAAGGTGGATTTCCTCATAAGCCGACTGAACATCCTCAAAGAGGCCATTGAAGGTAATGGTTCATTTGCTAGTCAGCTTGGCGACTATATATCACACCGAGTGTGATGTTCTGAAACTTGGATTGCCATTGCCGCAGATACCGAGAGGCTCATTCTTATTGAACTCGACCAAAGGTGGAGGCCCCACACCCCTATATTGGTTTCCTGCTCGCTGTGTTCTTTATTTTAAAGGCGTTTTCCCCTCTTTCCCTCTTTTCCCCCTTTTCCCTCACAATTTTGGCGTTGTGTAGGCGGAATCAGATCGTCGCTATGAATCTAATTGTACGTTTCATTCCTGTTGACTTCCTCTCAAATCAAAATTCCTTAATGCTCTGAAAGCTGAGGTAATGCTACATGAGGGGCAGAACATCTTTTCACAGACATGGATGTGACAAGAAGGCCTATATAGCTAGATATATCAAAGTCTTGCTGGCATAGATACTGACATTAGGTTTGCTTTCCTCTGAAGGTGACGGTATTCGCAGCAGGTTTTGGGTTAATTGCCGCAATTGCGGGAATTTGTGGCATGAATCTAGCACCTCTTCCTATTGAGAATACAGAAGTAAGCATCTGTGCATATCACTTTACTTCCCTTTCCTTCGCCAGCTCCTTCACAATGCTAATAGTACCATGCTGTTGCTTGTCCTTTTCTAAAGAGTAGATGTGTAAGGGTGTCCTCCTCTGTACAACAGGCAGTCTTTGTCGCAGTCACAGCAGGCAGCTGCACAGCCGGAGTGCTGGTCATTATCGGGATTCTCGCTTGGGCCAAGTACCGGCGTGTGTTGGGTGAGACCTCCATATCCGCACTCAATGAAGAGACATCATCAGCCTTCAGTGTTTGCATATCTGCTTGATTGCTCAGTCTCTTGGCAAGCGCACTTGCCACTTCAGTGTGGCTTCTCTGCAGCACATGACATGCACCTTACACAGTGTATTTGTATGTGTGCAGATTTCATTCCACAGGAGCTTTGACTCTGCTGGGAATTCCCAGCATATAATTCGGATTTGGGTGTCACATGGTCTTATTCAGGCACTTCGGCCAACTTGCTGCTGCCCGCATAATCGTTTCTATAAATTGAAAATGCATTGCAAAGTGATCCAGTGCAGTGCATTCAATTGATCATTTGTTGTATTGTGTATTGACTTAACATCTTATCCACATTTTCAAGCGCCTGCCTGTAATGGGCACTTCAGAAGAACATGCAGATAATCATGGAAGCTCAATTCTCCTCGTCCACAACTCAGAAGAGCCTGAGGCTGCGGGTGGTACAGAGAGTTCACAATAATCACAGTAAAGCATTACCTCTAGTAGCACCTCTACAGAGCGATCATTGCAGCTGCAATATCCTTGTCCTCATGCCCAGAACTTTGGTTTCGGCTTGGGGGTCAGGTCAGAGAAGGAGAGCTTATTAATTTTAGCTGCCATGATGAAATCATTCTCTGTCAGACCACCTGCGCAGCGCAGCAATGCCTCAATCTTCCCGCCAATAGATCGCCAGCCAATACTTGTAAGAATGCGCATTCAGCAGGGCCGGTGCATGAAGCACTGATCCATCCCTGGTTGTCGTAGGCGTACCAACAGAGTGGGTGCTCAAGTCTGCAGTGACACGGTTGTAGCCTTCCAAGTGTAAATCAGGGTGGTGCCCCTCAGCCTCAGCCACCTCCCCGATCCTCTTGAACAGCTCCAGACCAGCCTGGAAATTTCGCACCTTCCACTCCTGCCGGAGGGAGAGGGCCCCATTTGCATCCTTGATCAGTTGCCAGCCTGGCACCTATGTGCACAGTAGAACCTGAATTCAGCTGTGTGCTGGCCTGCGACCAAAATGTGTTGGGACGTCTCTCCTAAGTTGCAGAGCGCATCTCCCATCAAACTCTGCTACCTGCTGATGTTGAGCGCACCGGGAGAACAGCAAGCTTGAAGGAGGATGTTCATTGAGAACTACATGCGGGTTTCTGCTAGTCATATCAATACATACTCACCTGGTTCCTCAAGGTGTTTGCAGCAGGCTCATCCATGGCCTGCACATTACCGCCCTCACAAGCTTTGCATTTCCTGTTGGCGAGGCCAACCAGCTTCTCCAAACCAGGCGGGCCCCTGGCGATTGAAGTGCCACGATTGAGGGTGATTGTACAATACAGGTCAAAGAAGACAAATGATAAGATTGCTGCAGGGAGCTCACCTTATAATGTGTGAGGTGTCTGCATTTCCCAGTACTTTATCGGTAAAATTACTTGCAATTTCGCCTGCTGTGGGATCACGAGCACCAAAATCCTACAAGACAAACTGAAGGAGTGAAGAGCAGCTGTGAGAAAATTTTTGCAAGGTTCAACGGGCAGCAAAACGCGTCTTTTCTAGAAACATCTGGCCTCACCTCCCCAACGAGGCTTCTCGCTAATTTTTCCTGGCTTATACACCTCACTCGAGTTGTTGATGAGCAAGGAGCACTCCTTGTGATGGAGAAGGAAAAGCCAAGGCGATCGGGGCAGCAAATGGGTCTAGAAGCAATCTTGGTGTTGAACATTGAACAGAACGGCTATATGAGCAACCTTGTCTCCCAAAAAAAATATAGCTTGTAAATTCTTATACACTTGCTGTGAGCGACAAATGTTTTTGCAGTTAAATACGCACTTGTATGATCTGACACCTGTGTCGGCAGTCCCAGCTGCAGATGTGTGGATTGGATTGGGCCCAACATCCACGTTGGACATCCACGTGGGCCAGCACGTGATAAATGCACATGCGCAGGTGCGAAACCATGCAAACATGCAACCATGCAACTTCCGCACGTGACCAGGCTTTGGCTTGGCTTCAGCGTTCCCTTCTTCTTCTTCTTCTTCCCCCGACCATACCCCAGCAACCCGCATTGGTTGTTTGAAGCGAGAAGGAAACATTGATGGCGTCTTCTGAAAGGAGTATCAAAAGGCCACGCCACGGATATGCCATTGAGGGCTTGCTGGAGTCTTCGCACGAGTTCGCTGCGCTCATGAGAACTTTGGATGTAGCCAACTCGTCAGATCGTGCGGAGGATCCCAAACCTGGATCTTTTTCGGAATATGACGAAGAGGACGGCACAGCGTCTTTGGCGGATCACCTGCGAAGGGTGGTCCAGCAGCGTACTCTCCTTCAAGCATCAGGTACCAGTTGGTTCAGCAACGCCTGGATGGGTGATCAAGTTAATAGAAACTTCCAAGATCCTGACCATTGCCACAGGAGCAGTTGAGATGATCGATCGACAGTTTGATGCCTTGTTGCCCCAGCTACAGGTGCGCTCACGGCCAGCTGCTAGGACGTTGAGCCAGGATACCATCGCTGTGTGATTTTGTTGACAAGAAAGTGCGTGAACAATTGCCATGCATGCAGGCAACAGCTGCTTGCCTGCAGAGCTTAGTGGACAAGCATTCCCTGCCAGATGTTCCCGGATATTGCACTGGGCCTCCAAGCATCAGTCTTGCCAGAGACATCATCACCTATGCACACAAGCTCTGCTACACAACCTTTGCACCCCCAGGCTATCAGGCTGGTGTCACTGACCTGAGGCATTTTCGACCACCGATGCCGCAGGAGTGGCAGCTTCGTGCCTCTCAACTCCATCAATTTGCCGGTGGGAGATTCATCGCACACGTAAAATAATGAGCAGAACCATTACGTCTGCTCCGTACTTACTACTGCAGATAGTCAATTCTTACAGGCTTGCTCCCACAGGTGTGAAAATGGGCGGCTCGAAGGAGCAAGAGATTACAGCAGACGTGGCGGGATCTGTGCAGGGTACTGTATCGGCCGCTCCAGCAGTACCCGATGGCGAAGTGCTCGCAGACTTGCCACCCATGCCTCCAGGTGATGCTTATATTTGACTTATAAATCGCCGTGTGCTTTGTCTCTTATTTGATGCTGCTTCTGTGTGATGCCCTGCATTTGGCAGTTTTCAAAGTATGGTGCTTTCTTTACAGGGTGGAAACCAGGAGACCCAATACCAGGTGCAGAGCTCAAAGGAGGGCAGGCCTCGGTTTCGGATCCCAGTAAGCAGAAGGATCAGCAGCCTAAAGCACCTGCACCCCCCAGCGCAAATGCAGCGTTTGACTTCATTCTGAACCCGGATTGGGAAGCAGTGGAGGAGGACTTCAGTGAGGACGAGAGTGATTGACACAGTGGCTGTTTCGGATGGGTGGATCCCAAGCAAGTCACAGAGCATGTTTTTGCTGTCTCCTTCTGTACCCAGAGAAAGCACCTGTCAACTGAGTACATTTCAAGGGAACCGAATGATGAATCAGGATGACAGCAAGACACCTTGTAAGGTGTGTGCTGAACGTATGCGCGGATATACAAGTTTAAAATTGAACAGAATCATGGTAATCCACAATATTGGAATCCCAACGATTCAACGATCAATATTGATGATTGATCACCACTAACTACCACTAACTTGAAATGCATCATGCCAAACTAAGGTTCTATAACACAATCTAATGGATCACTGGGCTCATAAGAGCTCTACAACATTGGAGCAACAGAACATCGTGACTTGACACACTCGCAACTCCATTGTCAGCACTAATGGCAACACAGTTGCCAGTGATCAGGTAAGCCCTCTTGTTCTATCGGTGTCTCATCTCACAAGCGAGTCGACCGAGGGAATAATGCATGCGCGAAAATTCTTCGCTGCATCAAATTCTAGACAGTAACCGCAGTGCAGGGACTATTCAACAAAAAGCAAGCAGAATCGAAATGCTAAAAAGCGCAAATCAATCAGCAACGATGTGCAGGATCGTCCCCGGTGCCGGGCAACCCGTCCTATCAGTCCTGGGGGCACATGTGCACTGGCTGCTGAATCCTGTGGGCGTGCAGCACTGCTGAAGGGGTACATCCACACCATTCTGCGTTGCTCTCCATGACCATGCATTGCTCTCTGTCCGAAATTTGCCACTCGGGTCAAGTTCCTACAAGCCCAGAAGCAGACCTTGAGTTGCTACTGCTTTCTCACCAAGGCTCAGTAGCTTGCAGTTGACTCTGCTGGTCAGAGTGAGCCATTGCAGCTTGCAGATCTCCACCACACGAGTGTAGAGTGATATGTTGCAGCGACACCATGGAAAGATGGCTAGTCATGTAGAGAGGGGCAAGAGCTGGACGCGCACCTCAACAGCGCATCCAAAGTCACACCATTGTGCATAGTGTGCCGCTCCATCAAAACATGGTTCCAGAAAGGGCCAGCCTGCCTTTCCCCAGTGCAGCCTTGCATCGCACTCCTCTACGAAGTACCGTACAACTCTCTGCGCACAGGGTAAAGCATCATTTTCCTGCATGCTGCAGGACTGTAGCTGCCATGCTTTGCATGCAAGGGCAAACACATCATGTGCTTAGAAAGTGACATGCCGTCTTCTGCAGTGATGATAATGGTCTGAAAGCCGTACCTCAAACTCCAAATTGGGTTTCTTGAGCGTATGTGACACGTGGTCCTCCAAATTCACAAACATTCGCGCTCCTCCATTTGAATTTGACAGGTAAGGTGTCTCTTCAGATACAAATCGGATGAGGCCCGGGACACGCATGCCCTCGGATGCCCCACTCTTCCACACCTCGATAGCCTGTGTACATGCAACCTTGCATCAGTGTTCAGATGTGGAAAGGCATCCGCCGGGTTGTGCAATGGGGTGCGGCATTCTGTGCCCAGGCTTTCAAGCAACCGTTGAACAGCACTGCTGTCATTGAGATGGGTGGTCACAGGTCTTCACCCCGGCAAGGCATGTGCCGGCCTTGTCCATGGTGACTGACACTTCATACTGGTCGTATGGGTCCAGGTCCGCCATGAAAGCGCTTGACAGGTCCGCTTGAGTCAAATACGACCTACATCACAACCATTGAATGATCCTGACTCCCCCCAAGCTCCAAAGTGTCACAAGCTCAGTCATGGTGCAGGCATAGTCGCATGGTAGCTGTCGATGAGAAGCAAAGGGGATTGTGCTTACTTCCGAGCACTGTACACGCCTGGTGCAACCAAAGGGTAGAGGAGAGCTTTCCCAAGCAGATCCCAGCCCCTGCAACAAGAAGCACCACAACTCCTGGTAAAGCAGCAATCTACAGGAACAGGGCACTATGGCACACAAAGCCCATCCAGTGCTCATTTGGAAGGAGAAATAATTTGGACATAGATACGACTGGAGGCTGAAGCCCAGGTCCACTCACGTTGCATTGAATATGTGGATAAAAATGGAGCCGCCCTGGGCCGGTGAGGCTGTTTGGGCAAAGGCTCCGGGTATTTTGGGTGGCCCTGCATCAGCCAGCATATACACTGCTCAATGTTCCCTCATGACGTTGTCATGTCCCCATCATGCTGCCTCATGGCCGCTGCTGAGTTGCCTGTTTGAGGGCTGAAATCCCAAAAGGGTTCATACCTGAAGTGGTCCCATCAGTCGTGATTGACTGGTAGTACTTCTCGGTGTCAACCACACCAGCCAGCTCACTGGTGGAGTCCAGGCTTGTTGTTGCCACCAACTGATAGCTGACCTTCCACAGGTCACCAGACACGGGAAATATAAACGCCTGCCAAACCACAATGGCACTCAGCAGGAGAGCAATCACTTCTGGCAAGGACCCCCACAGATTCCAAGAACTGCTTGTTTCCAAGCACTGATCCCCTCTGCATTCCATGCATGCATGCATGATGCGTTCTTTCCCAAAACAAAAATTTGGGCCCTACTTGGACGGCTTCCACGGGCTCCAGAGCCTTGAAGATGGCACCTTCATCTCCCGACTGGAGGGCCGCCTTGTATTTCTGCTCCACCTGTATTAGCTGCTGAGTGAAAATGTCCATGGACATGGTGTCCAGAGAACGCTTCACTGCCTTCTGAGCCTTAATCGGAAGTTTCACCTGGGTGATGATTCCCAGCCGACCCACACTGACCTGCATTGCACACAATCATGAGCCCCTTTCTTATTTGGCATCGCAGGCAAACCTGGCTCACTAACCGACAAGATTTCGCGACAGGTGATGTTCATGATTGCATGAAGTTCTGCCCACCTGTAATGCAGCAAAGAGATGCGGGTTGGATGCAGGCGAAAATGTTGCCAAGGTCCCATTGGCTAACGCCACTTCCAGTTCTAACACCTGCACACCTTGGAGAGCACAGATCAATGGATGCCCCAGAATGTGGAAGGCCAATGCTGATATCCCCGAGTAGAGAGATTTGCATGCATCTGCAACGGCCAGCATGCTCAGACAAAGTTGGCATCAGCTACTAGCTCGTGCTTCTAGCTTGTGCTTGTAGCTTGCGCACCTGTCCTGAGAGCGAGCCATACTTCATGGAGCTGCCATGGGTGGCAGTCGCGACAGCTCCAGCCACTGTCTGATCAATGTACCATGAGAAGCTCGGGAGTGTCCAACCCATTGGACCCTTCGCCGTTCTGGAATCAGCCAATCTTCCAGGTCAGCACCCGTGCACATTAAAGTGCAGCAGGCATGCAACACGAGGGTACAAGCAAGGTGAGATAAACTATGAAGCACAATCACAGCCATAGTTATATTGAGGGGCAGGATGCTCTGCAGCCCACATGTGCGTGGCAAGGTAGTCAAGGAGCACGCGTGTCTGCACTCCACCATCCACAGTCACCGTCTGCGCATCCTCGTCCACATGAATGGGGAATGACGAATCGTACAGATCCCCAAGCCATGAAAGCTTTGGCAACGCATTTCTGGCATTGACACACAGCTGTCATCATCAGAGACAGCTAAATTATAATAAGTGTGCACATGTGTTAAAAGGGTGTCTGATTGAGTGCATAGCTTGTGTGAGTTTCAGCAATGATCGTCTTCTCTGTTCAGATGATGCAGCCACCTACTGGTGTCAAGTCACTTACATGCGTCGCGTGCTGGGCAGCTCGGTAAGGACTATGTCAATAGAATCAGCGTCATCTCCAGCACAAAAAAAGCCTTGGGACCAGCTGTGTCCCACCCCCACCCCCTTCACCCTCGCAAAATTCTTAATGAGGGCAAGGAGCTGCTCTTTGCTGTCTGGGCGCCCAACCTGCACAGTTTTGTTGCAGGCATAATAACCTGTGCCACACAAGATGTACAGTCAGATTGTCACAGTCGTACAATCGAATGCGTTGGTCAGCGTTTGTCGCCTTGAGACCTGGAGAAGAAGCAGCGATCTTGCAATATGACAGGGAACCACACTCTTGGAACCGTTGGAGGCAAGCGATTATGAGATAAGGCTGCATAAAGTCCTAAAGATGTGTTGATGGCTCCTTTCAGCACAGGTAGGTTAAGATCGCAGCTTTACTGGGCCTATCACGCATTTCTCTAAGAGGTCTGCAGTAGTCCCCCTGACGACAAACATGTGGTCAACGCGAAATCTTAGATCGGAGGCCAGAGTAGATCTCTGATGTTGTTATATTAATACCTTGAAAGTTGCTAAGGGTGTACGGCAATCCGCAGAAGTGGGACGCTGCAGAAGGATCTTGCCGACATGTATTGAGACACAGCGTTTCCTGTAAAGACAACGCTAGGACCACAAACACCGCGCATAGAAAGCCACCCAGCTTTCTGTCCATTGCAATTGCATCCAGGTGCCCTGTCCCTATGCGACAATGACAAACTTCCGACTGGACCTTGCCAGGCTCCGACACCGAAGTGTAGGGCTTCTGATGGGGGTTTCTAAACAGGGTTATAACTACTAGGGTTTGCCTTGACAGCGTCAGAAGGATCGTCTACTAGACGACGTCTAGCATCAATTCGCATCGCACCTGCGGGATTCAAGCGTACTGTTTACGATGAGAAGATCTTTGTGAACGTTTTGGCTTCCTCGTGCATCCCTTGAGCTCCCTTGAGCTTCAATCTACAGGCATGCCCTGCCCTCTTTCTGACCAAACCAGTTGACTATGGATACACTGGTATACCTTCATCAGCAGTTGAAATTGCGAGATATTGAAGCCTGAAGAGATGATCTGAGGAGAGCTGATGCTAATTTGTCTGAAGACAATCTCTCGCCCAGGAAGTTGCACGTCGGCGTTGAAGAACAAGAGGTGTGAAATTGACGAGCTTGCTGGATGAAAATTAGGTTGCACAGATGACAAGTTGTCACTGAAGTAAGAGGGCCAATTGCTCACTTATCTTCCACTACAGGCTGCACAGCCCACCTGCTCAAAGACGACGCTGTTCAGCGTTGCTCCACAACTACAAGGCTACCGTTACCTACGATGGCACGCACTACTATGGCTTCCAGGTGCAAGACACAGCCAGGACCATACAGGGAGAGCTAGAGAGATGCTTGACCAAGGTCCTGCAGACTGACAGGGAACAGCTCAAGCTGACAGGTTCCGGTAGGACAGATGCTGGCGTCCATGCCACAGGGCAGGTCAGACCCATGTCATCATTCAATATTCCCTCCTCATACAGCATGGCCAGAAATGTTTTGATGCATACTGTGGATGATTCGTTCAAGGGCTGTGACACTGCTGCCGCCAGGTCATCAACTTCTTCGGCACAAAATCATGTAGCCATCGACAGCTCTGGCACTCTCTGAATAGGTTGTTGCCCCCAGACATAAGGGTTTTGGATGTGCAGCCTGCAGATCCAGCGTTCAATGCCAGATTCTGGTGACTCCCCATCCAGCCATGTTGCCTGACCGATGGAGCATTGATTGTCTAGCAAAGTGATGTGGCACCTCGTGTGGGACATCTTATTGAATTAGCCACATGCTATGCAGACAGTGTCCTGAGAAGCTGTGAGAGTGCAATTGCAATTGCAGTGCTGTGAGCAAGGAGTACCGCTTCCAGATGTGCATTGGGCCTCTACATGATCCCTTCTTGAGGGACTACAGTCAGCATGTCTTTGCACCCCTGAACGTGGCAGCCATGCGGTAAAATTCACACCAACAGTGGGCGCAGCAGTGACAAAACATGCGTGCTTGTCAATATCTTGTGGCATGTGAAAGTCTCCTCGTCTGCCTTTGCAATTTTGAAGGTCGTGGGCTGCATTGCAGTGCAGGCAGGCTGCACAGTGCTTTGTGGGATCCTATGATTTCACACAATTTTCGAACTCATACCCTCATGGGTTGAATCCTCGCAAAACTTTGACACGTTTTGACGTACACCAAGTTGCCCCAAATCTGCTGCGCTTTGAAGTGGAAGGCTCAGGCTTCCTTTACAAGATGGTCAGGCATATGGTGCGCAACACTTCTGGACTTTAACAGCTGACATTCCCCATTCTATTTTTTAAAGCGGCCAATTTCAGGAACATGTAGTGGAGGCGTCATGGAGAACGTGTTGATTGCTGTGATGTGCAGGTCGGTGCGTTGATTGCTGTCGGGAGGGGGAAAATGGAGGAGGCACGCATAGTGGAACTGCTTGCACTGGGCTCCAAAGAATTTCCAGGTGATCAGGTCCAGAAGTTGCAAGCTATGAATACCATCTGTGGTGTTTTTAGTTTATTTTCCCTTGGGTTTTGGGGAGCGGAGCAGAGCTTCGTCACTTGCTGGGTGATTTTGCCTGACAGGTGATTTGCTTGTTTGCAGGCGAGAAGTACCGGGGTTGGACTGTTGCTGAAGCAAAGGGTCTATTCCTGCACGAAGTCCGATATGATGGTTAATCCTTGACTTGCCAACAGGTGAGGAGACAACCGTTGTGTGGCACTCTGACCAGATAAGGTGCATGGGCAGAATGCGGTGGTCAGTGAAGGCATAGTACTAGTGCACATGATGACACTGGGTAGTATGTTATTGCACACTCAGTGCGAGTATTACTTGTTGAAGTATATGGTAATTTATTTGTTGGAGCGCTAAGTCAATGGAAGTACACTCACACAGCGCTGGCGAACTCTTTTGGAACTTGAAATTTAAATACTATTGCTTAGTAAGCAAGTTCCATGCATATCTCTCTTCATGATAAGTGGCCAGCGAACCTTTCCATCCAGCAAGATCATTGCCACCGTGCCGCATTGCGGCAAGCCGTGTTGACCATGGTCCTTGATGATCAATCAGACTGCATAAGCCGCCCACTCATGCGTCATCATGATGCATGCAGACGTCTGCCACGCATTGTGGTACGTACCACTGGGGGCAGATGAAGACGACAGAGGCTGTTCTTTGTGCAGATGTCGACGTTGCCTGTTGCAGGTTATTTAGGTTATCTTGAACCAAAAGTGCATCTCCATCTGAGGCTAAGGGACCTCCCGCTTTGGGGATTCAATGGGGCCCCCCTGTGGGGGGTTCGAAACTGGTCGAAACAACTCCTTCCAAGTAGGAATCGTTATGCTGGACAATTATAGCATGCATAAGTGTGTGCCCAATCTTGATGTGCAGACTTGAACTACTTCTCAATAACCTGCTAACGTAAATGACAGAACCAAAACCACTCCGTCCAAATTATGTGAGTTTGATCGTGTCTCCAAGCTGGCTGGGAAATGCGAATCGTGTGGCCTTTGAAGGTGGAAGTCCACTGTAAGCGAGTATATTAAGCGAATATGCAAAAAGGTGATCAGAATGCTTTGCCTCGGGCTGCCGATGGTCCTGGCACTGCGAGATGGAATCCACAAGTGCCAGGTGCAGGTGGGTGTTTCTTTTGCAACATCTTTACAAATTCACAAAAGCAAAGCAAAGATGACACTGGTGTTGTGGTGTGATCTCAACCTGGAAACGTATCTCGCTTGCTTTATGTAAACGAGAGATGGAATTGGGTATTGCGAGTCTTAGTAGAATGCACATTGGTCGAGAAGTAACCTCTTCATTCAATCTCGTTGTTAACTGAGCATTGGTGATGCCAATCTGAGACATTCAAGGACCTCTGTCCAGGCACTCAAAGGCCTCAATATGGTGGCCCTGCACCACTCGGTGGGGTCCCACTGGGGGACGCGAGGCCAGGAGCACCAGCACAAAGTCAGCTCTATCACACTGGGCACCCAGCGCAGGCTGGAGCAAGACTATTGAGCCCATCGCCTGCCCCACAAGCCAATCCATCAGCCCCTCCAGTCAACCAGTTCTCGCAGATGGGCATCAGCAATGGGCCATCATCAGCGCAGGTGTGCATGCAACCCATCTTCATGGGCCATCAACAGATCAACCGTGTTCGTAGGCTGCAAGGTTATCGACCTTCTCTGCATGGCACAGGCTGCATCAACCTTGCCACGGCCACCAGGACTTGCGCGGGGGGCACCAGTCGGCATGGGGCAACTCAGGCCTGTGTCTGGGTCGGCCCCAGCGTCCGGGCTACCTACAGCACAATATGGGCCAAGAGGGCAGCTGCAACCTGGCCAACCAGGAGCACTGCGGCCTGCCATGGGGCAGCCAGGGCCGCCCTTCCCCGGCCAGCAGGGTCCATCCGTGCAGCCGATGGGACCCCCCAGCGGCCAGATCCCCCAAAGGCCCCTCGGCTTCCAGGGAGGTCCTAGAGGGCCGCCTGCCCTTGCACCGCCAGTCGCCAACGGGCATGCCGAGTTGAGGCCACCCTTTGGCGCTGTCCGGCCGCCCCAAATGGGTGCTGCACCTTTTCCCAATGCAGGGCCACCCATCCGTCCAGGGCTGCGGCCGCCCCCGATTCCTGCAGGCGCACCGACATCCCCACCACCCACCAGCATAGGTGCAGTGAACCTTATCACATGGCTTGTGAGAGTACTGAACGTTGTCATGCGCCATCACGTCCTGCGATAGACTACCTTGTCCTCCATACAAATGCAATATCATTGTGTGCGTTTCCACACAGGAGTCGCGGGGACTCCGCACAGTGGCAGACCAGGAGGACAGCTGATGCAGCGAGGGCCACCAAGCTTCCAATCCATGGCAAGACCTCCCCCACCAGGCCTTGCTCCTGCCCCTGGTGAGTCCCTGGAGCAGCCAGTGCCGAGCAAACTTAGCGACAAGTGGTGATCATCATAAATGTTTGCTGGATGGAACATCCACGTTTTGCTAGGTGCATTCAGCTGGTTAATACGGTGGCGATTACGCAGGATCTCGAATGGGGGGGCCATCCAATATTGGTGGCGGACCCCCAACCTTTCAGGGTGGCGGACCCCCCACCTTTCAGGTCAACCAACCTGCTCCCATTGGCGGCGGAGAGTTTGTGCAAGAGCGGGGGGCCTCCTCCTCCAATCGCATTGACCCTGCGCAGATGCCTCGTCCCATTGTAGGAGATCAGCAACAGCCCATGGTGTGCCCATTTGTCATCTCGCAGCACTTTCAGTTCTCCAGCTGCTCAGCCGTGAAGCTCCCTTAAAATTCTGGTGCCTCATTACTCCTACTTGCAATGTATGTGGCATAAAGCATCAAGATGTGCAGTTAAGGGATTTTTATGCTGTCCAGCTCTTTTACACGAGGAGGAATGGGGAGCATCAAAACCCGCCGGCCACCAGCACCAGGTTTGTGGTGGCAGACAAGGGGGACTGCTCGCCCCGATGCATGCGTGTCACACTCAACAACGTGCCTGCCACGAGCGATCTCTGCAGAATTGGAGCCATGCCCATGGCCGTGATCATCTGCCCTCTGGCTCTTCCAGACCCAAGGGATGATCCAATACAGGTGACGATCCCCCTCATGCAGTGTCTGTGACTCCGTCATGGAAACCGTGTGCATCCTTTCCATGGGTGAAACAAGAGCATTTTGAGAGAAGCATGGCGCTGCTGCATGGCAGGTGGTGGATTTCAGTGAGTCAGGGCCGGTGCGGTGCGGGGAGTGCAAAGCCTACATGAATCCGCACATGAAATTCATTGACGGCGGCCGAAAGTTTGTCTGCGGTTTCTGCGGCAGCACCACGCAGACGCCACCCGACTATGTGTCACATGTGGGTCCTGATGGTCGGCGCAGGGATGCAGATGAGCGCCCCGAGCTCAGCTGTGGCTCAGTGGAGTTTGTGGCTCCCCCGCAGTTCATGGTGGGACCCTCCTCTCCTCAAACAGCTTAAGTACCTGGTGAATGACTGACATTGGAACAGCTGTTGACGACCTCCACATATGAGAAGACCTGCACAAGATGGTGGAGGCTCAGCTGCATGAGCAGGAGGGCATGGTACTAAAACATGGCCTTTGCTTGGTTGTGCAGGTTCGGCCACCAATGCTACCAACGCATCTCTTCTTGATTGATGTCTCATACCAGGCTGTCATGTCGGGGGCCTGTGCTGCCACATGCGCGAGCGTGGCAGCAGTTCTTGATGACTTGCAAGGTGTGCTTCCTATTGCTCATGCCTTGGCACTGCTGTTGTTGTCCCAAAACTTTGGATTGCACGAGAGTTGCGAGCCACTAAATCGATGTGCGTTGAATGCTGCTTGGCAGGTGGCGACCGGCTGCAAGTGGGCATCGTCACATTTGATGCTACAGTGCAGTTCTACAGCCTGAGACCAGATCAAGCAGCCTTCCAGATGCTGGTCATGCCTGACAGCGAGCAGCCCTACTGCCCCGCGTCCGTGTCTTCCCTGATTGTCCCCCTCAGTCAGTCGCGCGAACTGGTGAGCCGACCACCTCTTGTCAGGGCCCATCTTGTGGCATTTGATTGCGCCCCTCTGGGCTGGTGCTCAGCAGACCAGTGTCCCCAGCAGTGCGCTTTCTGAGGAGCAGTATCTGAATGTGCGCTGCCGGTGCATAGGTGGACAGTGTGCTGGAGCAGATACCGTCCCTGTATGGGCAGAACCAGGTGGTGGGCGCCTGCCTGGGGGGTGCGGTGGATGCCTGCATACAGCTACTCAAGTCGGGCACGGGCGGCAAGCTGCATGTGTTTGCCAGCTCTCTGCCCAAGGTGGGCAAGGGCGCGCTGAGCCTCAGGGCAGACCAGACTGGTGACAGGGACCTGCAGAAGGTGCAGGAGCCCGCCCTGAAGGCCTACCGCGACATGGCCTCTGACGCTGCCGAGTTCCAGGTCCATACCCTGTCCCTGTCTCCCTGTTGATACCCCTGGATTCTGTATCCATGTGTCCCTGTAACCCCTAGCTATGTTTTGACACCAGCAAGAGATGCAGGGACAAGCCTGGCTTAGTTGTGTAGGGCTGTCAGCGCAATGTATTTCTGCAAGACAGTGGCTGGGCAGAGGCTTCACAATTTACTGTGTGAGGAGGACGATACAGGATGCTTTGCCCGTTGTTCACACCTTCTCTTTGTGGAGAGCAGCAAATGCCCATACTTGTACCAGCTTAATGTGTAGAGCTCAAGCTCTAGGCAGGGGAAGTATGGTGAGGGTGAATGTGCTCTTGCGCCGGGAAGGGCAACAGGCACATAGCTGTCCTGAACAGTGCTGAGCATGCGGTGCATGCGTGTGCAGATCTCCATAGACCTCTTTGTCATGGCCCAAGCATACGTTGACCTGGCCAGCCTGCGCGACCTGTGCCACCAGACCGCCGGGCAGCTCTACCACTACTGCCCATTCGTGCCTCAGATTGATGCAGACCAGCTCCAGAACGACTTGCGATGGAATGTCATCCGCCCTCAGGTGGGTTTTGATGGCGCCAACCAGGACGCATGCTGCCTTTCCTTGCATTGACATGCACGCGCTGCCTGTTTTCTGACTTGGCTGTGTGCAGCATGTCAATTCTTGGTGCACCGTTGAACTCAACATGGACAATCACAGGGCCTCTTGAACGGTCTTGCACTCCATTGGCCTGCTGTGTGCAGTGTGCCATTTGCTGCTTGTATGTTTTACTCTTCCATTTGCCGCGCTCACTCAAGGGTCCAGATATCTAGAACACAGGAGGCGCCCCCTTTATAAAATGCTGGGATCTGCGTGACTGGTACACATGGCTTACAGGACACGGCTGGCCGTGTCCGACATGTACCGCGTCGGATTTCGAACGAAAACGGGCCATTTTCTACCGACATGCTGTTGCTGTGTCCGTTCGACACACGGGTCCGAGACGCCTGTGAGCAGTGTCGGCAGAGCCGTGTCGACAGATTTTGGTGCAGTGGTAGGACTGGCAGGGGCGAGCGGTGTGTGGTGGTGTGGCAGGGGTGGGAGGCGGTGGGGAGGCTGCGAGTGAGCGCGGGGCTGGACGTGGAGCGCTACGCGGGCAGCTTCTTCCGGCGCACTGAGTCCGACATGGACTTCCCCGCGCTGCACGCCGACCACAGCTTTGCCATGCAGCTGCGCCACGACTCCTCGCTGTCGCCTGGCCGCCCCGCCCTGATCCAGTACGCGCTCGCCTACTCCACTGCCGCCGGCCAGCGCCGCATCCGGTGCGCCCGCCATGCCCGCCCCCCTTGCATGCAAGCTTTCGGAAGCTGTCTACCACATCGCTCCAATCATCCAGATCATTAGAGCAGTTATCTGTCCAGGGCGGCTCATCAGCTGCCTGTTGCACACAAAATCTTACCATCTGAGAGGCAGCACATCTACTACATCAAAAGTTTCCTGCAGCTGTCTCGACCTCTCTCCCATACACCACAATCTTTATGCCATGTCGCGTGCAGCTTGACCATCCAAAGGTGATGTGGCACCGGGGTTGATGCTGAATGGCGGGTGTGGCTTCGCACTGCGCCTGGTGGTGGGAGGACAGGGAACAACAGACAGCCTCAGCCACAGTGTGGTGATGAGTGAAAGGTGCAGAGGGCGTCGTATGCCATGCTGACATCGGTGTTTCCTTTTTGTGTTTTGTAAGGGCGGTTCGGTTGGGTTTGTGGCAAGCGCATGGCTGGTTCATGATGCGGCTGTGTCATGGTGCAGGGTGCACACGCTGGCGCTACCGGTGGTCGACAAGCTGGCGGCGGTCTTCCGAGGGGTTGACCTGGAAGCACAGCTCAGCCTGCTGGCTGTCAACCTTGCCGCAAAGGTGCCCTCTCACCAGCTTACCCACTCCTGCGAGCCACTGTGCAACACTTTGCGGGTATCAGAGAGTTGGCTGGAGTGGCAGATGTCAGGGTTGGACCTATAAAACATGCATAACCCAGTAATGGTATATAGCTTGTCTGTCATACCAGCAGACAAGGCGACAGTGGAGGCCCTTTGCTGCAGGTGCCCAACAGGACTCTGGCCGCTGCCAAAGAGGGAGCAGCCAAGGCGACAGTGGACGTCCTCAACTCCTACCGCAAGAACTGTTCAGAGCAGTCCGCACCCGGCCAGCTGGTGCTGCCTGAAGCGCTCAAGCTGGCTCCCCTGTACAACCTGGCGCTGTCCAAGTGCCCCGCTTTCAGGTGTTGGGTCTTCCAATGCTGTGCCTGGGTTGTGTGATGGACCATGCACCTGATCATGCTGATGTTCCATGACGCAAGGCAGGAAAGCAAAAGAGCACCGACAGCTGGCTGGCGCATTCGCAGGGTCAACACTCCCGCGGATGTGCGAGCGCTGTGGCTGCACCGGCTTGTGACATCGCCCATGGAGAAGCTGGTGAACCTGCTGTATGGCCGGTTGTTCCCTCTGCATGACCTCCTCTCACAAGCTGCAGCCGGTCAAGAGGTGCCCGAGGGGCGTGCCATAGGTGAGCTTTGCTGTTTATCCACACTGTGCACAGCCTGGGCATGTTGCCATATGTGTTCTAGTTCGTTCCATATTAAGGTTGTCGTTGTGCTGTTATGCATAGAGGATGGCAGTGGACTGACAAGGCACTGGGTGTGTTGGCGCAGTCCCCAGGCCCTGCGATGGACTGACTGCTCAGAAGCTCACGGACGATGGCATCTTCCTGTATGAGAATGGGGCGGATGCTGTGCTGTACTTTGGTACCCGCGTAGATCCTGGCCTTGTGCAGGCAGTGCTAGGTGTGCTCTGCCCTTCACTTTAATCCCCTCTTACACCCCCCCACATCCTCTTTGAGTGGTTTGGTTGAAGTTCGCCACCTGTAAAGTCTCATTCAATGTTGAAATTCAGTGCCTTACTCAAACCCATCAAGGTTGATGACTTCTATGCTGACCTTCGTTTCTCATTAGTTGGGTGTGATTGTTACAACACCGGTGGGCTAAGGTAACAGCATGTTTAGAAAGCAGCCTAGTACCGAATCTGTTCAACTACTTTGTAGCACCGATTAAAGGCAAGGGTGTATGGCGGAAGGGCGGCTGAGCGCTGTTCGCATGCGCGTGCAGGGCAGCAGAGCTTGGATGCGCGCGGGGATGTGGAGGCGGCCAGACGGCCGTTGGCGCTGCCGCGCCTGGACACACCCCCCAGCCGAGCGCTGCACTCGCTGCTGGACCAGCTGCGCAGTGAGCGCAGAGCCTACATGTCCCTCCGCATCGCCCGCCGGTGCTCCCCCTTTGTCCACAGCCCAGACTAAAGCCTCAACCATACAAGAGTTCAGTTGTTGTGGGCAGTGTCTTAATCTTGTCGCGCTGAAAATAGAGTACTCGATAGAATTCGGCCTATTTATATTTATCATATATGCAGGCAGCTGTAGCTACTAGCTGCCACGCGCCACCTGCCCTTCTGACTGTCAGGAAATCTGGGAAGTCTGGGTTACAACTTTTGGTTTGTGGACATCCTTTTTCTGCAGCGTCTGCTCCCTCAAAACCTCAGACAGAGCAGCTCTGGCACTTATCGGTTTGCATGCCTGCCCCTTGCTCTGATTCCTGCTGCCAGGGAGCTCAGGAAGCTCTCTAGCGGTGGGTATCAAAGCAGGGGGGCACCTGGTTGAGAATTGGAAAGCTTGGAAAACCAAAATGTAATGTCTGGAACAGTGTGATTGACCGGGCAGATGTGGGCCTGACACAGATTGGGTGCTGACAGGGGAGATGCGGTGGAGGCAGCGTTCTATGCTGGTTTGGTGGAGGATAAAACAATGGCTGGATCTGCATATGTGGAGTTTTTGGTTGTCGTCCATCGCCAGATTTCGGATAGAAACAAGTAGTTTGTTAGGGAGCCGGTGAACCTTGGAACTATGAGTTGCTCTGGGATTTGTGAGCGCTGTTACCAGCATTGGGGTGCAGAGTCTGATTGGGGTGGCCCATGGGTAGTACATGGAACTCATGCATTTACCATGTGAAATTATAATATTGTTTTGCATTCAACAAAGACAGAACCACTGGTAGTGTCCTGTTTCACCACAGTGCAATGATTGCACGCTGAACTATGACAGTGGCTTTGAGGATACCTGGCCCTAGTATAGAACGATACCTTTGCATGCGTGCAGAATACTCTGCCAGCATCACGGTCCAAGAACATTCTTAATGTGCTTACACTATCGATCATGACAAAAAACAATCCATGGATCCGTGGCCACGTCTCCAGGTGTCGAGGGAAGTACAGTGCAAAACTGATCAGGCACAGCTGGGCTATGAGGGCCTAGGCCATGCGCCTACCACTCCCTGTCATGGTGAAACGCTCATACCAGCAGATCTCTTCATAAACGCAGTGAAAGAAACAGGTGCTGAAGGTTCATGATTGGCGATCACTCATATTTGTATATACTGTACAACTGACATACATTGTCATACAGTCATGAGCTCAATGACAACTAGTAATAATAGAATCATCGACAATTCCTCCAGCAATTTCTTGCTGGTTACCCATCTCAGAACCATCTGCTATGTCATCCTCCACAACGCCTGCTCCTGCCTGCTTTGGCGCAGAGCGGCTGGCGACACTCTCAAAATTGAACCAGACATTCCAAAACCAAACCAGGTATCTCTCGGAAGGAAGACACTTCACTGCGGCCCAAAGGAGTACACAGATGCCGCAAGCCTCTCGACTTCTGGCAGGGAAGCGATGGCAGTCAGGACCGACTGGCGGATGGCACCGTCAGGCTTCAGCAGAGCGTCAGCCACCAGGCTCACTCGGGGCACAACCTTGGCCATGGGCAGCTGCGCATCTCCCAGCTCCCTCTGCACCAGCTCCTGCACCTGCCTAATCACCTCGTCCACCGATGCCTGCAACACAGCCAATAGTAGGTGAAGGCACGTAGGTAGAGGGGTAGCTCGTCCCCTTTCTAATGATGTCAAGAACAGCTAGAGGGGGGCCCTGCTCATGCATTGCTCTTCACTGCACAGGCTGGGAGCTTTGATATAAGCTCTCCATGCTTGAAGACAATAAGAAAGGCTACATCGCTGTTCTGGCAAAAAGCTGGTAGTCTTGGCACATGTTGCAACTTCATGACATACTCTGCATGCCGTTCAGATATCTCCCAAACTATTGCAGTCAAGAAAGCTGGCATGTGGCACCTTCAGGGCAGCGCAGAAGAGAGGCCGGCTCATCACTTGCTCAACTTCCTCCACCATGGCGCGCACAATCTCCTCATCAGTGATTGCCACCTATGAAGAGAACATATGGAAACCTACTTGGCGGAACTGCTTGAAGTTGCACGTACAATGAGGCTTGCGATTCATGGTCACTGAGACATGCAACGCTGAAGCAACACTGAAGGATTTCAACTTTAGATTGATGCATCACCTGCGGCCCTGGAACGAGGGCGCTATTATCAGGAGGTGCCCTTCTGAAACTGGCAAAGTAGCGGGCTGCATCTTCTGCGCTGGGCAGTGCAAGATCCACCCAGCCGCCTGACAGCCTGACTGCTTCTTCAAATTCTGCCGCCATCTCTGACAGCACTTCATGAACCTGCAACATCACTCACACTAAGCAGAGGCACCTTGAAGAATTAGCTGGAGCCCAGACCCTTGAACAGCAAAGTCAGTCTGTTCATCACAGTACATGTCCATGGTACCTGCTCAGCAGTCAGCGGCTGCGTCAGCTCCAGCCCCTCCAGCGCAGCATAGGCAGCCAGCTTGTGCCGCTCCACAGTCGCCTGCACGCTGCGCTCTGGCAGGTAGTGCGCGTACTCCAGAAACTGCTCCTGAGCGCCCTTGCCCACACGGATCAGCTCCGTGGGGGAGAGCCTCATTGGCTGCGCTCTCCACGCGCCTGGCCTGCCCCTGCACATCCAGCAGTCTTGTCAATCAATGTTGCAGCAGCACATCATTCGGTGAGGATTCTGCTGTGTGGACAGCGTGAACTGATGAGCACCCTTGGCAAGCAGCATTTCATGGACATGAGATTCACCCAAACGACGATAGGCTGTTCAAAGTTTTATAGCACTGTCCAATCATGACCCATGAATATTAAACGAAGTTGTTGCGGCAAGGGCGAGCTTCGTTGCCCGATCAAGATGTTGCATGTATTCTCAGAACATGACATACCTGGGCTCCAGGAGGTTGGACTCCATGAACAGCTGGCGTCCTAGGATGTTCAGCTGCACTCGCAACAGCAGCTGCAGCAGAGGAAGCAACCAAATAGCAGAAGCAGTCCTTGCAAACCCTGCCTCCGCAAGCTCCCTCCACAGGGCATGCTTTGTAGCTTCAATTTCGCTATCGCCACCTTTCAACTGCCTGCATCATGTTATTGTGGGCAACTGAGGATGGGAAGGGTTTAGAACAGGGAGATACTCCAGTAATGTCTGGAAAACTCCATGAGATATTGCTCAGGCGGATCTGTCACCGGAGTCTGAGTACAAGTGCGTCGAGACTGGCAGCGCGATTCAGGTGCCTCTCAAGCTCCTCAAGCATTTGTGGAAGTGTGGTCGTGTCTGAAATAGTTTGTACTGACACAAAATGATTTGCTAGATTTTCGTCAGCGTCTTTCTGCTGTTGCTGTCTAGCTGTCTCGGCCCCAAGCCTCCTAGATCCGCTTCCTGGGCCGCCCAAGCTGTCTGCAAGCCTACTGGAGGCACTGCAAGCAAGAACAGAAATAGTCTGAAGTTGCAGAAAGCAAACACCTCACATCTCGCGTCCCCATCGATGTAAAGCAGCAAATCAAGTCAACAATCAGCCAAAGAAGACATAAATTCCCTTTCTCTTTCCCTTCGGGGAAAGGGAAGGTTCCTCGCCTTTGATATGCGTAGTATGCTGCTGATGCGCCTGCTGCGCCCAGTCCAAGGGCGAAAGCCAGAGAACCTGCATGCCTGTACAGGCAACTGATCGAGTCAAAATTATATCCTATGCTACTTATTGTACTGCTGCCAACATCGATCAAGTGCTTCGCATGCTGCTCTTGAGATGTCGTTATACCTTCTGATGTACTCACGGTAGTTCTGCAAAAATTGTGCAGTGGCCTGCATCTGTTCTTGGTATTGTTGAAAGCTTGGCTTTTGGATGAAAATCGGGGTGTCAAAGCCTGCACGACGTGTTAATCTTTGTACTTGGGTGGGTCTCGAGAGCTGTCTTCCAGGAAGTAATAGCAGCCCGCTCAGTGCATCTGAGCTCTTCTTTCAGTAACATCGTCGATCATAGAAGTGCCAGTAAGGATGCTCCTCTCCAATACTTTCGCGAAGAGTTTCGGTGGTTCAACTCGGCACGTGCTGGGCAATTGCCGAGTCATGACGCTCCAACAAGGAGTGCGCAGTTCATTCCATGTCTATGATGTTGGTCTGTGATATGATGTTGATGAAAGTAATCAGCAAGCCTGCGCCTTGGGGGCCGTGAGTGAGTCTGATGCGACAGCGGTGTGTGCAAGTGCAAATTGTTTGGCTCCTGTGCGTCCCCGAATCAATATTGTTCATGTTTCAAGATCGCTAAAAACTTCACATCTATCAGTCCTATTGAACGCAGAAGTGTGTCGGCAGAGGGAAATATCAGAGCAAGCCAATCTCATGTCACTTATGACCATGACCTTGAAGTCATCCACTTCCAGAACATGAATTCCATGTGAATCTATCAAACAAAAGTGACTTGACCTCAGCCAGGCGAGTAAGCAGTCATAGCAAGTACAGTAGACGTGCTCGGCACTAGAATATTGGCAATGCTTACTTGAAGTTCGCAGTTATGATTCTGAGCAATTACAATTTTTCCTGACACTTTCTCATCCGTGTTTGTCAGGAAAAGCTGGTAGCGGCAATAGCTTTCTGGACCACTCGACGGCTTGCCTTGGAAATAGCTCAACTCTGACACCCTGGGGATCAAGTCCCCAAAGACTGCAGCGAAGTGCAATCATGTCCCTGCCTGGAAGTGTGGCTCATCCAGAGACAGCCGCGCGACATGGGCGGGCCACAGGAGGCCAGTCTCCTGTAGCTAGCCCGACCCCAGGCAGCGCAGCTGCTGCACAGGGTGCAAATGCCCCAGAATTGGAACAGCACCGCTCAAGACGCAAGGCTGCAGCACCGAAAAGGTGCACCACACAAAAGACATGATTTCTGCCTTGTCAGTACCATGTGAGCAAGGGTCTGTTACATCACATGCTCTTTATGCCTGTGCATAGCAGTGCGCCTGCAGGATAAAAAGGGGTATGGGACGGTCTCCGTTCACCCGGATCAATTCGCCAAATGTCAACAGAGGGCTTCCTGCTCTGCAGGGCATCCCGAGGGGATGAGGCATCTGTCATGGAGCAACAAGCGCGAGTGCGACAAGAGGAGGGTGCAGCCTTGGTCGACATCAAGGGCCGCATGTTGAAGCGCAAGACTGCGGCAAAAGTGCTGGGTACTGTGCTGGAAGGCAAGCGCAAGCGCTCTGCCCCAGGCAGGATGGGTGTCTATGTTCCTTTGACGTCAACCATCATTTGCACAGACCTCCGTCCTGAGCGGACACCAGAGCCGGCTGTGGACCGAGCGGCTGTGGAACCCGCTCTTGAACTTGCTATGCCAGGGGCACATCTGCCACGTGCCAGCAGAAAGCAGACAGCCAGAGCTGCGGCAAAGCCCAAGACAGGTGAGAGTCAAACTGAAAGGCTGGCTGCTGTGACAGATGAATCTATGTTCCCATTCTTCCAGGGATATTTATCATGACAATGCCACCCAACAGCAAGCGAGTAGTAGGCCCTACAATGGTCAGGGAATTTTGTTCGAGCTGTTTCAGTTGCATCGGGCTGTGCCTGCTGAATTACGACATAGGCACCTGACTGAGTCGCATTGGTGGACAAATCATCAGTACTTCTCGTGTTGGAACAGGAACTGACGAGCGAGGGCCAGTGGCAGCTTCCCCTGGGCTTGCACCTGAGCCCCACTTGGGGAATGGCAAATTGATATCGCAGACTCCGGAGCCATCAGATCCAGGGCAGGTAGGTAATGCTAAGGTGGCCTCGCTGACATTTTATGGAATACCTCCTCTTGACATATTGACTAGCACCGTTACAGCTGTACTGACGTGTTGACAAACCTGGAATATGACGGTTGTATCTGTGCATGTCAGGTGCCCATGAGCGCTGATGAGGATGAGCCACATGTGCCAGATATGGGCCAGCCATTGTCTGGGCCGAGTGATGGACCCTTGTTGCCTGGCAGAGAATCCTGCAGGTCCTCTGGCAGCCACAAGCAGCAATCCAAGGGAGTTGAGGTAGACAAGCTGCCCAGCATGTCAGGCGCGGCGGGTGCAGAAGCTGCCAGCTTGGCACCAGGGTCAGCCTGCAAGGAAGAGCTGCAGCCAGTTCTGATTCCCAATGACATTCTGGAGGTCCGTCACTGTAGAGAGGGCAGCTTCTGTTTAACTCCTTGCTTGACCTTCACACCTCTCACCTTCAAGATTGTCCTAAGCAAATGTGACTTCACAATCATAGTTCCTGCCTGCATATTGCTTTGATACAGTACCCTGGTGCAGGAGCTCCAGTCCGTAGGCAAGGCAGCTACTGGGCCGGTGTCATTGGATCCGGAGCATTTCCGCCTTCTGCTGACAACCATTGTGCACTACCAACATTTGATCAGAAGATATATGGTGCGTTGCTATGGGCTTCCAACAGATCATCGAAGTTCTGGCATTCTTGCTTTGCTGTGGCATTTCGTACCACTACAGCATTATGATCAGACCACCTTCAATGCCTCCACTGCATATTGGCGTGTTTCTCACACGATATGACAGAATAGATCATTGGATTTTTCAAATCATCGTACTGAATAAATTCTTGTTATCTTCCAGAAAAGTGAGCTGCGTTTGAAGAGGGCAGCAAGGGGATGTGTCAGGTGCCTGCATATGCGCGACGTTACTGCACCCAGCACCCAGCAGCCTGAAAATTCAGCAGGTGTGGGCTGCACTCTCTTCCTTTACATCTAGCATCTAACACCTACAGATCTGATTTGTCTGTGAGATTGCTGATGGGGGTTATGTGGGCAAATTTAGGGGTGAAGGTCCCATGAGCTATATAATTTCCCATCTCATCATCTCAGAAGGCATTGCGCGCTACACCCAGCAGGTGCCAGGGAGGATGGAGCGAAGAATAGTGCGGGCCCATCCCCAGCAGCAGGCCAAGGGCAGCGCGAGCCTGCGGCTCAGCCCAAGAGTGATGCGGCAGGGCTGAGTGTCCAGGCTAGCATCGGATCCCTTGCCCAAGAGGCCAGAAGGGCAGAAAGGGCTCCAAGCCCGGCTCCAGCAATCCACAGCGTGGGCCAGAGAGGCCCAGGGGGGGCGGCTTCACAGAGCAGGCAAATTGGAGCAAGTCTTGGACCCGGCCGGGGCGGCAGTGCAAAGGTTGCTCTCTTGCCGGCATCTGCCGCCAGGCTCCCATCAAGGAGAGGTGGGATTTCAGGGCGCCGCGCAGCAGCTCCTACAGCTGTCAGAGGACGCAGCAGGGCCACGCCCCCCGCGAAGCCACAAAACACTGGCGCAGGCTGTGCTGCCGCTGCTCAGAGCGGCCCATCGGCGGCAGGCGGCCGGCCGGGCCAGGAGGGCCGAGCTGTGTGTGCCGACCAGGATCTTGGCCAGGACCATGATCGGGGCCACGGTGGTGGTGCCGTACTTTGGGCCATTTGGGGTGGTGGCGAGCCATCCCAGGCTGCAACTCCTGCAGAGGGACCTCCACTGTGCTGTGGGGGGTCAGCAGCAGTGCAAACGGGGGCCAATGGACTTGCAGAAGTGCCGCAGAGGGACAGGGCCGCAGACAATGGCGGAGCTGGGGCAGGCCACCGGCCCGGCGTGCTCCTGGAAAGCAGCGATTCCAGGGTGTACATCTCAGATGCAGAAGGTGAAGCGTGGGAATGCAAGCATGCAGACTCCTGGCATGAACAATACTCAGCAGGTTGGTGAATGTCGAGCATGTCATAGTCAGGTCTTGCCAGCTGGCCAGCAGGATCATTGATTGATGCGCAACAGCCCTCTCCATCACGTGGCCCAGACAGAGGGTGTTGCTTTTTGCAAGTTTGCATCACAATGGCAAAAGGGGGCAGTCCTTGCTCCTTTTATAAAATTAAATTGAACTGAAGTCTGATTTTTGCATGAAGTTCTTGTTCTTACAGCACTTGAGTACCAGCTTGAAGTGTCATCTGCTGCTGTGTGTGCACATGTGAACAGTGGGCCCCTCTTATTAATTGGGTTGCACATGTTGTATAGATGTTCGATCACAATCTTCCATGACAGTTGTGATGCGACACTGGCATACTCTTTGCCTTCCTTGCCTACATTGGCTGACATTCGTCACATGTGGTTTCTGTACAAGTTGACCTTCCAATCTATGACAATGCTGGAACATGCAGGGTGCAGCTAATATTTATAAAGAATCCAAGGTCTTCAGTCTGATGAAGACTACAAGTTGTAGACAAGTTGTAGTTTACAACTTCTCACCCAGCTGAATGGCCATTGGACTTCCATTGGATGGGTCTGGTTTACTCTGGCAAAAGCATTTGAAAAGCACAAGTCGGATGAGCAAGCATGCGTTCCTATTTATCTGCTCAATAAATTCTGAATGTCTGGCTATGTGATGTCAACTATGGCTGCTGTGTGATTTGCGCCGCACGAGACCTGCAAAAAGCGCCCAGACCCTGCCGGAAGGCTGCCTGAGTCACTGATCTCCAGTTGCAGCACTGGCGTTGGCTTCCAGTAATCAAAATCATTGTCGTGGCCAAGTTGGCCGCCGGCAGAGGTGTGGCCAGGGAACAACCCAGACTCACTGCCCACAGAGCCGCCCCAACCTGCAGTACAACAGGGAAATTACAATCCTGAATCCCAGTCTTTGCTTTTGGAGCGCCGCAACGACACTACCGTATACATTATTGACTGAGCACAATACCGCGGAGGAATGGACTCGTTATGTTTTCGTGTGTCACTTGCTCAACAGGAGCGTCCCAGGCAAATGAAGACATTAAATTGCTAGTGTTTGATTCCATTGTCCTCCAGACTCAGAGTCTGACACTCTGGTTCCTTTGATCGGGCAAGGGCATGGGAAATCAAGAAAAGTGCGCTCACCCCAGGTCAACAGAGAGCCATCACTGCTTACTCCTGCGCTGTGCTGCCAGCCTGCCGCGACCTGCATCGCCAATAACAGGAGTGCTATGGTTCAGATAAACAATTCATAGTTGGAAGCACAGGTACCTCTGCCAGGATGATCTGAAGTGCACCAAGTGACTTGCCTGCTCCAATCTTACATCAGGGATCATCGATGGCTGGAAAGGATCAGGCGGCTCATTGGAGCCCAGCCCCAGAAGTCCAAAGTCGTTGGCACCAAACGTTGCAACTCGGCCGCCATGTGTGCGAGCCACCAAATGCCGTCCACCCAGAGCTAGCTGGGTCACGTTCTGCAATCCTTTGCCAGCAATAGATCCTCACTCAGGATACCGAACCATGTGGGTAGGCCATGCTTTGATCCTGACAAGAGAAAGGTTGAGGGTAGGAACAGGTAGGTGTCTCTGATGGGGCCCCATCTGTTCAAACATGAAGAGAGAGGAAGCAATGCCCGCACCACGCATGCGTTCAGGCTCCAATGCTTCACTCGCTGCCTGGGTGAGTGGTTGGCGCAGGTGAGGTCCCCACAGATATACATTGCCATTGGCATCAACACAGCCTGAAGATAGCGAAAGAAAATTTGACCTTCTATGGATAATCTTTACTTGGATGCACTTATGATACCAGATGTTCTGTCTTATTATTTTCCAGCTCTGCTTGTTGATCTCCCAGCACACCTGAATTCATGAGCCCGCCAGCAGCGCTCTGAACCTTCACGCCTTCGAGCCTCTTGACAAGGCGAGGCGCAATCTCATTTTGGTTTGACCGGAAGAGCGAGCTGCCGTGACCTGCAGCCATAAGAGAATCTCTCTCTCTCATGAATCCAAGACGAAGCTAATCCGATACAGAAAAGGTTGACTAAAGGTGCCTCGACATCAGGCGAACGAAGGAGAGAGCAGCTCAAGTGGATCACGGACCTAAGCAACCACGCAGGCCACTGCCCCATGAGAACAGCTCACCCTCTGCAGAAACTGCCAGAGAGTGTTGCGCCCCAGCTGCAATGCTGACAATTTTGGTACCTGCACTAAACTGCTAAATCATCATTTATCAGGATTCTGCAGCATAGTGCATGCTCATCAATTCCCGTGCCATGTCAATTGTCAATTGTCATGTTGCTGTATCAGCAAGGCATGCTGATCACCAACGAGGTCTTGCACACGGCGTGGCAGCCACTCCTGGCCAGACCTGCTACCCAGACCAAGCTGTCCATGCCTGTTGCTGCCCACAGCCCATACATCAGAGCTGTCTGTCAGAAACAGTGTGTGGCTATGACCCACTGCTATGTCTGTTGCTGCTTCCGGCAGGAGGACTTCTTGTGGCTCCTGGATGCACAGGAACTCGGTGAAATCATAATTGCACGAGTACCACTGTTGCTGCTGATGTGGTGGCATGTCCTTTCTGTACGCAGCAATACACCTGCCTGCATTGAGGTCTCTTGATGTGTGTAATGCCCCAGCTGACCCGCATCGTTGAGCCCCCACCTGGAGTCAAGATCACAACGCAAGTGTAAGAGGAATAATAACTGCATACAACTGGTGGAAGGTTCGTGCAAGAACCCTCAAGTTGAAAACTCACGAGTAGACGCTTCCGTCAATGCCAACAGCCGCTGTATGTGCACCTCCACATCTTACAGAGATGAAGTCTTGATGTAATAGCGCGGCTAAAATGCTAGGGATCGAGCGACCTGTGCTACTTCCGTGTCCCAACCTTCCAAAGTCACTGTTCCCCCAACATGCCACTTTGCCGACCACGCGCTTGGACATATGATAAAGGTTATGTGTTGAGGCTCGATCCTATTCGTACAGTCCTGATTTGCTTTGGCTCAGATCACTCCATGCCGATCCAATGCACCACGAGAAAGTAAAACTTGATACTTGCATACAGGATAGCACATGACGTGTTGCTTGTATTATATCGGAGTTTGTGTTTTCGGGCGCCAGGGAGATCATTTGGCCTGTTGGCATGTAGACTAATGCCGCATAGTAAGAGCCACGTCATCGTTACTGTCTCCATTTTGAGACTTTTACGGTCCCTTTATGAGCGGGATTTCCTTCTACTTGTAAATCCATCTTCCCTCTGCATGCTATCCATGCAAGATGCTGGCAAGTAATAGTGGTAGCTGATATAAAAGAAATTCCTTAAGACAGGGTAGACCTCAAGCAACCACAGGTGTACACGTTTTGTGACAAAATATCCACCTTTAAATTTTTTTAGCTAAGATGCAACCTATAGGCCTAAGAAGGTGGGCATGGGCCTAGG
The DNA here is from genome assembly GCA_020887355.1 of Coccomyxa sp. Obi. Classification (NCBI taxonomy): domain Eukaryota; kingdom Viridiplantae; phylum Chlorophyta; class Trebouxiophyceae; family Coccomyxaceae; genus Coccomyxa; species Coccomyxa sp. Obi. Next base: position 1,889,137 of record AP024993.1, on the reverse strand, counting down.
CACAGACAGTTGACAGAGAAGAAGGATCGTCATCATCTCACTTCAAGCAGGACCCATCAGCCAGGGCAACACAATTGCAAGGAGCACTTGTGCTGTCTTGCTGGCACTGCCTCGCATTAATGTTGTGAAGTAAAGTGGATTTAGGGAAAGCTGTTTGCATGCACGCCCGACACGCTCCTGGAGCAATGCAGCTGTGTGACAACCTGCCGATTGCTCCAGGATATCATGATTTTGGCACGGGTACAAAAGTTCGGTTCCTGAGTCTACATCTCAGGATGCTGGTCGGTTGAAATTCTGCATCCTAAAATGCCCGGTCGACCTCTCAGATAAGAGCATCTTTAGAGTATCTTTGAGAGTGCTGCAAAATTCAACCCAGCGCTGGCTAGCCAAGGGAGCAGTGCTGGCAGCAATTCAGCATATCTGCTGCTTCACACCCATCTTGTTACATGCCAGATCTGAAGTTATTTAAAGAAAATTACAGCTAATGAGCATTGTGATGCCATCACGGGCCCCAAACATCAATCCTCCAACTCCACATACGTATTTGTACATTCACATCGCAAAACCGTACAAAAGACACACCTTGATATGCAAGGTGCAAGAAAAGATCACTTCTGCAGGACAGCCTCCCAGCAGCTTGATGGCATGGCTCTTGCCGCAACCATTGCATTATTCCATCACCAGACCATCTCCCACTGCAGCATGGTCCTCGAACTGATGGCAGAGGTCGTGCACTTAGCAGCAGCTGGACTTGCTGGAATTGACAGGCTTGCCCTCGCCCGGCCTGATGGTGGCGCCTGGTTTGTTGATCACAGGCTGACTCGCCATCCTGACGTATGCAATACATCATCACATGGCATAAGTCACAGAAGAAGCGCATTGAGTTGTCGCACACCAATGCCAAAAAATTCAGAAGCAACGCACTGCTGCCTCTCATGATTAAGCACAACAGACGAGGATGGATGTGCGTACCTGTTCTTGATCTCAGCCGCCATAGTCATGAAGGCTTGCTCCACATTGGTGGCATTTTTTGCACTGGTCTCTAGGAATGGAATGCCGATCTCGTCCGCAAACGCCTGCCACATGACAATGCCGTGATAACAAGCAATCTCTTGGATAATCAAAACCCTTCTTACATGCTTCTATACCTACACTGTGTGATAACGATCTCCCAGTAGCCTCACCTTGGCTGTCTGGTAGTCAACAACCTTCTTTGCTGTCAAGTCACTCTTGTTGCCTACCAGCAGCTTGTTCACGTTCTCGTTGGCATATCTGTCGATCTCGTTCAGCCATTGCTTGACATTGTTGAAACTCTCCTGGTCTGTGACATCGTACACGACCTGAAGCACCAAGGAATGGCTTGGTGAGAAGGTGTCAAGTCAGGGTCATCACAAGTTATGACAAGCCATAACAAGTCAAGGTAGGAGCTAAGTCACTATGACGCTCACAATTATTCCGTGTGCGCCCCGGTAGTAGCTGCTTGTGATTGTTCGGAAGCGCTCCTGGCCAGCAGTGTCCCACTGCAGCAGGAAGACGTGATTAGAGATTAACATACGACGAAGAGTAGGTCAAATCCGGTTCGGCATCAGGAAGGAAAAAGTAAACTTACGATCTGCAGCTTGATGACTTTGCCGTCGAGTTCCACGGTCCGAATTTTCTGCGCCAAACTCAACGAGATCAGCAAGAGGATGTCAAAACCACGTGCTGTGGTTTAAGCAAAGAAGGAAGGAGATCTCACGAAATCGACGCCGATGGTGGAAATGTAGCTTTCGGTGTATGTATCATCCTGCGGCACAAGACATGCTTCAAACAAGATGGACCAGTGAAAATCAGAAGAAAAGACCAACTTTGAGAAGGTGCACCCACCGCAAACCGAAGCAGCAAGCAGGACTTGCCCACGCCCGAGTCTCCAATGAGCAAGAGCTGCCATCAGCAAGAATATTCAGTCAGAGGGTGCGCAGAAAAGACTTTGCGAAAGCACACAGAAAAGTCCAAGGAGGGGTTTCTGCTCACCTTAAAGAGGTAATCGCTGCAAGAGCACACAGAAAACACACAACAATCAGCACCTCCTCATCTGGAGAGAACAATAAACGCCAAGCAAAGCTCAAGAACTTCAGCCTTGCGCAGGGTAGGGCACTTACTACTCTGGGTTCATATTGACTTCGCAGACTCTTTAAACCCAGGTGCTGCTTCTGTCCCTTGTGCAACGTAGTAGATTGTGCGTCAATCGCCCCACTGACACCCGACGGCTATTCCAAATTGTTGCCTGAAGCACCTGGGATATCATGTAGGTTCCACAAGTCTGGCGTTGTGCACAGTTCTGCGCCCCTTGCCCGTAATTGCCCGTTGCCAAATACGGTCGTCCTGAATTTTTGCCTTTTGGTTGTATCTTCCAACGACTCACGTCACATGACTGGCAGTCATTGACTGCCAACTGCAATCCTTATCAACGATCTTGCATGTCTTTTCCTGCGGAATCATAGGTAGCGTCTGTGGACACAGGCACTTTCGATCAACTCCTTTTGAAGACAATGTCCCTGTACGAGTTGTTACACGATTGTTTCAAGACTGTATCCAACGGTCGTCTTCCATCGGTTTACTTGTTGAAGCAGACAGTGAGCAAGGTATGTCCCTTAGAACGATGCAGCGCACTATGCTGATGGACCCTATTCTTGGACTTGTAGTTTTAGCAAGGTCCAAAGTTATACGAATAGGATGATGTGAATACAAACTCCATTTCTACGGTTTTTTGATGATGTTATTCCTCATGCAAGACAGCAACAGAGTTTTCCTCGGTTCTTGCAGGCCTTGGGGTTTGCAATCATCGCTGCTGCCTGCATTGTGAAGATTCCCCAGATTTTAAAAATTTCCAAAAATAACAGCGCTCATGGGCTCAGCCTGCTGTCTTTCGAGCTTGAGCAGCTAGCTCTGTCAATCCATGGCTCGTATGGCTTCATATTAGGCCTGCCATTCAGTGCCTATGGAGAGGCAATAGTTCTCATATTGCAGAACAGTTTCCTCTTGGCCCAAATCTATATTCTTTCCAAAGCTCCTGTGTGGCGACCGTTTCTAGCAATATCGCTATTTGGCACTGCACTTACCTGCATATCAACAGGTTAGCTTAGGACTGTCTGGTGTGTCAGTACGCAATGATTTAAGACCTTTTTCTTCCTTGACGGAATGCCAACACCTGACAAGTTCCATGGTGCAGGGATGGTGACACCAGCTTTGATCAGGATCGTGTACGACTTGAATAATGGCATTGTTTTAGCTGCACGACTGCCTCAGATTTATCAGAACTTTGTGGTGAGTGTGCGCGGTTGCTGGTTTGATGTTCTGCTGGCACTTCATGACAATTAAATACCTTCTCACACCCTTTTCTCACTTGCAGAGCAAAAGCACTGGGCAATTGAGCGGGACAGTATACATGGCCAACTTCCTAGGCTGCATCGCCCGGATTTTCACAACACTGCAGGATGGGGGAGGCTATGCGATGGTTCGTGGTTTCTTGCTAGGTATGTTGCAGCTTCGCACAAGAGTCAAAAGTTGTGTTGTCTTGATGTGCATGCAGTTCAACTCGCAGTATGACGGTGTGTGTTTGTGGAAGCAGGGCTGCTCCTTAATGGAACGCTTGTCTGCCAAGTTCTCCTATACGGCAACAAGGCTGCACCAACAAAGAAGGCGAACTGATTAAGCAAACACAGCGACCTGCACTAGTGAGATTTGGGGCCACTCTTTTATTCTGATAGAAACATAGTGGTGTAGACAACCAGTACAGTGCGAGGGCCACCATAATGTTGTTGCGACAACTCTGAAGTGTCCTTTGTGAGTTGATTCATAGCTACTGAGGTTTTATTTTGATGCGCTTCTGTGCTCGTCTTGAAGGTTGCCAGCACCAATTTTGGAAGTGTTTTAAGATAGGCTTGCACTGGACCAGGCGTGCTGCTAAGAGATGTGCATTGCCAGGACCCCTTCTCTATCTATTATAATGTGTGGCTTCCTGTTTGTAGGACTGCTCCTAGGAGGCCTTCTTGGGCTATCCGACATTTCTGAGGTTCTTGCAACTCCGGCATGGTCAGGATACCCGTCACACCGGCATGGGTGTAGGTGGAAAGTAGTGTGCCGCAACACTGCAGTTTAATGCTTCCTATGTAGCAGGCAGCGAGTGATGCCGGCGCCGGGTGAACAGCTCAGCTGGTGCACTGAACAAAAGTTTGGCCGGAAACCCACCTGGCTGTCTGCACGGTAACTATGCTTTGCAGGGAGGCCTAATAAACCGGCATGAGAATACCAGCCTACAAGCGCGCAAGTAGATCTGTCGCTGCAAACTCTCCTACTCCCACTGCAGCCTGCAGGGGATGCTCTTGCTTCAGTGCATGCTGAGGATACGCTCCATCCGAGGATTACGGACCATTTCTGAACTTCAGAACCTGAAAACAAGAGAAATATACTGACAGAAATTTCTTTCTGGTCTGTTGCTTTCCATGTCGTAAAATGCGCTTCCATAGTTGTCCTCGAAGCTTTATCAGAAGCTGCCCTCCACAACTGGTTACACTCCACTTTCTTACATCTCTACCTTCTCAAAAGCTTCGAAGTCCGACTGCAAAGGCGCTTCAAAAGCAGGGATTTTGCAAGGCAATTCGCAGGCGACATTTCTCAATCTTGAGCTGCTTTGGAGACTCATCTGCAGAGGTTGCCAGGCCAGCAGCTAACAGTGACCCTCGCAAGCCCACAGCACCCGGAAAACAGGCAACTGTAGCATCTGCTGCACCTAGAGATAATCCAGCGGGTCCATCGAATGACCCACCAGCGCAGAGCTCTGGCCAGCAAGCTGAGCAAGTCAGCAGTCTCACGGGCCTCAAGCCGTTTCACGTGGCTGCCTTTGCAGCTATATTAGCTTTCGGCCTGGCCTTTCTAGCCGTTCTTCTGTACATTACAGCTGACATGCAGTTCCAGAGAGCCTGCATAAAGGTGGTCAAGAGGCTTCTGAAAACGGTGGCCTTAAGGCAGGTCATGGGCATCCTAGCAGCTATGACATTTGTGCGATTTGGGCTGGAACCCCTGGTGAAGGTCTTAAGAAGGGTTTTCTCAGCTCAAGGTACTTGGGAAAAGTCGTCTGAATATTACATCCTGCGAGAGGTGTGCTCAAAACAACTTCCTCTGGACATCATCAGGAATTGCCTGGTCTTCGATCAAAATGATCATGCGCCATCCTTTCCCCTCGACAGTATCGTTGAGTTTGATGTAGATCGTGACCTAACATCGCAGGTTTATAGGCCGTTAGAGTTTCTCTTCTCCGTTGCGGCTTTCACAACTCTGGCGGAGAACTTCTTGCCTCAATTAATTTCCTTACCGAAGGTGAGTGCAGCCCTCTTCATATGTTCGCCCTGATTGATGTCTTCTTGTGCCAATAAATGCTGATGACATACGTGCATTGGAACCGACCAGTAAGTCCTGTGGAATGTTGCACAAGAATACCTCCCACGGTTTATTTGTGTCTTCTTGCAGGCAATGGTGCAAAACCTGGTGAGGTCCACTCTGTCGCTCACATTCGTCATTGCTGCAGCCCGCGTGGTGTTCAATGTGAAGGCGCGCATGACGAGGGAAGCAACATGGCAACTGGAGTTGAAGGGCGACCTCACCAAGCAGCGCCGCGTGGAAGCAGTTGACAAGCTGCTGTCAGTGCTGACACTTCTGGTGGCTTCCGTCTTTGGCTTGCAAGCCATCGGACTTGATGGTGAGTTTTTGACAGGGACACAGCTTGATGTTATTGAAAGTCCTCATTGGTCTTGCCCGGAAGTTGCTACTCATGGTGTAGAATAACATTCAAGGCATGTTGTTCTGTGCAGTGAATTCGGTTCTAGCAATTGGTGGAGTTGGTGGTCTGGCGGTGGGTCTGGCGGGTCGGGAGATATTGGAGAACCTTTTTACAGGACTCATCATTTTGTCATCCAGTCCCTTTGAAGTGGGCGACGAAGTGCTCTTCTCCCCTCCCAGCGGACAGGTCAGGCTGGGTGCTGATTTTGGGACTCTTGTGTAGTCTGCTGTGCAGCAGCCTTGGCAGTCTTGAAGCAGTTTCAAGGAGTGCGTCACATGTCTTGCAGACTGTGGAGGGCATTGTGGTGGATGTCGGCTGGTATCGCACCACCATTCGAAGTTTCGAGCGTGAGATGTTCAATATTCCAAATTCTGTTTTCTCAAGAAATGTGGTCCTGAACATCACACGTAAGCAGCGGGAGTGGCGATTTTATGAATTCATTGGTAAGGGTTGCTCATGCGTACATCCGCTATGATTTATGTAGACGTAATGTTGTGCAGGCAATGGTTGCAGTGGTGTTGCTGCTGATTAGAGTGTTTGCAGGTCTGCGGGTGGACGATGTCGGCAAGGCTTCTGCAGTGGTGGCAGACATGCGCAAGATCATACGGCAGGATCCGCGCATCATTCAGAAGCTTCATCGTCGTGTGTTCATTGATAAGCTGACAAGGGAGCAGGTGAGACAGCAGTCCCACAGCATATTGAAAATGTTGACACAGAGACGCTGACTGCAAGTATGCAGGACCACTGACATGTGCTTTGAGTTGCTGCCCGCCAGGTCAGCGTATACGTCTCCTTCTATGTGGAGGCAGTGAATCGTGACGCATTCATGTCCATCAAGCAAGATCTGCTGCTCGCCTTCATTGACTGCGTGGACAGGAACGGCGCCAAGCTTGCCAAGCAGCGCTTGGAGGTGAGCACATGTCACATTTCCCAACCTCCTTGGGCATGTTCAGCTCCTGAGCCCCAAAAAAGGAAGTGCTGTTTGGAGACCCAAGAAAGCAGCAAATGGTGGTGGGCGATGCAGGTGGAGGTTGCCCCCTCCCAGATGGCTGCCTCGTCCCAGCGACCTGCGCCCTCAGGCGTGAGTGACGCCTCTGCCTCTTCGCAGAAAGCCCTGCCTGAAGGCAAGGCAGGCAGCCAACAGGCACCTGTGGATGTCGCTCCTGGCATTCCACCCTCGTCTGGTGCGGTTCCATCAGCATGTCTGGCGCCCCAATCTGGCTGCGCTTCCGATTTGCTGTGTCACACATGATTTGACGCTTGTTTTCTGGTGCAGGCAACAGTGCAGGCTCTCCTTCAGAGACCGACCGCGTGGGCACCAGCAGCAATGTTGTACCCAGCACAGATCCCTTGAGGAGTGCTGTTCAGCAGGCATCTGGTGTCGTCTTATCAAACAACTTCTCAACGGATGAGCAGGCTGGCTCTGTGCCATCAGTGATGACAGCCAGCTTTGATGTTTTATAGGACAGCTCTAGCCTTTTGTACAATCAGAGTGTCTGGCATTGTAGCATGCCCCACTACTAGTAGCGAAGTATTCAGTCTCCCTGTAAAGCAACTGGTTGCCAAAGGCTGGCCATCCCTATGTGGGCTTTCATTGAGTTCCCTAGCCTTTTACATTGCACTACAATCATCCGTCTTCTATTGTGCGAAGCAGCATGTATGAGGGTGCTCTGCGCAGATCTTCATGACAGGATATCGATTCTTATTTTCCACCAAGTCTTTTCAGAAATCAAATTTGAGAGCTAGATTGCAGTATGGCACCTAAGATGCAAAATACGGGTTGCCAAGATGTCAGCAATTGCAACGCTCCTCTCCTCTGATCAGGAGGGGATCCCGGACGTTCGCTGTGAGACGCCGTCAATTTTGTTAATTACAATGTTCAGCTTTACTGAGAGCATGACCTGGGTTGTCCCTCAGTCGATTGTTGCCACTGCATGCCATCTTCCTATTTCTACCTGTTATACACTTGTCAGAGACACACGTTCTTTACATACCAAATCCCTGACCAAGTCTTCTACATGATCGCTGTGCTGCTGTTAAATATGAAGGTTCTAACGCAGGCCGCCAGTGTGAGAATATGGTACATGCCATGCAGCTGTCCTCTCATGTGGACTTTCCAGCTTCCTTCACCGAATGCTGTCCATTGAATTGTGCCTGCAGAGTGCATATTTTCAATCCAGCACGGCGAACCTCTCAGACTTAAAAGAGTGAGAGCACCATCAAATCTGCCCACCTTTGCTTGGAGATGGTGGAGCTGTATTGCAGCCAGATGTGCATTTGTTTGCACATATTGGATCAGCCTGAAGGCACACAGGATCTATCAAAGCCGAAGACAGCAATACTTCGGTAAGAACTGTCATGTACTACCGTATATGTAAACGCTTTAGAACGTTATGACACGGTTCTGAAAAGGAGTGGCCCACCTGTGAAAACCTGATGAGGCATGGTCGACAACAGTGGTTTTGACTTCCTCAACAGCCTGATCAATTGCCGCTTCATTCTGTGCAAGAAAGGGCTGCACTATGCTGTTGAACAGGTAAACAGCTCCTTGCGTCTTGGGATGCCAGAGGTACAGCACAAACAAGACCTTTGCCTCATAGTACATTGGGACCCTGTCACGAAGAAATTTTGTCAGGCTCAGGAGTGGCGATCAGCTGGCTTACAATGTAGACTTTGTTGACCCGCATTATTAATCCTCAAGGGATCTCACTGATCCTCACTGATCGCATTTTTGAAACGTATAAGGCAAAGCGCACCAAAAGACGAGCAAATCCAGCAGCATGCGCTCGCTCACAGTGAAGAGCGCCAGCATTAGCCTATAGAACCAATCATCAGTGAGCCCGCCTGCATTTGAAAGGGCACCAACACAGTACTTGTTTTGCAGCAAGAATCTTTGGGCAATGACGTCACCAGTAGATGCACCATTGCTGCACAGCGTCGCTGTTCTTCTGAGAGAGGGCCTTGTAGCAAGAGTACGCAGGCCAGACATAGCCGATAACATTCCTGAAATATTGGGAGAACTCTCAGGACATACACTGAGAGCACATAATGGGCTTTTCTTTTGCGAATCATCACCAATTGCAGAGGATCGTGGACTTACAATATCACCCGGCAGGAGAAGTCTCCCAACATGGCTGGGCCTGGTACGGCCAAGGGGCAGGTTAGCTAGCTACTTGGTCTCGTGGAGATATGCACCAGATGCTTTGGAGACCATTCTTGGTACTTAACATATGATACAAACAAGACACAAGCAAAATCTGGCGTTCACTGTTTGGGCTCCGCGAAGGTAGATATATTTATAACCTGAAGCTTGAACATGAAGGTTTTCTTCGTTCCCTTGTCTCTGCATGGGTTTATAAATACACAGGGTGTCATTTGAGCCACCTGCTGTGAAAACCACCTGCTGTACCAGCCCAGAGGGTGCTAAACATGAAATATATAATAAAATTAGGTGAAGTACCCTGCTGGGTGCTGACTCTGACGATCAGGGTCAGACATCTGATATCTGATCAATCAGCCCTAGCTAGTAGATCACTATAGTAGATCACCCACGGTGGCCGCCAGCGGCTGGAAAAGGTGTATTAGTAATCGACTGACTGACTGCCAGTGACTGACCCCATGACCGCCCAGCCTGGCAGGCGCTCAGGGCGACAGCAAATAAGTTATTTGAAATAACTACCACTCATGGCATGTAGTACTTCCACATGTTCAAACGGTGTTGCTGATTTGTTGCAATCATTGTGATGATCACATAGAAGGTACCAGTACACTGGGTGCATCATGAGTCAACTTCTCCAATGAGCTCATATCACCAAGATGACAACAAACTTAGGCCTCAGCCATAGCCTGTAGTGGCATTGTTTGGCTGATAACTGATTGAATACAGACACCAAGACTTTGAATGCTCCGCATGGCAATCGCATCAAAGACCGCCCTGGTGCACTGCTACCATGGCACTGACTCAATGTGTTGCCTCCAAAACTTTACATCACATTAATGTAAACCGGAGCATAAGGAATTCAGGAAGATCCTGGCAGCAAAGCAGCTGCGCAGCTGTCCAAGTCAAGAACATCTAGGGCATCACATAAACGTACTGACACCGTGCAATGACAGGGCACGATAACAAAATTTACTTCTTGGACAGAATCATGTCATCTGTGGTGAAATCTGCAGCTTTCCTGAAGTTTCCCCTTCCGAAGTCTTTCTCGTAGCTGTCCTTCAAACCCTCCACCAGACCAAATTCAGGGGTCCAATCCAAATCAGCCTGTGCCTGCACACCCCAGAACCAGAAAGAGGTGTCAAGAGAGGTAAGCTCACGCTTTCAACATGCAAACATTGTCATAAAGCAGACCTCATCGCAACTGAACGCTTCCTACCTTTGCGATGGACGTGAAAAAGTGCTGGTCTCTGAGGGGGAATGCCTTTGCGCCACCAAAGTCGAAGTCCTTGGGATTGTAGTGGACAAGCTCGGGCTCTGGAGCGCCAGCCGCCAGAGCGCAGGCCTTGGCGATGCCGTCAAATGTCACAAAGCGCTCCCCCGAGATATTGTAAATCTGGCGGGATGCCTTGTCATTGCCCAGCACCTTGACAAATGCGGTGGCAAGGTCCTTCACATGTCCCAGTTGGGTCACCTGTAAGACACACATAGTGCACCACTCAGTATGAGCCAGTACTGCCGAGATAAGCCAGAACTGCCAAGAGTGTCCAACACGGAAGTACACAGACACAGACCTGCTGGCCGCTGTTGGGGATGGGGATGGGCCGGCCCTCCTTGATGCGGTGGAAGAACCACTCTTCAACAGGGTTGTAGTTAAGAGGCCCTGGATAGCAATCAGAGGGTGAAACGGCATTGAGAGAAGTATCTGATGACTGCAAGACAGAGACCGATCGTAGTACGTGGGCTCATGCTCACCGTAGATGTATACGGGTCTTACAGATGTCCAGTTGACACCCTTCTTCTCCAGCAGGTCTTCTGTTTCCAGCTTTCCCTGCATTGGTTCGACAGGTGAAATTATACCGGTACCATTCCAGCCTTGCCACTCTTCTACATTCAAGCTGACATGGATTTCACATTGTGCCATGGACTATGCAGCAGCGACATGCCTTGTGGCGTGACTTGGGGTCGCCAGCATCGTCCTCAAAGTGCGGCATTTGTGAAGACTTCAAGTACACCCCCGCAGATGAGCAGAAGATGTACTGGCCGACGTCTCCAAGGGCTCCAAGGATGAGGTCGGCCTCGTCAGCCTCCCTCCCATTCATGTCGTAGACCGCTGTTGCATGCAGCTCACTTCAGATCACACAGCACGTAATCCATCCTCTAATGTCACAGCAACGGATGTATATAGTGGAGAGCTGTGCAATGAGCTGAGAGGGAGCCAAAAAGCAGCATTGCAAGGGCGGCAGCCTCACCATCAAACTTCTTGCCAGCCAGCTTGTCGTCAAGCATGCTTTTGTCCTTCCGATCAGCTGCGATGTGCTTGACGGCAGACTTGTAAGCTGCATATGACTCGTTTGTGTCGTCTGGTATCTGGTAAGTGACCTCCTTCTTGCCCCGCGTCAACAAAGTCACTTCATGCCCAGCCTCAACTAGCTGACGCGCCAGGTAAACACCAATAAAGCGTGTACCACCTGAATTGAGCATGTCAGCCTGATCAGCATGTCTCTCAACTATCAAAGGATTTGATCATGAAGTACCAATGAAAAAGAATGCAATTTGTTCCACATCAGTCAAGTGGATCAATAAAGATCACCTAGAATCAAGACTTCCTTATTAGCAGCTGCAGTCACTCTGGTCGCCGTCAGATGTTGAGCTCGCTTGTTCCTGCTGATTGCCTGCGTATCATCAGAGACTTTGAGACGAGCCCCTGTAGAACGTGCTGTCGCGGAGGACAGATCCTGCTCTCGGAAGCTGTTAGTTCCGCACGACTGCAGCCAAACAGATGTCCTGAGTGAACCGATCAGCTGATGACAGCGACTGAAAAGGGAAATACTCACAGGACGAAGAGCAGCCAGGTCTGCTTTATGAACACCAAATGGCCTCGCTCTCAGCTTATCACAAAGTAATCCGCTCGCCATACTTGGCCACCAGCCACAGCTACTTCTGCAATACAGTTCGTGCAGGTGGCGATCAACAACAACGATTTCACGAGTGGTGATGCACGGTTTTCCCACTGTGAGTCGAAGGACAGCCTCGAGTGGACGAGATAGAGTTTTGATTAATGGCCAAAATAGGAAGCTCCCAGGAAGCTTCGTATTCCCAAATCTGGCCGAGTATGATGTCGACTTCAGATGGTGACTGGAGATTTGTCTGATAATTCATGAAGGTAATGAAGGTGACATGGATCACCTGCAGCCTAGGCATGAGCTCAAGAGCACTGCTGGCAGCTGGTTTATAAATGCATGCATATTATTAGATGCATGCGCATCGCCGATCGCCGCGGCGCGGGTGCCACCGGGTGAGCCTCTGAGAGACTCTCGGAGCATGCGCATGCACCGTGACCTCTTGCCAATCAGTGATCTAGATCATGATGCATATACAACACCGTTGTCACATAGGACATCGATGTGACATGTGCCATCGTACAAGCTCTCAGGACCAAGGACGCGCCTCCTATTATGACCAATGGAGTCATGACATAGTGCAGTACTGTAATTACTCAATTTCAGCCTGGATAATTACATTTAAGCTTGTCAATGCATGTCAATCAAATTATTCCACATGGCTGTACCTCCAGCGGTGTCAAGGACATCAGAGATGAGCCATTATAAGCTCGCTCCCCAGATCTGTTCAAATATCTGCTCTGTTTTCAGTTTCGTGGGCTTAGAGACCCCTCGTGATATCTAACCCTCAGGTTCTATCAGGCTCCAAATATCACTGTTTGGCCCTGCCCATCAACTCATGTCCTCCGCCAGTAGATGGACACAATACACCTTCTGATCAGCAGAGCTCATGCACTGGTGACTTCCTGGGCTCAGGTGATGACAGTCGGTTTTTCCCGGCCAGTGAATTTGGTGAGCTGGGAGACCTCAAGAGCAAGCTTGATAATAGGTGCAAGAGCCTCCTGTGCGTCCATGCCGTGTGTCGAAACATCACTGCTGTACTGCTCGATGTATAGCCTGCACGTTCACAGTGCTCGTCAGTACCCTTGTGGCATGCAGCAATATACACAGCTATCACAGTATCCTGCTCATCAATAGGAGTTGTGGAACACACCTGACAGTGGCTCCTGAAGATCCTGTGCCGGACAAGCGGAAGATGATTCTGGATCCATCCGTGAAGACAAATCTCAAGCCCTGCTTGGACACCACGCTGCCATCCACGGGATCCGTGTAGCTGAACTCATCGGCAGTCTGCACCTCATAATCCCCAAGCTTCGTCCCTGGCGGGCTGTTTGCAAGTACATTACGCAGATGCTCCACCATCTCATTGGCTGCATCTGACTCGACCCCCTCATAATCATATCGGCTGCACAGCAAAATAACTTGTAGTGCACGCGGCGCTCTTATGTGTTGATAGCAAGGAGGATAGCATATTGTGATATTAGCTCATCAAGAGCACAACTACTCATGATGGACACACATAGCTTGGCCCACAGCCCACGACACCAGACACCACAGTGATGATGGGGAAGGCCACCTGAAGAAGTTGCGTCCAAATTTTGCCCAGTGCTCCATTGCAATGTCTTCCACGGTCACCTTCTTTCCACCAACAGGCACGTCCTTGTTCCTGTATGCCAGGATTGACAGCCATGCAAGCACTGCCCACAATCCGTCCTTCTCGCGAATGTGATCTGCCCCTGTCCCAAAGCTCTCCTCTCCACAAATGGAACAGAGTCCTGCGCGTAGTAGGCTGTTCAGTGACAGAATCTGAAAATAGTGCCGTGCCCTGCAACCATATGTCCAGGTTTGCTGCAAGCGCTGCTACAAGCGCTGCTGCATCCAATGGTGGAGGAAGAGTGATTACCTGCATCCATGAGATTACCAAAGAACTTCCAGCCGGTTGGGACCTCAAAGCATTTCAACCCCAGCTGCTCAGCAACGCGGTCAGTGGCTCCGCTGGTGGGCATGCTCCTTGCAACGCCCTTGTACCAGCACACTCATCATGGTCGAGCACTGGCACCATGCAAACATGTAGATGAGCATTGCAGAGATACCTTTACAGATACATGTGGTCCGACTTGGCCCACCTTCAGACCCGACTTGAAATAGGGGATGCACTCCTGCGCGTTTGCCGCTATCATTGCTACTGAATCTGAAGGGGTGATGAAGAACTTTTTCCCTAGGATCATGTTCCTGTCACCGTCCCCGTCGCTGGCAGCACCCAGGTCAGCAGCCTGCTCACTCCACTGGAGCTCCACCAAATCATGGGCATATGTGAGGTTGGGGTCTGGGTGGCCGCCCCCAAAATCCTCCAGTGGGGTGCCATTCCTGCAAATTCCACAAAACCTCTACATGCTGCTGATGTCATCGGCACTCCTGGCGTCAGACACACGGACTGAAGGGCAAGAGCAAGGCAGATATGAATCCACTACATGTAGACGTTAAGCACAGTCCAAAATAGGCAAACCTGATGGAAGATGCTGGGGCTCCAAGTGCATCAACAAGGATGGGTCCGGCATATGCACCAGTGACAGCATGCATGGCATCAAACTCAAGAGAAAAGTCTGGTCTCTTGATGAACTCCCGCAACATGTTAAAGTCGAAGACTTCTTTAAGCAACGCCAAGTAGTCCTCCACAGGGTCAATAACCTCCACCTGCCAGGGACATGAAAGGGATGTTGACTACGTGCTGCGGCTGCCGTCTTCTGTTACAATGCATACATTCCTCGGACGTAAAGGGCAGCTGTGTGGCAGGCTCAACTCATACGCCAGAGCATAAAAATAACGCACCTCAAAACCTCCATAGGTGTGAGTACCCAGCTGAGATAGGTCGGTCTCAGGGATATCTGCAAACTTAAGTTCGGAGATGTTCTTGGTGAAGCCATAGATTGCGTCTGTGATGCGCTCAGGCGCAGGCTCCCCACTGCTGTAGTTGAATTTGATGCCCCAGTCCTCCTCTGGACCTCCTGGGTTATGACTTGCACTCATGATGAGGGCACCTGTCCGGACAGCAGGACTTTGCATTCAGAATATAAGATGGCTCAGGTAGTAGATCTATCCAACGTGACGAGCACATCCTCAAGCTGAGGAATCACTCTTGAAATGGCACACTGAAGCAATGGGAGGGAATTTTGCAGCGCACCATACAACCCCCGCCTGCGGATGAGGGCCGACATTGCTGGCGTGGCAAAAATAGCGTCACGCCCGACGAAGACCTGCACATTGAAAATTTTGCTTGTTGGTGCACACCACGATCAGGGCGTCATTGCTGTTTCAATCACTGTGGGGGCCCCTGCCTTTTTCACTCCCGCTGCAGCGGCTATCTTTAGGATTGTCTGAACGGCTTCTTTGTTGAAGTAGCGGCCGTCTCCTCCTAGGCCAATTGTCTTGCCCTTGACCTCATCTCCCAGGGAATTAAAGAGTGCCTGAATCCTGGCATCTCACAAGATACCTCAGCCGCTTTGCTCAAGTCATGCTACCATATTTTTATGCGTGGTACTAATCTGATGCCCATACCACCATACCAGTTGGCTAGGTATTTGTCGCCCATGAAGACCTTTGTCTTCTTCCGCAGACCGCTCGTGCCTGTCTTCTGGCCCTCGATCGGTTCTGTGGGCACAGTGCTTACCGTGAACTCCTGTATTACATGACACAATCAATCCTGGCCCAAAAAGAGCTGGGTGGCATGCACTTAATGTGCAGCGAAGAGAGATGGTTTCTGACCCCGTCCACCTGCGTGCTTGCTACTGCAGAAGCTAGTACTGTGCTGGAACATCCTTTTAATCCTCTGGAGACCGTCTTTGGTCGCCCTGCAAGGGTTTTGATGGTGCCAAATTGCTTCCTGCGCCATATGATAGGAATATTACCAACATAGAACCACGTATCACGGCTAAGGGGAAACAAGGCAGCGCTTCGGTGACCTTTCAATGAACATCAACGATTGAGCACATAGTATCTTCCAAGACGGTGCATGCCCGATCTGCAGAGGGCTTGTCACGAACGAAAGGCCGCCGGCCTTGCAACCAGGGACTCGCACAACGCTACCGATTTTACTTTGGACCAACATCTTGCAAAGATGCCTACAAAGTCTTGCCTTGATATATGTCTCGATGCACAAGAAGCGCACCGCTGAGACTCAAGGTGCAGGAATCTTAGGGTCGGGATAGGGTCAGAGCTGGTGCTTGTGGGGTCAGAAATATCTTTTTCTGGATCAAGGAAGCCATGGGCTTTCTCGTTATGGCAGTTGCGGGTCACCTAATCAGCCCTGGACGGCTGGAGTGATGGACAATCTTGTCACCCTGGCCCCTCCTCCCTTGCCAAGTGCTGCAACCACAGTACCATGTAATGGTTCACGTGCATGAACTTGCTCTGGGCATCATGATCATGACGAGTCCATGCATGGTTCACCCTGCGCCCACGCATTTGGGTCTAAGTCCATAAGTCATCTGCAGACTCCAGCTGGACAGCCGTAATTCTATGCTTGCTGTGTGCATCACGTACTTTCCCTTGTTTGACAGACAATTATCAGCACACGCCAGTCGTGCGAATGCGTACACAAGATACTCCAAGGAACGATTGCAACCCGCAGTGCATGCATGCAAGCCTTCTGCATCACTTTGGAGGGCCCTTGAACTTCAACGCTACTTAATGACATAACAGAGAAGGTGAACAGCATCATCATCCTGGCAGCCTCAAGGGTTCATAAGATTTCCTGAGGCACTCTCAGAGGCTCCTGGGGCTTGCATCGCAGACTAAGTTGGCTTGTGAAGCAAGCGCAGGAATAAGGTTGAAGCAGCAACTTGAACTTTAGCATTGGCCTGGTCCACATCATGCCCACCTTCCACAAGTCCCCATGCATCTATCTGGAATTCCTCTTCTAAACGCGCGGCCTGCAACGCCTGTTTCAGGTCCAGGTGCCCCTGTGGGCAAATCAAGTAAACCCCTGCTTTCGTCACTTGATCCGGTTTTTAGAAGACCCATGAACAAGCTCTGCAGGTCCTTCATCACCAAGAAAAGCAGGAGTCGTACCTCAGCGACTGCAACACCGATTAAAAGGGATCTGCATGTGCCGATGAGTTGTTCAGTGGCTGCCAGCTGCCATGCAGACAGTCCTGCAGGCTGAAATTTCTCAGTCTCTTGCCTCAACATGGGCAAATGGTGACAAAAGAAGCACATCATGGCTCCGGATGATCTGCACCTTCTAGGTAGTTTTGCACAGCCTTAACCGCTCTTTGAGGCTGCTGCGCTCCAAAAATGCTGTCGGAGATACTTAACTCAGCTGAAAGAAACTTGCTGGCCCACGCAATAATGGGGTCGTACACCTGCAGAGGAGGTCATTGGCTCAATAAGAATAGCACATACTGAGCAAGATTCTTGCCCTAACAAAAAATGGAATGGTGCACTGACCAGTGCTTGGCGGTCCGACAGAAGCCCTGGAGCATCTCGGCAACAGGCAGCATCAGCATGGAGATACGTCAGCAGAGTATCAATAACAAGACTCCTGTCCTTCGGCTGCGGTGCAGTGCACATTGCTCAATCACCTTGCAAAGGGCAGGACATGGCCATGGCTGAAAAGCACAAGAAGTTGGGACTATGAAGGCACCTGATCTATTGCAGTTGCTGCCAAGGACATAAGGGGCATAGTGAAAGGCCGGATTTTCAGGTTGTCCTGTTGCGCCATGCTTTGCCGGTCAGTAGCCACAATAACCAGCAGAACATAAGAACTTGAAGATTGTGTCATGATCCACGCGTGTGCACTCCTGATCTGCAGCTGGGCCCACCTGCCACTGCCACTCCGCAGCGACAGCAAGTGCCAGAGCACGATTGGGCATGACAAGGGGAAGCCGGGCAGGCGTTCTGAGAGGCCTCCCATCAAGATATACTTGGTATCCAGCCTGTGCAGCGCTAGTAGAACAATGAGGTGGATGGCAACAACAAAGCCAACAGAATACCTTTCAGAACTCTTTTACCTCGGCTTCTTGGACGCTGATGTGTCCCTGCCATCTCGATGCTGCCACTGTACTGGTGTCCCTGATAGCCTGAGTACAAGAGCACGCGATGTTTGCGTGTAGACGTCCAGGTTCATGCCCGATGAGTGGTCTTCCTGTAGTCAAGAGTATCTTGGCTATTGCATCCCTCAGCCGTGACATGCGCTCTCAAAAATACGCTTGCTACACAAAATCAATATCAGAGTTCTTAATTTATAAGATCAATCAATACATCAAAGATCAGAATGCCCGTCCTCTTCATCGGACAAGTCCTCACCCCAGCATCTACCCATGCATACACCCCTGGATCATCGTGAACTTATCCAAGATTTGCAAGAGCTCAAAGCGCCTGGACGTCAGATATTGCTTGTATCTTAACGGTTATTCCAAGAATTGTCTTTAGAGCATCTTGTGCGTATGTTCACAAGTCCAGTTGGGTTAGCTGACCATGTCTCACCTGCCTCTGGATGCCAGTCTCTCTATGCTAGTTCCGAGCGGACCTTCCGTATTCTCGAGATTACCAGCTATATAGTGGGATTCTTGTCAAAAATTTTGTTACTCACAACCTGTGTACATGGACCCGCTCCTCAGTCCTTATGAAGTAAGATGTGTTTCATCAAGCTAAGTTAGTATTATCATTCCTGGAGACACTGAGATATGCTATAGGAAGGAATTGATCAGTGTTTCAAAATGACTGGGGACTATGAAGAGATGACTCTTACCACGAAGTTGTGTGCTTGACAACTTGCACTGTTTGGTGCTCTGCAGCTGGAGTTTTTCGCTGAAGATGAAATTGTGAAGATTGTGCCAAATTTCTCGCTTCCAACCTTCAGTAACAGCACAATTAAGTGCATTGGGGTGAGTCGTTACATGCATGAAATTGTTTCGAAGGCTTCTCGTATGATGTCAGAGCTGCACTGAACATTTCAGGCCGATGTCAACCTGAAAAATGTGTGGCATGTTCCGGAGTGCAGGGTATTTTCGGGCCTTTTAAGCCAAACATTCCTGTGGAGGTGCCCATCTGGCTCGCTGTGGCTCTGCAGAAGCGCAACAACTGCCGAATATTACAGCCAGAGTGGTTGAACATTGAGGCACTGCAGGGTGCGAATGATGGGTCATGACACTTTTCCTGACAACTTACGCAGATGTTGCAGGGATGCATAACGGTTAAGTGTTGGCCATCATTGCATGTTCCCTTTTCACCATTGCATTTCCATGTGCGCGTTCCAGATGCACTGGATCAGGAGAAAAACACAGCTGCTGTGTTTCAAAGACTTCCTTTCCACTACCTGGAGATCTCAAAAATTCTGTTTGTGCATGCCAAAGACTCTTTTGGCACTGATCTGCTGAAGGTAACCCGCCAGATATTCAATTTGTTGCCCAAAGAACAGTCATTCCGGGCACGTAACTGTTGAGGCAAGCAAGGGATGCCAGAAACAAATTGCAGGTGAAGGAACTGATAGGCGATATCTGCAAAGTGCGGCTGTCAAAGATTAATGCTGGTCTGCAAGTGCTGCAAGGGCCAATGACAGTGAAGCTCAACAATCTGTCGGCAGCAGAGTGCAACGTCATTCGTCCATTCTTCCAGGGCGCTCTTGACAGATTCCACCTACTGGCATCGGTACGTGTGTGCTGCATGCTTCATCTGCTTGTTGCACTTTACCTCACCTTCACTTCAGCATGCTCCATAAAATCCTGCTAGGCATCACACATATCGTCATGTGTTGCAACGGTCTGGGATTAGCTTGTTGTTGCATGCAGATGGAAACAAACACATACCTTGGGAATGATAACTTTGAGAATGAAGACGTAAATGCACAGCCACAAAGGCACATGTTGGCGACAGCCTGAGTCAAATTAATGAGGCTCAGCAGCTCCCCTAGTGTTTGCAATTTTGGAGATTTTGAAGCCAAAGGCGACCTTTAAGGGAGATTTCTGTCAACTTGACCATGTCAATGTACTTATGAGTGTCAAGGATTACCGTAATACCATGGTGCAGACCATTGTGAGCATCCCCAAAACTGACAGTTTTTGGATGCCTGCACGAAGTCTTTGCCATCACGTGTGTCATATGAAAAGGTGGATCATCCATGATGCATGATGCCGTGATATCAGCTCAGCAATTTTCATGGGCCAATAACACAGGTCCTCATCGTGAAGGTCAAGCTCAGGCAAATGGTCATTACAGAAGCTGCGCACGCTGAGAAGCGCTTTGTATAATGCGTGAGAGGGACAGCTTTGTGTAGTGCGTGAGTGGGGGAATTCTTGTACCAGATTTTGAGTGCCACTACCATTGCACAATCAAGATGCCTTTGAGGTACGAATTTCTGTAGTGTCTGCTCATCTTTAGTCCCAGGGACAGTAATTCTCTCAGTTGTAAGACTCATGGCCTGCCGCTTTGGGTTCAAAGTTTGAACTTCAAACCCCATGCACACTGTACGCAGCGCGGAATCCTTTGTTGACACATGGTGGATTTGATCGGCATTGTACCGCACACATATGCATAAGGACCATTGAACTGTAGAGTGACTGTTCCAAGAAGCGGCACCACTCTCACAAGGCTTGGAGAAACTTCATGTGGCCTCAGTTTTTTTCTTCTTTTTTCCCTGCATATCGTATTATGTGTGTGTTGGGAAGTTCGCGACCCTCATGCTTGTAATAGAGGGGTCCTCCTCAAAAAAGCACATAGTATTTTTTTTGAAACCTCTCTATTACAGGCATGAAGGTAGCGAACTGCCCAGCACACAAATAATAGGACACAGTTTTGCAGAAAGTACCTCCAGGAATTCCACTTGATAAATCGTCCCTACTATGCTCGCTACCCTCATGCCTGTAATAGAGAGGTTTCAAAAAAAAATACTATGTGTTTTTTTGAGGAGGACCCCTCTATTACAAGCATGAGGGTCGCGAACTTCCCAACACACACATAATACGATATGCAGGGAAACCTAATCAAGTTGGGGCACGCAGAACCCTCCCGCAGAAGGATAGGACGATACCCAAGGAGCTTCCCAAATGTGTGTGTTGGTAACTTCGCGACCCTCATGCCTGTAATAGAGGGGTTCTCCTCAAAAAAATGGGTTCGTTAAACCAGTCCCGAGGGAGGGCACTCGTACTCAGCCCCAAGGAGCGGTCCTCGTAAAACAACCATCACAAGGCCTGTCTGGGCCTTTAAACAGGCAACCCTCTGTGTCACCATGCTCTGCTGATGGCCTTTTTTTTTAAAGGGAAACCTGGCCTTTTGTCATGACACCCGCTCGTGTCTTACCTGATTTACTGCACTGCTCAGTAGGCCTTTGGCAACATTCGGGTCCTTGGCACCCTTACGCATCTCCAGTGAGTTCTGAGCACGGATGACACACATCCCATGTTCCTTGCTCATAAGATTAGCTCTGAAACATATGGGCATCAATGCCTGCCCGTCTTAGTAATTGCCCGTGGTCCTGAGTGACCTTCGACAGATATGTCTAGACTTGATGTCATTGTACCTCCTGCCATTCCCAACCCACTGCAAGGTTGGTGTGTTCTACGAGTTTTTTCTTCTTTTTCTACGAGTTTTGCCATGATCTCCTGAGATCACCATGTTTCGGTTAGCGTTTGGACATACTGGGTTTTACTACTTGCCCGGCTTAGTTTTTTTTTAAAGGGAAACCTCTCTATTACAGGCATGAGGGTACGCAGCGAACTGCCCAGCACACAAATAATAGGTCCTTGGCACCCTCAGAGGTCTTGAGTTGTTCCTAGGCACGGATGACACCCACCCCACCCCGGCTCCGACCGGCCTGCCCTTCCATTTGTTCATGTTAGTTGTCGTCTAGGACCTTGGGGATGAACAGCCTGTTGTTCCTCAGCACACCCTCCCCGCGTCCGTCATCATCCTTTGCCAGCGCGGAATGGGGCCCCAGTCACGCGGTACCACCGATCGGGAGTCCCAGAGAGCACCGCCGAGCATGGCCCCTGGGGACAGTCTTTCCCTTGGGGGCACTGGCCTCGCCACCCAGTTCTTGTGGCCTCGGCCCCCACAGACACGCTCCGCCGTCTCTCATCTCTTGGGCACCCCGGCCGGGCGGCTCAGTCGTGCGCCCCGCCACCTTGGAGGTCTACCACGGCGCGTTGGAGGGTTGTAACGCCGCCAGTATCCCACGAAGACCATTCCCCCAGGGTCCTAATAGGATGTGCTTGTGCCCACGAGCCTGCTCGATATCTTTATCCTTACCACAGGTAGCCTTACCCCATGCTGTTATTCCACCATGCCGTGATTCCACCATGCAGTAATTTTACCACTTATTCCACAGTTGTATCGTGTCATCCGGTGCCAAACCCTAGGTGTATCCGTATCTCTATGAGGTTCCATTGAGCGGGTGTCTAGGACTTAGGACTTGGTACCTCCTGCCTATCCCAACCCTTTGAGGAGTTGGTGTGTTCTATGAGACTTGCCATGCCTATTTTATCCGACATAATCTTGAGTTATTGGGGCATTGATGCCTGCCATTTGTAGTGACTGACTTGGGCCCTGTTGTGGCCTACCAGCAGGAAGTGTTTCAGACTTCATGATATTGTACCCAATGCCTGTCCCAACCATTGCCTGGTTGGTGTGCTGTTTGATGATTCCTCCTCACCATGTTGCGGTTAGCGTTTGAACACATGGGCCCCACTATTTGCCCTCCTTAGTTGTGCGTTAGGTCGTGCTGTGCTCCACTGGAGAGCTCCCCACGAACATTGCCTGTTTGCCTGGGACATGATTGCCACTGATTGCCTACTTGCTTGCCTTTGCCTCTAAGCGTATGTTTGCCACTGTTCTACCATATATTCTGCCTTTCATGTCCTTGGGTATCGCCATATCCTCCTTCGGGAGTGTTTTGCGTGCTCCATCTCAGATAGGTTTCCTGACTATCCTATTGTTGTATGTTGGGGAGTTTACTACCCTCATGCTGTAATAGAGAGGTTTCCCTAAAAAAAAAAAAAAGGGATATGGAGGAAACCTAGCTGAGGTGGGCACGCAAAACACTCCCGCAGGAGGATAGGGCGATACCCAAGGACATGTAAGGCAATGGTCATATATGGTGAGACAACGGCAAGCATAATACGCAGGCAAGCAGGACAAACAAGTAGTACGGAAATGGCAATCATGTCCCGGCAAGCAGACAATGTCTGTGGTGTGCACTGAAGTAGAGCACAGCACGACCTAACGCAAAAACTAAGCCGGGCAAGTAGTGAAGCCCAGTATGTCCAAAAGCTAACCGAAACATGGTGATGTCAGGAGATCATGGCAAAACTCGTAGAACACACCAACCTTGCAGTGGGTTGGGAAAGGCAGGAGGTACAATATCATCAAGTCTAGACACATCCGTCGAAGGTCACTCAGGACCACGGGCAATCACGAAGACGGGCAGGCATTGATGCCCATATGTTTCATAGCTAATCTGATGAGCAAGGAACAGGGCAAGTCCCATACAACACACCAACCCAGCAGAGGGTTGGGATAGGCAAGAGGTACCATGTCCTAAGTCCTAGACACCCGCTCGATGGGATCACATGGAGGTAATCATTTCAACTAAAGCTTATGCACAGGATGACACAATACGATGGTGGGATGGAGGCATGGTGGAACAACTGCCGGGTGAAAGCACTGCATGAGGACAGACAACAGTACAGGCAGGCATTGTCTGGCAGTACTATGGAGAGCAGTCCACCTTCTGGTTCCACCACCTAGCCAAGGAGCGTCAGAGCCGCACGGAGATCAAGCCCCTCCGGACAGGCGGTGCCCCAGACAGCCCTCCAGTGCTCCTCGACACCCCAGCCGGGCGAAACCAGGGCAGCACCTTGCTGCGCGACTTCTACAGCGGAGACTCCGCGACAGGCCTCTTTGCTGCACGCCCTGTCTCACAGCCAGCACAGGCAGAGCTGCTGGAGGCGCTCGACAAGTCGCTTACCCCGGAGGCGGCTGCTACCGCTGAAGGTACCAGTGGCGACGGCAGCATTCCCCTCACAGAGCTGGAAGCAGCCCTCAGGAGCATGCCACGCGGCAAGGCACCAGGCCTGGATGGCATACCTTACGAGTTCTACCAGCGCTGGTAAAAACAAATACCAGAACCTTTACCTCTGAAACATATGGGCATCACTACCTGCCCGTCTTCGTGATTGCCCGTGGTCCTGAGTGACCTTCGACGGATGTGTCTAGACTTGATGATATTGTACCTCATGCCTTTCCCAACCCACTGCAAGGTTGGTGTGTTCTACGAGTTTTGCCATGTTCTCCTGACATCACCATGTTTCGGTTAGCGTTTGGACATACTGGGCTTCACTACTTGCCCGGTTTAGTTGTTGCGTTAGGTCGTGCTGTGCTCTGCTTCAGTGCACACCACAGACATTGTCTGCTTGCCGGGACATCATTGCCATTTCCGTACTTCTTGTTTGTCCTGCTTGCCTGCGTATTATGCTTGCCGTTGTCTCACCATATATGACCATTGCCTTACATGTCCTTAGGTATCGCCCTATCCTCCTGCGAGAGTGTTTTGCGTGCCCACCTCAGCTAGGTTTCCTCCATATCCTATTATTTGTGTGCTGGGCAGTTCGCTACCCTCATGCCTGTAATAGAGAGGTTTCCCTTAAAAACAAAAAAAAACAAATACCAGCGCTTCTGGCCACTTGTCGGTGGGGAGCTCACAGCGGTGCTCCAGGATGCCTTCACCAGCCCAGCCAGCCCAGCTCTGCCTCCATCGATGCTACAGGGCCGCATCATTCTCCTGTACAAGGGGAAGGGGGCCGACAGAGCCTCCCCAGCCAGCTACAGACCCATCACGCTGCTGAACACGGACTACAAGCTGGCGGCACGGACGGTGGCCAGCAGACTTTTTTTTTTTTGGTAAGGGAAACCTCTCTGTTACAGGCATGAGGGTAGCGAGCTGCCCAGCACACAAATAATAGGATATGTAGGAAACCTAGCTGAGGAGGGCACGCAAAACACTCCCGCAGGAGGATAGGGCGATACCCAGGTACATGGAAGGCAATGGTCATATATGGTGGACTTGGACCTGTCCTCAACCAGGTGGTGGACCCGACGCAGACAGGCTTCCTGCCCAAGCGCTGGGTGGGGGACAACGTGCTCGCCCACCTGGAGGAGATCAGCTACCTCCAGGACACTCAGCAGCCAGGTGTCATTGTCTTCCTTGATTTTGAGAAGGCCTTTGACCGCCTCGACAGAGCATGGATCGAGCAGTGCATGGCGGCAGTGGGCTTTGGAGCCGGTGCACAGCGCTGGGTGCGCATTCTGCACACCGGCACCACCGCGCGTGTAGCCTTCAATGGCTGGCGTACAAACGCCTTCCCGGTCAGCTCATGAGTTTTCCATGGCAGTCCACTCTCGCCGCTGCTCTTTGTGCTCGCCACACAGCCGATGGCAGCGCACGCCCGGCGTCGCGCTCAGCAGCAAGCCTTCCAGCCCATCAGGCTGCCTTCAGGGGACCCAGCCCCCGTCATGCATCAGCACGCAGACGACACCAGCATTCACGCACAGAGCCCCAGCGACGCACAGGTCATCCTGGACACCACAGTGGATCTCCACTGTGCAGCCACAGGATCGAAGCTCCAGCGCAGCAAGTCCCAGGGATTCGGCTTGGGCAGCTTCAGCCACCTCGAGGGTCCAGATGCGGCCACGGGAGTCACCTTCGTAGCACAGGACGCCAGCGTGAAGCACTTGGGCGTTCCTCTGTCCAGGCAGCCAGAAGCCGCCGCCACAGCCCTCTACTCAGCCATCCTTCGGAAGGTGGAGATCAGGATCGCGCGCTGGTCGGGCTTCAGGCTCAGCTTGCTGGGAAGGGCCTATGTGGGGAACAGGCTCAGCTTGCTGGGAAGGGCCTATGTGGCAAACGTTCCTTTCCCTGTGGGGCACTGGCCTCGCCACCCAGTTCTTGTGGCCTCGCCCCCCACAGACATGCTCCGCCGGCTCTAATCTCTTGGGTACCCCCGGCCGGGCGGCTCAGTCGTGCGCCCCGCAACCTTGGAGGTCTACCTAGGAGCGAGGGAGGGTTGTGCCGCAGCCACCAGTCCGAGAAGACCATTCCTCCAGGGTCCTAGTAGTATATATGCCTGTGCTCCCATGTCTCCAGCTCTATCGATATCAGTATCTGTTCCACCAGTCGCTTTTCCTCATGCAAGGCTTTCACCCTGCAGTTGTTCCACCATGCCTCCATCCTACCATCGTATAGTGTCATCCTGTGCATTAGCTTTAGTTGAAATGATTACCTCCATGTGATCCCATCGAGCGGGTGTCTAGGACTTAGGACATGGTAACCTCTTGCCTATCCCAACCCTATGCTGGGTTGGTGTGTTGTATGGGACTTGCCCTGTTCCTTGCTCATCAGATTAGCTATGAAACATATACATTAAAAAAAAACATATGGGCATCACTACCTGCCCGTCTTCGTGATTGCCCGTGGTCCTGAGTGACCTTCGACGGATGTGTTTAGACTTGATGATATTGTACCTCCTGCCTTTCCTTTTTTTCATATTTTAAGGGAAACCTCTCTATTACAGGCATGAGGGTAGCGAACTGCCTAGCGATTTGCCCAGCACACAAATAACAGGATATGTAGGAAACCTAGCTGAGGTGGGCACGCAAAACACTCCCGCAGGAGGATAGGGCGATACCCAAGGACATGTAAGGCAATGGTCAGATATGGTGCGACCACGGCAAGCATAATACGCAGGCAAAAGGACAAACAAGAAGTACGGAAATGGCAATCATGTCCCGGCAAGCAGACAATGTCTGTGGTGTGCACTGAAGCAGAGCACAGATCGATCTAACGCAACAACTAAGCCGGGCAAGTAGTGAAGCCCAGTATGTCCAAACGCTAACCGAAACATGGTGATGTCAGGAGATCATGGCAAAACTCGTAGAACACACCAACCTTGCAGTGGGTTGGGAAAGGCAGGAGGTACAATATCATCAAGTCTATTTGTTTTTTTTTTTCCAAGGGAAACCTCTCTATTACAGGCATGAGGGTAGCGAGCTGCCCAGCACACAAATAATAGGATATGTAGGAAACCAAGCTGAGGTGGGCACGCAAAACACTCCCGCAGGAGGATAGGGCGATACCCAAGGACATGTAAGGCAATGGTCATATATGGCGAGACAACGGCAAGCATAATACGCAGGCAAGCAGGACAAACAAGTAGTACGGAAATGGCAATCATGTCCCGGCAAGCAAACAATGAGCCAGCAGGCCACACTTGAGCGAGTCGCCAACTTGAACGCGCTGTCTGTGGTGAAAAAAAAACAATGTCTGTGGTGTGCACTGAAGCAGAGCACAGCACGACCTAACGCAACAACTAAGCCGGGCAAGTAGTGAAGCCCAGTATGTCCAAACGCTAACCGAAACATGGTGATATCAGGAGATCACGGCAAAACTCGTAGACACATCCGTCGAAGGTCACTCAGGACCACGGGCAATCACGAAGACGGGCAGGTAGTGATGCCCATATGTTTCAGAGCTAATCTGATGAGCAAGGAACATAGGGTTCTCAGCCGCAGGCTGTAGAAACACGGTTCAGATATGTCCCTGTTAATTTGTGGTTGAAATTGGAGAGTTTTACAGGTAGTTTTGCTTGTTTTATTTATATGTTCGTTCGTCATTTTATTCCGTTCGGTTTTGCCAGTATTGGCTTGAGTACCAGGGACGCTGTTGCAGACAGGCGCCGTTAGGACTTAAGCAGTTTGTGGTGCAGCAGAGCTTTCAACTGTGCAGCGCTCTTCTCGAGCACAGACCGAAGCTTTACTTTTCAACTTCTGTAAGCTTTTGTCTGTCCACAGTTTACAATATGGCACCAGCCGAAGGTGCCCCCGACGAACCAGGTATCGATAACCCTGAACAGCAGCCTTCTGGAACCAACTCTGAGCTCGCAGAACTCAAGAGGATGTTTATGGACTCGCAAATGGAGAGCAGAGAGAGAGAAAAGCGCATGTGCGCCGCACTTCAGTCCCGCAATACGCTCACTGAGGCGGGGAAGTTGGCGAGAGTCCCACCAGGAACATAGGGTTCTCAGCCGCAGGCTGTAGAAACACGGTTCAGATATGTCCCTGTTAATTTGTGGTTGAAATTGGAGAGTTTTACAGGTAGTTTTGCTTGTTTTATTTATATGTTCGTTCGTCATTTTATTCCGTTCGGTTTTGCCAGTATTGGCTTGAGTACCAGGGACGCTGTTGCAGACAGGCGCCGTTAGGACTTAAGCAGTTTGTGGTGCAGCAGAGCTTTCAACTGTGCAGCGCTCTTCTCGAGCACAGACCGAAGCTTTACTTTTCAACTTCTGTAAGCTTTTGTCTGTCCACAGTTTACAATATGGCACCAGCCGAAGGTGCCCCCGACGAACCAGGTATCGATAACCCTGAACAGCAGCCTTCTGGAACCAACTCTGAGCTCGCAGAACTCAAGAGGATGTTTATGGACTCGCAAATGGAGAGCAGAGAGAGAGAAAAGCGCATGTGCGCCGCACTTCAGTCCCGCAATACGCTCACTGAGGCGGGGAAGTTGGCGAGAGTCCCACCAGGAACGTGTTATTCTTCCGCCCTTGTTGTTCAAAATTGTCAGCTTCAGAAAAGCGATCAATGAGCAAAGTACTTCCTATATCATAGATTTGATAGTATGAAGGCGAATGAACTGCAGTTGGTGGCCCAGAGTTGTGTTTTCCTGTTTGCGCCTGGCGGGATCCCGCCCAAAACTTCTTGTCTGCTAGGCCTTTTGGGTACTTGTTGATCTGAAATATGGTGCCACGGTTGTACATTATTTTAGTTGGACGCGAACAGTCGTTCTACGGATAACCTCAGCGTCGTTCTGCTTCTTTCTGCTTGAGCCAGGTTGTGATCCCGCGCTGACGCCACAGATAGCTGCCGCTAGTGGCCTCGTTAACCTCTGGCTTATAAGTGTATTATTACTGACACTCTTATCACTGTTTTTTCAGGGCATCGTTTCAGGAAGCCTGGCGTCGAGAAGGCCTACGGCCGCGTTCTGGAGACCACAGAAAGCGTGGAGGCTATCCAACGCCAAGCTTACCTCCTCGATGAGGAGGACGGTGCCGATGCTTTTCCAAAACTGCTTTGAGCTCATCGACACGGGTGAGTGGCTAGCTCGCTGTCTCCTGTATTCTCTTTGAGTTTCGTTTTAAGGTAGGCGGGAAGGTTGTTGGTTCGAGAAGCTTGATTTGACTTAGTGAGGCGACGGGCAGCCTCGCTTGCAGGCTGCTGGAGCCTTGACTTGATATCGTGCATACAGTGAAGTGCACTCGATGCGAAGTAGCCTGATGCAATTACTTCGATGGTTGATGAGCACTCGGACGTGCTTTGACGGTCTACAGTGGCCAATGTCTCTTAGCAGCCCTGAGTCTGCAGAAATAGGCTCGGATTGCCTGATGCCCTCGGAAGGGACATTGATATTGATAAGTGCCATTCAAAACCGCAGGGGTTGGCATGTGTTACAAGCAACTCGAATTCGAGAAGGTAGCTGACGAGCACAGCTACGAGGTTGCTGAGGAGTATCTCAAGAAGAAACACAACGGTGGTGACCAGGATGCCTCTCTCCTGGAGAGTGCAATCAAGAGTGTCGAGCTGCGCAATGGAAAGTCCCAGTTCAAACGCTCTCGGAGCGACAGGCCCACTACCGGTGGTCGTGGTCGTGGTGGCAGGGGCCAGTATGGCATGAGTAGATTCAATTGGAGCCAAGCTGCTATGCAAATGCCTGCCCAGATGCCAATGCAAATGCCTGTGCAGCAGCCTGTGAGTGCCATGCCTTACGGCTATACGCCACAGTATTTTGGGTCACCTGCAATGCACTCACCTGCTCAAGTTGTGAAAGCCCTGAATCACAGCGCAGGCATTCAGTCTAGCGCCCCAAAAGGGAAGTGCTTTAACTGCGGTGAATTTGGGCACTTTGCCAAGGATTGCC
Organism: Coccomyxa sp. Obi; assembly: GCA_020887355.1. Classification (NCBI taxonomy): domain Eukaryota; kingdom Viridiplantae; phylum Chlorophyta; class Trebouxiophyceae; family Coccomyxaceae; genus Coccomyxa; species Coccomyxa sp. Obi. The sequence continues at coordinate 1,859,297 of AP024993.1, read as the reverse complement.
CCATGGGTGCCAGGCCTGGATTCCAGATGTAGAACACTGCAGAGAAACAGTTTGTCTTGCAATCTGTGTGCAGTGTACAGTACTCTGCCAATGGTGGCAGCATGATGCAATATTGTAATCGGTGACCTAATCGCTGACACGTGAGGCTTGCCTTGGTGGCACGACTGAACTATGACGTCACAGATGACGTAAGTGCTGAGCACGTGAGGCTTGCCACGGTGGCAGCATAATCTCAAACTGTAATCGGTCATGTAATCGCTTACATCATCATGCCACGTGAAGAACCCTGCCTTGAATCAGATGGCGCTTCTTGCCCAGGTACCGATATCGCAGAAGTACGCACTGATGATATCGAAGATGATTCCTGGGATGTTGACTCGGCCTGTAGTGCAACCAGTGCTAAACCGGCTGACTCGCCGGCAACCAAGCCGGCACCCAAGTATGTCAAGGGTCGCCTCAAGGCAAAACTGGCATTCTGGCAGCTGTTCTGTAAGTCAGCAGTCGTGCTTTCCTGGATCAGTTCTGGCTATGAAATCCCATGGGCACTGGGGGTGACGCCCCCACCGCTTTCGTTCCCGAATGCGGCCGGTGCGCTGCAGCGCGAAGCGTTTGTCTCGGCTGATATTGCAGACCTCCTGGCTAGAGGTTCCATCATGCAAACCCACCTTCCACCAGCAGTGATCAGTCCTTTGAATGTTGTGGAACGCAGAGGGAAATTCAGGCTGATTTTAGATCTGGTCTATGTCAACCGATTTATCGACCAGACCGGCTTAAAGTTCAAGTACGAGAATATCAGGAGTGCTTCTCTATATTTCAACCCAGATGATTACATGTTTTCTGTCGACCTGGAAGCAGCTTATCACCATGTAGATATGCATGAGTCAGCCTGGACGTATCTCGGTTTTCGCTGGCAGGGAAAGACGTACGTCTTCACTGTTTTGCCTTTCGGCCTTAGTCCTGCCTGCTATGTCTTCTCGAAACTGACGCATGAGCTGGTTGGGCGCTGGCGAGCCCGTGGTATCCGCTTGATACACTATCTGGATGATTTCCTATTTGCTGTTGCAAAAGATGCTGATGGTGGCAGCTCTGCTTTTAAGCTCGTTCAGGCCCAGGTGTTGCAGGACATTCGATCAGCAGGGTTCTCGGTGTCAGTACCAAAGCTACAGCTCGATCCCGAACAAGCCCTTGTGTTCCTAGGCTGGCTTGTTGACCTGGCAAAGAACAGTTTGACCGCCAGCAATGACAGAGTCCAGGAGTTTCTCAAAACTCTTCAGCGGTTGTTATCAGGTTCTCGCAAAGTGCACGTTCGTTTGCTAGCCAGGATTACAGGACAGCTTCAATCCATGGCTTTGGCCCTAGGTCCAGCTGCCAGGATATACAGCAGGGCTTTGTATGATCTTATAAATAGCAAGCCGGCCCATGTCTGGAATTGGCACGTCCGCATTGACGGTGCAGCCTTTGCAGAGCTGCAGTTTTGGCAGAAAAACTTTGACAGATTGCATGGCGCCCCTCTTTGGTTTGATTCACATGTAGACACAGTGTTGTTCACGGATGCTGGTGCCCAAGGTTGGGGAGGTTTTGAACTGCAGCACACTCGAGGGCAGCAGCTGGCCTTCCCTGCCAGTTTTGCTGATTTTCATGCTGCTGGGGGTTCCAGAGTGGCTCAGGGGTATCTGACCCTGGAAGAGCAGGTTGAATCATCTACCTGGCGTGAGCTGATTGCAATTGAGAGGACATTGCTGTCTCTATTCAGCGCTGTATCAGGAAAGATTGTGAGGCTTATCACTGACAGCCTGGCTGTGTGCTACATATGGCTGAAAGGCAGCAAGAAGAAATTGATTCAGGATGTTGTAGTCAGGATTTTTGAGTTCTATCATAAGCGTAACATCCAGTTGAGAATAGAGTGGACCCTCAGAGAGAACAATATGTTAGCAGATCAGCTGTCTAAGCTGCACGATGCGGATGATTGGATGCTGAACAAAAAGTATTTCAGAATTCTAGACCAGCTGTGGGGCCCACACACTTTTGACAGATTTGCTTCAGGCACAAATAACCAGTGCAGCAAGTTTTGTAGCAGATTCTGGTGCCCTGGCTCTGCAGGGGTAGATGCCTTCTCATACAATTGGCAAGGAGAGAACAACTGGGTGAATGCGCCCTTTGCATTGTTAGGCAGAGTGATGCTGCATATGAGAGCCTGCAAGGCTGTAGGCACAGTGATAGTGCCATGGTGGCCCAAGCAGCAGTGGTGGCATCTTGTGCGCAGCGCCGACGGCAGCCGCTGGGCTGCCGCGGTGCGCGATGCGCGCGAGATAAATGTCACGAGGCCCAGAGACTTGTTCCTGCCAGGTCCTGGCTCAGCCAACAGTGTGATTGTTGGTGCACCAAATTGGGCTGTGTATGCTTTAAGGGTGGATTTTTCAGACATGTAATGAGGCATCTGACAGTACTCCATTGCATTTACAGATGTTGCCCCGCTTCTGAAGAAGAGCTTGGGGCCTGGCAGTCAGCATCCTGACGTACAGAGGCTTCTTGGTGCTTTGCCAGCAGCATTGGCGTCTTCAAAGGCTGACAGCACGATGAAGCATTACGCCCCTTTGTGGCAGCGATTCGTGCAGTGGTGCAAGGAACGTGAGCTTCCGTTCCTGCCATCGACAGGAACTGTCGTTGCTTTGTATCTGCTTACCGCAGACGGGAAAGTCTCACTCGTCGATCAAGTGCAATTCAGCTGCCATCGCAGCTTTTCATGAGTTTAGCAGCTCCGGCAAGGTCACAGAGCATCCACTAGTGTGTGCTGTTCGCAATTATGCCAGAAGGGTGCTGCCTGCTGGAGAGAATAGGAAAGAGCCAATCACTTGGGAGAAGGTTGAGCAGGCCAATTTGTGGCTGGCAGGCCAGGCGCAGAGCCTGCGCAACCTGTCGCTGGCAACGGCCATCAGCCTAGGTTTCTGCGGTTTCTTTCGATATGACGACCTGTCCCATATTCGTGTGAACAATCTGAAGCTGGTCGGTGAGTCGTTGCTGGAAATCCGCTTAGATTCCAGGAAGAATGATCAGTACAGGGAGGGCAGTCTCATTGTTTTGTCCGCGATCGAGTCGTACTCATGCCCAGTCAAGTCGGTCGCTCTGCTCTTGCAGCGTGCCGGCCTCGAAGGCTCGTCCCGGCCTCTCTTTTCTGCAGTATCGGTATGTGACGGGGTTGAGGTGTACGGCAACACGCCTGCTTCTTACCAGTACTTGCGTCGTGGCATTCTAGAGGCGTTCCAGGCAGTGGGTCTGCCTGCCAAGCAGTTTGGCCTGCATTCTTTGCGGGCCGGTGGTGCCACTCAGGCTGCCAATCAGGGCATTCCCGACAGGCTTTGGATGGAGCATGGTGGCTGGAAATCGCAGCGGTCTGCCTTTGGTTATGTCAAGACATCTTCTGAGGTCAAGGCTGGCGTTACGCAAGCCATGTTCCCTTCCCTCCAGCCGTGATCTTTGGACGGACTGTGCGCTGCCCGGAATCCTTTTGTTGACAGTTGGTGGATTCGACTGGCATCGTATCGCACGCAAATGCATAAGGGACATTGAACATAGGGTTCTCAGCCGCAGGCTGTAGAAACACGGTTCAGATATGTCCCTGTTAATTTGTGGTTGAAATTGGAGAGTTTTACAGGTAGTTTTTGCTTGTTTTATTTATATGTTCGTTCGTCATTTTATTCCGTTCGGTTTTGCCAGTATTGGCTTGAGTACCAGGGACGCTGTTGCAGACAGGCGCCGTTAGGACTTAAGCAGTTTGTGGTGCAGCAGAGCTTTCAACTGTGCAGCGCTCTTCTCGAGCACAGACCGAAGCTTTACTTTTCAACTTCACTTGTATTTGTTATTGTCAAAGACATTGCTGTGTATGGTATGCAAAAATATGATCTGGCATGCATGTTGTTTGTATGCTTTTGGTTCCTGTAAGGACGCCCATCCTTACTGCTTCCTGCTGCCTGATGGCAGATCATCATGCTTTTCATACAAGTGGACTAACCAGCTTGTGTCGTAGCCCCTGCCTTCAGTTGCAATGCTTCGGCGTTGCCCCGTGGATCCTCCCACTTCACCTCCCCCCGTGGGGGTGTTGAGTGGCCGGCGGGCTGGAGTGCATCGGAGGGAATGAGGTCCTCCTCTGGTGCATGGGGCGTTCTGTATAGCTGGTGATTTGGTCCTGTTTATCCTGCTGGAATTGATCGAGTACGTCATTGCGATGGTATTTGTAAGGTGCTTAAGTAGTGATTTGCTGGGAGATTCAGCTGGGAAGATGTGGCCAAGATTAGGTGTTTGTGATGGAGAATGCAGTGTGCCTTTAAATGATACTTATTTTCTAGTTTTAGGTTATGCTGATAGGGTGTTGGTGGGTGTGCCTCTGGCCGTACGGCTCTGTGCCGCATGTTACCACTCTATCCTTGTAACGCGACGGCCGGAGGCGCCCCTGTGCGCTGCCCGGAATCCTTTTGTTGACAGTTGGTGGATTCGATTGGCATCGTATCGCACGCAAATGCATAAGGGACATTGAACCCTATGTTCTTGTGGCCTCGCCCCCCACAGACACGCTCCGCCGTCTCTCATCTCTTGGGCACCCCGGCCGGGCGGCTCAGTCGTGCGCCCCGCCACCTTGGAGGTCTACCACGGCGCGTTGGAGGGTTGTAACGCCGCCAGTATCCCACGCAGACCATTCCCCCAGGGTCCTAATAGGATGTGCTTGTGCCCACGAGCCTGCTCGATATCTTTATCCTTACCACAGGTAGCCTTACCCCATGCTGTTATTCCACCATGCCGTGATTCCACCATGCAGTAATTTTACCACTTATTCCACAGTTGTATCGTGTCATCCGGTGCAAAACCCTAGGTGTATCCGTATCTCTATGAGGTTCCATTGAGCGGGTGTCTAGGACTTAGGACTTGGTACCTCCTGCCTATCCCAACCCTTTGAGGAGTTGGTGTGTTCTATGAGACTTGCCATGTCTATTTTATCCGACATAATCTTGGGTTATTGGGGCATTGATGCCTGCCATTTGTAGTGACTGACTTGGGCCCTGTTGTGGCCTACCAGCAGGAAGTGTTTCAGACTTCATGATATTGTACCCAATGCCTGTCCCAACCATTGCCTGGTTGGTGTGCTGTTTGATGATTCCTCCTCACCATGTTGCGGTTAGCGTTTGAACACATGGGCCCCACTATTTGCCCTCCTTAGTTGTGCGTTAGGTCGTGCTGTGCTCCACTGGAGAGCTCCCCACGAACATTGCCTGTTTGCCTGGGACATGATTGCCACTGATTGCCTACTTGCTTGCCTTTGCCTCTAAGCGTATGTTTGCCACTGTTCTACCATATATTCTGCCTTTAATGTCCTTGGGTATCGCCATATCCTCCTTCGGGAGTGTTTTGCGTGCTCCATCTCAGATAGGTTTCCTGACTATCCTATTGTTGTATGTTGGGGAGTTTACTACCCTCATGCTGTAATAGAGAGGTTTCCCTTAAAAAAAAAATTGACTAACCAGCTTGTGTTGTAGCCCCTGCCTTCAGTTGCAATGCTTCGGCGTTGCCCCGTGGATCCTCCCACTTCACCCACAGGGTGTTGAGTGGCCGGCGGGCTGGAGTGCATTGGAGGGAATGAGGTCCTCCTCTGGTGCATGGGGTGTTCTGTATAGCTGGTGCATGCATGGTCCTGTTTATCCTGTTGGACTTGATCGAAAACGTCATCGCGATGGTATTTGTAAGCTACTTAGGTGGTGATTTGCTGGGTGATTCAGCTGGGGAGATGTGGGCGATAGCATCGATGGAGGCAGAGCTGGGCTGGCTGGGCTGGTGAAGGCATCCTGGAGCACCACTGTGAGCTCCCCACCGACAAGTGGCCAGAAGCGCTGGTATTTGTTTTTTTTTGTTTTTAAGGGAAACCTCTCTATTACAGGCATGAGGGTAGCGAACTGCCCGGCACACAAATAATAGGATATGGAGGAAACCTAGCTGAGGTGGGCACGCAAAACACTCCCGCAGGAGGATAGGGCGATACCCAAGGACATGTAAGGCAATGGTCATATATGGTGAGACAACGGCAAGCATAATACGCAGGCAAGCAGGACAAACAAGTAGTACGGAAATGGCAATCATGTCCCGGCAAGCAGACAATGTCTGTGGTGTGCACTGAAGCAGAGCACAGCACGACCTAACGCAACAACTAAGCCGGGCAAGTAGTGAAGCCCAGTATGTCCAAACGCTAACCGAAACATGGTGATCTCAGGAGATCATGGCAAAATTCGTAGAACACACCAACCTTGCAGTGGGTTGGGAAAGGCAGGAGGTACAATATCATCAAGTCTATAAAAAAAAAGTCTAGACACATCCGTCGAAGGTCACTCTGGACCACGGGCAATTACAAAGACGGGCAGGCATTGATTCCCATATGATTCAGAGCTTATCTTATGAGCAAGGAACAGGGCAAGTCTCATACAACACACCAACCCAGCAGAGGATTGGGATAGGCAAGAGGTACCATGTCCTAAGTCCTAGACACCCGCTCGATGGGATCACATGGAGGTAATCATTTCAACTAAAGCTAATGCACAGGACGACACAATACGATGGTAGGATGGAGGCATGGTGGAACAACTGCCGGGTGAAAGCAGTGCATGAGGAAAAGCGACGGGTGGAACAGATACTGATATCGAGATAGCTGGAGACATGAGAGCACAGGCATACATTCTACTTTTTACAAGAGCCAAACCATACAAACAAGGTAGGACCCTGGGGACGTACAGCCTTTTTTCATGAGCACCCCCTCCCCGTCTCCCTCCTTTGCCAGCGCGGAATGGGGCCCCAGCCACGCGGTACCACCGGTCGGGAGTCCCGGAGAGCACCGCCGAGCTTGGCCCCTGGGGACTTCCTTTCCCTGTGGGGCACTGGCCTCGCCACCCAGTTCTTGTGGCCTCCCCCCCCACAGACATGCTCCGCCGGCTCTCATCTCTTGGCTCCCCCAGCCGGGCGGCTCAGTCGTGCGCCCCGCAACCTTGGAGGTCTACCCAGGAGCGAGGGAGGGTTGTGCCGCAGCCACCAGTCCGAGAAGACCATTCCTCCAGGGTCCTAGTAGAATATATGCCTGTGCTCCCATGTCTCCAGCTCTATCGATATCAGTATCTGTTCCACCAGTCGCTTTTCCTCATGCAAGGCTTTCACCCTGCAGTTGTTCCACCATGCCTCCATCCTACCATCGTATAGTGTCATCCTGTGCATTAGCTTTAGTTGAAATGATTACCTCCATGTGATCCCATCGAGCGGGTGTCTAGGACTTAGGACATGGTAACCTCTTGCCTATCCCAACCCTATGCTGGGTTGGTGTGTTGTATGGGACTTGCCCTGTTCCTTGCTCATCAGATTAGCTATGACACATATGGGAATCACTGCCTGCCCGTCTTAGTGATTGCCCGTGGTCCTGAGTGACCTCCGACGGTTGTGTCTCGCCTTGATGATATTGTACCTCCTGCCTTTCCCAACCCACTGCAAGGTTGGTGAGTTCTACGAATTTTGCCATGATCTCCTGAGATCACCATGTTTCGGTTAGCGTTTGGACATACTGGGCTTTACTACTTGCCCGGCTTAGTTTTTGCGTTAGGTCGTGCTGTGCTCTGCTTCAGTGCACACCACAGACATTGTCTACTTGCCGGGACATGATTTCCATTTCCGTACTGCTTGTTTGTCCTGCTTGCCTGCGTATTATGCTTGCCGTTGTCTCACCATATATGACCATTGCCTTACATGTCCTTGGGTATCGCCCTATTCTCCTGCGGGAGTGCTTTGCGTGCCCACTTCAGCTAGGTTTCCTACATATCCTATTATTTGTGTGCTGGGCAGTTCGCTACCCTCATGCCTGTAATAGAGAGGTTTCCCTTTTAAAAAAACAAAAAAAAGGAGTCCGGCAATGGCAATCATGTCCAGGCAAGCAGACAATGTCCGTGGTGTGCACGCAAGCTGAGCACAGCACGACCTAACGCAACAACTGAGCCGGGCAAGTAGTAAAGCCCAGTATGTCCAAACGCTAACCGGAACATTGTGATCTCAGGAGGATCATGGCAAAACCCATAGAACACACACAACCTTGCAGTGGGTCGGGAAAGGCAGGAGGTACAATATCATCAAGTCTAGACACAAGTGTTACAAGTGCCCTCCCTCGGGGGTTTTGACAAGTAAGGTCCCCAACTCTGGGTGGGCATGGTGAAGGGTCATGCAGGCAGCGGCACCGGATGTTTTGCGCTCCAAGGGATGGAAAGCGGCGCATCTGGCGCCTCACCCACTGCGCAGAGGACATTCTAGTGGCATCAGCGCGCCGTGAACTCCTCGCGCGTCAGCTTCGGGTCGCGCCCGCGCAGCCAGTCGCTGAGCACGCCTGATGTGGTCCTGTCGTTGACCCTCATGCTTGTGATAGAGGGGTTCAATGTCCCTTATGCATTTGCGTGCGATACGATGCCAATCGAATCCACCAACTGTCAACAAAAGGATTCCGGGCAGCGCAAAAGCTCTGCTGCACCACAAACTGCTTAAGTCCTAACGGCGCCTGTCTGCAACAGCGTCCCTGGTACTCAAGCCAATACTGGCAAAACCGAACGGAATAAAATGACGAACGAACATATAAATAAAACAAGCAAAACTACCTGTAAAACTCTCCAATTTCAACCACAAATTAACAGGGACATATCTGAACCGTGTTTCTACAGCCTGCGGCTGAGAACCCTATGTTCTCTATAATGTGTGCTGCAGGAGGAGATAGTGACTATATGCCAAGCACCGACATGTGCATGTGCGCGTGCGTGCGCAAATCAAATATGCAACTTTGAGAAAGAAAAAGAGACAATGCGCAATCAAGATGTTCAGCAGCTCCCATCTAGTCCATACACTTTTCAAGATAGGAAACAGTTCAAGCGGAACTTACGCTGAAAAAACGCAACTTCTTGTGCAATTTTGAGACTTATCTGAAGTACCCAAGGCAGATACCCAAGGTAAACAAACTTTCACTTGAATTGACCGAGATCTCAGGGTTTTGGTCCTTTAATGTTTCCTTTCATGTCATCTTCACTTCCCACTCCAGGGTGCACACCTCGACAGTAGTTTCAGTTGAGTTAAGAAAAAAGAATAAGGTCAAAAACTCACTAAAGAGCTGTGTCACGTCCACATTGTGCCAATCGTATACGTTACCGCTTGAAATCCCCTATGAGTGTCTCTTAGTCGCAATGCCTCCTCTACCGCCCAAGGGCCACAGGTCTTGAACAAGTTCTAAGTGTGGTGGTACTTGCAACGCAATCCCAGCTGCAAACACATGTGCTTCTTGGTACATCTCAGGAATGGGCCTGACAAAACCGCATGTGACTTGCAGACTTAAACATTCTCAGAGCCTTCATAGGGTCCATCAACAATGAGCTACATATTTCTGAGCTACATGGCATGAACAATGATGATTATGATAATGATGCAACAATTGAGCTACCAGAGTGCCCATGTTTGCCCTTACGGACCATTAATCAGAGGATGATGTATGGCTTCCATGCTGCATTTTGCAATATTCCACCATCAGTATATTTGAGAATGCCACGTTCTTTGGATACTCATCATCCTAATGCTAAATCAATCAACTGCCATGGAAGCTCTGTGTCAATCACAGAGTATGACCACCGTGGAAAACTTTACACCATCGTCTGCTTCAAGCTGATCGCTAATGAATGTTGCTGGAAATATTCCTCCAGCAAACTCATTTGCCCACAATGCAAGATCAGGAGTGATCTCGAGGATTCTTCTGCGTGGCTGTTGAGCTCTCCGGTCGTGCTAGACCTGATGTTGGCCCTCTGTTATTTCTGAATGGTAGGGGATCTGATGCCGCCAGGGCTCTCACATCAGCTTCCAACACCTACGCCAAAAGAGGTGTTCAGTCATTCGTCATGCATCACAGCCATGCGAGTTGTCGGTTCTAAGGCCTGCACTGCAACTATAACTGCAAGAACCCAGTGCACTGTGATTTGGCATGCTTTGAGAGTCGAGAGAGGTATGCTCTGCACCTCACGTGGCAAACGACCAACAGCAGCAGCTTCAGGAGACCCTTTCTCATTTAAGAAAACAAAATGAGGGATGCCTCTGACGCCATATTCTGCAGCTTCGGGGGCCCACTTTGTATTCTCAACATTAAGCATCACAAAATTCACCCGGTCTTTGTACTCCTCTTCCACCTGCAAGACATCGCGTTCAGGAACAGTAGGTGCTTCATAGGCAAGACGACAGGCTTTCATGCAAAGTCTGTCCTCACCTGCAGCGTCATAGGAGCTAGCTCGTTGCAGACCTCGCACCAATCTGCATAGAATTCCAATACTGTAGGCCTCCTATTTGTGAGAGCGGCTTCCAAAGGCATTGACCTACTCCGGAGACGTTCTATTGCCGGGCCCCCATCCATTGACTTCACTACAAACAAGCTTACAGCTGCAAATGCCACAGCACCAACGGCCAGCAATGCATTAAAACCGCCATTTCCGCTGCCAGAAGCAACTGAAACCTGTTCAGGACTGGTGACTTCGACGCTGTTTTCAGTTGCACTATCTTTGCAGCATCTGATTTGTGGCGCAATAGCACGCTTTACGTGGCTGCAAGTATGCAAGAACCCTGATGGTGCGGTTGATCGCTTTTTGCCAAGAGCAATGGAGGAGTGCTTAGTGAAACAGACATTCATCTTCGCCTTTCAATACAACAAAGGGAATGTGAGCATTAAAATGTGCTTGCACTGCACTCCTGCGACACTGTATCGCTGACACGAAAAACAGCTCTAAATGAGTATGCCTGGGGTAGAAGTATGTCCAAACTCACACAGAGAAAGAAGCTGTGGGAATACAGCAAAACAAGACGGCAGCATGTCTTCACGTGCCATCGATCATGCCCCTTTTTCTTTGCTGTGCTTCTTTTCGCGATGCGCGATGCCTCACCATTACGCTGTGCTTGCCTTCTAGCTTCATCCTGAAATTATGTATCCACCACCACCCCTTGGAACACAGCTCTAACTGACGCAGATGCATGGACGACAATGGTTCTATTGAGCCTCGTAGCACCTGCTGCCGTCATCGCAGCTTTACTAGTGATTTTTGGACTGGTAAGTTACTTGTATGGTTGTTTCGATGGTTATGTAGCATACTCCTCTGTCTGCTTTGCCTTGATGATCTGGAGCTCAACTGTGCAGGTATATGCTCTATGGATACTAGGAACACTGGCATGCGTCGTAATCCTGCTAGCTTTCATTGCATGGTTATGGCTGAGATGCACGCTTCCATCTCGGAAACAGGTGGCCCACCTCTCAAACTGTATATTTGCCTAAACCCTTGGGACCTTGTAGACCGCCTGCTAACACATTCTTGTCCAACCGCAGGGTTCGCTCGCTTTTTTTCATCCTTTTGCTGACAGTGGTGGTGGTGGTGAGAGGGTGCTGTGGTGAGCCCTTGCTTGTTGGTCAACACTGCTCAAAGAACTGGAAACACTTTTTTCATGCCGCCACCACATCGTGCTGCTGTTCATAGTTCAGAGTCTTTCTGCTTGTGGTCCCCAGGTGTGCTGTCAAGGCACTCCAAGATGCCTACCCGAGTCTTCAGGTGAGATGGAAGTGTCTGCCATTGCTTGTGCAGCTGTCGCAGTAGTTCAGTATCTGAAAGAGGACTGCACAACTGCAGATACTCATATACTGCAAAGCCGGACTGACACCGATGACGCTGTGTCTAAGGGCATCTTCTGCGTTCTTTTTGGACGTTCAGGACTCGTTCCAGGTACCACACAATCCGAGCGCTATCCTTACTTCAAGCAATTGCAACAGAGAGAGCAACTGAGTCCTGGGCAATTGATGGCATGCAGGTCGTTCCATTAACACATTGTGACTTGATTTCTCCCAAGAGGTACCCCAGATGGACCATGCTGCAGCAGGCCCTGGGTTCTGTCCAGTTGGCGTATGATGCACTTGCACTGGCTGTCCCCGAGGTACTCCAACAATCCAACAACTTCTGCGTCTTTCCCTGCTGCATTGTGACGGGTCGTAGTGCCTGTCGAGGAACAAGTACAATACTACTGCTGATCCTGCAGGTGGTGATTGACACCAGCGGTTGGGCATTCATGTACCCCCTGTTTCGCTTGGCGGGAGTGAGGGTGGCTTCCTATACACACTATCCCACGATAAGCACCGACATGCTCCAGCGGGTGACCAGCAGGCAGGCAACCTTCAACAACAATTCAAAAATTGCGGCGGACCCACTCAAATCGCTGGCGAAAGTGGTGTACTACTTCATCTTCGCAGCTGCATATGGGGCTGTTGGCGGGTGGGCAAATGTGAGTTTCCTGGTCAAGGCTTTTGGACAAGTGGTCTACATGCACTGTTTCAGATGGTGCACGCGGCATGCTTTGCGAATGTGAATATAACATTAACATGTGATGCTAGTGCAAAATACCCACATACTCTTTCCCAAGGTCAGGTGCATGCACTGAGATCTGGCACCCACAACAGGTGGTCATGGTGAACTCCAGCTGGACCCGCCAGCACATCTCTCAGCTTTGGTGGACTCTCAGCAAGCCATCGCTTGTGTACCCACCTTGCAATGTCAGTCACCTGGCAGCACTTCCCCTGGACCGCAAACTTAAGTCCCTCTTCCTGGTATCGGTGGCCCAGTTCCGCCCAGAGAAGGATCATGAGAAGCAACTGCATGCATTTTCCCTGGCTCGGGAAAGGGCGCATGCAGATACACAGCGTACATCCTCCTTATCCTCAGAGGCGGTATTGGCGGCCCGCCTGAAGTTGGTGGGCAGCTGCAGGAATGGCGAAGATGAGCAGCGGGTTGCCAATCTTGTAAGCACCCTCTTCCATGAGCCCGACTGCATCTTGTGAGCACTACACTTCGTCATGCTGCTCGCAAGGCTTGCTTCCTGAGTTGCTGGGCTGTTTGATAATTGCAGAAGAAGACGACCAGCGAACTGGGTCTTGATGCACATGTAGATTTCTGCGTAAATGCACCATTCTCAGAAGTCCAGCAGCTCCTTGGAGGCGCCGTCGGAGGCCTACACACCATGATTGATGAGCACTTTGGTATCTCCATCGTGGAGTACATGGCTGCAGGTGATGGCTGCTGTTCCCAAAACATCAGCCTCATCACCGTGGGTGAAGATTTTATTCACTGTTCTGTATGGATGATAGTTTTGAATGTTTTCACTGACATGTGTGCAGGGGTCATTCCAATTGCGCACAACTCTGGTGGCCCAATGATGGACATCCTTGTAAAGGACAGCTCTGGCATGGTTGGGTACCTGTGCGAGAGCAAGGAAGAGTATGCGGATGCAATCACCGAAGTATTGTCCATGGATCAAGAAAAGAGGATGAGCATTGCGGCCGCTGCTAGGAGGTGTGCTTGCCTCTCACTGCTTTGATCACAAGCGGTGTGTTTATGGGTCAACATATACATCATATATTTATCCGCGTCTTCCTGTTGCAGGAGAGCCCTTTGTTTCACAGACAAGGGGTTCCAAGAGGCATTTCTGGAGTGTTTGGAAGCTGGTGTACTGCCATCAAACCTTCACAGGTGATGTGCATTGGTTTGTGTTCTCTAGCACTGTCGCAGGTCAATATCTGCATGGAGCTATGTGTGTATAAAAGGGACCCCAGTGGGTCAGCCAGCTTGGCTTCATCAGCGATGCTCAGATCATTAGAAGTACATTGAAATATTGTGGAGATCTGCATGTGCATGTCACATTGTATGTCGATGGCATAGGGCCCAATAATCAACAGTCATCAGCAACATATATGTTATCAGCCAACTATATAGGTAAAAGAAAAGTTGGACTGATATCCAGCAACGGATACGGTATATAAATCATCTTCCGCGCGGAGCGCGCTGTGAGAATTTGATGGAGGATTCACGCAAGATGAGCATCAATACAATAATCAGTAGCATATAAGAGTTCTTGATTGGTTCACACAATTCTGCCCTTATCCCCTGCATGATGCAGGATGCAGAGGTGGGCTTCAGATCGCAGCAAAACCTGAATCGCATCACTTTGTGCAGGAGAACACTTTGAGCCTGTAATTTCACACTCCCACTGTGCCTTCCTGGAAGGATGCTTCGAGAGCCTCAAGGCAGAAGGGTGCCAAGCCACCTAAGAGAGTGTGTGGCTTTTCTTCATGGCTGAGATGACCCACAGCTTCCAGCACAGCACATCTGCTCAAAGGCAAGGCATCTGAAAGCTTGGCCGCGGCGTGAGGGGTTGATATCCTGCATAAGCAAGGGGCGGAGCGTCATCTATGATTGATCAGCATGCTCGATAGAAGACTGCATTAGCTCCCTTCACTTTAAATCAGGCAATGAGTGGAGTCATATTCTCATACAGTGCAGTGCAGCAAAGCAGAGCCAGAACCTGTCCTGAGCGCCTGTGGCAATCAAGATTGGTAGCCTCTCCACCATTTTCAAGTAATCCCGCATCTTCACACGTCCAATCTTTGGAGCTGTGGTCACCTGCACGTCAGACATAATTGAGCAGTCTTCATCTGACACTAAGAAGCATGTGCATGCACCCTTCAAACGGTCCAGTGAACTGAACTGCTTTGAATTGTTCGCACCGCCATCATAGCGTTGTCCCAGCCCTGCATCCGCAGTGGAGATTTGTACAGCTCCATTATTTCGGGGGTCGCAAGACTAGGATCTGCCCAAGCGCCTCTGTTGCTGACCTCTCCAACCTCTGTCCGCATCATGCGAACAAGCATGCGCCTCCCAAGCCTTGGTGGGCACAGGCCAACTGGCTCACCATGATGCCAGATAAGTACAAGAGATGGGCGCACCAACCCAACGAAGGCATAAACTCCCCCGTGCTTGCTCACCTTGAATTACTGAGAAGACGTGAGAACGGAGACCCCACTTCTCCTTCATCCATGGACGTGGGGCTGACAAATGCCATACCAATGGCCTGCACCTTTGGCCTGTCACATGGATGGTCACCAACTTCGGTCCTTCTCTCCATGCAATTAAAACCCCCAAGACGCCTTCTGGCAAATGAAGCACTGGTGAGATTTGAAACAGCATTGGATCTTTGCTGTTTGAACGGGGTTCTGAGAAGGGTCACTGCAACAGCTCCTCACTTGGGTGGCCCATGTGGAATGAGCTCAGCAGCAGCTACCAGGGCCACCACAGCAGCATCAGCATGCCCTACAAGGATGACCTTAGGGAAGCCCAGGGCAGAGCACAGCTGCACGGCTGTCCCAGCTGCGTAGTGCGCTGTGTACACGTTTCTGCCTTCTATGACAGGTGGGCGGGATGTCAGCCCAAAGCCAGGCCTATCAAAGGCGACCACTGGGCAGTGGCATTGATCGGCTAAAGGCTGCATTATGTTTCTCCAAGAAAACACACCTGCATTGCAGCTGAATTTGTCATCTTAGAGCTAGGGCAGGCCTGGATTCCATGCAACTTGAATCAATCCAGGCCATAAGAAGAAGACATCTCGTAAGTGCTCAAGGAATTGAGAAGGAGGGAAGAAGAGCAGGAAGACCTGACCTCCAGCAAATGGATGTATCAAGACAATGCAAGCCCCTGGATAGCGCTCCTGCTCCTGAAGGGAACAATGAACTCCTTCGTTGTGCCTTTCGGCACATCAATGGCAGCTTTGCGGAAAGATATTCCCAGCAAGTGGTGAAATAAAGGAAAGTAACCCTTAAGGGCAATAGAGCTCACACTTCAGGTGTACTGCTGTGTTGACACACCTGCGGATGCGCAATCTTGTAGTGCAACATTATGGGCCCAATCCTGATGAAGCATGAGTCCTCATCCGCACAGCTTCTGGGGGTTGCGCCACTGGGTTCCTCGTCAACGGGTTCAAGAAGCTGTTGCCTCTCTGGATCATGTTGAGGGGCCTTCTGCCGCATCAACATCCAGGCCTCTTCCCCCTCCTGATGGCAGATTGCATGTTGTCTATCAAGATGCCACTTGGCAATGAAACCTTCTCAAAATGCACTGTACCTAGTGTAAAAAAGTAGATGCACTGCGCTCACCTCCCATGGGTATCCGAACCCTAGGAGGCCCATCTGTGCTCGTCTTCGGGCCCAGCGCACAATATTTCTGCAATCACAACAAGAAGATATTGAAACGATTGCAACAGAAGGACTCCCATGCTGCTCGAAAGATCAGAATAAGGAGGAGATGATGAATGATCAGACACCTGGCCGTCCCCAGATGGGCCAGTGTAAAAAGTAATGAGGCAACCAATAGGACAGTGGGCGGCCACAAATTCTCCGTTGGGAAAATGAAGATGGACTTTGCAATCAGAAAAGGGACGCTGGCAGCAGCAAAAGCAACCGCTGTGTACCAGTATGGCCTGGAAAGCATGCAAGATAGCACAGTCAGCTCACGCATGTGCATGTGAATGGCAATAAAAGCATCACCCATGTGTGTCATCTGATTACAGTGAGAGACAGCAGCATCAGCTCACCGCATCATGCGGGTCCCGGCACCAAGCAGATATGCCAAAAGCACTGCCAGGCAGCGAAGGTATGACAACAGCACGATATCCAGCAGCGAATCACGAAAGTCATAATCTTGGACGTGGCGCCAGGGCTTGTCTGAAGAGAACAAGGTCCAAAACAGCAGTGTCATCACAACTGCTTCAAAGACGGCCAGGCCCCATGGCGACATAGCGACAAAGAAACTACCAGCGCTGACAAGTATGAATTTGACATGGTTCAGTGCTCTTGATAAACGGATTTTGTAAGGGATGCCGCTCGGCAGTAGCCTCCTTCTGTCCAAGTTCTGTCGCAACTTACTGAGGGACCTACTGTAGCTCAATTTAATTGTCGATACTAGAGGCCAGCTTGAGGACTGGTCTCTAGTATATGACCAATGATCGGACATTTTTTTCAGGGTGGCTGGGACTTATTGGTCATTCGCCTTGAGGCGAATGCCCATATTTGATCTTTGCGATCTAGTCAGCCCACCCATCACAAACAACGCTGCTCAGATCAGAGATGCTTCATCTTCTAAAGGAACTTCAGTCACCTTTGCTTTTGAAACAGGGATCTGGATCGCTTTCCGAGTCGCTTCTTGCCATTGTCTCCGTACCGCACATGCGTCCCGGGTACGTGCATGTGCTGGCAGCAGGGGTGACAAAGTTATAGATTCACACAAAATATCCTAAGGTGTACCCTGGCATTATATTCTTCCAGGATTTTTCTTCAGTGCTGCAGACTATAACCAGGCACACAGTCGTTAGTAACGTAAGCAGATGGCTAGCCAGCGCTGACTGCCAGTGATTGTGGCGGAGTCGACTGGCGGTGACTCACAGGCCTCCGACTCGGAGTCGGAGGCAGAAGCTTCTGCTTAAGCAATATTAATGAACTTCCTTGAAGGCATCACAATTCTTGCTTTACCTTTTCAAATGCGCCTTTGGGTGTTGCTTAAAGACTAAACCCTAGTTAGTATGACCCTTAGGACGGTCCTCCAATGGCGATGGCCTGGATTTTACATCTTAATGTAACACGCATGTACATGCCATGCCCAGTGGGCCGGTAGGACTTGTGACATTCCTGATGTTTGTTGTGCGAGGCAGCCCTTCCTCTTTCTGGCGCTCGCACGCCCTTGATTGTTCTACTGTATCTCTTGATCTTATGTACATGTATAGCTATAGCTATGCTATAGCTATAGCTATAGCCCAACTTCGACCCTCCATGTCCTGGTGTCGCGTCACTTGTCCCATGATTAACATGGCAAGCGACTTGTTCTGTCATGAATGTGATGATGATACATATGCTATTATTTCATAAATCAAAGAAGTTCATCTCCTTGTCGCTATATAGCCTCTGAGAGTCTTGGCCCCAGCCTGGGCCAGCGCCGTGTTACTGAGACAAATCAAGTCAATTCAAGGGCGTCCAACGGGAGACTCTTTCCCTAAGTAGTGGACAGGCAACGTCAGTTCAAGAGAGTACGTTGCAATTAATTTGACAACTACTTTGTGACTAAGCTATGTTTGGGAACTCAGGAGTCAGCCTGCACTCGGCTGCGCACTGCAGGGGACCCTATTGAACACCATGGCAATGTTGCTGGCGTGAGCGCAACACTCATGGGCTTGATAATTGATGGAAAATTCCTTTAAAAGCTTGAAAATGAACCACTCAATGCATGCATGCATTCAGTGACTCGTCAGATAATGGCAGTGTACAGTGTACAGGCCTCCTCAAACTACACATGAACACATGATCATGATGCAGATGCACTGGCAGAAACACAACCTCTCCATTGTAACGGCAAATAACTTGCTGAATACACACTCCTGGTACCTCTGTCAAACTTTATGAGCAGCATGTAGTAGAAAACAGGTCACCTGAGCGGCCGCAGCAACATTGTCTGACGCTGTTGGTGCGAAGCCGCCCTCCTGCAAAGTGTGCGCAGAGTCTTCCCTTTGGAAGCCATCAAGGGCCGCCCCTCATCGTAACCATCCTTATCATCTTTTTCTTCACCGTCATCAGTCATCTTCATCATCATCAGTCATCTTCATCATCATCATCTTCTTCTTCATCAAGCATGTGACCTTCACGAGCATGAACCTGCAGGAGCATAGACGCCTGAGATACTACCCCGAGATATGCTAACACAATTGGTTTTGCTATCATCACTTTTGCGTGTCCATGCAAGCAGGATTTGTTCATGCAGCTTTTGCAATACAACCACTCGGCTCGTGGTATATTGCCGCATGGACCACTTGCTATTAGCCCAAGAGCTGGCTCAACAACGCTGCCTTCATTCCATCGAGTCACAGGGGTGACAAGCTCCACCACAAGACTTGCTGCTCCGGCAGCAACATCACCACCACCAGTGCAACCTACAGTAGTAAAAAAACATATTGAAATCATCTTGACGCGTAGCAGCGAGACCAAGTTTGCATCATTTTTTTGCCAGCCTGTGCGCAGGCAGAAAGCATGTGAGGAGAAAGTTGCAGCTCACTTGGCCACTAATCTCTCCCATCTGCTGGAGAAGCGGATTGTGGGGCAGGAGAACGCGATGCAGGCCTTGCAGGGCTGTCCCTTGGTGGGCTATTTCGTGGAGGACTGTCTGATCTGGCTATCGAGCGGTGGCGCCTGTCGATCACATAGCAGCCCAGCTTGTAAGACGCATCTTCCGAGCTTCTACTAATAAAAAGTCACTGGAGGCACTCTTCTATTCAAAAGCGAGCCAGCTGCTCAGGTGCGCAGTTCTTCTGATCAAGTCACTGTGATGTGTGGTGTTGGGGGCAGCGGGATCGAGCTAGCCTATCAATGTTTGCTCACCGGGGGGGTGGACTCCGGGATGCACTACGGCTCGGTGAGCGTCGACGGTCGCGAGATCGGCTGCGGCGATCCCGGCTGTGGTCCCTGCGCCGCGGAGGGCTATCACGCCGCCTTGGTGGGCTGCGGCCATAGCCACCGCCACCCCCACCCCCACGCCTGTAGTCATCCGGACGCTTGCGCCCTTGCAAAGCTAAGACGACTGAGACCTACGAAAGCAAGCGCAAATGCATCCTCCTCATTGCATGAAAGGTCTGCAGTGAACTGGGAACCATTGCATTCCCTGCAGATCAAGAAATGCACGTTGAAAGAGCCTGATGCTGACCTCTTTGCCCTGGATGACTTTGCGGTCCAGGCCATAAATGGCGTCCTCTGCATCTCTCGCATCGGTGTATTCTATGAAGCCGATGCCTCTGGGTTCCCTACAACCATGGCAGGCAGATCTCACGCTCAGACAAAGCGTATGTTCATTTGAGTGGTGATCTGTTTATAAACAATAACTTTATGCTTCCATCTTGACATTGACGTGTTTTGTCAAGACAATCCACACGAAGCCCACCCACTGTAGTAATCCTTTGGAATATAAACATCCCTGAGCCGACCATATTTCTCGGCCACGTATCTCAGATCATCTATGGTCACGCTACGTGACAAGTTCCTCACGAGCAGGCTGCATCCGTCGGCACCTGCAGGCAGCAGGCCAGCACTTTTCAAGACACAAAGGCAGCAGGGTTCAGGGTTGCTTGCAGAGAGAGGGGAAGTCCGTACGTTCTCGTCGTGACATGCTCCCTGTTAGTGTCGCCCCTTATGTAGTACTGCGTCGTGATGGGTGATGGCTGATGCCTCAAAGCGATGTAGAAAGCACAGTGCTAGTGCTAGTGCTAGTGCTAGCAATAAACAGGAAACGCAGCCAAGCCAGATCTCTCGGGGGGACCTGGCACACGTGTACGGGCGCAGCCTAGAGATGGCAACCCGTCGATTGGGGGGGCGGTGCAGGGAACGGAAGCCTGGTAAAGGCGGCACTGCACTGCACTGTAATCGCTTTCTTTTTCTTCTGCCGTGAAAAGCGGCAAGAGCTGGGCATGATTGAAGGCGAATTCCTTTGGAGGGACAGTGGGTGTGGGACAAGCGCGTGGGCAACGGGCGCGGTGGCGGGCAAAAAAAAATTATATTATGGTGCAAGGGGCCCCGGCCGGGCCCTGCCCCGCGGGTGCAGCCTGCCCTGCTGAGCAAGCCGGACAGAGGTTTGGGATGCACAGCACGAGCGGGCCCGCGGGTACCCGGGGATTACCAAGCTGAAGAGGTGGCACATATAAAGCAGCGGCAAAATGTGGATTTGCGGTCTCAGTGGTGAGGGAGATCGCACTGGCAGTGCTGGCACCGCATGCAAAAATTTGCCTCTCCGCAGGCTGTATCTCTGTTTATATCATACCTGCAGTTTAGTGCACCTCTTTATATCAACCTGCAGCCTGCTGACTTTAGTGCCCAAGTAGATCCCACTTCAAAACCTTTGCCAGACCACTGGCAGGCAGACTGATTCACTGGTGCAAGCTGACAGTTCACATCAATGTGTATCAAAATCAGTGGATGCACACAGATCTCAAGGGCCATATGGTGCCTGTCATGGTACCAGACTCAAAATGTCAAGACTTCAGAGTCGGACTGCGAGTCGAGCGTTTAAACTGTGCACTGACGCATCAATTGTTACCATAAATTGTCAGCATCACAAGGTGCATAATGTCGAGACTTGTCAGTGCAATGCTAACTGTTGAGTAGGAACTTGGGGCACGGTCCTGCCAGGTCAGTGATACCTGCACGTGTACCCTCTCTGGCATTCTGTCTTTGACTTCCTCATCACAAAACCTCTGTTGAATCCGTTGTCAATGTTCTTGAACATGCATGAGGAATTAAACAAGCACCCCACACCCTGTCCAATGGCTTGAATAAGTCATTGTCACGCTCGGGTTGGCTGGACAAGTTAGCTGCTTGGCTTTCAGCACTGGGCTATGCTGCGACAGCAACAATGGATGACTTTCACTTCCTGTAGTTGCTTGCAGGGCATAGCGTCTTGCGTCCCTTTTTCCTGCGGGCCTTCAACACGAGGCGCCCGTTTGGGGTTTGCATGCGCGCCCTGAACCCACTGGTCCTTGTGCGAGCCCTGCAGCCCACATTTTAGATTTATTTTGTGGTGCATTTTTTTTTTGGGCACGAAACATAAATGAAAGTCACGGAAGGGTGCAATACCTTCTGCTCCCCCGCTTTGTGATACCAAGACCAGTTTTGCTGTTGGCCTCAACAAGCACACTGCCCCTACCAGGAGCCCGTACCTGGCCCTGTGTTCTGAGAGACAGCCCTGCAGGAAACACAGCTTGATTCTTGACCTGTATCATGTGTGCTGTCTAATCTAACAGACGAGGATAAGGTTACCACTGTACCTATCGTAAGCTAAGTATGTGGGCATTTCAACGAAATTGCAACAGATTACCAGCGAAATTGCAGTGAAGAGTTGCTGCAGACACAGGTCCTCCCAAGAAATGTGTTCTGAAAGGCTGCGAAGAAGCCTGACATCTTCTGGCTGCTGGGCGGCATTGGAAAGACCCCAAGGCCAGCGTAGGCGCTCGTGTCAGGAGCATCGTACTTTCTTCTTTTAACTGTTCGTGTTTAACAAGCTAGTCTCTGTCTGACAGTATGGATCGCTGGGGGCGCAGGTTTTGTGGCTTGCCTGCACCTCTGTCGATGTTCTGAAGACCCTCCATTGATACATTTTAAGGGATATATTGAACCCCATCCCTCGGTCCTGTGTTGCGCTCTCCTTTGTGTACAGGATCATCAGTTTCCGATAGGTTCATGAAGGTACGCGTTCAATGCATAAATTGGAAGATAAATTTTTATGTAAGTGTCGAACAAGCAAGTGAGGGCGGTATCGGCAGCACAGCTGATCTGCAACGCCATAATTGTCGAAGGATTTGCCGTCCACAATGGACCCCGAGATGATGAAAATGGTCGATTCTATGCCCATTGTTGATACGTTGTACCCTAAAAGCTCCAAAAACAGAAGTCCGAAGGGACAACGCCTTCTCAGATCAGAGTATTCCACAACTATGTTTTTGTTTGTCTCGCAGGCTATGGAATCTATGTCGAAAATGACACCCTCTCAGGTATTGTAAATGACAACCGCACTTTCATCTGAACAACTTTGATATGTGCATCAAATTGAGCAGACCTGACTGTTCGCAAATCGACTCCAACCATAGCATCACTGTCAACGCAGATGCAAGAAATGCAGCGGCAGATGGCATCAATGCCACCAGGATTTGTAGAGCGGCAGATGGAGGCAATGAAGGGCATGAGTCCAGAGTTACTTCGGCAACAGATGGCCGCAGCAAATAGCATGGACCCAGCAGCAATGCAACACCAAATAAGTGGCGCAGCGGCCGCAGCTCGACAACATGCAGACTATGAGGTAAGTCTCTCCCCATTCCCTTTTTCTGCAGAACTTTTGAGATGGTTGTATATGGGTGTAATCCTGCAAGTATGCAGGTTCGTGCCTCAGAAGCTCTGAAGGAAGAAGGAAATCGCCTTTTCAATGCACATAGAAACAGTGAAGCAGTTGAGAAATACCAGCGCGCCAAAGCAAATCTTTTAGGTGCGCATTCGCACTTCTCATATACTTTTTCTAACTTTTTTGATCTCGACAAGATGGGCGGTGCTGTGGCATTTGTCATACTTGATGCTGTTGAAGTGTCGAGCTCAGTGCAGGTCACACCAGTCAGAGCGCCGCGGACGTGAGAAGAAAGTGCATGTTGAATTTGGCATCCTGCTTTCTCCAGCTCAAGGACTACAAAGCATGCGTCAGTGAATGTTCTGAGGTGCTAAAGATAGACCCCGACAACATGAAGGCCTACTATCGCCGCGGTCAGGCATTACTGGCCCTCCAGAGCCATGCTGCAGCGGTGGCAGACCTCAGGAAGGCCGTCGAGAGGTGTTCTACATGTTCATAGCACTGACCAACAGCACATGTATGCTACAATATTGCTTCATGCTGCAGACCCAGCATGACTGACTTGTTTTGTGACCAGAGCCCCAGAGCGAGAGAAGCACTTAGTACAGGAGAAACTGAAGGAGGCAGAGGCTGGGCTGCTTGACAATGAAGAGGTGCCGGAAGGTGAGGAACTTCTGGAAAACTCCTGTAATGTATTGTCTGTCCTCCAATTGCCATGAATTTTGCTCGTTGAGAAAAATGTTTGCACCATGTGCAGGCATTGCAGGAACTGATCACCAAGATGCAGGGTCAAATGTTGAGCTGTCAACAACCCCGGAACCAGCTGCAGCTTCGCACCAGTCAGGGGCTGACATGCCTGTAGACCCCAGCAAGCTGCATGAAATGCTACGCATGATGCAAGACAATCCTGGCATGCTGCAAGACATGCGTGCAGCCGTCGCTAACATGACACCTGAGCAGATACAAGCAGCGGTATGTGTACTGCTCATTCTCCAAGTCTGCTCAATTAACGTGCGGTGAAATCATTGGTTGCTGCCACCTCTAGTGCTCTTTGCGCACACAGCTGGTCCAGCCAAGTAGCCATGACGTTTCCATGCCGAGCTTTTCAAGCATTGATATATTCTTTGCATTTCTGGTGCAGAATAGGATGTGCCTGCCACAAGGTGTCGAGATGTCTCCAGAGCAGATGCGCTTTGCCACAGACACTATTGCAAGAATGGACCCCAAAGTCCTTGAGAGCATGATGGAAGCCTCTGGCGGGCGCGCTGGCAGCAGCAACAACACTGTGTCTCCGCCGCCGCTTGCTCATGGATCTCCTGACTTCAAGCAGGCTGCTGCTGCCTTGCAGGTGACTTTCTATGAACACAGCTGCTTGTGCATCTGTTGCTTGTATATTTTCCAATTGATCATACCGTATTCGTCATTTTGAATTCGGGGATGTTATGGATTATTGACCTGTGGGATGTGCACCAGGCCAATCCGCAGCTCATGTCCCAGGCTATGGAGATGTTTGGCAAGATGGATCCCCAGGTGCATACGTATCTGAATACCTGTGCACTCACTCGAGAAGATTTGTTGCTTTGATGTTCTCGTATGGCGCGAGCGGGCGCTGCACTGCTCACATCTTTCAACTTGCTTGCCTTTTGCGGTGATGCAAATGCTTTGCAGCAAGTGTTCATGACATGCAGTATCTGTCTGTGCAGCTACTGGCTGCCATGTCAGCAAATGTAGGTGAAGCAGGGCAGGGAGGCCAACCATCTGCTGCAGCCATGGCCGACATGCTAGCTGACCCTCAAAGTGCAAAGGCGATGAAGGAGATGATATCAAATCTCACACCGGAGCAGCTAGTTTCCCTGTCAGGAGCAGCAGGCCAGCAAATAACTCCAGAACAGGTGTTCTGCCATGTTTTTCCCCTGCGATGCCAGTAGCGGCATTGGGCTGTTGCATGGGACAACAACCTGCTAAATTTGCCATTCGTGTGTGCCGTGCAGGCAGAGGTGGTGTCCAAGCAGATGAAGAACCTTTCCGACAAGCAGGTTGAGCTGCTGCTCAAGGGAGCCTCATGGCTCAGCAAGGGAGCTAGTCTCGCTCAGCAAATAAAGGCCAAGATCATGGAGAACAAGTTGCTGGTTTTGGGCATCCTTTTGCTCCTGATTGCGCTCATGTTGAGGCAATACAACCTGTTGTGATCTGAACACCAGCTCAAGAAGGACACTGCACTGGGCACAAGATGGCATTAGATGGCCTTTCTTGGAGGACTGCAAACCTAGCACAACTGCTTGTGATTGCAGTCTAATTTGAAATGTGGCAATGGATGTATGCGGTGGTGTGCGCCAGTCACTGATGGCGGAGTCATGATCACAAAATGTTCCGCGAATTGTACAATGAACATGTTCCCATGTCGAGTAGATCTAGATCTATAGATGTGCCTTGGCAGTGGTGTAGTTATTATGCTGCATAAATTTTATGCAGCATAATTGCGCTTCTGATATGCCTTAGGTGTTCTGTATTAGCTGTACACTCGGCCTTGCACATCAATCCATCGATGTCACATCTGAGGGCGCCCATCTGAAGACGCCTTCCTCATAACGATTGTGGTAGTGGTCCCACCATGGGGCTCCCATATGGTGGCTTCGCGAATTCAGGGGCACCGACCACAAGTGTATCAATTCACTGGATAAAGTCTCCCGTGGGTTTGCCATATTCAAGCGGGCGTCACTAATGGCATGCAGGCTTGCATACTACTGGTATAGTATGCATAGTATATACGTGTATGCAAGTGCAAATCATGTCACAACTTCTCTATGTGATCACTGGATCATGATCTTGCTGGGTCTATTGCAATTGATGGCACTGACATTCGCATTCTTGCAGGCCCGCCAATGCTCAGCGACCAATCACTCTAGCTATTGGTGTCAGAGGTTTTGGAGGGATCTGGAGAAAGGGTCTTGCTCCGATGGAAATGTGACCCTCAAAGCCCTAAAAGCCCTAAAAGTTATGAAACCGGAAGCCAGCAGAAGCATATTCGAGGGGCCAGCATCGGGCGAGCACCTTAGATCATCGGCGAGCATCCAGAGGTGTATGGCATTCTCCATCCTCCAGCAAAATGGCCGCACCGCAAGACGAGAACCGACCCGAGGAAACGGATTTCGAGGAGGCCACAACATCTGAGACTGAGTGCGTCCCGGCCTCGCTGTTGGGGGCATCAGTTTCTTTCCCGCAGCATTGTCGCGCGCTTTTCGACATGTTGCGTCAGTTTGGGGGTGCAGTGCATCCATTCATGTTACCCAACACTCCTAGCGGGTGTCCATCCGATATGAAAGGGTTGCTCGCACGCGCAGGCCGTCCGATGGAGTTGTGAAGTTGTTCTTGGGAGGCTTGAGCTGGAGCCTTACAGAAGGTAATCGCATTTTCTATCCAGCGTCTTTATTAAGGGTAGGTTGTTGGGAGCTAACTGTGCTGATTCTCTGCCGAATGCTCGTGCTGCAGATCAAATCAAGGAGTACTTCGAATCAAACTTTGGACCTGTGAAAGATGTGGTGAGCACAGCCTCTACACACTTGGCATAGTCATTGTGTGTCTGCGAGTGTATCTATAACGTGAGATGGCGTTGCTGCAACCAAGCAGTTGGCGACAGCACCTGACATGGGTCAACACGTGCCCCTGTCAAAGGCTCTGTGTCGCTGCTGACAACGTGCGTGCGTGAGTGCATGCGTTGCATCCTTTGTAATCCATGATAAGGCATTGCAATTGCGCTGTACCTGCATGACAGGTCATTATGCGGGATAAATACACCAATCGGCCTCGCGGGTTTGGTTTCCTGACACTGGAGGATGAGGATGCAGCTGCCAGGATTTGCCAGGGAACACATGTGCTGGATGGCAGACAGGTCAGCTATCTGCGCTAGTTTGCCCCTTCCCTGCCATTCTCTACTAGCCATACGGCAATCTCTTGATCGTCCATGCAATGCTGTGACACAGATAGATGCGAAGCGATCGCTGCCGCAGAGTCAAAAGCCCAAGTTGCGGAAGCTTTTTGTGGGAGGGCTGGCTCCCGAGACTACAGAAGGTGTGGCAACGCCTCCAGTTTGTGACAATTTTCATGAGTTTGATGGCTGATGTACCAATCGTGATCTCATGGCAATAAGTGTGCTGTGCAGAGAGTTTCAGGGAGTACTTTGGGCAATTTGGGGACATCACTGAGGCACAAATCATGCAGGACCACACAAGCGGGCGCTCTAGAGGATTTGGGTGGGTCCATTGTGTTCCCAAAAGCAATGTCAGGTGCTGAGCGGCCTTAGTGTCTACCCCAGCAACGCCTGGCATGCAATCACGTTTTTCCTGCTGCTCAGGTTCATCACTTACGAAGAGGAGGCGGCCATAGAGAAGGTGTTTGCAAAAGGCCGGATGCACGAGCTCGCAGGCAAGAATGTGGAGGTCAAAAGGGCTACACCCAAGGGCTCCGGAGCGCTGGCGCGCAGCCAGGGCTGGAGGGGTTATGAGGCCAGGCCTGAAAGGGGTCCCTTGGAGCCACCTGGAATGCGGAGCCAGCCTCAGGGCTGGACGGCCTATGGCTCCCCGCCTGGCATGATGTCTGCCTATGGCATTGCCGGCTATCAGGTGCAGACAATGCACATCTTTGAGACAGAGATGTTTTGCCAAAATTTTCCATGGCTGAGCAGGTTGGGAGAAGTGCATTGCCAGGATCTGCATGAAACAAAGTGGTGGCATTTGCGTACAGGTACCCTATGATGCGTATGGTGCATATGGCGGCAGGCAGCACATGCAGCACATGGGCGCTTATCGACATGGTGGTTACCAATACATAATGCACCCCTTGCATAGTCAGGGAAGAGGCGGCTGAGGCTACCTACGTGCAATGCGGCTTTATTGTGGGGTTTGGCAGATGCTCTGCACAACAAATCTCTGACTTGTTCTTGGGAAACGACACCAGTCTGATTGCATTTGACACGTTCAAGTACAACCTTTGTTGTGTCATGCTGGCCCGCCAATTGATCCTGGGCATCATCGCCAGCAATTCACATCACTGCCGTCCCGTACTTGACCGGGTATTTCCGGGTACTGACATTCACAGGAAGTTCTCCGTCTTACCTCTCAGAACGCTTGTGGGCTCAAGTTTGCAAACATGGGACTGGGTGGTATATGAAAGCGAGATGAGCAGTACTATTGTGAAGTGTTAGAAAAGAAAACAAACACAATTGAACTCAACAGTCTGCTGTGGGATCCGGATTTGTCAGCTCTGAAGGATGTTGTGATATCATTAGGATACCTTGCTTTGGCCACGTGTCATGAAAGGCAGTGCAATGGTTCTTTTGTGGCATCTGCATGGTTGAGGGGTTGCTCTAGCCGTGCAAGTTTCGTATGAATTATTGCCTGATTAGGGGCTGCATTGCCAATTGCCGTTCATCAGCATGTGCTGGCAGTGCTGTATGGATCAGGCATAGATTGGCATTGTGCCAAATTCAAAGAGAGCTAGGAGCTTGTGATGCATGTCCACCAACAATGGGTCATGTGACTCCCTCGATAGAGAGGGCTATTCTTCAGGATTCCCACAAGTCAGGAGATTGATGGAGAGTGAGCACAGAGCAAAACTACTGCAGACTCTGTTTGGCTGAGGAGCGACAGGCTTTGTTGGTGAAGTGCATGCCGCTCCAGATTGGCTCACATTTCAAAAGTTAGCAGAGTTCTGTGCCATTTGTAAACATGCATCACGCGTCCCGCATGGATCAGCTATCATGCATGGGCCGCTTACAGCAGGCTGCTATAATCGGAAAGGTGCCTGTCTCTGGGGCAAGGTCTGTCAAGGCCACTCGTTGCTGCTCTGTAGAATCTGGACAGAGTTGCTAGCCTAGATATAAGGGGCCTTGGGGCTCTCCAAAGCTCCATGCTGCATGATGGCAGCTGTACACAGGGTGCACGTGTGCTTCATGTGAAATTGCAGCTATTGACTCAATACTATTAGCTAGTCACTACGGTAACTCGGAGGAAACACGTATGCATCATTCCGTTGAAGGCTGCAGATGTCCAAAGACTCCTATGCATGTCAAGCACCTTATCGGTGACAAATTGTATTATTCACTGACAAAGCCCTTTTAGCCGCTGTCCCAACTTCCACTGACAGGAAGTTGCTGGGATAAACAAGATGCTGTGTGACCACGCACTGACAAATTTTAGGTGACTCACCTTCCTGTGGGTTCCGTACTGACTACTGGCCGCTACTGTACTGGGGACCTATTTAGTCCTGACTTCAAACATTTATTGTGAGACTTTTCCAAGAAGAGTTCTAGAGAGTCTTGGCATCATCAGACACCATGGTCACGGAAGTAGCTCCTCCAAGTCTGGCGGGGTTGAGCTCGGCGAGGGTGTGCTGTGAAGAATTACTAGGTGAGCCTTTAATGTCCATAAGATCCTAAAAATTCAGATAAACTCATCAATGCTCGATTTAATCAGTGTCAACTCATCCAAATGGCATTGCTCATTCAGTCAGTCTTAAGTATCGACGAACAAAAACAAGATCTGTGTCCGTTCACTGAGTGTCAGTTTGCACTACAGGGTGGCCACTTCTCTACGAGTCGGAGAGAAAGTCACTAGGAGCAAATTGGCCCAGAGGCCTTCTACTCTACGGACCTCCAGGCTGTGGGAAAACTGCCTTGGTCCATGCGGTGGCTGAGAGCTTGGGCATTACAGTGCATAAGGTCTCGGCATCCAATATCTATGGTGCCTTCACAGGTACATCATGCCCCCTGATGTGACATCTTATCTTAAGGTATTGAGTTTGGTTATGCAAGACATGGCTGTGCACCTTGCTTTCAACGGGTCAGTGCCAAGCAGGTGAATCAGAGAAGCACCTGCGAGAAGTTTTCGACAAGGCGAGAGCACATGCAGCCAGTGGGCAGCCCACGGTCCTCTTCTTCGACGACTTAGAGTCTCTGGCCCCAAAGCGGGATGCCAACCGCCCCCATGAGGCGAGGGTGGTTGCACAGCTGCTGACACTTCTTGACGGAGCTGCTTCGGATGCAGGTACACATTGGAAACATCTACAGTGTACTACATGGCAACTGTGGGCTCCCAGTCATTAAAAAAGCAGCACATGTGTATCGTACATTTCCCGCATTCAAAGTTTTGTGTGCTGGCAGGCGCTCAAGGCCACTTGACATTTGTGGGAGCCACAACTGACCCAAACTCGATCGACCCTGCATTGCGACGCTTGGGACGCCTGGATCAGGAAGTTGCTGTCGCCCTGCCAACTTCCGATGTGCGGTCTGCGCTGTATGCTGACTGCAGCTTCTGAGCCATCCATCCATACCAAGCCTGAAGGATGGGGCTTCATGCAGGAGCGTGAAGGTATTTTGAGCATCCACTCGCGGGCACTGCCATTGGCAGCCGACGTAGACTTGCACGAAATAGCATCAAAATGTCATGGATACTCCGGTGCAGACTTGGCAGCTGTCACACGAGAAGCAGCACTGCATGCCATGCAGGCTGCTGTGGCTAGCACAAGTTCACCTGAAAGCTTGGGTATGACCCCAGCACTCTTGCTTCTCTATGTCATGTCTGCTCTGAACGCATACCTTGAGTTGATTATATTGTATGTCAGTTGGCTTCCTGACAGTCATTGCATTGATTTGCTAGTAACTTCAGGCTTGGAATGTAGGACTCTTTAGGAAGATATGGGAAAATTTTTAAGTATGAGGACTTAAAACATTGTTCCTGTTTGCAGACAGTATCCTGAAGTCTGATTTCCAGCACTTGCAAATTACACAAAGTGACTTCATTGCGGCTCTCCGAAAAGTTTGCCCTTCTTTGAGCCGCGCCTCAGACGTCACACTTGACACAGGTGTGCTATAATCAATATTTCGCTATCAATGTCATGCGATCCTTTTCCAGTGCATGTCTGAACCAATGATGCCTTTGCAGTGTCATGGCATGACATCGGAGGCTACAAGGATGTGAAGGAGCGTCTCCATCAAGCTCTGGAATGGCCTATCAAGCATGCTGCGGCATTTAAACGGCTCGGTTTGCATGCTCCCCGCGGAGTGCTTCTTTACGGACCACCTGGTGTGTCAGCTTACTATAGAGCATGATTGATCTCTGCATATGCATCCAAACAGTCACATAACAAATGCCAGATTTGAGAGCTTGACCGCAGTCAAGAACCTGGGATGTTCGGCTTCACAGGATGCAGTAAGACGTCCCTGGCGCGAGCAGCAGCAGGTGCAAGCGGCATGCGCTTGCAGGTGCTCTCAGGCGCTCAGCTATTTTCCATGTATGTTGGAGAGGGGGAGGGCATTTTGCGAACAGCATTTCAGCGCTCGCGCATGACAGCTCCTAGCATCCTTTTCATAGACGAGATTGATGCAATTGTGGGTGCGTCCTCAATTTCGTTGTCTTAATCCATTCTGCATTGCTTGTACCAGTACTACATGAAGATGAGGGTTGCTACATTTGAAGATGCTCAATGTTTAAAAGACATCAGTATGGTCACAGGAGGAAGAGCAGAGGAGAGTTCATCGGGTGGAAGTTCAGATGCAAGCACGCGAATATTGTCGACGCTACTTACAGAGATGGATGGCTTGGAGAGTAGCACTGGTGTGTAGGGCAAGCTTTTTGGGGTCCTTTTGGCCATGTGTCAGGCAGCGCAAGAGCCACTTATTACCATGATGTCCGATGAACAGGTGTGCTAGTCCTGGCCGCCACCAACCGTCCACATGTACTAGATGCCGCCCTCCTGCGACCAGGCCGATTAGATCTTCTCCTGTATGTACCACCTCCTGATGTTCATGGGCGACTTGATATCTTGAGAGTGCACTCGAGGGGCATGCCTCTAGCAGAGGATGTCGATTTGCAGGTGCCTCCCAGTCTTTCTGCTTTTGCTGCTGAGACCTGAAGGTTCCATGTCGAGCAAGAGGTCAACCTGTGACCTATCAGCCGAAGTGAAAGCGCAATACTGCATCCATGCATGATGTGACCCTTTCCATGACGTGAAGAATTACAATTGCTCTCACTTGTGCCGCAGGCGCTTGCTCAACGCACTGACACATTCACTGGCGCTGATCTGGCGAGCCTCTGTCAAGAAGCTGCCCTGATGGCTTTAAGGGAAGGGATGGACATGGCCCGGGAAGTCAACAAAAGGCATTTCGAGTCAGCCTTGGCTGTAGCACGGCCCTCCCTAAGTGCCGCGCAAATCAGAATGAGCGAAGAGTTCCGGGATACCAGGCTACGTTAGAGCATCTGAGATGTGTGGCTGCCTGTTCATAATGTATGTACTACGCTTGTACCAGTAATGTGATATTGAGCTACAAACACAGGCGATGGCTCTGTCATTGTAGCTGCAAGGCACAGTGTAATGATGCACTCAGTGGCTGCAAGGCTTGTGATGTCATCAAGACATATGGACCAATGGGTTGGCTACCAGGAGTCCAGGGCGCTCGGGCTGCTCAGGCTTCTATCGTCTTCATTAGCTCCTGGCATCCTACTAAACCTATTCGGCACCCGACCACAAAGCCGCCAGCAGCAGGAATTCTTGAGGACGTGCTTCATGAAAAATGATCAGCCTGTAGCCGGCTGCCAACAGCCCCTATATAGATATATCGTGATCAGGCGGCGCTGTAAGTGTAGCATTGTGCCACAGCGATTGAGGTCAGAAATCTCTTGAAAACCATCATAGCTTATGAGCCCTGAGGGTGACCGTGCTCATCACCATGCAGTGACCATCACAGTGACTGTCACTGTACGGTACCGGCTGCTCACTGAGCAGTCTTGGCAGATCCCGGTCCTTAGATAGGTTGTGAGGACGATCTATGTCCACCACACATGAGTGGCATACAATGTTTCTCAGTCTAGCTGGGACTTAAGGCTTTGTGCTGCTTGTGCATGCTTCACACCGTGTCACATGATGTGGACCGACCCATCTCGAGAGCGCCAATTGAGGCAACTGAAGCGCTCCACAACAAGGGTGAACAGGAAATCTCGTAGCAATTTGTGTGCAGTACTGTTATAATGGGTCGCGGAAAGCAGCACGGGGGGCGACAAGTGGTACCTATAAGCCTGGGACACGCTCAGGCCCAGCATGAGGTGTGCACAGGCCATGCCTTCTGGTGACGGGAATCACTGACGCTGCGGAGCCGAATGTTTCAAAAGAATTCTATTTACGGGATCTATCTCTTGTGTTGGGGAGTTGATGGGGAATAATTGCTCCACTTCATGGGAGTGTTGACGTGATGATCGCTCAAGAGGTCTTCCTTGCACAGCCTGTACGTAGATGTTGGGGTTGTCAAAGCAATTCTTTCTGAAGTCCAGTATCTTCTGCCTCCGCAGGAGAGGACGTGCCCCCTATGCATAGAACTCTTGGACGCCACAGAAAAGCAGTTCTTTCCCTGTCCTTGCGGGTAAATATGGCCATGATCTCATTACGCAGCACTACCTGATCTTCTGATCAACTCGGATGCAGTGGTACCAATGCACCTGTTCTGCACTTCCCCTTTGAACCTTGTCGCTGCCTGCAGGTACCAGGTGTGCCTGTTCTGCTTTGAGAGGATCAAGCGGGATTGCAGCAACCTGTGCCCTGGCTGTCGCACAGAATATGGATCTGAAAAGGACCCTTTCCAGAAGGGTGAGGTGCGCCAGAGAGGCTCCTCCGCATCCAGCAGTGCTGGTGTCACCCCTCAGAAGAGCAGAGCACCAACATCGCAGCGATCTTCACCCATGCCATCACCATCCGGCCGCCAGACAGCAAGGAGTCAGGAAGGAGGAGCACTGGTTCATGGGGGCACGCAGTCGACGTCTCCGGAAGCTAGCAGGGTCCCTCATACACGGACTCAGAACTCGCATGGACAGTTGAGCATGGATGCTGAAGGCCAGGAAGCATGGGAAAGGACAACTTCTGCAGGTCAGTCAGACAGATCAGCTGCTGCAGAGCAGGCGGAAGGACCTTACCAGGAAGCACATCACAGGCAGTCACAGGACGCCACAATGTCAGCAGGCCTTCCAGGCAGCACGCAACAAGCAAACTTGTCAAACGAGGAAATTAGCGGAGCAGGCGTGGATGAAGATGTTGCCAAAGCCAGGTCTAGATGGCTGAGCGCTAGCCAGGCACTGCAGAGTGCAGCTATGAGGGTCGGCTGGGGCTCCTGGCGCTTCCAGAAGCGAAGATGTGACACCCCTGTGACTGACCCAGAGGTGTGCACACTGTTTCAGATTACTTCAGTGAGAATTCCCACGACTCAGAGTAGTTGAGGTGTTTCCGTAATACCTTGGCATGGCCACAAATTGTCATGATTCAGGCACCCTTCGAGTGATGAACCTGGCTGGTTTGTATGGCATGTCAATCCCATGGTCAGACATGTCCAGAGGGGTTTTATTTTGTCATGTAGGGTGCAGCATTGATGTCAGCCACTCAGCAAGCTGTGCGAGAGGGCCGCATGAGCAGCGGCCAAGGTGCGGCACAGCTTGTTTCATTCTTGCAGCATAGGGAGCACAGATCACCCACTGGACAGAGCAGTTACCAGGGGAACGAGGTGGAGCACATTGCTGAGATTGGCAGGCCCCCAGCTACTCAAACCTGGCCTCACTCATCGCAACATGGAGCTGCGTTTGGATCGGCAGCGCAACAGCCATTGACAGGCAGTGAGCAGGGACATGACGGCGCAGGCTCAAACATGCAAGGCGCAAATGGGTGGCTGTTGACTGGAGGAGCGCAGCATGGACAGCATGCAGATGGAGTGTCCAGGTTCTCCAGCCTGTTTGCAGCACCGCCCGAGCACACGACTCGCAATGGTGGCGCAACAGGAGACTTTCTAAGTAGTTCGTATCAGAATGGGTTCTAGAACCCTAGCATGTGAGTTTGAACATTTCATGCAGGGCTATGGGTGAGCAGTTCACACCCTGCAGCAATAGGATTCTAGTAGGTAACATCTTCATGGCGGTTTTCTGCTATGCAGATCTTGGGCAGGTGTGAATTACGCTGCTGATGAAGGTGCCATATGGAGGTATACTGCATATGTAAGCTTGAAAGCTCAGCAATCAGGTTTTGTCACAGGGTATTAATCCTGGTATGCCTTATGATCATAGCAACACTCGGTGCCTTTGTGAAGTTAATCAGAGGTAATACCGGCTAGTTACTGGGGTGAGTGATGCTGCGCGTTGTTCATGTGCTGCCCCAAATTTTGCAGGGCTCATGTCTGGACGCTGAGTTCCCTTGATCAAGGGAACCATACCAGTGGTTTTGTATTGAGCCCACATATCTGAGGGATCGCAACTGTCTTCGTCTTTTGCATTCCTTGATCAATCTACATGAGTCAGTCAGTCAGTCTTGTGGGTCATCTAATCAGCCCTAGACGGCTGGAATGATGTGTCATCTTCTGCTTCTTCTAGTACACCTTTTCCATCCACCTAACGCTCAACAGATGGCACATTAGTTAGTTAGTTACATCATCTCAGGGGCCACAAGTGGCCACCTTAAAAAGGGGAGAAATGGGAAATCGGTCGTCCTCGGGAGATTTGAACTTCCGAGACGACGATGAAGCCATTGATGTCGGCACTTCAACTTACGTCCTCGAGCATAAAATAGCTATTAATTAGGCTTGCTTCACTTGTGAAGGTTCCATATACTTCGCTGTAGACGTAATCCCTTGATTCTAAAAATAGCTTGTATGTCACTAGTGACTAAAACAACTGAAATCGATGCACCCTAAAAGGCTGCTTTACCAAAGATCTTTGAATGTCTACCCTTATGGATCTTTTGCTGTAGCATGCTATGGATAGTAAAATACGGATGTGAGAAGCTTCATTTCAATGACACCCCGTGTTGGCTACCGTGCCTCACATTTTCTAGCCCGGCCCGTTCCAAAGAGCCTCCACTACACTTTGGACAGGATCGACTCTCCTCTTTGGATATCAGTGTTGGAGTGGCTGCGTTCTCGAAAGAAGGTCGGCCTTACCTGTTGACTTGTGGTCTTCAGACCCCAAATGCCGCAATTGACGCCGTGGCCTGATGTTGGGGCTTTCCAATGCAGACAATCAAGCCCAAGCTTACAGTAGAACAACGACAGCAGTTGGAGCTATGTTTCGCGCTGATGGATGCCGATGGATCGGGCAACATCGACGCTGCTGAGCTCGGAAACGCTCTTCAGGTGAGCTGATTTCGCACACACAAGGTGTTATTAACTATTGCTGGCACCACTGAAGAAACACGCTTTGATGAGATGTACTAACAAAGCGTGGATATGGCTTCACTCTTGGGCTTGCAGCTCCTGGGCATTCATATGAACCAGGAGGAAATTGACAGCATGCTCAAGGAAGTTGACAATGATGGTTCAGGTAACAACGATATACTGTCGGGGATCGGAGTGTGATCACATGCAACACGATACCTGTACTGGCGTCTGTCAAAATTGCCTAGTGAATTCCGGGTTGTCTTGGGGACTCTTGAATGCTAGAAGACACCTGCCGAGGGGCTTTGCATGCTGAGTTGGGCTCGTTATGAGGCTAAACGCCCCCTGGGGCTGAAGTATTTGACACACTTGCTGTGCATGAAGGCGAGATGGAGCTCCCAGAGTTCATTCAAGTAATGACGACAACCCTGACACAACGTGCGACAGAGGCCGCACAGGAGGGTGAGGAGGAGCGGAATTCTGTTCAACAAGCTGTTTTGCCATTTGACATCACAGCGACTGCCTATCGTCGGTGAGTGGGCTCCTGTACACTTATGTCATTATAGGAGGGAGAGCCGTCCCCTGCCATGCAATGCCATGTGTAACAATGATGGATAAAGTGTGACACTCTCACAAAGTATATGGTATGACCTTGATGCATACATCCTTCAAGCTTCGATGTTGCGCCACATGAAGGTGGCAACCCAGAACGTGACCATAACTTGCTGCATGC
The DNA here is from genome assembly GCA_020887355.1 of Coccomyxa sp. Obi. Taxonomy (NCBI): domain Eukaryota; kingdom Viridiplantae; phylum Chlorophyta; class Trebouxiophyceae; family Coccomyxaceae; genus Coccomyxa; species Coccomyxa sp. Obi. Next base: position 1,822,588 of record AP024993.1, on the reverse strand, counting down.
AGGAAAAAGCTGATTGAGGCTCTTCATGAGAACAACACTGAAATTATTGCAACCCTTGCAGCTGATCAAAACTATGTGATGCCCTCTATTGTTGAACACAAGTTGTCTGCAGAGGTCCAAGGTAAAATCAGCGCAACAAGAGTTGGAAGTACTGGGATCGCTTGCAGTTTGCCAGCTGCTGATGGCTTACTGTCAACAGTTTATGGACGGTGACCAATGCATGTATCGTTTGTGTGAGCAGGTGCAACATTGTCAACGGAGCCAACCTCTGTTCTGAGCATGCCCACTGAGTTGAAGGGAATGTCGCTTGTTTCAACTCATCATAACAAAGTGACCAGCTTGCCAAACCCAGAAGAGATTCTGGCTACTTTGGAGAAAGAAAACCTTTTGAGTGCTGAAGAACACCGGACAATCTCAGCAATATTGCAACAAGATGTGCTGGCACATCCGCATCTCTCTGCTCATGCAGACAGACAAACATGCAAATAGTCTCATGACCTGCAACTGTCTATGTTGCTCAAGCATCATGACATGATGCCACTGCAATTCGACCAGACAACTAATAGGAAAACAACTCATATTTAGAAAGATGTCACAGAAGTAAATAGCCATCCTTCATACCTTCATGTCTCAGGAGAGAGAACACACCACTAAGTAGTATGCATTTATGCGCAAAACTATTCATCAGAAACCTGTTCTTATGAATCACCTCTTCCTAAAAAGTTACAAAAATTTTCGCAATCACATGGACACGTCACTTGCAGGATGTATCAATGTCTCATTGCTAAGCACTCAATAACATCCTGCTTCCTAAAACAGCACTAAAGTACAGCAACCCGCCTGAATCCTGAATAGCGCATGAGGGGCAAACTCCTGGATACCGTAGCTTGCCCTATTGGCAGGTGTGACCTTCCTAGATGAGCATGCTCCGTGAGCAGTTCTGTCATATGTACTAAACCCAGCAGAAATGACGCAAAACAAGCGCAACCTTGATGATACAATTAATGTAAACCATCGAGAAGTCCTGTACCATCTAAGATCCTAAACCTGACAGAACATTACTCGGTCCTCGAAATTTTTCCAGACGAGACAACCAGTCAGGATTCCTAAGACAGCAAAATTGAGCCATGAGGCATGCATTTACCACTTCCAGGCATGCGACTGCACTGATGCAGGGCCCCTGCGGCATGAAAGCTCTGCACTCATGTGGTAAGGGGAGTGGTGGCAGTCCAGCCAGCGCCCTCCAAGTAGTGGTCATAGGGGTCCTGGTGAGAGAGGCCGATGGGGGCGCGTAGGATGTGGTCGGGGATGTTGAAGGCGTCCACGAGGGGCACGGCCTGTGCGCGCATCTCCGCCCGCAGCCGCTCAAGCAGCCGCCCGATCGCCTTCACCTTCTCGGCCGCCACGTAGTCATCGTTGCGGAACAGGATGTCAGCCTGAATGCGCTGCAGCGCAAACACCTCCGCCATCACCTGTGTGCAGTGTTTCATGCTCTCTCAAGTGCACATCAGACCAAGGCCGAGACCTTGTCTAGGCAGTGCAAAAGCCAGGGCTGAGGGGTAAGGCAGGACTCACAAATATGGCAGCATGCAGCAGACAGAAAGAATACTGAAATCACAAAAATGCCTCAAACAGTGCTGGCTCCCAAGAACCCATTCATACTCTGCTCGCAGTAACAACGCCAGACAGGAAGGCCCAACACTGCTGGCAGAGTGCAGGGAGACAGGAGTTGTTCTCTTCAGGTTGCAGTTTGTGCATGTATTGGAGGAAAAAGTCATTTCAAATGCTTGATTGATACCAGTACCTTCAGGCTCTTCTTGCAGTCCGCGTCAGGGCAATTGTTGACCCCATCCAGGAAGCGCTCAAACATGACGGACTCGATGTGGGCCCGCGCAAGTGTGAGGATGTGGCTCAGACACTTGTTCCAGGCATGAAACTGACCCAGGCGCCTGGTGTGCTTGCTCAGCCGCTGTGCAAGTGTGAAAAGGAGCTTGCCTGTGCGGTACCTGTGTCACCCGACCAGATCAGGGGATTCCTATGGAGAAAGATTTGCAATCAGGGAAAGGTCTGGACATCCTTAACAATAACCACATCCTTACCAATAACATAAAATGTCAAATACTCAGCGTTGCTGAATAGTAGAACGCACCTGAGGGCTCGCACTAGGAAGGCTGGGTCACGAAGATGCCGCACAGAGGTCTCATGGCTGACCAAGGGGTTGGGCGGCAAACTTTCGGCTGCCCACTGGCGCAAGTAGCGATATGTGGCTGTCACAGGTGCCACAGCAAAGCGCTCCTTGTACTTCTTGAGGAGAAGACCAGCCACCTGCCAGGACACATGCACATACAGATTCATTTCACGGGCATCAAGTGACACGGACACATTTACATGCACAATCATTTCACAGGCATGACAGGCATGAAGTGGCAAGGAACGAAGTACAGGTATGCAAGCTGGCCAACTTGATGGCCATGATGCACACCTGCTGCAGGAGGACTGTGTTGTCGCCCTCAAACGTCTGGAAGATGTCATGATCTGACCGCCACATGCCAAAACGGTTCACCGCAGCATACCCATGGCCGCCGCAGCACTCTCGGCACACAGACAGCGCTGTCGCTGTGTAGTTTGTCACATATGCCTTCAAGCCTGTGGGACTTGCACACTCTTTATCAGATGCATGCTTAATATCTCAGAAAAATTCAGTGCTCCTACAGGCGCTTCCAGTGCTCCTACAAGCAGGGGTGGAGATGGAAAAACTACAGTGAATCCCTTACACAGGTCACCGTCAAAGTCAGCAAGCTTACCAGCAGAAAGAGCATGGACATCGGCAATGACATCCTCCTCCTTGGTGCGCTTTGCCTCAGCAAACTGGTCGACCAGGAAACGAGAAGTGAAGTGGATGGCATATGCACTGGCCAGCATGGGCATCAGCTTCTCTTGCTGGCTACTGTAGTCCAGCACTGCAATCTCTGGCGCATTAGCAGGACCAAACTGCTGGCGAGTGGCACCATAGCGCACAGCAATGGTGAGCGACCCCTGAAATTAAAGGAGGAGTGTTACAACTTGGCAATTTATTTCTGGAAATTTTGCCTCCTTTCAGCGAGCAGAATTCTTGTAGCCAAGGTCTTTGGTCAAGGTGTAGAGTAACAAATTCGACCCGCCATGACCAAGATGTGGTGACATGCACAAACAGTCTTACAGGTCTCCAGTCGAAGAGATCACCTTCAAGATGCCCAGAGAGCTGCAAATCAACCCGACCCGGCCGCCAGTAAGCTCCCCAAGAGTGGCTGCAAAGCGTCGAGATGCAGAATAGGGGGAGCGGTATTGGCCTGAGCGATCCACGGATGCAAATCTGTCCAACAGGTTCTCTCTGGGCACTCGCACGCCCGAGAAACGGATCGAGCCGTTGTCAACGCCATTGAGGCCAACCTGTGAGAGTAACAGCAGACATCTCGACTGTCTGCATGAAAGCACCAAATGGACATGCTAATGTGGGCATAATATCAGCATCCCCTTGAACAACGATATGGATGGCAGATGCAGATACCTTGTAACCACAATCCTTGATCTCCACACCAGGCAGCACATTGCCAGCACCGTCCCTGAGAGGTACAACAATGGCATGGACACCGTGGTCAACCAAACTGCCGCTTCCATCTGGTGATGGCACCTTCAGGCGAGCAAACACTGTGGCCGCCCTTCCATCCTCTGCAGCATTTCCAATCCACCTGCATCATGCACATACTCATATCTACCTGGTGTGTTCAGCAGAAACATGAGCAGTGAACAAAGAGTTGCAACATGTGCAGGGATGAAGGGCATACCATTTAAGAGCTCCATCGTCAGGGGTGTTGATGATCCACTCGTCAGTGGCAATGTCAAGCACAGCCTCGGTCTGCAATGCCGCCACATTGCTGCCATGATGCAGCTCAGTCATGGCAAAGCAACCTGCAAGAAGATGAGAAGTGCCGTCATGCCACAGCAAATCAAGCCCAAACCTGAAGGAACCATGGACACAAGCTACCAGCACTCACCAGGCAAGCGGAATTTGTCGATGTCCTCAAAGTACGCCTTCTTGTGCTTTTCTGTCCCCAGGTTTAGGATGCTTCCACCCCACAAACTGTACTGGACGCCCATCTTGACGGTCTATGCAGCACAGAGATTGTGTGAAAGGGCAAACTAAAGCAAAATGGACCAGCTTCCATTCTATCTGTCAGCATGGGGCCCTTGTGGACTCACCAAGGAAAGATCCACGACGGAGAGCAGCTCCCCAAGGTAGTAGTACTTCTTGATGTCATGTACGTAGAAGCGTAGTGGACTGTATCCAGCCTTTAATAGCAGCTTCAGTTGTTGCCTAGCAAGCTCCCTTTGCTCCTCTGTCAGAACCAAATGCACATCAGTGGAACGCACGTCATATGAGCAATATTAACATGCTCTTGTCGCAATGAAAGAATAGCTGATACAGAAACAAGTTGCCACCTTTTGACAAGCCCTCCAAAGTGGCAGGGAGCAGGTTTGGCCTGTGCCGGAACGTCTCGTATACGTCCTCCTTGACACTGCTGAGTTCATCAAGGTAGCTCTCCATGATGTTGGTGTCGAAACGAGGTAGAGACACGTCCCTCGCAGCCGTGGGTGCAACGACAAGGCCATCCTGACGGTCTGCGTCTCCAGGTGTCAAGTGTCTCAGCAGGACATCCAGGCGTTGAAGAGGACCAGGATCCGCCATCTTTTAGAAACACAAACCACTGTCTTCTGAGGAAGCAGCTCTCAGCACGACTGTCACAACAGTGGTGATATGCCGCATCAGCAAGGGCACGTGAAGATTTATGCCACGTCCGTTGTGTACGCTCTAATTCCCTTTCTTTAAAGACCTGTCAGGGTTAGGGTTGCATTAGCCCTTTCAGGGTTCTGCGCCCACTTCGCACTCAATTGCTCGATTGCACGGCAATTAGTACGACAGTGTCTGACAAGGTACCGTTTCCATCCAGGGAAGATCATTAGGGCATCACGTACTCGTCCGCTTTTCGGAATGTGCGGAGATCGTGGCAGGGAGGCGTGAAGCCAGCACGAGGACACCCGTCTTGGGGTGCTCGGGCAGCTTCCCGCGGACGGGCAGTCGACAGGTGTTTGTGGACCAGGTAGGACAGTGTGCTGAATCTCTCGGCTGCTGCACGGTCATCCTTGGCTATCAGCAAGGCACGCGCGTGACCACTTTTCGTTGGATAGTCCAAGCGTGCACATGTAAGCAAGCTTCTGCAGTGATCAGGAACCCGACCAGCCAGACTTGAGCCCTGCATGGAATACGAAGCGATGACAACCAACATGAGGTTGACTTGTATGCAGGTGTCATGTTTCTTCGGGGACATTACGAGAGGAAGCCGGAACAACCCCATGCGCACAAGCCGTACCATGCCTCGTCCGCTGGTCAGGCTTCCTTCCACTTTTCAAAAGGCGCATTACATGAAAGGCGCAGCGATCTGTTCATACAATGGATAAGTAGCTGTGCTACTTAATGATGTAGAGTAATGTCATGCTGGGTGACAGGACCAGGCAATGCAGATGCTCCACTGCAAGGCAGTGGTTACAGCTCCAACAACTCTTTCCTGGCCTATCCCATTGTTAATCCCGTAAGAGATTCGCCAAGTGAACTTGGTGCGTGATGAAGCCTAGAGCACCATCCCAACTTCATTACTGCTTGGCCAAAGTCCCCACTGGTTTTTTTACCCCAGGTCTGAATTGTCCTGCACACTGACAGATGTATGTTGCATGTCAGACGAATACCTGACATTGCATGTGAATCCCAGACGAATACCTGACTGCCACTATGGAGCGCCTGAGGCTCAACCCCATGGCGAAAGAGTTTGTGCCTCCAGGGAAAGGCTACCCCAAGTCCTGGCAAAGCTTTCGGTCCCAAAAGCAGGTAATGTCAAGACTAGTCTAGAAATGTGGTATTGCCAAGCTTCAGACTCGTTGTTCGCATGCATTTGCACATGCATGCATGTTCTATTAGCTGAAGGCGAGTTCTAATGACGTGGCTTGTGAGTACATGTAGCGGCGACTTGCATTCCTTTTGGAAGAAATTAAATGAATCAAGGAATGTTTGAACGTCTCTGAAAATGTGCAGAACATGGCTGGTTCCATCAGTCCTGGCAACACCCAGGATCCCTGGAACCGACAACCACGCCCCAGGAGAAGGGCTGCCCTGCAGAAGCAGTTTGGGGGCAATGTCCGACGCACCATCTACATCTGCGATGTCGATCAGCAGGCATGGACACGTGCTCTTCCATAGAAAGCCTGCATGTGTTTAGTTTACAGTTCATGAGAAAATCTGCCTGCTCTGCAGGTCACAGAGGCATCTCTCGCTGATGTCTTCAAAGACTCTGGGAGGATTGTGGACTGTCGTGTCTGTGGGGATCCAAATTCTGCTATGCGCTTTGCTTTCATTGAATTTGCAGAGGAGGCGGCTGTTCAGCAGGTGTGCATTCTGGAGTATTTTAGGAGTTCCCACACCTCTGGAGGCATTCTTTCCGAACTTTTTTGAAGCTTCCAGATTGCCATGGCTCACTCCTGTCTCTTGCAGGCCATTAAGCTAAATGGTGTCATGCTGGGCAAATTCCCCATCCGGGTCATGCCCTCCAAGACTGCCATTGTCCCTGTCAACACAAGCTTTCTACCACGCACGCAAGAGGAACTGGAGCGATGCGCCCGCACTGTCTACATTGCCAACATTGACAAGGAGGTGGACAGGGAAGATGTCCGGGTGTTCTTCCAGAGGATGTGTGGTGAGCCTGCTGATGTATGTGCCACTCCTACACATCTGAGTACAATGTGTGATTGCTTTTCTGCCTGGGTGTCGCTGCTTTCTGTGAGCTACCTGAAGCTTGCCATCTGGCATGTGTGGTGTGCAGGCCCTGTCACTAAGATTCGTCTGCTGTCTGACTACAACCATATCAGCAGCATTGCTTTCGTGGAGTTTGCAAGTTTTGAGAGTGCCAAGAAAGCTCTGGATTGCAGCGGGGCTCTCTTGGGGCGCCTGCCAATCAGGGTATGGCAATACGCGCAACCTGCTTGACATGTTTGACTTCAAAGCCAGAACATCTCATCTGAGGCAGCCTGATAAGTAATTTCTACATGCAGGTGACACCTTCAAAGGCTCCTGTACGAGATGAGTACTAATGTAGTTATATATATGCTGCTGGACTTCAGTGCTGTGGTGCTCCTCGAGTTCTTCGTACTTGCAGCTTTCACAATTTTCTGGAAAATTCATTCGTTCTATGTCTGCAACATCAAAGCGATAAGGAACATATGAACTCAATAGGACAGTCAGAAATGGATGCTCTCCTGATTTGGCTCGCTGAGGCTGGCAGCACCAGGCAATGAATACCGTGGACTCAGCTGTTCTGGGTATTTTTCAGCAGATGCTCTACTTCATCTGCAGCGTATGTAATCTCTGTCCAAGTGCATTTTATTGCTGACTCAACATTAGTGTGGTTGGGCCTAAACATATGTTGCTTTGGCCTGTACCTGGCATAGCAACTTTCATGCTGTTCCTAAGTACTTAGTGCCACACTGTGTGCTTAGTGCCTCACTGTGTACTTAGTACCTAGTGTACCTAGTATACTAAGTACCTAGTGTACTTAGTACTGTGTGCTTAGTGCCACACTTAGTGCCACACTGTGTACTTAGTGCCACTAGTGCCACACTGTGTGTGAAGGCAGGGTCTACTTTGAATGAAGAGGCGTACGGAATCTGACAATCTGCGTTATCTAATTTTCTTGGAGCCATGTGAGGAAACACTAATTGCTATGTAACGAATGTAGATGAACGATTTGCATGAATCTGAATCTCAGTACAGATTCTGAGGCCATTAAGCTGCCGCACTGAACCGCTTCAAGCCTTGCACCATGACACCTTCCATGCATGCGCGTGCCAAGGTAAATTGCAGCACTCTAAATGTTCACTGCCTGGCTCTTCATGCCACATGTGAAAGAGCAGCACTAGTGATGCTGCAATCAAGTATTGTGCAGAGCTACACACCGGTGTGCCTCTAGTCATATGTGGTTCGCACCAGAACCTTTTGCACCTTTTGCATCTTAGAAATTGTTATTATTCGCTTCTGAGTACCACAACCAGGCCAATCCAGTGCTGCCTACGGCTTCCTCCTCTACCTATCCAAGCAATCTCAAATTTGCTTACACATGCAAAATGTTCAGGACTCCAGTCTCAAACAGGCGCTCTGGCATTTGCCAAGACACACCCTTCCAATATGCAGTGTGCACCCTCAGGAGACATGAGCTTGCTTGGAAAGACAAGTGCATACAGTATGCTGTGGCCTGTCACATTTGTGCTGTTGAGATTTGCTAGAAACAATCAATACAGAGAGGCAAGACAGCGCAAGTTTTTGCCTCAATCTTGGCTCTGTGTTTCTTCAAACGTATGCGAGTCCCCACTCCAGACCATCGGCTCATATATACAGAGCATCATTTGCTCAGCATGAAGCACTGATTATATCTCATGGCTGGACGCCTGACATGCCTTTTGTAGCCTCAATGACCTCCTCAAGACTAATGGTCGTGTCTTCGCCGCGGAAGCTGTTGTCCTCGGTCAGAAAGAGCATGCAGTGACACTCCTACGCCAAGCAGCACTTTATCAGAAGCAATCACGTGCTTTCACAGCTTTAATGGAGTTCAAGGAACATTACCCATTGAAAAGCATGCAAATTCCTAGGATGGTCTGCAAGTGCGCTACCCCAAAATTCATCATAGTCACTCACCGTCCTCACGAATGAGGTTGCCAACCAGATCAATGCAACTCCAATAAATACAGGCACACCTTTCGCTCGCGCATGGGCACGCAAGGGCAGTTCCAAAAGCCTTGCTCTGCTTCCAGTTGCTTGTCATCATAGTGTCTGCAGGGGCATAGAGGCGCGCCCAGCTCATCCTTGTGCTCTGCGAGGCCCTGCCAGGACCACAAGAGGCAATATGTTTGATCTATATTTTACGAAGATCACTTGTCCGTACCACAGGTTTGTGAAGCTAATTCAAGATGTGCTTCGTACCTTGATGACCACAGCTGTGACAGACTTATCAACACAGAAGTATGTTCCCGTCCTGCACGCAGAAACAACCCCGTCCCATCGTGCAAGCTCACATTCATTCAAGGACAAAGTAAGATCACGAAGATTTGTGGATCAGTTCCGTGTTGGGAGTTCAACCTTCTGGCGTATTGCTCTGAAAATTTTCTCATTGTCTCCAGTGCCTTCGTGTCAGGATCTGCAGCACATGCGCAAGTAGTGCCACTGAATCTGGCGAAATTTCAATATTAAAGAGATTGTTTCATTGGGAATGACTACTCCTGGATCCATCTCGACGACAGTCACGAGCAAGGAACACTTCTAAAGGAACAACAAGCGCTGAAAAGCACCTGAGGACGCCCTTGTTGCGATATTCTGCCTTCCATTCCTCTTTAACGAGAGCCTGCTGCTTGAAAACGCTGCATATGATCGACGCTGAACGCCCTTCAGTGTGCACACAGTGGAGCAGGAGCACACAGAGCCGGACATCCTCGGCAACTGCAACTATAACCGGCGTTTCTTGCTAGTCTTCAATCGATGTTTTTGCCAACTGTTTTGAAACGTTGAGTGGTATGTCCTCAGTAAAATTCTGAAGCTGAAGCCCTCGATGGAGCATGACAAGGCGAGAGGAGATCGTATCGGGACAACGGCGTCCTTCGAGCTACATCAATTCCCAATATCTACACTCTTATAAGTGGCCGATTATCACATTTGCCAGAGACACACAGGTACAGGATGTCTTCGCAGGGAGCATGCATCTTGCGCAGCCATCAATGCTGTTGCCCATGCAACATGCATCATATGATGATGGCACAGCGCTAGCGTGCAGACGGCCAGACTGCCACGACCATGCTGATTTCCCAAGTAAGTAAACCATGATCACAAGACAAGTTGCTTCACCAGTCTGCTCTGGACAACTGTTAGAAGAACCCTCAAAGCGCTATATATATCAACACACAACAATACAACTGTCCAACGTGTATACTATGCCAGTCACAGTACGGTACTCTGCTAGTAGCAGTCTGTTCCGTCAACGTGGTGTTCATAGAGCTAGCACTGCTTCAAATTACATGACTCACAGAGTGTCCTGCTGTAATGCATCCTTATGTGTGACTTTGTTCTTATCAGCTGACCTGGACATTCCCAACAAGTTCCTTCATTTCCTGATAGCGGGCTACCTTGATGGGGCGACCAGGAAGGCCTTCAGGTTGAGGCATAGATATCTGGCGATCCATGCGTTCTGCTGCATGCAGAGCGCTGTGCTGCAGCCATGGTCTCCAGTCCTTGTAATGTGATGCAGACTTGATTGGTGAGATCTTCACCATGCGCACATCGTGAAGACCCACCACACCCGTCCAAGATCCGCTGAAAGTCCCGAGGTCCTTCTCAGCAAAGAGGTCCCGGACAGTGGCATCCAGCTCACCCTCAAATCCTGATCACATCGCCGAGCATCAACAACGAATCTCTTCAGTGTAAAAGCACAAAGTGGCAAGGCTGTTAAAGTGGCTGTGGGCTAGATAAACAGATCCAGCACTCACCCAGGTCCTGCCACTGGACTGTGATGTTGGAGAGCGGATACTGGGTGCCAGATGTGTGGCGATTAAATAGAACCACTGCTCGGCTGCCATCCTCAAGAGGCCCCGCGTACACCTGCCACATGAAGTTTGATCATCCACTGGCCAACTTTGCAGGACATGTAAAGATCTGCGTCATGTGCCACAGTTAATTATAAGCGGTCATTATTCATGGTGAATGCTTAGAGCAGAGTGAAGCTTACCTCTGTTGGGCCGCGCTTCCAAATGAGGTCTCCAGCAACCCCCAGCTTATCTTGGTTGACTGCGATGACCTCCTCTGCCGTCAGAATATTCAGTGCTGCTTTGCTAAGTCTACGCAAATCTGTGCCCACTATGAGGGGCGACTTCAGGATCGCCCATACAGCAAAGTTTGATCTTTGCTCCTGCACAGCACGTGCATAAAAACAGTCAATACCAACACAATCGGTTTCCTTGTCAGAAAGTATGAGGTACGGCGAGGTTTGGGCAAGATGGCACCCACCTGCTCTGTCAAGCCTGGATTGCCAACCTGCACAGTCAAGGAAGTAGCTGTGACAAGTTCAATCGAGCACATTTCTATTGGGCAAAGTGAAAGGAACCACACAGCATGCTACACAGTAGGATAGCGCAGCCCACACCTCCAGCATGTCAGGGTCATTCCAAGCCCCCTGCACGCATTAACATTTGCATCAGTTGAGCCGGAAGCCAGAGTATCAACACTGCGCTTTAGTTGGCATGTAAAACTTCAGGAAGCCTCTGACACGCACAGGTTTGGCAAATTCAGACAACCCAATGGTGTTGTCCAAACAGCGGAGCATGCTCTCCCAATTTGGGCTGATGTCCCCTGTTGTCCTCCACGAGTTGGCAATCTGCATGGAAAGGACTGTGTGAGAGTTGTCTTCCCATGAGACTTGGAATCGCCCAATGTAAGCTCCTTGCACAGCAGTCATACCTTTGGTGCCCACAACCATGGGTCGCCTACCTGCAGACATCAAGGGTGCAGCACGTCATAACTCTCCAACACCAGATGTGTGGGACTCCATGGCAAAACATTGTCTTGAACTTGAAGCAGACTCTTCTTACCCCCCAGTCACACATGGAGTAGAGGATTGGTCGTCCGGTTTTGTTGAGAGCAGCATGCATGGCTGTGTACCTATCAATAACCCAGTCCGATGCTGGCGCCCAGCAATTGTCATATTTCAAAAAGTCAACACCCCAGTCCGCAAATGTTTGGGCATCTTCTTCCTCATGATATCGACTGCCTATAGGCATGTAGCAGACATGGTCATGGAGCTGCACTCACAACCACGCATTCTGTATGGCGTACTGTGGACAGCCTCCTGGACATCACCCGGCTGGTCTTCGGTGTCTCACCTGGGTAGCCCAGGCATGTGTGTGATCCCGCATCTGAGTACATTCCAAACTTGAGACCCTGCATAAGCGTGCAGCGCAATGTCACTAATGCACAGCAATAGTCAGCCTGTCAGTGCAGCCTGGATAGGTGTCATTTGAGCAGTTGGCTTGCACATGATCAACGTGCTCTCATGTCAGACCTTCGAATGAACGTAATCGGCCAGGGCCTTCATTCCTGATGGGAAGCGATCACTGTTGGACTGTAGCCTGCCCTCATCATCGCGCTGGAGGTTGGACCAAGCATCTGCGTGCCAAATCTCATCCTCTTTCCCAGATCGTTACAATGCACAAAGATCGGTGGAGAATGAGAACCTTGTATACTTCGGAGTATACTTTGTCATTTGACGTGGAAGCATACCATCAATGACAAGGTAGTGATAGCCAGCCTTTTTTAATCCAGTGCTGATCATCAAGTCGGCAGTTGCGCGGATGAGGTCCTCATTTACTGTAAACAGCACAGACGCCTTTGAATACGACAACATAATCGACGTCAAGTGATCAGCGACGTGAGCTCTTGGATTTGGCGATCACTGATCGCATTCAAGAGCGGTCAGATCTCCGATCGTGATCGCTTCAGCAAATAAGCTGTAGCACGTTGGACAAACGCTCACTATCTCCTCCGTAAGCATTCCATGTGTTATAGCCAAGAGCCGGCGTTCTGGCCAGTCCGTTGTCCAGACATAGCGCTTGGAGAAACAAAGCAAGCAACGTGATGCAGATGCAAACTATGTTTAAGCACATCCTGGGTTGTTCAAGTGGAAACAAATTTGCAGAGGTCTTCATTTGGGTTTCATCGTGGAGACAAACTTTATCTCTGCTTTTCTCTCCATTCCCACACCTCTTCCTAAAACTGGATGGGGCATTGTATGATGACGTCATGGTCTGATGATTCAGCCCGCTTCATGAGACGGTAATGTTAACAAGAAGTGAAAACCCACCGTAGACTTCCCACGATAATGATCGCATGCAATAGCTCACCATAAGAGCAACAGTCAGGCTCAGCACGGTGCTGATTGCACTGCGTGACCATCTACGTAGTATACTAGATCTTTCCAATTCGAGCCCAACCATAAAATGCACATGCAATTGCAAGAGCTGATGCTTGCAAACATGCAGCACAGGCATTGCTTCCCTCTCCTCAAATGAGCAGCTTCTCAATGGCAAGCTTTAAAGTCTGGATCTGGCTCTTCAGCTGACTCCCTTCGTTGGTTGTCACGGAGCAGGAGATCACCTGCATGCTTTCAATACTCAGTACTGGTCTAGCCAAGGGGACCGTTACAGCACGAATGCTATGGACACCAGCTGCTGCAATGGACATCAACTAACATTTGCTGTGGGACCTTACCGGCCTTGCCACTCCACATGCACGTCCCAAAGCAGCCTTTGATGGAACAAAGACATATGGCACATTCTGTAAGAGCAGCCGGCACACAATCAGAGCTATTCATATATGTTAAACAAACACCGGCTCCTGTGCACGGGAAAGGAGACGTGTCTTCTTGGATTAAACACAGGGTGCTCACCTTGTCCTCAGCAAGGAGCGGAAGGTGCAGCAAAATTTCAAGAGGCTCTGCGCCCAGCAAATGGATGCAATCAAGAGGGCAGACATAAATCATCCCACGTAAGGCCACATGATAAAATGCACGACCTCCTTACAATGGAATGAATCGATCACCTGCGTCTGCTGCTAAGACAATGAACTCTGAAATCCCACGGTTGAGGGTCTTGGTAGCTGCATCAAACAATTCTTCAGCCTCATATCAAAATTCACAAGAGAAACATCATCTTTTCTGACCACAGGCAGCATATAAGCTGTCAGCTACAGTTGTAGCACACCTTCGTTTGCACCCTTCCGCAACTGTTTATAGTTGGCTGCCTGCTGTACTATGTCGAGTATAGTTGTCGTCAGCTGCGTCATAACAGACAATTTCATACATCTGGAAAATCCTTGCATCATTAGGCCACCATATGATGACAAGCAATGATCGACTTACCTGGGCATCAGCCAAAGGGTAGGCCTTCGGGTTCACTGCCTCACCGGACATGGCTCACTGGCTCCCCCGGGTGCTGAGAGAAAAAAAGAGTCCCTGCTCTCTGTGTGCTGCGGAAAGCAAAATGGACGAGGCTTGGAGTCCTCAGCCGTCAAGGCTCGTCCCCAGAAGCCCTCTTTTAAAACCCAACCCTGTTGGTTCCGGAGTTGTAAATATAATATGAATCTGAGGGAAGGGACGTTGGAAGGCAGCGAAAATAGATCTGATCAAGAGGAAGGCAAAGAATAACTTCAACAGATTGACAAATGTTCAAATTCAACTTTTTTGGCTAATGCAGGCGTTGACGAAGCGAGTTGAAATAAAGATCACTCTGCTGAGATCTGAACGTTGATCAAGAGGGTCTTTTAGCTAGCACTATTTCATTCGGATAGTGTGATCATGCATGCACTGGCGTTCAGGGTCTGCCGGCTCTGCAGGCCGGATATCCCTGCAGAACAAGTTATCGGCCTAGGTGTAAGACAAGACTTTTTGCCCGATCATTTGACTCTCTGCTCGGGATCCGACTCTCAGGTGCGAGGAAGTGGAGACCTAGAATGTAATTTTTTGCTGCTGCTGCTGATGATGATGATGATCTTGTTACTGACCAGTTTCTTTTTGTGTACTTCTTCTTCTGACCCTATAAAACAGGAGTCGAGTGGGCCCTTTGAGAGCCGCACGAATATAGATGATCCCGTTCAAGCTTTTGGCCTGAATGGAGTCCTTGAGCTGCCCCAAAGTTTCGGAACAATCCATCTGGGTGCGTGCATCTTGCTCCATGAACGTGATTCTCGGAGTCAAACTCAAGTTCGAGTGATGAATTTCGAGCCACATGGCACGCTTGTGTGTGGCCCAGAAGGACAGAGATGCGCTCTGACTTGGCATCTGGTTTCTGTGCGTAGGTGAGGTGAGCAGTTGTCCCCAGTCTGGATATCTGAGCAGTTGTTATAGCATCAGGGTACTATCAATTGTTGCACTTATAAGTGAGCAAGTTGATCCATCTTGTAGGCCTTTACCAGCTACATATCCGTGGGCAACTACTCCAATGCGACAGTGGAGGATGTAGTCATCAAGGTGAGCGCCAATGATATACAGCTGCCATATCCTCAGATTGGAAAGAGTACTGCCTGCCAACCTTCAGGTTTGATGTGTTGATCCTGAAATTGCACTTGACGAAGTACCGGGAGATGTGACGCAGGCGGAGTTGCAGAGCACTCGACAGAAAGTAACGCTGTATGAGACCGCAACGCCTCTGCCACACCTTGCACCTGGAGAGCGCCATGAGTTCATTATAAAGCATGACATCAAGGAAATCTCGTCGTACACCCTCATTTGCAGCACCTCCTACACAGACAAAGGGGAGACGGCTTACCAGCCGCAGTACTTCAAATTTGTTGCCCAGAACCCTCTATCCGTCCGCACAAAGATCAGATCACTGACCCGACAAACTTTCTTGGAGGCCTGCGTCGAGAATTTCACAAGCAAACCCTTAGTCTTGGCTTATGTCCGACTGGATGCGGCCCCAAATATTGCAGTGGTACCTGCAAGCAGTGCCTGGAGCGAAGGGAACCCATCAGATGATCCACAGAGCAGTCTGCCAGAACAGTATCCAGACTCCCTGGAGGTTCCATTCTCGCTTCTGGAGCACCGTCAGCTCTTAGTGCTCTCTTTATTCCTGCTAGTTCGCACTTTCTGTGGCCCTGACCTGACTGGATGCTGCTGTTTGGGTGCTCATTGCTGTGTCTGTCAATGACAGGTTGTTGATGCTGGTGGCTCAAAAAACTTCTTGTACGCTCTGCATCCTGATCAGTCCACAGCACTGTCAGCGGAGGGTGGTGGAATTTTGCTCAGTGGATCTTTGGGAAAATTGGAGATACGGTGGCGGGGTAATCTGGGCCAATTGGGGCGGCTGCAGACTCAGCAGATCATGGCAAATGCTGCCAACGCCAAGGATGTAGAGCTGCTTGTGATGTCCCTACCACAGGTATGCACTGAGCCCCATAGAGCTGGACAGTAATCCAAGGAGGTGCCAAATTGAGAAGCATAGCTTCATAATTGAACTGCACATGCAGGTAGTACATCTAGAATCGCCCTTCATGGCAACGCTTTTAGTAAAAAGTAATGTGGATAGCGTTGTTGAGGCTCTTGCTCTGCGCATTTCTGAGCAGCCTGGAACTAACGGACTTGCTGTTGAGGTGAGAAATTTGTTGTCCCTGCTATAGACACGTGTCATGCAACCACACCGCGCGCCTCTGTCGATGTAGCCGCCAAGTTTTTCATCATGATGTCTCCAGATTGCATTATGAGTTGCTTTGCAGGACATGTCTGCGGCGTTTGTGTCAAGACTGGATGGCTACGGCAGCAGCACTGTTTCCATTACATTGCTTCCATTGCAGGAAGGTCTGCAGAAGGTTCAGGCTATTGAATTGGTAAGTCAGGCAGATGACAGGGTCCTTGACATGGTCAGTGTGGAATGCTTTGTAAACAGATAGTCAATAAATGGAGGTGCTACCATACAATGTGCATGTCCCATTAAGTGGCTGCATACATTAGTTGGATGGTTGCCATAATGTACTAAGCATGTAGTTGCATGCCATGGTTGCCAGTGTGTTACACCTACATGTGGCAATGTTTCAAGTCGTACAACTGCTTTAAATCTGGGATCTGGTAAAACAACGTTACATAAGTGCATGCATGTTATGTGCACAAGCATGCTGCACTTGCAAACTGCACTGAACCCATCCACACTGTGGCAAACATCAAGATATCCTGTCCTCAGGAATGTACACTGCAAGGTACACTATCCTTGGCAATGCAAAAATGACTCATTGAGTTAGCCAAGTCACTGCGGTCCTCAAGATGACTCAGTAGTACTTCTTTTCAGCTGTAAGCACCCTTCAACTATATCTATCTCTTCTCTTTTGCAACTTCCTTTCAGTTCCAGGTATTCATCCCTGCTCACAGCAAGGGATAGAGTGAAAAGCATGCGTTGAATGAGGAAGCGCTTACCCCAAAATGCGCTACTGGGCTGAAAAGATTCGTTGTAGCTATGGTACATTGCAACCGAAATGGTGTGACTCGGTAATTGAAGCTAATATACGAAATTCCGCATGCCTCCAAAAAGTCCTTGCCAGTGCTTCAGTTTCTTCAGGCAAACTGATTGAAAGGCACACACAGCTTCCATATGCCCATCGGCATCAGTTGTCACAAAGAGGTTTCTTTTGTACAAAGACTGCGATGAGATCAGTACACTCTGACTCTCTTGCAGGTGATGGACTCCAGCCAGCCTTCATGATAGGTACATATTGACTCCAGCCCCAGTGCATCAGCTTGAACACCTCCGCCTTCGCTGTTGCAGCGTGACTTGAGCTCCAGACGCTTCAAGAGCTAGACCTCCCTTGGCTCCAGCGCTGCCCGTCTGGCTGCTGCCACGAACAAGGCGATGACCTTGCTCTCATCCACAGTCTGTGCACCATTGCAGGCTTGCTCAGCGCCGGCCATGTGTGACCTGTACTGGTGTTTGGATATAGGTGTCGCCAAGACATACCTGGGCCATAAAATGCCTGCCGACCGCCATGACAAGCTGTTCCTTGCTGCTATTAGGGCCAACATCAGGCAGCTTGTAAAATCTACGATATCTCTTCAGTGCGGCAGTCTCCAGGTTGTGGAAGTTGATCCTCTGCATCAGTGATAAAGAGGCAATCACGGCTTCTCTCATGTACCAAACCAGAAGTGCATGGCATGTGAGCAACATTGAAGGCACTGGTGGACTTCTGATGGGCCCTGGCATGGATATGACTCACCGGCTGGCTGCTTTGCCGCACGGACGCCCGTCGTTGGTGAGAAATCTCTGCCCAAACAACCACTCGTCAGCCTTGGAATGCATGGAAGGAGAGCTCCTGGCACCAAACACTTCTCACTCGCATCTATCAATGGAGGTGAAGCTCCATAAGAAGGAGGAGTAGCTGCACTGTCAAACCTGGAGAGGGGGCAAGGGGCCTGGGTGGTCTCCTGGCCCGCATCCGCGGAAGCGCCTCTACAGTGTGTGGACACAAAAAAGTCAGCACTATCGGTCCTGAAGCCGCACGAGTCTAAAGAGACCTCATAATATCACCATACTCAGGTCTGAACCTTCCTCTTTCAGACACTGCTGGAACCCAATATGCTTTTCATTCTTCTGTAGGGAGGGTGAAACAAGACAGGCTCCCAATCTATAGACCCCACCACGCTCTGATACTATGGCTGTGTCATTCTACTGTGCTGACAGTAAAATGGGCTTTCCCGACGTCGGGATGTTAACATCCGCTTCCGGAAGAGCTTCCTTGGAAGCCGTGGTCCAGCTCTTAAAGCCAGAAGTCAAGAGTATCGATTGAACTCTAACGAATGGAATGCCATTGCAGAGCAGCCTGGATTGGTTAGCAAGCCTCAACAAGGCGTTTCGCTCAAAGCACCTCGGACGGAACGTGTTAGAGGAATACCTGTTTGATTCGCAGCATTGTCCTCCTCTTCTGAGAAATCCGATTCCTGATTGCTTGGAGGCTCAAGAACTGTAAGAGCGTTCCTCTGCAGCCTGACCTCCTCTCCACTATGAAGTTTAAGCCAATGCCACCCGCCTAGTCCAACACTCTTTTTTATCTTTCCTCTTTGCCCAATCAGCTCCTGTTTCGTCCTGTTGTTCCTGTTGAAGTAGAGTTGTTAGAAAGTCGATAGAGGGAGAGATGAAAGAGAGACAAAAGGGAATAATAAGAGGTACCACGCACCCCGAGATGCAGACCAGAGTTCCGCGGTGCAAAAGCTGCAACGCCATCGACCCGTCATCCTCGTCATCTTCCCCACTGCTGCTAGGCATAGGGCGCATTAACGGCTGTTCTTGCGCATCCATCTTGGGTATGTCCAGCTACTAAAGTGTGAAGAAGCTTTTGGAGCTGGACTCGCGAGGTGTCGAGGTGTCAAGGTTCTGATTTCCCTTGTTTTGTTCCCTTAAATAATGCCTCTAACCCAACGTGAGGTGTCAGCATGTATGCATGTACTGGAAGCTCAAAGCATGCTGAAGGGCATGACGCTCAAGTTCTATGCTCGATCACATTCTGGGCTTGTTCAGAGTTTTGGAGACTTGTCCAGGACGCTGAGTACCGTTTAATGGTGAATTTGCCAGTCTTCCGATCTTCAACCATCTTCCGACCGTAATTATGGACGTTGGAGGCCTCATAGCCGCTATCTTTGCTGCCGTCTTCAATGGATCCTTTGGAATCCTCTCAAAGACAAAGCGCGTGCAAGAGGCACAGGTGAGTGTCTTCTCCCGAGTCCAAGAATGAACCCAGATGTGCTTGGATGCAAGCAAATATGTCCAGAATACACGCTGCGCACCGATCTAATGATTTAAAGAATGCGTCTTTTGATATGAACTTGCAGGTGCCACCACCCATCTTCAACTTCTGGACATGCATAGGAATTATCATCTCTTCCTTGCCCTTCCTGTTCTTGCACCCGGTGAGTCTGATGGAAGGCATTTCCGCTGTAAGCCTGGCTTTCGGATTCTGTTCTTCCGTTTAAGAGCAGTATTCTTTTCTGATCTATGAAGGCACCAACTGGCTGTGCACCCCGGCAGGTGTTTGCGCCCCTTGGTCTTCTATCCGGCGTGTTCTTCGTTGTTTCCATGGCCAGCACTATTTTTGCCATCCAGTTCTTAGGCCTGTCAACTGCCGCGGGGCTTTGGAGCGGCACAGCAGGCATGATCAGCGCTGCTGGCCCAAGATGCACTGTAGGGGTATCCTGCATGAAGCTCCTGACATGCGACAACATCAAATTGCGCAGAGCACTTACACCATGTATGGAGGATGAGAGGATTCATTGTGCTGTGCAGTGGTTGTGTCATTCACTTTTGGTGTCAAGGTCCTGGGAGACACCATACAGAAGCCCGGTTTGGCGGCCCCCGGCTTGATGCTCCTGATCGGCGGGATAGCCGGAATTGCTTTGAATGGGGAGGTCGTAGCCCGACGACACCAGAATGAAGGTGGCTTTCAAAGTTTGATTCGCTGAAGTGCGACGCGCAAGCAAAAAGCTTGTACAATGGAAGTCTATAGGCATGGCCCTTTCTCTTTGAGCTGCCCGAGCGAACCACAGCTATGATGGTCTCAGTAGTGTGCACAACTGTTGAGTGGAACTGGTTTCTTGTTTCCGGCAGAGACGCTGAGGGAGTCGGAGGAAGCTGCCGCGGAGTTGGAGTTAGGAAGGACCAATGATCCACTGCTGACGAGTGAGGATGCCAAGATAAAGCGCACACGCACCTCACTAGCGGGGTTAGCCACAGCCATTGGGGCTGGGATCTTTGGAGGTGCGAGATGTCTCATGGTGTGTGTCTATTTCAGGTGTACAGTGGATCTTTTCTTATTACAAGGTCACTTGGTGGCAACATCTCAGCAAGTTCTGACCATGACAGACCTAATTTATCTGCTCAGGACTGGTGCTGGCACCCATGGACTTTGTGCCAGAAGATGCCAAAGGCCTGGCATATATCCCGTCAATGGCTGCAGGAGTGCTCCTAACAGCCCCCTTGCTTACACTGGCATTTGTTTCTGTTGGCCAAGCACCGTGCCAGCTGTACACAAAGACAGCTGCCCTTCCAGGCATCCTGGCTGGAATCATCTGGAATGCTGGAAATGTGAGTCTATCTACCCATTATCAACTCCAACTCAATTCTGCATATCCCATATCTTTAGGAGGGCTGGCAACGTTTTTAATTCTGTATCTCTCTGCCCATTATCACTCCAACTCACTTCTGTATATTCAATATTTTTGCTTGTGTAGTCGAAAGTCTCTGGGCCACTGGCGCTACCAGCTGACAACGCACTCAGCAATGATGTGATGGAACTTGCAGGCGTGCTCCATCATCGCAACAACAAACCCAAATGTTGGCCTGTCGATAGCTTACCCTATCATGCAGGCAGGGCTTCTGTTTGCTGGACTGTGGGGCGTAGTACTGTTCAAGGAATTAAGTGGTAGAGAGCAGGTTGGTTACTGGCTCTCATCTGTCGTCCTCATCGCTGGAGTTAGCATGCTGGCCGCGTCAAAAAATTAAGAAATAAGGGAATATGCCCATGAGCTGTTGTTCGTCCAAAGAAAGCTGGTTGAGGAGTCCAAGTCATTTGTCTGGTCAATGGACTTATAATAGTCTGCTTGTAGATCAGATCTGATTGTAGATTGTCTAGGGGTGGCTCAAGAGCCCAGTATTGTCTGATTAGATCATATGATGATCCATGCGTTCCTGTTTCTGATGCTGAATAAAGAAGGACACAGATGTCAAGCCTGTTTTTTTGCGACCAAAAGAAGGTTGTATGCAAACTAGGAATATGGCAGGACTACCAGAAACTAATCGACAATACTCTATCGGTGATGAACAGGCTGTTAGGTACCCTCATCTCTGGCCGCTTCGCATTCTCCTGACGCTGAAGGCTGTTTGCAAATGCATTTGAGCTGGTGTCGAATATTGCATCGTGACCTCTCCTCTGATAAGCTTATCTGATATCAGGGTCTTATAAGGGTCTTGTCAGGCCAACCATGATCGTGATGTATTACATTGCCAAAGTTTCATAAGATTTGCTCTTTGTGCAGTGAATAAATTAAGGTATTGTGGTAACTCACAAGTCAGAAACAGTCCTGACCATGTCAAGAAGTCAATGTTCTCTGCACCTTACCATACATCACTGGATGCATCGATCTGATATGCAAGTTAACCAAATTGCAGTTCATGTGTACCTGCAGCGCAGCAACCTCATCAGAAGTTTGTTGACAGCAGGCAATGTGTCTCGAATGCATAATGTTGAAACAGGTAGACAGTCTGGTGTGCAAGTACCTGTGCCTTCCCCCGGGTAGCTCACTTACTCTACTAAGCAGGCCAGGCACCAGCGCATCTGCGCATCTGGCTGTGCATCCAAAGCTGGCACTTGATCAATCACCCGCCAATCGAAACCTCTTCGTCTGCTCTTTGCACACCTCCTTGGCTGAACAGGAATCTCTGACATAAGCGGCCAATTCAGACTGTCCCACAGGTAGTGGCTCCATTGAGAAATATGGGTGTTGCATTGCTGCTGATGCTGTCAAGCGCTTCTCTGCACGAGTCCATCAAGGGTGTGAGAGTCAACATACTGAACCAAACACGTCTGACACCTTTCAGCACAATGACAAACATGCGGATGAACTACTCGCGATGGATTTGCACCTGGATTCCACAGAAGCAAATGAAGCAGAAGATCCAGGGCAGCTTTTGAGGCATCTGGCAGAATGTCTGCCATATTTTCGGGAGATGTGTCGGCGAAGGTGACCTTTCCATCAGGAATGGGCGAAAATTAGTCCCAGTGATGTACTCTTGCAGTGTCCAAAGTCATGCAACACGAACTTTTGGCGGAAATGGGCTGGGATTGCATCTTTTATGGTACCTTGCCGAAGTCTGGCAGTGCTGTGACCTCTGGCCAATCCTGCACATCAATGCTGCCCAACACTGCCACAACTCGTCCCAGCTGGTCCAGATCCGTGTCGCCGGCAAAGAGCGGTCCCAAACCTATCCAAACCATACCAGACTGAGGCAAACAACACTGCAGCATTCCACTCCCAAGACAAGAATAGCAGAGAAGGGAATGCAAGCATAGCCCAGTGCAGATGCTGCCATAAAGGGGATGAATGCAGGGTTCCCACAGCCTCACCCGGAAGCTTGCTCAACGTGCGAAACAATCCTTAATTTGATAAGGAGGCGAGGTGGTTACCCAGCATCTCAGCGAGGATGCAGCCAACAGCCCACATGTCAGCAGCGGGCCCGTAGGAGTGCGAGGCCAGCAGCAGCTCAGGGGCGCGGTACCATCTTGTGGCGACTGTGTGCGTATAACCGGCTGAGCGCTCCAGCGTCACATCGCGCGCACGGGCCAGCCCCATGTCCGCCACCTTCAGCTCCCCCTCCCGTGTCAGGAGCAGGTTTGCTGGCTTCAGGTCCCGATGCAAGTACCCTGCACCCCCACATCAGGAAGATCCTACATCATGACACTTGCGCGTACTGCCAGCGTCAACATCCGGCACTTTGATTTACTTCAATAGCAACACGGGCGTTTTGAGTTCACTGCATTCACATGCATCAGACCATGCAATCTTGCATGCGCTTCACGACAGTGCAATGGGAGGCATGCCTGCTTCATGGAAGGCAGCGACACCTTGCAGCAATTGGAATAGAACTGCTTTGACAAGCGCTTCATCCAGCCGCTGCGAGGTGTGCTGCAGCGCCTCTGCTAGGTCTATTGCGCACAGCTCCAACACAAGCACGAGCCCGTCTCCCTGCAGAGCACACAGGGTGTGGCATGATTGCATTTCCACAGAACTTGAACACTCTCAAATGGCAGCAGCCAGCAGTCTTGCCTGTGGGATCGCGTCAAGGAATTTTACTATATGACGATGCGATAAGTGTTGCATAGCCCTCAACTCCCGAGTCAATTTTTGACTGGCATCTATATCATTTCTGCCCCTCAATTGAACTTGTCCTGTGATGTGCTTGAGTGCTACCTCCTGGCCAGTGTCAACGTGTGTCCCCTTGAACACCTGCATGCACAGTGGGTGCTACCTGTGCCTCATTTTTGCAAATGCTGCTCAACCGTTGAACATCTTGATCCGTAAGAAACACCGCGGATCTTACTTCGCTGAAAGCCCCAGTGCCAATCTTTCCAGTGACCTTGTAGCTTCCAATGAGTGGTGATTCGGACATGCCAAAGAGCACATCATCCATTTCTCTGCTGAGATCACACCCAGCTCAACAGAAAAGTTGCGACACTGTCCTTGCTTGAATTTCCTGATGACGTAGAACTATGTAATCATCAGACACTCCCCTTTACATTTGTTCGTAAACAACTCATCCCTCCCGATTCAAGCACTACATGTGTTGGGCTATCAAAAGAACGTTGACTACTGAGGTCACCGATGACTCAGCATCCTCCTCCCAGAGATTGCGGCAGCAGTTTCCTACCGTGTCGCTGAATTAAGTGAGTAAATCTTTTGATCAAGCATCCACGGATGGCTGTCGAGCACGAGGCTCCCGAGGAAGTGATTCAGGCCTTAAGACAAAAGGTGCTAGATGAACGTACTTCCCTGCCAGCAAAGTACAGGGCTCTTTTTGCCCTCCGCAACTTGAAGGGCTCGTCAGCAGAAGCAGCAATAATAGATGGTACATTTTTGCCTGTCAATTTCACTGCACTGCACATTTTACTGCAATATCAACTGCACTTGTGTTTGTCAGGCTGGTGCTTCAAGACATACCTGGAAATATTTTATTTGATGCCTTTGATACAAATAGAAGATCTGATGATGCACTAAAATGACGCAGCCCTGCAAGACGAGTCTGCACTGTTCCGCCACGAAGTTGCCTACTGCTTGGGCCAGCGCCAGGACCCGGCAGCAGTACCAACGCTTCGTGGCATCCTCATGAATGATCGTGAACATCCGATGTGAGTGCATCATTGCTCACACAAACGACAAACCATGGATGCCACCTTTTACCTTGCATGAACCACCTATCCAAGGAACACCTATTTCAGCATATATGCACTTTTGCAGGGTGCGCCATGAGGCTGGGGAAGCTTTGGGGGCAATTGGCACTCGAGAGTGCTTTGAGCTCTTGCGGGCCTTCAGCAAAGACCCTTGCCTGGAAGTCTCTCAAACCTGCCAGCTCGCGCTGCAGCGCATCGAGTACTATGCCCAAGCAGAAGGATGCTCTAGCAGCCACGCTGATGTTCTAGCTTCAGAATCCCAAGCAGAGCCCAGCATGTGCATAAAGACAACACTCGGCTCCTGTGCTGTTCCAAGCGCATCAGAGGCATGCTCACAGCAGCATCCATGTCAGTGTGATGACACCATGCCCAGCACAGCAGAGCAGGGGGTTGACACAAGCAGCAAGGGCAGAGACGGCTCTCCCTACCTGTCAGTGGATCCAGCCCCTGCAGCCCCTCTCAGTACACCCACACCAGAACTGCGCAGGCTGCTGCTGGACGAACACGCGCCCATATTCCAGCGATACACCGCCCTCTTTGCGCTGCGCAACAAGGGCGGCAGGGAGGAGGTGCGTCTTGATGCAGTCAAAGCCCTGCATTCGTGTTAGTGGGTGTCTGGATGGGAAATTGCACCTCTTGCAGGTAGTTACATGCCCCCATTCTTTGGCAAGGTTCTCGTTGTGTGCAGGGGCAGGGGGTGGGGCAATGTTTCAATATGTGTGTGCCTGCTGTGCCAGGTAGCTGCCTTGGAGGACAGTCTGAGGGGTGAGAGCGCTCTCCTCAAGCATGAGGTTGCCTATGTTCTTGGACAAGTCCAGGATCCCGCTGCTATCGATGCTCTCGAGTAAGCCCCGATGTCACAATGTCCCCTGAGGGTTGTTGTGCTCATGCAAGGATGCTGACAGTCTGATGCCATGCAGCTTTCCTCCTGCCAGTTCTTTTTGTGCATGTGCTGCATGCAGCATTGATATTCTGTCTTGGTAAGGTCTCAATTCAAACATGCAGGCACGTGTTAAGAAATGCCACGGAGAATGCTATGGTGCGGCACGAAGCTGCTGAAGCTCTGGGCTCAATCGCTGATGAGCGCTGTCTCAAGCTGTTGGAGGCTTTCTGCACTGACCCTGAGCCAATTGTGGCCCACAGCTGCGTAGTGGCACTTGATATGCTTGCCTATGAACAATCTGGAGAGTTTCAATATGCAAGTGCAGGCCATGCTGTAGAAACTGCCTCAATCACAGCGGCTTGCTGAAGATTTGCGATTGAGTTAGGATATGCGGATGCTGTACTGTGGGTGATGACCCTTCCTTTACAGTAATGGAAACTTCGCATGCTGGAGCGTTCTGATCATACACTCACATAATGTACAGACTCTGTCAATGCATGCACCAAATCAAACTAATCATCACGTCATGATCATGACATGATGTCATTGACATCACTCCAACCTTTGCTGAATCTGCATGCTAGTTACGTAGTATACTGCCTCCTGCTGAGAATGGTGCACATAGGGATTGGCAAGAACCTCCCTGGAAGCGATCATACTCCTGGCATGGGGGTACCACAGATGGCACATGCCAGGAACTGTGCTTGGGCACCCTCATGCACATAGGTACACACCTGTAAGGAGCATACTCACAAAATGAACAAAACGCAGCAACAAGGCTTCACAGGCACTCGAGCATATGCAGACAGTTCAAGATCGATAGCAGAATGCAACAGTGTCGATCCATATGTCAATCCAACAGTACCTGACAAGACCAGCTCTTTGCTCCAATCCATGCAGGCTGTGCATTGGTGCACTGCCCATTCACATGAGCATTGTCTTGAGGTCGCACAGCCAGTGTAGAAGGTGTCCCAGGACGCCGCGCCGCGCCCCTGCACGAGTAACTTCGCATCTAAGGAATTAATAGGAGACTTCCACACATTACTGGTCGGAAAGCAAGGCAACTGTAATTCTTTTGGCTCGTGACCACACCTCGCGGCAGGTGCCTGCGCAGTCTGCCGTTCTGCGCCAGACGATGCAATGCCGTTCTGGGCAGGCCTGACTGCCTGCTGCTTAGGAGGGGGCGGACTAGCGGCTGACACTGCAGGGTTTGCGCGCGGGGCAACGACTCGCCCATTCTGCTGCACCATGTGGTGGCCATTCATGGCCTGCTGCACAATCGGCTGGCTGCTCTGCGGCGCAGGTGTAGGAGGGGCAGACAGCTGGCCCGGGGGCTGGGCTGTGGGTGAAGCTTGGGATGTTTGCATGCCCACCATCAAATGAGGCATCAGGTCTGCCAGCGTTGATGGTACTCCTGCAGATCTCCCAGGCGGTCGCGCACCCTGCAATCATCATACCCTCTCTGAGCCTAACATAACATTATCATATGCATCATCTCCCATAATCTGGACTTGTCCCACAGAAGGAGCTTGCTCCTTCTCAGCACAACAATTCTGCCATGCACCGCATTATTGGCCGGCGGCCGGCAGAGACATGTTCACACTGCAACACGAGAAGATTCCCCAGGAATACATGCAGAGCAAGGGAACTGCTGGGAGCCTTACAGGTGCGGGTTGGGGGGGTCTGGGGCGGGGGGGCACCACCATCCTTTTGGGCACTGGAGGAGGCCTGACACCATTGGCCACCTGGGGAGGGCATGGTGGGATGAGCAGCAGGGGTGGAGGCGGTCGTACCCTGCAGACACAAAAAGTCCCAATAACAGCAATCCTGCATTGGTGACCACACAGGCCATGTGGGACAGCTCAGCTTTCATAAATCACTCACCCCACAAACAATGGAGGCCAATGGAATACACTGCAGCCGTCTTAGTCTAGATCAAGATGCACACTGTGTCCATCAACACACCCGGTGTTGGTATGAGCTGGAGGTGGAGGAGGCCGAGGGGGCGCCGGCTGCTGAAGGGGGGGAACCGGCTGCTGAGTGGGGGGCGCCGGCTGCTGAAAGGGGGGCGGCGGTTGGATGGGCGGCGGCGCAGGAGGCGGGCCCAGCATGGAGGGGCCAGCGGGCGTAGGAGCTGTGCTTGCTGCCGCATTCCGTGGCGGAGATGCAAAGACGCTGCTGTACTCATCGTCCCCATTGGCAAGCAGGGAGCCAAACTGTATGGTGTCTGCAGCCGGTTGCACTTGACCCTGCATGTTCAAAATGCCCCTGTCACCTGCCCGGCTCCAATCAAGACATATTCCGCCATTCAAAATCATGCAGATGCACAGCAGAACAGTTCCCACGCCCTTCACTGAGTGAGGCATGGGCGGGAAGTAACACTTACAGAGCTGGGAATTTGTGGAGAGAGCGAGGTACCCCGCCGCGCGTTGACTGTCTGCAATACTTCGTCTGCCTTTGCATCTCCCATAACGTTTCTGATTGTCTGCACGGGCACACAAAACTCTTGCACGACACGCTGCTGGCATTGCACAGGGCAATTTGTGGACATCTTTGAAATTGCTAAGTTTGAAAAGTGTTAGGTAATGCTTGAGGCCCAGGCATCCTACCATGATGTGACCCATCACGGCATGGTCTGGGAGGCCCTGGAGGCATAGAGCATCCACAAGCACTTCCATGGGCCTGGGTTGTCTTTGGAAAGTCACAATCCCGCTAAACAGCTCAGCCACAATGCTCTTGACCCAGCCATGCTCATTTTCCTCATCCAGTCGCTGAAGCATCCTCCACACGAGGTCTGCTCCCACGCCAGGAGGCGGTTGGCTCCAGAACTTTGCCTGAGAATCACACTGACACCAGTGAGAGTGGGGAGCCAGTTCAGACAGCAGACTTGACAGAGACAATGTGTTTGGTCTTATGCATGAGGCACATGTTGCGGGACAGCTTCGTCAATCAACTATGTCAGCAGAAGCACACCGTAGCCCTTGCAAATGAACCTTCCAATGCTTGTGCAGCCACACATATGTCCGTCACAATGATGTCCTTGCACCTGCACAATTGGCACCCATGATCTTTAGATGGGGAACGCCAAACAGAGGTTCAGCACTCTGCTGCAGCTCAAGTGGAAGGACAACTCAGGAACTTACTCATCAGTGGCTGCTGACAAGGAGAGTAAGGTTGTCAGCGTACTAAAGCCCCATCTGTGGTCCACCAGTTGCCCAGCATTCTTTGCCAGCAGTGTCAGCATCTGTCCGCACCAGCCAAGCTCAAGACCAGCCGCCTCCGATAAGCTTAATCAGCATAAGACGAAGCATGCAAGACAACAGAATTGCACCTGCTTGGACTTGGGACCCGGCAGGCTTGCAAAGGCAGCATCCACCAGCATTGGGCCATAGTGGCGGTGGTTTGCCATCTTCAAAATTTGCTGCTCGTCCTTGAGGTACAGACCACAGAGGCTCTCCAGCATCCCCATCGCTGCGGCTGACATGTGGCCCCTCTGCAGGGCAAGGTCGCTCTGCAGCAGCAATCAGCTGTAAATATGCTATGTGCACCTACATGGGACAGCTGGAATCAAGTCAAAATGCAGTGCATGTTGCCAGACATGCCGATGTCAACAGGCCCAAGTCCTGATGCAGGAGCCCCAGAATAGCAGCGCACCATTGCCTCCACAAGACTGACCATGACCTTGATGCCGCGCCAGGATTCGCTGGAGTGCAAGTCAGCTGTCAGCTGCGGACCCTCTGGAAATACCTTGGCTGCCAGAGGCAGCAGATCTGCTGGCTCGCCCACCTCCAGAAGCTTGGCGACAACATAGAAGCCCTGCTTGTTTGTAGCGCCCTCCGGCATGGCTGTCACAATGCCCCTTGCCAACCGTACTGCACAACCATGCAGGAAAGTGATGATGATTGTAGATATGCAAGGTGCTGCCATGTATCATGCATTCCATTGTTCCAATCAGTTGGCAAGGACTGGCGATGTAAGACAATGAGTAGTAGATAACAAGCGTACTGAGAGAGTCCTGGCCGTCTGAGAAGCCGAGCATGTGCTCGATGTCTGAGCTGGAGGCGGTGTTGCGAGCGCGCAGCTTTGCCGCCGCCTGCCTCAGCTTGTGCGTCGCGTCGAGCAGGTCTTGCAGCGTGTAGTTGCCAAAGAACGCTGTTGTGAGCTCCTTGAGGTGGCCATGCTCTGCAGACATACACATCGTTCAAACACATCCTATGAACTGCGACATGCGTGCAGAATTAATGTGGTTGACCAGTGGACATGTTTGTGGTCGTACAGAATGCACAGCAGATTGGTGTGTGGACCTGACAGGACGCGGATGATGTGGTTCAGGCGCTCCTGGCCGCGCTTGGCCATGGCAGCAATGACAGTGTCAGCACTGCCTCCAACCGTGCCCGGTGGCAGGCCGGCCACATGGGGTACGCCCGCCTCATCAAAAGCCTGCTGGAAGTTGGGATGCATCTTCTCGTGCGCACTATCGCGGATCTCCGCATCAGTGCATTTCAAGACATCCTGCACCAGAGTCGACCGCAATGGTTCAGCTGAATATTCTTTGTTCAGGTTGTTGTTGGAAACCAGTTAGTGAAGACCTTGCGCAGAGCGTGTTTTGGGTTGTATGGGAGTAATTCTTGCCTTCCGCACGCTTGTCTGTCCAGGCGGTGGCATCTGTCGGCTCTTCGGCCCAGGCTGGCCGCATTTGTTGCACTTTGGGCGGGTCGAAAAGTTAATGTTCTGGCATTTGGTGCATTCCCAGTCCTGGGGAGCCTGGACAGCGTCCTGGACCTGCAGTGCATGTCCAGACACTCAACTCAGCCTGATTGAAATTGTGCAGATCACAATGGTGATCAACCAATTACACTCAAACAGCAGAATTGGACTTACTGCTGCTTGTTTCTTTACAGCAACTGGGAGCCTGGCAACAGCCGCTGCTCTGGCGGCCCTGTTTGCTTCCACCAGGGCTGCACTGTCATTTACCCCTCTGCGAATAATTCAAACATCAGGATGTGGTTCCCCCTCTCATTGGCCCGGCCATGATCACAGTATGGATACAACACTCAACAGGTTGCAGCACAGGGGCATTAGAAGGGAGCAGGCCATGTCACCTTCCATCTATCGGAACATACGCCTCAACAAACTGGCGACAAAAGGGGCATTTGATGCCTGGATCGGCCTGCACGCATTGGCCTAGCCAGTGAAGGTCTGGACAAGAGGTTTCTTGAAGTTGAGATCAACATCATCAACCAGCACGACTCAATGACCGCGCGACACTCTGTACCTTGAATATGTTGGCCTGACGCAGGCGATCGAGGCACGGTTGGCAGACTGCATGCTTGCAGGGACTGAACCTGATCTCTTCAGGAGCATTGAAACAAATACAGCAGGCTGACTCCCCCTCTTTAAGCTCACGTGTCGAGATCGCGGCTTCCGATCCCCACACTTTGCCACCCCAGGCAACCTTAGTACCAGTCATACCTGGGAAATTGAGTGCTACTGCTGTGAAGACTAGTCACATGGCCGCAGCAAAAGTGCCAGTATATGCTCTCTCATATTGATTAGTTGCGTCGTATGTCACTAAGGTAACAAGCGAGGTTCTAACAAAAGCCACTCAAAGCAATAGAACTCATGATGGGCGAATGCAAGTCTGCATTGAGTCGTCGTCCAGGAGCCAGGTCAAAGCCCTCGAATTGTGAAACCTGAAGGGCGGCTGCATTTATATTCCAATCTCGAGCTTATCCAATCCCCAGGTCCCTCCTCGATTGACGCAGAAGTGTGCTTGGTGGGGGACATTCGCAGCCTGCAGCACTAGCATCGCTGCGTATCAGTAAGTTGCAGGTGCGCCAGAGCTATGTCCCCCCAAAAACCTGTGTACGTGGTTCACGCTAGCCCCGGTGATAACAGACTGTCGTCTTGCTCCCAGCAATGTGCACGGATGTGCAGCCTCAATTGAGCACTGGGGAGTTTTCATGAACTGATTTTCGTTTTCTTCCCTATCGACCGGGGGGGAGCGTATTGTATTGCTGGAAGGACGGAGATTCAAAGTAGTCTGATCAGTTCTCGTTTCAAGGAGAACATACTTCATTCTAACTTGGAAGATTCCCCCATTCATTTTAAAAAGGTCTCAAAGGCTTCTTACCGCTCTCATTTCCTATATCACAGGGAAGATGGTGGGATCCTCAGCTCTTCTCCAGCGCAAGGCCTTCTGTGGCAGCAGCTCAGCTCTTGGGCGCAGCAATGGATCCCGCCTGAATGCCCTCTTCAAGGTGGAAAATTCAATTCTGCATTGGAAGTGCCCGTCATGGCTAAGCTTAAAGACAGTCAGGTCTTACTCCTGACCAGGAGTCGGGACAAATGCTGACTTAAGGGTGCGCGTTCAGGGAGGCACCAAGCAGCTGAAGAAGGCCGCAGCTCCTGTCAAGAAGGCTGTGGCTACTCCAATTAAGAAGGCCGTCCCCAAGAAGTCTGTGGGCACTCAGCGCGTGGGCAAGAAGGGTACTGGTGCGTCTCAACGTTTTGCAAAATTCCGTATGCGCATGGGAAATTGCTCTTTATGCAACGTGATCTTTCCATTGCAACGCTCCAAGTACTTTTGCTTGCAGGTGATGCCCTCTGGCTGCCCAACACCGAGAGGCCAGCCTGGTTGGACGGTTCTCTTCCCGGAGACAGGGGCTTTGATCCCCTTGGCCTGGCCAAGCCCACAGAATATCTGCAGGCACGTGGCATTCACAGACGAAACCTCGTGAATCTCAGATGTGGGTCCATAGTAATGGAGCTTACCCAGCAAGGCAATCATATGTCATACAAGTCGACTTGAGTGGTTTTGTCACGTCCATAGGTGGGCATCGACCAGCTGGACCAGAACAAGGCAGTGAACAAGGCTGGCCAGATTGTCGGCAAGTTTGCCGCGCCCAAGAGCAAGATCAGCGACACCGCCCTGCAGCCGTATGACGAGGTGTTTGGCCTCCAGCGTTTCCGCGAGACAGAGCTGATCCACGGAAGGTGAGAAGAAGAAGAAAGCGATTACATCATTCCAGCCATCTAGGGCTGTTTAGATGTCTTGTCGTCTCCCACATCAGCAGTTAGAGAATCATGCCGCGCTGGTTGTCATGGGTGTCTCTGATGTTTCTTTTGCCTGCATCGTACCCTTCCTGACTCACTGTCTGTCTGTTGTCGAAATAGGTGGGCCATGTTGGCTGCTCTTGGAGTAATCGTTGCGGAGGCATCCACCGGAGTATCATGGTGCGATCACGATGTGACACCAAATGTAACATGCGTGGAGTACAGTTCAGGCAGCTGCTGCGATGCACCTTGGCCTTTGATAACATGAAACATTAATTATTTTAAATTACTAAAAAAGGGGATACTTTTCAAAGCTGTCAAAAATGTTGCAGATTTGTCTGGTACATGTCCCAAAGGTGCACAGTTTCTGGGTGTTCACTGTGATACAGAATCTGACATGTGACATGCATTCATCCAGGGTGGATGCTGGAAAGGTGGAGCTGGATGGTGCACAATACCTGGGCTTCAACCTCCCCTTCTCCATCAGCCAGCTGGTGTGGATCGAGGCCATTCTTGTCGGTGGTGCCGAGATCTACCGCAACCGCGAGCTTGAACCCCAGGCCCGCATCTACCCAGGTATGCACATTCCACTTTGTGTCATTGGAGTCCCTGTCCTCGCTCCACTGTTTGGCGGAATCATTGCAATAGCAAGAAAGCATGGGAGCCAAACAAGTGGGAGTGCATAACAATGCTGTTAAACCAGTGCACATTTCTGTCCGCATTTCCAGCTGTGAGCACTTCATCAACTCCAATCCCTGCGCCACAGGAATGAATCTACTTCATCATTTCATAAGTATTTTCTTATTTGCTAGTTATTTGCAAGCGTCGAGGGCTGAAACATCCTGCTGCAATATGCAGGCGGCTACTTTGACCCCTTGGGACTTGCCAGCGGCGACGATGCCCGCACCTTCAAGCTGAAGGAGGCAGAGCTCAAACACGGACGCTTGGCGATGGTGATCACTCCGTGTCACTAATGAACAATGCTGTCTGCTAATACACCTGCCAGGATTGTGTAGCCCTCATCCTTCTTGCCTGGGTAAAACTCCTCGCCCAAGTTGCCTTTTCCCCGGCAAAGGAAGCCTAAACTATGCTGCTTATGTGCAGGTTGCCTTCCTGGGCTTCGGCGTGCAGGCCTTGAGCACCGGCCAGGGCGCTCTGGGATCGCTCGCCAAGTTTGCCAGCAGCTTCGCACCAGAGCTTGTCGAGGATATCGAAAGGGCTACTGGTAATCTCTGAGCTGCGGGTAATATCTGAGCTGCTATTTGTAAGCAGCTGGCTAGGGGGTGGAAATGCCATTCTGCCCATGTAGCACAGGCATTCCAAGGGCAAATTGCTGCTGCACCCATTTTGGTGGTCCACGCCACAAGGTCATGCTAAGTAGAGCCGGACTTGCATCCATTCGGCTCGGTAGTTTAATTAGCGATCTTTGCGGACTTCTGAAGGGAGTTGAGCACTCACAGCTCTGATGTCATAGGAGGTCGTTTGATTGATTGCCCTGTATTGCTTCAGCGGCGTTGCCAAAGTTCAATTGAGAAGAAAATAGAAGCGTCCTCAGGCATATGCATGCATGCCCCAATCAATGTGCAACGGATATCCATTCGTGTAAAGAGATTGGTAGTTCATGTGCACAACATGCTTGAAAAAAGCCTTTGTGTGAGCTTTGAAATCTGAATGCCATTGGTTAACCAACGTTGCCCTTTACAAAAATCCAGGCATCACACTTATTTAAACACTATCTAGATATCTATAGTAGCTACCTAATGTTATAAAAGCTTCAATGTCACCAGTGTACAACGAAGTACAACATACAGTAATAAATTGTTTCCCAAGAATGCATTCCCATATATTATCGAGAAGTCCTCGATGAGAACACCACCTCGGTATTTCTAGTAGGATGTCATTGGGTGGTGCGGGAGCTGCTGTTAACATCGAGTTCTGCAAAAGTCCCCTGAACATCGCTTAGCTTCGGCCGCGTAGACGTCTTTGGCTTCAGTTGCATATGTCCAGAGTCTCGATTCTCTCCTGCATGTATTTTACCACGGTCTCAACTCATTTGCAAAATCCTGGCAGTGATCAGAATGAACACAATGGCTGACATGTTTGTGACACAAGTTGAGCACGGACGTGATGGAAGTGATCACATTTGTCTCCATGCATACATGCATGCATCACTCTTTGGCCTCACCGGCTGGGCTGACAGCTTCCCAGTTCTTGTAGGTGTAGCCAATGAAGTTGGGGTCAGTGCGGCCCCACCGCTTGCTGCTGCCGCTGCTGGGCGTGCCCGCCTCGCCCTCAAAGTTCTCAAAGTTTTGGGTGTCAAGCTCGTGTGTGACGGTGGGCCTGTAAGGCGGCGACTGGGTCATCAGCTCCTCCCACTTCACGCTTGCAAAAAAGGGATGCGCCTGCATGTATGCACAGTCAGTCAGTCAATTACACTTTCTGCAGCCACCTTGTGCTGATCAAATGTCTGACTCTGATCGTCAGAGTCAGCACCCAGCATCACATCCAAACACTCACAGAAAAATCCTGGAGACATTCACAAGATCATTCTGCCAAAAGACTGCAACAAAGTAGAAATCCTAGAAGTTCCGGTTGACATGCATGATGGATAGATGGCATGCGTTGCAGCACGATTTATGAAGCGCTGCCTGAGCACCTGAGTGTGTGTATAGAAGGACAGCTGACAGAGGTGTTCCTTGTGTGAGCAGCGTCTCAGGTGTGATGCGTATCACAAGTCTTGACGCACCTTGACCTCCTGAGCGCCGCCGTGAGTGCCCAGCCGATCCTCCACATTGCAGAGAAGCCTCTCTATGAGGTTCCGCGCATGAGGCGGAAGACTGACCTGGTGCAATATATGGAACAAATTATCATGAGCGTCTGCCCCATGTCCAATGACTGTGCCTCTTCTACGATGCTCATTTTGTTGGCTGAGAGGAGCACACGGGTCCTTAAAATGATCCACTGTGACGCTCTGCAGATTGTAGAGCGTTGCAACTTTCTCTGGCGATGAGGGCAGTGGGCAGCACCTCAGGAGGAAAGCGCAAGGTGGAGCGCCAGTTGACAATCTTGCGGCAGGTGGTCATGGGGTCATCCGAGTAGAAGGGCGGGTAACCGACCATCATCTCATACATGATAGCACCCACGCTCCACCAGTCACACTCCATCCCATAGCCCATCTTCATCAGCACTTCAGGCGCTATGTAATCTGGCGTTCCCACCGTCGAGTATGCCTGCAGCCACAATCTGCATTTCTTAATATGCTGAAGGGAGCAGCATAAACAGATCGAGCAGACTGCTGCACGCCATATGAACTCAATCCACCACAGGTAACAGGGAGGAGATCCTCTGGTGATTTGGGAAATCACCAGCTTTCGCCTGTTGTGTTGCCAGTGAGCCAGCTTCTCGCTCTGGGTTCTGCTGGTGCTCGGCTCTGGACCGATGCTTGTCCTGCAAGTCACGCCGAATCCATCAGATGTTGACACATACTCTGTTGCATTCATTTCAGCCTTAAACACAAAATCAGAAACAGGGGGACTGAAATGTGTCTGAGGACTGACTTCTGTCCAGCTTCGCTGCCCTGAATGGGCGGGCTGACAGCAGCATGCGGTCCGCAGCCGCAGCAATTGAGCAGGGCAGACGGTGCTGGTTTTCTCTGTTCCCTCAGGTCCTCAAGAGGAGGCCTGCAGCAGAAACTGCAACACTGGAATGCAGTCCTTCCCATGGCCTTGTTTGCTTCATGACTGTGGACACATTCTCATAGGAACTCAATCCTTCTTCAGCTCAACTTGGAGCCTCACTGGGAGCTGCTGAGGGTCCTGTCCTCGTGCAAAGTCGGCAGCTTTGACACATCGACTGGCTTGCAGAGCCCAAAGTCCGACAGCTTCATGTGACCTCTTGCATCCAGCAGGAGGTTGTCTGGCTTGATGTCTCTGTTACAACACACGCAGCAGTCAGAAGGAAATGATCCATATCATTTATACCACATGGCACGAGCCTTACTGGTGCGTTGTGACAAGTCTGCAACCTGTGAATGTAGCTGTGCCGATGGATAGACTCAATTGCCAGCACTGTCTCTGCAATGTAGAAGCGAGTCTCCTCTACAGACAAGATGTCTTTGCGCATCAACAAAGTCTGCAGCAGGCACACCGGTCAGAATACATCCAAAGACATACCAGTCTGATGTCAATCAGAATTTTTCACTACATAGCATGGATGCATGGGCATGACAGTGGCTTCTTACCATGACATCTCCGCCTGGCAAGTACTCCATGACCAAGTACAGAAATTCATCATCCTGCAATGCAGCAAACAACATAAATAGATACAATTTGCTACCTAAAGACAGGCATGCAATTAATCAATGACACCATGACGATCAAGAATTCCTGCAAGTGCACCACGTACCTGGAATGAATAGTATAGGCGCACGATGAAGGGGTTGTCAACCTCTGCGAGCACATTACGCTCTGCTTTCACATGATCTACCTGGCCTCTTCGAAGCATCTCTGATTTCTTGAGCTTCTTCAGAGCAACGGTCTTTCCAGTCTTATGCTCTCTGCATAGCCAGACCTGGTAGCACGATTCACACCTTCAACAAACAACCTATATTGCCCTGACACATCAGCACTTACAGCAGCTGGGAAGATTGAGGAAGAGCATCAGGGAGTGCCCGATACTGGGCCAGCAAGGTGATTGGCGTCAGCATACCTCCCCAAAAGCCCCCCTTCCAATTAGTTTGAGCGCCTCGAAGTCTTCTGAAGAAAGGCGCTGTCTTTGAAGCCTGAAATAGTCCCTCTCTTGCTGTTGCAAAGCTTCTCTCTGCTTCACCTTCTCCTCCTCAGTCAGGGCATCCTCCTGGAGCCTTCTCTCCAACTTCAAGCGCCTACCAGGTACAACACATGCGATCAGTGAGTAGAGGCAGAGCACGCAATACATATGACCACTGTATTAGTGGCTGGTCTGGTGTGACACAGGACTTCTGAAACACATCTTTCAAGCGGTCTGAAAGTGATGTGGCAGAACCATACGTGGAGCGGTCATCGCCTACTCAAGCCGCAAAGCTTGAATTAAGAATGCAGATGATCAAATGAAAATATGAACTCAATGCTACTGGCGCCACTAATGATGGAAGGTGTGGGCAGGACTGTAATACCTGTCCCTCC
The DNA here is from genome assembly GCA_020887355.1 of Coccomyxa sp. Obi. Classification (NCBI taxonomy): domain Eukaryota; kingdom Viridiplantae; phylum Chlorophyta; class Trebouxiophyceae; family Coccomyxaceae; genus Coccomyxa; species Coccomyxa sp. Obi. The sequence goes on along the minus strand of AP024993.1, from coordinate 1,784,901 downwards.
TTTCCTGAAGGTTCTTTTGCTGCAACTTGTACATGTTCTCAATGTACTCTTTCGCAGCCTGCGCTTTCCTTCTGGCCTCCTCGCTCGGAACATTAAACTGGTCACCTTGGCCAGACATTTTCAAGAATGGCGAAAGTCCTGACTTCTTCTCCTGTCTTCTTCTAAATCTTCCAGCGTCCCCGCCAGACTACAACTACTATGATAGCCTCACATATATCTCGATGTTGCTCCCATTCCTCGCAGTAGCACCGTCATGACTGTGCCATCAGAGAATCGAACTTCAATGTCCCCCATTTTTCTTGGCGAAAGAGCCTGCTTTGGCTGCATGCTTGATCCTGGTGCAAGGGGGTGGTAGGGTTTTCACACCCGGGGTTCCAATGACACCCAAATATTTTGCCATCCCCAAAGAACTGAGCTGGGTTTTAACTGCTCGCTGATAATGTCAAAGACACATCCCAAGCCCAATCCAAGGCTTTATATAGTTGCAATTTCAAATTAAGTTAAATCAGTTACTTTATAAAGCCGCTTCACTGCTGCGGCATTTGTCCGTCAGTTTTCTTATGAGCAATGATGCAAAGGTTGATTGTTAAAGCCTCCGCCTGGATAGCCTGCCATCACAAGGACAACATCATTGCTGTCTGACTGATTGATCAACCTGTGTGCCTGCACACTAATGAGTGTGCAGATACATGTCAACCTGGCCACTGGCAGGGGCCGGTAGGACTTGTAGCATTTCTAGTATATGTTGTGCTGAGGCAGCCCTTCCTCTTCTGGCGCTCGCACGCCCTTGATTGTTTGTACTGTATCTCTTGCTCCTATGTGAAGTGGAGCGCACTTCCTGCCAAGTCACTTGTATTCCCAAACTTGCAAAGCAGCCTTTCCCTCAGCCCTGAAGAAGGTCAGGCAGCGGCCTTTCACCTTACACGATGAAGCTTGAATTCAACTTCTTACTGGCTACCTAGGGGCAACAGCGCCCCAGCTACCTTTCGCCCCTCCTGATTGAGTATGTTGAATGTCGCAGCTGCATTTGGAGTATCTATGGCCTCGACAGAGATGCCCTTGGCTGAGAGCCCACGCGTGAATGCCTCTGGAAGACGCATGCTGGACCTTCCACACCCAATGATGAGCAGGTCTGCATTCACATTAGTCCCTCAAGAATCTGGTAGTCAGTACCTCCCTCACAGAAAGACAGGACAAGGCACGTATCGCATAGGTGTGATCATTGGCGCTCTTGGGCCGAGGGTTGTATTGGTGTGTTGCATGATGTCAAAATTTCGAAATACCACTTCCCCTCAGCCCTGACAGTCACAATGTCAATCATGTGGTATTCCATTTTCCATTGTTTGGAAGCCCTTACCTGGCGCAGGATGTATAAGATCTAGCAGTGACACACTGTCGATGGTTATGTCTTCTCGTCTCTGCACATTCCATTTAGTGCAAAGGTTCCCAATGCACAAGACAGCTCCCTCCACGTCCTCATTGCTCACGGTGAATCCATTGACTGCATACCTTCAACACACGGAGCCCTCTTCCTTCATGATCGGACTCTGATGACACATGGAGGACCAAAGGTGCAAAGCAGCGAGTACGCGCACCCATCAATCCTAGCAAGCCCCTTCTCCTCAGCAATCAGATCGTACTCCTCTGCTTTTGTTGCATAGGCCCAAGACCTGCCAAAGAGGATGCCCCTCTTACGTTCTACTTTGATGGCCTTGGTCGAGCAAGAATTCATCAAGGCTGCTGCTGTTTGCACGTCGCCTCCATATGCATACCCGTGAAAATAAGCCCACCTGACGAATTCATTTCTGAGGCGATCTGAGTATTTTGCTATGCTCGGTGCAAGTCGTCTCGAGCAGAGACCGAGAGACATCGTCTACATCACTGAAGCGGTTGCTTTTCCTTGTTTGCTATTATAATCCAGGGTTTGGCACAACTCTATACTTCTGTGCAGCCCAACCAGTGCTCCTAAACTGTACCTTTATATAACTGCTTGCAGATTACGTTATTTGCCTTGTACAGAGTGCCTCCCCTCTGCTTTACAAGGTCAGTGGGGTCTGCACACAATCAAGTGTAACAGGTTGAAACTTTTCCCAACTTTTAGGATGTGAACACCGCACGTGCCCGTGACAAAGCGAACTGTCGTCCGGTGTTCGTGTGCGGTGGATCGATGAACACAAAAATCGAAGTGAAGATCAAACTTTTAGCATCGCAACTTGTTGGCACCTTTTATAAAGCTTCGACCATCACACGCTCTGATGGTCAATTCAAGTGCATTCCACAACCTTGATGAAGAGAACACTTATCTTCATTCTCATCTTGAATTTGGGTCTCTTCCTATTTGCAATATTGCACGAGTGGACTCACTATGCTTCTAACATCGGTGCCTCAAAGATCAGAAAGGTGAAACGAGGTTCCACTGACATAGGACAACCCCATCTAGGGAACGATGTCACAGCCGAGATCATCCCTGATCAGCTTAGGGTAGGCCAAATCACCTGGAGCTTGAGACACCATGCAAAAGGGAAGCAAAATCAAGATAACTTCCGGCTGTTCCCCCTCAACCAAGCAGCTGCCTGAGCTAGATGCCTTTCGTGTTGCTGCCCTGATCTCCTATATGAAGCGTACCTTTTTACGATGCAGGTCGCCTACATAAATCCCAGAACACCAGCTCCCGTCCTGCAAGAAAGTGCCATTGCGAACAACCACTCAAATACGAGTGACAGCAGTTCTGTTGAGGGCGCGATCATCCTATTCTGCTATGACAGGTGCGTATGGACTGCTTCTAAGCTGCTCATGCAGGGGTGTCTTGCATCGCAAGAAGATGTTGCGGGATGGATACCTGTGAGGCCAATAATGCAGCAATGGGTCGGGTTGCAGGGAGGACTATCTGGAAAAGACATTGGTGTCATTGGCGAGCCTAAAGGGCCTTGATCAGTTGATCGTCTACATATCCCAGGATGGCACTCATGCTGGTGTGGCAGCACTTGTTGAGCGGCTGGGTAAGACATTGTTTACTCCGCCTAGAGCAAGAGGGTTCGTGCACTGGCAACATCCTCGGACTCCCTTAATTGGCCCTACTCAGGTGAATTTATCTTGCAGACCACCTTGCACCCAGCTACGATATTCTGATTTCATAATATGTTTCATATTGTAAGCTCTTCATGCGTGAACCCTCTGAAGCTCAATTGGGGTGTCATATGCTGATTGCAGCCTGGTCATGCCTGGCTCTCTCAACATTACAAATGGGGACTGGATCGTATCTTCCTTGAGGAGAGACATGAACATGCCATCATCTTAGAGGACGACATGATCTTCAGTCCTGACTTCCTCACCTACTTTCAGGTGACTGATTTCTTGCTGGCCGAGCTGGATGTTGTAGTCTAGCAGCATACCCTCCTCATTTGGGCAAGAAGCATGATATTGATGATGAGTCCCTTCATTTGCAGGCAACTGCAGCACTCATGCAGCAGGATCCATCCATTTGGTGCGCATCGTCATGGAATGACAATGGCCACAGGTCGTTGCAGTGGGACGAGAGGAAGTTGGTGAGTTGGTAAACCACGGGAAAGCCTCTAAATTACCAATAGCAGGAGCTGAGGTTTCTGGCGTGCATCGACCTAAGGATTTGTCTGTTTCGGTGCAGTATCGCTCATCATACTTTCCGGGTCTTGGCTGGATGATGCGTCGGGAACTCTGGCTGGAGATCAGGACACAGTTCCCAAAGCAGGCCTGGGATCACTGGATGCGCCTCAACACAACCTCTAAAGGTACTCAATTCCGGGCTTGGCCTGTGTGCCAAGAACAGCCTCGCCTGCAAGATCAGGGTGTGTCAGATTTTCTGGGCTCATAATGCCTGACACATATCACAGGGTGATGGTAAGCATTGAGATTGTGCTGTACAGGACGAGATTGTGTGGTGCCTGAGGTCAGTCGCAACAGGAATATCGGGGAGATTGGAGCCAACATGAATGCTCAGGTCTTCAAGAAATACCTGCAAAACATGGCCTGGGCACAGGAAGGAGTGGACGATTTTGGTGATTTGCAATACTTGATAAGGCCAAACTATGAGAAACGCATGAAGAATCTCGTCGAAATGGCAGAAGTCTGGTCTGGTGGCCTGCAAAATGCGGCCTTTGAGCCAGACAAGGTGAGATTTAATTGTCTTCATGAAATTGTTTGACTGGGTATTGTGATCTCTTAATGTTGGCATTTACTGATCTCAGTGCAATCTGTCTAAGTCATCAGCTGCAGCTGGTGGCAAAAGAATCATTATTGCTTTGCAGGTGTACCTAGTCCTGTATCTAGTGGAGGAGTATGAGGCTCTGGTGAAGCCACTGATGCTGTGGCCTTTCCCACGGGGTCACCAGAAACACTTGACGCGAATACCCCTGCAGAAGGGCGTGCAGCTGCTTCTGGCCGACCGCCGGGCCTGCCCATTGCTGCCTGCTCACCTGCGCGTTCTGCCTGACCCCCAGCTTCGGCCCACTGTGGCCGAACGCGCTGCTAACTGCTCCATAACATGCAGGTGCTACAATCCACTTAAATCCTGATTTCAGCTCTGTTGTTATCCTTTTCCTGGGCATTTGCCTGAACGCTACAGGAATCATACAATGGCACATTGTGAGATAAATTTGCTTTTCTTGAAGGGGTCTGTTCCACCTGAGCTGTAACTGTCCAAAAGAGGTGTTTTGGTTGCACATCCTTTCTGCATCGTGTTTGGGGTGTGATGAGAAACCTACTGCACTGTGCAGGAGTGTGGGAAAGCAGTGCACAGAGAGCAATTTCTGGTTTATCAACAGCTGCGAGGTTCTCATGCAGCACTTCCCTTGTGAGAGCGGCTGTGCAGTGGAGTTGGGCAGCGATATCCCGAACTATGTCATGGATCCCAATTTGAGCACCTTTCACTCCTGTTTAATTGCTCAGCAACAGCCCCGCTGTGATGCCTCGCATGGTGCAACTGCACGCCTCTGTCCGTGCACCTGAGTTGTCAAGAAATAAAGTACCAAGAGTTACAGTGGAACCGCCTCTTTCAGTTTCGTGATTCAATCTCCGAATATCCGGATGTTCTTTTCCACTGGTGTTGGTAATTGTCCAGGGTTGACATTATTGAGTTGCCCAGCATGTTGACTGGTCCTGCAGATCACTTATCATAAATGACTTCTGGAGCTCTGGAGCTCCCTCGAGGGCATTGTACATCATGCAATGATCATACTCATTACGTGCAGTATGACAGGCCATTATGTTAGGCCATCATTGCATGATCATCATGATGGTGGATGCACATTCAAGGTGCAGCTTTTTGAACGGATCCGGAGGCCCTGACGGCGTCTGCCAGACGGCGGCAGTGCCTGTGCTACCAACAAGGTGCACTTGACCAAAGTCTAGCAATCACTGAATTTGATTATAGAGAATCAGTATATCATGTATAATACCTTGACCACCCAACAGAATCACCCGATATCGATGGCATCATGGTGATTTGCATGGCCTTTAAAGAAAAAAATTTTGACTCAAAACTTTTGAGTCAAATGCTGCAGCAGCGCTGCAGTACAGCTGCCATGGCTAGACCTAGTCAATCTTATAGTCTGCTGATACCCGTGCCAGATAAAGGATACTGCTTCACCTCCTCATCCCTTCAGAAAGAGGGTTGCTCGTCTGCCTCCAACATTTGTGCCATGAAGCTGGGGCATGCACATGCAGCCAAATGAGGACCACGACCGCTCACTGAGTAGTCTTCTTGACTATGTTGCAAAGGCCTTAAACATGGAAGATTCCAGGAGGCACATCTCGGCAGCTATTATTTTTGGTCTTCTGGAAACATGTTCGCACACTGCAACTGATAAATGTGCCATGCTCGCACTTCGTAAATGGCCAGATGCGCACTCTGTCTTCTTGGAACCTTGCTGAGCGTAGTACCGACATCTGATTGTGGGCGTACAATAGATTTTGAGTACTGCTGTACTTGAGTGTAGGAGAAGTCGACTCACGTGTTCCCGTTGGTTCATTTGTGCTGATGAGTGTAACTCCTCATGAGACCGCCCGAGATTTTTTGGAGAATGAGAACGGGGTTTCTACAAGAGGAACCCATGAAGAAGAGGATAATGACGATATGCCACAGAACCTGGCTCTGGGAGAGCTCGATATTACGTCCTCATGCGTCTCCCTGAAAGGTGTTTGCACGTACCTCTTGAGCTATTTGAGACCCAGAATGTCGTCTGGCAACATCAATGCTGTCAAGAGTTACCCTGAACAGGTCATCTGCATGCCTGTAGTGTGTACGTGATCTCCGTTTTGTGCAGAGTGTGTAAACTTATTGCTGTGCTTCTCAAGTTCTATGGCGATAGTGCACCAACTCGTCGCAATCCAATAAGTGAACGTATACACAACAGGAGTGGAGGATGAACTGGACACATATGCTGGCCATGAGGTGCTGCGGGCTATACTGGACCAGGGGTGTGACCCCAAGGAATATGGCAGGCACTACGAGGCCCGCTTGCGACAGGCCGAGCTGGAGTCTATTCAGGACTATCTGTCTGAGTCAGACAACCTCGTTATGCTTCATCAGCAGGTCAGATGCAATCAATGATGGCATTATGCACGGGCATCTCTTGTGTCATGTACCAAGGCATGCGTGGCTTTTAACAAGCCCATTTTGTGTCATGTTGGCCTCTCTGTCAAGTCATCAGTGAGTACACAGGCAGGCAAATGTGCAGCAGAGTCAACTTGAAAGCTATTGCTCTACAGATCAGCAGTTGCGACAGCATCTTGGCGACGATGGAGCAGATGCTGGGAAAGTTCCAGGCAGACTTGGGCAACATCAGCAGTGAAATCCGTGCGCTGCAAGAGCAGAGCCAGTCCATGAGTGTGCGCCTGCGCAACCGCAAAGCAGCTGAAGCCAAGCTGGGCTCCTTCTTGGACAATCTTGCCCTGCCCCCCTCTCTCATTGATGGCATCCTCCTCGCACCCCCCGATGCTGGCTTTGCAGTAAGTCTCCACTGAAATGCGCTATTGCACCTCTCCTGACATAGAACAACAATACGCCCGTCTGTTTCCTTAATGGCTTATTAGCAAGTTGCAGCCGTCAAGGAAGTCCATGTGAGAGACGTGGATCTCTGCAGGAGCATCTCTTAGCGCTGCACAAAAAGCTGGAGTTCGTGAGGAACAATGAGATGGCGGCCAAGTCAGCAGCAATGCAAGACATCGCTCCCGAGCTGGAAAGGCTGCGTGCAAAGGCAGTCACAAAGTCCAGGGACCTTCTCATGGCCAGGTCAGACAACTTCCTATAAGGACTGAACTTCTGAGAAATGGTGGCTCGGAGGTGATCAGAGGAATGCTTATGCTGTCCTGGTCTGCCCAGGATATACCAGCTGCGGAAGCCCAAAACAAACATACAGATCCTGCAGCAGAACGTGCTCCTAAAGCAGAAGTACCTCGTCACCTTCCTGCGCCAGCACGGCCCTGAGGTCTTTCAGGAAGTCCGCATGGCATATGTCGAGACCCTTTCCCGAGTGCTCTCTGCCCACTTTCGCTCCTACCTGGCCGCCCTTGAGCGCCTCCAGGTCAGCACTAACATACATCACAACCCACACATTCTCCATGTTGTAATTGTGATTATTGCAAGATCTGCGCTCCAAAACCCACTTGCCAGAGGGCATTGAGTGTGTCAATAAGGACACCATGGTGCCTCTGATCCAGACTGCAGCCTAGTGTGAAGCCATCATGTGGTATTGCCAGTTGGTTCTTGCTGCTGCTTCAGGACCTGCTTTCCATGAATGTTGTCTGCAACACAGCAAACATGAAGCGTCAAAGCAGATACAAGGCGTCGACTGGGAAGGCATTGACGCTGTTCATCAGTCACAACCTTCAGCTGACATGGGGAAGATATGCAGGAGGATGTGGCGGGCCCTGCAGATGTGATCGGGGAGGCGCCCAGTGGCGGCGTGGGGGGTGTCATGGCCAACCTGTTTGCGCGCGGTGCCAATGCTGCGCACAGGGATGCGTTTGCGCTGGGGGATCGCGGCAACATTTTGCACCACCTGGAGCAGGCCGCCATCATACCCCATGTTGCAGAGTCCGAGTCCAAGAAAGCCCCCTTCGAGGTGCCGCACCGCCAACTTTAGGGACTATGTAGGGTTTAGGGGTTCATATTTTTAGGGTTTACCATACAGGGTGTAATCATTATCTAGGAATCAGGGTTGAAGTATAAAAATAAGAATATAATGTGGCTGCCCTGCACCACCTAGTCGTATGGCATGCCAACGTGATCTGTTGCTCGAAAAGGGATGCTTATGTGTTTCTGAGCTTAAGGCTGGACATTGTGCAGGTGTTGTTCAGGAGCGTTAATAAGCTGCTTATGGACACAGCAACCGCAGAGTACCTGTTTTGCTGCGACTTCTTCCAGGAGGACACGATCTTCTCTGAGCTCTTCGCAGCAACCCTGACAGTGGTGGAGGCAGCGCTTGCGGCATCCTTGCAGGTCAACTCTCATTTCTACTTGTTTGTGAAGAGTCCCCTTGCGGGATGCCATGACACCACAGGGCGTCTCTTCACAGCATGTGCGGACACGTGCAGGAGACATTTGATCTGGTGGGCCTGCTGCTGATGATCCGAATAAACTACCACCATCAGTTGATCATGAACAAACGCCGCATCCCCTGCCTGGACGACTACTTGGATCGCACCAACCTGCTGCTCTGGCCCCGCTTCAAGGTAAGCCCCCTTGATGCAAGGAGCCCTTGCATCCTGGAATGAATTTGCATTCATGAAAACCAAAGAGGATGCTTACCTTCGGAGTAGACTCTGCATCGGCGCCTGGTGTTGTGGGGAGGTCGTCATTCTGCACAGCTGGTGTGTGCTGGAGGACCGGTCGCCATCGCACAGCAGCTGTGCACAACAAACGACCTCCCCAATAACGTCCGGTCCCCATCGGATCTTCGCCACCTGCATTCATGCAACACCTCTACTGAGGTTGTGCAGTGGTTTCCCGTCCTTGGCACCTTGTGCATGTTCTGTCTAAGCTCCATAAGTAGCGACAGTGTGTATGAATGTCATGTCTGTTTTAAATTATACATGGCTTCAGTCATTGTCTTAGTCATGATTTAGTCATATCTAAGAGGCATGGGTTGGCTGGTGCAGGTGTTGCTGGACATGCAGCTGGTTAGCATGAAGTCGTACAACCCCGCCAACTTTGGGCAGGACCCCTCGCTGCACTTCATCACCCAGCGCTATGCCATGCTCACCACCTCACTCCTGCTCCTCAATGCAGACTACCAGGTGCTGGCCAGCCGCTCTGTTTGGCTACTCCTGGACCCGTTGCTGCACAAAGTCATCTAGGGGCGCGGCTTCCCTTTAAAGGCTTTCAGGTGGCAGGAGAACATTGTTGAGGTTGCTCGTTTCATACAGGCTTGTTTTTCTGCATTGAGCAAGTCTGTGGGTGGTTGTTTTTCAATTTATCAGCCCCAGACGGCTGAAATGATGTGTAATCTTCTTCTTCTTCTTCTTCTTCTTCTTCTTCTTCTTCTTCTTCTTCTTCTTCTTCTTCTTCTTCTTCTTCTTCTTCTTCTTCTTCTTCTTCTTCTTCTAAGCGGTCATGGTGCGCAACAATGAGATGCTGGGTTGGCTCCGTCGCGCAGGACGGGCAGATGGACCACAACATAGACCGTCTGCGGTTCGCGGCCATGGAAGTGCTGCTGCGTCTGTCCAAGCGCTTTGCGCGGAAGCGCCTCGGCACCATCTTCCTCATCACCAACTTCCACCACGTCGTGCAGGTGCCTCATTCCTTCATATCTGCGGGTTTATACCAGAATTCTCTGGCAAAATTGCTGTTGACAAGCCTACGAAGAGTAGCATGTTCATGACAGCCTCGGTACTATCTTCCTCATCACAATCTTCCATCACATCGTGCATCTTCATACATGCGGATTTCCTTCAGTGTAAACCTGCAGTTGACAAGGCTGCAAAGAGTAGAGTGTCCATGACAGCCTGGGTGCAACATGTGCAGCTGCTTCGTGAGGCAGCCAGCAGGGGAGGCCACATGGCGCATGCCGCTGGGACATCTCCCCCTCCCCCCACAGCCCCTCTGGGAGCCAGTGGCGCAGAGACCATCAAGGAATTCGAGGTGCAGCTTCTTGCTGCCTTTTGACTTTCCAAACACCAGGAAGTGCAATCGACAACAGATCCCTTCCAACTTCACCCTCAAGGCTGATCTCACAGCAAGCACATTGAATGTTTACGCTCAAGTTTTCGCTCATCCGGCTCACGAGCAAATGCTGCCAGGATCGGGATCAGCTGGGATGGTGCACACAAAATTCAACACCAAGAGCGCACCAAGTTTTTGTGCACAACCAGAAAGCATTTTCCTACAAAGCTCGTAGCGTGCAGGACCAGTTGACGGCGTGCACAAACATATATGTGGAGGAGGCACTAGTGCAGCATTTTGGGAATCTGGTGCGCTTTGTGACGGAGGCAGAGGCCGCTGGCAAGGGGGGCAGTGTGCCTGACGGCTCTCATGCGCCCGGCTATGGCCCGCAGCAGGCAGCGCCCATCATGAAGGACTTCTCCTCGCGCTGGACCGCCGCGATTGAGGCCCTCAACAAGTGAGCTGCACCTCTCCTCCCATACTCCATGGATGATCTGCGGCATGCCACATGTTCTGCCACAGACTTTGCGGAGGGGGATTCCTAGGTCGTGATTGCCCGTATGATCTGGGCAGATGGACGTTTGCTGTTTCTGTGGGCACTCTGTCTGTCATCAGCATCTTCCCCGACAGTCTTGGTGGCTGATCAGATGTCCCAGCCACCAGAGAAATGCCAAGCAACTGCAACAGCGTTCCAAGGGTTTCCTGGAAAAGAGCTATGGTTCTTGGAGCCATCTGGCACTATACTGACAACATCCAAACATATCTTGCATGCCCCACATCCTCTGCCAGACAGGCCAACACAGCGCCCCTCTGTGTCTTGTCTCTTAAGTTATTTCATTCCTCGTGGTGACAGGGAGACGATGAAGGATTTCAGGAGCAGCGCATGTGGGCGGGAGGTGCTGAAGGCAGCCATGACACAGTTGCTGCTGTACTACACGCGCATGCTGGAGCTGCTCAAGCGCGCCGGCCCCGAGGGAGCCGCAGTTGTGCGCGACGCTGTCACCATCCCCAGCATCATGTACGAAATCAAGCGCTTCAACCGGGCTTGACGTCGATGATCTGAACTCCTGTGGGTTCCAGATCTCCTTGTGAGGTTGTTCACAAGCGCTAGCAGAAACGATCGATTTGTCCTGGTCGGATGCAGTTTACTGTCTGCGATTACTTCCAAAAGGGAGTACCGGATAAAATTGTGCCTGTTGTTGCAGATGTCTGTCTACATGTGATGCAGTGCATTTGAAAGTGTGAATTCACGTACAGTATGTGGTAATCACCCTGTTGATACACTTATTTTGTAGATTGCAGCACGATCACAAAGGAGTATTAATACCGTATGGACGTCACATGAATGAGCTCAACCATATGAAGCTGATGAATGCAGGACATTGCATTTTCAGGGCAGTAGACCAATCTCTGTAGAACCATACTTCCCAGACAAATCATGAACTATGGCAGTGCCATTGGACGCAGAACTGTATGTCCCAGTGCCAGTGCAAGGAATGTTGCACAAGAATACCCAAAAGTGCCAATCAGCAATGCTGGAACAAGGAGGGACTGCCACTTCTTTGCAGCCGCCATGCCTCCAGCTGTGGAAGGCCCTGCAAGCCGTAATCATTGAAACTTCTCATGCCTCAAGAATTCTTAATATTCGAATATTAACATTAACCATGATTCAATGGTTAGTAGCGGCAGTAATAAAATAATATCACTTCTAAGATCCCCGACCTGTCCAGAGAGCCAGGTCAGCCAAGACATTGAGACTGCATGTTCCAATAGAAAAGGTCGAGCAATGCACTGCATATGCATACCTCCCACATTTGCATTGGAAGCCAGCAGAAGGTCCTTTCGAGCAAAACCAGCCGCGTGACCCACTCCCAGGATAACGCCAAGATGAATTGCAATCTGGAGGAAGCAGAAAATGAAGAGAGACGGAGCGGTGTTTATTACTGCCCTGATCTCTCCAGAAGCACCAACTGCTGCAAAAAATATCTGCAACCAGAAAGAGACAGGTTCTCAAATCCGGAAGGCATACAGCATCTGATGCTCAATTTTACCATGGGAACCACTGCAGCGCACCTGTAGAAGAATGAATGCAATCCCCTCACTGGAAGCTACCAGCGGTCTGAGCTGTTTTGGGAAGAAAGTGGCTATTGCAACTGTCAGCAGTGTAATGACTGAGATTGAAGCGCTTGGAAATCCAATCGCCACTGCCAGCTGCTGCCCAAGGTAGCACAGTATGGCTGACAAGGCTATCCCGATGGTGGCCTCCAACACCTGAACACCGCATGCACAGTGAACCTACTCCAAAACTTGGAAGCATATACTCTTGCGTCCTTGATGCTGGGAAGGAAAGGAAGGTGGAGGAATGGAAGCGTGCCTGAATTTGTCCTTGCGAGCCCTCTGCGGTCGGCTCCCCAGTGGGATCAGCCACATCAAGCCTCGGGCTCTCAGGAGGGATGTTGCGCGCCAAATTGAAGATCGTGGTGAAGTAGACCGCACATCTGGTATGAACATTACAGGTAAAGATTGATTGATCGCCACATCTGGCATGCAAGTGTGTGCTAAGAAATTGACTAGAAATTACCCCAAACACCTTACACCAACAACATATGAATTAGGATGTGTTAGGAGGCTTACAGGAGATTGTCTGCAGCCAGGCCGGCCATCTGCGCGGATGGGGACACCTGAAGAGTCTCTGCGACGGCTACATAGTTGATGGCGCCGCCAATGTGGCGTGCCGCAAGCGCGGCGGCAATCTTCCAGGAATCAACTGCACCGAGCGCCGCAAGGGGCACCAGCTTGAAGGCTACCACGGTTCCTACCACTGTCGCAAACGCTCCAATGATGAATGCCAGCAGGAGTCTCCCGGTCTCCTTGAACACTCTCCTGCAAAGTGGCCCAGGGAGATCATCTTCTGTGCAGTTACTTATACTGACGATACTCTTCACATGCCAGCCTGTCGTGGAGGAGCAGCTCACCTGAGATCAGCCGAGAACAGCAGCAGGGGTATGGCAAGGGGCAGGATGAACTTGTTGACTGTGTCATAGACGGTGCCTGCATTGCTTCCACCGACAAGGCCCAGATTGGAGAACAGGAGGCCTATGAGCGTGCTGACAAGCGGGCCACTCAACTCCTTCCCAATCCTGCATGGACAGAAGAGCCCACTTGAAAGTGCTGGCATCAGTCTGTGACACTCATTCAGAGTAACTTGTGGACAAGTACCTGGTGCGCTCAGACCACAGTCCTGCTGCAGCTGCAATGATCAAGCCTGTCCACACTCCCTGTACTGTGGTGGCAGGCAGTAGATGCGGCAGTGTCAAGGCTGCCTTTGTCCCAATACTGCATTTGGAACGACGAATGAGGCCTCTTTGCGACGGACCTGGCCAGGCCTGTCCTGCTGAACTGGGGAGTTTCTTACAGCGGCGCAAGACGTTTTTAACACTTGAAGATCTGAAGCAACAAACATGAAATGAACTGACTTTTGCGGAATTCACGGGGCTGACTTGGACGGTCAGCTTCTGAACCGGCCCCAAGAACAGAGCCATCATGCGTCACAACATGCCGATCAATCGCATGCGAGACGCTGTCAAGGGACAAAAGGTCCAAGTGCGGTACTGAGTGTTTGTTGTGGTTTGCAACAATTCACTGTGAGAGATTTGAGATTGACTCTGCATGCAGTGTCCTCTGATGACTCACCACTGGTAACGGGACGGCTGGGAAGAATTTTGAAGCAAAGTGCACGTCTTTCAATTATTCCTTGCACAGGCGATGATCGAAAAATCTTTGTACTGTTAGAATTAAGCGTGACTTCAAAGTTGGCGAAGGTACATATAAAGAAGTCAGGATCTGCGTGTGATCTGAAAGGATGGGCTCCGACACCAAGAGTGTACGAACATTAAAGAAGCAGCGTGCTGATCAAGCCGCATCAGATGAACAGCCTGGGCAGTTGCCTGAACACCTGCAGATTCAGCAGCAATATATGACTTGCGGGGACAATCTCAACTACAATGTAGGGCGCTTTTTCGACACTCTACAGTGCCATTATTATTCAATGAGATGTCTTGAGTATGTTTATTATGGCCACGCCCTATCTGCTTCTCTCACATGAAGAGCTGAGCAGCAGACTTCAACCCTGCTAGGCGAGGTGCTAAAGAAGGCACTTGAAAGCACCGGTGCATTTGCTGTGCAGGTCAGCATCGGCAACTCTGCACACTTGTTTTCAGCGCTAGGTGTTGACAACAGCTGGTCCCACAAGAAGTTTCAGCGGGACTTGAGGGTGGCCATGAAGTGGGTGAAAGGCAATGACATGGAGTTTGATATTATTGGGATTGATCCGGCCATTGCAAATGCACTCCGGCGTATCTTGATAGCTGAGATTCCAACAGTGGCCATTGAGCATGTATACATGGTGCAAAACACCTCAATCATAGCGGTGCGTCCCCCTTGGTTCCCTGCATCACATGACCCTGAAGAACCGCAGGTGCTGATGTTGCCGATGTTTGTTGTGAGATTTGAGCTTCCTGAGCTGCTGTGTGCACATGCAGTGCGAGGTGCTCTCTCATCGATTGGGGCTGGTGCCTGTGCTAGTGGATCCTGACTTGCTGAAGGACAAGTTGGGTAAGCGGCCCTCACATACAACCATTCCCAGCATCAGATAAACGCAATAGTGTTTAGGGGAATGGCAATCTAAGTGGCCTTTGCATCAATGTGTAGGTGATGAGACTGCCACAGAAACCAATACAATAGTGTTCAAGTTGGATGTCAGGTGTCGACGAGAAGGGGACATCATCATCAACGAGAAAGGTAACTTCCTGTCGCATTGGGTGTTCTATCTGCTTTTTGAGCGGCACCAGCACTCTGCACAAGGACCAGAACTTGTTACGCTTTCTGCTGTATAGACATTCTTGCAAACCCAACAGCACTGAAGGAGGTTCCTGGGCGTGGCAGTAAAATCCGGCCAGTTGGTGTGGCTACCGGATGGGAGTGAGATGCCGGAGGAGACCAACTGCCGCTTTGCCAGCAGCCAGAGCAGCCTGCTGGGGCCGGGGGGAGCGCGGCTGGTGCATGATGACATCTTGCTGGCCAAGATGCGGCCGGGGCAGGAGATTGTGCTGGAGGCGCACTGCATCCGTGGCATCGGCGCAGAGCATGCCAAATGGTCGCCTGTCGCCACCGCCTGGTGTGCTATCCGCTTTGCCAGCCACATGTCTGAGAGTCCACTCATGCATGCTGCTGCCCCATTGCCTCACATGTCTGCGTAGCTTTCAAGTGGATGCTGCATGCATGCGTCGTTTGTTGGCGTAAAATTCTTTGCAGCGCACCATGCGGTTGCTTGTTACCACTGGCTGCTCGGCATGCCTGGCTCAGCCTCTGCCTGTGCCCACACATCTGCTCATTTATTGCAAGTTGTCCCATGTCTGCATTCTGTCAACTATCTCATGTCCTCATACTTATATTTGACTTCATTTCTGCGGATTGTTCCAAAAGCTCTGCATGCGTAGAGCACAGGCAGTGTAATGAGCTATTGATGGAGAGCGGGATCTTGCATTCTGAGGGTGACTGGTGAATGCAGGTATCGGCTGCAGCCGGAGGTGGTCATCCTGGAGCCGGTCGTCGGGAGCAAGGCCGACTCCCTGGCACAGATTTGCCCAGGGCTCTTCACCGTGGAGGGCAGCGGGCCATCGCGAAGAGCAGTGGCCGGCGACGCACGGCAGCATGAGAAGCAGCTGGAGAAGGTGTGGGGACCTGTCACGTGCAGTTTCTGACACAGAACTGTGTTTCAATGAATGAATGGATGATGCGTTTCCAGCCGAGCAGGCTAGCTGCATTTGAACAGCTTTACATTTGGCAATGGCTGCCCACCTGCAAGAGCACATGTGAAATCTATTTCGAGGGTAACATGCTTCCCTGATGTCCTGCATGGATCACATTTTGGCTGTGTGTCTGCTCAAGGCGCTCAATGTGCAGGCTGAAGAGGCTGTGAGAAGCGCAGGTGCGGAGGATGTCCGGGGAGGAGGAGTGGAGCGAGCATCTGCAGCTGCGCAAGCGCAAGGACCACTTCATCTTCACCATAGAGTCCACAGGCATCCTGCCGCCCAATCAACTCTTCCTGCGCGCCCTCGACCAGCTTGCTGCAAAATGCGACAAGCTGTTGGAGCACCTCTGACCGTTGTGTCAATGCACATTGCATCTGGAGTGTGTAGGATTGGCCACAGTCCGGTTTCGCTGTTTACATATCATACCACGGCTTGATGGATTGCAGCAGCGTCATGACGCTTCAACATCTTGTTCTCTTCCATTAGCAAGGACATTATGTACAATTCACATTGGGTTTCTTGCACGGCCACCCTATGCACTTATGAACATGTCAATGCGATGTAAGAATATATCACCTAGCCTAAGTGTACTTCATACATATCGTTCATTTGACACTTGGATCATTCAACCGATCAAGAAATGTCAGTAAAAGAATTAAATAATTGGTCCCTACAAGAGATCTTATAATATAGTTCCTAGAGCTGGCAGTGCCTTCTATGTTTGGCACATATGTATTTCTATCCTATATTAGTAATACTAGATATGGATAATCCAGTGTCACTCGGCAGTAGTCGAACGTGTGCAGTGCATGCCAGGTCATGAGGCATCAGCCTTGACAGGCAAAGCACACACTGCATTTTGCTGTCTGCAGCTCGCCTGCTAGAATTTGGTGCGTGGCTGCAAAGCAACAGAATGCTGTTGTGCAGGTTTAGGCGAGGTGCTCGAGCCGTCTCCATGCACCCAAGCGTCGTAGCTTGTGATGGCGCCAGCCATGACTTGCTGTCCGACCACCTCCAGCCTGTGCTCTAATCTACCCATAGTTGTGTCCTTTATCTGACTCCCCTGCATCGGCCCCATGTTTTTCTCTCCTTTGGCCGCTTCGGCTGGTAGTGGTGCCACCAGCGAGTCCCTCAGGTGGGCCTTTGCCTGCTCCAATGCTGCCTCAGCAGGGGAAGCCACACCAGCCTGCACAGATCATGTGCACTCAGTGCTTGGAACGGCTATTCTCTAGCCACCCTTACTTGGGTACACCGGAATTCCAATCAATCCAGTGTCTTCCATGTGTTGTAAGGCTCTCAGAAAACTCGACAGCATGTGGCCAGCGCTCTCATGAGTCCCTACCAAAGCTGGGGCAAGGCGGACGACCAACAAACCTGGGTGTTGTGGTGTGGGACGCCTTCCGCCACAGTGGCAGGCTCACCGGAGGGCAGCACCTCCTCTTGTGACAGTTCATGCCACACAATGGCGTCAGCTGCCACATCCAGCCAGCACCCGTAGCGGTCACCCTCCCCGTACAGGATCCTGACTGACCGCTCCACGACCCCATCAGCCGCCGTTTGCTCAATCACATGGAAAGAGCTCACAACCAGCGCCGTTTGCAGGAAGCCCTGTCAGCATGCCACAGAGTCACAATCATTAGATGAAGGTGGAAACTCCCGGGATCAGCAGTGTGAGCGCCAGGGAAAATACATGGTCCCGTACATGATATCACGGATCCTCATCACAAGCATTGTTGTGAAGTCCTCAGACAATGACATTGCGCAGAGCATGGAAGAAAGCAGGCACCTCATTGCGGTAGTCACGAGCTTTGATGACCGGCCCAGCAGACACATGCGTGATGCGGCGAGTGGCGCGGTTGATGCGCAGCGCCCAGTGAGCATAGTCGCCCTTCTTGACGTGGAGCATGGAGAGGTACTCTGTGTGCTCAGCCCCATTCTCTATGTCCCAGGGCACTGGGTTGCCACTGCTGTGCATCTCAAAGTCCAAGATGTCGAGACCTGCAACAGCAGCAGATCAGCCTGGGCCTCAGCAGACGCTGCGTCAAAATAATTACATCATTGGCAGGAGCAGATGTGTCTGGAAGTTTTGGTCGGGGGAGACTGTCATGACGCACCGGTCTGGTGCTGGATGATGGCCGCCTGCTCATCGTAGCAGATGCGCGACCGCAGCAGGACACCATCCGGCTGCCCCATGTCAAACTCCAGCACCACAGTGCATGGCAGCAATGCGTAGTAGATCATGAGCGCACCATCCTCCTCCACAAAGCCCCAGTTCTTTTCGCGCTTGAACCCCGGCTTCTCGCTCTTCTGGAAGGGCCCCACCCGCAGGGAGGCTCCAGAAGACTTCTTATTGGCAAGGTCTGGGTGCTGCGCGCTCTCAATCTCATCGCTCAGATGGCTGAAGCGGTACACATATCTCACAGTCCCTTCGTTCATGTCCAGGCGGGCAATGGCCATACGCTCCTGGGCTGGCAGGAAGCCAATCCAGTGCCCCAAGTATACCTCGTTTCTCCAGATGAACGGCCTGTGAAAAGCATCATCACATGAAATTGAAGATATAGAAAGGGATGGACAATGATTTTGTGCAGTGTGCCAGTATGCCAGTAATTGTAAGGGCAGCGAAAGAGGTGTGTCCCACCTCCAATCAGCGGCCTTGTAGAGGTCTGCTCCAAATTCTTTCTGGACGCGAAGAAATCCATCGTCAAGCTCGAGCATCTGCACATCATCCAGTTTCCGCACGGAGGGCGTCGCCCCAGTCCCAAGTTTGAGGAGCAGTGGGTGCGACCGCATCCGGCCCTCCAAATAATTCCCCGTCCGAGCATACTCGCTTATTCCAAACCACACCTGCGCTCAAATGGCACGTAATATCGCTGTCGGGGTATAAACGCCAAAGTACGCGTTTTGCCTTGTCTCTTCAGAAGAAGCCTCCGAGGCATCGGGCCTACCTCGTCATACGTGTAAACCAGCAGCCATTCCCCCGAGATTGGATGCCTCACAGCAGCTGGATTGTAGGGACCTTGCGACTCGTTGTAGTAAGTAGCTGGCAGGGCTAGTCTGTTGCACCTCACAGCGCTCGCGGGCAGCACGGTCCCAGAGATCGTCGCTCGGAAACTCGTCTGAGACACCGTGCCAACCAGAACTTGCTTGACACTTACCCTAAGATCCTCCAAAAACAGCAAAGAAATCGTAAGCATCAGAAACGCGAGGAGCATAATAGGGCCGGACAATTTCTGGACGAACCAGCCTCCATGCCCTTGTTGAACCTGGGCATTCTTCATTTTAATGACGAAACTCCCCTAACCCGGCTACGATGCTATCATTGCTATTCAAGGACTGGATGGACAGCGCTGTGGAGAGTCCAAAAGGTCCTCGTTGAAGTTCGCTTGTGAAAGTTCCGAGGAATTTCTGAGATGAATCAGGGTATTGATCCTAGCTAGGGTTTGACCATTCAGGAGCGAATCCTTAGGCAGCATGCACGTCGAGGTGCAACAAGGCAGGTAAGGACCTGTGCTACGAGGCAAAATATTTCCCCTTCCCGAGCTGCTTGTTCCACACTACTGTATACGGTAAAGACAGTGTGTGATCAACGTCAACTTTGACCCACTGCTGGTCGAGAAGATGCTGTGTTGCAGTCATTTTTGATCCGGTGTTCTGGACCAGCCAAGAGGAAGGAAGGATTTTGATCTCAAGCGCAAAGTTAGAATCGTGATGGGTATTTTGTGCAGCTGCTGTAAAGGGGGCGGTGAGTACGAGGAGTACCAACGTGACAGGTTTGCGTTTCCATAACCCTGGCTTACATGTTGCTGTGCAGCCATGACACATCATCAGATTGGAGGCAATTGCCCTTTCATGTATAGTGATTATCTGCTATGCTGTCTATCAGGCCACTAAGCAGCCAGCAACCAACAGCAGCGGACCTTGAGGCCAGGAAACAAGCTGCAGAGGCTGTAAGTCCTTCTAAATGACACAAGCGTGTGGGTACTAAATAAGCCTGCAACAGCCTCCGATGGAAGGATTCTAATGACGGACTTAAGACAGCTCTGAGTCTGTGCCTTCTGGGAATGTGCAGGCAGAGGCTCGGCAGGCAAAATTTGACAGCAGTGCCGTTGGGAAAGCTGCGCGCAAGGCTGTGGAAAATGTGAAGAAGGAACGGGAAGCTGATGCGGCTGCGGCCAAAAAGGACACCTCTCGCGAATGGCTCAGCTGATGGCGCCAAGTGTCTGGCCACCACACAGGAAAGCTTCACCATGTTAGGACTTGTGGCCTTGTGTGACCGGTTTGTATGTGTTGGGTCCCCAATCTCAGCAGTCAGGAGGAGAGCATGCTGAGGACTGATTGTTTGCGGTATACCAGTTTCAAGCTGTCCTGTTGGACCAAGAGGACGATCAGGAAGTATCTCTGGGTCCACACATTCCGTCAGTGAACACTCGGAAGGATTGGCGATGTTTTCCTGAAGATCATGATACTCTTGCCAGGATTGGATTAGTGTAGCACTAGCAACAGTCACTGGGCGTGCGCATGTGTACAATGAGTATTGCATAATGCTTTATAAACGTTTCAATCCGGTGGCCACCCATGGGTTGGTGGGAAGGCCCCACTTCAAGTTGGTGTTATGTTGTACGAGTATCCCGAGGGATAAGGTCATCCTCAGGATTATGTTTCTTCCAGAGAGTTGAGATCTGGATTTCTTCTAGAGACTTGCTGACAGGGCATTTGGCCATGCAACAATGTTAAGCACTTGGGGAGCTAAATCCGATTAGAGTCTATCATGCTATGATGGCACCATCATGATGCATATTTGGCATGGTGCATGTTGCCTCTGACATTAGAGTCTGCTGTGGCAACCATCTTGGGGACCTTCGGATTGCACACCCACAGTGGGCTCCAGACTAGAGCCTCTAGTGCTTTGTGGAGCAAGCAATGCCCAATGTTGTGCCCAACTCGGGTAGCTGCTTTTGCCCAACCCAGCTAAACGCCTGACATTCATCTCAGCACCCATCAAGAGAAGATTGTCCGATCCCCTCCTCTCGTATGATTTGGAGGATTTTCTCTTCTTTTGCTGGTAGTTCGCAAAGCTAGTGGATCGCTATTTTCGTTCTTCCAGATCGTCGTTAAAATCTGCTAAAGGTAGCAGTGTATGCATCGGTGTGACAAAAAGCATTGAGCATGTCAACATCTGCAAGTGACTTACGATTGAAGTGCATCCTTTGATGAGGGAACATGTTGTGACAAGGACGAGGAGAGAGGTTGTAGACCTCCATGGTACTTCATAGGCACTGGAAATCAGCCTGGCTGCTTGGTACATGCCTTCTCTTGGCAGCTGCTGTGCGCGCATTATCTATTGCACACTCAAGCCATGCCCACAACGATGATACACGCGTTTGTGTTGTGATCCGTACGTTTTGGGGACATGACGGTCTCCTTCAGGATTTACTTCGTTCCCTCCAACGCCAGAAGTACACACGGTGATCTCCGGCTGTATCCACGGACTCTTCATATTTGATCTTGTTAGGTTCCCGTCCAGACGGCCTGCATTGAATCATGCTGTGCAAGCCGGCCAGACAAGGAGTCTCCACAAGTGCAGGTGGGAGGCCTTGCTGGTCGTCATGGACTCATTACCATTCTCGCGGCTACCAGCAATCCTGGCAGAGATCAATGACGACCGGCTTTGGGTATTTGCTGAGCTGATAGGAAATGAGTATACTCCCAAGAATGGTGGATCTTGGGCGCCTGGCTACCATGGTGAGGCAACAATGCAAGTGTGTTGCACCATTCGTGCTTCACAAAACTTTGTGTGAAGAGCAAGTTTGCAAATATTCTGCTTGGTGCAGGTCTCTTGTACAACTTGACAGACCAAGCATTCAGGGCTTGCCCTCACAGCACAGAGTGGGTCCTCGCCACCAATGGAGACAATCTATACGCGGACACCTTCTTCGAGACAGTCATGAGCGCTCCAAAAGAGGCCGATGCCATTGCCTTTGACTTTTACAGCCGCTACCAACGTGTGACTGCTCCTCCATGTGTGCGATTTGAGCGCTCTGAGGGGCTCCCAGCTTGCAAGCCAAACAGGTGGAGGCCTGTCCCCAGGGTTCCGTTCCAGGCAAACGCCTGTCAGCTGCCCTGTGCTGACACACTGCTCGCATGTGATGCAATGGATGCCATTTAAGGAGCGACACAGCGCTCAAAAAATTCACGGATGTCTGGGCAGGATGCGATGGTGCCACACGGATCTTGGCGCAAATGTGTTCAGATGGTCCCGGCTGCTGAAGGAGGATCGACGCCTTGGGTCTCCTGCTAATGCAGAGAAGCATGAAGCGGAGCATTTTGATGGCCTGTTCGCCAACAGCATCAAAACTGACGGTGCCGGCCACTGGACCATCTCTTCTTCACTCCAGACACCAACCAGCGTTGTACCTGGACTGTTAGCTGGTCTGCTGATGTGCTGTGCACGGTTTGAACCCCACCACTGTGGCTGTCTGTGAATAGGATGGAGCGTGCATCACGTGGCAGATGCTTGCCTGTACGATCATAACCCCAGTCCGCAGAGGTGTGCTCAGATGGGAGGCGTTTGGGATGAAACAAGAGCTGTGTCGACGCATCTAGGAGGCACATGCCTCACACGAGAGGAGGCACGAGCATATTGGCAGGTTGGGGGGAAGGACATGGAAGTGGTCGAGGTGGAGCTTTCACATGACGGCAATCTTGCCACCTTCTTGGACAACACCATGAACACATCAACAAGCATAAGGTGGAGTAGCATTACGTTAGCAGCTACAAAGGCAGAAGAATTTTCCAAGCAGCTTCCGCATGTCCTGGAGAAGTCTGCTCGGTGACAGAATGTGATTGCAAGGCATGTTGAGGGCACGCATGCATATAGATCTCATCCTTGAACTTCAAAGCTCACTTGCCCCAGATCATCGTAGGTGTATACGATGGGCGGATGCTGCTGCGCAACATCAGGCATCTATGACATTCTATGGGCGCACATGCGTCGAGGATGCTGATCGGGCAGACTTGGAAGCATACTTGTCTTCTGGCGTGTCGGCAGAGCAGCAGAAGAGGGTGCTTGAACAGGTGCAACTGCAGAGTATGCAGAGCTTAGGCCCTTGGCGGAAGGCACCCCCACTTCAAAGGCGGCCTCCAAAGCCACCCCCCAGCTGACTCCAAGTTTGAGATGATCGAACATAAAGTTGTAGTGGCTACATTGCATGATGAATGCTTACTACCATGCGTGTGTATACAGGGACGCAATTGCGGTCCCCAAGCAGCGACAGCGAATGCCGCAATTGAATGTGTCCAAGGCAGAAAGTTGAGGAAACAAACACCATAAACACTTGAGGCTTTAATGGCGTCGACTCAGGCACGCTGAGGCTGACGGACGATCAAATTTGGGAAAGATCTGCCCCTGCTTCCACATGCGATACAAATGAGACTCACTAATTTTTTATTAACGACAGAAAGAAGCGCCCGGTGTCTTTATGTTCGATTTGTAAATGCATTGCTGGGCTGCAGGCATGGTAAAACTTCTTTCTAAGGACTGCATGCATGTAACTCTCAATCAGTCACATCAGACATGAACGGCTTTGCCTATGAACATGTCGCAATTCTCAATGCAGTAACAATCCTCTTAGTTATGTTGCAGAATGCTCTCTGTCTCAAGCAATGCTTTTATGCAAGGCAATACAATGTCATGCGACAATGAGAAGTGCCAGACCTGTATTGCAACCACCTGACACGAGTGCTTGATGCCCCTACCAAGGCAAAGGTCTTGCCATGATTTCTTCTCCCTGTGTCAAGTGATCTATGCAATGAGGAAAACATATACAACTGTCTTTCTAATGACAGCTAGGGTGATCTAGGACGGTGATAGTACACAACCCTGCTCATGCATAAATTAACTGAACTGACCCCACCCTTCCCAAGGTGCAAGCCAGAGGAGCAAGATGAGACAAAAAGGAGACAAGATTGCAGACCACTGTGTTCAGGACGTCCAGCTTAGCGTGCTTCTCTCTGGCATGCAGCCCCGACGCTCAAAATTCATAAATGCCGATACAGGGAGCAACAACAAATCAGACACCCTGCCCTGCGCTGCCTGGATGGCACGAGAGCTGACTTCCATTGCATCTCTGACTCACTTGCACCAGCACGGCTGCTCCCCCCACAATCAATGGCTTGAGACAATGGGAAGTGGCCAAGTGAGCCCAAGGGAATAGACCCGTTGAGAACAGCACTCAGGAAGACGTTGCATGCTGGGGAGTGTTCACATGCGCGGATGAAGAGGCAGAAGGAGTGCTTGGGGGTGAGCCGCCTCTATTATTATGCTGGTGGTGATTCTGATGGTGGCCGTTGTGGTCGCAGGCCCCACGGTGGCCCCCCCAGCGCCCCTTGAGCGTGCGGGTGGTGTTGGCAAAGGTGTCCTTGATGCCTGCCAGGCGCGAGCGCAGCCCCTGCAGGTCCATGCCCATCCCCCGCGCATGTGACGACCTCAGCTCTCCCGGCGGTGACTGCACAGCACCCAGCCCAAACCCATCAGCACTAGTGAGTTTCTCTGTGAATCTTTAAATGCAATGTTGGGTGCTGAGTCTGACTCTGACAATCAGAGTCAGACATCTCATCAGCCCCTGGCTGGAAAAGATGAAATGACTGAATGACTGACTGAGCACTGCAATGCGGCTGCCCATCCCACTGCCTGCCCCTCACAATGCTGCAGGGGCCGTGCAGAAACCGGCCTCATGACTTGCATGGGTGACCTTCAAGTCTGCCATGTATGAGCTCCTCCCGCTTCCATGGTTTATGCTGCAGCAGCGCCACTCATAGTTCCAGGCGTAGCAGCCAAGGGAGTGAGGCGTTTCAGCAAGCTCACAGGCAGGCACAGCGATGCACAGGAGACAGGCACCTGCGGCATGAGGTTGCGTTGTGAGGGGGGTGGCCATGACGAGGGGTGTATGGCAGCCTCATCAGGGATGCCATTCGCGTCGCCATCCGCCGCCCGGCTGCTGCTTGTGCCTGCAGCTGGTTGCCTGCTCTGTACATGCCCACTATCGTGCGCGGCCGCCTCGCAATCTGCAGCAGAACAGCAGTGGTATTACTTAGCCGAACACCCTGAGCCCAGAAATGGAAGTTAAGAATTCAATATTGCCTGCTGGAACATGAGTCGAGCCACACACCACCTCAGATCACACCCTGTATGACACTGATGTGAGCAGCATGGCATGCTGGATTGCGCAGACACCACCGTAAGTCCTCATGCGCCACTGGATGCAAAGAGCATCTTATGCCAGATCGTAGCCTGCACAGATAGGGTGCGGGCGCACCAACGGAGTGCCGGTCCTGTGCAGAAGAGCTGGCGTGTGCATGTGAGCGGTGGCGCCGCCGATCCCGCCGCGCAGAGACACCGCCCATCGTGTTGGCGGCCGCAAGGCGGTGCAGCAAGTGCTCCAGCTCCCACGCATCAAGGCCCACCATGAAATGCGGCGCTGTCGCTGCCAACCGCTCGGGTGGCACATACTCCCCGAATGGCAACAGCTCATTCAGTGCGTCATCCTGAATCCATCAGAACAGAGATGAGGAGTCTGCGCGCCGCCTTAGAGCGCATGACTTGGTTCCTGGGTTCACATGCAAATTGGGAAAACCCTCGAGACCTTTTTGTGAAATCCTTTTTCTCATGTACTCCAGGTCATTTGTGTACACATTGCAGGTGGTCTGTATGGACTGTTCTGTTTTGTTATGATAACAAGTCAGGGATGAGACTTTGACGAAGGAGATTCATTATGAAGCACCGATTCATCATGAAGCACCAACAGCAATACTAGCACAATTTCTCTCACCTGCAGCTGCAACGCCTTGAAACACATTGGGCACTCCCTGCTGCGCTGTGCCCATTGCATGATGCACTGAAGGTGGTACCGATGTCTGCAGACCATTGAGCAGAAGATGTACTTCAGATCAAACCATAGGATGCTCGCACACGACGTCAGTCGAAGTAAACCATTATCCCAGCCACAGTCTGCCAGTTGGAAAATGCAGGAAGCCAAAAAAAAACAAACTTTTGGGACTTGGGCAAGCATGCGGCAACCGGCGATCGTCATAACAAGACCACCCGAATGTTTTAGGCACGCACTCGCAGGAAGTTCTCTGCTCCGGATCCTCGGCTGTGAACTCATCCAGGCAGATACTGCATACGTCTTCCTCCACCTCGACCACAGGTAGAGCCCTTCTCGACAGCTCTATGTCCTCGTTGATGCCAGTGCTGCTAGAGGCCTTGTCTATGGATGGTTCAGGACTAGGTGAACACTGCTTCTCCCGTGGTGGTGAGTTGCCATCAATTTCATCGATGTCAAAGAGCCCCTCAGGCTCTTCACGTGGTGGGGTAGCCATGCTTGCCAATGCAAGATGCAAGATGCTGGGCTTCCCCAAGGGCTCCGTTCCTCAAGATTACTAACCCCATCAGTAACATCCTGACATTTCATCTAGGTTGCTCCCAGAAATTCTTTAGCTAATCTGAAGCCAACAGAACAACATGTGTGCGTCCTAATAGCAACTTGGGGCTGTTCCTTGCACAATCATTCATCTGTCTTACAATGGATCATGCATGGATGATATTGAACATATGTGCAGATGCGCATCGATACCGTATATACCGGTGACCGATATCGTGGTGACCATGCCCCAGCGCCGTTACGGCGTAACTTACTAAGTACTGAGTTAGTTTGAAAGTGAAAAATAATCTAGTCCGAGTGCGTTGTTGATTTCCCCACCTATCAGCACAGGCCTGCTGAACTGGGATGTCAGGGCTTCCTCCACAAGGGCCTTGATGTCCTTCGTCTTCTGCAGCACCTTGGCAAGTTTGCATGCATCATCCGACAGATTTCCCTGCACAGCTTGCCTGCGGACCTCCACTTCCTGAGCCATCCTGCATGACAGCCGACCAGCTTGCCATCACACCCAGACACAACCGCTTCCTGCAAAAGGACATGCCACCCAAACAATTTGCGCCACACAGTGAGCTCGAGTACATCCACACCTTCGGAACTTCTTCTCCTGCCCGGCCTTCTGCTGCAATTGCGCTGTTACACGATCCAAATATCGCTCCGAAGTCTTGTACAGCAGCAACTGGCCCGTTCTTGGACTTGTCATTTGGTCCATAGCGCTCTCCAGCGTCTGTGATCAACTCCAGCCGATCACTACATAATCATCCATATATGCAACCAACCCTTCGATTTGACACCTGGCACAAACAGATCAAAGAGGTGGTGCCTTGCAGCAGAGGCCTTCATACCTGCAGCCAACTCTTGACCTTACCAGCAGACACGTCCTGCAGTGCGTCAGGTGTGTCTGCAATAAAGGTGCTGCTGGACGATGTCAGCTCAGTGACCCTTGAGCGAAGGAAAGCAGTAAGCTCATGCAGCTCATCCAGCAGACAACCGCGCATTTCTCCATCATTCACCAAGCGGCCCACCATACCGCCTGCATGCAGTTCATTTCAGAGCATCAACAGGTGCTCTGATTGTGTCTCCAATGAAGCCATGTTGCCAGCTGCCCAGCATTGCTCACCTGCATGTGAACTGCCCTGTGCTACGTGATACTCGGCAGTGTTCCCATTTGGATGTCCTGGAACATGCTCCTCATCTTCTCCCACTTGTGCTGTTTCCGCCAGATCAATGTCCCAGTCGATGCCTCCACCAGAAGCTGCGTATTCTGGCGTGACATCGTCAACCGCAGTCAGGTCAATGTCCCAGCTTATCTGTTCTGGGGCCTTTCCTGGCACGTCCCCATCGGCCTCCTGTCCTGCTGCTGCCTTCTCTTCTCCACTCAAAATGAGGCTTTCGACTGTGGTTTCCGGGCTGTCAGCCATTGCAGCAGCTCCCCTTTGCTCATCGCCGCCCGTTGCAATCTCGCTGCCGCATTCTTCCTGCGCCTCTGACGCTGCCATGTCAGCCGCTAGATCCGCTTTGCACACCTTTGTGAGCGTCGGCAGCAGGTCTTCTGCCGAGATCGACTCTGGCGATGTTGAAGTGCTGGTCAGAAACTGGGCATAATGCTGCATCGCTTCCACCACCTCATTCGCTTGGAGTGTCTGAGCGACCTCGAGGAAGATGCCTGGCAACTCCCCCACAAGGGAGCGCAGCTCTGACCTTATCCTCACACCCTGGATGCCAAAGGCCTCGCACTCCTGTGGCAAGGTAAAGCTTACTCAGTGTGTCCTCAGAAGAGTCTGTGAATGTTGAATTCAGGGCAGCGACCAGCATTGCAACAGGTAACAGAGTAGTGCATGAGTCAAACACATAGGTCCGGAGGAGAGCTGAAGGAACCTGCTGGTAACTTCGAGCGGCAAGCGCCGCACTATGCAAGTGCTCTGTTTGTTTGCGCTCCAGGTCCAAGAGCTGCTGCTGGTACTTGCCCTTCTGGCGCTTGTAAAAGGGAATCTCATAGTCCACATTTCGTGCCAACGTCAGGGAGCATTCTCCCAGGAAGATGTCTGGATGACAGCAAGCCAACATGATCCTGCGCAAAATCTTGCGCACCACTCATGGAATGCAGGAAGAAAAACATCGTACGCAGGGCACTCACTCTCTTTTTCGTATGCCCGGACAATCTTGTCCCACACACTGGCGGCACCCGTCAAAGCTCCAAACAGATTCCTTTCTGAAGACTCTGCAAGAGTTTCGCGTATGTGCTTGGCGAGCAAGTAGTCTACAGCACTGCTCTCATCCTCACTCTTCAGTTCTGCAGGTAAGGACTGCGCTGCTTCCCCCGCTTTCGACTGGATACCCTGCATCTTTCGATGCCAGTCCTTTGGCAGCTTCTGGCGGCTTGTCTGCCCCAAGGCAATGCACACGGGATCCATCACTCACACTAATCGATTGGGGGAAGTGTCTGACATATGATAATGACACATTTCAGGTAAAATCAGGCAGATACCTACCAACCATACCGCAACTTTTGCGTAGTTGACGTCAAGAGGGAGCTGATCACTGCTGGGTCCCATCACTTATGAAGTCTGCATTGACATATACTGCACAACGAGGCAACGTTTGCAACACCGGAAAGACAATCAGCAGCAAGCAATATCCGGGATATTAAGCAAGGCAGAGTACGCTGGATTCCCTAAATTTAGTTCTGTAAAAATCCTTTCAAAGATTAAGATGACCCGCAAACGTCAAGACTTCCTTTGCAAAGGGCACATACCGCGGAAGTTCAGATCAAGTGTTGGTGTGACCCTTTGTGTGGTGCCTCCAAATGGCTTGCTGATAGTCTTGATGAATCCCCACAGTAATCCGATGTCCGAGCAAGAAAGTGGACTGCAAAGGTCTGCTCTGCACCATGAAGATTTTGCGATGAAGATTTTTGGAGGCACGTGACGATTTCCACGTCAGCCAGCGGGCGATATGGACGTCAGCGTGTGGACGTCAGAAAGGGCCAGACGCGGTCTATCGCGAACAGAGGAGCAGGACGAACCTAGGCGACGCAGTGTCGAGAAGCAGAGGATGGCGGAGGAGGCAGATTTGCAGTCGGTGATGCGAATTGGTGCGTGTGCGTCATGTCCGCCCCCTCTAAGGTTGAAAGATTTGATGCTCTGTACGCGCTTTCGCCGGCGGAGTGAGAAGCAGAGATCTCGATTCCGCGGGTAGTGACCAAAGCAAAGTGTTATTTGCTTCTCGATATTCAGCAATACTTCAAATTGTGCGGCAGAAGGCCGTACCTGGGTTTCTGGCTAGTCCAT
Organism: Coccomyxa sp. Obi; assembly: GCA_020887355.1. Classification (NCBI taxonomy): domain Eukaryota; kingdom Viridiplantae; phylum Chlorophyta; class Trebouxiophyceae; family Coccomyxaceae; genus Coccomyxa; species Coccomyxa sp. Obi. The sequence goes on along the minus strand of AP024993.1, from coordinate 1,755,227 downwards.
TGGCGCAAAGCCTTGGTGCCCTCGGTGTCCTGGTTCCTTGTAGCAAGGATATGGCCCGTCGAGAGAAACTTAAGACACAATAGAATGTTCTTGGTAAGCTGGCATGAGATGTCCTCCATTTGCACCTTACAAAAAGTTTTCTTGCTTGCCCTTCCCAGGGAAGCGCTGCTTCGTCGGCAACCTGGCCTGGAAGACGTCTTGGCAAGACCTGAAGGACAAGTTTCGGGAAGTCGGAACGGTGAGACATGAATTTCGTGCGTGCACGTCATGGCTAACCTTGGATATGCTTTCTTCGTCGTGTCATCCTCGATTCATGTGCTGTACTGCGCATCCTGAAGGCGCCTATTTGATATCTTCTTTCTGTGTTTGGTACAGGTCGTCTATGCGAACGTTGTAAGAGATGACGCAGGTGCTCTCCATCTTCTCTCCTTTGTCATTCTTCTTTCTTCTCAAGTAGACTGTGCAGAGCTGCATCAGGTTGAAGGGACTCTTTTTTGGCCAGTCCTGTCCTTCCCTACAACGACGCCTTGCTTTGGTCACATTCTCTTCTTATTTTCACGTTCAACGTGAAACTGGCTGCCCTGCTCTTCCTGTACAAGGTCACTTAATTACCGGCTGTGTTGTTTCTCTGAGCAGGCCGTTCAAAAGGTTGGGGCATTGTGGAATTTGAGACACCTGAAGAGGTGAGAGCTCTGCTATCAAACACAGGTCTAATGTGCGCTCTAAATCGTGGCAAGCATCCAGGATCTTCTCCAAGCAATCTGAACAGTGTCAAGAAGACCGTAGATTGATTGTGACGCTCCTGAGAGTGATGTCTGTGCTGTCTGCTTTCTTGCCGGCAGGCTGTAACTGCCTTTCCCATGAGTCTCCTGTGCATTGGACTTGACAGATGTTTGCTTGAAATGGTCTTATGGTCTGTTACCAGGCTGTGGCGGCTGTGAACACATTCAACGGCGAGGAGATTGCAGGGCGGAAGATCCTTGTGCGTGAAGACAGAGAGGATAGGGATGTGAAGCAGTATAACAGGTGGGGGGAAGGAAAAGACCTGAACGACAGAATATAGAACAGGGCAGAAGATCCTTGTGCACGGAGACAGATGTGAATAGGGATGTGAAGCAGTACAACAGGAAGGAGGAAAGGAAAGGGCGAGGAGATATTTTGTGCGACAGAACATAACATCCCCTGTTATGTAACAGGGGAAAGGGAAGAGGGGAAGGATCCTTTGTTGGCAACAATGCTGGCATGACGCGTTTCACCTTGCAATTCACTGCGTTGTGTGACTCCGGCAATAGGGACCATGGCATTGAGAGGCCGGAGGGAGCGCGACCCCCACGTCGCAGCCGCCGCCCGGCACAGCAGTCGCAGCGCGCTCCCAAGGACAATGACAACGGAGACCACAAGGAGCCCTTGCAGGAACCCAGCGGTCTCCAGGTGCTGCGCAGTGGCCACTCGTTGCAGATGAGCCGCTGACGGCAAGAAGTAACGCATGATTGCACACCATGCCCTGGCACATGTTTGGGTGTCCTGGCTGCGAGCTTAGCTTGCCCAGCTTGGCAAAAAGGAGGTAGCATGTGCCTGCGCAGCGGATCCCACAGCGAATGCCTGCCCTTATGCCTTTTGTATGTGCTGTGTAGGTGGTCGTGCAAGGGATTCCTTGGAAGTACCGCGACGAGGACTTAGCCGCTCTCTTTGAAGACTGCGCCGTAGCTGAGGAGGCCAAGGTGGTCATCAGCAAGGACGGCCGCAGCAGGGTGAGTCCTCCGATGCTTGCGGCTGATGCCTGTGCGCGCCTGCTTGCCGCACATCAAGCATGCTGACACTTGGGGGTTCATTGATCTGGTGCAGGGATATGGCACAGTCCGCTTCGGATCCAGGGAGGACGCCGAGAAGGCTGTCCAAGAATGCCATGGCACAGAGCTGGAAGGCCGCACCCTCACTGTCAAGATTGACAAGTAAGGCTCGAGGACTGTGTTTTGCACTATGAAGATCGCTGACCTTTTGCTATCTGTGAAGCTGCTGCCTTTCTTAACCTTACCTTTCTTCTTGCCGTGGCAGGTTTGCACTTCTGTTCACACATGTCATGTTGCTGGACAGGTTTGCCTGAGAGACCAGATGGCGTTGGCTTGAGATCCAACCAGAGTGATTCATTCTTCAATGCTACACAGATGTTGCTGCTGTCCTTGATTCTCTTCCACAAGATAAGGCGATACGCGCCCCACATGAGCTTGCTCCGCTGCATGCTCAAGTCCTGCAAAGTATTGTACAACAACCAAAAACACGGCCTTGACGAGTTTTTGGTTCAAGCAGAGTTGTGTCCCAGCCTGCTGTCAGCCCACCTGTTCGAAATGACATTGCTTTGCTCTGCTTTTCTGTTGGTGAATTTGTTTTCCTCATCCAAGCCTGACATGTTTACATGCTGTGACAGCACTGTGCTGCATCAGCTTGGGATCTATTATTTTCAGTGTTTGTATCAGTTTCATGGTTCCTTGAGAGTCCATGAGTTCCTGATGTCGAGATTTTGCATTTGCTGTGCCGGTCACCTCGCGATGCTTTATCAGATGCTTTCTCAGAAGCTTCTTGGTTTTCTATTGTTCTTGTAATTCTGCATGCTCTTCAGGGAAATGTGGACGCGTAAATGTACTCAAGATCCAAGCTGTAGGGATGCATACAGGTCTCATTGTGCACAGACATGCTCATCATCCAAGCTCGAGCTGGCACCTGAATCTATACATATATGCATTTTCGGCGACAGTATCGTCAAAGCACTGATCAATCCGCAAATAGCAGTTCACCAAGCCCTATACACAACTGACAAGCTCTCCACAAGCTGGTGTATCACCTGTTTCAGCTCAACACAGTCCTTCCTGAAAATGTTGTGTCTCCTCTTAAATCAACACAAGCCGGCGGCCAGTCCACACTCTTGCAGTCTTCTCTCACTTTCCACCGGTACAGCCACCATGTCAAATATAGATTTCATGAGAAGTCACGCACTGTAACTTCAGCCTCTAGTGCACTTACAGGGAGGCACTGGGTGTGAAGACACCCACCCACACAGAGTTCAAAACATGGCTGGCTGGAGTAGACACACGCGTCTCTCCAAGTGCAAAATTTCTGAATTTGGAAGCCACAAGGGACAAGTACAGGGGGACACAGGCCATCCCCTTTTGTTCTGCATCATACTGAAGATTCCATTTAAAGCTGCACATTGGGGTCGATCTTTTCTGCGAGCTCTGGTGCGAAGCTGCTGGCGAACTTGGCGAGTGATCCGAGGGCGCCCTGGCCGGTGCTCAAGGCCTGCACGCCAAAGCCCAGGAAGGCAACCTGCACATAAGTAGCATTGCATCATGCTTTAGGCTTCCTTCGGTGAAAAGGAATGGGGGTGAGGTTCTTTTTTCCTAGGGGTCTATACAAAGGCTCCAAGGGCAGGGACTGAATGTGGTACATGAAGTGGCTGGTGAGAAGTCCTCTAATGGCATGAAGTGATCACCATCGCCAAGCGCCCGTGTTTGAGCTCGGCCTCCTTCAGCTTGAAAGCCCGGTTGTCATCGCCGCTGGCAAGTCCCAAGGGGTCAAAGTAACCGCCTGCACAGATTATCTTTCAGCTCTTGGTGTAAAACAGCGATGGGGTCCTGGGCAATCTCGGCCACTGCTGGAAGTGCGGACAGGGGTGCGCAGTTGCTATACAAACTCATATACACTCCTCCCTCTATTGTTTTCTGCCAATTGAAGCACTGCTGCAAGCCCAGTGCGATGCAGTACCTGGGTAGATGCGCTCCTGCAGGTCGGTGGACCTGTTCCTGTAAATCTCTGCGCCACCTACCAGCAGGACTTCAATCCAGATCAGCTGGCTGATGGAGAAGGGCAGGTTGAAGCCGAGGTACTGGCTGCCATCCAGCTCCACCTTGCCAGCATCCACCCTGCATGCACAGGTGGGAGTTAGCCTTCACTGCAGGCAATGCAGTCAATCTTAGGCCACCAAGGTAGCTGCTTATTGTATCTCTGCCTTGAAATGACCGGGTGTTGTTGCAGCAATGGCACACAGCTCTGGAAGCTTCTTACCAGGAGATACCAGTGGATGCCTCGCCGATAATCACGCCGAGCGTCGCTAGCATCGCCCATCTGACAACAGAAAGACAAGCTCATGCATTGAGATGCTAATAAGGAGTGAACGGGATGAATGTGGACGCACTGCCCAGAAAACCCCCTCTCCTCACCTGCCGTGGATGAGCTCTGTCTCGCGGAAACGCTGCAGGCCAAAAACTTCGGAGTAGGGACTCAAAGCAGCACCAGTTGCCTCAACCTTTGGTGCACTGTAAGATCCAACAATTCTGCCTGCTTTGTTCACTGACTTGTTCTGATCATTCTGATCGATGTCGACCTGTGGGGAATTCAGATCTATAAGCTGAACATCTGTTAGCTGGATGTTCTGCACGCAGTGTAAAAATTGAACATCTCGAGACCTGTTGAATTGGATTTACATGCCTGCAGGTATTCGGCTGGCTTGGCCAGACCCAGAGGATCGAAACCCCTGTCGCCTGGCAAGCTCCCGTCCAACCAGGCTGGCCTCTCCGTGTTGGGCAGCCACAGGGCATCTCCTGCGCCACAATTAATCCAGTTTATGGGCATGAGGTGCCGAACATGATCCTGCACGTAAGCGAAGTTTCTATGCGTTGAAGTAAACCGGTCCAAGCTCACCGTCGAACTTCTTGTAGGTGCGAGTAGCAGACTTGGCAGCCTTTTGAGCTTTCTTGACGATCTTCGTTGCTGCCATCACTGTTTTACCACCATTCTGTGGGGCCAAACCAGCGGTTCTACCAAGGAAAGTGCCCGACAGGTGAGCCATCGCGTCGACCTGGTGGGCGCAGTTTGCGATCACATCAACGAGCGGAAATGATATCAAAAGTGGAGCCAAGAGAACACATTGTTATGAGTTCAAGTTATTATTCAAGGCAAATGAGCGGAACAACGCACGAACTCCACAGTCGGCAAGCTGCGGAGAGGCATACCTTGTGTTCGGCAAGCGTCGAGCAATCTTACACTGGTACAACACGCGGTGTTCCGCTGACAAATGAGAATACAACCACGGAAAACAACACAGGTGGTCAGAGCATTGGGCAGTCGGGATGGACTGCCCAATCTTCTCTTGGATTCGATTTCAATCGTTAGGGTTTCCTGGATCTTGTCGTAACTTACGGGGGGATTTGGTGTGGGGTCGATGGGTGCAGGGCCGAGGGTTGGCTTGAGCGGGCCCGTTCCGCCCAGATCGAGAACACCACAGCAAGACAGTGAGGATTTCAATCCATAAATTAATTATCACGAAACAGGATGGTGATCAGGACGAAGGGGAGGCCATTGTCAGGATGAATCTTGTGGAATTCGAGTGTTGATGGTTGCTGCAGCATAATATGATGTTCCCAGTCCTTTTACTCCTGCTGTCCACGGCCTTCACATGTCAAGCATCTTCACAGAATTTGCTTGTGCTGCTGGATGATTTCAAAGCACAAAGCACCCATAGCCTGTATTTTAACGACCTGATCAGCAGAGGATACGAGATCTCCTTCAAGTCTGCCAGCGACAGGAAGCTGCAACTAAAGGATTGGGACGAATGGCTGTATGATAAAATCGTTATTTTTGCACCGACAGCAACAGGTGGGCAAGGCGCTTTCAATCACAGCCATTCCAAGCTGTCCGATCGAGTTTTGTTGGCTCCTGAATATGGAGATGTCATGTACAGAGTAATTTTGAAAATACGAAGTATCAGAGACCTCTTTAAATAACAGTGAATCTCTAGGAAGCATCTACTGTTTTGAAACCTGACAGTGCAGGTTCTTTTGCAGGCTTGGGTGCCAACAGTGACTACACCACTCTCCTGGAATTTATTGATGCTGGCAAGGACGTGCTTATCGCTGTCGACTCAAGTGCTTCCGAGCTCATGAGGTATAGAGAGAACTTGCAGACTTTGCAAGCCTGCTCATAGCAGCATGCTGACATGCATATGTTGTTCTCCAGGAGCTTGGCGGCGGACATTGGGTTTGACTTGGATGTCAAGGGTGCATCGGTGACAGATCACGTCGATTATGTGAAATCGGCGATGGCCGATCACACACTGATTGCCTCAGAGGAGTTTGTGCAGTCCAGTGCCATACTTGGGAACTTTACTGACCGCGCACCCGTATTGTTCAAGGGAGCGGCAGCAACCATGTCGCCTGAAAGCACGCTTGTGAGGGCCATCTTCATGCGCTTATGAATTTGAAGCAACATGTTCATGTGCTGCTGTGCAATGCATACATGTTCTGATGCGCAAAATGGTGTGGTCTGTACAGGGTATCAGCATTCTTGGCGCTCCGGAGACAGCATTCAGTCACTTGCCCGGAAAGCCAGTAACTGACAATCCTCTGGTTGCGAATGGCTATGCCTCATTGGTGGCAGCGATTCAGGTGATAGGCATGGCACTGAGTGCTCAATCTGTGGCAGGAACTGTCATGCTGTCCATCCGGTCCTGCAGAGAAAGCTCCCACTGATTGATAGCCAATGGTGACTGACTGCAGGCTAGGAGCGGGGCTCGCGTTGTGTTAGCGGGCTCTGTGGAGATGTTCAGTAATGCCTACTTCACCACTGCAGGCTTTGAGACAGCCTCAGGCAAAAAGTGCGCTCACCGTGCTGCTCGGGGGGCTCCACATTTGGTCAAGTGCACTAATGCCACTTGTGCACTGTTCGAAGCAGCGCCTGGCTCACATGCCATGATGCTGTCAAAGTCAGTGCCACAGCAACTGCCAGGGCATGCATCAAAGCTTCTTGCACGTTTAATTCGCAGGAAGCAACAATCGCCACGGCACAGTGAGGAAACACACCTTGACTTTGTCGACACGCTGCGTCAGGTTTTTGCAAGGCACATGAAGCCCTTTCTGGGTGTTGTGGGCCAGGTTTGGCAAGGCCGGGAACAGGGTGTTCTGCGACGAAGTGACCAAGTGGGCGTTCCATGAGCGCGGTGTCCTTCGGGTGACCAAACTGCACCACAGCCACGCTGGCGAGCAGGAGCAGCCGGACTGGTATCGCGTCAGTGATGACCTGGAGTTTGGCCTGGACATTTTTGAGCTTGTGGGAGGCGCATGGCAGCCCTTCAAGTGAGTGATCCTGCTTAAAGAGCACACGGCTATGTAAAATTACCGGTTGCACCTGACTTGGGAAGAGGGGACCGGCAATGCCATGCTGGCATGAATTGAGGAGCAAAGCTGTCTGTTTCTTGACTGCTGGCCAGAGACTCTGTGACGTCACTGAGTGCGCCTAGTGACAAGACTGAATGATTGCTTTGTGCTTCTGGTGTAGGGCTGATGATGTGCAGGTAGAATTTGTGATGCTGGACCCTTACATTCGCACCAAACTACAGCACAATGACCAGGTGAGGCTCACGATTGCTTCCAACTCTCATTCCTGTGTTATACAGTTGGAACTGCTCCTCGTGAACTTGAGCTGCTCTTGCTGAATTGCCCCTGTTGCAATCATTACTTGTGGAGTTTGGCTGCAGGGGCACTTCTACACAGCCTTCAAGGTTCCTGATGTGTACGGCGTCTACAAGTTTGTGATCAATTACCATAGAGCAGGATACACGCCCCTGGATTTGGCAAAGACGGTACGAACTTCACCCTGCTGGGGAGCTAGTTTTGCTTATTATCAATGCCACAGGAGCACCCCGCATGTATATTGATTGTTCATTATGCGTGGTGCAGGTCTCAGTGCGCCCTTTCCGGCATAATGAGTTTGAGAGGTTTCTTGTGGCAGCATATCCTTACTACATGAGTGTGTTTTCCACCATGGCAGCCTTCTTCCTCTTTGGCTTTGCTTTCTTATATCACAAGTAGGGCAAAGACATTGATGCTGGGCATTGCCAAGGACTGGAAGATCTGTTAAGATCCTAATGTTAAGGCAATTTTATGGTGGCTATTGCCTGGTCTTCCTCTCAGCCTTCCTTCTGACATTGAGCACACTCATTGACTAAACTAAATTTATGGTATGCACACACCAACATGTCACCCTCATGATTATGCATGCCACATTGTCAATCGCTCCTTATTTGCCACAAATCCTCAACCACACTGTTCACATGCTCACTCCAATGCACTGAGCATGCCGTGCAGTCCACACCAGATGTTGACATCTCCTCAAAAGTTCCTCCTATTATCTTGTTCCAAGCCTCTTTGAGACAAGGCAAATGTGTGCACATAAGCATCTATAGTACAGTTTGAAATAGCAGGTAGCTCATCCTCATAATTAGGCCATCCATCTCGATGACCTGCCGGGTGTTACGATGAAGCAAATGTATTGCAAAAGTACAGGCAAAATCATGGACAGCACCGCAAAGGAGTAAAGGGCTGCTTGGCATGGGTGTGCACTTCAGCTATGCCACGATGGCTTGGTGCCATATTTCCAAAGCTGAATCACGTGTTTCTGTCGTGGACAAATACAGCAGGCAACTGCGCATGCACCTGGGCAGGGCATGTCAAGCAGCCTCGCCTTCAACCCTCAGCAATACCTTGCCATTCCTCCCACCATCCCCCCACTCTTGAGCCCCTTGCTGCAAGCCCAATTGGCTCCCCGCAGCATTGCTGCTCTGCAATGCCCTCCTGGCCAGGGACGTGCGTCTCAAGGACGTGGCAGGCGTGATGCGGCTCACTGCAGCCCTGTTCTGCTGCATCACATTCTCCACCTCGGGCGTCGCTGCTTCGCTGCCATGGTTGAAAGCGCCGGCTGAAGGGCCCTGTGTCGGTCCGTGTCCCATCGTGGCATCGTGGGCCTGCTGCAAGGACTTCGCCACCGCCTGCGACACCTCTGCACCGGCCAGACCCTGTGACAAGCCATCTCCATAGACTACTGGCGTGCACCTGCAAACACCCACCCCCCTCGCACTGTCACGATACTGCCACACGCAGAATGTAATGCACTGTGATGTGGGTGACCTTGCGATAGGGTGCGCACTGCACTGCAGACTGGAATGAAAAAAAAGTGCAGAAACCAAGCATGGAGAAGTGTGGACAACACCCCAAAAAGCAGGGGGCAGCGTGACCACATGAGAAAGCACTCGAGAGATTCCCCAGCAAGATTCAAAGCACAAATCAGACACTGACCAGGGAAGCGAACGAGCACGGCCGCCGTCACACCTTTCCAGGCCGGCGCGGTCGGCTGCTGCGGCGAGGCGGCTGTGCAGGGAGGTCAGGCGCACGTCGCCCTGCACATCCTGTAGCGCAGTGCGGATGGCGCTCTCCGGGCCCACCACTATCACCGTCTCCCGCGCCCTCGTCAGTGCTGCACCCATGCAATCTCATATACATCAGCCCCTTGGGGAATCAAACATTTAAGAGTCCTTCCCTTTGGCATGCCCTACATCGCTGGGTATGAACATCATTGCTTCTCTTGCTTTGAGCTGCGCACACACCCTGGGATTGCTGGAACAAGACTACTCACATGCACAGCGTGCCTGCGTAGTCCTGATGCTGAGGACTTGAAGCAACAGACTCGGCAGGAGGATATCAAGCACGCAGGGCTGGGAAGCCCTTTCATCATTTGGCACAGGGCAGCAGACACCAGAAGGGGGGAAGGTGGGACCTGTGTAGAGGAGGCGGCGGGTGAGGAGGGGCCGCTGGCCGGGGGACAGCACAACGATGACGGCCTTGGACTCGCTGCCCTGTGCCTTGTGCACGGTGGTGGCCCACGCCAACTCTATCTCCCACAGCTCCGGCCCCACATACTCCACCGACTTCGGCCCTGTGTGCCCATGACAAACCTGCTCAGCACTGACCATCTGACCAAGGAGATAAATGTTGAACAGATCATCTGGGTGGAAGGAAAACTGAATGAGCACTGTTGAGCTCTGCCGAGTGACGTTTGGAGGCTGGCTGAGATGCCGCCCTGGGTGACTGGCTTTGGCTTTCGCTGGTGATAGCCATGAGCTCCACTATGTAATCAGTTCGTCAGTAGAGGGGGTGGGGGGTTGGGGGCTACCTGAAGAGGTGGAGGGGTAGCTGACGATGACGCGGCGAGCCTTGGGGTCAATCTCGCTGATGTAGCCGGGGTCGCCATTGTACACGTCCTTCTCGTAGTTGTTCACCGCCTGCACCACAGGACCACCACCTTTCTCAGCGCATGGTCCTCCGGCAGGATGACATAATTGCCAATTTTTGAACTCGCGAGTCAAAGCTGGGGAAAAAGGCTTTGACTTCGTGCTATATGCTGTGACCCTGACGATCACCCCTCTTGGTGGTTGACGTTGACTGACTGACTGAAGCATGTGCGCACACATGCCGTTGCGCACTTACGGTCACAGTGCCAGTACAAAGGGTAAAGGGAGGAGAGTGGTGCCTGGATAACGCGGTCGCCGACGCGGAGCAGCTGGGGCCGGTCGGTGGCGGCGGCCAGGCTAATCTCGGCGCGGTCCGGCTTTGGCGGGTTGAGCAGCGCCTGCAGCCGCATGTTCAGGTTCTGCACGCCCGCCGCGCCCCTCCGCATCGGCGACAGCACCTGCAGCAACTCCCGCATCAGGACCAGCATCGTCGCAGTCACAAGTATGGCCGTCAGGACGAGCGGCCGAAACACAACATGAACCCCAATGCAATTTCTAAAGAAGCATAGCAGGCCTCGAATGCCTCGCTGCAATCTTCGATCTCAAGCATGGGTAAAGCCCCAGACAAGCCCAGGGAACTTCCATTGAATGCAGGGGATGCTCGAGGGTGGACATGCCTGCAGGTCGGTCTTGGCATCAATGCCGCGGCTGGACAGGAGGCTACTGCTGACGGTGTTGACAACCTCGTCCTCAATGTCTGCCATGCTGCGGGGGACCACCCATAGCGCCTCGCTCTCCTGCGCCTCCTATGACACCCCACAAATGGAACTGTCAGTTCCCGTGCCATCAAGACTTGCCGGGACATTACAATGTGCAGGTCACCTGATGGCCACAGGGAAACCTAACAAAGTGGCTGACAGTCGAGAATGCAAACGGCGTCGAGGAGGCCAACCCTTGCTCACGAGTGCGCAGCACATGATACTAAAAACAAGAGGCGGGGCTAAGTTCCACACCCAGAAAGAACAATGAGGTCCTGGTGCCTCCACCTTCGTGCGTGGGATCGCGTTTCGGGAGGACTGTGGGTGCAGGCAACAACAAAGTGGGGGGCACCTAAGATGAAGGGGGAATGTTGAGCGGGGCTGCATGGTGCGCAGGGTGCAGAAGGAAGGTAACCTCGGCAGGGGCACCTGGACACAGGGTGTCAAGTTATCAGGAAGGGGGAGTAGAGGGCACCTGGGAGGGGTTGTGGGGCGCGGTGCGGGTGAGGGTGGGCATGGAGCCGGCATGGACGGCGTGCGCAGCCTTGACGATGGCGGAGCCCTGCGCCTGCCGGAACACCTCGCGCAGGTCCACCACGGGCACCGCGCCCGACTCGATGGCCGCCGCCAGAAACGAGCCTGCGCCCACCGGCGGCAGCTGGTCCGCATCCCCTGCCACACCATACGATCACTTGTCTAGCTTCGAGTTCCAGAGCATGCTAGGGCAAGCGACATGTGCACAACTTTAAATGTTGTGGTAGTAAAAGGTAGGAAAAGTGATGTCTAGAGAAAACACATGCACCGTACAACCACTAGTACGGCTTCAAGTTCCAGAGCATGCTAGGGCAAGCGACATGTGCACATCTTACATGTCATTTTCAGCAAAAGGTAGGAAAAGTGACGTCTAGAGAAGCACAGTTATTAGAAGCCACAGATGTACACACCCGCCACATACCTGTGGCAGCAGAAACAGGAAAACCAGAATCTGTTGAGGAATAAACAGCGACTGGTAGATATTCAGCGGGTGTCTTGGTAGGGCAACGGGGGGCGCAATGCTGGGGCGCACCGACGAGGACGAGCTGGACAGCGCGGTCAGTGGGCAGGGCGTCCAGCAGGGCAGCTGCCAGCGGCATGTCCAGCATGCTCACCTCGTCCACCAGCACGGCCAGGTTCTCGCTGCTGCACTCCAGTGGCCGCGCCGCATTGTACACAAACGTGCCCTCCTCATCGCCCACGCCCTGTGCACACACAGCTCCCGCTGATGGATTTCACAACAAGACAAGTTGAGCACCCCAGCACCTTAGGCACCAACACCATGATAGGATAAGAAGTGGAACCCTTTCCCCACAGTGTTGTATTTTTGCTCGTGTTGTATGAAGACAATATTGTCTCCACTGAGACCCTCTTTAGGCACGTCATGAAGAACAGAACAAATGACATTGCCCTGACCTCGTCGGTAGAGCCGGAGGCCCCATCCTTGGAGGTGCGCTCGCGCCTCGACTTATAGCCCAGGAGCCGGTGCAGCGTGGTGGCCCTGCACTTGCTGGAGCGAACCTCGTCCTGCAGCCTTTGCGCAGCCCTCCCTGCAACCACGGACAGCCTCTGTGACATGAGAACTATAGTGGGCTTTTCCAGCTTGACAGCTGTGTGGCCGCTTGCTTAAACTTACGTCGCCGGATTCCCTGTCCTGACAGCTTAGATACAGCCTTTGTGAGACAGCTCAAGATACATGGCAAGGCTGGAGGCATTCCCACGAGACAGCAGGGCATGTTGCAAGGAGCAGCAAAGCAAGGAGCAGCACCTGTGGGTGCGGCCAGGCGGATGTCCTTCCGCTGCTGGGCCCAAACCTGCACAATGGCCTTGGTGGCAAACGTCTTGCCACAGCCGGGGCCGCCCGTGAGCACGACCAAAGGCGCTGTGCTAGCCTTCCATACTGCAGCTTTCTGCCCCTCACTGAGAGCTGCCGCATTTCCTGTAAAAAACACATCTCAATCTCTCAGCACTCATCGTGGTCAGCACTGACAGAGCATGACTGTGCACCGTGCATCATGACTCCTGCAAGATTGGTATGTACAGGAAAGCACGCAGAGGTGTCTACCTGACATGCTCTGCTTCCTCAACCATTCCTTGGACCATTTCTTGAAGCGCTCCTCATTGTTCTCATAGATCTGCTCCGGCTGTGCAGCAATGCGCACCAGCGCAGCCGCCACCCGCACCTGCCATGCACCCACTCATGGTCAGCCCCACCAGTAGCATATCATCTTAGCGGTGCACATGGGAAACATGCTGAGCAAACAAGATGATTGGGATACCGTGGTTATAAACATGGGCATGTGCTGGGGAGCTGCAAGGTTACCTCTGCATGGTGCATGCTGGCCAGGTAGCAGCGTGATCCAGCAGGCCATGGCCATGACAGCGCCTCTGCAACCGGGGCAGCATCAGATACAGCACCCGCAGCCGATGCAGCATCAGATGCAGCATCAGATGCAGCAGCCGCAGCCAATGAACCTCCTGTGGGGTTCACCCATGCCGGATCTGCACACGCCAGTAAGCTCTTAATGAGATCTGCACACGCACCAGAAGAGCATGTAATTATGAGCAAATGGACTGGGGGCGCACGTTTGGATTTGGATTTGTCCCAACTGGCCTTCATCCTGGCGGCCGTGATTTTGCCGATGCCCTTCAGCTTCATCAGCTGCTTTTCTGCTGCAGGCGTGCGGCTATTGAGGATGCTGAGGATGCGCTCCCCAAACTCATCCACCATCTGGCGCGCCTTTCCGGGCCCCACACCCGTCATGCGCGCGGCCAAGTGCGCCTGGAGCGACTCCTTCCAGGCAGCCGTCTTTGCCGCATCCTTCCAGTCCTCACCCACCTGCATGAGCTCAGCATCAGGTAACCTCCTATGACTTTGATAGCGTTGCAGGTGGCATGCACAAGGATACCCGCACTAGCAACTTTGCTCCTCTGGAGGGACAGTAATGGATGGGTGAGCATTGTGCCTGAAATCATGCTTCAGGGACAGAAGACAGTAAGCGTACAGGTATGGCGGAGTCCTCTGCGAAGAGTTCCGAGAGGGTAGGAGTTGGGCCTCGGTTGGGACTGGCTTGGGTTAGCATGGGCACCTCCGGAGCTTCTACAACCAGCAAGCCCCTCTCCTGCAGCTTCTGTGCAACCCTCTGCAGTGCCTCCTTATCCTCCCAACTCTTCCCTGAACCAGACAACACTGAGGACAATAAGCCCCATGCCAGATATGAGAACAGGTTCCCTCAGAGTGGAGACCTACTCTGAGGGCATGCAGGGAGGATAGCGACACATAGACCATAGCACTTGAGCTTGTGAGCCCAAACTAGCTCACCTGAGCTGGACATCAGGCGCAGCGTCTCAGAGAGCAGCACGTCCCAGGGCAGGTGGGTGTGTCCTGATTTGTCAGCCGCAAGCTCGAGTGTGTGCAGAAAGGCCATGGCACCCCTGGACATTAAATTCGATGGGGCCTCCACTGCCCGCGCAAGATCCTCTGCCGCCCTGTAGACACAGATGCAGAACAAGGTCTGAAGCTCTGTGACTTCTGGCGGTGCGCAAGACTGTCTGTCACCGTAAATCTGGAAATCTTAAAGGCTGTTTGTCATCAAACATCAGGAGACTTTCAAGGAGTAGCTCGAAGGGGCAGCAAAGGGAAGGGTACCGGAAAGAGACGCCAGGGATGGAGAAGAGGGTGGAGTATGGATCCTGGCGCAGCCGGGTTTCTGTCTGGACACCATACCGGTCCACCAGTGTCTGCGCAAGCTTTCCCCCCACTCCCAGCTTCTTGAGGAACGCCCGAGCATCTCGAGTTCCTGCCATTACATATGGCTAACATGTTGCTGAGTACTGATCGACAGCCTGAACCTGAGGAACACTTCAGGAGCACTTTTGATGTCATGACGTCATGCAGAAAAAGAACTGCAATCCTACCTCTGCTTTCATCCCAGTCCTTCTTGATTGTGCTGGCATTAACGCTGCCAATTCCACGACACTTGGCAAGCTCGACTGCAGCTGATGGGCTATCCAGGATACTGAGAATGTTCGTCCCGTACTGCTCCACCATATTTCGTGCAGTGACAGGTCCAACGCCTGAAGTCACCAGCAGAAGATATGGGCGAAATCGATGTATGAAAGGAGTTCCCATATACAATTAGTTGATGGCCACACGAACTGGGCATGTTATATGGGCAAGCAGATGGGCAGAGGTGTCCTCGCCTGAGAGGACACTAGACAGGTAGGCTGCTATGGCATCGGTGGACTGTGGAACAACCTCCTCGAAGGCAATAGCTTTCAGCTGCGTCCCATGCTTGGCATGCTGATCCCAGTGCCCAGCAAAGCGCAGTAGCTGCCCCTTGTCGGCATGCGGAAAATTGCCAACCACTGTCACAATATTGCCCGAGCCTGAAACAAGTCAAGAGGCGGTTGAACAGCAGTTTTTGCCACACAATTGCCAATTGTACATATGGCTTGGGAAATGAGCACAGAGAACAGGTGAAGGGAGCTTAGTGTTGCATGTGGCCCCACCTTTCCGAGCAGATGAAGGGGCGACAGACCGAGATGCAGGATCAGCCGGCTTTCCAGAAACATGCACAGCGTTGACTTTCAGGACAGTGTACCCGCTCTCCGACTTGAAGGTGACTCTGTGGACACTGCCTTCCACCATGCCAGTGGCTGCTGCCAACGCCCCCTCCAACTGTCTCACCTGCTCAGCAAACAGGACTCACCTACAATATATAACTCCGCACGCAGCACAGGGGCGAACAACTTTTCCCTTTGATTGTTCAGAGCCTACAGAAGAACATGCTCTTTAGTACCTGGTCTGCATGAGCTGACTCCCCATTCAGGTATGTGCTGGCACCTTCCGGCCTCATTCGCAAGCTTCCTGGCTCTTCAAGGGTCCGTCCATCTGCCGGGCTCTGCGCTGCATGTGCTGATGCAGGAGATGTGCGAAGTGCCACAGCCGAAGTGCTGCTGCTGCGCCCAGGGCTCTGCGAGGTTTGGACGAGTTTCTGCAAGTGGGTTGGCAACACTGATTCTCTGCTGAAATGCCCTGCTGTAGGCCTGCTGATGTGCTCGCGCTCTCCTACTGTGTGGCTGGCCCGTTTCGTCTGATGCCAAGCGATATGTCTGCCAACAGAGTGTTCTCTGCCCATCCTTCCAACACTGCCGCATAGGAAGGGTCTCGCTGCGAGCTGAGACAGCCTCCTCACGAGGACGCCACTTCCTGCAGCTGGCCCCATTTTCCTGTGTGTTGGCACCCGGAGGAAGCTGGAAAAATGCACGCATGCGCCCTTCGTGTGGACTGTTCGGCACAGCGCTTGTGGACAACCCCTGCCCTGTGTTGATTGGTTTTGGACTTTCCAGCTGATATAGGACGGCATCATGAGCTTATCAGCTCTGCATCCCTCATTCGACGAGAATGTACGAGCTTTTGTATTTCTGGTGTGTGTTGCCTCGATCTTCACGTTGTCCTGGAATTGCTTGGCTCCGTTGCTAAGGTGTTGTTGAATTACTCTCCGTGCAGACATTCATTCACGCGGAAAATGTCAGCATCTCCATCGTCGCTGACAAATCGCCGTTTCCTAAAGCTTTTGAGAAGTTGCTAAGGTTTCATCCTTACTGCGATCCTTTCGGTGTCAAGACATGCAGCCCGCTCTTCATCATGCAAACAGTTCAACAGTTGAAGAGAGTCCTTTAACTGCAATTGCGATCGAATAATTGGCCAACCACAGGAAATGAAGGCAGCCGTCCTAGCTCAGAGCGTTGACCCTTAGCACAACAACAACGACGGCAAGATAGCAAGTCACTATCTTGGCCTTCAGGAAACTCAAAGAAAAGATCTTAACATTTCTACGACTACTTTCTGTCGACGTCCGCTTTCCGAACAGAAACCCCTCCTCCGGTGGAAACGACGTGCACGTGCTGGGCTGCTCCCAGTGCTTCCTTCTTTCACCTCGTGGAATTGCGCAGCAAAAAATCTATAAAAGAGTAGGAGAGAAAAGAGGGGAAATTTTGTTTCTCAGTTGAGAGAAAATGGCCATTCCTACTACCAATAGTGACATCTCATGAAGAACTCATGTGCACATATGCATAGTACTACTGGTAGTCCTAAGAGATGCATTTTGATCACATGTGTACACGGCGCCACGCGATTGTTCTGCTGTATCTCTTGATCTTATGCGAGCCACCAGGCTACCAGGTAGTGGTCATGAGTGACATCCCAATGGCAATGCAGTGCCACCACTCATGTGCTGTACAGATGTGTCAAGGCCGTTCTTGGCTGATCATGAGCACATCTGAAATGTGCATTCTCAGTGGGTCAATGTCAAAACTGAAGTCATCAACTTTGCAGCTCGGCTGACACCTAGCTGGACACCCAACTTGAAAACTCCCTTCTGCAGTCAAGGTCCAACTGGGTCAGATTACTGTGCATGCGCACCAAGTACTTCAATTTCTGACACAAACTCTGTTAAACATCTTGCCATTTCTTCCGGCTTCTCCAAATGTATGCAGTGTCCACAGTTTTCCAAAATCTTCAGCCTGCAGCAACGCCTCTGCTCTCCATCATGCAGCTTGATGGGTTTTGGAGGTTTTCAAAATTACAGATGATCTCAGCAGAAGGCTTGCATGGACATTTGATGCCGTTCACATGCCACAAGGCCGGATCGCACCTGGAATGAGGAAGGTCTCTAGCGAAGTTCTCAGCATACTTGCACTCGACAATCTCATCATTGCGCCCCCAGAGAACCAGCACCTCCTGTTGCAGCTCTGGGATTCTCTTGCTCACAGAGTAACCCCCACTCCTCATGAATGCGATGTTGCTGTTTGTCCAACCTGCATCAAACGCTCCTCTAAAATAAACCAAAAGTATGATATCACATATAAATAACTCAATTTTTATCAACAGATGTTGGACATGTCCCATCGCATGCTAGGAATGGCAAATGAAGTTAAGGTGCAACTGAAGAGCACCAGGAAGGAATGTGTGCAGCCGGCCAATGCGGAGAGCATCCTCTGTGGCTAGTCTCTCCTTGTCATAGTACGCCATTTTGTTAGCCATGTTCCTCAGCGGAACACTCTTTAGCACCTGCAATGCAACAACACTAATGACATGCCCCCATGCTGAAGCCATGTCTTCTTACACTTGAAACAGGAATCGAAGGATGTCACACGCCAGAATATCCAACCCAGGCACTCCATGGAGCTGCCATGCAGCGCAGCAGGGGTTCCCATGCAGGAGGAGGCACTTGGCCCACCTGAACGCCCAGATATGACAGCACCCGCGGCATGGATGACATGGGCCCAATTCCGTCCACATACACTTGGGGGGATGACAGGACAAGACCTGCAACCGCCTCCGGGTGCTGCAGCGTAAACTGCACTGCAATGGCGCTTCCAAGACTAACTCCAACCAAAACCATAGGCCGCTGCACCTGCAGCCGGATTCATGGCAGTAAATTGACCCTCAAAAACCATGAAATCATCTGCAACAATTCCGCATGAAATCATATAATTGAGTGTGCATGCAAGCCCGCACACCTTGCTTTTCCAGAACGCGTACAGGTGGTCTGTTTTCTGCTGAGGGCCGAGCTGGAGATCAGGCTTTTCATGAATTTTACAGCAGGAAAATCCCCACCCAATAAGATCCACAGCATACACATTTGAATTTTCCTTCTTCAGCAAAGGAAGTAAGCGTCTGAACTCCAAGAGGCTGCTGTCGAAGCCATGGAGAAGCACAATGGGTGCCCCGCTCCCTGAATACAACCCATTTTGAGCTATGTGCCGAGTGGATCATGAATATCGCATGGCAGAACTCATGGATGAACTGTGAAGCTTACCTGAAGACTCCTCTGCATAGGCTGTCTCAACAGGCTCTCCCAAAGACGGCACATCCAAAGTGCACCTCTGCATTGCCCTAGCCATGCTCAAGGCGGCCTGCTCCTCAATTTCATTTACCTGCTCTGGAATAAAGTCTGGAAAAGCTGCTACGCTATCATTTAACGATGCAGCAGCCTGAGCAGCACACCACTACTGGCTCAAGATGAGATCTCAGTGAGACTCTTAAAGCTAGGTGAATGCCCACAAACTGGCACATGAATAAGCAAAGGGCCTACCTTGTGAACGTGAGCTCTTTCAGAAATTGACTTCAAGGAGAAGGAACTTTCTGACCGCTGTCTGTTCGACGACTGTCTATGTATGAAGCAGAACTGGGTGAAGGGGAGTGGTCTGAGCAAGACAGCTCTGCCAGCTTGCTCAATCATCAAACAACCTTCACAAAAGTGTATTACGGGGCAAGCTTATCCGTCTGCTTCACAGCATCACCAAGGGTCAACGAACGAGTGTGTTCTTTGAAGTCGATTGGAAGTCCTTAAAAGTTCAAATCATCAAACCTCGGAACTACAGATATGACCAGGAACACATATCAAAAGACTTTCAGAGGAGTGAACAAATCGTGGTATTGGATTGGAGAATCCTATAAAATTTTCGACTCCCTCTCCTCTGTGCATGCTATCCAGGATAAGTGATCCCGACACCAGCCACCCTTGTGATGTGCCCCTGCACATTTCCAACTTGGAAATGTGGAAATTCCAAGAGCGGTGCCAGGCCATGCAATTTTTCTTCCTTGAAGTCAAAAACTTTTCCTTTTGCCTTCAGAAATCAGAGATTAGCACCATAATGGGCAGGGTGATCACATCATGAACAAGAGCCAGATCTGAAAGAAAATCCTTCGAAGATACTGTCATGACAGTGATCTGGCAGAGTGTAATCGACTGACGTCAGTCGATTACACTAGTGAGTGAGTGACTGGCATGCGGGCCGTTGCAAACGGCGCCATGTGCATCGAACCGCAAATGATGGCGCCATGTGAGCCATGCATGATGATGATGATGATGATGCAGCCTATGCAGGACCACCCATCCATTTTGTGGACATGCACAAAGTTTCTGCACATCAGGAGTTTCAATTTCAATCATTGATGTTTAAATCATCCCAGTGTTCTTGCCCCAGCTTTGAATGCAGCAGCATGATAATGATCAAGTGGACAACGCTGTCACTGTAGTGCCACTGTAGAGAACAGTGTTCTCTATTGAGCACAGTTGGCAATGGGCCTCCGGGTCCATGACCTCATTCCTGAATGCACTTCTAGTGATGCAAATAAATTGTCAATTGCCAAGCACTACAACATCTGCAGCCCTCTGTCTTATCAATTCTCGCGCCGCCGCAGAGGTAATGCTGGAAGCACCAGGTCCGCCCTCCCGCTGGTCGCTGCTATCTGGAGAGCATTTGGAAGGTCATTGGTGGCTACGCGCATGCTGGCCTCCTCTAAAGATAGTCCGTTGCCAGTCTGCCTCCTGAGCACCCTCTGCATGGCAACTTCCACATCGCAGTCTACAAACCAGCATTCATCCACCAAGCCCTGGATGTCCCTCCACGGCGCTTCATCTGTAAAAAAAGTGCAAACTTAGTGTCCATAACGGCACTAAGCCGTGGAAAAACATTTTCCATATCGACCCTGTGATTCATGTCAGCAAAAGACACAGTCAATAGTAATAGCAAGGCAAGGATAGTGATGATGGCACAAACCGAGCAAGACATAGTTTCCTTCAATCAACACAACCCTGTGTTCTCTACACACTTCGATGTCGTCTTTGACAGGGTCTCCAATCGCATGGTCAAAAGAAGGATAGCGCCCAAAACCTGCACCCGGCAGTTGCCACCTTTGACAGGGTTGCTGCAAATACAGGCACACAATATTTTGGGTGTCTCTCTGGCGGTTGAGGCCCCAACCTTTATTTCTGATTTCCCGGATAGCTGCAACAAATTGGTCTGCATCAAATGTCCAATCGGCACCCCTGCGCTGGTGAGCCTCTTTTGGATTTGGTAGATTGTCCAGCTGTTCGCGTGTCAGATGGAAGCCTGCATCAGGCCATATAAGAATGCTCAGACTGTGAAGTTGAGGTTCCATGCATGAGATTGCCTCAGAAATGGTATGTTGTTCATTGCACCTGGGAAGGAAGCCACCTACCATCCATGGGGACATGAACCGCCCAAGCTGGTTCTGAATGGCTTTGTCTTTGGCGTATGTCATTGATGTGTCTACTCACTGCTGCGGCAGCAGTTGATTTGCCACTCCCTGGAACACCTGTGACCAAAGCAGGTCATGCTCCACGCAGCTTTAGAATCTTCACAAACTTGACAAGATGGAGTGACTGCTTGCCTGCAATGGCCACAATGTACCTGCAGCCAGTCACATTCCTTATTCAGGATCACTGATCTCTTTCTCTGAAAAGCTCTTAAGCCTGAAGCCATGAAGTTTATGCAGGCAGTGCAAAAGCTAGAACACACGAGGGAGTGAATACTTTGTTGGGGGCTGAAAATCAGCAGTAGCAGCAACTAGACGCTCCGCGAGATCTATGTAAACATCCGCTAGGTCACAATAGTGGCCCCATTTCTGTGTAGAGCTGTCCTATGCCAGGTCATCTTCAATTACTCCTCGGATTTGGCCCCACCAAGCACCATGTACAATACGGCATACAACGCAGTGAAATGTTGTCATCAAAATTCAGACATTCTTCTTCTACCACCTGAGCTCTGGACAGGCAGTAATATTTCCTCTGGCCAAAGTGCTGGTGCTGCTTGGTACGCAAAATTCTAATATGTGGTCGAGATATTCCTTGTGCAGGCAACGGGAATTTTGTGCATCGTCCAGTCGATTGATGGTTTCTGAGGGCCCGTACACGACACATTTTGACTGTGAGATGTGTCTGTGCCATCAAAACAGACGAAGTGTTAGGGAAGGTGCCGTCATAGCCTCGTGACCCTTGGAAATATTGAGATAGATTAGCGATGCCTGACATCTACAACGTTTCGACGTAATGCTGCTGCGAGGACTGGAAAACCTGCATGCTATCTGCCGCATGTGCGTGCTGCATGCCAGGCAGGGGGGCAGGGGGGCCCAAGAAAGCTGGCCCGGGAGGACCCCCAGAAGTGGAAGTCTTCCACTGGAAGACTATTACTTTTCCACTTTGGCAAAGTTACTGTCATAAGGCCCTTATTGAAGTGAATTGTCACATCCGATATTTGGTTCTGACCTTTGCACTAGAAATGGGTGTTATTGCACGATAGACTGTCATAAATATTCTGCTCGAACTTAGAGAGGAACCCAGGCCCTAGTAATACACTTTTTGGAGCCATCATGCCGGGTGGTTATCGTGATGATAGCCGATCACCACCCCGCAGACCACGTCGGGCATCGCGCTCCCCTCCTTCCAGAAGTGAAAGGTTCTGCGCCATCCTTCATCTGTCAATTTCCTCGTGTCCGCCCATCTCTGATGATGCAGACTTACAGCTGTAAAAGTGTCATTGTCCTAAGACGTTGCCACATCCGAATACATCACAGTATGTATGGTCTGTGTTATGTCAAGCTGTTCCTAGGCTTGTAAATACAGTGGGCACAGTTGACCAGGCCATAAGTAGACTTGATGCAAAGCCCAGCAATGATTTTCCGTTCCTATGCTGCCCAGGCGCTTGTCACCCTCGCCATACACACGCAGATCTAGCCCTGAGTATCGTCCTTACAGGAGAGATGAGGAGCGGTCTCACAGAAGTAGGGGAGGTGATTATGGTGGCCGGGATGAGGGGAGGAGACATGGTGCATACAGGTGAGCTATCTATGTAAGGCACCTAGGGCCTGTCCACTTATACTCGTTCCATATCCGATTTTCTAGAGGTATGCTTACAGAGGGCAGTGGGTCATGCAGGAGAGGAGACGACGGTGATGTGAGCGAGGATGATATCAGAGAGCAGGCAGGCGGCAACTATCAGGAGTTGTGAGTTTCAGACGAACTCCTGAAGCTCCGTTCTTAATAAATGCTCTCAATGTTCCACTACATCAGCCCGAAGACTTTTCTGAAGAGTTTCAATTTAGGAGCTGTTGTGTCTGCAGCCGTCGATTGAAGAGGATAAAGTTGGCAGAGCGGAATGTCAAAAGCATTTGGGAGAACACACCAACCCCTCCGCCTGAGGAGAGGCTTGCAAATGGCCATGCAAATGGCGGTGCAGAGAACGGTTCCAGGCAAGTTCCGCGATTTTCCATGACATTGCTGAGAGTGTGTAGCCACCTGACATGCCTACAGCGGCTGACTCCGGTGATGATCTGCTCTGCAGCCCAATGCAAAATGGAGCAGCAAGAGATTCCAAGCCAAAGCAGGAGAGCAGGAAGGAAAGGGAAAAGGATGAAGAGCCTGCCGACGCGGCTGGGAACTTGGAAGCACATCAGCAGGATGAGAGTGCAGAGGGCCTATCCGCTGCAGCCAAAGAAGATGACGAAAGCGATGATGCCTTCCATGCCGCTGCTGCAGACCTGTTCAGGGAGTGGTTGGCCCAGCACAAGGCGCAGGCTGCCAAAGAAGAAGAGGTACGTCTTGGCTGCATGTTTTGCAAAGCTCTCCGTGACACTGTCTTTAGGGAAGCGGCCAAGACGCTGATCTCTTCCATCTACATGTCAAGTGGACATTTCTGGACACAGTCTGGCAGCATCTTAGTTATGGTGGAGTCTCAGATGTGGTTTTCTTACTGACCTGAAATGCATGGCGCAGGAGCGGAGGAAGGCTGCGGAGGAGGATGTAATGGTGGGCCCAGTGCTGCCAGCTGGTGAGGGCGCGCATGCTGTACCTGGCAGCTATGGAGGTGCCTTGCGGCCAGGAGAGGGAGAGGCCATGGCTGCCTATGTGCAGAGCGGCAAGCGTATTCCCCGCCGTGGAGAGGCGAGTCATGCTCGAGCACTGTCCGCCTGCAAGTCAGAAATGCGCGGAAAATGGCTGCATTTAAAATGCAAGCTCTGGCTCTGGATTCATCCAACGCTGGTGTTTAATTCCTTGTCTGGGGTGATTGTCCAGGTTGGATTGACGGCGGATCAAATTTCAAAGTATGAGGAGCTTGGTTATGTCATGAGCGGATCGCGACACTCCAGGATGAATGCCATCCGTATCCGCAAAGAGAACCAGGTATTTATTTCTTGCCCTTACAAGAAGTGCTGCGCATCAAAACTTGCATACTAGTGTCCACACACACATGATGTTATGCTGTTCTTACACTGGCATTGGCATTACAGGTGTATACTGCAGAAGAAAAGGCTGCGTTGGCGATGTATAACTTCGAGGAAAACAAGAAGAAGGAGCAGAAGATTCTGGCAGACATGCAGCAACTCGTCAAAAGCACACTCGGGGACGATGAGATGGCTGAAGCAGAATAAGTCTGTTGGGCATTTCAAAGGTCTGGGGTACTCACTGTATTAGTTCTACATTGAGCACAAGTCCTGGATGTTGGCCAGGCATCTTTACTGGGATTGAAGCGACAGAGTCCACTTTCAATTTACATGCTGCAGTTGTCGGTCTTCCACTGGCCAGGGTTCCTTGTCAGCCAATGCTCACAATTGTGCCTCAGGTCCTTGACATTTTTGGTCCTGCCGGGCTTCTCTTCTTGATGAATGCATACGCTAGAGGGACAACCTGAGAAAGACACACCTGCTCAATTAAAGATATGAACAGAACAAGTGAGAGAGGCACCAACAAGTTCACCTTTCCAGCAGTTGTGTTCAGATTGACTATCTGAATACAAGAGAACGGTGCTCTCAAGAGAACACTTTCTTAGTGCATGGGGTTCTGCTGTGAAAGCGTACCACGCCGGTGAAGAGGACGAGGAGGCCAAGCAGGTACCGACTGATACCTGGCAAGCAAGAGAAAGAACATTACTCCGCGTCACACAAGTTGTCACAGATCGGTGCAAAGACGCTCGTATGATGGCATGCGTGATGGTTGTGAAAGAGCGCTGGCATGTGGATGACCTGGTGATTCCACCGAGAGCAGGTTACGCATCCCGTTTATTTATAGTTAATGTCGAATCATTCTTGCCAAAGAAATCCGATCAGGTCTCACTTAGAAAGTGATGCTCTGATTACAATCTAACTGACGGTCAACAGTGCACTGCTGCTGTTGATGCTGCCGCAACAAAGAAAGGTTCATTTACAACTCCAGGAAGGGTCTGGGTGATCTCAGAAGAAGAAGAAGAAGGGGAACGCATAAGCCAAGCCAAAGCCTGGTCACGTGCGTACGGGCACAGCATGATCTCCGCATTTTTGAGGACCTTCAGCAGTAGGCAGGCACGTGACCTTCAGTCCTGTTTAGGGGTGTTTAATTACCCCTTCTCCTGTTCTGGCGTGCCTAGCTACAAGTATTCCTATAATGTCAATTTGGAATTTTGATCACTTGCTCAAATTAAGGTAGTGCTCACTCAGCCCAGTGACAGGGAGATATGCACATCGATGTCAGCGGTTACACATGCCAAGCGCTAGCTAGCATATGCATGCATGCAAATATCTGAAGGGGTTTTTGCATATTGTGATCACTTCAGGACTAGTCGGCCAATTGGCGCCAAGCTCGAGGGTTGAAACAGGGGTGCATGGTGCAAGAGACAACACATGCAATACTTGCCAAGTATCAACTACTTACAAGTCACAATTCTCAAGGGATTGTCAGATTGGCAATTCTCAACCGCCGGTTGCCAATCAGTGATACTCATCCCACATAATCAGAACAAAAACGGCAGTGCTGAGGTATGGTAGTCAGAGCAAGAGTCACGGTGGCGACTGTTTAAGGGCGGCGTGAAGCTGTGGCAGCACTAAGGCTGGGTCAAAGCCAAGCATCTCCGCCACTCGATCTGCCGTGCTGGGCTCCATCCTCCCATACGTCATGAAAATTGCCTGCCACAGCACAATCCTTCCCCTCATGGGCATGTATCAGCACACTTCATCCACAAAAATGCTCGGAGCAAGCTGCTGGCAATAGAGGGGGTCACTACAAAGAAGGTATCTATATACTTTGTTTCTGTACATATATAGCTGATAACTACAAAGGGTGACGAAGATACCTCGCGCTCCTGCAGGGTGGCGCGCTGGGATATGCTGGCAGCAACCATGTCTGCATGGGGGCTGCGCGGCGGCAGAGGCAGCGACTCAAGCAGCCCAGCGATGCGCAGCAGCTGAAACAGTGCTTCCTGCACCCCACATGATCGAAGATCGTGTCTCGGAGAGGTCATCCTTATGTCAATGTATGGTCGTCATCTTACCAAATCGCTATGGGCGGGCATGTCTGGACACATACTGGCGTGCAAGAGCAGACAGAGCGCTTCTGCTGGGACAGGCACAGCGTCATGCTGTAGTGTCATGCTATTTCTGATGCCTGCTGAGCGGGCCTGCAATGCTGCTCGCACATGCGCACAAGGGACAGTGCGTCAGCTATTGGTGCCACGTGAGGCATGACGACAGCTGCAGAGAGCGCGCCCGCACCTGTGAGTCATTCTCTCGGTATGCTGCGCAGGCATCTATTAGCGCGCTGCGAGCTTTCGCCGCGATGACGGCCAGTGCGATGTTTGCAGCCTTTTCCTCGGGGACCTCTGCATAGCACAGGGCCCATCAACAATCTCCAGGTACAACACCAAAAGCCGAGCCCTCGGCAACCTCACTGGAATGTATCTGCAGTAGCACAACAAGCGGGACCAAAATCTGCAGTATTGAAACTACTGGGGCTTGAGGAGTGACTTCTGGGCAGCAGCTGTGCGAAGTACAAACTGTGCGACAGCAGGACAGGAACCATCTTAGCATGGGCATCAAACGTGAGCAACAGGCTACAAGTCCTCACCACAGAGACCATTAATGCAGCAGCGCAAGGGGCACAGCACATCCATGCAGCATGATCTGCACCAATGAGGAAGCGGTGTGAGGTGCTTACCGAGGTCGCGCGCGAGCCCAGTGACAAAGGCGGAGGGCGCCATGCCGGCAAGCTCGGCGCCGGACTGCTGCATTGCCGCGTCCACGGCCGCCTCCGCGCCCGCACGCAGCATCGCGTCGCGGCCGCTCGTCGTGCGCGGCCGCACGCTCACGCCTGCCTCTCCACATACCTGCAGTCAGTCAGTCCATTCTTTTACAGCCGCAGAGGGCTGATTAGATGTCTGGCCACCATCGCGTGTCCAGCAATCAGAACTAACTAAAATTGCAATGATGTGTATCCTGCACCATTGCTCGAGCGTTGGGAACATCTCTTCAATCGACCAGTGATTGTATTCTGTTTGAGGTGGCCTGTTAAGATGAGATGAGAAATTGTATCACCTGCATGTCAGGCAAACTGAGATGGTGCAAACAGCGCACCTGCCGAAGGGCAATCAGTGATGATATCGGGTAATCGAAGCCGGCCAGTTTTGCATCCTCTATCTCCTTTAAGATTGCCTTTGCAGTCTTGTCCGCCTGCATGCCAACGCACAATCCTGGGACGTGGGTCTTTGCGGCAATACTGGTATCAACATGAGATGCTCAAGGGTGTGTCAATCCAGAACAGGCAAATAGTGCTGGGCAAGGGATGGTGGTGCCTCTGAAACAACAGGTCGGGGGTCTACAGCGCACCTCCTGTTTGTAGTACAGGGACACATGGAGCGCGGGGGAGGGGTTCCACCACTCTGGTACGGTGTCGCCATCGGCGCCCTGCTCATTTGCCAGGGGCACCGCCACGCTAGCGCTCGCTGAACTCCTGAGCATCTCAACATCCTCTGCTGTGCCGACCGAGTCGCGCTGTGGCACTGTGCTGGGGGCGTCAGGCACAAACACCTGTGATCGCATCGGAGCACCCATCACCCCATGTGTCAGCAGCGTTCCGGGGGGACTTCAGCACAAGAGGTACAAAGGTGAGTAACACTAGCAGAGCATATATATATGTATACATGAGCCCTGTGCTCTGCAAGGTTGTGGTGGAGTCTGCCCCACCATTTTCCCGCCCAACGAACGATCTCGGATCCATTTTCCTCCCTCACTTGAGCGCCCAAGGCCGCCGAGAAAGTTGGGCACCCGGCCGAGAACCAAAACCAGGCCCATCCCTGCAATAACAAGCGCTCCCCACCCAAGTCCTGCATCCAGTAAAATCATAATATGTTATTGTAGCACGGACCATTGAAGTCCAGTGATATACTCATTGAAGCACCGGGGCAACTGCAATTCCCTGAATATTGCAAAGAAGTTGCAGCGCGCCTGATTGCATCAGGCGGACGTAGCCTGGGATGGGGGCTGGCCTTGGGCCAGCACTCATTCCCATCGAGAACTCCTGCTGCGGTCCGCTGTGGAATGCCTTGGCAACAGACTTTTGGAGACTGCCTGCTGCGCTCCTTGCTTCCTCCAGAACATGAGAGACCTGAAAAAGAGCAGACGCTTCAGATGACTCAGCATCTCCATGGTATTCATTGAAATGCCATAACACTCCAACGCAACAGACCTTGGTTTCAGCAGTCTCCACCTTCTCCTGACGTGACTTCGTCACCTGCGCAAGGACAGGAGTTCAGCTGTGATGGTGCAGGGCCCCTTGTTGTCGATTGAAGCTTACTTAGCAACAGCTGCATTGTTCATCAAGAGACTCATCCTCAACCCAACGGCGCATACCTTGGACGTCTTCTTTGTTTCCAAAGCTCGTTGTCTGGGGTCATCCATGCGTCTGAAGTGGCGACGTGGGAGCCATTCTCGATCAGCAGCTCCACATGGTAAGCCAGACATGAGCCAGGCCGAGCTGGCAACAGCAGAGCAAGCCAGCACTGTTCTGGCAGAGGACGTTAGAAGAACGACCAGCTGCACTGACGGAGGAAGGGGCCCACGACTTGCTGCCATTGTTTCTTTGGGAGGGCTCACACCGCATATTACCCCCCTTTTCCTTGGATTACTTCTTTGTCTACTAGGAAGCCTCCCGCTGACAGTGGCAGAAGCTGGTCTACCGCTGCACACCATTGATTGCGATGTAGCAAATATCTGATGTACTTAAATAATACTGCAGTACCTTCGTTGTGAAAGGGGTTGGAAACTGACACTTCCTGTTATAGCTCGATAAATGCTACGAGCAGTGCAGTACCCTGAGCACTGTCAGTGAGATAAAAAGGGGGAAAATAGACAGATATGCCAGCAACACCTTTGACCTTCTTTCAAGCAGAACTGTCTCCAAAACTTCTCAGAAGTTCTCACTGGAGCAACGTTCAACACTCCGAATCGCCAAGATGGCCAACATGACCTATGAGACCCTTGTTGCAAGGGCGTTGTGCTGTTTTCTCGCTCAGAAAAAAGGGTCTGAGCGCTGACTCAGCTGTAATCCCGGGATATCTGGACACTCAGTCCAAATGAACCCGGCACCGTCTTGCCAAAAGAATGCGAGAGTAATGTTAAATTGTTATAAAGTGTACATTGGCCATTCCAGCGCCCAAGTTGGTAGCTTTGTAGCGAAGGGCCATAAGGCATCGAGACGGGGTATCTGCAGGAAAAGCGGGGGGCCTAAAGTCCGGCCTGCAGCCATGACAGAGTCCTTAAATAATGACGTTTTTGATCACCACAAAGAGACCATCAAGGCACTCAAGTTTCCTCCCCCTTCTAGCGTTTCCAAAGGTGCTCATGTCTCTTCAAGGGAACAGTACGACGAAATGTACCAGCAGTCGATCAGCGACCCGGATGTATTTTGGGGAAACGTTGCCAAATCATTCTACTGGAAGAAAGAATGGCAGAATCCAGTCCGAAGGTAGGGAATGAAGGCCCTGGACTTCAGATCCAGATTGTCTTCTATCACCAGGCCCACAAAAGGAACAAGAGGAGAGATGTTCCTGGGCATTCTCAATCCTATAAAGAAAGCACTTATTGCACTGCCATGCTTCTTGCCTGGCTTTGCCGTGTGAGATGCTTCATTACCAGAGAGGAAGCCAGTCATAAATGGCAGCATAGTAGGGGAAACTGTATCATGTTGAAGGAGAAGCACGCCATATAAGGTGGATCAAGCAGATGTATGCTGTGTGCCTGTTTCTACTTAGGTACAACTTCGATGTCCGGAAGGGGCCCGTCAAGATTGAGTGGTTTGTCGGGGCTGAGACGAACCTTTCGTACAACGCACTGGATAGACATGTTGAGGCTGGCCATGGCGACCGTGTGGCCTTCTACTGGGAGGGCAATGACCTCAATGAGCAGTCTGTGACAACCTACAAACAGCTGCTCGACCAGGCAAGCAAATGCCAGCAGGCACATGCGTAGCGCCTGGATAGTTGGTACTGTATGTAATCTATGAAAAGAGGGCACACCTATTGTTTGAGCCCTTGGTTGGTGCAGGTCTCTCAGCTGGCAAATTACCTGAAGAGCATCGGAGTGAAGAAGGGGAGTGACGTCACCATCTACATGCCCATGATTCCAGAGCTTCCTGCTGCCATGGTACGCTGACAGAACCATCAGCTAAGTTTAGCAGTGACTTCTGCCATGGACGCCTACTGGTCCATGGATAGCAAGACAGTGTCCATGATCGGCATGACCTTGGTGCTGCAGCTTGCATGCGCGCGCATTGGCGCAGTGCACTCGGTGGTATTTGCGGGATTCTCTGCGGAGTCGCTGGCTGGCCGCATCCTGGACTCCAAGCCCAATGTGGTGCTCACCGCGTCGGCTGTGAAGCGCGGAGCTAAGCCCATCAACCTCAAGGTGCTTACGTCGCCCTTCTCTGCCTGCCTGCCTACCCAGAATGTCCAATGATGCACCTTCTGGTTGACGGAATGAGTTTGTAGAAAACTTAAATGGTCCCTGCACCTCAAGATCTCATGATCCTTCTTTGTCAAGGACGTATCTCATCCTTGCTGCGTACGTGCAGGCCATCGTGGACGATGCGTTGAAGAAGGTAGCGGCGCAGAATCACAGCGTGAAGACAGTGCTGGTGTATGATCACAAGCTGGCCGCGCAGCGCGAGAGTGTTCCCTTTGTGGAAGGCCGCGATGTGTGGTGGCAGGACGCGGTTGCGGAGCACTCCACCCAGTGTGACATTGAGTGGATGGGCGCCGAGGACCCCCTGTTCAAGGTGTGCCATTCTGGCCCATTCCTCATCTGCATCTAAGAGCAAACCCTCATGCCACTCTGTCCCATCTGCATGCCTCTCAGAGTCAGCCGAGGTTGTTTTTGCTTTCTACAGAGCAGTTGCCTACGAGTTTCAAGCCAAAGGACTAACCTTTAATGACAATTCAGCAGCATCAGCCTATGTGGTGTGGGTGCAGCTGTACACGAGTGGGTCCACAGGGAAGCCCAAGGGAGTGGAGCACACCACAGGGGGGTATATGGTCGGGGCTGCCACCACCTTCAAGTATGTTTTCGACTACCGACCGGACGACATCTACTGGTGCACTGCTGACTGTGGCTGGATTACTGGCCACTCGTACGTGACCTACGGTGCGATTTATCGAAAGTGCACGCCTCCGCCAAAACCCCTTTGTCTTTCCAGATAACGCCTTTTGCATCATGTATTTTGCATGAGCTGTCAGGAGTGTTGCAGGGCCGATGATCAATGGAGCGACCCAGGTGCTGTTTGAGGGAGTGCCCACTCACCCAGACGCAGGACGTGCCTGGGACATTGTCGACAAGTACAAGGTGTGCTGCCCCCTACCCTCTCTAACGTCTGTTATGACCGACACTGGCACATTCACCCAACCGAGCGCCATGGCAGTGCTCCACTAGATCATGTAATTGCGAGTACCTTGTGTCTGAAATCATCTGGTCGTATGGCCCAAGTTTACATCAAAGAGACACCAAGTCCCATGCATGCATGCCCATCAAGGTTTGCAGGCAGGTGTTACTGGCGGAGCTGGTTGTGCAATGCAAGGAGGCAGGTTGCTGACTGGTATGTGACTGCAGGTCACACTGGCGTACACAGCGCCCACTGCCATCAGGGCGCTGCAGTCTTTCGGGAACGAGTATGTGACGAAGCACTCGCGGCAGTCGCTGCGTATCCTTGGCACCGTGGGCGAGCCCATCAACCCAGAGGCCTGGAAGTGGTACCATGAGGTGCGCATCGGCCTGCTGTTCGACACCCCGCCCATGCAAGCAGCTGAGCCGTATCTCTTGTCAGCATGCATGCAGCTTGTTGTGCTGATGGATGGACAGTCGTTATGTGGAGGAATAATTATGCAGCAGGCCTGAGGATCATGCCCCAGGTCGTTGTAAATTTCATTGCGATGCTGGCAGAAAGTACTTCTCGAACATTTTGCCTATGACCTCCCCATTAGGAAATATTAGTACAAACCCTAGATCGACCATTGCATCCAGTAAGGAGAAAAGTTACTGCTGTAAGGCCCCTAAACCCTAATCCCCGAACTCTACAACCCTACTGAAGTGCTTCAACAGTAAGTTCCAGGCACAACGTCACAGGGATGACAAGGCGTGTCATGGGCAGGTGGTGGGGGACGGGCGCTGCCCAATAGTGGACACATGGTGGCAGACAGAGACGGGCGCGCACATGATCACACCGCTGCCGGGCGCGACCACGCTCAAGCCCGGGTCGGCCACGCTGCCCTTCTTCGGCGTGGAGCCCGCCATCCTCAACGAGAAGGGCGAGGAGATCCAGGGCGAGGGCGAAGGGTACGCTCTCCCCCCAACAGCTCTGTGTGGACAGTGCTGAGCATTACCAATACTGACAAGCGCAGAGTGCAAGGATTGCAGCGGACCCTGCAGGGCAGGCATGCATGAAAAATTTGTGAGAACTCACTGTGGCGAGTCCGCTCCATGTATGCGAGTATGACTGCTTACAGCATTGCAGGGCAGGCATGCATGAAGGGATCGGATGTGTCTGCTCCGTGTACCTAAGTGTGGGTGCTTGACAGCAGCAATGCATGGTTGCAGGTACCTGGTGATAAAGCAGGCATGGCCCAGCTGCATGCGCACGCTCAGCGGCGACCACGAGCGCTTTGAGACCACCTACTTCAAGGTGTACCCCGGCTACTACTTCACGGGAGACGGGTGCAGGCGCGACGCTGACGGCTACTTCTGGCTCATTGGTGAGGGGCCCACCCACAGCAGAGAGGCCGTTCATCAGCCTTCGAGCGCTCATCCGACAGCCTGTCTCATCCAACAGCAGACCTTCGACCTCATAGAACAATGAGATGTTCTGTAAGCCATCCGTCAAAGTCGACGGATGCGGTTTTCTGAATGACGCATTTGACTGCTTGTGTGCAGGCCGTGTAGATGATGTCATCAACGTGTCGGGGCACAGGATTGGAACGGCGGAGGTTGAGGGTGCGCTGACACAGCACCCGCGCTGCGCCGAGGCTGCGGTGGTGCCTGTCGAGCACCCCATCAAGGGGCAGGGCATCTACGCGTTTGTCACGCTCATGGTGGTGCGCAGCCTTCTCTGGGCTCCACAGCTTCGTGGCGTCAGAGCACATGCCACTGCAAGAAGCGGTCCCGTTTTGGACTCGTTGCTGTGATGTAATTACCGTCATTTGCCTGTCATGTCAAGTCATCTGTCATGCCTGTATGGTCTGCAGACTCAGAAAACGGCAGAATCTAGCTGCCTTAATTTAATGGCTGTGTTGCCTAAAGCATCGGATTTCTTGTGGTGCAGGGGACAGAGTACCCTCCACCGCCGGAGCTTAAGAAGGAGCTCGTGGCTGTGGTGCGCGATGTGATCGGTCCCATTGCCACTCCGGATGTCATCCACTGGGCGCCAGGTGAGCGCATGGTCACACGCAGCAGCAGGACCTGGGGTTAACTTGCATGCATGCACCTGCTACCGACTAACACGTGCATGTGTAATGCAGGCCTGCCAAAGACGCGCTCCGGCAAGATCATGCGCCGCATTCTGCGCAAGATCGCCAGCAAGTAAGCCTCCGGAAAATCACTCTGTGTGAACTTATCTGAATGCTCACTCGGTTCTGTCCTCGTGAAGTGCCCAGTGTGTGCTAACTGCGCTCCCTCTCAGTGATACCATATGATGTTTAAACAAATTTGTGCAGTCGCTGTACATCTCCCCAGAGCTATATCACCTCTAATCATTTTGGCCCAGGCAGATTGGCTGACTTGAGGGTATTTGGTGTGTCAGGGAGGAGGACCAGCTGGGGGACACGAGCACCCTCGCTGACCCTTCTGTCGTGCAGACTCTGTTGCAATTGCGCGGTCAGTGAGCTCCCTGATGTCTTTCCTGCAGTCTGATGTGGCAGACTTTCTTTCAATTTGATGTGCCGCAAGTGCGTTGACATTTACAATGATGAAGGTACAGAATCTGCCAATAAGCAGATTCGTAAATTGATGTCCTCGAAGTCTGCCAAATGATGCTGCTTACATACAGTGCCAATTCCATGGCACTGATTAAACAGTGCTGCTTCTACGTACAGTGCCAGTTCCATAGCACTGACTGGCTCAGGTGGCGATCAGTACAAGAAAGTATTTGAACATTATTGTTGCACTGTTGCAATTGTGTATTGCTTGTTGTGGTTGGTGCAGACAGTCCCCAGCTGGACAATGTTCTGACCAAATCCTGTCTTTTGCAGACCAACTGCAGTGTAAATGGTCGTGTTCAACGTTTCGCCCTTGCCTGCCAGTCTGTTTTACATCATCAGGATTGAATAGCCGTGGAAATGCAAGCCATCATGCCATGCATTCTCTATATTAACATAAGTAATGCAGCCGAGTATTAAGTAGCTCAGATTCGTAGTCAGAAATGGACCAACAGAAGTCATGCCAGGCCTCGGGAGCTAAGAGCACGGCAGGCGTAGGTCTCTTTCTCTTCTGGCCGACTTGAGGTGAAAATTGAGGCCCAGACTGCTTTTGATGCCAGCTTTGGTGCAGTCTCAGTGGCCTTGAACTTCTTCACCTGTGCCTTCTCTTCTGCAAGACTGCCCACCTCTGCATCACTGCGCTTCCTTCCAGCAGTACTAGCAGCACCTACAAGACAGACAAAGATATGTTCAAAACTCTACCCAATCGCATGCATTCGCAACGCCGACCCCCCAGCAGAACCTTCCTTCCCATGATCACAAGTAGGTCCTCTGCAAAGCGGCGACTGCTAACCTGCAGCATCAGCTGCCTGGCTGCGTTCAACAGGGGTCACACATGTTGCCCCTGCCATAGCGTCCCCAGAGGCTGCCTGAAATTTTCCGGCCTTCTTCCTCTCCTTCTTGGCCTTGGCCGCTGCGCGCTGTAGCAACATATGTTCTCGGAGCTGCTGCACCTCCTCAGGCGTGCCGTTCAATGGCAGCACATCCTCCTGTGCCCACTTCCCTCCCACCAACTCCTCAACAGCCGCAGGCACCTGCGCAACTTGTGGCTTCAGAAAAGCACAACATGACAGTAAAACCCGTACATTGATGCCAAACGCAGCAACCAATGCCTGCTTCTGAAGAATTCCTGAAGGAGCTGAGGGGTGCTGACCTCCTTGAATGCCTTTTCGCTGATGACATGCCCACTCTTCTTCAAGGCAGAGAACCTGTAGCGGCCATTCATCGGCAGGCCTGTCAGCGGGCAGGCAAAAGATGTCCCGTTGTTCATTTGGAAGCTTCCTGCAGTCGCTCCATTCCTTGTGGCCTCCTGTTGGGCAACAAGAAAGTTGAGAGACTGCATCAACAAGATTGCAGTTGAAGGTTCAGACATCCCATATTAAGGATCTTAAGAGAGCTCCCTACCTTGCCAGATTGAAGACTGGGCTCCAATTTGAGGTCAATAAGATGCCGCAAGCTGCTGATGTGTGCCAGGGACAGTGGCAGGGACTTTGATAGAAGCCCTGCCACTACAGCGCTCTTGTTGTAAAGGCTCCCCATCTCATCTGCGCACACTGGCGGAGCCAGACGTTCCCCTGAAAGTCTGCATGTTGTCCACCGGGCCAGCTTCTCCTCTTCTGGGTTGACCTGCGTAAAAATATGCACCATAAGACACCCAAGTAACTGTCAAGGACACAGCGTGTATAATCGGGTCTGCTTGGGATTAGAGCTGACAAGATGTGCAATCGTCTGCGTGGATCACCTTGTCAGGCTTCTTTTGAGCATACATCTCAAGGTAGCTTGAGCGTGACTCTGCGCCTGTGGAGCCCCCATCGCCTCCGCCACCACGCGCTCGCACAGCAACGTCCACGTGCGAGCTAGGAAATATACCAACGAAGGCTACCCGTGCATGATCTGGGCAGGACCGTCCGTCGTTCACGATTCTCTGTCACAGTCACAGAAACTCAGTTGGGACGACACAACACCTTGATATAACGAGCAGCTGGGTGCAGTCTGTCAACTAAAGTATCTGTTTGAAGTAGCTCACCAGATCGGAAGCCAAATGGGCAGAATCACGACCAACAAGTCTTTCCTTCAGGTCAGAAACTGTCTCCCAGCCTTTGTAATCTATTTGCACAGTCCCCTGACAACCTCCACACCTGACGTGAAGCTGCATTTTGTTTTCAGAATGATTGAGCACTGAAACTTGGTGCAAAACTGCAGACAATCTTGTGTAATAATGCAGTTTGCAACTTGAGAATTCTCGCAAAGACTTGGACCGTGGTCCGTAGTGACGTGAGCCACGTGTGCAGTTAAGAGGGTTAGGGGTAATTAAGATACGACCGTTGTCTCTTAATTACCCCTGAAGAGAGACATTGCATGATTGAGGTGCAGACAGATTGAACAAGAGATTCAATGCAAATTTGTATAAAGTTTGCGCTGCAAACATCCGGAAGAGGAGGAGCTGCCTCAGCACAATCGTTGTGCTAACCACTATAGTTATATAGCTATATAGAAATGCTAGTAGCATTGTGCTACAAGTGCTCCCGGCCCAGATTCCCACGACAGCCTGACTCTCCATCTCAGATGTCACATGTACAACGGTTGTAGGAGCTCAGTCTCGTGCTGCTATGATGCACTCCCACTTACATATGTTAAAATAGCCGCCAGTGTCCGCTCTGACGGTCAGAGTCAGACATCTGAGCAGCCTTCTGTGGCTCCCAGCCACTGCCTGGGAGAAAGTGTATCTTGGAATGACCGACTAAGACAGCCTCTGCTGTTGCTTGCCTAGCAAAATTGACCCTGTACATGCCTATATGGCATCCAGACATATTGTCTGAAGTGACATCAGTTTAGCTCTGAGCATGCTGACACGCATTCTTCTGATAGACTTTTTGACCTGTAGCTAATAGCTTGCAAGCTCCAATTTGATCAATTTGAAACTTAATTGAATGGAGGATGGGCTGATCAGCGTGTAAGAATGGGAGTGCATGGGTCCATGGCAGCAAGAACCCAAAGAACGTGCAGACACTGAGAATCAGTTCTTTGATGTGTAGCTGTCAAGCGCCAGCCTACTGATCAAATCCTGTACAGCGGCTTGATGCCGAGCAGCTGAAAGCATTGCCGCATGATCATGGCCGTGGCCTCGCAAAGCAGCAGCCGCGAGTCTTCTTCTGCCTCTCCCAACACCTGGGAAAGCACGGGATGCATAAGTCTGGATACTGCTGCATCGCATATCAGTGTGCTTATCATCCGCTGGATATGACAGCGCATTCTGCCTGAAAAGTGAAAGCATCTGAAGGGTGGAGACTGCTAGGGTCAAGACCAGGGGGATCACCTTGCAGGCCTGGTAGAAGGTGTTGAAGTAGTTGGACAGCTCATAAACATACTCGGTGATGCGGTTGGGCGCCAGGTCCACCAGCGTGTCCTCCAGCATCTCAGTGAAGCGCACTATGTGCAGCGCCAACGCCCTCTGCCATCGCCACGAACCTTTACTCTTGCTGTTCCCTCAGTGTGCGAGCAGCATGTGCCAAGTTTGACAATGGAAAGTCATGGCAACCACTGGTAAGCCCCCAAGACAGGCGAGTGGCCTCCATATAAGTCAAGTACATCTCAGGAAGCAGTGCACACCTCAGAAGGGTGATCCAAGGATATCTGGGCTTTCTGCGCCACTTCACTGACATCCTTCTTGCCTTTCCGGATGATGCCAGCAATGCGAGCATGCGCGTACAGCATGTAGACCGCCGTGTTCCCCTTCAGGTCCAGCATCTCAT
The DNA here is from genome assembly GCA_020887355.1 of Coccomyxa sp. Obi. Lineage (NCBI taxonomy): Eukaryota > Viridiplantae > Chlorophyta > Trebouxiophyceae > Coccomyxaceae > Coccomyxa > Coccomyxa sp. Obi. The sequence continues at coordinate 1,717,557 of AP024993.1, read as the reverse complement.
CAAAGTTGAACCTGCAGCAGAGAAGCCACGGACAGTCAGTTGAGAGTGCATGGAGCTAGAACCCAGGAACAGTCTAGACGCTTCACATTGACCACTCACATTGCAGGAGGGGGTGAGTGTCCTTGGAAGGTACAGCAAGACTCACTTGTAGTTGGTGGAGCGGTTATTCTTCAGGTCGGCGTATTTGACAGCGCCGTAGCCCATGACGGAGGAGATGTTGTCCAGCTCCTCTGCGCTGATCTCCTCTCCTCCCCGCTCAATGGTGCTCTCCTGGCGCTCCCTGACAGAGGCAGCACACCGCTCCTTGGCCTCATCCAGCAGCTCCACCAGCCGCACTGCCTGTGCCAGCATGCATATACCTGGTCAGATGGCCCCACGAAGCCGCCAGTGCAAGAGACTAGAAACCAGATGCTGCCAGGACATGAAGCACAACTTGGGCCATCCGATGAAAAGCAAGCAACACTGTGTGCGCTCACCGTCCCCAGCCACCAGTTGTGACTCATGCCTTGTCGATGAAGGACCACAATATTGCATTGTGTGCAGGTAGAGCCAACTCTCCAGAAGGCATGATGCAGTGGACAGAAGACAGAAGGGGCCGCGGATCAACGCACCGCGCCGCTGTCGCGGGTGCGGATGCGCTTGCCGTCCTGGCCCAGCACAAGGCCAAAGCCGACGTGGTCGATGCGCGGCGGGTTGTCTGCCGGGATGATGCCCGCGCGCTTGCCTGCGCCAAACACCAGCTTGAAGTGCCCCGCCTGGCCCTCGTCTGTCACATAGATCAGCCACTCCCCCTTCTCCTCCTGTCCAAAGCATGCGCACACAGGAAGTCATGGTCTGACATCCCTCCTCTCACTATCACCTCCACATGCAACAACAGGGTGGCACACATTTTGAACAACACAGTCACCAGTTGGGGCCTCTGCACAGAAGTATGGCATCAATGGCAGCAGTTTTGAACGTCAGGTCCTCACGTGAATGCGCTGATACAGAGCAGCCATGTCAGTAGTCCCATAGCCGTAGCCACCGTCTGACTTCCGAATCATCAGAGGTGTCTTCTGGCCCTCCACATGGATCACCTGAGGTCAATGGAATGCACACATGACCATAGGCCAGGGCGAACAAAAGAAGGACGAAAGGTAAGTGGATTTGTTGTCAGCAACCATTCTTCTATCTTATCAGAGTGAGCAGATGCATCGCTGCATAAATGGACAGTGAGCATCCCTGCACTGTAATGATTTGCTGACAACAAATGATTCAGGGATCTGGTGTCAGAGGGGCACCTTAGCGCCTTCGCTCTCCTCGGCAATGCCCCGCTCAATGAGCTCCTCCACAAGGGGCGTGAGGCGAGGATTGTAGAATGACTCCCCACGCCACACTAGCCGTACATCCAACCGCTCGTAGATGGCATCAAACTCGTTGCGGCTCGCCTCGCAAATCCGCTTCCATGTCTGGGATACAGCAAGCACAGGGTAAGCTTTATTCCTAATGCAGCAACGCATCTTCGATCCCAACAGAGTCACCAGAATTAAAGAAGTGCTGTTTAGGAGATTACAGTGCGCTGCAAGGCTGGCTACTAACGAACCCAGTAAAATCAGGAAAATAGACCGGGAGCTGACCTCCTCAAACTCTGGATCCCCAGACTGCAGTCGGGTCACCGCCTCGCGCGCTCGGGCTTTGAAGTCCTCCTCCTCGTCAAACCGCTTCTTAGAGGCCTTGTAAAGGGCCTGCAGGTCGCTCACATCCTCTGTGGTGGTGCCATGCAGACCTCCTGGACGAGTCTCTGCTATGTGTTGTATGAGCATGCCAAACTGCGTTCCCCAGTCACCCTGCATCATGGCCGACACAAACAGCTTACCCCAGACACTTGCACTCCATGTTATGACTGCTACAGGATGCATATGCGAGGTTCCAGCAGCATGAGGCAGTAAGTGGTCGAAATTGGTTGGTGAATCGTACCACATGATTGATCCGCAGCGTGTCTACCCCACAGAACTCCAGTGTACGCGCAATGGTGTCCCCTATGATAGTGGAGCGCAGGTGGCCAACGTGCATCTCCTTGGCCACATTGGGTGATGAGAAGTCCACCACTGCCCTGTTGTAAGGCAGGGTTGGTGCCCATGTGCCAGCTCCCTGTGAGGCAGGCCAAGAGATATTAAGCCAGTGCCCTCACTAAAGACTGTGGAAGGAGAAATCTGAAGGCAAAGCAAGGTGATCTGTCAACTCAGGTGTTGCAAGACCACAGCATTCTGCTATTCCAAGCACACCTGGTTGATCATGTTCTGGATGCGGCTGCTGAGCCATGGAGAGCTCAGCTTGATGTTGATGAACCCTGGGCCTGCCAAAGTCGGCTTGCCATCTATGGCTGGCATGTCGGGCAATGCATTGAGGATAGCAGTTGCAACTTCGCGGGGGTTTTTAGGTGCGCCCTCCTGCAGACATCTACCACCAAAGATCAATTTCCCGCCACGACACAGAACACGGCAAGAAAACGTCCAGAAAACCATCTATTTAACAATTTGCGCAAGCTAAGCTGTGAGCTGCGCTTGCCTTTCCCTTCATGCGCCCGAACAGGGCCATGGCATTATTACACTGGTAGTCCCCGTGATCAGGATTGTTGGTGGCAGCAACAGCTGGCTGGATATCAACACTAGGAAATGCTTTTTGCAGGGCTGCACTGAAGCCCGTGGTGATATCAGCCCGAACTGAGGGGACACGCTCTGATGCGGCCTGTAGGTGAGCGCCATCTGCATGTAGAGAAGCTCTCAAGCAAGCTTAAGAGAAAATAACCTGAATCGTTAATACGTATAAGGCATCAGATAAGTCGCAGCCACAATGAGAATACACCAAGATGGGGGGATGCTGTGAAAGCACCTGTGGGCGTCATCTGACCCAGACTCTGTGCATATGGAGCAGATGACATTGCTAGAAGAATGCTAGATTGCTGTGTGAAGGGGTTGCTGCTCCTTTGCCTGTAGATGATGCTGCGAGCTGCTGTGCAACAGACACCCATCGTCAGCCACAGCTGAAGTTGCTGGAATCATGCCGATCTGTGGCTTTCGCAAAAATGACAGTGGATAATGATCTAAGCGCACTGCGATCGTCTTCCTGGTAAAGAGCGTACTTGAGGAAAGGATGCGTGAAGGGTGTGCACCCTTACTTTGCAATAGCCACTTGTGACAGAGATCTGCGCGAGCTCAAATGGTCACAACTATAAACTTTCACATACTTTGATATTAGCTCAGAACATAAATTGTGAGTCAAGGAACGTCTTCTGCACCTGAGTGCTTGCAGTTCAGAGCATGTGTACGCATGCCTTAACCGTCTCAGAAGCTGCAGAGCAGACTTCACTGTGGTGAAGTCAAAATGATTTCTCTGCAAGTACCTTAAATTGGTTTACAGAAGTTGCCTTACAACATGGAGTTGTGGCTCCTGGATGCAGCCTCCAGAAGAGTAAGATGAAGCTGAAGGGACCTGCCTGCACGTTCCCCGTGGTTGTGGTGTAGTAGATTAATTACCCTTAGTTCCAATACAGGCACGGCAAACACGATAATCTAAGGTGGGTCGATCTAGAAGGCTATTGATCTTGATAAATGCCAGCAAATGACCGGGCAGCCACAAATTGCTTCCTGATGATGCTGCCGTGCATCATACAGCACGCCGCATTTTGCATGCAGCGTGCAACGTGCAACTGGTGAATACAGCACGCGTACGCTGCATGCATGATTGTCTTGTCTTGTATCTTTTGAGCTTATGCATATGCATATGCAAAATGGCATTGAAAATGCGCCATGCATGCGCGCACGGCGGCCGCGGAGGCTGCTGGTGTTGGTGGCGGCCAGGCCTGTGTGGGCCTATTTGCACTGACGCATGGCAAAGAAGTGCACTGGGTGCCAAAGAAAAAGAAGTGGTGGGGACAAAGCATGGCTGGCCGGCACGTGCATGCTGTCGAGCCCTGCATGCAGTTGCCAGAGTGACAGCTCCAATTGGTTGCAACAGCTCCAGCAGATCTACTGGAGGTTGGAAAGATGCCGCATAGCAGCTACTGCAGTGCGAGTACTACTAGTGGCACTTATACGAGAGCTCTTAATTAATAGAGGGCTACACAGAAACTCCTTCAGAATTGGCTGCCTAGTCCATAGCGTCTGTTCAGACACATGTCCTTACAATGGCAACAGATGCTACAAAACGTTCGATGTATGGAGTCCACACAATGTCCAACCTTGAGGTTGAACCTGTTGGAGGTCATGGCTGCTGCTGATCAGCATATAGTTGTCCTTTGCAATATCAACCATCCAACAGCAAGGACACGCCCAAGAAGCCTTGCGCCGACAATTGATACCAGCCACAGCCAACACTAGCAGGCTCTTATTTGCTTGGCATGACAGAGTTTGTCGGCATGAAACTAGGAATATCCAGCTGCTGCATCATTGGCACATACCTAGCACAGAGTGAACAAGACAAAAAGATCTCCCTGGGCCATTTTCATGCGTCCTAATGTCCCAGACAGCCAGACAGCCTGCAACACGCTCACCCAAACAGAGCCTCATAGATTGCATGCAGCTTGGCGAAGACAGTGCTGGGCTGCTCGATGATCTGGTTGTCGATGTGACGCTTCCCACAAGCATCCAGGAAAACTTCATTCCTGCGGTGAGTGATCTTGGTAGGAGGATCGTACACAGCCTGCAGTGCACACAAGCGCGAGAAGACTAATGAGAGCACCGATCAGACATCACAACCTCTCATACATGATTCATTGGCCATGTTGAGATCTCTAGAGGCACATATGCTGCCCATTGAATCCATCAGTCCTGTTGATGCACAAACTGCAGAAATCAATCACGCCAGTGCAAGCCTAGATGCGCCAGAGCATAAACTTACCAGCCACAGGTGGCTGTCATCAAAGTCGTCAATCTGCGCGCACATGGCACCTGCTGTGTCAGCGTCTCAAATCTACCAGCTGCACTACGTAAGGAAACAACAGCATGTGAGATACAGCAGATCTGAGGCAACTGGTCTCGCCTTGTTCTCCAGCAAAGCAGTCTTCAGCCTTAGGCCTTCTTCCAGTGCTTTGCCTTGAGTCGCAAAGCCAGAGAACTCCCTGGCATATGCTCGCTGCTTTGGAACATGACAGATTTCCACATCATCAATCGTTGGTGCTGGTGCCTTACCCTGATGACCCAGCCAGGGAAATAACTCAGCAACCACGTCTCTGCATTCAACCATTACAGGAAGCTTGGGTGCATGATGGCATTGATGGCCCACCTGAAAATGGCCCGGCACCCAGAGAGACACAGTGTAATTGTTCTCAACCACGTCTGTGAAGTCATTGTTCGGGTACATCTTCGTGAAGCTGGGTTGTGTGCGGCTCATCCTGAACAAGACAGGGCAGTGTACAGGCCAACAACAACATCCTTGCAAAGGACAGAGGTGATAAATATTGGGGACGTCTAGTCACCTGACGTTGTCTTCATTTCGGCCTAGAAAATAGGCGTACAGCCGTGAAATACCCCGTGTGTATGCTACTGTGAAGCCTGAGCCTGTGACGTTCGTAATCGCGTAGTCGCCTGACCCGCAACACGATGCAGTTGAGTCCAAATTCTTAAGTCTTGCGGTGCACAGTTGACAGATAACACGGAACCTATACACAACGCACCTTCTTCGTACTCCCTTTCCTCATAAGCATCGGTCTCCTGAAGCGTGTGGTAGGGAGGCTGAAGGGTTTCCGCAGTGCCAGTGGAAACAATGTTCTTGGAACTTGATCGCGCCTCGTCGCCCACGTCGGGGCGGGACGCAGCCGCCCCACAAGCAAATATGGAGACAGCCAGCAAAATATTCATGTACCTTTCCATCTTCGCATGAATTACTAGAGACTTGGAATTTTGGGCGAAATCTCTCCGGGATTTCTTGGACTGGCTTGGGGAGGTTAACTTATCTAGAGACTGACACCCATGCACAGAGGCTTCATTGAGTCTGCAAGGAGTGTATGGCAAACCTTTAAATCAAGACGAGCAGTTGTGTTCTAGTTATGCAATGGAAGGCAGCATCAGTAAAAGTGGCGGAGTCACCCAGGCAGGAGTAAATGCTGTCTACGAAACCGTGCGAAGCTGCTTTGAGGTTTCGTACTAGGCCGCATCTAATCACCAATTCATTGCGAAAGGCTCAATTACCACCTCTTGAGCGTGTGCGGCACACGCAGCTGCAGTAAAGCTTCATCGAGAGCCCTACAAGACAGGTTGAGAAGCGGCATTGAAGCCATGGGAGACGGAGCTCTTGGGGAGACCCTCATTCCTGCAATTAATAAGCTTCAAGACATCTTCTCACAGGTCTTGTTTCCTTGCAGCACGGGCTGCTCATGAAGCATCATTTCATATTGAGTGAAGACCAAATCCCAAGGCAACAACAGAGAGGGTTGTGCGTGTGATGTCTTCTTCTCATGCATCAATGCAGTACAATTTCGATTGATGAATTTACAGGTCACCATAGACTTCAGGCTGGACTTGCCTCAAGTGGCCGTTGTTGGCAGCCAGAGCAGCGGTAAATCCAGCGTTTTGGAAGCCCTTGTTGGCCGTGACTTCTTGCCTCGTGGTCCAGAGATCTGCACTAGAAGGCCATTGCTACTCCAGTTGGTCAGTATCATCCACTGAATACACACAGTTGCAAGATAAGACAGCCACTCAAGCCTCCACTGTGCAAATGAGATTCTACAGCCAACTGCTGTGCTGTCACCCACAGGTGAAACAAGCAGCAGGAAGTGGCAAAGCAGCCGAATGGGGGGAGTTCTTGCACTGTCCAGGCAAGGAAGCAATCTCTACATGCACCAGCAGTTTGCCTCTGTCCAATAAGTGCGAGGAAGATACTGAAGCAAGGTGTGATTTGGTGTAGGGAAGCGATTCTATGACTTTGAGCGCATTCGTCAGGAGATCCTTACTGAGACAGAGCGTACGGTTGGCCACAACAAGGGCATATCAGACAAGCCCATACGCTTGAAGATCTACAGCCCGAATGTCCTGTATGCACCATTCATTGTCACCCTGTTCTACGTTATTGAGGACTTGGAGTATTGCAGGCTTATTGTGACTTTTTAAGCCCAGCCATGTGCAGCAGAAGCTGACGGGCATGAGTGTTGCCACTCCTTGCAGGACAATGACTCTGGTGGACTTGCCAGGCATTGCAAAGGTTCCTGTGGGCGACCAGCCAAGCGACATAGAGAAGAGGATTCGCAAGATGGTGCTGGAGTACATCCGCCATCCAACCTGTGTCATTTTGGCAGTCTCCGCAGCCAATGCTGACCTGGTGAACAGCGATGCGCTTGAGCTTGCCCGAGCTGCTGACCCTGAAGGGAGGCGCACCGTTGGTGAGCAGCATTCCTGTGTCGTGTTTGTTTCTGGATAGACTTGTGTGTGGTTCTCTGCTGTCACCCCTGGACCCATCTGCTGCCAAGTTTAACCCTGCATAGAGTCAAGTGTGCTGACTGAACATGCAGGCGTGCTGACTAAGCTGGACATCATGGACAGAGGGACAGATGCGTCGGCGATTCTGCGGAACGAGGTGGTGCCTCTGCGGCTTGGGTACATTGGCATGGTCAACCGCAGTCAGGCGGACATCAACACGCGCAGGAGCATCCGGGATGCCATCGCCGCAGAGACAGCATTCTTCGAGCAGCATCCTGCATACCAGGAGGTCTGTTCGTTTTGTGTCTGTCAGGACATTACTTCTATTGCCCCAGCAAAGCAGACTAGCCTGGGTGGACCCGCAGTATGTTAGTTTCCTGCAGCAGGGTGGAATCAAACTATGGAACCAACTTGCAGGTTTGATGATTGGTTGGAGTTTGGGTCAGGTGAAGGAGCAGTGCGGAAGAACTGCCCTGTCGCGCTCTTTGAATCGGGTGCTGGTGGAACACATCCGTGCATCGCTGCCCACGCTGCGTACGCGCCTGGAGGAAGCCTTAGAGAAGTGCAACACCGAGCTGCGCATCTATGGCGATGCCCCACCCGGCCAGACCAATGCTGCCAGGTGACACCCTTCAAATCTTGCAAGAGTCCAGGCTGTAAGACACAGCATCTTATTGTTGCAGCTGTTGGTGGAGATTATTGAGTGGACATCATCTTATATAAATTTCCATGTTGACTGCACAGGGGTGCACTGTTGCTGCAATTGCTGGACAGCTACGCTGTGCGGTACAGTGAGATGTTGGATGGCCGCAGCGAGCATTTGCCAGTCAATGAGCTGGCCGGCGGTGCTCGCATCCGCCACATCTTCCTGGACATCTTTGTCAATGGCCTACAGGAGCTCAACCCCTCAAGGCATGCCCGCTGTGAGCTAGATCAATACAATTGTATGTCACTTTGGGATGATGTCACGAGATTTTGAACCACAGAAGATCTAACAAAGGTGCGTTATGTCATGACATTGCATCTGAATTTGTGCTGTGATTGATGCAGTGAGTTGACGGATGATGATGTGCGCACTGCCATCAAGAACAGTGGGGGTGTCAGAGGTTCTCTGCTCATCCCAGACGCTCCCTTTGAGCTGCTGGTGAGGCGCGCCATCTCCCGGCTGCTCACACCCTCGCTGCAGTGCAAGGAGTTTGTGCATGCGGAGCTGCTGCGCATTGCAGCCCAGTGCGCTCCTCCAGACATTGCGCGCTTCCCAAAGCTCAAGGTGCGGTCAGAGATCAGAAGCTGTATAATAATGACCGTTGCCCGTATCTCGGCACATCATCTGCTGCTGCTTGTTTCCCACCTATCTTGGCGTGGTGATGTTGACATCTATCCAACTCCCATGTGGCATGATGCAGCCTGAGTTGTTTGTTGCTGGCTTGTGTGGCAGGCGCATCTCATATCTGAAGTAGAGGAATTTGTGAACAGCGGTGCATCGCCAGCTGAGCGCATGATCCGAGATGTCATCGACTGCGAGCACTCCTACATCAACACCGACCACCCCAACTTCATTGGTGGCAGCCGTGCAATTGCCCAGGTCTGCACTAGTAGAACCTATGGGTTCAGTTCCTCAGCGCACTGTAAGGTCGTCTGCCACTGCTTAGCTTCAGGCTCGCTTGTGGGCTGAGACTCTTCTCTGCAGGTCATGGAGCGCCGCCAAGCAGCAGCAGAGGAAGCAGAAGAGCAGAACTCAGAGGGAAGTGGCAGGGATGCCAGGAACCACCACAGAGCCCCTGGTGCGTGTATTCTGTCAGTTCACTGCCACAGTGCCTGTGCATGGGCAAGTTGATGATGTCCTGTAGTAGCTCAGCCGTCACTGGTGGCTTGCCAGGGCACCTTGTTGATGGCCATCATACCCACAGCAGCAGTGTACCTAACCTGCGACACACTGGGGACCGACTCTACGATGGTGCACTCCAGCCGAAGAGCAATTCCGCAAAGGTTTGTTCCTTTCCTCTGATCCCGGCGTCTCAATTCATGTACATTGCTGCATCTGCGACACAATGAACAAGACCATGTACTGGTTCAAATTGTCAAATCACACCCGAAGTCAAGTCACGCATGACGCTGGTGCAGAGCATGCGGGTCTCACTTCATGGACATCCTCTGATGGCATTGCTCAAAACACTCAATCACACCCGAAGTCCAGTCACGCATGACACTGGTGCAGAACATGCGGGTCTCAGTTCACGCGCATCCTCTGAAGGCAGTGGAGCCGGAGCTCTTTGCGCCAGAGGACCTGCTGGAGGCGCGCGCCGGCGCCGGCCCGAGCCTCCTGGCGCTGGAGGCCCCCGAGCCATCCCCGGCAGCCGGCCACACCGCCCACAAGTGGTTCTCCAATTGGTTTGGCTCCAACCATGAAGGCCCCTCCGAGAATGGCAACGACTCTCCCCTGCCCCAGCCTCCCTTCGTGAGTCTCCCTGCCCCTTTTCAGTGTTGGAACACGTCATGGCTGGCTGTCTTGTGGGAAACATAAGTTCCCTTGAGCGAGCTGGCATATGTCACATGCTGTCGTGGTGAGATTTGCCCTGCAATTGTTGGTCATTTGGCATCGTCCCCCCAGGGGTTGTGCCTGAGAGAGAGGTATGTTGTGCAGACATTGCGTGTGCCGACCAGCATCACAGAGCAGGAGGAGGTGCAGGTAGAGGTGACTCGCCTCCTTGTTGAGTGCTACTTCGACATCGTGCGCGCCAACCTCCAGGCAGGTCCCCAATTCCATTGTTCTTAGATTGTCAATCTTGTGTTTGGGTTCCATGATGGAGCACTGCAGCGTGCAACCTCTTTACATGCCCCCATCGATCTTTGGTGTCTCAAATTTACCAGCAAACGCTGGACTGAAGCAGTTTTTGAGTGCACGTCTTACTTTCAGGACGCGGTGCCAAAGGCAGTCATGCACTTCTTGGTGCTGCGAGTGCAGCGAGGCCTCCAGCAACATCTCATCAAGACCCTGTACAGGTGTGTGTGCCGATATCCACCCGGCTCTTCCTGCCCCCTCCTGCCGCATCTAGGATATAGTATCCTTCCATGCACCCGAAATTATCCGAGTACCGTTTGCCAAACTGGTTGGACCTTGTGATCAGCAGAACATCACAGACTTGGGCATGCAATAATGAACTCACATGCTGGATTGCAGGGAGGATCTGTTCAAGGACATGATGTCAGAACGCGAGGATGTAGCAGCGAAGAGGAACAAGTGCTTGGGCGCGCAGCAAGCCTTCCGTGAGGCCCTGGCCGCCCTGGAAGCCCTGCCACAGCAGCTGATTGCCCTCACTGGTCGCACAGTCTCACAGGCCCTGCCCACACATGCAGCCGCCTGGTCCGAGCCAGCTCACATTGCCCAGAGCAGCACTGCCTTGCCTGGTGAGCATTCCGTATTCCGCTTGATGCATCATGCATGCTCTGCGTCTCTCCAGCTTGCCTTGATGTTATCAGTGTCCCTGGGAGAGCTGTAGCAGCAGACATTTTTGTTGAGTGCTTTGTTTTACATTTGATTGTGTGTCAGTTGCCATGGTAGCTGCCTGTTGGCCTGTCGTGCAATGGAGTGCATATGCTTGTTGCAGGGGCTTCAGGTTCAGTCCTGCCAAATGCTGGCCTGCGTGCCCAGAGTAACTTGAGTAACTCGCCCCTGAGAGCCCCCAAAATCAGCCAGCCGTACCAGTCGCCACCCATCCAAATTTGATGTGTGGAATATCAGAAGTGAAGCATGCATCTAGACTGCAAAAGTGTGCTTAAATTACTTTCTATCAACACCAGAAGCACCGCAATCCCAATCATCCGGGAATGTACAGGCAGGATGCAAGCACTATACATCGACGCATACTGCATGCACTACCTTGTGGGCTATCTTGCAACTATTATTGTAGAGACCTTCAAAATCGAGTGTAGTATTGCCCTCGTTATTATATTATCAGTCAAGTCTGCTGCAAGTGTAAAAGAGCAATCTACTCGTTCGGTAGGTGGCTGGAAACGGTGTTCTTGAGTGAATGACAGATCTGGCAACGTTGGTTAACCTGTCACCTGGAGGACAGTCCTGCAATTACCTTGTCAAACGATACTGCAGCATCCGCAAGCATGCATATCAATCATCTCGAAACCTCAGGCACACACATCATACATAATTGCTGAGCAGTCACTGAGCAGTCACAGGCACGGTGCCACACTCGCGACTGGCAGTTTCAGCAATGTATATCCCGCTCGCACACCCTTGATTGTCCTGTCTCTCTTGATCTTATCCCATGAAACCATGGGCTCATACATGGCCCACATCTGGCGCATGGCCAGCACTTACATAGCCTATTAAGGAGTAATAATGGCCATGATCGGCAACTTCCAACTTAAGAGATGATCAAGCCGTGCCCCTCATCATCCTGACCTGATCTACCAAGGCCTTGAAGCTGAAGGGTTCCTGGACTGCAATCTCACTGAGCACTTTCCTATTAATTTGAATGTTATCTTGTTGCAGCCCATGCATCAGTTTCGAGTAGGACACCTGCGCACATGAAGAACACTCAGATAATGGTTCATACTTCTCAGTTCTAGAAGTTGTCCTACGTCTGTAGGGTATACTGCTTCAACAGTCTGAAATGTGCTCACCCCGTGCTCTTTTGATGCTGCATTTATCCGCTGTATCCAGAGGGAGCGCATCTCTCGCTTCTTCGCTTTCCTATCCCTCCATGCATACTGCAGTGCTTTCTCCACCCGTTCTCTGGCTATCCTGATACAGTTTTTGCTCCTTCCTCGGAAGCCCTTTGCCAGTTGGAATACCTGGCGCCAGCACACGCAAGGCTTCCTTATTCATGCAGCATTGTTGCAAACACAGCACTGTCATGAGGCAAGCTGCATCCCAAGGTCAGAGGAAGAAAAGAAGAAACAACCAGCCACCTTGTCTTTATGCATTTCCTCTACTCTCTGCACCGATGATCAGGCAGTAGATGGCATTTGCTGTCTCTGATAGGGATCATCACATAGCAAGTAAAGGGTTCTCTCCAGCAAGCCAGCTTACAATCCAGAGATGTGCAGCTAGCTTCTATGCTTTTGATCTTTTCTACTTTGATTGCGCAGGCCAAGACCTCAATTCACGCTTTCCACGCACTTTTTCCCGGTCCCATCGGATCCTTCTTGCCTGCTCTGGGCCTCTTCTGGTGAGGCGTTGCTAATGCGGCATTGGCATCGGCAATGCCCTCACGTGGAAGGATGCTATGGGGAACGGCGTACCTCCTGAAACTGGAACGCCTTTCAACAGACGTCAACCAAAATATCTTCCGACTTTTCTGAAAGTGTCACAAAAGCGCTGTCCGATGAACTTCGCGAAGTAGGAAGTTACAAAGCAGGCAGACGTGTGCTAAGCATACGGAAGCTACGCGGCCTGGAGGAAGAAACAACAGTCGGTCGCCTATAGGAACCCCGTCCAAGGTCGCAATATGGGATCGAGTCTCAGCTGTCTCGTCGGAAGGAGAGCTGAGGTTCCTGCTGAGACGATCAAACGTGTAGAAGAGGTATTTCGTAGGCCCTTCCTGAATCATGGTAACATGTTTGTCAGGGCTGTCACCTCGCTGGTCAGATTCAACCGATTTTGTATCCTTCTGAGAAGATAAAATAAGCGTATGGTTTCAGGAAGTGTGTTTATGTGCTCGACGAGTCTCTCCTTTGTACCAGCATAGTTGAGATGCACAAAGCGTGAAGGGCGCTAAAACGGGCTACAAGGAACTGGGTGTTTGTTTAGGGCACAACTGACTGAATTCATTTTGGTCGAGATCATGACCTTTTGGAAAGTGACATGTGACTGGTGATAGGGCTTGGCTCTGTTCAAAACTTGCAGTGCTGTTTGACAGGAACCTATTTATGCAACTCCTGAGCTGGACACGCCTCATGACAGCGCGCACTCAGGAACGAGCAGCAGGCGCTCATCTGTTCGGAGGAGCATCCCAATCTCGATCTCGCTCCCAGACTTGACCGCTCACAGCAGCACGAAGGATGCTTCTGTGCCTCAGCCTGCGTTTGCCACCCCGCCAAATGGCAGCGTCGCTGCTGCAATCAGCAGCTCCGATGCGATGTCAAGAATGCACTCTGTCAAAGATGCTGCGAGGGATGCGGCCATGGAAGCGGCCCTCAGAAACTTCGAGGCAAAGATTGCAGCTGACAGTTCGCAGGCCTTGGGACGAGATTTGTCTTCTGCTCCCGCCAACTGGGCTACCACAGCTCCTGTGGAGATTCAGGTTTGTTGCCACCTTCCTATCCTGTTATCATGCTTAGCTATGACTTCTATTGGGTGAAGGTGCACATGCAAGCTTGGGGCCCTACAGCAGGTGTTGTAGCATTCTAACGTTCTGTAAAAATTCTATCTTGCTGTTAATAGCAGCTGCATTTAATGTGCAGAGCCAGTTGCTTTGAAGTTCACACCCGCTTTACACTTGAGCATTTGGCTGCAAGATATCTGACAAGTTTTCCCTGTGCTGCAGGAGAGGGGGTTATGCTCTGCACCTGAGCTGTTCAGCGATGCTGCCATGCGCAATGCTCTGCGAAAGATTGCCGCCATGCAATTGAAGCAAGAGCAGGCTCCGCAACGTGCACGAGGAGGGTCGCAAGGAGGCAGTGGAAAGAGTTCTCACCGGCCATCGGTCGATGATGAAAATCAGCATAACCGGGCTGCGTGTGCCACTCCTTTTGGCCGAGCTGAAGCAGCCAGGATCCTATTGAATGGCACACAAGAGCAGGTAGGGGGCAGCATCATACTGCCTTGGAGTTCTGCTGCCACTACCTCTTTGTCACTAATGTTAGACCAGTATGCTGAGTATTGGCTGGATTGCCATCACTGGGACTGCCCTGGAAATGTTTCGGGCTTTGGTTTTGCTGACAGCAAATGTGCTGAGCCATGTGAATTGACAGAGTGATTGGTGCCCTGCAGAACAACAGGAGACAAGGGTGAGCGACAGGGAATGCAATGTCACCACTGCGCATCAACACCAAGGAGGCAACACTGTAAGATATGGTCAGCTGCTGATGAATGGGGTCCATTGGAGACGATTCTGCTCCTGTTTTCCTTGCCATGCTCTGTATTCCCCACCAAGTAGCATGGTGGCAGCTTGGTGGAAGCAAAGGAAACACACCATCAACACTGAGGTCCTGTGAGGTGGCATTTGGAGCAGAGGAAACCACCTCGATATAAGTTTGTGCTGGAAAATGCACCAATTGCAGTCTGTTAAAGGGTTCTGTCTACTACCTCCAATAGCAGTCTCGTCCTGCTTGCTGCAGCAATTTTGATGAACAAGTCATCACCTGCAGAAGCTGGGGCATCTGTGACAGTGATCAGTGCAAACTCGCTGCTGCGGATTGTCAATCAAGGGCGACAACGGATAGTGCAGATGTCTTGTGGAAAAGAGTGGCAGGATAGCGTTCCAAACGCTGGTATGGCAGTGATGGATCAACTGGTCTTCCCGGCCATGGTTTCACCACCGGAGAGCAGCACAGCTGCAGCCTTGGGTGATGGTCGCGGTCTGGGAATGCAAAATATATCGTGCAGTGTGCATGGTCCTGCACAGCATGAGTTTAAACGCCCCAAGGAATTACTGAGTGATAATCCCAAGCAGACGTCCTTAATTGTGCAATGTGGGCTTTTGGCCTGGAATTCATGGATGTGTTGGCGTTCAGCAACCCAGGCTGAACGCCAACACAGTTTTCTGCCAGCTGCATCAAGCTCAAGCAGATGCTGGTCTGAGGCGTTAGTTAATGCAGTCAGGCATTGATCAGTTCCATTTGCTGTCTGGTACATCAGAGCCCACGTCCACGACTAATTTTTTCATTAAATGTTTTGCACAGCCTTGTCCAAGACTTTGCGTCCCATGCGATGCATGGCTGCGTCTGGTCTAAGATGGCATTATGCAAATACTATCGTTGAAGGGTGTGTCATAGAGCGCTTCAGCACTTCTGAAACAGTGATGGGGCCTCAGCATTGAAAACCAGCTGTTTGTGAGCAACGTGAAGTCGCCTCACAACTTATTTGGTAGGGGGAAAGTTTGGAGTTCGTGTTGGGTGTTCAGCGCTTCTGAAATAGTGATGGGGGCTCAGCATTGAAAACAGTGTACATAGTCAGGGGATCAGGAATAATCAGAATGATAATTTATGTGCAAATTAAATATCACCGTTTCCGGATATTATGAGAGCAGTTTCTGAGCAAGGGGGAGTTGTCTGACAAATTGTTTGGGACTAGTTTTTAAACACTTTTCTTGGCCAATGGGCACCAATTGTTCTTCGGTGCAATAAAACCTGGTTACCATTGTAAGGCGCTTGCTCTGTCGACATCTGTGACATTTATGAAGGCATATCAAGCATGGGCTGCCATGGTCTGCCCAAGGATGTTGGTCAGCGAGCTAGTACGCCTCGTACGCAAAGGGTGTGCGTGTGCCAGAGGTGCGACCTGAATGAGATTGGCGAGAGAAACATTTGGTCTTTACATGCACTGCTGTTCAACATGTCAGGGAGCGGCATGCTGATTTGTTTTCTGCTTCCATCGTCACCATGTTGGATTTCATCTGGCAAGCAGATCTTGTGGGGGTTGCCAAATTTGTCGTGGATTGTTGGATGTCTTCCATGCAGACTTGGGGGATGATAGGGCATCTCACAGCCCTAGATGGCTGGAATAGATGTAATTGCTTCTTCTTCTTCCTTCAAGACCACAAGCTGCAGAAAATATGGCCAGGCTCAGCATTCTTTGTGTATCCATCACTAAAGCGGGATCTGCTCATCCACAGAAGTATGAAATAATTTTGACTGCGGAAATGCTGAGCACCTGTTCAACATCCTGCCCAACTCGCTGATGCTATAGGTTGTCAAAGCAGCGCCAACAATTCCGCATCTTCATCATCTCCACCATCCAATGGAGCTGTGTTGGCGGTGGGAATTTTGTTTGCTGCTGTGGTGGGCTGTTCGCCAGAGGAGTCGGTGTCCAAATGAACTATCTTCATGTTGGCTTGATCAGCAGCGTTCTCCTTCCCTGTGGCAAGCACAGCTTCATATGCACACAGGTCCATGCCGTTTGCATGCTGATTCTCTGTGACTAGACTGCGTGTGCAATCTGCAGTGAGGTCAGCCATGCAATGCGTGGGGCAACTGAACAGCAACACCAACGCCATGGAATCAACAATTACCTGGCAGCACAGCATCGTGCGTGGTGGTGATGTGGGGCTGTGAGGCCGCGCCATCGCACTGTCTGTGGCAGGAGGAAGGGCTGGATACCAGCATGAGCAAGTCTCTGGAAGTGGGGCTGGTATGAGCATCCGGCTCACTTCCCTGCGGGGCCACTCGCGCACCAGCTGATAGCTGCTGGGGCGTGGGACTGTGATCTGCTCGACTGCAAGGTGCTGGTGCATGGGCGCTGCAGTCAGCGCCGCCCTCCAGATGCTGTGTTGCAGGCGCCTCGCTGCTGCTGGCACTGGGAGGAGCAGCCAGCCCTTCGACTTCTTCAACTCCTGCGCTGGCCTGAGCCTGTGCGCATTGCTGCGGCTCCTTCCCTGTCTCAGCCGCTGCCACTGCCTGCGAGGTGCCAGGTTGGGACAGCGACGCAGCTGCCAGCGCACAGGGCTCCTCATCCTCGGGGCACAACAATGATGGAACCTTGAATAGCTGCACGCGTTGTAATGTCCCAGCAGGGTGCGCCAAAGGGGCGCTTCCCAGCTGTGCCTCGGGTGCGCTCGCAAGCGCCAGGAGTTCCTCATCCTTTGGGCACGACTGGGTGGCCTGTGCCGGCCGAGCGCACGCTGCATCCGGGGAAGCTTGCGGCGCCTCCGGCTGGGACTGAGGTGCAGCCGCCAGCACAAACAGCTCCTCATCCTCAGGGCTGATCTGGGGTGAGTTCTGCATTGGTTGTGCAGCAGTGCCCTGGGCTGACGGCTGTGCTTCATGAGCCTGAGACAGTGGTGCTTCTGCCAGCGCCAGCAGCTCCTCGTCCTCGGGACTGATCTGGGGAGACTCCTGCATCGGTTGTGCAGCAGCGTCCTCTGCTGCAGGCTGTGCTTCATGGCCCTGAGACATCGGTTCTGCTGCCAGAGCCAGCAGCTCCTCATCCTCAGGGCTGATTTGGGGAGGATCCTGCATCGCCATTGCAGCAGTGCCCTGGGCTGATGGCTGTGCTTCCTGGACCTGAGACAGTGGTGCTTCAGCCAAAGCCAGCAGTTCCTGGTCCTCTGGGCTGATCTGGGGTGAGTCCGGGAGGGGCTGACGTGGCTGCTCATTTGACCCCAGAGTGTTCTCTGAAACCACCTGAGACAGTGGTTCAGCCGCAAGGGCCAGCAGCTCTTGGTCTTCAAGGCTCGGTTGATCACCATCGATATCCATCGGCTGCGCATCCTGCACCTGTGCATGGTTTGCAAGCACTCTGCAGCACTCCACTGACAGCCACAAGCATGCGATGCCGAGTGCTCATCTAGATTACCAGTCTCGTTGGTTGAGGCTTGAAGTTCTTTTGCGAGACCTCAAGATACACATGCATTCACAACCCTCTTTTGCAAGGCCACCCACCTGTGCTGTGGCTTGTGCAGGCGCAAAGGCTTCCAGCATTTCCAGAGGGGCAGCATCAGCTTCCTCCTCCTGTTGCAGACGCCCAACCAGCAATCGTCAGTAGGCCCCACATTTTCCCTGTGCCTTGTTCGTTCGTGCTGGCTGGCTGTCACAGGACAGAGTTTAAACACATACATCTAACCTGCAGACAACAAAGTCTTGAGCTATAAAACACCGTCCGGCGTGAATTCCACAATGGACTAGCGCATTCACCCAGCCTTGCTGCTGCAGGGCCACCAGCTCATCATCGTCGTCGTCATCATCCCACTCAGCAGCCGGCCCAGCATCATCCTCAACCTCCATGGCATCCGTGGCTGCCTCCGCACCCTCTCCATCTGCCTGCTGGGCTGCCTCACCAGCTGCAGCAGCCGCCTGCGGCGCATTTTCACACACCATCGTGCTGACCCCACATGACACCACAAGATATTTGCATGGTCACGAGCATCGGTTTGCAGTGGGGGACACCAAGGACTGGAATGAGAGGAGCGCATGCATGCTGCGAGTCAGAGATGCCGTGCTTCAGGGGGTTTGCACGCAGTGCAGCACGCACCTTGTCAGCGGTCTCTTGTTCGGCATCCTTGATGATTTTCAGCACGCCCTCTCGCATCTCCCTCAACTCCACCTAGTACCACCACGACAGCACGCAGTTTTCAGGAACAACAATCGCCATCACTGGCATTTGCAGAACTTCTTGGCAACATTATCAAATGCACTTGACCGCGAGAGAGGATGTCAAATTGTTTGGACAAGGGGGTATGGAGGGGTTTATGAGCTTGGAAGGCTCACCTTCAGGCGATGTGAGCGGCCAAGGTCTGCAATCTGATGGATGGCCTCATCAAAGTCATGGAGAGGGAAGTACTTCCTTTGCCAGCTCTTATACATTTCAAGCAGCCTTCTGAGGTCGCTCACCTGTATACATCACATTGTTTCATCACAGGGTCACGAAAGAAATGTCTTTGGCAGACTTGTTGGCCTTGATGATGCGGTTGCAGATTTGGTGGATACCAGCCAGCAACAACATGCTTATACATACCTCATGTCCCTTGCCTTTAAATTGCCTGGCAAACCTCTCAGGAAATTGATGGAAGACCTCTGCAACTACATCCTTCTCCTGTGTGACCATACACACTGTAAGAGAGAGTGCCTCTACTCATATATAATGATTTGAAATGGATCGGAAGGATAGCCATACCTTGAGGTCTTCAAATCTGATCTTGCGTTTTCTCTGCTTCTTGGCGTCTGCCTTGCGCAGCTTCAGGGCATTGCTGCATGATCACAACATTGGATCAGATCTCCGCACTGTAAATTGTGAGTCGCTGTTGCTGGTTGTGTTTATCATTGCATGGCCAAGTGAGAGATACCTGGCTGTTGGCGGGTCAGATTCTGTAGTAGGGCCAACAGCTGCATTTGGGACAAAGGGTGTCTTGGGCAGCTGCTCGCTGGGTGGTGCAGTGCAATCTCGTGACCAATGCCCTGCCAAAACCACCCATTGGAGGTCAAGGTCTGGGAACTGACATTTGCTCGTCAATTTCTGTTAAGCTTGCAGACCTGGGGAACAATAGGACCTACAAGAGAGCGCACACACCTGTCTTGCCGCACTTGAAGCAGCCCTGCCCCTTTGGTAGCGTCCTTGGAGCAGTCCCAGGTGTGGATACATTTCCATATTGAGCATTGCTGGACCGTGCTGCTTCCTGGCGCTGTGAATAAGGGGCAGCCCTAGGAGTTGCTGCAGCTTCAGGTAGTTGGGGCCTTGCAGGCAATGCTTTCCTGATCCATTCTGCCGGAGGTACCGTGCAGTCCCGGGACCAGTGCCCTGCGAGGGGTTAAACTGTGAGATGTCGCGTCTTGGACCAAGAGCGATAGAGCCGTTTCTGGAAATGCATGCTACACTTCATGCTGGTGTGCCTCCCTCCATAGTGACGACACAATTAATTGGACCAAGTGATTTGGACCAAGATTCCACCGTCTTGGTCGTCAATCAACCAAGACGATTGTGTTGTGCAAACTGCATGCTGCAAAATGACGAAATTTGTTGTAATGGTAGTATATAGCTTGCAGAGCCCTGCACTGTCATGGCACATACCTGTCTTGCCACATTTGAAACAAGCGACACCGGCTGGTGGGGCTTGCATCGTCGTAATTCCCTAAAACTTCGCTGTCATCATGCTTAGGAGGTTCAAAAATGCACTCTGATGTCACACCAACAGGATTTGAGCACCAGGAAAGGGGAAGATCAGATCTGACCGAGGTCCCAGCAAATTGATGACATTGATGTGTCTTGAAGTTCGACTGCTTTACATCAATTGGTGCCAGCATCGCTGGGACGCACGATTCAATATTCTGGACGTCAGGGGTGCGTGTACTAATATCCTCGGTCAAGGGTGTGCGCAGAAGGAAACCCTAGTTGAGTCCAAGACCAACTGGAGGTAGTGAAAGCATTCTTCCTGCTCTTGTATTATGTGCATGGGCAGACAAAGTTGCTTAAATAGTGCATTGTAGGTCTGCTTGTACCCCCCAATGATAGCGCATTTTTTCCTGGTCGTGTGCAAGTTGTGCGGAATGCCGGTTCATCTTGAAGTTCTCCACTGATTGCAATCAACAGGTTTTGATTGACTATTTCATCAGGATGTCAAGCTTTGGGGAAGAAAGCTCTGAGCTCACGACAGCCAGTGTCCTCAAGAGGAACATCGCCTGGGATACCTATCTAACTGCTCGCCTTATTTCGGACCATGACTTGCAGCTAATCCGTCGATATGACAAAAAGAACACAGAAACCCAGGCAGATCTTCTTCAAGAGGTGCGGGAGAACCAGTATTCGCAATGTCGTGAGTGCGCTTGCACTGCTCTGATGTTAGGTCAACTCGTGTGCCCTGATCAGTTGTGAGCGTTCATCCGTCCTTCTGCAGCACCTTCATCGGTGGTGACTCCTAATGTTATCTACGTCAATCAGCGTGCAATCCCCTCAGTGGCATTGTCGTGAAGCTCGTGTGCTGCTGTTGTTCAGGAGGGTCCAGCATATGCAGAGGCCTTCTTCAATGTCCTGCGCAGTGTAACCAAGGAAGACACAGTGCAGTATGTGCTGGCAATCCTCGACCAAATGGTGGCTGGTGGGGTGCTCAGCATCTGGTGTATACCAATGCATCTAACGAGCGCACTTGTCCGCACCCTCGAATTATGCGCTGCGGTCATTTGTGGCCCAATATCAAGGGCTGTTCTTGTTCACTGTGCAGGCGATCCAAAGCGGGCATCATACTTTCATCAGCAAAGCAGTGCCCAGAAATCCTCAGCCCCCGATCCCTACACGCAGCTCACCAGGTGATCTCATCTGGCAATAATGCTAATTATCTGACAACATCGAGCGCGGTTATGTTGCTTCCAAGGGGAATTGTGGCTGCAGACCAAATGAAAGGGGGTGTTGCTTGGATGTACAGGATGCTGCAGCGGACAGACTGGTTTACTCAGGAGAAGGCAGCGACCCTGTTGACAGCCATTTTGGCAGCGCGCCCTAACAGGGGCACTGCACAGGTCCCCCTGCCGCCCCTGGTCATGAACGGCGCCAGCTCCTCCTCCTCAGCCCACCATGCCCCTCCCCCTGTGCCAACACCCACCGCTGAGTCCGAAGCCGTGCAAAACATCCTCGTCACTTTCGTCGACTGGCTCACATCCCAGCTTCGGTGCGTCTCTAGCTGCCTGTCAGCGTGGGAGGTGTACACATCACTGCGCCACCTGGTACTGTGGAAGCAAGCACTGCCATTCAGTTGCATTGAGTGCTCATGTGGCTGGTGTTTTCGTCCTTGATGTCCTCAATGTTGGATCTGGCCAGCTCTGGGCGGGAGAAAGCATGCCGTGCTTAAGACAAGCTCTCCAACAGGCTCAGAGCAGGGCTCTAGTATGGGAAAGCTGAAGAAAGCAGGAAAAGGCTAAACCATGGCCTTTAGCTCATTCTTTGTTATACACTAGCAAGTTTCCTCTAACCACTGACTGCCCCATCATATAATATTCTCACTAGACGCCAAGCCAGCAGGGTCAGGCATGGCTTGACCTCGGATCGAGGAAAGCTGAGCGAGCAGTATGGCGTGACTTCCGCGGAATGATGGCCGGTATTGTCCCCAAACCAAAGAGAGCCCAAAACGAATTTTGGCCTGGACAAAACAGGAGGCGTTCTCGTAGATCGTGCCTCTTCTGCGTTGGTGGCAAGGGCAGAGACCACCAGTCCGCCATTTCGCAGGATGGGTAACATCGGGCAGTGGTAGACTTGACTTTGATTTTGATTTTAATCGAATCGTTGTGATGGCAGGCGGCCGTCGCACCCAGGGCGCAGTGTGCCCCTGGCGGTGGGGTGCCTGGCGCGGATGCTGCGGGAGCCGGCCGCGCGCGCTCTCTTTACGCGCGCCTCGGGCGCCTCGCTCCTGGCGCCGCTCCTGCGCGGCGGCGCAGGCTCCTCCTCGGCGCAGCCGCCGCCAAGCCACCAGCTGCTGTACGAGGCCGGCCTCTGCGTGTGGCAGCTCACCTTCTACCCGCCCGCCCTGCAGGCCATGGCGGGCGCCCACATCGTGCCCAGCCTTGTGGACCTGGCTCGCCATGCCTCCAAGGAAAAGGTGCTGCTCCGTGAATCCCAGGATCCAGGATATTGAGCCGGTCATGCTGTATGTGGATGGCAGAGATGTTGGCGTATGATGGGGGCGCTGTGGTGTGGGGGCAGGTGGTGCGCGTGGCTCTGCTGGCGCTGCAAAATCTACTGGCGGCTCCTGGCCTGGAGCTGGCACCGGAGATGGTGGAGGCCGGTCTGCCCAAGGTTGTCCAGCAGCGCCTCGTGCAGGTTTGCACCTTCCCCAGAGGGTCCTGTTTCGAATACCCCGATGTCCATTGCCAGCATGCTAAGCTGATCCACTCCTGCTAGTTGCAGGAGCATTGCTGCTGTTAGAAGAGTGTGTGTATGTTATGGGCTTCTGGGGAGTGGGAGAACAAATTGTTGGTGGGGGTGCAGAACTGGGAGGATGAGGATGTGACGGCTGCGCTGGAGGCGCTGAAGGAGGCACTGGCGGCCAACATCAAGCTGCTGTCATCGTGGGAGAAGTACAAGAAGGAGGTGCTGTCGGGCAGCCTGGACTGGTCCCCTATGCACACCAGCGAACAGTTCTGGCTCGAGAACGCTGCCAAATTCGAGGACCGCGACTTCCAGGTGACCAACCCATTGGCACTCAGCGCAGATGCCACTTTTGCGTTCGTACACTTGTGTCTGACAGAGCAGCGTCCCTTGATGCCTCTCTTGACAGAGAAGAGAATACGGCGACTGGAGCGCAAACACTTTTTGAAGCAGAGCTGGGAGGGTAATGCATGGCCTTGAATCGGGGATGTCAGCAGGTGTTGCACAGTTGCAATCGTGTCGCAAATGGCTGTTAGCTGTTGATCTCTTTTTCTCCTCTTCTTCTTGTCTCCCTGAAGAGAGAACAAGGCAGCGATGGAAGAAGAAGAGAGGCAGATGAAAGGAGAGTTCCTTGCAGGTGCTGCGCGTGCTGTTGAAGCTGCTGGAGCAGAGCCGCGAGAATCGCACACTGGCCGTGGCCGCATCGGACCTGGGCCACTTCATCTCCGCGCACCCCCACGGCCGCAACATCGTCACCGGTGCGACACACTGGCGCACCTTCATTCCATCTGCATGTCGGTTTTCCGGACCCTGTGTCCAGGTTCTGTGCATCCTGCACCCATGTACTTCTCAGGGGGAGAAAAGGCATGCAACATCTAGGGTGTACGCGCAAGTGAGGTGGCTAGGGCAGGATGGCACAACCTGCATTCCCTGGACATCATGCATATAGAGTTTTTTTATACCCTGCACTGCGCGCAGTCAGGCTGGATTGCATTGATGTAGCTGCATTCTGGTGCAGATTTGCGAGGCAAGGAGCTGGCAATGCGGCTGATGATGCATCCGGATGCAGAGGTGCAGAAGCAGGCGCTGCTGGCTGTCCAAAAGATTCTGCTGGCCAAGGACAAGGTCGCCTATCTCAATAATTGAGTTGCGCTCGCAACCTTGCAAGCAATCAATTCTGTGGACAGACAGTTTGTGTGGCAGATGTGTGGTTCCAAGAGAAGGGACAGCGATGATTATTTTTTCTTTTCCAGATTCCGCTATCTCAAAAGTGGGGAGGGATATCCGATAATATAATCGATTATTACTATCACGATGATGCCTAGACAGGTCGAGAAGAGTTGCCACTCTTGGCAATCATTAGGTCGAAACTGACCGTTGCCTTCGCATCAGTACATATGCTGCTACTGAAGATACCTGTTTCCTTTGTGTAGCGTTACAACTTGTCAGGACTTCAGGTTGAACCACCCCACATATGTATCGCACAGAGCTGGCAGATTTGCACAGCAGATCCTACAGTATCACATGCTCACCCTTGATTGTCCTGAATCTCTTGATCTTGATCTTATGCTCACCACAGGCCAGGCTTGCCCATGCTGGCTTTACAATTTCCTGGCTGGTTTAACAACCGTGAAGAGCAAAACACATTCTTAGTCAACAACAGATTGTTTGACTGCTGCCAACTGCAAAATATACACACCCACAACACACTTACAAGGACGCCATTCAGTCAACTGAAAGGACGCCTGGAGCTCGAGCTGAGAAACATGTGATGCATGCAATGTACTTAGATGCACAACGCCACTCGCATGAAAGCACAAGCTCTGATCAGATCCCTGTGCTGGCAGGTTGTCTTTTTCCAATCAAGATGACATATAGACAGATGTCTGTACCACACTGCAGACAGTACTCTTGCCTTCAATGCTGTCAGACGAGGCAAAGCCTGCTTCTCATGCCTTCTGAGAGCCTCAAACAGTGCACTGCACTGGTTTCCTAGAAATGCGCTGCAGCTGGCACGCAGCAGAATCTACCTTGAGCGCGGTGCTTGTCATCACCAGACATATGTAATGAGCAGCATCCATCAATGAACTACACACGCCTGTTCTACATTCTTAGCACTGCGGGCCAGCAGACTCGAAGAGTTTGACCGACTAACCCTCTTTTAATTGTTGTGCTTGTCTGGCTCTGCGAGCTCAATCAAAATGGCTCTTGGCAATACCAACAAAAGAGGTCGGATCGCGCTGATGTGACTGCAGCTGCGATTGTACAGAGCCTTCCGGCTTGGGTCAGCAATGTGCTGGTCAATCTGTGCTCTTTGCCCAACCCCCTTCTAAGTCGACCACAGCAGGCAAGGGCACACGAGTTTCATAACAGCGTGTTTGATTCGCAAGGCAGCGATTGGTTCTCATCGGCACATGGACTGCCTTATTCTATGGCACTTGCTGCAAAGCCTGCATCGCCAACGCTGTCAGCACGGTGCTGGAACCACACCGATGAGCGCATGCAGTAGGAGCCGCCGCGGCAGTCCTATAATGGGACTTCCAGTGCTTCAATCATGCACAGTGCCTGCTGCTCTCAGCACTTGAGAGGCCATTGACAGGCTGCATGAGCGGCTGCAGGGTTCCTGAGCTCCATGGCAATGCCTTCCAGCATGGCTCAGCAACGCTCTGGTGAACCCCTCTGCTCTTCACCCACATATGAACCTGGGTCGGTGGGACTTGTAGCATTTCAGTGTTTGTAGTGCTGAGGCAGCCCCTTCTCTTACTGGCGCTCGCACGTCCTTGATAATTTGCTATGCATTTCTTGATCTTATGACCCGCAGAGCAGGCTAGGCATGACCAGGGTCCGACTGCAGGAGCGGCTGCGCGGCGGGGTTAATGGCCTGGGCGGCGGGTGCCATGGGTGATTCTCCTCCGAAGGAGGAGGTGCGGCGGCGCAGGGAAGCCCATCGCTGCCGAGAGGAGTGGCTGATGCGAAGCCAGCAGAATGTGAAGAACTTGAAGAGCGACACACGACCCAGCTGGCTGCCGTAGCGCAGCACCAGGAATGTTGCCGCGCGCAGTATCACCCCCTGCGAGCCATCCCCCACTTTTCAGTCCTGTCAGCTCCACAACCACCTGTGTCTCATGCCCAGCATGCCGCAAAACAGCCAGCTTTCTGATTTCTGCATCACCAGTGAACATCATACGGACCATGTTGGAGTCTTGAGAAATGTCATGCACATAAACACATGTGCCTTCAGACGCTTGACAGTATGCAGAAAAGGCAGGCATTTATGGGGTTGGGGGGGACCTGCAGGAAGATCATGAGGAAGTCCCAG
Source organism: Coccomyxa sp. Obi (assembly GCA_020887355.1). Lineage (NCBI taxonomy): Eukaryota > Viridiplantae > Chlorophyta > Trebouxiophyceae > Coccomyxaceae > Coccomyxa > Coccomyxa sp. Obi. The sequence goes on along the minus strand of AP024993.1, from coordinate 1,691,381 downwards.
GAGAGGTAGCCCTTGCAGTAGTCCTCCACATCCAGGCTGCCCGCATCAGGCCCCGCCCCCAGAGACTGCTTATCAAGCCCACAGTAGCCAATCTGGGGACAACCACCAAATGTCAAGGCTGATCGGTGTACGCATAAACCCAGCCTCGCTTCTGAAAGCTTTTCCAAAATTGGCTCCCGGACAACTCACATCACATTCAGTGACATATTCGGATGACACAATATGGCAGCTGGCCAGGCAGTATGTGCGATGCGAAACAGGCGCACCTCCTGCATCATCTTGTGGATGCGCGGCTGCATGTAGTGCGGGTACTGCCGGAACTCCTCCATCGTGGTTGCCTCCGTGCTCCACCGGCTGAACGAGATGCCTGCACATACAACCACCCTCAACCCGCACTTAAAGCTTAAGAAAGTTGCTCCTCTGCTGGGCCGCATATGGTTATGTGGCAGTGCGAGTCATGATGTTGCCAATACCCAACCTGGGGAGAATGTCATGTGTTGCCTGGCTTATCGGTTGAAATTTCCTGAGTTGCCATAGTGTTTATTAGAAGCAGAACAGCACTTGTCTCAGAAACTCTCTACATTGTTTGCAGGCCAAAAGGGGTGCAATAGAACAGGTCAAGCTGCACACCAGCATTGATGATACCACCTGACAATAAGATCTGTCCATCAGGTGATCAAGAAAGTGTGCATGAGCAGGCCCAGGATGTGTTGGTGTTGGGGGCAGGACAGGGGGCGCACCAAAGACCACTTTCATGAAGGATGAGAGGGTGCGGAAGCGCGGCTCGATGCCGTTGAAGAAGCCGCCCAGGACGAGGCAGACGGCGACCGAGGCCACCATGCTGTTCTGCTGCTCCAGCATCACGCTCATCACATAGCCCAGCCCCGATGTGTACCATGTCACCCCCAGCGATACTGCGCACATTGCCAGAAGAACTCAATCATCATAGCAAATCATGATCACATCCCTGTTGATGAGCCTCATGCAGTGCCAAGCATGCACAGAGCCAGCCAAGTGCAGCGCCCATGCTCGAAGAATGCACCAACTCCCACAATGGTATGTTGCTGAGAGAGATCCGGTTCAGCGTTGGGGAACAAGCATGCCAGCAGGACAGGGTGCATGGGTAGGAGAAGCAAGGTTGAACGCACTGATGTAGTAGTTGATGAACTTGATTTCGGGCAGCGTGAGCGTGTAGTAGACGCTCATGAAGATGGCGGGCTGCACCACGATGTCTATGAGGTGCATGACCTGGTGCCCGAAAAAGAACGCCCCCGTCCTCAGCCCTGCACACAATGGCCAACTTCAAAAGGCATTGCTGGTGAATGTGTCTTTAGACTGCCGAACAAAGCAGGCGGAAGCACACGAGAGTCCAGCACGGCACTAGCTCTATTGGAGGCAGGGCAGGCGATGCTGCAACTGCATGCGTCGAGCAGGTCAAACATGCTTGAGCTTGATTCTAGAAGATGTGTACAGTCTTTGACCAACCATAGAGACTTCGACAAGAAAGAACGATTGAGATAAGAAATGCTCCAAGGGGGTGTGACCTGAGGCAGACTCGCGCCAGAAGATGAGGCGGTCCTTGCCAAACACCTGCAGCGAGGCCACCGTGGAGATGGCCGCCAATGTGAGCATCGTCTTCACAGCATTCCCCCTGACCTCCTCCAGTTCCCAGCTTGTTCCATGCACCGCCCCTGCACACCATGTCAGAAGACCTCAGGACACTCTCTGTGGTCTCAATGAACACCTGGATGGGAAAAAACCATAGCGTAAAAAGCACGCCTGGATCATGGATGTCACCACTGAAATAAACCACTGACTAGCCACAAAAAGTGTGGTCTATAAGTGGAAAGGTCAAATGTCAAGAGGAGACAAAGCAGGTAAAGGAGGGGGAGGCGCACCAATGATGAGGGCGGCGCCGGCAAACATGCAGACGTCGAGGAACTTGACGCCCCAGTTGCGCACCCACTTGACGCCGGCGCGGCGCACCAGCAGGTTGAACTGGCCCAACGTGCCCGGAATGGCCCGGTACCGCGTCTTCTTGCGCCCGCACACCGACCGCCACCCGCACAGCCAGAAGTGCCACCAAGCCCCTGCGTCAGCCATCAGTCAGTCAGTCATTTACACCTTTTCCAGCCACCTAGGGCTGATTGGATTGTCTGACTTTGATCGTCAAAGTCAGCACCCAGCATCACATCCAAATAGTCACAGAGAAACTTGGAGACATTCACAAGATCATCCTGCCCAAAGAAGTGTATCACGGTCTCAGCAACTTTTGCATGTAGCAGTGGCTGCGAGGACACATGTCTCGCCACGTCTTCTCTTCAGCCACTCTTGTTCCTGGAAAGGGCAGCACTGTCCAATCAGCGAAGTGGTGTGATAGGAACAGGGTGGTGATGGTGGTCACCACAGCAGTGCAGGCAGGGGAGGCACAGCCGCTTGAGGCAGCCGGCGTGCTTGTCGGGGCCGTCACACGGCCCATCCAGGTCAGCAGTGGAGGCCAGCGCATCGTCCAGCTCCAGCTGCTGCGAGTTGCTGGGGGACAAGCCCTTGGGGCGCCCCACCAGCGCACTCTCCTCATCGTGGCTCGCCCTGCTTTGTGCAACATTGCTCGCAAATGCACCGGTGCCACGCTGGGAGGCCTGCTGGCTTGCTGTTGAGCCCTCGCTGCAGCTGGCAGCTCCCGAGGCGCTGCGGTCTGCGGCTGAGCTGCTTGCTGCAGGGGCGGAGCCGGCAGCATGAAGTGGGTTCCCATGGACATCCATGCCCTCCTCAATGGACAGCACCCGCTCATACTTGGACTGCTGCACACCAACCCGCGCCCTCAGCCACTCTCCATTCGCCTTGTCGGCGTCAGTCTATGTGTGGTCTTGCTTCAGTGGCCCTCAGATCTGGCTCTTGCATGTTGCCACAGCAGATGCACAATTACTAGTGCAGCTAGGCTGAAGACATGATGTGAGGTTCCATGGTGTGGCCGCGAGCACACAATGTAACAGCAAAGCGTCGAGTGCGACAGGCTTAGGAAGGTTGATGACAACCATGCATGGCACCATGAAGCAATAGAGTTCAGCAGCGAATGAAGTGCAAAAGCGCACCTGCGGTGGTGCGGGAGGCTGGCCGCCATGGCGGATGAAGGAGATGAAGGCGGATCGGGACACCACGCCCGTGTGGGTGGGGTCCAGCTCAGTCATGATGTGGCGCATGTCGAAGGGCGTTGCCTCCAGGCCCACATCCGCCAGAAACGCATTGATCGCCTCCGGCGTGATGTTGCCCGTCCTCTCACGGTCCACCTTCCAATACCACATCAGTGTCAACTCAGATGACCCAGTCCATGCATGACACATGTACCCTCCGCTGGACACCTACTCTCACGGGGTTGATGCGAGGCTGCAGAGCTAGAACTCACCCTGTCGAATTGTTCCTGCACAAGCTGCAGCTGCTGGGGGCTGAGCTCTGGGACGGCCTCGGCAGTCTCGGGTGCACCTGCGATTGCCTCCTGTGCTGCTGTCTCTGCCCAGGCCCCGCCCAGCTCCTCCCAGATCCCATACAGGTCCTGCTCAGAAAATGCGCCGTCCATGTCACAGCACACTGACACCAACTGGCTCACGTGAGCACTGCCTTTCATGTGAGCAGAGCTTCTGTAAGCCCTGGACAGACCCGCACAGCTCAAGCAGGCCCAGACCTGTTTCATTGATCTTATTCTCACCTTGCTCACCCTCGGTGGGATGAGACGCACGGCAACTCCCGCAGTCAAGAAAAAACTGACAGAACAGCCTCTTGCTGCAAGGCTGTTCCTGTCTAAGAGCCTCGATTCCCTGACCATGCAAGGACGGCAGAGTATCTGTGCACCTCGGGCTTGAAGTCAGGGTTGGCATGGCAGGGGACGCAGCCGGAGACGATGTCGAGGAAGAAGTCGGCTGGGTTCTCGTTGGGGGGCAACTCAAAGCCAATGGAGACAAAGTAGGGGAGCGCGGCGGAGGAAGCGCCCTGGAACGCGGTGCGACCGGCCTTGCCCAGCAGCAGCACCTCATGGAACAGCGAGAACACGCTGTAGCGGGGCTGGTGGATCACCGTCACTATGTTCATGCCCAGATCCGCCATCCTGCGCCGGCACCACAGCGGTGCCTCACTCCAACAAGTGCATTTGCCGCATGCGATTTGCTGCTGGGATACCGCTTCTGGTGCATGCAGTGGTGAGGCAGGCAGTGGCAGTGTGCAGAGCGCACCTCCGCAGGGAAGTCAGGATGTCGGTGGCTGCTGTGGCATCCAGGCCAGAAGTGGGCTCATCCTGCGCACCAGATAATTCAGCAAACCTGACCATGCACGGAGAGGATGGCACACGCAGCCACTGCAATGCAAAGAGCACATGAGAGGCAGAGAGCGCACCATGAAGAGCACAGATGGCCGCGCCACCAGCTCCAAGCCGATGTTGACCCTCTTGCGCTGCCCCCCACTGCAGCAAGGAACCCAGCTAAACGAACTGCCTTGCGGTTCGTCAACCCCACTTACATTTGCACGCAGCATGCAGAAGCTGCCCAGAAGGAGATCGTGGGCATGAAAATGGCAGGGGGGTCTTGCCTGACCCCACGCTTCTCAACGGAGCCCACAACCGAGTGCTGCACGTGGCGCAGGCCCAGCAGCTCGATGACATCATCGACCACGTCGCTGAGGTAGGCGCGCCCCTCTGTCGCCATGCAGCGCAGCTTGGCGCTGTACGACAGGTTTTCCCGCACCGTGAGGTCCTCGTGCACTATGTCGTCCTGGCCAAGCCCACAATCTCACTGATGCCACATCTAAACAGAGCTAGTCTGGTTGCTCAACATGATTTGTAGAAGGTCCTGGTGCATGCCATCCAGGAACTCATGCTACACCTGTCACCCCGCGCGTCCCAAACGAATGCCCCTTATGAGTTGCCACAATGCCACTGAAAGCAAACCAGCTCCACTGCCATCTGCCCGAATGGAGAACCCCAGCTGAACAATAGCCTTTATTACTCGACCCCAAGCATCGATTTCCAAGGTTAATGTATTGAGAGCAAGATGATCTTGGAAATATCTCCAAGTTTCTCTGGAATTCTTGGATGTGATGCTGGGTGCTGACTCTGACGATCGGAATCGGACATCTGGGTGGCTGGGAAAAGGTGCAATTGACTGACTGACTCGAAGCGGGCCACACCTGTGGCACATAGCCGAGGATGCGGCGGAGACGGGCGAGGCGCATCTCACGGCCGTTGATCCAGAGGCGGCCGCGTGTTGAGCCGTAGCGCGCCGTGCCCATCAGCGCGTACAGCAGCGTCGACTTCCCCGCCCCGCTCGGCCCCATGATTGCCACCACCTGCATGCCACCCTCTGTCATCGCTACTCTGCACCTGCAATCCAAAAGCCATGACAGAAAGTGCAAGGATGCACCTTCAAATGCACTGTTTCTCGTTTTTTGCTTCCGTGATCAGACCATACGACACAGCTCAAGAGAGCACACAGAGAGCTCACAACAGGATGCATGCAATGTGAGAGCATGCTTGGGGCGTCCTGAGTTGGTTTGGACAACAGCAGCAAATAGCATGGGGTGATAACTGTTGCCTACTTTGGAGTGGCTGAAGTGGCCATTGACTGAGTCTAGGATGACTGTGCCATCGCGCAGGGTGACTCCGATGCCCTCGAAGCGCAGGGAGATGCGCGGGCGGATGCTGGAGAAGGCCTTGAAGGCCAGGCTGCTGCCCTGCCCCGCCACGCCCAGCAGCGGCGCCACCAGCCGCCGCAGCTTCTCCTTCGCGCTCTGCTTCTTGATCAGCCGCTCCTGCTGCAGCCTGCGCAGCGCGCAGACCACCCCCAGGTGAACACTACCTGGCTGACTTGTGCATGTCTGCATCCAGATACCGGCATGCCCTATCATCCCAGGCTCGCTGTAATGCTCAAGACAGGACGCGAAGGCAAGCCCAAGCTGCTAACAGGTAGCATAAGGACCTGGCATGGGAGCCTCGCTAGGGCTGACAACATGGGCGTGCCATGTGCTAATGGTAATCGAAGGCTGATAAGACTGACGTCAAATGCACCATTGCACATGCCAGCCTGAGAGCATTCAAACTTTGACAGTGGCTTTTGCGAGAGGCGTGCCGCAGCAGCGCACTTGATGTAGGCTGAGAAGGCGACGTAGGCCAGCCACAGCAGCAGCAGGATGAGGAATAGGGCAAAGAAGCCGCCCAAAGAAATATCCGCAGATGCTGATCCGGCAGGGCATTTTGCCAGCCAGGGGCACCCCTGCATGAACCCAGCATCAATTCCACCCTTCCTTCGTCGAACAACCCTTGACTTAAGCAATGGGGGATCATGGGCCGTGTAACAGATGAATGGTTGGGGCATCCACTGCAGTGCGCACCCTCGGGACCTTCGTCCACCATTTGCAGAAGCGCCCTGCAGGGCAGGGCAAGATGGCCGTTGCGTTGGGGCAATAGAATCCTGACGGGCACGGCGTCTTGGGCGTGGTTGACATCTGCATCACAAATGCACACTTAGTCATGCACATGTAGAGGCAATCACTTCACGGCATATTATCAGATGGATGGATGTGGCTGGCATCGTTGATGGGATGTGAGATGCAACAAGTGCTGTTCAGGGTGCAGAGGAAGTTGACAAGGAGGGGGCCCCACCGGAGGGCAGATGTTGCCACCCAGGGGCTCCCCTTTGGCATACACGCGCTGCACAACGGTGAGGGGCTCATCGGGTATGGTCATGTCGGGGAAGCGCTTCATCAGCACAGGGTACTCGCACGTGGTCGGCACAACAGTCGCCTGCGAGCACCATGCACCCGGCGGGCATGGGATCTCCACCGCTGGCGTTGGGCAGTAGAAGCTAGGCCTGCGCATTAAGACACACTCGCTGATAGCTGAAGACTTGGAATTGACCGGCCTGGATTAGCATCCACACACACGCAAGCACATGGAGGTCTTCACACATCGTGATGGTCTGGCCTTCCCGTGGAAGTGTTGAAGATGTGAAGCAGCAACATTGAGGATATAAGTATTGAAAGAGCTTTATGTGGTTACCTGCAGCGGTACTTCTCAACATACTGCTGAGAGGCCTTGGATCCTGGCCGGGGCAGGAAGCTACCACTGGGGCAATGCTGGCCGAACACGCATGGAATGCACACCCCAGTGCGCCCCTCCACGCTGCTGTTGTTGTGCCTCAACTGAGGACCCAGCTGCTGGGACGAGCCCCCATCCTCAGCGCACTGGAACCCTGCCGGGCAAAATCCTTCTGGAGGTCTCTCTGATGGCACACATGGGCATCCAGGCGCAGGACGATCGGGGTCACAGTCGCCAGCTACGGCACTTCCCTGCTCCCCAGCCACTCTGTCAGCTGTCCGAACATGTCTGGAATAATCTCTGAACATGCGCATAAAAATCAAATTCTTGTATCACGCCAGCTCCTTTGCAAATGACCGGTAAGTGCACTAGCTAGCATGCTCACCAAGCAAGCTGCTTGCTTGTGTGTCAGGACTATCATTCTGGGGTACAAAGGTAAGGCTCACCCACGCAATCAATGAAGTTGAAGAAATAAAGATACAGCAGCAGAGCAGCAAATATGCCCGTTTGGGAGGCATCATGACTGTTGGAGTGCTACTGATGTGCAGTTACGGACAAAAGCTTGCACAATCCACTTTCAAGGGCCATTGATTGCTCCCCATAAGATAGAATTGCGCACAAGAGGTTCTTTGCGTGTTGTTTAGAAGGTCGGTAATGGAAACTGAACAGCAATCCGCATATTCTACACGTGAAAACGCTTGATTCCAGCCAATTCGGTACTGGGCAAGCCAACAAGGTTGATGTGGTGCTAGTGCATCACCTATCATCGTATGTGAAGCGGGGCAAACAAGGGAAATTGAAGAGTGCAGGGAGCAGACGCCCCGCCTTCTCTCGATCCTCATCAGCTGCAGTCGATGACTCATCAGTACTAGTTCGTTTCCTCCATCATGGCATGTTCCCTTTCCCTCCTCTATCTTCTTCCCGCATCACTCCAAATACAAAGCACAGATTTTCAAACAGGAACAGATCTATAATATCTCTATGTGTGTAGCTATGCGGTTGCGCGTGCCTGCTTCCACGGTCAATTAATCTACCAATGTCAAGGCATTGACCCTCAGCAGTGCTTGCATTGTGCGGAATGCGTTGGTACTGTGTATAGACCAAGCGTCACCAAAATCCTCGGGCTTGCTAAGCACACGTCCCAGAGAGCACCCTCATCGTGTCGAGCTCTGAGAGGGGGGTGGCGAGGGCTTAGTGTCTTTTGCTGCCCCCCTCAGACGAGAGATCCTAAGATAATGGAGCAGATTACATCCGCACTGCCCTCTTCTGTCTCTCCAGCCCTTACGTTCGAAGTCACAGCCACCCAAGGACGTGCAAGGGCTTCAAAGATGACCCTTCCCCACTTTGTGGCTGAGACACCGATGTTTATGCCAGTTGGCACTAAAGGTACAGAACTTCACATTGCTTGCCTGGCATCTGGACTACTGCAGTGTTGAATATGCAGGTTTAGGAGAGGCAACCTGAAATGATCTCTCGTGCTGTAGGAACTGTGAAGGGCCTGACCAGTCAGCAGCTTGTGGACTTGAATTGCCATGTGATCTTGGGCAATACATACCACCTCGAGGAGCGCCCAGGCTCTGATCTTGTCCAAGAGCTAGGTGGCCTGCACAAATTCATTGACTGGCCCCGAGGCATGCTCACCGATTCAGGCGGCTTTCAGGTAGTTTTGGGGCCCTCTTCAGCTCTGTTTGTGGAACTTACCTCTCAAACTCTTTACTTCCAAATATGAGGTTCTGAGGATGCGTCAGCTGCACTGGGGATTTGCAGATGGTCTCGCTGCTCCATTTGGCCGAGATCACCGAGGAAGGGGTACAGTTCCAGTCGCCTGTCGATGGGTCCTTGATGATGCTGACACCAGAGCGCTCCATCGCCATCCAAAATGCGCTAGGTGAACCTCCAGATAATGCTTACAAATAAGATCAACAGTGTAACAGTCTGAATGAATTTGACCAGAAACAGATGCATTCCTGCAGGAGCGGACATCATCATGGCCCTTGATGATGTGGTTTCGAGCGTGAACACATCGCCTGAGAGGTGCTCCATCCGCCAAATACTCGTTTATATGATTCCAACATGGCAGCAAGGGGTTGGGTTTGCCTGGTTTATCCCTGGAATATGGCAACAAAGGGGAGTGGCACATCCTTGATGCAGGTTTGAGGAAGCAACGCACCGGACAACAAGGTGGATCGATCGTTGTATTAAGGCTCATGCGCGATCGCACGAGCAGAACCTCTTTGCCATCGTGCAAGGCGGGCTGAACAAGGACTTGCGAGCTATCAGCATCAAGGACCTGTCAGCTAGAAACTTGCCTGGCTATGCAATTGGTGGCCTGGCTGGTGGGGAGTCAAAGGACGACTTTTGGAGGTGAGGCAACTGGAGTGCATGCAGAAGTGCAGACCTCTTCTCTGGCAATCCATGCCTGTGAAGCTGTCCAGGGTGCAGCTCAGGGGTGTGGCTCAGGGTGTGGCTCCATGGTCTGGCTTTGACAGGGTAGTGGCTCAGTGCACGGCTCCTGGAACTGGCTTGCCAGCTGACAAGCCCCGATATGTCATGGGTGTTGGCTACCCACTGGACATTGTTATATGTTCGGGTAAGTAACTGGAGTGGTGTCAAACTGTTCTTAGTATTTTACCATTGAGCTCACACTCCATGCTACCTTTTGCCAGGACTCAGACCCAATCAATAAACTGATTTCCCTGCACATGATGCAGCTCTTGGAGCAGACATGTACGACAGCGTGTATCCAACTAGAACTGCTCGCTTTGGCGCTGCCTTAGTTCCATCCGGGGTGATGAAGCTCAAGAATGTCGGTTTTGCAGAAGACTTCAGGTGTCATCCTTGCACCATCTGCGTTTTAAGTGAACCATTCAGTGATGTTCCAGACGATACCAGAGATATATTGGATAACAATGTTGGTTTACTTTGTCGATGCAGGCCGCTGGATGAAGAATGCTCCTGCATGACCTGCAAGAAGTACACTCGTGCTTTCTTGCACAACCTTGTGGCAAAGGGCATCCCATTTGCAGCCATGTTGGTCTCTTTGCACAACATTGCTTACACACAGCGCCTCACTCAGCAGATCCGATCTGCCATAACTGAGCAGCGGTTCCCAGAATTTGTTAGATCATTTGTAAGGTTGCAGTACCCTATCGAAAGCAATGTACCAAAGTGGGTCCGCGATGCACTAGCAGAGTGTGACATTCCCCTAACATGACTTCCGGAATGCCTCAGATTGCTCAAGCATGTGTACCATGCCGCAGAAGAACTGTAGAACTCCTTTAATTAATGAGCGCATTCGTACACATAGGTGACCTAAGTTGTAGTCAATCTTTGTAAGGCATGCACATTATACATCGCGATTTTGTGCTTAGTGTTCTACATGTTGGGGTACTGGCAGCCTTCTTCGATGCATTTCTTGCAGTCCAGCACCGCTTGCTTGCCTTGTTGCATTGTCAACGAACACCTGCTACCCACAGCGTGCCTCTCACATTACAGGGTGTTACTCCCACATTACAGGGTGTTATTTGTCTCCTGCATGCAGAATCTGCCAGGACACTTATGGTTAAAGTTCTGTTCAGGAACACAGGACCTACCAGTTTGGTGAAGCCGTACTTTTGAGCCATCCAAAGTCTTGGACCTGCATCCACTTGTCATATCTGTCCCCCATGCTTGACAGTTTCGCGAGCTCCGCTGTATCAGGATCGTCTGGCAGAGGAGCTCCAAATCTGCACAGCGCGCACCGCCAACTTGCCAGAAATGTCAAGGGAATGCAACTTCATTCTGCAAGCACTGTGGAGATCCCTGGATGCTCACCTCATGCCTCTGCAGTCCTCAATGATAGGATTACTCTGCACTTCCAGAAGAAAAGTAACGTGGCTGCTGGAATGTATTCTCAGCTGGTGGGAAATCAGAATGAGGCAGGAATGTTGTACATCTGCTTTCCCAGCAAGCAGAACGTCAAGCAGAATGTCATAATGTCTCAAAAACGCAAGTAGGAAGGCTTGAACAGGGACTTTGAACATTGATTTGGCACATCATGTTGCTGAAGTGTGCAGGTGAGAGCTCGCCATTCACAAATGTGGCGCCTGCCACTGGGCCAGCATATATGAGGCAGTCCTGCACATTCTGTATGCGCAGTGCGCCCATCCTCCCTCGGAGGTGGATTGTGCACTGCCTCAGGTCTGAAAGAACATAGTCGGCACCCACGAGGTCCTCAGCTGTTTTCACAATTGTCGAGCATCTGGCACCATTAATCCCCCTGTAGCATGCCAAAACACAGTCAGAAGGTCATCAGAAGGAGCAGACCAATGAAGACTGGTTGACATTTAACAGTGATGGTGTACCTGTCTGTGGCATTTTCCTGGGAGACTGAAGCGTCGTGAGCAAGGGCGCTTGTTGCCGCAGGCAACTCCTCGTTGTGCGGTTGCTCTTCGGCGAATGTTTCCACCCTGTTCTTGGACGCTTTGGAGAATGCAAACTTCTTCCGTGGTGCCGCCTGGACCCTGGCGCTGTACAGCTGCTCCTTCAGCTGCTTGATGCTGGCAGACAGCGTTTGGGAATCATATGTGGCGAGCAGATAGCTCCCCTGGGCAACCTCCTGCATGCATTTCAGACCGTTCATGGCTATATGTGTGATAGACTGATAAGAAAGTCCCACACAAGATTGAGGATAGGTACTTACCTGTTCAGCTCTGCTGATCAACATGCTTGCTTCTTCAAGTCTTGTTTGTGCTTCTGTCCTGCATGCCCGAACCTCAGTGTAAAAACACAGGGAAAAAGCCACTTGGAGAAAGACATGGAACACTATTGACTACGTGTTCAATGAACAGGCTTCCAGCAGCAGCAATACCCTGGTGCGCCTCTCAGCAAAGCTGCGATCTTGTCACTTGAGGACTTGAAACGCTGGAGCACTGCCTCCGATGAATCCATTGCTAAGGTCTCCTAGTCTGCCGAGCAGTTTCGGCCTAATATTTACTACTACTACGCCTATTTGTTCTTTCACGTACCAAAACGCATGGTCCCCTGCACCTTGTATTGTTTCTGCTCGTTGCAATTGATCCGTCCTATATCATATCGTTAAAATGTCAGATGTCCGTTTCTAGCAAATAACGCAGTCTTTACTTGGAACCTGCAAGATATGAAACAAGATGTCCTTATCAATGCTCACATACACTGGGATTTTCAATGCTAGGTAAGGAGACAACCCAGGTTTTAATGCGGCACAGCAGCAGCACAGCTAATGTTTATTGCCGGAGCGTACGCCCGTCTTGTAGACATCTGGTGTCTTGCATCTTTTGCCCTGGTGGGTGGTTGCCTGCTTAGGCAGCTTGTGTCAATCGTCTTCAGTGATGAGATCTGTTGATCGTGTGAGACCAACCTTTGCGAAAACGTACATCAGTAATGCTGGCACATCAGGATGAAGTCCTCTGCAAAACGTTCTGGTACCACGAGGCACTGATGATCCATTTTTATCACATGATCTGCAAAAATTTGCTGCATCATGCATGGATGATCCTGCAGCATTGTGCTGCATGCTTTTGAGGCACCAATCTGCTAGACAGATCTGACCTGCAGGAGCACGACAGGCCAAAGGTGCATAATGCGCTGCGCTGCGATGCATGCCAAGGGATTTGCATGCCCCATGGTCGCTGACAGCGACTCGCTGTCATATGTCACGCATGCTCGGCCACCTCACTGTCGGTGAGGCTACCTGTGAAGCTTCAGGGAGACGGTTCATCATGGCCTTTACGTCTTGCAATCAGTGCAGGCATGGCCTGACAGAACACAACTAAGGCTTCTGCAGTGCATACGTCTTAATAGCACGAGAGCTCATATGATGTGAGCACAAAGAGCATCGCGGTATGGGAGCCCGGTGCGGGCGCCCACTGCAGTGCATTTTGTGGCAGCCACCACCGCTGCCAGCCGTAGGGATTCTTGCGGAGGCATGCCATTGCAAATAGCATACAGCATCGTCCCGATGAAAGCATCGCCTGCGCCTGTGGTGTCCACGATTGCCACCTGCAAGTCACAAGAACTCGCACATTTCCTTGCATGTCCACAAGAGAGCCGCCCGGCATCAGCAGACAATAGAGATAACTGTTCACATCCAGAGACTGACCTTTGGTATCCTTGCTGCTGAAGCGACTATTACTCGTGCCACTGGCAACTGGTCTGCACGCTCCGCTGTGCTGCCTGTCCTGTTATACTGTGACGCAGAGGCACTGTCTGCATTCGAGATAGCTGCGGCTGCTGCTGCTGCATCTGCCCTTTGTCTGACTTCTGAAAGGGTGGATTCATCGCGGGTCCACTCCAGGAACATTGGGCCCTCTGTGGCTGCTGACTGCCCCACTCTGCAAATAGCAAAGAAGCATCCAGATCAGGCATCTCATGCAATCACAGACTCATTGACACTGTCCAGCGTTCAGAGAGGCCAGGGTTCAAAGCATACCTGATCTCTGCCCCACTTGCAGCGCTGCATGCTGGGCTGTCATCAACACACTTTTCTGTGTTTTGCCTCACAGTATTATTCAAGTGCTTCAGCACGTCGTCCAATTTCGCTGTAGGTATCCTGTCCTTGTCTTGAAGAGCATCAACATGTTCCAAAAAGACCGACCCTTGTGCTCCCAATGTGGTGATCATCCATCTCACATGAGGCAAGCGCTGGAATGTTGATAGCAAGGAGTCGCCCAAGCTTTCCTCCCCAGTCCAAGCCTGCAGGCACACCTGCACTGTCACAAGCCTGCAGATGCACTGGTAAGCAGTGCAGCTCTGCAACACAGCAATAAGCTGAAGAGAAACAGAGTGCTACCAGATGTATAATGAGGGAACAGTGGAGTGGTGTCTCCTGGGATACATGTGATCCTGACAGTACCTTAGGGAAACGAGTGGATGTGACCACGTAGTCAGCGTGTGCTAGCAGTTCATTGAGGCCAGGCCTCAAGCGCTCTGCCTCGACTAGAATGGGGATGCCGGCACTTCTGGCAGCCTTGGCAACCTGCAAAGCTGCCTCGGCCAGTCGGCCGTCAAAATAAACAAGCGCTGCGCCAGACAAGGCTTCATCAATGCGGCTGGCGGATAGATCATCCGGAGCCAGAGGTGCTGCTGGGGTGTGTATGCATGTCCGTGTGCCACCTGTGAGAACATGTGACATGTTGGTTGCCAAGCATTTCTGAGGTCTACGACACTTTATTTCCGAGCAACACCAGGTCCAGGCTGCTTCCAGCACACATACCTTCTCTATCCACAATGATGTAAGTGAAGGGGGATGGAGATCCCTTGGCGCGAAGCACGAAATCAGTGTTGACGCCATCATTTTCTAGCTCCTTCACGATGCCATCGCCCACAGCATCATCGCCAATCTTTGTGATAAGGAGCGGCCTCAGCCCCAACCGAGACGCTGCAGTCAAGGCATTGGCGCAGTTGCCCCCTCCTTGTGTCTGTAACAGATCCAACCTGTTGATCTCAGCCATATAAATATAATTTGGATCCTTCTGGAACAGTGCTTGGCGAAAATCCAGCTGCAACAACTGACGCGTGCCTGGAGATTTTCTGTTCGAAGCTTGTCGTCTGGCTTAGGAAAACTTGCAACTTGTGCTAGATAATCAAGTCCGCAGCTCCCCACCCCAACAACCTTGTGCTCATATGCCTGTTCACCAGCACGACCGGCACCCCACCGTCTGTATCAGCTGCGATCTAACATTTACAAGGATGATGAATCTCAGAAATCTTCGACGAGATCAGGCACGTGAGTCCATTCATTACTTGTCGGGATTGGTGCATTGATGTTGTCTTCGAGATCCTCCTTCCTAGAGGTCGGATGACTGTTCCGGCAATGGCATGCGCTGTGGCAAAATATCCAGGCAAAATCAATGTCATGCTCAACCTGGCACCTCTCTTAAGACTTGGGACTCTTTCGACAACGTATTAAACAGATATGCTGCACCAGGACACTCGTTTTCACACTCCAGAGGCAATCGGGTCCAGAAGTCATCAAACCCTAAAGGGTAACTGAATATCGAATTTGTACCATCTCTGGGGTTTCGAATAATAACTCATCCTAAACGTGTCACTTTGCTGCACTTTGTACACTTTCTGCAAGAAATTATCATGATGGCTGATCCCAACGGCATGGGAACGGGCCTTGGAGCCGAGCATGGGCAGCACCAACAAGGTGGTAGTAGCGGGACCCTCGCCCAACAACCCGTGCAGGTAGGATCCTCTAGCCCTCACTGGTTGGGATTATCCAGGAGGTGTTTGTGATGGGGTTTGTTCGGAAAGCTTGTTTTCACATACCATTCCGACATAGAAGAACAAATTTTAGCGAAACAATCGTCGAGGTACAGGCTGCTCACTTCCTTGCTGGATAACAATTGTTTCCAGCAAGTGCAGCGCTTCCACTAGGTTTTCGGCAGCATTCATCTCTGTGTACTCTTACTTCGCGACATTGAATTTCCGCAACACGATTGCGTTTCAGTGCAGTTGATCAGACTGCCATCGCCAGCTTGAGTACAGGTTGACTGTGCAGGCTTTTTGAAGGCAAGATGTGTCGTAGCCGTCCTGCGATTGTACGAGACTTACGTTGGGGGATGACCTGGGAAGTTGGCAGTTCTAGGGGGGGCACAGGATGCAAAATGATTGGGGCAAAAGGGGTCCAAGCTGAAAAAAATCTGTCGCACAGGGTGTCCTTCCAATGCACCAGGGGATTGCTTACCCACCTGGACCGTCTGGCATGCCGGCTGGAGTGCCCAGTGGCATGTATCAGCCCGCGCCCTACATGCCCATGCCCCAGCAGCAGCAGAATGAGCAGCTCCGCTTGTTTTGGCTACAACAAAACCAGGAGATTCAACAGGTCGGAACGGACCCAGCAGAATTCAAGAACCACCAGCTCCCCTTAGCCCGAATAAAGAAGGTGGGTGCCAGGCTGCGATCGTTCCATGTCAAGCACATTGCGCCTACAAAATATTTGGTGTTGTTGCTCACGCATGCATGCATGTGGCTGACCACTTTGTGTTCTTGTCGCAGATAATGAAGTCTGATGAGGATGTGCGCATGATCAGTGCAGAGGCACCTGTCCTCTTTGCCAAGGTGATAAGCAAGCTGCAGCACAGTACAATACCTAAGCATTCCTGTGCTTCTTTGGAGTAATTTTTATGACTCAAGATGTGCCGACATGACAAGATTGCTGCACACGCACAGGCCTGTGAGATGTTCATCCTGGAGCTCACATTGAGGTCTTGGAACCACTCAGAGGAGAACAAGCGTAGGACTCTGCAGCGGAATGACATAGCTGCCGCCATCACAAGGACGGACATTTTTGATTTTTTGGTGCGCAGGCTCTCCAGTGTGTTACTGTTGAGCTGCAAGCATATCTTCCCACTCATGCTTTCTTTTGCCTTTCCGAATTTCTTCTGCTGTGAAGGAAAGTAGCTGGCGGTGGCGCAGGTGGACATAGTGCCTAGGGAGGAAAGGTGTGATGATGGCCCTCGACCACAGCCGATGCCGAGCATGCCTGTTCCTGGGATGGGCTACTGGCAGCAGCAGCAGCAGCCGCCACCACAGCAGCAACAGCAGCAGCAACCGCCCATGCAGGCAGGCCCGGGGGAACAGCACATGGGCCTCCCCCAGCAGCGGCAGCCTGGCATGCAGATGGACCCTGCCATGATGCAGGCGTACTACATGGTCAGAGCTCCTGTACCTTCACCTTCATGCATGCTACTGTGCCCGTCGTGACATCAAGATGTGCACTCCAGCTGTTGATGCCTGGTGATTTTCTGCAATATTGGAGAAGCGTATGTCTGTTCATGAGGGCACTTTGACTTGCACTGAAGGTCGGGGAGAGTGAGGTTCCCGTTCACGAGCAGTATGCTGACGTGTTTTTTTGTGCCCCATTGCAGCAACAGCAGCAGGTTGCTGCAGCACAACAGCAGCAGCAGCAGCACATGCAGCAGCAACAGCAGCAGCTGCAGTTCCAGCATCAGCAACAGCAGGGGGTCCCTCAGGCATCGTTTGATCACCAAGATGGGCAGCCCAACGGAGAGTAGTGGCACGGATCAGTGCTGCCTCTTCTTCCATGGTGGTGCAGATGATGGCCTTGATCGTTAGTGGGGGGTTGCATCCTGTACATTGATGGAATTTCCAGTATCAAGCCAGGACCCCACACTGTGGGCCCGAGGCATCGAGGAGACTAACGGGGTTGGGCAGCGTTTGCCACTTGTCATCAATGATCAAGACTTTTGAAGCATGTCAGCATCGACCTAAAACATGTGTTGCGTGAAGAAAATTTTTGAACCCATCGTGCAAGCGCCCTCTGTATTCTAAAGTATGTTAGAATTGCCTAGTCCTGTCATACGCAATTTATTGCTGTCCCCTACACATTCTTACCTGAAAAGGTCACTGCAGCCTGTGGACGCACTGAGTCAGTCATGTTGATGAGCATGTAAACAAGTTTGAACCACCCTTGCAAAAGTGGAAACCTGCACAAAATCGTTGACAAGAATATTGCATTTTGATTAACAGGACACAAGTGCATAGAGGGCATCTTTTTTTTAATCCTTTCATTCCTTTGACAGGATTTCCAGAGTAATATGACGACAATCTGAAACTGCAGTTCCATCTATTGTTGAAGCTCCAGAGATTCAGTGGGTCTGCAAAACAGGAATGTTCGACGCACATAGGATATGATATACAATCTATTTTCTAGATGGCAGGACTGATATACACGGTTCTTCTTTGCAAAAAAACCAAATAATACTTGCAAAGCCTCAAAGGTGTTCATGGAGATGCTTGAAAAGCCTCTCAGATGTTTGCTCTACAAGGTTGACCGAATGCTGTCATCATTTAAGCGTGAGCTTTGCTCGAATCTCTCTGTGGCTCAATTTCATATGTCTGATCCTTCATGACTTTTGCGCTTCATCAGTGAGCTGCTCATGCATGGAAACAGTACGGATCCAGCGCGGCATTGCCAAAGATATCCAGAGCAGCTGAGTTGTAGTAGCCACGCTTGCCCAGTGTGCTGGCCTCATAGGAAGCCTGCACGCCAGCCACAAAAGGATCTGTCAACTACCATGCAAGCACTTGAACCCGCTTTCATCCACCTGACATGTGCTGGCCTGCATGATACCATTGCTGTCTGCAATCACAACAGAAGAAAGCTGCGTGCCTTGTGGTACACATCCCTCCGCTCATCATCGCTGCCCAGGGAGTGAGCTGACATAGTGGAGAAGCGACCTTTCTTGGACACGCTGGCCGCCAGAGCGGCGCGAGCCTTGGCCTTGCTCTGCTGCACATTCTGCTTGTTGATAGGGGCCTTGCGCTTCTGCTGTCTGCCTCGGGTCTGCAAGAATTGCCCGCAGGACACCCATTCACACTTCTGATATCGATTCTGAAACTCCCAGGTCCTTGATGATGGTGAGCTTGAATTTGTGAAGTGCAGTTCTCTCAAATGCAAGCATGCTCCTGACAAACACAGGTGGTTTTGCACATAGTGGCGTGCTAATGAGTGGACACACCCGGAACTTGTTGCGAACTCCCTGCGTGTACTCCTCATCATCAGCGTCGTCGTCAGTGGTGGCCTCTGCATCATTGTTCACCCCTGCTGGAAACTCACTGTGCAAGTCATGCTCATACTCGGACTGTGGCAGGGCTGTGCGGCTGCGGCTGCGATTCCTGGTCGGGCGACCTTTGTCCAGGACATCCCTGCACATTGACAGAGCACACATTCTCGTGGATTGCACACCCCATTGAGATATGCCACACTTGCATTTACCAGGTAGCTGGGCACCTCCATACCGTGAGCACACAGCCTGCCCAATAGGAGAGGGCCGCTTCTGAGCAACATTCATGGGGCTACGCTTGGAGATGCCAGTCGGATGCAGTCCATCATGGAAACGCCTGGCAATAGGATGTGGTGAATCGGCTTCCTCGTCTGCATCATTGTCTTGGCTGCCTTCCTGCTCGTTCTGCAGCACAAACACCATAGTCTGCACCTTTTGAAGAAGCTTATTTATTTTGGCTGGATGTGTACATTGGAATAGATAGGCAGGCTGGAAAGAGCAGATGGAGCAATAGACACCATGAAGGCTGTCGGAGAGCGGCCCTTCTGAGGAGCATCCACAAATCGAGGCGGCGTTGGGCGCGGCACCCTGGCCGGCCGCGCAGGGGTGGCCACTTTGCGCTTTGCAGGTGATGGATTTGCCGGTGGATCGGGAGCAGCTGCCATGGAGATTTGCTGCAGAAGCATGTCCTTCTGCCGCAGCTCTTCTTGGACCTGGAGGATGACCGCGTCACGCTTGTCCAGCTCCTCCTGCAGGCTTTCTTCTGCTGCCTGGCCTTCAGCACGTTGCTGCTCTGCTATGGCCTGGTCAAAGACAGAAAGCTGGTGAAGATGAGAGACAGTGCGATGGGACTGCCTGTGGCGGTGCATGATGGCTTGAGGGGAACATGCTCTGGGCAATGGCGTACAATTTGATGCGCGAGCCTCTCATTGAGAGCGCTCATCTGGCTGTCACACTGCTGGCGCAGCTGCTTCAGAGAGGCCTCCCTCTCCTCTGAGTGCTCCTTCAACATCTGTTCCTTCTGTGAAGAAAGCTGTTTCTGCAAAGCAAATCTGAACCATCAAAAGTGCGCTGTAGGCATTCAAGTGATTGGGCAAGGAGCCCGCATGACACAGGCAAGGCAGTACCTTTTCAATCTCCAGCTCTTTCAGCTGAGTTGTTAGGCAGGTGATCTGCTCTGCATTTTTGGCAGCCTGTTCAAGGGCTTCGGCTAGACGTGCTTCCTTTTCGTGGTTGACCTGCACACACTTTCCCCCAACATACATGCTCCTCATTGTGAACAAGCTGACATGAAGAAGTAGCGAACTGCTGTGTAACATGTGATGCCGTTGGAACTACATAGAAAGGGGTCAAGGTCACCTGCTCGAGCTCTGTCTTGGTCTGCTCGTTGCTAGAAAGAAGGGATGCAACTTTGTTTGTCAGTTCCTCAATCTGCTCTTTACTCTTGGCATTTTCCTCATAGCAAGCCTCCATCTGTGCCTTCTCTGCCCTCATAGCTGTCAGCTCAGCAGCCATGCTGCTTAACTTTGCTGTCATTTCACTTGTGCCAGCATTTGCCTGTGCCAGGGTCATGCCGAAATGGTTATCAGACAATACCTTCCTATTTTGCGGTGGGTGTATCTTTTTGCCAGATTGTACCTTTTCTTGGAGTTTAGCCAGATCATCTCTGTGTGCTGTGCGGAGTTTATCAAGCTCCTGTACAACCACTGGTTCTTATTCAGAACTGTCCTGCTTGAAGCATGCGCGTCAGCTGTTCTAATGGAACCATACAAGCTTTAGCCTATGTACCGCACACTGAAAGCGCCTTACTAGGGCTGTCCTATCAGCCAGCTGTTGTTGCTTCTTGTTTGCTTCCTTGATTTCAGCCTGCCATTTGCTTTCTTTGTTGCTCCACTCATCTTTGCACTTCTGCAGCGTTTTCACTGCATCTGCCAGCTCTCCAACCAGGCGTCCCTGCATTGTGCCTGTATTACCAGGGTCCTTTTGATGTCAGGATGGCATCTCGGTTCTCGAAGTGGAGCGTACCTCTTCTGCGGTTTTTGAAGCCAATGACTGCTGCATCTCTTGAACAAGGTTCTGGATGTGGTGCTCTTTCTCTGTAATTTCTCCCTGCATCTGATCCTGTAGCATGCGTAGGAACGCCACCGACTTGGATCCACCACAGTATGCCATCATGCCAGGATTGCATAATCTGCCAGGATGGTTGCTACTTACAACATCAAGGCATGAGCCAAGGCAGAGGGCAGACCATGTGCTGCTGATGCGCTGACAGCGCGGCCTGGTACTCCCTGTCCTTTGATTGAATATCTTCTGCCGCAATTTCAAGCTGCTTGCGAGTGTCTTGAAGCTCTGAAGCCATGCCTTCCAACCTGGAGGACAGTTCCTTGCACTGTTCCTCCTTGTGCTGCAGATCCTGAAAGGCATGCTTGATCTCTGCGTCCAGCTCCTGAATCTGCACGCGAATCTGCACAAGTTAATAAGGCGCGTACGCACAGCCCTTGATTGACTGTCACTGGTGGCATCAAAACACACAAACCTTCTTCGTCTGTTCACAGTTTCCCTGCTCCAGGATGGCAATTGCAGCTTCCAGCCGCTGTTTCTCTTGAGCCTTGCCTTGCAGCACTTGTTGGATCTTGCTGTTCAGCTGATGGATCTCCTCATCCTTTGACGCAAGAAGCTTTGCACCAGTGTCCTTCACAGCCTCCTGAATTAGCATAACCCCTGTCAAGACCTCGCAAGTTTCCGCACGAATAAATTTGGTTATCGTGATGATTGAGGGGTTGGGGGATTGGGCTGATGTTTGTGCATTTTTGCTTGAAGCCCCCTGCAAAACATTCTTTCATCATGTCCTCGTTCACTGAAAGTCTGATCATACCAGCTCATGCAGTGTGGACTCTAGTTGACTCTTAGTACCCTGGTAACTTGCGTGCAGACTCTTGATTTTGTTGCTTTGGTCCTGCACCAATCCACACACATGCGCAGTCATTAGAACAAACTTTCCATGGACCGTAAGTGCCAAGGCATGCGCGCAATGGAGCTGTGCCCCTCACCTCACACAGGCTGAAGCGCTTGTCAAAAGCAGCGCTCAGATGCTCGCGTTGTTGGTTGACTGCGTTTGCAGGAGAGCTGGTTGGACATCATGGCTGCACAGATGTTGCAGCTACATGTGCTTCATGAGATGCATGGCCGGGACTATGGTTATAGAAGTCTTCACCTTCAAGCAGGTGCTTGTTTGCCTCTCCCAGAGTCTGCAGCAGGGAGTCATGCATGTGGCGAACTTGCGAGATCTGCTGCAGAACATCATGGACTTGCTTCTCATCCCCGCTGAGCTTGGCTTTCAGCCGAGCATTCTCTGCCTGCTCCTTCCTGTGGAGAAGGTCAATTCTGCTGCAGGCTGCTTCAGATTCCTGAGCCTTCTGCTTCTGTGGAAAAGGGCACACATTGTGAGCAGACTGGGATAGCTTCGTGAGGTTTCAATCTGGACGCTATAGAGTAGACACAAAATGGGATCTCACGTAGAGCTCAACGGCATTCTTCGTCGCCTGCTGCTCCTTGAGGAACTGGTCTGCGAAGTACAATCAGAGTCTCCAGTAAGAAGTCGTAGTCCTGCCGTGTCGTCTTGAACATAGAACTACTGCACAAGCAGCTAGGAGCCACTGCGATCATTCAAGCAGACATCCAGTGGGGCGAGGAGACTCACCTGCCGTCTTCTTGAGTTGCTCGAGTCCTACGGCAGCAAGGCAAGGACCCTGCCTGGAGCTGGACCCGAAGAAATCTCCTTGAAGCTGAGAGGCTGGAGGACGCTTCAACAGTGCGGTGAGCGAACTCATTTCACGGACAGCACAGAAGACTCCGCTGCCGAAGGTGCTAGAGGACCTCACAAGGTAGCGATCCAAAGTATACAGCTTCCCCGTGCTCGTCAAGCCATTCCGAACACGGCACTGAGGGCAACAGATGAGGCACGAAGTGTAACCGGCTGTGGCGACGCTTCCTTCGCTATTGCTGTCGTTCAACCATGCATCGTGCATGTAGTGACATCATTATTTCCCTCTGCAGCCAGGGTCTCTAACCCAAGCTGTCCACATCAGCACAATAGTGCCTCTCCACTTCACTCTTCTGGCAGGATGATCCGTGTGCACTGTCTCTGAACTTGCCTGTTAAAATTTGAATGTGCACTGACTCTGACGATCCAAAGGCAGGGGTCTACAAAGCCCTAGCCTGCTGACCTTCAGGTGGCTAAAAACGGTGTACACATGTGACTGACCTAACTGAAACAACCAACAATGACTGTCAGTGCAGTGCCAAAGATCAGGATGGCATCTGGCCTCTGTAGGCAAGGACTTCTACTTTGTATATCAACATCACGAGGTTCCCGGCCTCAATCCTGATACATGAGAAGCGTGCTGTGAAGCATGCACGTCTGGCGCCTGCAGAATCTGACAAACAGCAGATAATATTCTGCATGTGAATGTCAGTAAAAAGTGCATGTGAACAGAGTGAAACTGCAATTCACCGGCACAGAGCACCAACATGGACATGTTCAGAGGCAAACATCATGCAGGGCACATAAGAACTCGGAGTCCATCTGCAAGTAGCATTTAGGATGGGAAGATGCACAATGAACCTGTGCGGCTGCTTGATACAGGATGCACTGATGCCTGCTTCAATCCATTCCTGCAAATTCATCCTCTTCATCATCATTGACCTCCATTGGCGCCGCAGCTTCCTCTTCCTGTGCAAAATGTAAGCCCATGATGTCATAGCAGACCAGAGGTGCTTAGAAACTAAAATCGAAGTCCCAAACTCTCCAGTGTCAGACGTATGCTTTCCTGCTTCAACTGACACCTTTCTTGCACTGGTCGCATCTTCCAGAACACACCTTTGCTCCACTGTATTGTTTGAAAAAGCCTTCAGCTTCTTCGGGATTGCCAATCAGCATGACACGCTCCCTGATAATGAACTGCCAGAAGTTGCGATGCTGCCTGTCATGCTCGTATTTGCTAGCCAACTCTGCAAGAAATGTGTTGAAGGTCTGGCCCCACTCATGATCCTCCGCAGCTGTTCTCATGGCTACCACAGCCCTGACAGCCTTGTCGTAGTTCCTGAACAGTGCATCAGAACACAATTGCTCGACAGCACAACGCTTATCAGATCCGACAGCTATGCCTGGCTGCACACTTCTTCAGATCACACCAAAGCAGCAGAAGTGGCACTGTTTGGCATGCCATGGTTGAAAACTTCAAGTGCCATCCTTACCTCTCGCCCAGGCTGTTGTCAACAAGGGTGAACACAGCTTGTGGCAAGCTGCTGAATGCCACATCTGGCTTTCCCTGCTTGAGCAGGACCTCAAAGTCGCTCACAGGGTCTGAAGTGCCAACTGTCTCCACAGATGAGGCAGCTGCGCCTTCGAGGCTGAAAGCTGTCTCCTCTACTGATTTTGCCGCCTCCTTGAGTTCAGCACCATCCAGCACAAGTTCCTGTGTCATGCAAGCGCATGTTAATGCTCCATGCAAAGCTAAAATTTCACAGATTCACGTCCTACTTTTCTGAGACTCCTAGGAGCTGCACATATAACGACTTTCTGGAACATGGATTACCTTCTTCTCAACATGCAGGTGCTCAGGGAGCATGTGCAACACACTAGCTGCCTTGCCAATTACTGCTGGCTGGGGCTCAAATGTCTCATTAATGAGCACATCTTCATGGGGCGCAGGTAGGGGGTAGTCCTTGTCTGCAGCCTGGCTTGCCATATAAGAGTAGAAGCGATGGATGATTGGATTTGCTGTCATATCAGGCAACAGTGCTTCCCTTATATCTGCACCCGGCAAACATATCGTTGCACTACAGATCCTCTTTCGCAACATTTCAAAACTGCAATAAGTAATTGGTGACCTGCATCGAACCTGCAAACAAATCCATGGTTTCCACGAGGGACCTCATCTGGTCCAGCTGTGAGGCAGATGGCATCAGATCAGGCTTTTCATCCAAGGATGCAAACTTTGCCACTCGCAGGTCCTCAGCAAATGGTAGATGATTTAAGACGAGGCAATCAGGCTGCTGTCCATTGCCCTGGAAATTATAGGCAGTCAGCAATCAGTCATTTACAACAGCAGGCCAGAAGGAGCCAAAAGCCATACATTGGGCATGTGGGACAAGTGGGCAGCGCACCAGCAAGGGGTAGCCGGCGCATGTGGCTGCATTTGCCCCACCAGTATCGGACACCCTGGGCACGAACAGAATGACCGCAACCTGCTCCTTTCGGGCCATGGCGCGAACCAGGGCTGACATGGCCAAGCCTGCGCGCTCGTTTCCTTTTTCTGGAACCATCACCCAGGGGTCCTACAGCAGGCATTAACATAAGCAAACACCAGCTGACACCAGCGTGCATGTTCGGACAGTGATATAAGAGCGCAGAGCCAACCTTCATGTGGTAGTGCTGAGGTATGCTCGCTGCATCGAGGAATCCCATCAAGCTGATGCCACGGTCAGGTCTGTATGCAAGGTATGCCTCGTCCTCTGGCTGGACTGGTACGTACTGCTTTCCATACTGCAAGCCGCAGCAGACAACAGACTCGATATACTTGAGCTGGTCCATCCACTTGCTTCTGATCAGAACTATGCCAAAAATTATTCTTCAATATGTAGCACTCAGCTTCTGGCACCACCTTGTAAGCCTTTACACGCTCTTCTGGTGGCACAAAGGAATCTGGATCCGAGGCGTCTTTGTACTCGCGTTCTCGCAATATGTCGTGACTTGCATCTGCAGCCCTGGACTTCTCGCTGTAGAGCCCTGTTGCGGGCAAGGTCTCTTTCTTCGCTTTCTTGGCGATCTGTGCGTACAGCACTAGTGAGTCTAATTGTTTGCAATAGATGACATCTCAAGAAATGAGAACACAATATTTTATGTTCCATGATCTTACCTTCACGCGCACGGTCATCATGTTGCCGATTGTAAACGGTCCAGCATAGTATGCAGTGTTGCTGTACTCCTTGCACTTGAAGAGTCCCAGCAACCCCGCAGGCCTTTGCACATATGTTACCTTGTGCTTCACTTGCGTCAGGAGCTTTCTTAGCACTGTCATGTTCACCTCCTTCTCCTCTTGCCGCCCACTTGCAGCATTGTCCAGGGAGATTACGTGCAGCGACACCTGAGATAAGCATAATGATCAACCAGCACAGTGAGTGGCTAAATTGTGAGAATACAAGATCAAAGAGAGGTATCCCCGGGTAGAAGCTCACCGCTGTGCTCTGCAAGGACTCTACCAAGGACTCGACGAAGTCATCGATGCCCTCCTCACGGACCTTTGCATGAAAGTTTGACAGGAGAACAATTTCTTTTGAAACATTGGCCTTTTCAAGTTCCGGACGGGCTTGAAGTGCTCTGTTGATGCTGTCAGCAGCCACTGTAACAGCATCGACAAAGTCGCTGTTTCCCCCTCCCTTCGGCATGTTCAACATGAGAAAGTTTGCATTGGGGGGCTGAAGAGGCTGCTGAACCTGCACAACAAAGCACAGCCTGTATTCAAGCCATGTTCAAGCCATGAGAGTTTGCAACGTGCTGACAGAAACCTTCAGTAAGGCTTATTACCGTGATGTGGAGGTACTCTCCCGGATCCCCCTGGGCTGCCATCTCATCATGCACCATGTTCTTGGTACCTGTTGACCACACAGTGGATTCAATTTAGATGGGTTAGACTTTTGACAAGCTTTACCCTGTCAAAGTGAATTGTGTCATCGGAGCATGCTGTTACCCCCACCTGTTGTTCCGTAGTATAAGATAGAACATTCATCTCTGGGCTTGTTAAGTGCCTGCACGTTCCCAAGACACGGCCAGAGGGTGAAATGACTGCAGAGCCCAATTGGTTGCAACTGGGTGTAGGGATCGTCCTGGACGCTCAGACATATGTTCGGCCCTTATGGAAGAGGCTTGAGGATCAGGGCGTGAGTTTCGTCTTCTGACCTTGCTCAAAAACAGTGTCCTCAAAGTCTCCGCAACAATATCTGCATATGCGTGCATATGGGGACCCACATCGATCGCGAATACGGTCAGCGACTGCGCAATGTAAGTGTGTCAACAAGGAATCAAGTACTTGCAGGACAGATGTCAATCAAATGCAGGAAGTGGAAGTGATGAACACATCCACTTACTTTGGCCATTTTGTCTGGCGTTCTTGTTTCCTTCAGGCAACAGACTAATATATATCTCCCAGATCACGACACTTTGGGACAGACATATTTATTATCAGCTTAAATTTTATTGACAACAACAGCATATGTTAGTTTGTACGATGTTTTCACAAAAGGGCACAAAGCTTCAAAAGTGAACAGATGTGGACGAAAGACCGATCACAATGTCGGTGCAGAAATAGATGTCGGAGCATGCACAGCAGGGCTACAACAGATGAGTTCCCTTGGCTACAAATGTACAGGGGTTGGGAAAGCAAAGCCCTCAGGGCCTGTCTGACTCGTACAAATCCAAATGTTTCTTCGAACAGGTATGCTGAAACAATTGGTGGCCGAAGCGATAAGACTTTCTGCGTCTGTGCGTGCCACAACAGAGTATGAGAGCTGCTCTGTGGTTCAAATCAGGATTCTAAGAATTACTCTAAGTCACCCCTGACCACGGTCGTCATGGAGTCACTTCTTGGCGTCCACCTGCACGACTACGAGTCCAAAATTACGTCCACAGTCCGAAAATTGTCTGAAGTCTGGGATGAGCTGGAATTGGAGGAGTCTGACAGGCAGGATGAGGTTGGTAGGGCAGCAAAAGAAGCAGTGGGCAGTTGGGACGCAGCTTATGATCGCTCACTTCAGCAGAAAATGAAGCTGCTTTCACAAATAGAAGGGATGCAGAGAGAGATTTCAAGCACACAGGACCAGCTGGGACAGCCCCAAACTGACTTTGCTTACCAGGTCAGCATACTGAACTACCGTGTTATGTAGTTTTGTACCCCTCATGTCCCTTTCCCCTGCATTTTCGTGCTCAGACACAGATATATGATTTCTAGTGTGCTTCAGTTAGCTTCATATGCTGCAGGAATCATTTCAGGGCTCTCTCATGAAGCAGTACCGAATCATCAAGGAAGAGCTAGCTCTGTGGCGCAACAGGAAGGTGCAGCGCATGAAGGAGATTGAGGCCCTGCAGGTGTGCTCGTCACGGCATTGATCACATAGAGCTGCGATGTCATCACAACCTCATGTGCCTTGCACTGATGTTGGGTGTATTGACAAGGTAGTTGATGGTGCATACCAGGCAAAGATCAGCCATCTCCATGTCTGTATTGGCCGGACCATGCATGCCCGGAGCTTTCAAGATCTCACAGCCACAGAGCTGGAGAGGCTGGGCATCGAAATCGCACGTCTGCAAGATGAGCGACAAAAACGGCAGCAGACGCTGGAAAGTGCTCTGTCGGATTTGCGCAGTCAATGTGATGAGTTGGGAGAGGATGCCCAGTCCCTTGCAGCTGAGGCGCACCCCACACTGTTGCACCTGTACGTCAGCTCGTCCATTTTCTTCTGGGTTTATGCCACCATGACCACCTGCACTGCTGGCACAAATTGTCTGTTGTGGCATTTAAAGGTGTGATCTGACAGGGGCCCAGATGGACAATGCGCTGGTGACGATGAGGTAGATGTCAGCGATAAAACCATCAAACAACTGGAGCAGAAAATGGAGAAGTTGAGAAGACTGAAGGTGACTTTGCAGAAGACAATCACACATGCCTAACACATTGCCCAGGATGCACCCAATGGTGTTACTGTTTTCATTAACCTGCCAGAAATGCATCAGTATGTGCATGAACAGGCTGAGAGGAGACAGCAGGCGGCAACTCTGCTGGGCACCCTGGAGGGCCTCTGGGATGTGCTGGACACCGCTGACGATGATGTTGACCGCAGAAAGTTCCAGACGATGCTGGATGGTCCTATGCGCGTCCATGCCAGCACTTTCATCAAGGTACAGTGCTATTTGCTTCTCATGGCAAGCACATGCCTGCACAGCTGTTCACATAGTGGCGCTCGCTTCCCAGTATTTTGTGCATCTCTGCATTTGTGCAGGTGAGGGAAGAAGTGGAGCGCTTGGAAGGGCGCAAGGCGGAAATGATCAGGAAGATGATCGATGTGAAGAGGCGAGAACTGGAAGAGATCTGCACAGAATCCCACATGCCAGTGCCAGCTCTCCCATCCAGTGGCGCTGCTCCAGAGTCCCAAGCAGCAGCATCAGCCCAGGTAGCCAAGCCGACTGATTGCAACCCAGTCTCATCTGAGTGGACGCAGCCCTCTCCAGTGCACAACCCTTACCATACTTGATAAGCAAACCACGAGAACTTGGTGGTGGGTGCCAGGTGGCAGAGGTGTTGGCCAAGGTGGTCAAGCAGGTGAGCGCTGCCGAGGCGGAGGCCGAGCGGCGGAGCTGTATCCTGGATGCCATCGAAGAGCTGCAGACCATGCGTGCTGAGTGCTCCTGGCTCGCTGAGTATGACAGGGATGACTCGCGTTACAAGGTGAGCATCCTATGCCCGGGCCACATAATTGATTCCATGTTCTTGACCACACTGGCTTAGCATTGAACGGTGTGTCTCCATGCTGAGATCGACTAAGTTGACCTGGATTGTTCTGCTGCATGCTCTGGATTGACTTGTCTGTGTACAGACTCAGAAAGCTATGTGTGCAGGGGAGGGATGCCAATCGTAAGCTGCAGCGTGCCATCAAGGCTGGTAAGGCCAGAGACCGCATGCCGGCAGTCATTGAGCACATGCAGGGCATGATGGAGGCCTGGCTAGAGAGCGAAGGTCGGACCTTCGTGTATGATGGAAGGGACTATATGGTGCGGCTGCTACCTTGAGCTCACCAACAATATTGGGAACAAATGAAAGTTGACGGTACTGCTGGCGATGTGGGGTGACTGCCATGAGTGCGACAGGACGTTCTGGGGAATCTGAAGGAAGAGGTGGAAGCCGAAGCACGAGAACGTGCCGCAGCGCATCAGCAGAAGACTCAGGTAGAGCCTGTGATCTTCTATCCTGCTTGCCTTGTACTGGAAGTGCGTAGTACGTGCAAGCGCACATGTGAGAGGTGGAGGCAAGTGGTGCAGCAGAGTCAACTGACGAGGACGATTGTCCGCTTGTAGGGGGCCAGGAAGGCTGCAGCAAGTACTCCAGCAAAACCAGGCATGGCTCGAGGAGGGACTCTGCGCCCTTCCACGCCACGCACGCCAGCCTCTGCCAGGGCTGCTTCACCAGGAGTCCCTACTGTGGTCCCTGTCGGCGGCCAGGCACAGCCACGGCGCACACCTAAGCTGCAGACCCCCAGAGGGGAGAGCATGCCAGGTCAGTTGCCTGACACTCATCCATGTGTCCCTTATGTGCCCTGGCTCTGCAGGGCAAACAACTATCCGACAGAGGTTGTCTGAAGGTTGACGCGCAATTCCCGGTGCAATGCAGGTTCTGCCAAGGATGGTCAAGCGCCCTCACGCAAGACAGCTCGGAGTGGATCCAGGCTGTCACTGGCGACAGAGGAGAAAATGAACAACGTTCTCAAGGTCAGTACGGTACTTGAAAAGGAAAATTACCATGCGTATCAAAAGCACCTTGTTTGATGCGTCATATGTTGTTGAGAGACCATAATCATGCAGTGACTGTATGATAGCAGAACCCCCATTTGACTTCATGGATCCCCTGCTGCTGCAGTCCTGCACTCTTCCACCACCCACGACCTGCAAGAAGACACCTCTGTCTGTTGAAGCCAAAGCGCAGCCACTGTCGGTGAGTCAGCTGCACCTACACTTCCCCTCTGTATACAACAGGTCATTGATGGATGCTTGCCATGGCGCTTCTAGGGCGGTTGCCAACTCCAAGTGGCCTGAACCCTCCGTGCTATGATGTTACTGGAGTACAAAAGGCAATTGGCAATTCTCAACTACCAGCAAGCAGGGCTTCTGTGTTCATGCGCAGGTGAGGGTCCAGGAAGAGGCGCTGACGCCGTCAATCTCCTCACCGACTCGCATGCGCTCCCCCTTTTCTGTTGCTGCTGCAGCAGACCAGTGGAAGTCCCCAAAGCCACAGATTCCAAAGCTGCCAATCGAGTCACTTCCCCGCACACGCTCCTTCTAAGTGAGTCATTGTGTGTTTTGCACTAGTGCGCCATGGACTAGCGCAAATGCAGAACTTCCCTCGATACTGAATGGTTAATTGTGATTATGGTACAGCAAGTTACTGAAGCGCACTGATCACCACTGACAAAAACGTCCAGATGTCCATCATTTGACCATGCTGGACACACCAAACTTCAATCTATCCTAGCTAGTAGAAGTCTCACAAAGATCTTCAACCTATACTAGCCGGTAAAAAAGACTTCTGTATTTGTAACACTGTTGATGCTGTTGTCTTCAGCATGACATCAGTCACAGCATATTTTATTTTATTATTATTATTATATATCCGAATAAGGGGATAAGGGGAAGATGGGGGCACCCTGAGCACTGTCCAAAGAGTAAGACAATGCTAGTTGCACCTGCCTTAATATGGCCATCCCTTATGCAGGAATTCCCTTGATACGTTGGTCAGCAGCTAGATTTTAACATATGTTCATCACGCAAAGAACTATTTGCGTTTCTTGCATCTTCAAGCGAGACAACCAAGGTGATCGCCATTGTTACAGGTACGATTTCAAGGCCTCCACTACGTTTCCCTTGTGTTCTCGCAATCTTTGGTCTGCTTGCTTCTGAGAAACTTCAATCTCGGCAACTATCAACTGGACGTCTGCTGGATTCACCTTGTAACCAGCCAGCTCCTTGTCTCTGCACACAAATACTGCCCTCCTGTAGTGTCTGTGATATTTAATGATCGCCGTTGATAACGGAGATACGTATAAGTATCAATCAAGTCCTGATAAGAGCATGTATCCTACCGTCGAGCCTCTCGGGCTGCAGTCTGAGACGCCTTGATCTGTGCCATTGCGTTATTGACCTTCGAAGTGTCTAACTCTTTTTCTTCTACCTGCTCAACGTGCATTAAATTCCAAAATGACCTTGAAAACAACATCCCTTGACTAGTGGTTGTTGATTTGCAAACAATTTTCACAACGTGATCTGACAGCACTCACATGATCCGTTAAAGTATTCAGCGCCCTCGACTGCTCTGCAGCTTCTCTTGTCTTCTTGACTGTTGAAACCTCTTCTGCTTCTTCTGCTGGGGGTACATCGTCTGACATTGTATGGGCCCCACACACCGCTTTGTAATGTATGACTGCTGGATAAGAATTGGTGAATCAGGATACTTTGCCGTCGGCACAAATATGACTCACAGTACAGTAAGTGCAATGCAACAAAACACAACAGAGTACATGAACTCCTTCAGCATCTACATTGAATCTGCAACATTGACAAGCATAAGCAGGAACGCCGGCGTGCAGCTTCCTCCCTATCCTGGCCCGGCTCCAGCCTTTCTGCGGCTCATGCTCAACACATTCTCTGCGTTCATTTCCTGCAAAAATATCAGCATATACAAAGATTTCGATATCATTTAAAGATGCTGGAAACCATTGGCAAGAGGACATGTGCGCAAATCCAGTCTTTTGAGGGTCTGAGACGTCTGGAGTCGGTGCGTAAGATTGAACGTTTCGCTGATTTGTTGATCACCCTATGAAGTTGCTTCTTTGCATATTTTAATGTATGTTTCTAGTGCTCGGAGCAGTAGGTTTGCTGTTCCTACGCTAGGACCTCACTTAGCTTGTTGTTTTTGCTCTCTGTGGAAGGTCACTAACTAGTATCTGAAGGCACTGAATGCACTTGGTTCCCCAATGCTGCAGAGTCATTCAGCTTGCTGTCCTGCTAATATACCGGCCAGGAGTCGAGTTAGTTTCACGGTCACAGCAAACAAGAAAGTTGTGAAACGACAGACAGTACGTCCTAGCCTTTCCTTCAAACTGGAGCAAATACACAGGGATAATGTGGCTGATTGGCTTCTTGAAGGGATAGAGCCAAGGAGGAGGCTGCTCATGTCCTAAGAACAATATAATGTGTGGCTTTCTCAAGGGCTCCAACATGTTTCCTTCGTGCGCAGGTTGTGCTAAGGAAAGATGTGCAGGGTTTGGGTCCAGCAGGCACACTAACAGATGTACCAAATGGCTTCTTCAGGAACTACCTGAAGCCACAAAATCTTGCATCACTCGCCACATCCGGAATCTTGGAGTGAGCAGTTGCTTCCCTGCAAAATCATGGGGTTGAAGTTGACGTGTGGCGCTGACCCAGTTGTCATTACATCAGGAGCAGAATTGTGACTCTTGGCAATGATCCTTCCTGTGCAGAAACATAGAAAAGGAGAAGCAGAGGCAAGAGCAGGCAGCCAGGGATGTCAAAGCGAAGGCAAAAGCAATGGCTATTGCGTTGTCGACGATTGGCAAGTTTGTCATCAAGAAGAAGGTTGGAGAGGAGGACAAGATCTTCGGCAGGTAGAAGACCTCACAAGGTTAACATGCATGAGCATGCTTTTCCAGTGAGTATCATGCTGCCAGGTTGTTTTTTGGCATCACGAGCTCAAACACACTTGTGCTGATGTGCAGCGTGACAACTGCCGAGATTGTGGATGCCATCTTCAAGCAGACCGGACGTGAGTTGGACAAGAAGGACATTGAGTTGCCGGAGATCAGCAAGCTTGGCACTTACACTGCCAGCATTCGGCTGCACCCGGAAGTTGTAGGCACCTTCAATGTGGTGGTGCAGCGTGAGAAGAATGCATGATGCGTGTAGCAGTATTCAGCATAACAAACAATACGGTACTTTGTTTGCTCGTGTACTGCAAATTTTACAAACGCAAATTTGAAGACTTTCAGTCATATTTTGACATCATCTTCACCTGTGTCGGGTCCTGCATTTGCTTCAATGAGGGCGATGCAATCGCCAACAGACTTGCCAGCTGCCATGGCTCGCGCCAATTTGCTGTGTACATCAGAATATCTCCGTAAGAGGGCGGTCACATTCAACACCGCCCAACGAATCTGCCCATCTGCCTTCTTCTGTGTGAACTGACCCCACACACACATAGTTTAGTAAAGCCTCGCAAAAATTTCATTTTAATACCAGGCATCCATGTCACAAACAGGGAGGGCGCTGTGGCACCACCTGAAGCGCCCTCAAGAAGCCGTCAAGTTGCTGGATGTCATTCAACCCTCCTTCCGCTTGTCCATACTACACACCCAGAACACTTCCTGAGTCTACTGTCACGAGCAAAAACATGTGCTGCAAGAGAGGAAGATGAAAAATTCAGTATTACAAAGATGTAGGTGCACCTTGATGTACTCTGTTGCAATTCCTGCCAGGGCCACGCAGGAGTACTGGTCCAAGCTTGTACTGGACAGCGTCCCCGACGCAACCTACACCATGAAGCAGCAGCACCAATATTGTGTTGCCCGAGGTTGATGTAGCCTTTCACATCTGGTCATAAAATGTGGCAAGAGCGACCACAACCTTGGGGAATGTCACACGCACCTCTCTCTGAAATGCTGAATCACAAAATAGTGTCCCTGCCTGCACGTTCAGAGCGCCATACCTGCCGACCCCAGCAAAGAAATGCCCATCACAACAGCATTGCAAATGGTCGGCAGGAGTCATCCTGACAGCTTGCAAATGCAATGGTTGGGATGGTTCAAAGCTGGTCACCTTCTGAATGCATCCAGAGATGACAGTGTGTATGTCCGCGGCAACAGTCCTATAAGGTAAGCAATGAGGAAATGTCCTGCTTCATGATTCGCAACTCGCTCTCCATAACTGCGATTTATGAACCTCGCAGAAGTGTCCACGAACAATGCCTCGAGCCCGCCGCCGTTTGCTACCTGGCCAGGCATTGTCAACACTGTCGATGCCTGGTGCCTGATACCTTGTATTAGGCTACCTCTAAACCCAGTATGGTTAAAGTCTTCATCCAGTGGGGCCAGTCTCTCACCTGATCAATGGTCAGGAGAAAGCCGAGCGCTGCCAGCGTCCCCAAAAGTTGCGAAAATTCCCAGTGAAGGCCAAAATACGCCGCAGCAAGCCCAAGCAGCCCACCCCCCTGTAAGTACCATATACGGGGTCTTCTATGTCGTTTAGTTATGTGTCAGGCCCTGACACATATGTAGCAACCGGGTTGCTACATAAAAGCAGCTTGTGAATGCCACCAATCCTCTGATGAAGGATTGGGTATTTCTCCAGCTGATCCCGCACCTGGAGGATTGTACGCACTGTACCGAGTGTGTCATCTGTCGGTGATAGGAGTTTCTCCGCTTCGATTTTGTTCAGGCGCAATTCCTCCAGCGAGTAAATGCGTTTGGGAACCTGAAGCACAGCCATGTTGTTTGAGCAACTCTCCAGCATCTAAGGGGTCACTGGACATGCAACGTGCACACAGCATGCGCTTGCCGCTGAAGAAGTGACAGCAATTCCTTGCCTGGCGACCTCCGCCGTAGGCCCGGAGCAAACCATCCTCCTTCAATTGATTTGCAAGCTGCACCGCTGCTGCTTCCGCCTCTGGCCCTTCCTTCTCCTGCGAATTCAATGAGCAAAATCGCTGCATGTGATCATGTGTTATCCCCAACACTTCTGAGCAGAGCAGGGGGTGTAAATACAGACGGTCGAGGCCTACCAGCTGCCGATCCAGCTCCCGGAGGTTCTCCTTCAACCTTGTGATATCAGTACTCGTTGCTTTGCATCGTGTCAAGGCCAATTTTCGTCTGCAAACGTCCTGAAGTTGGCAGCGTCAGGTCAGCTTCCAAACCGAGAAAAACTCTCATCAACACGACAAGGCACAGCACTTTCAGCAAATATGCAATCAAAATCTTGAAAATGTTTCATCTACCAAAACAATCACCTTCCGAGGCCTTGTGCCTGAGGCAGGGTGAAACGGTCTTTGCTGCGCGTACAAAGAGCAAGATTGTAATGCATGCTTTACAGTCGTTTGCATTGTATATATTACGTTTAAATATGAATGTTTTCACCAGTCATGGTAAGTTTCGTAATCTGTAGCACGATTCGAGATGAAGATTACTTTCCCGCAAGGCTTGCCGTTTCCAAGTGATCACACGTGCAGCTGCATCTCAAAAGTTTCCTCAAAAAAGAACACATGCAAGAAGAGAAGTGTCCAAGATGCAATTCTTGCAGCAGGGATTGCCGAATCTGTGTCATGTATAGGAGTAGCTTGATCAAATCACAGGGCATCATATCCATGATCTAGTGGCATGCTGAACTGCTTTCGTGTAGGCAAGCGAAGGTGGTGTGCAAATTACGGAATACAATTATCTGAACAGCGACTATGGGAGCACATGGCACGCTGGATGAGGCGTTGAAAGGAGTTGACGCGTACAACGCACCTTCTTCTGAAGATGAAGAACTGCTGGAGAGGCGTCAAAAAGTGAAGGACCCTTCCAAGAAAAGAAAGCATAGTAAAAGCAAGAAAGACAAAGTTCACAGACCAAAGGAAAAGGAACACAAAAAGAAGGAGAAGAAGCACAAAAGGCACAAGCGGGCCAAGGAGGGGCAGTCATCAGAGGGAGCCTCAGATGAGGAAGACAGCGAACAGGACGATATAAATCAGCAACTTGAGCGTGGCCGCGCAGCAGTTCGCATTACACGTGAAATACTGCAGCACCAACCTGGTCTGAAGAAAGAGTTGCGGCAGGTATGGTGCCAGACAGCCTTCCAAGTTATTGTGTGCACTTCTTGAAGTGCCCTTGCAGCCTCAACAGCCGTACTGACACAGCCTGTCATGCAACGCTCAAATTTTACCTGGATGGTGGCAGTTGCTGTGGAGGATTGATCAAGGAGAGGCAGTGCAGATTGCTGGCATCCCCGATGCAAACTTACGCCAGCAACTTGACGAGCTCCTTGTGAACATCAACCTGACCAAGACTTCAAAGGTACAGCTATAGCTTGTCTGATTAGCTGACCGATGCTCTGTCAAACCGTCTATGCACATCATGTTGATATGGAGAATGCTTGATGCTTTCCCCAGGGCATCTACGCGAAGCGCCCTGGCGCTGCAGCATGCCTGACGCTACTTGGGCCAGTCATCGCGGAGGCTCATGCAGAGCTGGATGTGGGGAGTGCAGCAGACAAAGTGCCAAAGCCTTCTCCGCTTGAAGAAAGTGCCGTCACCACAACGCTCGATCAGCCAATGCCGGAGGTCAATGGAGTGGAGTATCATCCAAGCACGGGTCAGGACGATGAGCTGGCGGAGAGCAGAGCACAAGGAGTCTCGGATATTTCAAGCGCACCTGTCCTTGAGGCAGCAGACCAGGAATTGCGGGTTGTGGGTCCTGCCATGCCACCACCAGAGTTCTTTGCAGCAGCCGCAGAGGCCAATCAACCGGTACTTTTGTGCCCCTCTGAGCCTCTTCCCTGTTTTGCCTGTCAATGTACCGACAACTCTGTGGTGAAGGCACACCATCAGCGAGCCATGTCCGTCCGTTGATGCCTGAAAGAGGGACGCATTACACAGGTGGAGGTTGAGGGGCATGAGAGCATTTCAGAGGTGCAAAATGGCGTGGATGGCGCAAGTACACATGAACGGGGGGAAGCAGCAGTGCAGCGGCGGGTGGTGGGTCCTGCCATGCCACCAGCTGAACTCTTGGCAGCAGCTGCAGAAGCCAAGCAAGCAGTAAGACCCGCTCCTAAATTCCTTTGTATTGCTGTGTCTTCCTATCAGCATGTTTTCATGCCGGAAGCTGGTTGTCAGACGTGTCTGCTCCGTGCGATGTGAAGATGCATGCTGCACAGATGGAGGATGAGCTGGACGGGGAGGATGATGATCTGATAGGACCTGCACCTCCAGAACTGGTTCATGAACTGGAGAACGCTGGCAGTGACGACAGGTCAAAGGAGGTCATCCGCATCCTCAGGTGCTGCCTGGCCTACAAGACACCTGCCACTGACCAGAATGCACTTCAACAGACTTCCAGCGGGATATGGGCTTTTCATGTAGCAGGATATTTCTGCTTGATTGTCTCATTGCGGCTGACTGGCGCTGTATCAAATGCAGGGTTCTTGAGAGCGCTACTGCCGAGCCTGATGCATATGCCGTTGTGGGTGTTGAGCCGGATGCGAAGGCAGCGGACATTAAGAAGCGCTACTGGAGACTGAGTCTGCTCATTCACCCTGACAAATGTGATCATCCCCGCGCCAATGACGCCTTCCAGGCAGTCAACAGGGCTGCCAAAGATCTGCAGGTTTGCCCCATCTCCTAGCTCAGCGCCTCGCAAATATCACAGCCAAAGTAATCCATTGTTTCAGTTCTTAATGATCAAAGCAGATCAGCAAACGCTGCACTGCTGCGGTTCTGAGTTGGCGCTCTTGCTTCGGCCCACCCGCAGGACTCCGGAAAACGGAGCGCCATCGATGCGGATCGTGAGGATGCGCGCCTGAGGCGCTTGGCAGCGGAGATGGCGGCGCAGGAGGAGAGGGAACGCCAGTGGCGCGTGGCACGGGGGACCGCAACGGCGGAGGACCTCCGAGGCCCCATTCGCACCGGGCCTGCCGAGCGGGAGACCTGGATGACAGAACTGCCCGAATCTCGCAGGCCGAATGCGCAGCCTTCCCAGGTCAACGTGGTACGTGCATGTGCATGGCCATTTTGCCGATGGTCTCATCTGGACTGAAAACCTGTGAATCCAGTCCCTTACCTTCCAACCGGGGCTCTGCCGGATGTCCGGTTCTTTCGCAGTGCGGCAGACTAATGACAGTTTGCATTGGTGTCTCAGAGCAGATTGGCTGCTATTGAACCTGTGGCTAGTTCTGCAGCATGTTTCGCAAGCGCCTGCTGCTGTTTGTGCAGACCACGTTCTCCCAGCGGGGCATTCAGGAGCGGGGGGACACCCGGGGCTGGACTGAGACGCCCCAGCAGAAGCTGCTGCGGCTGTCCGCGGGTGAGGCTGCCAACACCCGTGCTATTGAGAGCGCACCCGCCCCCTCCGCGGCAGCTGGGGCTGTGGATGCCTACAACCAGGCACACAGGCCCAAGACGCTCATGGAACAGCACAAGGAGCGCCTGAAGGTCAGCCCCTCTGAACATACAAATGGCCCCTGAAGAAGGCTGTGTGACTGCTTTGCGCTGTAATGCCAGAGTCTCCGTGCTTACAGCAGGCTGCTGATAAATACAATGTTTGGAAAAGAGTGTTTTCAAAGAAATGTTTTCTCTGTGCACAGGATGAGAAAAAGAAGAAGAAGGAGAAGAAGCGCAAAGCTGAGGATTCAGACAGAGGGAAGTCTGAGGGTGACAAGGACACTTGGGATCCGAAAGTGCATCCATGGCGGCCGTTTGACCGTGAGAAGGACTTGAACATCGGTCCAAAGGTCGTCACGAAAGAGGAGTTGATGAAGAAGGCAGGGACTCTGGACAGCCGTTTTGCTGGGACCCCATCTGGCCAGCGCAGCTTCTTGTGACATTGAGAGGCACTAAGGGAAACTCAGAGCGCTTGCCTTTACAGGCCAAGTTAAACCTCCATGACAGTTTCATGTAACAGGATGGCACTTCATCTGCCAGCACTCTAGTGGTGTGGAAGCACCCTGTGGGGTGACAACTTTGACTTTAGCTGGCAGGCCGGCTTGTGGCGTCTTAGCGCTTGACAATCCACTTATAAGTATAGTCATGACTTCAGCTTCTGCACGGCCTCTCCTGCAGGAGGAGTCGCTTCATAAGAGTTCTGGTAAGTCATGATCACAACGGTTGCCAAAGTGTGACAGTGTGTGGGACTTTCATGAACTTTCATCATGATGACTCATAGAGTCGGACTCGATCAACGACGTCATTGATCAAGTCCGACTCGATTTATGCTAAATTTCATGCTAAATCAAGTCGACTTGATTTAGCATGAAAATTTGGGAAACTTCTCTAACTGAAAATGTCGGTTAGTCAACTACACCTTCTCCAGCCACCTAGGGCTGATCAGGGTCTGATCTGACCCTGAAATGTCGTTGCATGCAACTTCCTGTAACACATGCAGACAGGTCCTAAATTGGCTGTGGTCCGGTTCAAAAATGTTCCCCTAGAGTCATTTTGCATGAAGCTGCTCGGATGGAATGTTTTACGATTGATGATCGACCTTGTTTAAACGCCCTAAGTGGAACGTGATTATTTTATTTTACGAGAGATCTCTGAAGAGTTATCAGAACAAGCATTGTATTTTACAGGTACCTTGCACAGCGGGCACACACTCACCATGGCCAGCAAACGGCAGAAGGTGACATTCAATGTGCACAATAACATCGAAGAATCACAATATTGTTGTTTCATTTTGAGATCGCATTGTTTCATCTGCTCGTGCCACTGTTTACTTGTCCACCAGCAAATGCAAGGTCTCTGTGCTTTCCTCTTCCAGACGGATTCGGCTGGGAAGAAGACTCCTAAAAACAGGGATATTGGGGCCATGTTCAAGAGCGCTTCAAAACAGACTCCAGGCACCAAAGTTCTGCTGGAGGAAAGAACAATGAGGGATGCAGTCTCTGCACATGCTGCAAGCGACTGTGACCTCCTCTACAGAAGCCATGCAGAGAAGGTATTGGATCCCTCTAAAGTTATTAACATCCATTACCTGCGCGACTGTGGAAGTTTGGAGTGCCAACCCAGACCCGGGCACAAGTGAGAGGTGCTGTGCAAGGTGGTCAACAAACGGCGAGATGCCAAGATTCAGTATCAGAAATCAGTAGCAGTGCCCAGAAGAAGAACAAGGCGAACAAGCCCTGGAGAAGATGATCAGATGGATATCAATCTGGACACCCTTGTCAATGACAGCGTCCCGGTGGACATGTCAAAGGGTGATGCAGATGGTACGCTGGATTGTGGCCCTGTCGAAGTAGTTTGCATCCTTCCATGTCCATTTGATGCACAACAAGGCTGATGTAAAATGACTGATTGCAGGTTTGGCGTATCTTGACAGACTGAACATGCTTATTGGGTCAGACAGCATGCCCAGAATGTAGGAACACTCTGATGATTTTTGCTTTTTGCAAGCTTCCCACTGTATTGATGATTTGTGCGAAGGGCTCTCCATCATTGTATGCCTTGACACATGTTCTCTTTGATTTCACAGGATTGATTATCACAGATTGATCAACATTGTTCGGTCCCATGGACTACATGGAACTTCAGAGCTGGCCCTCCGTGCTTTCTGGTAATTTATGGTTCTCATGTGCTTCGCAAAAGTGGTCCTGGTCGCTGAAGTTCGCAAATGTGTTCGCTTCTGATTTCTGAACGACAATCTGATGTGTCACGCGTGCTGCAGTCTCTTGGAGAAGATCAGCTCTCTTCACCCGGCTGTGGAGGTGCAGGATAGACCTAGTGGGCCTGTTGTTGTCACCAACAATCTTGCATGGGCACCCATTGGACTGTGAGGCTCCTGCCTATGTGCTCTTCGTGCAAACACACAGTGACTTGTAGCTGAGCAGTCCAGTATCCAACATCCTTGTATGGCATGAGGGTTCACTGTCAAAGTTACCGAGGTGTGTCCTCCAATTGGAATAAAGCAGGGTGGACCCGGAAGGTCATGCAAGCCCGTCCAAACTGATGGAGGATGCGTATGACGTGGAGAAGTCCGGCACATATCTGGCCGAGAGTGGACTGCTGCCGCACCTGCTCACAGCCATGCACCAGCTCACATTCGCTCCGGCAGATAACACAGCCAAACAATTTGGTGAGCACACCAAAGGAAGTTGTAACCACATACCCAATCAGCAGCACCAGGTGCACGACTTTCCCGGCGAGACACACTGTATGGTTATGAGCCTGACACCTGATGTGCACATGCTCTCAGATCACAAGCGGGCGTATGGGGAGGTGCTGCTGCTGAAATATTTGCTGGGAGAGCTGTTGGTGGACACAAGGGCGCGCCTCCGTGTGTTTGCTGCGCACGCGCCCAGTGCATCCCGGACCTCCCTGCTGCAGAATGGCCAGCTCTGGCGACTCCTCAAATCGGTGTGATTTGCGACTCATGCAACCACCCAGAGCAAGACTGAGGATCCATTCAACAACCATCTGTGCAAGACTGAGGAGAAAATTTGTTTTGGGTGATGATAGTGCCTGTCAAGGTGAGAGTCTCAGTGAAAACATTGTGCAGCTTCTGACTGTCATGAGAACTGGCGCAGGACATAAACTGCCCTCTGAAGGAGATGGTCACGATGCTGGTGGAGCTCATAGGCAACAGGCCAGCACCACATTCTGATGACATGGAGGGAGTATGTGCAGCCGGTGAAGCCGCTGCCGCCACAAATGCAGGGCAAGGAGGCCTGGGAAAGGCAGAGTGTGCATCGATGGCGCGCCTCTTGCTCAACCTCGTCCTGGAGCTTTTTGGTACGCAGGCAGTTTCATTGCAAACATTACCTTTTCCAGCCATGCACAAGCATGATCTGTCAGGCACATTTCAGCGCCAAGACAGCGCAGCCAGGGAAAGGTGCATGCAGTGCGGGATGGCCGATTGCACTAGTGCTGGATATGGTGTCTGGAATGGC
Source organism: Coccomyxa sp. Obi (assembly GCA_020887355.1). Lineage (NCBI taxonomy): Eukaryota > Viridiplantae > Chlorophyta > Trebouxiophyceae > Coccomyxaceae > Coccomyxa > Coccomyxa sp. Obi. The sequence continues at coordinate 1,649,284 of AP024993.1, read as the reverse complement.
CATATGCTGGCAGTTGAGCCTCGCATGCAACCGTGCTTATTGATGCCTTGGAGTAATACTATGAATAACATTGGGGTGTCTGTGCTCGAATGAGTGGTTATGGGTGGACAGAATTCATCACAATTATACTTTATTTGTTGTGTTGGTTGCTGGCCACGCGGTGGTGGCCAGACATCTGATCAGCCCTATGCGGCTGGAAAAGATATAATACATTGACTGACTGTCTGGCTGGCAGGCACCGCGGAGGATGCGTCGCTGTTCGACTGCAAGTCGGAGGTTCGCAGCGTGCCGGTGGGCCGCTTTGCCAACTACCGCGCTGAGCTGGACGGGCTGCTGCTGCCGCTGGTGACAGGGTCCACCACTGTTCTGCCCAGCCTGCCCCAGAAGGCCGCCTTCCTCAGTGCCCTCCACCCCCGCGACCGCCTGCGCCTGCTCGGCATGGTGAGTGCCCTTTCCTCTTCTTTCACCCTCGCACCTTGCCCATGCATGCATGACGACTGGGCTGCATACTGCTGACCAGCATCCTGGCTTGGCGCTGGCCAGGTCGTACTGACAAGTGCACAGGACGTTGCTGAGCTCTGCAGCAAATATACAGGGTGGCCCTAGTGATAAGGTAAATTTAGTGCTAGCATGCTGACACCGGACTTGGCACAGGTGGTGGCCAAGAAGCGGGTGAAGCGCAAAGACGATGCGTACGCGGCGCTGGATGCCGCGCTGTGGCAGCTGGAGCACGCGCCGTGCGAAGCCGAGCGCTTCACGGACTTTGTCACCGCAGACGCGCTGCGGTACCTGGCCGACGAGATGGCGCGCAGCGAGGACCTTGCGCAGAAGGTACGTTCCATCTGTCCATCAGGGACAATTCTCCAGGATTGTTTAGGGTTTCATCCATGATACAGTTCTTCTGGCAGGATGCAGTGTCAGTGTCTCCCTGAATGATTTGATGTCATGCTCGGTGCATGATAGATGTCGATCGGAGTCAGACATGTGATCGGCCCTAGGTGGCTGGAAAAGGTGTAACCGACTGTCTGAATGTCTGAAGGTGCTGTGCGCGCGCGACGGCGCTCCCTCCCCCGACGGCCTCGCCCTGCTCGTCTCCTCCCTCCTAGGCGCGGGTGCTGCCCTGCTGCCGCCAGGTGTGTCTGCTATATTAGTTGACAGCAATTTGCCGAACATGGCTAATAACCTGATGCAGGCTTGGTTACGAAAGAGACCTGGCCAGTCCCTTTTGAGCCAGACATGTCTGCCCTGCTGCTGCCAAAGCACCATTATGTTGCTGATGAAGTTACCTGACAAGTCTCCATGGAAGCTGCGGGACCAGCAATGCATCTCTTGGCTGCAGTCAGAGTGCGAGTCTAACTCAATTGACTGCAAATGCTCTGCAGCCATCTTTTGCAAGGGTCGGACGTTTGACTGATGCGTCTGTGATCTGCTGCAGGGCCGGAGAGGGCGGAAGCTCTCAGTCGGCTGACGGGCGTGGCCGATGAGTTGACCGGCCGCCTGCTGGAGCGCCACAAGAAGGGCGGTGCTGGCGTGTTGGCGCAGGAGTCCCTGGCAGCGCTGGCTGCTGCCAACACCAGCCTGGCCGTGCTTCAGGCAGCCTGATCTTGTTTCAGCCGGTTCAGTTGTCCGGTACTAGGCTCCCTTGTCTGATCAGCATCGAGGTGACGATGGCGTGGTCGTGAAATGTAGTGAGCAGAGGCTTCTGCAAATGCTACCGCTCTGAAAATTGCAGCTGTCGGGGCAGAGTAAAGTTTTGTGCGCAATCCTTTGAGCAGGAGTTCAGGCATTTGTAGGACAGTGTTAAGGGACTAGCATGCCAATGAAGCAATGTGGCAATGTGAAGTCCTGGAGAATACGGGCAGCATGTATAAACCAAGAAGTCGGCCAGAGCCGCTCCTGATGTAGCCTGAGGCCTCAACAAGTCAAACATTTCCTTGATGGCCTGCAGGTGAAAATCAGCATCTACCATTGTGCATTAACAGCATCCATTGCGGATGCGCAAGTACGTACGTGGAGGTTGCATGCCACTCACACCATGAACCTGATGTCATCGAATCTCTTCATTAGCCAGTCAATTTCGTTCCTCGAGTTAACTAGCTGCTCTTGAGAGCTGCCTGCGGCACCGGTTCAGAACCATTTTTATGGATGATCCGGTAGCTCTAGAGCTCAGATCTGAGCCATGCAAAAGAGTTTTGAGCAAGTATTGAAAGCTACAGCTGGCCACTGGCAACCTGAGGTGACTTACCACAGAACCAACTAGTACGACGCATCAACGGTTCTTCACAACAAGGCAGGGCATCCACGCGCAGGGTGTGCAGATCTTAGGCAATGTTGCGGTCCGTGACCAAGGAAGCTCTTGGCACACCTAAAAAGGAAAAGAAAAAGTTTCCTCGCTGCGGGGACTCGAACCCCGGTCCCAAGAGTGAGAGTCTTGTATCCTAACCACCTAGACTACAGCGAGATTGATGACAACTGGGCCAATTGTAACATATATAAGCTGCCTGCAAAGAGCATCTTTTTCCTCCCCTCCTCAACTCTCGCTCCTGCATAAAGTCGGAAATTTCACATCTAATAGTCGTAGAAGGACATATTAGAACGGACTGTCATAAACAGAGCTGGCACGAAACAGGATCCAGCCCTGAACCCAGGATCTTGGCCGATAGGCAGCGGCACAAGGTGCGGGATTTGCTATACGCATCGCTTACGCATCTTGGACATGGGTGGTAATATTCTGACATTAAATACAATAGCACTCACTGAATTCTCATCAACGCTCCCTAAACTACACGTCGAGCAGCAGATCGTGGATTGCGCTGAACAGTGCTTCTGAAGGAGTTCCCGTAAACAGTGAACCTGTGCAGATGTTCGGATGGTGTCACATGTGAAATCGAAACGGAGTACAAGGGTGCTTAGGGAGACGATCTCTCGGTCTTCCTAAGCTGGGTCGCTTGCTCCTGACAGTGGCTGCCTCAAACGCTATTGCTGCTGATCAGACACAAGCTCACCTTAAGGTGGTCTCTACTATGATACTTGAAGTGCACAAGAGCTCTTTGCACAAGTCTGCTTCGCAATCTGGGCAATGGCTTTGCCTAGCATGCACTGGTATGGCGCTTGCAACGAGCTCGCCCAGCCCAGCAAGTAGAACCTTCCCAGCATACTGGCATGCTGCAGCATGATGATACAGGGAGGCAGTGTCGGTGCTGCTTGTCGCACACAGGCGCATGCGGCGGTGCAGCTGCGGTGGTAGCCGCTACAGGCTACCACAACAGCTGCAGGCGCGCCAAAAGCAGCAGCATTAAAATTGCCTCGACAGACCCTTCCTGCGGCTCCGTGTAGCTCTCCATGCTGAAGGCCAATCTGCTTGTGCTGACTCAAGCCCCACTCTGCCTTCCAAAGTGCCAGCCAGTGCAAGCGGGGTTGTTACATTGGTGGTTGATTCCCTGGGAAACATGCCTTCAAGACGCACTGATTTGGAAGGCCTCCGAGGCCTCGGTTAGTGGCACTAACTTAGTGCAGTCTAAGGTGTACCCGGGTGCCCTGGCGCCCTCATAAATATTGCAGTGCTCCTCTGCAGCCCGTGATCTGTAGAAAGATACAGTGAGCAACTTAGGCAGAGTTTCAGACCCACATGTTTTCATGTACCGTATATGCATCAGCTGAGAGGCCTCTCAGAGGCCAGACTGCCGGCCCAGTGCCACTTGGTGCACCCCCTTAAGGACTGCCGCACAAAATTCATGTGGCCCTGCATGGCATGGCGGCACACCATTACCTTATCAGTTCGGAGCTGCAACGAACGCAGTCGCTGGCATGCAGAAATTTCACGGTCTGCCAGGAAGATCACGTGATAATGCCACGCTGGATTCGGGTAGATCCGAACGTGCTGCGACCCACACATGGGGCCGAGGTCTGCTTGGAGAAGAGCGATAGGGAGAACGGCACCTTGGCGAGCGTGCGGATAGGTGATACTCACTCCTTTGCACGCGTTCACCCTGAATTTGGAAACCTACGAAGCACGTGACTTGAAGTCCTGGAAATATCAGGACGGCCCTGTCTGCCAGGAGATCTATCGGATACTAGGGACCACTAACCAGTCGAGATAATGCGGACCTCATGCGCTTGCTCTGCTTGCGTATTGCAGGGCGCAGGGACGGTGCAGCTCACAGAGTAGAGATTACCACAATCTGCATCTGCTCCACGGTCCCCACAAAGACCGTGGCATGGACGGTTGCGACGAAACCGCAGAGCAAGTTTTTATTACAGGCATTTACAGGTCGGTTCAAGCCTTGCCTGTTCGTCCTTGATATGGCACACATCCGGCTGTCCTCTGACATGCGTACTGGCACAGAGAGATACATATGTCACGTGCCCATACGACAAAATACTTCGTGCAGAACCAAACGAAGCTTCACACATAGCGCTGGGATATTGAGGAGTTGGCAGAAGCTAATACTCTCTGGGGCCCCACCCTTGCGCAGGCTGCCCTTGAGGCCGCGGTGCATCCCATCGAGAAATCTTTGTTGATAGAGACTGCCGCAGCAACATGGCCCAAGTGGCTCAGCTGCCCTCGTTTGGCAGCGGCTCCCTGCGGCAGAGCAGCTTTGACAAGCCCCGCACAGTGTCCCAGGAGGAGGAGGAAGTTGTCAGTGTCAGGTCTGTCTTTGATGCATGCAGCAGCGCAAAAGTGGAGCATCTTTGACTTGAAGCTTGCGCCAAGGAGTTCCCCTTCTTGTTTACTTGTAATGTGAGCGAGAGGAGCTGTGTTGTTCCAGGCCCACACCTGGAGGTGACGAGGACACAGACAGGGAAGTGCGCATCTCATGTCCGGATGCGACCGGGCTCGGCTGCGACATCGCTCGCCTGCTCCTTGACTTTGGCCTGCGCATCATGGACGGTACGCCTGCTGCCATCAAACTCTACTGCTTGTGATCTTGCTCTGAAGCGAGAGTGGGTAGGCTGAATGTCTCGGGAGATTGAGAGGGTGTGGTCGCTGTGCAGGGGATGTGTCCACGGACGGGCGGTGGTGCTTCATGATATTCAAGGTGAAGCTTGGGGCGGGCGTGCCTGCGCATTGGCCGCTGCTGAAGCGGCGCCTGGAGGCCATCTGCCCCAACTCCCACGGCGACTACAGCCTCTGGCGCGACACCAGGCGGCAGGACTTCCAGCACCCCTTTCTGCTCCAAGTCACCTCCTATGACCGCCGCGGGTTCCTGCATGGTACACATTGCCCACCCCTTCCTATCTCATACAACTCATGACTTTCATTCCTTCTATATGGTGCGTTCTTGAAGCAGTGGGATGTGGGTTTTGAGAGTGCCTGAATGGTGGTTTGCAGATCTCATGCACACCTTGTGGGAGGCGGATGTGGTGGTGTTCAAGGCACACATCACCACTGGACCCGGCGGCAAGGTTCTGGACATGTTTTGGATTTATGACAACCGTTGCGAGCTCCCAGAAAACCACAGGTGAGCTGCTTGCAGCTTCTCTCAAGACTCGTGCAGCATGGAACTTCGCTTTCTGCCATTGCTGTGGTGCTGATGGGCGACTGGGAGTTTTGCAGGGTGCTCCAGATTACAGAGCTGGTGAGGGAGTGCCTGCAGCAGAGGGATGCCAATTGCACCATTCTGCCGGCACCTCCAGAGACGTGCGACCTGGACTCCACCGCGACCATCCTGCAGCGCTGCGCGTGCAAGGACGCGACCGCGGCGTCGCCGCTGCGCAAGATCCTGTCCAACAAGCGCAAGGGCTCTTCTTCCAGCGCGGGCAGCCTGGAGGTGTCCTCCGAGTCAGACGAGTTTGGCAGCCCGGAGAACGTGCAGGTGGGACCCGCTGCACATCACAGCTCCCCGAAAGGGGACACTTGCGGGCTTGCTATTGTGTGATCGGTGCAGCCGCCTACCTCTCTGCCTGTCTAAGCTCGCACTTTGTGCAGCAGTCATGCATTCAGGCTGGTGGTGGGTACACCAGAAGGTGCTTTGCAAGTTTCCCAGATGCCTGAAGGAGTAAGTTGCAGTCGTGGGACACTTGTTTAAAACTGAATAATCAAGTAGTCTGTACCACCATGGAACCTCATGTAGAGTTGTTGGCGGCGCCTGCGGCGCAGGTGACGATAGACAACTGCACGGCGTCCAACTACAGCGTGGTGAACGTGGTTTGCCGAGATCGCAAGGGGCTGGTGTATGACCTCATGCGCACGCTCAAGGACATTCACGTGCGCGTCGCATATGCCAAGATCGTGGTGCGCGGCGACCTGGCCGAGACTGACCTCTTCGTCGAGGAGGCCGACGGCCAGCGCGCCAAGGAGAGGTGCGTTCCCTCTCACCCCCCTTCTCACCGCTTTGTGTCCTCACCCTCCCTTGGTACCTACTTCTAAGTACTGTTGTTGTGAACGTTAGCACTCTTTTGTGCAACTTGTTGTGCTGGGCACATGTTAACCTCTTGGCAGCGCCCATCTTGTGCATGAGTCGAGTCTGGCACGAACCCCAATTTCAGATTGCTCGGTTGCAGCCGGATGAAGCGCGCGGCCAGCACCCCCCATGCCAGCGCCCTGCCGCACACGCATGTGCAGCAGTTTGGCAGCCACCACGGCGACAGTCTGTACGCAACATACGTGCAAGACCAGCGGATAAAGAACAGGTCGGCGCTCATTGACTGTGTTTCAGCACCTTGTAATTCTGCTCAGACTCACTGCATCTGCCAAATGATGTCATTATTTATAAATCCTAAATTTATTATAAACCCTAAACCCTAATTCAAAATTGAGAAGTCAAAAAGAAAATGATATTAATGGAAGAATTCTGGTGCGCAGCGAGATAGAGGCGGAGCTGATAGAGCGGGTGCGCGCGGCGGTGCTGCTGCCGGTGCGCATCGACATCAAGGACGTGTATGACGAGACGTGCACCGAGCTGCGAGTGACGGCCGCGCTTGACTCTGGCGGCCGCGGCCGCCCGCGCGTCACCTATGATGTCACCGCTGCCCTCAATGCCATGGGTGCGCCATTCGGTAATTTCTATGGTCAGCATTGGGGGGGGTCCAAGGACTTTGGATAGCTTGAGAGGGCGGCCCGCGCATGACTTATGATGTCCTCGCTGCCCTCAATGCCATGCGTGCGCCGCTCATGAGTTCCTGTGGTCAGCGTTGGGGATCTGAGGAGTTGGATAGTTTGAGAGTCCCCTGGTGGCAAGTGTGTGAAGACTGAGAAGCTCGAGGGTGTACCCTGCCAGGAGTTTGATTTATTTCACTCCATGCCACCTGCTTGATTAAGTAATGAATAGTGTGCCGCACCGCATCATTCCATGCTCTCTTATCCCACGACTGGTGTTGTTGTCCAAGAGTGCGTTGACATGTGTGGGTGTGTGTCTCGGCAGGCCTGTGCGTGTTCATGGCAGATGTGTACATGGAGGCGCCCAGCGGCGACGGGGACCAGCGGCCCCATGAGCTGCACCGCTTCCTTGTCCATGGCCCCGACGGCCGCCGCTTGGAGAGCGTGGCCGAGAAGAGGCAAGCTCTCTTCTGGTACTGCATATTCTGCGGCGACTGCGCTGCATTCTGCTGTTCCTGGTTGTTTGTTTCTTTCGGCTGGCCATGTTGCATGGGGGATCACTTTGGAGGTTTGGAGTCTGAGCCCCATCACTCGATACGATTACTCACAGGCACCATCGTGAATTGATGAGAACTGATGAGAATGTCAGTCGCGATCAGTTCTCAATTGTGTATCTGTACAGTGTGTGAGCCCAAGGGGTGGAGGATCACAGGGCGTGGGTCCATGTATAACAGGCCTGCATGTGGGCATGCAGGGCGGTGTATGAGTGTGTGCGGGCGCAAGTGACGGGCACGCAGAACGCGCAGTCGGCCAGGACAACGCCGCGCTCGTCGCCCAAGCAGAGCAGCCCTGGCCTGCCGCCCAAGTCCCTTCTGGACTCCCTGTCCAAGTGGAAGTGGTCCGCATGATCCCCGCGCCGGCCTTCTCAAGTGTGCAGCAAGAATGGTTTTTATATGCAAGCACTGGGACATGTGTGGTCTGACCTTCCAAGTAGGTGAGGTTCATCGGGCAGCAGCTGGTGACGAGGGCTCACACTCTGCCCTGGCAGCTGCGAAAGACAAGGCTGAGCTAGTTGAGGTCCAGTTCTTAAGGACATGCATGTGTGTATGGGGCAGAAGTATGTCTGTGCTGCTGGGCCGGCGAGTGCAGCCGGCGACTAGGCGAGCCCGTGAGCGGCCGGCCCTGAGGCCGCCGCGAGGCGCGCCCACATGAGGACTGTTGAGAAGACAGACAAGTGTGATGGTAATGGTGCAGTGTGAGCATGCGTGGGCCTGCTGTGTGTGTCTGAGGCCTGCTGCCCAAGCAGTGTCCTGGATTCAGGTGGTTGGCGCTCAGCGCGTTCCTGCTGTGCCGAGAGTGCAAGGAGGTTACTCAAGGCCTGGTGAGCATGTGTGTTTGCAGGCCCGTTGCAGAGCAGGGCTGTTCATGATGCCGATGGTGTTTGGGTGAGCTCTGGTGTTGACGGGACTGATGTATCATGAATGAGGATGTTGTGGGCAGTCAAGAGACATGTGGCGCAGAGGCTGTCGTACATCAAATGCCTGAGGTTATTGAAATGCCTCAAATACTAGGGGCTTTAATTTATTCATTTATAGCGATTCAGGTGTCATGGATTATGAGAGCTGCGGCAGGGTCATTGTAAACGGCTTGTACTGCATCATGGAGAACTTGCTGGTGATCCTGCGAGTATCTCGACGATGAATTGCATCCACCGCCTGTCTGGCACAGTTATACGTGCCGGGAAGGGGATTCTCCCGGCATACTTGGTCATGAAACTCAGTGCGGCTGCCATTGAGTGCAGCTGCACAAGCAGACAGCTGGTGCCAAAGTACAGCCCGAACACCTCCGCCATGGCCTGCAGCTTACCTGCACACAATAAGGAACGGTGCTCATGGCTCATTCCGAGGTTGCGTGTGCGTGTATGTAGCACCAAATAGAACTGCCTGGGTTTTGATATACCTCGTTCTTGATGTCCTGCACATTTTAATGCAACACGCGTCAGCCAAGCATTGCCTGTAAATTTCCAGTGCTGAAAAGTGCAGAGCGCTGGTTCCAGCACCAGCATTTTTAGGCTGAAACTTTTCAGCAGCCTCAATTAGTACCCACAGGTGGGGGCATGAGAGACGCACCACCCCACGATCTCAGGTTGGCTAGGCTCTGCCCAAAGGCCCAGGGGGTGTAAGTGCCCACAAGGGACAGGCATGCAGCTGTGAGTGCCCAGCGTGGCAGCAGGTTGAACACGCGGTGCCATGCTGCGCAGCCAACACAGCAGGGGCCCACTGCTCCAAAGTAGAAATTGCCTCGCAGGTCGAGCGCCTCATCCAGCATCCTCCTGCCCTGTGCTGGGTCATCTGCCTGCTCGCACCAGTAGAGAACTCGACGTCGGTAGCTGTGCTGCTGACAAACAGGGCAGTGCGCATGCGTGGAACAACTTTCAAGGGGTTGCTTTTTGTGGCGCTGTGATTCTGATGGCAGTTCATAACCTTTGGAGGGATCACATCACAGATCTTGTGTCTCTCTGATCAGGCATGGTGCACGTTGGGAGCTGCAGCACAACTTCAACTTTATGCTGTCTGCCGTGAGCAGGCTGCGAGCGCACCAGCTTCAGCGCCTTGTGAGCTTTTGGCCAGCCCAGAACGCCCTCTCCCACAAAAAAGGTTGTCAGCAGGTCCTTTTTGTGGAAGGCTGCTTCACTGACAAATGCCTCACAACAGGGGCAGCGCATGGTGACCTGTTCACCTGCATCACTGCCACGCACTTGGATACCCCTTTTCGCATAGGCTCATGATGAAAAAGTAAGAATAGTGTTCAGTGTGACTGGCATAGGACATGGCTACCTGTGAAAGGGCAGTACAATTTTGACTTGGCAGAATTCTGCTGCTTCCAGGGCCAGGCGTCGAAATTATCTTCCCATCGTTTAATCACGTTAATGTAGAAAAGCAGCAACAGGCTCACTCCAACCATGCTCGTTGAGAAGACTGAGATGTTGACTTCTGGAATGCCGATCTCGTGGGCTCTCACGTACTTGAGGCCGAGACTAAGGCCAGCAATGGACCCAGATATTAGGACACAGCACAAAGACAGCACGGGTGGCAATGTCCATAGAGTAGCTAGTGGACTGACTATTGCCTGGAAAATCATAATCAAATTCTATTCGATCTTTAAACTTGAAACACTCCGCTATTATATTGCAAGATGGGTGGCGCCCAAGTCCAGGTGGGAAGCACAATGCAAATGATAAAAATGCGTTGCAAGAAGTAAGAAGTAAGAAAATATTGTATATTTGTACTTGCAAAATTTTCCAATAATGTCAGACTCCGAGCAAATGGAATGTCCTGAAAGGGCTTCCTTCCCAGGCGCGTCCGTTCGGAGCTCCGACAGGCACAACGACAGCTCAGCAACCTGTACTCGCCATTTTCAGCTGTATTTGGATGTACCACTCTAGACACCTTGAACACGCGATTCCTCAAAATGTTGTTCGGGTGACTAGGACAAATGGTCGTCGAAAAGTGAAACCCAGCCGAACGGCATATCGAGCTCTGTGCAGTATCATCAGACTATTAGCAGGGGGACTCACAGAAGTGAGACAATAACGAAATCGAGTAGCAGCTGAATTGTCAAAGGGCAGCGGTCGCATTTCGATCGCCTGCTGGGTTGCTGGAAGGCGAACTCCTAAACCCGGACGTACCGACATGGAGCGCTACCAGTCGCAAAGCCGAGATCTGCTGGGCGCAACTACAGCAGAAGCTGCTCAGGTATGTACTCAAGCAACAGACATGTGCTACATGAGGCCACTGGGACTCATAATCTTTCACACCTCCTTGAACTCAAGGGCACAATCTACAGCAACTGCCCTGTCCCCATGTGTGATCCGAAGAGAATCAAGGCTGTCTGTAGTTCATCATCATTATGTGCATGGTTGAGCCAGGCGGCCCCATCAGCGGCCCCGAGCCCTGCAGAGCAGTACGAAGTCATCCATGGGGACTGGATTATAGTGACGTTAGCCATCCTGCTAATGGCAGCCATAAGTGAGGGCCCCCTCCAAAACGTTTTCCCCCTGCATGCTGCAAAGGAAGCTGTGCAGAGAGCGGACCCACACACACCGCAGCATCAGACATGTGGTCAAAGGAAACGCTGGAATGTTGCTGTGACAGGCTTTGCAATACTTGCTCGGAGGTTTGGATGGAGAGCATTGCTCCGATTGTGGAAACGGTGGCTGTGCTGCACCTGCCTCTGCAGAAAGAAGGTGGTCCCCATCGCTTGCAGAAGCTGAAATTGTTGAGATGATTGAGATTGACTGGTTTCTGCCCTGTCAAATACAGGGCTGACGCGCTATGTCACATGTGTGAACATGTGTGCAGGCGGGGGCCAATCAGAATGCAGAGCTCGTGCCGCTGTCTCAGCAGAGCATGACACCCAGGGCGCACAGCAACATGATGTCTCAGGCGCCGGTGGAACAGAGCATGGTGTCTAACACGAGCAAAGCGCCGCTTGTGCAGTACCGCGCCTCTGACTGGATGGTGCCAGCTGGCTTCCTCAAAGAAGAGGACCTTGAGGAAGAGCCAGAGCCACTGATGGCGCATCTGCTGCACAACCGCCCCAAGTACAAGAGCAGTGATTACTGCCACAGCAATGCTGATGTGCACTGACACTGCCTGACTGCCGCATCAGACAAGCCCCTTCAGTTTGTGCATGGCATGACGTTTACATGCAGCAGACAAAAGCATCCTGACCAGATTGGGCATAACAAATCGTAGTGACCCACATTCATCCCACAGAAACATGATGCCTTAACTTGCAAAGTAAACATATTGACGAGCACTTATTCATTTCCAGCTGCATCTACCACCTCACGTTCTCACTCCCCATCGCTCTCAAACTTGAAAGAGTTCACACTGTGATCAATTGCACCGCCCCTGTACGAGCCCCTCTTCTTCTTCGTCTTCTCGTGCCTGAAGTCCTTCCCTCGCACCTGCACAGGCAGACCTCCATATATCACCCTTGATGCCCTGCTGCGGCTGCTGCTCACCAAACCTTGCCCCTCACAAGTCAGCATGACAGCAGTGCCAGGCTGGAAACAAAGCTGGACATGACTGCACCGAAGCCACTGGGTCTCCATCACAGGAAACAGGCAGCAAATGACTTCTGTTTTTCATTGATAATATTTTGATTGACTGACCTTGCCCAGCACAGCCTGAGCTCCAGCGCCCCAGCCGCTGTTGCCAAAGTTGGCTTCGTAGGAATTGTCCCATGCGCCCTTCTGGTTCAGCCACTCCTCAGCCTTCACGCGCTGAAACGCCCGCGCTTCGCCCTTGCCGTTACTGCAACCGAACGTGACTACGTCTCAGCCATGCTCCCTCCAACTGCCAGAGAGCAGGAATGGTAAAGCAGAACAGGGACACCACAATGGAATCTTGACATCGTCAGCAGGTATCACCTGTTATTCTGTGATGAGCCGCCATTCTCTGTTGCTGTGCTGGGAGACGCCTCTGCTACAGCTGCATCTGGGGCTGGAGGAGTCTCTTGCGCAGGTGTATTCTTCTTTGCAGGAGAAGTCTCGTGCACAGGGGCAGGCTCCTTGACAAGTGCTGAAGTGCTGACAGTCTGACCAGCGCTCTGCTCCTGGGTGACCTTGTTCGGCGTAGCTCCCTCCTCCTGCTTTGCTGCCCCGGCTGCTGCGGCCGTTTTCTGCTTCTTATTCTTCTTTTTCGTTTTCCTGCCACCATCATAGCCGGGGGGAAGCACGCCACCGTTTGCCTGGGCAGCCAGAAGGGCCTTGAGGTGGCGCTTCTCCTCGCGCTCCTTCTTTAGCCGTTTGAACTTGTCCTTCTTCTTCTCCTTGGTGGCTTTCAGGGCGGCTGCCTTCGCGGCCGAATCCGCTTCCTTTCTGGCTTTCTTATCCTTCTTCTCCTGCTTCTTGAGCTTCTTTGCTGCGCGCTTGGCGTCTATAATTGCCTGCTTGTTTTTCTTCGGGGGCGCGACAGTTCCAGCAGGCATGGCTGCAGCAGAAGGAGCGGGAGCTGGGCTGGCTGCTGAGGCCGCTGTGGCTAATGCCTGAGCGCTCTGCTCCGCTATGGCAGCTGCCTCGACCTTCATAGCCTTTTTGGCCTTCTTCTTTGTGGGTCCCTCAGAGGCAGGCTGTGATGTTGCCTCAGCAGCGCCCTCACTCGTCCCCGCCGGTGTGTCTTGCAGCTTTCGCTTCTTCGACTGCTTCTTCGGAGTGGTCCCATTTGCAGTCTGAACTGGAGTTACAACTGCTTGCTGGTCGACTGCAGGCTGTGTTTTCTTCTTCTTTTCTTTCTTTACAGCTGCCGGTGCTGTGCCCTGCTCCTCAGCAACAGGACTGGCCGGGGTATTAGTTGGCTTGACCTTTTTCTTCTTCTTGATCTTGCCTTCTGGAGCCAATATGATGTTATTCTCTTCGGCAACAGCCATCTGACCACCTGCAAACATTGATCAATTATTGAGGGGCTGTGCTCTTCAGAGGAGTCCTCCCAGAAGAGTGTTCCGACATAATATAGTACTGTTTGGAAAACACAATGTGGCTTCGAAGTGCTTGTACATCTCTAGAGATGATTATCATAACGATCAAAAAGTATTAAGACAGGCCTGAAACCGCAGTCATGTCACAAAGACTGGCTGTGCTGCACTGGCGAGGTTTTCTTCTTTCAATAAGGATCCAACAGGACTTGTCGAGCCAGTTATTTGGATAAAAGGATACGAATAAGTGGAATTCAAAGATGAACACATGCTTCGTACCAGAGGGTTCAGAAATGAGAAACGCTGTAGATCGAACCTGCAGTACTAGACGGCAGAAGTGCTTTTTTTCGCTTGAATCCTCTGAGGGCACTCAGATTAAGTTAGTTCAAGCACATGATGTCTTCTTCAGTCCCTGCGTCTCGCTGACTTTGTATTCGTGCCTTTCACTACTTCCGGGGCGCCGCAGGCTTTGCTTGCTGTTGGGCAGGAAACTAATATGATGGCATGGACCCTTCCTCCTCTGCGTACTTCCTCATCTCTCACAAGAAGGCGCGAGAAGAAAGGCATACAGCAGCGTCTTGATGAATAAAGATTACATGCGCAAGCTTCAGGTTGGATCTCAGTTGCTGCTCTATTTAAGGCGATGGACATGCAGATGACTTACCTCTCGAGCTCCGTGTGCACCAGTGGAAAATGTGAAGGCTGTCGAAGCATTTAATTGCTGTATGACCGCACTTAGACCTCCTGGGGGAACTCATACTTGTGATCAGGCTTGAGAAGGTGATCCAAGGTTCGAGGATGAAGGTCATAGCTTTGGTCAGGTAGTTTTGGGCCCGTCCCCGCATGACAATGATTGATCTTTTGGCAATGCTCTTCAAATTTCTAGATTGTCTCATAAGTCGTTACTTGTTCTGTTTTCAGTGGGGGCAAGGACTCCTGCTTCAACATGCTTCTCTGCAAGCAGTATGGCCATGAGATAGTGGCACTGGCAAATTTGCTTCCCATGGCGCCTGATGTCGATGAGCTAGACAGTTACATGTTCCAGACCGTTGGCCATCAGATCATTTCCATGTATGCCGCATGCATGGGAATTCCACTGTTCCGCAGACGCATCCAGGGTGCATCCGTCCAGCAGGTGCGTTGGCCTTGAAAACAATCATGTTGATAATCTCTTGATGAGCTCTTCAGGGAGTGTGTTGGCTTCATTGCCATGGATGAGGCACATGGAGTGCGCGCAGGATCTAATTTACATTCATACAGAGAGGGATGAGGTCGAAGACATGCTACAGCTGCTGGCCTTTGCAAAGGACATGCATCCTGAGATTGAAGCTGTGTCCAGCGGTGCCATTGCATCAGATTACCAGAGACAAAGGGTGGAGCATGTAAGTCAGCAGCCCCCGTCGCCATCAAGTCCTGCACATCAGATGTGTCTCACTTTCCCATTGCAATGTTCGGGGTCAATGCTGTCTTGAAGAGCTAATAAATGCTTGATGTGCCAAGCACACTACTGTTTACTGATGGGTCGCAGGTCTGTGCACGCTTGAACCTGGTCTCCTTATCCTACATGTGGCATCAGCCACAGAGTCAGCTCTACCATGCAATGCTTGATTCGGACATCAAGGCAATCTTGATCAAGGTAGCAGCCATGGGGCTACAACCTGAGCTCCATTTGGGGAAGAGCCTCCAGGAGATGGAGCACCACCTGCACAGATTGGAGAGGTGATTTGCTCTTTCGTGCACCACTTTTCTCCTGTGCTTCTGCCCAACCATTCATTATCTTGCGTCTTTGTCAATTCAGAAACAAGCTTGCAATCTGTGCAGGCTGTATGGTTGCAATATATGTGGGGAGGGAGGGGAATATGAGACCCTTGTGTTGGATTGCCCCTTGTTCCAGCATGCCTGCATAGAACTTGATGCGTGGGAAGTCCAACAGCTGTCAGCAGGCGGCGATGGCGCAGTTGCTCTGTTGCATCCAACGCAATATCATGTCTGTCAGAAACAGCCCCGTGACAGTGCAGCAGCAGGAAAGCCAGAAAGTACAAGGGATATGTGCAAGAATGCTTCCGATACAGCCTCACAGGACACTGTCATATGGGTTCCATCAGATTACAGCGCTGGCCTCCCAAGGCGATCTCTCCCCCAAAGAGAGGAGGAGGTTCTCAACATTGACACCCAGGTTGCTGTGCAAAGCAGTACAAGTGGGGTGCATGTCTCGTGCACCCCACACCTGTGTAATGCGGATAGCGGCTTGAATCCTGGACAACGTGTCCAGCGAGCTCTGCATGCAGCACTAGACGCTATAGAACGCGGTAAGGCTTACTTCTAAGCCATATTTTAGTGTGATTTTACAGCAATGGCTCATGTCTTGAAAAAGGGTTCATGCTTTCCCTGCAGAGCTAGCTTCGCATGGCCTGAGCTTGGCAGCTGCGCTCTTTGTGCACCTCTACTTGGCGCGAATGGAGGACTTTGGCGCTGCAAATGCGGCATATGGGCACCACTTTCCAGCTGTCAGCCCGCCAGCCAGAGCATGTGTCCAGGCCCAGCTACCCCCGGGAGTGGACCTGATGGTTGATGTCCTCTTGACGCATGGTGAGCTGCCGAATGGTGCCACGTCGACATATATCTTATGTAGCCTCATATAAGTGGGCTCTCTGCCTTGCTGTTCATTCCCCTCACCCACCGATGCAGGACTGGTCATGTGTCAGGCTTTCGCCATGAGGGTATACTGAAGCAAATTGTTTCACAAGTTGCTCTAATATTCCGAGGGAGCTGGCAGGTGAATTCATACATATGAGAATGGTTTGCTGTCCATCAGTATGCCTGATCATGTGAATTACTGACCTGCGCAGATGTGGCACTGCGACGGGTGCTGCACGTGCAGTCCATCTCCTGCTGGGCACCATCGTGCATCGGGCCCTACTCCCAAGTTGCAGTCGCGCATGGCCTGGCCTTCTTTGCTGGGCAGATTGGGCTGGACCCTCCAACCATGCAGCTGGTGCAGGGAGGCCCCCGAGCTGAAGCTGCTCGCTGCCTGGCCAGCTGTCAGGCTGTGGCTGTTGCTGTGCGCTGTGACCTGCCCCAAGCAATGCTAGGCTGCACAGTCTACGCTGCTCCTACCGGACAAAACACAGCAGGTCAGCTGACTGACTTGTCTACATCAGCTGGCAGCCTGCACGGACAGCCTGAGCTGGAAGAGACAGAAGTGCTGCTGACAGCGCTGCTCAGGGGAGACATGCATGCTCTTTCGGAGGTCATGTCAGGGCAGCAGGATGGGCATACAGATGCTACTTATTCCGGTGAACGATCCAGGGAGGAGCCACCAGAAGCCGCAGAGGAAGCTGAGGAGGACGATGCATTTGTTGATGCGTACTTGCAGCCACCAGCCATGAGGAGGACTTGGCAGCCTCTGGTGACATATGCGGTTGTGAGCGCTCTGCCGCGAGGTGCAGCTGTGGAGGTGCAGCCTGTGGCCCTCAGCCTCTTTGGTCAAGACCCAGCCAGCGTCCAAGGTGATCCATGACTCAGATCAGAAGATTTTCGCTCAGAAATTGATTGTTCACACACGCATCATTTGGCCAGTGGAATAGGACAGTGACAAAGACCATCTGCTGTGGCAGGGTTGATGGAAGGGTTGCGAAACAGCGGTCATCAGGCCCAGATCGAGTCAGGAGGCAATGCAATGGGCCATGCGGAGAGTGCAGTACTATGTGACACGCTCTCCTGTGCCGGCCGCTTCTGTCTCTGCCAGCTGTCCATCCCACCAAGTGGCCCCATCCTTGCCGGGGATGCTGTTTCGGCCGGCCGCGCAGCTGCAGCTGGGATTACTAGAGCATTGCAGGAGGCTCAGATGTGTCTGGATGATGCATTGGTCATGCGAGTGTACTTCTGCCCAGCCATCCTGGCGGAGGAGGCTGTCAGAGACATGTCGCAAGCAGCCTTGCAAGGGTGTGGCGGAGCACAAGGAAAGCTTGCTCCTGTCTTTGTGCCCGTCCTTGCGGTGGGCAGCACGCCTGCAGTGCAAGCAGTCGTGCACATTGTGTTTGCGGCTCTCAGAACGCATGCAACGACTCATCAAGAACACACTGAGTGAATTCGAAGCAACATGCGCGAGAAGAATGCCACTGCATGTTGCATGTCACATCGGACGGTCCGAGCGCATGATCACTCAGTGATCAGGCTGATGGCATCATGACTCATCGGATGTCAGCTTGTAAAGGAGACTGGAGCTGCATGCACCTCTCTTACATGTGAATGGCGCTGATCTAGGACAGCGACGGTCCTAACTGTCCCCAGATTAAAATGACACTCGCAACGAAGCTGCTGTGCTCGTCAGAGATTTTGATGCGCATCGATGGCCACCAGAGGTCCACGTCACGGCAGCTGATCGCATCAGCAACTTCAAATGTGCCCGAGAACGGGGAGCAGATCTGAAGTCACAAAGCCCAAGCCAAGATGTTAGTGTGCGATACAACCCTCAGTAGCGGGAATTTGCGGATTGTTAGCAAGGGTATTCGCCATACACCCGGGGTTAGGCTAGGATCTCTTTCCAGATCAACTGCAGCGCATGTGCAGCAGAGGAAGGTATCCGGGGCCAGATTTCAATCCCCCTTACGGAAAACAAATGTAACAAGATCCACGGAACAAGAAGGTGGGGGTGCCCTCGACCCGTTCATTATCTTTCTTTCTTGCTGCGAGTCTACCTACAATGGGTCAGCAAAAGTATATCAGATTGCAGCAGTTGCTCGATGTACCAAAGTAATCGACCGAAGTATACGATTGTTTGTGCACTTGTACAGTCAAGGCAGCGGAGACGTCAGAAGAGGCATCAGAGGAGACACTGTCTGACAACTGGGTGCCAGTCTGCAGACCTGAAGATTTACCGAAGGGTGAGCTCATCCTCCCCCATGATGTTGGCTGCATGATTGTTGTATATTGCGTCAGTAGTCATTACACGAATGCTGATATGTGCAACTGCAGGCTTCCGGTATGAAGTGAAGGCACAAGGGGTGGATGTTCTCCTCTTGTGGTACAGGAATCAGATATATGCCATTGAACAAAGGTGCTGTTACCCTTTGCAGTCATTGCTCGTATCGGTGCAATATTCTTGCCAGCTGGAGGCAAAATGTGGTGGGGCCCACACAGCTGAGTGTCTGAATTTCTGTGCCAACTTCATGCAGATCACCGGCAGCTGGGGCATACAGCGAGGGGTTCATAAGCAGCAAACTCACACAGGTGATACAGGACTACCTGTCCAGAACCAGTAGTGATGCCAATTGCGTCATCAAAGGAAGTCATTTGATCCCAACTTCTTTATTCCATTTTTCTGGCATGGTGTGCAGGACTACGAAATCGAGTGCCCAGACACCAAATCCCTCTTCTCTCTAAAGACAGGAGAGATCACAGCTTGGTAAGCTGTTTTCTATATTTCACTGCTCAATAGCAGTACAGTATTTATGACACAGCGGGCACCTCTTGATGCGGTAGCAATGCAGGTCCAAGCATCATCTACCATTGCTGCAGGTACCCCACAAACCCCGTTCTGCGGCTGATTACGCCACAGGACACTGTGCGAAACTTGGATGTGTACCCTGTGAAGCTGACACAGGATGCCATTCTGGTGGATGTGAGCGGCGCAGCCACCACAAAGTTCAAGTCATCCCGTGGCGGATCTGACACCTCCATCGACAACAACAATGTATTTGCCATCCAACCACGAGTTTATGTGGAGGGATCGACTCCTGAGGGTAAGTGCCCAAGTCTTATGACTACAAAATTGAGCAGCCTGCATCTGTGCAGTCCTTCTTGCAGCCGCCATGGTGGTTTGGGATGAAGGGTGTGGCTTTGATGCACATTGGTGTCAGATGCTGACTCCCAATGTCTGGGTTGTTCAAGGGCCTGTTTTGAAGAGAGCTCAGCTGTGTTTTCATCCTCAACAGTGTTTTTGCTTCTGCAGAGATCGTGCCTATGGGTTCTGCTGGCACAAAGGAGAAGATGGACCCGTACGTTTTGGCCATCACAATTTTCGCTTTCGCCTGCGTGGCCGTTGCTGGCACTGCAGTTGCCATCTACCTGGAGGTACAACTATACCACCTATTTCTTCTGGGCATTCACGTGACTCACTGAATGGTATGCGACCTGCTCTGAAAGGTTTTGTCAAGAGTTTATGGGGGAACTCACACATCACTGTGGACATCGCAGAGCTTTGTCGGATTGGGGATCTTCTGGGCTGTCCTCCTTGCAATCACTGGAAGTTACGTTTTCAACTACCTTAAGGATGAGACTAGCTGAGGATGCCAGCTGAAAACGAGTTCGAGGCAGAGCTGAGTGTGAGCAACGGTATTTACTTGTTGATGGGTACAGATGAACTGATCAGCCAAAACTCGGACAGTGTTACTGTTACAGAATGGGCCAACATGGTGTCTTTCTGCTGTGAGAACCCAAATTTTGCGAGAGTTGGGGAGAGTTAAAAGCTTGTGACATAGACTGTCGAGGTGCTTTTTACTAACATGCTGCCATGAGGAGCGTAAGAGAGAGAGGAGTGTAAGCTTACAGTCAAGACTATAGTCTTAATCAATTATAAAGAGAAACAGGAAAGATGCTCTCCGCTGTGGCCTGTCTACTGACGGAGTCTGCCCAACAGCAGCTCTGCTCACAATGGATATAATGCATGCACAGACTTAAGGCACAGTCAGCCAGCAGCAGCTGTCTGCACAGGACTGGCATGCTCACGACCAATAAGGGCGGAGGCAGGCACTACTTCACCATCCACATCCACCTCCTCCTCTTCTACATTGAAGAACGTGTACGACAATGTCAAATGATTGATGCTCTTCAGTCGATCATCTGTTGCAAACTCTGGATCAATGTAGAAAAAGACTGGCATGTCGATCTTCTCCCCTGCACAACAAAGCATTGTGAGACCTTCTGAACAACCACAGGCGCCAGCCAGGCAAGCCCTGCCACGAACACAGGTTGGCAGTAACAGTGTTTTCCATCACCTGGCTCACAAGGCTGCAGATTTCACAAGGTGCTGCCATTCTAAGTAAGAAACTTACCTGGCCGCAGCTTCTGCTCCTCGAAGCAGAAACACTGGATCTTGTTGAAGTAATACCCGGCCTGCTGTGGTGCCACATTGTAGGTAGACACACCTGTGATGGCCTTGTCGCTGAGGTTATGCGCTGTATAAAATATCAGGGTGCTTTGCCCTGGGTGCACCTGCAGCGCATCGGACCTCATTATCAGCCTCTCGACAAGGAAGGGCTCGCATGGGTATGTCCATACGGCCTCCACACAAATGATATCACCTGAGGCTTCTCTCAATATTACAGGGCCAAATTTGTCTCGATAGCTTATGCAGCCCTCAATGAATGCAGAGAGGCAACAGCACAAAAAGATCCATGGGCCCCATTCTGTCCTCAGGGGAAGGCAGATGACAAAAGATTTGTGTCATGCTCACAGCAGTTGATTGCTTCACACCTTGACTGAGCGCTGTGCTGGCACAAAGCGCCAGGGCATGCCATCAGAGACATCGGCATTGAAGGACACGGTGATCTGCCTCTCTGCAGCTGCCACCTCCACAGCCTCATCTCTGTGCTCCTCCCGCTGCCGCATCTTCTCCTCCACACTGCGCCCCTCTTTCACAGTGCCCCCAAAACCAGTTGCCTGACAGAACATCCTGTGCGCATGGCACCAGCCAGTCTTCACTGCCACTACTAACACAAACTGCCATCTTCAAGTCCTTCTCCACAATGCGCGAGTGCAATTGCACATTCAATCATGACTGATAGCTGGTCGATACGAGCTTTGAGGGTTGAGGGACATACCGGTATAGAGGTACAGAAGCATACGTCAGTCCCACCATTCCCACAACCATGGCCACCAGATACAACCCCTGCTCTGAGGCCCTCTTTTGCAGCCGTTCTCTCTGGGCAAGTGCCGCTCTCCCTGGCTTTGTGGCCATGCCACGTCGTGTCACCTGCATGGCTCTACATGCCTGTGGAGTCACACTGCTGTGCCACCTTTGGGCCACCTGTGTGCTGCACACGCTGCCTGCCTGCTGAAATCCTGTTGACAATCCTCTCAGCTGCCTGAAGTGATGACCTTCCAAGGTCCTCTGACTGGGTACATCCAGTGTCCTGAACCTGCCCAGGTCTCTGAAAACCTGTGAGGCTGGCATGAAGTTTTGAGTAGATGTGATCGCTGCAGCACTTGTGTTGTGCTGTCCTTGTGCTGCAAATTTCCTGCCAGAAACCTGGGGCAAGTCACAGCTGCTGGCTCTCGTACACACTGATTGGCGGCAAAGTAAACTGCCAGACGCTGCTGGAGGGCACGAAGATGGCACACAACGCATGAGCAGGCTGTCAAGACGGGACAAAAGCCCTCTAGCGTGCACAGGGATGTGCTGTAGAGACATCGTCAACAGGTAACGACCCTGCTCGGTATGATCACTTACTGTTTCCCTTGTGAAATTGCCATGGACAGCAAGCAGACACCATCGCTAGGATACCCAATTCCTTACATCAATACGAGGTTTACAAGATAGCCTGAGTTGGTTCTGCTACGGAATGCGCGATGAATAGATCTCCAGGGCTTATATCATAGAATCAGAACAAATGCCTCAAGCCAGGTTGTTTGGGATTGATCTCAAGAACGACAGTGCTCATGAACCTGTCTGCTTGATGACGTCACCAGCTCCTCTCCAGCTCCAACATCATGTTTGGCAACATGAAGTTGAGTCCTCGATATAAGAAGATCGGTAGAGTTTGGTGGCTACATATCTCGAATTCAGAATGAATGGTGCTGGCTGTTTGTCGGAAACTGAACCAACAGGTACAACAAGCAGCAAGGTAGGATGCGGCACTAGCTGCTCCCAGAGCGGCTGCCAGGGCTCTAGGCACTCTGCTTGTGTCGATGATGGAATTGAGAATAAAATTCAAAGCATACATGAAGACGCACAATGTGCTACGGGAAGGGATGTAAAGAAAGTTTGTGTGAAGTGCAAGAGCAAGACAGCACAGGTAAGAGTCCCTCCTGTTTCGGAGTGTCTTCGTTAAAGCCTGTTTTTGCAAGAATATGCCAGCTAGCACTGATACGCACCCCAGCATTGGTTGGCATATTATTGGGCATGAGACGGGCTAGGGAAGAGCAGTCTTGACTGTCACAGGTGCTAGCCAAGCAGCAGGAGCCATTATGTTGGCATTGTTTTCACAATAGCCTTACCAAGACTGTCCGCAAAGCTATACGCCAAAAGAGCCTGGTACAGCCATGCGACAGAGTTCTTGTGGCGGTCTCTGGTGGTGAGCTTGTGTCTCAACCTGTCCTTCGACAAGACAATTAGTGTCGATGGCAGATCTCACACTACCTTGTGCTGCAACTGGTTATAACTATGTGAAGTTGGCGCAGGCTTTGCATCCACAGCACTTTTGCGTCTTCTAAAGGAGATGTGCAACATGAACCTTGACCGAGATCAGCAGGGGCAGGTGGCATGCAGTTGGACATGCTTTACACATGTTACGCCAGTCTCATACACCCCATACCGACAGCATTTGGAAAGGATGTCGTCCAATTTCTTCTTGCATCAGCTGTGGGCCTTGTGGCGCAGATTGCATTTCGGATGGGTGTCATACATGTGGATGAGGGAGCGGCCCAAGGTGGCACCCCCGAGGAGTGCCGTAGAGCCACGGAAGCTATTTCCCTTCTCCATCAGGCCAACATGCCAGATTTGCCTCTACATTGCGTGCAGCTGGAGGATGTTTTTGAGGGGGAGACAGGCAGCTCAGCCATGGCAGTGGACAAGAGAACTCTCCTGATCAATCTGCTGCAGGTATAATATTGCAGGCATGCAAAGAATGCCCTGAAACATGAAATCCAAAGGCTTACATTCCACAAGCCTGTCTGCCGCAATGCCAGCAAAGGCGGTATTGAGGACTGGGCTCTTAACAGGGACTCTCACCAAAACCTGCAGTGACTCCTGCTGCTCCTGTACAGGCAGTGGAGGATGTGACCGGGCGTGAGGACTTGATAGAGTCCCTGCGCAATGCCCTGCTGGTCAGGATGGCAGCCAAGCTGGGGTACAACAAGGTCGCCCGTGGGGACTGCGCCACGAGAGTGGCAGTGCGTACCATAGCCAGCGCGGCCAAAGGCGCCGGCTTTGCTCTGCCCGCTTCCATCCAGCATTTTGACGCCAGGTCAGGCTCCTGCTGTTTCTGCAGAGAGAAATTTTCTGTTGACCACTTTGCATGACCTGGTTTAGGACCTGCTCTACCACACTTCAGACCCGACTGCATGGGACTGTCCGCCCCTTGATCCAGGAAGTACCTTCTTGTGCACAGCTGCTCTCAGACGCTGTGCTGTTTGTTTGACTACCAAGATGTGGGGGTCCTGGTTCAGAGGGTCCAGAGCTATGAAAAGTACCCTTGCCAAGTAATGGGAGCAGACACGGCCAGTGTGTATACAGGGGGGGCGAGGGACAGCCAGCAGTGATCTGCCCAGTGCGCGACCTGCCCATCAAGGACCTGGCCATGCTGTGCCATTGGCTGCATGCGGCGCCCATGCAGCCGCCCCGGCTGCAGCGCCGCGCGCGTGGCAAAGCTTCTCTCAATGCCCTCGCAGAACACTTTGTGGCCGGGCTGCAGTCCACTCTGCCCTCCACAGTGCCCACAATCCTGCGCACCGCCCTCAAGCTCCAGGTGAGAGGGTCCCAATGGCCATGCACCGGTCATCCTGATATTACATGTGTTATGTTCCGACTCGGACTCTGGCATGTGTGGTTCCTTGATTTGTCCAGTGAAGCAGTCTCCGCGGATGTACATCTGCCTAGGCTTGGAGTGTTGTGAGCGTAACGGATGTATTGTCGACATGAGGCTTCTCTGCTTGCTGCCATGTAAAGGCTTTCTCCTGGAACCATGCTGGCACCACATTGGGCAGAGCCCAAGACCAGAATGGCGTCGTTTCTCCTGCGTCCACCCCGCACCCATTGTGCACTATCTGCCGCGCACCTCTGTCGCACACGGACCTAGCCGCACACAAAAAGCAGCATGCGACCATTGGTGAGCACAACCTCGTTCTTGCCTTTTCCTTCATGTTCTATGCTGGTATTCTGTACAACACATTTGCAGGAGGTACTCACGCTTGAGGGACATGTGCTAGTGTTTTTTTGGTGTTCCGCACAGGAAGTCAAGAAGCGGTGCTGCCCAGCAGCAGCAGGCCAGAACATATGTCGGCAGATGTGCGAGAGGAAGGGCAGAATGCGTCCACCAGCCATCAGCGGTTCGAGAATGGATGCAGCAACAGTGGGTACATTTCTGGGCAGGAACCCTCAACCGCGCACAGTCAATGCCAGGATGATTACCAGATGGATGCCAGGCAGAATATTGGTGGAAATCCAGAAAGAGCGGCGTTTCATCCCTCACAGGGTGCATGCCATGATCATGAATCACAAGCTGGCTCAGTAACGTGCTGTCTTGTGTGTCGGCAGCAGATCTTGCTTTCTGGATCACCTAGGCATGCTCTTTTGGACATCCTGCCATCCTTAATCAGAATTGAAATGTGAATACATGTACTGCTTGAAGTCATGCTGTCGGCCCAGTCTTCAGTAGCAAGGCAGTGGCTTATATGATTGCACTGGTTGTGATCCTGATTGAGGCAATGACAGAAAGGAAGATATGCCAGCAGGGACTCACGAAGAAAGAGCTGAACTTCTACAGAGTTTCACTTGAATGATGTTCCCCACAATACACAAGTCCACCTGAGGAACAATTTCCTGTTGCATGCATCACAGTGGTCATTTGGGCTTTGCCTTGGCCAGACATCAGAGCTGCTCTCTCACATGGCACTCAGTGGAGCATGCGTTCATATGCCCGATTCCCCTGCCTGTTCTGCACAAGTTTTCATGACCTGACACATTTTATGTGCAACCTCCCTACAGTAGTTCACGTCACACTTTATGACCTTAGCCAACCCTGACTCACACCATCCTGTTGACACAACAAGGTTTTGCATCAAGGCTCTCAGAGGCTGCACCCGCCGTTCATCAAGCAGAACATTTAGGAGCTTCAATCGTGTCAAATCAATTCTGGACAATACCTGCCCCCATGTTTGTAATGTACAAGCAGCCCCAATAGCAGAGCAAAAGACCCAAGTCAAGCACCCTAACAACTCAGGTGCTGAAATAATTTCGGAGGTGGGATGTTTTGCTGCAATGAATCACTGTGGCCAACTGCCCCTGTAGGAGATTGAACCAATAATGTCGGTTGAGCAGAGTCCTTTCTTACTGTCCTCCGCCAATGAGTAGCTTTCGCTGTGTCTCCAGCTGCATGAAGATTTCCAGCCTTCCTTTCAGGGTGTTGAAATTCCTCTTCACCTCCTGAAGCAATTGCTGGCAGCCCTGACGGTCTCCACGCATGCATCCATCACGCAACTGCACACCACACCAAATTTTTCGAGCAGTGTCAAAGGTTCTCGTATTTTCAGGTATATATTTACAGGCAGGTATGGTGGAGTACCGCCGATGTACAGAAAGATGTCAAAGGGAAGTTATCTGAGGCTTGCCTGAACACAGAGGGAAGCAAGGCCCTGCGCCCCAAAGCTGGCTGAGCTGCCCTTGAACTGATGCACCAGCTGATCCACCTCGTTGAAGTCAGGCACTGGCGCAGCCAGCTTCGCATCCAGCTTTTCCAGCTTCCCTGCGGAGTCCTCAAAGTAGAGCTCCACTACCTCGGCCACAAAGTCAGGATTGCTGTCGTCCTGCAAATCATGAAAGTGTAAGCCCTGCTGTACTGCCGCAGAACCTCGTACCCAAACACAGATTGCAATCCTTTCAGCAGAACAGGGCAACACGGAAATCTCAGTTTGGGGGCTTGCCTGCAGCTGCATGAGCTGCGCAAACTGGTCATCAAGGAGACCCTCTTGGCCCAATCCTTGCAATAGTTGTTCTATGTCCTGATTGATGGCTGTCAGCTTCTGCTCAACCTCTGTCATTTTCCTCCCCGGGAGATACCCAGCTCCCAAGGAGGGTAGGAAATCCGCACAAAAAAGTGGAAGATTGTTGTGCCCAGGCAGGCAAGACCACTCGCCGTCGCAGAGACGGGAAGCGACGGGAGCCAAGCTTCCCTAAAGATGACGAGGCCTCGACAAGGGCATGACAAGGCTCAGAGAGCTCCCCTTCGTGCCCTCGCTCACTCTTGGCACCTTGATCAGAAACCCACCTTCAGAAAGCCCAATTCAAGAAAAGGCAGAGTCCTCACCGGCAGTGATGTCACCAGATCTTTATTATCCACATCTCGTTTACTCATCACATGACTGATGGCATTGGTGGTTCTGCATGCACGACTCACTTTACGCGGTTTCAGCCTTTCCAACCTCGATAAACACATGATCACTCGGAATGCTTTTTCTTGTGAGTGACCCAGCCCCTGTAATGAAGCCACGAGCGCATGTGAGAAATTTTAAACTCTTGCAGCACGGACTTTCCAGCTCAGCGCTGAGCTGCGGCGCAAAATCAAGCAGCTTTAATGCAAAAAGCCGTGCGTATGATTGATCCGGATGCTTCAAGACAGTTTCTCTAGTTGTAAACATTTGCAGAGTCAAGCCCTCAGGCATATCTGACAGCAAGCTCATCAGTGAAGACGTGCTGTCAAATTGACTGTCAGTGTCAATAGGGAGAAAGAAATGACAGTCTCAAACGACTCATGAGGCTCTGATTAGCGCCTGTCACAATAGTCTTCGAGTGAACATGATGATGCCACGTGCCACAAGCAGAAGCAATCAAGTGGAGTGACATGTCCCTATCATGAGGCGACCATAATGATCAAGGCCATAGCCTGATGATAAGCTTTTGTGTCGTCATAGAATCTTCATTGTAACCACAAAACCCATTGCCTCAACAATAAATCTGCATCTTTGCTTTTGTGCGCTGCCGAGCGACCACATGATCATGCCAGCGTGGCCTCATAGGCGGCCCAGCCGGCTTCTCTGTACTGTGCGGCCGCTGCAGCGGGGTCTGCCGCCTTAATGATTCCCCTCCCCACGATGATGACATCGCTGCCGCCCTGGCCGATGACAGAAGCAGGTGTGTTGTACTGCTGCCCCAATGCGTCGCTCCCAGACGCTAGCTGCACTCCCGGTGTCATGTGCACCAGACCTGCACGGTCCACATTCCAGGCTCATCCTCTCATTCTGACTCCAGTCGAAAGACCTCCCTTTGGGCTCGTCAGGGGGTTCTTCAAATATAAGTCCTTTCTTTTGCACTCCCTGGGCTCACTAGAATACATACCATAGCAAGCTGGGGAAAACCTGGTTTGCCTCCATTCAGGCACTGGCAACATTGCCCACAAGGAAAGGTGCGCTTTGAGCGTCACCTGGAGGGACCGGTGTGGCCCACTTGGCTGGTGACTGGCAGATGAAGCCCATGACAAAATCCTGGTTGGCAGCTGCCGCTTCAGCAACCTTCTCGGTGTAGGCCCCTGGACAGCCAGCATCAAGCGACTTCATGCTGGCACACACAGTATGCAGCTGCAAGCTTGTAGCAACCCCTCGTCAGCTGGGCGCATCGATGAAGTCTTGGTGAGAGTGGGAGTAATTCTCCCGGACATCAACTTGGATCAACGGCCTCGCGATTCAAATCCGTCCAGTCTGTTGCTGAGCTATTCAGGACGAAGAGGCTACTACGCAGGTAGAGTAGGGTACCTGTGGCAAGGGCTCCCTTGGAGCTCATCTCAGCCAGCAACAGCAGGCCGCGCCCCTTCTCCTGGCCCACCTGCCACAGCAGCGCCATCTTTTCAGCAGTGCCAGCATCTCTACTGACATGCTACTTCTGAGCATGAACTGCGTCAAACCGACTTTGCAGTCCCTGATGTGCACACAAGCAGAGGCCCTGAGCACCAGCGCCGACAGGTGTACCATGCAACTGGCGCGCACACATAAGAAGGTCTGGGGTGCCCAAAAAGAGCCGACAGACCCTGCCCTCAACAGGCTGTTTGAATGAGCTTGCCAAGATGTGGATGCATTTTTGCTGTCGCCTGGATGCATGTCTGCTTGGGGCAGATTGAGGGATCAAACCTTACGGAGACCATCGATGATGCCTGGCCCAGGGACCAGGTGTGCATTGGTGATGTCTGACCAGTCGGCAATCTTGTAGATGCCTCCGCCGTACTGCGACACCACTGTGTTACCGATGTCCGCAAACTTCCTGTCCTCGAATATCAAGAACTCTGCACAGCCACACATCTTGTTCACGATGCATGTTACATCTCCATCTGCATGCACACGCCTGACATCGACAGCAACGACAAGCTGATCATGGCGCGTGAGCCTCAGCCAGTCCTAACACAAACACGCAACACAAGATTCTCAGGCACAACCCAATCGGTAAAAACACCCTACCAGGCATGGGAATTGAACAACACCGTGGGGCAGCTGCATCCCCTCACCTGCTGTACAGCCTGGCAAGACAGAAGTCAGTGGCACTCGCGATGTGATGGACACAGTGCCACAACGGTGAGTGATGAGGAGCCCACCATGCTTGTCAGCCAGATGGCGCAGCTGGGTGGCGATGCCATCATCCCACTTGTCGAAGATGTCCACGTGCGTCTTGAAGACGGCGATGTGTGGCCCGGCCGCGTCCGCAATGCGTAGCATCTCCTCCACCGTCGCCACGTCCGCCGCCACCGCCAGGTTGGTCCGCTTGCGCGCCATCAGCTCCAACAGCTTCCTGCCGGCTGCGTTCTGACATAGGCTTGCGCGCTCCTCAAATGGCAGCCTGCACCCCACCCGGCCTCCCTTGTGTGACAGCCTAACAGTCTATACAGCTTGTCTCTGGTCCACAGGCTCTGAAGCACACTCCACAGCCTTGCCTGATATCCGGACACGACAAGATGCCCGCATGAAGCAGCCAAATGCACAATCTCGTGCTGACTGATTGGCATCAATATCCCCCCCCCCTTTCCTAGCGAGGACCCCCTGAAGTGTGCTTTTCTGAGCTCAGCAGGTTTACATAACATCGGAAAGCAAGTGAAGAACTACTTTTTGCTACAAGACGAGGCCGCAAAATTTGCACCACTCTCCTGGATGGCGCTGGATGGAAGAGACAGTGGCTCACCGTTTGGGCTGTGCAGGAGCGGCAGGTGAGGGTGTGGGGGCGGCTGCAGAGGGGGTGAAGGTCTGGTTGGCGGCTATGAAGGCAGCGACGCTGTCGGCCACCTTAGCGCTGACAAGGCCGTGCGCCTGCAGCGTCTTGATGATGAAGGAGAGCGTGAACGCGGAGTGCAGTCGCAGCCCGTTGCTGGCCATGCGCGCCGCGCCGCCCTGCTCCCGGTCTATGAGCACCACCACATCCGTCACCTTCAGCCCCTCCACCTGCACACCAGCCCAGCTACATGCCTAAACCCATGCATCCAAGACCTCACCAACTCAACCAGAATCCTCCACCTTATGGCTTGGGTCCAACCATGAGTTTCAAGGTACATCGGTTACTCTCAGGATTAATACTGGCCACTCGAGCCATTCCTAAACACTTGCTTCGGGGGAGCCCGAATGTCTGGGGTCGCTTGAAGCAGGTACCTCATTTACCTGCCATGGTTGGTTGGCTGGATGAAGGATGAGTGAGTGAGTGAGTGAATGTATGTCACGTTCCCAGCCGAATATGTTAGGTGCACTTTAGAGATGAGCCTCACCTCCTCACCCACATGGCTTCTCGACTATTAGAAAGGATAGGCACGACACGGGGCCACTGCATGGGCGCATCACCTCTGTCTAGGACATTGTACCTACTTAAACCCCAGAATTCCAAGAAACCACTCCTGAGGGTGCAGTGACTCAAACTCTGGACGTCCGGTTTATAGAGCGCCGCTCTTGACCGTTTGGCTTGGTGAACCGATTACTTGCCATGCCTCGAGGTAATGTCATCCTACCACAGAGAGTTGGTGCGCACCTCGAGGGGCTCCACAGTCTCCATGACGGAGGCGCCGCTGGTGACCAGGTCCTCCACAATGAGGCAGGTCTGGCCCTTCTTGAAGGCGCCCTCAATGGCCTTCTTGGTGCCGTACTCCTTGACCTCCTTGCGCCGCATCAGCATGGGCGTGCCGTGCAGCAGCGACATGCATGTGGCTATGGGCAGCGCCGTGTACGGCACGCCACACATCACATCAAATGCAGCGCCCGACACCTGATGCCACATCACCTCCGCCACCTGCCGCCCAAAACTCATCAGAACTTGCCGAAATGGATCTCCTAGCACATTGCTTGTCCTTGTCCTGAACTCGGTCCAGGAAAGAAGGGGAAGAGGCTGGGTGCTGTCCAGCGACCCATCCCACCATGGGGCCCATAACAGCTTTGGTGATAATGCAGGATCCCTCAATCAAGTGGGGATTGACGAGTTTTCGCATGTGCTGTGTTGGGGTGTGTTCTGTGGCGAGCTGTGGGGGGCCTCGCACCCTGCGCAGGACGTCCGGATAGGACACGATGACGCGCAGGTCGATGTAGATCGGCGACATGAGCCCGCTCTTGAGCTTGAAGTTGCCGAATTTGACAGCCTGCACGCACAGGATTACTTGGCTGGGCTCAGGAGAACATGCCAAATTTTAACACCACCAAGGGAAGGAACACAGCGCGCACCTCGATTTCATGCAAACGCAGCACGAGCTCTTCAAACTCCTGTGACGTGATAGGCCCTTCCTGCACGAGAACAAGGTGCTGGCAATGACTTGGGCAACCGTATTACAGACATAATGAGTAAACAGTATGATATTGATAGTAATTGACGCACCTTTGGTTTCAGCTCCGCAGCTGTGGCCACTGAGGGAGTTGAAGTTGCCATGTCTTGTCTGATCAAATGTCTTGTTATGAACTTATTGCCTCTCAAATGAGGTTGATATGAAGACCTGGAAGACAGCACGGAGTGCTTAGAGTCCGCAACATGGGACAAGACACCTGCTATCATCTCGGCAACATCTTACTAGTGGGTTAACGATATCACTCAAGCTGGGGCTACCTGAGACCTGATGCAGCTACAATAACGCAGAGTTGTCGAGAGCGTGGATCGGGTAGAAAAGGGAGAAGCAACTGGTGTGTGAGGGCGTTGTTGTGCAGCCTGACGGCTGATGTCATGCAACCCGCAAGAAACCCAAGTCACATATCTACCGGCAACACGGTCAATGAAGGTCGAAATGTAATTGGAATCTATGAGGAATGATTGATTGGATGATGCTGTTCTGTCTGATGAAGCAGGCCCAATTTCCGACATGCACAATGACTCACGTGCCCACGTGCCCACGTGCTCACGTGCGTCAATCAGCGCTTTACCGCGCCCTTGTTCGCACTGTGCGTTGCATCCATGAGAAGCAATGAAATGTTAGCTGTTGACGACACCTGAACAACATGAAGGCAAATCTACCGCAAGAGTCGAGCTTTCTTCCCAGACAGAATAGGCACAGCACTACAAGAAGGTGAGAAGCTGCACGAGCACACGACCTGAGATTGACCTGAGATTACAATCGTATTGATTAAAAGGACCTTGAATGTCATAGGTTGACCGGACTCCAAAGAAAACATCTCTTCAGCCGGGCAGCAATTGTATTGTGTGACTACTGGAGGGGTGAAAGTGCCCTCAATTTGCAGGACAGCTCTATTGTTACGATATGTCAGCATAAATGGTGGCTTTTGCAGAAAACGGCATGTACGTGTGCATGCTGAGACCCCAGCCGAAAAGGAACGTACCGTTGACAGGAGACAAAATGGGCTTTCCAACTTGCTGGAATTTCCCACATTCAATTTATCGACCTTCTTTTCAACGACCACTGATGATAAAAAGGGCGTCTTCCAGCTGCCCGTTGATGGGACCTTTGCTCGAAAAGTACGCTGGTTTTGCGTTGTCCTTGTCAACATCTTGTAAGATAGAGTCTCCTTCTCGGTAAACTTGTTTGACTATGGCAACAGAAGGGACCGTCAGCAGCTGAGCGCATAAAGGAAGAATGCGCCTCTGAGCTTTCACGGCGCGCCTCGAATGGTGTTGACTCAGAACAGGTGCAGAACGCTTCACTGCCTGAAGGACACATAGTGTCCATCTTCAGCTTCACTCTGGGGTAATGTCGTAGATGAGCAGCTGTAAGATCTGTCTAAAAGTGTTGTTGTCAGCTGAGAAAAGACCCAATATCTGCATGCAGAGTCTGGGGCGTCGCCTCAGGGAGCAGCTGCAGGTGCTTGAGGAAGACCTGACACAGACGAGCAGGGAGGCACGGGCAGCAGGACCCACCCCCGGCAGCCTGATGGCGCTCGTCCTTGAAAGAAAGAACGAACCCCCACCGGCTCTGGACATGTCCGCCGCGCCCCTGCCGCCCTTTGAGCAAATCGAGGGTGAAACCATGCCGGAGGGCTCTGGCTATGAGATCCTGCTACAGGTGCGGCAAACCCCCTCGTATGGCCTTCCAGTGTCTGACACGATTAGCCGCAGTGCATATTTCGGGCAAAAGGGGCCTCAAAGCATGAGGGTGGGACCTGGGTAATTTGGCTGATGTGGCACATGTGTGGCTTGCGCAGGCGTTCAACTGGGAGTCGCACAACCATTCGTGGTACCAGCGGCTGATGGGGCAGGCCAACTGGTTTGCTTCACTGGGCATCACCTGCGTGTGGCTGCCACCCTTCACTGATAGTGTCAGCCCCCAGGGCTACATGCCCCTCGACCTCTACAACCTCAACTCCCGCTACGGCTCCGAGGACGAGCTCCGCCGGTGCGTTCTCCCTTGTTGCCCCTGTCTAGCAGTACATGCACCCTACATGAATCTCCATCGTGGCCCGAACATTTCATACGCCACCACATGGCGGCACGCCAAGATCAGGTTTAAAATTAGAATTCTGCACAGGTTGTCCTGCACAGTTCGAACAGGGCTCCATGACACACCGCAACAGCAAGGCTGGCATGCTTTCCTTTTCAATGAGGTGCTCAGATGGTGATGGTGCCTAACTCGACCACTGGATTGCGCAGGTGCGTGGCGAAGCTGCAGAGCGCGGGGCTGAAGGTGTTGGGGGACTGCGTGCTAAACCACCGCTGCGCGTCGCACCAGGACTCCAACGGCGTCTGGAACCAGTTTGGCGGCCGCCTCGACTGGTGCGCGCGCGCCATCGTCGGCGACGACCGCAACTTTCATGGCCGAGGCCAGTCCCCACCCCCCACTTCTGCCCTTTACCAGTGCCGGTGCACATTCACTAGCGCTCGTGCGTTTCGCGAAGCTATCACTTGTACGTCTGTTGGCACTTTCACTGACATGCACCGCTCCAAACATCCTTTGCGTGCATTTATTCTTGAAAGTCAGCTGTCCATCCCCAATCACACCCAACCTCCAGAGACGCTGACATGGAATTCACTCTTGACCAGTCAAACTGCGATGTCTGTCAAGCACAACCCCTCAGTCATTCATTAGCTTGTCGCGTCTAGTCCTGGATGACAAGATGGGATTGTGGGCTGGATGACCATGTACAAACAATTGCTTGGTTAATGCAGGCGGCCCAAGCTCAGGGTCCCGCTTTGATGCAGCACCCAACATCGACCACTCCCAGCCCTTCGTAAAGAAGGACTTGTCAGAGTGGATGCAGTGGCTGCGCGAGTATGTTGGCTTTGATGGATGGAGGTACCAGACAGCCGTCTCTCCAGACTGCATGCATGCATGCCAGAAGTATTCTAGTCGAATGTCGTGACGGAAATAAACTGCGTTGGTTCCGGGAGCTAAGTGAGGCAACAGAAACAGAACCTGGCAGACGGCATGACAGATGATGCACATTTTGCAGGCTTGACTTTGTGAGAGGCTTCCATGGCAGTCATGTGCGTGACTACATGCTGGCATCGTCACCGACGTTTGCTGTCGGCGAGTTCTGGGTGGGTCACCATGCCAGGCATACCCGCGCTCAGCTTCCAACAGCTTCTAGAGAGCAGACGGTCCACACTTTGTAGCAAAAAGAAAGTGATTCGTTGAGACTCTTGTCGCCTGCAGGATTCCCTTTCCTACAACGGCGGCATTCCTGAGCACAACCAGGTAATTCCTGGCGCAACATTTCCTCTGTGGCTTGAACACCCCTTTTAAAGCGGTAGTCTGCTGTTAGATGGAGTGGAATTCCACATTTTGATGAACAATTGTTCAACAGGACAGGCACAGGCAGCAGATCATTGACTGGATAAATGCGGCTGCGGGCACGGCCACAGCCTTTGATGTCACCACTAAGGGCATCATGCATGCAGTCTTTGAGGCATGCATCTCACCCTCAACCCTGCCCTTCCAACTAGCAGTGCTGCACAGAAAGCTTGTCCTCCACATGCACCTTTGCCTTGGGACCCGTTTCTTCATCAGCAGCTGACTGAGTGAAGTAGACAAGGCTTGATGTGACACCTGCAAGGTGGCTGTTCGTGTGGGATTTAAATGGCATTGAATAAAGCTGTTGTGCTGAGCAGCGCAACGAGTACTGGCGGCTGCGCGACTCCAACGGGAAGCCGCCCGGCGTGATGGGCTGGTGGCCCTCTCGCGCCGTGACCTTCCTGGAGAACCACGACACCGTAATCCACCCCTGCACCCACCCTGCAATACCAACATATAACCGCACTACTTCCTTGATACCACTGTCAGTGGAGAAGTGTGCTCAGGCGCTTGTCATCTGCCCACGCTGCCGGCGTGTACTTCGGCACATGTCGATGGTTGTGGGTCTCAGTTAAGGGAGAGGCCACGGCCAGTGTGAGGCAGGCTGTTTGGTGGGCATGTGCAGGGGTCGACCCAGGGGCACTGGAGGTTTCCATCGAATGGGCTGGAGCAGGGGTACTGCTATGTGCTGACGCATCCGGGCACGCCCTGCATCTTCTATGACCACCTGGAGGACCCGCAGCTGGCCAACACCATCCAGCGCCTCATTGCGCTGCGCCTGCGCGCCGGCATCCACTGCCGCTCCCAGGTGCACCACAACTCTCCCACTCATAACATGTTCTTCAGTGGCCCAGACTGGCACACATCAGTATCTCAGGGTTGCGCAGTGCTGCGGCAGAGCATTATATCATCATAGAGCCTTGATGGAGCCGGTTTGAGGAAGCCAGAATCTGCTCTTGAATGTATTGACCGGAGGCAACCTCGAGTAACTGAAGCACCCCTGCACTCTCTAGCAACAAGCGTCTCACTTTCTAGCTTCCATAATACCATTGATTGTACTGTGAATGGGTGAAGCTTAGTGTCTTGATCAATGGTTTCTACATGTCGTGTGCATGTGGTTGTGCCGGAGCGCCAATCATGGGAGCTGAAGGAGAGCCGAGAGAGCATGGGTGTGCGTGCTGCTGCTGCATGCCTGCAAGATGACAAATGCAATCCTGGCATGCTAGGCGCCTGATCATTTCCTTTGCGCATTGCAGGTGACTATTGTGAGGGCGGAAAGCGATGTGTATGTGGCAGAGATCGACGAATCGGTGGTCATGAAGATTGGCGCCGGGAGCTATGCTCCAGATGACAGCAAGTGGGCACAAGCAGAGGCAGGCCACTGCTGGACAGTGTGGTATCGCAGGTAGTGTGCACTGCTGTAGCATAGAATGGGTTACACAGCTGTACATTATTGGCACGGATGGCTTCAATTCTTTTGGTGCTGGACGAGGTTTCTTCATCCAGCATGTCAATCAGAACTGAATTGCGTTGCATAAATTGTAGGGTGTGGGGTGATGGTCCAGATGTGTCAGTTGTACAGAGACACTGATCAGATTAGGAGTTACAGTAGCAGTCAGCCGGGTTGGAACATGTTGCATATTGTGTTCACTGCCGTCTCACCTGCACTTCGCCTTAAGGAGTTCTGTTCTCTCCCGCTTTCGGGAAAGAGATTATTTAGGCTGAGTCCTCTGGCATCAGAAAATGCCGTATGGTGCGTATTGAACATCATTTGCAACACCATGCACGCAGCATCATCTGCGCATGGTCAGTTTTATTGATGTGGACACTCACTCAACGGACTGTAGTATAGTACAGAGGGGTTGCGTCTGATAGACTCGTCAAGATAGATAATGACCTTGCATGTCCACACTTCTGAACTTTATGGAACTTTTAGGTGTTAGCGTCATGCCATGATGACATACACAGTAACATCTGTTACAAAATCAAAATGGGCAGTTCTGTATCATATCAGTGGGGTCAATACATCTACACGATGACCTCGTACTCCATCCTACAGATCTGTCATAGCACCTGCAGATCGGAAAACAAACATTACTGTGTTTTACAAAACACAATTGACACTAGAAGCAACCAAAATGTTCTGTCTGCCCACAAGCAGATACCCTGCCAAGTTTGACAAGAGCTTGCCCAGCTTGCTGCAATCTCAGCATAGTAATCATCTAAACTAGCATACGTATACTGTGCTGCACATCATCTTGTCCCTTTTGTCTCCACACTGTCTAATCTGTCTGCAAATGCCTCTCAATATTCAGTGTCTTTGCAAATGCGAGAACCTGGACAGTTTCATCCCCAAATCACACCTCAAGTATAGATAGCCTGCATGCAAGAAACCAATCCTATATTTTGCCGCTTGTGCATCTGCAGCACGACTCACACAATTTCAAAACTGATATGCCAAAAACAAATACGTCCATTTATCTCCTCACAGATCAGGAATCACCAGGAGGACGACAAGCCATGTGAGCCGAGCGTAATTTGTGCTATACCCGGTCACAGGAACTATCTAGCTTCGACCAGCAAGCGACTCGATTGACAAGGGATATTGAGCTTGACACTTCTGCAAGGCGCCTGCAGAATGACTCCCAACCCGATCTTGTTGCACACGACAAGTGGAACCAGCACATTTGTGCCTGTCCTAAATACGACAAACTCTCCCTTGATCATTAGTGCAGAGAAAGTGCAGCTATTCACCACCTGATCCTCGCCTTGAGGGCTGGCTCCTTCCAAAATTGCCCTGACCTTCACAAATAGGAAATATCGCTGCAGATCCCACATCACCAATGAAGGCGCATGGGTCTGCAGCAAAAAATACAGGCTGCTGATACACCTAGAGTCTGCTCTCATAGACCCACTCGTTCGGCCCACAGCTTAGCCTTTAAGCACAAAATCAGCTGTACTACGTCACAACATCGCTATAACATCCTCTCACATCAAGGGACTCCCCATTCAACGATCTTCTTTTGCTGTATTGAAGACCACTTGTTCCCGCAGTCAAGCACATGTACACCAACTGCCGTTTGACTGCATTATGAGACAGCAAGACTGTTTGGGTTGGAAGGATGACCTCCAGTTCTCAATGTCACAAGACAGCTACCAATGTGGCCCATACACCTTCGGTGGTGCAAACACCAGTGTGCCCCCACTCCGCTGTCATTGACATCCCTGCAGTTTTCTGAATTGATCCTCGGTCCCCAGATACTCCACGCAATTTACGGATGCCCCCTTGGATCTGTTCTCAAATGCCAGTGGGTCAGAACCCCTTCTCCGCTACAGCAGGGACTTCCTGCTGCCCACAGGCCCAAGACTGGCAACACTGGCAGTCGCCGACTAGTGATGCCACCCCTCAAGAGACACATCTGCATCACCAGCGCAGGGTGCCCTGGGGGATGTACTTGGCGATGAGGCCCGAGTAGTACTCCCGAAAGGCGTCCCCAGTGAGGCGGCCGGCCGGGGGGTTGGGCTTGCGCTTGTAGGCGGAGAGCTCCTTGAAGCGCGCGAGCCAGGGCACCATGAGGCGGTCGCTGGCGCTCAGCAGCTCGTCGTAGGGCGTTCCTGCCCGGTTCAGCGCATGGAAGCGCTGGTGCCTGATCAGGAACAGCGCCTCCGCTGGCAGCCGCGTCTTGTTCAGCAGCAGCACCTGCGCGACACGCCAGCACCCTCTGTTAGCCTATCTTAAGGGTTGAGGGTTCCATATTTTCCCCCTGAACCCTCAGGTAAAGAAATGGCAGTGCAACACTGGTTGCACACCAGACCCTGTCACTTCAGTTGGCACTCATCAGCAGGCTGCATCCAACTGGGCACATCTTTTGCTTCTCTGGCGGTATGTTGGGGCTCTGGAAATGAGCGATCCCACCACAGAGCATGCGGCACTCCATGGCCAACTTAGGAGATGTGCAGCAGGAAGGTAGGAGGACAGGGGGCGGGCGGAGAGCGCACCATGTAGAGGTATTCGCTGGCGGACCAGGACATGTGGACGGCAGCCAGGCCGCAGCCCTCGCGGTAGATGCCCGTGGGGGTGTTGTAAATGCGCCGCCGCCGGTCTGGGTTGACCGAGAAGAAGGCGGAGCATGCGATGCTGGGGTGGAAGCGGCAGCCCACCGGAAAGCTCTCCCCGCACACTGCCCACTGCGGCTCACCGCCAATCCTGCATACGACATCCAGCTATCAACCAATAGCCAAATCCTAGAGACACAATGGAAAGATCCTCTGCCATTGCAGGCCTAAAACTCTCTCTGCACTGCATGCTGGACCGCTGGTGCCAGTAGAGGAGTTATTCTGGCCATGGCACATGCCACAAGAAACTCTCAACACAGCTGTTCCTCACAAACAAAAGCTGCTGATATATGGCATGTGAATGTCCACACCTTGTGGGAACAGAACCACCCACGAGATTGAAGGCTCAGAAGGGAGATGAGGCACCTTTTGTGCGCAAGGAGCTTGCCGAGGGAGTGGATGAGGCCGACGAGGTGGAGCCAGTCCAGGTCGGGGAATGCGGCGCGGCACGCCTCAGCCGTCATCATGGCGTGCTCGGTAAGGGGCATGTCTGCATCCGTTCCCTCCTCCTCCATCAGCGCGGTCTCGTATTCGCGCAGGTTACCCAGCAGCTCTAGCGCCTCCCAGATGCCCATCTCCGCCCTGTCCAGCTGCGCATATCGCGCCGCCTGCACCCAAGACACCCCTTTTAAGCCCTTATCTGAAGCAATCCTGATGCCCTGCAACCGTGGGAACTGCCCTTCCAGAGGGCGTCCAATCAGCATCGCCTGCCAGCGCACATGCATGATGACGCTTCATCACATGTCACACCGCTTCTCCTGTCCGTCCGTGCACACTGCCCCTGACTCTTTTGCATGTGGCCCTCCTCAGATACAGTGACATGCACGAGCTGGAGCATGTATTTGCTGACCTGGCGCCTGACATAATCCACGGTCTGGCGCGCATGGTTGAGGCGGAAGAAGAGCTCGACAGCAGCCTGGCCCTCTGAGATGCAGCTGCTGCTGTGCCACCTGCTCAGCTCCCGCATGTTCATGCTGCCTGCCTCTGCCCCTTCATCATCCTGCATGAGCGCTGTGGAGGTCAGCGTGTGCACACGGCCCTGCCCGTTGTGACCTGAGCTGAGAGGAGCAACAGATAGCACTGTAGAAAGATAAACAGCTGAAAGCATACCTCATCAGAGGACGACAGGCGCGGAAGGGGGACACAGTTCAGCGAGTATGCCCTGGAAGACATGGGGTAAGCAGTGCTTCGGCACGCTGGCTGCCTGCTCCGAGCGGGGGCCTTCACGATGATGGCACCTGCCACATATACAAAGCTGCCATCTCAGCTTTGCCATGCAACAAACTGCAACTTGGTTCTGCATGTGGTAGCCCTCCAAGAGGTCATGCCACACAGTGCCTAGGAAACAACTCCTGCTGCATCGGCACCGGCATGGATACGCACCAGAGTCACCGCAGCAGTCCACGTCCATCTCCGAGCTGTCTTCAGAGCTGAAGCTGCGGCGGGGTGGCGCAGCAGCCGAGTCCTCCCGCTGCAGGGAAGACTGCTGGTGCTGAGCTGCGCGCTGGCCGGGCGGGTAGCGCAGGCACTCCGGCAGCGAGGCCGCGCGGTGCGGCCGCGCGTGCGGCTTAAAGCGGCGCATGCTCGTGAAAACGTCCATGTCACACTGGCTGCCTTCCGAGTGCTGTGACAAGTTTCCATCGCTGACGCACCCCTCTGTGCTGCCCATCTTGTCACCCAGCTGCGCGGAAGTCCTGTCCCAGAGGAGGTAACGCCTGTCAGGTGCATCACTTTGGGGTGCACATCAAGCAAACTTCTCATACAAATATTGAAACACACTTGCTGTGCAGCACATGCACATGCCAGTGGTAAGCAGCAAAGCACCTGTCAAAGGACGACGCTGAGTCGCGGCAGGTCTTTTCCTGCTTCCGGGCACTGTGCAGGTTCCATGGCAGCGGTGAGCAGGGCCCCTCATGCGCAGAATCCTGTCGCCCCATGCTGCTGCGGTGGCTGCTTTTGGCCTCTTGCAGGGACCTGCTCGGCACGCCCCAGCTGTTAAAGTTTGCTGCAAGAAGCAAGTGGTGCAGCTGACAGCCCGGAAAACGATGACCCACGTGAGGAAAGACATTACTGTCTTCTCCTTATATATAATATAGACAACCCGCAGCCAATGCATGATGGCAGCAAACAAATTGAGAAAGCACAAACTGGATAAAGGCTGATACCCAGAGATGCAACAACGCTCCGCTTTCAGCAAAGACAACCTCCGACAGTGGGCTGGCATGGCAACAGAATCGTACCTGTCGAGGCCCTTGCTCGGTGCAGAGTACGTGAATGGACTGTTGCTCTCATGGGCCGGCCCCAGCCCCCCGTTTACGCGCGTGTCGGCTGCAGAGCAGGCGTTCAGGTCCCCTGTTCACCCACAAAGCCCGCTGATGAGCTCCTACCACCCCAATCCACTGGTCGCAGTGCCCGCCGTGTGCAGGCACATGGCATGCGGGAACCGGACTCAAAGTGGTCGTGGCAAGCAGATGAGACAGTGCTGCATTTGCAATCACGCCGGCTTGTGACCGAGTGTACCTTGCTTTCGCTGGTCCCCCGCGCATAGGAGGGAATGGAGGTTGCTCGATGAGAAGCACTTCCGCATTGCGCCAGCTGGTCAAAATCGCGGGCCTTCCTGCCTGCACAAGCGGGGTTGCTGCGGCGATCCAAAGCAGCTTAAGCGGACACGGGAGAGGCGTAACTTTCAAGGCACAGGCTCTCTTCAATAAAACACTCCTCAGCACTTGATACTGCCTTGTAGGGCGTCGGCAATGCGTCCAGGAGATTTTGGAGTTGGATGCAGATTCGAAAGGGCCCTGGATAAGCAAAGTACGTAGGACCACCAAGACGGCCACCTCACCCGTGCCAGCGGGAGATCCGCGACACGTGGGCCAAGTATCAGTAAGGATAGGCAAATGCACGGTGAACAGAACGGATCTGCTCAAAGGTCTGCTTTCTCACTCTGTAAGATCTTACATAATAGCGTGGGTCAATTATCGGCTTGTTGAGCTCGGGATTGTGCTGGCCCTAATTTGATGGCACGATGATAGTGCTTTTTATACGAGCCCGGCTGGAGAACGTGGCAAAGATCTCTCTGCCATTGGGACACACCTACACTCTCACAGTGCGCAGTTACTCGTTCCGAAGGGCTGGTGTCTTGCAAGACTGGTTTGTCAATGCTCGGATCATGCCTCACGAAACTGTTGATCCTTCGTTTGATTCAGGTCAAAGACAGCACTGGAGAAACTACCAGGGAGGGAGTGACCGTCACAAGTTCCCACGAGGAAGAACTGCCTGGAAGCAAGGGAACAGCGAACTTTGCTCTGAAGTGGGCTCGAGACAGCAAGCACGTGGCCTCCCTGAACGTTAAGGAAATTGAGAAAGAGCTCAAGGTCAAAAGCAAGGAGAAAATCAAGGGGTGCTACACTGCAGAGGATGAGGGATCCTTTGTTGGCATAGTTGCGTTCGAGTGCCGCGGCATGGATGTGACTGGGTGGCAACCAGAGGTGGGGCGCTCATTCATGTCCAGATTTGTGTTTGTTACTGCATTTGTCGCACATCAGCACTGAACCGGAGATGTCTGTCTCAGGATGGCTTCATAGTGGAGAGCACAAGTGGGGCGCGCTTTGAGGATGTGGACCTGTCGGAAAAGGAATGGATGGATTATGATGAGAAGCTGGGTGAGTCCATCGGCATCTACGACCTGGAGTACAAGCTGCAGGGTGTGAAAGTCTAGGCTTGGAAAACTGTAGGAACCTGGGTGACTAGTGATAGCTGGGGAGAACCGCATTCCCAGCCATGTGAAAGCTTGGCAAGTCAGGCTGCCACTGGAGCTAACACTGGCATATTCGCACATGCAATGGTTCCGACTGGCAGATTCACTAGGGAATTAACTTATTTGGTGGAGATGGCCTGGACATGGGTCATGATGATGATCATCGTCAAGAAATACATCCATCGTGATCTGGACAACTGAAGGAAGGGGTTCCAACATCTGATTTGAGCCCTGAATAACAGTGAGTCGCAGATTTCAGTCAATCTGTCTTGTTGTTGCGCAAGTATGGGACAGTGACTTTGGTAGCCTACTGGCATAGTAGTACTGTCTACTAGAACTACGTAGTATATCTAGCTACCGTAGTAGTGTGACAGCAGTACTGCACCTGTCTATGCGATTGCTGTAGGTCGGGCTCACCTGCAGGGGCACTTGAATGGACGATAATGCAGAGGTCATTAACAGTGTGCAGAAAACACGTGGGAAATTGGATTTGGCTGCTCCTCTGACTTATGTCGGGCCTACATATAGGCCTGTCAGCCTATCAGGCATGTCCAGCAGCGACATGTCAGCTACCCCGGAATGGCAATGACAATACTTTACAAAGCTCCAAGACAGGCAAGGCTCCAGCAAAAGACCCCAAGATACAAAAAGCAAAGCAATGGCATTCATGCAAATCTCCCATATGAGTTCTCATGACGGATCGGTCAAGACATGATCTACGTGTAAGCTGGCTCCAGGCCAGCCTTGTGTTCACAGAGAAATTGGATCACAGTGGACTCCTCCTGATAATCACAGAGGGTGGGAAGCACTACCAGAAAGGCTCAAAAGTGATCCAAGGCCCATATCAGGTACACACTAATGTCTGCAAGCATATTTTCCTGGAGACTTCTCACGATTACTACTTTCTTCCCCAAGCGGCAAAATTATGCATGTTGACTTCAAAGAGATTCATGTACTCTCTCAGGATGTTCCCCAGGACAAATGTATGCGGGTATGGAACAAGCTTTCAGGACGCAAAAACAGGCGCAGGTTCCCATTTTTCCTTTCATTGTGGAGCAAAAATACAATTCGTTCAGATATGTACTGTGCCAATCCACTCTCAGCAGAAAAGTGAGGATGATCCACGGGAAACACCACTGTACTCCGCCAAACTCCTCGGGCCAAACCCATTAGTGCCTTAGGGGGCCGATTTTCAGTCGGTGTCCTCCCAGCAGCAACCATTTCTTGCGACTCCATCCCAGCATTCCATATCCAATTATGACCACCGTTACAAACACTCCCTGCTTCCAGTGCATCATCCAACTCGGGAACTTGGCCCTTGACCTGGTTAGGGACAGAATG
Source organism: Coccomyxa sp. Obi (assembly GCA_020887355.1). Classification (NCBI taxonomy): domain Eukaryota; kingdom Viridiplantae; phylum Chlorophyta; class Trebouxiophyceae; family Coccomyxaceae; genus Coccomyxa; species Coccomyxa sp. Obi. The sequence goes on along the minus strand of AP024993.1, from coordinate 1,605,435 downwards.
GGTCCCAAGAAAGAAAAGAGTTCTTATTGCCGAGCAGCGAGCTGGTTCCGCAGGCCCCATATGAACGATTCTGCTGCTCTCAAGCACATTGCCAACTGGGAGCAACGGCAGGGGTTACAGCCGGTTGGCTTCAGCGTTGAGGCTGTGGCTGGGACATTTGAGGGTGCTGCTCCGCCCACTCGTTGGCCACCTTGTCCATGATGTCCTGCTCCACGTTGCCCAGCGCGTCGTCGATGCTCTGCATGCTCTCCAGCCCGCTGTTGGCGCGCTGCATGTCGGCTGCCGCTGCCGCCTGTGCGGCCGCTGTCTGACGCGCCTCCGGCCCCATGTCATGCAGCATCGCCTGAACAATCCACACGCCATAAGGCATCAATCAAATAAAAAACCATCTGAGTATGTCTGCAGCTGGCTGACTCCATTTCATGGCCACCATGCTTTGCATTGCCTGCACAAACAACACGCCATAAAGCCTCCAGATTTTCTTTTTTTTGTCCCTAAATACTCATGGACATTGCTCCTACTCCGTGGCTGCAAAGCCTGGCCATGTCCTACGCCCTCTTAAGACTTGCAAGCTGAAATTGTGTGGCAGTGCTGAGGCAAGAGCAGTGACATTGTGCGCACCACGGCAGCCACAGCGTCGGGCAGCTCCATGGACTCCAACTTGCCCATGCCAAAGGAGGGGGCCCGGCCCATGCCAGACACCATGGGGTGCTGCTGCAGCAGCATTTCCAGGTCCCCACTGGGCAGTGCCTGCGCCCACATCAAGCATCCATTAGTATCACACCTCCGAAAAACACGCACGTTTGAGGTGAGAAAATGGCATACCTTTCTCGACGTTGATATCACTGGACCCTGATCTGCATATGCCAATCATGTTAATTAAGGCAGGGTGCAACGATGGCTGTGCCCGAACTAGGGGTATGTCAGCAAACATCTGGCTGTTGCGCGATAATGCCAAGACAAATTCGCACATGCTGACAACAGTGCTTGAAGCATGCATCACAAGAGGCAAGTCGGAGAGGCTGGACTTGCCAACTGGGCACATGTCAAGGTCCCTCCAGGGATCTACAGTGCATGACATACCGACGGCAGTGAAGGGAAGTTGGCAAGGTTGAGGCCGGCAGACTGGTACTTCTGCAGGTCGGCGGCGGTGAGTGGAGTGCTGGAGTTGCCAAACATGCTGGCTATGCTCTGCAAGCTCATCTGCTGGGGGAGGGGTTCTGCCGCCTGGCCCACCTTTGCGCTGCTCTGCGCTGCAAATGGCGAGGGGCGCCCCGAGTTGCCCGCCTAATGCAGCGTCCAAGGAACTCAGCGATCTCACCGTACCCCAGCAGTACTCCAGAGGCCACGTGCTGCATGGATGACTCATGGAAAAATGACTGGAAAATGGAAACAGGGAAAAAACATCATTGCTTTAAGGTTTAAGAGGCAGTGTCGCATGTTCAGAGGAAGCACCTGAGATGTGTCTGGGGCCGCTGGCGCCTGGCTGACTGGAGACCGCCTAGCCAGGCCATCTGCTTGTCGCGCTGCACATCACACACCAACAGCATTGAGCAACCAGCCCTTCATACTTGTCTCAGCGAAGATGTCAGAGGTACACAACCTCCTGTGTGGAGCCAGCAAGCCAGTTCAGGATGCAGGAGACCCAGTGCACGTCAGAGAGGCGGCCGACACCTGAGGTCCGGGGAGCGGTGGGTGCGCGGGAGCGGGAGTTGTAGGGCGGCAGCTGCTGGGCGGACGCCTCCGGGGAGAATGCCGAAGCGCCCGAGGACCGGGTGCCGTAGCCGGGTGCTGCAGAAGTCTGCGGCGGCGCCATCGACCCCACAGGCGCCTGCACAAACTGTGCGTACCCGGGCGGCAGCTGTGGCGGGAACTGGGCTCCAGCTGGCAGGTTCGGCACTGTCAGCACACCTCACACCTTATCCCCTTGTCTGCCTCATGCTGTGTGTCACATGGGAGCTTTGCATTGAAGGGCAAGTAGAATAGCAAAATTTAGAGTGTGTTGGCAGGATAACCAAATTGTTACCTCCCATCTGGGGCTGGGGAGCAACGATCTGCTCATTGGGAACGCTGACGCTCTCCAGTGCGCCAGTGCTCATGAACTGCTCGCTGTCCACCGGGTAGATTGCCCAGCCGGGATGTCCCGGCTGCCACCAGCTCGCCACTGCTCCAGGCTGCAGCTGCCTCACCTGTTCATGGACAAGTAGCGCAGCCTGAGTGGTGTGCCCTGATTGAGAGACCAGTCTGCAGAAGGTCCAGGGAGCAGGCACATCAACTGGGAAGGACACGTGCACCACCTCCCAGGACCCAACCAACATAGGGGAAAGTCCATCATGCGCATCAAGGAAATTTGACACACCTGTTCGCGCTGTGCAGGTGTTTGCTGGGCCATCAGGGTCGCCTCCATGGTGGTCTGCAAGCCGTCCTGCGACTTCTTCTGCAGCAGCCCTGGAAGCCCAACATGGTTTTCAGCAACCACGATGTTGATGCACCACTCATTGCTCTGCAACTTTACAGGATTGTCAAGCTGTCTGGGACAACCCCAGACCAGCATGAACTTCAATACTTGAGCCACCTAGTCGAATGGAACTAGGTGAGAGTCTTACCCACAGGGCGGTCCAGGTCCACATTTCCTAGGCGACAGGTGAAGAGGAGGCCCAGCTCCATGGACGCCTTGTCTGCATACCAGATGCGCATGCGGTTGTCCGCCACGACTGCGCGCATGGCGTGATCGCGCGCGTCATCCCACTTCTCCTTGCTCAGCTTCAGCACCTGCTGCAGCTTCTGCCGCAGGTGCCCATCAGACTCCGCCAGCAGCGCCAGCTTGCGGAACTCGCCCACTGTGCAGCCCAAACATTTCCGGTCAGACTTCATGCAGCATCTGAGATGACATATTCAGTTCTGAGGCCAGTCACTATCCATGGCAGGGAAACCCCAGTAACATGCCTCTCGTGTGCATACAAGGGAAATTGATACAAGGAGGTGCATCATCACAATGGAATGCATGCTTCTGGTACAAAGAGGATGTGAAGTTACAATGCGCAATGCCTTCGTGGAAGGTGCAAAAAAAGAAGTGCAGCTACCTTTGTCAATGCGGTTGTCCGGCACAGTGATATCAATGCCAGACTGGATCGCACTGACCCGGATGTCCTGCAGTTTTTTCACGGTCTCTTTGCCCATGTGCTCCAGTTTGCTCACATGGTCATCCACGTTGGGAATCTCCACCTTGCCAGCTGTCCTGGTGCGGCGGGTGGCCACCTGCATATGAGGATAGACACTCATGACGCCATCTTGACCAGCACTTTTGTACGCGTAGAACTCAGAGACATTACAATGCACCTGTGTCGCTCTGTCAACAGCTGGAGAGAGAGAGCACACACCACATAGCCCTCGGAGACAGCGTGACGGATGTTGACCTTGCGCCCATCGGATGCAACAGCTCGCACCAGCAGGCGGAAAGGAGGCTTGCGCCCGCTCAGCATTGCCTCGCTGCTGTCCGACACATGCAGGTCTGGCAGCTGTGCCATGCCCCTCTGTCAACAAGGGAAAACGACAGTGAGCTCTTGAATCAGTGTGATGTCAGCCATATTACACTCCTTGCCTGCAATATTGCCCTTCCACAAATTTATGCACCACCAGCCCTGGACGTGCACTAAATTCTCGCACCAACACCAATGGGAGCAGCTGTTATTCCTTGCTTTTAGCTCCTCGTTATAGAACTTTCCATTAAATCTGCAAGACACAAAACACGGCCCCTGCATGAGCAGGGCAACAAGCACTGTAGTAAGCCCACCGTCAGCTGCACGATCACTTTCCCCGTAGCGTTGTGAGCTGCAGCGCCGCTGGGCACCAGCAGGGCCTGCTGCTTATTGTTTGTGTGCAGACAGCAGGCCTCCAGGTCCTCATCACGCTCCTGGCCAGCCTCCAGACACTTGGCATCGTAGGCATTTCCATCCAGGATGGCCATCTGCATGAACACACCTCCAGTTGACGCCCAAACTTGAGGTTTGGCTGTATGGTCGTTTGCAAGGAAATGGAGGACTCGAAGGTGTGTTCAAAAAAAGCACTGTAGTTCAGCCCAAGGCATCTCACCTCGAGATGAACATCAGCAATGTCCTCTCCCAGAGGAACCCCTGTTTGCCGATCAATAATCTCCACCCGGATTGGAGCATCGCATTTTGCCTTCAGGACATCATTGACGAGATACTTTGGAGCAAAATTTACATTGCAGCGCCTGTGAGGATTGTGCTCACACAGGACGCACTGCGGATCCAAGCATCCCAGGCTCCTGTGGCAGCGTTGACAGCGGTGCTCAGGCAAAGCTAGGGCAGAGAGCAGCACTGCAAGCCAGTGCCATGCATGGCATGTGTACTGTAATGGCGATCGCTTACTAGTCTGTGTTCTATGGCCATCAAAAAGGTGGAAGAGGTTATTCCCATAAACCCGAAGCAGGTTGAAGACTCTGCCTCCTGGTGTTTTGCATGCACACAGTTGACAGTACTAAGCTTGATGAATGCGACAGCATGCGACCCTCCGGGTGAAAAAATGGCTAGGAAACTAGGAACACGGCTGTATCATGAAGGACGCACAGGCAATCGTGCCGGAAGACGAGTTGCAGGTCTCGGTTCTCCACTGCCACCCGTCCATACTCTGGAGCGGGAAGGCTCGCTATGGCCTCGGCCGCCGCTTGCTGCACGATCTGAGGATTAAGGGTTGGGTTTATTCTCCGTGCGAACGCACCAGCAAACTGGGCCAAGCGGGCACGGACGTACTCCTGGAGGAAAAACGTAAAGTTGTCAGATTGTGCAGGACTCCGAGAGCCAAGCAGAGCATGTGCGAAGTCATCCAAAGCAACTTCACCTCCAACGGTCTACCAGGAACGCTCTGAAGTTCGGGCGGCAGCCTGACGCCTCGCAGGTGCTCATCTACCATCAGTACGCGCTTGCAAGCCCACTACCTGTCTTCTAGGCACTGTTAGTAGTAATGGTGAGTCCGCCGCAGCTCCAGGGACTGACAACCTCGTGAGGATAACCCCCCTTGCTACTTAGAGTTGGACACCAGCACAAGGTGCGCCAAGCACCAGCTCAAGGTTTTGGCTGGACCACCACCTGCCTCCTCGTGGAGCACAACGCCCTCAAGTTCACTCCCCTACTATCCAACCTCTTTTTGAACCACGACAACAAATTCGCATCTCTCACCACCTTGGCATGGTCTACCACCTGTGTTTTCTTTGGTTTGGATGCTGTCTTTCCAAGTAGCTTCTTTGCGCAGCTGTGTGGGAGCCAGAGGGTTTTCATGCGTGAAATCTTAGGGGATTTCACAAGGGTCGATGCCTGCCCTCATCGTCCTCCTTCCTGATGCAAGTTTCGAAGGACATTCGTCTCAGAGCACGCTGTGTGCGGCGCTGTTATCTGCTGTTCTTGCCTGGATTCCAAGACTATAGCAGTGGTCATCTCAGCTGCTCACAAGCGAACCCTTCGTCGCATCTAAAAACACTCCCTCACGGTCTTGAACAGGTGGATCGAACGAGGATATAATATTAACAAGCTTCTCTCACGATGGGTAGAGGAGAGGTAATGCGCATCCTTCCTCGAACCTGCAGTTGTCTGAGGCAGATCTGCTTTCAACACACACCTTGGCTAAATGAGATTGATGGGCGCAATGCAGTCTCCGGAAAAGAAGAAGATACTCACAAAGGAGTGGGAGAGCAAGTTAGCTGCCGTCAAAATACGAAAGGAGGATATGAACCGACTGGTCATGAATTTTCTGGTCACTGAGGTGTGGTCGGTGCACTTGAGCTCTTTGCACTGGGGCTCTTCAACCAATGGCACATAGCTTTCAGCACCATGTACTCTCCGTGACATTGTGATGGGTTGTGCAACAGGGATATGTGGAAGCAGCACAAACGTTTGAGAAAGAGTCTGGCACGCAACCAGGGATCGACCTTGGAGCCATAACTGATCGCATGGAAATTCGAAAGGCCGTACAGAGCGGCAATGTTGAAGAAGCCATTGAACGTGTCAATGACCTGAACCCAGAGGTAGTGCTTGACACTCTTCCACCAGCTGGGTTGTCAATGCCTGAAGTCATCTACACAGTAGTAGCGGTGGCCTTTCCATGCGCGTTATCCCTGTCTCACTCAGAGTTGGACTGTGCAGATACTGGAGGAGAAGCAGCAGCTGTCTTTTCACCTGCAGCAGCAGCGGTTGATTGAGCTTATCCGGCAGGGCAAGACAGAGGATGCCCTCGAGTTTGCCCAGGAGTACTTGGCACCTCGTGGAGAGGAGAATCCTGCACTTCTGGAGGAACTTGGTAAATTGCTTGTCATTGCTTGCCTCCTGTTAACATCATGGAATTGTCATCACGTGTTCCATCTTTTTCTACTTTCATCAATCCATACTGCCAACCTTTGGATGGCGCTGAAGGGCTTGATGGTGAGGTGAAGTGCTGGGTTGCCTGCAGAGAGAACGATGGCCCTTTTGGCATTTGAAGACACTCGCAGCAGCCCTGTCGCGGATCTCATGGACATCTCACAGCGTCAAAAGACAGCAAGCGAGCTCAATGCCGCAATTCTTAGCAGCCAGTGTCAGGTACGAGTGCATTGCATGTTCACTGCAGCGTGACTGAGGCATCTTGTCTGCTTTTGGTGCTTCCACAGCAGTGCTGATTTTCTCGCGCATCCTGCATCCCCAGGAGAGGGAGCCGCGATTGCCGGGCCTGCTGAAGCTGCTGCTTTGGGCCCAGAACCAGCTTGACTGCAAGGCAAACTACCCGCGCATGAACGACCTAGTCTCAGGATCCCTGTCGGAGCCAACATCAGAGGCACAGAATGTATACTAAACTGCATCACTGGCAGTGGTATTGTGATCACACCAGTGATCTTCTTGTATTTCTGCTCGTTGAAAGAGCCCTGGCAGCGTGATGTTGCCCAGGTGCGACTTTCTCAAGGTGTACAATACCTCAAACTACAGTGCATCAGACTGCATGGGGATTAATCTGTGCAGTGACCAGGACCCTGCATACAGGTTTGAAAAGCAACTCTTTGGGACCTTGACAACGTGCTTGAATTTCCAAGTCTTGCTTTCATCCAGGTTAAACTCATGAACTGACCAAGGGTAGAATTGTTATAGTCTTACATCATACATGATGTATGGTAAGAAGGACAGGCGCCATTCCATACATGCCAGTGGTGGATGCACGGTAACTCGTATGCCTTTCCTGCAGAAACTTGTTAAGCCTGAGAAAGCTCAGCAATCTCGAGGCTGAGCTCAGACCAGCTGAACTGAACCGCTGGCATTCTGCAGTGCAGACTCTGCTGAGGCTGAAAGTTTCAGCCTGAAACCTCCGATTGTTTGTATGAGCATGATGCTGGTGTAAACTTTTGCAGCATGCTCACGCATCATTGTGATGCATGCTGATGATGCATGATGTTCATCTCATGCTCATACGATATCAATCATGCTCAAACTGAACACATGCATGATCAGGGTTGCACCAGTCCGCGCTTTTCAAAAACTTTAGTACGCAGTCCGCGGACTCAGTCCGCTTTAGTACTTTCGCGGACTGAGTCCGCATAGTACCTCGACCTTTTTGTGGTAGCTTCCAAGCCGCCAGAAGCTGTGACGTCACATGTCATTTTGCTTGCTTCAGCCTTATCGGAGACCTCAGCCTCACACCAACAGAGCGAGCAGCAGATTAGACCTCAGCTACATGCATTCAACTGAGCAGATATGACCGCATGTGTGTGAAACCTGCTCAGCTATGCATGGGCACTTTGCAGTTTTGGCGGACTGGGCGGACTATATGGCGGACTGGAAGTCAGAAAATTTTCTTAGTACCCAGTCCACGGACTAGTCCTTCACGGACTAGTCCTCTCAGGCGGACTGGTGCAACCCTGTGCATGATGCATCTAGATCTCATGAGCTTGCTGCGCAGCTGCAGCATAGAAACTTGAAGTCATGATCTCTTGATCTGAATGCTCGCTAGAGCACGAACGTCAAAACCTTTTGCAACAATGCCAAAGCACCAGTGACCATCCAGTCGAGATGGCAGACCCTACCGCCAACTGGAATCGACTTGGTGCCAGCAAACATTTCTTGTTCCAGGGGTGCTGAGATGGCAGATGCTGACTCGGTGCCCTCCACGCCGTTGCCTCATTTGGAGGATCCGCGAAACGTGGCCTTGAACTTCGGTGCAGAATATCTTCTTACCATTCCGAGACGTTGTGCCCCAGGCATCAGGCACCGGCACTTGCAGTATTAAGGGATATTGTCATCCGTATGCGCTAGTGCTGTACACTTTGCGGAGTTCGTTTGATAAACGTCTGTCGGGCAGGGTTTCACAAGGGTCCACAAGATGACTGCCATTGTTCTGAAGCAGAGCGTCCTCCCAGGTCCTTTCGTTGGTGATCACGATAACATGGTGGATCGCTTGATTGAGGCCTGCGCAGCAGCGAAGCGCCACACGAACTTTCTGCCCTTTGAACGCACGTTGGTCCCAGTGGCGCAGAATTGGCTGGACGCTCCTGTGAAGTACGTCCGTTTCCTTCTCTCTCTTTGTAGCCGCTTGTCATAGTGTCGGGGAGACCTTGTGATGCTGGCCGGCCGGCCGTGTGCGGTTGGAAATTCCGGACCACCTGTCCAGCCCCTGAGGACCTCACCCTACCTCACCGACTCAAGCTCGAATATCTTGCCTGTTGGCGTGCAGGACTGTTCCGAAGCGGGAAGGGACACCCAACAAAGAGCGAAACAAGAAGAAAACAAAGAAAGCTCGGTGAGGCTTGCTCGACCTCTTTCCCCCTAGAGACTGTAGTACTGTGGTTGGGGTTCGAATGCTGCTGCCACCCGTATTAAAGATCGACGCTCGATCCCGCTGACAGCACCATACTATCCTGTAACAGCTTTCTTGCATCGTTTTCAGTCTTCACCGGAGTCGTGCAAGGTTCCATTAAGTTTGTCGTGTCGAGAGTTTGGAAGGATAGGTGCTGCCATGTGCTCAGGCAGTGTCCTCGGTCTTACCAAATGCTTAGCCTGTTATGTGTCGGCCTTCAAATGAGGCTCAGTTTACATGTTTGCAGGGCTGGTTCACCTCCAACTGGTGGACACAACCGTGCCTCACCTCAGATTCCTGTGAAAGCATCAAGGGAAGATGCTACAGTTCTTCCTTCAAAGCAGTGGGCTGGGCCCGGATATGTCCTCTCTCCCAAGCCAGAGGCGCTGCCCTTGCCGCCGGCATCCCTGCTGCGCAAAGCCTCGGCATGATCAGCACCTCCAAGGTCTTGGCAGTTTTTGTAAGTGCGGACTGGTGAATTTGTGGAGCTGCTTGGCTTCATGACTTGCATCAGTGAAGGAGTCGAGCAGTTTTCCAGAAAAGTTTTCTTGTATGCAACAACTCTGGACAGCTCGAGGAAATAATTATTTGTACGAAATCAGTGTCGTCAACCATGCAGCTAGTTTGTTGCTGTTGGTGAAGTCGCTCATTTTTATTACGTTTTAAGGGAAGGGCATGATTCTTTTCATGCTGATTTCCTGAGAATTCCAGTGTATTAGTACAGCCGGGAGGAGAGGTGCCATGCTTGGTGTCCAAGCCGCGCCCTCCTTCTGCTAGAGTAGGCTCAAAATTGCATGGCTCATCTGCCATTGACAGTGTGCGGCCGTTTTCGCTTGGACAAGTGCAGAGTTGGGAGACCCCAGAAGCAGTAAGCTGCATTTGATTGGGGTTGTGATTACGCACTAACTAATGAGGAGAATATGCTTTGCTGGTCTGTCCTGCGCAGACTATCGGTGGGTCTGCCAAGTGAATTATTATGTCTAGCAATCCATAAAAAGAGCGTTAGGGTTACAAGGAGTGTCTGCAGCACCCCTTGTGTTTGAAACCCTTCCTTGCAGCACTTCTTAATGCCCAGGGAGCTCAAAAAGGCCGTGACTGTTATCATGGAGTGTGTGTGGCATGCTGTCAGTACACAACGGTTGTGTCTGGCAAATGCTGCAGGTGTGACAGTTGTTCATTTTTGACCTGCTTGTGTCTCGGAACGTACCTGTTTCAGAATGCGATGGGCTCTGTATGCCACTATCTGGAGTGATAGGTGCTGCTGTAGCCATGTATATGACCAATGGATTGCAGGGGTTAGCATTTCATGAGGGAGGACTTGCCTTTATCCATGCTGTGCTAAAATTGTCCTGGAGTTGGTGTCAGTGTTGTCATCTGTACGAGAGATCAATGGCGTGTACATTTGCACTCTCTTGCAGTGATGGCTGCTGATCAACAGAGCTGTTCTGATATGTTTTAGGGGTGCTTTTTGAGGGCTTGGCTTCCCAAGTCGTGCTGATTGATGGACGTGACAAGTGGCAAAAAAATAAGGCGATAATGAATACCCAAGGGATTTGGAAATTGTGGAACATTTTGGACGCGATATTTCAGGGATGCATCTGTTAGTGGTTGCTCGTCTGCACGAGGGATAGTATGCCCCACGATATTTATGCTGAGGAAAAGCAGAGTCGAGGTGTGTATGATTTGTGCTACTGACCTTTGCAGTCTGTCGGGCAATGAGCTTGCTGCTGATAATTCAGGAGTCTGGCAGAATTTGTTGAGTACTCACTAGTTTGCCACCTGATTCACTGTGAAATTTGTGGCTCAGCTGAAGAAGGGGAGGGAGCCAAGGGTTTTGGACTGACAAGAGTTCTTTAAAAGTTCGAGGAATTCGAAGCAAATTTGGCCCATTAATATGTACTGCATATGTATCATGATGATAGGGTTTTTTCACATCGCCTAGAGATTGTAAGAGATGGTATATTTACTACTTCTTCTATGTGGGCTCCTTTGCAAATAAGGCAAGCACATCCTTTGTCGGCAGCCATTTATTCAAGTCCAATCTGCATGCACTCTGCTTAATTGACTCAATTTGACTGTGGCTTGCTTCCGGCCGGTGTACTACTAGCTGGTAGTACTAGCCTAGAAGCCATTGTTCAGCGGCCACATCTAGCAGGTTGTTGCGGAACCTCCTAAATTGCTTGAAATTGGGCTTGCCTCTACAAGTCAGTCAGTCTACAAGTAGGATTCCTGGTGCCCGGTCCCCCCCACCTGGGGGGAACTGGATTATGCGTTCCCTTCTTTCTTTCTTTGCTAACAAACGGTTTGTTACAAACCACTGCAACTTCCAGTAAAATCTCTCTCTGCTTAAAAGGAAGAGTCGATCTTGAGTGTCTACGTAGGTGTCAGCCAGGACGCCAATGGTGGAATTTTTTGACAGCTTGCTTACACCATCACTGCAGAGCACTGGAGAAATAATTTGCGAATTACTCTGTGTGCGTTAGCAAGATCTTGATCTCCTACTGAATCTATATTTTTTGTGGAACATTTACACGTCGCACACCTGAACAAGGTGTGAATGGACTGGGACAGTGTCATGTTATGGCTGACGAGAGCGCTGATTGGGGTGCGTTTGCATTTCTTGCTGATCGACAACTCTGATGTGATGCTGCAATTATATATGGCAATCCAGTATCCTGCTCCTCGTCGAGACAGGTCGGTTATGGTGCAGGGTGGCAGCATTAGTGCGGTAGTTCTGGGACTACTGTACTCTTTCCAGGAACGGCTGGTGAGTACGACTATAACGACACTCACATATCAGAGTGTCAACTCATAAAGGTCAGCAATTGACGGGCTCGTCCATTTCGCAGATATACATCCCCAAGATACCAGGGATTCCAAACGATTTCCAGTACTATCCCAACGACTATGGATTAGATTATGAGGTGAGTCTCAATCTATTTGCCAATGAGTGCAGCTTGAGGAGTACTGCGAGAGAGTTGGCGACCCTCCTGTTCCACTCCTGCTGCCAATGTTCGATTGATTGCTAAGCTCCTCCACAGGACGTGGATCTGACAGCCAAGGATGGAACAAAGCTGCATGCCTGGTACTTGCACCCCAGAGGCTGGACATTGGCAACGCGGCAGCAGCGACCCACTGTGCTTTTCTTCCAGGAGAACGCCGGCAACATGTCCTTCAGGCTTCCATTCCTGCGTTTGCTGGCGCGTTACTTGAACTGTGCCATCTTTGCGCCCAGGTGAGCGCAACATTGCAATCCCAAAATCCAAGCATCGATGTCTTTCAGAGTAGATCCCTGCTTGGCATGTGCCTGCGATGCGATGCAGGAAAGGGGCTGATTTGTCCTGCTATGATGGGGAAAACGATATTGTTGAAGGGCCCTCTGATGCGCAGTTACCGGGGGTATGGGCGAAGCCAGGGGCAGCCCAATGAGGCAGGGATCAGGCTGGATGCACAGGCTGCACTGGACACCCTGCTGCAGAGGACGGATGTTGACAAGGGGATGGTCAGCATGACTCGCAGCGCTGCCTGCTGTGCTGTGCAAGTTCACATGGGCTGTTCCTGCTACAGTTATCCTCACGGCAGTTTGCTCTTTACTAGTCTTTGTGAGCAAAGGCAGCTTTGCAGGTGGTGGTCATGGGGAAGTCTTTGGGCGGAGCAGTGGCGCTTCATCTTGCAGCAGACAATCCCTCCGCTTTCAGAGCTATCGTGATCGAGAACACGTTCCTGTCAATCGAGGATGTTGCTCCAAAGGTGCACTGCTGTAGTATTGCCATGCTGCATTATATTTCTACACTTTCAACCAGACTTCCATATTTTTTGCTCTCATGCCAAAACATTCGCAAGCTTTCACTGCCATCCTGTGCTCTAGATGCTTCCATTCTTGGGGCCCGTACTCGGCAGAGGGAAGATTGGGAACTTCCTGATCCGCAACAAGTGGAGGAACTATGAGGCCATCCAGAAGATCAGCAACACCCCCATCCTTATGCTGTCTGCTGGGCAGGTGAGGACCAGTAATGATGTTTTCCCGAAACTGTAAGAAAAGAAAGAAGAAACGTATTTGGTTCATAGTTCACAGTGGAAGTTTGTCCGCAGCAGGTTCTGAACTGACTGAGAAGTGACATTGTCTGCAGGATGAGATTGTGCCGCAGTCTCACATGCAAACACTGTACGAGGAACTGGGAGGCAGCAAGAACAGCACATGCTCCTGGGCAGACTTTCCCGAAGCACACCACAATGACACCTACGAGGTTGCGGCTCCCCAGTACTGGCAAGCCATGCTGGCATTTTTCCGACAATATGTCCCCATTGGAGAGCAATGACTACCGCTCCCAGCATTGTAGGTGGTCATCAGCACTTGCATCATGTGTCAGCGCCCAGTCTTGACAATGAGCAACAACAATCTCTCCGACATATATTAAGCGCTTGCACTGTGCACATGTGTTTCCAGCAGTCATTTGGCACGGCAGGGTCTCTCGCTTGTACACTTTTTTAGTAAAATTTTATTTGCCGGCTGCACGACTGCAGTAAGTTGATTTGCTCTGTATACTAAGATCAAATTGCCAGATTTCTGTTCCAGAACTTGTGTGTTTTCCCAGTGTGATGAGCTGATGAGCTAGCGTAGCACGTAAGACAATTGGGACTGTGTGCCACGGTGTGTGCAGTGCACCATTCCACTGTGCTGGCTGCTGACACAGGTAAGCATTAGGCCGCTGCAGGGTGTTCATGGCTGCCCTGATCACTGGTTCTAGCAGGGCTCTAGAGAAGCTTCTTGACAATACTGCTCAAGATCCTGCTGACGTCCAAATGCAAGTGCACTATACACGTGTGCAGATACTAGTAGTATGGTTCCTATGAATACATACATACTATGGGTGGGTAATAGTATTGGGTTATTCTGCTGCACTTGTGGCTGTGCAGTTGTTCTTAACTTGAAGTGGACATACCAAATGATCATGATGTCACTGCCAGCACCGGGCTGGCACCACTGGCTGGCAGCTGGCAACCGGTTCGTGATCACTGACAATATACTATATAGTATAGCATTGCAGTGCAGCGCTACGTTATCGTTGCAACTGCACTTCATTCATTCGTCACCACCTGGATTGTACATGCACGTCCTCCACAAGTTGTAATTTCATGTGCTCGGAGGTTGTGATGTATTGGCACGACTGGAGCCAGCAGCCCAAAATGGAGCCACTACTCCAAGATTCATCCCCTTGATATCAGAACGTGATCACATGCTGCGTTCACGTGCAATTTCACTGATCCCGCGGGAAGTCCCTCTCGACTGAAACTCTTCTCACTGCACTTTCATTGAAGAAGGCAACATCTTCAACACCAATCGCAGCTCGAGCCGATACACTACTCCATCAAGTTCAGGAGTTCTTGTTTCCAAGAGATTTGTTCTTGCTCAGTTGATCTTGTAGCGTCCTCCTAGCCTGTACCCAGAGCAACAGATTGGAATCAAACAAATAAGTCTGCAGGAGTATACACTTACGGAGCGTCACTGATGTGGGGTTACAACTCCTGATGTCGTGCCATTCATACAAGTTGGGGACATCACTGTCGGAACATGAGGCCGAAGCGTCATGACTAGAACATACCAATAAAAATTTCGCACGAAGATCAGGAAGGAAGGCCAATGGGTCGTGGGGGACAGAAAGTAGCCTCTGATGAGGACCTTTCATCCAACCCAGTGTATGCACCCTTCTGTGGGGAACATTTCGATGCGATGGAATTTGCCAGCCATTCCCTGAGCACGTCATCCACAACTGCGCAGGTCAGCGCACCCGATTCCTTGCATATAGCAATTTGGTGTGTCAAAAGCTGGACGGTGATGCAGAAATTTTTAAGCACCACTTCATTGCTCGCAGGCTAAGACAGTCCAGCTACAAGAAGGCATCAAAGCACTTCATGAGAGGATACGCCAAGAGGTGGAACGGCGACAGGATGAGCTGCTGCAACAGGCCGAGAGTTTGCGCGAAGCGCAGAGCTTCATTCAGGCATGATGATGCACCTTGAAACACCATGAAGCTCCGCGGATTTGTCACACTCCCGGCTGGTCCAGCAGACAGATCCCAGTCTGCTACACTGCTGCCCAATTGGATATCTTTCAGAGCTTCCCAGCCGATCCCCCTCCTGTCAGATGCTCGTGTTTGCCAGCAGGGAATGAATCTGTCGGTGGACTCGCTGCAAGCGGCGATGCGCAGGGTGCGCGCAGAGGTCATGCAGCCGTACACATCCATTCGCATGCAGACCTCACAGCTACACAACCTGCACACCACTGCAGATACCCTCCGCCATGTCCTGCACCACCTCAAGCTTGTCTCCAGGCTCAAGGTCAGCCCACCTACTACCCTTTAAGAAGAGCAGATCGAATATGATGAGCCAAGAGTGACTGGTTTTATAGTCAGAACAGGTCTGAATACTGGTTTGCCTGGTTCTCTCATGCATCAACAGGACCTTTGAAAGCTTGTCCCTGTAGCACAGGTAACTTGAGAGGGAATTTCTCAAGAGATTGGAAAGCGGAGCTTCTTGTGTAGCCAGGTTGGGTATATATGGGTTGCATGGTGCTCCTTACTGGAGGAGGGTGTTGCAAGGTCTTGTGATGCTGCTGGCAGGCGCAAATGGCTTTGTCTCAGGACAAGGCGGGCAGTCAGGAGCCTGCCAAAGCGGCCAAGCTGCTCAGTGACATCGCCGCTGTGGGCCAGGAGATTGACCTGTCAGGACTCAACGTCGTGGAAGCAGACGAGGAGTTTCTGCAGAATGCATCGAATCAGGTACAAGCCCTGTTCCCTTCAACAATCTACAGGACAGCAGGTTTGTGTGTTACGATGCCTCTCTTGCTTGCCTCCTACCTCATCACTCTGCTCAATGTGTGCAGGTGCATGTGCAAGCCAAGGCGGCCCTGAGAGCAGGCATGGAGACCCTGAGCCAGGCAGAAGTGGGTTCCGCCCTGCAGATCTACTTCAATCTGAACGAGCTCCCACAGGTGAAGCCCTGCATTTTCCACTCATCCAGGCCTGTTCAGTGCCAGTCTCCCAGCCGAACCTCGGGCGCTTTGACACCCCGGACCCAGGCATGATCTGTTGTGCACTTTGCTTGGCTTTTCAGCAAGCAGTTCATAGCAAGTGATGATGTGCTGTGTGGCCGGTGGCAGGCGGTGCCAGATTTGGTGGAGAGTTATGTGAGCCAGGTGGAGCGGCAGCTGACGAGTGCGCTGGATGCACGGCGGCTGACATCAGCAGGCGCTGCCGCGGGGGGGTTCCTGGGTGGCCCCGGTGGCCGTGGGTCCCCCGCCCCTGGAACAGCCGGCAGCACCGCCAAAGTGGCCGACATCCTCTGGCAGAACCTGTCCAAGGTGCTGCATTGGGCCCTGCTGGGTTTCTGCCCATGCAGGGGAAGAAAATCGAAGTTCTCGGTGGAATGCTATACTTAATGCACCGACTGTGTGTCTGTTGTAAACGAAGTTCTTGATGAAGATTGAGCTTGATGCATGTGCACCGGTCTGTTAACAAGGGATTGCGTCATGCAGGCGCTCGAGACGTTGCATGGAGCGGCTGTGGCAGTGTGGCACCTGCAGCGGGTGCTCGCCAAAAAGAGGGACCCGCTGTCGCATGTGCTGTTCTCGGACTCCCTGCAAGCCGCCTCTTGCCCATCTCCCCTATCCCATTTCTGGTATGGTCTGAGCATCTGATGCAGCATGCAGTGAATGTTCCTCTTTGCTGATCATTGCTCTCGAATCCGCACTATGAGACCAATGGATAACTTTTGTCTGCAATGTTGCGCAAGGACATATGCTGGAGGCGCTTTTGGAATGAGGGGGTGGTGGGATGCTCATGGGCCTGGCGACTGGGGCGCTGCAGAAGGCGTGTGCATCAAACCATGAACCCTAAACCCTAAAAAATAAATCTGGGGGTGTGGGATGCTTAGGGAGCTGGCGACTGGGGCGCTGCAGAAGGCGTTTGCAGATGCGGCCGCGGTTGGGCGGGCTGGGCTGGTTCGCGAGCTGCTGACCGCGCAGTACCCGCGCCTGGCACGCATCTTCGAGGACACCTTGGCCAAGCTGCTCCAGGACACTGAGGTGTGTGCTGCAGACAAGCTACACAAGTGCATGCAGGATGCCGTGAAGCTAATAATGGGGCAGTAAGAGAAGATTGTGATGGGGTGATAGGGCAGCATGTTGTTGAATGTGGTACATCTTTGGCTGGAATGCAAGCGCATGCTCATTGACAGCTGGGCATTAGCTGTACATTATATTGTCACCTTGCCTGTTCCGATCACCATCGTGCATTTGGCTGTACGGCAGCCCTTGCCTTGAATCATACTCTGATCAGAAGAATAATGCGCAGTGTCTGGGTTGGTGCAGGTGAAGGGCGCGGAGCCAGTACTGACAGAGGATGAGACTGAGGCGGTGGTGGCGGCAGTTGCGCCCTTCCAGCAGGCCTACCTGGGCACCTGCCTCACGCGCATGTCCGATGCAGCCACCTCCGCGTTCCCGGGCGGCAACCGCTCCCTGCCCACCTCCGCAGAGCTCCAGAAATTCATCGGGTGCGCTGCCCATCCCCTCTTGACATTCTCTTTATGATTCCCCAACATAGACATGTGCAAGATGCTTGCATCATGCCACATATATGGATGTAACATGCTATTTCAGGGACCCACAAAGACTCCTCACTTCTCCTGTTCGTGGTGAGCACGGCTTTGGGGCACGCATTTAGAACGCAGTGCGACGCTCAGTGTGAGCCTGATTATTGATCGGGGATGGTGAATATGCGCAGGAGGATGCATGAGGAGCTGAAGGGCGTGGGTGCCAGCACGCGGCTGGCCGCGCAGGTGGCGGCATGCGTGGGCAAGGCGCTGCGCGTGCTGGCCGAGAAGGCCGAATACATGGCCGCCACCGGTGCGCCCCGGCCCTGGCACCTGCAGACATAGCGAGCATCTGCAGTGTCTTTCAAACAGTTGATGCTTTGTCTCGTGACATAGGTTCATGTCGTCACAGGTTGATCACTGGTTCGTGTGCGACGTCCGATTGTATGGTTGTCAAGTTGGCATCGTAGAGGGTCTTGCTGAGGCCATGAAGTGAGGAGAGGTGTGTGGTTGCAGGGCCGGATGTGCGGCAGGTGGGGGGCGCGTGCACGAGCGCACAGCTGCGCAACATAACGCTGTGCTGCCAGCTCAACGAGGTGCACCGCTCCCTCGTCAGCCTGCTGCCCCGCCTGCCCGCCCATGCTGCCGCCGCCGTCAAGTGCGCCCCGATCTCTACATTTAATGGTTCTAGGGTTACGTAAACCCTAATCCTGAACCCTGACTTATAAAACCCTAAAACCCTAACACCTGCAAATGTGAAAATGTGGAGAGAGAAAAAAATGCCCGCCCAGTGCTTGCTGGTTCACGTGCACACTGCCATCATGGCTGCCCTTGGCTTTATGCACCAGTATTGACTGTGCATAGCGCTTAGGAATGCATGTGCGTGGGCTGACTTCAGGATCGGCATACTGAGCAGTGCAGGCTGGCTTGGGGCGAGAGATATGTAGCCCAAGTGTGATGCCCTCACAAGAGCTGTGACCCCAAGGGGCAAAGCATCGCACAAGGCTGTGCTTACTATGATCTGACTCAGTGCTTCTTTCCTAGAATCAGGGTTTGCAGCATGGGGATACCAATTGAGAAGGTGTACCGGGGGACAGATTTCCCTTCTGCTGAAGCCGATCTATCATGGGTGGTCAGGGTGCTCGATGGGTGCTCATTTCATACTGGCTTGTTTTGCTACAGCACTGAACAGTTCTGCGGATGGTTGTGGGTCATACAATCAGCCCTAGACGGCTGCAACGATGTGTAATCTTCTTCTTCTTGTTTTCAGGGCGCCGCTGGAAGCAGTGCAGAGCGTGGCGGTGGAGGCAGTGATGCCGCTGTTCCGGGCGGCTGTGGACACCGCGGAGCAGGCCGTGCTGCGCATGCACTCCCACGACTTTGGCGCCGCGGACGCGCCCTCTGTCGCGGGCGCATCGCCCTACATGGCTGACCTCACCCGCCACATCGCCCTCTGTAGGTCTGTCAGTCGGTCGATTACACCTTTTCCAGCCACCTTGGGCTGATCAGATGTCTTCCTCTGATCGTCAGAGTCAGCACCCAGCATCACATCAAAGAAACCTGGAGACAATTACAAGATCATTCTGCCAGAAAAAGCAGGTGCCGCCCCTCCTGGAGTGAACGGGTCGTGTGTCCAGCAATAAATGAGTGTTTCTGTGACGATAAGAAGCATCGGGACACTGGTGGGACGGGACGCGCTTGGGTGATGCCCACTCGAGCGTTTTTGCAGCATGCATGCGGACATAAACCAACCCACAGGACTTGTCCTTGTACCCAGCTGCAGGGATTCAGGTGCTGAAAACGAGCTGGAGATGTCTGCTGTGATGTGATGCGGAGATCATGCACTGAGCCATGGTGTGCGCTGCGCAGGGTGGAGTACCTGAGCAAGTTCAGCCCGCCGCCCAGCAGCAACACGGCCAGCTTTGGGGGCGCGCTGACAGAGCGCATGGCCGGCCGCATCCTCCTCTTCTTCATGCGCCACGCCTCCCTGCTGCGGCCCCTCTCCCAGGCCGGCAAGCTCCAGCTCGCCAAGGTCAGTCAGTCAGTCGTTTACACCCTTCCCACCGCAGAGGGCTGATAAGATTTACCAACGCAACAGCCCAGAATTTGATTGTGATGATTCAATCCGCCCATGACAAGTCATTCAAGCGCAGACATCCCAAAGGGATTCATAGAAGTAGTTAAGGCATCAATGAGCACAGTTGCATACCAGGCAAAACTCCTGACCGATGGCATCGCGGAGTAATGCCTGATGACTGTCGCTGCGCGCAGGACATAGCTGAGCTGGAGGCGGCGGTTGCGGAGAACTTGCTGCCGTTGGAGGCGGTGGGCGCGCCGCACAGGGCGCTGCGCGCGTTCCGGGCGCTGCTGTTCGCGCCGACCCCCACGCTGGCCGACAGCCTGCTGCTGCCCGCGCTGCCGCGCTCCACCGTGCTGCACCACCTCTACTCGCGGGCGCCCCCCGCCCTCCAGTCCCCCCACTCCCGCTCCGGCTTCTCCCCTGCCCAGGTGTGCCGCCCTTCCTTCTGTGCTTTTGGGTGCTTTTCGAGTGATCGAATGATTGTCTGTTGCGTTTCCAGGTGGAATGGTTAGGTGCATTGTGTGGCATCAGGAATGCGTGGTGCGACAATCGAAGTTCTGTTTTGATGCTGCTGATGATCCCTTATTGACCATGCCTACACCCTGCCATCAGCATCTCTCAGGACTGTCAGCAAAACTCTGATGACAGCATGTATAGGCTCAACCTGAACCTGCATGCGCTGTACATGTATGTGTGAGATTTAAGGGCCAGGTACTGAAGTGCTACTGTCGGGTGGCCGGTGTAGTACTCGATGTGGCTGGACCAGCACAGCATGGAGGAAGCGCTGAAGTTCATCCGGACGGCGCTGGAGGCATGCGCACCCGCTGCCCGAGACCAGCCCGGCTTTGATGACGTGTACCCCTTCATGCTCACACTCTGCTCACCTTGAAGGGCTGCCCGCAGCTGCATGCGACAGTGGCAATTAGTTTGAAAAATAGGAAATTCATAGATTGGCTGGAATGGTGTGTAATCTCCCTCGTCTTCTGCACCGCTGCCATGATTCATGGCTCATGAATGCGAGGCTTGCCTGGAAAGAGAGGGTTCTATTCACATCATGTCCCCCTTCGAAACCCTTGAAGATAAGAACAAGATTTTGGCTGTGAGACCTTCGAGCAAGGCTGTTGGACGACACTGCAACCGAATTTGCATTCTCCTACATAGCTGTGCTGTACACTTGTCATCATGGTGGCCGCACTCGCATCCAGCCTGAGCCTGAGGCCTACCACCGCCCTGTCAGCAGCCCGTCCTTCCGCAAGGAGATCGAGGGTGGTGGCACCAGTTCGTGCCCTGTCAGACACAAACCTCGTCATTGGCGGTGAGAACTGCGGAGCTTTTCAATCATGGTTCGCCATCAGCCAGCGTGTTCTTGTTGTCTGGAGGCCCGCTGCAGCTGACATGCGTGTTTGGACGATACTCACAGACTAGAGCTCTTTATATTTGTTCAGCATCTAATTGTTTACATCAGAAGCTGCGATAGGACAACACGATTCTCTACAAGAGGTCTGCCATCATGCGAATATGGGCAGCGTGAGCACTGGTCTTGATGATGCCCCACATGGCAGATATACAACCCAAACGAGATGAATTTATTTTGCAGGGGCCACCGTTGCCAGCCTTGCGCTTGGTCGCTTCGTCTTTCTGGACTTCCAGCGTGCCAATGCAAAGAAGCAGGTGTGTATGTGCAGAGGAGCAGCAAGGAACAAAGTCAGTGTTGGGAACCTGTCGATATCTCTGTGCTGGAGAAGAAGAAAGAAATCAAAATGGCAGTTTCCTCGATTCTTGCAGGGTCTTCCCCAGCAGAATGGACAGTCGAACGCTGAGGCAGGCGACAGGCTTGCAGAGGTAAATGCCTTTCTGCCTAGGGAAGCTGCTTACGTTTTTGGCGAGGCCTGCTGAGTATCGCCAGATCAGGCAGAGCAGGGACTCAATTGAAAGCGTGGTGCTGCTCAAAGCTGAGCTCAAGCTTGGCTTCTTGCCTGCAGGAGGCGAGCTTTGCACTGAAGACCAACGACCCGGCTGGCTTCAACCTGGTCGATGTCTTCGCATGGTGAGCATCATTGTTGGCCTTAATTGATAGAGGTTGCACTCGCGTGGGGATATCATGTTGTATGTCTCTGCTTCGGACATTTTTACCCTGATGTTCCGACAGTGATGTCCTGTGGTTGCAGGGGCGCCATCGGGCACGCTCTGGGATACTTCATCCTGGCCACCAGCTCCCTGAACAACACCCCCGGCTTCGACCCCAAGCCCTTCTAAGTGATGCAATTGTTTACAGGCCTGATGCATGCACTGGTCAGGCCTTCAGAGAAGATATTAATGAACTTCAATCACACAAGTTTGAGCAAAATATTTAGCCGACATTCGGAGAAGATACAGTCGTTTAGACTCTTTGATACAGTGAGCAGAAGTGATGCAAGGCGCAGCATGGTGTATTGATGGCCAATTGCTCCTGCATGATGCTCTTGACAGCAAGTTGCAATGGCAAGATTGACTGCCATGTAAGGAATTTTTACGGTGCATGGTACATCCGCTCAAAGCTTTACCCAATACAGAATTCCACAGTGCACTGAATTTGATCGCAATAACTAGTACCGTGTATAGTTATTACGTGCACACAGAAAAGTTGGTGAGCCAGGTGTAGCACATGAAAGGATCTCATGAGGATCTATGGCATCAGAGGGCCCCAAAGAATGGGTTGGTGAGAGCATTGTTCAGCTCTCCACCGGCCGCATTGAGGGTCTCCACGCTGACCTTGTCACGGGGCATTACCAGGAACTCCCCGTCCTCATCCCTCTGAAAGCCCAGCAGCTCCAGGAAGCGCAGAGATCCCTCCACGCTGCTCACACGAGTCTGGAACGCCGCGTTACTGAGCCTGATCTTGCGAAACTTCTCCTCGTCGGGATCCTGGGCATGCAATGAACCACCACACAAGCATCAGCATGGCTTGCTCCCATGAGGCTCCATATAAAGCAAGCTGTGGTGTGTAAGTAGAAGTGAAGTCATGGCCTACATGATGACACACGATTGGCAGTGCAGTGCTGCTCACCTTGACGATGTTGCCGCAGTACTTGAGGAGGGTAGCCCAGCACGTCTTTGCCCGCTCGTCCTCATTTGCATACGCTTTCTTCATGCCCACCTGTGCATCATATCCAGAGGCTTGCAATACGTCTCCCAGTACCATAAGCATCAGTCTAAGGTGTTGTTTAACTTTCAACAGTTCCCAGGCTAGTCCACCAGCAAAACCGACAGGGCAACAGAGAAACTTTTGGTGTTTCTCCACCTCGCAACTAAAGAACAACAAACAGGGTGGGTGATTTAAGTTGCATTGTTTGCTCCTCTTGCTGGTCTGTGTGACTGTCAGAGCCCCTCGAGGATACAGCACCCTCTTAGGGCCAAAATATACCAATTTTTGGGGAGGTTGACTACGAGACAACCAGAGGACAACAAGGAGTGCAATCCAGCAGCACTGCCTGCACAGTGGATGGTGCTAGGGCCGGCCAAGGGGGGGCGCACGAGGACGTCGCGCAGCTGGGTGATGAGAGAGATGGGCTTGACGGGCAGCGCGCGCGACGTCTTGGCCTTGGCGGCTTCGGCGCGCTTGGCGGCCTCGGCCGCCTTCTCCTCCTCCGTCAGCTCCTCCGGCAGCCCCAGCTTGCGCCGCCGCTCCCTCCGATCCTCCTCTGCCCACAGCCAGGGACCCCTCAGCAGAGGCTACAGAGGGGGGACCATGAGCACCGGCAGACGGGGGACCATCTGACGTGGAGTGGCAGCTTATGCATGCGTCAAAGCCATCACATGAGGCAATAGTAGAAAGTCGTCCTCTGCACGTGGACCTGCGCCCCTCTATTGAGCACATGCTCCACCCACTCCACTACAACAACACAATGCAGCTCGCTATCTTGGATTACTCTGCAAGGTGATGCGCTGTTATCCCTGGGTTTGCCTCGCATTCCCATGCCAGGCACACATGCAGTCACATCAGTGACCTTCTAGAAGCGGGTGGAGCGCAGGCATCAATACATGTGTCCTTCACTGCATGCTGTAGCATGACTTCATACTGTTGAAATGTACAGAGACGCACACATGGCCAGAGGTTGTCAGGGATGCACGAGGGCCGGCAAGCGTGCCACTTTGAGAATGGCAAGGTGGACTAAGAATTAGTGAAGGGCGGACCGAGCTTGAGGCGGATCTTTTCGCGGGCGCGGGCCTCCTCGGCTTTCTCGCGAGCGCGCTCCTCGATGTTGCGCTTCAGGCGCAGCTCCTCCTCCTGTCGCTGCGCGGCCATCAGCTCCTTGGTCGCGCGCCGCGCCTCCGCCTCTCGCACCCTCTCCAGCTCCCGATCCTCCCTCTGTGCCAAAATTTTCGTCCCAGTCAGTCAGTCAGTTCGACCTTTTCCATTCACCTAGGGCTGATCAGATGTCTGAGTCTGATTGTCAGAGTCAGCACCCAGCATCACATCCACAACATTCACAAGGAAACTTGGAGACATTCACAAGATCATTCCTAGTGATATGATACGAGGATATGGTCGTGTTTGAGCACTTTTCCCCATTTTAATCCAGCAATGTAGACATTGTTTTCTGCAGGAAGGGGAGGTGCTGGACTCTGAAGCAGCTATTAGGCACTCCAGATATGTGGATGTGTCCCGTATGCTGCAAGCATACCTCGCGTTTTTCCCTGGCTTTGCGGAGGATTTCCTCTGCTTGCTTCTTGGCCTCCTCTGGGGACAACTTGGGCTTGTCCTCCTTGTTCTCATTCTGCAGGGGCAACAAATTTACACCTTAAAACACACCCTAACCACATCACTTTGGAGAGGGAGTAGAAGGTAAAAACGTGCCGAGCTGGCATATGCAAGTCGAAGCTATTTGTGGGTGTCGACACCTGTGGAATTAGCAGTGGTGTGTCTAGGTCAGGGTCCTCTTCGTGTTCCACAATCCAGCCGACAGCCTGCTCGATGTTATCTGTTCCAGTGAAGTGAAGGGCACGCATGGACCTACAGGTTGCCATATACAGTGTCGGGCCGTCGTTTGTACAGATTGTTAAGGTTAAGTGGTCATAACAGGTGGCATTCTTATGGTAGCCCACAATTGCAGGCAAGGACATATGAATGTTGGATATTGCTTTCCCAGATTCGCTTGCCTGTTCTTGGAGAAGCCCATATCTTGCAACTGCTGGAGCAAGTCTGCATTCACGCTGGGCTCCACCTGTGAGAAAGGAAAACATGAAGAGCTGCCAAACTTGCAGTGGCAAAAGGGTCTGGTCGAGGGTCAACCGGATAGCAACACTTGTGGCGTACCATGACTTCATCCTGGCCTGAGCTTGAAGGAGCCCCTTCCTTCGATCCCTGATCCCCTTCCTCTTTCAAGGATGCAGCAACCTCTTTCATCTGAGCCTCGGTATCCATGGGAACAGCTTCATCAGTCTGCGCAAGTGCACTCATATAAATGTTATAAATGGTGTCAGGGAGCACCTATGTTTTTTGAAAGCGCTATGCATCTATCTGCAGTGTGTCCATGCAAAAGCAGGTGGAACCTTGTCTTTGAATTCTGTGTGTCCAGTGCGTTTGGTGTGCAGCTCCTGCTCAGTATTGCTGCGGCAAGGTTTCCCACATGTTGTGCAGACGAGATTCAGCACCTGAATCACGCAAAAATAAAATAAAAAAGACTGGCAACCGATCATCGTGCCCTATTGAAGAGGCTCTCTCTTTCTTTCTTGTCGCTGTTTCATCAACCAATCGAGAGACTGAGCCTCACAGATTCAGTGGATTCCTCGAAATTCGTGTGCCCGGTGGCCTCATTATGTTGAGTTGCCTCCGCCACACTCCTGAGCTGAGCGTTACAGTCCTTACAAACCAGACTTAAAGCCATACTGCTGTTTCTTTACAGGTTACCGTATATCAGTCTCCTGCTGGGCACTCTGCTATTCAAGTAGTTCCCATTCGAGTACTTAATGAGGAGCGCTGCGCAATCGTGAAACTCGGATTGAATTGAGCCTTGGGAAACTCGTTCTCCTTCGCAGCTGATTAGGCGCGCTCCCAGGTGGAAGTTGGAGGAAGCTGGAGACCTTTCTGGAAGGCAGAAGTGATGGTGTTCATAATAAGAATATCACTTCATGTCTGCATATCGCTCAGCGTACCCTTTGGCGCTGCACTCAACAGCATGCATGCACACATTGCACCAAACAGTCTCTGTGCAGAGCTGACAAGGCCCTCGAGCTCGAGGACGGGCTGCAGCGGCTGCACTGTCAGTTGCAAGTACTTTCGACACTGTGGGACTGCATTATGTGCTGAATTGCTAGGAATACTGCTGCAAAGCTGCATAGCAACTGATGATGCATGCAATGCAGCGAGTTTGCCAATAGCTTTTAGGCGCACAAACTCTGTAGTACATCAAACATTTCGATTATTCAGGTGACCCAGACACAGCAACATTGCAATTGAGAACAGACTCCTGCATCATGCCACGGCCAATATACCATGGCATGTGCTGTCGTTCCTAAAATCTCTACCTACGCCGGGCCATCATTTGTGCTTACTAGACACACCCCACTAAGTTGCACTTTGCGCGGGCCATCCCAAACAGACTGTCCAGGCACCTTCTACAACTCAGCGTGCAGGTCACCATCATCCTCATCCTCATCCAGGGCGTCGGCCTTGGGTTTTGCTGCCTCGCTCGGCTCTTCACCATCCTCGTCCTCATCCTCATCAGCGTCGTCGTCAGCGTCCTTGGCTGCTGCCTTGGCAGCGGCCTCCTCCTGCAGTCAAGACTCTCGTCAGAGCATTGCAGCAAACAACCAACCCATCCCTACTACCAGCCATGCACAGAAGCTGTGCCAGTCACCCCATGCTGACTGCCAGCCCGTGTGCTGCGACTGCCACAGCTCCTATCATGCCGAGCAGGTCTCTCCTTGTCTGTTGCACCAGACATGCTGAGGCTGGATTCAAACAAAGTACCGCCACAGTTCTAGGTACTGCCGCAGCTGATGTCATGGAAACATAGCCGCCTTGTGTACTGTGCTGGAGTTCCACACGAGAGGTAGGCATGCAGTGCGTGTGGAGGCATACCTCTGCGCGTTTCTTCTCCTGCTCGGCCTTGTGGGCGTCCAGCATCTCCTGCTCCTTGTCCTTAGAGGCGCCCCATGTCTCCTCAGCGAACTTGGCGGCGTACTCGACATCATCCGTCACCAGGATGTTGTCAAAGATGGTGCCGCTCTTCACTTGCCACAGCTCAAAGCCCACAAACTTGAGCGGCGGCAGCAGGTACACCTCCTTGTCGTCCACAAAGTCCGGGTTGTCGATCATGGGATGCTGCACGCACGGTGATGGTCAATGCACGCTCGACCAGAGTCACCATGGAAGGAGCTGGCAGCTTGAGGGCATCAGCGCAGGGGTCAGGTTGCAAATTGCTGAGATGTTATCACAACAGTGCCAACAGTGGGCCAGGGACCTCCCATTGGTGGGGCGTGACGGGGATTTCAGCAGAGGGCAGCATGTTGTATAAGGTATTTCAATGCATGTGGGCATTGGCATACATGAGAGCAGTAGTGTAGCAGGGCATGGCGGCTATTACCTCCCACTCGCCCTTGTAGTCGGGGTTGTCAATCATCTTGGGCTTCCAGTCGCCCTTGTAGTCGGGGTTGCGGACCTGGGGGGCCTCCCAGTCGCCGTCCTCCTCGACATCCCAGTCCTCGGGCTGGACAGCCTCCGGGTCCACGATGAACTCCGGCTGGTCCCAGCCATCAGGCTTCACCTCGTTGGGGTCTTCGATCTGCGCCTCGTCCACCCAGTCCTCCGGCTTCTTGGCACTGGGATCCTGCAGCACCATGCCCATCAGCATTCCTGTCTGTTGGCTTCCCCAATGCAGGTTGGGGGGCAAGGGGTTCGCTGGGTCAGGCATGCACGAGCCTTTCAGGGACAGAAATGACATCAATGAGAGCGGCCCCCAGCTGCAGTGGGTGTGCGCTATTGGAGGTTAACTGTAGTAGGGGGGTTGTACCTTGATTTGGCGGGGGAGGAGGAAGTCGTAGGCTTCGTAGAGCGTGCCGTTGCGGTCCTGCTCGTTGTCTATCTTGATCTGGACACCCAGACATGCGCACACATCAGATGCAATGGAGCAGCCGGTCAGATGGATCATCAGGAACACTGGATAAACCAGGGTAGAGACATCAGGCAGCTGCAACAGCATCAAGGTTGAAGGATCATGTAATCTTGCCTGGTAGGTGTTGTTGGGGTGCAGGATGAAAGTGTAGACGTGTGTGAGCTCGTCTGTTTTGGCAGGGACAGTGGGCTTGAACTCCAGGTTGCGGCCCATCTTGTCGGTGAGAATGGCGTGAACCTTCTTGGTGGAGTACCCGCAGATGTCCGGTCCAAACATGACGCTGTACGGGGTGTCTCCGCCAAAGTCTGGCATCTTGTCCTTGCTGCATTTCCCGTGAGGAATGTTCAGGACAGAGAACAAATGGCTGAGCAGGATTGCCCAAGCAGCAAGTGGCAGGAAATCACCAGTGGCCCAATGCAGACATCAATCTTTATGCATACACGCTCTGACGCAAAAGGCAAAGCTGATGGCGCCATATCACAAATGTTCATCTAGGGAGCCTTGCGTATTTATTAAAATATGGGGACTTCAGCCATGTGGCCCTTCGCAGCGCACCTGCTTGTTGGCAGGAGCTTGATGTAGCCACCACCGCAGTCAATGTTCTGGGTGTGCTTCACGCTGAACTGCGCATTGCACAACAGCATAATGAGAGACGCTCAGAACCATTAATATGGGAATATTCTTGCAGCAGGAGAAGGGTGCACCGGCTTCGCACCTGCAGGACAAGGTCCTTGTCCTTGTTGACGAATTCCTCCTCCATCTCCGTCCAGATGGTGTAGAAGCGGGCATCTGGTGTGGTTTTGATGCCCTTGTCGGCTTCTGGGTGACCGTACCAGTCCCCAGCTGTGTGCTCGAATTTTCCTGCTTGTCCTTCCTCGGACTTCCAGGTTGAGGGCTGCCATCTCTCAGTCCATGTGTCTGCAAAGCAACATTGCGCTTAGCACAAGTTGCTTTGTTGTGTCCAGGGATTTGATCCAAAAGGAATCTTTCATTATACAAGATGGGCGTGGACCGCGGTGATCCCTTCATCGTCTTGCGGGAATTAGAGCCATCAAGCTGAGGTTAACTAATGTACACCTACAAGGTCTCGATGCGCTGGAAATTGGCCTGCGCCTTGGACAGGTAGACAAGGTGGCACGGATCAGAGTCGAATGAGTGGCTCACCATCGAACCTCTCCTCCAAGAACACCTTGCCGATCGCATGTGGCAGAGCACATGCAGCAAGGGTGACCAGCAAGGATTTCCAGAAGATCGCCATTGTGCTGTATTGCCGAGTGCGCTAAGCTGGTTTGGCGGGCAAAGCTGCTTATGGTGGCCTACACTTAGGGTTTCGTAGGGTCCATCTGGCCCCGTCAGCACTCATTCTTTCTTGCCTTTTCTTTCCGGTCCAATATTTCACAATTATCCTCATTGTAACTAATATTGGAAGCGTCAAAGTTATACAATCAGAATAAAATAACCACGTAAGAGGCGACACACTTCTGGACCAAGGAAAGATGATCAGTCGGACATCAATGTCTATGCAACCAATACAGGAAAACGAGGAAGCTGCCGATAGCGGCATTGTTCGGAGAAAATTCCTGATAGCTGTAGACGACAGTGCAGAGAGTGAGAGGGCTCTGTCTTGGACACTCGAAGAAATATATAGGTCAGCAACTAATCTCCTTCTTCGCCGAGACTCTATCAACCATCTTGTTGCTATAGAGGTTTTATTTATGTCATACACCAAGTCCTTTCTCGATGAGGGTCTCAGCTTTTATCTAGGAAGGAAACAATGTAGACATGTTGCCTTGTTGCAGGGAAGGGGACGAGCTGCACCTCGTCCATGTAATCCCTCGCATGCAGATGGCCGCTGTCTATGGTGCTCCTCCCGTCGACTTCTTGCCGCAGCAAGATCCAGTGGCATACGACCAGCTTATCAAAAATGCTGAGAGCTTCATTGCTGGGAGGTTTCTTCCATCTTTGGCCAGCCTAAAAGTTCAGCCCATTGTCCACATTGTCAAGGTGACTCATACAAAGCTTCAAAGCCCCTGATCATCTGTATTCCCGGTGCAGCTGACCAATGTACTGTCCTCAGTCAGGGCCTGCGACCTGAAGCTCTCGAGGTGTTGGCCTGCAGTCTGACGTGGACACGGAGAGTATTGGAAACGTAGTCTGCAAAAAGGCAGAAGACCTGGATGTTGCCGCCATTATTGTGTCCCTGCATTCAAAATCACGGCTGCAAGAGTTCTTCCTTGGCAGTGTCACCAACTACTGCGCGTGAGTAATCTTAATGACCATTCCTCCTCGAACGTCAGAAGTCATGATGGGTGGAAGTGATGCCATTCATCAATTACTTTATATTCAACTTTGGTGCTTGCCTTTGTTGCAGTTGGAGGGCTGAACCGGAGGTGTGTATTGCTGCAGGCACCACAGCAGGAAGCCACTTCTTGTAGTAAAATGACAGGGGGGGATGCATCAGTTGGCAGCTAATACGCATGGTACACATTAAGTTGTGTTGCGCATTGTGAAGGCCATGTGATTGCTGACACTTTTAGTTCTTTTTCTCAGTTATTCGAGTGTTGACATCAGATTGCTCAATTTACATTAATTCACTCAGTGACTGTACCATATAATTTTTCAGAAGGCTGGCACCTTTGATCATCACATAATTTTCACACGATGTTTAAGACTTTTAAAGGCTGTACATGTTCTGGATTTGGTGGTCGAATGTGAGCCTCAATGGTATATTTCTGCATATGTAAAAAAATTGAATTGGGTAATAGGGCCTCACACGCTCAAAACATATCTCTGAAGCATTTTGAAAGCTTCACCCCTCATAATGGATAACTTATATAATTAATACACGATGTACAGCAAAGCCTGAAGGCTCAACTTGTTTCTCAGAATCGCCGGTAAGAATCTGCAATGGTGTCCAGATAGCCGGAGGAAAATGCAATGGCCAGAATGACTGCGGCCGGAAGGACAAAGAATGACAGCAGCAGCGCGAAAAAGGGCCCATCATTTCGTCCAGACTCCCGCTCCATGTAGTCCCGCCGCTTCTGCATGCGGGCCTTCAGCTTTGCCTGCTCCCTCGCTCCCTCTGCCTGTTGTGTTGCAGACCATTGTCTTTCACATGGAGTGCTGAACATCATGCTATCGGTTTGCTTGCACTAGTTGCCATCTTGTCTCAAATTTGTTCAACATGACAGGGATGATCAATACCTCCAATGTGCGCTGCTGCTGCTCAAGCTGTTCTGCAACTGTTTGTGCACCATTTGATGCTCTGTCTGTCTGATCTTCTCCTCCTGCAGATTCAAAGATCTGATTAAATCTGCTCAAGAAGATATCCTCTGCGGCATCTTTTCTTGATGGCAGCATCGCACGATGGGAAGCTTCCAGTGCACAGAAGGGAGTTCCAGAGTGCCTGTCTACCTCCCGTCACTGGTTAACGTTGACAGAAACCCCACCTGTAACGTTGGCCAGGAGCTCAGAACCAAGCCCCCCAACACCATCACCAGACCCGTTCTTTGCTTCAGCGTCAGGTCTCTTCCTGCAGTTACATGAGATAGTAAGCTCTCAGTTTCGCTTGCTCGTAAACCTGTTCGTGAAACCTAGAGATGAGTGCATGAGAGCATATGGTAAAGCTTGCGAAACAAGACGCACTGTTGGGCATCCTCTAGTTTCCAGTTAGCATCGTCCTCAACAGATGCCAGTGTGAGCTCGAAGCTGATGGTGGCCGGCCTGCGGAACTGGATAGCGTCCCTCACGCGTGACAGGCTTGTGCCAGACACAACTTCCCAGTCCTCGTTTGTGCGAATGGGATCTGAAACACTCAACAATCGCTGCCCTGGCCGGACCCCTTCCTGCAGCACTCAAACAGGAAGGCATCTTGTCATGCTGCCCCGTGTTCTCCACCACAATATAAAGGCTCAGGCACAGTAATTGCTTCAGCGAGTCCAGCATGATTACAGGCAGCTCATAGTATACATGTGCACTGCAGTACAGGTGTGCCAATACCTGCTCTGCCTCACTACCGATAGCAACAGCATCTACAACTATTCGCATGCCGTCACCATCATATATTTCCCTGAATCTCAGAGACTTTCTGGCCTCTATTGTGTTCAACGTCAGCCTGCAGAGCCACCAGCGTGGAAGGGTTAGTGCCTGTCCACAAGCACTAATGTGAAATTATCATGCATCACGGGATACAGTGACTCAAAAGTCCATACTTCTGCATAGTAGCATCTAACCTGTACGTGTCTTCCGTCGAAGTTGAAGAACCTTGGTGTGTCGCTTGCTCTGTTTGAGCTCGCAGTTGCAGCCGAAGACCCCTATCCTGGCATTGTTTGGACCCAATTGTGATACATCTGCGCACTTTCTCTGTGGTGAAAGGTACACGGCCCCTTGCTGTCCGAGATGTCGATCGATAGGCACTGTGCATGTTGCCATGGCTGTGCTCGAGGGGACATGGAAAGGGAACAGTACGCGACAGCGATGCAGGTGTTACCATCATGATAACGATGCAATATAATCGTATTGTTTAAAACGCATGCCCAGCATTGTCCGAAAAGCCCGAGTCCCCATCTTTCGGAAATGCTGCATCGCCGCAGGAGACAAGCAGCTGCTTCCTCGACGGGAAGCTGCCGAAGGAGCATGAAGCTAACAAAGACTTTTCAACGGTTTTCAGGGTTCAAAACACGATTCAATTCTTTTGGCAGGATAATCTAGCGGAGGTCTCCAAGAAGTTTTGAATGTGATGCTGGATGATGACTCTGACGACCAAAGTCAGACATCTGATCGGCCAGCTAGGAAATATGCAAATTGACCAACTAACTGACATCAATTCTTCGACCCGACAAAGATGCACTACTTAGTCTGTACATACGAGTCAATACCATCTGCATAGGCACTTTGCAGATAGACTTCGCCTGTTCGAATGCAGGCCCTCGCAGCTGCCAGGGCCCCAGCACTAACATCCTTCTCTCTGGCGTTGCTGAGGCCCAGCAGCATGCACATGGCTCGCGCGCGCTCAACAGCAGGAACATCTGGCGCTCTGGGAGGTGTTGAAGGGGCTTGTACTGGCGTATCTGGCACCAAATAAACAGCCATCTTAACCCCTCAAGAGCTGAGAGATTCTTCCAGTCCTCATCAGTGAATTGAACATCGTAACAAGTCAGGTGGACAAGTATTCCTGGTATCAGCAGTAGCTAGCCAGCTTCAAATCAACGATCAACCACGGCCATCGCCCATGATGTACACCATGTCACTTGCTGTCACAGATGGACGCACGCTCTGAAAGCTCACCGAAGCGGCTAGCGGGGGACGGTGTGTGAGTGCTACTGCTGCTGCGAGGAGGGGGTCCACTGGGGGGCACGGCCGGGGGAGGCGCCCCCGGAGGCGGCCGCGGCCCTGGCGGCATCACTCCCGGCATCATGCCCGGCCGCACCATGGGACCACCCATCATGCCCGGCGGCATCATCATGCCGGGAGGGCCCATCATCCCTGGCATACCCATCATCATCGCTGTCTCCTGCTTCACCATTACAAACATTCACGCGTCGAGTGTTGCATGGCCGCCTGGCCATCTTATTCTTTCATTCCTGCAGCATTCTGGATTAACAGCAAGATCTTCATTCCTGTCAGTGCATGAGGCAACAGAGATATTTTCTAGGCCAACCACAAATAGCAGCACATCCTAGCGTGAGATACAGGAAAACCAAGTGTTCCCCAGCCAAACACTACTTCAGCACAGCTCTCGCAGAGTGCAGATATTCAAGTGGAGGAAGGCGCTCACAGGTGGGAAGCCGCCCATGGGGGGACCAGGCGGGGGTCCGCCACTGCGCAGCTCCTGGGGGCCGTGGGCAAAGGAGCACTGGTCGCCGCGGCTGCACTCGCCAGACATCATGAAGGGCTGGCACAGCTTCGTCTTGTACATGGGCAAGTGCGCTCCTGACTGCACCGGCCCTGGGCCCTGGGCCCCATGCACAGAATTGTACCCACACATCTCTTATTCCTGCTCAGTATGCTGCACATGTTATTCCTTGCAGCCGCTTGCAGAGGTGCAGTGGCATGCAGCAAGAGGTGTGCATGAGCATGCAGCGATACACACCGGCACATTATCAATGCCAAATCCATCCGGGCCTCCTCGCGGAGTTGTTCGTCCAGGGCTTCGCAACCTCCCGCCATCCTTCCCATCATCACCCTGGAAGGAGCATGGCATGACAGCTGTCAACTCTGCTCTTGATGACATTTTCAGTGGGATCTTCATGAAATTTGCGCTGGAGTGTGTCGGTTCGCACATCTTTTCTGCTGCGGCGTTGATCCAAGCGTTCAAGGATCTCGTAGCCTTCCGGCGGCAGTGGGCGCAGCTCCGCCTCGCCATGTGCATAATTGCACCGATCACCAAAAGTGCATCGCCCTTCTTGCCACCTGCGCAAAGAAAACTGGAGGTAGTATGCTTTGCGCATCGCACACTATTGCATGAATTCTAAGCAGTACTTAAGAAACTGTCCCGGAGTCCGCACTCACTTGTGGCACATCCTCGTTTTGTAAAATACTGAGTCCTGGCGAGATGCTCCTGGACCGTCGCCCGGTCCCCTTTCTAAGTCCATCCTCTGCCTCTTCCAAGCTGGTCCCTCCATACCAGGCCCCTCCATCCCCTTCACGAAAACCACTTTGTTCACGGTGGGAATATGCCAAGACTAAGAGGCCATGTGCAATACAATCTGAGTGTGTGAACTGGTTGTTGTCGCCGTAACAAGGCTAATTAATGACACAGGGACATTGTAGGGTGACATACCTGTGGGAATGGGAAATCCATACCGGGGTGCATCATTCCTGGCATCATTCCTGGGCCCATAGGTGGCCCCATCATGCCTGGTGGGCCCATTGGAAACATGCCAGGCGGCCCTCTGAAGCCGTCCATGCGAAAAAGGGGTTGACGAAACTGTGAGCAGATCAGAAGTGCAGACAACCGAGCAAGAGAAATTTCCTTTTGCTTAACGATTATCTTGTTATTCCATTAGGAACAAGATGCCATAGTCTGTGGATTATTCCAAGGATAGCGATGTCTTTGAGTGAATTGCCTGCTCTTGCCGATTGGAGACTGCTAGGGTATCCACATAAGGGGTGAAGCCCTATCTCACAAGAACAGAGAACATGCACACAGCTCCGTTCGATTAAGGTAATGTTGATGTCAACATCAACCTGGTTCTCAAACTGGAAACGAAGAGCTGTAGACGTGGAAGCTCAAGAAGTTATAATTTGCTAGCGCAAAGATACCCCCAAGTATCTGTAGAGACCGCCAACAAATTCACGGAGGCCTAGACAGACTGTGCTTCCCATTGGCTGAGCAGCTCCAAACCTGTACTTACTTGTAAGCAGTTACATTTTTCCCTCCTAAAATTACGAGGCCCGACACAGACCATTCAACGAGTAGATTGTCGAGCAGAGGGAACCATGAAGCCTTGCTATCGACGTGGAGAGGACTTGTATCTGCTAGCCCATGTGATCAGGGAGGGCAGCCAATTTCAACAGCCTTGTAAAGCGCTCATCAGTCCAGGTATGTGTGCTGGTATGAAGTCAAGATTTTCCAACGTTCACCGAACGAATAGACTTAAAAGCAGGATGTTTAGGAAAATAATTGAGACTACCAGCAACACCGTGAAAAGTCGGGGATATTATTTGCGGTAACAGGCGATTGCCCAATAATCACGAGGGCGACAGGCGAGTTCTTGCGAAGGTGTGGATGGCTTACCTATGAAGCAGCGCCATCAGAAGAGGGCAGTGAGACCGCCATCGTGCAGAGAGCAGCATCTTCGAAAGGAACAGCCCAGCTAATCCACTGCAAGCTTGTAGTGGGCAAATGCCAGCTCAGCACAGTCCTGCAGGTCGTGGAAAATGTACATTTCTCAGATCACTGTGTGCTTTCAAAGTGGCACATCCACATTGGCGGAAAAGACTTTGAGGCTCTACAGTATAATTCCTGGGACTCAGACATCTGCTACCTGTCTGCCAATCGTGAGCTAGGTGAGACGCACTCACTCAAATCACAGCAAAGTTTTTGGAAAGTATTCCGTGTCTACTTCCTATGCTCAGTGGAAGTTGCTGTTTTGGGGGCTGTCATGGAGATCAACCCCTTTAACAAGGTGTCAATGCTTTGCAGGCCGGCTTGGCAGCCCTCCAGGCTGCCTACTAAGCTGTGATAGCTTTACTACCGCACTCAAGAATGGCCACCGCGACTGCTTGAGCTACTGGCGCATGGTCAGAGTTACACACCACCAAAAAAAGGACATTCGGCACTCAGACCCATATAACAGCATCTATGCTGCCGAGATGCTTAGTGATGAAGCGCTGATGTATGTACATGACGTGTTGGGGTTACCCTGGAGCACTGACACATTTGATGCGGCGGCAGCGTTTGGCAGCATCGACTGCCTGAGCTATGCATATGCATCTGGGTGCCCATGCAACTCAAAAGCCTGCGCCTCGGCCGTGGAGACGGGGAGCCTGCATTGCCTTGCATATGCGCACGACCATGCATGTGAACGGTCTAGCAAGCTCATCCTGACAAATGCAGCTTGGCATGGGCACCTGGAGTGCCTTAAGTATGCTCACACGCATGGGTGTCCTTACATCGCCAGTCGGCCTTTTCATTGGTCCACCCCTAACCCACACCTTCCAAACCTAGCTGTCGTTGCTTCCAGCATCCCATGCTTGGCGTATATGCGCGAAGCTATGGGTTGCGCTTGGGATACCGAAGGAAAGGAGTTCAAATTGGCGTTTGAGAGGGGCAGGTTGGAGCTGCTGCAGTACATCCACTCGCATGGCGGTGTGTTGTGCTCCCGATTTGAGCTGCTATGCCCAAACAGTGATAATTGGCTCAATGCTGTTGGGATTGATGCTGAGAGGAAGGCAATGTGCTTGCTGTACATGCGCTCCTATGGTGGCTGCCAAGTGAAGAATATTTGGCACACGAAGGTTGGAAAGTTGGCAGCTGACACAATCAAAGCAAGGAGAGTAGCTGTGTTGCTGAGCTTCCGGGCAGCAGGCAAAGTGCGTGTGGGGGATCCATTGATTGCTGCAGCTCATGCTGCCATGCATAGGATGCCAAGTCACATGGTTTGGGAGGTCATAGCGCTGCTGGGCTGCAAACTTTGGAGTAGCACAGAGTCTATGATGTGAATCTAAACTTAGAATTTGGGGTTTAAGATTCATTGGGCTCCCAGCTGGCTTGTATGCCATGGCCTCTGATAGACAGCCGGATCAGCGCTTGCTTCTGCATGATATGTCTAGGCTTGGCATATTATATACGGTATAGCAATTTCACTGACCCACTACACACTCTTGCCACTTCCAGTCAGGTCTCGATTCATGGCGATCCCGATCGGATTATTCGCCCTTGGCCATATACAGCAGTCCACAGCTCTTTATAGACTACCTCGACTACTCCAATTGGCTCTGGCACTCTCACTGCCAGTCACTGACAGTGTGTATGCATTACACTAAAATCTACATGTTAGTACATCTTGGAGACTCAGTGGGAGCCACTCAAGGCTCCAGGCCTTAAAATTGAGACACTCATCATGTACTCCATTCTGCCCAACGTCACCTCAACTATCATACACTGCTGCACCTGCAGGGCCCTGCAGCATTATCATCACCACATCATCGCAGGGCCTGGGCGATGCGATGGGTGGCCTCCATGAAGCCGGCCATGGCATTGCTGGAGCTGTCATGGATGAGCTGCTGCATCCACTCTATGGCCACCTCATCATCCTCCCCCAGACGCAGCTTCTCCTGCATTAACCCCCCACAAACTACTCAGTCCCACCCTGCAACAATTAAAGTGCGCATGGGACACTGTGCCATACTCTTACATACAACCCAACTAGCAGATAACTTGATCCGCTCATTTCATGTTAGAACTGCTATGCTGCAATCGACATGTTCTGAATGGGCCGCTCAAAAGGTCCTTCTGTGGAAATCCACAGCAGATTCCTGCTGATTCAGGCAGCAGCATTTACCTGCCACGATGAAAAATTATAGAGCGAATCTTGAACTCTAAGCAGATGAATCAGCAGCAGCACTTTACATTCCATGCTGCAACAAGGGCGAATTGACCATTCTGACATGCTGGACAGGCAGCAAGGCACACCTGCAGCTTGAGCATGGCCTTTTCGGGGTCGGAGCGGATGTCGGGGATGGCCGCGCCGGCCATAAGGTGGAAGAGGGAGAGGATGAGGGAGGCGCTCTTGCGCAGGATGTTGTAGGCCTCGCAGGCGTGTGCGCAGAAGGCGCGGTACAGCTCGCTCTCCGCGCCCCCCATCGCCTCCACCATCTCCCGGCTCAGCTTGAACGGCGGCGGCCACGGCTTGGGGTCCCGCCCTGCAGTCGCCCACCCGGCAAGAGTCAAGCGCCCCACTCGACACTCGCGCAAAAATCAGTGCTGTTCATGTTTGGTTTCATGCATGGCTGCAAGCTGTCATGAGCTGGAGCTGCCGACGGAAGCAGCTGGCACAGTAGAAGGTCGGCTCACTGCTCTCGCCATGAGAGATGAATCCAGTGGAATGCTGGCCCAATGCTGGTGCACTGAGATGCGTGCAGGTTGCAGGCCATGTGTGGTGGGAGCGCACCCATGATGAAGCCGAAGTCGATGTGGAACAGGCGGCCGTCTGGCGTGAGCATGAGGTTGTCCAGGTGGCGGTCGCCCACGCCCAGAATGTAGGTCATCACACAATACCCAGCACAGCTCTTCACAAACGTGTCCAGCACTTCCGCCTTCACCCCGTAAGGCCCTGCACAGTCAGCAAGAGGCAGGAGTAATATGTCTAACACTTTACTCTACAACCCCCAAGTAGAGATTCTTTTGTATAAATCCCCAACTCCACTACTGCATTCAGGAAGCAAAATCAATACTGAAAAGCTCCCATTACCTTACCCCTAAATCCTAACCTCCAAACAGCACAACTCTATCTGAAGTGTTTGAGAAACATTTTCCTGGTCAGGCTGTCTGACACTACATGGTGGCATGACCTGAAAGTCTGCCCCACCATAAAGAGCATTCCAAAAATCAAGTTCTGATTCTGCTCGAGGAAGTTAATCCAGTACCTGACGGATCGGCGTTGTAGAGGGCCCAGTAGCGGTGGATGGACTTGTGCTCGGCAATGACTCGTGCAAGGGCCATTGAGGGCACGCACTCTATCAACCCATCCTCCGCTGACGTTGGCAGTACTCTGCACACAACACCAACCACAGTCAAAGGCCCACTTGCAGCATGCTCCTTCTCCTGCTCAGTGCCAGACACTCACGAAGAGCATGTGATATGCCCCATGTCCGGAGACATAATTGAAAGTCAAGCAGAGTGAATGTACCTGTAGGGTGTGAGCCGCAGGTCCAGGTTCTCTCGCTTGAGCAGGCGATCCATGAGGGAGAATATCTGCACCACCAGCTGGTCCTGCCTCAAGTCATCCCCCTTCTTGTAGATGACCTGGTAGCGGCCCTCCTTCAGAGCTGCACCAGCACAGCGCCCCAATCTGACCTTGTTGCCACGGCATGCAGGCCGTTTCTCTCGTGGAGTGCATGTGTCACAGCAGCAGTTGCACGGGGTACAGGCATGGGAGCAACTGGATGCAAATGGTCCTGTTGCCATTTATTACTGCTGGCGCATCGATAGTTCACGCAGCTGCCCTTCGTCAATATGGATCAAACAACCCATTGGAACAAATGGTCACGTGCGCTGTGAGCTGCAGCATCCTGCTGGTGAGTGGGCAGAGCAGGCTGACCTGCAGAGGGTGCACGCATGAGGGTCCCGGAGGTGCCCTCAGACGGCGGGGGCAGCACCATGGCTCCTGCATCAGGCCCCGGGACCTCCTGCGTCCCCTGGTTTGTTCCACTGCCTGCGCCGCCACCCACACAGTCAGCAAGCTCCAGCAAGCCCAGTCTGGCTCCCCAATCCATCTCACCACTCTCATCAAGTTCCGGCTCCAACTTCAGAAACCTCAGCACGTCCTGGCTCAGGTCCACCAGTAGCACATGTGCCCCATTTGCAGCGCATAGGACGCCTTGAGAGGCCATCACGTCATCATAGAACAAGACAAGCAGGCTCATCTTTTTGTCCACCAGCTGGTATTTGGGCAGCAGGGAAAGCGGCAGACAAACCAGCGGTGCGGAAGGTTAGGCGCAGGGGGGCGAGCGCAGACTTGAAGACGGAGCACTCCTCGGACAGGATGCCGGTCAGCAGCACGCCGGGGTCCAGCGGCAGCGGGCATTTCAGGTAGGCCAGCTCGCCGCACTGCCCGTACTCGCCCACCATTCGCCGCAGCTGCTCCGCCTTCTTCGCCGCCGTGCCCTGCTCACCCGTTTTAATATATAATTTTTTGAATTATTCAGGGTTTAAATTCTAGGGTTTTCATAACTTGAAATAAAATCCCAAGCTTTCTAGCAACTGCACACAAACCGCTGTGTCCATGCTTTGTTGCCAGGATTGACCAAAACAAGTGAGCCCGGCAGTTCCTGCACATTCCTCGAGTGCATTGCCGCTCTGTCTTGCTACTTGTATTGTAACAACTGGACACAAACCACTGAATTTCACGCTCTGGTGCCAGAGGATTGACCAACCCATGCGATGAGTTGGAGTCGTGCACAATCCACAAACCTAGAGGAGCACCTGGTGCTGATCATGGTGATGCTTGCTCTAGTGGGGTGTGACTGGTGATTTACCTTGAGCTCGTTGGCAATGTGGCGCAGCTGAGCCACCAGCCCCATCTGTGCGGAGATGGCGGCCATGGAGTGCGAGGCCTCCTCACTGGAGGTCAGCCCCTCCTGAAGCCGCTTGTGCACTGCAGCTGCCCTGGGCCCAAACGCCGGGTCCTCCCACTCCACATATAGATACCTGTTAAAAACCGACTATACCTTGACTATCGTGGCACATTCCATCCATTTTGCATCTGCTTTACGGCAGTTGCTGTGCTGTGCTTGCTGAGTTGGAGACAGCCAGAGCAGATAAAGTTCAGTGCACAATGCAGCAACAAAAAGCAAGATTGGGGTGTGTCAAGTGACAACAGGATGATCTCAGTAAGGTTGCAGGGAACAACAAGAGCATTTTGCGCACAAACTGTGTGCAAGGTTGCAGGGGGTGGCCATGCAGGAACAAAAAGAGAGACTTGCGCACAGTGTGTCAACTAACAACAGGATGGGCTCAGCGTGTAAGGTTGCAGGGGTGCATGGACCAGTTGTTTGGCAGTATGATCTTGTGAATGTCTCCAATCTTCTCTGTGAATGTTTGGATGTGATGCTGGGTGCTGGTTCTGAAGCATCAGAGTCAGACATGTGATCAGCCCTTGGTGGTTGGAAAAGGTGTAATTGACTGATTGGCCGGACCAGTGGAGGAAGATGGCGAGGGTGGGGTCAGAGATGGCGCGCTGCACCAGGAAGGCGGCCAGGCGCGAGTCGTCCGCGGCCTCATAGCGCAGCGCCTGCACCAGCTGCAGCAGGTAGTACAGCAGCTCCTCGTTCTCTGTCCGCTTCAGTACCTCCACCGCATGTGCGCGCACCTGCACCAGTGGCAGGGTAACTATTTCTCAAACACTTGGTTCCATACCCCCAATTAGGGATTTTTTTGTAAAAATCCTAACTCCACCATTGGCATTCAGAAAGGAAATTTATTACTGTAAAGCCCCCTGTACCCTAACCCCACACCCCAAACGCTAAAACCCTAAGTGACGTGTTTGGGAAATATTTTCCGGGGCACCAGCAGGACATCTGGCACCAAGCTATCATGACGACAGCAGCATGCAGGAGGAAGGGGTAGGACATGCAGCAGACTGTGAGCCCAGGTTTGTCACGGGAGCAGAGTAGTCTCGACTGCACCCAAGGCCTTTGTGAGTTCATACACTTCTTGATCTCGCATTCGGTCAGCGCTGATGCAGACAGCTTTCTGCTACAGCTTCTGGAAAAATGCTGTTCGTTCAAGCATCAACTGAAATATTTACACAAGTCGATATGCATCTCTCACATGGTATTTTATTAAATGCGCATGCAGAGCTCACACTTGTGCCACTAACACACATTTTGAGCCGGCCCATATCAAATTGAGGTGATGGGTTTTTCTGCTTTTTGAGATAGTGTGATGCAAAGGTCTGGAGGATGAGGAGGACCTCAGGATTGGAGAAGGCAGGCGAGAGGAGCTCCAGGGCATCGGCAAGGCCAATGGGGGCCCAGCGGGCGATGAGGTCTCCGGCGGAGCGCGCCTCGCGGGCATCGCCCCAGTCCACGCAGCGCAGCACCTGTGTCACACATGCAGAGAAGGAATTTTTGTCGATACGCTAATAAAAAGGGGCCACGGCGTGCCCTCACACCCTGTGAAATTTGGTTATGCAAGGGCAATAACAATGTGGTTGAACTGTGAGACAGGTTGATGCATGCACAGTGAGAGGAGGACTGCGGCGACTTGGTCACCAAGTGACAGACTGTGCGCAGCACCTTGGTCAGAGCGCGAGGCTCCCCTGTGAGGCTCCATCGGAAGCGCCACACCAGCGCCCGCTCCTCCGGCGTCAGCGGCCTGTGCACACATGCCTCTAATACGGCACGAAGGCAAAACATCTGCTGGGATGCTAACTTGCCTCTGGAGCATGAGCACCAGGCTCAGTCGGTCCTATTGATGCATGGCTGAACATGCATCAAGAAGAACAATCTGAGCCTGGTGCTCACTGGAGCGGCATCGTGTTCTGTGCTCAGATTCAGAGCTCCTCACACTCCCTCACCCACATAATCAAAGCGACAACACTTTGGCTAATATTCTCAAACCCGGTGAGATGCCCTTCTGAGCAGGTAAACTGTACAGTTTCTCTCTCAAGTAGCCCTGTGGTGCAAAACGCAGTAGCAGACCATCCAGCTCTAGGGTGCGAGCACCAGATTGGGCAATGCATTGTTCTGCAGCTCCTGCCATGCACCAGCCTGGTGCCATCACCCTAGAGCTGGGGTCTTCTACAGCGTCATGCACCAGAGGGCTGCATGACAGCCTCATGCAGCTCCTGCCATGCACCAGCTTGTTGCCATCACACCCGGCAAGAAAAGGGCAGGTGCTTGTGCAGGGACGATTGAAGGTTGGGTATGTGCGACTGTGGCATGCCTGTTTGGGGGAGCCACAATGACGGCCTCGATCTGTTGCCGCTCTTTCGTGTTGGGCTTCAAGTCCCTGTCCTCAACGCCGCGAGCCATGCTGCGCGCCAGCTTGGCCGCCTTCAGCTCCGAAGGATTCTCGCGATTCACCTGCATTCGTCGCTCACTGTCATGGCAGAGTAGTACGAAGACACCTCCAATGAGGATGTTGGACGAACTTGTCTCCTGTGGAACACGTAGGATGTCAGGAGCTGTGCTCATGCAGCTTACAGGCGACAGGAGGCGCAATTATTCGAGCCGACTATTCCTGCTAAGCTTACGGACGACAAGATCGGTGGGAGCACCTCTGGGTCTGATATGACTTGGAGGTTAGGGCCGCTGCGGTCACTTGCAGTGCCTGGCAGGTCAGCCGGAGTGGCGGGCGCAGTGGCTGCTTGCTGGTACACAACTGCATGGGGGAATGTGGGCAGCTCCACTTGCAGCACAAGCCGCCCATCCTGCACTTCCTTCTCGTCCTGCACAAAACCAGCCATTTGCTTGAAGGCAAGCACTGCTGAAAAGTGCTCTGCATGCTCACACCTAACCTAAGTTCTGCGTGCTCAGTGTATGTACATCCAGCA
Source organism: Coccomyxa sp. Obi (assembly GCA_020887355.1). Lineage (NCBI taxonomy): Eukaryota > Viridiplantae > Chlorophyta > Trebouxiophyceae > Coccomyxaceae > Coccomyxa > Coccomyxa sp. Obi. The sequence continues at coordinate 1,562,119 of AP024993.1, read as the reverse complement.
TGGCAAGCACCTGACTCCGAAGTTGCTGTATCCGCTGCAGTGTTAAGTGGTCCAGCCATTCTACTGGTGTGATCTCTCCTCGGTTGTACCTCTTCATCAGCTGCTCCAGCCGTCTACACATCCATCCGCATCCCATCAGGGAACATGTTTTCATGCTGACAGTGACAGCAAAGCCCAGACTGCCGTCCTGTGTTGCCCTATTCTATAGAATGACTGGAGCTTCTAAGGGTGGGGAGGGTATTACCCCTGCTCGCCACGCTGTGCCACAGGAAGCTTGGCAGGAGTTGCAGGTGGCCAGGTCATATCAGCCTCACGGCCAGGCCACAAACGCAGCTCCTGCTGCCCGCTCTTCAAGCGCCCCTTCTTGCTGAACAGGCGCAGAGTTGCGCCTCCCAGTGGCGTTTGCACCTCCCCCTCTCGAATCTGCCAGACAGTCAGTGCCAGCTGCGCATCCTGAGCCAGATCGCAATACTGCACAGGATAAACTCATGTGTCAGTAGATAGAACCTGCGGGTTGTTGACCATGTCCGAGGCCCCTCTTTTTCTGGGGTCCTGATCTCAATGGCCCCCAGAAACATTGTATGTGCTCCCACCTTCAAGGGAAAGGAGAGTACGGAGCCCCAGCTGCATCCATCAGGCCTAGCCTGTGCTATGGGTGCGCGCGTGGGCAAACCCAGCACCTCACCAAAGGCACACAGCTGGCCAATGACATAGAGTGCTGGGGCGCCCCTGTCCCCAGAACTCTGAGCTCCCTTGCCGAGTTTGGGGTTGCTGTTGTCGAGCAAGTGCCCCACTAGATGGTCTACACGCACGTGCACCTGTACCAGCGCAACTTTCCATCAAAGGGAAGTGCTCTTTGGCGTCTTCAAAAATTGCATGGCTTATGAAATGTAGTGCAACATCCGAAGAAAAGAAATGAGACTCGTGACAGTAGGATACCTGTGAAGAAATGTCACAACTGAGGTAGAACACAAATGCCTCTGCCTTTGCCCGATCTTGTACCATTCGAAGAGAAAATTGTGATAAATTTTATAAATGGAAGTTAATAAGAGCTTTTCTGAAGAAATCCAAGCAACAGATGGGAACTCATTCAGCAAACATTGGTTTACTATGTTGCATTACCAGACCCTGGCGACACACAAACTGGAGTCACATGATGTACTTGACTTATTTGAGACTAAAAAGGATCGGGTATTTTGACTCCAGATGATGTTCTGTGATGTTGATGTCAACACCACTGCTGTTGCGGTTCACGTCTGCATGCAGCTGCCAAAGCAGGCAATCCTTTCAGCCCACCACTGCCACGGCACAGCATGAGTCTTGCAAGTTGCTCCTGCGAGGTTGCTATCCGTCACATGTATGTACTGATCTCTAAAAAGCTTCTCGCTCCTTGAAAGCATTCAAAGATGGTTTGTTCGATCTGTGATCAAAGCCTGCGTGGGGTGTGAGGCACATAACTTTTGGGTATCTTTGGTAAGAATTGCTGTGTGAGTCCCGACGGACAGCCAGTTGCAGGGCAGCATAACAGAAAGCAAAAGTTAGTAATGGTGTTTAAGCAGGTGGTTCGACGACGCTCCCATGATCGGCTCCGTTTGTCTTTTCCAGATCGTCATGGTTTGGCAGTAGAAGGAAAAGTCAATAAAAATATTCAATCTCCCCTTGGACACCACAGGTTGTTTTCGAAAGGTACTATAAGTCAACCGCATTGTTAATCGCAGGTGTTCCCAGATGCTCTGGACACGCTTGATGACAGGTGTGACCGCCATCTTGTACTATATCCTGGATGTTGAGCTAGCTTTGAAGGGGGCCACCACTGATGAGATGCCCTCCGGCACTTGCAGGAACCATCGTCTTGAGAAACGGCAGGACTACCTCACAAGACATCTCAATCGGCTACTGTTCAGGAATGTGGAGCCCAAGGTCATCTGGAATGGTGAACTCAAAACGCAAGCAAAATCATGAAGTAGGAGCTTGTCCAGCTTGCAGCTTGAGGCACTAGCTCACCGTATATTCATGCAGTCAATTACTTTGCAGGAACAATTTGCAAGAGCAAACCTCAAGACAACTGGACAGCCGATGTGTATGTGGATTTCATGGTGCTGTCCGGAGAGGGAGTGCCACGCCAGGCCGTGCATGTTCAGGGCGATGCTCTCAAAGATGTGCTGAAGGACAAGAAGAAGCACTGCAGACAGCTGCAGCTGCAGACCAAACACCTCAGAAAGGTACTGGACAAGCAGGTGACAGCCAACGCTGAGGAGATCAAAAGGGCAGGCATTGGTGCGCAATCACACCCACTGTGGAACAGTGCCACTTGGTGCACGTTCAAGTCACGGTCTAGGTGCAATCTTTGGGAGTACTAAGTGCGTGGGTGCAAAGCAGATGGTGCTGTCGAGCATGGAATGTGAATCTCTTTTCGGTGCATATGCAGCTACAGATGTTTAACGTTTCCTGATGCCTTCTCGGCAGACATAGAGCGTGGACCATGGCCATTGGAGGTGCCCGAGTCAATGTCAAAAGAGCTGTCTGGCATCCTCCAGCTTCGCACTGTGCTTGAGCTGCACCAGCAGCGATGCTGCATCTGCGAAGATGACACCCAGGCGCTGGATGCCCTGCTCAAGCAGGTCAAGGGTGTGTTCCAGCTCCTGTCCCTCTTTTGCAGCACAGCTTCACCCTCGCCTCATCCCTCTTCAATACTGAGTACTAGCGCAGCTCATGCAGCGGTACTGCTGCCTTCTTGAGATTTCTGTTTTTCTACTCAGGAGCTGGGAAGGTCGTGCCATGCATTCGCAAAGTCTTCATCACTCCAAGCTGGTATGAGAAGGGGCGTGCAAACCTGCAGCGGTGGCTGCCAGAGGCGCCAAGCAGCCTCAATGTGGAGCCCATAACGCAGTAGAACCTTTTAGATCATGCACGCAGACATCAGAGGCTTCTGCAGATGTGTATTGCAATCAGTGCCACTTCTGCTGGTGCCTGAAGCATTGTTTGTAGCATAAAACACACATGCCTCAAATCGCTCGGAATCTGCACATGCATTTGGTAGCTGCATGTTTGTCACAATGAAACCCAGCTGGCCAGTTGTCTGCAGACAACGATATCGGAACCTTGGAAAATGGTGGAGCTCAAAAGCACCCCACTAGAGTGTATATATCTGTATTCTCAATCATGTTTAAAGCATGTTGCTACAGTTATCCAATACTGAAGCAACAAAGCGTCTCTGTCCTCTCTTTTCCTCTGATGCCCCTCGTTACAGACCACTGCCTCAATTAAAAAGGCAAGGTGTAAGAGTTCTGAGTGAAGCACAAACGCAGAACTGCAACATTAAAAATCGCATATCACAGTTCAGAGAGTCCATTGGTATACTTCAGCTTATATGGCATGCGTTTGCAATAAATATCTCCTAGCTTTTTGTAGCAAAATCTCATCGCACAAATATTTACATCCAAATGCTGGTGAGACGATCAACTCCACAGAGACGAGCTATCTCTTTGTCTCTGATTATGCCAACACTAAATGGCTTACTGCCTCCCATTTGCGACACACAGAGCAGCCTCTGTCAAGGCAGTAAGGCTGGTGTATATGCCCTTCTTCCTCTCGCTACGAGGCTCCGACAAGCTCCGCGAGTCTCTCCTGCACAGAGCAGTAAACACAGTACTGATCTCCTGCGCCATTATTTCCTCCACTGAAAGGATCCCCCTGCCAGGGTTGGCGGTGTTCAACAGGGCAGTGCTTCCAAGTCAGCCTCCTGCAGACATGCAAATGATGACATTCAAAGAAACTCCCAGATGAAATTTGGAAAGGGTGGGGCAAACGTACTGGTCAGTGAGGGGCCAGCGCGGCCGCACATCCACCCAGGCATCGTCCTGAGATGAGGCGGGCAGGTGCTCCCACAGGCCCAGCGCCAGGCGCTCCACGCCAGCCCAGGCCACCATCACACCATTGTCCGTGCACAGCTGTGGTGCTGGCACCACCAACTCCAGCCCCATCTCCCCGGCCACCCCCTGCCCATCAACATGATACTAGGGTTGCCAAGCTTTTGACAGAATGCAAGAATCTGATAAGATGATGTGGAGGTTAGCAGAAGACTGCGAAGAGGCCAATGAGCCTCAGGTGGCTCCCAAGGGTCTCTAAATTATTAAAATTAATAATTATTAATCAACGCCACACCCATGGTCCTCACACCAGTTGAGGATGTGCCCAAGGACAGCTGCATGCTACAAGACCTATCGTGTCTTTGGAGTATCTGCAGATCAGGAGCCGACTCGTATGTTGGACGTGAGTGCATGTCCATGACATAATCGTGGCACCAGAATCAGTCCAACCACATCAGATGCCCAGCAGAGGACACTTTCTTATTGTGCAATAGTCCATTACAAACATTGCTCGCCATGTCTGCCAAAAACAGCCATAACTAGTGGAGTGCATGGAGCAAGGACAGACAACTGGCAGAAGTGTGACCTGCAGCTTAGAACGCAGCAGCTTGTTGGCAGCCACGCCGCCGGCGACGACCAGGTGACGGATGGCCGGCTCAGAGTCGAGGGCCCATGCAGCTGCACGCCGCGTGCGCTCCTCCAGGTGCGCAAGCGCCACCCTCTGAAATGACGCTGCTATGTCCGCCCGCACCTGCGTTGAGGAGTCATTACCCAAGCAACATGAGAGACGGCCCTCCTCGCTTCTACTCGATCTGATGGAAGACACAAGCTTCGAATCATGTATGGCATGATGGCCATTCAAGAAGTAGGCAAGCTGATGAAGAGGGGGTTCTCCGCGCATGGGCAACCATGCAAGCTTGCTTTGCAGTTCAAGATGCCATACAACATGAATCTGCAACGAAAATACAGTCCTCAGCATTCCTCGGTACTCATGCTTCTTTGCCCATCACCAGCAACTACCGAATGACTATCACATCTGCAAGATTTTGTGGGCAGCCACCTGGCGATTATCATCTGTTGCCGGCCCAGGGGCCTCCGCTTCGATGGCCAGCCTCACAGCAGTCTTGAGGCCGGCGTAAGAGAAGTTGCAATTGGGGCGCTGACGCAGCGGCATTGAGAACTTGTAGCGCTGCTCGTCACCCTCCTGCGCCAGTGCCTCCACTGCTGCCCCCCCGCTCGGCCGCAGCTCCAATCCGAGCAGCCTTGCTACCTTATCATATGCCTCACCTGGGGCACCAGTATAGAGCCTTTAAAATCTGTCAAATCCCCAGGGAGACCTGGTGAGGAGCCAAAGCCAGTAAGACATGAGCCTGCACCTTGTATAACTAATATACACGAAGATTTGTAGCTAAAATTGGAGAGGATGTGCTTCATGTAACAGTCACCCCAATAAGTGCAACGCCAGCAAGGGAACCACCTGTCCAGAACAAGTAACAGTGGCGGGCAGTGACGCACCCACTGCATCATCCAGAGTGGATCCGAGGAGAGAGTAGCGGCCCACGCCATGCACAATGACCAGCAGGTTGTGGCCGCCGCTGACAAGCAGGCAGAGGAAGGGGAATGTCACGGGTGCACTGGCTCGCACCACCAGCGCATGCGCCTCCATGTGGTGCACTGCCACATACTTCAGCCCGTGTGCAGCCGCAAGCTGCCGCGCCTTCTGCACTCCCACCTGCATTCGCGCCTTTTTAATATCTCTGAGAATTGTCCCAGGAACGTTGTGTCTACTTGCTGGTGCTTAAGGCACCCTTCCCGGATGACATCCAAAAGGCTGACCATCATGTGCACTGTAGTGCAGGCCACTGCATGTGTACAGAAGCTTGGCAGAGCTATGGTCAGCCCTGATCACCTTGAGGCAGAGGGAGAGGCCAGGTCCGACAGTGACGGCTACGGCCTCAAGGTCTGCTGCATGCACGCCAGCCTGCTGTAATGCACTCTCCACTGTGGAGTCCATGGCGGCCTCATGAGCCTCCTGGGCCAGCTTTGGCACCACACCTCCCCACGGTGCATGTATGTCCACCTGCACTGCCCACTGCCTCCCTCAACAGCCTGCATTTGGAGCCTGACGGCATCCAACCACCCAGTAGGCGTTGCAGCGATGGTGGAGGAAAGGTGTTTGCCTGGTTGGCAATGGCTTGCCCTAAGATTGCGCCATCACAAGCTCGGACCACTGCCACGCCAGTGTCATCACAGCTGCTCTCTATGCCCAGCACAAGTCCTCCTTTGCTTGTACCTGCAAGTGTCATGTTGGTAAGTGGGCTTGTTTAATGAGAGGAAGACAGAGCTCTATGCGGAGTCATTTTTGCAACGCAACGTTCTCCAGGGGGAAGGCACAGTGCTTCTGCTGACCTTCACTGTCCTGGTGAACCATGGCAGCATGAGGTGCAGCAGCTCGTCTACGTGCACTTGCAGGATTGCTCAGGCTTCGTGAAGTGTCCCTTGTGACACTGTGCCAAGCGCAGGAAGTACTGGGCTGAGTAGTACTGCGGAATCTCAGAGCGAGTGGAAACAGGCGAACAGAACCGAGCCTGATCATGTCATTGTCAACAAACTCTGTAAGATACTAGTTTGCAATCCATTTTCGTAGATTCATTGCTTGAAAAGCGACGAGACAGAAGAAGATACAATGGAGTTAGTTGAGGACAAGCCAACTGAACTCTTCAAGCCGAGACAGAAACGTCATGGATTCTTCGACTACGATGTCCTTGTTTCAGAAAAATTTTGCAAAGTATTCTCGATCACACGGGAAGGTGTCGGCATTCATTGCCCGTCCGTCCAAATTTGGCAAGTGCATCGATGGCAGCTTCCTCTCACCAGGAAGCCATGTTCCTGAGTGAATGATGCAGGCTTATGAATACTTGCGTATTCTTCGAGCCCTTGAGCTTATTATTTGTGAACCTTCTTGGGCATCCAGAGATCACGAACTGCGTGCTCTAGTGTTGTGGCTGGCTTGTTGAGAGACTGCCTGTTTGTGGAGCGTTCCTCGTGGCCACTGAGAAGGTTCTTTGTGGTGTCATTTGCCCTGACACCTGCTCTTCTGCTGCTCCAAATTCATCTTTATTTTTTGGGTTTAGTTGCCAGGGCATCGCATGCCTTATGTTGCACACAATCCACAGCGATTGCTGTCTAACCGCTTCTTGACCAGTGTTGGAGGACTAGAACAAAGGCTTGTCCTGCTCATCTTAAATTTTCGATTACCCCCAGTAACGTTTGCCTTGTGGAAGCACGGTGAGATACCTGACTACTTCGCCTTGTTGTCGAGTTTCAACGTTTACATCGTACTGTGAACACCTGTGAACCTTGAAGCAGTGCTTCACAAAAGTCGCTTGAAATTTTTCTGCAGCCCACCTGAAAGTGGTGGCAGATGGGGGAGCCAATCAGCTGTACGACAGTGTGTCAAATTGGCCCTTCCACAAACTGCCAAAGCTCACCCCAGCCGATTTTGTCCCAGACATTATCAAGGGGGACCTCGACTCCATACGTCCGGAAGTGTTAGATTTCTACAAACAGCTCGGGTCACGGTGAGCCCTGGCTTGGGATTTTGCGGTGGGGGGCGTGCAATCGAGCGTGAACTGAGATGATGTCCATGCAGGATCGTAGACTTGTCCAACGATCAGGACACCACGGACCTGCAGAAATGCATAGAGTGCGCATTGCACCAGATCACCGAAAACCACGCCCGGCTGGATGGCGCCAGCATCTTTGCTGTGGGTGGGTGCCCACCCTTATGCAGCCGAGCAAATGGTCACATGGTCAAGTACCCCTAGTGGAACGGCCAGGACGAGCCACAGTATTTTGCAAACAAGGACAAGAGTATGCACACCACCACTAACAAACTGTGTGAACATCTCTCTCAGGAGGTATTGGTTCTCTGTGTTAAACCTTATTCTGTAAAGTGTGCATCATCTGGCATGGACGACTGGTCTGATTACTGTGGCAGCGGAGGGGCTGAGTCACCGTGCAGAGCGCCATGAAGGATCATGTTAAGTTCCCGGATGGTGGGGCTGCAGGGGCACTGGGGGGTCGGATGGATCATGTGCTGTCCAGCCTAAACACGCTGTACAAGCACGAGGGGCGGCACAAGATCTTGCTGTGCGGGGACGGCAACCTGGTGCGCCTGCTGCCGGCCGGCCGCACTGTGCTGGTCCCAGATCGCAGCATAGAAGGCCCCGCCTGCGGCCTGGTCACCATGGGAGCACCAGCCACGGCCTCGTCCACCGGCCTCAAATGGAACCTAGGTGCGCCCTTTCCCAGGAGAGTTCCTCGCGCTGTCCCTGGAATTGGCTGACCACCAGATCTGCATCTTTGTTGTTGCCTTGGCCCCCAATCAGGGGGGAAACCCGAGGCATGTTGCGGTTGTGGCCTGTTTTCCTCACCCCTCCTGCTTCGCCACCATGGAGTCGCAATGACTGTGCTGTGACAACAGAACTGACATTATGGTGGGCTCCATATGATTGTGTCAGGGCATGTTTGTACTTATGACATGATGTTTTGCTTGCAGATAACACCCGCCTGGAGGTTGGAGGCTTGCAAAGCACGTCAAATATCGTTGTGGACGATCAGATTGTCATTGACACAGACTATCCGCTGCTGTGGATGACTGAATTACATGATCCAGTTGCCTGAGCCATACTGTTCCAGCTGATAAAAATTCAATTATGAGTTCAATCAATTAACAACTTGAAACCTCGAAAGCTACAGATGAAGGCTGCAATGTCAACATTGATCGAGACTGAAGTGCAGTCAGTGGTGTACTTGCAATCTAATTTCGCCCCAATTAATGCACCAGCTGACAAAAATCGAGCCAAAGCCTACCAATAGAGGTAAAACAGTCCAAGTACTGGCAACCAAAATCTCACCGTCTGTTTGGACATGAATGTCTGTCAGAACCAAGATGTTCTACAGAAGACACGAAACTCCATACTGTTTCCCCATAGCACTATTCCCGAGTCAAAACCTCAACTGTACGGATCCAACCACAAGGAGCAGAAGACTCATGGTGTGTAAGAATAATGCAGAGTTTGACACACGTACACGGTGATGATTACGCCATCATGTACCCAGTACCAAACACCTAAATGCAAATCTTCAAAAGCCCACTGACAGGAGGCTTCATATGTGCTTAGCTGAACACTAAGACTTGTAGGTCTCCTGTACCATTCCACACGTCTTGAAATGGCCAAGGGCCGTGCACATGGGCTGTCCCTATGAACTTTGCCCGTCGAGCAGCACCAAATCACTCCCATGCGAGAATGTCACACTGAACATGTACATTTTTGAAGCAGCCCAAAAGGTCCCCATACATCTGTCAACCCTATGCCTCTGTTAGCAGCGAATTATGATGCTCTGGGCTAGCTTCCCATCAGTGCTTCTTTGCACTTCTCAACTACTGGAAATAGCGCGCTTGTCTTGGGAACCCGGCCCCATATCCTCTTGCCCTGCACATGGTACTCGAACATTGGAAACTCACAATGCTGGATACAGAGCGGAGCAGCATCTACTGCAGATCTGAGAAGTGGGATGGTGCTCTCGTTCATATTGCAAGAACAGCAATCTCACCTGTAAAATGGCAGCTGTGGCACAAATGTATTTTAGTGCGTCCACATCCACAGGTGTAAGCATCAGAGAGGCATTCACAAGGAGCCCAAGCACGGCTGCTGCTTCCTGCATGCGCTTCTCCTGCCACTGTTCCTCTGTTTTGCCCAGACCGCCATTCATGGCATTCAAGTCTTCACCTGGAGGGTTATGCCAGACCTCAGTCAAAACACCCACTTCATGTGCAATGCGCACTTTGCTGGGACATGATTTAACGCAGGCTAATCAGAGAAAACCTGCATGCACCCGTGTGGTTGTGGTGCAGTGCAACCACAGGCCGGGCATGTCTTGAACAAGTGCTCACCAGCGTCGATTATGGCATCCACATCCCAGGGTGCAAAGTCACCGACCAGGGAGATGTCCACCTCATCACTCCCATCAGCACTGAGTCTTCTTGTTGCTGCCCCACTCACGCACCCGAGAGGGCCCTGTCACATGAGCAAGACTGCCGCTAACAGTGGGGTCAGCCGAATGATATATATCTCAAGGACACTACTGTTGCCCCAGCTGAGCAGCAGCCTCAACGCATGTTGCAATAATGTATCTTAAGAGAAGCACATAGGTGCAAACCCAAGTCATTTCAGACATGGCGCATGACACTGAAGGTTAGGGTGGGGTCAGACCGAGGTCAGCCAGGACAGCAGGCTAGACATCCCTCGGGCCGGCTGGGAGGGCAGGGGTGCGCCGAGGTGGTGCAAGGCTTGCAAGGCGTGGCGGCGCGCGCCATCGAGGTCCATCAGCGCCAGGCCGCAGGCAGCCATGCAGCGCTGCCACTGCGCGCGCCGCACAGGGTGCACCACCATCGCGCTCCACCCCGCCGAACTGCCCACACACCCAATGCCTTTTCAGAGCACACCTCGTTGGGTGGGGCTGAAGCCAGACTTGCAGGATGTTGGCCACATAGATGTCAAAGGACGCTTCCACATCTGTGAGCCCGGATGCTGCGAGTGGCTCTGGCGCGCTAGGCGACGCGCTGCGCTGCACCGCCCGAATGCCAGCCGTCATGCCGTCCAGGCCGGCATAGCATGCAGTTTTATATCTGAAAAAGTCCTTCTGCATGCTTGTCAACTACTGATCATACTATTGCAAAGAAGTGGACTAGACAGTAAACAAAACGCCACCTGGCTGATGCGCCTGATGGGCTTCTGCCATGGCCGGGCCAACTGGAGTTGTGGCCACTCTGTGTGTGAGACCTGGCCCTATAGGAGGCCTTGAGGATGGCAGCAATCTCATCTGCTCTCTGGAACAGGCGCAGCGCTTCAGAGGGATCGATGCCCTTCTCCTGGGCATCATGCGCCGCCCTCTCCCACCAAGTGACCGCCTGGTCAGCATCAACACAATCCTCAGCTTGAGACCTTTCCAGTGCAGTGACTGATGGATGATGTGGACTGCAAGGCATCCGGCATAATGAAGCTTTCCCTGAGCTTTCGCTTCCTTCTTGCAGCAGCAACACAATCAGTCAGACAGTCATTTGGTTATATCTTTTCCACTATTAAGGCCCTTTTACATGTCTGACTCTGAATGTCAGAGCCAGCATCTAACATGACATACAAACATCCACCAAGGGGCCAAACAGAGGTCAAAAGACAATAAGCATGCATTGGCGGACTTGGCTGGTATGGTTTGGTATATTGCTCTTGCAGTGCAGTGGAACCCATATAGAACTATTCACGAATAGAAAAAGGAGTCCAGGCAGCGGACACTCAATAAAAGGGCTGCTGATAGCAGAGCAAACTTGGGCGACGGCGCACACCATTAGGGCGCGGCGCCACTCACTGGCCTCAATCCCGGCGCAGGAGTGGGTCCAGTGGTAGGCCAGGATTGCGGCCGGCACGGCCCCCGTGCGGCCGTCCTCATCCAGTGCGCGCGCCAGCTCAGCATGCAGCAATCGCCGCTGTGAGAACGGGATCAGCTCGTAAGCCACGTCACGTGCCAGCACCTGCCATCACATGACGAGTGTTATATACCCATCATGACTTATCCCATCGATGCCTTTGCATGTTGTGCTTGCATGCATGCATGCATGATAGCAAGAGAACTGGTAGCTGTTGTGCTGCTGCAGGCAAGGCTTGTGTGCATGTACAGGAAATGCACTACCTGGGTTATCATCCAGGTCCCCGGCACTTCTGTGGCCTTGAGGAAGCGCGCGGCTTCAAGATCAATGAGGTCCCTTTCCAGGGCCTCTCGGGTGGTGGGTATGGGGTACATGTCCACCAACAAGTCCAGTGAGACTGACATGCCCATCACGCTCGCCACCTGGACAGGTTCCTCACATTCATGAGCTGGGCTCTTGTTGTACGATGCGCAGCTTTTCAGCTTCATGGATGCTTTGAAGCTACCGGTGTCGAAAAGGATGGAGACTGACCTTGAGCGTGAGCTGCTGACTGGGCCGCAGCCCGTCAATGCGGTTTGTTATGAGGGAATGGATGGTGACAGTGTTCCTGATGAACGCCGATAAATCAGCTTGCTCCACAGCGCCATCTCTCAACTGTTGATGCTGCTGCATGAAGACCACCATCTGCATGCAGCCATGCGTTGTGGTGAGACCACAGGATGTACAGAAGTCAAGCAGCCAAGCAGCAGGAAGCAGGGAAGCGCTTCCCCTGCCTGTCACACGCTGGGTGCACATTGGTCGATATCAAGATATACTGGTGAACAAAATCTTTCAATGTTTCTTTAGGAGCATTATGCAGCTATGGATACAATGTAATCTTTACAGAGGAATAGAGCGTGCCTGCTCGATGTACAGTGGCAGGCCGCCCGTTTTCTCCCACAGGTTGTGAGCGACCTCCATGCTGACCAACACACCGTCCAGGGCAGCATTGAGAAAGGCCTGGGTATGCTCGGGCGTGAATGGCTGCAGCACGAGGCGCAGTGTGAAGGGGTTCTCCCTGATATCGTCCAGCAGCGCAGACATCTTTGCATGCAGAGCCTTTTTTGCCTCCTGTAGTACAGTTGGCTGTTTCTTATGGTGATTTGGCAGCAGTTGGCGTGTGCATCTCGGTGTTGCATGCATGTTACTTTCCATACCACCTCTGTGCAGAGGTTTTACAGAGTCAGTGGGACACCCACCTGCCCTGGCAAGGGAGTGGCAAAAGCGCCATCATTTGGCCTCACAGCCACAATGACCAACACGGCCATGTCGATTTCCTCAGCACAACGTGACAGCAGCGACCATGACAGCGCATCCGCCCTGTCAAAATTTTCCAACAGCAGCACAAGGGGCCCGTACGCTTTTGTCCACTCCTTCAAGGCCAAGATCAGCAATTCCTGGGCGCACACACAGCAACAACAAGCTGATACCCACCATACATTCCCTTGTGCTGCAAATTTGAACAATCGTCCAGTGTTGATGCTTTTATTTTATGTGGGGCAAGACTTTCACACCTGCAGCTTCAAGGCCTTAAGTTCTGGAGTCAAACATGCTTTGGAGGGAGGCTTGGCGCCCAGGGCTTGCTGCCGATCCGCATGGCTGACACATTTATCGGGCTGAAGCGCCTTGCCAAAACTCCTTGATCCTGCCATGCTGTCCAAGCTGGTGCTCCTCGTGCGGAGCACTTGCAACTGGTTGACAGTGGCCTGAATGCATTCCCAATCACATCGAAAATGCACTGAATTAAATTGAACATGCACTGGCATCAGTAAAGGCATAAGTGGCTCCGGACATTACCTGGCAATTGGATCTCGGTGCCTTTGAATCAGCATGAGGTGGGGCGCTCAGAGCGGTAAGGTTTCCACTGCTTTGTATAGAGGCAAAGACACTCTGCATGTCGCTGAGGACATCTCTCAAGGCAGCCCGTGACAGGAGCCCCTCAGGGCTCTCTAAAGCTGCTCTCCTGTCTGGGCTGTGAGTCTGGAAAGGGGACGCAGGCACCACTTTGGATGGTTGAGGGTGCGAATCTTCAGCTAAGGCACTGGTTGAGGCCTTTTCCAGCAACCATCTTGGCTGCACTGGTGCCTGCTGGATGGCAAGTGTGGCTATAGCTGCATCACACGCTTCCTGCAAGTTGGCAGGTGCACTGATGCCAGGTTGCAGGTCCAAAGCTCGCCCAAAGTTGCAGGAAGATTGTTCTTGCTTGGCCTGCGTGTCCGACAATCCCCGCGGCCTTTGCTGTGGACTAGGGCCCACTCTGGCTAGCATGCTGCCCAGAAAAGATGTGCTGCACATCCTTTTGAGCTGATTCAAAGGGCCGCTTGCGCTCCTCTTGGGACCAACAGTTCCAGCTGGATCCAAACTTGTGTGTCGGCTAAGCAATGTGCTTGCCGTGCTCCTCTCTGATTCAGAAGGCCAGCTGAACATATCATCAGTGCTGTGGAGTGATGCATCTCCAAAGGCGGACTTGAAGGGCTGCCACGGCTGCAAAGGGCGCTGGAATGATTCAACCTGGCCGCTGCGGATGGGCGTGAGTTCCTGGCTGTTGTGAAACCCACTGTAGTCGAGGCTACCATTATCGTGAGGCCCCTGCAATGTCCGTCTGCGCGGTGCGCTGACATCTGGAGTCCTTCTATCTGCTCTGTTGCCGGCAACCAGTGGAGAGGGAGAGCTGTTCGCCCGGGACATGCGCTGCAGCAGCGGCTGTGCCACACCAGGCTGCGATGCTTGCGCACTGATGTGAATGCCACTGAAGCTGCTCCCACGACTGGAGCCTCCAAGCGTGCCAAGCATTGGCGGCCTTTGTGACATGACCGTTCCAAAGGTCAGGGGGCCGCTCATGTGCGGAGATATCACATCTGAGGAAACCATGCTGCTGGCGCCTGTGGATAGGAATCTGACATTGGAATAGCTGCTTTCGCGGCTGATGCTCAGGGCTCCCTGGTCGAAGCTTAACCTCTTGATTGGCTGCTCAGAGGTGTTGGGATGCGGCCTTGGCGAAGACTGCAGCTCTGCCATGGTGTGCCGGTTGCGTACGCGGTTGAGCGCTTCCCCGCTAGTGGCCTTCATGATGCTGGCAATACTTGCCAGGCTGTTCCTCTTCGTCAGCGCAACAGCTCCACCCCTTCTTGACACTGCTTGGGCCCTGCCCGAGCCCCTGTGTGTGCGCATGACAGCAGCCAGAGTCCTGGACCTCCTGCTCTTCTTTTGATGGAGGGTCATGCCTACAGCAGCTGCTGACAAATCTGCACTGCCCATTGACCACAGGCTGGGCATCTCCATAGCAGCTTTGCCATTTGAAGGAGCGGCCTGAGACATCCTGCTCTTCATGCCTGAGGCATACCTCGCGATGCTGCTTTGCACCGCGGCCCGATCTGAAGTTTGCATGCCGTTGGCCCTCGCGTATTCGGAAGGGTTGATGGGCACACTGGTGCAGCTCTCCGGTACCTCTGCAGGTTCTGTCTCCTGCAGAGACTTGCTGTGTGCATCGAGAGCGCCCTCTGAGGCAGCCTTCTCCAGACTGGCAGTCACTGTCTCAGCCAACAAATGCGAGACGGTCCGCTTGCTTGCATCCATCTGACAGGAGTCCGCCGTTGCGGCAGCCGCCTCAGCATAGGCTGCAAATGGGTTCCCTGCTGTGCAAAAAGAGGATTTCTTCACCAATGACATGCCATAACTTGAGGAGCTAGGCTCTAGCAAATTTCTGGGGTGTGCATCAGTAAGATCCTTGTGCCTGTATAATTAGACTCACCAATCAGTCCTGCATGGTGGTTTGTCATGGCGACGGGCATGCTCTGCTGTTGCATCAGGGGCATAGACTTTGAAGGGTAGCCCAATGAAACCGTATGGATCAATGATCTTCGCTGTCCTCTCACAACTGCCTCGGTGCCAGAATCTGCCGGTTCTGCCAGTTCCTGATCACACCAGTCAGGACAACTCGCAACTGCACATGATCTCAAGGTGAAAGAGCCCTTTGAAATAAATGTGGTGACACCAAAAGAGTGCATTGTTGCTGCGGAAGGGAGATAGAATGTTTCACCTGCATGTGGGGTGGCGGTTGGGTTGGCATCTCATCCTCTAGCATCTCCAGCAGGCCTGCGAGGGATTTGGTCCAGTCATGCCAATCGGCTCCGCTGTGGTGCAGGTGCTGGCCCAGCTTTGACACAACCACGGGCCGCCCATTGGAGTCGCGCTGGCGCAGTGAGTACAGCTCCCCATGCTTGCGGTCATGCTTGAAGAGAGCTTTGAAGATTCGCCGCCACGGGTACATGACCTGAGAGGAAAGAACAAATCAAAATGCCCTTGTATCTTCTTTCTATTGGCATCCTTTGTTGTGAGGTCTTGGGGATACTTGCAGGTTCGGGAGGTACCTGCCCACGATGGTCAAAGTCAGCCGAACTGTAGAACATGGTGATGGCACCCCTGTTGCCTTTGAGATCAGAGCGCTGGATTTCCTCCAACAGTCGGCTCTTGCCCATGCCAGCGTCTCCTTCAACCAAGATGCATCCGCCTTCTGCAGCTTCTACAAGGCCTTGGACTCGCTCATTTATCTGAAGGAGCACACAATGCAGTCTGAGACCATGTTACATGCATTTTCAAAGGAATGTCAAAGGATTGTTGCTTTCCAGGGCTCATCAGCTGCGCACTTTGCACTTGCAGTTGGCTCACCTTGGCCAGTGCAGACTCTGCCCCAATGATTGGCCTCTGTCTTGCTGGGGCAGCTGCAGCATGCGAAGCCGTCTTGATATTTGAGACGTTTGGGAATCCTTGTGGCATGAAATGTTGCTCCATAATCATTGCCATGTCAAATTCCTCCTCCCTGGTTGCTGCTATGAAGACATCAAGTGGGAATGCCTTTCCCTTCACCTAGCAAAAGTGAAAGGAGACCATTTGAATGCATGTCAGCAAGACATGCAGTTCCAAATATGGCAACAAGTCTGCTTGTGACTGTGATGACGAGCATGTTCAAGATCCCAGCTGCGCACCTTGATGGGCTTCGGCCTAATATACTGTGTGGCTCTTGCAGCCAACTGGTGCGTGGTGTAATCACACAACACAGACCCAAGACCATTTGCAGCCTCCACCATCAAGCGCGCACTCAGGTTGATGGCATCTCCATAGACAGTGTACTCGGTTCGCATGCATGACCCAACGCATGCACAGAGCAACTGGCCAGTTGTGACACCCACCACTCCTTCCTGTTGGCACAGCACTCTATCAGCATGACCAGCAGTCAAGCAACTTCACAACCAACATGTAATGTGAAGAACAGGACATTGAACCGAGGACCACAGCACTAACTTCCCATATGCTCTTCAGTGTCAAGGTATGCTCTGGTCACCTCATCAATCTTTTCTAAGGCGTTGACAATGTCAATGGCAGCACGGATGCCACGCGACGGGTCATCCTCGTGAGTCTTTCCAGGCAACCCAAACGCACATATTGAGAGGAAACCCTTCTCATCGCAGCGGAATTGCAAAAATGATCCCTCATGCTGAATCATCATCCTTTGAACCACTTCAATGGCCGCTTGGACACTCATGATTGGATCTTTCTTGGATGTGGTGGCCCTCTGCATTCACATATGGATGATGTCTCATGTGACATTGCATGCACATGTGCATTTCTAGGGATCTTTGCATGTGAACACAGAACGGACTCAAAAGTGCAAGTGCGGCTTGCCTTCAAGGAGGGGAAGCCTATGAAGAGAATAGTGCAAACTCTTATCTCGTTGATAAATGCCAAATGGCCAGCTTCTATGCGCTGCGCCAGAGTGTCAGGCAGGTGCATGCGCAGGACCTCCAGCGCCTGACCTCTTGCATCAACACCCAAGGCCATGAAGTCCTTCAGGCGTTGGGCTCCTGTCTGGTTGTCTTCAGATTGAACCTGCATGAACGTTGTCAAAGTAAAATAAATGTTTCATCTGCTTCCTCCTGGAACTTCTGTGAGAAGTTGGCCTGTTGTGCGTTGAACGAAACATCATCCCATGCGGGTGAGACATTACCATGTTAGCTGCATCCACAGACACCAGCTTTCCGCCCAAGGAGCCAATGGGCTCGAGTGTGCACTTGTCTTTCACCTGCACACATGCTGAATAATAATAAGCACAGTTCCTAAGCGAACATGATGACTGTGCCAGTACCTGCAATTCTCACCTGCTCAATGACCTCTGCACTCAGACCCACTTCACCCGCCTCCAAGAAGCCTTCGATCAAGCTGATCTGCTCAACGGGCTGGTGTCCTCCATTTTCCTCTTGCATGTGGGGGTGGTCTCCAATAAAGAACTCCCAGCGGCCCAATGACACATCATTTTCAGCTGTACCGCCAACATGGAAGGCGCAGACAGTGCCACACCCCACCGCAATCTGTGGCCAAAACCCATTCTATCACAAATCTGGGTGCACATGTTATGACAAGAAATGCATGCTTCCATTAGCTACTTGATATCATTTGCAATTCGTCTGACCTTCAAGGAGAGGGTAAAGTTTGCGACGCGAGGAGGAGGGCTCCGTGGGGGGCGCTTGCTGCTGAGCTTCTGAGGCAATGCCAATGCGTCCTGGTTGTGAGTTGCGCGACGACTTGAGGTAGGTGACCCTGAGTTGCTTGGGACCCTCTGAACGCATCGCAACCACCTTATTCCCTTGCTCAATTACGAATGCTAGATTATTATTGTCTCTCTTATAGAATGTCAATATCCACATGCTCCATCACGACATTGCCTTACCTTGGAGATTGGTATAAGAGACTTCCAAACAACACCAGACCATCTCCTGTCCCGCAGGGCTGCAATGTTTGACAGCCGCCTATGCGTCCTGATGACTGGCAAGGAACTTCTGCGATTCTCTTTGCTTTTGCTCATCTGCAAAGAGCCACACTTTCACAGTCATTGCCACATGCATATGTAGGACATATGTTCAGGTGTGTCTTGTCAAAAGAAGGTCTGAATTGAAACATGAACGGAGCTGAGTCACACCGGAACTAGGCTCCATCTTCGGGGCATGAAAGAGGTACCAGACGCTCTGTCTGTGCTCCTTCGTTTCATCCAATCAAAAGTCCACCGCGCTGATGCTCGTGCAGGCGATTGGCTTTCATTGTCAACTGCTGGAGATTTTGTAGCCCTGTCCTCCTTGAGCGTTTCCAACCCCTCCCCAAAGACTGCAACGCCAGACCCAGGAGTCGCCCCTTCATCGTCCGATATGCTTTCAGCGACCGGCCCAGGCTGCACGGGACGAAATGTGGGCTTGGTCACGCTTTCAACCAGCTTCACAGGTGAGCCTGCTGGGTCCAGCATAGGGCTGACATTTGAGCCGGCAGCTGCATCATGGCTGATGCGATTGATGCTGTTCTGCCGCCATCGTGCTTCTCTGTCAGCTCCAAGGCTCCTGCTGCGCGTTCCCAGTGAGAGACTGTTGTCGCTTCTGAAGGGATTGATCTTGGCTCGCTCTTCAGCTGTCATGGATGCCAGCCCAACCCTGGCGGTCGCCTTTCGCTCCGCCATCCTGATGTTGAGAGAGTCCTTGTAGAGAGCTCGCAGCTGTGTGCGAATACCGTCAGCCGCTGCCGTGTCCACCGACACAGCCGCATGAGCTGTTCCAGCAGCCGGGTCTCCCAGGTGCTCCCTTACAAATTGGCTGACTTCCTCGTGTGACAGAGTGCCTGGAGCCGAGCTTATGAAGCTCAGAACTACCGAGTCAGCATCTTGCTTGATGTCAATGCCTGCAGGTGCCAATGCACCTGAGCTGGAGCCTCCTATGCTGGTGGTGGAAGTACCATCTGGCAAAGAAGCTGGCATGGGATCCATTTCGTTGGGCTGCAGTGCCTCTGGGGCAGTTCGCATGGCAGGGATGTGTGGTGGCCTATGTGCAGCTATGAAGGGCTGCTTGAAGAGAGCTTCTAATGGCTGGTCCCCAGTGCCCTCATTGTCGGCTTGCTTCTTGGTGGCAGCCAGGTTGTGAAGCCCTGGTGCAATCATCTGCTTGACAGCTAAACCAGTCACAGCCCCAGATGCCCGGACTGGTTCTGCTGGAGCGACGCCCACGTCAGTCGCTGGCAATGATTGTCTACCAAAAGCCGGCGATGAACTACTGTCAGGGTGCAGCCGGGTCATCCTGCGCTAACGCATGCATTCTGAACATGAATGCCTTTTGAACAGCTACTTGCACTGATATATGAAAACCATTGAAAGGAAAGTGTTAACTATCAAAGTACAAGACACTGCGCCGGACACTCTTACCCGACCAGGCTCCCTTCATTGCCTTCAGATGACCCGCGTAAGCGTGGCCCTTCAGAGCTCACTTTGCTGATTATTTGTACGGCTCCTGCCCGACCTTCATCAGAGTAGTGCCTGATAGGCCTATAATTCTCAACATACTCGCTGATTCTCGGAGACCTGCAGCATACATGAAGCAAATATGCTGAATGTCGCAGGCAATTTGAAGAAGCAAAAAGCAATGCTTGTTGCAAGCGGACTTGCATTGAAGCAGACAGATAGACTGAGTTCAGTTTCCTTTGCCATCCTTACCCGCATGAAGATGTCTGGGATGCTCTCTTCGGGATTTCAGGCGGCCTGTCCGCGTACAAGAATGTATGCAGCGCCTGTGATCCCTGCAACCCTTTCAGGGCCTGCCAGCTGCGATCATGCTGGGCAGCATACCCCAGTACACTTGGTGATGCACAGCTCTGCTCCTGGGGTAACATGACAGGTGTTGCCGAGTTGCTGTGTTGCGTTTCCTGTGCTGATGGCCTCCTGCTGCTGACTACTTGCTGGAACAAACCTGCTTCATGCAATATATTATTCTCATTCCGCTACAACCAAGGTAATGGCATTGCAACCGACAAAGATCCCCTCACGCTTCAATGTTCATGAGCCATGATTATAGCGTCTGTTTGGACAACCATGGTATACAGCACACCTGCAGAGTGGCTGCGCTGGCGTATTTGACTTGGTTGCCTCTGGTTGTTGTTGACAGATTGCAGTGATGAGATGGGGGCAGCAGACAATGACGCTGATGGAGCCGAAGACTCTTTCTGGTTTTTCTTCCCACTGCCAAATGTCTCTTGGATACAGAACAGTGTCTGAGAAGAAGACAGAGACATGTGCCTGCATGTGATCAGCAATGTTCAGCTTGGCTGTGAAGCGGTCACGCTGCTCAACATGAATTAAAGAAGGAGCACAGCAGAACAGCAGGGACAAGTCAAGCATGTCAACGTACCTTGCAGTACCGAACCTAGACTGCTCTTGTCTGCTTGGCTGGCTGGGGCCTGCTGGCTCTTGACTTGCCAGGGTCTCAGTCCGCTTGCTGTGCCTCTCAAAAGCATCCATGGCTGAGCGGGGCTGCGTATCCATGGACATGCGCAGAGTGCGCTTCCAGAGCGGAAATGACTCTGTTCCTTTGTCAAAAGATGACCTGGGTGTGGTTCGCTGCTGTGTCCGTTCACTTGTGGGCACAGGTGCAACCTTGCCATCCATGAGCATGCGCATGGAGCCTGCACAGTGAACACATGCACCTGCTCATCATTCCGGTAAAGTATTGCATGATCCTTTCCACTACAAGTACTGCATACTGTGAAATTGATGCCATGATCCTTTCCACTACCAATACTGCATACTGTGAAAATTGATGCCTGTGAAGTGATGTGTGAAAAGTCTGGCGAGCAGAAGATGTGGTGTTGCCACCATTATGCATGTCAGTGGCTGCTATAGTAATCACCTAGATTGTCTGCAAGTTTTGATGCACACTGCACGCTACGCAGTGTAGCAGCCGCCAGGCCGTGATCCTGTGCTTCCTCCTCCTCTGGTGTGGGAAGAAAGGCACAGATCATCGAGTCCCCCGCAAATCGCATGACATCGCCACCATGCGATACAATCTGTGTGCACACACCCTCAGCCTTGGAGCTCAGCAGTGCAAGGCGAATTATCTTGCTCATGGGAAAAGAGGCTTCGAACATGAACTCATAAACAAATTTGCCATGCAGACTCTGCATGCAAGGACCTCCCTCCCGATAATCAGATCAGTCGCACCGTTTCAATGACCAGGGTGAAAAAATTGTTCATGCAACGCGTCAGCATCTCAACGCCTGCTGGGCCCCGCCTACCCAGGTCCTCCGTCAGGGCTGTGAAGCCAGTGATGTCCGCTATTAAGATGGCGCCTTGATACTTTTTCATGCACGGTTCCTGCACATGTCATTCTTGAGTGTGACATCAATATCTCACTCATGCTGGCCCAGCCCCTCTCAGACTCGCAATCCTCTGAGATTTCACACACCTGGTTGGAAGCAAATTGTGGTGTTTCCTGAAGTAGGTCCATCCGCAGCAGATAAGGCACAAATGGAGCCAGGGCATCAAGAGCGCTCAATATCCGAAAAGAAGGACTCCTTGATCCATTGGGGTCCTTTTCTGAAGCGTCTTCCATTGCTTTATCCTGCTGATGTGTTTCCCCTGTCGTGAGCAGACTCCTTCACAATGCTTCCCTCAGAAATGGCACGAACTGCTTGATTTCTGCTTTTGCTTTATGAAAGTCTGCAAGACACCGAGAGTAGATCACCCTCATCATGGTCTGCCACATCAGGATTTAGTGGAGGCGTCTCCGCTGTGACATGCAGAAGGTCCAGGCTACTTGATGTACGATGGAACCTGGAATTGGGTGAAATTCCCCCCTCAGGAGCACCTGTTGTCAACACCAGTGACAACTGCTTCCCAAGCTTGTGCCACAAGCCACTGCCTGCATTTGAAACTCCCCTGTCTGTCCCAGCATGATCGACATCTGAGGGTTCCAGGCCAGGCAGATCCTTGGTGGCGCCATGCTCTGACCCCGCTCTGATACTTTTTGGGCTGCTGCTTGGCGACAGCCTGCCTATCTCGGATGCTTGAGCCTCCACCAGAATGCGAATTCTGCTCGATGTCCTCCTATTCTTGTTTGTTCTAGGAGGACCCTGTGCTGCTCCTTGCACAGCCTGCACGGATGTTGATCTCACACAGGCCCGACATTTTTTGCATTGCATGAAGCATTCAAGATGGTTGCCTGTCCACGATGCAGTGTCGGGTGCATTTGATTGCAGCACAGGTCTGAATATGGTGGCGTAAGGATGCCGCCTGATGGTGAAGCACTACACCTGCTGAGCATCAACAGTCCCGAGGCTGCCTTTCCTTCGGCGCTCCTCTGCTTTTGACCGCTCATGAGCTTTCTTCTCCTTCCATTGGTGCAGCACAGAGCCCGCTGCAGTCTGATGGGCAGTTTGTGCATCACCAGACACATCTGAGATATACTGATCGTGCCTCTCTGTACCATGAAACCTGTAGCACACACCAGAATCATCACATTGCAGAAGCATTCAATAGCATGGCAGGATTTTGACCAGGCACTGTGGCAGCATGCTATCGTGTTCATGTAGTGATCAATCTTACCTGTGCACTTGCTGATGCAAGATACTGTGCGCTAAGCTGCGCCCTTCGGGCTGTGCATGCACTGCGGTGACGGAAGGCACACGATCCTCTGTCCACAGATTTACATGCTCATTTGTTGCTTGCGCCCTTAGAAGGAGCTCTTCCTTTTCTGAGGCTCTTCCATTCTGATTATACTCCTGGGTGCCAGTCGCTAAAAATGAGGCTTCCTTTGGGCCTGCTGCAGCCCTTTCCATAGACCTGAACTCATCCAACAGATTGGCCTGCCTGTCAAGAGTCAGAAGTTCTTGGAGTACGTCACACATGCTGTCTTCCACTCCTCTGATATGTACTGAACGTTGACCAATACACCTGAGGCAGGAAATTTTCTGCTACCTATCTTATTCCATTCGAATCTGAGGGGTTCATGGTCCCGCCGTCCTGCGAGTTCCGGCCAGACGGTACCATTCAGGCAGTGCTGGTCAGCACCCTCTGACCCCCGTTGACCGCGTTCAGCGCTAGGAAAAGCTGAAGCCTATGATAATGACATGTCTTCATCTTCAAATCTAGGGTGGATCATTGCGATTGCAGAAAGCTATGCCTATTGAAGGTAACCTTGGATGGACTATATAAAGCTTACGAGAGAGGTGCTCATACAAGCCATAGCGCTGATGTTGCCGGACATAGTGTTACATTAATGCACAGAAAAATAGAATCAGAACCACTACTGCTTTGATTTGTTAGACTCCCAATATCCAGCCAGCACAAACCGACTTGGCAGAGTGCCGCTGGCCAGTCGTGGTAGCTGCTAGACTTCGGCTGTCCGTCAAGCCCTGAACTCTGTAGTCGTGCAATCGTAGTGCACACATAGAATCATAAGAAGTTCATCGATCATCGCAACGATACCTCCACTTTTTAAAGCAATCTTGGACGGGCGCTGCTCGGGTGTTGCCTGTTCAGGTTCGCCGACCTGGACCATGAATGCAGCTTGCCTGACGCGGCTTCCAATTCTATCGTCGAGAACCTGACCCACCCATGTGCATGTGAAAGTATATAAGGTACTTAGATATTTGGTGCAAAGATGTGGGCAGGGCTCGGCCTCCTCGATTCCTCATTCTCACAAAGAGTGGTGAGGCTATCAGAAGCACCGCATCTCTGTGGTAGAGCTCGTCTCATCGATTCGCCATCCAGTCCTGCCTTGGTAAAACTCCAGAATAAAGTATCCAGGGGGTCTAGTTTGCTTAGTACGGCAGCCCTGGAGGACAGTTTAGGCAGCCGTTCGTGGCAAATTGCGGCTTTAGCTAACACAGATCAGCAAGAACTGCCACTTTGGGATGTAGTGGGTCTTGGGCAAGCCATGGTGGACATCAGTGCCGCAGTAGATGACGAGTTCGTGGCAAGGACTGGCATTGCCAAGGGGGAACGCAAGTGAGTTATCCACTTGTGTGCTGCAGACCTCTCTCCTGGCTACAATCATGTTTGGCACGTGTTCACTTTAGTGTGGCGAGTTTCAATGTTTTTGAACAGCCATGCTCCTGCGCAGGATCATTTCAGTGGAAGAGCGAGCGAAGTTACTAGAAGCACTAGACAGCAGTAGCTATCAGGTCAGCGCCGGCGGCTCGCTGGCAAATACCTTGGTGGCCACTTCACATCTCAGCGTTGCGGATCATCAGTTCCGGGGTGGAGGCCTTCCAAGGATTGGCATGCTTTCAGTATCAGGAGATGACCTGCAGGTGCGGTGCTCGCATACACCCCTTCCCTGATAGTGATGTGTTATATTGATATATTCTTTGTTAAGAATTGGGCCGCGTACAACACGAAGACCTGCCCCAGCTTGGCAATCCAAGGCAAGTTCATGTGCCAACATGCGCCTGAGACCCACTTGCACCTTCTGTGCAGGGCTCTTTTCATTGTGCGCAGATGCGGCATGCTGGCATCGAGCTGCTGTCCGAGCCGCTGCCGGGCACCAGCACTGGCACCGTCATAGTCTTGACCACGCCAGACGCCAATCGTACCTTCTTGTCCTACCTGGGCAGCTCGCAGACACTGACACTTTCAGCAGCAGCAAAGGCGGCCATCAGCCGCACTCGCGTGCTCATTGTGGAGGGCTATCTTTGGGAGATGCCGGGTGCAGTGGAGGCCATCGGCTCTGCAGTGAGGCTGGCGAGGGACAGCGGAGCAGTTGTTGCTCTGACCACGGGCGATCCCGGCCTTGTTGCTCGGCACCGCAGCGAGTTCTGGAGGTTGCTGAGAGACGGCTGCGTGGATGTGCTGTTTGCCAACAGGTACGGGGAGCCCCTGAACTCCACGGCTAAGCTTCATGTCTTTAGAATCCCTGACATGTCTGCAGTCCAGAGTTTGGGGCTATGTCAGAGCAAAGCGCCAGGCATTGATATCTGAGAAACATTCGTCGCAGGGCTGAGGCCAGTGCACTGTTGGAGCAACCTGTGAGTGCTGCAGAGGCTGCATCCCAATTGGGCTCGCTCTGTTCCCTGGCAGCCATTACTGATGGAGCAAATGGTTCACGCATCTCAGCCTTGGGGCACCTTAAGGTGTGCAGCCAGCTATGTTGCATGCCTTTATCTCTTGATCTTATGCTCACTGAGTAAGAACATATGCATGACATGAAATCTCTTTACGCACATGGGCTGCTGAGGCACTGACTTCCTGCTTGCGTCTGGGCTTTTCAGGTGATACCGCCATACTGGACGACAGACACACCTGTTGACACCTGTGGGGCTGGTGATGCTTACTGTGCGGGGCTGCTGTATGCCTACCTGTCTGGCATGGACCTTGCCAGCATGGGGCGGTGCAGTGCAAGAGTGGCTAGCGCAGTCATTTGCAGGAGTGGCGCTTGCCTAACAGGGCAGGAAGCGGACAGGGTGGTGGCTTCACTGCCTCCTGCTGGTGGTCTGAGGGCGCCCTTTCCTTCGGCTGCTCTGGAGTCAAAAGCCGCCTCAATGATGTGACTGCCTGCACACTGCATGTGCATTCCAGCCCAGCCGGTGCTTCTTTCCCAGACACCGGGTTTTGAGTATGATTCCCCAGGTGGCACTGGGAATTTTGGTGAGAATTGGGCACTTTTGGGAGAGTTTGTTTAGACACCTTCCAATTCGGGTTGCAGGCACAATTGCACCCAGGATGTCAGCAAATGGATTGCCTCTGCACTGCTCTCTGGGTAGTGAGAGACTCGGTTGCTGAATGTCACAAACGCATGCAAGTGGGTGTAGCCACTATCAACGCCCCTTATCGACCCCTATAACTGTTTTGGTGGGTCTGCGTGATTGCGACCCTTTCACACCGATTAGCTTGCTAGAATTAGTCCCAACGGATTGTGATTTGAAGAAGTGTATTTTTTGGAGTTCATTTTCACAACGCTCAGCACTTTAGCTGAGCTGCGATGGGCTTACAGGCCTGGATAAGACCAAGGTCAGTATAAATAGCAACTTTTTCCTACATGGTTGCAAACAAGAGTATTTACTTTCTGACTTCACATAGATGTCGACAGGACGTCCGGCCAGTGGCACTCCTGATGGCCTATGACCGGGCCGATCGGAGTTGGATTACATGATGCTGGAGCAGGTCTGTCTGTTCAAACATATCGAAGGTTGATGCAGGACCTTGAGCACTCTGTTGCTGAACCAGACCTTCTTGTAAACGAAGCAACAAGAATGCCGCTTGACATATCAATGAGCACACTTGTTTCTTCTGTGACACAGACTCTAGGTCTTCATACTGTGCATGATTTTGCATGCCCCAAAAAATCAGCAGGCTGCAGCCAGAATTTCAGGGTCAGCAACACAGTCATCTGCTATTTTATCGCCAACAAACCTTACGCCTTCACTTTCCAAGAGTGCCTTCTTGCGGTTGACGCGACCTGACTGCGGATCCTGCACGATAGGAAAGCATTGCCTTTGAGCAGAAGTTCAGCTGACAACAAACTCTGTCAGTCAACCATAGTGCAACATAACTACTAAGGTACTTTAAGTGGTCAAATAAATGTATATAGAATCTGACTCTCACCCATGTCCCGGAGAACCCCCCAATCTTCAAGTCGTGCGCCACAACCCTGTGACAGGGCACCTGTGGGGCATATGGATTGCGCCGCAGAGCCTGCAACATCGATCAGGCACTCACTACAGCGAGTTGTGTGTCCCTGAGAGAATGCTCCTGCAGCGTATATGACAGGCAAAGCATCGAAGCGGGCATGGGGTCAAAGCACGGGATCATGCAGCACCTGCCCCACAGCTCGTGGTGAACTCTTCAACGCGATGGCAAGAGCTCCGTACGTGCTCACCTTCCCTTTTGGAATTGCAGAACATACCTACAGAGTAAGACAACTTCAGCGCCCCCTCCATTGTCCGAACGAGGTGATCAAAGAGTTCACACACTTCAATTGACATACCTTGTAAAGGCGTTGTTCATATAAGGTAGGAGCTCTCTTTTTGGGCTCTGGTTCTACGGATGGACTTCTTCTTGCAACAGCCTTCGCCATGACAGTGATGAGATATGCTTCTCAAACTAATTCTGTGGTGGCCAAAGGTAATTTGTGTAGACTCTTATTTGCGTGTAGAAAGATCAAGGAGCCCAGAATCTGCTGAGGGCACTATTGTTTCGGTCCTGCTCAAGCCCTCTATGCGCTTTCCTGCAACTTCTTCTGCTGCCTGGCGTTCTCTCTCGCTAGCTCCTTTTCCAGATCATCAGAACCTACTGCGCGCATTGAGTACCAGTATGTCCCACCGACAAATCCAGCTAAGATTGTTGCAAGGGCCCAGTTTGGCAAATAGGCCTTCGGCTTTGCTAGCGCCATCTTAGGATTAGCTATCTGGGCAATCGTCTGCAACTAGCTCAATCTAATTGCTGGATACTGTATTTCGTATTGATATTCCTTCGCCCAGCACGACACAGCATGACACACGGCGGAGGGCGTTCCGTGAAGAGTGCGGTCGGAGAAAGTCTTGACGTCCAAGGGCAACAGGAATACTGGCATCTACACGAACATTCGAGAACTGTTGGACCTGAAAAACTTCCAGGAAGCCTGACTTAACGTACTTTCCTAAGCACTTTCTTGATGGAGAGCTACTGATCACTGCTTTCGTGTTGAGATCACGAGTCGCTATTTCTGACTGATTCGCACAAGTATCTGATACATCAATTTAATTTTGAGAGAGACTCTAGAAGTGCGATATGGAGGATCCTATTACAGGTATCATTGCAGTGCTTATCTGCAACCCTCTTGCCACCTCACAGTATCCATTACACATGCTTACTGCATCATACGCTGCAGGACACCATCCATGTAGGTCTGTTGTGGACGAGGAGGAAGAGCTCCAAGCGCAGGAGTTTGCCGAGAGTTACAGCACACCACCTGTGTTCGAGGTGAAGGAGGATACTGGCTCAATTCTAACAGACCCACGGAGATCCGGATTGGGCAGGTCATTCGTAAGTTCCTGAAGTGCTACTCGCAGTGGTCAGGGAAGAGGGAGGGCTTGATAGCTGATGGAAAGGTTCAAGTCAGGCTTCTGGTGCGCGCTCACCGAAGCAGCTTCATCAAGATGACCATGATTTTACAGACTATAAAGCTTCTGTGAAACTCTTAAGTATTCAAGATTTATGAAGAGGTCTCATGCAGACACGTTGTGCTAATGTTTAGGTGCTGATAACCAGCACTTCCGCCAGCAGCCTCATGACGCAGTGTCTCGAGCCAGAGCAGGTATGAAAACCATCTGAAAAATGCTGCGCTGGTATGGGATTCAGCAAAAGCATGCATGGGCGCATAATACGGTATTCATTGTTTGTTGCAGGGCATCGGACGGATAATACAACCGGAGATTCTACAGGATGCTCCCATCGCACTCCGCGCGATGGTCGAGGGCCCCACCGGCAAAGACTCGGCATGTGAGCTGTACATCATGGGTGGCGGTGCCAGTGTACCGGCGGTGCTGGTGGCTATGTGCCGGGCAGCTGTGACGCCAGAACGATCAGGAGCCTGGGCGAATGGCCTTTTTGCTGAGATAAACCCCGAGCAAGTGATCTGCATCTCCTCTTTGCCGGTGAGAACCACTACCAAGTCACGGCATCATCATTTGCTGCTGCTGGTGTGTTGGCAGTGCTCTATGGTGCCTACATCTGAGTAAGCGTCTGGCTATCTTGCTGATTATGTGAGCATGCCTGCGTGCGTACAGGCGCGCCAGTTCATAGGACAGGAAGATCCCACACAGGAGCCCTTGCACTTTCTGCTGCAGACGAATGGCAGTCGGTCCGAGCAGAAGCATGGCATTCCATTGCTGCCAACTGGCAACCTAGTGTCCGGCCAACCCGCAGCCATCATGAGCTACTGCCAGGTGCAATTCCACGATAGCCCCAAGTATTTACATTCACCAAGACAATCTGAATGCAAAGTAACCGGTATTATAGACTGATCTGATGGTGCTCTACACAGGTACATGGCATCCCTGCAACACTGTTGGTTTCGGTGGATGCTTCGCCTCTGCCAGATAGTATTGCTGTCAAAGCTCTGGCGCAGAATATGGTGGCACTGCTGGAGGGGACAGGTGTGCCCAGTCATACTCACCGCTTGTCTTGTCTGTGGCGTCACGACTGCTTTTTGGCGCTGTTGCTATGCAAGGGTGATGTTTGCTAAAGGGTGCGCCTGTGGAACTCAGACGCTAAGGAGCTTGCCGCCATGCTCAAGCAGCCAAGCCTCGTATTAGAGGCTTGTAGAAAAGCACGTCAGGCCATGCGGCTGTCAGATAGAGCCGCCCTTTACATCTAATGCCTCTCAGTTTTGACGGCTCTAAGATTGGGGTCCAGATCTAGGCAGGAACTGTGGCAAAATAATGTGTTGCCAACGCAGGGCTTGAATGATATTTCAAGTCAGCAAGTTCCATCACAGCTCTAGTAGAACAGACTGTCTCTGACGGCTGCTTTACATAATCAGTGTTGAGCGGCTCAACTTGAGCCAAATAAGGACAACGCTGTCCTTGAATTCAAAGTAGTCTGGCAAGGCGGCTGAAGAGTGCATTTGCAAATCGCAATGCATTTCATCTAGCTGGCACTGCCAGCATGATGCGCAGGCATGAGATCATGTGTTGCGTGTAGTACAGAGCGCCGCGCGGCCGCCGCTAGCTAGCCCCACATGTACATGATGATCATGATCATGACGTGAGTGCCGGCGCGAACCCCAGGGCCAGGCTCACATGCATGCAAATACTCTTCAGTACTTCTTCCACTCTAGAGCTCCGAGTCTGGACACTGTCATCTGTTGTAATTAATTACAAATATTTGTACGATGGACCCAATTTGCAGTGCTAAAGATCTTTGTATCAGATTAGTATATGTTGTGCTAAGGCAGCCCTTCATCCTTCTGGCGCTCGCACACCCTTGATTGTTCTACTGCATTTCTTGATCTTATCTTTGTGCTGCGGTCAACGTTTGACCACCAGAGGCCAGATTTGGCTTTCTTTGAAACAGCAGAAACCAGCTTCTCTCCAGATAACCGATTTAGTAAGGGAACGTCGCGCCTTAAGACATCCTTCTGCGAGGGTCGATTTAGTCAGATGTATTCAGCTTGCTATAAGTATCCTATTGTTTTGGTGATTTGGACGTGAGGGGTGACAAGTGCCAGAATGACAGCAGGAGTCAGGATGCTGTCCTAGTCGTGCTGAGAAGAATGATGCAGCGTGTTGAACGAAAGTTTGTCAGTGCGGAATGTTGTGTGAAGCATTTGCAACGAAGACCACAGCTGACGATGTGCCAGCAAATACTTGCGTCACCGATCAAGTGAGATGACAGTTACTTGATGTGGTTGCAATGGTTAAGATCCCGGACACTTGAGCAACCTGATCCTGGCAAGCACTAATCGTTCCATCCTAACTGGATCAACAGGTCAACGTTACCGTGGAGGGGCAGGAGAGCACTGTCCGGCTTGCAAGATGGAAGATACCTTGTTTCAGAAAGGGACAAAGAGCTGTTCAAATCCAAGGGGTGCGCGCCACTGTGCATCTCAAGGAAGCGTGTTTTCAGCAGTACTATGTATCATTTTTGTACAGCCTGGTGTTATAGACGCATGTGCTTGTAGGTTTGTCCATCTAAGGTCTGTAGTGCTGGAGGAGGAACTTGAAACCATCATCGAGCCGGTAGGTTTTTGTTGGCATGATCCCAATGAATTCAAATAGCTCGCATGTAATGACTGCCTTGTTTGCGCTGATGCTTCACTGTACATTGCAATGATGCTGTCTGGGATATCTCTTTTAGCTGCTCCCCATCGTGTAGGTGTATGAGTCCTTCTTAAGGGGGGACATCCATGTGCCCGGAAAAGATCTGTGCGATATGTCTGGGAGTAAAGATCGGACGCCAGACCAATACACTGTTTATAATGTGATGAAACCACGATCATACTACCCAGACTGGCAGGGCAACCTATACGAGAAGCGCTGCCAAGTGAGTGTTCGGGCCTGAGCTGCCCTTGACTGAAGGCTAGGATGCCTGCAAACATAGAGCTGCAGTATATTGCAAGTGCTGGAGATTGCAGCTCGTGATTAATTTGAGCTGAGATGGAGCCCCTTGCCCAGGACATAGCCAACCAGCTACATGACACGGATGATATGGAGCCAGATTATGACCAGATCCTTGCCAAGCGGCCACTCTCCCAGGATGCAGTCTTTGCTTGGTGAGCATGCCTTGCTGATCAATCACTTCTACAATGATTAACACTATCTTGCCGTCTTGGTGCTGATATTGCAACTATCCTCTCTGCACTGCGGCTGAGACTGCTGCTCTGCAGGCATCAAGACATGGCGTACTGGCCACCCACAACAGAGACAGCCACTGCCACGTGCTGGCTGGCCATCTCAGACGCCACTCTTGAAAATGGTTGCATGCGCTTTATTCCTGGATCGCACCTAGAGGCAGGAATCCGGCCTCACATGCCAGGTCAGGCCAAGCTTCTAAACCTCTACTTTTCCACAGAGTTACAGCGCAAAGGTTCCCCCTGTGACTGCCAATTCGAGCAACATGCCGTGTCTATGTGCCCACAGGCTGGGCAACGCCATGTGTCCAGTAAGTGAACTACAATGAGATTTGTCCTGTTGCAGTGGGTGCGTCCCGGGAAGAGTCGCATGCGCTCCAGACCGTCTTGAGGGAGAAAGATGTGGTGGAGCATGTGCCGATCTCGAGGGGTGACATAACTGTGCACAATGAGAGCGTCATCCATGGCAGCGGCCCCAACCTGTCCACCGGCTGGCGTCACGCCTATGTCCTGGCGTTCCGAAAGGCCAGCACCATCCGCGAGGAGCGCGCGATCGGCTTCACGCACTCCCACAACGATGTCACCAACTGGGACGTCTTCCGCCAGCACCAGCGCTCCTAGAGCTGCCTTAGATCATTCTGTGCAGGGAGAGCCTTGCAGAATTATCAAGAACAAGAACAATTCCTATCTGCTGCGGTGCTTGTATAAACACTCTCACTTATCCCGTTTAAGGGAGACCCCAGTAAGCAGCGTCTGTGGCAATTGGGCGCCTGTGCACGCTGGAAGTGGAGCTGACATGGATCTGAGGGAGCTTTGCCAAAGAGCCTCCTCGAGTTCCAGGCTGGAGGTAGTTCAGACGGGGCCAGGCCCCCTCCAAACATCCCTCCACTGCCCAAGTAGCCATCCCAATAGACCAACTGATGCTCTGGGGAGCAATTCCTCATGCATGCTACACAGGCGCAGCCTGCTGGGGTCGTTCTAGTCTGAACAAATGAGGCTTCAGTAACTCTATTTTTTAATGATCAGGTGTACCATATGTGTCTAGTTATTTGTATGCCATATCCAGTGCCTCTCATTGTGGGGCCTGGGCCAGTCCGACAATGACCTGTACAGATGCGACAGATTGCTACTTTGTCCCTGATGCAGGACACTGTATACGGTATAGGGACGTGACTCTTTTATTTAGATCTCATTTGGCTTCTCAGGTGAATACTTTTTTTGCTGCTTTATTGTTATTGTGGCATTTATCATGGGTGGGGCATTACTCCCCATGGATGTAAATAAGCGCAGTGGCTCCCCTCCAAAATTACCAAATCAACCATATATGGCTCAGATAAGCAGGCATGTTTGGTGTATGGCAGTGTTTACTCGCTCGAAAACAGGTCATTGTACCACAGGACAAAATTCAAGCAATCTCAGTCAGTACTGCAGAATGAGCAGAAATAGGGCACGCAAAAAACTGTCTCTGGTCATGCGCAAGCAGCCCCGACATGCAGTCGCTCGGCTACAGCCTCAAGCAATGTTGTTTGGTGTTGGGGCTGCTGCGGTTGCTGCTGTGGCCAGGGACTGCTGCAGGGCGCTGGCATAGATGATGGAGGCGGCGTTGTTGCGCGGGCGGCCTCCCCGGTTCTTCTCCTTGGTGGGAGGTAGTGAGGCTTTGGAGCCGTCCGGTGCTGTCTCGTCAAATGGCAGAGCCATGGCCGCCAGGAATGAGCGCGCTGCTGCACACCCACTGCTCCCAAACCTGCACATCCGCCAGTGCACATGTCTGCCGATAGGACTTGTACTATCTCTACTCGCAGTGTTTGTTGTGCTGAGGCAGCCTTTCCTCCTTCTGGCGCTCGCACACCCGTGATTGTCCTGTATCTCTTGATCTTATGTCTGCACTGACTGGAACTTTGCATGCTCATTGGAGATTGATGGTTCCTGGAGTGCACAGATGTCAGTCCTATCTCCTTGCAGGCGCATGATAGCCGTACTTCTCACCTGTTCCGGACAAACTGTTCAAATGCGGTGACCTCATCGTCGTACACGCCGAGGGGAAAGTTGGTCTTGGCGGCGCGCCCCTTCTCGATTATGAGCGCCCTGTCATACTGGCGCGCCGCTTCCTCCTCGGTCTCATGTATGCCAAACGACACCTGTGCCATGCACACTGCATCAGATGCAGCGCCAATCTAGCCCCGAACTTTGACAGCATGCAGGCAATCCAGTAGATGGGCAGCATTGAACAAGAACACCAGACATAGATACAGTCTTCTTGTAGCCACCAGATGCAACTGCAGCGCACAATCTTTGGCTGCATGAGGACCAGATCTTCGCGCAAGATGCACGGCATTGCAGGAAAACAGCAGGGACTCTCACATTCTTGCGGTCGCCAAAAGTGCCAATGCGCGCCTCCCAGTGCCCTGCCTGGCCCGACACACCCCTGAAACGCGATCGGCCGCGCGAGAATGCGCTGCTTCGTCGCCGCACCCAGGCCACTATCTCCTCCTGCATCAGGTGCAACCACTTAAAGTGTCCAGATGCCAGAGCAGCGAGAGCAGGCTACCGTTGACAAGAATCGTTGTATAAACGTAAACAGACAACAAGCTCCTCTGGCCTCTGCTACAATTCTACTCACAGGAGTATGTTCTCCTCGCAGTCATGCTCATAGCATGGCTGCATGCCTGGCCATCTGCTTTCAAGAGCCCTCAGCAGCAGAAGGTAATGGCAACTGATGTGACATGCGTGGTCTCAGCGTGTTTCAGAGGTACTGCACATGAAGGAGGAAAAGGAACGAGCGCGCAGAGGGGCAGGTGGGAGCTGGTAGGGCACCCTGGAACAGCCGCGGATCTCAGACAGGTTGTCCTCGTACTGGGAGGCAGCAAAATTGGTGGGCACAGAGGGTCCCTTGCAGGCCAGGGCGGCTAGGTCGTAGGCGCGCGCGGCATCCTCCTCATTCACAAAGCCACCCAGGTACATCTGCTTGCCCGACAGCCACAGCGACGCCTCCCATCGCTGCGTCAACCTGCCATGCACCCACACCGCTGCCATGAGATTGCCATGCACAAGCTGAGGTGCATGAACCCAAATATGATACGAGAGGAGCCAACTAGAAGGTGCTGCCTTCTCTGCAAAGGTTGCATTTGCGCATGACAAAAGCAATCTGCTCTGGCCCAGGTTCAGGATCTCGATGACACACCACCTGGCTCATGGTATACCCATGCTTTCTATTGCCCAACTTTACAGAGTGGCCGTTAAAAGACGGGAAGCAATACCAATCTCGCATTATCTTTTTTTCCCCGACAATGCACAGTTGACAGCACCAGGCTAATGAGCTCATGCCAGCGAAAAGGCTCGCTGGCATCTCCATGAGGTGATGCACGGGAGGGACTTGAGATTTGCCTGTGCCTGGACACGCCCCTGTAGACGGAGGACGCGGCGGCCCCCGGCTGCCGCTTCTGGGCCCCGCCGCCAGCGCCTGAGCACGCGCCCACCTTGGGCGCTTTGCTGGGCGGCGCAGCCGAGCCCTTGCGATCTGCACGGAGAACACCCCTGCTCATGTTCTGTTGCTAAACTTGCAGCAACCCACACACTCTCTGCTTCATAATGCAGACACCTCTGCCACACAGGTAATTCCCACACCAGAGGAACATCTGCGAGTTCAGACATACTGGTTTCCCCTTGTACATGATCCAGCATCAATAGCTGGCCAGGAAACCTCTGCTTACTCCCGTGCCTGATCAACAGCTGTGCTGATTGCCAGTGCTGAAGTACTTTTCAATCGTGAGGTTTCGGGCAACGCACCTGAAGGGCTGTCCTGCCCATCTAGTTGATCTTCATCGGCGGCATCCAGCGAGCGCTTGGACGGCCAGCGCACGCGGCCAGCTCGCCCCGGCGCCAGGGCAGCCGCTTTACCCGCTGAATTTGCTGCCGCCTCCGTCTGCGCTCCACCACCACCAGCAGGTACCTCTCCTGCTGCTGCCTCGCCTCTGCTCCCCCTGGCTCCTTGCCGGGTGGTCCTGGACTTACCCCGGGGGGCCACATCCGATTTATCGGGGCCGGGATCATGCCACGCGGCGGAGACATCAGGGGAGAAGGTGTGCGCCTTCTGGCGGCCGGCAGCCTGCCGCCGCGGCCGGCCCGGCGGCCTGCCGCTTTGGCCGCCCTCTGCGCTCGGGTCGCCGAACAGCGTCCGCGCCGGATCTGCCGCAGCCCCGGGCGAGGGAAACTGCTGAGGTGTTGCGCCCAGCGACATCGTCGGCGTGGCCGCCTGCTCCGCGCGGCTGTCCTGGAACCAGGTGGTGAAGGATATGGCCTGCCCCAGCCAGGGGGGGACCACGTCAGGTGGCGCAGTGGTGCTGCACGGAGAGGTCGTCTCCCTCTTTGTGCGCGCCGCCGCCTTGGTGGGGCTGGAGAGCAGCGAGCTCGGCCAGCAGGTCGGCAGCGCAGCTTCGCTGCTGTGGTGCAAGAGGAGGGGCGGAGCTGATCGCGCAACAGGCTGACGCGCAACACCGAGCAATTCACCCGCGCCGGTTGACCCCGCGGCTGCAGGTGTGAATGGGGGTGACAGGCCTCCTGCACGGTGGCGCTGAGCCTGCTCCCAGCGCTGCACCTGCTCGGCGTACTCGCCTAAAGAGGCCTCCTTGAGCTCCAGGCTGCCTGCGCTGGCCGGGCTGGGCTCCCCTGCCTGATGGCTGGCCTGCGCTGTATTCTGATGAGGCTCGCTGACTGGCAGCAGCCGCTCCGCGAGCGCCAGTGTCCAATTCCCTTCATCTTGCTGGCCCTGCGTTCAATTGAGAAGGGTGATGGTGTGCGTCTCCAAGCAGTTTCTTCAAGTGGACACTTTTACCACTGGAATTGTTCGCACCTGATATCGCAGGAGGAAATTCCAGTCCTCTGCGGACAAGTCATTTGTCTTCGCATCGGCATCCCCTCCACGGCTCGTCCTCCTCGGCCTGGTGACATTCTCTTTCTTGTTCTCTGTGCCGCCAGACGGCATTCGTCTTCCCAGCACATAAAGAAAACGACGCCCAGCCTGTCATACACCATTAAAAATTCAATGAGACACGGAATTTGTCATATTAAGCCTCAGAATGGGCCTCACCAAAAGGACGTGGAGCAAATGGGCTGGGGGATGTCACGGAATGCCCACGTGCGTTCCAAAGCAAGACACCAGATTTAGATCATCAGACGGACGCAATGTCTGGAATTGAGCTTTTTGCACCTTTGCCGGCCTTGGAGGGCGTCCGCCGGGCGAGGCCCAACGTGAGATGGTGTCGGAACTTTTGTTCTCAGGCTCAATAGGTGCTGTAGCGGATGGAACTAATTCCTCTAAGCCGTTCAGCTCACTTTTATAGTCATCTGGGCATGTTCAAGTTTAAGCTCCCAGTTCAATCGTGATTGAGTCACAAAGCTGTCTAGCTACCACCGGCATGTCTCCATCAATTTCTCCGAAAGTCTCAAATCACAGATTTTGATGCAAGAGGATGGGAACAGTGGTTGATGGAACTTTAATTCCATTGAGTATCAACACCCACCATGAGGCAGGAGCTCCGTCAAGGTAGAAAGGCTGCATCCCGCTGCCTCGAGGCGTCTTGGGACGGCCGAAATGACACATCAGCAACCCTTTTCTGGCGGTCGTCGTTTCGGTCATGTAAGGGTTTTCCTTTTTCCCATGGAGGCCATGCACAGAATGCCTGATCTGTTGGAGCTCATGGAGGCACATCTGTGAGACAGGTCTGTTTGCCTGCAATGCAAATGAGTGGGGAGCTTCGTCACTGGAGTGCACTGGCATGGCTTTCCCCTTGCAAAACACCTAAGACGCTACATGAATATGCGCGTTAGCTGCAAATATGTCATGATGATGGCACCCAAGTGCTAGTACTAAGTATACTGGGCTCAGCAACATCAGATCCTCCACGGTTGCTGTAATCACTACCTAGAGAAAATAGGAACCACTGTTGTTTTTTAGCACGTGTATGCTGACACTGCAAGCCTTGCTGAGCACAGTGTGCACCGTGCATAAGTGACTTATGCATGTGCAGGCGTGTCATCCTCTTGCTCAAAAGTAGAACCTATCTGCCTCAAAAACTGCAGCTCCTCGTCAGTGACTCCGGCAAAAAGAATGTTTACTGACTAGTAGGAGTACTCCTGGACTGACACTTGAACAAAGGTGACAGTCTCGAGAGTGATACAAAAGCAGAAACTCATCTATGAACCAGTAGCTATACCAACCTCAACATCTTAGAATGCCAATTGGCGTCCCCTTAAGCACCTGGAGGCAGCTTCCATCGAGCTGGCTTCAAAGTGTCAAGCTGTCCCTTCGCTCACCCAGAACAGTCCCTGGAGGCAGCTCTGTTATCAGCGCTGTGCGTGCAGCCTCCAGCTGTTCCAAATCCTTGCTCTCCAGAGACAGAATGATGCCAGCGCCATCCACACACCCCTCAACCTGCACCACATCATCTGCCTGTCACAGTCAAATTCCTGAACCAGTTGAGTTGTGAACCACCTTTGTCCGGATCATCGACTAAACAACCAGACCCAGACTATGACCAGTGCAGAAGCTGATCAACTGAAAATCAGGCAGGCAAGCGGAAGGCAGAAGAGTCACATTAATCCTGCTGCCAAGGGCGATTCAGATATCTCAGCAGGATTGCACTATCAAACAAGACCTGACCACTGGGCAACAGTGGCGAGGCCCTGGCTGGCCCGCAAGGTGAAAAGGAGGCGCGCACAGGATAGGAGCCGATGCCAACAGAGCCTTTGAAGGTGGCACTGAGGCGCTGCAGAGTGGGCGCCACAGCCGTCTCATCATCTGTAGACAGCCGCATTGTGACACAGCGGAACGGCTCCAGGCGGCCCGTCGCTGATGCGAGGTGTTGCTTGACTGCCTGCACAGGCAGCCTCCCATACTGACAGCAGACACCGTGCAGGAAATTTTCCACCATTTCTCTTGCATTGAAAGCCAGGGTGCTGGAAGCTCATGCAGAGGGTCAGGAAATTGATCTCAGGGGCCACAGTGGGGGAAAGTTTTGGATGCCATGAAGCACCCAGCATTTGGCGCTAATTTGTGTCCATCTTATGCCACGAGCCACATCACACAGGTGCCAAGCACTGATCCGTGTGATGGCAAGCAGTGGGGCAATGTGTGTATGCTGCAGAGCTGACCTTCCACTTCTGCTGCAGCAAGTGTGGCACGCCTGGGAGAACATAGATGTTGCGGCACCGCAGTACTGGGAAGGGTGACGATTGTCCGTCCTCCATCAAGTAATCCACAGTGGTCACCTCATCTGCACCAGCATGCTTGCCATGGCATCTGCCGCCTCATGCTTCCCTTGTGACGACAAGGAACGACAGGCGGCACGCCCACACGGGCCGCTGGATATCACTCACCTGAAGGCGCTTCAGCCATCTTCAGATGAGCGTGTGTCACGTTGTCTCCAAAGTACATCCGCAATCTGTGCTCCAAGTCCTGATCTCTGCAACATCACCATCATTGTTCATCACTGTGAGAAGAGAAAATTCCAGCAAGTCCGGAGCCCCCTCAGGGAGAGCTTGTAACAAGCTAAATCAAATCCTATGAGTCCCAAACTTGCTTGTCTGTAGCCATGCAAAAGCACAACGAGCATCTGGGTGGCACCTGGTGAGTTGGTGGCCGAGGGCGTCTGCAACGCCCTGCATCGTGACATCATCAATGGTGGGGCCTAGGCCGCCAGACGTGATGACCACATCGTGCGCCTCTGACAACACCCGCAGCTCTGCAGAGATCGCATTCACCTCGTCCGGCACTATGGAAACCTGGCTCACCCACAAGTTCCGCTGTCAGCACACACATTCGTGCAGAGCAGCTATGTGACTGCATGATTTTCTGACAGACCAGCTGTCGGCATACACCTTGCTGCCGATGGGCTTCTCAACAGCCAATGCTGTGCATGTGTGTGCATAATCTCACCAAGACGGCCTGAAGAAGCCAATGTGACAGATGTTTCAGCTGTGATCCAGCTCGTCGGAAGTAAAAGCCACACTTCAATCTTTTCCCTTCATGCAATGCACACCTTGGCAATTTGCCAACCAATGGCATGCAGCTCCCGGCAGAGGAATGGTGTGTTGACATCGTCCACCTTGCCGGACAGGAGCTCGTCTCCAATGATCACGAGCGCGGCCGTGAGCGCGATGCTGCGGCGCATCGACGGCTGCTCGGCAGCTGCGCAGGAGCGGCCCGCCCTCTCCATGCGGATGTCGTACAGCAGATGCGCTGGTGCATACGACCCGTCCTCTTTCCTCAGCGCGCTGCATGGCACAGTGGACATCCACTTTTACGCAATGTTCAACACTTGAATTTTGCCATCCTTCAAGAAAGTGTGACTCCTCACTGGTTCATGCAGTTGCCCAAACTGTCACAGGCCACATGGTGGGATATTTTATATTGAAAGTAAGTTTCTGGATAAGTGCAGGATGGGCTGCAGGGGAAGTGAATTTCCGTGCCAGTGCCACGCATGATGACTCCATGGACTCCATGGAAGTGCCTTTCAATCTGCACCAGGAGACATGTCGCACCTGTTCGGGCGGGTGTTGTCAACAGAGCCCAGAGAGGTGAAACCGTTGTCATAGAGGGAGCAGTAGGGGACTCGTGTGGCCCGGAGGAAGGCCCACACGTCTGCATAGGTCCAGCCCAGTATAGGATTCACTCGCATGAAGGGCGGCCAGCCAGGGCTGCTTGGGCAGAACTCATCCTGGCCCTGTGCATTGGGGTCTCCTCTGCAGCCGCACACCACACAGCTAGGGGTGTTGCCCTGTGGAGCCATTACAGGAAGGCTAGTAATTTGCAAAGAGTTCGGTGTCACACCTGCGGGTCCCCAGAAAGATAGCACGGATGCTTGAGGCTGTGACCAATTGCTCAAGCCCAGCTTTGAAGTCCCCATGCATCTTCCGAACTTGCAGCGTGTAGTGTGCATCCATTGCATTGACGAATTCCCGGACTTCCTTGAAATCATCCATCCGCTCGAAGAAGAAACTGAGAATGCCACCAAGACCTGCTCCCCCAATTTCAGGAAATATCATTCAGATACTGCTTGATACACCTTGTAGCAAGTTCTGTAGGAGCTTCCTGTTGGTGCAACAATTGCAAGGGTGGCTGACGTTGCACATAGTTCCTGATGGACACCTGAAAAGGGAGGTGCATTTGATCCATTAGAGAGGGAATGACGCTCGAATCTGAGAGCCATTGCCGCTCTTAGGATATGCAGCACCACAGTGGAGTCTTTGCCACCGTTGAAGCTAAAAGCCAGGGCAGCG
Organism: Coccomyxa sp. Obi; assembly: GCA_020887355.1. Classification (NCBI taxonomy): domain Eukaryota; kingdom Viridiplantae; phylum Chlorophyta; class Trebouxiophyceae; family Coccomyxaceae; genus Coccomyxa; species Coccomyxa sp. Obi. The sequence goes on along the minus strand of AP024993.1, from coordinate 1,521,317 downwards.
ACTCTGCACAAGAGCAACTGAGTCATCCAATGCACTAATATCAAGGAAATCGAGGAGAACTCTCTTGTGAAGCAGAAGTTGTGAAGGGAAGGTTCACACCCATAAAGGTCGACTGTTCTTTGGACATTGGTCACAGCTCTTGAGAACTTCTCTTTCAGGTGACTATCATGTAATGCCTCAATCGCCTGAACTATTTCCATTGATGTGTCTCTACTGTGCAAGAAAATTTAGGCGCATGACCATTAAAGCAAGATCCAAGAAGACATCCTAGGACTAGTACTGAAAGGCATGGCCATATGGTATGCCATGAATCGCTGACGATGTACATGTGCTGACACCTGAAGCCATTCAGCATCTAGATTGCCTCTTCCGATTTTGCTTCATATCCTCATCAGTCTTGCTATCCCTTGGGATAGTCAACTTTCAGGAGCTTTGACCAGTCACGTGCGAGTCTAAGGCTAAGATGGTCCGAGATGTCGTCGGTCACAAGGATGGTGATTTCTCTTGACGTTTGTTTCAGAATTCATGGTTTCTGCATGGATGTTTCACGCAAAGTCATTGTCAACTAGTGATAGCTGCTGGTTCTCATCAACCAGATCGGCATCGGCGGACTACCCAGATAGTGAATAACTTCATTGGCGAGGAGAAAATTTGCAGTGTAATTTTCTACAGTTGGTGGACGGTAGACCTCACCTAGGATGGGGATCCTTGAGAAGTGAGTAGTACCTGAGATCGATCGCGCCGATTGTGCCTGTTATGTCTGAGAAATTGCCTCTCTGACACTTTTGCTTCTGAGCAGGATTAAGGAGATTGAAGATGAAATGGCCAGGACGCAGAAGAATAAGGTGTGGTTGATGGCAGCCTCTTGTCTGCACGTACCTTATGAGGTGCAACTACCATTTTTTGGTAATCATCTCACAATCAATCACCTGTGTCACAAACTCGTTGCACAGGCCACAGAGTACCATCTTGGTCAGCTGAAGGCCAAGCTAGCGAAGTTGCGCACGGAATTGCAAGCTCCTCCAAAGGTGACCCTCTCCCTGTGACTTCTGAATGGCAGCACCAATCCTATTCACAGTTTCGATCGCAACCAGCAATGTTGTCCATGCTGCAGGATTCGAAAGGAGGCGGAGATGGTTTTGAGGTTCAGAAGTATGGTGACGGAAGGGTGGCCCTCATAGGTGAGCAATCCCTGCTTCACACTGCCAACGGTAACTCTGCCAATCAATCACAGTGCGGGCCAGATCAGAGGCTGCCAAAGCCGCGCATGCTATGTCTTTGCCTGGCCAACACTCTGCTGAACAGGGCCGTATTCATGTCAGGTTTTCCGTCCGTGGGGAAGTCCACGATCCTGACAGTCCTGACGGGCACCAAGTCGGAGGTTGCCGCCTATGAATTTACCACGCTGACCTGCATTCCCGGCATCATCCACTACAATGAGGCCAAGATCCAGCTGCTGGATCTTCCAGGGATTATCGAGGGCGCTGCTCAGGGCAAAGGTGTGGAGGAGCTTGCAGCAACAGATCCATCTTCTCACACCCTCATCGCAGTTCCGCTGTCATGTTGAGCTTGTAGGTCTACCAAGGCTTATCTTTGAGCGTTGGATGAGAAGTTCCTTGCATTGGTGATGGTGAAGCCGGAGCGGGGGAGTGCTGCATTTCAAAAGGGACCTTGCATTACTGAACATCTCAAACGTCCCTGTTCTGAGGTACAATCGCATCGAGCATGTGGTTCAGGGACCAAGGTGTTAGAAACTCGATCAGCGATCACGGCGATGAGCAGGCGACGAGTGACAATGAGTCTTGTGGGTGTACAGGGCGCGGGAGGCAAGTGATAGCGGTGTGCAAGAGCGCGGATCTACTGCTGATGGTGCTGGATGCCAGCCGGCCGCACGCGCACCGCCGCATCCTCACCGAGGAGCTGGAGAGCGTGGGCATCCGCCTCAACAGGCGGCCGCCCCAGATCTACTTCAAAAAGAAGAAAACTGGCGGCATCTCTTTCAATGCCGTCGTCCCCCTCAGCAAAATGGACGAGAAGCTGTGCCACCGCATCTTTCAGGTCGGCTCTGTTCCGCTCATGGCTCTAGCAGATGAACTATCTTGAGGGGGGTGGGAACTGGGTATGTGATCAGTGCACTTGGCTTCTGGAGTTGTGTGCATGAGGCTAGAGCGGAGGTCTAGTAAAAGCAATTGCCTGCCCAGCTCTTGTGTATCTTACCTGTGTGAATGTGTATCAATGCACATTCACACAGGAGTATAAAATTCACAATGCGGAGGTGCTGTTTCGGGAGGACTGCGATGCGGACGACCTCATCGATGTCATAGAGGGCAACCGCCGCTACATCAAATGCTTGTAAGTGCCTCCTTGATATAACCACGCTCTTCTTGCTCCAGAAAACACCCCCAACAGTTGCTTCAGAAATGCATTGCGAGCGCGTGGCTGACTATATTGACTGCAGCATGGGCGCTGGTAAGGGAGGGCCCTGAGAGTGAGGCAGGTGTGTTGGTGTGCAGGTATGTGTACAACAAGATAGACGTGTGCAGTGTGGAGGAGGTGGACGCCATAGCGCGCATGCCCAACTCCATTCCCTGTTCGGCCTTCCAGCAGCTCAACATGGACGGCCTGCTGGAGCGCATGTGGGACATGATGGCGCTCGTCCGTGCCTACACCAAAAAGGTGCCTCCCCGGCGGCTGCCCTGAGCTGTATGGCTTCAGTGGCTGTATGGCAAGTGTGCAGCATTGGCAGGCAGCTGGACTGCCGCTCCAGACTGCATACATGCCATGAGGCTGGCAGGTTCCTCACGGCTGCTGCACAGCTGGCAGCTGGACTGCACTTGAGGATGCACCCACGCTGATGCAGTCAGCAGGCTTCAGCAGACAAAGTCATAGAGATCCCTCCTTGGAGACTTCCTAGTGAGAGGTGATGGCCTACAATTGCAGACAAGACTGAGCTGTGGAGTGGCGGTGCCATGTGCAGGTGGGCGGGAAGCCGGACTTTGCAGATCCGGTGGTGCTGTCTGCGGACAGAGGCGGGACAAGCATCGAAGCGCTGTGCACGCAGATCCACAAGAGCCTGGTCGCTGACTTCTCCTACTCACTCGTGTGGGGAACCAGCTCCAAGCACTACCCCCAACGGTGCGCTTGGCAAATCCACCCCGTGTCACTGGCTGTGATTTGCTCTGGTGCAAGCAACCCTTTTGTTTGCTCCTGTTGACATGGGCAGCCTGTACTGCTGTATTAACTCATACAGATTTAAGTCACCACAATAAGTGGCCAGGAACATTTTGTTTCAACACAGGCAACTGTTGCACCCCAATCTGTGGTACAGGTAGGACTCCCACCGTGGGAGTGAGCCCATACTTATGAAGCAATTGCAAGGTGTTTGGTGGGCCAGGTGTGGCCTGAGCCATGTGCTGGAGGATGAGGACGTGGTGCAGATTGTGAAGCGCAAGGTCACCACGGGGGGCGAGGACGGCAAGGGGCGCTTCAAGACAACCTCGAACAAGCCACTCCGCATCTCTGACAGGGAAAAGAAGGCTGCCCTCAAGACATGAGGCGGAGTGGCATTTTGACATAGTGAACAATTGAAATATGCCTGGAACTGAATTGAACGGAATGCATTACTTTAATCAATTTTGTTATCAGGTTTGCTGCACAGGAATACATGAACTGCATCAGATTTCCCTGCATGGTATCAAGCGTGGCGGTTCTAGACTGCTGGAGGGCAAGTGGAAGACAAACAACAACTACAAGTACACTAGTGAATACTGTGATGCTTGTTACAACAAGGTGGTCTTCAAACAATCCGGCACAGGTGGCACCAATGTGAGTGTCCGAGAAGTTGGCAAACATCTAGCAAAAGCATCAGTCATACATGTCTGCAGCAGCAGCAGCAGCCAGTAAAAAGCCTGGCACCTACAAGCAACGCATATCGAATCACAGACCTGATCTCTAGAGCTTTGTACTCGAGTACCTTAATAACTTTATGTCAACACTAATTTGAGGATGGCAAGGGACCAGATCATGATCTGAACAGATCTGCAATGTTGATGAGAAGAGCTGTAAAGTTGACAGCTCTTCCAACTTACAGTGTAAACGTGCCATATATATCTCTGCAAATGACCCTTCCATATTTTTAGATACATGCAGGTACTAAAGAGATGAGCATGATTGTTCGGTAACCCTCGGTGTTTCCTTGGACTCAGAAAATGACTCTGTCCTCCATGTCGTCGTAGTAGATGTCTGTGCTCTCATCTTCGGCCAGTTCTCGGATCACATGTCTGAGCTGCGTGACTGTACAGGGCGTGTTCTGCTGATAGGGCTGCAGCTTGCTGTGAACTTCGGGGATCTGCAAGCCCATTCGGGTGTCAGCATCGTGGCAATAAATCAGTGACCAATTTGAGCATGCAGCATTTCAGGGCACTGTGCTCCGGACTTACCTTGCAGGCGACTGTGAGGTGCTGGCATTCTGGAGTGCTGTAGAATGCACCCAGCGCACTCTGCAACAAGACAAGCAGCTGGTAAAGTTTACCAGGTAAACAAAGTGATCCATAAAGACAATGCAGGGAAAGTAAGCAATCGCCTTTATCAATTTGCAAGCAGATTTCTTATACTCTCGTAGCTTAAATGCAGTTCGTCACAGCATTGGACATCATGGAATTTTGCATGGTTTCCACTCACCCTGATGCGCCACGCATGATCCTCTGACATGTTGGAGTCGGGCGTCTCTGGCTCAAGCAGAGGCGCCACAATACCACAGCTGGTGGGAGTCCTCACATCTTCCAGTCCCTTGCCTCCTCTCACCTGCATCCCATGCAAGATTACGAGCTTATGGCCAGCACTCAGCACAAGTGAGTGCACAGCACTGCAACATACATGTTCATACATAATTCTGGAATTTCACCTCAGATGTTGATTTGGAGCATTAAATTCAGATGTGTCTGGTGGTTGCGAAAGGTGTCAACCCACCGAAGGAATAACTATATGATTAAGCAATTTGGTGAGCGCATAGGGCGAGGCGATACAGCACCTGCTGAGCAGGGGTGTGCAGTGCTGCTGAGGAGCAGGAGGGAGCTTGCGGTGGATCGGTCGACTTGGCCCGAGTTGGCCTTGGCGCTGTGGAGGGCTGCAGATGCATTAGGGGTCAGAGCTCACCATATTAAGCTTGGAATAACTTGCAGCACTGCTGCCTTTCTACTGTACAATCCGTTGATCTGTGTTGTGATGTGATGCTGTTATGCTGTCATGTTCAGAAACTGAACTCAAGCTTGCAAGATTTTGATTAATCACCTGTGATGCGCAGTTGGACGGGCATGTTCTCCTCTTGACCGCCCATGCAGGAGGCATAACAGGTCCAAATCCATACAATGGCCTGGGAAGAATTGATATCAATGAGGCATCCTTCATGTACATGTTGACTTGTAATCAAATTGGTTGTCACGAGGCTGGTGGTTCTAGAGAAAAACAAGTACCTGCCCAATCGCTTCAGTGCCAGCAAGACATCCATCACTGTGGCTGTGTGGCGCTTCCCATGCTCTGTGATGATGACCATGTCATGTACGACATTTCTCAAGAAGACTCTCAAAGCCTTCATTGCTTCGGATGGAACATCAGAGCTCATCCTTTTCACACCTGCAGCAGGAAAGCATCCTTACAACCTTTCCCTCTCTTTCTAGACAAAATCGTTGTACAACGCCTTCTGACTTCTGAAGGATGTCACCTGCTTTGTGAGCCAGGCGTCTGAATGCCTGTTTCGACACATGCCCACTTCTGACTCCCAGTGTTCTGCACAAGATGTGTTGCTTTCCAGTTGACCGTTTGGGTGTTGATTTCGTCATGTGGGCACTTTTATTAACACCAGAACATGAATGACCTTGTCTCCGCTAATTTTAACTTCTCGCTTCAGGCTTTTATTGACATCATGTCCAGAATTCGCTAACACCACCTGATTTGCAACAGTTTGCAGTTGATGCCGAGGCGGACCCACGGCCAGACACACGCGAGTACGCACCTGATCGGCAGCTGCTTTCCCGAGAGAAGCTGCTGGCACCACCTAATCGGAATTCCTCAACACGGAGCAACACTGGATGTATAAGTGGACTTCACTAACAATTTGCTCAGCTCAAGGAAAAGAATGATGTGTGCGTGTTGCTGAGGATCGTGTGACTCATAATTCACGGAACCTCCTGTTAGCAGAAACGTTGGGACTACATCTTGTTTCCCATAAAAGCCTGTAGGCACCAGAATGTACTCAACTGACTTTCCAAAACAACCCAATTTCATCTCACACAACATTAATCGTAGCAACGCCAGAGTGGCTTGCAGACCTTTGAAGTGTTGCAGCCTCAGCAGGCGCAAAGACAGTGATTTTGAACAGTTTCTTCTAGATAGCCAAGAACGCATCATAAAGGCGAGATCTCATAACCTTGCTTTTGGTTGATTGATGTTCTTCGTCTGATGAGGCGTTGCAGGTCAGCCAAAATTTTCTTCCCTGCACTGCGACACAGGCAACCGAGCTTCTGGATGGCAGCAGGACCTTCTTGCGTGACCCATGGCAGCGAGAAGCAAATGCTCCGAACCCTGGTCATGGCATCACGGCTGTCCTCGAAGGTGGCGACCTCCTCGAAAAGGTCAGTCTTGCATGCTGCCGACGGACATGTCATGACCACTCGAAAGACACAATCCTGAACAGAGTGCACTCGTCAAAGTCATAAGCAGCACACACGTTGTTGGGTCCATTGCCATAGGCAGCGGTGAACGTGAGCATAGTGCAAGGCACTCTGAGCGCGGAGCGCGCCAAGGCGATGTCCAGCCGGGGCCGCGGAGTTGACCCAGAAGGCGGCCAGGCCTACTCGGCAGCCGCACTGTCCCTCGTGTACCACCCGGCTCACCCCTTGGTGCCCACACTCCGCGCGGATGTCCGCCGCTTCCAGGTCGCGGCAAAACCTCCTCTTGGAATATCCGCTGGAGGCTCTTCAAAAGGTCCTCTATGCCAGTGGTCTGATTTGTAACAGAGGCGTCAGCACTTCGTGATGTTTCAAAACATGTATGAATGCATATACTACATGAATGCGCAGGTTGGTGATGAGGCGTGGTATGGAGGTGGCTGTGACCTCACCCCTGCATACCTGTTTGAGGACGATGCTGTGGAGTTTCACACATTCTGGAGCGATCTGTGTGGCAGGCACCAAGTGAGTCATGCACCAGCGGCTGTTATTGATCATTGCGGCCTCATGCAGTATTGCAAATCATTGTCTTTGAGCACGCATGCAGTGAGACAACTATACCCCTGCACAGGAGGACTTGTATGCCCAATACAAGAAGTGGTGCGATCGGTACTTCTATCTGCCGAACTGGAAAGAGCATCGCGGGATTGGAGGTATATTCTTTGATGACCTGGAGGCCGAACAATCCAGCTTCGATGTAGAACAGGTCAGAAGCACACCAGAAGAGAACACCTTGCTGTGAGCATGGCCACAGCAGCTTGTTCTCATTCCAATTCAAAATTGCTTTGAGAATTCGTAATGAAGCTGGATTTGAACCTTATTTGTGCCCTCAGTTTGTGCGGGATGTGGCTGGAGGGATACTTCCAAGCTGGCAGCCCATTGCGGAGCGGCAAAGGACTGAGAACTTCACACAGCAGCAAAGGCAGTGGCAGCTGCAGCGTCGAGGGGCATACGTCTGTTTCAATACCCTGTATGATCGGGGCTTCCGCTTTGGTGGGCTGTCATCTTGTCTGGTCCCTATGATGCTATTCATGCTGTTGCTTGAAAGTGCTGCATTGCAATGACCCTGTGTTGTCTCACCAAATTTGAACATTGTGCAGATCCCTTAGTAAGCGCGAGTGTTTGTGGCAGGTCTAAATGGAGGCCGCATTGAATCCCTCATGGTGTCTTTCCCACCACTGGTTGCATGGAATTACAAGGTTGTTGCTGAGGAGAACAGCCAAGAAGATGCTCTATTGCAAGTCCTCAAACAGCCACGGGACTGGGTGACAGATATGTCACACTGTGACCACTGAAAGAGGCAAGGGCACACGGCAACGAAACTTGTGTAGAACATCGATGTAAATGAGCCAACCTCTCTGACATCGAGATGGATATCCAACTTTGACTCAATGAGTGGGCAATGAACTCAACCTCTGAAGTTGAGGACTTTGAACCTCTGGAGTCTAGAAATGAGAATAGATTTGCACCCGGGGCCCACTTGACCGCCTAATAAGCTTATTAGCATCGATGCAATGGTGGATAGTGCATTCAGTAGGTGTTCAACTTGGCATAATGCATAAAAAATCTATTGAATGGATGATTGATACCAACAACCTGCTACTGAATACAGCTCTCGTGCCCTCAAGGTACTATTAGTAATGCTGGTGAATGGGGGCCCTGTGCATTTGTGCCATGCATGCCGCAGTTTGGGCTGTTCTGCTGCTCTCTCTCAGATCCCTAAAACATTGTCAACCTCCAGTTCAGGCGTAATGATATCTCCAGTGTCCCTCTCCGCTCACTTGCTTGTCCGCACGCCTTCCTCTTGCTGCACAGCCACAGCCAGATATCAGCATCCATTATGCTCGCTAGTGACATGCAATTCTTGGCCAGGCCAAGCTAAACACCTCAACTCACCCTTGTGTGAATGTTGGGAGACTTATCATCTCCAACGCTGTATTGGCTCTCTTCAAAGGCCGCTTCTGCCTTTCCTGTCTGCTTCATGTCCTGCGCTGCCGCCCTGAGTTGGGCCTTCCGTTCTTCTCTCCTGTTCGCACAAGCCATAGGTTGTTTCTCCATGTGGCCTAGATGTGCATTTCCGTGCCATGGATGCAATGGAATATGCTGTGAGCACAGCAGAACTTAGGTGATGTGGTGACTCACGCCCTAGCAGCAGCATTTATGTCCCTCGCAATGGCGGATGGCGCGGCAAGAAGGGATGGCACCACGAGAATGGCCCCAAGAGCAGATCTGCAAATGCAGACAGGTGCAAGCATCTCAATTGGCCTCTCATGCTGACGAAGCGCTCCTATGAGGAACACCAAAACAGCAATCGTGCTACAACAATAGCAATTTTACCTCCTGTTGTTGTTTACATGGGTAGTGGACGAGCAGCAAACAGTCGATGTGCGCCGTGCTGCTCTGATATTTTGAGATGCCACGGTAAACGGTTGAACACGACCGCACAAAGCCATGATCACGCGGCGCACCAAGTACTGATGACTGCCTTCAGCAAAGGACTGACTCCTTGTCTATCACACAATGGAAAATCCGAGGAATTTTTTCTCTTCCTTCGTTTGCATCCCCATTGGCTTACAATATTATCCACTGCAGCTTCCAGCACCTTCCACTGCAATGATTCCTTGACCACTCCTGCTTAGCAAGAGTGGTACTACGAATACTGAAGGCGCATCACGACGGTGATTCTCATTACTTCATAATTGGTGCTTGCCCCTGAACAGTGAGTGGCAGGTTTGGAACGTCCCAGATTTTTAGAGGCTCGGCACCGTCACATCAAGCACTATGCTTTCCCGGTGCAGCAGAGTGTTGCAAGGGAAGCTTCATGTCATGAAAACACCTGGTATGTCCACCAACTGTCTGTTGATGCATTCCGAGAAACGCTTCCTTTTGTTGGCGTGTAAGTCGTGAAATGCACCGATAAATAGGTTGTCATAAAGAGTACTGTGACTGTTGGCAGATGCTTTTCTCTGTGCCATTACCACGTCAGCTATAGAGCGCCTTCGTGTTGGACATGAGGACAAAAGGAGTTGGACGTTGCCTCTCATTGCAGCTGCCGGGCTAGGCCTGGCAGTGGGCTCCGGGACAGCTGCTTGCGAAGCAGATTCGGCAAGTCCTTTTGTTGATCATCTGCGAGATAGCTATACTTCACTTTCCAGAGCGTCCGGCTGAAGAGATGAATCCTGCAGAAGAGTATTTGAGCCCAGAGCTGGTGCACAGGACGCAGAGGCTGCTGCAAGGAACCGACATCAGGTGCTGCAAGCGTGGGAGACTGTTGATCAAGATCTGCACAGGGATGAGGCATATTTGCCCTTTCGACAGATGATTTCCCGGTAACTTTAATTCTGCATCCGTCGTTCTTCCCTATGCATTGAAACATGGACGAACATCATTGCACTGGGTAAGAAATGACCGTTGTGTGTGCAAATGCTTGCAGGCCCACTGCACCAAGTGTCAAATGCACACCTGGTCAACTTGTGATCAGCTTCCCCATCCGTCGGGGAGTTGACATATCAACAGTCATCACTGAAATTGCAAGCTCTTTCACCAGCAAGTGCACCTCCAGCAAGGAGGCTGACAGTGAGGTGCTGGCGAAGGTATATGGTCCCTGACACAGGGCATCTTCATACTTAATTAAGCGTGAAATTCATGATCCCATGCTGCCCGGGTGAGTCCTCCCAGCTGCTCAGCAGTGTATGCAATGCCTCGCAGATCACAGAGGACGATGCTTGGCGGGTCTTTCACTTTGAGTGTGCTGCTCCTGGGGGCCCTGCACATGGCTTGAAAGCCAGGATATTAGCCTCCAAGCGCCAACGCGGCGACACGCTTGTGGAGTTCCAAACGCAGGGGTCTCTTACAGACACCGAGCTCGACATCATCACTGCTGCCATGCGCGCTGCGAACACAGTCGTCCAGAAGGTGACGCATCTGTTGTTGAAAGTGTTGCTCAAGCGCTGGTTGTGGAGTTATCACATGCTTGACAAGCACAGAGCAGCGCTGCTTGTTTGGAGGTGCATTGAGGACTTTCAAAGCAATCACAGGGGCAGGGCTATAGCCCGGTGGAAGTGTGGGAGGGCGGGATGGATGATTTGCATGATGGGCTCGCGGGCGCTTTCAGAGAGCTGGAGAGGGGCTTCAGCTTTGGCTTTGGCATGCTGCCTGAGCTTGAGCGGCATATGGCCCGGGAAATGCAGCGCATCTTTGGTGCTGAATCAGGGTAGGCGGCCTGAGCCTGCCATCATTGCTCCTCCGCTGACATGTGCTGATCTGCCAACATATACTGAACCACTTTTATGGGTATCAATGAGTTCAAGCCGCATGTATTATGCATCCAGGGACGCTGAGGCAATGCTTCCTCCACCAAGGCAGACCATACCAACAGGGGCGCAGGATCTCTCACAGCCGCCGACAGCTGGGGAAGACCCTAACAAAGGCTACGGGAGCCCTGAGGCAGCGGCGGCTGCCGATCGTCTCCTGCAGCTTGGAGTCACTGTCAACCCACCAGGCAAATCCGGCGCTGTCGACTGGGGCGCTCTGGCAGGTTTGCGCCCTGCTATCTGTACTTCTGCAACATTTGGCGAATGCTATGACATCACAACGATTGTGTGAGACTCATGGTATTGTGCTTCAAGTGAACACCAGTTGCATTGTTGCCACTCAGGCTATGAGGATCAGAAGAGGACGATTGAGGACACAGTGCTGCTGGCACTGTTGCACCCGGAGATCTATGATGAGGTGGCCAAGGGCACCCGACAGCGGGACCCGGGCAGCACCCGGCCGCGCGCCATACTGTTTCAGGGGCCCCCAGGCTGCGGCAAGACCACCAGCGCAAAGTGTGTGACTGAGCAACCATTGACCTCTGCCTGCCACAACAAAATGTCGACAGATGATGTGAGATGGGGCAGCACTGTCCTGTGATGCTGAGAGTTGTGCACTGCTCACTAATGTTGAAAGCACCGGGATGATGTTCAAAGTATAGTGGCGGCAGTGATGTGTTTTGCGTATGTGCATGCAGGGTCATTGCTTCGCAGGCGGCTGTGCCTTTGGTGTACGTGCCCCTCGAGGCCGTAGCATCAAAGTGGTACGGGGAGTCCGAGCGCAACCTGTCGGAGATCTTCAAGGCGGCAGAGGATCTGGGCGGCGCCATCATCTTCCTGGATGAGATTGACTCCCTGGCAACCCAGCGCAGGTTGGTCCCATAATCCTGCTACGATATCTCCGAATGTGGCCACCTGATCTGCAGGAAAAAATCTGCTTCGCATGGAGCTGATTCCCGCTACCACCGCGGGTGTGATATGGATGACTTCAGGGCTGCATCTCCTTTTTGTGGGAATAATGATCTACAATTGTATGGTTTGACAAGAAGCTTCTGCCAAGATGCTTGACAGAACTCTGCTTGCAGCTCTGAGATGCATGAGGCGACGCGGCGGCTGCTGGGGGTGCTGCTGCGCCAGATGGATGGGTTTGGGCCGCAGAGCAAGAGCGTCATCATCGGTGCCACCAACCGTCGCCAGGACCTGGACCCGGCCCTGCTGTCCCGCTTTGATGCAGCCGTCGACTTTGGCTACCCCAATGAGCAGTGCAGGTGCGCTCGCTGCATGCCCAAGCGAGGCGAGCATTTTAGCTACCAGCTTGATGTGGACAGCAGACAAGACTATCATGCTGGACAGATACATGGTACAGAAAAGGTAGTGCATGCTGCGTCGTTGAGCAGCCCAGTTTTCTCGGCGATGCAAATAAAGTATAGGCACCCACACTGTGTTCAGTCCGTCCATTGGAAAATCTCGTGAAGTTTTAACAACACCTCCTTGATATGCAGTACCACTGCCGGCAAGAGCCTGCTCTTGCAGATGCGGTTCTTGGCATGATCCGAATCTGCTGTTGCAACTGCAGGCAGCAAATCTTGAAGCAGTTTGCATGCCACCTGGGGGATGCCGAGCTGGCGGAGCTGGCAAAGTTGACCGGCACTGGGCAGATCTCTGGGCGGGACCTGCGCGACATTGCAGAGCAAACAGAGCGCGCATGGGCATCCAAGGTCTGTTTTCACCCCTGCACGCACGGTATGACCTATTTATAGGACCCCTTCGTTCATTTGCCAATCTGCAGGTGTTGTATCCCCCAGTGACTGTGGTGCTTACTGCCCTTCTTGTGCAGATTGTTCGCGGAGAAGTGCCAAAGGGTCAGCTGCCCCCGCTGTCACAATATAAGGAAGCTGCCGAAAAGCGTATCAAGGAAAAAGAAGTACCACCGAACCTGAAGAATCTGATGCCCACATTCTATTAATCAAATGTGGCTGTTGATGCTGTTTGGTTCAGTGTGTGTTCCTGGCTCTTTAGAAGACCGGTATGAGAGAAATGGTCAGCCTTATCACCAGACGCTTGTCATCATCGCTGCAGTTGATTTGTTTTGTGCATGAGCCAACGTGTGACAAGATGTCAACTTGCATAATCAACCTGACACAACCGTCGCGGTTAACGTTAGGGGTAGTTAAATACCGTCGCGGTCAGTATCTAATTACCCCTAGTCGCGGTCAGAGTGAGCCTTACTGGGCCGTTAACAGCAGGTGCTGGATGATGGGTTCCAAGTACTTCTGTCACGCTCGTGGTCACTGCATGTGCGCACTCAAGCTACCGAACATATGTACATAGGCTGCAGCTTGAGCTAGCTTTCCGTTGGACAGTTGTCTGCATGCATGCCTGCATGGATCATGCTGCCTACACTTACTGCAGTACCGTATGTGTAACTTGAACTCTGTAAATGTGCACATTTGCCTTAACGTCAGGTATGGGACCGGTCCTGGGGTGATGGCTTGCCAACCTGGACTCCAGGTGTTTTGGCCCCCGACGCTTTTGTTGGACAGGTCAGCATCGCGTGAGAGGCACAGTCAGCACGCCTTCGTTTTTGCGCCCTCTCGCAAATTGAAGAATCACAACGTTCACGTACGCTTCGCTGCATTCAGGATTTCCTGTAGACCAATCAGGCGGTATCCTATCATCCAGCTCTGTGTTAAGCCTGGGCCGCGTCTCGGCTACCGACCACATCACGTTTTCTCCTACTATGGAAGGCTCGGGTATTCCTGCTCGTGCTGCAGGCCGGCAGCAAGTTTTGCTGAACCATTTACGGCCGGTAAGAATCGTCTTAAGGCTGTTGCGCTGGTGTACACTTCCGTTGAGTGCCCTGCGAAAAACGCTAAGTGCACGTAATCCTGGTGGCGCAGACGGGCAACACAGAGGCGGCTTTTGAGAAATTGCAGCTCCAGGTAAACTCAAGAAGTTGATCATGTTGGAATAACGATGAGTGACAGCTACAAAGTTTGCCTTTGAGATCTTCCTGATATCCTTTTTCTTGGAACTTTCTAGGTTGTGCAGTGGTCCCTTGCCAGCCCAGACGTTGCTCTATGTGTGCCACTCTGTGTTACTCCTTCTGCTGAAGGCTCTTAGGTTTTGCTCCTAAAGAGTCTGTTGAAGGCCAAAGGAATGTTTGGGTGCAGGCCAACGCTTGCGCGGCAGGCGACTCTGCTGCGTACGAACGGCGTGCATCAGGCACTGATGATGTGGTTATTGTCAGTGCATTGCGCACACCCATCACCAAAGTGAGCTATGCTCTCATCACAGTGTGCCACCTCTTTATTGATTGTTTTCCTCCTCCTAGGAAGCCTCGGATTATGCATAGATATGTTGCTGATGTGGTGGCTGCCGACCTGTGTAGGCCAAGCGTGGTGGGCTGAAGGACACACTGCCTGATGACATGCTCGCGGCTGTCTTTCAAGCGACTCTGGATCGCACTGGCATCAACCCTGCGGTAAGTGGTTTGCCTCGTTCAGACAGTCTGGCCACAGCCACAATTGGGGCTGATCAAGAGGACTTCTCAGCCATCATATGCTAAACAGATGCTGCTTTCGCTCTGCAGGACATTGGCGATGTTGTGATTGGGAGCGTGCTGGGAGACAGCTCTCAGCGTGCGATCCAGGTCCGCATCGCAGGCTTCCTGGCCGGCATCCCCGAGAATGTGCCTGTGCACACTGTCAACAGGTGTGCTGCGCTTCTGCCAATCAACAGCCCCTGCAAGTTGTCAGCCATTGTAGCCTATACTGTGTGGTAGAAGTGCATGGACCCCAAGATCCAAAAAATGAAGTGTGTGAGTCTCACAGTGTGGGACTTTCATGCAGAGGCCACAGCTTCCCAGTGCATGAGTGCCTACTATGTGTGACCTGCTTGACAGGCAGTGCTCCTCGGGGCTGCAAGCCGTGGCCAGCGTGGCGGCAGCGATCCAGGCTGGCTTCTATGACATCGGCCTGGCAGGCGGCGTGGAGACCATGAGCACCAACCCGATGGCCTGGGATGGCGGTGTCAACCCCAAGATTGCCGAGAACCCAAAGGCCCAGGACTGTCTCCTGCCCATGGGTGAGCCTGCTCTGACTCTTTTGACCCTTGTGCTGTCTGCCATCAGTGTTTGGTCTGTGAAGAAGTTTCTCGCTGAAAAATTTGGCTTATTTGTGATTCTTGTGTCGAACTCATTGCTTGGCAATTCTGGAGAGAACGGGTAATCTTAGGAGGTGGCGCCAGCTTGTACTGCAAGCAAAGCTTGTGGGAGAACTGTTGTGGGCAACTTAAGGCAGAAACCTGGGCGGTAATTAGAGCGGTGTGGGATGCAGGCGTGACGTCAGAGAATGTGGCGGAGAAGTACGGCATCACGCGCGCGCAGCAGGACGAGCTGGCCGCGCGCAGCCACAAGCGCGCAGCCGCCGCCCGCTCCAGCGGCCGCTTCAGGGATGAGATTGTGCCCGTGAAGACCATCTGGAAGGACCCCAAGACGGTGCGTCTCCTTATGCAACCCCAAGCAGCTGCTGTCAACCATCTCCGACCTTTCCTTGCATGCGTCCCAGCTGTTTACATTTTGCACAGAGAGAGTCTTGTATGGCCATATGGTGGGAAGAACATAAGGTGAGACTCCAGGAGGGGTGTGCAGGGTGAGGAGAAGGAGATTGTGGTGAGCGAGGACGACGGCATCCGCCCGGGTGTGTCGGCACAGGCACTGGGCGGCCTCAAGGCTGTCTTCAAGAAGAATGGCACCACCACCGCCGGCAACTCCTCACAGGTGCTTTTGTTACCCTGGCTTTGCAGCACAAGAAGCACATCTATCACATGCCCTGTGTGACAGGATAATGTAAGAAAGTTCGGCTCTGCAGGAGCACCATTTGAAGCACTTTAATGCTAAGATCAAGAGTTGGATTCACTTTTTTGACGCTTTGAGCATTGGAGCTTCCAGTCTCAGAGATTGGGATTTGTCACCTGCGGCTGGTGAATTCCACGTGCTCACAGACGAGCCAAAGAACATGTTTGAGCTGCCTACATACCGTATTCTGACGCTCTTCCTTGGTGTTGCCATGCGCAGATCAGTGACGGTGCAGCAGCGGTGCTGCTGATGAAGCGGAGCGAGGCACAGAAGCGCGGGCTGCCGGTGCTGGGCATCTTCCGCTCCTTTGCGGCGGTGGGCGTGGACCCGGCCGTCATGGGCATCGGCCCTGCCGTGGCCATCCCAGCCGCAGTGCAGAAGGCCGGCCTCTCCATCGACGACATCGATGTCTTCGAGCTCAACGAGGCTTTCGCTTCCCAGGTGCGCTGACTTACATTGCGCTTGTCCCTGCTGAACACTGTGAAAGTATCAACGCCTCCGTTTCATATTTCCAGATTTCGGGGTCTTTTCACATGGAACTGTTGCTCGTCTGGGGAATGAGAGATGGTTGCTATGTGGCTTGGACTAAGAGAGGCTTTTGCTTGCGTGCAGGCCACATATTGTGTGCAGAAGCTGGGCCTGGACATGGAGAAGGTCAACCCCAACGGTGGCGCTGTTGCACTGGGCCACCCCCTCGGCTGCACCGGTGAGATGTGGCTCCTCTCGACAATTGAGCCTGCAATGGTCCAGATGCCGTGGTCAAGCCGTGAAAAGCGATTGCGAGGGACGTGCAGTGATTGTACTGAGGGGTTGGTGTGACTGCTGTAGGTGCTCGCTGCACGGCGACGCTGCTGCACGAGATGAACAAGCGCGGCAAGTCAGCCAGGTTTGGTGTGGTGTCCATGTGCATCGGCTCAGGCATGGGCGCGGCCGCCGTGTTTGAGCGCGGCGGTGAGGTGGACGCTCTGCGCAATGCCGCTCCCACCTACGCCCAGGGATTCCTGTCCCATGATGCCTCTGTCTGAGAGAGCACCTTTTTGCTGCAGCCCCGGCGCTAGTGCTGGGTAGGCTCTTCAGTAGGGCGGGGGCGATGAACCTCTTCAGTGTAAGTGTTTGTAGGCCTAGGAATTAGGATAGAGATTTGGGTGCGTGTTTTTCTGGTTTCGGCATCCAGGGTGCCAGTAGGGCTCGTGTGCTCAGCAGCTTGCAGGAGCTTTGACTAATTTTTGTGCCAGAACAGCCTGAGGCGCTGGCAAGTGGTGTGACATTGTGGTGCAGTGGCGCCTGGTTTAGTAATTAAAATCTGGGAAGACGTTCTGGAGTTGAACGGATGCATTAGGACGCACGAAGGAAGTTTTTTTTGCAGATATGCAATCTTAGTGCCAGTGCAGACAAACAATTTTGATCCTGGCTCATAATCTCTTGTGGACTGCTTGAGCTTGCTTGAAATTTGTGAAGAGGGAACTTCTTCTTCTGCTCTGGATCCACTGATTTACAGGTTCACCGAGGCTCCCAGCCATTGTAAATAATCATTTTTACTTAATTATAAGTAGGACCATTTGCACCGTAATGTCCATGAAGAACTCTGTAGAAATTTCCACATAAGGTTACACAACAGCTGCAGCCTGCTCGGCTGGCCCATTTTGCATGCATTCATGCGTATGTTCAACTATCCCAGCTGGCAGTTTGGAACGCATTGACTTCTAGACACAAGGAGTGTACATATTTGGACTCGGATTTGCGCTTTAATAACTTTAAATTGCTCAATGTGCAATAGGACAACACTAAGTTTCCTCTTAAGAGATATGCAACAAGAAAACTCTTTTAAGAGTCACAGGTTGATGACTCTGACATTGCACTGTGATGCACACGGCTCGGGTCTGCACACAGATGAGATCTGCTTCCTGTTCGACCGTCATATGCATGCAACAAGTGCAAATGCCAGAATCAATGTTGGACACTTTGGGTGTTCAAACAAACGCCCTCAGATCCTCGACCTCTGTTCAAAGCTCGGCGGAAGGCCCATGGCTGCTTCCAACAAGTCGATCAGCTCGTCTGTTGATGGCACACGCCCGCTCTCCAACTTGCTGAACACCTGCTCATGCCAACAGTACATTGGTAATGCTGACACTAAAGTATAGGTGAGGCGCATTCAACGTCGGGGGTTCTGCCCAGCAGGGCTTATACTTGGCATGCACCAGCAGCGACAAGTTCAAAACTCACCCGCTCGCCATCATAGTACACCTCAAAAGCACCGGTGGAGACTAGCTGATTCTGGAGTGCATTTCCCAGCAACCAGATTCCCAGCACAATCCCCGTGCGCTTGTCTCTGTACTGCTGATAGAGCTCTGGAACTGGCATGCCCAGCGCAGCAAACAGCTGCTCCCCGCCCAGGAGCAGCCCAATAGACCCATACTGAGCAACCATCATGACCTTCGCCATAAACGCCTGTGGCACCCCAAGACACATGTCGGGAGGATGATGTTGGATGTAACAGGTATTCAAGCATATGTCTTTTCCCTCTACAAGAACCTTCCAACCTTGCAAAAAAAATTGCAGCTTCTCCCCCTGTTGAAGGTATCCAGGCACAGTGAGACGGTCTGTACTTGGTTGCGTACCTTGTGAGGTGGGACGGGATAAGCTGTACCTAGCACTTCCATGTCAGGAAACTGTTGCATCAAGACTTGACGCACCTGCATGAAAGCGCCCCTGCAGTTGCACACAGCGAGTGTAAGTGCCGCTAGCCCTGTTGATAAATTTGAGTGAAGATTACTGGACGGTGCCAAGTGTCATACCGCTTCCAGACTGTCTGACACTTGTTTCAGGCTAGATAAAGTCCTTTCTTTTATGAATGCAAAAACTTTCGCCCACTGGCAGTTGTGTGGTTGAACAACAAGTCATAAGCACACTTACTTGTAGGATCATGAAGTGCAGAAGGAGATGTGGACCTTTCCACCTTGACTCAGAGCGTCTTTCTGGGGAGCAGTGCTTTCCTGCTGGGGGGATACCTGTGGTATGTAGATCAGTGTTCACTGCAATGTTGCCACAAGATGAGCATGGAACGGTCCTAAAACCACAACCGTCAAACTTAAAGTTAACTTTTCTGGTCTTAGGAGCAGCTCACCCCTGTGCCGCTGAGAAGTGTAAGGATGTCTCCGCCAAAAAGAAGCGTGAGCACACCGAGTGCCAGAACGCCCTGGCTGGCGTTGATCGCCATCTTTCTCGACGACTGGTCCTCTAATGTCCTTCTGCGGTTGAAGGGTTCAAACCAAGGAAAGAAATAAAGATATAAGGGAACGCATAATCCAAGAGTGGGGGGACCTTGGCGCAGGCCCCTGAGCTTGCCTATTCAGGTATCCCAATTGGTACTTTACTGAGCCAATCAATAAGATGTTCCTCGTGCTGATAGGGTTTGCAGTTTCTGTGGTGCTGGCTCGCTGGGTGATGAAAGACATGTTGTGTTTGAATGTCCTCATTTGCAGTCCATTAGGGACAAATATGCAGGCTTGTTTTCAGTTTCGACTATGGTTCAATTTCTCTGGCAGGATGATCTGGTGAGTGTTTCCAAGTTTCTCTGTGAATGTATGGATGTCATGTTGGGTGCTGACTCTGACGATCAGAGTCAGACATCTGATCAGCCCTAGGTGGCTGGAAAAGGTGTAATCGACCGACCGAGATGAGTGGAGAAGAAGGTCTCAGGTGCTGCATTGGGACCTCGATTATATATGCACATGCATGCAGCTGTGGCAGCATCTGGCGCCGGCGGTGACATGCATATGCGGCCGCGGCGCACTAGTGTCACACTAGTACGGTACTCGGCGCCCTGGCAGCGCTGCAGGCGGGCCGGCCGTGCGGGCCTCCAGTTTACCATTTGGGGATACTCTGGTAGAGCAGTGAGTGAGGCTATCAGCACTGCCAGTAGCGTTTAAATTAGCGCATGTAATCCTACGCAAGTCTCTCACAAACGCTGCATATGCATGCATGCTACACTGCTGCTACCTAGTACGCACTCAGGCTTACTTTGCTGTTGAAACTGATGCCGGGCACTTGATCAGTCAACCTTTAAAACACCATGCAATGCTTACTGAAGTCACAGCATGGACAATGGTCGAACAGTTCACATGCTTACTTCCGCCGCCATGTGGTGCTGACATTGCTGGTGCAGCTAGAATCCTACTCTCAGAGAATCAGAAGTTGTCTTTAGCCTTGCGGATTGCTGCGAAAGCCTCTACATCTGAAGCATCCGGCGCTACACCTGCACATGCAGATATCGATGAGGTCTTAATCCTCTGACCTCACAATGAAGCACCACACAGAAACGCAAGAGCACAGGGCATCAAGCGGCATGCAACTGTGGTGTGCTATTACCTAGAGCAGCTCGGATCGCCTGATCTTGCGGCCGCAGGAATGGGTTTGTGTCCAGCTCCTCTGACAGCAGGCTCGGCACAGTGGCCATGCCCTGCACAGCAAGGGTGCATCAGTGTCATGCCACCCGTACTACATAGCTGCTGTCAGCAGGTTGATGCACATCATACAGCATTCCAGATTCTCAAGCAGGTTGCATGTGAGATGCCCCCACCCGGCTGCGATGCTCATCAATCAGCCTCTTGCGCTCCTGCAGCTTTGCATTGTCTTTATCGATCGCCACTGCAAACTTGGCGTTGCTCTGCAATGCACCCATGGGGCACTCTGAACCCATCATGACAGAAGGAAACTTCTTGAACAAAGGGCATTTGCATGCTGCTTCACGTCTGCAAAGTGCAAGCGTGCTTGCACTTATCACCTGTGTGTACTCATGTGCACAGAACACCCAGGTGTTGTGTGGCAGTGGAGTGAGCTTCGAGAGCGAAGTCCACATCTGCTTAGGTGTGCCCTCAAACAATCTTCCGCAGCCCAATGCAAACAGGGTGTCGCCTGCACCAATGAGCCCCAACGTCTCTTAGTTACAATCTGCCATTAAGCCTCTGTTGCAGGGAAAAAAGAAAAATGAGAGCAGAAAGCCTCAACAAAGTAATTTGGGGACGCTGTGCCTGGGAAGAGGGCCTCTGCTTCAGGAAAGTACAAGGTAATGTGGCCTCTAGTGTGCCCAGGAGTGTCGAACACCCTCATCTCCAGCTGCCCAAACTTCCACGTGTCCCCATCCTTGAGGCTGATATCAATGCCTGGGATGCGATCCTTGTCTGCGGCAGGCCCTACTATTGTGGCCCCATAGCGCTGCTTCAACTCTAAATTGCCACCCGTATGGTCGAAATGATGGTGCGTGTTTAGAATATAGTCAGGTTTCAAGCCCCTGCAGTCCACAGGAGGTTGCAATGTAAGCAATCTCCTATTCGTGACCACATGTGAGTGGATCACGTTTCTTCAGTGACACAATAATAGGGAATTGGCAGCCTGCAGTGATTGAGTAAACAGGTCAGGTATACATTGTACCGTTCATCCAGTGCCTTGATCACAGGTGCTGCCTCAGATGGGTCCACAACGGCAGTCTTTCCCATGCCGGTTTCGTGCAACAACCACACATAATTGTCCTGCGCCAAAAGCACTGCATGCATGATGATCCCACTCATACACATGGCTTAGGTTGCAAGGTACATGAGGGGTATTCATAGGATATAGAAAGTGGCCTCACCGAGAGGCAGGGAACACGCTGCACTGACATATTGGGCAATTCTGTGACACTATTATTTTGCAGAGCAGCTGCAGATACCCCCCCCTTCATCCCTGCTTGTTTCCACTGCACTCGCGTGTTTGATACTTTATTAGCGAACTCGTGCAATAATGGTACCGAAAAGTGTCCGCTGCGTCTAAATAGCGTTCGCTGGAGGTGACCTGCAAATGCAAGTACGCATTTGTAGGACACCTTCTCAGTTATAACCACAAACATAAACTGCATCAATAAATCATTCCAGATCTCACAAGTGGATATGGGACACAGACGAAGGGTGCTTGTAGCAAAAGCTCTGGGCGAGATCATGCTGCGCATGGCCAAGGAGGATGCAGCGCTTTTAGCAACCCAGGAATGGACCAGCTGCTCCTTGCAGAGCACCAATCCAAAGAAGAGAAGCTTGATTGCATTGAGGCTGCAGAGTTGCCTGACAATGCAGATTTGCTTGGAGCCAGAAATAGCTCAGCTTACTAACCATGAGTGAACGACTCACCAGTATTCAGCTGCCAGCACGACAGCTCCGACAAGGGACTCCTCAGATCGTTGATCCGACAAGGGCGCAGGAAGAGCTATATCTCGACCAAATCGAGCCAAGCAACACATACAGGGACTGCAGCAACGCTGCCTTTGCCAGTGGCGTGCTCAGTACCCTGTGAGAAGTGGGCAGAACGAGAGCACATGCACGACAACCTTCGAAACAATGAGCGACGCACTGGGAGCACTTTTTAGAGCGGACTCTTGGAACTTCCCGGTGAGCATAGTCAAGAAGGGAGTATGCACGCCCTTACGTTGAATTGGGCGTTGCGACCCTCCTCCACGTTGCAGCCTCTGAAGGGGGGATGCTTCCTTTTATGCAGGGTCTTAAGGACGGTCAAATATTGAGGACAGTATCAAACGTCACATATACCGAAAGCCATTATGCCAGCGACGAAGAGAAAGTTCCACACGAGGTGCGGGCCTGGAGAGCTTGAAAGGCCGGGCTTGACCAGCCAGCCAGGGTCCGGCCTCTTAGTGTGTAAGCAGTGGGGGCAGCCTGGGAAGTCCACTCGAGAAACACAGCGATCCAGTGCTTTTTACGAGCCAGGAACACTTGTGAAGCAGCGCAACAGCCGTGCTGCACAGTGGGGCAAGTCTATCTGGGTTGCAGTCTCGGAAGACCTAACTCGAAAGTTCACAGCTTGCGAGCTCCACTTCAAACAAGCCTGCTGCACACGCAGGGGCCTCGACGTCACAGGTTAGCGGAAAGCACATTGCCGGGGGATGCACCTTCTCGGGAATCACCCCAGCAAGGCTCTGAGTCGCCGCCGACTGCTACGGCATGTACCCTCAGTGGACACAATACCATCAGCTCACCCGGCAGCAGCGACGGGCACATGGCATGTCAGCAGACAATCGTGTCGTGCGAGACAAAGAAGACGAGGTCATTGCACGGCCCTCCCATGTTCGATATAGTGGCGAGTGCTGGCGTGCATCCTGGGCAGAGTGCCTTGCAGCACTTCCCTTTGCCGGACAAGTCTGGTCTCTTTGCAGACATGCTCGGCCATCTGGACTTCAACGTCAGTGGAGGCACCCTATCTCCCAAGCTGCTGGTGCGACAGCTGTTGCTTCTTGCAGAGCACAAAATATCACCAAGAATTGCATGGGAAGTAAGCCAGACTAAGACAGTAAGGATTGCTTTTTCCAACTGATTCTGCCATATTGGGTGCAATGATCGGATCCCAAGCACTTACACATCTCTGGCTACTGCAGTTTGCTGCATCGTCAAGTAACTGCAGACTGGGTGAGTCACAGTACTGTGCATGGTGGTGGTGCAGAGTGTACAGTTGCAGAACTTGGGCCATCTCTTTGACGACCTGGACAAGGCCGGCTCAGATGTGTCGGAGTGCCCCGACACGCCTCTGCACTTGTTCCCGCACACCCCTACCTCTGACTTGCTCCTGCAGGGCCACTTTAATCACTTCTTTCCTGAGGCCCAAACCCCACCGCAGGTATGTCACCCCAAGTCTGCAAGACTCTCATTTGCTCGATATTCCTGAGATCTGTATTGCTCTGAGACGCAATGGCATGTGTACCTTCATCGCGCTTCAGGAGGGACCCTTGATTAGGTACCACAGAAGATTTGCCAGGGATCGAGTCAGATTGAGAAGCAGGTGAAGTTTGAAGCGGAAAATGACAATTCGACGGCGTTAAACTTCATGCTTGGTCATCGGCAGCCTTTCCTGAGTCTGATTGCGCTGGTGGCAGATGACACCATCACCCCCAATGCGCTGCGGCCGTGGCGGGCAGGACAGCCAGCAGCTGAGCCTGGAAACCAGCATACAGCAGTCGCCCATCTCCTCGCTCATGGGGGACTCCCGGGCGCATAGCATGCCCAACCCGCTGCCCTCTCCCATGCCTGTCCGTAGCCCCGGGCCCTACAGCCCCGCCCACTCACACCAGCCGCGTCTAGACCACCACAGCCCGGTGCGCTGCTTCCCAGCCAGCTTTGCTTGCTGCATGCATGCTTGGCGTCAGATATGAGTGTAAACAGTAGGATTTGCAGGAGCCATGAGAAGCTGGATACTGGTACTTCAATTGCGACTTTCGGGAAATTGTATGGTGTCAATGCAAGCAGTCCTCTTGCTGAGGCCACTAGAAGTTCTGTAGAAGTTCTGGGTAGTATGGAGTCTATGGCCAAGGAGAGTGTTGAACACACCGACTGTGGTTCTGTGCCACGCTACAGCATGAGATGTCCATTGCTCCTGCGGATGAAGGGGACCAGATTCTGACCTGTCAGGTGACTTGCTGTGCAGATGAACAGCCGCACTGTGTCAATGCCGCTGCCGCCGCTGATGGACGGGTACCGGTTCCCACCACCCGTGCGGACCAGCATGCATGAAGGCTCCCCCAGCGCGCGGCACTCACCCGGCCGCCCAGCCGGCATCCGCAAGGTGACCACAGCTGCTCTTAGCTCCCAGTCACCTGCTCCTCTGTCCGGCCCATTCCATCGTCCCTGATGCTGTGGCCGCGGCTGTGTCAATGTGACGCGCATCAACTTCTCTTGGATTGTAGGTTGCTTGAAATGCGCTATACAGCAGTGATGCTGTGCGTGCTTCAATGCCATACATGCTTGAGATTGGCGGGAACTTTGGCCTGGTGAGCTGGTGCCATGAAGCGCCTGCATGCACATGGGCAGGTGTCGGCAGGCCAGCAGGGGCGGGCGAAGGTGACGGGGAGGCGCACGCAGCTGCTGTCGCAGAGCGCGCGTGCGGAGCTGAGGCGCGCCGGGTCCGGCAAGTCGGAGGACAGCATGTCTGCTGCTGCCACCGACAGCGAGGCTGACAGCATCACCACCGATGGCGGGTCCCACAAGCGGAAGCCCGGCAGCAAGAAGGGTGTGCACCCCTACCCACCATAATAACCTTCCTTGCCAGCATTTCAGCCAAGGGCCTTCAAGCATAAAATACAACAGAACCGCAGTCAAATTCCATTCTGCGGCGCCGTCTCAGCGTGCACCTACACAAGCATTCTGGAAAGCCTTCCAGCTGCTGCTAGCTATTTCCTCCATGCTGTGCACAATATGTGCAGCAAGCCTGATCATGCCCAAGCAGAAATGTGCCTGGATCATCACTGCCTGCCAATTCATTGACTTGGCTGTATATCTACTGCACCCTGGCAAAAGGGGAGGCAGACAAACAGCGCTGACGCCGGGTGCAACCGCTGGGTTTCTCTGCAAATATTTGGATATGATGCTGGGTGCTGATTTTATGATCAAATTTAGACATCACATCACCCCTAGGTGGCTGGTAAATGTGTAATTGACTGACTGACTAATGGGAGCAGGTGCGGGGAGGCGGGCGCGGCGGATGACATGCAGGAACTGCGCGACGCACCAGACGCCGCAGTGGCGTTGTGGCCCCGAGGGGCCGCGCACGCTGTGCAACGCCTGCGGCGTGCGCTACAAGAAGGGCCTGCCGCTGACCAACTCCTGGGCCGGCAAGTCCGCCGGCATGCCCCCCTCCGGTGTTGCCTCCGCGATGCTGCCGCCCCTGCACAAGGACTCGCCCAGCATTGTCTGAGACGGCGTTCCATGGCTCCCCCTTCGCAGGCCGGGGGCGCCCAACCACAGCGGAAGTATCTTAGCAATAGAACGCTGCCTTGCCATAACCACTTAGATGCATGAGCATGATACATCTTTTCCATAGCAGGATAATAGATTAAAACACAATCTGATGGGCACATGTCATTAAATGACAGTCATTTTGTGGGGCGAATGCATGCCCAAGCGAGCGCTGTGACCACAGCCTGCAGCTCTGTGCTGCACTGCCATCTTGCTTCCTACGCCAGTTCATTCCCCGAGTGCCATTGGCCCATGAATATATCATGTTTCGCTGACAGCATTGTCTTTGATCCTGCATGTCCTCAACCTAAGTGCGAGTGGTCACTGAATGCATGGCTTGCGATCATGATCCTTGCGCCAGCACCTGATGTGATCTAGAAGCCCCCGTTGAGTGATGACAGAAAACAGTTTTCGCAACACTACCTGCGCATGCGGTAGTTTTGGAGTTGGGCCAGTACATCATTTCCAACTGAGTGGCTGTACACTGGAGAAATGAAGTCGAATTGGCACTTGAAAGCTCTCCTCGTGAAGTCAGAACTGACCTGCTTGATGCCCACATGTGCAGAACTGCAATTGACAGAGTTACCACCATGTGATGTACTGCCAATATGCATGTGCCAGCCTGAATGTAATTACACCTTTGAGTCTAGCAGAGATCACAATATCACATGATGTCCTGATGCCTGACATTGTAGCATGGATGATTAAATTATTGATCAGCACTTCAATATTTCTAGGTGACTCAACCAAAACTTTTCGCAGATGATATCGTCATGGCACACCAAGGGTTCACTGACTTTTCTCTGCACAGGCGTGCCATCCTCTGCGTACTTCACTGTCTTTAACTGCTGTGACCAGATGACCACAGAGCCCTGCAACAGATTGCCTCATTGTACACCTCCTCGTGTCAGCCAACAATAAGACGACAATTTTCAGACTTCACCAACGCCATACAAGACAGGCCCGCACCTTTCTGTACATTTCTGGCAGTTTTGCGTAGGTGATGCCAAACTCAGAAAACAGAAGCTCATTCTTGTGCTCTGTCAGAGTGCCCTGGAACACAGAACCTGTATGACAGTGAGTGGTGCAAAATCCGGCACTGCAAAAATCGGCCTCTACCAATAATGCTGGTCCATCAGCCTGAAGGTGGCTGTCCTCGTTTCAACTCATACAATCAAGGGTTGCCACATCAAAGGATACCTTCAGACGCTCTTGTGCTTCTGTGTGTGACTTGCCGCTGTGCACCAAAGCCCAAAAGCAGGTGTTGTACTGCATCACGAAGGGCATCCAAAGTCTCAGGCATTGAAATGGAATGTGAGGCCAAAGCAGGAAAGTCAGCTCAAGAAATATCTGCACCTGATTGTTGATGTGTGTGTCCGCCTGTCTCCACGACAGATAATCCCTCAAGATTTCATCAGAGGGATAGCACACTGCACGCCCATCAAAGATCGGCGTGCGTTGAAGGGGCTGGGAGGGAAAATACTCAGGCCACCACCGCACATAACTCCCTGTAAAGCAGGACGTCACCAGAGACACCAGCTTGCTGCTTCGGCGGCCTGCAGACAGAATAGAGCTCTTGCTGTCTGAACCGTGCACGCATGCATGCATGCAGGATGCATGCACATGCACGCTTGGCAGCAGCACCATTTGGAAATAGTGCACCCACCGTACAGCCTGCTGGTTTTGCTGAAGACAAAGCTGTACTCATCACTTTCCCCAAATGCAATTCTGATGTCTCCAAACTCCCGCAAGACTTCCTGTGTCAAGATACAACATCAGTTTGTTGCAGGAATGGAAATATCCAGTCGGAAAAACGAGGCTGCCACGGAGGATCACAGA
Organism: Coccomyxa sp. Obi; assembly: GCA_020887355.1. Classification (NCBI taxonomy): domain Eukaryota; kingdom Viridiplantae; phylum Chlorophyta; class Trebouxiophyceae; family Coccomyxaceae; genus Coccomyxa; species Coccomyxa sp. Obi. The sequence continues at coordinate 1,493,818 of AP024993.1, read as the reverse complement.
GAACCTACCACGGCACACCTGTTCATCAACAGCAGGGCCCGCTCATCATTGGGTTTTTTAAAGCTGTGCTGTTCTGAAAACCTGCAAGAGGCACAGGGTCAGCCGCGTGAAGGTTTGCAAGGAGTGCATCAAACTCTGCTTTTCTAAGAGAATAATAATAATGTTATGCAGACACTACTTGTATAAAGTCAGTGTGTTCACCGTGTAAAACCCTTCCCATCCAGGCGGATCACAATCCAGCAGCGTGGCAAGAGAGTGTCTTCAAGCTCGAACTGTTTCACGTACTCAAATCTGCTTTTTGCCATTCATACATGAGGCAGCTGACATTAGGCTGTACACAAAATGAGGACCTTCTGTGTTGAAAGACAGTATACCAGAATGCAAAAGGACAATCTGAAGATGTGTTGACGCAGAAAACTCCTATCGTGAGATGACCATCAACATTTTAGATGTGATGGACTGCAATTGGCGATGTGCAACAGAAACTGCGGTGACATTGTCGCCGCGACAAGGGAAAAGGAACCTTCCTGATCACATCTCAGCTCCCTCGCCGTGGCCCTAGGGAGTACTCGCCTATAGGGGAAATGCGACGTGCCCTAGCTCAAGGCAAAAGCAGCAACATTCAGGATCTCCCAACGCACGACAGAGCCTCTTGTGAGCCTTTTATGTGCACATTTGAGTCTCTATATTCTGCTGCCTTTCGAGCAGTATTGGAGACAGTTGCAGAGTCTTGGGAGTGACTCCATTGAACCACCGGAGCGTCACTCGAAGGAAGCTAAGCCTGCTTCAACTATTAAATCCCATACTGGTCAAGAAATTTCTTACAGCGTACTCGCCAGTACTGACATTGATCGAGGTGAGAGCTAAAGATGTACCACATGTTCAGTTCCCGGGCCAAGGACCCTGTTCTTATATCGTCTCTTTACACGATGACTGGTCCTTTCTTCAAGTGTATTAAATTATATTATCCCTGTGCGCATTACAGAATGGGGAAAGGGGATGAGAAGAAACGTAAAGGACAACCAAAGCACAAACCTCGACCAACTCAACCTCCACGCCTGTACCAGGAACGGCAGAATGCTTTCAAGGTAAGATGTTCACAGCAACACATTGATTATTGTTCATTGATTATGAACTAGTTTCCAGTCAGGTTCACTGCAATTGTCTATCATGCTGCCTCTCACTCAAGTTCTCTGCAGAAGGCGGAGGTCGCTGCGAAGTTGGAACAGGCCGGCGTTCCGAAGGAAGGTGTGGATTGCTTCATACATTCCTGGACAGTTAAGGGATTTGAAAGACCCAGTGGCAAGGCTGAATGGCACTTTGAGCCGGATGAGGGGAGGACCTGCTACACCATCCCTGAAGTCATCGCGTGGTTCAGAAGTCAATTTATAGGTGATTGCTGGTCCAGCTGACTCACAGAAGAGCATCTGTCCAACGAAGCATCCATTACACATCGACATGGCACCGCAAACTAGCGTTCCACTCCCAGCGTCAGGGATTTGTGCCGCATGAACAGGGGACAAGGACAGAGGGAAAGCGGCTGGTGGACTGGGGCCCTTGCGAGTACAAACTCAGGATGGGGATCCAGGTGCCAGCCATCCCGGTGATGGAGACAATTTGTGGGCTGAACCCAAGAAAGTAGCTGCAGCGTTTGAAGCCAGACCTTGTACTTGATGTGTTGCGTCACACACGTCGGCATAGATCAGCTGGTTTGCATGCACAATAGCAGGGTCTGACGAGAATGCACAGGCGCAGGGTCTGACGAGAAAGCTCCCCTCCTCCAAGGAGTGCGGAGCGGTGGACTCGGCGCTTCAGGCAGGCAACAAGCTGGCGGTGATGGAGCAGCAGAGTATGGGGACCATGACGATGCAAACGACTCTCGTGGAGCCAAAGGCAGCCATAAGGAGGACGGCTTGGCTTCTCAAACAGTCTGTCTACCTGAGGCTGAGGCCAACCAGCTGGGCGCTCTCTGCCTCCTGTCCTGCTGGCTTTTACATGGCTACAGAAAGGTACACCTCTGTGAAATCATACAGTTATCATAATGATTTTAGCAGTGGCATGGCGTACATCCAAAATGCACAGGTGTCAAGACATTGAACGCTGTTTCATAATCAGGCCGAGGCTCTTGTGGTGGGTGCGGCGGCGAAAGCTTGGGCCGATGGACCCCTAGCGGAGCAGCGGTTGCCTCATGCACAGCTTGAAGAGTCCCGGGGATCTGGTCCGTCCTTGGTGGAGGCTAAGGCGCGGCAAAGACCTGCAAAGGTGTGGTGCCTGCTCCACAATGCATCATTCCACCACACAGCGGAATATGCACTTCCCTCCTTCCTTATCAGCCTCATGCTGCACTTGTGTGTGTGGCCTGCTGGCCAACAAGACTGACCACTTCTTGGATTGGAATTCCTGGAACAAGGCTGGCACACTAAGCAAAACTTGAAGCAGAATAGCCGACTGTGGTATACATACATCGATCAAGGATGTGCATGGCATTGCAGGGAAATGTCCGCTGCTCGGGCAGGTCAAAAGCGGCCGGCCCAACAGCGCTCACCGACGCGCTGGCTGAGCCCCTCACGCCCGCTGAAACGCAGCCGGTGGCTGTGGAACAGCCTGCTGATGCAGCGGCGGCGGCTGCCGCATCCCATGAGGTGGCGTCCGCTCCGGCGGCCACGTCGGCTGAGCCCATGCGTGCAGAGGTGCCAGCAGGGAGCAGCAGTGCAGCACCACAGGCACGGGGAAGGAAGCGCAAGGCTATCGACAGTCGGGCCGAGGAGTCTGACCCAGAGGTGAAATTTGCGCTCTGGGCTGATGTCATGGCCGAATTGAACATGCTTGGCTGCCCATCCTGCATCTATATGTCGGAGTGCAATCCAGGGAGAGAGGTATTGGTGGTCATCCGAGTTTGATACGCATTCCAATGTGCAAGGTTGATGCCTCGCTGTAGAACTTTTAGGGACAGGATTGTCATTGACTTATCTTGACAGTAATGGCCCGGAATGTATGCAGGTGGAAGAGTTTGACGCTCGGAAGCACGTGGTGAGGAATATGGCAGTGCTGCTGCACACAAAGGACGACAGCGCTTCCGGTTGGGACAAGGTCTGGTCACTTGCGCGTGTCAACAGGTGCTGAGCTGTGCACCCCTCCCTGTTGCTGTTGCTCTGTGAGTGCACCTGGTCCAAGAACCCTTGGTCCTGAGCGGCACTGCCAAGCAGCATGCGAAAGCAGTGGCTTGCAACTGTTCATCTGGCTGGATGTTAACTAGGATGAGTCAGTCGGTCAGTCAGCTATGAACACCTTTCTCAGCCACAAATGGGACTGATGGGATGTTTGACTCTGATCGTCAGAGTCAGCACCAGCATTTCACCCAGACAGTCACCATATCGTCCTGCCAGATACAAAGGGGGGCTGGGGGTTGAAGGAGGGCGGTGCTCGGACAGGTACAACAAGCAAACGGGGATGATGAGCGTGACATGGCTGAAGCCTGTTTCGCTGGAGGAGTTTTGGGCGACGCGGTGGCAAGACTGGACAGTGGAGATGAAGGACAAGAAGGGGAAGAGATATGAGGGTGTGTGGACCAGCCAACAAGTCGACATTGACACCGTGCAGGTGAGCTGCCGGGCAGCTTCTCCACAGCCTGCCACACTGACCCAGCCCTGGCTTTTGCCTGCGCTCACTATGCTTTACCAGCAGACTTGCTCAACGGCAGTGAAGGGCTGGGTACCTGGTCCTGAACACGAGTGAATTTTATGATGATGTCAGCTGCACTCTGCGCCGAGAGTTCTGACCCAATCTGTCTGCGCTTGCAACAAGTCGGCTGCTGGATGATACCTGTGGCATGCAAGCAAACTGTGGCAAAGAATGTGCCTGACTGAGGTTGCCTGGTGATGTGACGCAGTGGGGCACACATTTGAGGCCGGATGGGTACTTTCAGGAGCAGGATCGGGAAACTCTGTGCTTTGAGGTGAAGCGCATGGAGGCAGCTGCCGGTGTCTCCTGAGACCCACTTAGTGTACTGGCAGGGGTCCCATCCCAATGAGCAAACAGCATTTTAGAGCAGCAGCGACATGTTGTGAGGGGCACAGGACCTCACTGGAGCCATGTGTTATGGTAATGATCGTCTACATTGTCCTTAAGAAGAGGTGTTGAAAGTTTAGGGCCCTGAGCAAGGGGCTCCTGTGGAATACCAATTTTATAGCAAGTCTTTATCACAGGAAAAGTTAGGTTCCCACGTCCCTGGACTGTGTACTGTTTGGTGCCCAAGCAGAAGTTGAGATGTTGTTGGAGATATCACTGGCTGCTTAGAGATCAACATGTTCTGATGACCAGGTCTCTGAATCTCAGCGTGAATAGCTTCTGCCTTTCTAGAGAAGAAAATAAAGACATTGCCTGTCACTCTCTTAAATTGAGTGGGACTCCACTGTGGGAGTGGAGTCCCACTAGCATGATCCATCTAGCATGATTCTTGCTGCTCAGTATGCTGTATATTTCAACAGGAAACTGGGATGTCAAGCTTGCCTCATTTTTTGGGATGATAGGATGTGCTTGATGCAGGTTCAATGATCACTGATCTCCATGATATACAGTAACTCCATATATATACGGAGTGTGCCAGAGCAAAAGCCCGTGTCGTTGTGCAGTTGATTCTCAAATGTCAAGCACGTTGTGCAGCCTGCGGGTGAATGCTATGGTGTAAGTAGCGCTAATGGGGGAAGATTGTGTGGCCATTCTGGCAATTAGATCTGCGCATGTATGCACCAGTACAGTGCTGCACAGTGTGTGCACATAACATGCTCACTTAAGGAAGTACCTCAGCGTCTCCCGATCTCCCTTTGTCCATTGCATCACAGTGTTGCGCTGCTCTATTGGAGTGCAGGGCAATCTATCAATCTGGCAGTTGCAGTATCATCAGTGATTGTCCAGGGTGACCTTGACAAATAGAGATCGTCCCTTGACACCATTCCAGAATGCAGCAGCAGACATGGGCTTCTTGCCAGCAGGCTGCAGCTCCAGAACCTGCAAGACTGAGCCGCCTCCGCAAGGAAACAACAGGCGCCCATCATAGAAAGCTTCCATGAAGCCGTGTGGCACATGACCAGTGCCTTTGGGCAGCTCTCCTGCCTCGCGCAATACCCGTGTCCTTGTCAGTTTCACCTCCATCTCCTTCTCGGCTGTGCCGTTAGGAGACCCTATACAGAGGACAGTCTGGGTCCCTGGCCATCCGACAAATGCCCTCACCTGCACAGCAACAATGTAACTTGGGATGACCTCAGGGATGTTGGTTGCTGTCATCAGGCAAAAGCTGGAGGGGGTGTGCTAGAAAGGCGCTCGCAATAGACACTCACTTTGTTGTGCAGCACAACCGCATCTTCCCTGAAGTCCAGTTGCCCATCTGCCTTCTCCAGCTTTGCTGCATGCGTGGCAGCAGCATCATCCTGGAAGTATGCACACCAAACTCAAAGTTTCTAGACCTTAAATTTTTCAGGAAAAATTTTTGGCACTGCAGAGTGAAGACTCTCATGGTAATCGTATCTTCCAATACTGTTAACTACGACTGGGACAGGTTCATGCAGCATACTGGGTACTGGCCCACATGCATGACATGTATTTCTGGTGGGTGCTGCATGCACTGCGAGTTTTCACGAGCAATTAACAGGAAGTGATGTGCAGGACATCAAGAACCACCTGTGGTGTGGCCAGCTGGGCAGCACGGCCACTCCAGACATCAGGTAGCCTGCTGAGCAGGAGCTCAGTGCCACGTCTGAACAAGTCTGCCAGCAGCTGCGGTGCCTGGATTTCGTCATCGACAGTGACCTTCTCCTGAGCAAGGATTGGACCGGCATCCATTGCGCGCACTGTGAACGCCACTGTGACCCCTGTCTCCCTCACACCATCCTGAAGCACGAGCCATGCTTGTCAGAGCCCTGTCTCTGGAAAACAAGGCCGGTTGGAAATTGAATCGATAATAGTTTAGCGCAAGGGAGCCGAAAGTATCAGATAGGGTCTGCATGTTCTCAGCATTTCTCAATCCTTCTAGGGGCTTTGTCTTCCCTTGACGACACACACAAAGTCAGTCGTGCTCAAGGGATGCTCATGCGCGTCTGCATGTGCATGTTGAGAAGGGCATTGTTAAGACAATGCAGGGGGCACCTGGACAGCTCTCTGAACGGGCGCTGCTCCTCGATACTTCGGCAATAGGCTGGGATGGATGTTGAGCGTCCCAAAGCGCGGAATGGCCAGGAACTTGGACGGGAGTACATTGCCATAGGCTGCTGTTATGCACAAGTCCGGTTCTATAGCAGCCAGCTGTTCCAAGAAAAGCTCCTGCATGCAAAGATTACACAAACTCATGGGGCCACTTGCAATCTTGTCTGGCAGCTGCAATGAGGCATCACTGTATGGCAGCAGGTGCCCACCTCGCTTGCCTTCACTGGGCTCAAGATTCTGTCCTCTGGCCACCCGCGATCAAGTACAAGCTGGGCGACAGGAGAGGGCTGCGCCACCTTCTTGCTGCCGCGCCCCCGGGGCCGGCCAGGTTGGGTAACTATTGCTGCGACCTGAAAGGCCACTCCTTTATCTTTGGAAAATTTCGGGACATCGTAAGGACTGAGGTGCAATGATGTAGATTGAATGTGGCATTGCAGAAAGCGGTCCAAAAGCAGCTTCACCTCGAAGGTGGCTTCTGGCTCGTCTGCTGCTTTGAGGAGCAGCTGAAGAACGGAAGAGGCTACCTGAATCGACATCACTGTCAGTGCTGTACTATTTCCGCTGCTGTCAGATAGAACACTGCACTTTAGACCACCCCTCACCTCAGGTGTGCCCAGAAATACAACTCGGTGCCTTGCGTGCTCAACGCTGCTGGCACTACACGCAACTCCTCCATGAAAGCCCGAGTTGCGCTCGCCACACCATTTCCTGCTAGGGCCCGCTGAATTCTCTCTGCGTGGCTTCAGACTACAGCAAGCATGGTGTCGGAATGTCTTCCGCACCCTCAAAACGGCACGTGGATGTTCCTGGCATGACGAGCAGGAAACCACCAAATGTTGGATGGATGACTTTAGATGTCGGATGTTTGTGAAAACGCTGTGCGAAGAAACCATTTCGCTGGATCGCATCTGTCACGATACATAAGTCCAGACTCCTATTTCGCCATCCTGATAAGTCTTAAATGGCATTTCGAACCAGCGCACAGCTTCTCCCACTATTGTCTAGGAAGTAATATTCCAGCAGAGCAAAAGACTCCATTGGCCATTTCCGAGACTGTGTTATTATCCAGGCCGTCAACCTCCTGAATCCTCGGACGTCTTTCTGTTCAACAATCATAACAACCTTTAGTCGCCTGTTAGTGTTTATTTCGGTATTGTTAACTCCCCCATATCTGATCATGATCAATCTCACAAACTTTCTGTTCACCGAGTTGGCAACATTTGATCTACTAATTATATCTCGTTCCGATCCTGTCTATCTTGCTCGGTGATCATTTAGAAAAAAAGAAGTACGAAATCTCATAAATTATTTTTTCATATGGCAACAGAAGGGAAGGACACCTTTTATGCTCTCCCAGTTCAGCTCACGCAGGTGTGTGGTACTTGTTTGCTGGATATCTAGCTATTTGAAGAGCTTCACTTGTATTGAAAGTTTGTATCACCTTATCCTGAAGTCTGACGTATCCTCAGGGGTCGTCCCTCGTGCGGCACCTGTATATCAAGGAATACAGCAGCTCAGGGGAAGAGCACGCCACAATTTCAAAGAATTGTGGACTATTTGTGACGGGCCTACCCTTCCTTGCGCATGATATGAGCGAGGTTTTGACTGACCTCTTTGGGGCCTTTGGCGCAGTCGAGAGAGTTGCAGTCCATCCTTCACAGGTTTGAGGGGTGCCCTGCTTCTCTCCATTTGTCTGCACCGGATTCAGTTCAGGATGTTGCACATGCATGTGAGTCTTGCTGTTGTGCTGTAGACGTCGGCCATTGTGGTCTTTACAGAAGCATCATCCCGGAAGAAAGCATTCAAAACAGCGCAAAGCGCCAAGCTTGTGCAATTGATCATTGCAGAACCAGAAGATCACCATGGGTTGAAAGGTGTGTATTTGACTTGAGCGACACGCCTCAAGCGACATGTCCAGGCTGGGCACACAATATGCCTGTTCATCTGCCGGAGAAAACACTGGCCTTGGCTTTGCAGGCCATGTGGAGGCTCATAAGGCACTCTTCCCAGGAAATGATGTCTTGAGGAGCCAGGTATCTGTCTATTTGGGGCGCGCCCTTCACGCCATAAGCAGCACCGCATCACATGGCTCCATAACCATCCAATCCTGCTTCAGCATAAAGAACAAGTGTGATGGCTCTGCAGTTAGACAAGTGGACAGAAGATTTTGAGGCCGAGGAGGACAGAAGGAAACGGGAGGCAGCTGCCGCCCTTGCTGAGGAGGGATGGACAGTGGTGAAGAGAAGAGGGGTACGCCAGACATGATGGAGCTCTGCAACGCTGCTTTGGAATGCTTTACTGGAGGCATGCCATATTTCGAGTGGGTGTAAACTCATCCGTGCCTGTCAATGGCTGAGCTCAGCGACTGAGGCACTGGCAGGGAGGGAAGAAGGTTTCGGATGGAGCTGGGGCTGCAGTGGGGTCTGTGGCGCCTGCGGCAGCTCAGGCCATTGCCGCCAGCAGAAAGGTGCTGCACAGCACCATTGTCACGTTGCTGCCTGCTGAATATTCTACTCTTCGATATTATAGAAGAGCATCATGAACACGAAGAAGACCTGCAGTAATTTTGGGTTCTAGGGAAGAGCTGGACCATTGTTACCTCTTGACATGGTTACTATGCAACAACATGTCTGCAGCCATCCAACATGTCCATGCAAGAACAGACGAGGGTCTGCTACTTGTCAGCAGCGGGCTGAGCTCTAGCTACATGTGCCTGGGCAGTGCCCGTCAATGTGAGCAGCTAGCCTGAACTTGTGAGGAATTATGGATGCAGGAGCAGAAAGTTGTGGACTTCTACAGATTTCAGCAACGTGACAAGCGTCGCAATGGTGGGTGGCTTTCCTTGGTCTGATGCCCATGATATTCAACACTCTTCCTTCATGTATGCGGCTGTCCAGTCCCTGACAGGCTTCTCTGCTCCTGTTGATGTGAGCATCATATGTGTGCAGAGCTGGTGGATCTGAGGCGCAAATTCGCGGAGGATAAACAACGCATTGCAGAGCTGAAGGCAGCACGGAAATTCAAACCATATTAACTGTTCATCAAAGGACTGCAGACAAATATGAGGGGGAAGGCATGGAACAAGCACCTGCCGAGCAGCTGATACTTTAGAAATATGACCGCAGCTTGGGAATTCTCAATGCGACTCACAGCAGGAGAACTTATTGCATAAAGCAGCTGGGGATTGAGTAGTTCTCAACAGGTAGCAGACAGAATAGGATTGTGGAGCCGCATGTTGGGGAGTGAGCCATTCTTTTTTACATGGCAAAAGGCTCCTTTGTGCATCACATCGAAGCCGTTTTTAAATGGCAAGCACCCTTCAGTATTTCTTGACTATCATTTGCATTGGAAGCTGCAACTACAGTGTTCACTCACTTTCTTCAAATTTGACAGACTCCAGTCTTCACGACACTGCTTAGCTGGTCTATACTGCTCACTTGGGTGCATTTTCATATGTCAATACTGCACTCACAGTCTAAAACCAGGCACACTCACGCCAGACACCCATATAGTGCACCTTCATTTGACATCCAGTGCATCTTTTTACTGCAACAATTGGTCAGTGAGTAAAAGCCACAGCTTTGCAATTGCCCATTAGATGACCGTCACAAGATGTACCAACTTCTCAGCGACAACAAATATCGTCTCAATTCTACTCTACCCCGAAACAGTCCCAAGCGAAGCCATTCCAAAAGCAAAAAAAGATCAAGTTTCTGTCAACCAAGGTGCTGCAAATTTGACGACAGAGCAGAGCTTCATGGGACAGAAAATGAAGGGAGATCAAAATTGTCAGCAGCACTCTTAACAGCTGGTGGCGAGGCTTCCTCACTGAGTCTAATCCTGCCGATCCGAAGCTAAGTATGGGATTGGGCCCCAAGTGAAGGAAGAAAGCAGTACTCTCGAAGAGTCATGCTTGCAGACCTGAATGTAGGTAATGTACAGCACAGTCAGACATGGACCATGGGCCGCAATGTTTGGTGTTGGAAAATTGAGCACATATTGCAGACAGGCACTACATATCTTTGGATTGGCAATGGGTGTGCTGCTGCTAAGGAATTTTGAGCCCATCCACAAGCCTCATTGCCTGCAGGAATCAAGCTGCAGGAGCAGCTCCATTTGTGATTGTGCAGTATGGTTGCCTCTCCTGCAAAGCACAGGAATAAAAAATGAGTGTGACCTGTCTTCCTTCTGCACCCTGATCGCGACAATGTGAATGGACTCCGAAGGATGGTGACTTTCACTTTGTTGACAAGTACCCATAACATGTGTGGGAGACCATAGCAAATTCTTCATGATGATGTGGTTTGACTGGCCCTTCAACAAGCTGCCCTGCTGCATGAGCCAGACAGTCACCTGCATGGCTTTTCTTCGAAGTGCATGAGCGGTTTTCTTGAAGTCCTCAATGAACGGCCATAGAGTGCCCTGCAACTTTTGCAAGGACATAACGTCCTTCTCGCTGATCCGCATGGAGCGCATGGTGCTCTCTGTGCTCTGCAGTTTCTGAATTAGCGGGCGCAGGTGTTTTGAACTCAGCTGATGTAGCCTCCGCATCTGCAAACACATCCGGCTGGCAAATGAGCGCACCGCACATAACTTGACATCTGAAACATCGCACATTATCTTTGGAGGTTTTGGGCTCCGCTTGCTTGTAGCAAGCAAGACCAGCTTCCTGGTGCCTTCGCAGCAGCTTCACGCCCATTCCCTAATGTTGAAATCAACCAAGCAACTCCTGGAAAGTGGTTTAGACATCAAGCAACATAGCAACATATGTGCTTGCTGCCAGGATACCCACCTCTGGTTGAGTGCTGTGCAGACAACATAGCACGGAACACAGTGCTTCCATCTCAAGGAGCTCGCCGAGGAACTCTTGTCGCATGGCCCTCAGCAATGTCCAGTACCTCCCTCGTACATAAGAACTACTTCGGTTGACGTTCTTGAGACGCCAGGTATCTTCTTCAATGATAAAAGTATTCCCAGATACTGACGCCTGCATTCCTGCAACAGCCCAGGCAACTGTCAGCGGTCTTCCCGCATCTAACGACGGCGTGATTTAAATACGGCACATGAGATCTAGAATTCTATCACGGGTCATTATCCAATCAGACAATCTTATGCGGGACCCGCTGGCTTCGTCACATGTGAGGGTGCGGCGTCGATATCTTCCAAGCAACAGGCACCCCAAGCACCCCATCCAGTGCGAAGGCAACCAATTGAGACGATGCCACCAGCGACAAAAACCAAACACAATCTGCAGGTACGATTCATGAAGTTTAAAGGGCACCTGCCCCAGTGAAGAATGGCGGTAGTCTTGAATACCTCAGGTCAGAGCTCAGTGCGGTCCGTGTTCCCTGCTATTAGCGAGATCAAGGCCAGGACTTACGGTCTAAGCCTGAGCAGCTGTTGGAAGGGCACAGAGACAAAATCCTGACCGTTTCCCGCCACCCGGTGAAGTGTACACACGGTGCGGAACTCCTAGCAAATTAGCCAAGATGCGCAGACGATCAGACAGACCTTCTCCTTTCAAAACCTCACTGCCAATCTTTCTTCTGTCGGGGAAAAGAACTTCCTTCTCTTTGGATCGGGTTTGATGAGCAAGCACCGCTAGAGTCACGAAGCCGACTCGGACCTGCACTCACGTACTGCCTTAGTCATCCTTAGGCACGGAACACGAAGAGGGCAAGGTGCGGTCCGCATCGCAGTATCCAAAAATATGGAGCGATTGATGCAATGTCGCGCAGCGATGAAGACCAAGATGGTGCAGGAACGGACGATCGGGAGACATTGCTTCGCAAAGAGAGGGAACTGGGATTGCCTGCACAGCAGATCTTCTCAATATTTTTCAATCAACTATATCAGGTATAATGATGCGAACAATGCAAAGACATCAATTGTGCAGCTGCTACGTTAAGCGCTCGATCTGTATCGCCCACATGTGAAGGTTTCGAGATCAAGACACGCAGAAGTGACATGCAAGCGGTTGGAACAGGGAATACAGATTACCCTGGCTTACAACATTGGAGTTTTCGTGGTGAGGCACTTCTGCCATGACGAGACGGAGGAGAGGATCGGAGAACTAACTGGTATCCTGGTGCGCCTTCTGTCTTCCCTCCAAGAAAAGCAGAATCTGTACGTGGCCCGTGCCAAGTGCATAAACTGGAATGAGTAATGTGTCCGCAGGCATCTGCTTTCAGTACTGCCCAACTATGCACCTCATATTTCTGGGGCGTGATGACCGACAAGATTGGGCGCAAGCCGGTTGTGTTGATTGCGGTAGGAACTCTTCCCCATTGGAAGTTGCAAGTTCATATATGCTAATTGAACACTATCCTGCTACATGCTGTCGTTGAATTCACTTTTGATCACAGAATTTCGTCATGGGCATTGCAACCGTGTTTCTTGGGCTGGCACCCAACTACTGGCTGGCTGTTGCTGCACGGTGCCTCGGTGGTCTCTCAAACGGTTCAGGAGTTGCGATAAAGACCATGCTTGCTGAAAGCTGTGATGCAAATACTCAAGCGAAGGGGATGGCATACCTCAACCTTGGATGGGGCCTGGGGAACATTTGTGGTGAGTCTGCAGACCTCCACATGTTTATCTGAGCAAAGTCACATGCTTTTGTGGTGGGCATAAAAATGGGCCTCTGATGTTGCCGCAGGGCCCATGATAGGAGGCTTCCTGTCCCAGCCATGTGATCAATATGCCAACTTCCCCTTGTGCAATGATGGCACCGGCCTCTTCGCAAGACAGTGAGTCCCTTTTGAATTTTCTTGGTTCCATATCCTTCAAGAATGGCCTGGCCGGATATGAACTGAGGTGGTCAACTGACACTACTGCATGAGTGAGGCGTCTGTGTGATGCACAGGCCTTTCCTGCTACCTTGCCTAGTGGTGGGTGCTTTGTCCTTTTTCGCATGCTTCAATAGTGCATGCATGATGGTCGAGACGCACCCAAAGTACCGGAAGGGGCCTTTGGTGGCCAATGGCTCACAAAGCAAGCTGCCTGTCCAAGACGAGCAGCCTACGACCAGTCTTTCCACTGTCCCCGAAAACCCGAGCATAGCCATTCCTTGCGGGGAAGTCCAGCAGCAACGAGGTGCGGCTCTTCATCCATCATCTTTCCGAGGACGAGGACCCATTGCCTGTTACAGAAGTCATATTGTAGAGCTCAGCAGTAGTCATGGTCACTCTGCCGACAACCTCTGACATTGCCCCAGGAGAAATCACACCCAGTCACAAGCACCCTGCCTGCCACAACAGGTGGGCTAAGGCCATAAACCCAGTCACATGAAGGGCACAGAGATGCACGAAGCTTGTTCGGCTGTGCAGGGAGGAGGCACAGCAGTGATTCGATGGAGGGGAGTGCGTTGCTGGCGAGCGTGGGCCGAACACTGTCCGGGTCGTCAGCGGAGACGCGGCAGCTGCTGCGGCGGCTGTCCGCGCGCGTGAGCACGCGGCTGCTGTCCGGCTACCGCTCCCTCTCCATGAGCAGCGACGATGTGGAACGCCACGAGTATGGTATGCCTGCTACTGCGCTCTCATTAGCTGCTGCAACCCTCTGCTGCGCCAGGCTGCCTTGTGGCAGGTCACAATTAAGCCCAACAGCTTGGTCCAAGGAGCCGTTGTCGTCTCTGCCGATGCGTGCATGTTGTGTTGTGATGGGCTCTTGCATCAGTGGTGCGTGAGTAAAATGAGTCAGCCTGCCAGCCCTGATCGCTGATGTTGCATGGGGAACTGCAGTGCTGGAGATGACTCCCGGCCATGATGTGGACCGCGACGGCCATGGGGAAGGTAGCAGTGCTGGCTGGGGGGACCGTCAGGGTCTTGTGCATGGACCGGCCGCAGCGCCAGGGGGGCCGAACGATGCTCACACACCCACATCGCAGCGCTGTCCGTCGAGGCTGTCTCAAGACTCCTCGCTGGCTGGGTCTGTGGCTGCCACGCCCACGCACCTGCGGCGCAGCGAGGATGGCGCTGCAGACGCCCACGTCACCATCTTCCGCCCAAGCCTTGATGCAAGCCGGGAAGATTCACCCCTTACGAATGGGAGTGCAGAGCAGGTGCGGGCTGTTCCTCGCCCTCATCTTTGGGAGTGGAGAACAAGCACAGTTTGTGGGGCTCTTAGGTAGTCTGGAGTCCAGAGCAGCTCCTTGCGTGCATTGTGCACACTTTCATCACTGGTTGCGGCTCACGGGCCGTGCCTGTCATTTGGATGCACAGGTGGGTGATGATGCCGCGCATGAAGCAACACCAACCAAGCTGGATGATCACAGCTTGGAAAGGGTCCCACTGATGCAAAGTACAGAGAGCATGCCTCCGGCAGAGGTGGGTAGCCTTGCTCTCCCCTGCCTCGCATCTGTGACACACGTCACACCGCACTGTCGTGCAGGGGTTGCAAGGGGGCCTATCAATATACCATGTACCAACCATCAACCAGCGTGACACGTTGTGCAGGCAAGCACGGCTGTGGCAGGGCCCCAGGAAGTGTCTGAGGATCAAAGCTCCTCTCAGCCCTGGTACAAGTCCAGGAAGATGCTGCTGGTGCTTGGCGCTTATGGCAGCATTGCGTTCCTCATGAACTTCCTGGAGGAGCTGACTCCAATATTTGCGTCGGCTCCGTATGACAAGGTCTGTCCCAGAGCGCTGCACGGCCTGCAGCTCTCTTTTGACCTGTCTGGTGAACTGCTCACGTGCTTTCCTCCGAAAGGTCTAGCATCCTTGGTTCTCTGTGCCATTTCAAGCCGTGCATGTGTTGTGCAACAGGGTGGCTTGAACTTCACGCCGGACGAGGTGGCTCTGCCAGTGAGTTTTGCTGGGCTGGGCCTCATCTTGTTCTCGCTGTTAGTTTACCAGCGCATCCAGAAGCGGCTGGGCTGTCTCGTCTGTGCCAAGATAGGCCTCACAGTGGCCATCCCCATGGTCCTTCTCATTCCGATGCCCTCCCTTCTGGTGCCACGGTGCGCACACGTCTCTGTGTAAGCAAGATATTGTGAGAGGCTTGACGCACTCGGGCCTCGTCCGTTGGCACGCACTCTTGCAGAGACAGCCGTGCAATGGGTATGCTGGTGCGCAGGTATTGGGCAGTCCAGAGCCTGCTGATACCCGTGTTCGGCCTGAAGGCCATGTGTTCCATCATGTGCATGACTTCCAGGTGTGCCTCATATTTCGTGCCCTGTCCCTTTTTGAGACTCTGGCAAGGCGTATCTACTCATGAGACTGTCATGCAAGGCGTGTTGTTCACCAGGCTGCTACATGAGGCGTGCTGCACATGCGCCTGTCCAGAAGGTTTCCGGATGGGAAAACTGCAGTGCGGTTGTGGGGCCGTGAGAAGTTTTGTGTCTGTGCTGCAGTATGATTCTGGTGAACTTGACGGCCCCGATCGAGCAGATAGGCCCAGTGAATGGCGCGGGCAACACGCTTGCTGCTGGCATGCGTGCATTGGGGCCGGCCCTGTCTGGCCAACTCTGGGCGCTTTCTCTGGCAACAGGCATGAAGCACAACCAGTTCTTCGCCTTCGGTGTTGTCGCATGCGCCTTCATTGGTACCCGCTTCCTTTATGGCTTCATGCACCCAGGGTCAAAATAGACCTTGGCTCTTTGCTGCAAACATGCATCAGTCTTGTTGACTCAGACCTGAGAGGTACCATTCTGCATTTCTGTGCATCCAAGGATGCACACTTTTGGGGTTTCCCTCAACCATGACGTGTTCAGTGTGGTCCAATCAAGACATTCAAAGGATTAACCTTTGAGCCAGCACGCATGTTTGTCTCCAGCTAAAGTGTTGTCACACACAGTGTTTTAGGGGCCGTTTTGTCGTAGCCTGATGCATCAAGTGTGCATGCAAGCACTCACAATCCAATAATTCCTGTTCAAAGATAGCGAATACTGCATATTGAGGCAGTGCACTCCTGTACCCGGCTGTCTATTCTGTAACAATTAATTGATAGGACAGCGGGAACAATAATTGAAGGGTTGGCAGCTTTCAACCAATTGACTTTTCGGAGCCAGATTCGAGATGTGTTTGGGCTGGTAGTGCAAGCATTTAAGAGTGCACACAACAGAGAGATGGTGACGCTAATTACCGGTGGGCCCATTAATGGCCCTTTGGCAATGCCAGACACCTGCATGACCTGTTTATGTGTTGCCTCAAATAGCTTCCCTCTGGCACAAGAGAGGGGCCCAGGCACTCAGCAGGCACAGCCTTTTTATACCACACCATAATGGACGTCTTTCAGAAACGCGTGTGGCTGTGGAGATTTCTGTCAAGCATAGGTAGTGTGCCCTTATGGCTTCAAATGTCAAGACGTTCCAACAGCATTGGTGACAGGACCTCTTGTTTTAAAGGCGGAGTACGAGAATTGAATTGTGAAGGAATGTGTGTGCTTATGGAGATATTGCTGGATCGCATCACAAGCCAGCGCTCGCTGTTGCACATCTGGACAGACTCTCCAGTGTACCATGTTTGTAGAGGATTTATGGAATTAATATATAATAATAATAGCATATATGCCCTGGTTCAGGCAGCATCAAGGATACTGAGAGATGTCCATACAGCTGTGCGCAGCATGATAACATTCCATTACAGTGATGTCCTTGGCGCTGCAAAACGTCACACTATTCATCATTCCAATGTCAGACAGTCATCAAAGTAGGCCATTTGGAGATCCCATACTCGGGTCGTCATAAATATTGGGAGCAATCACATATATAGTCTTCAAGACAAGTTGTCTTGATGCTTGTCAATCTAAATCAGATTGCTGAAGGGTGGGGTAAATTATTCATGATTTATCACTGATCATGATTTAAATGCAAAACATGCACTTGACAGGAAACCATCGAAACAATGCTAAGCATCAGAGTCCACAGGCAGAAGATCATGATGGCTATGATCATGTATTACTCTCTACAACAGGCCTCATTTTGCCCAGCACGATTGATCACGTGACAGCTCATACTAATACCTTATCTACATATATCTAATCTACAGCTACATAAATGCATGTTATACTAACTGCAAGTTGCAATTGTGCCTCCTTGATGTGCATGATGCGCTCCACCTGAACAGAGCTGGAGGGACGTGCAGGTAATGCCAGCTGATGCAGCTGATACAAGCGCACGTCAGCGATGCATGGGCTCGCCCTTTGCCAGCCGCACATTGGAAGCGCCGTACAGGCGGCCCAGCTCCTTGATGGCCACCTCCTCTGTTTGGATGGCGCGGATAGGTTGTGGGGGTAGTTTGTCCTGCAACACACCAAGGATTGATCACATGCCACTACTTGAACGCGCTGCAGATCCAAACAGAGGAACGCCCTCCCGCGCGCATTGCCAAGACATGAGCACAGCACGACTTTACCCCCATGAGCCCCAAGGAAGCAGGGAGTTTCCCCAGCCATTCACTCTTTGTTTGTAACCGCAAAGTAACCTGGCTCTGTGAAAGCACTGACCTGCACAAACCACTTGGAAGGCTGCTGGCCTGGGCTGTAGCTGTGCATGCGGCGCGACAAGCCAGTGGGTGAAGTCCCGGCAGGGAAGGCCGCCCCGGGAGACGTGCCTGCTGCCGCATTGACGGCCGAAGACTGCATTGCCCTGCACAACAAGTGCACATCAGCACCGGTGTGAACAGCAACTGAAAATATTTCTTGTTGGAATGCCTGCAGAGCCTCATATAACTCAACAGTATGTTGGGACAAATGAAAGCTGCAGAATTGCCACTGGGATGCAGTGAGGGCGGCGCACCAGGAGGACATGGCAAGGGCGCCTCCTCGGGAGACGGGGGAGGCTCCAGCAGTGCCCCAGCTGCGACTCATGCTCTCGCGCAGCTGCGCCTGCTCCTCCTGCAGCAGGTGCACACCCACTTCAACACATAAGCTCTTCGCTGCGTGCATTCAGCAGGGTGTGCAGGCCGCACGCATGTTACCAGCATAGCAAAAGCTTAAGCGAGTTGCAAATCAATATACCAATGACTCTCATTTGTTTGGCCCACAGAACTGTTGTGTGTGCCTCGCGTCGCCCCTGTGATGATGCTACTGGCTCTGCAAACCTTCGACAGCCCATCCCAGGCATGGTGGCTGCTCAGGGGACGGAAGAAGCACAAGGGGCGGACCTGGATGCTGCGGAGACTTGGGTGCGCGCCGCTGGTGGGCGGGGAGGCGCCCACGGGGCCGCCACTGGCGCCCCAGGCGGGGCCGGCCGGCTTCTTGGTGTCGGACAACGGTGTGCGCTGGATGCTGCCGGCCATGTCGATGGGCGCCGACGTCTTCAGCAGGTGCGCTAAGGGAATGCGCAGGCCGCCTGCCGCCTCTGCGCCCGCATCAGCTGCGGCCGCGTCCTCGGCTGTCGGCAAGCTCGGGGACCGGCCCCTCGCATGCACGCTCACACTGGCCTACACACAACACCGCTCACACGTCAATCCGGGCTGGTCAAGGACCGAAGTGCAGTTTTTGATAGAACAGCCAGTCTAGGTGCACATCTCTGCAGGTGATGCTGATTATCCTGAGTGGCTCACAGACAAGAGGGGTGGCTGGATGAGTTTTCTCTGGGATGAGCTCTCTGGAGGAACGGTACCTGGCTGCCAGCAGCCGCTTCCTGGCTTAAGATGGCGCGCAGGGAGGTGGGTGCGGCAGGGGCTGCAGATGCCAGGCGCCATGGGGCAGCTTCACCCCCTGTCGGTGTAGTAACGGATGGTGCGGCAATGGATGTCTCTGGCTTCTCCAGTGCACCTGTGAGAATCCAACCATTGCTCTTGAAGGACTGCCTCTGCAACAGAAAAAGTCCACTCCATGCATCCGAGCAAAGCTTCAGGGCAAGGTGATAAGGATCCGCACCTGCCAGGAACATGGACAGGCCGCCCTTGCGCTGCTTGTGGGGCTTCTTGCCAGAGCCCGGCTTCGCTGGTGTGGCGCCCGCATCGCCGCCGCTTGCCGCCATGTTGGCCCACGAGGAACCGGCCAGAGCGGGCGCTGCATCAGCACCCCAGCCCTGCACAACCAATTGAAGAAGATCACCGACCGGGCCCGACACGTTACCAACGATCCAAAGAGAGGTGTTGCCATCTGCCTGCAGACACAGGCAGTGAATGCATTGTCACGAGAGACACCATTTGCACACCGACACAGGCGATGAATGCATTGTCATCGGAAACTTACCATTTGGTTGGCCTACACAGGTTGTGAGATGCATAGACACAGGAGACATACCTGGGAGGAGGCCATGGGTGAGGCCATGAAGCCGTGCTGCTGGCGGTTGGGAGTGGACGCCACAGGAGACTCGTTCAGCTGCCTGGGCGTATGGAGCATGGGAGAGGGTTGCAGCGCCGCGCTATCCAGAGCAGCCGTGACAGGAGATGAACCGGTGGGGGCACTGCCCGCATCTGCTAGCCTGGCCTCGAAGCTAGACACCCGACTGGGCACATTTCTGGACATCACCTCGTCTACTTGAAGGCTGGCAGGCGCCGAGGTGTTTGAGCTCGCCGTTGATGGCGTGGAGGGGTCCCCCTGCAAACGTACAACGTCAGCCCACCAGCACAAAACAAACATTGCTTTGACACTTCCCTCCTTTGTCAGCATCCTCAGTGGCAAGGATCAAAGTGAAAAAATGTGCCGGCCATGACTTGGGACAGAAGCACTGGGAGCCGCAAATTGATAGCCGGAGCGCGAACAATACCCGGGGCCGGCGACGGCGGCTGCTGGAGGAGTGGCGCGCGCTGGAGGCCGAGGCGCGATCGTCCGGGGTGCGGCCGCTGCTGGGCTTCACTGCCTTGGGCGTGCCCGCACCGCTGTCCCAGCTCGTGCCCAGCAGCTCCTCCTGCGAGTTGCCTGCACCAACCCGCACCAATCTTTTCCACCCTGTGCACCCGACATCCACAGGGAAGCATTCCTGAAAGACACAGGACAGCTGCACAGAGCTGGTCGCACCAGCTGTGAGCCCCACACCCCGACAACATCCCTTCATTTGACTCGGTAGCTCGAATATTGTCTTGTGTACATCACGCCTTGCGCTCACGCATAAGAGAGCAAGCAAACCCTCTTCCAATCCAGTCTGCACAGGAAGGACATGAAATGTCCATACCGTCTTTGGCAGCAGCCAGCAAGGCTTGCACTTCGCCCAGGGGTGCGCCCGCCTCGAGCAGGGACAGTGCTGATTCCAGCAGCGGCTTAGCAGACACCTTGGAGCGCTGCTGAGGGTCGAGCGGCGCTGCCCGCGCCTCCAGCGCCTCTATCTGCTGCATCTTCTTCTTCAGAATGCGCACCTGCGCACGTGGCAACGGCAACCACTTACTGGGATGTCAAAATGTACAATTCAGCGTCTAAGATTCCATGCTAATGACATGTCATTGGCTGGCATCAGGGCACGGAGGCAAACACAACAGGACTCTGTGCAGAACAGGATGCATTTAAGCGAGCACAGTGCCAGAGGCTGATAGGGGACAGGATGCGTGTCTGCTCACCTGCCGAGCCACTGCTGCTTCCTCTGATGACTCTGTGTGATTCCTAAAACTCCTCTCTCGATGTAGCTGCGGTTGAACCAGAGAAGTCATGTCTTGCATACTGGCTGATGCTTGGGCCGCTTCCCCGTAGCCCCCTACAGCCACCAATGCACAGCCAGTCAACTAATGTCAAAAACATATAAGGCACAAATTGCGCTCAGATCAGCTGCTTTCCTCACTGCACTTGAGGTGGCCGCAATAAGCTCTAATCACCTTGCAGGAGCGGGGCAGCGGTCGCTCGCACAGTCAACGAGCGCTGCACCTCTTCCAGTTGCTCAAGCAAATGCTGCGGCAGTGACTCGAAGGCACCCTGAGCCTCCAGAATAACCGCATCCAGATTGGCCAAGGCAACCTGCCATCACGGATCACAGAGTCAATCTCCCTTTTCCTGTTGCGGTGTATAGCAAGCAACTCAAAATCACACTTTACTTCTTCTGCCTTTGGGCACAGAAGCCACTGAATGAAATCGACTTGGCTTCAAACTGTGGATGTCATGTCTCCAAGCAAAGTGCAATGACAGGCAGTGATCCTCGAAATGGCGACCATACCGCCAAGCAGTGCTGCCGGAGCAGCTCAGCGCCAGCCGCATCTGCAAACTGCAGCAGGGCAAGAGCGGAGCGCGGCTCCACCATGTGGCGCGCAACCGTGCGCTCACACAGCCGCTGCAGGCTCACCACCCCGCCCGTCCGCTTCCCTGCACTGGCCGGCCTGCAGCAGCGCAGACACATACTCACAACCCACCTCATCAGAGACCTCCATGATAATATCTGTGCTGCAGTCTCATGAAGGCCTGCAGCTACCTGTGTTTGCAAAGCAGAGGCAACTGGTGGGCATGGGCAGTGAAGGGCACATTATTCAGCAACCGTTGCACATGGGGAACAATGCGCAGAGGACCCGCCATGGGAGATGGGTGTGTAGTGGGACCAGCAACTGTAAGAAACGCCACCAAAAAGCCATGCATACCTGCTTGAAGGGCCTTGCAGGGCTTCCAGAGAGCGCCAATAGGCAGACGTCTCGGCATCTTCCAAGGCGCTACTACGCTGCTCCCTCATGCCCTCCTCCTCCTCCCACGGCCCGGCCAGGCCCACCGACTCGGCCGCGCTGGCCGCTCTGTCCAGGTGGCCGCTGAGCGCGCTGGACAGCGCTCCACTGGAAGCCGAGCGCATGCGCAGGGCCAGGGGCGTTGCACACCATGACTGCAGCGCCAGCGAATGCTTCTCTCCCACAGCCGCATGCGTCACCCTTTTGACGCCCTCCACCCTGCGACACCCTCTTTCATGTTATCCGCCGTGCCTGCATATATATAGGTGAAGCATGAAGAGGAGGCAATGAAAAACTGCCGGTCCAACGCCAACATCAACAGTGCCAATGAGACTCTCCCAAATACCATTGAACCAATGGTGCACTCCATTCTGAAATTAATGGAGTTCTTCAACAGGCATGACAACTGCCGGCACACACCTGACCTACCTGTAAGAAGCTCCATTAACTCCTAGACCAGAGTGCATGTGCACCATTGGTTTGATAAGGCTTTGGAGAGTCTCACTGGCCCTGTTGCTATATCCGGCAAGGCAATGCAGCGAGAGCACTTCTAGATAGTACACCGAAGTAGGAGTGGGTCGTGCCCCGCAGCAGAGCCTCTGCACTGAGGTGAAAAGTCTTCAAGGTTTGAAGCAAGGTTTGAAGCAAATAGATCTGCAGCACGGATATCTGAACAGCTGAGGAGGAAGCACCTTGCAGGCAGGATGCGTTGGTGGACGAGGGCCCGGGCGCGCTCGCTCTTGCGGCCGCGACGCGCGGCTGCAGCATCCTGGATGGCCTCCTCGCCGCCTGCCGAGGAGGGCGGCCGGGGCGGCCGCTTGCCGCTGGCACCACCCCCCGATGGTGTGCCCTGCTGATCGGGGCGGCCCATGGCCTGCGCCACACGCTCCCCGGTGGCGCCGCGGCCGCCGCTGCTCAGCTCTGCCGGCTTGGACCAGCCCTCCCACATGTACACATCGCCCTCTTCGGTCACCGCCGCTGTGCGATATTTGCCTGCAGCAGAGTGCATGACCCCTTCAGCAAGGAAAACCCCCTTGCCTGGAAGAGGCTGAGCATGACTAGAGTTTCTGTAAGAGGAGGTTGAGCATGGTTCCTCCAGCAGACACTCCTTCACTCAGAAGAGTAAAAGGCATGCGCTGGAGAAGGGTGGATCCAGGATGGCACACCTGCTGAGATGTGCACAACGCGTTTGCCGGCCAAGGCTCCCCCGACCTCCTGGACGTGGACTCCCGGGTCGGCACTCCGCCATGCCAGCACTGCACCAGACTGGTCCAGGCAAGCCGAGTGCGCAGCCCCTGTGCGTCACAATACGCTCTCATCTACTCGTCTGGGCCTTGTCACATGCCTTTTGCATCATGAGGACACCACAACAGAGCTATGCAGCAAGTGAAGCTGGATGCACACCTGCACAGATAGCCACAGCATGCGGCCTTGCAACTTGGCTTTGGCCCCTGTGGAAGACAACCTCCCAGCCGCCTGTGGTGCCGCCACCTCCTGGGCCGGCTCTCGCAACATCACGCGCCCCTGCAACAGAGCGCCTTTACTATGGTATGCCTACTGAGATGACCGTGCAGCCACCTTGTAACGAGCAATGATGGTGTCGGCACATGTTCTCAGCAGGAGGTGGACAAGGGGCAGCTTGCCGCACCCGCCAACTGTACTCGCTTTGGGGTGACCACACGATGCCCCCAGGTGTATACATCACCCTCCACGGTCAACACCACGGTGTGACGCTTTGCTGCAGCCACGGCCTTGATGGTCCTCCCCTGCATGCCACCAAATAATATGAACACTGGCAATTCTGCTCCCGTTCTCTGAGGTTGATGTCGATGCTAGGGGCTCCACACTGCGGCCAGCCAATAACGCATGCGTGCACACCTTCATTGCTTCCACAATGCGCGGTACAGCGTTGGAAGCAGAGTCAGACGTGCCATAGCCCAGCTGCCCCTGCAGGTTGCTGCCCCAGCTGTACACTGTGCCGCCCTCTGCCAGTACGACGGTATGCCTGTTTGCTGCTGCCACCGCACTCACGCGCTGCCGCATGCTCGTCACACTGCGTGCCATGCCCATACGAAAAAGGTAAGAAGACTCACTGCACAGGGTAACAATGCTCTCAACAATAAGATAGTGGAAACAGTAACTCTTGTTCAGATCCCTGTCAGCGTACCGCCTGGGGGTGGGCTGTGTGTCCACGGCGGTGTATCCAAGGCGGCCATCCCGATTGGAGCCCCAGGTGAAGAGCTCGCCCGCACGCGTTACCGCCACCGTGTGATGCTTGCCTGTTGCCACTGCAGCCACTGTGCGCCGCCCCGGCATGGCCACTGGGCGAGGCAGGATGACCGCACTCTCCCCACTGTGGATGTGGAACTCCGGATGCCCTGCACACCACCAGGGACCAGTCTTGTTAAGTTTCCACAGAAGAGATTGTCCTCTGGGTGCTTCAGGCATGTCTGGGTTAGAAAACTGTAGGATGCACTTTAAGTGCCAGGCTTCACGTAGTGCAGGACAAATTTGCCGGAGCAATATGGGAACTGAGCGCACCCAGGCGTCCCCCACGGCCAAAGCCCCAGGTGTACAGAGAGCCATCCTTGGCGACCGCCGCGCTGTGGAATTTAGCGGCGGCCAGTGCGACAATGGGCGTGCCGTGCAGGCTGTCCAGCCGGTTGGGAGTGAGCTGCAGCCCCTCCGCCTCTGTGCCCAGCTGGTAGTTTGCGCCATTGCCCCAGCTGTACACTTCACTCGTTGTTCCGCCGAGCAGGTGTGCTTTGAGAGACGTGGATAGCAGGTCCAGGGGTGTGCGACCCTGTCAATCCGGGTCCATCCTCAGCACGCCTTTACACCATGAATTGCATAACAGGAAGTACCCACCAATGTGCAGCAAAGATGCATAGGAAGCGAGAGAGCACCTTGAAATCTTGTATGGACAGCAGCGCTCCAGCATCCAGGAGAAGGGCAGCCGCAGATAGGTGCCCCAAGTACAGAGCACGATGTAGGCTGGTCCTGCGCAACATCACCAACACATTGTGACTCTGGCTCAGAAGTGCGCAGGTCTGGCTGGGTGAGTCTTCCTAGCCGCGCCCACCATGCGTGGTATGAGCCGCATTGCCAACCAATACACCATTGTCTTCCTCAAGCTTACACCTACTGGCTCCATGGAGAATATTCACAACAGGGGTTGCTCTGGCATACAAGTTCAACGAGGTGCAGTGGCTGCACACCATCCCGATTCCGTATCTTGAATGTCTGTAGAAGCGTTTGAGGCCAGCAATCTCTCGACAATCCTCAAGTCGTTCCTCCAGATCTGCGTAGGGCAAACAAGGTCAAAGGAGATGTCCGGGACCTCGATACAAATTTTCGACAGGGATGCAGCTCGCGTACCCTAAGAAAAACCACACTGAATAAAATTATGATGTCTCGACCGTGGGCTACACAAGCTTGCAGGGAAGAAAACGTCACGAGGAGTCAAACGAAGGTGTCGGAACGTGAGGTCTAAATTGAGCTTCATATCGACAGGTACTATTGAGACTTACCGCAATGTGCAGGGCGGTACTTTCTCCCTTCACACACCTATTTCACGCATGTCCAAATATTTTGAGCAGTTAGGAAGCTTTCAACAAGCAATGCTACTTTACCTGACATTTGGAAGCACGCCAATAAGCGACAGAACGCTCCACTGATACCCCAGAATTTAATACTCACGGGATTGTACTAATTCGTTTGGCACAACCATCAAAATGGGAGGAGAAGCTCACGCACCCGTTCACTTCACCACCAGACTGCAGAGCTGCTTCCACTGCAGCTAGAGACCCACAACGGGCCGCAACAGCTACTGACATTGTAGGTTTAAAAAATACTCCGTCCCTGGCCCCTCACGCTTGGCTGGAGCATGCGCTCCGGCTTTCAACGACGCATTGCAAGAAAGTGCGCAGCTCCAGCGCAGGGTATCAGGCCCTTACGCTGGAGGTAGCAAGCTCTTGGGAGCCATAAGGTTCTACTTCACTTCTGCTTGCTTGTGAGAGCTCGTCTGGCTCCTCATTTCATGAGCTTAAAAGCATGTGGTGACGCTCTGGCTGACATGGAGGGATACGCTTCCACCTCCTCAGTCTGAGTGGACCCAACGGAAGTTATGTTTAATGCGCATCAATTTTCGTGGCAGTACGTTCCTGCTTTGACAAGCGGAGTCTATTGGGTTGAATTGTGTCCTCCACAACCAAACTACGTTATACACACCACACATCGCTGAAATTCCATCGAAGGAACACCGTTTGTGAACAGAAATAGGCTGCATAAGTGTATCAATAGTTACTTTTACTCTGCTGTTACCTCATCCACAGCGTACAATACAGATCGTCAGGTGACAACCAAGCCTGATGAGTTTCCAGGTAAGGGTTGAGTTTTCAGCGAGTTGCTTGCTGCGGCACTGTTGTGCCCAGATCACGTTTCTGGACGTCAATACTTTTACAAAATGCAATGACGCTGAGATTTAGGGAGTGATTGCAGGACATTGCACAGAGTGGCAGCACAAGGGAGCTCCGCCAGTATGGGGGTGCACCAGAATCTCAGGCAGACAAGGCTTGTCTCTGTCACGCCTGTGCCTTGCTGCATAGAGTAAAATGGTCATCGAAGCTTGCAAGTCTACATTGTGCAGCACACACCCACAGTTGCCATGAAACAAACTTTGTTTAACAAAGTCAAGGAGGCCTTTCACAAAGTGTCTGTTCTGTTGCTCACTCATTCGCCGTTAAGTCTCTATGTGCATGCAACAGGTCAATAAGGAGTTGATAGCAAAGGTTTTCAGGCTCCAGACAGAAGTGTCTCGACTGCGCTCTGATGTGAATAAACTTGGGGGCCCACGGGACACTGTTGATCTCCGTCACAAGGTACTGAGGACTTCGCATCCACTTTTACTGAATTGGTGGAAAGCGCGTTTCACTCACTCTTTGTTGTTATATGCAATCTTGTCTCCGCCTGGGAACAGGTGGGATCTACAACGGTGAGATTGCAAGAAGATGCGAAGTCCATCAAGGAGGCACTCACGATTGCACACTCCGAGCACAAGAGCAGACAAACCACAAAGATCCTCAGCGACTTTGAGGCAAGGCATTCCTGATCCATGTGAAACACTGAACCCTGCACTGGCTGGTTGCGGGAAGTGGCCACATGCACCATCATGTGGCAGAAGCACACTAATTTGATGCTTGCTCTTTCTCCATGTCCATCCAGGCGACCCTCAAAGATTTCCAGGCCACCATGAAGGCTGCCAAGGCCAAGGAGGCAGCAAGCCTGCCAAGGCGACCAGAGCCTGCAAGGGGTGTTCTCCCACCAGACCTGGAACAGGGCGTGGCGCCACAGGAAGCTGAGCGCACTGCTCTGTTGCAGGCAAGCTCCTTCAAGGTCCTCTGAGCACATGTGCATTCCGCGCTGAGCACATGGGCATTCATGTCAGGACTGTTGGAATGCTCACCAGGGAAGGAGAGAATGTTGTCATGCAGAGCATTGGGTCCGAGTCAACTAATGCATCTCAAGTGGGATGTCTTGGTTGTTTTCCAGGAGCAGAAGCGGCTCGAGCTTGGACAAATGGAAACTCAGATACAGTACAACGAAGCTCTCATAGATGAAAGAGATCAAGGCATTGCGGAAATTTCCCAGCAGATTGGAGAGGTCAACGAGATTTTCCAGGCGAGAACCTGCTTCGGCTTTTGCAATGCCGACCTATCTTTCTCATTAATGCACCTAGCCTTCTCGGCTAGAACGCGTTTTTTATTCATTTATTCATTCAGACTGCATGATGCTGCGTTTTCCTTGCTTCCTCATCAGTTTTATGACCCCAGACAGAAGGCTGTCAGTCAGTCAGTCGATTCCAGCCACCTAGGGCTGATCAGATGTCTGACTCTGATCGTCAGAGTCAGCACCCAGCATGACATCCATACATCCACAGAGAAACTGTAAAGGTGTGAGTTTACCTGGTGTGTGCAGGATCTGGCGGTGTTGGTGAATGATCAGGGTCTGATGTTGGATGACATAGAGTCCAACATTGAGCGCACTGCGGACCGCACCCGTGCAGCTGGCTCTGAGCTGGTGCGAGCGGAGCGCTATCAGCGTTCCTCTCGCAACAAAATGTGCTTGATTCTGCTGATTGTGGCATTTGTGCTTGCTGTTCTCGTCTTGGTTTTCAGCCTCTAAGGAGTGTATGAGCAGCAAAGGGTTGATGTAGGTCGTCCAGATCAGGATGTTTGTCTGTCTGTAGGTTGTTTGTATCAAGAGACTTGTCTGGCCATTCAATGTTGTTTTCAGGGTTTGTGCTTGATGTGCCACGGTCTCCGTGAGTTGTTCTCCATTGGCAGAAAGCATGCACTTGTTCACACGGTCTTGGTGGACGTTGTGGCTGGTCCAGGTCCCATTTTCTTTTGAGATGCTGTAGAATTTTGAGTAAGTAGCCCATTTGCTGTGCTTTAAGAGGAAACACATGAAGTTGTAATCACATAGCACATGCACTGACACCTGGCAGAGGCTGCCACTACAGTTCCAGAGACATTGCAATTGGTGGATCCTGAATCACAAATCCAAACAGACACCGGATGGATGCTTCTTACAACCTCAAAACTGCTGAGCATTATTTTCACATCAAACTATCCTCAATCTTTTGATCCTTGCTGCCAAGCATAATATATGTCATGAAGGACGAAGCAGAGCTAAATGACCGCAGACATGGAACAAGTCAGTGAGGCAACTCCGCTCTTCCTGTCACCATCTCCACTTGACAGCTCATCGCAAACTGTGTTGCGTCTTGACGTCCAAATCATCGATACTGCACATGACACACTGGCATCAGTATATCTGTTGCCTGGAGGGAAACAGTGAACGGCGAGAGCAACACCACACGCAGCCAGAGCAGTGCAGCCTAGGAAAACTCTGCAGGCAGCTGCAGCTCACCTTGATGAAGCCAATATCCTTGGCATACTCACGGAAGCACTGGCGGCAGACGTTCAACCCGTACTTGCGGATCAGGCCCCACTGGTTGGAGCATACACGGCTGCATCCCCCAGTTAGAAATTTCAGCCATAAAAACGCTTTCCCGAAGATGATCCAGTAAAGCCAACGATAAACCATTGGAGTACAGTCGCATACCACAAGCACAGACAGAAGATCGTAGAACAAACGTGCACAGAAGAGTGGGGACAGAGAAAAGACACAGACAGTCACCATTTACGTCCGCCCTTGCTATGAGTGTTGTTGTGGGAATCCCACACATCCTGATGGCCCATGGCGATTTATCTGTTGCACTTTTACCACAGGGCGGAGGTACCCTGCAATGCAACAGCACAGACCACGTCGAATCTCTTCTTTGACAGTCTTGTTCTGCAGCAAAGCGACGCCTATGGG
Organism: Coccomyxa sp. Obi; assembly: GCA_020887355.1. Lineage (NCBI taxonomy): Eukaryota > Viridiplantae > Chlorophyta > Trebouxiophyceae > Coccomyxaceae > Coccomyxa > Coccomyxa sp. Obi. The sequence continues at coordinate 1,464,716 of AP024993.1, read as the reverse complement.
GCAGGCAGGCTCGCACATATCTCGTGAACACACAATTCACTTACCTTCAAGTGCGAAGGATGGAGCGCTGTGTATACTGTACTGAGCACAAATATGGAAGGAGAAGCGCAGGAGGCCGCCGCTTGTTCCTACATGCCCTGGAAGGGTTTCAAATTATCACCCCTAGAAACTTGTAACGAGGGACTCGGCAGATAAAATATCAGGATCGCCGTCGAAAGTACAATGATGAATGCGCCGGAAGTGGCCTCGAGAACCGAAATTCTTCCCTGGAATGTCATCTTAGGTTGACGTGACGATCGCAATTGGTGAGATCGTAATATTTGCGCGAGCTAGTGAGGGCGTTGCATTGTGAAAAGGCAGCACTGTTGCGACCCAGTGGCCCGGCATATTGGTCAGGAGGTCCTGCAGTAAGTCTAGAGTATGCCTGCTACTAGTGAGGCGGAGCTGGTCCTTTCAAAGGATGCCGCATCTGGAAAAGAGGCTCCACTTATGGCGGGGCAGACGGCAGGGCCCACGCTCGCTGACATCAAGAAAGTGGAACCAGAGGAGAGCCCCAGTATGAAGAGGAAGGATGTGGACAGCTCTACAAGCCACAGGTTCAAAGTGGTCTCACAGCTCGTGATCGCCATGAAGAGGTTCCAGGGTGCGTATGATCCACCCGTTTGTGGAAGCCTGCATCCTGCACTTCCCATGGTTGACTAAGTATGACACTCATGCCTTTCCTTCCTCTTGAAGGCTCAGGATTGTGAGGCCTATCAAGTTTAATGAGTGTAATGTTGGTTTTCTGGGGAGCCTGCTACCTTCCGTGCTGGGCCTGAATGTCAAGGCAACACCTGTGAGGAGGGTACCTAAATAAATCCCATCAGGGAGTTACACAAGTTACTTTGTGCATTTTGCAGCCTCCCTGAACCCGACGTACACGTATGGGAAGCGACCTGCATCCAGCAGCAGCTCAGGCAGCGGCGCTGTAGCTGGCAGCTTCAAGAAGAATGCCACCTCCCCAGAGCCTGTGCAGGTGCGCATCATTTGTGGATGTGCCTTTGGTTGCTTGTATCACCCCTCACACTCTTGACAGCATCTACTTGAGCACTCTATGCCTTACATGACCTCTGCATGTGGGTGATTGTGCACATTGCTGATCCCTGTGTGTCCCTGCGCTCAGGAGGTGACATCTGGGTCGTTTGCAAGGCAGTTTTCGCGACCGGGTGAGCCAGGCGCGCCCAAGGTGCCCCGCAAATACGATGCCCATGGAAACAAGACGAATTTTGTCTTCCGTCCGCTGCCGCCGCTACCCAATGAGAACCCAGAGGCCTCGCTGCAACATGTGGCCAGTGGCAAGAGCGTTTCGTAGGAGGAGTCCTGATGCTGTGGGCAATGCAACTGGTGCAACCTGCAAGAGCTCTTCTCCAGCTTTTGATGTAGCCGGCAGGTGGCAAGGTCTGCAATAAGCTTGGAATGGGATGAATCTACTGGATATGCAAGCCTGCTACATATTGGCAGGATTTTGATGGCAACGGTGTGTGAAGGAGTGTATCTTCTCCTGTCCACACCTGCTGTCCCGAATGGACCATATTTGATATCTGACATGTCGTGGTAATACTGAAGTATGAGGAAGTGTGTGTCTCGGAACATACAGCAAGACAGTGTCCTGTAGGGCTTTGCTTTGCATTAACATGACGTTTTTGTCCTGGTTTGGAGCAGTGTTCTGCAGACTGTGGAGGCTGGAAACAAGTGAATCTTTAAATTCGGTTCTTTGTACAAAGTATCTTGCAGATGTATGATGTGGGTCTCCGAATGACCATTATTGCTTTGAATTTTGATGAAGATAGGAGCCCAGACACCCAGATCTGCATAATTTCATCTGCCTAGGAGTGCACACAAAAGGTGGAAAGACATAGGAGTCCTGTGGCAGCATTCTACGGTCTTGCCATATGATGCATGTGTTTCGGCAGGCATGCATGCCTGTAAAGTGATCATGATAGTCAGCGTTTATTCAGTGTTTGCATTTTAGAAGTCTAACCCTGTGGACTAGTTTGATACAGTCTACTTGGGAACTAACAGTGCCAGCCAGTGGGCTGGCTGTTCAGGCTGTGTGGAATGATTTATAATAATCATTTAATTAACATGACGCCTCTGTCATAAAATGTGGGAATTTTTTCATACAGCACAAACAAGTACCCGAATTTGGTGCATGTACATGTTAATCTGCTTGGATTGCACTGTACAAGATCATTGGTGGCGGTGGCACAAGGTCTGAAGACATCTGCCGCAGCATTGCTGTGCCCCATGTGCACATGATGTGTCACAGCACGTGCTGTGTTGATGTGCAGCATGCGACATTTGCTGCAGATCAGCACTCTTGATAACCATTGATAATTCGAAGAACTTATTGAGGGTCCCTTCATATAAGATAAACCATTCTAGCCACTACACATGTACAACCCAGGACACATGCTGTCACTGTTGTTTGCAACTGCATGCAGAGTAAATGTCCACACCAACAATGACAACAGCTATGAGGTGAACGCCTGGCCCCGCAGGACCTCAGCCGTTACAAGTTCTGCAGGAAGTTCCCTGGAATATTCGCCAGGGCACCAATGTACACAGTGATGGCCTTGAGGAAGCCGTTGAGCACGACGCGCTCCACCTCGCAGCAGGCGTCCCCCGGCAGCGCGGCCGACAGCTGCGCCATGTCGGTGTTGCGCGGCAGAAACACCATCACTCCCAGCCCCCCCTCTGCATGCACAGCATGTCCGAGTGGCTGGACGCAAACGTGAAGTGTAGTGGAGGGCCAGAGAAGGACTGCTTCCTCTTTGAAGTTTACGTGCATGCGCACTGTGCAATGCTCTTTCAGTCAGCCATAGGAATAAATGTTGCACACAAAGTCCTGCTCTCAAATAACGCGCCGATGCTACGACCACCCATATCGCCAGAGATGGATGTCCATACCAAATTATACACCTGAAGCAATTTGCCAAGTCAAGCCCTCAAGCCCAAGCCCATTTATGCGCTAATGTCACCTTTGGAGAGGAACCCGGGAAATGGTCAAAGACCATAAAACCAGCTGCTGCCGAGGAGGGTGTCAAGGCTTACCTGGACGAAGCAGTGATGTTGCGGTTGCCAGCAGCTGTGCAAGGCTCACTCCAAGGCCGCCGAGGTTGTGGGAGACGTCAAAGGTTTGGGCAGCATACGCAGGGCCACCCCATGGCGGGGACATGAACACTGCATCCACCTGGAAACCACCGCCAACTCCTCACAACCCTTCCAAAATGGTGCTGACTCGGCGCGCTGCTTTCAGGAATGGAAAACCAGCCTGCGGATGCTGAGCCATCTCTAACATGTCCATGTGCAGTGCCCCATTGGCACGGGGCAAAGCTGCCAGTCACTCCTTTTTCCAGTATGCCCTTGATTAGCAGGCAAATATATCTTCTACAGTTGCTGGAGGCCGACACAGATACCACCCCAGACTACAGCTTTTGAACAGATACAGGGGCACCAGAAGAAACCTCCAGCTTTATACAGCCAAAGGCAACACTCCCTCTTCTTGCCAATCTGGATCTCTGCATAAATGAAGCATGCAGTTTTGGTAAGTGACAGCTGTGGCCCACCTGCATGTTGGCGGGCAGAGAGAGGAAGTCGGCGCAAAGGAGTTCAAGGCGGTCGGCGACTCCGTATACACCAGCATTGTGCGCAGCCAGGTCCAGGCGCGGCCGGCAGCTGTCGACCCCGATGACATGCGGGCATCGCCGCGCAAAGTGCACCGCGCTGCCTCCCACCCCGCAGAAGCCATCCATGACCACCCGCCCAGCCACCCTCTCTGCACCCACCACACTCCACCCCTGATCTGGCCAGCTCTGCATGCTGCATGTGGAACTTGCAAGTGAGTGCAAGTTGCACCCCATCCCTCGGACCTATGGACAAACTGCTGCAGCCCTTGGCAGTGCCAGGTGCTCTCTCCGCACACACATTGTCACAGATGTCCTGTACATTCACAGTTGCGACATTGCCAGGGTACCATCCGTCATTGTTTGCTGGGAGAAGAGGGAGGAGATTGCTGCTTTGCCATACTTACACTGGGACATTCTTTGGAAACCAAGCAAGTACTGTCATCAGGCGGTGGCAATCAAGCTTTGTGCACGGCACAGAAGTCATGCCTGAAGTCCCCGGTGTTGCGACTGGGTTGTCTGATGGCATGTAGGGGTGGGTGAAGGGGCCATACCAGCGTGATGCATCGCAACAACCTCTGGCGTGGCTGAGAACCAGCCCTCCTCGTCCATGCGCACGCCATCATTGTACTTAGACCACAGGCTGTAGCGCTGCATCCAGTACTTTGCCACCCGCTGCGATATCTTCATTTGCTTCAGCTGCTGCCGGGTGGGAGGCACATGCTTCCTGCAGATGATTGCTCCAATTATGGCACGAGTGCCTTTTAATGTGTCTTCTTTGTTGATGCATCAGCCCACATACTATCTGTTAAATGCATTCAAAACAATCGAGGATGTAAGAGAACTCCTTGCACAGCATCCATGTGAAAGAGCACACATGGCACAGGAGAGCGCACCATCTTCTCGGCTCCCGCTCATCAGGTGCAGAAGTCCCCGGCTCGGCCTGGCCATTCCGGCTTCCAACAGAAAGTGGTTCGCAGGAGCCGGCCTGCCGGGAACGGCTGTTGCTGGAGAGAATGATGAGCGGCCTGCCCGCTGCGTCCTGCTCAAATTGCAGCTGCGCTATTACTTCACTGTCCTCCAGCATGCAAGCTGCTGTACCTGTTGGGTCCTCCTCATCGCTGCTGTCGAAGCGGACATGGCTGCCATTAGGCTCTGGTATGCGGGCCATTAGTCCGGTGGTCTCTTGCCGCTGTGCACCATGTGGAAGAGCAGCATGCTCTTTAAGGGCCGCACCCTCCTCGCTGATTGGCAGGAGCAAGTTTTCCTGCCTGCTGCTTCTGGAACCAACTGGCCCGGTCTCTGTGGGATTCACAGGTGCAGCAGTAGAGTCATGAAGGGCGTCAGCTTGTGCGCAACCACCGGCAGCTGTGTTGCTGTCTGCTATTGGTCGTTGCTGAGGGATGACGGTTGCTGTAGGCTCAATGGCGTACTGGCCACCATTGCTGTGATGGCCATTTGTCCTAGGTGCTCCAATGGATCTCCTCTTCTTCCCACCTGCCTACAGGTCGGCAACACAAAGAGATGCAGCTCTTGAAACTTGCTGTGCAGCCAAGCCAGGGACGGGTATGTTGGCAATGATCTGGGGAGTGCGTACCTTATTCGTCTTATGTCCTCCAAATTGTGTGGGCAGCCCACATTGCCTCAGTGCCTCTGCATCTTTGTTGTTGAACTCTTCGCTTGAGGCATCCTTGGAGTCATGTGAACAGATATATCAGAACATGATGTCAGGCAACACGCTAGTGCTACAACCAGCAAAGTGATGCCATCAATGACCACTCACCTGGCCAGCACCTTTCTGGAGGGCCACAGCATCAACTCTGCAGACAAATTAAATCGTTGATTATCACTTCAGAATCACTTCTGGTTTTCCCTCACATTGAGTTGGCAGGGGCAAACAGACCGTTCTCTAGAACGCACCCAACTAGACCGATGTCTTCCAAATACACAGTGGTGAGCAGACATCTCCCGAATCGATATCTTCTGTCGTCATTAATATCAAGGTCAGCAGGCGATGCAAGATGTGCTCCATCTAAAATTACGTCCTCGACGGACTGCACCATCAGTTTCTAGGGACCTTTATTTTCCGGTTGACTATCATCAGGAGCATGAATGATAAGCTCTAATACATTTTCCATGCATTCTTAGATTGACTGCTCAGTAGAGCGCTGTTGCATGGGTGCACAAGCTACAGTCTCGAATGGCTTCCCGTGGCTGGAAGACGACTAAAAAATGCACAGAACGACACTCTTCAAGAACAAAAATTGCGTCGCATATCCTGAATGACAGAGCATTTCTGTTACCGTCCGCGGCTTGTGCGCAGCGCGGCCTTCGATCTTTGTGCGAGCAGGCTTTGCTTTCGGAGGGGAGGGAATTATCTAAAAACGAACAAGCTCCCGGTCCAGCGATCATGTTTACATAACCTTGCATGAAGAATTTGGCTCTGAAAGCTTCGCCGTGTCGTGCATCGGTGGTGCACTAGCAGAACAACGTGTGAGCGATTAGGCAGTCTCTCGGTACCCTCCCTGCTAACCTCCACTCCTTCGATATCTCCTAGTCATCAGCAAAAGTAAACCCTTTTCTGCAGCACGTATATGTAGAAAATTAAAGATCATCCTAACTGCAAGGCTGTAAATTATAAAAAAGAGTCCTTTGCCCTCTTGCTGAATATGGCAGGCAGGGAAGCTGCTGAAAAATTGAAGGCAGAAGGAAACGCAGCATTCCAGAAGCAGAAATATGGAGCTGCTGTGGATGTGAGTGACATGCACACGTTGTTTTGCACCAGGCGAGCTGTGTGTTGTGCCACCTGGCTTCGCCTTAACTGCTTTGTTTGTGGTTGCAGCGATACACAGAAGCGATACTGCTGTGCCCAGACTGGCCAGTGTTGCTCATCAATAGAGCCCTCTGTCACAAGCACAGGGGAGAGTGGGAAGAAGTAGAGAGGGACAGCAGGAAGGCGCTTGAACTTCAACCCAGTAATATGAAGGGCCGTTATTTTCTCGGAAAAGCACTGCGCCAACGAAATGATCTAGATGGCAGCATTCAGCACCTAACAAAGGTATGGCATCATCTACTTTCCTGCACAATCTCTACTTATATCTCTGCTTATCGGTGCTTCCCTTATGCCCGAAGCTGTTCTTCTGTCTTTCAGGCACTGGAGCTCGCAAGGGAGCAGGGAGACTCCATCCGTGATCAGATTTGGAGGGAGCTGGCAAAAGCCAAGTAAGATGCGCATCAGTCACCACTACTTCACTTGATCCTGGTGAGCCTATTCAAAGCTTTGCCATCTTGTTGTCCACAATTCAGGGACCCTGTGTGTTTCTTCTGTTGCAGGTATTCCAGGTGGCAGGTTGAGTCAGCCACAAGGAAAGCTGAGCAGGCCATGCTGCAGGAGCGCCTGAATGCGCTGTTGCTGCAGGACCACCGCAGGGCACTTGCCGAAGCTGTACGCGCATTCTCAAACTCCCAAAGCGCAGTTGTCTGTAACACTTGGGACTGGAAGGAACTTTGTGCCATGCATGATGGCAATGGAAAGCATGCATCAGAGGCCTGCTTTGGAGCTGGAAAATCTCGAGTGTGGCTGTTCATGCAGGGCGACAACAGGGCAGAGGTGCAGGCACAGCATGACCATGAGGTGGCTGCATTCAAGCGCCTCCTTGAGCTGGGGGAGAAGAGCTACAAGGAGTATGAACCAGACAATGCTTACACGTGCCGATTGACCATGGAGGTGGGCATACAGCCCCTTGTCCTGTTCTTCTATCACGTCACAATTCTTTTCAGATACCTCAGTGGGCCTCTTTATCGCCATGCCTTGAGAGTGCACTTTGCCTGCACAGGTTTTCCGGGAACCAGTAGTTACACCTTCTGGGCTCAGCTATGAGCAGGGCGCTCTGCAGGAACACCTCAACAAGGCAAGCACCCATATGTGTCACCAGTGTCTGCAGGATCTTAACCTGACGATGAGATGAGATCCTTGGAACCTGTGTGCAGACGTCGATGGAAGATTGAGAACAGTTAATTAGCTAGAATTTTTGGGCAAGTTAGTCTAACGGGTGCGTTTGCAGGTGGGCAAATTTGATCCTGTCTCGAGGAAAGCCATGACTGCAGAAGATGCCATTCCCAATCTGGCCTTGCGAGCGGCAACACAGCATTATCTGGATACCAATCCATGGGCATGGGCAGATGTGTGCTAACAGTGAGTTCTTTTGGGAAATAATCCTGGATCAATAAGCACAGGATGTTCTGCCTTGTATGTGATGCTGATTATATCAGATGATTTTCCTGCAGAAGATTGAGCTCATAAGAGACTGATGTCGGACTCTAACAATATCGAGAGCATTGTCATATGACTAGTGGTGGCCTTAAGGCCCCATGCCCTGACATTAACATGCAAATGTTCAGCTGTAACACTATTGTCACATGGCATGTCTCCACCTGCCTGGCCAGGCCTCAAAAGGAACTTTTATTATTATGACGTGCAGAACAAGTATGTGTCCCTCTGTCATGACAACACTCATGAAAGCCATGCTTGCTGACCAATCAAGTGACGGTCATCATCGAACATGATCATGATGGTTTCACTCGTTACAGCCAGTATTCTTGGTCTCTGCTCAATACAATTCTTCAAACAACTTGTTTCAAACAAGTGCTGCAGTTTTGTTGCAGTTGTGTACAGCCAGTACTGTCCCTCTCTATTCAAAGTTTGAACTCTAAACACAGCCTTGAACACTGCAGCTGTCGTATCCTATCATCTGCGTCTCAAACCGCAGTACTTACTGCATCAAGGGCGCATCGAGACCATGCCTCTGTCTCATATCAATCTCTGCAGTCAGCTTATTGCCTGTAGATAGGCATGCTCTTCACAAACGCCTTCTTCTCTTCCTCAGCAACTTGGGGCCCTTCTGGGTTGCTCGGGCTGGACTCCCTGAACTTTCTCCTTGAGCCACATCCTGCACACACCCACCAACCTCACCTCTTCAGTGCTGAAGCAGATCACACCTCCGTGCCGCATTATAGTTAAACCTGTGTGAATGTGCAGATCTTCCCACCAAGACTCTTCCGTGTCTCCACCCCAGTCTCTGTGTTTGTGCCATCGGCATAGCGGCAGAGAGCCTGCATAGGGCACAGCATGACTAATGCACCCTGCCGTGCTGTATGCCATCAACCCACACTGTGGCAAATCCTTGCCTTGTCAGAGGGTGCAGTAATGCAAACAGGAAATATCAACTCACTATTTGCTGGGTCTTGTCAACAAGGGCATTCGTGAAGTCTGCGCCATAGATGTCCGCGCCACCCAAGTCACTCCTGGAAATAAACACACCAAATCCTATCACATTTTTTCCACATATTTGCATGCACATGCCTTGCATATGACTCCGCAAGTCTGAGGCAATCTTAAGGGATTGAGCAGAGAAGTCCTGCAGCTCCACCTGGTCAGAATCGTGCGCTGTAGGTTGGCATTCCTAAGGTTTGCATCATTGAGAACCGCTCTATCCATGAGTACGTCGCTCAGGTTTGCATTCTGCAGGGCAAAATCTTCAAAATACTATTTTTGAAGGTATCATAAGCTGATCAGAACAGTGGGAGGCACATGTGACCTTCAGCATGCTGTAACCACATTGTAGATGCGGGCATCACCTCGAAATTTGCATTGGGAACAACACTCTTAATGAAGTAGGCACCCTGCACATTGCCATGAGAGGCTTGCTTTCAGAACATATGCCATGTTTGGACAGCTCAGACAATACAACCCACACGTGAAATCGACTATAATCCAACCAGGAGTCATTACTCCTACACAGGCCTTCAGTAGGGGTTGATGGTTGCAAGGGAGTTTCTTCTGTCATACAGTAGACTGGGACACCTGGAGCTTTGCGTCCTTGAAGTTGCAACTTCTACAATCAGCCGCTGTGAAGTTGCTGCGCCTCAAGTCCTGCAGCAAATCGTCATAGACCCACCTTTTAGCAGAGAGTAAAAGAGGACCCTCGAAAGCGTCGTCTCCAAAAGGAAAAGCTATGCAACACCCACCTCGCCATGAAAATCACGCCCTCTCAGATCTGCTTCGCCGTACTGCTGGGCTGTTCCATTGCCAAACTCGCCACCAGCTGCAGCCTCGTACTTGTTAAGATCTGCCATGGCCGGAGGAGTTAGGCACAATGCTGCGCTTAAGACGGCTGCTGTCCCGGCTAATTTCCAAATGCTATCATTGATGTTGCCTTCAGGCTGCTTCAAGGATGCTTGCACAACACCTGGAACAGCACAACGTCGTCCATTCCTCGATCCATTGAACCTCAGTGCGCCAACCTTGAAAGTCAGCCTCGGGCTGCTCAGGTTGGAACAGATGGATGTGACAGCCATTGTTACAGGCAAGTCTGGAACCAAAATCAACACGCTTCTATTGGGGAAGCAGACCAGGATTCGAAGATGAAGATCAACTCCAGCTTCCTGGTGATGTCACCTGTCGTGGCCAACTCCTCGCAGCTTCTTCCTGTGAGTCCAGTCAGCTTGGTTGAGCGGACTGCTGATCTGGTGGATTGTCCACCGTGGATAATGACTGATTGACTGATAACCATAAATAAATAAATAAATAAATAAATAAATCCTGTATGAGGCGAACCCAAAGCCTTGAAGGCCGTAGGGCATACACAGGTCCGTCTGCAGCCGGTTGCCTGGGGCCATATGCACAGGCTTGCAGCCTTGTCAACTCGCAAGTGCACCCATGAAACCTAGCAGGTCTACACCCCCTTCTTACAAGATTGCTGAGGGGCCGTCCTTAGCAAACCACCCGAAACTTCAGGACGGTTGGGTAGCGCCGTTGTGGGTGTCTCAGGGGTGGCCACAACGCCGGATATTCCCGAAAGATCCGAAAAATTTCCCTGTTGTTCCAGGGGATCGAACCCCGGATCTGATGGATGCTATCATTTCAGCATTACCATTCGGCGACCCGGGACGGGGAAACCTTACCATACCATACCAGAGTGTCCCTATCCTGAGGGGGTCCACCAGCAATTTTGGTAATATCCATATGCTGGCGGCTGCTTCTTTTCATGCATGCATGCATGCAGACGCGCTGTGTGTATGCCCTATGGCCATTAGGCTTTGGGTTTGCCGACCTGTAATAATAAAATGCATCAGTGCGCACTGCCAGTGATCATCATGATGCTCGGTGCACAATGCACAGCCGTGCACGAGCCCCCAGGCCTGGGACCGTGAACTTGGTAGCAACCTGGCAGCCTGCACTGAGTGCATGCGGAATGGCTGCCAGCACTGTCGCGTTGATTAGCAGGTCTGTGTCATGCTGGTTCGATTTGTTGCATCAAGGCGTCAAATACAGTGGACTCTCGAAGATCTCGTCTGAACCCCGTTTGACAGACGTGAAGTCCCAATTTTGTACATGTACACCGTCACGGTCTACAGTACAGTACTACAGCATAGCCAGAGTGTAGTCTACTGGTATAAAAATACCATAGTGATTTCAATTCAAACATGCCATCAGTGGTCATGATGGCATGACATCAGGCATGAAGATCACTGGCAATCAACGGCAGCCATACTCAAATTGTGAGATCACTGCGCTGTGGGTGCCACTGGCTGGCAGCATCGGACCAGCATCGAATGAACAGACATTTGGCATTGTCGATGTACTCCGAGTGTGTGGAGTACACCTTGTTATAGACCGCATTACGGTATTACATGAACCATGAGCTAGCTATGACTGTAAACTCAGAAGGCTTCAGCTTCAAAGTCTATCTACAGCTCCAGATAGGGCATCAAGAAACTGGTTCTGCTTTTTGCACCATGTTGGAAAAAATCTCTTGTACACTGGACAGCAGGCAATTAGGCAATGCGCAATCTTTCGCGGATCCCTCTGAAGTCTTTGTTACAGAGACCCCTCTGAAGAATGGCCCTTCAGTTCTAGTTCCAAAATAGCTCATGTGAGTTTTCTCTGATGAATACTGTCTGCTGCCTGCGTCCAGGTCTAGCAACCCTTGTAATGCAACCCCAGCATTACAATGTCAGGCTCCCAACTCTAATCACCCTTCTGGAGCTTCGCTAGGGCGCTGTGCAGCAAACAAGAATGCCCTTCTGCAGTGCTCCCAGAAAGCTGCACCATTACGAAGGACACAGGGCAACTGTATGGACAGACCAAAGTGGCTCCGCCCACACCTGAGGATGGTATGATGGAGACAGCACTCCAGGTTCATCTTTCGGGAGGGATGATGTGCACATCTCCTTCGTGCACTATCACATCCCCTGGGAGTGCTCTTTTCAAGTCCTGTACTTTCACCTGTGCAGCAGAGTGCGTGTTGGACACAGATCGTCAATGTATAATTATAAGCATGAGTTCCAGGAAATATGTACCTGTAATGGAGCTGAGAGCCCTTCACATTTGGCGGGGAGTCTGTTTGCAGCGACTGGTGATTGCTCTTCAAAGAACTCATCAGCCACATCGCCATCGCAGTCCTCTCTCAACCTAGATGTGTACCAGGTCAAGCCCTACAGACATGAGTGGGGTCATGGTCAGGCACAACAACCAAAATGCATTCCTGGATGCTCGTTGCTAGGCAGATTGTCAGCGCTCAGTGACCACAAATGGGCACATGATAGCAGGGCATTGTCAAGTGAGCGCAAAGAAAAGCAGACCTGGACACCACCGTGCGAGCCAAACCCTGCATTCTGTAGGACTGGCTGCTGCGTTCCTGAGTGCCTTGGCACTGACGCCTTCTGAGAAAACGCTCTGGCATCTTGTGCTGCTTCTTGTGCCTCCGGTCCAGTCGTCCGGGAGCGCGAAAGGTCCTTAACAAAGTAAGTCAGATTATGATAAGTCCAAAACTTCTTCTACTAAATCAAGAGTGCCCCATGTCAACATCGTCCTAGTCTCCATCGTACGACCACGTACCTCTCCAAGGACGTAGCTTTTAAATTTTCGTAGATACTCCATCGATATCTACGTGAAGATGAGGGTCTCGATCCAGGCATGTCATGCTATAAGCATCTCACGGTGCAAGTACTCCTACGTGTGTTGTGAACCCTCAGTACCGTTAAATGCAGAGTGGGGCACAGCCTTAGCACCTGTACGTGGTGAAAAGGGTGGCTTGTTTGCGCAGATTGGTGAAGCCTTGTTCAACCGCATCTCCAGTGCATTTAGCATGCCATGATGGTGCTGGCAGCATGTCGAAGGCAGGCCATAAATTCAAGTCATTTACTTCGTGTTTCAGAAGCCTGCCTCACTACACGTTTGCATTGCCGTTTTTGTTTTGCACTAATTAGAAATTTGCTTGCATGCAAAGTTTGGCATCTCCAGGGCACAGGTTGTGTGGGGACGCTGCGCCCTAACACATCCTTCCACGAGACTTCCGTTTTTGGTTATTCGTGGTGTAATAGTGAAAGGGAATCTCGTAGAATATCGTGTTTGTGGACTAAATTACGATTGCAGGTTTGCTTGCACCATGTCGAGGCTGGATCGATCAAGCGCAAGCCCATATGCCATGGCATCAAGAGTTTCAACTGAGGTTTTGCTCTCAAACGACGTTCTACCGCTCATAATTGTGCACCTGACGCGACGTGAGGCGATCAACGTAGGCTTATACACATGTCTTATTACAGTTGGCACTGCCTTGTTGAAGTAGTGGGCAAGCAGGGGTTACCACGACAAGGCGATAGCAATTTACACGACATTTCTTCTTGTGAGATGGCTGATAAACTCCTCTTGCGTTTTGTTGCTTACTCTAAGAAAAGTCATGTGTTTCCAGCTGTCAGCGGTGTGCCGTGGGTTGAGGGAGATCCTGTCTGCAAACAAGTTCACCTACACGGCAAGGCTGGTTGTGGTCGCATCAGAGAGCAATTGCTTGCTGGACCTCTGTCCCAAGTCAGGGGATGTCCTGCACTGTGCCAAAGTATCGGCGAGGGCTTTGAGGAAGGATGAGAAGTTGAGTAGCTTCTGGCCAACTGGAGTGGCCATGTCACCTTATGACGGCGACTACTATGTCTGTCAGTACAAGGTAAGTTAGCATGCAGTTGCTATTCATCTTGCACAGACAGAGCTTGTACAAGATCTTGCTGGCACATGCAGGGACAGCAAGTGCTCCAATTCAGGGGGTCAGACCTCTCGTTTCGAGGCGTTGCTGCCAAATTTCCCAAAGGCTACATGAGTCCAGAAGGCATCTGTTTCTCAAAGAAATGTTTATATGTTGTCTGGTGAGGCTCCGCACAGTGGTTCCAGCAATTATGGTTACATTTTTTTTTTGGTTGAGATGTCCCCAGGATCCCAGCCTTACTTCTATGTACTCATTCTTCAGTGCAGACCCTGGAGCTATTTGGAGGTTCCGGAAGGCAATTGGCACAGGCCTTTATGAGGCTATGTCAGCCTTTTCCACAGACTATTTATACCAGCCTGCAATCAATAATCGGTCATTCTGCGGGCATGTGCCATGGGGAATGACTACAGGCACGCTCGCACTTTCAATGTGCCTATCTTTCCGGTGTATCCTCGGGTGAAGTATAACACTGATCAGCCCATTCTTCGTTCCACACAGGACCAGATGGCAACCTGTATATTGCTATGGAGGAGGGATACAAGGTGAGTACTTCTGCTAGTCCCATGTACAGTATGTGCTAATCTGATGTAGTCTTGAAGGGCCTCAGTAGTATGCTCATGACCTCCTTAACCTCATGGGGCATGTCACCACTTTGTGATCGCCGATAGGCTCTTAAGGATGTGCCGCTCAATCAAATGACAGGAAGTGTTGTTGTTGCTCAACTCGATGATGAAGGTACGTTGTTGAAGGTTCCATTTACTTATCACGAGATGCACTGCAAAATACTACATTCTTGCACCTGATGCCACTGTCTGTAGCTTTCTGGTTGTTGAGGGCGTCCTGTTCCTCATGATTCAGGAAAGATTGTGAGCACTGCAAAATTCTGTGGAGCTAGGGGGAAAAGAGATGAGCGTCTGTGCAGGCCATCAGGCATCAGTTTTGATGCCGAGGGCAATCTCTACGTGACGAGCTTGACTGACGAGGTACACGTGCCACTATTCTTGTCATCCCACAAAGGGCTGCTGGATACAGAATATGGGATGACGAATCCAACTTGCGCACAGGTGCTGATGTACAAGGGTCCATCAACCGACCGGCCAGGGGAGTTCATCAAGGTTGTTGCTTCGTGGGGAGGCTTTGTCAACTGCAAGGCAAGAGCAGGCGCCCTTCTGCCCTGGGATGTTAAATGGCACCCTGGCATCACCGGCATCGGCAAAGGGCCACTTCTTCTGGTGACTCGTCACACAGAAGTGCGCCGAAAGTGCAGGTCATGTGTCAGCATACTTTGTGCCAGGACTGGAGCGGATATTCACTCGGTGTTTTCAAAGCAATTGAGAATGGGGAACATGATGGAACTGGAGTGATATACCTTACAATCATGCCTTTGCTGCAGCCCAAATCGTGCCCGGCAGTTCAAGCCAAAATGCTGGTGTAGTACTGACGGATGTACATTGCAAAGCTGATTGGTACAGTTACCATAAAGAATCACATGCACCAGCATTCACAACTGGCAGCAGACTTCGAGGGAGTCTGCTGTACTCAATATTGTGCTGCCGCTGCTGTCACACCGAGTGTCCTGTACAGCTTGGTTTACAGCCCAGTGCCGTTCAAGATGGCCATGTCCTCGAAAACTAAGTAATGAGACGTCATCCCAAGCGATTTGTACTGCGCCCCACTCACAACTGGTGATATGCCATCACAGGTGCTGTTGTGCGCAGTTAGCAGTAAATTTGATGATGCAAGCATCTTTATGGAGTAGTTCACTTGTAAAGCAGGACGCAGGGACAGAGCGCACCGTGTGTTGTGCGCGCTGGTTGCCCACATCCACATACAGCCGAATGCCGGCTGCCTTCTCTGCAGCCGCGCAGGTCTGAATGTGCCGGTAAAGGGCTTTATAGAGGCCTTTTCGCCTGTGTTCTGGGTGCACATACACGCTCTGTATCCACCACAGCTGAGAATTGCGCCTGCAAAATGGCACAAACAATCGATGTCTCTCTATGAATAGACAACCCTACTCGAGCTTCTGGATTTCGACAACTCTGGATCGATGCATGGACCCTGTCAATGTGTTTTTCCAACGTGTGGGTTGCTCGATGCATCACCAATCACTCCACTCATAGGTGATCATCAGTTGCGCGACCACAGTGCCATCCTCCTGCATCAAATGGTTGATGACTCAGGTGTATTGGGGTTATGCCGCGCCTATGATACTGATACAAGCTGCTGCTGCACTTTAAACGGGCTCATTTATACTGAGCACCTCGAGTAGGAAGTAAGTTCCTTTTGATGGGTCAGTGAGCACGGCTAGAACGCCTGCATTGACTGTCTGCTCATCCAGCTCGAGGTCCTCAGTTTCCTACATGTTACGGGAACAACTGAGCCCAATAGCCGCCATCTATAATCTTACAGAGGTCAAATCATTTACCGAATGATAGACGAAACCTTGGCCATCGCGATGTTGAATTTGCTGATGATGGACTTGTCATGGGCAGTTGCTTTTCTCACACGGGCATCCATAACGATTAGCAAAAGTGGATATATCGATCAATAAAATCGAGCGTTTCTGCCAAAGGTCAGCCAAAGGTCAGTACAATCCCTAACTCATGCTCAGATCCGTTGAGCCTGAAAGAGATGCAGTCCCGTAAATAATCCTGCAGAGAAACGAAATTCAACCTGACATGATTGCAACGTTGCAATTTATTGCCTCGCAAGCAAGAGTTCGAAGAGGTCGAACGGCATGTCGGAAAAAATGGGTAACGGCGTTGCCTCCTGGTCTGTGGAAAACTGATCATTTGAAACTCTTTGGTGAGCTTTTGTTTTCTACATTCTTACAAGAGCTCATCTGGTGTTCCTATGTTTTGCTTCTGACCTCTGCATCGGTCACGGAGCGATCGTTGACCAAACAGACTGAGCAGCAGCCATGTCGGTGAACAACACTTTCGGAAAAGGCCTATCTAATTCACATGTTCCGATCTTACATGGATCCACCAACTTAAGCTGTTTGCGATGGCATCTGCCAAGTATCAGCGCAACATCAGGTGATTGGATGTAAATAGCTTGGCAAGCTAGTCAGAACCCGACACCTGTGGCCAAAGGAAACTTGACTGTTGTATGTGCAATAGGAAGGGCCTGCGGCGTTCCCAAAAAAGTATTTCATGGGAGAGTGTCTGCTGTGGCTAGTATCGAAAAGCAAGCAGCACCGGTGGATGAAGAGATGGACTCCCCAATACCCACTGTGAACCAGAGCATGAATAGCAGCAATGATCTTTTAGAGCTGGGAACCTTTGGGGTACCACATGGCGTGAAGGGGGACATCAAGTTCTACGCACTAACAGATGCGCCCTCGGAGAGATTGAACACGCCAGGAGCCAAGTAAAGTGCCTGTCCAACCTGTCACGGAAGCACACTTTGCCGATTTAGATATGGTAGCTTCACTTTCAGGCAATTTTACACTGGTCCTGGTCCCTGGTGGTTTGCAGATTTGTGCAGCCGCAACAAGGTGGTATCTTGCAGCGTTTTACAGGAGCTCGACCCGTTGAAGTAGAACGGAGTAGGCCCATCCTTAACAAGGTGACAATACCACTGTGCGAGCCCCTCGGTCTACAACCTTTTTGGTATGCTGAGAAGCATGATTGTGAGCATAATCGAGAACCATGATAAAAAAAGGACCACAAGAACTGCAGCTGGAAATTGAATCTGATGAGCCTGGTGCAGGGCAAGGAGGTATGGCTGGTGAAGCTCAAGGGAGTTGACACACCGGAGGCGGCAGAGGCGTACAAGTCCCTGTGCCTCATGATGCCTGCTCAAGACAGGCCTGCTTTGGCAGATGATGAGGAGTTTTATGTTCAGGAGCTCATAGGCATGCAGGTGACCACCTTCTAGCTTCCTGTGCCAGCTTCCTTTTGCACCATCTTAAAGGGGGTTGGTTTCGGGTGCATCGCGGTGACTAATATGGTTGCTGTTTCGTGAGCAGGTCATTATGCAGCAGACGGGTGAATGCGTGGGGACTGTTGTCGATCTCTATGATGGCACAGGTGGGAGTCTGTCCTTTCATTGGCCATGAGGTTGGCTTGCCAGGATGCAGCTGTATCACAGGATGTGAGTTCGATGATGTGCACGAAAACCAATCTCAGCACACTATGTGTTTGTGTGCCCAGGAACATACGACACGCTGAGGGTGCAGCTCTCTGGATCTGACAGTGAAGGTGAGGCCAGCACGAGCAGCCGGACTGTCCTGCTCCCATTCGCAGCTGAGGTGGTCCCAGTAGTGGATAGGCAAGCCAGAAGTATGGAGATCACCCCACCAGCAGGATGGCTTGATATTGCTACCATCCAAGAAAAGAAAAAGAAGAATGTTAGGAGGCGACCTGCTGTGAGGAAACCGAAGAAGACTGCCAGTGTCTCAGAGTAGGGGGTGCAATTGCAAGGAGGTGATAGGAGAGAGAGAGTGTTCTGCGAGATGGGCGCAGCAATGCACTTATCTTCCTCCACGAAAAGAAGACACCTACATTGATGCTAGTATACTTTAGCAAGCGATGGGCTTGCAGAAAATTTGTGACGGCAATACCAATGATGTGATTTCATGCATTGAGGAGAGTTGCTGGTATACAATGAGATGGATGCTGGCAACACGTCTCTTTCCTTGATGTTCATGGATGAAAAGGTCAGCTTCCTGGAGCTTCGAAGGAATTCCAAATCTCTCTGCAAATCTGACCAGATTATATCATTCTTGCTGTACTATATATATTATCTGCCAACTGCCTGGGGCTGACCAGTCTTTGCTGGACATCCTATTCCTGGACCTTGTTCCTGCACTCTGTACTGCTTCAGGACATCCAGGATCAGTCAGCTGCCCACGCCATTACCTGAGAAGAAGAAAATTGGACAGCCACAACAAAATCGCACTGTACTTCTGGAAATGTCTCGTCGAGTGACGCTAAACAGATGTGCATGCCCTGATGCTGACCGCCGTTGCACTTTCATATCCAACCTGTAACTCTCGACACTACTTCGGCGCCAAAAAATTTCCAACCGCTGCTGTGCTGTGCACTTCTGGTCTGAGACTGTCGGCAACATCCCTGTAACGCTTGAAGGCTGTCCCTATTCTATGTTCGCAGCACGCTGCTTGAGCTGCTCCAGTTGGGCGGCCAGGGCGGCGCGCCTGCTCTCAGCATCCTTAATCCGCTCCACAACAGCTAGCGTTGCCACCTCCAGCGGCTTGATGAAGCCATTCACCTCCACTGCGCATGCATCCAAGCTGCTCTCCAGCTCTGCTTTCAGCCTTTCCTCCACCTCCTGAGTACCCCAACACCACCCTTAAGCCTGAGGGCCAAAACACTGCATGCAGAGCAGCACCTGGCATGAGTTGCACATGAACGCTCGCTTCAGCACTCTTGACTCCCCATACTATATGGCATGCACTCATGTGCAAAAGTGCTTGTAGGTTCAACCTTCTTTCCATTGTCGACATGCAGGCTTCAATATGAGTGTGAACGCCAAGTTGTGATGGTGATGCAGCGCTGATGATCATGGGCAGAGGGTGCACCTTGATGAAGTTGTTGGCGACGCGCTCCAGCTTGGCCTTGGCCTCGCCGCGGCGCAGGGGCAGGTTGAGCAGCGCCACGTAGCCGGCCAGGCCCGCCAGCACTATGGCCAGCACATCCTCCAGCGTGTTGGGCAGGATCCATGTCAGCACCACCCCCACCGCTCCCGCTCCTACCACCTCCATGCTTTATCAGTTCGCCCTCAATATCGCGACCGCGTGCAGAAGCATGTACACGTGCACAAGCATGTGTCTGCCATCATTCCCCGTCGAACAATCAGGCCTTGCGACGTGAAGGCATCTCGTGAAGGCACGACCGTGACTAGGCTCCTCTGCCATCAAAGGCGGCACACTGATACTGAACCTGATACAAATGATGTGCATACTTGATTGCGTTTCCATCTGCCCGGGGCATGTGAACAAAATGCAGACGCATGGCAGGGAAGGCCACGGGAGGTCATGCAGCAGGAGGTATGATGGACAGGTTGGGGGTGTGCCTCACCGATGGCAGAGGTGATGCTGCCCAGGACTGCCTCCCTGATCTCTTCCTCCAGCACCAGCGCCGCGGCCTTCGGTTCGAAGCGCATCAGCGCTGCCACCGCCGTGTCTTCGCCGCTCTTTGTGTCCTTGCTGCTCTCTCCCCCAGCACCCACGCTGCCCTCAGAGGCTCTGTCGACCTCTTGAGCACCTGCCCCGGCCGCGTCAGCTGCTTCTGCTTCGCGCTGCTCCCGCCACCGCCGCCTGTCTTCCTCGTCGGAGGTGTGTGCCGCAGCCGTGCTGTCTTGGCCGCTGACCAGCTCTGCCAGAGAGGTGCCCAGCTGCTGAGCGCGCGCCTCCGCAAATGACCTGCGGCCAAAGATTGTTAAAAAGGAAAATCACTGCTGTGCTCCCGCCCAGAAGCACATTTGCGGTACAACATAATGGGCTAATGTACGTCCAGAATTGACAGCCCAATGTTCAGGGCTTTGGAAGCCTGGAAACTTGGAAAGGTAGTCCTCCATGACATGATATTTCATGGTTTGGTTTTGCAGCAGCTCTTCAGTCAAAGTAGACAGCATTCCAGGAAATAAGAGGCACGCCCTGCTGTATCATGGCTTAACAAGAGGTGCGTAGATGCACGCCTGTAGCTGGAGATCTGGCGTTCGCAGTTGCTGTTGACCCAGCCCTGGTGCTCAGACACTATTGTTCTGAGGCTGTCTGCCGTCTCGCCGACCACCTCCGCCTCAAACCCCCGCGTGACAGGCAGCTTGCGGGTGTCCGAACTGCCTCCAAAAACATAGGCGGATAGTGCCTCTCTGTTGGATAGCTGCACGCACAGCAGCACTGCCGCTTCAGACAAGACTCGCCTTCTTGCTGTGCAGCCAGCCGACCAGCACCAGGATAATGTGCTAGCATGCACTGCACAGCCATATTGACCAAAGCTGGCATGTGCGGCCAAGCAACCAGCGCTAGGCAAACTGCCGCACATTCTTGAGAAAATACACATACACCAAAAAGTGTTGGTGGCATGCGCGACCCACCGGCCAGCCAAAAAAACGCCTGCTGCCGCATGGTGCACGAACAAGTCATGGCATACAAGGACTTTCAACCAGATGCATGGCATGCCTCACCTGAAGCACATTGTCGACGAGCTCCTTGGCGCGGCGGACGGCGGTGGCGACGAGGCGCCTGCACTCGGCGCGCTGTGCTGTGCCGTCGGCCTCCATCTCCCGCCGAAACGCCGCCAGCTGCGCGTGCACCGATGCCACCGCCTCCGCCTCCTGTGCATGCCACAGCAGGGAGCAGCGTCACCACCTGAACAGAGGGACCAGGGACAGAACGACACGCGTGGTGCCTTCAATAACAAGTGAAGTGGTGAGAAGGACTCTGGGCCGCTGATTTGGATGAGTCCGCCTGCCTTTTCTTGGCTTTCTATTGAGTCCACCACTGCAAGCATGACTGCTGTTTCACAGATGTTTGACACGGACCGCGCTGTCCGAGAACATTCTTGTAGCCGTCCTGATGTCATCATATGGGAACAGTCACCATTGTAGAGTCGCCTCTGCCAGGGAGTTCCCCAGCAGTCGACTTGGAGTCAACCCTTCTCCCACAACCCTGTCGGTAGCTGCCTTGACAAGAGCAATAACAGCGACTGTCCTTGGATCATCTCAGCCGAGGCTGTGGAGCGAGGCTGCGAGAAAGCGGGGGGGGGGGGGGGGGGGGACCTGTTGCGCGGTGGAGAGCTCGGAGGAGAGCTGCTGGCGTGCGGCCTCCAGGAGGGCGTCGGCCACAAACAGGGGCGTCTGCAGCTTGAGGCGCAGGGACTCGCCTGCGGCCGCACCACCCACCAGGAAGTCCACCATGAAGCGCTCCAGGTCGCCAAAGCGGCTGTCGCTCCACTGATTGCTGCGCGCCAGCATCTCCTCGTCCAGTGTCTCCAGCGGCGACCCTCCCCCTGGGCCACAAGAAATGCAACCGCCTCATCTGCATGTGGCCAACCTGGGACCATCTTTTGACCTGACAGGAATATATTGGCGTGGCAGTCACCCCAAAATCATCAGACATGTCACAGAAGGCCAGGTTCTCATGCAGGATGCATGTCGCTGATGCCTTCTGTTAACCCATGAGTTGTCCTTATCAAGCCAGCGGGGCTCAACCAGGGTGTCCTTCAAGTGCATTCTGGAGGCTCACCAAAGAAACCATTTGTGGAGTGGGTTGCGTCAAGCTTGGCCTGCAGCGCGGCTCTGGCGGAGACAGGCAGCACCTTGGCAGCATCCACGCCCAACACGCGCCGCGCATTGTCTGACACAAACTGCGCCACCTCGTCCACCTGCATGCGCCCAAGGACAGTTCATTTCTGTTTCTATTCACTGTAACTCTTGACCCTTCATTAATCCTAACCTCAAACCACCCACTGGAGTCACAACATTAAGATCATTACACATGCCCAAACCCAAACCTCCCTGAATTTTGACATTGCGACCCTCAGGATTGATTTTAGTATCCCCAAGGTAATCCTACAGTCCTGAAAGGGTATCGATTTATTGCCGCGGCCTGCATGCACAGGGAGACATGGAGCACAGCAGTAGCAAATCGCAGCAAGCTCCTGAGCAGAGGGATGCTGGAAGGAATGGGGCAGCATGTGCCATGCCACAATTGTGGGCAGGCAAGAGCAGTTCGCATTCACCTCGTTGCTACCGCTGAGGATGTCCACCTTGTTGACGAGGAAGACGACCTTCTTGCCCCACTGCCGGATGTACTTCAGGAAGCGCACCTCGCTGTCCGTAAACGGGCGGTCTGTAGCATAGAGAGGTTTCCAGTTACCCTTCCAGATTGTGTGATAAGCAAAGCAGAAATGCATGCATCAATGTATCTACTGTTCAGAACTGTGGAAGGACCCAAAGGAGAGAGTATGGTGGGCACAGGGGAATCAGAAATTTGAAGTCAAGAGGACGAGGCACTCAAAACTTCATGGCCCTCACATGATGGCATGACTTAACGACAACTATGTGCCTTCATTGAGGAAGCTGCTGCAAGAGGGCCCGCAGTGCTGCAAGGAATTGAGTTCAGGGTTTAGAGCGGGCCACATGCTATTCCCCCTGACAAGGGCAACTCAACAGCGGAACTTCTCCCCTCCCATGCACGACATGCAAATGTGAATGTGGCAGTTGAGCAGGATGGGGTGAGGTGGCAGCTGCGCACCGGCAGACATAGTGAAGAGGACCATGTCGGCGCGGGGCACATACTCCTCGGTCAGGCGCTGCTGCCGCTCGAGGATGACATTGGTGCCGGGCGTGTCTACAATGTTCAGGTCGCGCAGCAGCGCCGCCGGCAGGTAGCGCACCATGTAGCCGTCCTCCATGCGCTCCTGCTCTCCCGGCCCCTCCTCCCCCCTGCCATGCCAGCCGCACACAACCGTGTGAGGAACAGGATGTCAGATAAAATTGTCAGGTCTTTGCCTGCCGCATGCGATCGGCTCGTATGATCTGGTACGGCAACCTGTGGTCCAGACTGTGGATCCTTCTCACCCATGGCACATCTTCATTTGACAAAATTCTTGGCGCTTGCACGCAAAGAGGTAGCCAAGTGCCAGAAACAGCAGGAAAAACCCAGTCACGCCTGCTCACAACCTACCATTGCCTTGCTTTCCGTGAGCACATGCACAACACCCATGGCTATTGCTCACCGTGATAGAGAGGTCAATCAGACAGCAATATTGATGATTAATGCAAGCAGGCTCTGGTTTGAAGCACACCGGCGGATTGTTGGGGCAGCTAGGTGGGGAGCAGGAGGGAAGGCAAGTACTGACCTGAACTTGAGGACGGAGATCTCGTTGGTGGTGGGCAGGATGCCCTCTGCCAGGAAGCGCTTGCCCAGGAGGGCATTGATGACTGTGGACTTGCCGCTGTTGAACTCACCCACCACCACCATCAGGAAGGGCTGATCCAGCTGCTTCAGCGCATCCCTGAGTAGACCCACTTCCTCCAAGCTTGGCACAACTTCCTGCATGGAAAGGTGCCTCCTGAGAAGCTATTCCGTATTTTGCAAGCAAGGCAACAGGCATAGTCAATGCAGCGAGCTACTCCGGTCTTCTCTGGCAACTTGAGGAAGACCAGGAATATTCAAGAGGACCGAACATGATCGTGCCAATTGCGTGGTCTCTGGACCCTTCGTAACACCTTGTGGCAGAAGTACCCAAATATTGATATTGCGTTCGCAATAATACAAACGTCCGTGGTGCTAGAGGCAGCAGGATGCACTTCATATTTACCGTATTCAAGGCTGCTGCACCCGATATCATGTCAGCTGCATGTCATATCAGCATTGGCTGCAATAGGCAGGCACTGTGTATGCCTATAGTTGATCTGGACAGCACCTCCAGAAGCTCGATGACGCTGGAGACAAACTGCCTTTCCACTTCAAAGAGGCTCTCCTTTGATTCGTCCATGACATGCCGCAGCCCATCTCGCAATAGGGTGTCCACCCCGGCATCCTCAACAGTGCTGGAATCCAGCCCTACTATGCTGTTTACAGGAGCAACGCCAGGAAAGCTTTGCAGAATGTCCCGTACCTGTAACAAAAGAAAAGAATTCAAATTAATGGGTATCCAGAGAGCAATGCCACATTCCACCCCAGAATTTTAAGCACACACTCTCCACTCATCATTTGAGCGAGGCATCAAGCCACTGAACAGTCGCCAGAAATGCATGGGAGAGTCAGGGCTCAAGGGGATTACAGGGTGGGACGCTTCACTGGCAGTGCGGCCGCTGAAAGATGCAGCTGTTTGGTTGAGGCGATCATGATACAGTGCAACCCCATCAGCACCAGCCTCCACCAAAGATAAAGCATCCTCGTTGGACACCGGCTCCTGCTTTGACAGTGCCGCGATCACCGGAACATTGCCGCCCTGCTGTGTTTTTGCTTCCCGAATAGTTGCTGCCTCCGCAACCGCTCTCCCGCCCCCAGTCTGCCGGGCATGACAGGGAAGAACAGTCACATCTCATTGATGATGTTTCCAGAGCCTACTATGGGGTGTCTCATGCATCATTTTGTGTTCAGCGAGGTGAGTATGGGAAGCGTGGCAGTGGATTTTGGGTCATGCACCAATTGGAGCGCTGCATGCATGTATAGTTTGCAAAGAGAAGGGCACCCGGGCGTACTTCGAGAATGACAAGACTGGCTCCATCTGTCGCGGCTTGCAGAGCCTCCGGGCCGCTGGTGACCCTTCTACCAACCAAGTTTGCGCCATCTGGCAATGACCGCCTCGCTACAACAGTGGGTACCCCTGCGTCAAAATGAATCCCTTCACACCTGAAACTTCAGCAAGCAAGGTGGTACAACTTAACAGCACCCCCATCTTAAGTAATGAGCATCTTGGAATGTACCTTGACTCGAGAGGACAACACCATCGGCCTCTGCGGCAGCCACAATGTCTGTGCGATCCTGGATGAGAAGGGCTGCACGGCCTCTCAGGACGTCCTTCATTACAACGGCTGCTTCATAGAGTTGAGCACCCCCTGTGCAAAACAGCACCTGTCGGTTGACAATAGGGCATAACCCCAGGTTCATTGTTATCCACCATGTTGAGTTCTCACGGCATCATTTGAGGAAATCAAGATAGTTTCGAGTCATAGCAGCACCTGTACCCTCGTCATCCTCCAACAGAACGCCAGTCGCCCCTGCTCCAATTGCATCACTAATGCTCTGGGACAGCTCTGCTCGTCGTTCCATCACGTCTGTAGCTGTCAACACAAGTACGCATGCGGGCAAAACCACCCTTGCTTGCTTCTTGCCAGCAGGGAACACTGTCACCCTGGAGGACGAAGCAACTGTAAGTTGCCTCTTTGCTGCCCGACATGAACCATGTCGCCGTTTGCAGAACCAATTGATGGGCAAATGTTCCTGTGCTTTGCCCACAGCTGCATCTCGACTCCTGATCAGCCTGGATGACAATCCTGAGCTCTTGCAAAATCTTGGCAAGCAGGTGTGAGAATAGCTATATGATCTCGATTGAATCATCGTAATGTTGAAAAGTCCTATTGGACTTGAGGTAGTACCAGACCAGCTGCCAGAAAGGGGCAGTCTGGTGTATTCTTGGACAAGTATATAATGCTTGTCAGCAGACCTCGACCACGTAATAAATTTATAAATAGTCTGTGAAAGTAAAATTTTCCTATCCCGTACAAATGAAACTCCTGTTCATGACTCGAGGGATTGAACAGCAACTTGACTGTCTACTTTGAAATGGTCGGGCTGTAAAACATTTTGTATGCAGAATCTGACATTTCCTTACGATGTCAACATGTTACACAAATGACAGCTGCGGTGAGCGTCCTTACTACTGGCGCTTTGGCTTTGGATTGCTGACGGATTGGCCAATCTCGTATCCCGGCAAAGCTTGCTGGTGTTTCGCCAAACATAAGGTTTTACCAGCTGGACATGTTTTTACTGGCGAACGTCCGAACGTCTTTTGACAAGGCCGCCTGCTTCAAAATTTCTGCAGACTTTAGACCACAATAGTTCAGAAATAATAGCTGTTCAAAGTGACTTGTGATCTTTTGTGCCGACTGCGAATTCTGGCGGGTGTTGTAGTCGAGTGAATAGATCACAGCTGAACAGAAACCAAGGTGTCCAGTGCTTTGGCACCAAAACGATGTCAGAATGGTAGATGCGTGTCTCACAGACTAGTTTTGGATTGAGACCAGACCAAAAGAAGTGGTCAGATAGGCCCCAATCGCTTGCTAGGCGTGCAGCCCAACGTACTCCACCCCGAGCAAACAGAGAGCCTGGGTCTTTGCCAGTTATGAACAGTCATGGGACCAAAGATAATGCAGAATCATCGAAAATGACTCAGCAATCATCATTGAGCCAGGCATGCGCCAATTTCAACTTCTCTCTGGCCATACTTTCTTGTACTAGACGTGTACTAGACGTGCCACCTGATTTCGCGCCATCATCACCTTGCCGTGTAATGCTCTAACGTTAACTGTGCTGTTCAGGCAGAACACACTGCCGCTGACTACTACTTCGATTCTTATGCTCACTTTGGTGAGTCAGAACCGTGGCTTGCCGGGACTTGATGTGTGGGGCTGCATGCAATGCATAGGTGGACAACTGCCGTTGAAGGAGCTGACATGTGTCTGCGCCTGAAGGTATCCATGAGGAGATGCTCAAGGACACAGTCCGGACACGCAGCTACCAACAGTCCATCCTGGGAAACGCTCACCTTTACAAGGACAAGATTGTTCTTGACGTGGGCTGCGGCACTGGGATTCTTTCTCTGTTTGCTGCCAAGGTGGAAGCTCTCTCTTCACTGTCACAGCACAACAATGTTCAGCTGCTCTGTGCATCAGCCGTCTCATCCCTGATGAGCTCTCGCCAGCAGCTGAATGTTGCATGTGGGCACATGCAGGCAGGTGCCAAGCATGTGTACGGCATAGAACGCTCTGCGATTGCGGAACAGGCGCAGCAGATTGTCTTAGACAATGGTTACCAGGACAAGGTCACAATAATCAGGGGTAAGGTAGAGGAGGTGGATTTGCCAGTCCAGCAGGTGACTACACCTGATACCATTCCACCTCTATGTACTTCAAACCTTGCATGTGGTCCATTGCATGCGCGGATGTACTGTCTGTGTGGTTTGGGGATGCTGTGCTGCTCCATTTGCCTTGTGATTGCGCAGCTGTAACACGTTTGCAAGTAGATGGGGTGGTGCTGCTGCTTTGCATTTGAGATGGTGTTGATGGGCGCAGGTGGACATCATCATCTCAGAGTGGATGGGCTATTTCCTGATGTATGAAAGCATGCTGGACACAGTGCTGTACGCTCGTGACAAGTGGCTAGTGCCTGATGGGCTTCTCATGCCAGACAAGTGCACACTCAGCCTTGTCGCCATCGAAGATGCAGAATACAGGTGGGCACCATTCAATACTGGTTAGTAATGTCTCCAACCATATCGAAGTATGAGAATTTTACTCGAGGTAGCGCTCTTCTTGGTACACTGTTCATAGCCGCCTGCACAGTGTTCTCATGTGCAACAGGAAGGCCCACAACTTCCTTGCACACCACTGCAGTCCCTGCTCGCTCTGAGGTGTTCCTGTTGCTTGCACAGGCACGAGAAGATAGACTTCTGGGACGATGTGTATGGCTTTAACATGAAGTGCATCAAGGGGCTGGCCATGCAGGAGCCACTGGTGGATGTGGTTGACCAGGAACAGGTGGCCACCAAGCCCTGCCTCATGGCCACCTTCAACCTCAGCAGCATGACCAAAGAGGATGCTTCCTTCACGGTGCGCGCGAATGCTCTTCTGCAGACCTCCTTCAAGTCCTCACTCTCTGCTGTGCACTTGCCTGGCAATAGGAGATGTTGGAATGAATGACACTCAAGGAATATCGCTTTCTCCACTCCTTTTCCAAAGTTCTGAATACTTCAAGAGGTGTGGGAATTACAGGTGGCCATGTCTCAAGATTTGATCAAGGAAGGGAATGTGTGCTGTCCCAGGTCTCTTTCAAGCTGGTGGCATCGCGCAATGACTACATTCATGCTTTCGTTGCCTACTTCGACGTGTACTTCACTCACTGCCACAAGCTCGTCTGGTTTTCTACAAGTCCCATGTGAGAGACTTTCATGAGCCTCCTTGCAGTGACAACACTTGGCTGTACCTGGAAGAGTACGCGGTGTTGGTGCTTCAGGGCATCTAAATGTGTATCTATATACGCAGGAGCCGTTCCACTCACTGGAAGCAGACAGTGCTATACCTGCAGGAGAGCATTGTGATTTGCGAAGGTGAAGTTATCACAGGTACAGTAGGCATGCCGCTCTGGGGCTGTGAGTGGAGTCTGGCACAGACTCCACTAAAGGATCAAGACTCCATTCATTAGATCAGGACTCTTGCTGTGATTTGCTTGTTCATAAATCATGCAACAGATGAGTACTTGGTGTGTTGGTCTCGCAGGCTCAATGTCATGCACACCAAATGTGAGCAACCCACGTGACCTGGATCTTTCGCTGACCTACAGCTTCAAGGGCAAGAATGGGTCGTGCAGTGCGACACAGAGCTATCGGATGCGGTGATGATACCGCTCGAGTGTGTTTTGTTGAGTTCCAATTTAGTTGTTTTAGGCGATTTTTGGAGGGCTGGTGGTCCCTGACTGAGCTTGTTCTGAGGCCACAGGAGATGCTGTTGCAGCGCAGTAAAGATATGTTGCGAAAATTGTGACCACTTGTGTTGGACAGATCTGTGAACAGGGCAGGCCCATGCTTATCATTCATGGCTGTGATTTTGTTTGTTCCAGTTATACAAGACTGAGAGGTGCGCCTATTGGACTGAGCTTGACAGCAAAGACAATTTTATTCCGGCATGCGCGCGAAGGCTGCTCGCTTGTTCTTGCGCGGCATGTGAAGTGAAAAGGTTGTCATTGGCGGCCGGCCTAGGATGTGTAAGCATTGCAGCTAAGACTCCACATTTGTGTTCGTGCCTCCACATTTAACAGAATTCTCAAAAGTATCAGTCGAAGATAACATTACAGCACTGGTATCAGTGGACCTCACAGCGTCAACACACTGCTAGCATGTATACATCTATGTTCAAGTACTTGAAAACTAGTTTTCAATGTGAGACAGTAGCCGTGGAAGCACCCTTTCCCTGTACAGATGTGCTCTGCTTCGCCGTGGTCTTCTATGTATGAGCTTGCATGAACAGCACTGAGGGCATCCACGACATGTCAAAGAACTGCAGACGGCCCTCAAGGCCCTGTGATTGGCACCCATGGGCCTGTCTGGACCCTATTGTGTCGATCTGTGTGGGGAATGACATCCCACCACATGTCATACCAGACATGTCCTGGATGCTTGTCCACGCAGCACCATAAGCTTGTGTACAGATTTGTTCTCAACTCAAACCTGCACCAACGGACAAATGCTTCGTGGTCACTTCACTTCCCCAGCGCTGGGTTCCGAAGAGGTTTATTTTCTTGCCAGTGAAAACACATAACATAAGGTTTTATGCCTGAAATGAAGCCATGAAAATCATTATCATCTCACTCTCCAAATCAGAAGGACGCTATATCACCTTTTCCTGTATTCCTTGGATGGGAAGTTGCCATATGCATGCCGCATGTCAGGAAAGTGAAGCACACGTTTGCTTCTGTAAGGCTCCAGGGCCTCAATCAGACTAGAGTGCTCAGGATTCGCTGGCAGAGTCACTGCGTTTGCTTGTGCATTCTGCAGCGTGCATACCTGCCCACCCTTTTCCTGGTAACAGGGCAATTTTTTCTTCACTTCTGTGGCAAATGCCCATGTCACGC
The DNA here is from genome assembly GCA_020887355.1 of Coccomyxa sp. Obi. Classification (NCBI taxonomy): domain Eukaryota; kingdom Viridiplantae; phylum Chlorophyta; class Trebouxiophyceae; family Coccomyxaceae; genus Coccomyxa; species Coccomyxa sp. Obi. The sequence continues at coordinate 1,434,687 of AP024993.1, read as the reverse complement.
CCATCAAGCAAATGTGAACATGCACATCTTGCAGGGAGATTGGGCCTGTTGCCAGCCTCCAGCAGAAAAGGCCCAGAAAAGGCCCAGCATTCCAAATGTTCACAGTCGAGCATTCCAGATTCAACAATGCTGCATTACCTGGCATATGGTGACATTCACAATGTCTGCCCTCTGGATATTTGCTTTTGGGTTGTCAAGGAGCGAGTATTCCCTGAACGGTATGTCAGGCCCAAACTCTGCCTCTGGAAACTCCTTTGTCATCCTGGCCACAGCAGAGTCAATTTTTAGAGATTCAGGAAAAGCTACCTCTGCCTTCCACTTGTTGTGCAGGTGCCAAAGCTTTGCATCAGGAATCTCAGTATCAAAAATTTCAGCATTACAAAGGACGAACATGAGAGTTCTGACAAACATGTGAGGCCGCCTCAGCAGCATTTTCAGAGGGGGTAAATGGGGGAAAACCCACTGTTCAAGGTCGAGGATGTGGTCCAGGGGGCACTGGAAGGGCAGCTGCAGGCCAGAGCCCGGGATGATGCCGTTGTGGGGCGCCCACCAGCGGTCCGCGCCACACCACAGCGCGGGAAACACCAGCGTGCGGTTCAGCGCAGTCGCCACCGCCAGAGCATTCCGTATCTGACACACACTCAGTCAGTCAGTCGATTACACCTTTTGCAGCCACCTCGGGCTGATACCTGTCTGACACTGTACTCTGAGAGCCTCCCACTACAGCGTTGCACGGCAACAAGATATGGCTGGGGGATTTTTTGTAGCCGCACTTCAAGACACCGCGCACCGCAATGCCAATGCAATTTAGACGGAGCACGCAATCCAGCACTCCACACAGAGCTCAAATGCCATGCTGAGGATGTGCACCCTGACAGCCACTTGTTTCATGACAAGGAGGCTCTGATGCTTCCGCACACCTTGCACCATGATTCACGATTTGGTGTGGGCACAGTGCAGGCGTTGTGTGCAAGGTACAGGAGCACCCCACCTGTTGCAGCTGCGCATTGACGAGGTCAAAGTGGCCAGTGTAGTCCTCTGCAGCCACTCCACCATTGACAGGGACGCTCTTGTTCACCAGATCCCCCAGCTGCAAGTCAAATGTCAGCAGGCCTCCAGGGGGATTATAGTATTCAGGCGGGTCCTGCACACACAATTAAAAAGTCCATTATTGGGTCCCAAACACATGAGTTAGTACACAAGGTCTGGAACATGCAAACTTTCCTGAAGAGTCCTTCTCCCCCCGGCCACCATAATGACAGGAAAGTCCTAACTGAAGCAACTTAGACTCGGACTTCTCTAGGAGCAACCAGACATTCAGGGTGCATTTACAAATGCAAGGACCTGTCTGCACAGGGGTTTAGTGATCGCACCGCCAGCCATAGTAGGCGTTCCCTCATTCTATGGCGTTTTCCAGGGGTGCCCGAGTACTGAAAGGTGGCATGCACAGCATACACATCCAGACCCATCTGCTCATGCAGCCTCTGCACAAAATAGGTATGGCCTGATGCAAATAGCGCCACTGGTAGAATGCCCAGTCGCAATGTCCCATCATAGCCTCTGTAATAAACAATATGAACCCCATGTTAGTGAAACTCACCATGCCAGGTTTCAGCGCTACAGTAGGTAGATAAAAAATAAGGGAGCAGTCGACAGGGCTTCTGCAGGCAGGTCACCATTACATGGGGATATGCAGCTTCTTTTGAAAACGGACCTGAAGATGCGACTCGCGCTCTCTGGACCGTCAATTCTCATGTTTTGCCGGAACAGATCATTGAAGGCATTCTGATCCCAGACCTTGTCATCCGCCAAGAGCACCTCATTCCACTCCTGTCATGCACACCTCCTGCTGATATATCCTCAGAGGATTCCAGGCATGCAACTCCTGACACCTTCTTGCAATGATTGCTGACTTTGGAAGGAGAATATCCCAAAACAAGTCCAGCGCATGCCGCACCTTAGCTAACGCCAGAGCTCCCTTTCGCACCAGCATGATGCCAATGTTGGCTGCTGAGCCTGCCTCTGGGAATTTTTCCAACCCATCATCCGCTGTCGTGTTTATCTGCAGGAGATGCGCCCGAGAAGATTCAGCGAGAGATCCCGAAACAGATGCAATAATTGTTCTCTTGAAAATGCACATCACGCACCAGATGATCGCTGGATGTGAGGATGTCTGCATTTGGATACCTCGCCAAATAAGGAAGTGGATTTTTCAGCCTGCCAGATGATAGCTTCAGCCACTTCTCTTCTCTTCCTGACCAATGCAGCATAATGAGGATGCAAATCACAGCATCCTCAGCGAGGAACTCACCACACAGTGTCTACATCAGCCACCAGTATATCAAATCCCATCTTCGTGAAGGTGTGTATCAGTTGTATTTTCTCCCGACCCTGCATTGTAGCAACCCACTTTGAAACTGCAATGAGATCATGTGCTTGCACAATAGCCTTGCATGTTGTTTCTCACTGTGCTCGCATATGAAGATCCAATAGTGGTGCGTCTGTGTCTCAGTATGCTTGCATGTGAAGATTCATTAGTGTTAGCCCACCATCTTGTGGAAGCTGGCACTACCCCAACCAAAATCATCCTCTGACAGACCGCTCCGCATGGCAAAAGTTTGAACCCCTCGGTCAAGCAGTGCCTGTGACATGCAACGGCTTGGTAGTGAGAAAGATGCAAGCATTTCAGTAGAGGCACCACAAGCATGAGCTGCAGAATGCTTGCCTGCAGTATTTTGTCATCCATTGCCCCAACCAGGGGCTTGATGCCCAGCGCATTGACATGCGCCACCCAGTTCAGCACAAAATCAAGGTAGTGAAAATTTGCCCAGGTCACCATCACAGGACCTTCCGGGGCAACAGCCAGGATCATCTCCCTGCAAACAGCCACGCCTTATCAGATGTGCGATATGGAAAAGCTATAGGGCAATAAAAGACCATGCATGCATGCCAGCTTGCCTGGTAAGAGTGTAGTTCTTTGCTTTGGCAGCGGATGGAGATGGGCTGGCCACCGGTGCCGTGGATGGACCTGACCATGCATTTCATGTCATCAGTGGTTGTGCTGTATCCCATTTTGCCAGTCAGTGTACTTGTGGGCATCAAGTCAGCAGGTCTTTCGTGCTCGAGCGCTCACCCAGATTCCCAACAGTGCTGGAGCCATAACCTTCAAGACCAACAAGGGGCTCCACTTCCTGAACTACCTGACAGCAATGGGCAGAGATCAGCTGTGAAACTCATATGGTAGTAGCTCAAAACAGGCTTAGTGCACAAAATCAGGATCTTCCAATTGATGTGCTTCCCACCTCTGTGATAGGCTTGTCAGTTAGAGCAGGTGGACCTGCAGAGATATTGGCCTCTGCAAAACCGAAAAAAAGGTTTAAGCATCAGCCAAACACAACATTCTAACAGGAATTGTAAATTTACAGGCGTGCTATTCTATATTTAAATATCGTTCTTGCACCAGCCAGCTGCAGATCAGCCTTCATCACTCTCAGATGCTGTCACCGAAGGGCACGCTCAAGAGTCCGTGGATGGTTTTATTTTCAGGTAAGTTAAGAGAGAGTTTTCAGATGAATGATGCTGAATTGTTGGTTACATACAAGGTTTTACATACAATCCAGTGGCCGTGATCAAAGCACGGAATTAACCTGTTCCGAATCTGAGCGATCGATGACTGCCGAAATTCAGGCTGTGCGATGGTATGCGGGAGTGTACTGCCCAATATACTTGCAAAAGAGGTTTCTGAAGTAGGTATCCCACAGAGAAGAAAACAAGGCATCCGAGGAAAAGCGCCACTATCCTATTGCGCTGCATCTAGACCCTGGGTTCCATTTCCTAAGTTTCAGGACGACATTACAAGGTCATAAAGATGCCGAACTTGATGTTCTTTGCACGGGACAACATTTCAACGTCCAAGAAACTCACGTGATCACTAAGCGGTTATAACCGTCAGCCGCCTGGAATCATGAATTAAATGCATCAACCGACAGCAATGGAGCATTATGTTCCTCAAGCAGCAATTGCCTCCAAAATGCTTCTGCTTGAGACACGCTGTAAGTCATCTTTTGGCATGCGCCGGTAAATGCTGAGGACCTGGTGCTTGCTGAGACACACTCCAGACCTAGTGATAGAGTCCTCCAGTTGAGAGAGGCTCATGTATCCACTTGCATTAGAGCTTCCATCAGATGACTGGCATTGTTGGATGCCGAAGTCCCCTGATATGCCTGCGTCATGTGCATGCATTGGGTGAGGCATGTCAGACATGGTGGAGCCATGCCATGATGTGTAGTTACAGGCACACCCAGATCTGGATAGTTTGAAAGTGTCTGCACCTGCTTTGAAGGCTTTTGCAAGTGCTTGAAGTGCTTTCTCAGCATCGGCCATCACATACACTTGGCGGTTGTTTTCCATGTACTGGAGAGTGAATTCATCTGCATCTAAGAGTTCAAACTTGCGCTGCACAATTGGTATGATCGCCCCCACATGCAGATCCATATCAGTAATCAACCTGCATGGACATTGCGGCAACGTTCTTTGGCTGCATGATCAATATTATTGATGAGCTTATTGCACTTACTTGCATGAAAATGCATGACACTGTATTTGGTGATGGTTAACCTGCTAGAGCTTGGGTCAGTTACTTGGCGCCTCTCAAGGTACTTGCCGCCCACCACCCCACTGTTTTTTATAGGGGGCTCAAATATTGCCAATGTGTCATCAGCCATGAAGAATGACAACACAAAGCGACGCTCCCTACAGTGTCCCAGCAAGTGTGTTAAATTAATGTACCCAACAACACTTCCAAAACCGAGAGCGCTGCCTTCGCTGCTGCATCTTTTAAGAGGGAAGTGATTACCCGTCAATGAGGTTCTTGGGAGCCCCTGAAGCCTCCACCAGGCGGCACACAAAACGCAGAACAGCCTTGTCTTTGTTCATAAGCTTGTAGAAATCCTTGCGCGGTGGCCGTGGTATCTGCAAAAGCAGAGAAGATAAGTTTATGCATGTGCTGTGATTTGCACCAGTCAACCACCATAAAGCTACCTGTTGGTAGTCCCTCAAGTAGCATGCATTTCTTGAGAAAGGTACAGGTGTGGCTTATCACCAGGCTTGTGCAGTTCTGAGCAGAGTCTTCCGGTGAGCCAAATCCATTGTATGCAGGCAGCTGCTTTGCAGGTGGTGGAGGGACAGGCTCTGTGATGTCCACAGCACACAGCTCCTCATCGCTGCTGCCCATATTCTCCTGGAGCAATGCAATGAACAGACTCACTGAGAGTAGAGACTTGTTACCAGAGTCCCAGATGCCCTGCCTTGCATGCCATGCCAATCACCCGAAAAGCTGCAAAATAAAAGAGCGGTCACCTTGAGCCACTTGCGGGTGAAGTCATCACAGTCATAAATGTAGAACATGCGGCCGTACACAGCTATGCATGTGCCCATGCGCAGGTCAGAGGGGCCATAGCACATGGAGCGCTCAGGTGCAAACCCGGGCTTGGGAGCCTCTCCATTCTGCGTGGCCCACCAAGAGCATGTCAGACTGACATGGTTGCAAGCTTCGCATCCATGCAAAAATTGCCATGATCGATGAGTGACAACAGCCTTGCGCTGTTTGTCAAAGAGATCACGTTGTGCTCTGATGCCCTCATTAACTCCAGCTCGCTTACCTTGGGGAGGAGGCCGCGCCTTAAGAACACAGGAAAGGGATCGCGCCCTGAATTTCTGTCATGGTGCTCCAGAATCTCGCAGGTGCCATCTTCCACAAAATAATGCAGCTTGTAGGGCCTTCTGTCACCGTAGAGGCTGGCACGGTCGTCCCATACAATGTAGAACCGCAGAACCTGAACAGGTGCTTCGGGTTCAGAGCAATTTTTCAGTCAAAAGCCAGGTCATCCTGGGTCATTATTATTATTAAGGGTGTTTGAAATTGCAATGCTTTGCTCAAACCTTGTTGGCATCTGCCAGGTTGAAGGACCTTTTGCCGCCTGACTTGTTGTCCCCAAGAGCTGCCATCCGGACAGAGTGACCTGCGCAAAAATGATCAGGAAGATGCATTACAGAAGCGCGAGGAGTGTAAGATCCGCAGGGATTGAGTCGCGCAGTGATGGAAGAGGATTGCACACCTGCACTGTGGGATGCATGCTGTATGTCATATGATGTCTGTGGATAGGACTGATCTGGAACCAAGCTGATCCCCAGCGCCTCGAGATAGCTGCGTGTAAAAGCGTCCACACCAACAATGTGGAATGTGCGCCCATACATTATGGCCTTGGCTCCAATAGCCAGGTCGGCAGGCTTATAGGCAGCCCCGTCCACGTTGGGGATGCGGTGGCGTTTCACAAACTTTCCCTGTGCTCATATTGTTCGTCTTATTGGCATTCAGTGGATACATTAAAGGATTGCATGTACCTCCAGCACCCCACAGGGCACGTCACCTGCAAGATGCCGCTGTTCTCCTGCTTTGGCTCTGTCACTTCCAGGGTGTCATCCTCCAGGTAGTACAGAATGGTAACGCGACGAATGCGGTATTGCTCCTCAGCGCTCTCGGGCACAACTTCTTCAAAGTACGCAAACCATCTGAGCACCTGTACAGCCAAAAACCCAGCCTCCCACGTCGAATACTCATTCTTGCAAAAGTACATTTCATTGATACACTTTCGACTGGTGTTCAAAGACTGTCCCTTCAAAGTGTTTGGGCTCCCTAGCAGGTTCATAGTCGTCAGACTGGCCTTGGTCAAATGAGGTGTACCTTGCGATCATATTCCACCCACTTTGGCAGTTTGCTTTTTGCATCATCAGTTGATGCTGCAAAATCTCCCAGTTTACCGGTGCTCTGGGAGGCTGCTAAGGGATAGGATTGCTGATTGACGACATTGCTGCTGCTCTGTGGTAGGAGGGCTCTGACAGCATAGCCCTTTTCATAGCCTAGGGTCTGTTTTTTGTGGTGGAACTCGCCGAAAGGAACCTGCTCAACGAGACTCTTGCCAGTGAAAGCCTAGAAACAGGTGAGGATGTCAAGGCAGAAAAACTATTGGATGACACGAATCATGTAACTAGGCATGTAATCATCGCCAAAGTTAACTTCCTGCTGCATACTTTTGTGCTGGAGTATGCGGGCAGTATGGGGACGTCCGATTGCACGCCCATATCTCCAAGGACAGGGCCTGTGTGGCTTCTACAACCGTTCTTAGACACTGTGGCACTGCTCGCCACGGCGACTTTCCCGAGTGTCTGCTATGTATGCCCGTGCCGGAGTCCAAGAATAGACTGCCGATGTGGCAACGTGGCAAAGCACAGCATAGCACAGCACAGCACAGCTACCAAGACATTCAGCCAGCCCAGCATTTACTGGGCCAGCAAGCCTGCCAAGCAGGCGCGCTGTTCTCCTGTACTCGCGTTATTTTACCGGTGGCTTACAAGTCGTGTCCTTTGCTAGTGACTACTTTGTTGTTCTCGGGGAACCTGAACATCCTCACTGCGTCTTCATAATGGACGGGCCACAGTGCATGAATTTCTGGTTGTTGGACCATCAAGTGTTGAGATGGCATAGAACACTGCAATGAGGTGTCACAGAGCTGGGCGAGGCCGATCTCAGGTGCAGAATACTTGTGTGGCTTTGCCCTACCCGCCGTCTGTCTGGGCAGTGCACATCCTCTGATGCATTAAAAGAAACATACGATAGCCATGTATGCGATCTTTGATTCCGAAGATATGGTGTTTTGCAGGAGACAATGCTCCTGTGACAGTTGTGATGCCAACTGAGAGCGACACTATGCTCGCTGTTAATTTCAGCTGTGGACAATGCCAGCTTGACCTATCGCACTTTGCATTCCCCCAGCGTGTTGCACACGTGAAGAAGTGTACGGATATTCCCAATGCATATTGCGCACTCACTTGTACATAGTGTGGCTGCTACCCTTCAGCACAGAATTTACCCTTTTATGATATTCTAAATACCTTACCTCACTGGTCAGGCTCTGCGAGCACCAATGGTCTTGAACAGCAGAATGATGTCCCAGTAGAAATGCAAAATTGCATAACATTCGGCCATGACACTGGCGGTCTGGCAAAGACTGCTGACTCTGTATCTTCCTCAGGTGACTATGCAGCAACACGATACAAAAATACTTCTATTGCAATGCCCTGCATCTGGCAATAAGCATTGACAATTACATGGTGCTGCATCCAGGCAGGACTCCTCTGTTGCCACTGAGAGCATCTCAAACTGTGGGCAGCTGGCTCAATGCGCTGAACATGGGCAGCTTTGCTGACGCTTTTGAGAAGGTGCACAATCCCATCAGATATTGAAGCAAGCTTCAAATCTTATGCGCTCCGTTGCTACTCTGAACAAGCTTTTTCATCCTTTGCCCCTACATTTTCCACAGTTGATCAGGCATGAATGATGCAGGAAAAAGTGGACATGCGCGCACTCCCGCTGCTATCTGAGGCAGATATGATCTACCTCGGCGTGACGAGTGCCAGCCAGCGGAGAAATTTGCTTACTGCTGCCAAAGCATTGCAGCAGCAGCCTGCTGGGCCTGCATCTGCACAGACCAGTACATCACAACCACAAGCGCAGCTGCCTGCGCCACAGGGCCTCCAGAATGAGGAGAAGAGCAGGAATGGAGTCCGTCTGCCTCCTGCTCGTCAACCACAGGCCAAGGAGCACGAAAGGAGCAGCCATAGCTGCGGAGATCAGACAGACCCGGTGAAGCAGAGCAGAAGTTGCACAGTTGGCCGGGCAGCTTCCCTCTCAGACGTATCAACTTCTCGAGGTAGCCGATTGCAGCCCAGAATTGTGCAAAAGCTGTTGCATGCTCCCTCAGCCGCTCAGGAACTATCCAAACCAAAGGGTGCCCAGAGACTGGCCGCCAAATCATTGAAAGAGCAGGAACAGGCTGCATCAATGGAAGCGGTGCATGTTCTAGACAGCATTGTGCCAGACAGCGAAGAGGACTCTGACTTTGCAGACGACAGGATCGCCGCAAGGCTTCTGCCATTCAGGAAAAAAGCCAAGTCCTCAGCAGGCCGCCTCAGCAAACAAATGCCTTCTGGAGTGAGATCTACTCAAGCCCAGACAGCACTGCCAGCATCAGTAGAGGAGGAGCGTGATCAGCTGGAACGTGCATTGGCGCTGTCTCTGTCAGCCAGCAGGGAGACACGGTCACATGAAAGCCAGCCTCCCTTGCTCTCAAGCAGTGATGTGCCAGATGCAGCGCAACACGTGTCAGCCAATCAGCTGCCTAGCTGCCTCTCTGGGGCCCTCAGCCGGGTCCTGGCTGCTCGCTCCAGCCGAGGGCGAGTCTCGCAGAACCGCAGCTACAGCCGGCAAACAGAGCAGCGCCTTCTGGAAACACTGTATCCTCCAAGCAGGCACGCAGGGTCTGACAGGCTGCAGCAGGCTGCACTTGAGGGGCATCAATCAGATGAGGACAGGCCAGCAACTGATAGGTCAGGCTGGTCATCTGAAGAGGATGAAGGCATGGGAAAAGCCAGCAGCAATGTCCGAGTTGGGAACGTCAGAGAGACTTCTAGCTTCCCTGGTGCGTGCCAACCTCGTCTAATACTGGCTGCAAGCTGCTATTTAGCATGCAAGCTGTCATTGGAGTCAGCAAAGGTGCCTTTGTTACTGAAGGAGGCTTGCAGGATGTGCATGAGAGTGACTGTGATTGTTTGCTCTGCGCAGCTTTCCTATCTAAGAGCAGCATCGGTAAGAGTGGCAGCGTGGAAAGAGTACCTGCCGAGAGATCTTTGTGGGCAATGGCACGGCAGTCAGATGGAGGTGCATGCCCAGCAGCATCACTACAAGAAAGATTCGCTGCTAGGAAAGCAGCTGACTTGGCGCAGCAGGCGGCCCTTGCTTCAACAAAGTCTAAGGGTCAGGTGAGAGATGTACACAGGACAGAATCTAGCAGCAGTGGGAAGTCGGGGCACTGCACTGTGACTCTCCTGGATAAAGAGAGAGAGCATGGAGACAATGTAAAGTCTGCATGCTGCTTGATTCAAGGAGAGCAATGCAGTTCATTACAGAAAACAGCTTCTGCTCCCAAACATGGCAATGTGCCCAGTCAGGCAGCCCTGCGTGTGCAAGCTCTCAAAGAAGAGCTTGCTGCAGCCCAGGCAACAGTATTAGAGCTGAAGACATACTTGGCTGACGCAGAAAGAGAGCTACTGCAAGAACAGCAGCAAACATTGGAATAAATCAGCATGTAATGTACACAGCTTGGACAAGTCAGAGCAATCAAGTCCGTGTCTTTAAATACCTCTCACAGAGGGTTCATAATGTCATTGCGCTGCCATCATGGCAGCACAGTGTATATACAACTTGTCTTGTCATGTCACTGTTGATGTCTCGATGACCTGGCGGGCAAGCTCAATACCATTCTGGAGGATCCTGGCATTGCCAAACACAGAACACTGTCACACCTCTCCACAGCATGTCGGTGTGTGCATCAACTTCAAAATGGACAGAGCTCGCCTCACCTTTTATAGTACATTCGCCACAAAATTGCTAATTGTTGACATTCGCCTATATTCTCTTGAGATTGCAGCATGGCTGCGTCCTCTTCGTAAGTAGTCGGCAGCTGCCAAAGAAAATCTGTTGCAAGACCAGAAAAAGAATTGATGCCAGCAATCACCCAAAGTTCGACAGTCCAGTGCAGAGTTTAAAAGCAACGATTTGCACAAGAAGATCACCCTTACCCTGGCAGACAGCTGAAATTGTTCTGAAGGCACATGCTTCACTAACGTTACTGATTGGCTTTCCTTCAGCTGCCAAATATTTCTTCTGCCTGCAAGGTTCAGCGCACTAATACTGAACATGATGCCTCTATACAGGTTCCTCAAACAAGCTTCTCACATGTAGCAGCGCACAGCAAACATACAGCAGCAGTGAGGATAATTGCCGCACATGCAGCCTGTCTTGGATGCCGCCCAGATGCGGAGTTCCCTCAGCAGCTCCCAGGAAGGCATGCCATTGTGCTGCAGGCAGCTTGCTTTTACTGGGACCGTCCCTCTTATATCTTCAGGCAGCATTTCAACTGGCAACTGTGCTGTATCATGCGGGTTGTCTTCCAGCACGAAGCCATAATGCTCTGCAAGCCAGCCCTCAACACCAGCTTCACCAAAGGCTCATCGAGCCTCAAATCATGTCAGAGACTGTAGCTCTTTGGAACGTTATCGTGATCAAAGCACCGGCGTACCTAAAAGCTCCAGGTTTGTATGAGCACCATAACTTAGAAAAACCTGCTCCCCAGGCCAGTATCTACATGACATGCGCGCAACTTTCAGGCTTGGAAAGTTGAAGTCTGAAAGTGGCTTTCAGGAGAAGCTGAGGTCATGCGAAAACATCTTAACGGCGGAGCATTGTTGTTCACCTGGTCTGAGCAAATAGCTGATACTCTCGCATCTCTGTGTCAAACCGACCAGTCCCAGAGCTTTCACTGTTGTCCTGTGAGTCAGTTGTGAGGTGGCTCTGCGCCAGAACACCTGCAAGAACTCATTGACATTCAGGATCCGAGTTGCCGTTATCCTCTCCGTCGTCATCCAAGCATCCCCTTCGCGTGATGCCCCTTCAAAAACACCCGGCAATCCACTCTGAACAGCAAAGCAGAAACTGGCTTTCACCTAGGTCAGGCTGGGTGGTAGCAGGGGGCGACCGATGGTTGTGCAGGTCTCCAAACGGCATCAGTGCGCCGGCAGCATCATCCGGCAGATGCATGGTGCGTGACGCGACAGTGGCTGCCGCCCACCGCCAAGCCCCCAATGTCTTGAACTTGGCAGGCATCCCTGCTAGCAACCACAACAGATGTCTCAGCATGGACTGGGTTCTGAGCCTCCTTACCACTTGCGTGCTGGTCTGGTCCTAATGATGTGGTCCTGTGATTCGGTCGGCAGTTTCATCTGAAAGGTTCATCGCAGAGCCACGTTCTGTGAGTGTACCTAGAGCGTTGAGTAGCGGCTTGACAGATGTGTAGTCAGATCTGAGAGCTTCTGCAACAGATTTTGCCACCTCCACTGCGTATGCAACCTGGGGTGAATCACATAGGTCATCTTTGTCTTCAGTACATTCATAAGTGATTTGCAACAAACACTGGGTTGTGCTACAAAGGACAGTGCTCTGCCTCCATATCCCCACCTGCAGCTCCTGAGCATACTCTGGTGTAAAGTAAGACAGGCAGGAGTACTGACGTGGAAGAGATGCAAGGTAAGGTCCCCAGAATGATTGCGTTCCCTTGTAGACCTCATGCAGCAGGTGAGCTGCCAGCACCTGCCATGAATTTGAGGTGTTCAGTACATGCACGACTGTAAGGCACGTGCATTACGGAGCTGCTCAGTATTGACGTATTAGCTTTGCGTTCAGCGGGTTGCCTGTGTGGATGTTGCAGAGGGGTGTGCGCTGCTTGACAAGGCTTCTGCAAATACTCTATCCTTCTTTGCACTGTGAGCAGACAACAGCAGTCGTTCCGGAACGCGCACAAGGATGGAGCCTGCGATTCAAACACACGATCGATCCGCTTTCTTCAAGGTCAACAGCTTTTGTGTTCCGAAGCAGTGCGAGACAGCCAGGGCATGGGCCGACCTGGCTCAATCTCACTTTTTGCTACGACGCCCCTGTATCCTTCAGAAACAGCTGCAGCTTCGACACCATAGATATTTGCGCCCCCTTCATGCAGCCACTCTGTAAATGCGGCGTTGAGCATCAACGCCTACAGGAGGCCTTTACTGCTGCGAGCATCGAAAGAGACGCCAACGTACCAACATCAACTCAGAAGAATTTATTGGACGTTTATTGCGTGCGAGTTTTACTTGAATTGGGTGAATGTCTTGGAGACAGTGGTCTCCGACAGTCCTTTCGGAGTTTTAATGGGGGACCTGCAGTCTTGCCGACGGGGGGCCTTCACGTTAGCATGGAAGCATAACGTCGTCCAACGGTTAGATTTCTCGGCCGAGGAAAGGGAAAATCCATTGGAAACGATCATGGAGACGACAGACGATCTGGTCACTTCTGCGGGCGATCCTGGATCGGACAGGTCACCCGCACCCAATACCAAAGCGGGCAGAGCACGCCTATATCGAGAAAGACGAAAGCACGACTTGAGCGTTGAGCAGCTCGAGGATGCCAGGAAGAAGAACAGGTGCCCTGTTAATCATTAGGTAGAACGAAGACCTGCGATGTGTTGGAACAGGCGTGAGACTTTGTTTTTATCGCTGGCTGACTCCCCCTGCAGTACACGGCATCGGAGCATACAGTGAGAGGGACGAATGTGTTGCGAAATGTATTGTGAGATTCTGATGTAGATCCTGATGCCCACAACTTTACCTCAGGCGCTGTTTTGGGATGGAACAACCCCCCTGCAGCTGCAGGGCCTTGGCCACATATGCCACTGTTTGTACGGAGGGCCAGCCCACTGCTGATGATCAGCATGTATGTGCCTCGAGTTTATCCTGTACCGGTGGCTTTTTGAAGTTCTGGTCCTATTTGCAGAGATAGGCAAAAGAGATTCCGCGACAGGAAGAGGGAGCAGAAGCGGGCGGCGCCGGGACATTTTTCCCAGAGTACACACGGCCATCTAGCAGGCAAGGCTTGGATGCAGAATGCTACTATGTGGTTTCAGGCTCTGCCGAAGACCATCACTAACAATACAGGCTCCGAAGACCATTCAATGTCCTGAGCCGCGTGCTTGAAGTGCTGTGCATGCACATACAAACGATGGAGGAGAGTCTGATCTGCATGCACATGTTCTTCCAGATCTGCTGTGCAGCACTCTGCCATTGGAGCTGGCAGCAGGGCAGTCCTTCTTTGCTGCAGCCTCCTCCGGCGCATTGGAAGGTGTGCTTCAGCAGGAAGGAGCACCATCAACAGCACCAGCAGCTGCACACATACCAGGAATAAGCAGTGATGATGCAGCGCCTGGGGTCGACAATTATGCAGGAAACGCTGAAGCACTTCCGCAGGGTGATGACAGAGGGAAGATGCATGCAGTGATTGGACAGCAATCAAGCATGACAGTGCCTAATAGCCCCCTGAAGGTTCCGTCTTATGAGTCCTTACCCGATAAACAGACATGCATGCCTGCTGCACCCACAATTGCCACATACTTGGGTCCCACATACTTGCACAGAGTTACTTGAAAACAGGGCATCTGAATTTGCAGCCTACGGTTATATCATGGGGTCTGGTTTCTGCAGGCAGGCGAGAATCCATTTAAAGAGCAGCATAGTGGGAGTGGGCTGGAATCTGCAGGAAAGGGACCGGGGCCCAACATAGATTTAACAGAGAAAGCTTCGCCCGACTTAACACTGCAAGGAGCAAATTTGGGTTGCAAGTGCTTGGATTCATTCAGCAGCCGTGCGACTGATGAGCAAGTAGTATTGCTCAGGGCACTGCTCTCCAAGTTGAAAGAAGGCCTTGCAGATCAGGTGAAACCCCCAGATTTAGATCTAGATTTAAGGATCTGGATCCCCAGTGCACTGCACACACTACATCTTTACATGACGGTAGAACATCACAGTCGGAACATTGCAGCACGACATTTTCTGTCTTGTCTTTCTCTGAAGCATGTCATTGTGCTGTAGGTCTGGAGTCTTGCGTCCTGTGATCTTATGTTACCAGATGGACACACGGCCTAAGGATACATGTGCAACATATGGATCACAGCTATTTCAACAGGAGGGTCTGCCTTTCATGACTTTGTGCACTTCACGCGCACAGGCAGATGTATAACGAATCCATCTTTTCAAGTCCCATACCCTGTCTGAGAAACTGCAGTACCCAAAGCGGCATCTAAAATTAATCACTACCTGGTGCTTCTCACAAAACTGCAGTGCACAGACAAATTGAATTGGTTCAGCAGAGGCGTTCACTCAACCTCGTATGGTGAGCATAATATCAAGTCGATCTAAACTCTTAATAGCTCATTGCTCTTCACTGGAGCAGCAGATTAAAAAAACTCAGACAGTACTGCATAGTGAAAAGGACTTGAACAGGCCCAGTGACCCAGGACCGACATACCCCAAAAGGACTGCCAGGTCAGCAAAACTGGGTCAACTTTGAGCCTCGCTCTGTCTCTCGAACCATATAACTCTGCTCTACATATGGCTACTCATACAAGCTCTCCTGCATCCATGCTGATCAGAGCATCACACTGTGCAGGTAGGTAAGAGCTGTCTGTGTGCTGGATCAGCACATCAGCATGGACACAGTAGACACAGCAGAAAGACGGCAGCGCTGACGCTGCATATTCTACAGACTCCTACCCTTCTGGGGCCACAAAACCCCTTCATGTCACAGGACAAAACACGTTCGGGAGAAAGCATACGAACGAGAAGCCTGCGCTGCGTGTCGATTGCCTGCCTGGCTCCCTCCACCATGCAGTGCTGGCAACTGCAGGACTGCTGCAAGAACCTTGCTTCTACTCTATTCCATTTGCTGCTCTACTGACACATGGGACCGCTCCCAAGGCATTGCAAGTCACTATGTGAATAAACGACACAGGTGGTGCCACTGCCTGACCAGGGAGGTCAGCAGCCTGAGCTCAGTGGCCAAAGCCACCTTGTCAGATACTGGCCAGGAAACAAACCGCTCAATCTTCCTCGCTGTCGTCGCTGTGGGCGGCTCGCGCATCAGAGGCGACCTTCATGGCGGCTTTGAGGAAGTGGCGGGTGCGGCTGGCAATGAGGTCGGTGACAAACTCCTCGAGGATGGCCATGTTGACGTTGGGCATGACGACCACATGCGCGACATCGCCCTCGCAGGCCAGCTGCCATTTGCGCACAAATGCCTCCTCGCGCGGCCGCTCGAACACCACCGTGCTGCTCAGCTCGTTCAGCATCACCTTCACCCCGGCCTGCTCCAGCATGCTCTGCAGTGTACACACAGACATGCTCCACAGTGTCAGCAACATGCCAGCTGCCGTAAGTCTTCCAGCCCTTGACAAAATACTGATGCCTGACAGACAAAAAAGCGCAATGACATCACTGATGATCACTCGACCACCAGAATGCAAAAGAACGGCTGCTTCCACACTTCCACTAGTACTGTTCTGCCTGCATGCAATCAGCCGGACTGCTTGTGGCATAAACAAGTGGCCTGCTGATTGCTTCTCTGCTGGTACACACGGGCATCTGCCAGTCTGGATCTGGCAGTCACCTGTGTCACTGGCCAACAAAGCGGAAAGTAGAACAGAGCAGCGCACACCTTGAGGACATGGGCGTTGCGCAAGCAGCGCTCAACATCCTTGCGCATGCCCTCATAGCCCTTGCGCGTGAGCGTGAACCACATGAAGATGGGGGCGTGGCCGTTGCGGGAGCCCATGATTGTCGCGTCCCTGCTGTTCAAGTACTCCACATCGCTCGACAACGCCGCCACATACTGCACAAGACACCAACTGCTCAGTGGAAGTCAGCACAATGCAGACTTCATCTCGTCTCGACTCGTCTGACAACTAACAATTCCGGTTCAATACTCATAGGAGCCCTCAATCAGGCCCCTCGAAACAGAAGGAACAGACGGAGAAGCTGTAGAGCACACCTTCTGGCGGGTGATGACGACGCCGCAAGGCACAGGAGCGCCGATGAACTTGTGGCCTGACACTGACACTGAGCCGATGGGTTTCCTGAAGGAGACTCTAGGCGCCTTTTTGATGAAGGGCATCTGCGCAGCACAAGTCAACTCCTCAGCACTGCGTCCTATTGACAAGGTGCAGAGCAACAACTCGCTCCCGACCCATTATATGACCAATGCGTCCCGCTGAAAAAAGAGAGGCTAGATTCTGGCCCTACAGCAGTCTTACGCGCACCATCATGCCAAACAGAGCGCCATCGACATGGATGAAGAAACGGTCTTCGCTGTAGCCGGTCTCCTGCAGGATGTCTAGGACTCGGTCCAGGTCATCCACGGCTCCCTTCACTGTGGTGCCGCAATTCACATTGACGATGGCTGGCCGCTTGACATTGGCTGCCAGCACCGTCCTGAAATGCTCATAGTCCATCTCACCATTTGCCAGCGTGTCAACCTGCAGCAGAGCTCCAGAACTTTCTGTGCAAGCCAACTAACATGGACAGGGAAAGGGCCAAACAACTGCCAGGTAACTGCCCTTCACTTGAGGCAACGACTACTGAGCAGTTGAAGCAGTGTGAGTGGGTGTCATAATGGTGGGATGTGCGCAGGAAGCTCGCCTTGACAGAGTCCATGCGATACATGCGCGCAGCTTTGAAGACGGAGTAATGGGTCTCGTGGGAGGCATACAGGATGCCGTCTGGCAGGTTTTCTCGGCCCACCAAGATGCCATGCAGGTTGCCCTCTGTGCCGCAATTTGTGATGTAGCCCCAGTACTCATCCTGGTCAATCTCCCAAAGCCGAGCAAACCACTGCAGCACTCCAATCTGCAAGCAGCCACAGACTTCAAAAGCCGATGGAAGTCGCTGAGAGACCTGCACAACATGCTGCTGTCCGGCATGCTGTTTGCAGACAGTGAAGAAAAGCTCACCTCAAACTCCCTCGAGTGAACACCGTAGTTACTCTCGATGAATGGATCCCCTAGGTTATTGATGCTAAAGCGCTGCAGGCCTTCAAGAGCAGAGAAGTCGAAATCCAAGTTGTAGGGGTACCTGGGATGCCAAACGGGCTCAGTGGCCTGGACAGCATGTGGACCAGATGTGATGAAAGTCCAAGCCGCGCTGGACGCCAAACCGGCACGGGGATTGCAATGAAAGAACAGTCACAGTGTCAAGTCCTCACCCCAGGTGATGCTTTGTTCGTTCAGCCAACCTCTCCTTGTAGTCATTTATCACTTTCACTATGCGCTCATCCAGGTCCTGGAGCATGCACAGAAAGTCAAAAGAATAAGATAGCATCAGCTACAGAGGCTGGATTCTGAAGGAAAGACTTCACAGGAAGGTGGGAAGCGCTATGTAGCCTGTTCGCTAGTGGGAAAGCCAGCCTCACACCTTTCTTGAACCGTCCTCAGGTTCGAGAACTGGGAGAGCAGGGGTGAGATGGTGTGTAATCTGCTCGCTGGCGGGTCCTGAGTTGTCAACAGTCACAAGAGGGCCCTGGATTGGAAGCGCTTGATATGGTGAACAAGCAGCCTTGGAAGTCTTTCTAAAAGCCCTTGCGTCGGCCACGCGAGCAGTGGGACTGCATCCCTCAACATCTTCCAGATCTTCTGTGTCTCTTGACACGGGTCGGGGCAGGGCAAGCTCTGTCGCCAGCAAGGCCGGTGAAAAAAGTGCGCGAGACATCAACAGACACGTTGAGCTACCTGTACTACTGAGTAACAGTTCCGAATTCTTGATTGACAACAACACTGTTCAAAATTGCAATTATTGCTGACAAATTTCTGTGAGGAAGCTTTTGTATACCTGCTGCCGGCTTCACGGTGACTGTATCTGTGAGGGCTTATAAGAAAAGGGTTGATGATCCGTGTCCTGCCGCAGTGCGCAGTGCCCAGTTACTGAGTTAGTTAGGCAGTGTCTGTTCTATTCGCTACATGACTTTTCAACATAAGAAACGTGGATCCTATAGGTTGGACTTCGATGGCACAAATCTGAATTCTATCAGACAATTGCGTGGGTTCCATTACACCATTTCGGGTTCTGGTTCGGACGTTTCTCTTATAGTCCCTCTTCCACTGCCACTTTGTCAATGCGTTACGCCAATCAGACAAACAACTAGTAATTTGCAGAAATATCTGCAATATCACAAGGAAACTGGGTAGTATTGAGAACCGGGCCAAAGTCGCTCAGCAGGAATATGCTGCTGCTACACAACCAATTTTGAATTGAATAGACCTGCGGACCATTGATGGCTCAAAATAGAGTAAATAATGTGTTGAGGACGCCACCAGCTCACTCTGGTCCCAAACCCATCCCACCTCCTCCCCAACTGAGGTCAGTGCACTTGTCACAAGGCCCTCCCAATTACTGTCGTTTGCATCCCATTCTTGGAGAGGAGTGTCCATGTCTATGCTACCATGGTTTCATGGTTTCACGACAGGCGATCCGGGCCTGCAAATACCGAAGGGAAGACCAGACAGCAAGACCAGACCTCGGCACTTGTCCTTGGTGAGCTGCAGTGCCAGGACACGAGCTCTGTTCGAAGCCCTTCATATGCTCGTATTGAACATATTGTTTCACGCATCATGCCAACAGTACCTGTTGCCCGACAGAGTTGCGCAACGGAGAGGAGCTGTTGTTTCAGTTCGATGGTCGTCAGGGCTGGCCAATGGCAGAGCAGTTGGGCACCGTCTCTATTGTTCAAGCCATCCTAGCACGGAAGAAAATTGCAAAGCTGGGCAGGTTACGAAAGCCAACGAGGGTAAGAATTGGGAGGCCTGCATGCCCCCTCTGTCGGAATTCCCTTTCAATACTGGCTCTTCTGCTGTTTGCATCCAGACTTGTCCCAAATCTATGGTGATCGATGCAATAGGTGAATATGGAGTACAAGCTATGGGGAACTGGCAGTGATGGGGACAGTGAAGACGGTGAAGAGGCCTTGAGAGAGGAGCAAGAGGAAGGGCCCCAAAGCAGCAGTGGAGCCCATCCAAGCAATGAGAGCAGCATAGCAGGCAGCAGCGGGAGCGCCACCAGTGGCCATAGTGAAGCAGACGGCAGTGTATGGGAGATGCACACGCCTGATTTTGATGATTATGAGGGCGGCGACGCTCTCAGTAGAGGAAACGCTAGATTCTGGACATTCAGACGAGAAGACGTAAGGGAGCAGCAGGCAGAAAGTGAAGACAGGTCCTACAGCAGTAGTAGTGGCTGGACTGTTCTGGAGCCCAGCAGGAGTGAACCTTTAGCAGTGGCCCTTGAAGCAGTAGACAGCAATGGTGTTGCCGAGCAGGAGAGCAATGAGATACAGCTGCAGGGAGAGGGCCCTAGCGAAGACACGGCTAGATTGGCATGGGAAGACAGAAGCAGTTTGGAAGACAATACACTCAACGGTGCTGCTGCAGCATCGGCTGGGCCTCTGTCAGATGTAGAGCTGAGGCATTCACCTGCATCCTCAAGTGGACAGCAATATGAGAGCGCAGGTGAGGCTCGGTCAGCAGCAGTCTAATTAACACCATGCATGTGGAGTATTCTGTTGTCAGCCTCTCATCTGAGCTCTGGTGTGCTTGTCACCAGACAACAAAACAAAGAGGTCAGCAGGACAGGCGGGAGCGCTGGCTGCTATCCTGAAATCTTTGAGCAACGCTGCATCTCACTTCTTCCAAGGGTGGCTGGGTGCCTTGCGACAGGGACTGAGAAGCGTCCAGGTACGTGATCGTGCTACATCGACAGTCAAGCCCACATATTTTGCGAGCTTCAAGAGCATCCTGCAAGGTTATGATCACTGGTACTGGCTGCCATGCATTATGGCAGCTCTGTAGGGTCGTCACTGCAGTTCCAGGGGGTACTAAATACAACACAGTACAACACAGTACACACTAAATACACTACAGTTGTATCTAGTACCCCCTGGCAGTTCTTGGATCAGGGTTGATGTGTGTGGTGTGCACAGGCGGCATGCTGTGCGTGCCTGTTCTTTTGTCGTGCAGCCTGGTGGGCTATTAAGGGGAGGCCGCGCCCACCTCAGTCGCATGCCAGCCCCATGCTGGCGCGGCTGCGGGCATGCAACAATGTGGAGGCAGCCAGGCAGTTCAGCCTCAGCGCTGGGTTTGACAGAGACGGTGCGGCACTGCGCTTCCACCTGTGCTGCTTGGCAGCCACCTCATGCAAGCCACTCACGACCATATCTGCCTGCTGAGGCCTGCTGGACACTCTTGCACACTGTGGACGTTCAACACTTAGATTGTGAAGTTTTCAGCTTTGGTACTGCAGTACCTTCCCTTTGGCAGCTTGTCATGATCAGATGTCCGCATGCCTCTGGTCATGCTTCAAGGAGGGTTGTGCCTGATGCTGGGACTACAGCAGCTAGTCTGTATGGTCGACTGAATTGTGCTCTGGGTATTTTGGCACTGGGCTGCCTTGCAAATTGTATAAAGTAACTTATCATCGAGGCAAGTCATGATTTTGAGTGCAGGCAAGACGGAGGCACCATTGGCGGATCTGCCGCGGTGGCGTGTGGAGGCGCTGGTGGGAACGTATGTTTGTGACATGCGCCTGTACAGGCGCGCGCTGACAACTCCCATGGCAGTGGAGGACGCCGTGGACGCCTCCTATGAGCGCCTCGAGTACGTGGGTGACGCTGTGCTGGGCCTCATCATCCGCGAGTACATCTACAAGAAGTGAGCCCCTCCTTGCATGCGTCATGTGACGGCCTGTTGGATGTCATGTGCCTCATGCATCTGTGTTACAGAGCCCTTGCTCCTTTCATTACCATGGAAGCAGCTCACACTGTCACCTGCTATGCCAGCCGCCATGTTGATGCATTGCGCCAATAAGTATGGGCCAGAAGTTGTCCCAGAATTCTTTTGAAGTTGAGCAAGTCTTATAGACGGTGGGGACATGCTAGCTCGGCAGCGCTCATCCTACAGCACGAGAGCACGCACTGACATGTTCACTTCAAGAGGGAAGGTCAGGACAGGTTGAGCAGGCGTGGTCTCGATGCTAATAACGCCTGTGATCACAACAATATCGGGGCAGTTGTGCCCGAACGTTCGGTGGGCAGAGTAACTTGATTGCGACACACATGCGTACTGCTGCTGGTCAGGTACCCGGGGGTGACGGAGCACGCGATGTGCACGATGGTATCTGGGCTGGTGTCGGGGCGCACACTGCACGATTTCGCGCGCGGGCTGCGGCTGGAGCACTACCTGGCGCTCAATGCGAACGACCAGTACACCATGCGGGGGATGAGCGGCTACGCGGGCGGCGTGCTGGCCGACGCGTTCGAGGCGCTGCTGGGCGCGCTGTTCATGGACCGCGGCTACCCCGCCGCCCGCGCATTTCTCCTGCGCCTCATCGAGGTGCGCCCCCGCACAAACTCCCGATGCAAACCTCTGGGTTGGTCTGCCCCCACAGCCGATGCAGTCACTGCCGCGCATTGCCGTGATAACGCATGTGTTCCTGCCCCGGTAGTGGTGGTGCCAAGTCAACCTCAGAAACATGGGGCTTGAGTACTGCTGGGCACAGCCATGGCATTGCGCATTTTTTAGCCTTGCAGCGCTGATACTGGCTCGGAAGGTTCCAGCGCCACCCGCATACGAAGTGCCTGGCTGCCAGTGTTTGCTGGTCACTAGTGTGCAAAAGGGACTGGCGCCAGAAGGTGGGCATTCGATGCTAGTCCTGCTGAGCTCACTTGCAACATGCATTCAAACATCTGCTGTTCTTGATCTTGGCTCCGAACTTTGTGGTAGGCTCTGGTCGATCATATCTGGCGCTTCATCGGGCAGTGGAGGAAAACAGTGGGTGGCTGGCGCAGGATGTGGTGGACATGGAGCGGCTGCCGCTGAACCGGGACTACAAGGGCATCCTGGGCAACATCACGCGCCTGCGGCGGCTGGGCCGTGCCCTGTACAAGTCGCGCGCGGTCATGGGCACACTCGACCCCGAGCGCTCCTACCCACTCGTCCCCGACGCCCCCGGCAGCGCCGGCACATCCCTCATCTGGGTCTGCGATGTACGCCGTTTCCTGTCTCAGTCAGGAAACAGAGGGTTTGGGGGTCACGAATCATCAGGGCCCCAGGGCAAGGGTCGATGAATTAGGCGCGGGTATGCTGTCTGTGTGTGGCTCAGTTGAATGTCACAGTCCGCCCCACTGCGGACTTGGGATGCACACCTCCAACCAAGAAACGTTCCAGTCCTGTGAGAAATTTGCCGTGGTCCCATGCCGGTCGCTCTGGGATAACATGGGTCAAGGCCACTCTCTTGTCCACCATGCAATGCCTCCACACCTGTCAATTGCCGCCCGCTTGGGTTGTTCCCAGGAGGAGCTTGAAAGAGTGTGCCACCGGATCTGAATTCAAGGTTTATTCTGCCGTCTGTAGGCCGAGCAATGCAAGTTGCCAGATCCATTTTTCAGCGATGAAAAGGCACACATGGCAGTGCAGGTGACAGTGCGGGCAAAGCAGCGACAGGCATGGAACTTCACACGTTCACAGCAGAGCAGCGCATGATCCGCTCCTGCTGAGTGCAGTGCTGAAGTGGTTTGCCGCGTGGCGCAGGTGACCGTGGGGGGCATAGTGGCGACAGGCGCGGACATCCACCGGACGACAGCGGAGCAGCAGGCGGCGCGCGCTGCGCTGCAGGTGGGACATTTTTTCCGAAGAAAAATCATTATTGTGGTGCCTCCAACCCTGCCCATGGAAAGCACGGCCGAGGGACCCTCACATCGGGGCGGCACGCCAACCCGATGTTGCTCCTAACCACATGTCACCAGCAGGTCATAACACCTGCACAGTTGGCATGACGAGGATTTTTGAGTGCCCATGTGCAGGCGCTGGGGATGCCCCTGGATGAGCTCAGCTTGGTGGAGGCCGACCAGCTCACCATGCTTGACATGGCAAACTTACTCCCCAACATACCGGCCGCCTACCCTGTCAGCACGGGCAACGGCGGCTATGCCGAGAACAGGAGCGGCAATGGCACGAGCAGTGATGACAATGGCAGCACCTGGGCCGGGGGCAAGGCGCCAAGGGGACAGCCAGCTAGGAGGGCATGAGCCTGGGAGGCCAGCACCCTGCCATCTGTTGAGAGCTTTTGGAAAAGTGTTAGGTAATCTGAGTGGCAAATGGAACAAGAGCACTCAACATTGTGAGGGGGATCCTGTGATGGCTCATCTTAGATTTATTGCTGCAGACACCTGTCTGAGAGGGGGTCTATGGGCTGCTAGGGCTGCTGTAGCTGGATGTTTTTGCAGGAACTGGCGAAGCAATTTCATCTTTGTTGTGGTTTTTCCGCAAGCTCAAGAACGTTTGGTTTTGCTGTAGTTCAGCTTTAAAGGTTTGCAGAGTTCCAAGATTACGTAGAGTGCTCACGGCAATAGTGAGACAGGATGCAAGTACTGCTGTTTTCAAGTGAAATTTTGTCTCTGTGCAATTGATGCCTTCCTCGCAGCAGCTATCATGCAGGCTGATTGTGTTGACCTTGTGAAGGTGATAAATAAGTAGCCAGCTCAGCCAGCTCAGTGGCTCAGGAACGGCGCTGAAAGTTTCAGCGCCGTTTGAGCAGTTTCAGGCTGAAACTGCTCAAACCACAGCAAGGCAATCAACATTTACAAAATGACTGGCAGTATTCACCCCATTGCATTATGACAGGACTCCCACATTCTGAGGAATGGTTCAGTTCAAGTGCTTGTTTTCGGCCATGGCAGAAGTCAGTACTGTGCGTCAAGTATGTGAACACTGGAAGCACCCCGGAACATGACTTTACTTCTTGTCAATACTGAGGCTGCCATTACCTGCATGCGCATCCACAGGCCATTCCCAGAAAGTCATCTTTAAGCATTTGTTTTCCACCCAATTCATGCACTTACTTTTGATAAGTTCTATAATTTTATTAGCTGGTAAAAAGCATCTCGTATGCACAATCTTTCATCGTCACACAATGGTCTGTAATATGTTGATCAAGCTCATTCTTGGAATAAAATGGAAGCCTTCGTCCGCTTGGAATCCCTCTGGCAGTGCATTGGACCAAGAGCATGTACCTCCCTCCCCAACAAAGACACAAAAAGGTGTTCACTCTGCAAAAAGCGACGGTGAACGAGAATGCTGCAGAACACTGCAGAACACAGCTGTGCTGCAAGGCAGCCTTGCAGTCCAAAGCGCATGCATACTGCCCCACTTGGTGAATCACCAAGTATAGCCGCCAGAAGCTGTATGTTGGCTCATCGCAATCCCATGGCAGGGATGTTAACACACATCGCACGTGCATGGAGAGGCATCCTATCACATCATGTGCAGCACAATACTGGTGCCCTGCTTCATTCGGCAGGACATGCTTCAGCATTGCCACTCGCAAAAACTCTTTGCTGCACCTCTCACCGATGCACAAATGACAAAAGGTCCTAGGAGCCACTCAAATTGTTGCTGTCACCCTAGCCTTGCATTGGCAGTATCCTGCATTCCTCTTTGGGAAGCTCGAGCAAAGAACACATGCTGTGTTCCATGTTGTGCCCTTGCTTGCAAGATTTCCTGCCCCCATGGCAGGAAATCTTGCATAAATCTTCCACCAGCTTGGTGAGCGGATGAGGTTGGGGTCGGAGCAGATCTGATTGAAGTGCTTGTGCTCCAATGAATTCTGTCATTAAATGCATCTCAGCATATCCCAATCAAAGCTTGTCTCATGCCCTCCATGACATTGTTTAACATCTGAAAGTTGCAGGCTCTCTGCTGTTGTGCCGCCACTGCTAAGCACTGATGCAATGTGGAGTTGTCTTGCTGTGCGCGCCTCACGACCATCAACGGTTCCAGGCTTCATCTGGCAAGAATGCCCAAGCCATAGCATAACCTGATTATGAGGAAGCCAGGGTTGAATCAGCAAGGTCCAGCTGTCTTCCGCTGCTCTTCACCGTGAAGATGCGTCCGGGCTTTTGTTAACTTGCTCCTCACCCTTCACAAATTGCACAACCCCAGAACCTCAGCTCCGTGCCACGGATAAATGCACCCATTGCTCTCATCTTCAATGCAAATGTGTTCTGGCAAAAGGACTTGCTACAAGCACTGCATGGAGCAACGAGATCGGGGGTAGATCGGCTTGTGGAGACGCAATGACAGGGGGAGTTTGGGTGCCCACCATGACAACAGGCGACTCGCTGCTGAGCTGGAGGGCAGGCATGCTGCCGGCAGGTGCAGCCATGGCCTCATGCTCGGGCGTCTCGGGCATGACACTGCAGTGGTCCGAGCCGCCGCCGCGCGGCTGCACGGCCGCGTCTGTGGCCGGGGCGGCCGAAGCAACCGGCCGCGGGGCGTAGCCAGCCGCCAGCAGCAATCGGTTGCGCTCCTCCACCAGTGCATTGTGTGTGCGCACCAGCATCGCGCAGTGCGCCCTTAGTTCCTACATCACGCCACAGCAGCACTCAGCGGCCCACCCTTGCAATGCACCTGGCAGAGGCATCCGCTACTTCCCTGCCGCTCACTTCTGGATCCTTGATGTTCTCACCAAGCTCAGAGGACTTCCTTCCGAACAGCATCTGTTTACAAGCAAACCCTGGAAATACTGTGTCACAAAAAACATGGTATGATGGCAACCAAAAGAAGAGGCCATGAGACGCAAAGTGGCACAATGGAATGTGGTGTGTGATAGCGGTGTGCACAGGCGCCCTTACATCCAGTTTCATCTTGAGGACACTGTTGTGGCTGGCACGGCGGTTGCATGCGGCGCGCAGCTTCTCGATCTCGGCCGCCAAGTTGCTCTTGTGGAAGGTCAGGATCTCCACCTTGCGCCGCAGCGCCTGCAGGCATCAGAGCCCCTCGGTCAGTGCAGTAATTGACGCCTCAACACCACCAGTGCGTGCATCTCCCCACACCTTGACATCCTCCTGGGCAGACGACCCCCTGAAGAAGACTACCAGAGCAGAACAATGTTGTTGCAGCGGAGCAAAGCAGCTCCTGCCATTGGAGGGAGGGTCTTAAGCTTAACAGAACCCGAGTGGAAATGGGGTGTGCTGCTGATCATGGACTGCCGCATGGGGGCCTATCTGCTGCACACGGTGCACAACTTCACTGCTTCACAAGTGCCGGTTGAGGGCACGCAGCAGCAGTGGCCGCACCTCAACATGGGACTTCTGCTTCATCTTGGAGCGCGCGGCGGAGAGGCGGTTGGCCAGGATGCGGCGGGCGCGCTTGGGGTCAATGCCCGGGTCCAGCCTCGGGTCGGCCGCCGGCTGCCGCCCACCCTTGCCCTTGCGCTTGTGCGCCGGTGTCAGATATGCGCGGTGGATTGCCTCCACATCTTCCATCTCCCCACCAGGCATCCTCCCTGGGCGTTGGTGCATGACCACAATCTGAAGTGACCTTTCCCAAAATGCCTGATTTGTCGACCTCTTGTCTGTCTCAACATCAAGTTCATCCATTACCCAGCCGCCGCGATGCCTGACTCGCCGAATTCTGGCTTGCCGCAGCCTTTGGCATGGGACGGTGCTCCAACGAATTTGACAAGCTAATGCAGGGCGCGGTGTATGTCTATGTTGAAGATGCTCTACATGTGTAAATTCTTGCCGGGCATTACCGTGTTGAAGGGCGTCGGGGTCAGCCAGCTTGGAGGTGCCACTGGTGCTCCACAGCGCGGCCTGCGCCGCCGCATTTGCTGCCAGTGCGCTGCACTGCTCCTGCTCCAGCACACCTGTGTCCCCTGCTGCACATCACATGCCACCTCAGTGCCTTTTGCAGTGGTCAGTTAGTCATTCACACCTCTTCCAGCCACCTAGGACTGTAACTCTGACTGTCACAGCCAGCACCAGGCATCATATTCATGTGTGGTGATCACCCAGCCTTGCAGAAGGCCTTTTGAAAACAGTGTATGTGCTCATGTGCAGGTGAAGCTTCTGCTTGATATAATGACATCGGCCTCCCTGGGTTGCCTGCACATGCAGTTATCATGCGCAACGAGGACAAGACTGCACGGTTTGCTGAACTCCACCAAGGGGGGTTATGGGGTTGATCACCTCGAGCCTGGGGGGTGCCTGGCGAGCTGTTGAGGGCGTTGTGCAGGACAGGCAGCGACTGAGAGCGGCTGGGACCCCCCGCGCACAGCAGCTGCCCGGGCAGCGGAGGCATCCCCGGGGGGCACATGGTCAGGGGAGCGGCACAGCCCACAGCCGCCACCTGGATGGCCGCAGCAGGTGCCTTCCCGCCGTGCGCATTGCCGGCCTCCCCTGCCGCTTGCGGGGTGCCTGGGGAATTCCTGGGGCTGCGCTCGACAACAAACCACTCCTTCACTGGGTGTGTCCCTCTTATCACAAGATTGAATTGGGGTCGGCAAACCCCCCTGCCAAAAGAAATGAATGCAGTCGCACAGTATGCACCTGCACCGTGGGCCTCAGCCTGGTTTGCAGCCTAGCTATATTTGTGCACCGGGGCAGAAGATACCATTGCACCATTACTTCGATTGGGATGAGTTTCAGGCAGGATCGAGCATGTCAGAGCATTCAAGAAGCCGGGCTGAGACTGGCTGGCAGAGACAGACCTGCAGGGGGGCAGCAGCCGATCCATGTCGCACCCTTGTGGCGGCGGGAGCAGATCCAGGCCCTGCAATGTCGCGAAATGGGCGGAGATTGGCGATGACTGGCCATCCATGTCATCCACAGTGCCGGGCCTGCGACACGTCCATATCCCACATTGACTGAGAGGGTTTGCGCATGCCTCTGCTAGATGTTCCTGCGGAATGCAAGGGCCTGACTTGGCAGGAGCAATTGTTGGCATGAAAGCAGTGCCCTTTACCTGGGGATATTGAGGGCAGGAAGGTCCACATTCAGCAGGCATTCGTCGAAGGCGGCCATTGTGAGGCTGGACACCTGCTCTTCCTGTGTCAGCGAGTCTGATCCGGGGGCATCTGCACCTGCATACAACCCATGAAATCTTAAGGCTTTCTATCAATAAAAGCATAGTGCACTGTTGTAAATTCACATCATCTGTCGCATGAGCATCACTGGTGCTGAGTCACATGTTGCTGGAACTTGGCCCTGAGAAGTGGCAATTGTGTGGATGCTTCTAGCTGGCAGTGCCAGGCCTGCAGATGGTAAGGGAGGCCAGAGTGAGCTGCGCTTGTTGTACCTGTCCCCTGCTGCATCATGTCGGGGCTCTCCTCTGTGCCAAATTTGGGTGCGGTCTGCAGGTTGGGGCTGCTCTGGAACTGGCGCTGCCGCAGCAGGTCATTCAGCATGTCTGCCTGTGAACTGAATTCCTGCGGCAGGCTGATATCATAGTCTCCTAGAAACGCATTCTGCACGGTACACAGCTGCACATCAGTTGCATTCCTTCCGTTCACACTCCAGCACAATGATTCTGCTTGCCAGGACTAAATCAACACCGCTGCATGCATTTTCAACTTGAGCATGATGTTCGCTGTGGGGAAGCTGACCTGCAGTTGAGAGAGAGGATCCATGCGCCCAAAGTCTGTTTTGGCGTCAAAGGGCTCCGGATTACAGCTGTCCTTCATGCGCGTGGCATCCACTTCAAGCCGATAGCCTTCCAGCGTGCTGTATGGTGCTGAATGCCAGTGCTGCAGCGGAGGTCGCAAGTCTGCTTCTGACGTCCACCCACATCCTTTCATGCCCTGCTACCACATGCACTGCGTCTTGCATGGCCAGGTCATACCATGCATGTCCAGGTATGCAGCCATGAGACATGCTATTCCCCATGGAAACAGGAACAGTGCCTGAAGTTATGGTGTTCACGAGCGGGTTTTCGCCTTTTTAAAACTGTGGCATACCTGCCATTCTTGTCCTGCAGTGCCAGGCATAAATGCTGGCCGAATTTCCTATATGGTTGTCTATTCCACGGATGAGACAGAAACAGTGTATGCCACCCCACAGAGTCTGCTCCGATAGAAAGTTGAGCAGATCCTTGATATCCTGCTCGTCCACCGCCAGTGCCGATCCTGCATTGATCACACTGGATTGATCACTTCCCGATTATTCAGCTGCACTGGTCTGTAGTGTGTCGCGATCTCGAGATTGACATAACGGCAGGACTCCACGGCATCTGAGCTAGGTCAACGACGCTCCGATTTACTCCCAAGGCATGAGCACCATGGGTGAATCTACTCCATATATCTTCAAAGTAGTGCTATCTTTCGTGTGCAACGCCTCTTCTTTGGGCTGGTGCGACGTCATGAAGCTAACCCTCCTACTAGAGCAGCATTTCCGGAACGCCGATCGCCCCCTTCAGTTGCGCCAACAGGCACAAAATGGATGGATATATGATGAAAATATAAGGCATAATATTAATCAATACATCGGGAAGATGCATCGGACTCATTGGTTCGTCCTATTATCTTGTCCTGTGAACGGCACATCCCATCATACGCTCCGGTGTGTGGACCTTGCCTTCGATGGGTCTGCTTTATTTACCGTGGCTGTGAAAAACTGACAGAAGGTCTATTGATCAGTATACCTGTCACTTGCTGCCACCAGAACGCTTCCTGCGCCTGTTCCCCGTGGCAAGACTCAATGACTCGGAGCCCCCTCTCCCTGAAGAGCTGTGCTTCCGGGTGGATCCCAAGCTAAGAGGCACGTCAAAGCTGCATGATATCTTCCTCCACGTTCTTTCCGCCAAAATGCTGAGACGGCGGAGGAGCGGCTTTCGAAGAGGCCTACAACAATCGCAGGTGCGAGACTACTTCGTGAGCGGGGGGTCCTTGCTTACAGGCTGGCAGAGGAATCGGGGGAACCACTCATGCAAATTTGTCAGGAATGTCGGGAAATTTCCTGTGTCACGACGCAAATCTGCCCACAACCAATACTCATCTTGCACAGGGAGCGAGCTGAAAGAGTCCGTGACCGCCAAATGCAGCAGTCGAACATCAACAGGTGAAATTTGAGGCCTTGGTTGCGCCATATATGCATTTTGTACTAGTAGTTGCAACACATTGTGCAATGCACAATCATGATGCATTTGTAGCTAGATCATCATCATTCGAAATCAACTCCAGCCGCTTGCCAGACACTCAAAAATCTTCATGCTGTGAAGATGCCATCATGATCACCCCGGAGCTGACCATCACTGCCGCGATGATCAATCTGTGCATCCAGACCCACGGTGGGGTGGGTAGGCCAGCGCTGCACAGTGCCCTTTCATGCAGTCTTTTCTGGCGCTCGCACACCCTTGATTGTCTACTGTATCTCTTGAATCAAATAAGAGTCTTGATCTTATGCGGTCCTCTGGTGCCTTAAAGCATTTGTCTGGTGAAGGATGTGGATGCAAGATTTTCTTTCTTTTAGCTCAGCGCTCGTGCGCTTTTAACAAATCTTTCTCATCAATTTTACTGGTCCTTTACCTGCCAATATAGACAGGAAACTGGCAGCAGTAACCTCACAGCTGTTGGGCACGGAGCAATGCTTTGGCAGGCACGCATACTGGCCAATGGAATGAAAATCTAGACAGCTTAGACGTTATATAACTCTTCTCACCACTCTGTGTATAATACAACAATTGTCCCTCAATAGTGCAGCCCCTGCACAATTGCCACAACCTCATAGAAATGCAGCTTTCCAGGAGGTTTACAGCGCGTCATAACGCCATGGCATCATGTAGTGTGGCTGCGCTAGAGATTCCCGTATGGCTTCCTAGTGAGCACTGTCCTCGCAGAGCTTGCCATATGCGGCCGAGTCCAGGAGGCTGTCAGCCTCAGATGGGTCTGTCAGCTTCACCTTGATCATCCAGCCATCGTGGAAGGGAGCGGTATTCACCTGCATTTGAACCTTGGGGTCAGCATTCTTGCACGATTCCATACCGCCTCGAAGAATTCAGCGCGGCTGGGGCTGCAAATGAGTGCATGTGCTCCTCGCTGGTGGCATAAATCAACCCTTTTGTAACTCGGCTGGAAAATCTGGACTAGAAAAATCTAAATGGGGATGCCCACCTGGCTAGGATCCTCCGACAGAGCCTGGTTTGTGTCCACCACTTCTCCGCTCAGAGGTGAGTACACATCACTGGCGGCCTGTCCAAGCAACCACACCAGCGAGCATGTCAGGAAGAAAGATGGGCTCAAATCAGGCTCGACACAGTAAAAGACCGTTTATTGGTATCAGGGACACGAAAGCAGGGTACCAGTTGCACTGTATCTCCTACCTTGACAGACTCCACCACTCCAAAGTTCTCTCCCTTGGTCACTTCTGAGCCGACTTCGGGAAGCTCCACGTACACAATATCGCCCAGCTCGCTCTACAGATGCCATGCAAGTAAACGGACCTCGTCATATTAGATGTTCTTTGGATCCCACGAGATGTAACACGTGCTGTCGTACGAGCTTCAAAGGAGCGCACCTGTGCGAAGTCAGAAATGCCGATAGTGGCTGTGTCACCCTCAATTTTGGCCCACTCGTGGGACTTCAGGTACTTGATGCCCTCCTCAACTGCGAGAAGACAGGCGATAACTTAACTGCTTGGTGGAAAACCCACACAGAAAAGGGGCCATCCAAATCACGCTGTCTCAATTCTAAAAGATTCACAGATTTAGATATCGTGGGTTGTGGTGTCCCCAAGGAAAGCAGCTGATCCAGCCACGGTCTACAGATCACCAGAGCCATGCCATCAAGGGAACACTTGCAAACAACAGGCATCAGACCATACTCTATAGCGTTCTCGATACATGTCAAAGCATGATACCTGTCGCAAAGGCCCTGATTCCTCCTGCGCGAAATGCTGTCGCGAGGGAAGTGGAAGTCTGTCCAGACAACGGGCTTGCCCAGCACAGGCCTGTGTATCGCGCAGCAGAGGAGGCCAGCTGACGGAGAGCCATGATCACGACGGAATGAGCGAGTTGCTGGCAGGATTCCCTCGTGCTTCCCTTGTGCTCGTGCTGCTCTTGTGGTTGTCTTTGGCTGAGAAAGACCGCCCGCAAGTATGCCAGAACAGGACCTGGCGTGAGACGATCACGTGTGCCAAGATAGGCGTCCACCAGGGGTGACTCACTCCAAGCTCACTCCGCGCTTGCACCGGTGCCATCGGCAACTCGTCGCAGCCAAGACCGGCAGAGGCAATTAGTATAGCAAAAACAAAAGTACAACGCGCCTTAAAAGTATATGCCGATGGAAGCGCAGCATCCTTTTCCATGACGTTTAGACATAAAGAGCATCAACTGGGGCGACTGGGTTCCGGAACCAATTTCATCGCGATCTAATCGAGTGAGTGAGCAAAATGGACCGTGTTGACTATTAGAGTAGGTTTCTTTCTGTTATAGTACCTGGGTGGCCACATACTGTTGGTTCGGCCCACCTTTGCAACCCCCTTGTGCGGGGCCACCTTAGAGATAGCCAAAACATATCGGTATTACGAACCACTTGCATTAGTCCTCTCAGATATCACTAAGAACACACAGTTTCCTCGCTCGTGGTCTTTCATCGTACATCGCAGAAAAAACCACTCAGGTCCCTCAACCTAAGCAGTTACATTGAAAGCAAGAAATGATAGGACCTATTAAATGCTGGTGTGTGTTTCAGGTGACATAGTCTGGCAGGCGAGGGGCATGCATCAGTGGTTCGCACTGCGATGGGGGCGCACTGTGCGCGCATGCACCTTCACACAAACCAGTCTGAGCGGGCGTCGTACTAGTCCATCACAGAGCTGGCGATGGGCATTGCTAGCTGCCTTCTTTGCCCTCCTGCTGTGCTGGGCGGAAGTAGCCGGCAGCCAGGCAGAGGTCCTTCGTGCCGGGTCGGGCTTTCGCGCAAATGAAATGCAGGCGCACCACCTGACTAGGAAGGCCACTTGCTCTGGCCAGTTCTTGGGACAGAGCCCGCTTTTCAAGGGTGAATGGGTTCCTCACCAGGTGGGGAGCAGCCCATCAATTGACACATGTTTGCTCAGTACTGGCTTGCCCGGAATGCATGCTAGGGGCATTTTGAGATTCACTTTCTGGGCACTTGCAGGACCCCTCTTTCCATGGTTTCTACAAGCAGCAGAGTGAGTGTCCCGATTGGGTGCAAGGCTGGGATTGCCAGGCGGATGGCACAGACCATATGGATATGTTGGAGAAGGAATACAACCAGGTGCTATATGCATACCGCCTGCAGCTTGTGAGTTTTTTTGCATGAGTTATGCACATGTCTGTTTCACGGCTTGCTGAATGTTTTCTTTTTACATTGTGTCCGCCAGGTGTACAAGCCATTTGTCTGCGACATGAGGCAGTGGGACCTGGAAGATTTTGCCAAATGCACTGAGAATAGCCGAATGATCATGGTCGGGGACCTGTCCATGAAGCAGATGTTTGACAGCTTAGCATGCCTCACTCGCCCAGCCCTCAAGTCTGGCAAGCAGACAACCTGGGAGGTGCGCCTCTACAACACTGAAGAAGAGCACCAATGAAGACATGTCCGTTTCAGAATATGAACAGTTCGCCCTGAAACGCATGTCAACACTTTGAAGATCTGCTATGTAGATGTGCAGACGTCCTCCTGCCTTTGCAGGAGTCAGAGCTGAAGACAGACAAGGAGTACTCAGCACGTTCTCTGCAGCCAGGGCTGCACGTGAAGAAGAAGTTTGTGGGTGACTTTGTTCTTGACAACGGGCTCCATGTGTTCCTGAGAAGCTTCAACGTGTTCAACCTCACCCTGTGGGATGATGTGATGGAGCCCTTTGGAGAGCTCAACGAGGATGACATCCTGGTGAGCAAATTGGGGACACAACCTGCAGCCTAAGCACCCAGAAAAAAGAAGACTCATCCAAGACCTGTTAGGAGACCCGTTCCTCTGATATATTTGGACCCCACTCACAAGCTCCTGACGACAACATGCACGGAGTGCCAGGCATGTCAGAAGAAGGAAAGGGGCTCATGTCTAGCCAAGCAGACCGTGACAGATCAGGGTATCTGCAGGGCAAGAGGTTCACAGTATGTCCAATGCGGGACCTTTCTGGGCCCTGAAGTTGCCATCTTGGTTGATCTGCGTGACAGACTGTGTGGCATGCCGGCCTGCAGGTTGTCAATTTTGGCGCGTGGTACCCGAGATATTCGGTTCTAGATCCGCACCACCCCTGGCCAGCCTGGCAGATGGACATGAAGGAGCTGCTGATGGAGCGCTTGGCCGCCTACAAAGCGCGCACATTCTGGCGCTCCTACGCAGCCGCCCATTACGGAGGCACGAACGGCACTAACACTTTCGAGGAGGTGCGAGCAGTACACTGCATGACTTCCCAAACGAACGCTCTGTTTTATGTTTGTGCCTGCATTGTGAAAGCTTTCAGGATTACAATCTTGACTCTTGCCAATCATGTTGGCCAGAAGGAACGGGGGAGAGTACATTTGGCGATTTTCCAGCCCATGCCAATTCTGAGCAAGGGGGTGTTTTTGAGGACCTCTGTGGTGCAACAGAAGGCAGCCCGGGTACTTAAGGAGGGAGGGGTTTGTCCACCAACAAAGCTGGGGGAGTCCTGGTATGAGGAGTACGTGAGGGCATTCTTGCGCAAGTGCGGCACCAAGTGCAGCCATGTCAGCCTGCTGCCAGTGTTCCAGTTGACAGTGGGCAAACCCAACTCCCACATGGGTTCCTTTGGGCACGGCAAGGATGGGCTATACTTGGACTGCCGCCTGTACTGCAGCAATGTGGTGGACCAGTGGAATGTGCTGCTATACAATCTCCTCTGTTGAGCCAGCTGCAGCGCATGCCAGCACATGCAAGCGCATGTTTTCCTATACGCGTTGCTGGAAACAGTTTTGGGGGTGGAGGTACCGCCCCGAGACTGACATGCCAAAGTTTGTACAAAGGTGAAGTGATCATTTACAATTTTTGTGACTCCAATTGTTTTGCAAGAGCAACCTTCACTAAGGCAAGGCATGCTATGCAAAGCATGCAAAGAGCACTGAAGTGTGACAGACCAGTTCTCATCCAGAAGTCCAGCATGATCAAGACATCAGCAAGCAGTTCAGACAGGCAGATCAGTAAGTATCGTCCCATCTTAAGAACAAGGGTGATGTAACAAGGTTCCAAAATTGTTTCGTACGTTCTGCTGCTCGCAAGTTTGTAACATCACACAATGTAGACATCTGCACCGGCAGCAGAAGCCGCATAGCTAAGCCATGACCCTGCAGCTGGCTGCCAAGAGTGAGCACAGAATTGAGAGTACAGTCATACAAGGCATGAGGGAAGACATGCAAGGCACGACCACTCAGTCAGTCAACTCGATTAAACCTTACTACTACTACCACTACTGCATGATGTCATATGGTTTGAAGAGCTCCTTGAACTTGGCGGTGTGAGCGGCCTCCTCCACGGGAGTGCTGGCGCACTTCTTCCAGTCTGCCCTGCCGGGAGCGCCTGCCAAGGCAGCTGCCACCTGTGCACAGAGCAGCCCTGTCACTGCTGCTGTCAGAGCCCAACTTCCAAGTGTTTCCAAGAATGGCATTTTTGAAAATGCATTGCACCTATGACAGGCATGACATTGGGCATAAGCCCTCATGGAACGTCTTCAAAGTACTCATGCGTGGGTGACAGCAGGAGGCACAGAAGGCGAAATTCCTCTGGTCCATGAAGCAAAGCCTGGGTTACCAGATGGAAATGGTATGAGGATTGGAGAATCTGTGTTGACAGGTCAGGTCAACGCCACCCTGGCATCGGTCGCTTTGGTGAAAGATGGCACACCTCGCGGCCGAAGTTGAGGGGGTGCTTTTCGCCACGGGTGATGGCGTGCACGAGGCGCGACCCGTCGGGCAGCAGCGCCAGAAAGTACTCTCCATCGCCTACCGCCTGCCGCAACACCTCTCTGCCAGCCTCCCCCTGCCACAGCCACCCCATATCACTCAGAGTGCACACCTTACAGCTGACAGAAGACAAGGCATTAGAGCTTATGGAGTTCCCACCAACTTGCCTTGCAACCCATTACATATTGCCAGGTGCCCCAAGACCCAAGGCAGGCTTGTTCCTGCACCCCTGTACCATTAATCAGTCACCTAGCGGTGTAAAACATTCAAGTCCAGAAACGTTGGCTGACCTTGGAGGGGCCGTCGAGGGGCTGGAGGGGGACGCCATGGTCGCGCGCGAGGCGCTGCACATCGGCGCGTGCGGTGGCGGCCGCAGCGGCCGACACGGGGAGCACGTTCAGCTGGCAGTGGTTGCCGCCGGACTTGCGGAATGTCATGTAGCGCTCAAACGCAAACAACTCGCTCCCCTGACACACACCCCCCACACCTCATAGGCCATTCTGGGGACTTCTAGACAGCATGGACTCGGATGAGGAAGCAGTGTCTGTTCAGGGGGACAGACCTAATGAAAAGCCCAATGCACTGCCAACAGGAGTCCTGTCACAGGAAAAAAGAGCATGCCTGTTACTGTGCATCAACAGACAGGAGCATATAGACGCGCCCTTGGAAGCTTCACTGGAGGGGGTCCAACACAGCAGCAAAGACCTATCGGGACTGGGTTCTTCCAGGTCACCTGTGAAGCAAAGCAGGAGCGCAGCGCAGACAGGTAGCGCTCCATCTCAGCAAACGAGGAGGCCGACAGGGACAGCTGGGATGGGTAGTGCTCCACGGGCAGCACCAGCACGTGGCTGTCCACTATGGGGCCCTTGTCTAGCACCACATAGCACTCCTCACCTGGACAGGCACAACACACACTTCACCGCTGCACATGTCCAGTCTTGACACAAAGGACAAGGCCCAGTTTGCTGGCATTTGTGCGCTATGCAGTGCAAGCTTCAAGCAGCATCTGCTGGGATGAAGTCACGCACATGGCCCTTTTGATATGAAAATATAATCGTTGATGCAGACCTGAGCATGGTGAGCACAAATTCTATTAGCACCATAGCAAGCACGCATGCAGAGATGACTGCCATCGTCAATGCAGGAGATCACACTCTGGATATGGTTTTGGGGTTAACACTTCCAGGGGTTCAGGGTTAATGCAAAATATTGCAACTCTCTCGACATCGATCGGCGGCACCTAGGGAGGGGGCCTGCCTATCAGTCAGTCAGTCGGTCAGTCAATTTCAGCTTTTCCAGCCACCTAGGCTGATCATATGTCTGACATCGATCGTCAGAGCCAGCCACCTAGGCTGATCATATGTCTGACATCAATCGTCAGAGCCAGCACCCAGCATCACATCCGAACTTTCAGAGAGAAACTTGGAAACATTCACAAGATCATCCGGCCGGAAGAAGTGTAAGAACTTGCCTATGCTGGCGACGAGGTTGACGTCAGCGTTGGGGTTGGAGAGGCAGAACCAGCAGCCCTCCACGGGCTTGCCGCTGGGCGCGCGCGCACCGCTGGTGCTCACGTCCACGGTTAGCTCCCGGCCCATGAACTCGGTGCCGTGCAGCTGGCATGCTTTCGCCGCCGCCTCCTCGCTCTCAAACTGCACAAAGCCGTACCCGTGCAGCTTGCCTGCCGCCAGCCGCTACCACAGGGATCAGATGTGCCAAGTGCTCGGTGCAGTGCAAAAGGTCCACACATGTTGGACTAGGCTTATTAGACAGCGAATCAGCTGATGCAGCAGCCAGACTCATGTCTGCGGTCAAGACAAGTCAAAAGTGAACATTGTCAGTTCACAGATTCCTCTGCAAAGAGATGGGGCAAGCAGACATTGAGAGAAGCTGTGATGTGCTGTGAAGCCAGGATCAGAGCTGTGAAATGCTGAACAACAAGTGCAACCTGCAAGAGTGCATTGGCAGCTGTGGTGCCCTTTTTTCATTTTAGGGATTTATGTTTATAATATATATTCTTTTTTTTATACTTCTCAAGGGTTCACAATTTATATTTTCGGGGTTATTCTTAGGTTGAAGGGGAGGGGTGGAGCACCGTCGGCTTCGGCGCCTCGGCGCACATCAGCGACGGGGCCAGCCTGTGAGAAGAAGCCGATGATGTCATCCTCGGTCGCACGGTACGGCAAGTTTTTGACGTACACCGTCTTGCGGTCGTCCTTGACCACATCCGGCCGGCCCAGGCTGGGCGCTGCATGGCCGCCCTTGCTGCGCTTGTTCTGCTGCCACCGCCACGACTGCGCGTGCACCACCGGGTACATCTAAAGAGCCATCTAATCCGCTTCTTGTATGGTATTCATAATCCTGATACAACATTTTCACACGAGCCAGAAGCCATATGGCGTATGCATGCATGTTGCAGTCCCTGGTCATTCGTTGCTTGCTATGGTGTCGCAGGACCCTGCAGGACTCGGGGAAACGCGCAAACATCGGCCCGTTTTGTGGCATCTCGAAAATTGCGCTCTGCTCCTGGTGTACTCCACTGTGGAACCGCACTGTTGGGCCAGAGATCACAAGGAAGGGGCCCCATTGAGGGGGCCACCACACACCTGCTCTCCAAGGCCATCATCATCTCCCGGGGCGCCCCGCTTGGAGGTGCTGGGCAGTTCGTAAGGGCAGGGCGTGGTGCCCTCGGGTCGCTGCGTCAGCGTGGCCACGTCCATGTCCGCAGCCGGCACCAGCGCCAGCGCATGCAAGCTCTTCGCCTTGGCCGCGTTCCCCACCGAGCCCAGCGCTATGAACCGCGTCACATGCGCTCCTGCACCCCACTTGAACGATTGGGAAAGTGCGGGTCATCAGATCAACCCTGTGATGGTTGCAGAGATGTGTGACCTCCTTCTTGTTCCCCATCAACACTCGCTTCAGTTGCTCGGAATCCCGTGCATGGGTTATGCTGCAAAGACATGGCCCTGCTGGGGTGTCCGTCCTAAATTTTGTCTTGCAACTCTCAAATGTCTCCTGGTGCCCCATAGACCATCCCATATGTGTTGACCCGTGCACCTGCAATCACTTCTAGCTAGGGCCCTGATCATCTGCATGCAGGGTCCAAAGTTTATGGCAAGTAAGCATGCAGTGTTGGTAAGAGAGGTTTGGTCTCATCTCATGCAAGACTGCCACCGAGCAGTGTGGAAGCGTACCGGCACCGAGGTCCTTGTTGAGGTAGGGCGGCCGTGCATAGAAGACATCTTTGCCACCGCTGATGTGATACCTCGGCCGCACCTTGGTCGCCAGGCCGGCCACCACAGCACTCCCTGCCATGTGCACCAGTCCCTCTAACGCAGGCATCCCCGTTCATGCAGGCAAATTCCCACAACATTGGTAGCCAATGACGCAGCCGAAATACCATATGCCAGGCATCAAGCAGTGCCCACCTGTGCTGCCCACGTCGGCAGGTGCGGATCCTGGCGGCACTGCTGCTGTCACATCTGCAGGCCACTCACATGTCAGCAGTATGTCCACGTCCCCTTCCGCTCTGTCCACAGCCCGCTCCAACGCCCTCACGTCCTCCTGCACATGCCTCACCCGTCACTGCAGGCCCTCACTGCACCCAGATGCCCTCTCAGCATAGAGCTTGTCTGCAGACGGAAAGCTTTGTTGTGTGACCCTGTCTAGCCCGCGCCCACCTTGCTGTAATGCCGGCAAGATGCTGTTGTGCTGCCATGCTCAAAGGCCTGCTTGTCGTAGGTTCCGTCGAGGTATACCACGTTCAGGCCATGCAGCTGCTTGATGCCGGATCGCCCAAGGTAGTGAACTGATGCATCTGCATTGCTGAGAGACTCGATGGCGCGTGCAGCGCCTTGCCCGAAGGAGCCTATGAAATATGTGGGGAGTGGGACCTCCTTTGCGCCGGTGACATAGTCTGCTAGCTCAGTGTCCTCCTCACTGGCGTCTCCAGACAATCCTGAGGGTTATCCATACACAAAGTTTGTCCAGGAGGGGCAGAACAGTGACACTGTTGAGCAGCTTTGAGACAGGTCATACACGAGCAACGATAGAGGCAAACATCCTATCATTTTCTGTCAAAAATAAAATAAATTTTAGATCTCACCAGTGTCAGCAAAGAACCTTCCAGTGCACAGCAACATATCGAAAGGGCCGTTGGACTTATTCACAGCTGAAACCCTCTTGAACAGCGCCGAAACTTTTCCATCTACTGAACCGCTCAAAAGAACTTTCTTAGAGCCCATCGAGTTCCCCTTTGGTCAAAGTATTGTAAAGTGAAAACTCAGATCATCGCCGATCGAGGACTTTTCAAAGCGTGCCGAAATCTATGCACACCGCATCAGGACGGATTCCAAGGAGAACTAGAAAGCAAAGAATTGCAAATTTTTCAGGGAGCCCACTCATTGATTTCGCCCCAAAACCGAAAGAGTGGGCAGTAAATCCCTTCAGGAGCTCAAACCCTATTGTAAAATTACGTTTGCAAGGCCGATCACATGGTTCGACGCTCTTTTTGCGATTTGAAGCAATGAATAAGACAAATACGAGAGTGTTTACAATTATGCTTGTCAATGTAGAACCTTGGTGATCGACGCGTTCGCGCTTCGAAATTTGTCAGTAGATCCCATCTGACGGTCTCCTGCACAACTACAGTAGCAGGCTTTTCGACATATCGAAGTACCGTCATCTTGCACAATTGTGCGATTTAAACTCGTTAGTAGTGGAATGAAATAGGATGACCAGATGGTTAATGTAAAATGAGGTTGTTTTTGTCTCGATAGGTGTATCCTAGCAGAATCTTGCAGAGTGTGATACTAGTGTAACCATCGAGCGCGTACGTCTATCCTCGAAGACACCGCCCAATGCGTAGAGCAGTCAGCCTAGCAAGCCACAACCTGGAAGGCACACTTTCAGCTCTTGTTGAGAGTGTGTTGCCTTGCCAGTCTGCCCTCACATCAGGTGTGGTGCGGGCAGCATGCAAGCCGGCATCTTATGTTCCACCTGTCAATATGGGGGTTCGCTGGAATAGCGCTCTGCCCGAGCTATTGCAAAGCAAACATGGGGTAGAGCCTGAGCCGCATTTCAGTGACTCAGTGCCAAGGCATAGTCCTGCACACGACATGGGCGCAAGCGAAGCAGCAGCACACCAGAGAAGATTGTCAGAGATGCAGCACGCTGCAAAAAGCCATAAAGGGCCCAGGTTGCAGCTGCCAACAGCTGAGGAGACTCAGGAGAGGTTGAAGTCGCATTCCAGCGCAAGCTGCTCTGGACAGAGCTCACACGATGGGCCAGCCATGCACTGGAGGGAGGCTGTGGAAACGCTGCGGCTCCGAAACCAGCAAACAGACCTGACTGGCAGAGAGATGCTGACCGACACCTTTGGGTGCGCAATGAAGCCAATTTTCTGTGAAGTGCTTCGTGATCACAGGTGTGCTGGTGTGGCTGATGGTTAAATTTCATTGTGCCATCATGCATCAGGCTTCAAAAAGAAATTCAGATCAGAGACTGAGGGTTCGTTTGTGCAGGCGCATGCACACATACCTGCGGATATCGCTGACAGAGCGATGCAATTTGCGCTGCCTGTATTGCATGCCGGAGGAGGGAGTGGACCTGACGCCCAACGAAGACCTCATGACCACTGATGAAATCATGCGGCTGGTGAGTTTCTATCTGCTCTGACAGAATAGCCGTCATTGAAGCAGCAGACTCAGCATACCATCACCCTGGGCAGTCCAGGAGCCATTGTGTGCCAGGAAGATGAGTATCAGAACCCCTCGATTTCTAATGGCTGTTGCATACGTGGCCGGCTCCTCAACAGGCTCCATGCTGGAGGTGTCTGACAGTTCCCCGAGTATCAGTCACACACTATTTTCCGTGTCACTTGGCTTTCCAGCTTGCCAGCTTGCTTCATTCCTGCCGCCAGAGGCCTCTATCCTGGCAGCTCCGACATCCCAGTGCTTTTCCTTGATTTGCAGCAAGTCATTTCTGGCCATGCCAGTCCAGCATTTTCTGTTCCTTTATTCCTCCATGAGAGAGGCTGTTTGTATGCATGCAGGCGGGGCTGTTTGCGAGGGCGGGCGTGCGAAAGGTGCGGCTGACCGGAGGCGAGCCAACGCTGCGCCGTGACCTGGTGGACCTGACTGCAGGCATCCGCTCGCTGCCAGGCATCGAGGCTGTTGGCCTCACCACAAACGGTCTCACCCTCTCCCGCAAGCTCGCTGCCTTGCAAGCCGCCGGTAAAACCCCCCATCATCGCTTTGTCCTGCCATCATGGTGTGGTGTCCTCCTGGGGTCTCCCTTGTAAAGTGAAGCAATTCCTCGATTGTCAGATGGCATATGAGGGCGCTGCCGTCATGCTCTTGCCAGAATTGCCCCTGTTTCCTGCAGGCTCCCATCACATTTAGTCCTCTTCCCTCACATGACTCTCCGAGTCCTTCAGGGGGTCTTTCAGAGCTGTCAGGCCCTGCCTGCAACGCTGCCACATTACCCTCGATTCCCAGTCTGCAACTTCTTTTCCTATCCAGTGGGTGCCTGAGGGAGTTTCCTGGTGCATTTTATCAGTGAGCATGGCATTTTCTTTTTGCTCGGGCTTCAGGACGATGCTGGTTGTGTGCAGGGCTGAACCTGCTCAACATCAGCGTGGACACTCTAAGGCCCGACCGCTTCGAGAACATGACCCGCCGCCGGGGCCATGAGCGCGTCATGAGCGCCATCAACAACGCCGTCGCCCTAGGATATGACCCTGTCAAGGTGGGCGATCCCCTGAACCCTACATCTTAGCAAGTGTATTTTCTATACCTCACCCTGTTTGACCCCTCGCACAAATTCCGGCCTGATGACTTCCACCCCAGTCAACTCATTTATGGGAAAGGGGGATCTTTTCAGGTAAGGGTTGAGTAAGACATCCAGTCGTGGTGAGTTTAATTGGCAGCATGCCTTGCTTTCAACCGGTTATATTACCCTTCTGTCCCCCAGAGCAAAGGGTACTAATTACAACAAGTTGTATTCAGTGCCCCCTGCCCGGAAATATCTCACTGGCTGGCATGTTGGTTGACAATCACGGGAAAAGATCAGCACTTCAGGGTTCATTCTCACAAGGTAGTACGATGCTTGCGCTTGCAAAACAAGCACCAAAGCGTTTGACTTGTTTGTGTCACCTTGCTTACCCACGGGGTATTCCATTTCCTGGCATGTCAGTGGACGGCAGAAAGATGACCAATACAGGGTGCAGAACGACCAGGTGTCATGGTGCATGTGCATGCAACAAGTGCTCTGAAGGTTCAGGTATCATGCGCAGGTGAATGTGGTGGTGATGCGAGGCGTAAATGATGACGAGCTGTGCGACTTTGTGGAACTGACGCGGGATGCGCCCCTCAACGTGCGCTTCATAGAGTACATGCCATTCGACGGCAATGTGTGGAGCGACTCCAAGATGGTGCCCTATGCGGAGATGATGGCGGCTGTCCAGGAGCGCTACCCGCAGGGCCTGGAGAGGTGCCGGGTGAGTGCTGGCAGAGTGCTGCTTATGTCAGGGCCTCTCTAATTGTACACATTTCCGGCTGAGAGATACCATTGGCGTGTGCGCATGCTGCATGCATGCAAGAGGTGGTCCAGTTCAAGGGAGGGGAAAGCTGGTCAATCTCTTAGTTTGTACTAAAGACTTTGCGGCTGAGGTGTTTGTATATAATGGTTTGTAGTGAGCTCAGGCTTTCCGGTGCTGTGCGATGCAGGATCCTCGGGGGGAGGTTGCCAAGAATTTCCGGGTGCCGGGCTTCAGGGGCAGCGTCTCCTTCATCACCTCCATGACCAAGGCTTTCTGTGCTGATTGCAACCGCCTGCGCCTCATGGCCGATGGCAACCTCAAGGCAATCACCCTAACCTTGGCACTTAAAATGGGACACTCCCTTTTCTATATAATTGTCCTGTCATCATTAGGGCAAGTGCAGCATTTGATGGACTTTTATCTCTTGCATCTCATGCACAGTCTATGCTCTGGATGCAGGGGATGTGACACAAGCAGTAATTCTTTTGTGCCACAGCACTGACACTGGGGATGTTCTTCTGGACAGAGTCAAGAGGGGTTGTTGATTGATTCTGCAGGTGTGCCTGTTTGGGGCGAATGAGGTGAGCCTCAGGGATGCGATGCGCGAGGGGGCCAGCCAGGAGGACCTGCGAGCCATCATCTCAGCAGCAGTTGACCGCAAAAAGGCCGCGCATGCTGGCATGTTTGAGATTGCCAAGTCTCGCAACCGCGCCATGATCAAGATTGGCGGGTGATGCCATCATTATATTGGCCATGACCCCCAGCAAGTTGTGAAGGGCGTCAATGGAATGGTCTGGCATGTCCCGAGTTGAAAGACTAGTTGACTTGAAAGATCTGGTTAGTGCTCATCTGTGCCTGTCTTAAGAGAGACCTCAGGTTCCTGGTACATTTTGTGTCGGGTTGCCAGCGAGCTCCATATGAGAGAGTGCTACATATCAAGCGTTTTGGGTCCGTGCATGACAATAAAGCATGCCACTAGTGTGTCATAATTGGTGCTGAGCTGATGGCTGTCATGTCTGTGGCTGCGTAGTTGCCAGATTTGTACTCTACTCAAGTGCGTCAAATTATGGGCCTCCCATTGTGTAGTGCGTCGCGTAGCATCTGTCCTGTCATAAGAA
Organism: Coccomyxa sp. Obi; assembly: GCA_020887355.1. Taxonomy (NCBI): domain Eukaryota; kingdom Viridiplantae; phylum Chlorophyta; class Trebouxiophyceae; family Coccomyxaceae; genus Coccomyxa; species Coccomyxa sp. Obi. The sequence continues at coordinate 1,389,796 of AP024993.1, read as the reverse complement.
TTCTTATGACTTTCAAGCAGTCCTTGTAGACATAGAAAATAATGCATGTGGGTCACAGATGATGATTTTGGCCCATGCAAAGTTTGCGCAAGTGCAGCAGTGTAAATGTTTGACAGTGACGAAGAAGAACAAGAAGAAAAAACGAGGAATGTGCCAACTCGCTTCAGCATTAGGGGCAAACAGGAATCAGCAAGAAGGCTTGAAAACACATGTGTTGTACAAGCTGTTGGCTCACAGTAAACGTGACATTGACAAGACCTCTAATACTCCTACATTGCCACAGCACTGCATGTTAGAATGCACATTGCTGCTGATGGTGCAGTTAGTTGGTGCGTTAGTGCCTTCAGATAAACACTCTGATCCAGGCCACCTAAGCGTAGTGATCTCGCTACTCTACATAATATTTGGCAAACAGGTTCTCGGGATTTGTCATGGCCTTGAACTCCAGGGAATTGCCACTGGGATCCTTGAAGAACATTGTCCATTGCTCGCCTGGTTGCCCTGTAGAACACAAGCATGGAGGCAGGTGCATAATAGTGAGCAAATCATGTGACAGAGAGGACCCCTATTGAGGTCGAGGCTTGTCTGTGAATAGGAGCATCAACTTACCTTTGAAGCGCAAGTGTGGCTCCAAGATGAAGTTGATGCCTGCTTTCTGAACACGCTCAGCAAGCTCATGGAATTGCTGCACTCCCAGCGCCAGTCCAAAGTGTGGCACTGGCACAGGATCTCCATCGACTGGCCAGGTAAAGTGACGGGATTAGCACATGATTGGCCGCTAGCACTTCTGATGCTCAGGACACTTCCATCAGGATGTCAGTCACTTGGAGCTGTGAAACACTCTGCTGAAGACCTGTGCACCTGCATTGGCTGTGCTGGATGCATTGTAGCCCTTAATCTCATGGCAAACTATCTGATGTCCGAACAGGCTGTAGTCAACCCAAGTGCTGGCTGATCGGCCCTCCGGGCAACCCAGCTTTCTGCAGGCAAAAAGTTTTACTAAGGTTTAGAGGTTTCACATAAGGTGTCCAACAGAGAATATGATAAGGTCACCTAGTCGTGACAAGATACCGTAGCAACAACATCATAGATCAATCAGAGAAGAAAAGCGTACGAGCCATAGAACTCTTTTGCTTCTGCAACGTCCCTTACTGGGAAAGCAAGGTGAAAAGGCTGCAGCGTGCTTGATGAGTTGCAGCGTGTTGACCTGGCTACATGTGCCTGCACTCACAAGGAAATGAGAGTGTGGAATTGCTATATTCATGCGCAGTGAGTCGAAGTTGTTCTCTCACCCAGCTTAGGTTGATCGAAGAACGCACCCTGCTTTGTGAAGCAACAAGCGGAAAACTGCAGAGGGCACGGCTTACAAACATCTCGAAACTGAGTTGACGAGGAATCTATCAAAACTCAATTACCTGGTGATAAACAACATCAGTCACAGCAACACCCTGATTGCATGCAAGAGACAGTCCACAAGTATAACAACCCGATCTCTAACGGTATATCATGGATGTGATGTCAACACTTGCGTCGAACTTTCAAACAGACAGTCCACGATCAATCTAACACCCCCAACAGTTGGGTCTTGAATTTGAGTTCAAACCCCACCAGCACAGGAAATTATGATATGCACCCTTCTAGGGTGGCATGCTGCTTCCTTCTGTGATCACTCATGAGCAGGACAACTGGTGGCTGGAAAAGGTGTAATTGATTGACTGATTGACAATAGCAGGTGAAGGTGCTTCTCTGAAGGGCCCGGGCCCATGGGCATAGTCATTTACATTTGCAGGTGTGCTCATGGGCTCAGAGTGTGCATGCATGAGCACGCTATTTCCTTTAGTATCAAGGTCATATTGCAAGGCTTGCAAGTTACAAGTTGACTCAAAACATACGTGCATCTATAGGCAGCAGCTCAGATCAGTGGCAACACTCAGCCTGACCTTGTCAGTGTATATAATTACACGAGAAAAATTGCTGATGATCGTCAGCACCAAGGGGCGCTTGTCCTTTAAGTAGAAAATATTATTGGTCAACCACCATCCACAAGCAATGCACAGACGTGGAAGAGTTTCATGATGGCTGAGCGCACATTCTCTGCATCACAGAGGGGGTTTGCAATCATGCTGGATGCCCTTCTCTGCCAGGGCCTGCTTCAGAAGGATCATGAGCTCCTTGTAACGCAGCTTAGCAGCCTCTACGCATTGAAGAAGCAAGCCTTCATCTGCTGTTGCAGTGCCCCCTGCCTTGTACAGACCTGCATTGCGCTCTGATATCACAAAATTGTAGCATGCAGATGCCCTCCTTTCCAAGCACCTCGGAAGATCTGGCAAACTTTCCAACAGGAGGAACAAACCATGGTGACTGAATTCGGAACAGTATATGAGCAGGACTCACCGATCAGGCAGCCTGATGCATCTACAATGGTTGACACCAGACTAGAGGTCAGTGCCTCTTCCTCTGACGTGGGGTCTGCAATCAAGCGATCGCTGTACAGGCCACATGTGAGCGCCATCGGAAGTGTCTTGAGTCCAAAACTTCTGCTGTCAGACGCCGGTCCTTGTGCGGCAGTCTTTGTTACCACCTGCATCCGGACACATAAAGCTTCGCATTGGACCTCCAATCTGTTTACTATCAGGCCACTCGTGCCTTAATGAGTGCATAAACCATGTATGTAAGTGCGCAGTGTTAATGTCATGTTCTGGGAGCAGTTGCACTTCAAGAGGAAAGTATGGGTGTGCTTTGGGCAAATGCCTCACCTGTCCCTGATCATTGACCTCCACATGGGGCAGATGCAGACCAAGCAGTGCAGCCACAGCCGCCAGCAAGCAGACATCCAGCAGCGTTCCATCAGCGTCCAACACATAAATGTCCAGGAACACGGCCCATCCGTGGCTCTTGTCAATGGCCAGCCCCTTCAAGTCCACAGCTCCTGTGCTTCTGAGCGCAGTCCTTATCTGAGCATGGCGGCACCACACAGCATGTCAACAGCAGTTCATCTTACTGGAACAGCATCACTTGCTGCACAGGGCAACCACCGGTCACTTCCAAGCAGTGTTGAAACGCCAGTGTGGGCAAATAACGCTTTCTCTCCAGCCAATGAGCAACACACCTGCTCTTGCACGCACACCGCTGCTTCGGAGGACCGGCCTGGCCGTGTCTCAGATGATGCAAAAGCTGCCATCTCTACGTTAATCACTAGCATGCCCTCCACAGGCTGGTCGCTGCTGATCGCAAAGTGCTGCATGCACAGGCTAGTTACGAGTGATGCTCTTGCTTTACTGCAAATACTGGTAAGTCAATCAGCTTACTGCACCATTTTATGAAGTGGCGCATGCCACTCCATTGCGTTTACACACATAAACAGAGCCGCTGAGAAGAATATATTCCACCTGCAGCTTTATGCCGGCCATGGCTGTGGTGTTGCCGATTTTGACCAGTGCTGAGCTGTTGGTACTTTCCAGAGGATGGATACCAATGGTGGTCGCTCTCGCGCCGCCTAGCGGCCTGCCATCTGGCCGCAAGTTCTGGTTGATGAACTTGGCATAGTACTCGTTGGGGTAGAGTCGCTTGAAGGCTTCTGCCTGCAGCTCATTGCTGGCCGATGGCGCTGCTGCTGTTGCCATGGGCAGGGCCCAAGCAAAGCACACGCTTCAGATTGTTTGGCAGGATGCTGATGTCCTGCAAAACCACATACAAGCAGGCTTTCTCAGCCAGTTGAAGCTGGAAGGTGAAGGTTGCGCAATTTCGTGCAATGGAGCTTGTGCGCGAGGGAAGAGGCGTGCGTAGATTTACAAATTCGAAAGCTGGCAGCAGAGGAACCTCGCTGGGACTCCACACGCGCAGGGTGCTGCAATCTAACGTAGATTGATTTTTCAACTTATGCTTCGGGCAGGCAAGTGGAAACTTGCGATGGATTGAATCTATCCTTACATAATTGTACCGCTGCTTGAGGATTGGCCAGTCAATGGGCAGGAGCTAAAGCACACGTTTGAGGTGATCTGATCTGAGTACTGCAGACCCTGAAATTGTGATGACGCAATTTTATTTCTACGATAACGCTTTCCTGCAAACCATATCAACACTGATGTTAACATTGTGTGCACATAATCGACGGTCCAGGAACCTCTATATTGCCCAAACATCGGCATGCCTGCCCGTACTGGGCAGACTGCCCTGGGCAGTGCTTTGGGCAACTTTTAGGGTGCCCAGGTGTGGAGCGAAACGAGAAGGCTCATGAAAGAGGATCGCAAATTGCTGGGATGCTTTTTGATGCACAACGTGCATCCGCCACATGCATGCTCAAATTTCTTACTTCTGGAGACAGCATTGTGGGTAGTCCCCGGGCCCGGGAGTGGAACTCGAGCCTGAGTCTCTAAGTTAGCAGTAGAGCTCTAAGAAGTAGCCTCCACAGCTGTTGTGTGACACTACACCAGGGAATCTGTGAGTTACTGACGGTCCGATCATGATGAGTCTTCCTGTAACAAATCCTTCATCTTGCTAGGGGAAGATTCTGAGGTCCCTGGGCCCAGTCAAAGAGCAGCTTGGGTGCTGCAAGGGAGATGGCATTTCCATAAATCCATGGAAATTCCATTGCAAAGACCATCATGGTGGTAATCACTCACTCAGGCTGATGGATAGTCAAGACAGCATTGATGGTCTGTACTGTTACCCTACTTTGTCGCTCATGAGCTGTCTCACAGATGATTCTCGCCTTATACATTGGGTCAACAGCTCTGAGCTGCGTCATATGATGTCGATAATGTCTTCATGGCTAAGTGCAATTTACCAGTAGTGAGAGGCTCAGCAGGTGTTCCATGCCAACACTGTGTCCACACCGCTTCATGACCGCCCACTAACACTCCCCATCCTATTCCTCGTCCTGGTCATAGTCATACTCTTCCTCCTCCTCAACCACTGCGGGCTTGGCTGGCTTTGTGGGTGCGGGTGTCTTCATGGGCTTCTTTTTGGCTGGTGCAGCCTTCTTCCTGACAACAGTGTCCCCCGCAGGTACATCCCCTTTCTTCTGTTCCTTGTGGTGTCCATGCTCATGGTGCACATCAAATGCATCGGGCCGGATGAACTTCCTGATGGCCGAGTAGAGATCATTGTGATCAGCGCTGGCATCCACGAACGAGCTCCTGTCGTGCTCTGCATTGGGAAAACAGCAGTGCTCAGCTGTGTCTGTCTCAACTCACACTCCCATGACATAGACATTAAGATGACACAGAAATTGTGTCAGGAATAGACCCATCCTTACAGGCAGACTGCTTGCTCGTTCAGTGCGCTGCTCACCGTAGAGGACATAGCGCAGGTATTGCAGGATGCGCGACCACTTGGAGTGGTCTGAGGCAACCAAATAGTTGGAGTGTGCCAGCAGCTCCATGTCAATTAGCATTTTGACAGTCCCCGCACACTTCACATCAAAGCCCTGTGTTGACCCAGCGGCCAGCTGAGTAAGTAATTCTCTTTGCCACACATCAGCACCTGTGCTGCTTGGAGTACATCACTGTGGAAGCAATGTCAGGTGCCCGTCCTGGTGGATGCTGACTCACCTCTTTGTTGTGCATGTCCTGTGAGAAGCCCTCTTTCCGCCAGAAAGGCGAGCTGCGGAACGACTTGCACTTGAGGTGCCTCTCGGCAGCCTTGGCTGCTTCTGTCACCTTAGCATGCTCATCGCCAATCATAACACACGTGCCACCCTGCACCATTCAGACCATGAACAACGTCGCCGATAGATCATTTGCCTGATGATGGCAAAGGGGTATGCTCATTTGCACCAGAATGCAAGGCACCCCTCAGAGCAAGCACGCTGGTGAAACTTGTTCTGCCAAGCAGCGTGCGCCACACATACACTCTTGGCAAAGATTTCACCTCAGGTGAATTGAATTGAGCATTTGCTGATCTGAGCGACTCACCCTGATTGAGGGGAAGGTCTGTGCAAACGTCTGCACAGTATCCAACGGTGTTGTCGTCGCCCGCTTCTGAACAACATGCAAACACAGTCAAACACCCGTTTCTTCGTCTGCCTGCCCGCAGCGTGAGGACTTCCAGCATTTATAGTTGTTGGCATGAAGGCATGAGGGACCAACCAGAGCTTTGTCCTCGAATATCTTGTCACCCCCGCGGATGTGGAAGCCGACAGTGGGCTGCTTCTGCTGTGCAAGCTTCTCTAGCTGCTGATCGATAAATTCTTGCACCCATGGCCTGTACTTCCACGCCTGCGAGCATGCCTCCCTTTAGTACTTTTGAAAATGGTAGACAAACCTTTTGCATTTTGTCAGCACCAGCTTCCAAGGACCGATGCACCGTTCAGGTCGGGCAGTCTGGTGAAGCGTGTCTTCACCTTCTTCACGCCAATGAAGTCCAGGAGATCTGGTTTTGTCTGGACAGTGTTGTACATGAGCTCATCAATCTTCTGCAAGTTGTATCTGGCACAGGTCTCTCCTGTGGCTCGCTCCTTTGTTTCTGACCATGGAACAAGCTCCTCTTCCCCAGAGAAAAAGTCGTGCCAGCCGCCCTCTTCGCTACACTTATAGTTGAAATTTGTGTTGTCCAGGAAAGTGGTACCGTTCCTCCCCAAGAACATAGGAATGGCGTGCATGAGGCTGTAGGCATTGTTGGCAAATCCCGTGCCATCTAATTCAATCACGGTGCAAGCTTGTGCCCATATAAGAATGTGCAAGATCAATACCGAGCACACGTAGCCTTTTCGGCGCAAACGCACCACCAGCGTTGCCATAAAGAGGCATGTGCGGAATCAAACCATTGGAAGGAGCCCTAGTTAGAGTACATAATTGTGTTGCATATGTCTCTCGGATCGATGCAGCACACACAAAGGTTTATGGTGCTTTACCTGGGCTCAACCTATGCTCACAGTAACTAGATGCCAGAAATTTTGCTCGGGTTCTTGTTCGGAATTGTAAAAGCAAAATCGACCGGGTTGCTGTACACTCTAGTGTTCCTTTAGAAGTCAACAAGGTAAACAGACGATCATCGACTGTCTTCCTGTTGATGCCAGCTTTGCTTCGATGGCCATCATTACTTAACGTATCGGATGAGTCACCGATCGTCTCGGAACCCAGCAAACACAACGCGTGCGACCTCGGTGCAAGTTGCGATTCGGTCTGCAAACGAATCATATGAATACGTTGACATGGTTGAGTTACTGACTAGCAACGAATAATTTTAGGTTAAACTCCGGCACTCGTTTGAAGAGATGGTTTGAGGAGGCATTCTTCACTTACATTGCGATGAAACCGTTCAGGGATCACATCTGGACATTGTCTCACATAGGCTGTATTTTATTTCTAAGTCTCGGCGTATTAGTTCGGTGCTGCACCATCTATGAGTTCAATGGCTCAGGATTCGCTGCCAACGCATTCGCAGTAGCACACATGGTGCCCATCTTTCACAATACAAACGGAACATTCTTTTTAGACAACAGTAATAACCACTACAAGTGCAGCGAAGATGGCGGATGGCACGACTTTTTCGCCTGGGAGGATCAGCTAGTACCCTGGACCCAGGAGAAGGAGGATGCCGAACCCGATGCCCCCTGCATCCGTCATGACATCAGCACCGTCAACAAGGTCGTTTTTGAGGACCTGAAGTTGAGCTGGGACGAGCTGGACTTCATCGGGGTGAAGAAGGTGCCCCAGAACTACTGCTGGAGGTCAAACTTTAATGCTGTGCAGATCAACATCCCCAGCTAGAAATCAGCATGATTCATTTGTCTGTACTCACGAAGGTAAATTTAATAGGTACCTGAATAGCAGCATCACAGGTTGCCTTGGTGACTTCAGGCGTGGAAGTACCAGCCCTGGGTGCAAGAGGCCATAGACAAGCGCTTGGACAAATTGGCGGATGTCACTCCACCCACGATTGGCTTTCATGTGAGGGGGGGAGACAAGTTAGCGGAGGACGCAATGCTGGTGAGGCCATGTGCTCATCACTGACTCCAAATTCCAAAAGCGTGCTAATCTTTGGGCGGCCCTGTGACACTGCTGATGGTGACTGATCCATTCACCAGGACTTCCGTGCAATTTCCTGTCATTGTGCTCCATTCTGATTGTACTGTCCTGCCACACCTGCAGAATCGTCAGACAACACAGGTGGATGATCTCATCAGGAAGTTTAGAGTGACATGGCCAGATGTGAAGGTGAGCAACAATCTAGTCATAAGGCTGAAGCTTTCCTTACCAGCTGCCTCCTCACAGGTTTAGAAGCGCACAGGCTACAACCATAACAATGCTCGATGGGCAAGTTCCTCCCTTATATGAGGGAATGTGGGTGACGACTGCTCATGTGAGACAGGGAGGCACGTGTGTGATGATGGGCGATGATCACGCGCGCATCTCTGCGGCATCAAAGTTGGCGGCCAAGGAGATCGGCTGCAAGGTGTTCAAGGGGTCTCCGTACTACAGGAAGGAGGGTGCGCGCCTTTCGCACCCAATGAAGAGTCAACTGCTGAGCACATGGTGAAATATGCATGTTCTCTGCACTCACTCAGAACGCTGATCATCAGCAAATACCGGGTGCTTCCATCAACACTTTCTGAGGCTGAACTGGGGCTGTCTTGTGTGCATGGCAGGGCACTTGCAGGACCATTTTAACCAGCAGAGCTTTGAGGACAAGTGCAGCGGCACGGTGCAGCTGCTGATTGACATGGAGCTGCTGGCACACACTGACTATTTCATCGGGTCCTACAACTCGCGCTGGCCGCGCGTCGTGCAGTACCTGCGCTATGTCCTGTACAACAAGGACCGCAGCACCTCCGTGGATGCTTCCGCATATGGCCTGGATCTTTTTTCCAACATCAAGCGCATCTTCCAGAGCGACGCACAGACCTGACTTAGCCGCCTGTGTTGGCCGACCTCCGTCGAAGGTTATGTGCACCTGACTGGCGTTCTGGATGTAAGGCACTGGGTTGTTACTGAGATACCTGTGAGATTGCCCTGGATGCATCATGGCAGCTGACAGTGTCATCCAAAGCACTATCCTGAGTGCTACTGCACGTGCTGGTCCCCACAATGGTTCCGCCGGCAGTCATTGCCACTGCCTCTTGGGATTGGCACCAAACAATTGAGAAGTGGCTTGTCCACTGGACCCCGGTTGAAAATGTCAATGATATGGAAGTGACTCGTGTCTTGTGGCATTGGCCAGCGTAAAACTGTTGAGGACTCTCCTTTGATGTTCAAATGGATGCCCATTCTGACGTGAATACCTGAGCATTTGGACTGCCCGGCAGCCTGAGTTGCCAGTGATCTTCAAGAGGTTCTGGAGATGCGGCCGCTGTGGCAATGCATTCATATATGTATGTAACAGCCTCACATTTGTGATAAAGGTTGACTAGCCAATGTCGGTCAGTCAGATTAAACCATTCCAGCATACTAGGGCTTGTCGAATGTTTCACATGTGGCGCAAAAGTGAGCAGATTCCTCCAGAAGCAATCTGCATGGGTTAACCATGCATGTGAATATTTAAACGCCCCTGGCATCTCGTTCATCACGATTCCGCAGGCTTCCAACAGAAGAGAGCACGCTGAAAACCTGTCAAAAACTTTTACATCCTTCTCGAGAAGCAAACAAGAATGCAGAGGTGGCAACTTGTGGGAGCTATCCTAGTGGTGGCAGCATCGGCCAAGGTCACACTTTCAAGTTCCGACACGCAGGGCGACGAGGCCCCAGACTTTTGCAGAGGAGCTCCATGTCCTCCATTTAAGGTCATCAGCAAAGGAAGCACGTATGAGTTAAGAGAATATTCCACGAGTAGGTCCCAGATCAATCTCTCCAAAATTAGCTTCTGGGCCAACCAATTTGAAGGATAGACCTATATCCTGGCTTTTGTGCAATGGAGATATGCATATTATCATGTTACCAAGTGATCTTCATGTAGTGTTGCGTGCTGTATCCTTGATCATATTTCTAACGATGCCTGATACTATGCAGCAACTTGGATCGCTACCAATGTATCTTCTGGAAATTTTGAAGTTGCCATCTCCAAAGGATTTGTGGTACGGCTTCGAACGCCTTTGTTGAAAGAATTCTGGGTTGGTGCTTGCAGTTATCATGAGTCCCGTCAACTCCGAGGAACTGACTTGCTGCTTCTGCTGCGCAGCCTCTGTACAGATATCTGCAGGGCAACAACGCAGCGGGGCTCAAGTTTGACATGGCCAAGCCTCTTCTCACCCGCATTCGGCCGACTGACTCTTCTTACTCATCCAGTGGCACGGACTACACAATGCTCTCTTACCTACCGAATCTCTCCAAGGTCCGGCTCCTGGCACTGTCTTGAAGCATGCAGACATGACTGCCTTGTGGGAAACGGGGCGGCTGTGATTGACAGGGGCCCAATCAGGCAATGTGCCTGGCACTGTCAGATGTGTGTCGGCTTCATAGATGCGATATTTGCCGGACAGAGACAGCACTCGCGGAGTGCTGTGCAATTTGCATGGACCAGGCTCCAACAGGTGTTTCTGAAGGGTCCAGGAACTGCATAACTGGATCTATGTGTGTCGGCTTCAAAGATGCAATACTTGCCGGACAGGGAAAGCATTCACGGAGTGGCTGTAGTTTGCCTGGACGAGGCTCCAAAATGTGTTTCTGAAGGGTCCAGGAACTGCATCACTGGATCAATGTTTAAGATGCAACACTTGCTGGACAGGGAAAGAATGCACGGAGTGCTGTGCAGTTTGCCAGGACCAGCCTCCAACAGGTGGTTCTGAAGGGTCCAGGACCTGCATCCCTGGATCAATGAGTGGTAAAGTCCGATGTCACCATGCAGGAGACGGCTCCGGCACCGCTGTCCCCAAATGTGACTGTTGTCACATCGCGCAAGCAGCGCTTCTATGTTGGCGTGTTCGGGGGATTTGCCACGGGCGGAAGCACTCTGAATGCGGCTCTGCGGCTGGCGCTGGCACTGACAACAGACGGCGTCAAGTACGACAACACCCAGTTCTACTACGGGCTTTATGATGCGCCCACCAGGCTGTTTGGGCGCCACAATGAGATCTTCTTCATCCCGTTGTCTGATGACAGCACCACCGCCAAGCAGTAGAGAATCGGAGTGTCAAAAGGCAGCAATGCAGCTATTTTGCACACCATGGTGATGCAGATTCTTGCAAACTCATTTTCAAATACTTTCTATGGCTGTATTAGCAGTGCCTTGACGGTGCCACTTGAACCTGTGGTATTCAGCGACATCATCTGATTACAATATATAGATAGTGCAACAAATACTTTCGTGAGTTTTGCCCAGCATTCTCACAGTGAAACTGATTATAGCTGGCGCTTAGAGTTTCAACAGAGATCAGAAAGATGAACAGGATCAGTCTAATGATACACTTCAGCCCGGTGTGGACAAGTGTACTGGACATTGTTGGCGAAGTGCCACATTATGTCACATTATTAGTGTTAGTCTTCACAGCAGCCAAATTCAGAACTTTAAAGCAGCAATCAAAATCCCTTGTTTACTTTCTTTTTCGGATATAAACCTCTTGCCTTCCCACCCTTTGACGGCTTTGATGGGAGCTTGGGTTGCAAGGCCGCCTGCTCCTTGAAGTACTCCCTCACTGATGCATACCTGCACATGCCAACTTGCCGTTGCCATGCCATTGCAACTTGAAGTACAGGCAACGTCAAGAGCTGACCTATGATTGTAGATCAGAGATCTGCGGGAACAGCTTACAGACAAGGTAAAAAAAGGACAGCAAGATGAACCCTCACCAGTCACGGTGCTTCGGAGAAGCATCCACGAACGTGCGGCGGTCTTTCAGGTACAATGCGAATCGCATTGTCTGGATTATGTGCGGCAAATTTGAGTCAAAAGACCCTGAGCAGTTGCAGCCTCATCTTTATTATCAAAACTTTCAGCATTTCCATGCGTTGCATGCAGGTGAAAGCGTGGGAATCTGCACAACTCATACAGCGTGTTTGCCTGTGCAGCTTGTGTCTGATCAGACTCATTCATGATTCATGAATCTCACCAATGAAGTAGTCGGACCGTGCCATGATCTCCATGTCTGCCAACAAATGCATAGTGCTGCTGCACCGCTGCTCCGAGGACTCTCGATTGAAGTCCTCCTGGCAAAACGTCATTGTAAAAATGTAAGCTGTTAGTGCTAGCACTTCCTGATGAGGCATCTGAAGCACCAACCAAACACATCAATTTGTCCATCCTCGAAAGTGCAGTCACCTGCGAGTATCCCGACTTCCTGTAGAACTTCTTCCGCTTGAACACCTTGCAGCCGAGCCTCTTCTGTGCCGCTGCAGCCACATCATCAATCCTCTTGTGTGAGTCACCCGCAAACACACACGTCCCCCCCTGTCCAATCACACCCTCTCTTCACCACTGCACAACTTCCAGTTGTTGTAGCGGGTTTGCTGCCATTGCGGTGGTGATAAAAAAATGCTGGGATGTCAATGACCAGCAGCACCTTGACCTCTGGAAATGTTGCGACAAAAGTGTCCAACAAGTCATTCGACTGGTTCACTGGCGTCTCCTGCACGCATGAGCACTTTCAGCCTCATCTGAAGGAAGCTGCCTTGATGGGAAGCCCTCTGAGACTGGGCTTCTTGGGACATACACAGGTCCCATTGGTGTTCTCATAAATCATTAATCAGCCATAATTCCTCTTTCTCAGATCGGGAGGGCGTCTTACATCGAACAGGAGTTCCTCATCACCAGACGAGTCATCTCCTCGCACATGAAAGGCAATTGTCGGCCCTTTCAGTCTGCGCAAGTCCTTTAAGGCCAGATCCACCTCCTTTTGCACGTCTGGTTGAAGGTGCCATATCTGTCACAATGTGACAACTCAGATGAGAGTTCCAAGAATGCCGGAGGAACGAACAGAGGCTTAGAGCTGCATTGTCAGGCTGATAATCTTACCCGTCGAAGGGCAATGCTGTCCAGCTCATCCCAGGTCGTTCCCAACAGAGTTACCTGTGGACAGCACTAGATCTGTTAAGACTAGACCAACTAAACTCAAAGGCCACGCTCCTCCACCCTGTTGTGTTACTATACCTGATGATCAAGGGATAGAAAGTCAATCCGCTTGCAGGGCTGCTGTTCCACCGCTTCCTCTTTAGCTTGCGCCTCCTTTGACCAGGGAATGATGCCCGTGTGATTAAAGAAATCAGTTATGCCTCCAGAGTTGGAATCGTCGCATCTGAAGGGAAATCTGCTATGATCCACCATAAATGCACCGCCACCGCTGCTTTCGTATATGGTAACCGCATGCAGAAGATGTAAGAAGTTTCCCCCGAAACCCTCTTCGGTTAACTCGAGTATATGGCAGGATTGGGCGGAAAAAGCACACAGAAATACAAGAACGGCCGTCGAGAACGGCCGGCCTTTCATTACCGCACTAATAATACGGTGGTTCTGGACATCTGCGTGTCAAGTTGAGACCGGGAACAGATGAGTGTGGCGACAACCTCGACGAAGGTGTCCCGGTTAGTTCGAAAGGTGATCGTCAATTACTAATAGCTTCGTGCCCAGTGTCCCTTCAGATTTTTCTCTATTTAAAATTTCTGCTATTCTGTTTTCCTTCTTAATTTGAATTGACGTCTCCACTGTCCTTCAATACAATATGGCATGCCTGCGAATAATGTGCAGTATCACCCTGATGCATCATGTGTATATGTGCAGTGAATAGGGAACGGCCCGGCCGGGCCAAGGCCGTGCCATATGCATGAACATCAAAACAGTCATATTAAATCATTGAGTAGCCCGCAGGATGCAGCTCCCGAGTATGTGCTCCACTTATATTGCATGCTAATTACCATCATATGGCAGCCATTGCAGACCTCATGTAGCACCATGCAAATCTATACATCAGACAGTGAACATCAAGATATCTCCCAGGCCCATAGCATGCGCCGATTCGTATGATATCCGCCAAAGCATTCAATCAAACCCCCACATGAACCCATGCACAGAGGCTGAAACAAGCTCGGGATATTTAACATGAAGAATACTCTGCTGCAAGCCTTTCCCATTCAGGGATCATGTCTCATCTGAATGATTTTTGGCTGGACTGGCAAGTCAAAATGAGAGCTGAGTCAGCTCCCATCATACCGCCCTTTGCGGTCTTGGGATCCTTTCACCTGTGCATGGAACGTGCAGATCAGTTCATCAGATGCAGCGCACCAAAGTCAGAGGCAGACTTGTGCCAATGGCTTCCAACTCTGTGTCCGTTTGTGAAAGCGTGGGGAAACTTTCACTCACCCAGGGGCTTCACCGGGGGCCCGCCAGTGCGACCTTCGCTTTTGATGCCGCCTTTTCCCTGGCAGCCAAATCACGATGTCAGAGCGAGCATCATCTAACATGAAGTGCATGTGTGCAGCAACTCTGACATCAAAGTCGCCACAGCTCCACAGCTGCGAGTGTCATTCAGGCAGACATTCTGATCAGGCATGTGTTCATCCCACATTTTCATCCCCCATCTTTGGGAAAGGCAAGGTGAGGAGCACCTTGGGAGCAGGCAGACTGCTGGTGTTTTGCTTGAACCGGGAAGGGCTGGCAGCCCAGCACCTGCCCTTGGCTGGGGGCACCTGGCGTTTGCTGGGCGTTTCCCCAACTTTGGGCGCCTTCCTTGGAGCGGCTGCTCCATCTGGCACATTGCCGCCTGCCTTGCGCTTGTTCTCTACCTGCAAAATTCACATAATGGACATCATGCAGCTGTCACACCAGTGATACAGCCACCGCAAAACTCATCCTAGACAGTATTATTTAGGCAGATACCCTGCGCTGCTGAGCAACAGATGGACTGGACTGACACCCTCCTCGGTGAATTCAGACCGACAAGTACTTTCTGGGTCTGCACCTGCAACTTTGACCTGGAGCTGGCTCTGATTTTGGGGGAGGAAACCACAGTGAACCCGGACAAAGCAAGCGCCTCAGATTTTGCCTGCACATCCTTGAGGCTTGGCATGGTCCAGCCGCGCACTGAACTCGCCTGAAACAGCCACAGACAGCGATCAGCACACTGCTGCCAGCTTAGCCAAGATTTGCATTACTTGAGGCAGTCACATGATCGGCACTGTGGTGTTGCTGAGGGGACTGATTGCAGAGCACGCCAGACCTTGTAAGAGTCCCAGTCCTGTTCCAGAGCGCCCATGTTCGCATTGGCCGCCCCGTGCCATATCCCACTCTTCCTCCCTGAAAGCCACAGATGCTGTGACTCGTCAACGCATTCTCTTGCTGCCACTATGTCCCCCAAATTCGATCATGTCCTCCGTTGTTCTCCATGTTTCAGTTTTATATGCATGGTGAAAGCCAATGACATCTTGCCCTGATTTTTAGCAAAAGCTATACTGCAGTGTGGACTGGCAGGTGCAGCACCTCTCTCGTAAGCCTCCAAGGATCCAGATCGCATTGAACTTCGCTTCTGCAGAAGTGTGCTGGTCGTTGCATCTCTGGCCGCAGCTTCTGGTCGCCCAGATGCCAGGTCGTCATCGATGCTGTCTTCTGGAGCGTCTTGCCCAGTGTGAGGGCATGCATTGGCTGCAGCCTGCACTTCGATTGGTTCCAGACCCTCTGAGATGCCCAGACTGCGCGCAACTTCAATATTGCCATCGGCCTGCCTGTGGTCACTGGATGCTTTCCCCTGCAGAGTTGGCAGGCTGTCATCTGGAGCTCCACCAGGTGGAGCACTTGCTGATATTTCCTGGGCTGAAGTGCTTCCAATGCCAGGCTCCTCTTGCAACTCCATATCTGCATGGGCCCCTATTGTCTGGTCCCTTCTGTTGGCATCGTCAAGTACTGGAAGTGATTCCATCTCTGGATGAGCGGGGGCAAACTCGCTGCTGCTCTGGTGCTGCTCATCTGTGGGTGCTGCGGGTTCTGGGGTTTGGTGCTCGTCTTCAGGTAAATTCATGATAGCTTCAGCAAGTTGTGCGGCTTCTCCTGAGAAGTCGATCTCTCCACCATCTCTGGCAGGGCTGTGCTGCGCCACGTCAGGAAGTGCAGCAGCCCGTTCAGAGTTTCCATCTAATGGAACACTGGCCGTGTCATGATCTGTGGCCAGGGCTGTGCCAGCACTCCCTGGCTCCTGGGACAGTTTTGGATGGACATCTGAGGAGCATGCTGCTTGTTGTGCTGCTGACTCAGGTGTCCTTTCTTCTGCATCAACGACGGTTTCCGTGGCTGTTTGCTTCCTTCTGCGCCTGGTGCTCACTTTCGTTGACACCGGGAGCTGCTCTACTTCAGCGGACCCTTCGAGCTTCCTAGAGCTCCTAGTTCTCACCATGGTTCGCTCTTCCTGAACTTTGTACTGCTTGCGTAGATTTGCACACAGTACTTCACCTTTGGAGTATCCCGACCAGAGTGCCTCAAAACATATGTATCGAGTAGAAAAGTGTGACGAAGTTGTTACCACGCGTTACATGTGAGCCTAAAAACTCTCCGAATGCATTGCAGACTGCATTTCTGACACGGGAAGGTTTGAACTGTGTAGGGTTTCCGCCTAATATCCCCTTCAGACAGGGGCGTTACAGCATTAGCAGGAATGCTCCTTCCTCACAGGCCTCATGCCAAGTTCCTGTTGTAGTGGGCCATGATTCAGCACCACTCTGCTCATGGGCATTGACGCTGCACTCATTTCGGCACACCCGCATGGTGGTCAATTGCAAAAAAGGTACGCACGCATGCATATGCCGTGCCGCAGTACGTACTGCACTGCGGCAGGCCCTGCACCGGGTGCAGTTGATGCATAGCAAGCCTTGAGGCATAATCACTAGCATACCAGGCCATCCCTTGTGCCAAGGCCCGCTGCAAAGGGTAAGTGCCATTACTGATGGTGAGTCATGGTATGCACTACAGCCAGCGCTGGCATTCAGGCCAAATAACTACCACTAATGCCACATCGGATGTTGGCAGCCCACGTCACGCGCAGCCGGCCGGGAGCTACCATATCCGGGTTCCAGTCCTTCAGATGGCGTCAGATTGTGTTCTCAGTTTGCCAAGAGTTAGTGCAAAACAACTACATGTGCAGTCCCAAGTACATATGTCATTGTCACAAGTAGAAAGATGTCCAGGGTACCTGAACATGAAGTCCAACCTCCAGGTGATGCCTGGAGAAAAGAATTATATTCGGGTGGCAGAGCTGCACTGGCATGGCAAAACATCATTCCTGCAGCTGTATACATGTACAATAGCTGGCAGCTATACATCCTGTGGCTTCAGTCTTGCTGCCAGCTCCTTCAGGTTCACAAGAGGGCAGTCCCCGTGCGACTCTTTGCGCGGCTTTCCGTTGCTTGCACATCTCGGACACCGCTTCCCATGCTCCACCATGAGGACATGCAAGTCATACCTGCAAGTCCCACACATGCTCACACCAGAACACCAGCTGGCAACATTCTACTGATGAGCACTGCACCGCCAAGTTTACTTTGCGGTGCACTGCACTTGTGCAGATAAATCAGAGGAGTTTCTTCCATCTTGGTATATTGCAAGACACAATCAATCCGGATCCCACCTCACATCTGGCGGCACACGGACGTTTAGGTGCTCGTAGGTGGTGTCCCGAGTGGCTTTAGCAGGCACCCAACCCAAGCTTTTGGATATCCTCCACACATGAGTGTCGACTGGAAACTCCTCTCGAGCCAGGCAGAACATGAGCACACACGCCACAGTTTTCTTTCCCACACCCTTGAACCTGCCAAGGCATCAGCGCATAGGACTTCAGACGATGCCACACCCCTTGATGCGCCCACACTTGTCGCAATGAAAAGCCACATTGATCCTAGACTCAGAGAAGAGATCACCTATGAACCTCGGTCTGATCTTCCTTACCTGGAAAGTTCTGCTTTGATTGCGTCATCTGACATCTCCCTGAGATATTCCATGCAAATCTTGCCACGCTCCTCCAAAAGAGTGGCCAGTATTGCTTTGATGCGTTCAGTTTTGATCTCTGCAAGGCCACCCATCCTGATAGACTCCTCAACCTTCCCTGCACCGGACACTTAGATTCACAAGTGATGGGGGGGGTGGGATTGTTCACCACCTGGATTGGGAAAAGAGCAGAACAATCGTAGGGCATCATTAAGTGGCAACAACACAAATCTCAGGCAAGAAGAGACCTGAAGGAGCTCTCAACACCTCTGCCCATCCCTTTTCTCCAGGAAAAGCAGCCTTCAAGCTGGCAAAGGCCCGATGAGACGTCGCATCCGTTGTGTTCTGGGAAAGAATCGTCCTGACCTGCACAGGTCCTTTTCAGTTGTCGAGCTTCTCCGGGACTGCAGGGGAGACACTCACTTCAAAGTGATCTATCGGAACTTGAACAAAGCGAGCATGATTAATCACCAAGGAATCCAGAACGGTCTGCTGAGAATGAGTGTGCAGGCTGTCCGCTGCGGCTGTCTTCTCTTCGAGCTCTGCCAGCTTGTGCCGCCCTGGCTCACCATGCAATGCAGCTAGTGCATCCCGCGCTGCCTGCATAGGCACTGCTGTGAAGTCCTGCAAGTGCTCCAAATTGCTATCTGGGGCTGTGAGACCACTGCTGTCAGGCGCACCCTGCACTCTTCCGGTGTGGGCCGCATATGTCCTGGGAATGGAGATTCCGGCGTAATGGATACCCCTTTCACCTCCACCTTGGGCTCCACATCAAACTCTGTCTTCACCTTGGGCTCAACATCATGCTCCAATTTTATCTTTGGTTCTTCACTCGTCCTGCGCCTCATCTTCGCGGTTGAACCCTCGAAGGCTAGGGCCCCACGGCGCTTGACAGGGCCAGCCTTGTGCTTGCCAAGGCTTACCTCCAGATCATGCTTATATAGTTCAGCAGGGCTAGAACCTTGTATGTCTCTTGACCTCAGTCTAATAGAAGGCTCCACCTTGACTCGCACACCTTCCATTTTCACCTTTTAGCGCAGATCAAGATCAAGATCCTTACTTCAAGATTTCCTAAGCGCCCAACGATGCGATATGTGTTAGTATATCCCAATAAATAGCAATATTTTTATGCGAATCAGTGGAACTATCCCGGGATATATATTCAAGATGTGAGACACACTTATCCTTGCCCCTTGCCACTAGGCTGGTGTGCAGACAATCACAGATTGGCACATCCTACTTGAGACGTTGAATCTAAAGATGTCCTGGAATGATCGTCGAAGGCGTGGCGTGGCAACAGATTTAGTTCGACCTTTTTATCACGTGCTCACGTGAGCACTTCACATGACTTCAAGCCATGCTTTCTCCCAAACTCGGAGCCTTCACAAAAAATGCAGACTGCAAATCCAAGCAGATCAGCCAATATGCATTCATCTTTGACACTGCCGCGTGCTCCAGGTGCCCCACTCAAGTCAGTTGCCTTTCCGGAAGCAGCACGACCCAAGGTCACGTTGAGGTTTGCTGCGCAGCAGCAATTGCGAACGGTGTGCAAAGCCACCATTTCTGCACCGGTGAGATCGTCGAAGCTCGTCTTTGCTGTTTTGATGGAAAGGTCGATTTGTTTTCACCATCGTACCCACAAGGCAGCTTGAGGATCAGGATAAACGATCTCTGAGCGATGTTGAAGATGTATCAACCTGCTTAAGTACACATAAAACTCGCCATGAACAACACTCAGTTAAAATATAGGCAGCACAAGTCAGCAAAAGTGCTCTGGCATTTGCTCCAGCAGTATTGACTTGAGTGTCCCGTGACCTGCGCTGGAGAACAAGACAGGCATTCATGTGCTGTGCCTTGAGACTCATTGCACAGCAACCTGTATCAGACTGGATTCCAGCACAACCTTTACCCTAATACTGTGGAACCCTAATGGCTAGGCACCAGCGGTCGGTTCAGCCAATGGAGCAGCTGCAGCACAGTACAGAATCGCAGTGCTTGGCGCCAGTGGATACACCGGGGAGGAGGTTGTGAGGCTCCTGGCTCTGCACCCAAACTTCAAAGTGGCAGCTCTCACCGGGGAGACTCAAGCCGGCAAGGTGACCCCCAAACTCCAAATCAATGCCGACCAAAAATTTGTCCTAGAGAAAGACATGCACTGTCGGTATTCAATAGACAGGTGTCAGGAAAAGAGAGTGAAACATGTTTCTTGCGGCACTGCAGGAGTTCTCCGATGTTTTTCCGCACCTGGTGACTGCGACCAATGTGCCCACCCTGACAAAAATTGCAGAGGTGGACTGGTCCGAAATCGATGCAGCATTCTGCTGCCTCCCACACGCCACCACCCAGGAGATTCTCAATTCCCTGCCGCGCCACATCAAAGTGGTTGACCTGTCTGCTGACTTCCGCCTTAAGGACATCAAAACATATGCTGAGTGGTGGGTGCCCGCTTCAATGATCATTTGCAAGCCAGGATGTGCATGAGGCACTTGGCGCAGGATGCGGGCACAGGTGCTGATGATGCTGCATGTTGGGTGTGAGCAGGTATGGTGGGGAACACAAAGCGCCAGAGCTGCAGAAAGAGGCAGTTTATGGCCTGACAGAGCTCAACAGGGAAGCAGTAAAGTCGGCACGCCTGGTTGCCAACCCAGGTTGCTACCCAACTTCAGTTCAGCTTCCGCTGTGCCCCCTCCTTGAGGTGATGCACAGGCCCATTTCATCACCCTTCCAGTTCCTCTCCTCCCTTTGATCAAGGACACAGAGAATCTCGTTATCTTGCATATTTGAGCTAAAGATTGGGAGGTGGTCATACAGGCGGGTCTGATTGAGAAGGAGGACATCATCATTGATGCCAAGTCTGGCGTCAGCGGTGCTGGCAGAAGCGCCAAGCAGAACCTCCTATACACTGAAATTGCTGAGGGAATCAATTGCTACGGAGTGGGCAGTCACAGGCACATGCCAGAGATTGAGCAGGTAAATGCTCTTTTGTTGCAGCCAAAGCCACACCTTCACGCATATGGACATTGCTGGGAATGTTCCTCCTCTAAAGAGAGCCTCCTTTGAGCAGTGCTCAAGCATGCACTGTATGAATGGGTTGTGCATCCAATTGATACAGCAGTCTTTTCAGCACTGGCATCTGTGCCACTGTTTGCCGTCCTGCATTCTCTTTGCCCAGCTAAGTGAAGCAATTGTGGCATGTGGGTGATCAGGGATTGAGCGAGTCAGCAGGGTCGCCGGTGCGCATCAGCTTCACGCCCACGCTGATGCCCATGAGCAGAGGCATGCAGTCGACCATCTATGTGCGCATGACTGCAGGAACATCTGCCGACGACCTCAGGGAACACCTCCAGGCAAGCTCATCTCCCTACATCTCCTATGACCCCTTCAATGCTGGACACAGAACGCTTTGCAGTTTGTCTCCGGTTTTTTTGTAGAGCGCACTTGTCAATGGCCATTGAGGAGGATGAGTGTCAGTGAGGTTTCATGGCGGCGTGCAGAAGCGGTTTGCGGATGAGACTTTCGTGCATGTTCTTCCAAAAGGCGGCATCCCCCACACTCGGCACGTGAGGGGGTCCAACTACAACCTGATTGCCGTCTTCCCAGACCGCATCTCTGGTCGTGCCATAGTAATCTCAGGCACGCTCTCTAAACTTTTTCCTTTTCAAGTTGGTCTGGCGCGGGACTGTTCTTTAGTGTCATGCATGCTAATTTGTGGCCCGGATTGGAAGTCCTGTGATGTTGGATTGTGGCCATGCAGTGATTGACAACTTGGTGAAGGGCGCTTCCGGGCAGGCCATCCAGAACCTGAACCTGCTAATGGGAATTCCTGAGGAAACTGGACTGCTGCAGCAAGCGATGTTCCCCTAGGCTACTAAGGGTCTAAGAGAATGCAGCAATACGCCGAAGCATGCTAATTCATGCACAAAGAGTAGAGAAGAAAAATAAATCTGTTGTAAGGCGGTGTCTAGAGCTGTATACCTACGTAGTTATTCAGCTGGTGTTACACCACGTTCCCCGTTCTGGCCAGAGCATGCCAGGACTGTAGCAAGTGCTGATATGATTGCCGCCATCACGACTGTTGCAATTGGATCCAATTTCTGATGGTATCAGATCGAGGTGATGATGCGGTACCGGTTAATGTATGGATGTTCAGCAAAACATTAACAGTATCATATCATTTATGATCATCATGATGATAATCATAAATAGACATTGTCTTTGCTGCTTCAACATCCTCCATGCTTACTCCCTCAAGCCATTGGCCTGGCAGAAGAACGTTTGTAAGCGACAAGTGGGTTCATCCATGTCTATGTCCCTTGATAATCAAGGCTTGATTGTCCTGACCTTCCTGTGGAGCTGCCCAGCTGGGCATCATCATTTGATGAGTCATCAACATTTGCGAAAGTGAGAAGTGGACGACATCGTAGAGCTGTGCCTTCTTTCCAAAATAGTTACCGACAGAGCACACCCGTCTGTTATAGAATCAAGAAGATCTCAATATCCTCACATATGATCGTGCAGCTGCTCCAGCACTCCACACAAACGAGGCGGCTAGCGGCATGTGGCCAGTGATCAAGCAACAATCAAGATTACTTCATCGTGCTTGCGAACTTTGTAGAAATCGGAATAAAAGATTATTGCACAGGGCACGTCCTCACAAGGGCTCAAGCACAAGGTCAACTAGGAAAGACAGCAACCATTTACTATTAAACGCTCAAAGAGAGCATCCACCACGCACCAGACCAGAACGGCCTCTATCACAGCGGCGAAAGGATGCGTTCCTCGAGGACGGACGATTCCAGTTCTATGCAACTTGCCACCCAGGTACTTGGCTATCTGATGTATCCTTTCAAGCTCCCTGGCATCAAACGGAGTGCCCCTTGTTTACTGCTTCATTACTGCAACTAGATGAGCCGAGGTGCACCTTGCAGGGCTGGAGGAGGTTGTCGCAGCAGAGGTGTCTGCACCAGAGATAGGAGGCTTTGATGTGCGCCCAGGCAAGGCCGGTGTATCTTTCAGGTGCCCCACTTGCTCACAGCACTCTACACAGAATGTCCAGGAGCTGCTGGGGATGCACTGATTCATGATGTTGCAATATGATCATGCGTGCATGCACTGATGGGCTCCCAGAGGTCAAAAGCTAGTCGTCGTGCTGTGGCATTCCAGGGGGGACTCTCTGGAGGTTGGGTACCGCGCAAACCTATGGCTTCGAGCAGCAATCAGGTGCAGGCTGTGTTATGCATTGTGGGTTCCCTGTTTGCATCGTGCGGTGTCAAAGGGCTGGAAGACGTTTTGACTGGTGCGTGCTTTGCACACCTCCTCCTGAAACAATGTTGTGTTGCAGGTTGCTTGTGCATGTGGCAGAGGGTCCCTTAGATGGCAGGCTGTCAGGTGGCGATGAGCTGTACAGATTCTTCAGAACCATGGTGGACTGGCCCTCGCTCCTGCGACCAGGGCAGACATTTTCAGTCCAGGCAGGTCCACAAATCCAACTCGGCAATGTTGACAGCACAGTTGAGCACCTAGCAGTGGCTGCTTTCTTAAAGAGAGTGTGGCGGCCACATGGTGAAAAGGAAGCCCAGTGTGTCGCAGGCGCGAGTGAGAGATTGCACAGACATCCCATCAACGATGTTGGTCCAGATAAGGGCACGGGATGCCATCTGTGATTCCATCAGGGACTCTGGGTATGGTCCAGCTCGGTTTGTTCGCACTTCTATTGAATGTAAGAAGCTGGCAATGCACACTCAATCGATGGCAAGCATCATCACACTGCAGGCGGGAGAGACCACAGCCACCCAATGCTTCTGCCCCTGCAGACCTGCCCCTGTATGCAGCTCTGTGGCGCGACCATATCACGATCTATAGGTCTGAACCTGTCCATTTATCCTAAATGATGGTATCAGTACACTTTGCTCGCGGCAGTAGCCAACGGCGCTGTCACATCATGTTCACATCATGGTGACGTGCAGAGACATGAGCGGGGACTCGCTGCATCGGCGCGGGTATCGATCGGCGATGCACAAGGCATCTCTGAATGAAGCGGCCGCTGCCGGGTGCCTTGCCCTGGCCGGCTGGCCGCACGCCGCTACTGCAGGCATGCTCCTTTTGTTACAACCCAAAGAAAATACGCTTGGTGTTCCTGGAATTTAGCTTTCCCAGACAGGCGACGTTTTCCCAGCCTCGGTCACGATTGCTGTACAACACAGATGAGGCAGCAGGCCCATAGAATGCAGACAGTTTCAGGAATGGAAATAAATTCATGCATGCTTTACAATGGCAGAGACATATTGTCAACCCAAGATTGAGTGGTCCTTTTTCGAAGCCCTTTCTTGAATGTGATGGGGTGCAGGGAAGGTGTTGGCGGATCCCATGTGCGGCTCGGGCACCTTCCTCATAGAGGCCGCGCTGATGGCGACGCACACCGCGCCCGGCCTGTACCGCCGGCGCTGGCCGTTCGAGGGCTGGCCCGACTTTGATGCAGCCGCCTGGAGGCGCTGTGTGGAGGATGCCAAGGGTGCCTGCCGCCCCTGGAAGGGAACGCTGCACGGCAATGATATCCACTCTGGCGCCCTGGCGCTTGCAGCCAAGTGAGCACCCAGTGCCCATTGTTCTCCAGCACTGTCGTGATCTCTGCAGTGCTGAAGGCTTCATTTCTTGAAGCGGGCATGCTTGCAACATTCAAGGACTTTGTTCAAATGGCTGCTAGGCCAGTATGTAGATTGCTGGGCATCGATTGCCATTCTACAGCCCTGGCCCTGGCTGCCAAGTGGGCGCTATGCCAGCTCAGATGGTCGTCGCTGCAATGCTGAACTCCCCACTTCCTTTACTGTTGGTGTCTGTCTACAACATCGCGGCATCTGTGTCATCCGTCCTCTTCAGGAATCCTTCTTCCCCGGCAATATAAGATGGCCCCTTTTATTTGAGCAGGGATGTCAACCCCACGCATGCTGCAGGTTCCAGCCAAGGCTTTCCCGGGTCACACTCAAAATCTTGCAGGGAAGAGCGTCTCGACACGGGGATAATGACATCAGGTGGTGTGGCATACAGGGATGTGGAGAGCGCAGGCATGAGCAAGCTGGTCAAGCTGACACAAGGGCCGTGCTTGCAGTGGCGACCTGCCCAGCGGCCCACCATGGTGGTGACTAATCCGCCCTGGGGCACCCGCCTCCTGGGCCAGACTCAACAGCCTGGCTCCTTCCCCAGGTGCCCAGCTGCTCTTGTTACATA
This sequence comes from Coccomyxa sp. Obi, assembly GCA_020887355.1. Classification (NCBI taxonomy): domain Eukaryota; kingdom Viridiplantae; phylum Chlorophyta; class Trebouxiophyceae; family Coccomyxaceae; genus Coccomyxa; species Coccomyxa sp. Obi. The sequence goes on along the minus strand of AP024993.1, from coordinate 1,364,740 downwards.
TGCCAGTGCCGGGATCTTCTGTATGTGGCTCTATATACTGGACAAACAGCGTGATTTGTGGTTCCTTGGTGGTTCCCAAGGCTCCTTTACCCGGAGTGAAGTGTTTCTGTTGCATCCAACATGACCTGGATGTGTGAGTGTTAGAAGATGAGCATTATGAAATGCCTGCTGTATGTAGACAAGCAGAGGAGGCAGATGGGGCAAGCAGTGAGACAGACCTGGAAGCGGCCTGGACAGACCTCGGATTGTTCCTGAAGGTACATGCTGATGATCAATTCTCACCTACTGCTTTCCACCCTCCCCATGGAATGCACGATGCCCAATGGGGCTCTGACTTGTTGTGCATCGCACTTATTGATGCACGCTCATTGACGCAGGGGCAGTGTCCTGAGGCTGATGTGGCCGTGCTGTCGGGCAACAAGCGCGTAACAGCCAAGCTCATGATGAAGGCCGACAAGCGCTTCCCAATGACCATTGGCGGCGTGGACTGCCGGCTCATCAAGTACAAGGTCCGCCGCAGAATGTGCCTGACACTGTTTCCTGCAACCTCGGCTGTCTTGACCACATTAGCAAGATTACTGCAGGTTTCCTCCCGTGTCAGCTCTAATGACTGGATGGGTTGGCTGCACCACGACTTTGTTGACGGCTTGCCTGCATCAGGTGCTGCCGCCAAAGCCAGGAGGATTTAGCCATGCTGGCAGCGCATTGCCCATAGCGGATGTTCGGAGAGGCAAAAGACAGGACCTATCTTGAGGAGATGGATTGCCAGCTGTCATATCAGCAGGATGCCTGTCAGTGATCTGATACCCCGTATATCAAGTGACTTGTCAGGACAGAATATTATAGATTATACTATATCAGTAACAAGCGTTTGAAGGCGCTGAATTCTACAAACAGGTCACCTTCCAGTTGGCTGCCAGTGCCTTTTGGTTGTTGGGGGTGTTCAATTCTGGTCGGATGCGGTCAGATCTACTGGCAGCTGGAAACATGATATCGCGATTAAGTGCACTGTTTTGATTCAAGCGTAGAATTGAACCCAGACATCGCATAAGCTGGCCATGATTGGGCAGTCATGCTCTTTCTGCTCGTGGAAGTTTCAACCCATAGACACTTCTACATAGCCTCAGTCAAGCTGGAAATTGGGTCAGTCAGTCAGGTCGGGTCGTGGAAAGCAAAGCAAACGGGTGAGTACACGCTACACGTCGGCACATGTGAGCACGACCAATCCTAGGGCATATCTTTCTGTGCCAAAAAGAGCCAGTCTGCCTGTCAATGTGAGGCAGTTGAGGAGCGCATCCGATCCTGTGCAAGTGGCAGATGAATCTTCATGATCAATGCATGGCAGCATGGATATCGCAAAAGCGTACAGTTGCATACTGTGAGCATCTGCGCTCCTGGCCATGTTTCCCAAGAAATCGCCACAGCTACATCATTTGCACAGCGGTCTTTGCATCCTGAGTCAGGGTTACGTGCATGCATGCAGTGATGAGAATGACTTCCACCCTTCAACTTGGTCCTTGAATGTCAGGACCAGCCAGTGACTGATCCAGTTTGATGGAATCGGGGTCCAGTGGTGTCTGCATCAGCAATGCTGATTCAGCATGCACGGCCCATGATAGAACTGTCAGTCACTCGATTGCACCTTTGTGTGCTACAAGACTTCAACTGCTTCGTCATGGCGCTGATATCATGAACACACACGTGTTATGATCACGTGCGGGTTCGCCAACCCCCCGCCAACCACTAGTCATCACTTGGAATTCCGTGCAAAAGCACAGTGGTAGAAAGGTCAAAGGTTTGAACTTGAAAAGAATATGGAAAAGCTCAACTTGGTGCACTTTCTAATGGCAACAATTCAGTGCGCAAGAGGTGTGCTGCGTAGTCGAATCGACCGTGCCGGATGTTGATCCGACAGCAAGAGATAGAGTATATGACCGCAATGACCTGCCCCTAGTCTTCTGAGATCTCTCATAACAGCATTCATCGACTCGTTACTTGCGAGACAGGGGTCGTGAGCAATTTAAAACCCATGAGCCGGTCCCACAGTATAGATTTAGATAAAGCAGCCAGGGTCGTCATCTGCTTGTGCATAGCGGGGAATGTAAAGCTTGCGGTTGCATCATGGCTTAACGCAGAGTCGTGGTGGGCATTTGGAACTGGCGGAGCTGTCGAGGTAGGATTCTCATTCCCACAATTTTTTGGAAGTCTCCAGTGTCCACCGTGGCCATGCAGCAGCGCTTCACTAGTACCTCAGATTTTGCACATCCACAGCAATGACATGCAGCTGGAATTGCAGGTGCAAGATGACTGTATTCTTGACAGCAACTTCACCCAGCCAGACCAGCCGAACATGATTCTGGATGCAATGCACTTCTTTCAAGGTCCAGAACAACGGTGGATGTCAAGACCAAAAATCAATAGCACTCGTGCTGTTCTCATACCAAGAGTGCTGCACCATGTTTTCATGGAGGGCCGAGTGGCCTATGAAAGGTGTGTCCTCTGCCACCCTTACTCCTGGCACTTGATAGGTGCCCTCTGAGCAACCGCAAACAGATTGCATTCTTAATGGCTGTACGTGCTGTCCAGGGCAGTGGTCTCAGCTAGATTAGGAGGGGCGAGCTTCAACAGAGAATGGAGAGAATCCTGCAAGCAAGCCCACAATGGGTGGCAGTACATGCTGTGGGACAGGAAAAGCTCCTCGAAGTTCCTGCAGAAACACTACCCCTGGTTTGTGCAGACGTGGGCCACTTACCCGACTGCAGAAGTCCAAGGTGATTTCTGAGCTTGTCTCAGCCCTTTGTGCAGAATTCCAAAGATCTGCTGCATGCGGTTGTCATGTTGTCATGATTGCTTCAAGGTACTGATTTGGCAAGGTTCCTTGGAATGCAGAGCTGGCACTCCTACCCTTTCTGCTGCATGCCTTTGGGGATCTGTATGTGAGCCTGGATTCAGAGTGCCTGCGCCCATCCAACATTTTTGTGGCGGGCTACGATCTTGTGTTGCAGACAGACATCAAGAATGGCTCACAGTTAAGCACAGCCCAGGCAGCCTCATTGGTGGGACACCCATTCTGGAAATCTGTCATGCTGCACTCCATGCAGGCGCGTCTCCTGAATCTAATCTCTTGCAAAATCAACTGTTCACTAGCTGCTTTGGAATCATCCCTGAACCTGTTCGCTACTGTGCTTCTGGGCAAGTTTCAAGACTTTACTGAACTTTTTGGTGGCCATGGCAGGAGCTGGATCGACTTCGGCTGTCAGGAGCTCTGGAGGTGACCGATATTAGTGTTCTTGGGAGGCAGATTTTCACGGCTGCCTTCAAGAGCTACATGGGAGATGAGCTGCCTGAAGGCACGCTCAAGGGAGAGCACTTGGTGAGAAACCCAGTGCCACCCACTTTTTGCTCTGGGTAGCCATCCGTCCAGCCGTAAATGCGGTGCTTCTATCCCAGAACTGATTCTTGAAATACCCTGCAATTGTGAACTGCTGCGCGGAGCACCTGACATGGAGAGTGAATCCTTCAAAAGCTCACCTGTGGCGCGCCACAAGAGCACAGTCTCGAACGCGTGTGCCATCTCACAAAGGGTGGCCATTCAGCATATCGAGCATGCCTGGCATGACGCTGTAGCATGTCTGAGGTGACACCGTGCATTGGATCGCTGCTGCAGCTGCCGAGGACGACGGTGCGGGTGTTTGGGTTGGGGCAGTGGTTTGTGCCATGCCAGGCTGGCGACGAAGAATGCGAGGATGATGTCAGCGCCCGGGTGCAGGGCGGGCGCGCGCACGCCAGCCTGGCCGGCTGGCTGCACTTCGACAACTCCCTCCGGCCCTTCCTCAGTCAGAGGGACATCGGGGCCGGGGGCGGCATGCTGGGTGACAAGGTACGGGCTCTTCTAGAAACCACAGAGGCCAGATAGAGCTCCAGAGCCACCATTAAAACCCTTTGTAATCCCCTGCCGCATTGTCAAGACGACCAGGCTCGGGGGTTTTGGATACAACCACGGTCATGCATGGAACCTGGGTATATCTAGGGCCCCCTGTTCCAGGTAGGGCTGAAGGACAAATGTATGCGCGCAAACGGGTCGTGCTTCAAGGCATATTGGGAACCAGTCTCAACAACTGAGCTCGGTAAAGGACAGTGTGTGCAACCTTCAATGCAGCTTCTTATGCGGCGGCTGCATGTGCTATCAGAATCCGTGCATGGGCTACAGGATGTGATTGAGCCTCAATCATTGAGGATTGCTGTGCACATGGCTGCTAGGTGTTGGGTGGAGATGCTTTGGGCGCACGAGCATGGGATGCACGCATACAAGCCCACAGGAAAGGGCTGATGCACTAATAACATCGGCCGGGGAATTGGACCATGTGGCATACTTCTTTATGTAATAACTCATTACTAATGAGATGATGCACATGTGATGAAAGGACATCACTAGGGGTGATTAACTCACGGGGTAGGTCACCCACGGATCCGGCGAACCCTTCAGGTCCGCAATGGAATTTCCCCTAGACAGTGAGTTAATTACCCCTAGACATCAAGTATAAATTTGTGAATGCAAGCACTGATTTAGAGAGACTTGTTTGCCTAAGTTGTTCTGTTCTGAATTTGCATGCCTAATGGTTTTGGTGACGGTCCAGAATATTTCTAGAATTCTGAATTAGAATAAGAATTAGAGTTCGAACTGACCAAGCCAAAATTTGGCTGCCAAATTGTTTGCTGCTTACTTCTATTAATCACATGCATTGATTTTGCCCGGCATACTCATGCATGGCAAGCAAAACACTTTTACAACTCATTCCAGACTTGACATGCCATGCAGTGTACTTGCACCACACGTGAATCACCCAAGGGGGTGTAAGAAGGTAAAAGATATCCTCTGTACTTGTTACAACCCCTTGACCCGAAGAAAAAAAATGCAAAATAAGAACAGACCACTACTGTTGCGCATGTGCTTTGATACGCTGACCCTTGTATGTACCGGTGTGAATGATGAAGTCATCTGGTGGATCAAACACCTGCGGCAATGCAATGGCCTAACCTGAAATTCCCATTGAACCCACAGCTCTACATTCTCAACTACTCACACAGCATGCGTGTGCAAAGATGTCATCAGGAATCACTCCATCACGAGAAAACTCACCTCGAGCATGGTGGTGCCATCAGGTTGCAGAGGTCCAATCTCCTGGTAGTATGTACAATCACGACCTGCAGATACAGAGGGCTCAGGACAATTCAGGATGGTATCTCTCCAGTTGCGCCCTGCAGGGCTAAGCATGAAACACCTTCAGTGAGTGGACACACCCTCCTGGCGGTCGTAGGGAGGCAGAAAGAGGTCCAGTACGGCACAATCTGTTTCGCCCCTGAAAGCATGCAGGTTTCCCCCGTGGTGCGGAAAGAGGACTGTGGGAGGATCCCCTGCCTGCACAACCCAACAGCCTCAATTTCTGAAGAAGTGGAGTCACCAAACAACTGAAGGCAGGGCTAAATACGATCAGTCATGTCTGACTTGGTCGCAGTCAGCGCCAGTTCTTGCAACATCATGTGCATACTTTAAATTTTGTACATTCACGGAAGGTCACGACGTGATCAGCGCCACCTTCTTACCTGGACAATGCCGTCGGCATGCAGCTTGGCTTTGCGCTGCCCATCAACACTGTGTTCCTCTGGTTCGGCCCAATCGAAAGAACGGACGTGGAGTTTGCCATACAGGACCCTGATGCAATACAGCACAGCAAAAAAAAGGTCAAGGCAGAAAAGTCAACACTCCTGCGTCCTCCATGCAAGACAGGGAAGGCCCAAACTCATCAGTCCCAGACCTACTTTCCAATAACTTCTGTAATCTTGCGACATTTGCGGACTGAGAGCACACAATAACCAAGGAACACAAGCAGACGAGCAAGCTCCTATGATCTGGCCAAAGGCGTCGAGCTGTGCTGGTATACCTTGAGAATACTGTCATTTTCGGATGGTTGTGAAGAGGTATTATTGCATTACGCGGGAGGCAAAAAATGCCGATGGAAAGTGCCTTCTCCTCATGGATATGCTGATATGTCATGCGGCCACTGCCACCAGCAAAACTCTGATCAGCAGGCAATGAATGGCTCCCAAGTACCCAGCAGATGCACGATCAAAGAACAGCACAGTTGAATGAGGTGCTGCAAACCTTGTCGATGCCTCTGCTTCACTTCTGCCCCACAGCCTGGACATGCAACATGCAACAGTCGGTTATCCAGCGACTGTGTTTTTGTTACAGAGGGGAATAAGACAAGAAGTAGGTTGTCTGAATCAGGCAAGTAGCCAATATGTGGATCATTCAGAGTGGGGAGTATCGTCACGAAAAACCTTCCAACAATGCCTGCTGTGCTCTGACTTCTTTTATCCTTCTTGCCGGCCTGCAATACAGGAATCCTCATGACAGATGTCTACATAAAGTCTGCCCTGACATGCAGCATAAGACAAGCAGTGTGTCGTACCTGTCTTTTCAAAGGATTCTTCACACCTAGCTCCGCAAGACTTACAGCGCCTGTTTATCACAAGATCTTCCCGTTCAAGTGGTGTTACAGCCTACAAGGAATAAGTATATACAAGAGATTTTATCATGGTATTGTCCTTTGTGTGCCTGGCGTGTGTCCGTCACCTAGAGTCTGTCTGATCGACTCATTGTCAAGTTCGTTCTCACTGAGGATTGCGGCCTTCGTGGTATTATATAGTTCTTGCAGTTTGCTGTCAGCAGCATTCTCGGCACACATGACTTTCCTTGCTCCGCCAGCACTGCAAAAGCTTGATTTTGGCTTGATTCTGCAGATTGACCTGGACACAGCCACTAGTTTGCCGGATGATCTGAAAGAACTATGCATCACTCGCTTCCTGGCAAGTTGAGAAGTGCTTTAGATACCCTTTTTGAGTATGGAATGCATCACAAAGGCTAAACAGAACCACGTGATGGAAGGTCAGACACACGTGCTGAAGTTTCTGTCCTTTTCGCCTATACCTGCTGAATTAATGGTCTTCACCACTGCGAAATCTCAAATGAATAGCTTTATTGCGATCATCGCGATCTCAACTGTGTTGTGCACGAAGTGGAGGGACAGGTGATGAACGACCAGATCACAGACATAAGCTCAGTTGGATCATATACAGGCACCTCTGCAGTGGTAGGGGATTGCTGGTTTTCTGGATTTCTAGTAGGTTCGTACGTTCGTGGCCCCTACAGCTAAATCCCTGCTGCTATGTTGTCACTTCAGCTCCTTTGCATTCCTTGGACACCTTGTTGAAACGTGCAGTATTCTGTGACCAGGTGTCGAGGCTCAACCAAAGAGGCTCTCTAGCTGCGCCGTCAGATCAATCAGCCCAGGTGGTTGGGGTTTCACTGTTCTTACACTCGAGACAGGCTCTCAGCTGTGCGTCGGCACCTTAAGCGAGTCCCAACGCCCTGATCATCAAGGTCATTACAGCGATTTCTGAGCATTGAAAGTATTGCCCTGACAGCAATAATGTTGTTCCAGTCATGAAATCGTGTTCAGTGCATGCATGCGAGCACCATGTCCCTCAGCTTTTGCAGGCCGGGAAGGCTCGCCACTGCGCGGTCATCTCGTGGCAAGTGGCTGGAACCATACTATTGTCTTATCACGAGACTGCAACAAAGTCCTCCAGTCAGGCTTATGTGCTGCTGTCCCGGGTGATGGCGTTCTGCACAAGTCTCTACAAGCGATCGTATTTGGAGAGAATGTTGCTCTGTGCTCAATTGCAGCCGGTGAGCAACACAGGCAAGCCTACTAGTGCTCAGTTTCCGTATGAGATTGCTCTACAATTACGTGCTCTAAATGCAGCAGTGGCTGACGAGGTGCACTGAAATGGCTGACGGCGTGCACACACTTGTGACGCAGCTTAGCAGCTGACAGGAATGGAGATGTGTGGGCATGGGGCGAAAATCCAGATGGTCAACTTGGGGTTGAAGGAGTTACCAGTTCTCAGCTGCAAGCCCAGCAAGTCACCAGAGACAAAGCAAACACATCTGCTCTGGGAGTTTGTCAAACTTTCTTCCAGTGAGTGCAGATGCTTCTCTCAATCCGTCATGTTCTCACCAGACCTTGAGAAACCACGAACATAAGACCGTACCGCTGTGACATGGATGTTTCTGTGGGCAGGCAGGTGGCATGCGGCGCTCGGCACAGCTGCGCTCTGACCAGATCAGGCCGCCTGTTTTGCTGGGGATGCAATCTGCATGATCAGTGCGGGGTGTTGCCCGATGCCGGCACCAATGTGCCTCGCCCCATGCCTGTCACCAGCCTGGACGGGCTGCGTGTCATATCTGTGGCCGCCGGATTGAGTCACACTGCTGTATGTACCGATGCTGGTGCGTTCTCAGTTTCAACCTGCCAATGTCATATGCCTTCTTTGTGGTCTACAAAGCGCTTTTCTGCCCACCTGCTGGTGCTTTATCTTCCCATGTGCACATGAAGCTGAGCAAATGGATTCTCCACCCATGCGTTGGGTTTTGGCCCAAGAAAAGGTGCTTGCAGTCCTGATGTGTTTGCACCGGCAGGGGCTGTGTATACTTGGGGATGGAATAGGGACGGCCAACTGGGCCATGGGGCTGACCAGCCAAGCAGCAGGAGACCAAAACTCGTAGAAGCGCCTGCTCTTGCAAATGTCCATGTTGTGAAGGTGAGAGCGTGGCGGTTAATGTGAGCAGGTGTCCTGTGGTGCAGTTGCTGTGTGCGTGTCAAAAACAGTCACATGCTACATAAGTGCAAAAATTGAATGCTGCAGGTGTGCTGTGGATCCAGGCATTGTGCTGCTCTCACCAGGGATGCTGAAGTGTATACCTGGGGCTGGAATGCATTTGGGCAACTGGGGAGCGGGTCAAAAGCAAGCAGCTTTGAGCCAGTGCATGTGTCAGGGCTTCCCGCTAAGGTTCATGACATTGAGTGTGGCTGGTGGCACACTCTCTTCCTCGTTTATTCATCATTGCGCAATCCCAACCAATGAGAGGTGACACGCACAGAGCATATCGCAACGGACCTGACATATTAAATCCCGCACAGTAGTGAGCATGCTACAATAACGCTGTTCACCGATCAGAAATGCAGCGGCATTTTGAGAAACAACAGCTGTGAGTGCTGACTTTTGACTCTTTTCAGTCTTCCGTGGGTAATTCTTCTGTGCCCTCACCGCCCTCTATCTGCCCCTCAGCATACATGCTCATCTGCTCCTTGATGGCTATTTGCCGGGCAGTCAATTCCTGCTTCACGATGTTACCATAACCACCTCTGCCAGCATCCCAGTCAGTCCTGTACTCGTCCCTCACCTGCAACAGTCAAACGCGCCTCATGCGAAGCCTGCAGCATTGCCGGATCATGCAGGCATGCAGGAGGGGAGTGAAGTCTATTTCCCAAGTTCTGAAACAAGATTATTGCGACATGTGCAAGCTGTAGACTCCGTCCAGGTGTGAGAAGGGAGCCTGCCTGGCCTCCAGAACGGCCGCGCCCAAACTGCCGCCCCTCCTTGAAGCCCCAGTCAAAATCTACTCTTACAGGCCTGTCATCCATGATGGTTCCTGAGATGTACTTCACTGCGTCCTCTGCATCCTCCCGTGTGTAGTACACCACAAAAGCAAAACCACAGGGTGTCAGCTGGTTCTTGTCTAGCCCCATGATTATCCGCTTGATGTCTCCTGCTCGTGAAAACACCTGGAGCGAAGGGAAATCGCAAATTAAATTTCTAATGTGATGGTAGGAACAATGCTGCACCCGCGCACTGACAGAAAACAGCAGGGGAGGTGCACGCCCAGAAACTCAAGGGAGACTGGGCTCCAGGGGCCGACCAGCACCTCATAAATCTGCTCCTCAGTGGTGTAGAAAGAGAGATTTCCAATATACAGCGTGGTGGACTCCTTTAAGCACTTCTCAAACTCCTCTTGCGTGCCAGGGAATCGGCGATCCCTGTACTGGCTGATATCTGGGTTGAGTCTCTGCAATGAGACACCCACATATCTATCAAAGCACTTGTAAGGCAAGGCGAAAAATAATCCAAGGAAGCGTCCCAGATCGGAATAACAAAGCATCAAAACTAGTCAAGGCTCCAGGGTACCTTCAGAAGGAGTGCCATGCAACAAGATTGGCAACGATTATACTGTTTGCTCTAGGCCGTTTTGAAAAACGTTCATGTTCACCGTCACAAAAGCATCACGGCCCTGAAAGTAAGATGTTGTCTGGGTGCCGTCTGTCTTTGCCTGTCTCTGAGAATCGACACTTTTTCGTTATCAGGTCTGTGAACCACAGCGATCTTTGATCTTTCACGTATCAGCCTGGAGAGGATGTCTCACTTCGCATTTGGAGCAGGGGGAGTTCGATCTCCTCTTGAGGCATTGCCTGAGGAGCACGCTCTCACGTGCTTGACAAACTGCTGCAGACAGGGCCCCTGCAAATTTCCTATAATTTTGACGCTCCCGGCAAACTCTGACCAATGTGGGGCTTTCCTGCACGGTCCTATGCAATTCTTGTGCTGGTAGTGTAGGACATTCATGGCTTGCATAGTCCTGGTCAATCACCAGGTGGAGCAGTGCACTTCACAACACGGCGCAGCCGGCTGCGCCGCGTAGCCTGTCCATCCAAGCCACTAGCGGCACATCACCATGCCTGCTGCTGCTGGATGATCAGATTCTCTTAGATCAAGTATGCAGGAGGAAACCATAGGCAATGGGTCTTCTCACTCTTGGAAGGTTTCCAAAGAGTTGCCAATTGTCTCAGTGAGACACTCCCATGAAACCAGCTAAACATGCTGGATTTGCAGCGCAACTTGCCTGCACATTCGCACACAGAGTACTTGCATGACTCCTTCTGTTTGTCATGCGCCAGACTGCATCGAGCACCTCATCTGGTAGTCTCAAGAGTGCTGCAGCACCAGCACCTCTTCACAAACAACATCAAACGGCACTTACAAGACAGGCAGCCATACTCTGCACCTCCTACAAGGCAACACTACATGCTAGGGGCTAAAAGCAACCTAGCGTCTCATTTTCCAGTGCTGTCTGGGCCATCAGCCATGCCGTTTGACTGGGCAGCCTCTTTGCTGGCGTCAGCTTTGTTGCCGCTCTTGTCTTTTTTGTCAGAGCTGGCTTCCTCCCCCTTGGGCCCCTTCACTCCCTTGCTAACCTTGGTTGCTTCTTTCTCTCGCCATACCCGTTGCTCCTGCCAATGACAGTAGGTTTGAAACAAACATTGGCTTACAGCTTGCTGCAGTAGTGCCATACACTAACAAGCACTCACGATGCAGCTGAATCGTGAGTAGTAGTCCGAGCAAGCGCCTGAAAATGACTGTCATGTAAAATGCTACAGCATGACTTGCAGCTGTGAGGGAGGGGCAGGCACCTTGTTATCGATGAGGTTGTGGAGGGCGAGCACAGAGCGCGTGAGGGAGGCTAAGTAGATGGCCAGCATCATGTCGTTGGACTGCACAGCAAAGGAGCGCGCCAGCTCCTCAATGCCCAGGTTTGGCAGCAGGTTGAACACATCCTGCGCGCCCAACCCTCTCATTAAGCCCCCATAGAAGAGACATTGGCAAGCAGGGGTCTATACGGTAATAATGATATGACAAAAATGTAGACTTCCTGCCAGTGCGGGCAACCCCTATAACAGAATGGGCTGTTGCACCATGCTGTGACCAATAAGATCCACAAAGGGATAGCACCCAGAAGCACCCTGTGGCTCAACATGATATTTCATCATATACATGCAGTCACTACACTGCAGGAGGCACAGCAGTGCAATGAAACAAACTGGGCTGTTTAATGGCCCATTTAGTGGGTGGGGGGAAGGGAAGCAGGCCTGCAGTTGGTACAGGATGTCATGGTTGACCGGCAGCTTGCCGCCAATGACCAGGGAGAGGTACTCCTGGATTTGCAGCAGTCGTGACTTCAGCCCGCTCAGACCCGCCGCCAAGGTGCTCACCTCTGCAGCCAGTGTGCTAACTGTGGCATCCTTCACATCCCGCAGCAAGTGCTCCACACCTGTCACAGGCGAGGGTCGCTTCAACCTGTTGCAATTGCTTTACTGCGTTGCATGTGCGACTTAGTTCGATAGAAGAATGGCGAACGTGATAAGGCCAGGGCAAACACCTATCTCCTCAGCCTCAGTGGCGCCAATCTCGGTGGGGATGTTCACAAAGACCTTCTGACTCTTCTGGGTGCCGTCCTGTACCGCATTGTCACGGTGAGTCAATTCAATGTTCACCAATTAGCTGAAAAGAATCATTTAGATGCCGAAAGAATAAGTGTGGTCAGTAAGCAGAATAGTTATACCTCCCGGATTGCATCTGTTGCATAATATGCTGTTGTGGGGAGGCCCATCTCCTTAGGCTGCAAGGCGAAGACTTTTCAGCTTCACAAGAACTCAAACAGTGCATCACGTGAAGCTCAGTACATCTGCACTCAACTATGATCCTCAAGATAGAGTTGCATGCGACCAATGAGAGTGTGAAGATCACCTGGACCTCGCAAATAACCAGCAGAGGCGTGTCACAGTAGTTTGTCATGAGCTCGGTGATGTCGAGATCAGCTTCTCTCAACCTAGGACCAGTGCTGTACCAGCCGACCACTCGCTCACGCGCTGCAATGCCAACCACCAATCTGATCAATCTTCATGCTGAAGCTGGGGACTGTTTCAGCACCATGACTGATGAACAGGCTGACTTGCAGCGAGTGACCTCACCATTCACTTTCTTGAACATTTGGAACATGCTCTCGAGATAGCTGTGGTCTAGAAACCAGATCGAGGGATCTCTGTCATCCTCCTCATATGGGACTGCAGAGCAAAGCAGCCACTTAGAGGAGAAGTGGCAGAGCCATCTTGACCCTGTCGTCTTGGGTACATGATAACACATGTATGTTGATGATGTAAATTGCACTGATATGAGGCATTTATGAATTTAAGAGGGCGGTGCCTTGTGGTACTCATAGCTGATGAGACTTTTGACTGTGCAATCACCTTAAGGACAGTCAAGGGACATGAACTGTAAACCTACCAGCAAAGCTGTTGGTGATATCTACGCGTCCTTTCGAATGCTCCCCAAGCAAGAGACCCACAACACGCTTCTTCGTGTCGCGTGCAACTCTATTGTAGTGGTCCACTACACTCAGTAGCACCAACGGATGCACTACTGCCGACTCGGGCACCGGCATTGTTGACAATCCACAAATATTATGTTTTCTTGCTCTCCAATGCTCGCCCGCTCGATGATATCCTGCCAAATAGTCCTGATTGTACAAACCAGCCTCAGAGACAAGACACACTGATTTTAGCGCATGCACAGTGGACTTTTGTTGTCTTTCCGCTCACAACCCTCAGGTGAACTTACTCGTGCAATATCGTGCTGCAGCTGGACGCTTGCATTGCACAATGCACCTCTCTGTTAGGACCAATTTAGGCACGGCTGTGACAAGCTGTACTAGGGGGCCCAATCTGGAAGCTCGTGCAGCTGAACATAAGCAGTTGTTCTGTCCCGACGAATGCTGGCTGATTGAATTAGAAGCGCGCCAGGAGACGTGGTCTAGGGCCAAGAGTCATGTCTTTGCTGGCTCAGGCAACGCGTTTGGGCCTGAGGCGTCTGGTGCGAACCCTTGCACAGACCATCACGTTCCACGATTCCTGTAAAGTTCACTATACTTTCGTGGGTGATTATGCTGCCTTGTAGGTGATCGCTGGAATGAGTTTGTATGACCCAGTTCAGTGTCACAGTTTGTGGTGAGTTTTCATTTATCTGCCTTAAACCACTATTCATCGCCCATTTTCTCTGTGGCTACAGAATTTCTCGAACTCTAGATGCTTTGAGGAGCTGAGCAGGCAACGATTCTTCAGCGCTGGACCTTCTGCTCCGGAAGCATCAGGTTCGTCTGGCATCTCCTATACCTGCATTACCATGCAGATTGATGGTTTGGTGGGATGTGGATTTACATGGCTGTACTGCTCTATAATGTCGAACACAGTAGTTCCTTTGGGAATGGGGGTGCAAAGACAGGACACAAGCTTCTTAGGTCTTGGTAAAAACAGCCTGTCAACCCACAATATTCTGAGGTTGTTTTCTACATGATCATCGGTACAAAATTGTGACATAGTCATGTTTTGATCTGTTACATGCAGGTGCAGATGATGACATTGTCTTGGAGACATTCAAACAAGGTCAGAAGTCATACAGAGCAGTTCTGGAAGGATTGAAGGTGAGATTGCCTCGTGGGCACTATGTTGTTTGATGCAGGCTGCAAGTTGACAGACATCTTAAATAGCGACCTGGACTGGTGCTGCAGAAAATACCTGTGCCCCTCAACGGTGATGAGGCTGCACTCAACAAATTTGTCAATGAGGTGGAATCTCTGAAGCAGAAGGTGAGGGGGGCCCCTTCATGCCAAAAGACACCTGCACTTCTACACTGCTCAGTCTCCTGAGGACCTTTGCTGCAATCCTGTGTATTATTTGCACAAGGCTACCATTGATTGACCCACAATATGGCATGATCAAAATGCAAAATGGTCCTTGCGCAGGCGGGAATGCCACCAATGTATGAGGTGGTAGGAGCGACGCTGAGCTACCAGCTGAAGGTGGCGCGAGGCAATGTGCGCAAGTTTCTGACGTCTGCCACGGAGGGCGTTGATCTGGGCGATTACTCAGTGGTGGTTGATGAGATGCTCAAGGCTGTGGATGATATCGAGGCAAAGACCGGGGCACCACTAGATGCGTCCAATGAGAAGGGCTGGAAGGAACTGCAGAAGCGTGTGGAGGTAAAGCAGGGCACACCCGGGAAAAAGCTACCTGTTCTTGTTTGTGTGCCGGTGTGACTGTTTCATATGCATGCTGGGAGCCCGAGAGCTGAGGGCTGGAAGTTATTCATTTGATATCTCTTGAGGTGCTCACAGGTTAATTGTGCTTGCTTACTGCCTGCAGGCTATTCAGAAACAGCATGGTCTGGATGATCTTGCGAAGGTGAAGAAGGACTCAATTATGGAAATGGTGAGGTTGCCGCATGTCTTGCAGAATCGGCATCAAACAGAACAACAAATATTTGTACCCCTCATCAATGCATGTGATCTTGATTTGGGAGCAAAGCTTTGCTGAAGTCGTACTGTTCTTTTCTTTGATGCAGTACAAAATACAGCTGGAGAACATCAAGGAGCAGGCCGTTGAGACAATGGAAGCGGCAAAGCGGCGAGATGGACTGGAGTTCATTGAGGTGGATGTCGCTAAGCTGCAGCCAAAGCTGTGAGTCCATCAATGCGCCTCACTGGTGCACGCATGCTGCGTCAGGACCCGTGTATGCCTCACGAAATACACAGCAAGCTTGGTTGCTTCAATCCTTCAGACATGGCTGCTGCATGCGCATGCACCAATATCTGCTGCCGGTGTGTTCTGAACAAGCCCACCTCACATGAGGGGTGAGGCAGCTTGGCTGGTATTCAGGGATCTGATCCTATGATCATGATCACATGATCGCATGCAACTCGACCAAGGAGGTCAAAAGAAGCAGCTGCGCACAGTACGAAGGCTATTATGACTGGGGCAAAAGATAAAAGATACTTGCACTGTGTAAGTACTGAGGGTTATGGTAGTGTTATGAAAACTCCTCTCAATCACCAATATGTTTTGTCAGCAAAGTTGGTAATAGATGATTTCAGATTCAAAGCTGTCAGATCATCGTGTATACATAGATGCCATGGCGTTGCTTCATCTTTTCAGCATAGGCACTGACACACAAGAGACAAGTTGGGAGTAAATGGCCTCACAAACATGTCTCTTTCCCAATGCCATGGACTCAGGCTGAAGGCACATCAGGTATGAAAGTACGTGACGCATATTGGCAGTTCTTTGAATCTGCGCCATGACTCTGCACCCAAACATCATCCATATGACAATGTTATCAGCAACACCTTTTTGACATGACAACACAGTTAGAGGGTAGGTGATTGATGACCACGCTTCCCATAAGTACTTCAAACGACTGCTCTGAGCTACAATATCGTATGGTTCGCACAGCAAGTACTGTATCAGATTGAGGTGTAGCTCAAACATGGCTACGGAGACCAACAGCGCTGAACGTCCTTGTACGTTCCAAATAGGAATGCGGTCAAACCCATGAGGGAGTTTGTGTTGTTACAGTGCTTGGCAGGCCTCACATAATGTACAGACTCGCTGCAGACAGAGCAATTTTGATCAACTACATCTCTTAAAGATACATGACATCATGGGTGACCGGCAGCCATGTCATCTTAGTGGCACAGTTGGATCCACGGTCGGCTGGCCAAGCAATTCGTAAGGATCCACATACTGAGGCATTGCCATGCCACTGCGGCCTCCGTGGACGAATTGGGTGCCAAATAGGAAGTACAGGGTCAAAGCCAGTCCGACAATACCAATGATGAGCGGCCCAAATGCGAGGAAGAAGGAAAGCCCAAGCTTCAACAGCTCCCTAGCTCGTGGGATGAGACCCTGTGGAAGCCAGCAAAAGTGCCATTGGCCATGTTGAGCAGCATGACTAAATCTTAAAACGGAGAGGGGAATGGTGATCCCCTCGATATCCAACGTACTTTCAGGGGTTCCTTGCGAATTGGATAGAAGTCAGGAGTGCCCCGAGGAGAGAGGGTGCTAATAGAAAGTATGAAACAATCTGCGCACCTCCAAGCCTTCGCTGTTTAGCGCCCTAGAAACCTCAAGTTGTGATTTCTGTGCTTCTTCAGGCGCACGAGGAGGTGCAGATGTTGTTGTCTGTGCAGTGCTTTCAGTATCTGCACAACAGTAAGTCATTGGTGCTAGTTCGCATTATTTTGCTGCTGTGGGACTGCAGTGTACAGCTCAACTGTACTGAGGCAACTTTGTCGGGCAGACTATGATCACGCACCAGCTTTGCGTGAAGAGATTCCTCGCCTTCTCAGCTCCTTAAGAAATAGAGATTCTGTTGAGTTCTCTGCCGCGACCACATAGTCAGCAGATGGAGTCCAGAAGTCTGGAGGCAATCCTCACTGAAAACGTTCACTGAAGTAAATAGAATCACCTTGATCATCCTTGTCCTCGACTGCTGCAAAGCATCTTCCTGGGTGTTGCCTACAAAAGGATCTGCGTGATCTCAATCTGGAGCCTTGATTTCTTAAGTACAGAGAATCATGGTAACATGCACTGCCGCTTGCAGCGTGCACTGATGAGCTTTTGAAAATCCACATATGGCCCTGATTGTAAGCTATACTCTGACAAGGTCTTCAAGTTAAAGTGTTGACATCAGATCCTAATCGCAATTGAACATTGCAAGGGATTTGCGGGGGCCCCAATTCGCCACTTGCGGCACGTGATTATTTGTCTGTCACTATTAGTAACCACACCAAGCCGCCAACAGGTCTTCGCAAGCCTGGGCCGGCCACTGTTCATAGTTGAGGATTGGCCCAAGCAGGATGGGCGCCTACAAGGTACTTGAACACGACTTGTGTCTCATCGTCCTGCTGCTGCGTTGAAGAAGTGGATGCTCGCATAAGAATTGCGTTGCTTGCATTGCACTGCATATAGATGATCAATGTGTGGATAGATTTTATTACGAATATTCCTGCGATGTGCTATCTGGAGGGTGGATGAATGCCGCTGCTACTGGACATGCCAATGAGTTCTTGTTTTGCTCATCCTGCAGTACTTGGAGGAGCTGTGGAAGCGCAAGCAGAGCGATGTCCTCCGCTTTCTCCTACGTGTGAGGTGTTGGGAGTTCCGCCAGCTTCCTGGCATCGTGCGATTGACAGGCCCCTCACGCCCTGACAAGGCTCGTCGCCTGGGCTACAAAGCCAAACAGGGATATGTTGTCTACCGCGTCAGGGTGCGCCGTGGTGGCCGCAAGAAGCCCGTGCACAAGGTGTGTAATTGTCAAATCTTGATATGGAAGTGCCAGGGCCGGGAGATAACATTCAATGCAGGAGGCTGCTGGCTGAAGATCTTAATTGGAACCATAGTAGAGCAAAGCTCTCTCCAGTTGCAATCCCTTGAAGATTCAATGCAAATGATTTGAACGATGTTGGCAAGGGTGTACGTCTAAGGACGTGCATATGGGGATGTGTGCGACTGGGGAGCGCTGCTGCTGCAGGGTATCGTGTACGGCAAGCCCGTGAACCAGGGTATCACACAGCTGAAGCCAACAAGGAATCTGCGCAGCGTAGCAGAGGAGCGTGCTGGCCGCAAGCTAGGCGGCCTCCGCGTCCTGAACTCCTACTGGGTGAACCAGGTACGCTCTGGTTTCCTCGAAGGGTGGGGAGCAAGGAGGCGGTAGCATTGGAGTAATGAGTGGCGGCGGCGCAGCGGTCGGTAGCAATACATTTGTGGGCTGCATGATGTGACTAACTGACATTACAATGAGGCTCATTGCTGACGTATGGGTGATGCTGTTCTGCAGGACTCCACATACAAGTACTTCGAGGTCATCCTGGTGGACATTGCACACAAGGCCATCCGTGATGTGCGATTCTTTCCTTGAAGCTGTCACTGGCTAGTGATTTAATTTCATAAACCTGTGAGCTGTCACTTGCTCTGAGCTATGCAGTGCTTAGATAAACTTGAGCAGGGTATGGCAGGACACAGTATTGGCACTAATTGATGGCTTGTCATTGGGGGATGCAGGACGCGAGGATCAACTGGATTGTGGAGCCAGTGCACAAGCACCGCGAGCTGCGTGGCCTCACAAGTGCCGGCAAGAAGTTCCGCGGCCTGCGCCACAAGGGCCATGCCACCAACAAGGTGAGACCACCTCGTTTCCTCATCTTTGTTTGCCTCCTTATTAATGGGCAGCGTCTCACTGTGCTTGCTTCAGTTCTTGAGAAGCGCCTTTGACGTATTTGCAAAGCTTCCATGGTGGTTCACTGAAAAACCAACGGATGGAGCAAAATCTTGGTTGGCTGTGCAACACATAAATGACTGAGAGGATGTGTTGGTGTGGTGCAGCTGCGCCCTTCAAGGCGGGCTACCTGGAAGCGCAACAACCGCATCTCACTCAAGCGCTACCGTTAACAGTTTTGTCGCTTGTTGCGGTTTGTCGCAGTGTGGCTGCAGTGCTTTTTCTGTATTCTTGAGGTGGCTGTGCCAGGCATGAGTTGCTGCCGAGCTTCTCACCTGGCCATAGGCAGAGACTGAAGCCACTGAGAGCACCATGAATATTTGCAGAAACCTTTTGCAGTCTCAAACTATGAAGCGTCTGAGCAAAAGGGCATGTGTTTGTCACCGCTGCAGCAAGGATGTAACAATAGGCATGCAGGGATATCATGTTGTCGGATGTTGTCTCATGTAAATGCTGGCCTCCTTCCTACTCTGTGTATTGAGAAATACGATTTTATATGGCTGTTTGGCTTCCGATCACTGGCATGGATAAATGCATGCCAATGCATATTTCATTGCACATCCTGTCAAGACAGAAGAGCAATCCCTTGGATTTGATGGCATGTTTGTGTTGCACTTCTTTTTCAGACCTTGGACCCTCCAAACAGAAACAGCAGTGCCTGTTGATTTTGCATTGTTACATGCATGCACAAGTTGCAAGTCCAAATTGCAAGCTGGCATCTGGAGTCTTTAAAAAACAAAAATCCTCTGTCTTCACATCCTCGTGTTGAGGTGCGACCAGCATATGATATGCAGAGCAGTAGCACTCTGCGCGTAAAAAATCAATCAGAGAAAAGCAAGCTGGATATAGAGCTGATTGCTAGCGTAGCCTACAGCCCTGAAGTTCAGCTGAGGCCACGCCATAGCAAAGCCCACAAAATTCGGTCATCCCTGCATTTGTAACACGTTATTTGGCCACAGTACTGCTAGTGTGCTCCCAACAGATTTGTCTGTCAATCCGGTTTGCGACAAAACAAAAGTACCGCTATGAACATTGCAAGCGCATTTTGAGCAAATCAGCAACCAGTTCCTGGAGGACGTTCGTTCCACAACCTAGCTAGCTTGGACACATAAACCTTGGACGTAAACCCGCCCAAACTCCTGATCTAGTCTGCGCCCAAACAGCTCTCTCCGGACACATCGACACAGAACAAATTGGGACACTCCTTGCCATCACAGCCGCAGGCAAAGACGGGGGCGCTGCTGCCTCAGATGGTGGCTGCCTGATTGATTTTCTGGTGAATGAGCACTTGGGCAATCTGCACCGCGTCTGCTGCACCGCTGATGGTGACTTTGCGGTTGCGCGTGCCCGGCACAAAGTCATCCCGGTCAGATATCCTGATCTTGACCCCGATGACGCTCTTCAATTGGCTGATCACCTCCCCTCCCTTCCCAATGATGGCGCCGACCTGACACCACATCACCTCCTTTTCGGTGGATATGCAGACTTTATTTTTCACAAAGCTTGGACCAGGCACCAAGCAGGGTTGAGCAGAAGTTACAATACCATCAAGTGACAGGAGGCAAGCAAAATTTGAGTGGAGACACGGCCAAACAGAAGTATGGCACAAGGCGGGAGGAAAGCTGGCAGTGGGAAGCTCGTAGAAGGCTCACCCGTGCCTCAGGGACTGGTACAGTGACCTCCATGCGCTGCTGCTGGGGCTGCATGAAGCCACTCTTCTGGTAACCCAAGCTGTGGGGCGGCAGTGCTTGCATGCCAGGTCCGCCTCCATACGGCCCAAAACCGCCCTGCATGTGCGCCTGTGCCACATGGACACGCTCAGACGTCTGCCTGGACAAAGCCATCATTGTACATCCTCGTGTCTCCTGCCCGGAAACCTTCCTAGCACCACATGCAGCAATGCACATGTCTCTGCTTTTATGGAGGTTGCGTTGCATTGACATCGCTTCCGCGAAGACTGTGACGACAGATCGTGCCATGGCTGTGACCAATAGACTTCATCTCATCTCCGACCGGCTCACAGCATGGGCCGGACAGATGGGTGCATAGCAGTTTCGGTGCCAGGGGGAGCTGACCTGTGGAGGAGGCCCATATGATACATTGGAGGTGGTGAAGCGTGTGTAGTTTGGGCTCTCCACCAGCTTTGTGAGCAGCAGGGCCACTGCCCGCAGCAGCTGGTCCTGCGCTCCAGTGATGCGCACCACCCTGTCCGGGATCCCCAGCGGCTGCTTATCCTGGGGAGACACCGTGATGGCTGCCCGGGAGTCCTCAGCAAAACTGCGTATGGTGGCACCACCCTTCCCGATGATGGCCCCGCACAGGGGCGTTGGCACCAGCAGGCGCAGCTGCGTGCTCTTCCCATCCCGCGCCATCATCGACTCCGCCACCGCCTGTGCGCACATATGCCCAAGCACGTCAATGCAGGTGCCTGTCACTCTTTCAAACGCTGTGCGTGCGGTTTCTTACTGCCAATTCATGCCTGCATTGTCCTGCATGAGGCATGCATTTACTTTAATTTGTTTTACTTGACTGGCTGCTCCAACGTCCTTGACTCCCAGAGAGACCTCTGCAATGCGTGCTAGGCCATCCCAGTGCGTTCTAAGGATACTATAGGGCCAAAAGAGTAAGGGCATCTGCAAGTTTTGATCATTGCAACTGGGCTTCCTATAAACTCAACCCCATCGAACAACATCTGCTGTAGTAGGAAACGCATGCATTTGGCCCAGATCACCCATACCCAAAACGAGCTTGACTAGCTGTCTTAAGCTACGCCTCACAAAAGTACATCTCATCGATGGAACCCCAGAAGCACCGAAGCCGCACACCAATGGTGTCGGAGAATCCTTGGATGTCTTATCGGCGAGGAGAATACGTATCCTTCAATCTACTAAATCCGACGACCAGGCTCTTTAGAAAATCAAATTTCTAGTGAAGTTCGTCATGCACGACGCCCTTGCAGCCCAAGGGTTATCCCGGAACGTAGTAGTTTCGGGGGGCTTTACCTGCTCTCCCTGGATCTTCGAGAGGATCAAGTGAAGCGCTGTCAAGACCTGGTTGACTGTTCCCGACGCTAACATGACACGCTCTTGTGTGCCCGGGAAGAACTCGCTGGCTCGACTGAGCTGCAAACGCGCGCCCGACTGCGACTGCAGCTCTGATATGTTGGCACCTCCCTTGCCGATGATACTTCCGGCTGCAGCGTTGGACATTAAAAACTTGGCGATAACTTTCTGTTCACCAGCAGCAGCTTCATCTGGACCAGCTTCCGTCTCCTGGACATCTCCAGCAACGTCCTCCTTCACGTCCAGTTCTGCGAGTTTGGCCTCCACGCTGTCACCATTCACCGACATTATCATGAGCTAGAAGAGCGTGGAGGGTGGTGTGGGGATGACAGCCTGGTGGGGTGCAAGAAGGGGGATGGGAGTGGCGGTGGGTGGCACTCGGCCTTGCACTAGCTCACCATCTCGTTCTAAACCGTTGTGTCTTGGACCACCCTGCGACAAGAGCCGTTCCATTGAGCCGTGCCCACGCCAGGCGGCGTTCCTGGTCTCCGGAAGAGGGCTGCCCAAACTGCCTGGGCAGGGGTTCCCAGTGACGTTGCTCCAGTGGCAATGCAAGCACTTCACACGGGCTTCAGCTCGAAGTTTACACGGTGGTGCCACTCTAGAGTCTGCCAGCAGTCTCTCACATTTGGACCCTTGTTTGCGCCGCTGCGCTGACTGCAGCTGTTGCCGCAGGGAGCCCAGCAGGCAGCAGCCTGCCACTGATCAGGCCTGATGAGTGTACACTCTTGAAATTTCAAGTTGAAAGCTCATGTGAACAATTCCCCTTAGAACCCCAATTGGACTCGTTACAAAGAGTCCCACGATGACTGCTGCACTGACAACACAGATGCAAACACACCATGCACAGCGGCTGTATTGGACCAATACTATTGGTGCACAGCATTCATTTGAAATGGTGTTTGGAACAGTCCAAACAACAAATACATTAAGAAATAATTCAGCCCATTGTGGCCCTGTCCTCGAATCACATATGGACCTGGACGTCCATACTCACCTGAACCTCAGAACCTCTTGTCCACAAAGGAGGGTCACTACTAGTCATGCATGCAATGAGCATCCCAGAGAAGACAAAACAGGAACACACAGGTCTGCATCTATAACTCAGCTGCGCACATGCAGCCACATGGTGTCCATCCCACTTAGTCCCATTCCCAGCAATCCATAGAGCGCAAATGAGGGGGTCCATGAGGTTTCATTGAGCCATCCAGATCAACTTAGGCAACCTGGGCCTCATGCCCTGTCAAGACCGGCGCATGCAGCTGCGAAGCGGGCTTGATGCATCCATTGCTGCCGCAGTGGCAGCCGTGCTTCCACTGCTCCTCGTTCCAGTGGTAGTCGTAGGTCAGCTCGGTGCCCACAGGGATGAATTGTGATGCAAAGAATGCAACCTGCACCACACAACTCTGGAGTGACATCCCCTCGGTAATGCATGCTTCGCATGAAAGGCTCGCAGCAAATGCATCGCTGGCAACAGAGCGGCCAGGACAGAAGAAACAGCTGCACTTGGTCTGGGCAGGACAGCACAACGGCTGGGGGGTTTGTAGAGCTCCCTACAGCCTTTCTTGCATGCATTCAAAAGGTTCTAAACCGCACCTTGTACCAGAGGCCTGTGCTGCCCTCCACCAGCACCGGCCGCGGGAACACGTTGTTGCTGCCGGTGCACGCGTGATTCATGAAGCGCGCCACGTTGCCTGCACGCCACTGGGCCATCACTAGGGAACATGCTTGACAACAACATGATGTCCAGATAGTTGCTTGCCGCATGACTGCACTTCCCTTGCAGATACTTCCGATGATTAACGCTTACCCCATGCACGGTGCTCGTGACGGGCCTGAACCTATGACAGTTGACTGAAACGCGCTGGCGAGGTGCCCAAGCACCCCATACATCCATGCTTGGCATGCAAGACTGAGGACATAGGAGCAACACAGCATCGATTTCTGTCATTGTGCATGAAGTGGAACTCCTGCACATCATGCTCCTGCCAGGAACCGCAAAACATGCACCGAGCAAGACACTGACATAGGCATATCGGCTCAGGGCCCAGGGGCTCACCCACGGAGCGAGCGTCAATGGTGAGGCAGGTTTCAATTGCCAGCGCCGGGTTAGGTGGGTCGGCTGGCACGGGGGGCCGGAAGCCGCTGTCGGCCTTCTCGGGAGCAACCCCGCGGACAAAGTCGCTCATGTCATACAGATACTTGTCATGGTCTGCATCCGTGTCCAACACGTCCTGCGCAAATGCGCACCACGCTGGATCAGGGCCACGGCACACTCGCAGAAACCAGCTCTCCTTTTGGGAGTTCTAATGTGTTGAAAGTGAGACCATAGGGAGAGCTTTGAACTGTCCACGCTTTCTGACCCTGTCTGGGGATGTGCAAATTAAGATCCTCCACACAGCTCCATTATAACCTGCCATCAATATTTGCGCTGGAAAGTAAAAGCAACCTTTTCATCAGCATGACCAGGAAGTAGATACCATGGTAAATGATGGTATATGTTTGGGCATCGAAAATAGAAGATTTTGTCAGCAGCACCGGGCAGCAAGAACTCCCAGAGAAGCTCAGAGGGTGCATGGAGCGGGGGGTCTATGGGACTCACAGCCTCCTCGTCGGTGATGATGCAGCCGGCATACTCGCAGATGAAGGCGCCCTCGGGGATGTCCTGGGCGCAGGTGAGGCCCCACTTGCGCGCAGGACCAGTGTAGACCACCTCCAGCGGCAGTGCGATGCCTTGGGTCACCACCCTGTTCTTGGTGCACAGCCTGCCCGCGCACGACGCCGGGCACTGCACCACAGCAGCCACCATAGGTGCTTCATTATTGCTACACAAAGGCGTCAGTTCAACTGTCAGCAGCGCTGACAGCGGCAGAATTGACTCGTGCGAGTGCTCAAATCTCTGGCTCAAATTTCTGCTTGCACTTGAAGGAGCAGAGCAATACTGGTACCATTAGAGGCAGCGAGTGGGAAATATGCAAGCGATTAGGCGGCTGTGAGCTCATTTGAACTTTCAGGGAAACCATCTCTCAGCTGAGTGATGACTGTGTCACATCCTGGCAATATATATCTTGCAAAGATTAAGTTGCAGAGGAAAAATTGCAACCACTGCATGGCCTTACCTCCGCATAACAAGGATAGTTCACGGCCTTGCGGGTGACCAGACCCTGATCATCATATGCGAGGGTTCCCATTTTGACCCGACCACAAAACACATGCGTGTAGGCTGCCTTTGCATCCTCTGCCCGCTGTTGTGCCGCTGGTGTCCCAATCACCGACTCCCTGGTGTGTACATTGAGAGAAGTAGCCTCAGTACTCCAAACAGCCCATCAAATGACATGCATGACTCTGCAACATTCGCCACATAATACACCAAAGGACTTCCTTAAACACCAACTTACATTGCAAAGGCACTCTCGCCAACATGTCCATCAACACAGCTCACACGAATGAACTCTGTCGCCTGCTCGAAACCAAAGTGTGAAGCAAATACGTGATGCCAGCTACAATGCGCAGAACCAATCACCTGGTGTATTCCAGCGGGTCCAAGGGAGTGTCGTCGACATTGTTGAAAGCTGGTATCTTGACCTGCCAAATGCAAGAACTCCACTTGTTACGCTGGTGATGGAGAGCAAGTATGGCACACATACCCGCCAAGGTCCTGTCTTAGACTTGTCAATGACAAAACCATTTCACAAGAGCACTGCTGCAATGACCGAAGATCCCCAAAGCAGGGCACACTTCAAGACAAGGTGACTGGGCAGAGCAGGGTGCACCTTTTCAAGGCCGCCGGAGATGTCTTCGCAGATGAGGCCCGGGCGCTCGGTGGGGGGAGGCAGACGGTGGAGGTCGGTGGAGGACACGGGCAGCCGCTGGCCGCCCTGCAGCTGCACGCGCGTGAAGTCGCGCCGCGAGTGGCGCACCCGGTTTGTCACCCGCTCGCTCAGCAGGCTGTGCCCCGGGATTGGCACCAGCCGGAACCTGCGCACACATGAGGCGGCTGGTCAGGGATGCTCCTACACCGTTGCATGTACCGTGTTGCCAATGAAGCTTTGAAATGGAGCTCAAAGCTGCCCATGACTGCCTGCCTTGCTGCTTCTCAATGAAGCACATGCCATGGCAAGCAATGCCCTTGCCAGCCTCCACGGAAAAAAGGGTTAAAGCATTTTTTGAAGCAGGCCACTCCATTGCATCATGGGGTTGTCTCGGCGTTCCCTAGATGCTGCACATCTTCAATATACCGAGCACTGATGCAGTCTCGAAGGTCAGCACACAATCAGCCTGCGTCATGCTCAGTGTGACAGCTCGCACAAGAAGTCGCACAGGGCTGAACTGTGCTTGAATTGCATGCAGTGTTGAGACATTGTGCCGGGAAAGAACATCAGGTGGCGGGCAAAGTGATATCACCTGCAAATAATGTGCTCATCCTTGCCCGCCTCTTTCCAGCACTTTGTGATGCGGTACAGGCCGTCATATGTTTTCTCCCTGAGCCAGTCACACACGTCGCAGCTCAACAGGGCGGTCAGAGTCAGGATTTGCAAGTGCAGTGCAACGCTCGCCAGCAACAGCATTGCACAACACAGTTGCTGCAAATGATAGCTAGACAGAAGTTGACAGCATGCACAGAGCGGGTGAGGCACTGCTTACAGATTGACACCGCGCGATACTCGAACAGGAGTCCCCAGCTCAAAACTGCGCTTCAGAGCCAGATTGCCCATGGTCCAGTCCTGGTCCCTTATCTGCATTGCACAATGCTTTGTATTTATCTGTGCATCATCATGCCATTGGAGGAGATAAAGCACTCTGCCAACAGATCGCTTCTATTCATGAATGCACATCACATGCTAAATGGAAAATGAATATATGCTCAGTTGACATTCACCTGCCGGCCATCCTTGTCTTGGCCACCCTGGCCTGTGTAGTCAATTATCTCCCCTGCATCGTGGTCATCTGTGTAGTTTCCTGACAAGACGATGGAATATGCCGGGTTGCCTCTTCCCCTGGAAACGAGATATTTGGCCGTCAGAGACGTCCTTGAGCTTCAGAACATCAGACAACCTGTGCTCAATGCTTTCGGGACCCGTAGGACACTGTTCAAGGACATGGGAACTTTCAGGCAGAAGAGCTCACTTGCAGTAAATGCCTCCTGTGATGTTGCAATGGACGCCCATGATTGCCAGCTCGCCCTTGTTCTGGAATTTTGCACCCACCCTGACTCCTGGTATGTGTCCAATGGTTTCCAGTGGTGTCCCCAGCTCAACTTTGCGTTGAGAAAAGGCAATCATATCTGGTTTCGCCTGGAACAACCACCAGCCATTTGACCAGTGATACTTTAACCAGGGACGACGCAGAACTTGGAGAAACATTGCAATCTGACGGCTGGTGGGAGAAAGCTGAAGAGCACCAGTCCCTCACAACACCTGGGCCAGTCAGCACACCCACTATGGCGCAGTCTCGAAAAGACAATGGTCATGTTTAGCGCACCCGATTCTGCCTCTTCAATTCTTCTACATGCTGTCTGTATTTACTCAACCTCTCTGCCGCAGCTGCGGCTGCTTCTGGATCGACCTGCAAGCACAATCTGGCAATGAGTAACCACAAGACGGCAAAAATGATCCTAAAAACTTACAGCTTAAAGTCTGACGTCGAGGTTGATGTTCACTCTGTTACTAAGTGGATGTGTTGCAAGGGAAGACCCACCTCATACGGGGTGTTTAGGTGATACATCTCATTGACAGCTGCAATTGCCTCTGGCGTGGCGCCTCCCTCCTCGTATGCAGGCTGTGCACGAGATGCTGCGGCAGGCTGGGAAGGGCCTGCAGCATTAGGATCGCCTGTGCTTTGCGGCAGCTCAGGCTCCTGCTCCTCTGGCTGGACAGCTGACAGGTCCTGGAGCGTGCTAGCTGCAGCGCTCACTTCCATGCGAGGAACTGCAGAGTCAAGGGGACCTGCGCATGCTGGCGGCATGGGCTGCTGCTGTGCCTGAACAACCGAAGCCTCCTGGAGCACTCTTGCTGCTGCTCTCACCTCTGTTCCTGTTCCAGACCCGCTGTCTACTTCTGACGCAACCGCAGTGACGTCTGACAAGGCAGCTGGCTGTTCCAATGAGCGTGCTCGCTGGCTGCGGCCGTCCGTATTTTGTGTCTGTCCTGATGAAGGTCCTGTGAGGCCATTCATCGGCAGCTCTGCGAGATTGGCTGGAGAGAACGGCATGGCTCGTGCAGCCTCTGCAACCTTCTCTTCCTGTGGGACGGTTGGAACACTGGGCGACGCCTGCTGCACGGTTGTTAGCAGTTCCCCCTTGGCTTGCCCATCAGCTTGCATTAGGGTTTCAGGTGATGCGCATGCCACAGCTTTTCCCTCCAGCAGTGCTGGTCGTCCGATGTTGCATGGCTGCAGGGGCAATCTGTTCAGCTGATGAGTGTTTTCCTGATCCTCAACACCATCATTGCGAGCCCGCTTAGCTGGTCGACCTGCAGGCAGGGCAGGACAGTCGTTAGACAAGTGAGCAGGCCCGCTTACTACGTGCCACACCTGACAGTGTTGCCAGAGAATCCAAGACCTGTGTTGACCAAAACAACAAGTAGGAACGAGAAACATCTGTCAGTCATGGACATATTGGGATTGGCACTGCGCTGTGCAATGCGAGAATATGACCACTTTTCTCTTCAGTGGAAGGCCCTTACAAATGATCGCAGGCAGATGATGTCACTGAATGCAAGGCTTGTCAGGAATAAGGTTGGCTGTTGGATTGTGCATGTGAACATACCTTGTTCAGAGTCAAGACAAGCCAGGTCATGTTCTAGCGCCTTGGAAACCACTTGCCGAAAAAATAATGTCCTGGATGCTGGCTCATTCAATGCGCTAGCGCTGCTGCGCACGTAAAGACAGGCCTCAGGAGTGCGGTTCAGCCTCTTCACTGGGACACCTCCTTCTGGCTCTCCTCCGATTGCCTTCATTATGTTACCTCTGGTGAACAAATTTGATGATCGCACTTGTTCCTGGCCCATATGAGCGCAGGCAGTTTAAAATTACCCTCCATCAGTCCAACGCTCGCCTCGGCTGCGCCTCGCCGCTACTTTTCCGACAGTTTCGGAAACCGAGAAAAAGCTTCGTTTCCTTCAGTGGAGAGCTCAGCCAAGTTAAGGGTCTGTTAATAATGTGTGATCGTAATGATCATCAAGTCCAGTGAGGTATAATCAAAAATTAACCTACAGAACATACGACTGTAGAGTTTGACAGCGGTGATCTTGACCTTCTACCGACCAGATACAGCACTCAGCGATGCATATGGTACCACAGAATGCTTTGATGGCGGTTAGACGATGATCAAAGATAAGCCATGCAGATAGCCGCACTGCTGCTACTTTGCACTGGCTTGGCAGCAGCAGTGCAGGGGTGCACAGTGCTGGAGCTTACTGGTGCTGGGTTTGCCGCCAACGCCGTTCACGTTCTGCACGCGTACACATTGTTCTCTCAAAACAATGGTACTCTGTACTTGAACAGCACTGAGTTCCAGTACAAGTGTGCCAACGAGGGAGGCTGGCATGACTTCTTTGACTTCACTGCGACCAACGGAAGCATGGCCAACTATGTCACAAATTCAGATGAAGCAGAGACATGTGCCAGATACACATATCATGATGTTGACCTCATGCTTCACAACATGAACTATGATTGGTTCTCGATCGACACTGCGGCTGCCAAGAAGGTGCTGCCACTTTCCAAATGACAATTTGTGCTGCTCTTGAGCCATTCTAATATACCTGCTTTGCTGAAGGTCTCCTACTGAGAGTTGGTACGCATAATGATGGCTGCATGTTCAGGTCTGGACGTTCACCAAATGGGTTCAGGATGAGCTGGACCCTGTGCTAGAGGAGCTTGCCCAGATGCCAGCACCCAGGATGGGGTTTCACATCCGTGGTGGTGACAAGCTGACAGAAGATGTCCAGCTGGTGAGCATACCAGGGCTGTTATTGGCCATTGGCACCTAGCTGCCAGCAGGAATCTTGAAAGCTACAGCATGTAGGTTGGGCACTGTGGTTGCTGACTGAGCATGAAGCAGCATCAGTACACTGATTGACCATCTTGGTGTGCAGTCGCGGATGACGACTCGCCCAGAGGATTTCATCACTACATTGGCGGAGTCCTTCCCGCAACTTAACGTGCGCATCCCGGACAGTCGATACACCTCTTGACGGCCCCAATCCCTGCATGAAATAGGTACATCTATGTGGCGCCCCTTGTTGTAACTCATAAAATAATTATATTCATGCATCGCGTGTGCAGGGAGGGACATGCATCATGGTAGGGGATGACCAGGAATGGATTGCTGAGGCGAGCAAGATAGCAGCCGCCACACTCGGGTGCAAGACGTTCTCAAAAACGCTGTTCCATATCGCCACTGGCGGCTCTCATGACCAGGAAACCTTCAATCATGAGAATTTTGAGACAAAGTGTGCAGGTGCGTCCTGCACCATGCCATAACCCCCAGTACTCCATGCACTTGACTTGGATCGCACTGTTGGGCTTGCATTTCTGGGCCGCTGAAACAATCCCTCGTGTTGCCATCCTTTCGAGGCAAGCTTAAGTCAGCAGATTTCAGCCACATATTGTTGGGACAGGCACATTGCAGCTTTTGGTGGACATCGAACTGTTGAACCATGCGGACTACTTTGTGGGCACTACAAACTCTGGCCTGCCCCATATTGTGGATGTGCTGCGTTTTGCGGTGTACAACAAAGACAGAGGCACGTTTGTGGACGCGTCTTTCCGGCACCAGGACTGGTACTCCCGCATGCTGCGCTACTGGAGGAGCAGGGGGCCGCAGCCGAGACGGCAACTATTCACAAGAAGAGGATACCGTAGTAAAATGTCAGCTATCTAACAATTGTACAAGTGTGTGCCAGTGAATGTATGGATCATGAGACAGAGGCGAGTTGGCTCTTTAAAGTGTAAAAGAAATTTCGGAACGCATGCTATATATAGTGGACGGCAGAGATATACATTTTTACACAGAAGGACACTGTGAATACAATACTGCAATGGATGCTTAAAATTTTCAACATCAATGACAGACCCTCACCTATGGAATTGCAACCTGGATAAGGTAGTGCAGTGGTACAAAGTGCCTTTTCCGGGCCTCAGGCTGTCTTATGTCCTATCTTGATGCACAAGGTTACTTTGTAGGGAAGCTGGTTTCAAAGAATGTCAAGATGTTGAATTTGGTTGCCAGGTCCTAAACATGAAGCCCTGAGATTGTCCGGGTTTGCGCGACCTGGAGAGCAAAAGGCCCTGAAATTGAATTCTTGCAGGGTCCCGCTAGGGCTGATCAACACATTGCATGCACTACACATCCTATGAGAACTACTGATAATACAGAGCAGCTGCAAGTATGATGATGCAGGATGACCATTTACTCTATGCATCCTGCATGGTCTTTCCTAGTTATTTTACAGCACGGCAACACTCGCTGCAATGTTGCGGTGCATGCGGTTTCATCCGTTCTTATTCCAACAGCAGGCGCCTAGTCGCTATTGCTGTCGCTCATGTCAGCATCCTCTTCGCTTTCCAGTCCGCTCTGGTCCCCGGCAAACTCCCGCAGCCGCCCTATGAGCCGCACATACGCCTCCACATCATCGTCTTCCACCTCCTCCCCTCCCTCCCCAACCTCCTCATCTGCGCTGCCCTCCTCATCTTCATCACTGTCCCCGTCTTCTTCCCCTTCCTCATCTGCATCTTCATCTGCACTGCCAGCTTCCTCTTCTTCCTCTTCGGAGTTCCCATTCTCGCTGCCTGCCTCCCCATCTTCCCCATCGCCCTCGGCGCTGGCATCTGCAACACCAGAAGACTGAGCTTTAGCCGCTGGTAGTGGCCGGCCCAAAATTGCTGGGAACTCGAAGTGTGACTCACAATCCCTACTGCATCTTGCTGTCCCATGCCAATTGCGGAGGCCGGCACTCAAGATACTCAGGGGTTTTGTGGAACAATGACAGTGGCACTCTCGGACTTGTCAGGAGTGTGCATTACCTTCTGCCAAGCTTGAAGAGCGGCTGGGGCCGCTTGTGATGAGCTGCGCGCCCTCTTCTTCTTCTTCTTCCTCCTCATCGTCTTCGTCCTCCTCATCATCAACGTCTCCATCCTCCAGGTCAGAATCATCATCCTGGGCACAGCGGAACCGACCTCTTGTCAACAGGGCCGCGGCCCATTTGGAGAAGCAGGGACATGCAGATACTTTATCACAGGCATGTGCAGCATGCAGATTGCCGGGTTCTACAGTATACGCAAGTCCAATGGTCACTCTGCAAATGCATGGGGCAGAACCTGGACAACCGTTCTTGTTGCAGAGCCAACACAGTCCTCGCCTTGCCAGTGCACATTCACGCATGATTTAAGGAAACTTTCACCCATATTGGCATGACAGGTAGAGGGCGAATGCAAGCGGCGCACCTGCATGCGGCGGCGGCCGACCTCATAGACACGCGCGGAGCAGCTCATGAGCTCGTTGGGCTCCAGAGTGACCAGGCCAATGTAGTTGTCGGCCGCGTCCACGCACAGGTCCAGCACGCAGCGCCCCTCCGTGCTGATCGTGCCGATCTCGCTGAAGTCCGTCGCGTCCACCTGCCCAACAGCACCTTGCGCCTCACAAGCACGACCATGCAGCACCACACATCTGATCGCCGTTTCATTCGAAAACTGGCTACAATGGTCCCTCATCAACACAGAGGAAGAGAGAGATGCAGCGATTGCTGGACCTAATCCCCTTTATCATGCAATTGCACTAATCCTCTTAATCACAGTGATCCTCTTAAAGGCATTGTGTCTTGAGGCACTCAAAGGTTGTGCTGGGTAGAGGTGCTCGCCGTTCTGAAGGCTGCGTGCAGGGGCTGCTTGGCGCGCTTGGGGTTCAGGAGGGCCCCCAGATCATCAGAGGGGCGGCGCAGCGTGGCATAAGCGCAGTCTCCGCTGGCGTTCCATGTCAGGCTGGTGCTGTCCAGGCAGGGCACGCACCGCTGCAGCTTGAGCGTGCGCAGGTCCCACACCTGACAAACAACAACAGCACAATTCCAAACCAGCTTCATTCAAGAGCTGCCATGGTTCCAGGTCTGCATTACCCTCTTCAACCAAAATTACCAGACGACCACAGTGCTCTGCTGCTGAAGAGAGGCCCTCTGACTCTGGCATGGATCCATTAGGCACTGGAGGGACATTTCCAAGCGTCGGCACACTTTGCACACCTCAGAATTGACGACGGCTTCAAGTCCGGCAGGGTGGAAGGAAGAGCAGCAGGCAGAGTAGGAGAGCAGGTCAAAGACATGGATGCAGCGCGGGGCACGCGGGTCCCACAATGTTGGCCCAAACAGCAGCAGCTCCCCTGTGGGGTTGAAGCACAGTGTCTCCATACCCTTGCTGCGCCACCCTGCTCACCCACCACACAACAATGTTAAATCAGCCAAAATGTGAACTGCCTCCTGACAGATTACACCTGATCCTCCACGCATGGTCACATTAGTCATTCCTCTGTTCAGTCTCCGATCATATCTGGCTGTAAATGGGTGCTCACATGCATGCATCTTCATGTACTGCTGCTTGGCAGGCAGACTACTGGAGTGGCCACTGTCAAAACATTAGCATTACATGCGCTGCAGAAAGAAAGCAAGTGGCGCACCTTCATCGGTCATGCTGATGGTGGAGTAGGTCTCAGAGCCCAGGTCAAACAGCAACGGGTCCTGTCCTCGCCCAGAGGCCACCAGCCCAGCAATCTGGCAAGGCACATCACACCACTTCAACCTCTCTGAAGCAGATAACCACCACATTTCTGTCCATAATAAAGCCATGATGCCGCTCTGGGCTTGCCAGGCAATGAAGCACCAAACTTCTGTGAAACTTGCGCGGCCTACATCAATGTCGGCAGGTCGCCAATTTGCCCACATGTGGCGCTGCCTGTGTGTCTAGCACGGTTGGCTGTAGTGAGCAAATGGAGAAGAGGGAAAAAAGGGTTTAAGCCGGCGGCACACCATACGGCCATCGGGGCGGAAGATGGCGCTGCGCATGCCGTCGCAGGAGTGCAGCGGCTCGGTGACGTACTCGGCGGGGCTCCACAGCGCGCCTGCGCAGTCATTACAGGCGCCCACGTCCCACAGCCGCGTGTCTGCACGCGCGGATGACAGCAGCAGCGACCGCCCGCTCCCCTCAAACACCTGCAGCGCAGCACTCGGAAATATTCAGGACCCTATGAGCCAAGAAAATGGTGGGAAAAGATCACTGAGACAGCCGCGAAATCTGCACGGAAAGCAAGCGCACATAGAATTTACATGCATGCAATGAGTCACCATGGAAGAAAGAACCCTCTTTAGAAAACGAGATGGCAGTGGCTGTATACAAGAAGAGAACAGGATGGTCTGAGGAGAAGCATGCACGCCTCGATGTGCATGCAAGCATCCTTGATCACAAGCAGGCCATGACATAAAGGACACAGAAGCATGACAGACAGGCGATGACCGGTAGACCAGAAGGGCAGACTTGCTGAGAGGCATAAGTTACTGGGAAGCCCACCCGGAGCTGGTAGGCGGGGGTGTCGTGGGCGTCGATGGTGTCAATGAGGTCGCCCGACAGGGTGTCATGGATGCGGATCTCCCCCGAGTGCGTGCCCAGTGCCAGCGCTGCAAAGTTGCCCAGAAATGCGCACGACCGGTACACCGCAGAGTCCTCATCGCGTACCGATCGCAAATGCCTGCATCCCGCAAAGGTGATAAATGCTGGCATCCCACACTAGAAAGACTGTGTAGAACACATCATCCTAACTTCCAGTATTTCAACGCTTCTTCACTTGCATGGCAGACATCTCAAAAGCTGCAGATGGGCATGAAATTATCCTCCAGTATTTCAATGCTTCATCTCACTTGCATGGCAGCCATCTCAAAGGCTGCAGGTAGGCATGAAATTAACAGGAACAGGGAAGGCGGACCGGAAGCGGGAGTAGATGAAGTGGCGGTCTTGGCGGCGGCCCCCCCAGCCACCATGGGGGTCGGTCACAGAGCGCCGCAGAAGCCGCCGGTGCACCTGGCTTGGTGCCTCCAGTGTGCGCTTGGCCTGCGCCCAAGCCGCTTGCCTTCAGTACGATTGTGAATACACTGACAACATATAAAACCCATGACCTGCTGCAGAGACTAAAGTCTAGTGCGCGGGGCCTTGGTAATGCATTCCCAGAACGCACTGACAGTTCAACATGGTGTCGCGCAGGGACTGCAACAGCACACGGAAAAGTATTCCAGAGGGTCATACCACCAGCAGCACCATAGAGGGCGGGGCACCTGGGGAAGGGTGTTGGGGCGCAGGAGGGACATGGGCGGCAGCGTGGAGATAGGGGCCGCAGCCTTGAGGCAGGCGGCCTTGTGCTGGTGGCGCAGGTACTGCATCACAATGCTGCTCAGCTTGCTGGCCACCGGCGTATCCGTTCCCGCACCATGGCCCTTCCGGTCGGGCGGGCTGCTTATTGCATGCTTGGTGGTGGCCCTGCAAGTCACGCTCCGTGTGTAAGCCAAATGGCAAATGAAGCCCAAAATATATACGCCCAAATTCAAGTAAGTACCCAAGCATCAACTGGGTGTACCACACAGTATGATGGTATAAATCAAGGGAAAGGAACAGGAACGGACTTCGGTAAGCAAGGGGTGCTGCAAGGCTGCGCTGTGTTGGGGACATGTTTGCGTCGGTTGGGGAGGTTCAGAAGCAGAGGGTTGGCAGCGGTTCCAGCTGCTGCTGAGGGAGTGCATCCAAGTCTGTCCATGGTGCCAAAAAGCCCCCTCAGCCGTGCCGGGGTGACCAGCGGAGGTGCCACTGTCAGTGGTTGACTTGCAGCTGGCACTGGCATCTCTGCATGAGCTGCCGTCGCTGCATCCTCCCGCATTATGCAGTCCTCTGAGCTGGCTGTACATGGCTGCTCGGGTTGAATCATGTCGCCACCACACCGTTGTCGATGCGGTGTGCTTCCAGGCAGACTTTCTGCAGCCCTGCGCTTCCTTCTGCTCTGCAAAGCAGCCGCCGGTGTGCGCCCTGCAGTGCTGAGGTGATCTGCCAGCCGGCTGCTGTGTGCTGCGTCCAGTGCAGCAGGAGGACTCCCTGGTATACACTCCTCTGGCATAACTCCGAAAGCGTCCACGCCTTTCGCGCATGCGCTCAAGTCTCGGGCGATGGCTGGCGCCTTCACAATGGACTTGATGAGGGCAGGAGCAATAGCTAGGGCACGACGCTTTGCCGCAGAGGACTGCATGCCTGCAAGGGCACGCGCTAGGTGTTCATGACTTACCTCAGACAACCCTTGCACTCAATACATGAACTGAATGGCCACCGCAAGCATAAGTGCTCCAAATTGCATGCCAGTGATGTTCACAGCGCCGTGGGACCAGACTTGCCTGGGTGTGGGAAGGGCGAGTCAGCAGGCATGAGAGCTGGAGTGCAGGCGAAGGGTGTGGTCAGCTGCTGCTGGTGAGTGTCGCTGGGGCAATCCGCCTGTGCGGATGTCTGGCTGGTGCCCAGGGCGGCCTCTGCAGCAAGCGCGTCAGCGGAGGCATGCAGCCCTGACGCGCGGAGGTGGTCCTCAATGAGCACCAGCAACTCGGAGGGAGCATATGTGATGTGTGTGGAGGCCGCGATGGCTGCTCGCTCGATCTTGTGCAGGGCCGGTGCCACAGCGTCCGATGCCGCTGCTGCCGCGCCTGCCTTTCCCAGACCTGTCCAGGCAAGCATCAGTTGGTGCATACGGGTGCTGATGGACTGCCGGTCTCCAGACGTGCGAGTGACTCGTCTGCTATGCCAGAAAATATGGTGAAAATCATTAAGAGGAGGGCGAGAAGATACCCGCAGAAGTCAGGTTGATGAGGTCAATAGCGAGGCTGTTGAAGGTTGCGAGAGAGTTGCTGCTGGAGCTGGCCTCAGTGCCGATCAGGCGCCTGCTCGCGCTGCCATTGCTGATGGTCCCCCTGTCCGGCTCATGCACTAGCTGCGCGAGGAGCCGCCACACCTGCGGTCAACCTCCCATCAGTGGTCAGTTGCCCTGGCTCGAAATACTCCTGGCCGCTCTTACCAAAGCAGAACTCTGACACAGTGAGTGTTCAAACCCAGTCTTCTAACAGAGTGAATGAAGGAATCACTGCTCCTGAACAGGTTGGGAGTGGGTTCAGCGCCCGATCACTGAGACACAAGAAAGGGCGGACCTGGAGTTTGGCGAGGATGTGGCGCAGCTGGGGTTCATGGGCGAGGCCGAGCAGGCAGCGGACGGCCAGCGCGCGCAGGCGGTCGACCTGCCCGGCCGGCATGCTGGAGCGCGCGTGCAGCAGGCCCAGCAGCATGCGGATGCCCGCCGCCCGCCGCACCGCCTGCCGAGCTGCCGCATACCCCTCCCGCATCTCCGCTGCCACCAGATCCCCCTGTTCCCCAGCAAATCCCCCCCATCTTGAGGCCCCACAAGGACACATCGATCTACAACAGTGTGGTGCCGGCAAAGCATAGGAATTGCCGTCTTGTAAGTGTACTTCACAAAATTTGTTGCATGTGCGTCCAGCAGGACTGACGAAACAAATGTTCAAAGTGTGTCAACAGGCAGCTGCTTGTCTTGTCAAAGTGGATTCCCATGACAAAAGGAGATGAAAATCAGGTCCACACATCAGCGCTGCTTCCCCTGACAAGAGGAAATAAAGTTCCAGCTCCATACCTCGGCGCTGCTGTGGGATTGCAGGTCCAAGTCCATGGAGGACCCAGGCTGAGGCTGTGGAGTGAACAATGGTGCCGGCAGCAAGCTCTTGGCTGGCTTTCTGCGGCTAGACGCCTTGTCTGGCAGGGGATGGAGGTGGGCCAACGAAGAGGGCACCGTTACACAGTTTGCCAACACAACCAGAGCCGGCTGCATCACCTGCATATGAAATGCCACTGCACCTTAAACACTGATTGCTTGATAAGCTTTTTTCAGATCATTGTTGCAGAGGACTTGCATCACAGGTCCCATGCGGATCCGCTGACCTCAGGATCATTGAGGTAGGCCTGGCCATGCGCCGCTTCGAGAATGGCAGCAATGCCATCCGTGTGTCCACCCGCTTGGGCATCCGTGGCAGTCAGGAGCGAGCGACGGCACTCCGGCATCAGTGTGGCAATCTGCAGAATCTCCAGCGCATGCCGAGCGATCTCATTGCAGTACCTGCACGCCCACCACGCCGCTGTGAAGCACTATAGCACTCAGCTATATCTGAAGTACCTCTCACTGCCTGACACCCTCAAATAGGCCATCACAAAAGAGGATGCAGCGCCACAACAGGGGCTCACCGCTCGCCAGGAGTGTGCTGCACAAGGTCCAGCATGAGGCTGGGCCCGCCGCCACGCATGAACTTTTCCAGGGGCGGCCATCGCTCACGCACAAACGCTTCGCCCACGCGCCAATCATTTTCCACTGCTGACACTGCCGCATCGACTGACTCAGCTGACACATCCACTGTCCGCTCTGCTGCTGATGCTCCCTGCATCAGCGTCAGATGGCACGATCAGCCAGGATGCACACATGCAGACAACATGAAGGTATTTTCGTGCAACCCTGGGACACAATCTTGAGAGTGCCAGTCGCTAAATATGAAGCCTCACATGCTGGCTGCATGGTCAGAGCATGGATAGGGGAGCCGTGGAGGCTGACGCACATGCTTCACGGCATTGTGGCCGCAGTACCGGCGCTTCAGTGTCGTCACATGAAGAACAAGGTGGGTGCGGAAGTACTGTCTCAGCGCTGCGCTCGCATGGAACGCCACCTGGGGACACAAAACAAATCTCAGATGCTGATTCAGCCGACGTGAGCCACATGCAATGGATCTCCTCACAACACACCATCATGATGGCACTTCACACCACTTCCTGCATAAATCAGCCCCTGAATGACTATACAGAATGACAGGTGGTCAGGTGCATTATAGTTGACAGAAAATGTCTGTATCTACAGATATGCTACCTACATATTTCACCGGCTACTCATCAATGTTGCGGACAGACACTCCTCGCAAGTGCGATGCATGGTGGCCATGGACGCATGCTTGTCATGGGCATGGCAAGGAGTGGGGGCGCGCCTGCTTCTCGGTGCGGTTCTCGCCGTGGGCCGGGGCGCGCAGCAGCAGCAGAACGGTGCGCATGGCGTCCAGCAGGCGCGGCAGGCCGCCGGCGCGGTCGAACACGTCGAGGATGCCGCGGAAGTGGAGGGCGGCCCCGAAGAACAGCGCCACATTCTTGCGCGCCGGGTCGTAGCCGCAGGTCAGCAGCGACAGGGCCCTCTCGACCAGTTCCTCCACTACCTCCGTTGGCAGCGCACACTGCCACCCCAATGCTCAGTTTAGTATGAATGACATAAACAGGGCTTGCTCATGCCTGTGCGACAGTTAGCAACATGCCCCACATCATTTTGCTTCCGAAGCAGCTGCTCTTACGGCAACATGAAATTTTCTTGTATGTGAAGATGAGTGTGGAAAACCTCTCAACTGAATACATTTCAGAATAACATCTTGCCGCAGGGACTTCAGGGGCATGGTATGCAAGAGAAGTAATTCCACAGGGAGGGTACGCACAACACGCTCGACAGCGAGGGGCACAGAGGCCAGCCCAAAGAAGGCGAAGGACAGGCCGACGAAGGTGTGCTTGTTGCGCGGCAGAGACAGCAGCAGCTGCACCCCACCAGACTCTACAAATAGCTCCGCAAACCTGACGAGCAGCAGAAACAAATGAGCAATCCGTACAGCATCTGTACGGCTTGACACATCATGCGTCTGCTGACATGGCGTCATGCCATGCTGAATGTCAACACATGCTGTGCATGCGTTAGGAGTCCCAGGAGGGCGCCATAGACAGACCTGCCGTTTTGAAAATGACTTCAATGTTGTGGAACTCTGATCAAAGAATACACAATCACCATGCTTTCTTGCAGGGTGCTTTTCATTCGATTGACTTACATTCAGATTTGTTATTACAGGGCTGGTGTGGCTACCTGCGATGGACGAGGAGGGCAACCAGGAGCCGAAGAAGGTCGGCCAGCAAGATGGGCTTGTCGCGCCAGGCATGCAGCAGCCGCTTCACGACGCCGACGCCGTCCGCGGCCAGCACGAGCGCCAGACACTCCATGTACTCCCCAAAGCTGCCCAGGCACTGCACCACATAGCGCTGCCGCCGCGCCCTCAACTCTTCCCACCCTGCCAAATCCACCCATCAAACTGTCAACCAATGCACTGGCTACCGTGTGCCTACCACTAGCTACCACTGCATATCAAGCAGCAAGCAAGCAAAGTACCAACACCAGTGAATTATTCTGTTTGCTAGTCACTGTGCACTCGGATGCCAACCAATGTACTTGGTAGTCCGCGGGGCCCCGGTGTTGGCACTGTCCCAGTCTTCTATAAGTGCAGCAAGTGCAATCCGGGATATGATGGAGCGTGTCCAGTAGCAGCCATCACTGAGAGCAATTTACCTTCACAATGTTGCCCAGGGTTTGAAGACGCTTGCTCCTGGGTGACTTCCGTCACGCGTGTCAGTTGCTGGCTTCCGGCTGCAACGATGTCGCATGTTGAACTGGAGGCCAGTAGTTGCACTGCATCCTCGCTGTCACAGTCCCCCAGGGCCATGCGCTCAAGATCCTGCAGTCCAGATGAAGTAGTGTAAGCACTTGGTATTGCATCTGAAACGCACCTAGCCTTCTTCGGCTGGAAAAGCGTGTAATAATAATAATAATAATAATAATAATAATAATAATAATAATAATAATAATAATAATAATAATAATAATAATAATAATAATAATAATAATAATAATAATAATAACAATAATTGCATCTGATAGGACACAGAATGTCAGGCAACTCAGTAGTCCTTCATGCATACACGCGAAGGCTCAACCAAGAACAAGCGTGGCAGGGTGTGGAGGTCTACCTGCACCATGCGTGCTACAGTGCCGCTCCTCACAGCCTCATCACAGACTTCTGTCCTGGTCAGTGCAATAGCTAAAAGTCCCGTCGCATATGTTCGCCGTGCCTCCAACAAGCAACTCTCCTCATCTGGACGCTCACACGTTCCACTGCTGCACAC
The DNA here is from genome assembly GCA_020887355.1 of Coccomyxa sp. Obi. Taxonomy (NCBI): domain Eukaryota; kingdom Viridiplantae; phylum Chlorophyta; class Trebouxiophyceae; family Coccomyxaceae; genus Coccomyxa; species Coccomyxa sp. Obi. Next base: position 1,323,734 of record AP024993.1, on the reverse strand, counting down.
ACGTGTGCAGAACTTTTTCAGTACTAAGTCATTCCGCCAACTAAGTGTGGCTCAGTGTTAAACACTCCATGGACTTAGGCATGCTCACCGTGAGGGCTTCTCGACTTCCGTGGTCGCCCACTCCTGAAGCCCAGTGACAAAGTCCGGCTCTGTCAGAGGGCTCTGGAACTGCCAAGCAGAGAGGCACGCCAGGAAGAAACGCATGGCAGCCACCCTTTGTTCCATGCCCGCCTGAACTTGCACACATCCTTCAGCACGACAGTCTGCAGTTGCAATCCCATCAATATCAGATAGCACGCGGTTCTGCTGGAGATGGAGGTCAGCCATATTAATATCAATACGGCCTCTGAAGTCTTCTTTGTCATAAGTCAGCAGTAGTCCAAAGCGTGCAGGAAAAAGCAAGTAGGCCTCTTGCGGCAGGTCATATCCGCACATGACGGTCATGTATCCAGCTCTCGTAAATCTCGTCGTAGATTTCCTCCTCCTCCTTGACCGCAGACAAAAGGGTACCGATGGGCTGCTGTGAGCGCATGTTGACCATCACATCGCCGGTCACTTCCTGCAAACCATAATGCAACAGCATCAGCATCACATGCCATCGTCGGTACTTTGCACAGGCAGAACCGCACCAATGGGGACATGATGTGATTTCTGAATTAAGCACTGCCCGGCGTTGAGCAGCTTTTCCTGTACTTGAAGGGTAGAACCACCTCATATTTGCTTTCCTCCACTTCTAGCATCTTGGACAGGTCATTCAGCGCCTGTATCCTGATTCCCCATTCCGTATTCTCATTGCCTGCTCTCTTAAGGAGCTCCTTGGCATCCTGCATGCACAAACAGGCCGTTGGAATGCCAGACAAATTATATCAGTGCAGTGCCGACCTAACAATATGACATTCACGTGGTGCCAATTGACGTCGCCAAGGACATCCACCTTCAATGAATATTGCAAAGCAAGCAGCTGGTGCAGTGAGGCTCAAGATGTTCTGTCAGAACTGGATTTAAAATGCCCCAACAGAACTTGGAAAAGCCACCAAGCTTTGCCCCCACTAAGTACAAGTCAGACACTCACGACATGCTTGCCGGACTTTCACCTCGTTCTTACAGACGGATGGGCGATCACGCAACCACGACGGAGGGCTTTCGGAACTTGTCAAGATAAGAAGACAACACAATAGATCGCACAGGAAGATGTGGTTACCCTCAAGACGCTGTCTGAACACCAATTGTGCTGTAGCTGCCTCGTCATCCTTGCTGTTCTTGTTGTTCTTTCGGGGATGCGGCTGGCCTGACGATCTGGAGATCGCGGTGGTACGATAGACGGGCTCTGAGCGTCAGTGACGTCCTATTACCTGAAGAGCAATCACAAAACAATACAATCATCTCTGGATCAACATTTCGAGTTGATCTGAGGCACCTGTTCCATCCCTTCTTAATTCCTTTCAAAACTGCGACAGCTGTCAGTTGGTTTCTCGCTAGTCATTTTTCAATGGCACGAGCATCCGACGGTGTGCAGACACGCGCATGGGTAACAGTACCTTCTCAAGATGTCCTCACGCCAGGGTCAAGAGACGGAAATCCCTGCAGGGCAGAATATGGCATCTTCTTCAGAGCCAATGCCGTGTTGCAATGCTCTTCGCAAACATGCCAAAGCCACATCATTCACAACAAGAAGCACAGCAATCGTTTACTGCCAGGTTCAAAAGCTTCCTATTTATGCATCTGGCTCTTCGTGGGCCTAGACACCCACGATCCCTCCTCTAAAAAGGGTCAGTGGAACACAGGGAAGAAGTCTGCCTAGTAAGTTGGATACTGACTCCATATCCTCCCCGGGAACCTAAGGCGTGCTTCATTCATAGAAAAGCATCCTCAGGCATGTAGAACACTCACAAGTGCCTCTCGAAGCTCCAGCCTCAGGTGGCAGCACGACCCAATAAAAAGCAGCTCAACATGCGGCTCGAGTTGCGCTATTATGCAACCGATTAGGGCCGTGCGACGACAGATTTTGGATGTGCAGAGTGAGCCGGAGCCCTTCACAGCATCCTGCAAAGACAGGCCTTGTCACTTTTAGACAAGGGAAGAGCTATGACCTCACGCCTTACTCCTTAAAGACTTCCCATTCAGCTTTTGAGTCTGACTGGTTGAAAGCTCGTCACTGGAACCGCAAGGCCGTCTGTAGGCTGCATGTTTTCCTTGCACACACAAGGAAGGGCTTGTTCAAGGGCCATGTATATCCCTTGCATTAGAATCCTAAAGATCGATGAACATCAGGCCTCCAATAATCGGGGGGTGTTGTATGAACGGCAAAACCTAGCATCCAAAAGCACCAAAAGGTTTGGTCCAAAACACCATTCTGTTCTTCGGTATCCATCATACCGTTATCAACACTTTGTGCAGTAACCATATCCATTCAAGCGATGCGAGTACACTGAGTACACTTATGACTGTAGGAAAAATTGCTTATTTTTATGGTTATGGTTTAATCGACCCAGATCAACTTGCTAGCAACCAAGATTAATCCTTGTACTACTATGACGAGAACGTCGGTTAAGCTTGTTAGTGCTGAGGGCTTTGAATACATTGTGGACCATAAAGCCGCGTGTGTATCTAATACCATCAAGCAGATGCTCTCCAGTGAGGGTGATCGACTGTCCATCCTCATTGCGCAAAACGGGGTTCTATGTATATCACTTGTCAGAAGACCTTTAGAGAACCATGTATGTCGACACTTGATTTGTGTTGATCGGGGACAATGTTGTGGCAGGTAACTTTACTGAAACTGAGCTTGGCGAAATTAACTTTCCGGAAATATCCGCACCGATTTTGGAAAAGATATGCGAATACTTCTATTACAAGCTGCGTTATCAAAACGAGTGAGTCTCGTCCTGTCATCCTGGGACTTGGGAGCAGGCCACTGGCAGTCGGCTTACTTGGCACACTGCTTGCTCTCCTTCACCATTTTGTGCAAATGGCATGGGTGTCCTAATGTTTTTCTTGAGACATGTAGCTTGACATGCGTGGGTCCAGGTCCAGCAAGTCCATCCCAGAGTTCCAGCTGCCCCCAGAGATAGCATTGGAGCTCCTGAAGGCCGCCAATTATCTGGACACATAGCCCCAATTCAGCCACACCAAGCCCATAAAGCTACTGGAGCATGTAGGCTCCCATCATGAGCAGCAATGATCACAAGAAATGATTTGTGGTCTGTCAGATGGATGCAGTGCTTCCAAGCGGCTTGAAGGCCCTGCATGTTCTTCGCACAGTGCCGGAACATGTTCAGTGCCGATGCATATTTTGATTTCTGGGAAGAAGACAGCAATCAACTGACTGACTGAGACAGCAATTATGTGGGCAGATTGCCTGTGCATGAGCATGATTGTCAGGGCAGCAGTCTGGTCAACAAAAAGAACTAGTGTGAAATAAGGTATGTTTGTACAAGGAGATAATTGCAAACATGAAGGCCACTGTTAGCGAAGGAGCCTTGTTGAATGTAAGCAGTAATTTGAACATACACTTCCTTGCTACCGGTACTGACAAGACAAGATATGGATCATGAATTAGAGATTGCCACAGGTATGACTGATCAGCAGAAGGGGAATTCCTTCATCCTTCGAAGGGAATATTAATATGTCCTTGTAATTAGCTATAGCAGCTCCATTGTTGCAGCTACCCATGCATCTGCTGGAAGTTCCAGCCTGGAACTGATGGACAGATAGAATTTTCTTGTAGCAATGCTGGAGTGGCAAGACAGCGGAGTTAATTCAAATCATGTTGGACAGAGTGCTGAAATCACATTCCTGAATTTACACAACTTGCCATCACTGAAGTCACGGGCTGCGAGAGAGCTATACAGAGTCTGACCCCGACCACAGAAAACTAGCAGAAAGCACAAATTTTCGTGGCAGTTGCCCAAAATTTATAAGCGCTTTAACTCGAAGGAAGTTGGTGCTTCAATACGTGGGGGACCTTTGGATCCAAAATATGTGCATGCAAAAAGGTTCACTACGCTACTCAACATGGTCAGCTCACCCGTTGGGCAACACCGATGGCATGGAGGGTACCCCACAACATGACCACCCAGTTCAGAACCAGATGAACAGGCTGATACACATCGAGATGCAATCAAGGGGTCTCACATTACTACAAAAATACTGCCGTATCTACAATTTGGGATGAGTCTCACAAGCACCCAGAGGAACTAGTAAGTCTCCCGACGACGTACTGGTTTAAGACTGTAATGCTTGCAGTACAGAACGGGGTCCGCCTGATTTGCGCTGCATGAGCTGATGCTGAGGCCGCCATAGACCACCAGAGGCAGCCACCAAGGCAAAAAGCAGGCAATTGAGGGACGCATCTCCTCTCCTGGAATATGGTTTCAAGCAAAATATACAGCCTTCGCATGGGAAAACAGAATGCCCAGCATACACTCTCGCCCCCTGCATGTGGGCTCGGCTGATCAGTTCACACACAGCTGCTTGGCAAGGCATAACACGGCCACTTGCCCGCCAGAGCTTTGCTTCAGGAAGAAATTGCTGCAAGGTCGCCTCGCTATGCAACCCCGAGATACTTACACCGGCCAAATCAAATAATTCCTGTGCACATTGAGCATTAACAAAGCTGCATCCAGCCACTGAACAACTCATGGCTGGGAGCTGTAGTGCATTTTATAAAGAGATATGAGCTCCCTGTGAGCTTGCCTTGCCCCGTCTAACAAGGTCAGCCTGCCATCTTCTGTACATGTGCAAACATCTGCTCTAACTACAAACGAGGCCGCCAACTTCGCCCCTACTTGGTGGCCTCGGCATCCTTGCGGTAGTAACACAGGAGGTATGCATTGGGCGACGGCACAGCGGAGGCCGCCAGCTTCTTGACCGAGACATCGTTGAAGCAGTACCACTGCTCCTTCTCCTTGGAGCCTGGGGGCGAGGGCGCCTTGCACACGGCCATGTAATGGCCGGCCCCTATGCTGCCCTGGTGGTTGGACACTGCGAATAGATCATAGCTGCTCGTTGTCGCCTCCTTGTGCCCACTCTCCTCAGACATGAACTGCTGCAGCGACAGATTCTGCATGCACACACACACAATCACAGAGCTCAGAACCAGTGCTTAATCCATGCATGTGGTGACACAATGCACTGCAGTATGATGGTGACTTGAGCGCAAGTCACAACAGCCATGGCCCCGGAATGCAATTCCGGAGGTGCAGGCCGGGGCCTGTCATGTTTTTTGGGCAATGCACAAGAACAGCGCAATGACTAGTGACATGGAGAGGTTACTGGCGCACCTTCAAAGGAAAGGTGACATTTGTGGTAATCTTCTCGCGGGTGGTGCCCGTGTACTTGAAGCGCTTGATGTGCAGCACGAGCACTTTGGGGAGGCGGTGGATCCTGAAATGCTTTGTGGCCGTCGTCCTTTCGTTGCAGTGCTCACACTGGAATGCCTCGTCACCCTGTCATTGTCCCAAAAGGTCAATGCTGGCGGCAAAATCTCAACGTCCAGGCCAAGTGCAGAAGACCCAGCATTGTCAACTGCACGTCATCAGCAAACATGGCCGAGAGGAAAAAATACCAGGATGGTGAATAGAAAGCAGTCATAACAAGAAGTAGGGCTTTGGGAGCTCACCTGCATGACCTCGTCTGTTGTGAACGCCTGAAGGCAGTCCTCAATGGAGGGCGTTGAGTTCTTGCTGAGGAACGAAAGGACTCCTCCCTTGCCCTCCTTGGTCAGGGGTAAGCTCAGGTCCAGGAACACCTCATACCTGCACGACGTACTCACGAAGTAAGCGCAGTGTGCCCCATCGTGCGTTGGGGCCAGGCATGCATATGCGTGGACATCTGAAAGCACGCACTGCATGGGGCACCCTCATAAGGGCAGGGTGAAGAAGTGGAGAGGGGCTCACGTGGTAAAGCGCTTGTTGCATTTGTGACATTTGATGGAGGACTGCAGCTGGCCGCTGAACAGGTCATAGATGATCGAGTTGTCCTGCGCCAGGTGGCGTGCCCATTCCCTGTCCGCCTTGGCAGCTTCCAACTCTGCCTCAGTCAGGGCATCAGGGCCCTTGTTTTCGCTCTCTCCCTTGCCCTCACTGGCCTCCTGCTTCGAGGCCTCTTTCCCCATGGCTGCCTCATCTGCCTGCATGCTGGGGCCAGTCTCCTCTGGCGTTGCCTGCAGCTTCTGCTGCTGCTGTCCTGGCTTTCCCACGCGGTTCTGCATGGGCATGGGCAAGCAATGAGGTCTATGCATCTGACCCTCCAAGGAAGGCATTGTTCAAGAGGGCTGAGAGCAGTCAAGAAGCAGGCCGTCAAGTTGTCAACATTTCTGCTTCAGTTGATTAGACCTGGACCTGACCACAGTTGACACCGAAAGGGCGGAGGGGGCCTCACCAGGTCATCATGCAGGCCCATCAGGATGCTCCGCAGGGCTTCTTGGCAGTCATGCTGGCCACCATCCTGAAATTCTGCGCCCTGTGGCAGCTGGTACAGCTTCTTCACGAGAGGCGAAGGGTCCACCCAGCCGCCAGGAGACTGCCTAAACACCTGAAGCCAGCATATCACCCCTGTCAGCAACATGGGTGTTCGCCCTTTCTAGGAACATGCAGTCCTTGCTGAGAACAAAAAAAGCCTCTTTCGAAGGCTGTAAATCGAACGTGGTGCATCAATGCACATCAGATGGATCTCATTCGACAGAACATACCTGCTTGGTGAGCTGGCAGAAGGCTGCTGCCATCTCCCCGCGTTCCAGGGGCGGGAGCTTTGGTGCAACCCCTCTGCTGGCCAGCGCCGCAGCGCCGTTTCTGGGAAGGTCTTTGGCGGGGACGCCCACAGTATGCATTCCACAAGCACACGGCACCTGTTGCATGGCTGGCTCACTAACGCCGGCCATGCCTGTGCCTGACTGCAGCCTCTCTGCTGCAGTGCCCTTGCTGCCAGTGCTGGGATCAGTCTGCTGCTCCTCTGCAGCCTGAGCTGAACCTGTCGATGCATCGCTCTGTGCGGGCGTCTGGCCCCAGATGGATTCGGGAGAGCCTGCCAGGGAGGGCACCGGAAAAGGCACCTCGCAGATGGCAGGTGTCTCTGGACCCAGTGGTGACCCTTCCTGCTTTGCATGCCCACCTGTCTCCACCTGATCCACAGAAGCCCCAGGCTCCCCCTCTGAGAGCGCAGCACTCTTAGGTGCTGGGAAGGTGCTACCAAGAGCGTCCACTTGCTGCACGCTGTCTGCAGCCAGCTCTGCAGCCTGACTGCAAAGGGGCACCTCCACCACTGACCTCGTGCGGACAGGCGCCAGGGGCTCTGGCTCGGCGATGGATGGGGAGTTCTCCCTGATGGTGGGCAGCAGCAAGGGAGCGCCAGAGCCATCCATGACCTCAGCAGGCGCAACTGAATCGCTTCTTGCCGGACTGCTGATGCATGGCTCCTCATCTGCTCCGCCGCTGCTCTGGCTAAAGTCTGCTGTCTGAGGGCCTCCCAGCGAGTCTGGTGCAGCGGCGAGTGCGCTGAGCGCGGCCACAGATGAACATAATGGCCCAAGCTCAGTGGGTGCTGTTGGAAACGGGGGAGCAGGCGCAGCTTTGGCACATGCCTCGCCTGCCGCAGGGGTGGGTGGTGCAGGCAGGGGGTCCATGCTCAGCAGATCTGGCACCAGGAGCTCAGGGAAGCCAGGCGTCCAGCGCAGGACCTGCAGTGCTGAGTTGATGAAGCAAGTGTTGCCTGTTACACAGCAAATAGCAAATCTCAGTGCTTCTTTTGACCACTCGGCGCATTTGACAGACCTCCTGCACAGCCATTTCCTCGACAGCATCAAAGTTGCAGAGCAATCTATGCGAGCATGGCTCTGGAAACACCCAAATCGCGTGGTGAATTAGCACTGAAAGTGAGAGTCAGAGCAGGACTGATGAGCCAGAAGCACCCACCAAGGTTCTTCAAGCCGACGCTGCCAGAAGGCATTGCGTCCGCTTCGTTGCCTTTGCTGCCCTTGCTGTTCTCGACTTCCTCATCGCCATCTTCCCCTGTGGCGATCTTGCCGCTGAAGCCAAAGCAAGCCAGGGCGGATTGGTTCCTGCTCAGCTCTGGCGTCTTTGGAGGAACTGCTGCTGGTGCCTCTGCCGAGGCCCCAGGACCCTCATCATCCACCTTGTGATTGCGAGGGGTCTTCGGAGAGGGTGGATCCTTGTCGGCATCCCTCTTTGCCTCCACCTGAGCATCAAACAGGAACTGAGTGCAGCAGCAGGTGCTGTTGTCCCTGATCCAGCAAGTACCCTTCTGCAGTCTGGCTGTGATGCCTCTAGTCGAGACACATGACTTCAGCACACAAATGCTCACATGGGATAGGTATAAATTCAAGCAAATAGTGAGGTCATGAAAAGTTGGCTCACCGCCTTGTCGAGGTTGCTGGGAACCGAGGCAGTCCTCTTGGTTACAAACGAGGTGAAGTAGCTCCCCAGAGAGTGATTTCGCCGATGGGCCTTCTTCTCTGCCTGCTCACCGTTCTTGGCTGGGCCGCCATCGCTACTCTGGGATACTCTGCCTCCTTCCCCTGTTTGCCACAGCAAGTGAATGAATAAAAGGGAAACAGACATGTAATCAACAGCACCCAAAGACCCCTTCCAAACGCTTGCACTACACAGCATCATAGGAGACATCGCAGGAGACATGTGGAATCCATCAGCACACCTGCACAGATATCGCTCAGATCCACCACGGCCCCTTGACCAGCTCCAGGGCTCTCAGTCTCGTGTGCAGTTGGCTGCTTGCTGGCAGCCGCAAACGCAGAGAATTTCAAGTACCATTGGGAACCTGTGTGCATCATCTCACTCTCAGCGTGACAACAACTAGGCACAAATGCATTTTTCACAGTCCCAGTCAAGTGCTCATGAAAAGACATTGCATCAACAGAAGCTAGACGAATTGCCGTTTTCAATATTTGCATTGAAGGGGCTCACCTGATTGGGGCACTTGCATGTCGCCGTCTGTAGCAGGTGCACGGACTTCCTCAAAGGAGGACCTTCGCGATGACACGGCTGATGACGTGCTCCCATGCGAGCCATTGCTGATGGCACGGGGTGCTGCCTCACTTGAACGCCGCGATGTCCTCTGTGGAAGCTTTTCCACGCCCTTCTTTGCTTTCCTTCCCTCTGATGCGCCGAAAAGAACACACAAATGTCAGGCAGTGTTTGTGCTAAGCCTGTTTGATAAATAGAACAGTAATGCCATGTGCGCAAAAGAAAGGAAAGGAGAGATGAAGGCGCGCCTGTGGTGAGTGAAGGCTGGCTGGGGGCGCGAATGGTGACCTCCTCGGACTTCCCTCGCATAAACATGCCAAGGCACCCGGATGAGGCCACTGGAGGCGAAGACACCGTCTCAACCAGGGGCTCAGCCTGCGCTGCAGAGATCGCAGCAGATGATGCCCTGAGCATTTGCTCCCCCCTGATGCCAGCCTCGGCAGCATCTGCACCCGCCAGGGCATCAGAGCTGTCAGACAGCTTGGATGGGGATGAGGCGGAGGGTGATGATGATGATGGCCCACTGCGCTCAGCAGCCCTGGACCCCAGGATCTGCCAGCCCTTGTGCCTTTTGTTTGCCCTGCAACCAAAGCAGCCAGCCGCTTGAGATTGCGCCGTTAACTCTCTGCATCAAGGGCTCTCCATGACGAGTATGCATGTGTATTTCTGCAAGTGGGGCTCCTTGCGTACTTGTCTGATCCGTCCTTTTCCACCTTCTCCTTGCTTTTCTTCTTTTTCTTCCCTCTCCCAGGCCACAGGCCACCAAGTCTCTGCTTGGGCGCCTCGTCACTACCAGACTGGCTATCGCCAGACTCCTGTTGGCAAGTCCCCCACAACACCACCTTCAGGGGGATGAAGGAGGACATTACTCAAAGATAGGATCACACTGCAGCCCAGCATCAACTCATGCAGACTAATCCAAAGAAACTGATCGGTCTTGCCTGGCTTGTGCCCGATGCGCGCTGAAGAAAGCCCTGTGGCTCATTTACCATCGTGCTTCCGTTCACATCAGCATGATGACACCTCTGCACAGTGCCACAGCAGCGTGTTGATGCCCAGAGCTGCCCAACTCTAAAGGAGCATTCCTGACAGGGGAGAAAATGAAGCTCACCTCCTTGGCAGAACCACTCTCATATGGCATTGAGCTTATCCCACTCGTGAGGCTCTGTTCAAACCCTGCCTCCCCGAAGCCATTCTGATATCCATTGGTCTCTTGCATGTCACGAGGTCCCTTACCATGCAAGGACGTAGCATGTGAAGCTACAAATGCAGTCTCAGTAGAGAAAAGGCTGGCGCTTTCAGCAGCAGAATGGTGGACCTTCGTTCCTGTGAGAAAATCATTTGTCAGTAATTTGAGAAAGTCCCTAATCAGTTCAGGTCTTCCTGTACTAATACATTACACATCAATCGGGCTGGCATAAAATAGTCATGTCCTGCTCACCAGGAACTACAGGATGCTTGCCAATCTGAATTGTATCTCCTATTCTGCGCGGCATGGACTTCAGGAAAGCGGAATCCAGCAACCCTTTGCAGGCTGTTGACTGTTCACAGATGCTCAATTGCTCCCACACAATGGCAAGGAGTTAAAGTTTTCTCTCGTTCCATTAACCTGCGCAATACACATCGACAAAGGAGTTCAAAAAAACAGCAGGGAATATGTGTCCCTTTGTTACACTCATCACTACCATATAAAAACTCTCTAAGAGAATTGTAACCCATGCCGGTCATTACGTTCGTTAGAAATGCCACGTCTTGACTTCGTTGCACACTTTTCGTTTGGTCTCACTCTCTAGCGTGAAATAATTGTGATCTCAGTGACGGTTGGGGTATCACCGAAGGAATATAATATGCGCCTAGACAGCCTCAATACCACCCATTGAGCCGCAACTACACAACCAAATTGAAAATGACCCCGACGCACGTGTGAAAGTGCAAGAAACTATCGAAGTGGAAGCTCAGAAAAGCCCTTGCCATATGTAAACCAGTGCCCGGATGTAGTCGTGCATGGTCAATGAGAGGAAGAAGTCAAGGTAGGTAAATGCATAATTCCAAGGGCTCACCTACGTGCACAGAAATCCCAGCGGGCTGCTCTTTACGAGACAAGCTGCGTAGATATTCCTGCAGCCAGCTTCCCCTCCATTTCCTTCAGAAACAATTCCGCTTTGACCTCTGGACGGTGTTAAGCTTCAGTATCTGTTTCAATTGAACTTGAGGATCGCATCAACGAATCGCGGCTGTCAAGAGTAGCTCACCAAGTTCCTTTGCAGTGTTGCCTACCAGGCCCAATGCCCTAATCAAGTTTTATATTTCCCCCCTGTCCTTATATTATATTTAATCAAGGGGTTCACAGAACAGCCCTCCTGTGATGGCACTGCTCTTGGAGCTCTGTGCATTCAGAAATTAACGTCCAAGAAAGTCTCTGTCTGAATCTCATTGCGTATCTTGACGTTATCCCCACAAAAATTACCATACACTTGCTTTCTCTATTGAATAGGACATCTGGAGAAGCATGGCCGGACTTCTGTTAGAGAAAAGTAGCCATATCGAGCAATTTCTGCGGGATGTTGTCAGCGATCCATCATTACCAGAGGTGGGGTGCATTTTGAATATTGTTTCAAGCCTTAACGACGAGTGAGTTAACCTTGTGGGTGATGGTGATCCGTTGAGCCGTTGCTGCAGGACGTCCATATCCTCGCAGACAGCATGCTCAAAGAAAGCGACATATCGTGGAAAGTGTTGAAGGAAGTGGCGATCGCAGGCGAGACAGCTTTTACTAACAACGTTCGTAGACCATCAGCTGGACAAGAGAGTGCACAAGACCTAGTCATTGGTGACATTCAGTTGATCGTGGATGTGTTGCTGTGGGTCAGCAAAGGAGAGCTGGGGTGACGCTGGGAAGTCATGGTTGCACAGAATCTGTGCTGGCAGCAGTATCGTGCTGAAGGCACCAAAACCAAGAGTGAAGAGCGCTGCTCTGCAAGCGCGGCTCGCCGTCCTCCAGAGGCAACTCGAGCAAAAACAATATGATGCCATGGTGCAGGACATAACAGCAGCTGTAAGTGCCTTGTGCATGCTGTCCATTTGTCTGGAAGCGCTCGCTCACCGCATGCCAGATATTTCCTACACCTGGACCCTCTTGAGTGCACAAATCACGATGCGCCCAAAGACTTTTAACTATGGCGCAGGAGCGGGAGGTCAAAGCAAAGAGCGAGGGAGGCATTGTCACCTACAAAGCCCAATTATCTCTTGGCTTGCACATCGTTGTGATGATGGGGACTTTTTTTACTGCTGGCTATCTGGGTGTATCGTACCTGTCCACAGACCCCATGCATGTGCGAGAAATCCTGCTCTCATCGTTTGCCTTCCATATTAATTTCGTGTTGCACCCAGCTATTATTTCCAATTCAAAAACATCTGCCAACATATTGTAGATCAAGCAGGGGCCCGCCTAGAAGCCTGCTGTACGTACTGAGTGCCATTTGCATGCCTCTTGCAGCATGTTGTAGGTGGGCTTGTGGGCATGATTTTTGCAATGCTCATGGAGACAATTCTGCTCATTATCAGAACAACAGTGCCGCCCACTCTGCCTGTGGAGGAGTTGCTCCGACAGCCGAAGCGGCAGCCCAGAAGTATGCCAGAGATGCCGGTGGAAAAGAAGGTCCAGTAATTTCAACATGCACAGCTACAGCTGTGGAGTTGCTGTACATCTCGTCGGGGGTTGATGGCGGGTTGGACCCCAAAGACATCCGACAGACTAATTTGGGTCATGTCCACTGGAGCTGCTGCAGTAAAAGCCCTAATCTGTGTTGAGGTTGTGTGTGCCAGCAAGGCTGCAGGGGACTGGTCATCAGATGTAGAGTACTATTGTGTCGGAGACGCCGAACCTGAAAAATTCTGGAACAGAAATGTGAACTTCCTACGTCCCTACCTATAGTATAGAACTCCGCGTCAGGACTAATGATGGAGTTTATAAAATTGGCATAAATGCAACCTTGCAAGCACCTTCTAGCCCAAGATACGAAATGATGGTTGCAGTTTCCCTGTCAAGTGTAAATGTATGATCACAATGTGAGTAGGAGATTTCACGTAAGCCATATGGATCTTCCGAAGTCGAAGTCGAGTCGAAGTGTTCCCGAAAATTGAGTTTGTCTTTTGCAGTGCATGCATTTTTCTGGTGGCATCGTCATGTTGTGAGACTAAAACCCTGTAAAAATTGCAGATGCCTCTGTCATCCCCGCTTAGATGGGCATTTAGCTTGATCTTATGTGGACAGCTTAGCTGTCCAGCTATTTATAGTTGAGCGAGGGGATCTTGGCGGGCGTTGAGTGGGGGAACCGCAAGCTCCGACACAGATAGAAGGAAATTTCCGACATCAAATTCTGCGTTTCAAAGGGCCCATCGGTTTGTGTTTGTGTTTTCACTGGGTATTTTTGTCTTTAAGTCTCCACGTTTGCAATTTGGCATGTTTAAACGACAGGACTGGCTGCACCTGCAAGGGCAGCATGGTTCAGGGGCGAGCGATTCCGATTCTGAATCAGACGACGGTGATCTTTTTCTACGATGGACACATTCAGAAGATACTCTCCTCTGCTTCTGCTTTATGCGATGCATGAATGTAGCTCTGGATCTTGTACGTCAGAGCCGCCTAGATGTTTTGTCAAAACAGTGCGTTTGCTGCTGCAGCTTCTGGCTCCGATGAAGAAAGCTCCGATGACAGTCAGGATGTAGCATCGCAAAATAGCAGAGAAATTGCGGCATCTGAGCAAGCAGGTACGGTCTTCAAGGGCCAACTCCTGTTTCAGCGATCCTAGCCTGAAGATTGTAAAACGTACCTGGAACCCCGAAACTAGCTGAAATGTCAGTGATGGGGCAAACTGTACATCCCCTGCAGATGATGACGAGGGCCCTACAGCGCATCGACTGGAGGATTTGTCTGAAGACGACTTTGACAGCAATGCAGAGACGAGCTCTCCCGAGGATGCAGAGGCAAAGCAGGCATTGGCAGACCAGAAAAAGTGAGTGGGGAGGAACAAGACTGTTGCAATGTGGATGGCCGCCCTTCCTCATTCTTTGTGACAAAACTTCCTGCTAGTGCAAAACTCTGCAGTGCACTGTACCTTGGGTTGTGTCTTCCAGGAACTGGTTGGAGGCTCCTAAGACAGAACAGGTCAAAGGCAGAGCACTCACTTGCATGGTTTGCAAAGGTTCCCTCCTACTCAATGGAGAATCACTCAAGCAGCACCTGGGCTCCAAGAAGCACTTGAAACAGCTCAAGCTGTTCAATGCATTCCTGGATCCAATATGCTTCGCGGGGGACATGGACGACGACAGCTCAGGTATGTCATTACTGCTCAGTTAAAACATACGATTGGTTTCTCCATTGTTGACATGCACAGATGTCTTGACAGGCTGCATGGGGTCCTACAACGTGCTGTCTTCTCACAGCCAGGCAGGATGAGATCAATTGATTATGCTGGCTCTGCAGATGCAGAGACACATGCAGAAAGAGCAACGAGGATAGCGCAGCAAGCAAGCGCCCTGCAAAGGAATCCCAAGGTTTGTTGTTCTGTTCTCTGAATGCATTTGGATTGGATCTAGAGGCAAGTATGTTACTGTTGGGCTTTGTGTGTGCCTTCTCTGCACAGGGGAATTTCAACTAGCGCGTGTGATTCTCTTTGACTGCACATGTATTGTCATTAAGCTTTCATTGGCTTGGGTTACTGTCAGCTCAACATGCGGTCAGAACAAGGCCTGGCTCTGTGTGCATGCAAAGTGGTTCATGAATGGGTTTTGTGTAGGAGAGGAAGCGGAAACGGTACAAACCTGAGGCTGGAAAGAAGCGCAAAGGAAAGAAACCAGGAAAACGACAGCGACTGCAAGGAGCAAAATTGCAGGCAAAGGCTGCAAATAATGACTGACCTGGCTCGTGGATGTTTAGTGTCTCGAACCAGCCGACTCTTGTGCATTTTTGGCAACACGCACAGCATCGTTGAGGGTTTCTAGGTATTCATGGTCTTCAAATTGACACGTGTTGAGAAAATGGAAATTACTGTACACATGTGCTCAATCGTCTCATCATGATAGTGATCAATGTACTAACGATACAGCCATGACACTCCTGCTACAGTGTACAGCTTCATCACAAGTTGCATATAGCAGTTGCACAAGTCGAATTGAAGATTACTGTAGCCACTTGTGAAAGCATATACTTTCTGCTTTACTTATGCGTGCAAGAAATAAGAGAATACGTAGATGACACTGTATCCCTTGTGTGATGGTGCCACCGGGCTGGGTGACAAGAAAGGATGTCACTGTACAACTAGTCTTTCCATCAGCACACATCACCATGCATCATATGATCCTACGATTTGGGAGGCAGCAGTAGTATTACATAAATGTCACGATGCGTTGAAGAAGCATACTTTGGCAGCCTGCTCAACACTTCTTAAATGCTATTTGAAACGTACAGCTTGCACACAATGCTAAAGATAATCCAGCCAGCATCCGCAATGAGACCATCAAGACGCCAGCATTCCATGCGCCGGCTGGAATGTGTTTGTCACCTTGACCATTATTCTATCCTATGATAGAGGCATGCTGCTCTCAAAATGTCTCCTGCGTCCTTAAGTATCATCGTCGCCTGCGACATGTGTGGCTGCTTGAAGAATAACTAAAAGCCGAAAGATCGTCTAAATCTGACCTAAGCTAGCGAACACGCTGCTTTCAGGGGTTCTCATGGCTGTTACGTGTCGTCACCTGCACGAATGTGCGCTATCTAAAGTCATACCCTTTTGAAGCTGTCACTATGTATCATCAAGACCTGCAAAGGAAGAGTGCTAACTTTGTCACCACCAGCAACCCATGCACCCCTGGTTCTGTCATGTGGGCAGCATCGGCATTGTGAGGAACATATTTTTTCTATACTGGGAAGGAAAATGCTCCTCACCTTGCCAGTCGAATATCATGAGGGAGGTTTGCCGTGCCAAAGCTCTAGTTACTGCACTGGGCAGCTGTGTGAGGATAGCACGTCTCCTCGAAAGATTATCATGACTGCAACGAACACCATATTATTTCCATCCATGTTTGCAAGCACGATATCTCAAAATAGACATTGCCAAGAAGTGCAGATCATTTTTTAAGTTTGACAGTCTTACTTGCGTCTTGTGCTGAAAGACCTTCCAGGCTGTCCCGAAGCTTTCGAGTGCTCAAAAGCTCTACCAGATGCACGTTGGCTTTGAGATGCTCGACCTGTTGCAGCGGAGCACCTGCTTGTGCTAGGCATGCACTCTGGTATATGTCTGCTAGCTCTGGAGGCAAATCTGTACGCCGCGCGTGCTGCCATTTTAAAAGCCTGCCACGCTGTCACCAGGCCATCACTTCAACCTTTTGACCAAACTGCTTGTTTTGCTCACCTAAATCCAGCATTGCTGGACCAGCAAGCAGCCGGGTAAGTTGCAAGGGTCAATCTGACGGTAGCAGTGACTAATCTGAAGAGACTCTCAAGGCTGCTTTTTGCCTTCCCTCAGCCAACGTTGTATCAGATCTACGCAACATCCCGCCGTCCTTCTTTGGGCCACTGGAAAGGTAAGCCGTCATTGCTTTCGTGAATCAATTCCTGGCCGCCAGTGACCTTGCCATATTCTGTGACCTGATGTTCTGGGTGGGAAGGAGTGTTGCACCCAGAGGTGCATCCAAGATCTTTTTCGGTCTGTTGATTACCACAATGAATTGCAGGTGCTAGTTGCTTTGTTGGCTAGCTTAACTTTCCCAACGAAAGAGGATGGCCGCAATCAATCAGTCTGTGCCGCCCCAGCACCCTTCCAATGTTGCATCTGGACATGCGTCTGGAATCTACGCAACACCTGCCCATGCGGTAAGTGACAGTGTCTTAGCAGAGCAGGTGTCTGATTTGCAAGCTTTCACCTCAGGAAAACGCTTAACATGGACACGCCCGATGTCTGCTCCTGTTTTCATGCTCACTAAGGCCAGCCTAGCTGCGCAGTAGATCCTCGTTGGGATTTCGGAATATTTTAGAGGTCAAGTAATTAGCCGTGATCAAACTCTCTTGGAAGTAGCTGATAACCTGTTACGAAGACTTGCAGCTGAAGACTTATGTTGGTGCTTTGCAGGTGGGCAGCCAATTTGTTCAGCAATACTATACGGTTTTGCACTCCTCGCCTAGATATCTGCACCGTTTCTACACCGATCTGTCCTCGATGACACACTCCGACGGTGGCTATCCTGGGCAACCGCCGTGCATCTTCACGGTCCAGAACCAGAAGGTGGGGCGGCACACTCTTCTCGTGGTATATTTTGCAAAACTACAATACCTTTGTGCAGGTGCGCCTCTTTTCTTGTCGTCGAACAGTCCAAAGTGGCACAGAGCACAGCTTTGTGATTGCCAAGTTAGTGTTCCCCTGCCACAGGATATCCACGAGAAGGTTCTGGAACTGAACTTCGAGGAGGCAGTCACCGAGATTTGGAGTGTGGATAGCCAATTCTCCACAGGCGACGGCGTCATTGTGCAAGTCACGGGATCCCTGCAGTGCAAGGTGCGACTGGAACAGAGTTGGTCAACTCCTAGTGCTTGTCAATCATGCATGTACGATGTCCACTTCCCAGGCTGGACTCAACAATCCATCCTGTACCTCTGACACTGCAGCGTGTGGTTACAGGGCAAACCGCAGCGCAATTTTGTGCAGACCTTCTTCCTTGCGGTCCAAGAGAAGGGCTACTACGTGCTCAACGACATCTTCCGCTACCTGCGCACCACCCCCCAAGCCGTCCCCGCACCAGCTGCACCCATTTCCACGCCAATGCCTGTCCCCACACTCGTGCCCGCCCCCACCCCCTTGGAGAATGGCTACACCAATGCACCTCCTCCCCAGCAGGTGCGTGCATCTGCTTCACCTCCATTGCACAGCACAAATTCAGGAGTCTGGGATGTGTCTGTGTGCCCTATGACACTCACTGCTGGCTACCACCCCCTCTCCTGTGGGCACCAAATAGTCCCATCCTATTCTCTTCATATCCCAGTATCTGAGATGCGGGTGACTATCTGGAGTCCAGCAGGGAATACCACTCTGGGCATCCGCTATGGGCCCGGCCTCTTGTGATGAGGTGGTGTGTTGCCCATCCGCAGACTTTTGCGATGGACACAAGGCCTGCCGCAACAGCGCCAGCCGCGCCTGTGCCCACCCAGATTCCCCACATGCCGCCCCCGGCCGCGTCTTCTGCCCCTGCACCAGCCCCCATTGCCCAGCCCACTGCACCCTCTGCCGCTCCTGCTCCCGCTCCTGCCTCCGCCTCCACCCCCATCCCTGTCCAGCCTGCGCATACCCCCGAGCCAGTAAGTCAATGTGCCAGTTTAGATTTGGTTGCTGTTTGTTTTTCACGGTTGCTGCATGTTAGGGTCCAGTCTCCTCAGAGTCTGAGTCCCTTGGGGGGCCTGGACAAGCCCCACATCTTGCTGCCTGTGGGTCTGCTTGTCTGTGTGCAGCGCAACACTTTGCATGCTGGTGCCGCTCAATGCAGTCTTGACGTTTGCAGTGCTGATGGTCAAGGGGTTGTGCCTATGTGCAGGTCCATGAGCAGCAAGCCGCGCCGCCTGCTCCCGTCCCTGAGCCCGTGCCAGAGCCAGAAGAACCCACAGAAGATACATGGCCCACTCCAGAGCCCGAACAGGCCCCCGAACCAGAGCCAGAGCAGCAACCGCAAGTGCGCGACTCACCCTCATGCCATGCCTGTCGAGAAAACCACTGCATTGGTGTCCAGCGTTTCCGGCATTCTTGTGCAGGAATGACAGCAGCAGTTATTCCATGCACGGCATAATGCGCCCTTGTAGCAGAGTTCTTTGCGCTGTAAGTAATGCAACTGACCATGTGATGGAGACCGCCGGCTCCCATAGCACGAGAGGGTTGCACTGACCGGCAGATCAACTGTTGGGGTGTGTAGGAGGAGGCTCCCCCGCCGCAGCCTGCAGCACCCAGCGTGCCACTGACGTACGCGCAGAGGTTGATGGTCAACACTAACAAGCAGCCCACCCCCGCACCCTCGGCCCGCCCCCAGCCCTCTGCAGCCGCCGTTGTCCCCGCTGCCGCACCTGCTCCCGTGCAGGCCGCCCCGGAGGCCAAGCCCACCGCCCCAGCCCCCTACAATGGCATCCCCAACGGGAACCACCCCACCGAGAACGGGTGCGTCCTCTACTAAAGTGCACACCTGTCTTGGGTCCCAGTCCTGCATCGTGCGTTGCCGCGCTTGGGCATGTGGCCTCGAACACCAGCTAGTATTGATCTAAATGCTTGTTTGAGAAATCTGGACTTTTGGGGTTCAGGTACTACAGCCGCGATGAGCAGCCAGGCACCAGCGTGTTTGTGCGCAACCTGCCTCAGGATGTGACCGAGGAGAAGCTGGAGGCGGCCTTCAAGGAGTTGGGTGCCCTGCGCGGCCCCAAGCCCGTCAACCTCAAGATCCAGAAGGGCAAGGAGAGCTTCGCCTTTGTTGACTTCGAAGACTCTGCTGCCCAGCAGGCTGCCATAACCGGCCCTGTCATCATCGATGGACACCAGGTGTGCATTAACCAGGAAGCTCTGCAGAGAGCAGCTGTTTCGAAGGGGTTTGTTCGCATGGCTGAGTGTGTTGTCAATCATGATAACTATCAACTGATGGGAAGTCACCTTGCAAATGTCCACGGCAGTCACTACAACGTACATGTTGTCTACTCAATACTGGGCGTGCTGCAGGTGACGGTCGTGGAGAAGAAGCCGCAGTTCATCAAGAGCCGTGGGCGCGGCCCGGGGCCGACTCGTGGAAGCTTCCGCGGGGGGCGCGGAGATGGCCGCAGCGGCCGGGGCGATGGCGGCCGAGCGGGCCCTGGCAGCGCCCGCTTCCTCGAGCGCAACGCGTCCATCAGCAGCGAGCGCAGCGAGAGCGCCCGCGGCGGCCGGCGCGGCGGCCGGGGTGGCCGCGATGGCGCCCCCTCGAGTGCTGGACGCGCGCCGCGCGGCCGCGGCGAGGGTCGCGGCGAGCGGCCCGCCCCGGCAGTCGCTGCAGCCTGAAGCCTCTGATGGGGCATGAGATTGCTCCCACATCTGCAATCAGGGGCATGAGTCTCTCGCCAGCACATGCCCAGCAGTTGCTGCAGCCTGAAGCCTCTGATGGGCCTAAGATTGCTCCCACATCCACAATCAGGGGCGTGAGTCGCACGCCAGCACATGAAGTGTCAGACGACTGCACTGAATGATTATAGCGTTGCAATGACTCAGGTGGCAGTTGAGCTAGGGGGCCATCTCACTTGTTCACGAATAAGCAGAGATTGTTGGGGGATTTTGCAAGGAAGAGTACAGGGCTGCTCTGAGATCACTTGAAGGAAGGTTGGGCGTTTGCATAGGCGCAAAGTGCAGAGGGAATATCATCGGGGCCACTGGTAGGTTGCACCTGCAATACTCTGAGGAGGATGCTTGAGCGGGCAACATTTTCTAATTGGATCACCGGGCATAAGTCTGGTGTCAGGTGCCAGGTGCAGCTTCTTTGAGCATCATGCTCTGCAGGAATATGGGTTGTCCAATCTCTAGTTGGAACACCTACAGAATGCCCAGAACACATAGAGACAAGGCCTTGCTGACAACCTTAGAAGACCTGCATTACCAAGGTCTTAGGCGTGACTGCCTGGTTGGAAGCCTTTCAACAGCGGAATAGCATCAACATGTCAAATAGCCTGGGCCCCCATGTAGGGAAATTTCGAGCAGAACTTTGGTGGAATGCGGGATTTGTGGACTTTTCATTCAAGGGATTTAACTTTGCAGGGAAAGGAGGTTTTGGTCACTCAAAGCTCGAGTTGTGTGTGAGGCCAGTGTCGAGGGGTTGCCGAGCAGGGGTGTCGCTTTGGCAACTGTTGAAGCGGCATTCTGCACGAGCTGTGATCCAGGAGGTTCCAGCGGATTAGTACTCGCCATATCATTCATTGCAGGCAGCATGACAAATTTCTCAGGAGAGTGTTGTAGAGTGACATAAATTGAGAAGCACACAGAAGCTGCCTTTGTTTGGGGTGCTTCGAAGCACAGGAATATCCTCACACCTTGGAGTGCTGCTCATAGCAGCCTGTAGATATTCTTGCGAGGCAGGGAGTATTTGCTAGTGATAGTCTTGTCGCCTTTTTTTGTCTTGTTGCCTAGGAGTGAGAGATCCTACATGTGTGCTGTAGGCTTCTTTGCCTGGTCTCTACTAGAAAATCTGATATATTTTCGTCCTCCTGATGCAAAATCTTTACTTGTGTTTACTTGGTTTTGAGGCCTACTCCCTGCTGCACTGACAAAAAATGGCAGTTACGTCTGTCTGTGATTTCTGAATGTGTTTTTGTTCAGCACCATGAAGTAACAATTGCCTTAATTCTTTCAAGGCTGTGTGTCCAAGAGATCACCAGACACATTACAGCGTGCAGCAAAGATGCCACCTCTCAAGAGTTCATTGCTGGACCGCGCACCTAGACCAACAGTGTGTCACGCGTTCAGACCTTAACACAGAAACCTCTCTTCCCCTTGCTCTAGAGAAGATCTTCATCCCTTTACATTTGCATCACAGCTCTTCAGCATCCTCTGCACAAATTCGTTATCGGCTGTGCACAAGAACAGATTGCTGAGGTAAAGTCTTGCAGGTAATGCAAGCAACCGCACCATCCAAGGAGCTTATGCTGTGTCAAGCAAACACTTGAGGACTCTACTCAGAAATCCACCCCTAAGCCAGGCGGTTAATCACTTTAGCAGAGACCATCACACGGCTCACAACACTGCCAAAACCAAGCAGTGCATTATTATGCTGGTGCTGCAGTTCAGGTCTCCCTCCGTGAGCGCCTCTTGGGGCCCTTGGCCTCATCTTCATCCTCGTCCTCAACAGGGACCTCCTTCTTCACCTCCTGTACCACCTCTGCCTTTGCCTTGACAGCAGCATCATCCGGGCCTGTCACGTCCTTCTTCTTGGCCTTGCCGAGAGGCGTGTCCTTCTTCTGCGCGCGCGCACACACACACTCACCACATGTACAGCCATGGGCGCCATCACAATTATGTGCGGTTGAAGCTTCCTAATGGCCTCCACTTCAGCGCATCTTACAATGCAGCACGAGACGGGCGCTTGCAAAAACAGTGCTCTTGTGAACACAACAGTAATCTTCTGATCCCAGGCCAGGAAGCGCTTCGCCTCATGCGTCACAAATGTGCGAGTTTTGGAACAGGTAAGCTTATCATAGAATGTGGCACTGCATTGTGAGGAATCATGTCTGCACAATTTGATCTCCTCCAGGCATAGACCCTTGCACGCACCTTGGATCCTCCCAGCATACCAAGCAGGGTGAAGACCAGGAAGAGGATGAGCAGGCCGGGGGCTGCAAGCACCAGGAACACGGTAGCCTCATGGTGCTCCAGCAGGTCGAAGAGGGGCTGCGCTGCGCCCCTGTAAGGCGCCAGGGCGGGCAGGTCAAAAAAGCTGTGTACTCTGGCAACCAGCTTGGCAGCCATAGTCTCCTCCTCGTCTTCATCGCCGCCTGCCTCAGCCTCGGCCTTCGACTTGGCCTCCTCCTCAGCCTTGGCAGCAGCAGCATCCTGCAATTATGAAATTCCATAGAAAACTCACTACCCTTCATCACACCTTCGTCAATGCTGCAGACTTTCAATACACTTGCACATGCACATGTTCTTCATAAATCTCGGACACCAGAAAGTGCTGTTGCATGCATGTCAGATTAGGCTATCATATCATCTCGGCAATTCTTACAACACACCATGCAGCAGTACATGCTGCAAAAACGTTCAGGAACTTGCTCTACAGCTAATCACTCCTGATCAAGGTGCACGGGTGCGCCCACCTCAGCCTCCTTCTTGGGCACCCAGAGGGCCTCGCGCTTGGCCTGGGCAGCAGAGGCGTCATTCGCGACGAGGATGTTGTCGAAGAGGTAGCCCTCATCCATGGTCCAGATCTCAACGGCCACACCACCGATCTTGCCAATGTTGGACAGCGGCGCCTCATCCAGGAAGTAGTCAGGGTTGGCAATCTTCCGCGGTTTCCACACTCCCTGCACATTGCACAGACGCCTTCAGCTTTATGCTCCATCAAAGATCCTCGACAAGACCATGGTTGGAAGAAACAATTCAGTAGCGAAATATAAGTCCTACCTCAACGAAGTAAAGCAACAGGCCTGTGCTGAAGGGCACTGGCCCCAGGAGGGAAGGCACACCTTGTACTCTGGGTTGTCGATGAGGGGCGCGGTCCACTTGCCCTTGTAGTTGGGGTTGGACTTCATGGGGCGCTTCCACTCGCCGCAGCCAGGTGCAGACTTGCACTTGGGGTTGGCAATCTTGGGCGCCTCCCACTCGCCATCTTCCTCCTCATCCCAGTCCTCTGGCTGCGATGCCTCTGCACAAACCCCGACCGCTCCACTCAGCGCAATGCAAAACAGTGCATTGACAGCAAGTTTAGCATGCTGGCTTGGCCATGGAACATGCTCGGCAACGTCTCACCATGCAGGACGAAAGATGGCTGGTATAATCGATGGTGCAATCCGCTGTGCCATGGAGTGGGTAGTAATGCCGAAGGAATAAGATAAGGAGTTGGAGCATGCCTGGGTCATCAATCTCTGCTGGCTCGTCGTCCAGCCAGCCCTCTGGTTTCTCAGCCTCATCATCCTCAATCATGCGAGGAGCATCCTCATCCCAATCCTCAGGCTTGGTTGCCTCTGGGTCCGCAATCCTGTCACGAAAACGCCGTGTCAGTCTTGGTCCATGTATTGGGCTTGTGTTTGTCGATCTCCACACTCTGTGTGTGCTCTACCCTTCACTCGTTGCGCCTAGAGAAAACATGCACTTCTCCACATCCAGTCTTTGCGAGCAAATCGGAGTTGTGCTGAATTGTGTGGTGCTGCGCCAGCACCGTTGGGAAAGGAAGAACGTTGCAGTTTGAACAACCAGGGGTTGTTAACGTACTTGGGTGTGTCCACCCAGTCCTCAGGCTTGGAGTCTTCGGGGTCATCGATCTCTTCAGGTGGGTTGACAGCGGGGTCAAAGTCTTCAAGGATGCTGCCAGACTTCTTCTCCTCGCCGTCGATCAGCAGTGTGTAGCTGCACATATTCACCATGTCAGATATCGGGTGCTGGGAGAACATGACAAATAAAGGGTTGGGGTCAAGCACATCACTCACGTGTTGTCAGGCTTCAGGATCACGGTGTACAGGTGAGTCTTCTTGTCAGTTTCCACCATGGGCGGGCTCTTCAAGTGCTTCTCCTCAATTTCACCAGTCTTGGGAGACTTGTGCTTGAGGATGAGGTGGACCTGTCAAGCACAGGATACCATTATTTAACTATTACCGTCTGTTTCACACTGAAAGCCGAAATGATAGGTTGAGGCAGGCACAGGAAGATCGCATTCAAAAGCAAGAGCGTGATCAAGGAATGGGCTGGGTGATCAGTGTCAGACCTTGTTTGTGCCTCCACACTTGTCAGGTCCGAACATAATAGTGTAGGGTGTACCATCTGTGAGCTCAGCCGGGTCGAAATCGGCAGTCTCTGTCAAGAACTTAAGGTAGGCACCACCACAGGTCAGCCCATCAGTGAGCTTCAGCTCGTACTGCAATACCAGACCCTTCGCGGGATCCACCGGGGTATCCAACTTTGTCGTTAACCCATAGTGCTTAGCCTTCTCGGGGACCTGCGTGCAGCAGTTGCGTGCAATTGTCAATTACCCACAGTGATCACCAAAACGCATCAAGAACACCGCTTTCTTTCTCGAGGCGTGGTCCCCGCACGCTGCGTGGCATTGCATGCTATGGAAGACACCATTTTGCTAACAATTCACACTGGAGTGCGACAGCCTTGGCGCACAGGCTGAAGCCTCGGTGACACTTGTCTTCGGGAAGGTTCATTGGCCATAACCACAACAGGTGCTGACCTTGAGGCCTGGTTCCGTCCATTCCTCGGGCGTGTCAGCTACAAATCTACCGGTATACTTTTCGTCTGCTGAGTATGCCCACCGACTCTCCCAGCCTGACCTGAAGTCCTCAAAGAACTCTGCTGATGCGACGCAAGCAGCAGCCCCCAGGAGGGCCACAACCAGGAGGGCGGACTGACGGGATGCACGATCGCGTCCCATGCTTGCAATTGGGTGCCTCAAAAGCACCGCCCTGTTGCAATTAGTGGCCGCACGCAGGCGTGTTTGGCGCGTCTTGTGCAAGTCTCCTCCTTCAATGCCCTTGGCTGGGTTGCTGTTTTGGCCTCTCTGATTGGCTGGGCAGCAGCGCTTGGGCAGAGAGGGCAGGACTGTGCCCTGCTTGGCCACACCTACCAGCTGAACAGCAAGGAAAGAGCCGATATCTGAGCAGAATTTGAGCACGATTGAGTTCAAACGGAGTGGTTTTGCGATCGGCATGGCAGGATCGCGACGTGCTTGGGAGGAATTGACCAGCGAGCTGGGGGAACTTCGGGCTGATGCAGAGCCGCAATGCTTGGCCACGGATTGCTTCCCCTACTTCATGTGGATGGCAGTTTCATAGTCATATGTCAGAGTGATGATTGAAGCTCCGGCTCGAGTCCCCACGTGGGCTATCCTTACTATCCTTGCTGCCATCAGTTGTGGCGCATATTTCAACACCCTCCAAGCTGGCTTCACCTACGATGACTTCTTTGCCGTGGTAGGGCAGATCGGCTTGCAAATAATTTTTGATAGAGCGCATTAGAACGTCATCAAAGCAATACACAATAATTGCAGCTTCAATTTTCCCATCTTGTTAAGTTCTTGCAAGAACTCCCCCACGTGACGAGTAGCAGTAAACCCTGTGAATGCTTGCTGGCAGATCAAAAACACGGATGTCACAGATGACGACAAGCCCGTTTGGGAACTGCTCTTCAATGACTTCTGGCAAGGCTCTTCCTGTCCGTGCCAAACCAGATCTCTGCTGGTAAATGCCAAACGCACAAGGTCTCTTATGGGATGATGTTAAATAAATCAGAATAATGTGTTTTCCACAGGGGCCAGGCGATTAAAATGCCGACAAGTCACAAGTCTTACAGGCCTCTCACAGTCTGGTCCTTAAGGTTACAGCGCCACTTTGGGAATGAACTTTTGAGATGTAAGCCGACCCTCCTGGTTTTGGATTATATGTCAACACAAAGAGCATGAAAGCCTGATGCCACACACCTTGCTGCAGTTGTCTGTGCTAGCAAACCTTCCACTGTGTTGATGTGCGCAGGGATTGGCTGGGAGAAAGTCTATCGCCTGCATGACAGCAGCGGGGATGACTTGGATCCCTTGCCCTTCCACGTCAGCAATGTCTTCCTGCATGCGGTTGTGACCTGCCTCTTGTACATGCTGGCCCTCCGCCTGTGCGTGGCAAGGGACAGCTTGGTGTTTCCAATGGTGAGCACACCCAGCAGAGGGCCGCACAGGGATGGGGATGCTGCAGGGAGCGACGCCACACAGCTCAGCAACGGCAGGAAGAAGAAAAGCGGCGCAGAGGCGGGGCTTCGACAACGGCGCAGCATTGCACATGCAGAGCATCTTGGCTCAGATACTAGCAGCCAAAGGACCAGCAAACGTGCGCCTGCTGATCCAGATAACATTAGATGCACAGTGATATGATGGAAAGTTGAACAGTATTGATGAGGTGATGGGTGCACCTCTGTACAGGCTCAAGGCTGAGGTCATGGAGCAGTCAGCAGCAAGCGGAAGCGTTCCTGGCCGCGACATTTTTCGCTGTGCATCCCATCCACACTGAGGCGGTGGCGGGGATTGTGGGACAGGCAGAGCTTATCTGCGCGGCATACTCCATTGTTGCCGTGCTTCTGTATGCTGAGGCAGCAGACCTCTGGTGCGCATCCCTCAGCGCACCATGCAGTTCTGAGCTAGTGCTGGGATAATCTTGAGGGAGCACCTGGCATTGCAGGACACTCTCTGGCCAGGCAGGCGTGTGAATGCTGACGCACTGGAGTGGTGCAGGATTAGCAGCAGTGCAGGATGCAAACAGGAGGGGTACATGTCCTGGATGGAAGTGCAGCATTGGGCCATGGTTGTGGGGGCCATGCTGTGCGTGTGGGCTGCGGCGCTTGCCAAGGAGATAGGCATCACAGTGACTGCCACGGTAGTCCTTTACGATGCTTTCCTGGTGCCTTTCGACAGGGTTCAGCCTCCCCGGTGCGCTGCCCAGTCCTCCTCCATCTTGAAACCCCTGTCCAATGCCTTTATTAAGGGTTTAGGGACCCTAAATATAAGCAAACGGAGGTGCTGATGTGCTGGGTTGTGTAAGCATGGCATGGTGTCGTTGCAGCGGCGCGAAAGGCAGTTTGGCCGAGCGGGTGTGGCGGCAGCTGTGCACGCGGAAGGGGGCGCGCATCATAGCAGCTGGAGTGACACTCGTCCTGTATGTGAAGTTCCGCTCGTTTCTGGCTGTGGATCAGCTCGTGCGCATCTATCGCAAGGTCTTGCCCTGAGCTTCCAATCCACAGCCCACCAACAGCACAATCTCAGTGAAGCACCGTGACCTGGACAGTCCAATCTTGTGCCATTTGCAAACAGTCTGCTCAGTGAGCACAAAAAGGGCCAGGAGGCCCTGACGTCCCTCACATTGCTGCACAACAGTGATATATGGAAGCTGTACCGCCAGAACGGTGCTGGCCAGACTTGCTCTCGCAGTGGTGGCTATGGTGTGTGGCCTCAGGACTTGCGACAGCACCCACACAGAGCTTGTGTGGCGCACTGCCAGATGGAGAGTCAAATAGTGAGAGGCTGCTTTGAAGCATGCTGACTATGGGCAGGTGGAGAACCCGGTGGCATTCATGACTGGGCTGCCCAAGCTGCTGTCGATGGCGCACCTCCATGGGCAGTATGCGGCGCTGATGGTGGCCCCAGTGCAGCTGTGCGCGGACTGGTCCTACCACTGCGTTGAGATGGTGCAGCACCTGAGCGACTGGCGTAATGTGCTTGGCGCGGTCACCTACACCTGGCTGGCCGCCATGCTTGTGCTGGGCTGCCCCTGGGAGGTCGTCCTGGAAGGTCTCTATGGACCAGCCAAGGCGCGCTCCCTGCATTCCCGCTCTGCTAGTCATGACTCTTTCAGAGCGATACTGTTGTGTGGATCGGTCGCAGGATGTTGGCAATGCCGTACACGATGTGTGTTGGCCTGAAAGTTCACATGCAGGCTTCTCATTCAGCATGGGATCCTGCTCTGGAGGCGCAACTTTTGGCCAGCACTGTGTGACCGTGGCTTCTTCAGTGACTGTTGAATAGGATGATCGGTCCTGTGCTGGACGTCCGAGGGCAGGGGCTCGCTACACTGCATGGCTGTGGTCCAGTGCTGAGGCCAGCGGCTGCTGGAAGTGTAGGTGGGGGCGACGCAGGCGTGCGGGCTGGCGAGGAGAGGGTCCTCCAGTTCACTTGATGCGGCAGGGGCGGAGGGGGAGGCGGCGCCCGTGTCAGGGCGCTCTGCGCAACAGGCAGCGCTGGCGCGCAGGCGGCGGCGCTGGCGAAGCTTTGTGGCGCTCGGCCTCATCGTTGCCCCCTTCCTGCCGGCATCCAATGTCTTCTTCTGGGTCAGTGCCTGGCGTGAAACTATACAATTGAGAGCGGTGCAGGGCCTGCTACTGTTTTCAACAGATTAAATTTCGCAAGCATGGCATCAGCTCCTTTACCTGTGGAGTGGTTCAGTGAGTTGCATGTGCAGGTGGGCACATACATTGGCGAGAGGCTGCTGTACGCACCATCAATCGGGTACTGCATTCTGCTGGCGGACATGGTAGCTTGGCTGGCAGGGGACGCCCTGCCCAGCATCCTACAGCTGTGGAGGGAGAGCCCAGGTGCGCCATGACTGTGGCTTCCTCCAGGTGAAAGTGACAAGCTTGAACTGCAGGCCAGAAGGAGTGGTACATCTCTGCTCCCATGTGCTCAGCTTGGCATGCGTGGTGTGCTTCATTGCAGCTTCCACATGGCTGAATCAACAGTCAAACAACAAAAGCCTGTGCAAGGCCTGGTCCATGGATGGCAGCTCGTTCCTCCTCTGACTGATGTTGCAGACATTGAGCAGCTCATTGACTAGCATGAGTGCACTCTACCGGCAGGGCACTTGAAGGACGAGGGGCTGAAGCAGCGGAGGAGGATGGGGCTGCGCGGGTGGGCGGCCGCGCTATTGGTGGCGCTGCTGCTGCTGTGGTACTCATGGCGCACTGTTGACCGCAACTGGGACTGGGAGGATGAAGAGCGCCTATTCAGGTCGGCGCTCAAGGTGCGCTCTTTTACTTCTCTCTCCTTGACTAAGAACCAAGAAACTCTCCCCCGTGCTCTGCGCCCATGCTTTTAATTTGCCACTACCATGCTGTTTCAGCTCCATCATCCTTACTAACGGTGCCCAACCACCGCAGCGAAATATGCCGGGCAGTATAAATGCACACCAGTACTAAACAGAGCACGAATGCTGCTTTTTTGCCAGACTCGAGGAGAATTCGCTAGCTTGTGAACCACACTGGGAAAAATTCTTATCATGACTGTATGTCCGGGGGGCGGCCAGGTGTGCCCCAAGAGTGCCAAGGTGCAGCTGAACATGGGGATCACGGAGCGGCGGTACTACAACTGGGACGCCGCGCTGGAGCACTTTGAGGCGGCATATGCACTGTCCACGCCCGGCTTCTGCGAGCCCCTCTACTGGCTTGGCGTCACCCGCATCAATGCCGGCCATGACATCTCCCGCGGAGCCCAGGTGCTGCCTTCACCCATCTTGCAAGACCCATTCATCCGCCTGTTCCCTGTTGAGCATCAAGCACTTCTTCCTGCACATGCATCATGCCGGGCAGGCCATCGCATGCGAAGCCCAGGTGCTTCACCAGACATTGGGTCTCCTGTGACACAGCCCCTCACATCACACGCTGTGAGCTGCTCTTGTAGTTTTTTCACTACCTACCAATGACCCACAGCTCAATAGCACACTTAAATACTCAGGGATTAAGAGTTCAAGGTTACAGCTCTGACTGCTGGACCCCAAGTCCTGAAATCCTGGAGTTGGCAAGGCAGCATGTGTGAGCAAAGAAGAAGAAGAAGCGATCACATCATTCCAGCCATCTAGGGCTGATTTAGATGTCCCAGAAACTCCCTCAATCAGCATATATCAATACTAGCAAGGTGTCCCCCAGAGTAGCATCCAGAAGTACGCAAGATTCTACAAAAAAAAGAGCAAAGTGACATGACGGACTGTGGATGCATGCAGGAGCTGGAAGATTCGCTGTCGTGTGTGCACACGGCGACGGACGCGGCGACGGCGCTGAACAAGATATACACGACGATGCAGGAGAAGGCGCCGGAGGGCGGCCTCTTCCTCAAGCGCTGGGCCAAGGTGCTGCTGCGCCCCGAGCTGCGCCACATCGAGTCCGCCTGCGACGCCCTGGAGCAGGCGCTCCTCGGCCAGCCCGGCGCCCCGATCCCGCCCGACGAGGACATTGCCCGTGCGTGGCGCTCTTCTTGCACCCCCCTGAGCTTCATGCATCAGGCTGTCATGTGACGATGCCCACGTGCCTGTCTGCCGCTTGGTGGCTGACAGTAGGGGTAATTAAGAAACAACAGTTGTTTCTTAATTACCCCTAGCTGACAGCGCCAGCTCGTGCCGTATTGTCTGCTCAGCTGAAAGACTGAGGTCAACAAATATGCGACTGCGAATGCAGTGCTATGGATGCCCGGTGTGTCGGTTGAAGTGGGCAGCAAAGGCATGTGTGGTATGACACAACTATGCCAAACCCGAACCAGATGAAGGCGGTGTGTCCCAGCGTGACCCACATGAAATCCCCACCCAGTTTCAGGGACACCAATTCACACGAGTGGTCGTGCCGCGTGCAGTCACGATGCAGCCGTGCATGGAGTACCTGGACAATCCGGTGAATCACACGGAGGCAGCGGTGGCGGATGGGCTGGCGGAGCTGCGGGTGTGCCTGGAGGCGCGCGCGGTGCTCATGTCGGTGCTGTCGCGCAACGACCTCACCTCGCTGCCCGCCAAGGCCGCCACCTACTCCTACATCTCCCAGTTCGGCGCCGTCTGCCGCTACCAGCACCTCCCGCCCGAGCACAGTGCGCGTCGTTTGATTATGTTCTCCCATGCCTTCACCATGTCGCTGACATGATGATGCCCAAAATCTCAAATATCCATTGCATGGGTTACTGAAAATGCAACATGGCGATAGCGGCTGAGACGGGTGGGGTGGTGCACATCTCAACTCCGTCAATTGCTGCCACGGCAAGCGACGGGAGTTGAAACCAAGATGCATCACAACAGCGTTTCATGATGTGGGCCAGAATGCCTACACAGGCTGCCTCAGCACCGCTTAGCAAGGGAGGCAGGATGCACAAGTTGATGTGGGTTTTTGCAGTCCGGTCGGCCATTCGGAAGGCGCGCGCGGCGGGGCAGCCGCCACCGGAGGTGCCGGCGCCGGACGCATCGCAGGGACACTTGTATCTGATGCACCGCGTGCACACGGCCGACCCCAACGACGGCTGGCTGCAGCGCGAGTGGGGCGAGGTCCTCGTCTCCGAGGACCGCCTGGCCGATGCGGCCGTGCACTTTGAGGCGCGCGCCCCCACCCCAAAGACATCCCTTTCCCATGTTCCTCTTTTACACCGTTTTCTGATGCATGTGGCGTTGAGTGAGAGCTGAAGTAAGGAGCCATCTGTCATCAACACCAGAAGGCATTCTCGATGAACTAATTGCTTCCTAGCCCCCAAATGCCACAAGAAGGACTTCGGTCTCTGCATGCATGCTGCAGCGCTGCTCGTGAAGATAAGAGTGTGCTTGCTTGGGCTCCAGGTGGCAGGCAAGCAGATGGTGAAGCTGATGCCCCACCTGGTGCATGCCAACCACACCATGGGCATCGATGCGGAGAGCGGCCATGTGGGCGAGCTCACTGTGGAGCAAGTTGCCATGGCTGCCACCACTGCCTTTGACCGTGCGGTGCAGGTCCGTAAATCACTTTCCCTCACAACCCTGTCACGGCTTGCTTGCCTCCCCCTTTAGAATTGCACCCCTCACATGCACGTTCCGAGGTTGATATGATGCCCCGATGCACACAGCCTGCAACCCTGTGCATGTCACAGAAGACATCAAGTGTCTGCATGGGCAAAGCCCTGCTGACTGCCCCTGCTGACACCAATGGTTCACCATTATTGCATATGATAGGCAGCGCTGAGAGACCGCCCTGCCTCACAAGTTTGAACAAGGTGCAGGAAACACTAAGATCCACCGCTGGCAACACATGAGTCACATTGTTGCGTGGATGCCCTTGATTAAGGCTATTTTGGGGGGGAGGGGGTGGGGGATATCATTATATCTGCAGTCTGACAGGCCTGGTGTGGGGTGGCAGGCAAAGACGGAGCATCCCTGCAGAGTGTACCACCAGATGTGCGAGGTACAGGCGGGGCTGTCGGAGGTGTTCACCGCGCGGGGGCAGCCGCAGAAGGCGCGCGAGCACATGGAGATAGCGCACAGATGCATGGGAGCAGTGGCAGCCATGGACTTGTGTCAGAGCTATGTGCAGCAACTGGCTGCCATGCAGGCTGAGATGACTCCAGGCGCAAATGTGTGATGGAAGGCTGACATTATGTCGCGTCCAGGGTGGCAGACTGGCTTCCATGTTCATGACCTGTTGAACTGGGCAGGTTCCAGCCATGGGCAGAGCTGACTGAAAAGGCTGCACTTAGGCTCTGTCACAACAGGAGTGAAGCAGACTTTGCTGAACATGGACTAGGCTGATATGTACTGGTGTTTCTACAGGGGTTAGAAACGGACTGGCGTCTAGTGATTAGTTATGTATATTTTACTGGCCGGATGATTTACTGGGATCCTTGTACTGGAACAGTTCACAGTCTGTACGGGAGACAACCTGTTGGCACAGGGCGAAAGGAATCCAAATTCCTTTCTTCAGACAAAATCACAAGTATTACCATTCCCCAGTTGACATGCATGAGTCATTCTGTAAGGAATGGAAAAGATGTCTTACATAGCATGTCTGCCAAGCCTCTTCATCGATCACAGCAAGAGCAATCGCTTCAGTCATCATTCCACATGTTCCTTCCTGGCTTCTCAGCAAATGAATCAATTTACCATGGCAAATTATGCGGCTTGCACATACACTCTGAAAGCACTGAAGGGCCCCATAACATAGCTGAGAAGACCGTCATGAACACAAGCTAGCTCATTGCTTCAGGCAGCTGGGCATCTGTATCTCTGCCAGCCCCACTGCTAGTGCCATTGCTCGTGCCATTGGCAGTCTGTGAAGGTGGCGCAGCTTCAGCAGGGGGCGATCCTGCATAGAACACAACATACAGCCCTCTGCAATTGGGCTGTCCCATTCCCAGTGCAGGAACAGATTCTCCCTTGGCACTACAAAATGTGCAGCAAGCTTGTGCAGACCCCCCCTTACCTTTCGGTTCTGTGGTCCTGACAGAAAGTTCTGAGACTGGCCGTGCTGGGAGGCAGCCCTCCACTGCAGGCGGTGGAAATGCAAAGTCCGGTCCTGAACCAGGCAGAGCAAGGCAACATTACCATGCAAAACAGCGCCAATGAACAAATAAAAAGTCGCCGGAAGTACACGTATTAGCCCAGGTGCTTCACTCTTCATGCGTCAAGTTATGCACTAACATTGATCACACATCCGTCCTGCTTACCGAAGTTGAATGTAACTGTTGCACCCTCTGTCTGCTCTGGCAAAGTGTATAGTGAGGCTGCAGGATAGTAAGTTCCCTCGGTGATGTCCCTGAACATTGCAGCCGTGCATTGTTGGGTTTGGTGCATTCTAGCAATGTAGCAAAGCACGCATATCCATCCTTAACTGCAGAGAGCTGTTGTACTTCTGCTATAAAGGGTCTGGTATGTAGGTGACGGGGGAATGCAATGCATGTGCAGACCTGAAAGCAACTCCTTGAAACTCTCCGTTCTTTGTGAAGGCAACAACACTGCCAGCCAGGCTCTTGGCTTCCTGCTCTGGCTGCTCGGCAATCACTAGCCTGTTCTTCAACCTCCAAACATCCTGCATTGCTCCAAACAATCAGCACACAACTCCTGAACACTGCAGTGCCCGTATCTGGGAGCCCCAGCACATGGCTTCTGCAAACACAAACTCAGGGCAAAGGAGAGGATGATGCAACATGCCAGTCGTCACCTCTTTGCCACTCTCCATTGGTCTACCGCCCTCAGGCATGTGAAGGAAACACCCAATGACATCCCCCTGCATGGCACACACACATCCCGATCATCCTACCCATCTCACGCAGATGGGAGTGGCCAATATATGCTGCCGGCTTCCAGCAGATAGGTGACTTCCACCCTGCACTGCCACAAGGGACAGCATCGGAGGATTATGTGCCGGAGTGAACACAGGTGCTTATGGTAGCGAGTGACGCAACACACCTCAGCAAAAGGGGCGCCATAGTCCTCGCGCAGGGCCTTGTGCACTTTGGAGCCCTCCAGGTCCCTGTAGGCCAGGCTGTGCTCATCATAGCCCACAGGCGCCTGCAACTCCCCCTTCTTTGTGGACCAGCCCAGCCGGCAGTGGCCTGTCGCGCCCAGGTGCGTCATGCGCACCTCAAAATACCATGTGCCAACGTAGGCACCCCTCGTTGCTCTCGCCTGCACTGCCAGAACCCCATCACAACTCTCCGTTGCATGTCTGCACGCTGCATGTTGCTGGTCATGAGCAAGACTTGAATGCTGTACACGGCATTGGCACTGTACATGACAGTTCGTTTGTTTAAGGTGAGGCTCTGTTTAAGTTCCCAAGTGAGACTGCAGAGATGAGCAAGAGGCAAAGTTTTTAATAAGGCGTTGACGGTGGCTGCACCATTCGGTATCCTTTGTGTGAGGTGATGGACATGCCATCCTCGCTCAAGACCACCTGCTGCGCCTTCTCCAATTTGCTCAGCTGCACAGGCTTCCCATCCTGCCCAGGCACGAGTGCGTCTCACTATGACTGAAGCAAATGTAGCATACTCTAGCTCGGGGCTCTTCCACAATATCACCCCAGTTCCTGGTGGACGCTCTGATAGGGGTGGTCAGCACAACTACTTAAGGGATGGAGCATCTTGACAGTCGCACCTCCTCAAGGATGTCTGCGTTGCTCTGGAGTGGGGTGACTTTGAGGTAGTCTGCTGCTCTGGGCAGCCCCTGAACCTTCTTCTTTCCCTTCTTGGTGCGCTTTGCAGGGGGAGGTGCGCCCAGTAACTTTGCATCGTTTGTTCCTGCATAGGACGGATAGTGTGACTGCGAGCATCGCACCGTAGAGTCACGACATCCTACCTCTCTCTTCTATGTTACAAAACGTCAGTGGCAGAATCAGTCTTCTCTGGCAATCATGTGCTAAACCAGTACATGAAACTTCCTTCAACTTTCGTGTAGTCATGCTGGAGCCCAGAGAACGCTCACCAGGCTCGGCGTCCATCAGCACAGATCCATAAGTCCACCCCTCGGTGACAATGATAAATTTCGAAGACTTCTCACGGATACTAATTTATCAATCAGTGATGACTGTTCCTCATCATTTCATCAATTTCCTAACGTAGCTTGAGCGGAGTGGGATTAAATCCTTACAAAGACCAGTCAATCATCCCCTACAGGGACACTTGAAAGATGTGTGATCATGCAATATATTACTTTCTCAGAGACAATAGACCTACGGTATTGCATCTGCTGTCTGGCCTTCTTAATATGAAAGGTTGGTCTCCAACTCATGTTGCAGCTGAGTCATACCCTAGTCAGATACCCTTCTAAAAAGGGCCTTATGAGAAATGGCCCAGTTTGCAAAAGCCCAGAAACAGGAATGCATCAGTGATTCTGCAGAATAACTAAGCCAAATGGTAGGCTGAATATCTCTAGCCGGCTGTGCCGCCGGTAAGTGAGGCCTGTGGGCTGTAAAAATGTGGCCAGCTAGCCAGTAGCGCTACTAGCTGCGCAGCTAGCCTGTAGATCTAGATTTTGCAGCCGCTGCAGACCTGGGCCGCCGGGCTCTGGCCCGACTGACAGGGGCTCCCTCAGGCAGGTAATCTATCTGATGGCCCATCAGTCAGATCCAAATGCCTTGCAGGGAGTCTAATTTGTCGCACGCTCATGCAAAAATAATCCTGCCGCCATTGACCGACAAGTGACCCACAGGCACCACCAAGCGCCATTGGCGGGAATAGCAAATGACATTAGCATGGAAAACTTAGCAGTGCATGGGTTGAAGTGCATGGGCGAACAGGTTTTGCCATCACAAACACTGGCAGGTTACGTCAATTGTAACTGCAATTGATGGCCCTGTCTTCTCAGTCATGCCGGTCATCCCACTGCATTACTGGGCAGATGTCGCGCCAAGCAGGTGTCCATACCACACAAGGCATCGATGCAGACCTACCATCTCAGAGACTGATGGAAAGTGACAGTAAACAATTTTAGAAAGCTTAAGTCATGGAGAGCCTGTGTGATGAATGCAGCACGTAGGCACTGAAAGGCATCACTAGCATGCTTTGCCAGACACGGCGCTATTTTATTCCATCAGTCAATACCTCACGCAGGTCTCACGCAGAACGCGCAGTGCTTCAAAAGGAACAAATGCTTTCAGCGGAAAGGGCAATATCAGCGCTCTGCATCCTTCACTTCGAAGAGAGAAGCTGCTGCGATTTACTACTGTTTAGGTCTGTCAAGTGAACTTCTTACTAAGACACTGCTCTGACCACAGCCAAGGCTCCAAATAGCACTGCTCCAGCAGCCAGACCGTACTTGTGACCTTTGCTCTTGGCATGGCCAAGGTACACGGTGCCTGCAAGGTAGGCACTGCAAGCACTGCACACAGTTGCACCAACCACGCGGCAAGACAGGCATGATTGCTCTGGTGGAGATGCAGTCTGGTCCTTCCTCTCTGAGATCTTTTGAGTTGTACCCATATTTCGTGGTCCTGCACCAGAAGAAGCCACAATCACACACGGAAGACACATCTACAAAACCCATCAGAGGAAACAACAGCTGGCAACATGAGGGCTCTCTCGGACTCGCACCTGATGACGTCTACTTTGTGACTTTGACCTTGGCGAAGCCTCCTTTGGCGCCTGCTTTCTCCTTGAGAGCCTTCAAAGCGGCTGCTTCTTCCTTCTTCTTCTGAAGGAAGGCCTTATCGGATTCATCCAGGTCCTTTTCAGCTGCTTTAGGTTTCTTTAAAGGTTTTGCTTTTCCGCCCGCTTTGCCTGACATTTTTATTTAATGGCAGAGCTCTGCCAGACACGGTGGAGCTTAAATAGAAGTACAGATAAACAAGCTCCTGTCTCTCACGCTCGAAGCCTGGAAAACAGTAGGACTTTCACTGGGGTGGAATTTACAGCTCGAGAAGGCTTGCAAATGGGTGACGTGCCGAGGACGCAAATATTCTGAAGCCTTGCAGTTCGCATGCTGCATTGTATCCAGTTTTGGCACTACCGGCGGGAACCTTGGACCATCCTCGGATCTCCGAAAGCACAGCCATCACGGTCGAG
This sequence comes from Coccomyxa sp. Obi, assembly GCA_020887355.1. NCBI lineage: Eukaryota > Viridiplantae > Chlorophyta > Trebouxiophyceae > Coccomyxaceae > Coccomyxa > Coccomyxa sp. Obi. The sequence goes on along the minus strand of AP024993.1, from coordinate 1,286,238 downwards.
GCAACCGCAACTCAGGAGCTATCAGGCTTATAATTCCATTTTAGCATTGAATAGGTGCTATGTAGACTTATCTCTGCTATTTGCTGGGGACTGCGATGGAAGTCTGGGGCTGCGCTGTGCCATGTACTGTCGGGTTTCTCTATTTGACATACCTGGTAGGTTAAGAGGACAAATGAAATAGTATTGTCCATTTGTCTACGTCAGTGTATGTTCCTGATATCGTTCAACAGGACGGTGTTTGTGTGGGTAGGTCGTCAACTTCTTGTCACGTACAGTCCGATGCAGAATCATCATCTCAAGGCAAAAGATTCCAAAGAGACCTTCAACTCACTGGCTGCTCGGGGATGTACGCAACATACCAATCCAGCGTCTTTCTGATTGAGCTCAAACTTTAGTGTCTGGCACCAAGCAAAACAGCCGACTTGTGGGTTCCAACACAATGCAGGGAGACATCTTCAAGGCGGATGTGCACAAGTCCGGCCAGGAGTGGAGCAGGAAGTTCAACACTGGCATCTTTTGGAGGAGAACTTTGCACCACACGGTAAGCAGTTGCCATGCGTGCAGCTCTACACTCCAGGTCCTCACCCCGTTGTGGTTCTGACCCAGTGCTCATCCGAGGTCGAACCCGACATGCTGCGCAGGTGGTGGTGATCAGCGATCCTGCCCTGGCTGCCCAGGTGCTTGACCGCAGCAAGTGCCCAGACTTCATTGATAAACCCTCTGATCCTATGTTCTACAAGGCTTTTGACGAGGTAATTTGCCCCTTGCACCACTTCACTTAGACAAGCTGTACACACTGGTTTTGGGACTGGAGATTCAGAATTTCACGTGTGCCATGACATGGGTGCTTGCAAGCTCGGTGTGACAGAAGCTTTCTTGAGGCGACTCATTGCTGCAGACCACCGCCAGCCCTCCTCAAGAGAGCCACCTGAGTGCACTGACCTCTGATCCACTCTGGCAGTGCGTCAGGAAGGGCACATCGCCGGCCTTCAGTCCCCGCAACATGAGGTGTGCTTCCAGCACAGTTCAGCTAGCTGACTGCAGTGCAGTGTTGGTACCATCTTTGCGCACCAACAAGGGCGCATTGCAGGCAACTTGAATCAACACATGGGAGTTTCCCATATGCGCTGCAGGAGTGCCTTTGCGGAAGTTGCGAGAACCTCCAATGTCCTTGTGGACACATTGCACAGGATTGGCTCAGAGACGCCTGTGAACATCGATGTAGCAGTGCAGGCACGCTCAATATCTGCCACAATAGAGCAACATTGAATCTGGTATGCTGATGAACACCGCAGCAGGAGGCTGCAATCATACTACTCAACACTCTTGTGTTCTTGCAGTGCCAAGCATTTGACGCTATCGGCAGTGTCGGTTTCGGAAAGAATTTCAGCGCTGCAGCGGACCTCGGGGGAGAGGGTGCAAAGGCCTGCCATGCTGTTGAGCAAGGTTGTCTCTTGCTGCTCCTTCCTTAACCAGCTGTGCACATCTGTTCAAATACTACTGGGTCGTCAGGATGGGCCGAACGATGTTGCGATGTGAGTTTCGCAAACCAGTGTGTCCTTCACATGCAAAGCTTTGCCTGAAGTCGGATCCTGTGTGTGGTGCAGCCGCACAGTCGCTGGTGAGCAACCTGCGCAATCCCATCGGCTGGATACCTTTCACTCAGGCCTGGCGCAAACACAAAGCAAACATTAGAAGAGTGCTGGCAGTGATGCGCGGCCTGCTGCAGGAAGTCCATGACAGGCAGAGCACCCCATTTCTGAACAAATTACTCAGTGTTACCATCATGTTTTTGCTCTGAACAGCTCTTTTGGCCGGGCAGATTGTCCTGCTGAGAGGATGTGCGGGTGCAGAGGGCCGCCGTCACCAGACGATGAGAGCATTGCTGCGCACCTGATGCGTGTGCGTGACAAGGCCGGGAATGCGCTGCCCCATGCCCGGCAGTGGAGTGAGCTGTCCATCTTTTTCTATGCAGGGGTAGGGTTATGCCACTACCCCTGACACGATTTTGTTACCCCTGAGCATGTCCTACAAACCCAGATGACTCAACGTTTCACCAATACTGGAAAAGATGAAAACACCATAAGCTCTCAAGTGGTGCTGCAGATGGAAACGACTGCCCATTCAATGGCATGGTGCATGTGCGGCCCTCACCCCTAGAGCTGACACAAGCTGCATTACAGAGTCGATTCTGGTTTTGGCACATGCGCAGCATGGGTCTTCCACAGGGCATATCTGGCACTGCAATGAGGTTGCTGCGTGTGTGCAGTTATGACATTTCTCAGCATCCAGAAGTGGAGCAGAAGGTTGTCGAGGAGCTGGACCAGCTTGGACTTTTGGCCACTCCAGAAAGACCCACTCCACGAGGCCTTGAGTTGGCTGACCTGTCCCGGCTAACATACCTGAACTGTGTCATCAAGGTGCGCACAAAACAATTATCACTTAATGTACATGAGTGTTGCAGGTGACCTGCAGCAGGTCTATAGTCTTCTCAACATCGTGGTCTGCTCTGCTCATCGAGCCTGCCCTTCCGCATGCATCTGAATCATGATGTACCCAAGTACTGCTCTAGTCTGGACAATTAAACCCTGTGTTCTCACTCCTCATCATTCAGTCATCAGCATGGCAGTCGCGCATACTGCAGGAGTCCATGCGGAAGCGGCCGGTGCTGCCGCTGATGTTTCGGCGCGCGGTAAAGGATGTGCGCATCGGGCCCTATTTGTTCCCTGCAGGCACCATTATTGAGGTGCACGTGCTGGCCATGAACACCCACCCACTCTACTGGGACCGGCCTGATGACTTCCTGCCAGTGCGTTCCAGCCGCTCAATTTACCCGCATTCCCATCCTTTCAGTGTAGAATGCTACTTTGGGACTGATAGAGCAGATTGCCTTTTGCGGGCACCATGGTGGGCGCATTGCAGAAACACAAACTGATACACTGCATAAGATATCGTCTGACAGGGCATGGAAATTTTGAAGCAGCACTTGTCAAAGATAATCGCACTGCGAGCACCAGGAGCTGGGTATGACATTCTGCATACTCGCTCCTCAGGAGCGATGGTTGGAGCCTGGCGCAGAGTATGCACGCCCCATCCGACCCATATCCTCCATATCTGGACATACCGACATAGACAAGGTCAATCCTGGAGAAGTGGTCAACATGTCTGCAGACACAACAGCCATGTACAGCTCCGCTACAGAAAAGAAGGCAAGCCCCAGGACAACCATACAAAAAACCAGCTTCACAACAGGACAACCTGCATGGCATTCTGAAGAACGTTTCAAATGGCATAGAGATTGAAAGTGTATGAGCTGCAGCATGCAGTAAGAGTGTTAGCTGTACAGGTTAAGCGCACCCTGAATTTTGGCGATGGGCAACGGGTCTGCATTGGGATGCCTTTGGCGAAGCTCATTCTTCCAACCAACCTAGCGCTGCTTTTGTCCCAATTCTCTTTCCGGCTTGCAGACAAGGTGGGTCCACGAGACTTGACTTCAGCAGTCTGACATGATTGCATGCGCCATGCAGCTTTTGTTCCATGCGGTGGATTGGCTGATTCGCAAGGATTTTTCTTGCAGATGGGTGGGCCAGCGCAAGTCGAGGCAGAACAGGTCTGGCGAATCACTGTGCAGCCCCTGCATGGTCTGCATGTGCACTGCATCCCACGCTCTTTACTGCCTCCTGAAGATTAACATTCTCCTGGACACCCTACGACATCGTCACACGTGTGAAAGATACTCACGGGTGTAACGTGGGTGTAACGCCGCGAACTTAGCCTCCAATGACGGTTGTTAGCCGTTGAAAGAATATCCAATCATTCAGTTGGTTGCTCAAGGACTGCTTCACAATGCTCATGACCAGTGAGGAGCTGCGAAAGATTTGTAAGCAGCATAAACTGTACTCGACACCCGAAATAAACGACAGGCTTTTCTGCAACTTGCGTGGCTTTCGAAGCATCGCCAATTTGGAGCCTTACACTGGTTTAAAAACTCTCTTTCTCGAAGGAAACGCGCTACAAGATGTGGATGGCCTCCCTGCCCTTGAACACCTTCGATGCTTGTGCGTTACATCTCGAAAACCTCGGGGCAACGATAGATCGTTTGTGGAGCAAACACCTTTTCACCTTCGTAACGATTTCACATAAGTAAACGTTTTAATGTATCACAACTCATTGAAATTATCTCTGGTGGCTTTTTATGGAATCTGGTGATGTCGCAGGTTTCTGCAGGAAAACTTAATCTACGATCTGACCGGCCTGCAACGCTTGCCCGGGCTCGAGGTGCTCAATGTGAGCAACAATCGGCTGGAAGATCTATCTGGAATTGTTTCCTGCACTTTTCTTCAGACTTTGATGTGCACGAACAACCAGATCAGCAAATATGAGTCTGTTGCACCCTTGCTCAACTGCCAGCAGCTATCCACGATTGATCTCAGAGACAACGATATGGAAGATACTCAGGTGATCAAAGCAGGGTCACGGTTGCCAATAGTTAATAAATTATGCCTCTTCTGTTGCCAAGCTTCACAAGCGACGTTGTCTGCTGAAGGAGACATGCAGCAATATTTAGCTTGATGGCTGCAGATCCTGGACATTTTTGCGGGCCTGCCAAATTTGCGCTGCCTTTACTTGAAGGGCAACCCTCTCGTGGAGGCCATGAGAAATTACCGTAAGACCGTCATCAGCAAGCTGCCGGGCCTGACCTACCTGGATGAACGGCCTATTTTTGACGTTGAGAGGCGCTGCGCTGAAGCATGGTCAGTGCGTCCCGGTGGCCGCATGTTAACCCCTCACTGCTCGCTGCACACATCATTGGGGCCACAGATTGCAAATTGTGGGAAGTCCTCTCGAATGCACATAGCCTGTTTGTCTAGGAGGGCACCTTGTCTTTCATTCTCACATATGTGATTCACTCAGGGCAAAGGGCGGATTAGAAGCCGAGCGTGCGGAGCGGCTACAGGCCAAGGAAAAGGAGGAGGAAGAGGAACGCTGCAGGTTTGCCACCCTCCAGCGCATTCGCCAGGATGGCTTCCGCAAGGTCTGCTCTCGTGTCTGCTCATGAACGTTTATTAAACGGCGCCTGACACTGTGCAAATGTCTCCTGTGTCACGGTGTGCCTCGCATTTGTACTGAAAACTTGAAAGCAAAGGATGCCTGTTCTGGTATGCAGAGGCGGGAGTGCCTGGGAATGCCTGCGGGTGACACAGACCCCTTCTTTGAGGACATGACCTCGTTGCACCTGGAGGTATTGCCATTGTGACATCCAGAGCCATTCTCCACATCAACATTGACCCTCGCCACATGCATTCAAAATGTCAGGATGACCGAGCAGACTTGATGTGCTCTGGTCAGAGTTACGAGCTTGTGCATGTCAAGAATGATCAGATTGTTCCACAGGTGGAGGATGACCCTCCGGAGCTGGTAGCTGCTGAACAGAAGTTAGCACAAATTCAACTCGGAAAGGGAAGGGAAAACAGCGAGCCAGAACAAGAAGGTAATTCCTAGGAGGCCTGCTCCAAGGAGATTGCTACCTCTGGAACACTCAAGCAAATCATGTACTCTGCATCTATCTCTCTCAGCACATTGAGACACACATCAGCACACTTCTGACCAAACTGGCGCCACTGCTGCTAAAAGTACCTATGTGGTAGCAGAATGGAACCCTGTGCGCATGGGCGGCGACGAAGAACCTGTCGTGGAGCCTCTGAGGACCAGATCTGCAGCCGAGGACAACAGCACCCTGGCACCCATTCGGAAGCTGCAGGAGAAGCTCGCACCCGTGCCAAGCACAGGACGCACACAGAACTTTAAATTCGAGACTGCAGACACTGCAGCTACGTAGTATACCTGACTCGGGTCCTGTGCATGCTTAATGTTGCCTGTCAACTTGTTGCAGCTGAGCATTGACATTTTATAATTTATTAAATTAGTTATGAAACAGTACTGCGGTGCCACATGGGTGCCACATAAGAGCGAAAAATTTGAGAGGCCCCCTGGCAGCACAGCGATATTTTTGGTTGTTTTTGGCTTTTGAGATAATGAAACGATCAACAGATGGATTTAAAGTAAGCTGTTGCCTTGTCCAAGAAAGGCACTTCGGTCTCTGGCTTGACAGATACGATGCGTCCTCCCTTGTTGCATCCCTGTCATTTTGTGCAGTAAATCAACGATGAAAGACTCTGCTTCCACGCAATTTACCTCAGATGACGGCCTTGCTCGACACCCATAGAGCACGACTAGCGGCGTGGCTGCTGGTCGCAGCTGTCCTTGCGCACGTTGTTTACAAGCTGCGAAGAACAGTAAGGTAATGTTGAGATGCAGGTGTCCTACTGAAATTGCTGCGCATACAGTGTAGTGATGTACTAGCCCACGACTGTGGTCCCCAGCGGAGTGTGAAAATGCGCAAGCGCAAGCACTCGCCACGTTTATCGCACATCACATCCTGATACAGAGCTACTACTACAGGCCCATAGCTGGACAGCTGGAAAGAATAACCATGATTCTGTCGTGCAGGTTTTACCTCACCATTTATAGGCGATCTCAGGCTCTGAAACAACTGCCAGGCCCACGCTATGGACCTTTGGGCATCCTATCTGTTCTCAGGAGCAGGCATATCCATCGAAGTCTAACTTCTTGGGCTGATCAGTATGGCCCAATCTTCAAGATCAGATTTCTTCATTTCCATGTGCGCTCCACCTTTGTGGCTTACCATCACTTGAGCACTCAACTCCATCTGATCAGGAATGCAGGCTGCGAAGAAGACTCTACGTGGAGATCAGCCCCATCCTGGCAAGGCTAGCTAGTGAAGGTTTTTTCATCCTTGTTACAAGCTCACCTTGTCTGGTGTTGCTGTTCATGACAGGCTGTGGTGGTGACAGATCCAACCCTGGCACATGAAGTGCTCCGCAACAAAGTGCTGGACAAGTTCCGCTTCCAGTATTCTTTCTTGGATCCGGTGGGTGCTTCCTCAGACTCTGTCGCACTTACAAGATGTTGAAAAAAACTTTTGAGGCCCCAGTTCTTCTGCATAGTTTGACCGTTGTGGAGTGCCTTGCAGTTCCTCTCAGGGCTCAATCTTTTGACGGGTCACACAAATGAGCACTGGCGGGTGGTGCGAAAAGGCCTAGCACCTGCCTTCAGCAATGCAAACATCAGGTGCGACATCAAGGCCCCTCCACTCTGTAAACATTTGCAGACAGTACGACGCAATGCAGCGATTAAGAGCTGTCCTTTTGTGCATCTGCTGGACTGCTGCAGGGATGCAGCAGGGCACATCATAGAGCGCAGCTACAAGCTCATGGACATACTTGCCAGTTTCCGGCCAGACGTCGCGGTGAACATTGATGATCTGCTGCTGCGCGAGAGCATGGACATAATTGGGCGCACTGGGTTCCAAAAAGAGATGGGAGCTCTGGAGGGCTGGCTTGCTGGCTCAGGAGAGGGTCCAGGCAGCTACATTCCGGTCAGCACCTGCCATTCGGCCTTGGTCGGCTAACTTTGCCAGTCCTTGGTCCTTCAGCACAGTGGCTGAATTCTGGGTCTCAGGTTGCTCTGAAGTTGTGGAATGGGCAGGTGATGCTGCGATGCACTGAGGAGGTCGTCAGGCGGATTGAGAGTCCGATGGACCACATGCTGGGTGTGTTGAGTCACCGCATGCGCGGAGGGGACACCCTCTTTAGAACATGGAGGGTAGCGTCATCATCCCATCCGTTCTTATCTCAACATCCAGGACGCACCTCTTGCATGGCTACAATACAAGAGCTGTTCACCTCGCACCATGTCGAGTGAATGATTTGATGGAAGTGACGCGGCAATGCAGGAACTGGTGAAGGGCCTCTTGAAGCATGTGAAGTCATTTAAAGCCACCCCGGGCTCCTTTGCAGACCTGCTGCTCCAGATCAAGGACCCAAAAACAGGAGCTCCCCTGACAGATCAGCAAATGCTGCCAGAGGTGGCGGCGCTGTTCTTCGCCGGCATCGACACCACTGGCCACACCGGCGCTTGGACACTGTACGCAGCTGTCCCCCAGAAACATCTGTGAAGTCCAGTTTGTGACCTTGACTGCTTCTGCCAGAGCAGAGCCTCTTAGAATCATCAAGCTGGCATAAATGACTCGATTTATTTCTAACTCTCCAGGCTGTGCATGAGATGCAATGCATGCCACACTAGTACTCGAGGCCAGTCGGGGTCAGTGAAGTGCCTGGGAGCAGGTACATGCTGTCACAGCACCCTGAAATTGAGGCGCGGGTTGTGGAGGAGCTTGATGCACTGGAGCTCCTGGCCACTGAAGAGAGGCCTGCTCCGCGCAGTCCTGAGTATGCCGACATCAGTCGCCTGACCTACCTCAAGTGTGTCATTAAGGTGCATTCATCACCCGCTTGTCAATTGCATCTCGTCCCTTGTAACAATGCAGTGCATGTTGAGAGCTTCTTGCCCCATCCTCTTGCCTTATTGAGTCAAATACCTGTTAATTCCTCACTTGAAACCCAAGGGTATCTTATTAGAGAGAATTGAGATTGACGTGGGGCTGATGTTGGGGCCAGGAGGTGCTGCGCATGTACCCACCGGTGGGCATTGGCCAGATCAGGGTTAGTCACAGCCATGACCTCATGCTGTGTGGCGGCAAGCTGGTCGTCCCCCGCGGCACCCTCCTGTGGGTTCCCCACCATGCCATGCACAATGCTGCGGCCAACTGGGACCTCCCCGCCGAGTTCAGGCCAGGTCGGCAGTCGAAAGTGTCCATTGTCACACCACCATGCAGTGCAAGCTGTACTGTAGGGCTAGCAGTGCAATACTGGAAGTGTCACAGAGCTGGCATGAGCCAATCTTGTTAAACATGTACATAACCTTGGAGGAGTGCTTTGGCAGAGCGGTGGCTTGAAGCTGGAACGGAGTATGCGCAGAAGGAGACTGCACTCCCTGCTGAGCTGCGAGAAGGGCTCAGTAAGAATCACACCAGCGACCTTAGCAACGGAGGTGTGCAATGAATCCTCGTCTCAAGAGCTGTTGATAGAAAATGTCTTACAGTACTTATCACTTGCAGCAGAGCAAGCATGCAGCTTGGATGAGTAGTCAACGAGAAGAGGCATCACTGTATCACATCACATTGCTTCGCGCGCATTGTGTGCAATGGTGACAATTTACCGCCTGAAGTTGCAGAGCGTCCCAAGCGGTACATGCCATTCGCGGAGGGCCCAAGAAGCTGCATCGGCAAGACTTTGGCGCAGACCACCCTGCCCCTCACCCTGGCCATCCTGCTCTCGCACTTCTCCTTCAAGCTGGCAGACCAGGTATATCCGGGTGTACCCTTCCTTTACAGTGCATGGCGAGCGTGTGTCTCTGGCATGGTCAAACAGAGTTGGCTTCTTGAGTTTCACAGCTGCCTTGTGGCTGTGCAGATGGGCGGACCCGAGGGGGTGCGCAGGGCTGAGCAGTACACTTTAGTGACAGGCATGGCCGGCGGCATGTTTATGCACGCCATACCTAGGCGGGCCGCACCTTCTGCAGCACAAGCAAACCAGATTTGAAGATGCTTGGATGTGCAATTTCTCCCAAAGATGACATGCTCGCGAAGTCAGCAGATTGGCACCGGAGTCACCAGGCTGAAGAAATGATGTGCCACAAGACTGGAACTCTGCGCATGAGATCAAGAGGTCAAATGCAAGCAGCAAGGGTGTGCAAGCCTTAGAACAGGGAGAAAGACAATGGCACCCTAGCGTCGATACGGAAACAGAGGGCTGCTGTGCCATAATAAATTTTAACTGTTACAATACAGACACTGCAGGACCTCATGAGCCATAGATTGCTGTGTGCACCAACCTGCTATCCACCCCAGCATTGACAAGGCCAAAACAGAAATGCAGTTCTCATAGCGTGTGGCCATGCATGACGGAGAGTTCTTATTGTGCTTATGCTGGTTCTGGTGGAGAAGAAGAACCCTTGCATATAGAATTAGATAAAAGCCATCCAGGGTGTTAAGATAACTATCTTCTCCACACCTCCACGTATGCCATCCAAGCACTCCAGTAAGATTCTGGAAGTTCCCAACATTGGCCTGCCACATGCATGCATGATCATTTTTATTATTTGAGGCCTAGGGAGAGGGGTATTTGTAACACAGAGGTACTCCTGTGAGGTGGCGTCAAAATGTTTACACGACAGTCATACTTAAGAAGACTTGCCTTGAAAGGACTACAGGTGTGATATTCACCTGTCACACCCTAAATTACTTGTGCCAAGCACAGTACAAAGAATTGAAAGGAGACCCTCTTGCTGTCGTTCCAGCGGGAGCTCTAGAAAGAAATTTCTCATTGGAAGGTGGGCAGCAACTCATTGCTGTCACAGCATGAAGGCAAAAGCAGACAAGTCCACTACACAGTACTCCTACATTATTTCCCAGTCCTCAGTTAGGACTCATGCCTGACAGTTCATACTCTAAGAAATCAAGCTTCTGACAGAACGAGGAACCATGCACAAGACAACCACAGCACCCTGTGGCTTGTGAACTAATGATATATACCATCGATGGTATCATTATTACTGTAACCAAGATATTTTGTTTGCCGGCATAAAAATTTGACGTTCAGGCACATTTGTACACATCAAACTTCACCGTCAGATGTTGATCTGCGAGTGGTTTGAAGAGGCAATGGAAATTTTCTGGGCTACACAGAGAGCAAACATGCAAGTCGGTTCCGCTGGCGGCGCCAGCACATCCCCAAAACACAAGCATTGAGACATCATTTCAAGCTGCAAAACACTGCTTCTTGCGCCTTGAAGGGCACATGAGCAAAAAGATTATAAGCAGCCTCCTGAGAACCAGGGTGCAATATTCACACAGCTGCGGGGTGCCCAATCAAGCGTTGGAATTTCACAGCAATAAACTGATTGCTCTTACTGACACCTATCCAGTCATTTGTTGACAATCTCTTTTGAGGGCAAAGGGCTGCACACTGCTACCATGATGTCCTCTTCAGGTGCTGATGCCCTTGGCATGAGGGATGCAATGCATCATGAGCCCATTCCCTGGCGAGAGGGTGATGTTGTAAGCCTCTGCCTTGCTGACGCCCTCCGCCCCGCCCATCTGCTCCCAGCAGGCAAAGCATGTCAACCTATGATCGGATCACACAACCGGCAGAGTATGCCTCGAGTGGCATTTCAGATACCCACAAAAGTGGCGTTATTGCACCGCAGACCCCGGCACTGGCGTAATGGGGTTGCACTTTTGCATCACCAAATTCTCGGCAGGAGCAGACATATTTGGACCAGTACCTCATCCGCTAGCTTGAAGCTGAAGGCTGAGAGCAATGACGCCACTGAGGCTTGCAGGTTGATCCTGGCCAGAGGCATGCCAATGCACTGCCTGTTGCCTTCGCCATAGGGGAACCACCTCTTCACCTGGGGAACAACCACATGCTTGACTGTCACAGCAGCTGCATACCGCCCATTTCCAACCATTTCTGATATGCACACTTCCAACAGGACAACCTAGTCTAAACAGCTTGGGCCGTTCAAAGGAACATCGATGCTCTTGAGGCAGAACAGCACAGTACAGGACTCCATCAGCATGGCAGAGGTTGCGAGCGCACCCTGTGAGCCTGCTTGTGGGGCTCATGCGCAGTGTGGCCATTGTGGGAGCCGTTGGGGTGTCCGTTGACAGGTTTATCCGCTGCGAACAGGTCTGCCGGCCCCGTGGGAACATACCTGGATGCGGGGTCGATGGGCCGTGCATACTCGCAGTCCGGGTCCAACCAGCGCTCCTGCGTTTACAGTCGCCAGCAAGCCGTGGTCAAGCATGTAGCCTTGATACAATGTTGCTAGTGTGATCTAAAGACCGACTGACACAGCCTCTTGCCAATCCAACGGAATGTGTCTGGAAGGATCTTGTGAGTGAGGTATGGACGGTGCAATATCGTGCCGGATTTGTCAGTACTTGAAAGGGATGCAGCAACGGAAGAGGCAGCGGCTGATGAACACGCACCGGCAGGAAGTCGGCAGCACGCTCCCAGTAGAGGTCGCTGGTGTGGGTGGCCATGATGTGGATGATGAAGAAGGCACCCTTGGGAACTGTGTATCGGCCGATGCGCTGCTTGCGCATGGCATTGCGGAAGATCATTGGCACTACCGGGTACAGCCGCATGCTCTCCTGAGCATCAATCCAAAAAGCATGTTTGATAACAAAAATGTGAGACATAGTTCGAGAGACAGCTCTCCAGTCCAGCCCCGGCACGCACACATCTGTAAATAATGTTTGAATTAAACTTTTTTTGATGTGCCAAAGGGCATTCGGCAAGAGGTGCATGCTTCAGTCAGTGCGTGGGAAGCGCGCACTTTGATGCAGCAGGTTAGGTAGGTGAGCTTGCTGAGGTCGGTGTATTCTAGCTGCCTGGGTGCGGGGCATTCAGGCGAGGCCAGCAGCTGCAGCTCCTCGAGCTCCTTCACCACCTTGGCCTCCACTTCCGGATGCTGAGAAATCATGTACCTGCGCCCTCAATTCACTTGTTGGGGTGCGCCCACTGGAGCAGTGTGCAACTGAAAATGTCACATGAGGCCTGTGGGTCAGAGCTTTAGCTGGGTGTTCCCAGTGAAGCAATATGCCAGCATTGCATTGCTGTGCGATTTGCTAGTACCACATGAAGTAGCCAAACATGGAGAAAGGAGCCAATTCTGCCTAATGAAGCAGTGTGCCGGCCACGGCATTGGTGGGCAGGCGCAAACCACCAATCGTGAAAACAACCCAGTTCTTGAGAGTAGGGAGTCAGGCGACTCACAGTATCCACGCCACCGTATGGCCAGTCGTCTCAACTCCTGCGCCAGCATGAAGTTGACCTCAGCAGCTTCCAAAGCCATGCCATGCTGTCACCCATCACTGTGCTGCCCCACACTGGAAGCTTGTTCAAACATGCTGCACTATTGCAGGCGCATTGCCTGCTGGTGTCCCGGTAGGAAAAACATCGCTCTTGACAGCACAGACGCTACCGAGTTACTGGGCGTGCCTGCAAAGAAGAAGATGGACATCTCGCTCCAGATGCGCACGTCTGGGATGGGCCGGCCCTGGTCATCGCGCGTTCTCATCAGGTGTGCCGCAATTGAGTTGTCCTGCTCAGCTGGAGCACCTCTGGACCAGCATTAGTGACCCACCCATCGGTCAAGCCAGCACTCAATTTACCATTCTGTGCAATGATGGGGTTTGAGCATGCCTGAATCCAGGCTCCTGGCAGGTTCTGGAGTGCGTATACAGAAGAAGACTCTCGGTTATATCGCGGGATCGAGGAACTTCGTGAGGATGCAGCGCACCTGGCTTGGACTTCCTTGAGAAGGTTCCTGAAGATGCTCAGCAGAGCTTGCTTGCTCTGCTGGTTCTTGTGCCACAACTGCAGAACACAGACAATTTGTGACTGCCGTAGCCAGCTAGGCATGAGTAAGCAAAATTTAAGCCAATTGAAGGCCCAATCTTTCATGAGGCAGCAAAGGGGAATTGACTGAGCAAACGCCTTACAGGTGTGTAGGGAATGCGAGCATGGGGCATCCTGGTCTTCTCCACAGCGCAAATCATTGCTGCACAGCATACAATCCTCTCTCAGTCCTGCCCAGTTTCTCCAAATTTTCTTGCATGCAGGTGTGCTGGCCATCAAGTGCGAGCCCCAGAAGTAAGCAGACCCTTCTTCAGCGCAAGACAGGCCCTCGCGCCAGAGCCATTCCATAGGTCGGTTGTGGCCCTATAGTCCTTGGAGAACCCAAACTCGCCGATCACATCAAATGCTTGATTCTGCAAAGCTCAAGACATTAAGAAATCATTAGAATGTAATGGACTTGCATGCAGGGCACTGGGCATAGAACCAATCTCATCTCTGCTGGTGCATCAAGGCAAGTATTTGGGCTGATGGAACGCAGACCTGCACAACTGCATCTAAGTCGAGGGGCTTGCTGAACCCACAAGCCTCCAGAGCAGTCACAAGGCGCTGGGACATGTTTCTGCTGACTTCAAAGGCCGCCCTGGATGGTATCAAACAGCGAGCATCGGCCTCATGCATGCCGAGGAGTTGCAATGTTTCGGCCAATGACAAATGACAACCTGAAGTTCTCGACTTGGCTCATTCAACAAATAAGGTGATATGGACGCCCGCAACAGAGGCAACTTGCCTGAGATTGTTGTTGGTGAATGCACGTGATGTTCCCTTCCTCACAATCTTCCAGTAGGGGTCTGCGTTGGTGGTTGAAATCAGGGACGGTGTTGGTGGGTCAGCTGTGCCCTGGCCAGCCATCAAAAGGTACAAGGGAGTTACGGGAATGGGCAGCCTTGCAAGTCTAGAAGCAGATCTGCTTCTCTGGTTCGTGTGCAATGAAATTCAAAAGTGTGTGCGATTCAAGAGGGCTGCTTGTCAGGCCGTCCGAGCACACCTCATCCATCATTTTGTAGAACTGGGGCTCTGTTGGCTTGTCAATAGTGTGGGGCGTCTTGGTTCGGTCCAAAACTTCTGCTGCCAGCTGCGGGTCAGATATTATGACCACCTGCACTCCGGTCCAAGCATTTTAAAGGATTGCTGGTGGTGTTAGGTATTACATGCAGGTTGCTCTCTCCGACAAAGTACAGCACAGAGACTGCATACTTACATTCATATGAACGATCTGGGTAAAGAAGATTCCACCGTGCTTCTCGGCATGCTCTATTCCAGCCCTGTGTGTGTCTTTCCTCGTCAAATCCTACAGAACAACAACAGTAGCTGAGCAAGAAGCTTCTAGCAGCACATCCATCTCCTTGCATTTGAGACCTTACGGGCAAACCAAGATCAGGTCAGTGCGTCCACGCAAGCTCTGGTTTACAACAAGTTTGTAAAAGCAACGGCTTCCAAGGCTCACTTTAAGTGCTGGCGCTGCGTACGGCATTCCTTGTCTCCATAAGAAGAAGAATATCGCAACGAAACGATACAGGAACACCGACACCTGCAGTGATGACTTCTAAACACTTGAAATGTACACGTAAGAAGATCTTGGAGCAAAGCTCTGGGCGGTGCACTCGTATAGGGTGCTTTTTGTCCCCCGACGTGAGTCGAAACCCCACCCGGTATCAAGGCTAAAAGTCGAAAGCTAGAAAGCCTTAAAGTTGCTCCTTATCTCACAAATCAGCAAGTGCAAAGCACAATTTAGATGCACAGCATCAAGATCGGGATAAGGTTCTTTACCTTGAAGCCTGCGTACACTGCGACGCTGCCGATCAGAACCCACAATACGCCCTGCATTATGATATAATGTAAATCTAGATCTGCCTTCGATCGCCGTATCCCCTGTTAACACAGGAGACGGCAGCCGAACGTGTGCATGAGGTGCATTCACAACGTGCAGCTGTAAGAGGAGACCTGGTACGACGGACCTTGCAACGACTTGTAAGCCGTCAACCTCAGCAACAGAGGTGTGAAATGAGTCCTTGTCCCACAAGCCGCTGATGATATATTGTCTCACAGCACTGATCACTTGCAGCAGAAAAAGCATGCAGCTCGGGAAAATGGTCGGGAAAATGGTCAAAGAGAGAGAGGCACCACTGTATGATTGTAAGGCTTCGTGCTCGTTGTCTACAGTGGTGACTATTTATCAAACTGTAACTACAGAGCGTCAAACGGTACCTGCCCTTGGCGAGGGCCCAAGAAGCTGCATCGGCAAGACTTTGGCGCACACCACACAGCTCCTCACCCTCACCCTGGCTATCCTGCCTTCCCGATTCTCCTTCAGGCTGGCAGACCAGGTATACCCTTCCATGACATATAGTGCAATGTTTACACAAGTATTTGTGCAGGGGCCCCAAGTACATCCCAGTTCACCCTCCCTGATACTATTTGATATTGCATGGCAAGCATATGCTCCAGTAGATTTCAGACGTGTTCTGAGCGTGCTCAAGACGAGATGAGCTGCAGTTCAGCAGGTTTTGGCCTGGCCTGACAACCTTGTGAGGTGATGGGGGGCTTCGGGCCATGTTGAAGCAAATTTCCACCCCACTTGAACCCTATCAGTGCATTTCAACCCAGATGAGCCCCACAGCCGTCTTCCTAGTACTACACATGTTAGCACCCTTCATCTCTTGATCTTATTTAAGCACCCACTGTCATTTCAGCGGGAGCTCCACAAACAATTTTCTTGTTGAAATGTGGTCAGCAACCCATTGTGGCAGCAGCATGAAGGCAAACAATGAAAAGCTTGAAGGTAAGAGCATGAGGCAACACCAGACAATTACCCTATGAAGCTGTCCTACGCATTAATTTATAAAGATTTGATGTTTAGGAACGATTGTACACATCAGACTTCACTTTCAGATTTTGATGTGCCAGTGGTTCAGCAAGGGCAATAAATTGACTTCTGCGCCCTAGAGTACACAAGCACGTCTGTTCCGCCAGCACAAACCCAAAACACGAGCAGCGCGATATTTGCTGCAGAACATTGCTTCTTGCGCCAGTGAGGGCCCCACAAGCACGAGGATGATGAGCAGCTTCCTGAGTACGAGGGTGCAATACTTCACACAGCTGCGGGGCGCCCCAATCAAGCATTGAAATTTCACAGCATTCACCTGATTTCCTAATGGAACTTATTAAATTCATTCATTGATGAAACCTTTCGAATGCAAAGGGCTGCACATTGCCCTTGCTGCCCTGCCCTGCGTCATGCAATCATTGAATATGATGTCCTCTTCAGGTGTTGGTGACCTTGGCACGAGGGATGCAATGCATCATGAGCCCATTCCCTGGTGAGAGAGTGATAGTGTAAGTCTCTGCCTTGCTGACGCCCTCCGCCCCGCCCATCTGCTCCCAGCAGGCAAAGCATGTCATCCCATGATCCGATCACACAACCGGCCAGAGTGTGCTTCTGTTCTTGCGCTGCAAGCCCAGCCCCTTCCATGGTAGCACAATACTAGATTTGCACACAGAATTGTAGGCAGGAGCAGACATGTTTGGAGCCGTACCTCATCCGCTAGCTTGAACTTGAAGGCTGCAAGCAGCGAGGCCACTGAGGCTTGCAGGTTGATGCTGGCCAGAGGCATACCGATGCATTGCCTGTTGCCCTCGCCATAGGGGAACCACCTCTTCACCTGGGAACAACCACTTGCTTAACTGTCACAGCAGCTCTATACCACCCACTTCTGATAACTTCTGAGATGTACACTTCAGCAGGACACCTACCTTACGCAGCAATGGGCTGCTTTTAGGAAACAATGATGTTCCTGAGGCAGGATAGCAAAGTACAGGAATTCATGAGCATGGCAGAGCCTCTGAGAGGTTGCGAGCGCACCCTGCGAGCCTGCTTGTGGGGCTCACGCGCAGCGTGGCCATTGTGAGAGCCGTTGATGTGTCCGTTGACAGGTTTTTCCGCTGCAAACAGGTCCGCCGGCCCCGTGGGCACATACCTGGATGTGGGGTCCACAGGCCGCGCATACTCGCAGTCCGGGTCCAACCAGCGCTCCTGTGTTCATAGTTGCCAGTAATGAAGCTGTAGTCAAGCATGCAGCAATGCACACAAGAACATCGTTGCAAGGCTGCAACAATGCTGCTAGTGTGACCTGAAGACTGACTGACACAAGTTTTCGCCAGTCCAACTGAACACGTCTGGGAAGGATTTTAGGACAGAGGTCCAGATGCTCTGACATTTTGCAAGCTTTGTCAGTATCTGAGAAGGGTAAAGCAACGGAAGAGGAGCGGCTGATGAACACGCACCGGCAGGAACTCGGCAGCACGCTCCCAATTGCGATCGCTGGTGTGGGTGGCCATGATGTGGATGATGAAGAAGGTGCCCTTGGGAATTGTGTAGCGGCCGATGCGCTGCTTGCGCATGGCCTTGCGGAAGATCATGGGCACCACCGGGTACAGCCGCATGCTCTCCTGAGCATCAATCCCAAATGCATGCTTGATAACAAAAGCCATGCATTGCTCTGGTAACACTAGGATGGCCACATACACAAAGGAGCGCGTCTGTCCAGGGTACTAGTTTGTTGTGAAAAATGGATTAAGAGGGAGCCCTCCACTTCAGCCCCGGTACGCACAGGCACACCATTGTAGATTGTGTAAGTCAACCTGGTGGTGATATGCGAAAGGGCATTCGGCAGGAGAAACGTGCTTTGAATAAGATGTGGGAAGCACGCACTTTGATGCAGCATGTGAGATAAGTGAGCTTGCTGAGGTCGGTGTATTCTAGCTGCCTGGGTGCAGGGCATTCAGGTGAGGCCAGCAGTTGTAGCTCCTCGAGCTCCTTCAGCACCTTGGCCTCCACTTCTGGATGCTGAGAAATCATGTACCTGCGCCCTCAACTCACTTGTTGGGGTGCGCCCACTGGAGCAGTGTACATCACTAGCAGGGTGTTCCTATTGAAGCAGCAGCATGTGCTGACCTGCCTTGTTGTGCACCTTGCAATTATTACTCGCACAAACCAAACATGAAGAGAAGCCAATCCTGCATAAAGAAGCAGTTTACCAGCGATGCCATTTGCGGGCAAGAGCAAACCACCAATCATGAAAAGCACCCATATCTGAAAGATTTGGGAAGGAGTCAGGTAACCTACAGTATCCAGGCCACCATATGGCCAGTCGTCTCAACACCTGCACCAGCATGAAGTCACCCTCAGCAAATTCATGCTCGCGCAGCATCACTGTACTGCCCCACACTCAGTAGCTTATTCAGCATGCTGCATAGCTCCAGGCACCGCTTGCTGGTGTCCCAGAGGGATCAACATCGCTCTTGGACAGCACAGACGCTACTGAATTGTCGGGCGTGCCTGCAAAGAAGAAGATGGACATCTCGCTCCAGATGCGCACGTCTGGGATGGGCCGGCCCTGGTCATCGCGCGTGCGCATCAGGTGGGCCGCAATTGAGTTCTCCTCCTCAGCTGGGGCACCTCTGGACCAGCATTAGTGACCCACCCATCGGTCAAGCCAGCACTCAGTAACCATTCTGTGCGATGAGGGGGTTTGAGCAGGCCTGAATCCAGGCTCCTGGCAGGTTGTAGAGTGCGATGCTGTCTACTATATTGTGGGATCAAGGAAGTTCGTGAGGGTGCAGTGCACCTGGCTTGGACTTCCTTGAGAAGGTTCCTGAAGATGCCCAGCAGAGCTTGCTTGTTCTGCTGGTGCTTGTGCCACAACTGCACAAAACGGACAACTTGTGACTGCGGCAGCCAGCTGGGCACGAGTGAGCAAAATCGAAGCCAACCAAAGGCCCAATCTCTGATAATGCAGCAAGGGGAATAGTCTGGAGAAATGGGCGTACATGTGTGTAAGGAATGCGGGCATGGGGCATCCTGGTCCTCTCCACAGCGCAAACCATTGCTGCAGAACATACAATCATCTCTCGACCACATCTGAGTCCTGCCAGTTGTTGCACATTAACAAGTACAAGCCACAGAGTATGCATACCGTTCTTCAGCGCGAGACAAGCCCTCGCGCCAGAGCCATTCCACAGGTCGGTTGTGGCCCCATAGTCCTTGGAGAACCCGAACTCGCCGATCACATCAAACGCTTGATTCTGCAAAGCTTCAGACATTAAGAAACAGTAGATTAATGCCGGCATCTGGATTCTGCATGCAGGGCACTGGGCATAGAACCAGTCTCATGTCTGCTGGTGCATGAAGGCAAGTATTTGGGCTGATGGAACGCAGACCTGCACAACTGCATCTAAGTCGAGGGGCTTGCTGAACCCATAAGCCTCCAGAGCAGTCACAAGGCGCTGGGACATGCTTCTGCTCACTTCAAAGGCCGCCCTGCACAGTATCAAATAGCGAGCATTGGCCTCATGCATGCTGTAGTGTTGCATTGTCTCGGTCAACGACAAATGACAAATTGCAGTTGCAGACTTGACCTCATAGAAGGGACGAGTAAAATGATATGGACGCCTACAGTTGCAGCCACTTGCCTGAGGTTGTTGTTGGTGAATGCACGCGATGTTCCCTTCCTCACAATCTTCCAGTAGGGGTCTGCGTTGGTGGTTGAAATCAGGGACGGTGTTGGTGGGTCAGCTGTGCCCTGGCCAGCCATCAAGGGATGCAAGGGAGTCACTAGTTTTGAAGTACAATTTGTGAGGCAGCTTCGCGAGTCTTCTTCTCTGCTCCAAATGTAATGAGTCATAGGTGTGCGATCTCAAAAGCAATGCTCGTCAGAGTGTCCAAGCACACCTCATCCATCATTTTGTAGAACTGGGGCTCTGTTGGCTTGTCAATAGTGTGGGGCGTCTTGGTTCGGTCCAGAACTTCTGCTGCAAGCTGCGGGTCAGATATTATGACCACCTGCGCACCAATCAAAGCGATCAAGAGGACTGCCACTGGTGTTTCATGCAGGGTGGTGTCTCCGGCAAGCTACAGCATGAATATTGGAGTGAAGCAGCATACATACATTCATGTGAACGATCTGGGTAAAGAAGATTCCGCCATGCTTCTCGGCATGCTCAATTCCAGCCCTGTGTGTGTCTTTCCTCGTCAAATCCTGCAAGCAACAGTGGCTGAGCAAGAAGCTTCGAGCAGACACACATTGCAGTCTCCTCGCAGTTGAGACCTTATGGGCACACGAACATCAGTCGATTGCATCCACGCAAGCTCTGCTTACGACAAATTCGCATCAAAGGGCTTCCGAGACTCACCTTGAGTGCTGGCGCCGCGTACGGCATTCCTTGTCTCCACAAAAGGAAAAATATTGCAAGGAAATGGTGTAAGAACACCGACACCTGCAGTGATATTTTCTAGATACTTAAATATATACGTAAGAAGACCCAGAAACAAAGCTGTGGGCGGTGCAAAGGTATAGCTTCAGGTGCCTCTTGTCTCCGACCCGAGCCGAACTACCAGGGCTGAAGGTTCAACAGTCGACACGCAACAGAAATGCATGACTTGCTCCTTATCCTGGGAACAGCAGCAACTGCCAACACCAGAACAACTGCAAAAAATCAAGATCGGGATAAGGTTCTTCACCTTACAGACTGCATACACTGCGACGCTGCCGATCAGCACCGATATTACCACCTGCATTATGATGCTCTCTAAGCAATCTGCGTACGATCGCTTGACAAAGCAAATCACGGGAGACGGCGGCCGAACGTGTGCATGAGGTGCACTGACCCGTACGGCGTGCAGCTCTTAGAGAAGACCTGGTACGATGGACCTTGCCACGTTTTGTCTGGCACTTTGACATTCATGGAGAGTTGGCGAGATGGTGTGAAAAGCAAAGCTTGTCACCAACACCGTGTCTCGCTTTCACCACAGTACGAGACCGGCACGACTGCGCACGGTCCAAGGAGCCCCCTTGACAGTTGGCACGAATTTGAATCTATTAGTCATCCCTCATACTAAATAGGACCTTGGAGACTTCAGAAGGGCTGTCGATCTCCACACCTTGCCGAGAGGATTTGCAATAGTCTGAAAGTCAAAAACAAATCATGCGGCTACCTGTGGACAGTAAACTGTATCCCTCACTTATTCAACAAATCCCATGTGCATTGGAAGTCGACGTCGATATTTCCTATTTCCAACAGTCCCACAGCAGATTCAATGCAGAGTCTGCACCTTGAGCAGTCAATGGGCACTGTCAAAAAGAGGGAGAGTGCGCAGTGAGCTTTCTGGTGTCAACAAAGGTCTATTTTTGGAACGAACCCAAAACCCTTCCCCACCCTTGAGCTTGGAGTGAGTCATCAGTTCCGGAAACAGTCCTGAAGCTTGCGTGCTCTGGCATTTGCGCGAACACCTGGTCACATTCAGTCCATAGAGAGTACGTTTAAACGTTGCGAATATTCGTGAAGAGAGGTCCGATGGCCTGGTGAGTGCACTTTTCATTGTTCTTTTGCAACGATCAGGCCTTCGAATGTTGCACTCTGTTGTACGATTCTGAGAGGCGGAAGCGTTTGCAAAGGTATAGTTATGAGTTCTTTTGTAATCTGTGTTCAGGAATGCGAGCAAAGCTGGGCCTCCCAGTGCCCACGAGCCCCTTCTGCACAGCACTGCTAAGGAGGAAAGGCCGGTGCTAGGGTCAGTGATCGCTTCACAATCATCTTCTTTGCATATCTACTATCAATTCTTACACACCCGCAGCATTATTTCAACAGAAGTTATTAACTTTCTGTACACCTCAGAACGTAGGGTATGGGTGTTTATGAGGGATCAACACAGAATAGGTCCCAGTTCACCACCAGTGTGGCCTCCTGAAAACGGCTACTTGTCTATCTGCATCATCATCAAGCGATTCACCCACTGCAGGGTTCCTGTCTCGCCTGGTGAAAGAGAGGCTGTATGGAGAGGCACTACATGGCAAGGTAAACTACCGCATTAAGCCTTTTTCAGTATGGACTTTATGTGCCGCATATCACGCTTTTGTAAAGGCTAGTGCTGACTATTGTGTCCAACTTGAGCAGGCTGCCCTCTTCTATTAGCCTGCTGTTCACCCCTCTGCTGTTCTGTTTGGCAGTGGGACATCACTGAACAGAGGATTGACCTGACACGTATGCTTCTTCCACATTCATCCTGTACTGGTGCCTTGTGTGACACTAGAGAAATGTGACTGGTTGAAACCAATAAGTACTGGTGAATCCCTGCAGACGGGTGCTGTGGAAGCAATATGGAAACCATAGACTTAAGGAGGGTAGTCGAGATACATTTCCACCGGAGCCTTCTGCAGCTTTGCTTGAATCGTGGCACAGTACGTCTTGTTGCCTGGAAGGTCTCTCGTTAAATTGAGGGTTTGTGACATTTCATCTTTTGCTCCTTCCAAGTCTATTTTGACTGATGTTCTGCACTTGCAGATCACCATTCACAGCGATCATGCAGAATATCCCGACCTGAAATTGACCACTTTTGGGACGAGGAAAATTTTTGAAAGGCTCAGAGAGGTATGGAGTCCCTGTCAATGACTTATGGTGCAGACAGATCCACTTTGTGTCTTCTCTGCTGCTCATCAGCTATATTACCGTGCTGCTTGACCTTGATAAGTTTTGTGCCGCCAGGCCTGGACCCGAGCGCGGATTGCTACTGCCATTGATCATCAGCACGATGGGCACCATGAAGCATAATGGGCATTGTCATGCATTTGTATCGAATGGGAGTGGGGACATCATGTTGTGTCCAATTGCAAGACCCCAGGCAGGCTATGTTTGTGCACTGCCAGTGGGCACTGCCTAGGGTGCGGCACCCTGGGTGCCTGCGCCTCAAGAGTCTCTCTTTATCTTGATTTTTCTAAAGCACACTTTTTTCAACTGTCCGGAGAATTTGGATACATGTGGCGTTTGCACAGATTGACTCTGCCGTACTTTACCCTTATAAGGGCTGGGTCTTTTTTTGCACAATGTTTTGGGTAGCTGTGCCTGATGGGTTTTTCCGCGCAAGGTCTCTAGGTTGCTGTCCAACTCTGGACTCGTGCCTATCTATGCTTCAGGACAAATGAGACACAGCTAACATGATGTTACAGCTACGTCAGAACGCTAGATTTCTCCTGAAAGAGAGAAAAATATCAGGGCATGCTCATGGCGTGAAACGCACGTGCAACAGCTTCGAATCAAAAGCAGGATCTCATCACCAGAGACGATTTGCCACAGCACTTAGCGCCGAGAAAGCTGTTTCCTGGTGTTCAGGAGTTTGCAGATGTGAGCCTTGATATCAGTCCAACAGCTGAAGATGGCGAACTCCGTTTCCTTGGATGGTGCAACCAGTGATGAAGGAGCAAACGATGATCTTGGAAGTGTTGATGTCATTGTCGCTTTGATTGAGAACAGGGCAAAAGAGATTGGAATGGCCGTTTTTGACGGAACGCACGTCTCTTTACGCCTGCTCCAGTTCATAGGTGGGAGTCCTGTGTTTCTCTTGCTGCTTCATCTTGGGTTTGCGACATGCTCTATCATCACGGACAAACTTCTTGTTGCAACCTGTCTCCAGAATCGTCCAGAACCTATACTTCCAGCTTGAGCATGCTCAAAGCTTACGAACCTTCCCAGCTAATCGTTGTTGGTTCAAGCCAAGAAGTGCTTAGTTCTGGTATCAATAAAGCTACACAGGGGTTTCATCAGGTGCCACTGGCTCGGGTGAGAGCATTTTGAAGGCTCATTGTCCTGTGCTCAACACCAACCAAGCTCCTTCTGCTGCCTTAGCCCGTCTGTCCTTCAAGGAAATCAGATCACCTGAGTGATGATGCAGACATGCTTTGACGACACCCGAGGAAGCTTGGCAGTCAGCCATTGCGCATCCGAGGCAACTCGAGCAGACCTGGAGGGCACAGCACTCCGGAGCAATTACTACCTTGCATTGGGAGCGGCAGGGGCCCTCTTGCACTATCTGGAACAGGTATGGTTTAACCATGCCATGCAGGGTGTGAAGGAATTCCCACCTTATCCAGATCTGCATTGAGCGGGGATGGAATGCATTCACAGGAGCAGCACATGATCCTGGTAGGGGGCACGCTGCATGTGCTGTACGTGAGCCCATCCTCCTACATGCACATTGACATCGCCAGCATCCAGGCACTGGAGCTTGTCAAGCCCATGAAGGCAGCCACTCAGGGGCGCAAGGGCAGCAGCAGCCTGTTCTGGTGGCTTAATCACACCAAGACCAAGTCTGGCGCACAGTTGCTGAAGGCGCGCAATCCCCTCTGCGCATGCCACTCACACAGAGCTCAGCTTATCAACAGGTCACTTGTCAATCTTTTCTCAAAGGAGTATGCATGGCAGAGTGAGGCAGGAAGTGGCAATTATGAATTCACATTCCAGAGTGCCACGCTGATGCAGGCAAACCTGCTGCAGCCTCTGACAGAAGTCAGCACCATCAAGCTCCGCTATGATGTTGTGGAGGAGCTTCTGGGCTCAGAAGAATTGGCGTGCAACATTGGACAATGCATGAGCAACCTGCCCAACAACCTGGACAAGATGTGCAGTGGCCTGGTGAGCCCTGCCCGTATTGACCAAAGCTCCAATTGATCCTCCAGGGTGGCATGGTCCTTGGTGCTCTCACATACGTCCCATTTTTGTGAGCAAAGGTATGCATGCACACAATGAGGGCTTCTGGCATTGTGCATGCAGGCACTCCGGCCATCGTCGGCAAGGAAAGACCCAGTGCAGCGCATCGCCAGCCTGGTGCAGAGCATCATCTTGCTGAGGGAGGCGCTGACGGCCCTTCCTTCCCTGGCTGACGCGCTGCAGCCGGCCACGAGCGAGCTGCTCAAAGCGGCAAGTCATCCACTGCTCCACGCCCTGCTCAACAGAGCATGTTCCGATTGCTGCTCGCTCAGAAGCATCCAAGATCACTCCGTATCGACTGCCATAAGCCACCATTTACACTGCATCATGGTTGGTGCCAATCCTGAGCGCACTTGATGTGCAGATACACGCCAACACTGTGCACCCAGCCTTTGCGGAGCTCCTGCAGACAGTGGATGAGGTGCTGGACAAGGATGCGGCCTCCAGCCGCACAGCATTCGTGAACCGCACCCAGCAGTGCTTTGCAGTCAAGGGCGGCGTGGACAACTTCCTGGACCTGGCGCGCTCATCCTTCTGCCGCATCTCTGAGGACATCCATGAGTTGGCTGCAAAGTACCGGGAGACCCACAGCATGGACTCCCTCAAGGTACGCCAGACATACCTATCTCAGTCTGAATAAGAGCGTCAGTGCAATCCAGACATGGTTTTAAAGTGTACTTGTGTGAATGCCAAAACAGAGGAGCAAGAATTACGCTGCACGGCATGCACTTACCTTGGAAGAATGTGGTGTGGTTGCTGCAGTTGCAGTATGCAGCAAAACGGGGATTCTATCTGGTGGCACCACGACCGGGTACAAAATTGAAGGGAGGTGCGGCCGGCCCCCTGCCAAGGAAATTCATACAGCTGGAGGGCGGCGCACGCAGCCGCTACACTGTCGCCTGCACCACCGCTGAGTTTAATGCCCTGAATGCCCGCCTGAAAGATGCCACCAACGACTGCATGATCATCACCGAGCAGGTCAGCTGCTGGCTTGCCCACATGCAACCCTCTTAGGGGTACATACATAATGTTGTCATTCAATCACCTGAAACCCTCTCAATCAGTGTTTGCTTGCAGCTGAGGACAGATCATGACGTCCTGGATAGCACAGAGATATTTCATGTGCATCTCCCTCTGATTAGGACGTGTGATTTTTCTACTTTGAACGATGTAGTTGCTGTGGTGTGGCAGATTTTGGAGGGGACGGTCAGTAGTGCTTGCCAGTATCTCTCCATACTGCACCGCCTCATTGACGGCTTGGCACTGCTGGACATGCTTGCCTCCTTCGCCCTTGCGGTGAGGCCTGCTGTGTCAAGTCTGGGGATATCCGTGACTGCATTGCATGATTGTCAAAAAGGCCGTGCAACTGTGTCGATGCAACCGCTCTGGTGCATGTGGTGTCAGATCGGGCAGGCAGACAGCACATATGTCCGGCCGCAGCTCACAGAGCATGGCCCCATGGCGATTGTGGAGGGGCGACATCCCCTGGTCGAACAGATCATAGATTTCGATTACCAAGCCAACGACACGTACCTTGCTGGTGCGCTTTGACTTTCCTATTTGACCTCTGCTTGATGGCAGTACGAATAATGCTGCTGTGACATCTGTGCTGCATACTCTCATCCAAGCCCTGGTTGAGTAAGGCTGAAGAAGTGCTGCCATGATCTATCTGGCATCATGGATCGGCCCATGATTGCTTGTGTCCCGTGCGCAGAGAGTTCCAGCTTCTATGTGATCACCGGCCCGAACATGGCAGGCAAGACCACATACCTGCGCCAGGTAGCGCTCATCACCATCATGGCGCACATGGGCTGCTATGTGCCCGCCAAGAAGGCCTCTCTGCGCACAGTGGACCGGCTGCTCACGCGCATCGGCACCTCCGACAGCATCGAGAACAATTCCAGCAGCTTCATGATGGAGATGCAGGTGCGTGACATCTCAACTGAGCTCTCCAGAAATATATAATCCGGACCCCAGGCAACAAGTTTCTGCATGCAGGCTCAGCGTGAATGGCGCATTTGCCGTGTTTTCCCAAAAGGAAATATTCATGGGGTCCCTCGTATCAAGGTGATGTGATCTGCAGGAGACTGCTCACATCATGAGCCATGCCACAGAGCGCAGCCTTGTCCTCATTGATGAGCTGGGCCGGGCAACATCTACAGCAGGTGCACTCAAATTACCTCTTGCCGCATTGGCGGTGCCACAGCCTGTGTCAACGTGAGCTGGTTCATTTGCACAATATTTAGCGCTCTCTGGCCGCATGTGGGCACGCGCGTCGTGATTTACAATGAATCATCCTGTGCATGGCATGTTGCAGATGGGGTGGCGATTGCATGGGGGGTGTCGGAGCATCTGATCGGAGCGGGTGCCTTCACTCTGTTTGCCACGCACTTCTCACCGCTGGGAGAGCTGGCGCACATGTACCCCAACTGCAAGCAGTGGCACTTTGGGGTGGACACCGCGGCGCAGGGCCTGGAGCACCAGTATGGCCACAAGCTTCTGGCGGGGGAAGGCGCAGCCGTGCACTATGGCCTCCTCATGGCACCTGCTGTATGCACCCACCCTTGTGGATTGGCCTAACTTGGGTCAACCCCACAAACGATGAAGTGCCTGCTCTTAGGACATTTTGATGAGGATGTCATCAAGCAGATTGCTTTCCTGGGAGCTTGTCAGAATTCTGTTGCACAGGTCGACTATCTCCCTGAACAAGCATTGCATACATACTGTGGGTTCCCACCTTTTATGCTTAATTAAGCAGAAGACATGGGGTGGCAGGTGGGGCTGCCTGACACTGTCACGGAGGAAGCTAAGCGGATTGCTGAAGCAGTAGAGGCAGCCGATGCCAGCCTGCACACACGAGCTGCCGCAGGCCATGCCTCAGAGATGCATGAAGGTATGGACTGTTCAGCCTTGGCGCATGTACTTGAAGCTGCCTCGCTTTGTGTCGCCTGCGTAAAAGTGTATGTGGATGCATCGCGTGAAAGGTACATGAAGGTGGCCGTATTATTTCTCCCACATGAAGAGTGTCCCCAAGACAATCTTGGCAAACGGAGTTGATTGGATTTTTGCGGGTGTGCAGTGTTCTCTTTGGCCCATCGCATTGTGTGTGTGGCGCAAGCGCATCAACAGAATCCTGGGAAGACAGATGTCAGGAAGCAGCTGGCGCTGCTCAAGCAGGAAGCCAGACGTCTGATGAGGCAGTAAGCATGAACTGTGGGAGACTGTGAACCCATGAGATCAGCGGCAAACAAGTCTTTCAGGTCTACAACATTGGGATATCCATCAAGCGGAGCTTAATAAACCGCAACATGGTAATAAGATGCCTTTTTGGTTAGAAAGAGCACCGCTTGAATGCTCTACACATTGCACACCTTTGCAGACATCACTGGTTCAGCAGTTCCTTGATTGTGTAATCAAGTTTACTGTACTTCACACCCTTTCTGGCAGCATGCAGACAATCCATGCCAGAAACTACAGCATTACTGCACAGATGGTACTCTGCCTCCTGCTCACACTCTCACTCATATTACTTCAATTTGGACTTCAGCTTTTTCTCTTCCTCTCTGCACTCGCACACTCTCCAAATTCCCGTTCATACCGCTGGCGTGCAGGGTTCATTCCTGCTCATCATCCAGATACCCACCCCTCAAGCCCCTCTGGTGCATCCTGGCCAATGAGGGCTTGCTATACTGCCTCAGCCCCACAAAAGCACCTGCATAATTGCACTCACCCATTCATGCATCCTCAATCTCCTTGTGAAAAGTCAAATAGTGTCCAACGACAGGACTTTCAGGCGAAATTCAGCGAACCACAGTTCACAGTGAGGAAGGAGCATGCCTGCATAATACCAGGGGCGCATCCCATAGAAGTGGAAGACAAGGAGGTCCTTTCCCATTCTGACCGCATTACTCTGCTTGTTGGAGCACAGATTGCACTGAGGAAAGTACCGCTGTCGCGCAGGCCCCGCCAGCCTTGCTCGCGATTTCCCCATCAAGAGCTGCCCGATTTTCCCACTGCACAGCCAGGGAAGACATTGGGCTTAGTTAAATGACTGGGGTGGCAAAGAGCGTCTTTGCAAGCGACAATCTGACCAAAAGAAAAGATGATGTGTTGCATGCATTGGGCGGCCTTGACAAGGCCGTCCCACAAGGTCTCATAACATGTCAGCAGTGGCAGCCATACCTGAGACGGCCCAGGGGAGCTTTTGCCGAGGGTTGTGTGAACCCCAGGCTGGCAGTGATCTGCTGGATGGCCTTCTGTGTCCCGCCTGACCCATGCATCAGTTTGTTTGGCGGAATGTGGTCCCCAATGACCCTGCCATTGCGGCGCCCACAGTGATGGCACCCATCCCTGCCATGACAACAACGTCAGCCTCGCAGAATGGAACAAGACAGCAAAATACATGCACTGCTCTGCACATCTGTGTCTCTAGACTCAAGAGGCAGCCAGTGATTGCGTTGCAGAAGCCAATGCCAAGCTGGCAATGCACAAGAGGATGCCCACAAGCGCACCGTTTGAAGAGGCGTCTCAGCTCTCCCTTGGCCATTTGAGAGGCATACTCGCTTCCGGGGGCCGGCAGCGATTCCACCGCGCAGGCACCAGGGTGCAACAAGCTGCTGGGCATCAGGTTACGAAACCTCCCTCCCATCAACTGCATGAGCCAATTCAAGGTCATGCCCGGTCCTGCCTTTGGCTTCCAGCCAGGCTTTGTGCCATGCGTAGTAGACAATGCAGTAGACAATGCACTTCAAAATGATTGTGGATCTGAGCGCGGTATGCACTACATGATCAAATGCAGAGTTGATATATAAGGGGCGGGACCTTGAAGAGGGTGATGCCCATTATGGCATCCAGTGCTGCATCCTGGGCCACAGCCTGTGCCGACCGGTGCCGCCTCGTCTCGCCCTTTAAATGTGATCCAAAGCGCCTTGAAGCTTCGCCAGCCAGCACAGAGGAAAAGCCAATGCCAGTCAAGCCCAGGGCAGGGCCCAAGATGGGCGTCGCACATGAGATTCGGAGTGCAAGTCCTGCGGCCTAGTTACACACAAACGCGATCACTCATCAAACCATCACAATTTTTAGGACGCAAGTCGAGTGGCAGGCGACAAAGGGAACTAGGATAACTCAAGATATGCAAAAAATTGGTCACAGAAAGAGTCAATGCTCACCTGTGTCATGCCGAGTCCAACTGTGAAGGCGCCAGCAGAGACCAAGGCATGTCCTAGGAAGGGGAATGCTGGCTCAAGAACTACCCTGAGCTCACGAGTTGCCCGCCTGCATTGCACTTTCAGATTTAGTTGGCAATTTAGAGGTGTCCTTTGCCTTGTCAGACGATCTAGGCTGGTGGCCATCTTGCAAATATATAAAGGCGAAATCAAAAGTATGAGGTGTATGAAACGACTCGATTTTTCTCATCACATCCAAATGAATTTCAATACATCATACTCAGACTATGACACAGTAGATGATTTCTGCAACCTGGCTTATCGTCAAGCAATGCTACAGGCAGAAACACGCCCACCTCACATCCTTTTCCATGCGAATTTCTCTGTGGATGTTTAAGGATGCTTATGTATGTGTTCCAAATGGTTGCATGAAGCAAATCTGGTTCTTGCGCCCTGTACTGTGCAGTTGAAGACTGTCTCCGACTGATGCAGGCTAGAAAGGAGTTGGAAAATAAGCGTCTATAATATCTTCAATATTCAATGTCCTTGAAATCTCTGAAATGTACTTTTTGGTCGGTTACGAGGAAACGGCGATCCTGAAACCTGTTCATCTTCTGGTTGCCAATTTTGGGTCACAGAGTGAACACAGAGTTGGATGCAAGTGTAGCAGAGCAGAGTTGGATGCCCATCTTGGCCACCTACTAGAGCGATTGGAGGATTCAGGCAAAACAACATCTCGACAGAATTGTTGTGCAGCTTCTTTGAATGTTGAGAAATGCTTGCAACCGCAGCATATGCATGCACCTCAGTGATTTACCTGCCATTCTGGAGTGAGATCAACTCGATCATGATGAACATGGCAGGACACTCTGGCACATGTCATGATTGTATCAGGCTAATACTATCAGCCTTGTGCGAGTCGGCTTGAACATCCATTAGCTATTCAAACCCCAAGAATGCAGATGCATGTATGTATACCCTCCAGCCGCCAGTCCTAGAGTCAAGGCTGCAGGCAGCTCTTGCACTTGCACATAACTGCCCAAACCCCCACCCATGTACCCATATTCCTGTACTTCACTGTACCCCTGCCATTTTTGCACTCTGCACGCAGCATGCCTCCTGAAGTCCCCTGCCTTGCTGCACCTGCGCTTACTCGTCCATGGCGCTGTCAAACAGGAAGTTAGCGGCCAGCGTTTCATCACGCTCGCACAGCAGGAAGGCCTCAATGCAGCGGTTGCGGTCGAAGCCGAGCGTCTCCAGCCTCTGGATGGCGGCCTGCTCCTCCTCTGTCAGATGCACTGCCACTGCGCCAGGCGGCAGGTCTGCCCACACCAACAGCCCAAACAGTCAATCAACATGCTGCTGCACACTGAAGTAACTGTAGTAACACGGGATAACCCGCTCAGGAATGCATGTACAGGCTGGTAACTGTCAATGGCCGGGGAAACTTAGGTGTTCCCTGGACGTCAGTAGCAGTGTGCAACTATAAGTTTCACGGCACAATCATTCTCTGTGAAGAACTTGGAGAGGTGTGCTGTCTGCCACAAAGAAGCACAGGAGTATGGTGATGTGGTGGAGGGTGTCACCTCCACCGCCCTGGCCAGCAGCACCCATGCCAGCGGCCTGGAACTGCGCGATCTGCTGGGACACCTCTTGGATCTGCTCAGGCGGCACAGGCTCATTGATGATGCGCAAAAACTCCTGCTGATTCGCATTGATCAGCGTCAACAGCTCCGGGTTCTGCTTGCCAAGCTCCTGCAGCAGCACAAGAGTTGTTTCAAGCTCCCCTACACCGAAACATGACAGGGTCTGACACGCCTCATCTGTGAGCAAGTCTCGTTGCACCACAGTGCTTCAGTTCTCAAAGGGGCCTTTCAAAACTCGAGCGCTGTGGTTCTACGAGGAAGGCCCTCTGCCTGGTTACCTGCAGCATTGGCTGGAGGATCATGGGGTTGCTCTGCACGATCTGCCTCAGGGCGATGAATTGGGGGTTGGAGCGGAGGAAGTCCAAGGGGCCACCAGCACCACCAGTCCCTCCTGCGCCTGCAGCTGCCTGTTGCATGCACATCAGCCATTCACTCCTCCAGCCTCCCTCACACTCCGTCAAAGTTTCCCTCTATACCACTTGACTGGCGGTGGTCAAGTGAAGGCTCCAAGCTGGCCACTGTGACAACACAGCGGCAAGTAAACAAACAAGAATGAGAACTTAGAGAGGGCATTGCTACGTGGATGGAACCACAGGTAAATTCCAGTGATTGTGACGTACCTGGGGGGCAAACATGTCAAGGGGCTGAGCATTGGGGCCACTGGTTGGCGCCCCGCCGGAGGCAGGTGCGGCCGAGGTGGGCGCAGCAGTGCCGCCACTGACTGGCACAGTGGTGGGGGTGGCGCCAGCAGGGGGAGCCGGGGTGGGGACCTCCACATTGTTGGGGATGCCGGTCATGAGGTACTCCACCGCACGGTCCGGGTTGTTGAACGCTGCGCGCATTGCGCGCACCACCTCCTTGCGCTCGAAGCCCATCTCCACAATCTGCATGCGCGCTGCGGACTGTTATTCCACGCTGTACAGGCATGCTCCTTGCACAGAACACCGGTGAGATGTATACGTGGAGTGTGCACATGCAATTACAGCCAACCTCATTTTGTTGCTGAATCCGCGTACAGGAGCTACATCCAGCAGCACAAGTGAGCTGAACTCATTGAAGCAGCAGTATAGGGGGCCCACCCCGGCAATGGTGGACTCCAAGGCGCTGCCCATCAGGAGGGAGTTGGAGTTCAGATTGCTGTCAGCACCCGCAGCGCCGGCGGCAGGTGTAACTGCAGCTGCAGCAGCTGGCGCTGTTGTTGCGGCACTGCATTCACAAGGCATATGCTTCAGCTGAAACTGAGAGCTGGACAGCACATTGGAAAAAACTAGCGTGCGACGCATTGCAACACGCGTGCGCAAGACATAAGACGCACCTCGGCTGCTGCGCAGGCGCTTCAGCTGTAGCAGGTGCTGGTGCAGCCTATGTCAGCAAAACCACACTATCATCAGACATGAACACCAGAGGGAAGCATGGCACCATCTTTCCAATAGAAGTCACAAAGAAGCGGTCAGAAGTTCTCAGCAACATCATAATGCACAAACAGTCCAGAGAGCGTGCCGGTGCAGAAGCAGCAGCAGGTGTTGTGGTAGGCGCTGCAGGCTGTTCCTCCTTCTTCGCAGGAGCAGCTTTTCTTGCCTGCTCCAGGAACAGATATGGCCTCAGTGTGCGCGCCTAATGAACACCTTCATAGTATGATTCGCAAGGGCAGATTCCCCAGGACTCTCATGATGTGAACCCCCAAAGACGAAGCAGACTCACTCTCTGGATCATTACGACCACGAAGTTTTCATGCGTGATATTGTTTTCCTCCAGTGAGGTCTCATCCTTAAGCACCTGCATGCAACCTTACCACAGTATCAGTAACACACGAAGGTTCCAAACCCGGTCAGATAAATTACAGTCAGAAGAATACCCACCTTCCCCTGGTAGATGACGACCTGATTAGCTGCAGGAAAGTCAGGTCCTTGCTTTTCTTCAATTTTCCGCTTGACATCCTCAATCTGCAGCATTTGAAAATACTTCCTAAGATCATCAATCAAAGTTTTCAATCAAGAGGCGAACGGCACTCCAGCACCCTTGATGCTGGGCACCGATAAATCACCATACCTTTTCAGAGGAATCCAGTTCCAGTTCGAACTTGTTGCCTTGCACGGTCTTGAAAGTGACCTTCACCGGGGCCATAGCTACCCAAATATCAGAACGCTTAGAATCAACTCTGTACTTGCTCGAAGCTCCTCGCTTCAGTGCATTACCTAATTGTATTTACGCCATAGGCAAAGTCTCTTGTTGAGAGGGCCAAATCTCACGATGTTTCTTACCTCGCTGTGCAGCTGCAAGCCAGCGACCATGACCGTTGGGGGCGTTCCTGTCTGGGCCTGGCATTCCTTTGTGTCTGGCCCCGACAGATCCTCCATCTCGCGCTAATCAGGACCATACATCTGAATTAAAAGAAAATTTTGCAGGGAAGGGAAAATTGATATATTGTTAGCCTTTCTTTGTTGTCCGGATCGTCAGGATCCGATCTTCCTCTGTTTCTGGAACGGACGTGCATGGCGCTCAGGGCATAGGCAAGGTGAAGGGAATTTGAATTTCCAACAGTCTCGAATTACCCCGAGATTTTTAGGCTTGCCTCTTCCAATCTGATAGCAAATCATGGAGGCATGGGCAGGCCCATCTAATCTACGCCAGCACGAAAATGAAAAAGGGACATGACCAATGTCAGCTCAAAAAATCGAAGCGGAGCTTACAGCCTTAACAGAGAGTTTTGCCAATCTTGTGCGCTCAGCGCGCATCAATGAAGACACTGATGATACAAAGAGGGCACAGGTGTGCTGTTAGGAAAAGGGAACTGGTTGCTAGAGCACAATGATCCACTGTTTTCAGCTTAATAAGGCTTCACCAGTGAATCCTTGGCATCCCCTCTGATGCAGGTACCTGGAGAGATCCTTGAGGTCCTTGCAGAGAAGTTGGTGTATGCAGCTCATCAGCTCCTGCAATCCACAGCTGAGCTGAAGCGAAGGGCATTCCTGGCTGCAAGCGGATTGAGGCTGTCTGAGGATGAAGCAAATCTGGACCCAAGCTCAGCAGCCAGTGAGAAACCTCAATCTCTCAAAGTGGAAGCAGAGATGATCTTTCAGGTGGGTGTCCAGAGGACTCTGTCTAATATTTCCTTCAGGGTCCTGGACAGAAAAGTTTGTGAAACGCCGCTCTCTGACTACAGCATGGACTTCTGCTTTTTATGTTACGATAAACATCACTCGTGGATCTGAAGGAGTCACACAATTGCACAGGAGCTCGGAAAACTGTCAATGGGAGCTGTGGAGGGCACACACAGCAGTCAGGATGATGACTTGGCATCCTTACACAAATTGATTCTGGATTTGTCGGGAGCGAGGCACAGAGAGGTTGACTGAATTCCACCCTACTTCGGTAGTTTTGGAAGTGGAACAAAACGTTTGCTGTATGCCTGATTGAGAACAGATATTGCAGGCAAGTGCTTACAGACACCAGCTAATGCAAGTGCCATATCACGACCTGGTACTCTTCAAGTTTTGGTCCTACTACCATACCTGAACATAGCTTTTGACATTCAAAAGCTGCATTGGTGCTGTTCAATTTGCGCTTAATGAAGTGCAAGCCTGTAAATTGTTGCCATGATACCTCGGGCAATGGGTCCAGTATCAGCACGACCAGTACACCGCAATACTGACAAGATCAGCTGATCAAGCTTGAACCTTGATACTTTGTGATAGCGCTGCAGAAGCTTCTCGAGCAATGCGCCGCTGGCGCTGCTGGTACTTGATTAAAGTGTACCTGCACGACAATCCACTGTATGAGCAATAGAATACTTCTATTTTTCCATTGTAACCAATCCCATGCTGTATCTGCCATTTCACGTTGCCTTCATAAGGGTCATGGCAACCCAAATTCAGTGACCATGCGGTCTGTCAGCGCCCATTTGGTGGCATATTTAGTATGCAAAATAATAGATGTGGTTCTGATATGCTGTAAACATCCCAGTGAGATCTTACCATGTACCACCCAAAGTGTTGATCAAGATTCCTGTCACATTCAAGGGGTGGAATTCCACACCCCCAAGTAGAAAGAATCCCAAGAGTGTGGCCACTGCCCCCTGCAATCATGCCATGGCTGTCAGCTCTACAACAACTTGAGAGGAAAATGATCTGACTTCCTTCCCATGTTGCAGCGATCGGACGACTTCCGAATGCACTTAAGCAGCTTCACGAACCAACACTGCCTGTGCTGCTGACAGAAAGTTGCTGGGTACTGAGCTTGTTGGAAGCAACACACCTTCAGAACCCCGACAATGGTGGTGGTCAGTGCAGAATTAGACATTGTACAAAGGAACATGCTCCAGTTCAGCAACATGCCAAAGAGACTGAATACTAGAAATAGCACAATCAAAGGAATGACTCCCATCTGCATCTCTGCAGTAGCCATTGCGGGCGCAATTTCACTAGCTTCGCCAGTTGCCAAAACGACCTGCACTTACACAGGCAGCCCTCATCTTTCCAGTGCCAGACTCACAGCTGGGGCTCTTGAACATAATGAGAGGACCCACAGTGGCTGCTGAATTGTGCACGAGCCGTGCCGGTGAGGAGGGTGTTAACTGACCACTATCAGGAACGGCAAAGACAGCAGCGCATTGTAGTACAACAACTCTGTGGTGCCCACTCCCTTCTCGGCTCCAGATTGCTCGACAAGTATCAAATAGGTTGCTTGCAAAAGGCAGCTCAGAAGCGCAAAGACATACCTAGCACATTATCACCATGACTTGGTACAGCGCACAGATGGTTAAGAGATCCAAAGCATTGCGGTACCCAAGTGCAGATCAGTCTTTTTAAGCTGCAATCAGGCATAAAATAGAGCGTCAAGTGGATCGCACCCTTTCAGGTCAAAACTGAAGTCGCCAATGCCTGCTACAACACAGCCAGCAACAACAAGTATAACAGATGCAGCTATGTCCTGAGGTGGTGCCTTCTTGGTTTGCACAGCCTGCCAGGCACATCAAGTGCCTCATTTCAGCACCTTGCACACGTTCATCCCGTGGAAGATTTGTCATTCATCAGTGTGATGCCGGAAAGAGGAATGACCCGTGAGCATACCTTTGTCAGAAGGACAATTACAGGTGTAAGCCGCTTCAGAGTGTTGTACATTGGTATATTAAGGTTCTGGAGGCCCATCAGGGCAAAAGCTACATTGCTGACATACAGTAATGTCACGGGTGCCAAACCCCACGCTCGCTGCCAATTCACTGCTGGGAATGTGACTATGTTCAGCGCCTGCACAGTACAAACGCCAATCTCCCAGGGTGAGATCGCCAATTGCACAGAATAGCTCTTGAACAAGACCTCCAATCAACAAATGCAGGAGGACGAGGTGTGAACATGGCGCTTCTTTTCATTAGTGGATGCTGTAGCTACCTTCAGAAGCACTATGGTCAGAACCACGGCGCTCATCTGGAAGAACAGCAGCGTATTTGCCAGACCAAACACCTGCACTGGCCAAGCCAAAGGGAGTGCAGAAAGCGTGCATCCTGTGGACTGGAAATCATTGTATCTCAAGAAAACCGTACACAAATCTCTACCTGCAGGGTCAGCTTGTTGACAAAATTCATAGACACCGCTGCAGCTCCGTAGAGAAAGGCAGAACCCAGTGCCAGGGTTGCACTGACATGGCGCATGGGAGGAGCTTTCCCATCGCCCTGCCATTTTTCCACACCGGGCTCAGTAAGGCTCCTGGAACTCATTAGGGCCCTTGGGCACAGAAAAGAATGGAGCTGCATACATAGTATGTGCCACAGGACCCACATGGGGACCATCACTTCCTGGTGTGGGGACGTCAGTCACATCTCACCTGGCTGGGAAGCAAGGCAACCGTTTCTGCGTGGTTAGCCATGGCCCTCCCCACCACTTACAGTCCAAGGCTCCGACCAAACAGGCGGGCAAAAGCAGACTGTGGAGTTAAAGAAACGGAGTGTCAGCCATGACGTCTTTTTCAGGTGCAAGTGATAGAAAGAGAAGCAAGTTCCCTCGACCTTTTCGATCTGGGTTGGCACCGAGTACCTGAGCTGTCTTCCTTTAGGGTCCGTCTCTACTCACTTAGTGCTGCAGTGACATGCAGATATCTTCTGGCTTGTTTCAGGTGTGATCGCAGGATCAGGACAACCCCCTGTTGCTTTGAAAATTCAAAAGACGCCTATGCAGAGCCTGCCAAACGACGGATGGACAGGTCACCCATCCCAGTCCATTTGCATCAGTCTATGATGACATTTCGATGACCTTTTGCACTTTAGAGCTGGCCTATTCACACTCCAAGCAGACTGCACATGTGATCACCCTGCACGGGTCCAGGTCAGTACAACTCAAATCCCGCGAACACAAGCGTAAATCATATCGTTGCATGTAAGGTTTCGAAGAGATCTACGTCTCAGATTTGAGGCTGACATGGTGGATTCACCTGAACATTTACTGAAGTCCAGCCTGGAGTCGCCAGGAAGCTGGGTGCTTGCCCGGCAACTGATGATGAGTCACTGATGACATCATACAGCAATTGGGTGGCATCTGCAGTGGGAAAAGAAAGAAAGAAAACATAGGCTGAAACTGACGCCAACCAAAAACTAAAATGCCAAACCACAGACATTACACTCCCACATCCAGAGGGCCATGACCAGGCAGTGCTAGCACGTGCACAAATTTGCAAATCCTGGCCGGCGCGCCGCGGTGCGGCGCGCGCCGCACAGCTGCAGCTGATGGCATGTGAATTCAATCGTTGCAAGCATTACAATGCTGAGTATTGTCCAACTGTGACACAGTCATTAAAGCCAACCCTCCGTGCAGTTACTCTATCAACCAGGTATCACTACATTGCTCAGTGCACCACACTGAAAAAGTGCGATGCCACATTTGTACGCCACAAAACATGATCACGCATAGCACAACACTGTGCTTCCTGAGCTGGTAGCAACACCACCATGGTTGACACCAATTATCCTTGGACCCCTTATGCACCAGCACTTGCTTTACCACCAAGCCAGAAGATCTCCCTAATATACATATACACCTCAACAGGGGCTCTTTACAAGCCTGGCCTTTTCAGGGCGACCTGCAGTCCCAGACAACCTTGAGCCACAGCGTGTCTTGAAGAAGTCGCTGAAGTCAGACATCATCCAGCACTTATGGACTGTCGGAACGAGTGCTTCGGATTGGAGACCTGTACAATGTGCAGCACAGAACACTCAGAAAGTGGGCAGCACAACAACCTCCAGCAGATGTCGCAAAAATTTCTTTCCAAATACATTCCTGGAATGATCATTACCTGGAGCGGGATGGTGATGGGGTGTACATGTCCTCTGGCAGTTTCCATCCAAAGAACTTGAAATCCTCCTGTCGAAGAACAGACGGGGTTAGCCTACTCGAAAGGAAATGCCATTCGGCAAAATTGCTAAGCAAGAAAGCGCATGAAAAGATGAACAAGAATCTACTGTACCTTGGTAGCATAGTCAACCTTCCATCTGCGTCCATCCACTGAAATGTTATCCATCTTCTTCCAGGCATACTCAGCATCTGAAGCCCTGCAAGAAACAAAAATGCAAAGTTCAGAATCCAGAACAAGGGCCAATAATAAGGTCCCCCTGTTTCCAAATAATCCACAAACTCTCAGTCGGTTGCAGGCGGTGCGCAAATGCTGCTACATGCAATAGACCAAGTGCCCCCAATTCAGTGCCCCAATTTCCAGCCATGTTGCGAAAGATTGGACCATTATACGCAGTAAGATGC
The DNA here is from genome assembly GCA_020887355.1 of Coccomyxa sp. Obi. Classification (NCBI taxonomy): domain Eukaryota; kingdom Viridiplantae; phylum Chlorophyta; class Trebouxiophyceae; family Coccomyxaceae; genus Coccomyxa; species Coccomyxa sp. Obi. The sequence continues at coordinate 1,246,738 of AP024993.1, read as the reverse complement.
CCATGCATATGCAGTCATGGTAGCAAAGGAGTTAAGAACCTTTACGTATGGGGGCTGACTGGTGGCCCTGACCGTCAGGACGTAGGGCTAGTGTGGCACATTGTGGCACACCCTGGAATCAGGCAGTGTGACATGTTGTGCAATTATGACACTGATTAGGAAGGATCTCGGCTACTGTAGCCAGCAGTGTGTCCAACAAGTTGATCAAGCAACTATTCTGGTGCCAAACAAGCATGCTGCTCTGATAAATCAAAAGGTGAGGACGCACTTCTTCATCTCCACCAGCGCTGACCTCGACTTGTAGTCCCTGTGCCAGCCGCAGCAGCAAGAGTCAGTCCAGTCTGCACAGCTGCCACCCAGCTTCTTTTCGATGGTCTTCTAGAAGGTGGAAGGCTTCTTGTCAAACTACTTACCTCTCCACCTCGTAGACTGGACCAGCGTACTCAAACTCCCGCCTGCGAAGCATACATCACATTGAGCGACATTCTTGGCCACCGAGAAGGCGGTAGTCTTGCCATCGGAACTGTTGACATCACTGGAAACGCTTATGCGCCCAACCGCTGCCTGGAAAAACTCGCAGTGAAACAAAACTCACTTGACGTCTGAACTTCGCGTTGCGGAACTGATGTTCTCAACGTACAGCACAAACTTGCTTTTCGTCATTGCGATTGACGTGAAGAGTTTCACGGTTTGACGGCAGGGACCCTGACGATGCAGCCGACGGGAGAGCGCTGGCTTACAGACTTTCTGTCGACGCGATAACACGCACTTTTCAGAAGTTGCAGGCAACCTGAAAGGCCTCTCAAGTGTCTCCAGAAATTTTGTGGTCCTCACATCTCTCTATTACACCAGTGACCCCGTTAGGGCCTAGAGAAAGACCGGGGCTTTGAGAAGCGGGCTGAAATGGCATCGAGATGCAACTCTGATTGTGTGCCACCAGCATGTCTTCCAGATGGCCAGCATACTTTAGCTCCAAGCCTTGAAATGCAGGTGAACGACAGGATCTGGCCTCGTGTTGTACCAGTGGGCTTATTTCTGGCTGGTCCTGCCTTGCCCGTCCCGACATCGCGAGCCCAGAGCTCTCGATTGATAAATTGGAGGGAGTGCGGTTGTTTGCGAAGAGCATTGAACGCCAGAGTATCTGCGTCAGTGGGACAAGATGAAAAAAATACGATCGAGAAACACACAGAGAGGTCAGCGGCATCGACTACACAACGGGCTGAAACAAGCATTAGAACGTCTTGATGTATCTTGTGGTTTGCGTTGTGTGCTATATATGTGCCATGTAGAAACCCTCATATTGCTGTACACCATTATTTGAACTCTACAGACTGTTGTATTGACAGGTCTCAGACAGCAACGAAGGACAAACTCTGGCTTGATTTGGAGAAGACAGCGCTGAATCCGTTCTCAGAGACCAAAGCAGGAACACAGATTGGTTCCAGGCAGCGACGGGAAGAGGAGGCCAGGGGACACTGGTATGAGAGTCAGTTGGGGGAACGATGGGCACGTGCCCTGTATTCATATTACAACTGGCGAACGGTCAGTCCCTGTAGTAACCAACTCCCTGCAAGCTCCTCTGCGATCACTAGATATACTTATGAGAGACGCAAGCTGTTTGAAGTTCTTTGGGCATCATGCAGGGCACTACGAGTGACCTCCAGTTCCTCATTGGGCTAAATGTGTCCATCATCTTCATCGGTGGTGCATTGCGGCACTTTATCATCTATAAAAATCTCCCATCGGGTGCCACACCAACGCTGGGCCAGGATCTCTACAGGGTGTGTAACTCTTGTTACTCTGAAGAATTGGGCCAGATGGTCACGATCCGATTAACATGTCGACATCACTACTTGGAAGTGCCTTGCAGGTCTTTCTGCTGCTCTCCTTCGCAAATGGCTTGCCAGGCCCGGAGGACTCACCGCTGGAAAGGGGATTCTCTCTCGCTATTTCAGGTCTGTTAACCTCACTACCACCAGCACAAGTCGCCTTGCTACTTGGCTGACATGTGCACGAATCGCAAAAGTGACGTTTGCATGAAATGCAGGGAGCGGGCTGATTGCATTTGCGTTGACGGTGGCATTGGTGCAACAAAGCGTTAGGGGGGCGATCGAGGCAAATGTCAAGACCGGAGGAAATTTGTATGAAATCGACCATGTGCGCGCTGCCCACTGCTTGGTTGCAGCGTGAACACAGCGCAGTGTCAAATGAGATTTACAAGGAATGCCCTTTCTGGCATACTGATTATCCATGTGTGCTGCAGATAGTGGTTGTGGCTTGGGGCGAGTCGCAGGTGCCAGTACTGAAACACCTGAAGTCCTCTTTCATGCTTGTTCCCTTTAAGTATCTCAGTGTCACGCCTCCTCCAAAACTGATGATGTGATCTTGCATTTTGATCTCTCTGTCTGTTACTGCAGAGATGCGTCGAAATGATGACCCAGATCTTGGAGCAGGTGAGAGCTGCTTTGAGACTTGCTTTGTGTCGAAGGACCTTGCCATCCCAGCAACTGCTAGTGGCAATCGTGGGACTTGAAGGATGCATGATGCAGATATGCTTGGCCTACAAACCTGTCGGAGGCAAAGCCATCGCTGTCTTGTGTGCTCGCCCCAAGATGGAGATGGAGGACATGTTCAGGACAAGCATTCCTGACAGGAAAAGATACAAATCAACCTTAATTTTCCGCCAGGTATGCACCTCGATGCTGTGCAATATCCCAGTGCGAGCATTTTCACGTGTCCTGTGCTCAAGTGATTTGTTTAGCTGACACTGACTTGATGTGCAGGGTAGCCCACTTGTTCCAGAAGACTTGAAGAAGGTGGGGGCTGAATGGGCCTCCGCTGCCATCGTTGTAGCTGATTCCTCCAGGTTTGCCACGTGGTTGCCACACTCTTTAGTATTTGTGTGCCTCTGCTACCACATCTGGCTTCTCCATCTACGAGACAAAAGTCCACAACATGGGTGTGCAGGTGTCCAGATGAGGCCGATGCACAGTCACTGAGGGCGGCTGTGCTCCTGGATGAGTTGGACCGTCCGCAGGGGAGGCGCGTCCAGATTGTTGTCGAGGTCCTGATCTCTTATGGCTCCCTGCTTCAACTCTCACCCCAGTAGTCTCTCATAGCTTCGCGCTGTTCCAGACATGTGATGCATCAATTGTCTCGAGGACATCAAATAGGACATCTGCTCAAAGTGAAGCTTCAAGTCGATTGAATTGAGCTTGATGTAAGCTATCATTTCAATGCTGCATGCTGTGTGGCCTGGCAGGCGAGGACGCCGAATGCGCTGCGCCTGCTGCAGGCAGCATGCTCTCGCCGCATCATCGCTGTGCCCACGACCCAGGTCACTGCACGAAGGTCAGCCCGTCACACACAGATTCCCCTGAATCACATGCCCTCTGTGCATCCTGGCAATACTCCCTCATGTCAACATGCAATTACCCCTATCCTGCAGGATGCTGCTGATGGCGGGGATGTTTTCATTGCACTGGCCTGCTGGACATCACCCTGCCCATGCAAGGCATCCCGTGCATGCAAACACTCTATAGCATCTCCACAGTATCAATGATAAGGTGTGTTCTGCTTGGAACGTAGGCTGGCGCGCATGGTGCAGCACCCAGCGATGGCGGACGTGTCCAAGGCGCTCTGGTCCTTCGCGTCCCCATCGCAGGTGTTCCTGGAGAAGTTCCCGCAGCTGGTGGGCCTCCCTTTCGGGGGCCTGGCGCTGCGCTTTGTGGACGGCACCGTGCTGGGCCTGCTCAACCGCCGTAGCGGCAAGTGCGACATTGCGCCCCCTGCGGACACCCTGGTCAGCACCCACATCTGATGCGGCCTTTCCTTTGCTGCCATGACTCCCTCAGAGCAACTCACAAATCTCGCGTCAAAGCCGGAACCATTCTAATTGTGCAAATGCTGTGGTAGAAGTTGTCGAGTCGTGAAGGTGTGCATCCATTGTGGCAGCTAGGAAAGTGGACCTATCACTTTCTCATGATGGATTGCTTCAGAAACCTGCGACTGACCGCGATTCTGATATTCTGCCGGCCCTCCTGGTCCGTTAGTACTTAAGCAGATGGTGCAGGATGGGATAACAGGAAGCCAATCTGGACGTGCTCTGTTCACAGGTGGGACCGCATGATGACCTGATCATGATGCGGCCGACTGGTCTCGCGCCCGGACAATACCAGCCGCTGGCCGCACCGCTGTCCGCGGACATGGGCGACTGGGACCCGGAGAAGTACGAGCGGCGGCGGGAGGCGCCCACGGGCATCCGAGTTTCGCGCAGCTCCATCGAGGGCGACGAGGAGCCCCTGCTCAATGTGACCCCGGCTGGCGAGTCTCCGGAAGAGCGCACCGGGCCCCTCGCCTGGATTGGTAAGCCAAATGAAGTTTCATGGCTTTCAAAAAGATTGAAATGGGATGGGTTGGGATGAAATGGCATGGCAAGGATTGAATGGATGAGTACAGAGTTTCTTTAGCACAGTGATCCATGTTATAGAGTGAAGGGGAGGAGGAGAGGAGAGGGGGAAGAGGAAAGCACATGCTGTTTTGCTTCGCTGCAAATCCACTGCCCCGTATGGCGTGCACGGGGACGAGCCTTCAGCCTTTGGGTCCTTCATGAGTACGCTGAAGACTTGGTGCATGTCCAGGACACCAGCTGGGGTTGGCAAATGGACATGATCACGCACAGAAGGAGGGTGCTGACAACAAGAGCACAGAGTTGGTCCCAGCTGGGCAGCAGAAAGGGGATGGCATGTACTACATCGTTTCACCGGAGTTCACCGGCGGGCTTGGCACCCACGAGGCACGCGCCCCATCAAAGTTGCAGAGACATGCCCCTCCTGTACCAGTCAGCCTGTTACATGCTTCAGGCATTAATAGCAGAACAATAAACTTGCATATCCAGCCTGAAGTTTTCACACTTTGACACCTTTACATGCGCTCTGAGGGAACAGGCTTTATGACAGGACACACAATTCTGTGAGTCAAATCTTGCGGCAACACGTCGCCTGGTTGTGCCTGATGTGCGGCCTACCTGACTGAGGTTAAGCCGGGTGCTGTGCACACAGACAGTGCTGATCTGCGGGTGGCAAGACACACCCTTCATGCTGGAGCTGCTCACTGACCTGGACCGCGGCAACAACAAGCTGCCGCGCGGGTCTGAGATCATTCTGTTGAACCTGCACGAGGGTGATGAGATCTCGCGCCACATCAAGCGCCTTGGCCGCTGCCGCATCGCCATCCGCCATGTCATGGCCAACCCCCTGCACCGCGAGTCCTTCAAAAAGGTGCAGTCCCCTTCACCAAGCGGGTTCATGGCCTGACCAAAACATGTGACTGCACCATTGGCAACAGTGACTCTGCTGGGTTCCCCTTGAACCCAGCACTCCTGAGGAAGATCTGAGACATCAACCAATCAGCATGGTAACCATGATCATCTCAAGCTTTGGAGACCTTGCAGAGATCCTTCCAAAGTTCTACAGTAAGTAAATTGTGGCTTCTGCTCTGCGGATTCCTTCCTCTATCCTTCCTCTATCCTACCTCAATGGCTCATGGGGCACAGATGTCCCAGAGACATCTGCATGCGAATGGACCCTGCGAGATTCATGTGTAGGAGTATACTTGAAACCTTACGAGATGGGATGGAGGAGGCAGCCATGAGCGGTGCAATCTGTCAGAAAGTCTCTCTGATGGCGCTACTGACACCCTGCCTGAGGACAGACATGCAGCCTGATGTTTTCCAACTGCAAGACCCTGGCAAATAGCCTGGCATGTAGCCGGTGGGGGCAACTCTCCCTAGTCAGACATTGCAGTTCGTTACCTATTCGTGTCATACACCCATGGTTGACTGCCAAATGCAGGTAGACTTGGGCACAGTGAAGTGCGCGCTGGTGGTGTGTGACACACAGTGGAGGGATGCCAGCTGCGAGGACAGCACCGAGGAGCACCTTCAGGCCCAGGACTACCTGCGCCTTGACTCCATGGTTGTCTGCCTCCCCATTTTTCTGCTCTTCATGTGCTCTTCTGCTTCACAGAGGCCGCCCCAAATAGCATCCTTTTCTGTGCCTTCATCTGGAGCTGCATGCATCATTGCAGCGGTTACTGGACAGTGCTGCTGCTATTTGTCTTGTGCATGCAGAATGACAACCTTTTTGTACGGTAGAAAAGCCGGGTCGGCTCAGCTGATGATGATGTGGCTGTGCATGTGCAGATCTTGGTGGCACAGCTCAACATTAGGACGTCACTGGAGGTAAGTGCACGCTTAACCTTCATCCTGCTAGACAATCCCTTTCTCAAGGAAATCTTAGCCTGGGTGTCTGGAGACTGTGCAAAACGTTGAGGCATATAGAATCCAACCCCAGCGTGACCCAAAGCATGGTGCAGGAGCAAGGGCGGCCGGACATCAACATAGTGTGTGAGAAGGTAGCGTTCCAAGGCCTGACTCGCTTTGAGGACAGGCACTCGCTGCCCCTGGGAGTGTCCTCCAACTTCACCGCCTACTCTGCCAAGCTGCTCACCCAGGCATGCCACTTTCACCTAACATCTTCCAGCTGACCCGCTATGCTTTAATGAGCAGGAAGCTTTGCTGCTGCTGTTTAAATTTTCTGTTTATAAACCAGACCAGAGTTATGGTGTCCCAGTTTGAATCTGGCGAATTTGAAGGATAAAAATTCAATCCTTATTCTGATAGGATTAAATAGTAAAACCAAGCAAAGCACGCCCTGCTGATCTTATTTGCATGTCAATGACACATTAAGGTGTCAGCATGTAGTGAAGCTGGTGAAAAATGTTGCCAACAGTGCCTTCATGCAGTTTAGTGCAAATGAAAAATGCTCGCAGGTGGCGGTGGAGCCCAAGGCTCTGGTGGTGTACTCGCGCATGAACGGTGACTGCAAGCTGATCGTCCAGGACAGCAGCTCCCTGTGCAGCGAGGGCGAAGAGGTCAGTTATGCCACGCTGCAGCTGCGTGCACAGGCTGTCGACCAGGCGAGGCTCCATCTTCACTTCATGCTACACAGCATCGGTGGTCTTTGCCATGGCCTTGTATCTGACTCCTCTCAAGACCAAGGCAGCAACAGGAAAGCCTGTACCTTGTTTTGACTCATTCTACACATGCGCCCCATGCTCAGGGGTGCCTGTCAGTGGCATGGCTCTCCCTTGGCATTACTATTAATTGGTACTGAAGCGGCATGCAGGCCATGGAGCACAAGTGAGGGAGACAGGACGAGCATATTCATGGAGATAAACTGCCAGAGTGATGAAGTTTAATAGGGGTGTGGCTGTGTAGGTGCTGCTGGGATACAGGGAGATTCCCGAGAAGGAGGAGGCCATTGTGAGTGTGCTGAATCCTGCTGGGGCAGACATGCGGCTGGCGCCACGCGTGTGGAACGCAGGTGACAACCGCGTCAAGCTGATTACCTACCAGAGCAGCGCTAAGAAGGAGGCTGTTAAGGCCAAGGATAAGGACAAGGAGGGTGTCACTGAAGAAAATGCCACAGAGAAAAATGCACTGGAGAGGTGATCACTCTAGGGAGTGCCACAGAGGGGGATGCATTTGGGAGATGACGTCTGTTATCACCAGACAAACACAGAGACAAATAAGACTGGAACAGTGCGGAGAACGTAGAAGGGATGAAGAGCAGACAGAGGAGGAGGTGTTTTTAGATGCCTGCATTGTTTAAGAGAATGTACTGAGCAGCGCAGCTAGTGCCATCAGCCACCAGATGTGCTTTGTTGCAGAGGGGCAGCTGATTCTGGTTTTCTGCTAGATAGAAGGTCCGTCCTCTGGGTTTGCAACTTTTCGTTCAGTCAATTGTGCCATTAACACGTACTGAATAATGTCTTGTGGACAGTTATGAGTTTATGGGGAGGCATATCCTTCTGCAGCTAGCCTTCTCGATTGAGAACACTCATTCATTCATTCGTTTATATATACTATATACTATTATATGAATAGTATTCTTCTGGACTCCATCAGCAGCTGTCACTTTTGTGAAATAGCTGAATCATCACACATTGGCTGTTTTACAGGGCTGTCCTCATGTGAGTTGGAATTGGGAGATTGCTGTAATTACAAGCTTTATAAGCTTTGGTCACGTTTAGCGCTTTCCCTACATCCAGCTTGCTTTGCTGTAGCCGGTCACGCCCACAAATATAGTAGCTGACATCCTCTGGGAGGGAACATTTGTCATCAGGGTGTGGATGGATAGTAGCATCTATGTCAGGCTTAAATATTTTCCATGACCAGATAATGCGACTTGTAAGTTTTCGTGTTCAAATGTCACAACTGCTCCAGCACAAGCGGAACGATGTCAAAAGTATGAAAAAGTTCAACGCATTACAAAGCCTGGATTTTCATGCTTGACGCTCTCTACATAGCAATAGCATACATAGAACAACAATAGATTCATCCACGGCACAGGAATGTCATTTGAAAATAGCAACAGCATTTCAATAATGTAATGTGCAGGAGTATGACAGTATACAAAGATGAAGCATACAAGCCCCAACCGGCAGTGGGGAGGGATGCAACCACATCATCATGTTCTTCCGGCCTCACACGGCTGCACAATGATTTTTCATTTTACTTTCCATGCGTGAAGGCTGAGTCGGTCTATGATCTAACCCAGCATCTGCGGTGCAACTCAAGCCGGCACGTCCTCCCAGGGGTGCATGACAACCTTGACGCAGTGCTCCTCCTTTTTGTCAAAGATCTGGTAGGCCTCTGGCGCCTTGGTCAGTGGCATTTCATGTGTGATCACCTGCAGCCCCACCACCTCCAACAGTCAACGATGTGCACCATGCCAGTGGCTGCAATGGCAGGAAGAGCATGGAACCTTGGATGTGCCATGCAGCACATTCAGCATCCTCACTGTGAAACAGTGGAAGACTAGCTCCTCCGAAGTGACTGCAGGGCCTTGGCCCCATGCGTTGCTTTGTTGCAGAGAAAAGTTTTGCAGAATCATGTGGTGATGCGCACCATGTCGGGGGTCAGCTTCCCCTCCTCGACCAGCTTCAGCAGGTGGGGCCAGTACTTCTGGCACGGCGTCTGCACACCAGTGGGGCACAGCCAGAAAGTTAGAGAGGAGCCAGGGGCAGGACAAAGCTTTGTTACGAAACTTGAACAGGACGCTCGTCAGATACAGCATGCGCTCAGCTGGGCAGCTGATATTCTGCAGCCAGGATTCTCTCGAGGCAAGAAGCACGCACCACCTCTTTGCAGAGCACTGTGATACTTTTGCGTCAACCTGCAGCAGAATTGGGCTCCATGTGCCTCACCTGGCCTCCTGCCGCGGCCATGCTCTTCTCCATGAAGCCGCCGATGTTGAAATGATTCGTGTAGCCCACATACACGCCGATGATGCCAATGCGGCCGCCCTGTAAAAACAGCAGAGACATGGGCAAGTGTTGTGGTGTTGCAGACGCCCTCAGAAGCCAAGAAGACTGGGGCAGTTCTAGGTTGCAATGTTCTTCTGTGGTGGGATCTTCCTTGGCCATGACACGAGGCTGTCACAACACAGCAAACACTGCTGGACAGATGAATCGGTAAATGTTGAAATGGGCATCTGAGCGCAGGATAAGTGGGGGCACAAGTGATCTTTTTTGGATCAAAGCTGAGGGGCTGACGGCTCACCTTGCGCACGCTGTAAATGATCTCATTGAGCATGTCAGAGGGGTCGGTGGCAACACCGGTTGCCTGCTCCAGCTTGGTGAGCCAGCTCTTGGCGTAGTGCACGCCCACCTGCCGCACTCACACATCACGATGAAAGCCACTGATCTGTCAGAACCCGCTCGCAGTCCCCCCCCCCCCCCAGTGACAAAGTGCACTAGGCACATCTGGCTTTGCCAGTCAACCCAGTCCATGCTCAGTTTAACATGAAGACAATCTGCATTGCAAGTGTTTGCATGCATGAGCGGATTCTAATAGGAAGCTGCACAGCATGCGCAAGCTTTTTTCCAGCAGATGGCACTGCTGATCTAAGGAGCATGAGGGACAGTGTGGAAACACACTCACCGCCTCAATGCCCACATCAGGCGCAGTGGTGGTGCCAAACTTCTTGTGCAGCTCTTCAGGCACCTGCACATGCACACCGTGCTTCTCATGGTGAAGCAGAAATTCGCCCAACACCCACACAATTTGCAGCTGCTGTCTTTTAGCCCAATTGGAGGACAGTGCATGCCTCCCTCTATAGAGGTCTGAATGGAGGGGGGTGTTCCATGATTTTAGATTCAGAAGAGTACAGAATTCACTTCATTGAAGGAGCAGGCATGCGCACCTTGACCTTGTCGAAGTTGATGGTCTCAATGTTGGGCATGCGGTCCTTGGCAAACTGCAGGCGGTACTCGATGTTGTCGATGATGGCCACCCGCTCTGCGCCGCGCACAAAGGCGCAGTGCGCCGCCAGCTGGCCGACTGCACACAGACACTCCAATGCCAGCTCAGCACGATGACCACATGCATTGTACAGACTGGCATGGTATGCCAGCTCGGGACCCATGTAAGAAAAGGCCATCTAAAATCCCATGAGGAGATGGTCTTGCATGGACACGCGCTTTATCATCAACGTGCCAGGGGTGGAGCGGATGCATTTGCACGCAGCACTCCATGGTCAGCTGCCAGTATAATGATTATGATTACATGCATGGCATTCCAGGGCAGCACAATATATAAGAGGGTCTGCATGCAAGGCACTGTGAACATTACATGCGGCCAAGCAATGCAGAATGCATGCATGGGGGACCAGGACAATGCGTGTTACCTGGGCCTGCGCCCCAGATGGCCACACGGTCTCCCTGGCTCACAGATGCCAGCTGCAGCAGCCATCACATTTGTCAGTGTAACTTCACCACAAAGATCATGAGAATTGTAGGCCATTTACAAAGCAGGTGCTGTCATGAAGCTCTGCATAGTTGAGTAAATGCACATGTCTGGTGGCCGAGAACAAATGCATCATAAGAGCAGGGATGTCTTCTTCCTACCTCGTTGGCGTGCCATGCAGTGGGCAAGATGTCGGAGAGCAGGATGACCTTCTTGTCCGGCAAATTGCGGGGGATCTTCAGCAGGTTCACATCAGCTACAGGCCACACATCAGCGTGTTATTTGTCAAGACAAGTCAATCGAACAGCAGCATTGACTTGGATGAAGACTGGCTATTGAACTCACCGTATGGTACACGCGTGTACTGTGCCTGCAAGACAGGCATACATTATGGAATTTCAGAGCCATGGCACTTTACCTGAAGAGCGCATGCACTCCCTTATTGGTTGACATTGCCAGACTACGGTATACAGACTTGAAGACAAGTTTCTTAGTGGGCGAGGATCAGACAGTGTACTACACATAGTATGTACCTGGCCGCCAGGGTAACCTCCTGTGATGTGGCTGTACCCTGCAGAGCAGCAGAATGACACGGCCTCATCAGTAACCCAACTCTCTGCAGGGTGCTTTCCAAGTCAAATGCCTCAAATGGCAACATGTAGCACTGATCATCATCCAAAATAAATACAAGGGCAGCACTGGCGCTAATTTTTATCCAGACAACATGACAATGTCATACAGGAAATGCATGCGCACCAAAGAAACCGCCGGTCTTGTGGCCATACAGGGGGCAGAGCATGTTCGACGGGTTGGTGGTCGAGCAGCAGGAGAAGAGGCCCTTCTGGCAGTAGAAGCACTTGCCACAGGCGATGTCAAAGCAGGCCACTGCCCTGTCGCCCTTCTTGACATTCTTGACATCAGACCCCACCTCATCGACCACGCCCATGAATTCATGGCCCAGGACGTCACCAGGTTCCATGCCTGATTGAACAGAGCACAGCTCTCACCGCGATAGCACTTTACATGAGCAGGATTGGCTCAGTCGTCGGAGAAGCAAAAAATAATGTTTATTATCAGCACTGAAGTCACCTGGAATGTAGTTTTCGTAGATGTGCAGGTCGCTGCCACAGATGCATGTGCTGGTGATCTTGAGAACGGCGTCTGTCTGCACCCCAACATGCACGATAGGATACTTGATCAAACAAGGAGATCGAATATGCAGCTGTAACTACATAATTTGATGCTAATTTGAGACAGCGCAAGGGACAAAGGTGAGGCAACTGTGTCGAAATGACGCAGCCGGGGAAGGCATTGCGCAAAGACCTCTTGCTGCAAGAGCACAGGGAACTGGCCAGGGACCCACCGTTTCCTTGATATGTGGTCGAGGAATCTTTTTAACCTGTACAGCCCGAGCATTTTTACCAGTCTGCTGCTCTTGCGGTTACTAGGTTTCTCTTTTGTGGAGCGTACCGCACCAAGACTTTGACGAACAGAACCCAACTGGAGAGTTGTGAATCGCTTGTTAGCAAAATATAACGCACCTCGACGTTCTCCTTTCCTTCCCAGCACACCGCAAGCATCAAGTCGTTGTCAGCCATTCTCACCGTTGACAATGCGGTGCGTACACTGCTCACCAAGCGCTGAAAACTTTCTTGAAAAGCCAGAGTTCTTTCTACTTGGTCCGAATTTGATTACTTTCGTGGTGACAGGGAGTCAAATGTCCGCATCCTGCACGAAAACAAGAGATCTTGTGGAGGTTTGTTTACGGTTTGAGAAACATTTGTCCTCGGTCCGTCAAAGCGAGGTCCGATCTGTAGCGACGTGAAGCTGCTGGCACCAAGCCCGGATCCCGGCAATGTGGGTTCAAGATCAAGAGATGCAGGCAAACAATCAAGGGGTTAAAATAGTAGGGAGGCGGCATCCTCTGAGAACAGCACTGCACTTGATACAGTTCACCATGGCCACGTCATGCCACATGCATGTTATCAACCACTGACTGATAATTGTTTAATTTGCCCTGGGAGCTGAGAGAAAATGCACTTCTGAAGCATCACAACAAGAAGCCTCGATTGGACTGACATGTGGAAGATGCGTCATCTACGCAGGAGAACATGAGCCTTCAACATGTGGCCTTCAAACCTATACAAACCATCTGCGGGCTGGCCCATGGGTATTAATATTCCATAAGATCACATTCCATGCACATATGGAAAAGCATGATTATGTTTTATGGACGCCTTGCATTTTTAATATACAGTAAGCAATAAGCAAGCATACATTCTGTAGCTGTATTTTGGGCTAGGTGTTGTATTTTATTGTGCAGTGCTCTCAGCACAAGACAGCACCACTATTTTCCCCAATTTCTGGATGCCTTGAATCCTGTGCATGTCACCAGTCTCTTTGATTCCAGCTGTTGGAGGTAGATCAAGGGCAGAAATTGCATACAAGAAATGCATGCGCCAGGGCTAAATTACACGCAACTTCACCTGCTCATCATGGTCAAGAGCCTGTGACTCACATTGCAATGCCAGCGTTGAGTACAAACTATGATGGACTTGGATGTGCACCCCGCTGTGCAGGCTTGGAGGACCACTGCAGTGGTAAGTAGGCATGGCCCATTTCTGGATTAACAATGCTGCCAGAACAGTCGTACACCAGTACACATGCATGGCAGGCAGAACCACAATCCTCTGGCAGTCCTAGGCCAGCAGTATCACATACATCGCTACACGCAGCAGTAGGCACTATATTTTTATTTATGCAGGTCAACACGCAGTAACAGAAATACAAGAATTGGACCAGGATTGAAGCTCCCACCCAGTACGGCAGGCTACACAGGGCCCATGCGTTCCATTGCGGCCTAAATGGCTATCAAAAGCAGAACAGAAGTGCGACACCTGACTGTTGGTGCAAGCTTGATGTGAGCGTTCTGCTCAGCTTGCGGATACCTCCTTGGACAGCCAGATGAGATTTGTGCAATCCCTCACTCCTCCCATGGATGTAGCACGACTTTGATACAGCCATCCGTCTTCTCATTGAAGGATTTGTAGGCCTCTGGCGCCTGGCTCAATGGCAGGTCATGAGTGATCACCTGCAGCGTGTAAATGACCTGTTTCATCGGGATCGCATTTGCTTGTGCAGGCTATGACGGTGAGAAATCAAACAACAGCATTCAATATGCATACACATACACACATGCAGTGAAACCTTTGAAATTCAATGTGGACTGTCTTGGCTGAGGCTGCTTGGCATGTGTAGCATGTAGGTGACTGTGAGCTGGCTTACCATCTCTGGAGTGAGCTTGCCCTCCTCTATGTACTTGAGCAGGTCCTTCCAGTACTTCTGAACGGGTGTCTGCAGCATACACATTGCAAAGTGACTGATCGATATGTGGCCACTTGGACACGGATAAATCATCTGCAAGCAGGAGGTGCATAGCAGAAATTCCAAACCCGCCACCGCTTGATGCAGTAGATGGCATGTTCTGGAGCAATCAGTATCACGCCGTGCCCCAAAGCACAGCAGCAAGAGATCCGCAGGCGAGACTGTACACACCTGACCTGCTGCCATCGACAGCCCCTTCTCCATGAAGGCGCCGATGTTGTAGTGATTGGTGTATCCAGAATAGACGCCCACGACACCAATCCTACCACCCTGTGAACATGCCCACATGCGGGTATCAGCAATAAAATAAGACATGACTGCAAGCCTGTACCCGCCGAGCCCACTGATCACACGTTATGCCAGTCGACAGGCTCCTGCTTTGCAGGGGACCAGCTCACCTTGCGGGTGCAGTAGATGATCTCGTTGAGCACCTCAGAAGGATCTGTCTCCAGCATTGTCGCCATCTCAAACTTGTGCACCCAGCTCTTGCAATAGTGGAAGCCAACCGCCTCGATAGAAACATCTGGGGCATCTGGCCCCAAAATCTGCTTGAGCGCCTCAGGCACCTGCCACAGCAAACGAGTACATCTCCTTCTTTTAGATAACCGGAGAAAGTCTTGCATTTATGGAGTCTATTGGCGCAAGGGGCCATCACTGCATGACATTTACTTGGGTTACAGGCAGAACAGTTTGATCGCCAGTCTACCTTCTTCTCATTGTTGTTGATGGTCTCAACGCGGGGGATATGGGTCTTTGCAAACTGCAGGCGGTCGGCCACGCCATCGATCAACACCACACGCTCAGCACCCCTGAAGAAGGCACAGTGGGCTGCCAGAATGCCCACTGCAAGCCATGTGCGCACTGCTCAGTCCAGTCACATGTGCACCTCCTTTTCTCCAGGCAAACATTAAATATGAACATTGGGCTGATGCCCCTAAAGACGGCTGATGCCCCTGAAGACGTCTTTAGTTATGAGACAGAGGGGCGTGCTCACCAGGTCCGGCTCCCCAGATGGCAACTCTGTCCCCCTTGCCAACTCCACCCAGCTCGTTGGCATGCCAGGCCGTTGGCAGGATGTCGGACAGCAGCACCACCTTCTTGTCCGGCAGATTGCTGGGCACCTTCAGCAGATTCACATCCGCTGCAGCACATAACATGAACCTTCAACTTCACATGTGCTTGGAGTCTTGATAGTGCAGCAGAAGCCTATGAGGTGCAACAGAGGCCATCTGAAGCAAAACATCCGCAAGCAGTCTATCAGTGGCAAGGGAAGTAGTGTATCTAGGGGTAGCTCACCATACAGGACATGTGCGTACTGTGCTTGCCCTCCTGGGTGGCCGCCCGTTAGATTTGTGTAACCTGTCAGACATTTGGCACACATGAGCTGTCTAGGCTTCTGCTTGTGTCAGCTTAATCTGCTGGATTTAGGAGAGCGCAATTTCAGAGAGGTTCTGCAGAGGGGTTTGCAAAGGGTTACCAACATGTCACACATGCAAAGAACCAGCTCCGCATGTATCTAAGAATAGACGTACCGTGAAAGCCTGCTGTGTGCTGTCCGTATAGCTTTTCTTCCGTTGTGGAAAAGTTGGTGGAGTCACAGCCGCTGTAAATGTCCCTCTGGCAGTAGAAGCATTTGCCACACCCCATCTCAAAGCTTGATACAACTCTGTCGCCCGGCTTGAAGTGCTTCACGTCAGGCCCAACGGACTCTATGATGCCCATAAACTGCAAAACGGGTCTCTTTCAGCCGCCCCTTGCATAACCAACCGGAAAACAATATCAGAATCGACAGCACCTCTGAGATGCTCACCTCATGCCCCATGATCGCATTCTTCTCCATCCCTGGCATGGCGTTCAAGTACAGATGAAGATCGCTTCCACAAATGCAAGAACTGGTAACTTTAATGATGGCATCTCCCTGCGGCATAGATTCGTGCTTAACATGCCGGATCTCAGCCAGGACCCTTATACGATGTCAGCAAATACATCATTGGTGCGAGATTGACCGCACCGGATTGGTGACTTTAGGCTTAGGAGCGTCAATGATCTGCAAATTCACACATAGTTAGAGTGAGAACCCATCGAGCTGCCACTTTCGTTCCATCCCGAAGGACGGCATCTCGACAATGTCAACCATGTTATGCTTACCGCCATCTTTTTCGTTCCTTGCCAAGCCACAGCATGGTGAGTAACGCCTGGCTCCGTCTCTGGAGCAATTGTTGGCTTTGTCAGCATCCCACTTAGTGAACTCATATTGATCAACGTCTGCCTCCGCGACTGCTTCGATATATGTCCTTGTGCTTCGCAGAACTGTGCTGTACGTGCTTATCCTTGCGCTTCACGTGCTTCTGTGCCTCGTGGATGGATCAAGGAGCGATTGTCAGTTTCAGTCCCAGGCTTTTGGGCCAGTCGGTGAGTCATGTCCGGATCCGCCTCGTCAAAAAGCTGCCAGATAGCTTCTCGTTGAAACCTGCACGAGCAGCTTCCGTCGGACGCGCTCATCCTAACCTCTAGTCATGTTCACGGCCGCTGAAATGTGCCATCTTTGTCTCCCTTTTCCTGCTTTCGTGGGTCAAGGTGCACGACAATTGTGAGCGGGACGCCTCATTCCGTTTGGGAGGCTGAAAAGATAACAAAACTACATCAGCCGCGTTTGTGCACTGTGCATCTGCTCACCTAACACATGATTAACAACATTCGGTTGAGTTTAAAATAAGGTTAGGAGGCGATCTGACAGGAATTAGCCATAAACTGTGTGCCGTATATGTGTCTCGCACAGGAACTCACCCCTGTTGACCTCAGTAGCCCCACAAAGTTTTCCGACGGACCAGGCCAGCAAGAGCAGGTGCGTTCGACATTTTCAGCTACTTCTCACGGGGTACTTCCAATCATCAAATCCGCTGGTTGAGAAGTGGGAGGTACCAGAGAGCACAGAACCCAATTGGGACGTGAATGGGCATGACTGGGACGTTTTCGTGGGTGCCCAGTTTTGTCGGGTTGATATCGTTAACTAGGACCGCTACATGTGTTTTATGACATAGATGCCTTCCATGCACTTGTATGGTGCGAGGGCCGCCCTGTGTTTGAGGGTCAGCAAACATCAGTGAGCAGGTGAGTGACTTCTGCTCATAATGCCTTGCAGGTTACAGAGTTGACCGTCACTACTGGAGAAAGAATGGATGCATCTGTCCTGGATCCCAAGAACGCGGAAGCGGGCATCCATCAAGTGAAGGACAAAGAGCAGCCTCAGGCAGCTTTTGCGGATTCTCCAGCGCACCGAATCTCTTTCGTGTCCGCTTCCAAGGTGCCTGAAGACGAAGATGCTGTCCTAATGAGCATGTGCAAGCTTCTGGCATCCCTTTTGCGGGTGCCCGCCACAGGTGACCTCTCAGGGCCCGGAATCGCATGGATTGCTTGGCACAGCAGGCTGGGGCAAAGTCCATTTGTGAGGATCAATGGTACTGCAGGTGTGGGGATGCTGAACCGCGGGCGCCTACAGTATTTTGGTTCTCAGTACCCTGCTGACTGGCAGAGCCTCCCAAACCTGGCGGCTGTCCCTCTCGACTCGGAGCTGCTTGTTGTCAAGGACACGCAGGAGGACTGCAGGTGTGTGTTCTCAGACTCCTCTCCAGAACTATTCTTTCGCTCTTCTTCCCTGTCGCTGCTCTGATCATCTCTTCGTCCTTCAGTTTGTGCCAAGCCTCAAACAGCATCTTGGTGAACAGGTATTCGGAGCTCGAGAAGCAGGCTGGAGCCCGTTTCTATGCATGCGCACCCCTCCTGTCCTCCAAGAAGCACCGGGTTGGCGCATTGTGAGCTCCTTACAGCCTGTGCCGTTGCTTTCCTCACCAATAGCTGACAAAATGCCTCGCAGTGAGCTCCTAAATTTGGGACCTGTTCTGAGATGGTGGTGCTGTGCAGGGTGGTCATTGACACAAAGCCCCGTGAGGAGGGCCTCAGTCCAGAAAGTACCCGCATCTTGATGGATATGGTGCGCCCTTCTAGCTCCACTGGCACAAGCATCATTCTGGCAGGACAGATGCTGTGGAAGTCTATAACTGCTGTGGAGTCCACCTTCCGGAGGGGAAGCTTGTGCTGAGCATTAAGTGACACATGTGCAGGTGCGCATCATGTCATCAAAGATGGAGGCGGACTACAAAAAAGCTGTGGAGGTGGAGCAGCAGAACCGCACCAAGGAGCAGCTGCTGCACTCACTGGACAAGATCCGCTCCCCAATCAGCGTGTGCGAGATCACCAAAGACTCCACCAAGATTCTTTTCGCCAACCACACTTGGGCATTCCTGGCAGGTGTGCACCAGTTCCCATCCCTATCCCACAAGGTGTTTCCACTCATGTTGACAGGACATCTTGCTGATGTCAAATCCTTGCCGAGCAGCAAATCAGAAAGAGTCAGGCTCTGCAGGGTGCTGAGTGCTGAGGATGGTTCTGGTGATCAGGTCTGGGCAACCTGGCCATTGTCAATCAGAATTTCTGGGACCTGTTCGTGAGCGTTGATGAGACAAAGGTGAGTCTGAATATTAAGCACACTGTAATCCACCTCAAAAGCAACAAGGTGATATGGACGGTTGCCCTGTCTTATTAATACGCCAAGTGGCGCGCTTGCAGGAAGAGGCCCAGGCCCGCTTCTGGGCATGTGAGGTTGGCAAGCGTGACTTCACATGCTGCTTCATCCTGGCGGACAAGGGCGATGAGCCACAGATCACCATGCGCCTGCACTTCCGGTGAGCATGCAGCCCCACCATTCTGTGTTAGCGGCCAGACACATTTTGAACACACATTTACCACTGTAGCTCACTCCAGTGATGTACCATGGCATCCTGCTGCCAGGATTGTCTTCATGCCCTTTCGTTATTATATCTGTGCGAGTCCCTGGAACACAGTGTAGTTATCTGGATAGCTGTTCAATTATGGTTGAATTGTGATTGGGATTGCGTGACTGAGCATGGGGTGAACAGGTCGGCAAATCGGGGGGCGCCAAAGGCGGCAATGCGTGTCCAGAAGGGCATGCTGAGCCAGGCGGTGGCTAAAGCCATGCAGCCGTCCTTCTTCTTTGCCATGTTTGAGGATGACGTGCAGGAGTTTGTCATGGCGGAGGCCATGCGCAGCCGCAACTCTATGCAGGTACTACCCTGTTACTCTCTTCAGCTTTGCTCGTCTCACATGTCATTCCTCGATGCCATCATGGTCATTGGGCGGCCAGCACTGCCGCCCCAATGAGCATTGCAAAATCTACATCAGCAGCAAAATGTGGGACAGGAAGACACCTCTTGCAGTGCTGCTGAAACGCTTCTAGCCTCGTCCGGGTGAAGCGCTTACAAGAGGAGGAATGAAAGCCTGTGTGCAATGGCAGGCTTCGCGCACTGCCAGCTCCATTCTGGAGCTGGATGATGATGCGGTGATGGAGGCGTCCAAGCAGGCAGCCGGCACCCGCCGTTCCAGTGCAAGCGTCACTCCTGTGCAGCCGATTCCCCATGCCATTGGGAGCAGCCCAGTCCAGTTTGCGCGCATCAGCGCAGGGAGCCCTGACACTGCCAACGTCACCTTGGCTGATGGCGGCGAGGGAAGCCGCGCTGACAAGCTTGCAAAGAAGGGCTGCTGCACTATTTCCTGAGCAGGGCAATAAAGATGCGAGCCTGATTTAGAGGGCTTGGGCAGAGGAGTAAGAGGGATGATGTTGGATATTTGGCACTGTGGCAGGCAGACCTTGGGGGCTAGGCAATATATGCACATTGTAGTCAGAGTGATCAACAAGGCAGGAAGGAAGGCTGGCGGCGAGGGAAGGTGGATTGCAGACGGGCATGGCTACTTGTGAGACCTTCATCAGTACAGCGCGGCAGTCGCCAACGCTGAGCTGTGATATCTGGACCCGCCCTGAGAGAATACGGATGTGATTTTGTTTCGACTGCCATGTTCCTGGTGGTGCTGCCGTCCACGCCTCCATTATGACTGGCGCTTGTAAGTCAGGATGTGGGGTTAGGTTGATGGAGCGCTATAGGAAGGCGTCCCTGCCAGTTGAGGCGCGTTGAAGGGAAGTGATCGACATTTACAAGACTTGTTTGTATTTCTGCTGTGTACTGCAGTATTTTGACCATCAAATGACTTTGAGAGACCAACGCCGGGTCTAACCTGGTGCACCTTTGCTCATGTTTTTCAAGTTCAAGTCTCCTATCCTTCCATTTCTGTGGAAGCATAGAGAATTCTTTACTAAAAATCAACAGGGTTTTTGGCCCATGCAGAGCGTGCGTTCAAAAACCTGTGCCTGTGTCAGACGGGTTGCTCCCAGAAAAGTTGCTGCTCTGCATTCAAGGGATGAAAGTTGTGAGGTCTGTGCCTCCATGCAACTGTCCGCTTAGCTGCCACTGGCTGGCGCTTGGCTCCCCCTCTTGCTTTCAGGCTGACTGAATCAGCAAGTTTGCTCGAGGAGAAGCTGACCTACGTAGCTACATCACAGATTTCTGAAATATTCTGTCGTCGTTCCTCGGTGTGCTATATAGGGCCGCAAATTCCTAGTATTGCAACCCTGCTTGCAAGTTTGATGGTATAGCTATAGAGGCAATACAGTTCTTGATCATGCATAGGAAGCTTTTGCTTCATCTCGAGTTCATGTTCCTGTAAATTTGTTGCTGTTAGGCAGCATGAACCTGGAGCATTTGCCAGCTGCCCATATGCCATATGGTCTAATCTTTGAATCTTGACGGAGCATGCATTTGTAACATTGTCAACAGGTCATGTGTACAGACACGCACATACATTACAATTGCAGCTGCCAATTGCAAGGCAGAAGAGGGAGATGGAAATTGCACCTCATTCTTGATCACAAATCATATGCAAATTCACTCGGCCATCCCGAGCATGCAGATGTCTTAAATAGGCTCACATCATAATTATGAGACCTCGATTCAAGGAGGTGCTGCCGCCAGCTGAGAGTTATATAAACATCACCTTTGTCCGAGGGATCAGAGGCGGTAGCAGAGCATGACCTTTCCTTTGAGATCTTGTCGTCCAGGTGTGCATGAATTTGAAACAAACGTTAACGGCCTACCCTGTCATCATTGCGTTGAACGTGCTAGCTTCGTTAGCGTCGAGTGGAGGCCTAGAAGTTACAGGCAATCTCAGATCAGTACCACCGTGGACAAACGGAACAGCTAGACTAGCGTCAGTGAGCCCCTTTTGCACACGTGAGAAATTACCTCGTGAGCTGAGAAGGCCACTTGTGCAAGTCTGATTATGTCACCGATGGAAAGTTTTGCACAGCCTGAAGAGGGAGAAGCAGTATTGGGTGGATCAACAAGCTGCGGTTATGGCGCACTGGGAGCCCTTACTTGGCCAGGTGGAGCAACAGCAAAGATCTCAGCAAGATCTGCATTCTTCAAACTTCCAGGATCAGACTGTGGCGCCTGCATTGAGGTGAGAAGCTCACTGTGAGCTTCAGATATGTATCTCAAGGCTGGGGTGGCTTTACGTAAGCCTGCATGCACAGCAGATACCGGGGATGGCAGGTGTCAAGTGGCTCAATTAAAGATAGGGCAATGCTGCAGGTGACAGGTGACCTGAATCCCAGTGTCACAGTCCAGGTTGTTGACGTTTGTGACAGCTGCGCTCCTGATGTCATCACGCTGTTGGAACCTCAGTGGGCCAGCATCTCAGCAACCACTGCAGACAATGACCCTAGCATCCGCTACCGGCAGGTGCTGCAAAACTTCTTCAAATGCCAACTTCTTGGCTGACAGGGGTACAGCAGCATGGCAAGACCATGGTTATCGATCTGTCATGGACATTTTCTGGTGTGCAGGTGGACTGCACACCAATGCAGGCATGGTATAGTGGTGGCATTGTTGCACGCGTTGATCAGTACAAAAGCGATGGGACGTGGATGAGGGTGCAGTTCCTGCAAGTTGCCGGCCCTGGAATGCCGTCTCATGTCGCTGTGCGGAGCTCTCTGATGTCGGTGGGCTCTTCTGAAGAATCAAAATGCACTGACATGTCAGAAGTGCAAGCGTTGTGAGAATGGTGACCACGCATGCGCGCAGTGATTGCTTGCAGAAGCTCAAGGCATGATGTAGGTGTGCGGTGCCCAGGACAATGCAGATGAGAGCCCCTGGATGTCCATGAAGCAGACCTGGGGAGCCTCTTGGGAGATTACTGGTGGACCGGCCGCACCATTGGACTTTGAGATCTCCCTCAGCAGCGGTGGATACATCAATCAAACACTGCTCGCCAGGTGAATATGGACTTGCATTTATGATGCTCGTTTTATATGTGCTGCATGCTAACATCTTGCGTGATAGACTCGGTGGTCCTTTTCATTTTCTCTCGAGCTTGTGAGCGAGGGCGCTCAAAGTAAGTGGGGAGGAATACGTATGCCTAGACCTAATATGCTCTGCATGCAGGGGTGTCATTCCCTCGAACGGCAGCACAGGTCTCTTTCCTACAGGAGTGCAATTTAGGACCCAAGCTCCTCCTGTTGCAACCCCGTATGCTCCTGGGCCGTGCATTGCCCCAAAACCCCTGCCGCCCGCCATGCCCCCTGGTCAGTCCAGCACCTTGAGGTGTCTGTTTTGATAGCCGCTGAACGTATGTGCTATATCTGTTTCCATTGCATGCATGGGCGAGATGCATATCGAAGATTTCAGAGTACGGAAAATGTCACACTTGCCAACAGGTTTCACCATAACGCATGTTGGGCCGGCACTGGCCCCGGGCCCGCTTGCTGCCCCATTAATGGAGGCGCACATTGGGCCGGTAATGGCTCCAGGCCCTCTTGCTGCACCATCATTGGAGGAGCATATTGTGCCGGCAAGGGCCCCAGGTCCCCTTGCTGCCCCATTAAGGGAGGCGCACATTGGGCCGGCAATGGCTCCAGCCCCTCTTGCTGCACCATTGTTGGAGGAGCATCTTGTGCCGGCAATGGCCCCAGCTCCCCTTGCTGCACCATTGTTGGAGGCACCCACACCTGCACCCACTTTTCAGCTGGAGATTCCTCCAGTGGAAATTTCTGCAGCAAATGTGACAAAAAGTCCCACCCCAGATCTTCTTCTGCTGAGGCAGGTAAGCATATCTACATCACCCACCCCTCTCTAAGTACGCTTATAGCAATGGGAACCTTGCTTCTGTTTCTAAACGTAGGATCTGCGCATCCTTCTTGTGACGCCAAGGACTGTCGTTCGTTTCAAGGCTTATTGCCAATAATGATGCTTATCTGTCCTAGCATGATGTGCTGCAGGTTGAAAAGGGCAGCCTTCCAATTGAGGGGAGCTTTGCAGAGCTTTTTGCACCGGCACCTGCCCCTTCAACCCAAGGACTTCTGACGCAGATCGAGGCGCCCAGCCCTCTCCTCGGTCCACTGGAGATGCTGGCACCAGAGGCTGCACTCCCACATCCTCCTGCTAGCTTTACAGAGGGCTCGGTAGTGCCCATTCAGGCACCAACCCAGGCTCACTTCCAGGGCTTCAGACGCAATTTCCTGGGCGTGCCTGGACCAGGCACCATGCAGCGGGCATGGCCAGTGGCAGAAGGGCCGCTCGGAGCAGACGCCAACACTGTCGCAGAGGCTCAGGCAGCTGTTGGCGCACCAACGAGCACCGAAAAGCACTTCCTGCAGCTGAGCCAGCTGTCAGAGAGCGTGGCAGCTCCTCAACAAGAGGCGCCCGGGCCCACTTCGTTCACAATGGAGTTCTGCAGGCAGCTGGCCTGCCCACACAACTCCACAGCAGCGCCTGCAGAGGCAGTCACAGCTCCACATTCGCCTCTACCCGGACAGGAGGCGCCCAGAATGGCAGCCACAGAGCCGCTGGCGAGCCTGATCAGAACACCTCCGCCCGTCCAGGGGCCTATGACTGCTGCTGCCGCCATGCCGTCACAGCTGCTTTCAATCGCCCTCTCCAACGGGCAGCTGACAGAGTTGGTGTCGGCCAGCAACAAGGCAGCACAGCTGGCAGCGGCCATGCCAGAAGGGGCCCCTGCATTGCCACCCAGCCCAGTTCCAGGACAGAGTCTAGAGCATGTCTGGTGGAGGTCGGAGTCTTTGGCATCCCATATTGAGGCAGGGCACTTCCGGCGGGACGTATTTGGGCCTGTCGCTGATGTTGTGCTACAAAATGACATGCAGCGCCCGGTGCATGAATCGACAAGCGTTCCAGGTATGGCGGCTATGTTGATTGGTCCACAGAGTTGACATAGCAGTATCAGGAGCTGATGAAGGAAGGGTTGCAGCCCCTTCACCTGCTGACATGGCAGGGGTGTGGTTTGTAGGAGTGCAAGATGCTGGAGAGCGAAATCTCAATCGATTGCCGTGTGCAGATGCGTCAAGGGGCATCCTGCTGACAGAGGCTGCAGGGCCTGCACCAGCGCAGCTGCTGCCAGCAAGCATGGGGCAGCCGGACGAAATCCTGCAGAGCCTGGAGCATGGGTTCCTTGCAAGGTCAATTGATGAGCCGGAGCCCATGTCAATTTCACCTGCAGGCGCCGCCGCTCCATCCTAGGTATCTGCACTCAAATTATCCAGCGGCGCTCAGCTATGCGGCACCATAGAGCAGCACATTGATACAAAGGTGTTTTGTGAAATTCCATTGCTGTACAGGCTAACTGGATCAGGTGTCCATGCAGAAGGCGTTAGAAGTGACAAGAACCTTGCCGTGTACTGTTGCTGATTTGTGCGCTTCCATTGGTGTTTCAGGCAGGTTTGGTACTCCCTAGAGGGGGAGCATTTATTGTCATGATCACTGCTTGCTATCCAGTTTGTGCTGATGCTTTCCCTGTCACAGTCGGGCGTTGATTTGATTTGCATCAATGTGCAGTGCTTTGCACCCCTTGGGTGTGGATGTGAGTACAATCCTGTGTTTGCGAAATTCATGCACCTGTAGGAGCATGCTGTCCACCTGTCGTGATGCTCTCCATAAGATCAAGAAATAGAGAACAATCAAGGATGTATGTGATAGTTCCTGCGACATATAGGAGCCAAGAATAGACCCCAAACTACTCTTTTGCACGAAAATTGAGCCGTACGGGTTTCAACGCGTACCATGAAGACTTGCGTTGCATGCGTTTCAAACTAGTAACATTGATCATATGAAGACTCTTCCCGATCCGCTGTCCAGAAGTGACTGTGACGGTATTCCTGATAGTTCCCCAGAAGAAAGTATTGCCACAAACCAAGATCTGCACTGCGCAAGTTGATATTGTCATGGTGATGGTGTACACAAACGCCACACTGGTACACTCAATACAAACTTATTGGCACATACACAGACGCTCCCTGCAGTCTCTTGCAGCTGTGCCACCATTAAAAATTGGACATATGGCACG
Source organism: Coccomyxa sp. Obi (assembly GCA_020887355.1). Taxonomy (NCBI): domain Eukaryota; kingdom Viridiplantae; phylum Chlorophyta; class Trebouxiophyceae; family Coccomyxaceae; genus Coccomyxa; species Coccomyxa sp. Obi. The sequence goes on along the minus strand of AP024993.1, from coordinate 1,221,219 downwards.
GCGTGGATAAAAGTACAGGCGAATGAAGAAGGTTGGGAACAGTGAAAAGACAGGTATGCTCTGAAACATTCTAGCGCTGTTTCCTGCTTCCATTAGGCACACCACACTGCCTGAAAGTGGTCAGTTTAATGCGCTGCTTGACCCTTGCCATTCCCTGTGATGACAGCTGGCCATTCCCACTCAAGAAAAGGTTGTATAGGCACGGCAGAGACTCGAACACAGTCAGGGATGTGTCTGTCAGCAGGTAGCAGTTGGACAGACTCAAGCTTCCCAGGTGTGACCAAGTCACCTGCAGTGTCTGTATCACTCTGTCTGTCACCTGCACATCGGGAATGTGCTTAAGATTTCTAAACAATTAACCCAGTCTCTGCCAGTCATGTAGTGTTAGGGACTCTGTCTTGCTGTAACGAGATTCCATAGAGAGTGAAGCATGGAGTTGGAATGAGATACCTTGGTGACGTCGACCAGCACGAGGGAATGCAGCTTCTTCAGGTGGACCAAGCCCTCCAGCAGTCCTTCATCAGAGACATGCGACAGCCACGAGAGAGACAAGTTCTCCAGGAGTGCAAGCTGTCCCAGTAGCTTGAAAGTGCTGTCCTCGATGGCGCTGTTTGCACACAGCCTCTGCCCAGCAATGTTCAGCGCACGCAGGTGCTTGAAATGCGCAACATCCAGCATTTGACATGGCGTTGGGGAAATGTCCATCAGCTCCAGAGCGACTGCCTGCATCATGCATGCACCATGATTACTTCCTTGCCAAAGGATCTCTGCAAACTGAGGACAATGATCAGTTGCTAGCATTAAATAATGGGGCTCACCTTGACATTGCAAGGCAGCTTCACGAGGGGTTGGAGCGAGCTGTCAAATGAACTCCTGAACTCGACAGAATTGACGTGTACCTCCAGGTTAATGATGATGTTTGGTGCTTGTGCCTGCGCATGCATTACCATCCCAATGAACACCATGGAGTCTGTGATTGCAACAGTACTGTGTGAGACAGACTACTGCAGGGTCCAATACCTCCCATGCATACCTGCAGAACCTCAGTGAAAGCCTGCAACTCTTCAAATGCTGTGCGGGAGCTGGTTGGCTTGAAGCAGTCGCTTCTGACTTTGATCCGCGCAAGGCTGTGTCCTGCCACAAGGTGCTGAGCGCAGTCGGCTGTCATTGTTGCACCAGTCAGGTTCAGTTCCTGACAGCCGCTGAAAGCAGCCTGTGAGTGCACAGGCATCCAGACATCAAACCAAATGCATCACGCAAATTCGACCAAAGGACAATCTTGAAAATGGCCCCTGTTTCTGAGCCGAGTTGAGGCATGCATGAAGATTTTAAGCCTATTATTTCCCTTCGGATCTGGATTGTGAACTGAACAGAAGATGCATCACCAGCAGCTGCTTGATTTCATCCCAGCGCAACTTTGTGAGGTAGAGGGAACCATGGTTTCCTAGTGGGCTCTGCAGCTTGGGCTGCAGCTTGGTAATTCCTAGTGAGATACCTCTCTTCCAAGACCTGCACTCAGTCGTCAAACAGGACATCACCTGCAGCTGTTCCAAATACGAAATTCGACCGCCTAGAGCTAAACAGATGTCTGACTCTGAATACTCGGATTCGAGGTCCCATACATTGCACCAGACAATCACATATGAACCTCAAACGCGGTCATTTTCTTATTTTACTCCTTTGGAAGCACCTGCAAACAAGGCGGGCAGTGGCCTGTGCCCTTGGCTTAAGGTAAGAGGCCACGCAGGCCAATGCATCTGCTGGCATGTGATCCCAGTCGCATATATGTGACAAATATTCCGAAGATATGCATTGTTCTGCGCAGCCTCCCCGTTTGTTTGTTAAAGTCAGGCTTCCGAGACTAATCTCTTCTGAGAGTCTGGCCATTTTGAAACCTTGTTGCTGTACACTCAGATCCCGCAATAATACAGGTTACGAGTCCGTTTACATCTGTTGGCAACCTAGCTTGACGAGGAGGCCTCGAGCAATAAACAACGTCCCGTCGCTGATCCTGATCAGTTCTGTCCTCTTCTCCACGTGAGGCAAGAAGTTAAAACAGATCTGTCGATAGTATCATTCAGATGCCCAACACGTAGACACAACCAACACAACGCGACAGATACTGAATCGCGCAGTGCCGCCCTGAACAAGGACAGATGATGACTCATCGCCTCGTCACCACATGCACCGGTGTCCTGTTGTGTCCTGGGACTCGGAGATCTTTCTTATCCTGGGATCGTTGAGATATTCGAAATCTACTGTGGTCAACATGAGCAGGGTGGGTGGATTCCTTCTTGGCCGTGGCGGGGCTGTTGCTGCAGGTGCCAGCGCAGGCATCGCAGCTCCATCCTCGTCGCATTGCAGAGCTCAAACCCAAAGCAGGTGCGCACCCTGCACTCATAAGTACCATAATATCGAATCGCGCTCTGTTTCATCAAACCCCATGTTTAGTACAGTTCAGGCACGTTCGAGGCATAAATCTGTCAGAGAGACAACAATAAACGCTAACTGGTGAGGAGAATTTGGTTTTTACATCTGGGTCCCAGTGCCTTGTGAGGTTCGGCTATCCTTTCGTTTGCCTTGAAGTTCCATGCGGTTGCATAACCACCCTTGCACTTAACTCAGGGACTGTGTTTGCTATACTCAGCTCCTACTCTTTCAATGCAAGTCTCCCGAAAAAGATAATATTGATGTTATCAAGAAGATTTCTGATGCTGCAGGGGAGGTCTTCTCACCTCGAAGGGAGATAGGGAGTCGTCAATCTCAGTCAATCAGGGCCATGATGGAGGGCATTTCACCAACCGGCATGAAGGCGTGGTGAGGCCTTGGGGAATGCTCCAAATCGACTGAAACTAATTGCGTATTGCGAATTTTGGGGTGAACTGCATGGATACCACAGATCATAAGTTTCTCAGGCAGCACTGGAGTGGCAACCCTGAGCCCCGTCTGTTTGCATTGCAGATCGACCAAGAGTGGCTTGTCACTGATGTCCACAACAACCACGTGGTGTTTGGGGCAGAAGAGATTAGCGAGGTGGTCAATACCCTCATGGGAGTTCCCTCTCGGTGAGTCCAGGCCTCAGGCTTTCCATTTGCTCAGTAGCTCTGGCCATGCATGCATTACATTGCATCACAAGGACCACATGTGAAAATGACTGGGTGTTTGGGAACAGGGATGCGGGCAGAGCGGTGGTAGGCAGTGATGTCGCCATCCATGAGCTCCATGAAGACCTCTCGGACAGCGATGAGTCAAATGCCACGGATGCCAATGATTACATGCATGCTGCCGGCATGCAGGTTGCACGGGCCAATAGCGACTGCGACAACATGGTTATGGCCCTCAACAACATGGTACGATTGCCGCTAGAATGCTCAGAATTTGGAGGAGTTGCTATGCCATGCGAGTTGCTGCGCTTGAAGGGACCTAGTCATTTGCTTATGAAAGTGGATCGCTGCTGTGCAGCTGAACCGGCCGGACGTCCAGAAGGTGGTGCTGAGTGCTCTGCTGGAGGATCCCACCGTGCAGGACCTGATCAGGGATCGCAACCGGGTATTGCTCGTCCTGACGCTGTCTTCCTCTGTCACTATGAGCGTGAGCTCAGACTAAAGGCCGAGCAGTAGTGGCAGATGGCATGACAGCCACCTGAACTTTTTGCATGGACTCTGTGTTGAAGTGTCATCCTTCTAAGTGTCTGCTTTCTGTCATGGCCAGGTTTTCGAAGATTCCTTCCTTCCACGTGCTGCTCGTGCCGGCTTAGGCGCTGACTTTGAAGAGGTATGGACTCTTCGTGGACATTTTTCCGCCGGCATGATGTTGTGGTCAATTGCCAGCAGACCACACCTTGGGAAATTTTCAGCTGCTTTTTCCAAATTCTTCTAGCTCAGCGCTCGTGTATTTGGGTCCTTGAGCAGGTGGCATCTGAAGTGGATGCGGAGCAGCATGCAGAGCAGGGCGACAACTCGATCCAGAAGATTGCAGAGAGGGTGGCTGCCAACATCGTCAACCTGGGCCAGCACATCAGGGACTCCGCTGCGCACCTGCTCATCAACCTCGGCTACCAGATCCACCAGCTGCTGTGAGTTGCTGACGAGCCTGCTCTTTGCATCTGCTCAGGTTGCTTAAGCATGAATTTGGTCTCGCTTGAAGCCTGCCTGAAGCCCTCAACAGCGTGAGCGAGTGCATCATGAGCTGATGCTTCATGCTTTGGAGCCTTAATGTTGTACCCTGTGCATCTCACAGGGGTCGCCCCTTCAAGCAAGCGCCAGATGAGGCAAAGGCGGCGGACCAGAGCACTGGGAAATCGCCGCAGGAGTGGTTGCCCAAAGTTCTCATGACTGTGGGCTGCGCGGTCATCACACTGCTGCTCTTCAAGCGCCTGCGCATCGTGTAGGCTCTATCAGGGGATGCCTATCCGTCTGGCAGATGAGGCTGTCATGTGCATGATGGCATGCGGGCTTTCTGCTAAATGTGAATATCAAGCTGGAATGCGAGAAGATTACATCAGGAAGCCTATCCTCAATGAGAAGAGAAGATTTTCCATAAAAGGAAATCGTGATTGGTTATGCGTCAATATTGCCTTCTGGCGGATTTGAGGAACCAGAGGAGCTGACCAGCAATTATGTTGCACATGCATGTCCTTGTATGAGTAGAGCATAAATCATTTGATGTGCACTGTGACATTTGTGTTAGTTCACATTCCATCAAGCATCACCACAAGGCATGATGCCTTTGCAGGAACCTTTGTCTGGTCAACATTGTACAGTATTTATGATTGCTGGCCGCTGTATCTAGTACGTCCTCTTAGTCATACCCTGATTTTGGCATGCATTAGGTCTGTCATGAGGCGAGAGCTCAATCATACATGCTGTCGGGCCGCCTTTAGAAATAATTATGGTGTTTGTGTGTTGCAAGTGTAAGTGTAACGTGTTACCTGAAAGTATTGTTTTATAACTCTGAAGTGCGAATACTCTGAAGTGCGAAGCAATTGGTATGCTGCTCACGCCCTAGCTAGGCAAGAGTGCTCAGCATATCATATATATATGATGGCAAAGATTCTATGAAGGCAACTATGGTAAGGATACAGCCCTTTGTGTGTGCCTTGCTAACATATCACTTGTCCTGATTCGAAGTTGGGTTGCGTTTCAATTTAATCAGCGATTACATGTAGTGTTCATGTCTGGATATAAAGAGGACTTCACAAGCCAGCACTGTGGCCAATTGAGCCTTTGACATCAGATACTTCCGTGCTGCCGACCTTAGATTTAGTCCCATTGTGACCTGGGGCGCTCCAGTCTTCTTCCTGCGAGCACAGCATCCACATCTGAGATTAAAGAACAACAGCAAGTGCCCCACAGTGCTGATGTTTCAAACTGTCCAAAGTGGTACTCAACTCCAGCTGACAAGTCTTGTGTATAAAGTGAATTGCACCTGGAGGCCACCAGGAGCGCCCGGGACATTGAGTCGTCCCAACTCGTCAGCCTGGGATGGGCCAGCAGCTGTCAGTCCCAGTGAACACATCACATTTTCGTCGGCATGTCATCAATGGCAAGTCATACTGTCACATCCATTGCCTGGCAATTCTGATTATGCCTGGCAATTCTGATTAGTGGAACAGCAAGTATCCTTGGCCATGCAACAGTGAGGCGCTTACCTGTGCACAACTCGGGGCTTTTGCGCCCCTGTCAACCGCGTTGTCTGCTGAAGGATCCTCAGATTGAGAAGCAGTCACCGGCTCTTCTCTTCCTGCAGCAAACATTGCCCATCAAGCAAACCTCCAAAGCTTGTACAACATATGTTGGGACATTTCATTGTGGCTCATGATAAATAAAGTCTCTTGGTGAGGGATGTAGCATCAGCATGTGGATCAGATGAGAAGAAACACTGACCAGATGCTGGATAAAGAGTGTCGCCAGTTTGCTTCTTCAACTCATCCTGTTGTGCCTCACGGACTTCTTTGGCGTGCTCCTGGGCAGTCTTTGCATCTGCTGTGCTGGACAGCCCAAGGCCGCCAACCAAAGCATCATGCTCTGCTTCAGTGCTTGCGCTTGCAGCCAGGCGCCTGAGTGGCAGGCAGATGGACTGCGCATTGTATGCCTGCTCCTCCTCCCTCATCAGCTCCGGAAGCTGCAAGGCATCATAACACATGAAGCATGCATAGAGTGCATCCATCTCAGTCTTCCCTTCCAAATCCTTCCCAACATCAACAATGGATCCAATGGCAAGAAATAATGATTGCCCTGTGAAGCGCAGCTGATGATTGCAAAGGCTGCATGCCAGACTTACCTCTGCGCCCCCCATCGCAGCTTGCGCAAAGAAGGAACCTATGAACTTGAAGCCCTCAGCGGCTGCGCCAGCAAGGCTGCTGCTTTTCCCACCGTTTGACTCAAGCTCAGCTGGCTCATCTTGATGATCTTGTTCCTCATCAAGCTCTTCTTGTGCGAGCATTGCATCAATCCGTCTGTTAGCTTCCTGCATGGCTTACACTGCTCAGTCATGTGTAAGGGATGCCATTAAAGGATACAATCTTCGAAGGGGGTACAGAGAATAAGACCACCTTTATAGATGCTTCAACTGCTCCTGATATCGTTCCATCAAACTTCTTCCCGAGCAATGTCTTCTCCACTGCTCGCTGTACATGTGCCTTGATATTCTCCACATCCTCTTCATCGCGATTTTCAATGAGTTCTTCAACGTGCCTCTGGAACCTGCATTTGACCGGAATTGCCAGCACAAGTACATGAAAATCCTGCAACTAGAAGCATTCCATTGGCGGCATGCCGTCCAACAAAATAAATTATACACGATAGCTAACCACATCTTGTAGGAAATGTCATTGTCTGTGTCACTTTCTGCAGTTTCTTTCTGAAAACAAGTGGGCTTGACAGCACAGTTGGTGACTGTTACCAGCTACAATGCAGCTTCCATACTGGTATTGATGGGCCAATGTAGCAAACCTGTCCACTTGAGCCTGCACGTCGTCTGTCTCGGCTCCTATTGGATCATGTGCCGCTGACGGCATAGAGTCAACAATGTTCTCTCTTGCACCGACGCTGATAGGTTGATTTACCGAATAACCAAAAGGCACGGTTGTGTGCTGGGAAGCCAGGCACTGAATGGCAGGTCAAATCCGCCCACCCCTTAGGCTCCAGCAAATCCCACTTCGACTTGTCCTTTCGGGCAAGACGAAAAACAAGTCGGTCTGAATCGTGTAACTTCAATTAGCCAAAATTGGCTGCAGCAAAAGACGAATGCCACGAGTTGGGGGGACAGCGGAATCGCCTGGAAATTTTGGGTGCTCTGGACCGTCCGTCCTCATCGACAGGCATATAGTTTGTGTAGTATAAGTGTTCCAAAAAAAATCTTGCACGCAGACTGGCGATAGTGACAAGGAGGTGATAAGCGGGTCCAAGAAACAGGAAAGATACACGGGGAGGTGAATAATCATGCCTACCTCCACAAGATCAGGACCGACTGACAGATCACCACAAGACAGCGAAGGCACCGCAATTGCCACGCGCACAAGAGGAGGAACTGCCAAGGTGAGGGTCAAGGAGATCCGGGTGGTGCTGGGGATGGGCATCGGACGCTGTCACAGGGCACACTTTGGCCTGAAATCCCCGCACTGTGCCCTCGGACAACATTGGAAATCTTCAAGATATTATTAAGTGCACTACCACAATCGTAGCTGACCGTTGGACGATATGGTGCCCTTTTTCACACTCGTCTTGGTGTGTGGTGACTCGGACAGAAGCTATGACAGGATAAGCAGTTGCGACACCAACATGCATGCTGAAAGACCTGGTGTGCAATGCAGATCACAAGAACAAGACAGGTTATCGACCGAGTCACTATAGAGCATGTGGGTACACCTCCAGTGACAACCACAGCTGAGCAGCAAGTTCTCAAGACCACGACAATGGAGCGCGGCAAGCGCAGTAGCGATCAAGCATTGGAATCTCCTATTTCCCAGGTGAGGAGGAACTTTTGGTGCCAAATCCCGGTCAAATTCGTAGTGCACCGCACCTCTGGAGGTGCTGGACAAATGTCTCGGGAGCTTCCAAGTGCACTTCTAGTCTGTGCATCAACCTGTATAATTTAATATCAGAAAATCAAATGGCAGCGCAAGTTGTAGTATGTGCATCAACTAATATCAGATGGCTTTGTGGCAGGATACGGGTAGCAAGCGCCGACAGACGAGCAGTGTCAACAATGGCTCTGCGAATGGGGCCCAAGCAGCAGCGGCGTCAGTCGAGGTGCCAGTCCAGGAACAGGGTCCTATGGGAGAGGAGGAGGACACGGGTGATGGGGGTGAGGAGCAAGCTTTGATGTCCACCCAGGACTACATGGCTGAAGCCGAAGAGCTGCTGGCAGCACCAATGGACACCCAAGAAGCCCAGGTATTGATTGCAACTGAGGCATTCGAGGGCAAGAATGACGTGCTAGGACCCCCGAGAACTCCACCGAAATCACAATGGATTCCTGTGGCTGCCACAAGGCTCGTCTAAGTATTAAAGATTATACATGCATCATGTGGAAGCGTCATTGTGACAGAGTAGTGCTGTTTTGCCATCAGGAGCTGGGAGGCGGCCAGGAGGCTGCACCTGAAGCCGCAGGAGGAACATCAGCCTTTGATGAAGCAGTTGCAAACCTGCAGGCCGAAGCTGCTGCCGAGGCTGCTGGGCAGGAGACTGCCTCTGCGGCTCAAGAGCCCGTGGGCGAGGAGGCTGCAGCCTTTGCTGAGGAGACGGCAGCAGAAGGGCCAGAAGAGCCAGCTGAAGCGGTCAGTCCCCCTGTGCAGTTTCTGTCTGGTTTCAACAGTTGTTCCATGCAATGTTTTAGGTGTGACTTGCCTGACACGAACTGTGTCCTGTCCTGAAAGTGCTGACCATCATCTGGGAATGGCGCTTTTTGCCTTTGAGAAGATCTGTGCACGACTGCTCCAAGAGAACTTTTGTTGACGCCTGGTTGATGGTCACCATCAAGAATGGTGCTTGTGGACACACAGGCTCCAGTGGTGGCAGTTGTGGAGGCCACGGTTGTGGAGGTGGAGGAACCTCTCGTCGAGGAGCCAGAGGAGGAGGTCCTGCCGGAAGCCGAGGCCTATGGGGAAGCTGGGGCAGCCACACCGACACCCCCAGCCTCCAGCAGCGGCGGCCGCGGTCTCCTGGGCAGCGTGGCACAGGTCCTCAAGGGCATCCTGCACCCTGGCGCACGCGCCAGCAATGGCCACGGCAATGGTAGGTTTGTTTTCTGTTTCCTTTGAGGTTTTGGGTGGTGTCAACTATGTCCTTGTAGGCATCCCCGGAGCACAGATCACGGATAATACCTGGACGCAAGGCCCTTCAGTCATGGTAGCATTATTCTTACAACGCGCCAATCTTATGTTCATTGAGCCCGTGCCATAGTGGACGCCTTCAAGGCGGTGTGTCTCGACTCAGAGTAGACACACCGTACTGAAGACGGCTTTTACTATGGCATGGGTTGTTATAAGCCTAAACCCTAATATTTAGGCTCCCTACATAGACGTCCACTTCTGTGGCATCCTGAATGCAATGGTCTTTCAGCCCTGTCCCTGCAGAGTGGTAAGGTGTGGTTTGAAGCATCTCATCAGCTGAGCAAGCAGCAAGCGCTGATGGGAGCACCGATTGGGTGCAGGCGCAAGGGAGGAGGCGCATGAAGAGGCGGCAGAGATGCAGATAGAGTCAGCGCAGGCTGGCGCGCCTGGCGCTCCGGAAGAGCAGCCTGCAGAGGAGGAGCAGGCAGCCCCGGAGGAAGCTGCAGAGGAGCCGGCCACCCCGCGCAAACGCCGCGGCCGGCCGCCGGGCAAGGGCAAGCAGGCCAAGGGCGTTCCCAAGACACCCGCACCAGAGCAACCAGGTGCATGTCTTTCATCTCATATCACTTTCGTGGTCCACAGGGACCCACACTGCAAGCAGTCTTGTTATTGGCTTGTAAAGTGGTGTGTATGTAGGGTAGGTAAGTTAGGTCGTGACCCACCTTGTGGCATGAGATCACAGTTGATTATGGTGTGATGCAGGTTCAGAGGAGCTGCCAGAACCTGGACTTCCTACTGGAGCCGAACCTTCTGTGGCAGCGGTGTCTCCTGATGCTGCTGGGGAGCCACCTGAGCCCGGTGAGCCCTGCTTGTGCACAAACCATGCACATGATTGGATAGAGACCGTTGGCAAGCGTGCAGTGATGCCTGCATGCTATCCCCACAAAGATGTCTGAGCACACTCGATTGCACTGTCGAGAATTGTCCCGATTTATTATGCATGGTACTGCTTAGTGACTGCGTATTGAGGGATTGCAACAATTGCTGCAGAAGCTGTGGCAAAGGCGTTGCCCGAGCGCAAGGGCAGGGGACCAACCAAGAAAAGCAACAAGAAGGGCGCACCCCGGGAGGGCGTGCCCGAAGAGGAGCAGGCCCAGGCTCAAGCTGAACCTTCTGTGGCGGCTGTGTCTCCCGATGCTGCTGGGGAACCGCCTGAGCCTGGTAAATTTTTGCTCTCCTTGATTGCAGCAAGGATGGCCCAAAAAGACCAATGTTGCAATCACTCATTCTGATTGTTACAGACAGTTTTCGCGCCTTGATTGCAGCAAGGATGGCCAAAAACATGCCAACTGTCTGTAGCAATCAGAATTAATGATTGCCACATTTGTGGGCAGGTCTTTTTCGGCCATCCTGGCTGTCTGGCTACTTGGGCAAGATGACCGGGGTGGTCGAATCATAATAGTGCAAATTGAAGGTTGAAGTCACTGGGTTCCATTGCTGCCAGTGTGTTGCTGCTGCTTTATGAAGGTTGGCGGCGTGTCCTGCAGAGGCTGTGGCAAAGGCGCTGCCTGAACGCAAGGGCAGGGGCCCAGCCAAGAAGGCTGGCAAGAAGGATACATCCCAGGAGGCCGCTCCAGAAGAGGAAGCTGCCCCTGAAGAGGCTGCAGAGGAAGCTGCAGCACCGCAGAAGAAGAAAGGCCCAGGTCGACCTGCCAAGAAGAAACAGCAACCTGCACAGGTAACCTTGCATTCTGCAATGTGTGGTCGTTCCAAACCATTTGATTTATTGGAAAGCTTGGCATATTATATGGGATGGAAATTTTGTTTTTTGGTCACAGTGATGAGCCACTGGTGCACTTTGCAGGTGCCTGCAGCAGATGAGGAACAGGAGGAAGGTGAAACAGAGGAGAAAGAGGTGACTCCTGTTCGCATCTTCCCACCCCAGACCAAGTTGGACGTCCAGGCTCCACGGACACCATCAAAGCGGTCCAAGCACCCCTCCAAGCCATCCACGGAGCCTGCACCCAAACGTGCCAGGTACACTATCCATCAATTCCAACACAATCAGTCCCAGGATCCAAACTCACACCTCCTCTGCTGTGCCATGCTTTTCCATTGCAGCAGTTGCCAGGTCCTCTGCAGGATTGAGGTGCGGGTTTTTGCGCAGAGTTTTGTTGTTGATGTCGTCTGCATGTGAGCAGGGGCGAGGCAAAGGAGTACACTGTGGAGGAGCCAGAGGAAGAGGAAGAGGAAGAGCAGGAAGAAGGAGAAGAAGAGGAAGAAGAAGAGCAGGAGGTGCGGGTTTCACCCCGGCGCAAGCCACAGGCAGCATCGGCAGAGGAGCAGCCGGAGCGCACAGTCGCTCGCGGCCGCGCCCCGGCCGCGGCTCCCAAACCGGCTCCTTCCAAGGCTGTTGCCGCCAAGCCCGCGCCTGCAAAGGCGGCTCCGGCCAAGGCCGCTCCGGCCAAGGCGCCTTCTACAAAGGCGCCCCCAGCCAAATCCCCTCCTGCAAAGGCGGCTCCATCAAAGAAGGCGCCCCCGGCAAAGGATGCCCCGTCTGAGAAGGAGGCAGCGAAGGAAGAGAAAGCCCCTGCTGGGGCGCGCGCCACTCGCAAGCCTGCAGCCAAGAAGTTGCCGCCTGCTCCCAGAAGCGCGCCCAGGAAGGCCTCCAGGGTCACCAAGCCCAGGAAGAGCCGCCATGAAAGTTACAAGGTGTGCAGCAATGTCATATTCTGACAGAGCAGATTACATTGCACAGCCTCATGCGCTGACACAAAGGACATGTCGCAAGGGTAGAGGTCAGTGAATTCGTGCACTCCACGCCTTTCTTACTGCATGGCGGCACCAATGTTTGTATTGTGTTGGTGCAGAGTTATATCTTCAAGGTGCTCAAGGAGATCCACCCGGACGAGTCCATATCCAAGAGGGGCATGGAGATCATGGACACGTTTGCAGTGGACATGTTCAACCGCATCACAGCGGAGGCCGCTCGCCTCTGTCGCCACACCAACAAGCAGACCATGAGCAGCCGCGAGGTAGGCCCAGCTTCTTGTTGATTCACATGCTTGACATGACATGAACCTCATCCTGTTGAGAAATAAGGGGCACAATTGCTGACACTGACACTAGCAATCCTGCATGAGAGTGTATAAACTTGTTAAACAGCAAGTAGAGCCCTTCAGCTTGGTGAATATAGCGCTCACACTGGTTCTGCAGATTGAGACCGCTGTGAAACTGCTGCTGCCGGGAGAGCTGGGGAAGCATGCGCTTTCAGAAGGCAGGAAGGCGGTGGTGTCAGGTCTCTCCTGAACAGAGAGTGGCAACTGTTTGCGGCTGTCAAGGTGAACAAGAGATAAAAGCTTTGGCAAGCAGTTTTGACATAAAGTGTGATAAAAAAGTTTAAAGTAAAAGGACCAGCACCTGTGCGCACTGTGCAAGCGTCAATTTTGATGACTACAGTATATAGTCATGTCTTGACCTTTGAGATTCCCCGAAAGTGGGCGCTGTAGTAGTACAGGCCGCTATGTTGACATGACCATGTCTTCCTGCTAAGATGAAGGCGCGGCAATGACCATTGTCAGGCAATGCTGACGCACATCCACATCTTCCTGTCAATTCTCTCATTTACACAGGCATGCATGGTGCATTGTTGTGATGTACAAATCCCAGGCCTAGACTGAGGATTATGTGCATTATCATTACATGTTGAGAGCAGTGTAAATTATGAATAGAAGTAATCTACGGTGCATGTGTGGGCAGATCATTGCTACTCGATTGCCATTTAGACACTAAGCATCAAAAAGGGTTTGACGTTGTATGTAATCTTCACCGCAGTGAACATATAGCAGATTGGAACACCAGTCTGATGAACTGTACACTCCTCGCTGTACAATCTGTACACTCCTCATATGACTATTACCTTCTGCTGCTGTGAGGGTTGCTGTTCCGTATCAGACCCTTCACTGTTTCCTTGTCTGGCGCTTCAAAAATTGCCATCAGTGACTCATTGTCAATTTCCTTCAATTTGCCAAAGATTCCCATGCCCTGTAGCCCAAAGCAAGCTACCTTTGCAAGGGCTGCAGTTCCCAGATTCAAGAAGTCACGATGACGTGTCTGTTCTGTTCTGCCGTTTAATGCTGTTTAATGTGAACATAACATTTGAAGATGTTCATATCTGCTCTGTCAGCCCAAAGCACCCTTGGCAACTGCAGCTCCCTCGCATGTGATAGTCCACGGCTCCTGCGACCCTGGAGTGGGACTTTTGGTGGTGAACTTTGCCGCTGTCATTGTTTCAGCAATTTGAATCGCTGTTTCAGTATGCAGAGTTGGCCGGCCGCATGTGATGCTTGAGACCCCATCCGCCAATGCCATGAATACGATTAGCTGGTCTTGCAGCCTACAAAAACAAATGCCACACATTGGTCATCACTTGATCCCAAGAAAGCGACGAAGTGGAGGGAGGAAGGAAGCGTTAGCAACTGAAGGGCATGCACTTACCAGCAGTCCACCGCGCCACCAGCGTAGATGTCTTCCAGCAATGCCTTTGCAGCCCCTTCGCCGAGCTCCTCTGAAGTCTTGCTCCTCTCTGCAAGTGCAGAAGCACCCAGCAAGCAGCCCTCCGTGGTTGTCGTCACCATCAGCATACCAGCGCCATCACCAAAGGCTGACTCCTCTGTCTCCTTTGTGACCTCTGTGGTGATGTCTACATCCGGCCCAAGGTTCTGCAGAAATGCATACTTGTTGAAGACCACAACGCTAGGGGCTGGATGATATGTGTGCCTCATGATGCACTTCGTCCTATCTCAATGTGATTTTTCTGCATCATTGGAGAGTAAGAGTTTGCTTTATTTCAACATTCACATGAGCCCCAATGGTTTGGCTAGCTGCATGCATTGGTGGGCCGCTTACCTGGCGCAGCACTCCAACAGCTGTGGCCACCATTCTTTCTGCCACATGGCTCGGCTCTCCGGGGCCGCCCCTCATTCTGCCAGCAGTAAATGCATGCACGCTGATACTGCTGACATCACCGCTCTGTGTCAGATTGAAGGCTGGCAGCTTGGCACCTGGGGCCAGGCACCTCACTGCCAGGCTCATGTGGCCCCCGCCTTTGGGGTAGAACCCCCGCCGCTCCAGCTGCAAAAGGGAAGTACACAGAAAATCAAGAAGCAACCAATAGGTGCATGCTTAATACAGACAGGATAATCACACTTGAGCATGAGGACTTTTATCCGAGTTTGAGGATAGCAAATATCAGTATGAGGTCATTGTCTGGCGAAAAGCTCGTGACTGGCGCATTAGGTGTCCGCTGACCTTATCTAACACATCAATGTCAAGCAGGCGCCGCAGTGTGGGGAGCAGGATGTGCTGCAGGTAGCAAACAGACGGAGCAAAAGCTGCATCGGTGCCCCCTCTGAGGTCCAGTGTCGAAAAGTCCCGCCCGCCCGTAGGTGATGCATACAACAGGCAAGGAAGTGCGGCCTGCACGAAAGCTCAACATGTAGAGCAGAGAACTCCCTGCTGCAGATGTGCAGGGGGCTGTTTGATCTCAGGAACCATCAGCATGAGCAGCGGGTGCTGGCAGCAGTGAAGTGTGGAGCAGTGATGCCAACATGCCTGTGCAAGAAGAGCGCAGCTGCCTGCTGTGCCAGTGTTTGCTCCATAACTTCCACATCGTAGGGCACCCGGTTGCAGCACAATATGACTTGATGATTCCTGGCCCCCAGAGAGCCTGCCGCTTGACAGACTCTCCACCAGCCGGAGAGCTGCCACATGCTGCGGCCTCAGCCCAGGTCTGGGTCGCCTGCAGTCCCAACAGACGTCCCTGAGTTGCTGTTTGCAATGGTCCTGGCATCTGTAGCATTGACTCTACTATAATCACTGACTAGCTGACAGGCAGTCACTGGTCACACGCAGGGCAGAGATCTTGCCCGGCTCGTATCTTCTCTACGCTGATGGGGGTGCACATGATTGCCGACAAAGCTGCCGCATCCCGTAGGATTTGGCCCCCGCCTTCCTTGATACTACCTGTGGGAAAATCCATATCGTCATTGGCAGACAACTGCGGCATGGTATGTATGTGCTCATCCTGTCAAGAAATCTGCGGCAGGTTACCATCTATGTGGATTGCATCCTCTGGTTTGGGAAGCTGGATGCTTTGTTGTGAAAACATGCTTCGTTCTCGCTGTGCACCTCTGTGCTGATGTCCCCCTGGTTTTTGATGCCCCATGGCAACCTAGGACATCCACAGCCTCTGAAGAGGAGTTGATCTGTTGGTGCTTTAAGACTCCGGCAGCTATATGAAGCTGGCACTCAGGTGAGCAGACTGACGAGGAGCAGAACTCCCTTTGCAGCATAAGACGTCATAAATTTCTTGGCAGATGGTCTCACCAAACCTTGCCGCCGTCTTTTGCCAGTACCTGCGAGGATTTGTTGCCAGATCCCACACCGTAGGAAGCTGAAGTACGTCAAGCCTATTGTGGCGGTGGATAATCTAAACAAATTGCCAGAGACTTGAACGCTGGCTTTCACTCCAGAAGCTACAATATTTCACGTACGCTGATCAAGCATAAAGCGCTCCGAGAGAAAGGAGTTGGCATGAGAAGGTAATGGGGCGATGTAGAGGAGTTTACATGAGTGTTGGAAACTCGGACGATATTTTCCCAATGTGACACACTCAAGCAACTGGAATCAGTTTTGAACGACCGGGCATCTGAACACCTCCAAATTCTGCTCAGCAATGAGGCCTCCTTGAGCCAGATTTGGACCCACCTTCGAAATGCGTGACGATTCACTGGGCTTCATCGCCTCTCCTTGGGACTTCTAATACCCAACATGAGTTAGGCCTATATAAGGTGATCGTGCGCGGCGTTCTGACAATGGATCCATAAATTCTGGTTGTATCAGAGATCTGGCATCTCCCAGATCATCCTTGTGAACGCTCTCTTATTCTTCGCAGAACTCTCTTAGATATCTGTGGGAACATAAAGGAAGGACTCCGATGAAGAATATTGGCATTGACACGGCAATCCTGCGTGAAGCTCAGAGTTCTGCCCGAAGAGCATGCGCATGGAACTTCCCACTCCTCGTGACCTCAATCATGATCTGCCTAGGTTGCTTTACTGCTTTTCCATGGAGAGTGGATGCTGCTGAGATCCAGCGCATTGTTGGGCCACCCCAACCACCAGTGTGGCCAGAGACATTCCATGCGGTGGCAGTGCAAAATCGCAGTGGGAGCTTGGCACTTGTGGATCTGTACTATGAATGGAGCAAAGGAAGAAATGCCAACCTCATCCACTCCCAGCTTGGCACAACTCTCCACGATATAGAGTAGGTGGCCATCTTAGTATGTGGCACATATTGCAAGGTCCCCTGTTGCATCTGGCATAGTTGCTGGCTTTTGAGCTTGAGACAATTATGGAGTGCCGTGCAGGTACACCAATCATACCAGTTTCTATTTCAATTTGGAGGAGGAAACATGCCGGACAATAACTTTTCCTGTCGGAATCTTGACACCTGACTGGCTTGCGAATGCGACATACCTCGGGGAAGAGACTGTGGATGCGCATGAGACACATGTGTGGACAAAGGCAGACGGCTTCATCAAATACTATGCTGATGTGCACACTGGCCTGCCGGTGAGGCATTGCCTCGGTGCCCATGTCCATATCAGTGAATGCCAAGAGGAGAGCTTCATATATGGTGTGGCAAGGGTCTCAGGTAGAGGGTACTTGATTGACGCAGTGTTGCTTGCTGCCATGCAGGTGCGGTGGATATTTTTTGATGGCGCTCAGTTTGAGATATTGAGCTTTGTTATTAATGAGACTCTGCCTGACAAAGACTGGCAAGCTCCAAGCTACTGCTTTTCAGATAGCGTCGACAGGCTGCCCACACCGTCCATGGCATGATGGCATGCTTGGGATACGGTATCCATTAATTCTTATTATTTATATATATGGGATGCTTTGAATTTCAAAGTTTGAAATTTGGCCGCATGTCCACTGGCATTTGTGTGATGCGAGAGAACATTGCGAGAGAGATTACAATGCATTGGATGACCGCTTGATGATGATGATGGGTAAGAGGTGTTGCAGGCTGGCCAGAGCTACCCAGGCTGGCCAGATTCTGCTCAGCTCAGAGCTAGCGCTCCTGATGCACTAATTATTTTTAAGAGTTATAAGTATGTGATATGTGTAGTCTGAAACTTACAGAATTGAACTCAGTTTTCTTTTCATCTGAAGCCACGTCTAGTGCACGCCCCAATGAAGATATCTGGTGAAGAAAAGCGAGCGCGTTGCATGCAATTGCGGCCGGGCGCATTAAGTGCACCCCATCAAATCAGCCTGATGCGCCCCACGGAAGTGCTGCTGGCCAGCAGTATTCTGCAGTGTCACAGTGTTTGGACATGGTGGCAACAGCTGGTTCGTGATTAGGACACCTTGATTACCTCTTTCCTTTGTAAATCGCAACGTGGACAACGCACTGCAGCACTGTCGTGCGTGCTGTGCGCACGTGAGAGTATGAGCTCAAAACAGAAACCTTTTCTGTGTCGTCAAACCACTTCCCTTGGCACACAAATAAGTTTCGAACAGTGTACAACTCCCAAAAGGTTCTAGATGACGTCAAGATGGGAAGTGAACACTGATGCCCTACCACCATCGGTTTTCACATGCGGCCAGTGTCACAGAGTTTTGACGGACTCCCAGGAATATGTTTGCAGCATTGAAGACATGGAAATTCTCACCATGAGAGGTGTGCAATTCTCAGTAGTGTGTTTTTAGGCCGATGCTGTGGCTGAGTGCGCTTCAGTCAACTGCAACACTTGCAGGGGCCACTGGAGTTGCAATTGACAGAATACAGCAAAAACACTCTCTTTCCTCTGCTGATGACAGGTGAACTGCACTTCTTTTGCAATATTCGCATGACGATGTTGCTTAACGTGACGTACCTCACGAGACGACGAGGTCATGCCTTACTCATACATCTTTAGTCTGACGCAGTGTATACTATTCAATTCTCTGCGAAAACTGCGGTATATTCGTGGGACGCTTGTATCTGAAGACGTCCGAGAACTTGGAGTGCCTGCTGGGTGGCTTCTCTTTTGATGTCAATGCCATCAATAGGTTGGTTGCCCAACCTTCCTAGGAAATGTGTGCAGAGGAATGTCCTTTCATCCTGACAGTGCATGTGATTCAGGAAAGCATTTACCCCGTACATTGTGAGCTAGTCTTGTGCTAACCCATTCTGAGCTGATGTCTGCTGCCTGCAGTCACCAGCTGGGCCAGTGCGAAATGAGGGCAGCTGGCAGGCCTGATGAGAGGGGGTGCTTGCCTGATATTAACAGCATTGAATGTGCTACAATCAATTCTTCTCTTCCCCATCCTCCAGAAGGCGCCGAACCGTCTTCAGAGCAGCACTTGCTGGATCGCATGGAGCAATTGGAAGCAGATCTGATCAAGGTAAGAATCCTGTCATCCACTAAAGGATCGTCAGATATTGATGCAGGTAAACGGAGTCTAATTCTAAAATGGGTCTATCATATGACATGACTGTTCTCGGATTTGCAATGGCAATTGGCCACACCTGAGTTGGCATGGTCTTTGAATCTGCAGATGCAGAACATCTTACTGCTGCACAACGAACGGCTGGAAGCCATTGAAAGCATTCCCATATCCACAGTCCCATCAACAGATGCAGCACCTCAACAGCATGGCAGCGGGATAGGTCCCCCTGGAGTCCAGGGCCTGGACATTCTTCAAACCATCGTGGTGCGAACATCACATATGCAGCCAGCGTAGTAACAGCTCTCCCATCGCAGATGATGTGTGACGTGCAGCTACTTCCAACACAGCTGTTGATGAGTCATATAAATTTGCCTGTTTTCTTCTTGAGACAATTATCCCAGCTGCAGGGTGTGTTTTCTGCAGAACCAGCAGACCTCCCAGCAACAGCACATGAACCTGGGGCAGCACGCGTGAGTGAGCAAACAGCGGCGGTTCAGACTGCTGTGGACTCCCGGGGTGATGGAGCTGCTGGTCCTAGTATGCAGCTTAGAGATCCCCAACAATCAGATCGTGCACAGATGGAGGCTGGTCAGGGTGCAAGGAGGCAGCCAGAGCATGTGATTGACATAGCGCCCAATGGAAAGCTTGGTGGCAGCAGAAGCCAGAAGCGGACCCGGAGACAGGATCCTAGCATCTGAGAAGTTGCAGAGCCTATATGTTGAACTTGAACGTGATGGTGTGACCTGTGCTGGCTTCTGACATCCATCCTTATTGCTTTGGAAATTTCATATTTACTGAGAATGGAAGTTTAACAGGGAAACCAGGTTCTCAACACTACTCGATCACAATCCTGGATGCTATTTACTGTTGTATAATTGTCACGCGAACACACCGCACAAACATGCAATGCTCAGACATGATCATGAGGTGCAATCAAGGAAGTGGTTGCCCATCTCAGCTTGACAGGCCCTGCCCCATGCTTGATTTAACACCTCATCATATGATTGCAATCATGTTGCAACAAATATGCATATGTTGCCAACATTCCGACAACATGCTCATACCACTTTGGCAGGATCTCTACCGTACATCACCATGGGGCCAGCCACCTCGTCAGCCTTCTCCTTGCCATAAAGCTTCTCCACAAGAGTGAGTGCAAATTCAAATGCTGTTCCAGGTCCCCGGCTGGTGATAAGGTTGCCATCTACTACCACTCTGGAGGGCACCTCACTGCAAGCAACGCATGGACAGTACATATCGCTGCGACCTTCAATATCATTTGTCGAACTAGCATCAGCACTGTTGAGCAAGCTAGTGTACTCTTGATCCGTAAAAGCTTCCCTGTCCAGCATGCAAATAGTGCCAATAAGAGGAGGCACCAGTACTTGCTGCATACCTCTGATCTGCAAGCTTGTCACTGAAGGCCGGATGTGCTGTGGCCTTCTTCCCCTGTAGCCAGCCTTTGCCTTCGAAGACAACGGCAGGCGATGCACAGATAGCAGACCAGAGCTTTCCGGATTTGATCTGCTCATCAAGTATCTGCACAAGTGCAGCCGAGTCCCGCAGGCGCTCCGCGCCAGGCATTCCGCCCTTCACATGAACAACATGGCTAAGTCTGACAGTAACGCATCCATAGAAGGTATTTCATGTAGATAGGTGAGCAAGAATGGCAACACTAAGAGGGAGACTGAGAAAGGGTGATCTACCGGCAAGGCAATCAGATCGTATGACTCTCCAGAGACATCTGCAATGAGCTTGTCTGCAACGATCTTCACTTTCCGAGACATCTCAACCTGCATTTGATTGCAGTTTCTTTTACCAAATGCATCAAGGCTTCAAAGCTGCAAGTTTCCTTGTAGCACGTGGATAAGCCCAAGGTTTGGTGATGAAACATGCGTAAGACTGAAGACCTGTAGACTGTCCTCAACTGATGCCACGGTTACATCAGCCCCAGCCCGTCTGAGCACGTCTATGATGACCACCTGTCAAGAACACCAGTCAATGTCAAGCAAATGATCCTGAGTGAAAAACATCAAACTTCGACAGAACAATGGCTATCTTTACTTTTTCCATCCATGCATAAACGTAATGTAGAAAAACAATAGAGCGACATCTTTAGAGTGGGCACAGAGGGCCTACAGCTTCCATCTCCTCAGATCCCGATGCAACTGGCACGAGGACTGACTTGGCGCCCGCCGACATTTGGATCCCCTTCGAGTTAACAGACACTCCCGGAGACCAGTTTGCTCTTCTGCAGCTGTAATGTCTTCCCCGAGAAAACGGGCTTGGCCGCTGCCCAAAAATAGACAGTGGTGCTCGGAGCAATATCTGCGATAGTGGCGGGCACGATGAGTTCTTCAGTTGGGCAGGCAATCTGCTGAGTGTTATCCGAGATATCTGTGAGCTCATCTTGTGCCCAACAGCTCCACAATGCATGCAGATGTCGCCTTGAGCCAAGAAAGCTGGACACTAGGGTTATCCCTGGACCCCTAGGACATTTCTAAAAGGGAGAATTGGTAGGGCTGCGGAAACCGTCGATGGACGAAGGAGCTCAGAAATGTGAGCCGGAACTGCGTCGATTAGAAAGGACACAATTGGAAAACTTCTCTTTTCTTATACTGATCTTGCTCAGTATGTTGTGAAATTGTAAGGGGCCGCATCAGACAGGGATCGCTGATGGTCGATCTAGCTGACCTCAGGGCCTTGCCCCTGCCCATCCTCTACGTTGGTGCCACAGCCATCTTTGTTTTGGCGATTGCAGCCTTGAGATTAATCAGCAATAGCTTGCCATCGAAGGCACCGCCTGTATTTGAGGGCCTTCCATTTATTGGCGGCATCATGAAGTTTGCGAGTGTAAGTGGACTTCAATATCAATCAGTACCATCAACTACAAATAGTTATCATCACAGAACCTCAACATGCATTCACTTCTTGCACGTAGTGCTGGTGCAAATAAGTTGTGTCTCTGGTCACGGTGGCTCCAAGCCACGTCCAGCTTCTCAAACATGGACTGATATACTCAACACTTCATCCTGAGATGCGATTATTGTGTTGATAAAGGGCCCTATGAACCTAATGTCAGATGGATACAAACAGTATGGAGAGGTATTCACTGTGCCAGTTCTGCATAAGAATTTCACCTTCTTGCTTGGGCCTCACGTGTCCGGCCACTTCTTCAAGGCAAATGATGACGAAATGAGCCAGAAGGAGGTGAGCGATATGGACGGCCTCTGCGACTGAGCTTCATGACAGAAAGCCACTTGTCCCTCCACGTCGACTTTATAAATGTTGTGCAGGTGTACGAGTTCAATGTACCTACTTTCGGGAAGGGCGTGGTGTTTGATGTCGACCACAAGGTACGCTTGCCGCTCAGCATCAATCCAGGTGCACCGATGCAAATGGACATGGCAAGCATGGCTCACGTTCTCATTGTTCCCAAATGCAGGTCCGGGCAGAACAATTCAAGTTCTTTGCAGAGGCCTTGAAGTCGGCAAAATTGAAGTTGTACGTGCCACACTTTGTACGAGAAGCAGAGGTGAGGTCTAAGCAACACATTCATGCCAGGTCTGGCGCTTCGCATTGTTCAGTGTGGGGATAGCTTAGTGAATATTTCTTGGGCATAAAGTGACATTGTAAGCTTGTGCAGGATTACTTTGCCAAGTGGGGGGATGAGGGTGAAGTTGACTTTTCCAAGGTCTTCTCTGAGCTGATCATCTTGACGGCCTCCAGAACGCTCATGGGTATGCCCGGTCACCCAACCATGAGCAGCCCATCCAGAACACATGAGCCTTTTTTCACCACACTCAGTCATGTCTGGCTGCGTCTTTCCGGCAGAGTGAATTACATCTGTCCGACCCATCGCCATGCCGCATAGCTCTGTGTTGAACGGTGTGGGCATGTCTGCGTAGGGCGAGAGGTGCGTGAGAGCATGTTCCACCAAGTTGCTGACCTGTTCCATGACCTGGACATGGGAATGCTCCCCATCTCGGTCATCTTCCCCTACCTGCCGATCCCTGCACACTGGAACCGCGACAGGCGCGGCTCCATCCCTCATCCCGACCTCAAGCCCAGCTCTTTTCATGCGCACATTTTGCCGGAGAACTTGCCGCCTGTTTTGGCAGCTTGACTTTGGCTATGACAGGTGGCTACACGAGAAGTATAACATTTCAAGCGGGGCTGACTGCCGGGCGTGTGTGCTGCAGGGCCAGGAAGGAGCTGGCCAAGATCTTCAGCCGCATCATCCAGGCGCGACGCGAAAGCAACACCAAGGAAGATGACATGCTGCAGTCCTTCATTGAGTCTCGCTATGAGAAGGTGAGTATAGGCTCCTCAGTCATAGCACCTTCCTTGGATGGTGTACCCGGCAGGTAGACATGTATGGCAGCAGAGGGTGGTCTGGATGGGGTGATCGATGCACAGGTGCATGGTGGCCGCTACCTCAATGACGAGGAGATCACGGGCATGCTCACCGCGACGCTCTTTGCCGGGCAGCACACCTCCTCCATCACATCTTCCTGGACCGGCCTCACCATGATCCGCGACAAGGTGCATAGCATCTCCTCGCCACCTCATGGTCTACTCCCATTTGTGATGACATGTTCAACTATTGCTCGCGGCTCCATTCTATCAGTGGCGACGGGTTTGCGAATCGCTTGAGAAGTGGTGCTTTGGGAGCAAGGGGCCTTTCAAGTCATGCGAGGTGCAGGAAGCATAGAGCCGTGAGAGTGGGCGCTGTGCACAGCTCGAGATATGGAACACTGCAGGAGCGATCTGCTTCCATATCAAACACACTGGCCAGGGGAGGGGTGAATTACTTGGCAGCGGCACGCTATCAGAAGTCACAGTCAATCTTACAGGGAGCCCATGCTCATGTTGTCACCCAAAATCCCGGAAAGCTGGAGCCTAATTTCCTGGAGTATGCGCGCAGGCGGCGTGGGCGGCCGCGGAGGAGGAGCAGCGGGCGGTGGTGCAGAAGCGCGGCGAGGAGCTGTCCATAGACGCGCTGAACGACATGGAGGTGCTGGGCCGCAACATGACCGAGGCGCTGCGCCTGTTCCCGCCCCTCATCATGCTCCTGCGCGCCGCCAAGGCCTCCTTCGCCGTCACCACCTCCACCGGCAAAACCTTTGTCATCCCCAAGGTCAGCAGCGTCATCATTCCTCCCTGTCTCTGCGGATGGGCCTCCGCACCCAGCAACTTGCTGGCAGGCAAGCCCAGCTGGTATTGCCAAAAGTCACATCATCGCAAGGTTCTCCTGCATAACTCTCATCTGCCTCGCTGGTATGGGCAGTCAAACCCTAGTAATCAGAGCTGCAATCAGCACAGATAGGAAAAGTACCGCCGCTTTCAGCGTTGGATAGCGTACCATCTATAACTTTACACCACGGCGCTCTTTCTTGAAGGCTCCCCACACAGGGCTGCGAGACATAATATACCACATTTCCAGGAAGATCTACACCTTCGAGAAGAACACAAGACAATGTCTTCTTGGAAGGGAGGAAAGTGATCATGCATGACTGCCACTGCATGCAGGGTCACGTGGTGGCAACATCACCGGCGTTTGCACACCGGCTGCCGCACGTGTTCCACGACCCGGACAGCTTCGACCCGGAGCGCTTTGTGGCGCCACGTGAGGAGGACAAGGCGGCGCCCTTCTCCTTCATCGGCTTTGGCGGCGGCCGCCACGGCTGCATGGGCTCCAACTTTGCCATCCTCCAGGTGCAGGCACATTGATGTAGACTCCCACCTCTGTTAGCCGAAAAGGCTGATTAATTGCCAGTGTGTTACCATTTCATTATTATATTGGTTTGTTCTCTAATGATAGGTAGATGAAATGAACTGGAATGACAGGCTTGTGCCTGTGATGCCATCTGGTGTCTCATGGAAGCTTCCGGTCCAGGTGCACATGTGCTACAGGTGTTCAGATTCTGTACTCTTGCATTGGCTCCACATCAATGATTGCAATGAATGAAAGTGTCCTGTGATGAGATGGAATCCCTGAGCTCTCCAACCTCAGGGTCTGTTGCGGATGAGTCCATGGAAAGGGCATGTCATGTTGGAGCCCCTCTTGAGCACTGCACAATCATGTCCTGCCCAACAGATGATTCCAGGAAGTCTGTGTCTCGTTGGAATTACATAACTGGGAGGAGCAGTGCATGGCTTGCCCTGGCATGGTGTCAATAGGGACTGAGGCTCCGGCACGGTGTTTGGCTGTCAGATCAAGTCGATATGGAGTGTGCTGCTGCGCAACTTCGAGTTTGAGCTGGTGGACCCCTTCCCGGAGCCTGACTTTGAATCTATGGTGGTCGGGCCCAAGCCATGCCGCGTACGCTACAGACGGCGCAAGCTCACGCTCTAATAGTGGGGTGCTTGTAAAACATCGAGAGTGCGACATGTTGCCTGCTTTGTTGCTCCCGCGGATTGCGGGCCGTTTGGGGAATGTTGTGAGTGTGCTGTGTTCAGTAAGGACCAGTGAGAACTGCGATAATTAATTATTGTCTGATCATGATGCACGAGTTGATGTGTCACCCATCAATCCTGATGGGGAATCAACTGCTGATGCACGCATGCTGCTTGTGGAAACAACCAAACATGTCTTTTCCTCCTTGTATGGTGAAGCTCAAAAAGGTTCCTTGGCCATGAATTCAGAAGTCTATGTTATGCAGCCAGCAAGTAAGATGTGAATCAAAGTGCAGAAGGAGTCTAACATGAGCTCACTTTGTTTCAGGGTAACACTCTCCTTCCATTCCATTCTCCTTCCATTCCGTGCTCCCATCCCTGGCACTTCCGAAGTGAGTCACTAGCCTGCAATTGATTGATTGCAATTGCGGGCCAGCCATGTATCACGATGAGCCCCGTCCTAACCACTCACATGAGAACACTAGACCTCATCCCTAAGACATGTTTGACGGGCCACTATCATCAAGCACAAAAAACCGACACAGACATTCGCTGATCACAACTCACGTCACCGCCTAGAACATGACTGCACGCTCTCAGCAATGTTGACGTCTCGAAGGCTTAGCACCAGTATTGGCCATATTGGCTCAGCACCATTAATGCCCAGCACACCAGTCCTCATGAGGGATCGATCAACACCTGTCGCATAGTGCTCGAGCCCCACAATCGCATGTCAGTGTGGTCCTGACAGACCCAGCCAGCTTATGCTCATAAACACCCCTCATGACACACCTGCTCTGAGTGCGCATCCAGTCGACAATGTCTCACCGGCAGAGTCAGAGCCTGCTAGTTCTAGATCAGACACACCAGAACCCGAGCATTCTGGCCACATCTGTTCTCGCCATCTGGTCCGATTCACGGGTGCACTCTCTCCCCTCCTTGCTGAGAAGGAGGATCTTCTGTGACGGGGGGGCAAGCTACCTTTCCTGATGGCCAGCACTCACGAGCACGGCTTCCTCACAAGTCTCTCCGGGCTGAAAGTACACTGGTCCTTCTCTATCGCACAGAAGCCTAGGTATACATCGCAGGTGACTTGGCTTTTGCAGGCACTAATTGCAAGGACAAGAAGGACATCATCTCACAGAGGACGGCATGTCTCCAGCCCCACAACTGTTGCAGGGCCAAGCATACAAACGCACACCCAAAGAGAACACCTGGCAGAAAGGCTTTCTCCCTAAAGCTGACAGCTGCGCAAGTGCATCTAAGGATGCATGAGAACGTCTAGCACTATCCTGGCAAGCCTGCATCAAGCCCTGAAGGGGTGTTTCGCGTTGGGTGTCTCATGATTGTACATGCCTTGCCCAAGCCACAAGAGATGCGGCGTACGCTGACCTGCATGGATCACCCCGTCTCGTCCTGATCACCACACATTCCGCGCATCCACATAAATGAAAAGAAAAATCTCGCCATCAGTCCACAGGTTGATTGCCCTGCTCACACTCTCCTGGACTGCAGAAGAATGTTCTAAACATAGAAAGGTTGGTGCCTTGCTGTCTGCAGAGCTCCTGTGCAGACTTGCTCAGGAAATTTTCAGGAAATTTTCAGCTCTTCCATCTTATCTGATGGAGCGGCATTTTGAGTAGCGACTGAAGCTGTGGCGGCCTTGGATCCCTCCGGCACAATCAGTTCGCCACTGGATGCCTTTTCAGGGCCCATCTTTGCATTCCCCTCCTTGGAAACGCGGGTCTCCTTGTAGCCTGCTGCCTTCAGCACTCCTATGGCTTCGTCGACCTGAATCAAATTCCCACCCCAGATTAAGCAACCTAGCACTTGCCCTGGTGACATGGACGACTTCAGCAGTTGTCGAGCCTCTTTACAGCATGCAATGTACAGAGGAGCCGATCTGTGCAACCGCTCAGTGATGTCAAAGGGCATGCATGGAGCTTGCCTTCTGAACGAGGGCGTCGCTGTCCTCTAGGATGTGCAGGATCTCAGCCTCACTCATCTCCAGCAGCATGCCTGTGATCTTGGCGCTGTCCTTGTCCGGCTGCAGGCCTTGCACCAGAGTGAACAGCCGGTCCCCTGCCCCCCACAACCAAATACATGATACCTCGAGAGCACTGCACGCCCACATGAGTCCCAGCCCTGTGCCGATTGCTCGTTTGCAGCACGATGTCGTCCGCAACTACCGTCAGAACACCTCAATAGAAGCGTGCTGCCAAACCACTGCAAACAATGGACGGTCCAGTTGGCGATGCAAGGCCCTGAAGCAGGGCGCACCCATCATGCTGATGCGCAGGTGCTTGTCTGGAGTGGTGGCCAGCCGCGACAGCAGATCCTTGCTGCTGCTGGCTGGCGCGCTCTTGGGCACACTGCCCGGCGCTGCATCTCGACGCACCATGGACGGCCGGGGCATCATCGTCCCAGGTGGCCTCGCGGGTGCACGTGGGTGACCTGCAAAACATGGACACCTCAAGTAGGCCACTCAAGGCACACTTCAAAGAAGAACATCTAATAATCAAATGTCATGATGCCGTGGATGTCCAAAAATACTACTGCTGGCATGTAGCAGGATAGATCAGAAGAGACACTTCTGTGCCTTTGTGCTCAAAGGCAACCTGCCCAAACACACTTGACATGGAGGCTTCTGACTATAATGACTAAGTCCCTTCTGATGCCCTTCCTAAGAGACCCTAGACAAGCTTCGGACGCGCCCTAGCAAAGTTGGCGAGGCATTAGCTTAGTCTCTATTCATTAAGAGTTCCATTCAGCTCAGATAGTTTGTTGCTGCGGGTGCGCACCGATGTTGTTGGAGGCGGGAGGCTCGGGGAAGAGCTGGCGGCCGCGTCGGGCGCCGCCGCGCGCGGTGACGGCCGCACGGCCCATCGGGGTGCGGTACCCGCGGCCGCTGTGCATAAATCTGTTGCTGGCCATGTCGAAGTAGGTCCCATCCTGGCCGCTCGTCACCATGTAGTACTGCTGCGCCTGCGCTCGGCACAGGCCCAAGTCATCAGCTTTTGGCGCCGGACACCATGGCGCGATTGTGGCAGTCCATAGCCGTTTATGCCACCCCTCCAGCATGTCAGTGTCCACCATGGTCTGGAAGGAGATGTCAAAGGACCACCCTCCGAGATGTCAGTGTCCACCATTGTCTGGACGGAGGCGTCAAAGTGTGTAGGGGGCCACATCAAGAAAGCCCACCTGCTGCTGGCGGGAGAGGCCGCGCGGATCATGCTGCGGATAGGCAGGTGGCACTCCAGGGTAGGAAGGCATGGGCATGCCTGGCCAGTACAGCTGCGGCGGGCCGTACCCATGCTGGAATGCCTGCCAGCAACATGCCATGTCACCTCTACGGCCCGAACATTGCATGATCTCACTTGCTGATGTAGCTCAGTCCAAATCGCATGCTTTTGTTGAATGAATGCGAACTGATGCGAGTGCCCACCTGGGGATGCATTGTCATCACTCCCGGCGGGTACATGCCATAGGGAGGGAACGATGGGTGGCCATGGGTTGCCTGCGGGCGCGAATGTCAAGGTTGGACACACAGGTCTGCTGTTGGTACAGTACACCACCAATGCATGAGACAACATATTTCTGGCTGTGCCATATGAAGTGCCCAGGAGCCAAGGAAGGTGCAAGAAGATATGTCACACCTGTTGGTATTGGGGGGCTCCCATGCCAGGCATGGGCACGAAGTAGGCCATGCCAGGAGGAGCGCTCAGCTGTGCAGCGTTGTGTTCAAATGGCGGATGGCCGCCAGCCTGGGGATCTGCTGCAGTGCGTTTCTGTGCCAGAGTCACAAACAGCCTCTTGCTGCCCACCTGCAAAGCACCAGCAAGGGAATGGCGTTAGTCCCAATGCTGACAACTTGGTTGGGAGAGGACCTTCAAATGCTGTTGACTACATCAAGGCATGGTAGGGGTTCTGCATGTTCAAAGAAACGGCCAGGAGTCCTGACCTGTCTGTTATTCATCTCATGAATGGCCCTATCAGCTTCCTCAGGAGCTGCGAATCGCAGGAATCCGGCGCACTTGCTCGCGCCTGTCTTCGGATCGACAAGAACCTTGCTGGACACAACCTTCCCATAGCCCTGTTCCACAGAGCGAAACTTCAGACTTCATTTGGGAAGAGAATGGCTGAATGTGACGAATTCTGCCGTTTACATTCATGCCCGCAGAGCAGTAAGTCACCTCAAACATGCTCTGTAACCTCGCGCTAGATATCTCCGGTTCCAGGCCCCTAATGTAGAGGTTGCACACGTCCAAGCCTTGCTCATTAGCCTGCAAAACGCACAGCACAAGAGCCAATTATTTGAATCACTTTTTATTCACCAGTATGCTGTGGTCACATGAGGCTCTCCCAACCTTCAAGCAGCTGCTGCTTCCCCATGACCAGGTCCTTACCTGCCCCATCTTCTGCTCTGGCTTCCTCTTCTCAGCCTTACGCACCTGCCAAGACAAAGACCAAAGCTATTGCTTACCAAAGACACAAGGAAGAACGCAGGACGCTGATAGAGAATAGAAAGCCCCAAAATCAATGATTTGTGATATGCTGATCTGCGTAAGTGCAACGGAGGCTGACCAGCCAGGTTCCTGCAGAATGTGGGACTTTGTTAAATTGCTTGATAGCCTTCTCAGCCTCCTCTGGTTTGGTAAAATTAACGAAACCAAATCCGCGGCTGACCCCAGACTGATCGCGCATCACAACTGCAGATATAACCTTTCCAACCTTGCTAAAGACCTCCTTAAGAGTCTCGCTGTTCACCTGCACAGTATTGCAGTGTAAGTCCACTCAGAAAAGACCTCAATGCAAGGCTGTCCAGCAGAATCAGATACTCTTAGTGTGCAAGGGAAGAAGGATGAAAATACTCTTAGCAGGCACGCACCTCAGGTGACAGCCCATTCACAAATACACTGCAGCTCTCGCCAGACAGATTCATTGAGTCCTGCTCGCCTGGGCCAGTCCCATTCATGCCTTGGACAGCCATGTCTTTCCGCTCAACAAAAGTCTTGTGTCAACATTACCCAGGCAACCACTTACTTATTGTAGTGCCGGGATGGAGGCCTGCAACCACCCAGCACATTAACGTTCACAACAGGGGAAGCTGACAATCGCTGGCCACGCCTTGTATCATAAATTCACGTTAAATTTCATTCAATGTAACACCAGAAGAACCCATCGTGGCTTTAAGAGCCCAAGAGAACATCATGGACAACGGCGCGCCCACGGTTCAACAGTTTGCTGGCGCACCATCTAAAACGAACAAAAATTATCCTTCAAGGTTGAAGCTCTACCTGCACTCTAAGAATTGTGGGGTAAAAGCTTACTAATCAATGTTGGCCGAACATAAAAGTCGTAGCCGTAATCAATTAACGCTCAAGAGTGCTCAACTTAGAAAGAGCTCAACACATTGGCGTGGATAGTTCCCTTTGAATGGCTTGAATAGGGGGGTCTGTCATCTTATTTGTCTGGCAAAAAGCCCCAAGCTTGATGACGGTTGGCCTGACCCACTCTGCAGGAAAACTGTCGGAGATGATCGTGCAGAGCCTATGGATAACCGCAACACTGCACTAAAGAACAGAATATGAATCCAGTTCACTTTGCTGATCGCAGAAAACAATGATTCAATGAGCGAATGAGATGGAAGTGTCACGTGAATGAACGACAGCGGCCTAAACTGGCACACTGTGCGAGCAGGGACGAAACTGGTCAGGACAGCTGAGATGGGAAGCTGGCAAAACATCCAGAAAGTGTACGTGTGTGGACGCATTGCTGTGCATGCTTACTCAACTTGGCAGTGAACAATGAGAACTCGCAGACTGAGGAAGGTTGCACGAGAAAATAGGGATGGCTTCGAGGATGAGAATGACCGTGGCTTGGAAAAAGGAGTACAGGACGAGCATAGTCAACAAGTTTCCGAGGTTGCGACCGTATGCATCACACCATTACGACAGCTTCCCCTCAATACACCCTCAACGGTAAAAAGAGCCTTCACCGCACCTGAGAACCTACTTCAGCGATGTAACTGCTTGAAAGGGCTGTTGTTTCACCTGAAAACGTTAGAAACGGCCTTTTTCGACGTCTGTGACTGGTCTTTTAAGCTACAGCTTTCTAAACAAAGTTCTATTGTCCTGCAGCCTGTGCTATTCCCGAGGATGCTTGACCTATTTGGAAGCACCTCCCTTGAAGGCCAACATTGCAAGCATGATGAACAGCGAGGTGATGCAGATAATATCAAGGTGTGCGCTTGAATTCTCGTGGAGGTTTTGTCTTGTCAAGGAGACAAACACAGCTTTTTGTGTCCCGAAAGACTGTGTGGATTTGACTCAAAATTGATAATTGAAGAAGGGATACTTCCGTAGGTTGTGGTGCGTGCACGGCCAGTCTGCGGTGCCGAAGCAGAGGACAGGGAGGCTGTACGTGTCCTTGACACCCGAACTCTTGAGTTCACATCCACTGGAGAGACGTCCCTCTCCTCTTTCGACTATGCAGCGGATGGTAATGTATCACAGCTCCATTTCTTTCGAGGTGAGCAGAGACCCATGGCTGAGTCTCCTTTCTGAGCAAACCTCATGCTCAGAAAGGATAGAGAACATTGCAAGTTGATGGCAATTTTTTACCCTCGAAGTGTTACAACGTACTGTGGACGAGGTCTGAGCAACCCTCTGTGCTGTCACCAGTGGTTGGCCGCCCCATAGTCGAGAACTGCCTGAATGGCTACAACAGCTCTGTGCTGGCGTACGGCCAGACTGGCAGCGGCAAGACCTTCACAATGCTGGGGGAGGTACCAACCAGAGCGGAAGACATGCCGGAGCAGGTGGCCCCCTGTGGCCCTTGAAATTTAACCGAAGACAGCACTGTCTGCATCATCATGATGTTGAAATGACGTCTCGTGCGCAACCGTGATGGGTTGTACACTGGCATGCAGGCAGGACTGATACCGCGCATGTTCCAGTACATGTTCACCAGAATCAAACAGCTGGAGACCACAAAGGTGGGTTCAGCCTTGGGTCTTCACCCCATGCCAGGAAATGGAGAGGAATCCCCTGACTGGCTCAGTTCCAATTACCCATGCACAGAAGAAGTATGATGAAAGCCCTGTTGGCATGACAGAGGGAGGGGCGGGAGGTGTGCTTCCTGTGCAAAGTGAGCTGCCTGGAGATTTACCAGGAGGTGATAACCGATCTGCTGTGCCCTGAGCGCACACGGCTGCAGTTGCGAGAGGACCTGCGCCATGGCATCTATGTCGACTCTCTGTCAGAGGAGGTTGTTACCAGTGGTGAGACCCCCATCCGCTTCCACCTTCAAAAATACCATGCGAACATGGCTTGGTGCTAATGCATGTATCACCACGGACACGAATGTCCATCTTTCCACAAGGAACAATCTCATTTCTTGCTCATCATGGGCATCTCACCCCAGGATGCTCATGAGCATGCACATGAGATGGGTGTGTGTGACTCCGTGGTGATTCAGAAGGTATTATGGGGTGAACTGTCTTGGCGCAGGAGAGGATGTGGTGCGGCTGCTGAGACAAGGGATAGCTAACCGGCACACTGGCGGAACCAGGACAAATGCACTCTCCTCTCGCTCGCACTGCGTCTTCACCTGCATTCTGGAGTCGCAAACGATGGAAGATGGCGTTACCTCCATCCGGACATCCCGGCTGCACCTCGTTGACTTGGCCGGTACTGCAAGCATGCCACCCTGCAACCTGGGAACATGCTCTGATTGTCCTTGGTCTGCAACCTCTGCAAAGAAGCAACCTGCATTGATGTTTGTCCCGGTGCACATTGTCCTTTGATTGCTGCACTGAATATCAAGCACTGTCTGACCTGATCAGAGGGCCCTTGGCCTGCCTATGCAGGGAGTGAGAGGCAGAAGGTTGCAGAGTCCGAGGGTGAGCGACTCAGGGAGGCCTCCTCCATCAACCGATCCCTCAGTACTCTGGGCCTGGTCATCAACAAGCTGGCAGGCGCACACAAACAGCCCGCCCATGTCCCCTACCGAGACTCTCGGCTCACCTTCTTGCTGCAGGCATGCCATGAGTCAACTCATCATGCTGCCATTCTGTAGAAAAGACACACAACCATCTATTACATTGCAGAACTGGTTTAGATTGCAAGCAAAGCGGATGTCTGAGATGAGCGAAAGGTTGCTAATTCACAGGGTCAAGTGCTTGCCATGCAGGATTCCCTGGGCGGGAATGCCAAAACGGTCATCATCGCAAATGTAAGCCCGGTGGCAGGCTGCGCAAGAGAGACGCAGTCAACCCTGGCATTTGCGCAGCGGGCCAAGCAGATTGTCAACAAGGCAAAGGTGAACGAGGACACCCATGGCGAGGCCGCCCTGTTGACTCGGGAGAATGAGCGGCTGCGGCGGGAACTGCAGCTGCTCAGTGACACCTACCAGGCTCTCCGGCAGGTGTGCTGCTGCTCACACATCACACTATACTCAGAGTCCCAAGGCCCAGGCACTGCTTGAAGGGGCGGTCGATATTACACACGCAGTCACAAGCCCCCAAGCCAGCAGCTGCTTCGGTCACAACCCAGCCCCTTTGATCAGCCATTGCTGGCATGCACACATTTTGGAATATACTCTGGATGTTGATGTACAGGCATGGATATTATTTTGATTGTGTAGCAGAAAGTGCCCGCTCAGGACCGCAGCTGAACACTCGATCTCTTTGCTGGATCAGGCAAGGCCAGCCTCAGCAAAGAGCAGGCAAGAGGGAGAGGCAGAGGGTGGCGCCATCAGCAAGGAGGAGGCTGTGGCTGCGGTTGAGGAGGAGTGGAGCAGCCGTCTCAACAGCTCACTGGCTCTCAATCAGGATCTCGAGGCCAGGGTGGCCGAGCTGCAGAAGCAAGGGTCTCGGATGCGCAGGTCAGTTTTTTTTGGTCTCCACACACCTGTCAGAAGCCAGGTGCTTTGTGGCTGCTGAGGACATATGAAAGTGGTGGGACGAAAGAACCATAAGGAGCCTGCATTGAAGCATGGGACCAAGCGTCGTGCTAGCGGCTGATATTGATTGAGTGGTGTTTCAAATGTTCAGGGACCGTGATGCTCTTGACGCAGCTCTTTCGGCCACAAAGGTCCAAATGGAACTCCTTGTTGAGGCCAACATGGACGCCAATCAGGTGCAACCTCATAGTTGGAACAACAGCCTGGAATCATTACCTTGAGCCTGTTCACTACCTGGCCATGCATTGCACCAATCTGATCTGTGTGTTAACATGTGCAGCGAGCACAACAAGCCGAGGCAGCTCTCACAGCTGCACAAGGGGCGCTTGCTGCTGCATCGGACGAGGTGTTGTCACTCAGAGCAGAAATGAGGGGAATCCGCACCAGGCTGGCGCAGTCAGGTCCCGCTGACTTGCTGGCTGCGAGTCCCTCTTCTCCTGATCTTGCAGAGGAAGCTTCCAGGTCGGCATGCACAGTCCCTTGTGCTCAGCACTTGTACTTGAGGCACCAAATGTGCACCTCACCCAGTATTGACAAATGCCACCCATAGACGTCAACACAGAGTTACAAATATCCTTCAGGAGAGCTTCACAGCATTGAGGATGAACTCGTGCTGCGACGTGCAATGAGAGCAGCAAGTTTGTGATTTCAAGGTGCAGCGGATTTGCCATTTGCTTGAAACAGTGGATGTGCAGGCGTTGGGATGACTTGCTCGGTGAGAAAGAGGCGTTGGAGGTGCAAGTGAAGGACCTGACAGTCCGGCTCGCCAACGCAGACAGCACGATTGGAGAGCTACATGACACTCAATCTCACGCTGAAAGGTTGCGTCCCTGACTGAAAAAAGTCTCTGTTGACAGGAAGGCAGATGCTGTTCTTCCTGGGCATGCATGCATGCTTGCATACCCATTGCTGTTATTCTCAGAGTGCTCCAACGACAGCACCTTTCTGGGACAGGGAGAAGGCGCGAATAGTGGAAGAGGCATGTGAGCTACAAATCCTCCTGGAGCAGACGCAAGCTGAACTGGCTGCAGCATGCAAGGAAAAGACAGAGCTGGCATTAGAATGTGAGAACTTACGCACTGCGGTATGTCGCCCTCACCCCTATGCTGATTGACATTCTAGTAATTATTTTTCATTATGAACAATCAAATTTTCTACATTTCAGCACTTTTATATGCCAAAGGTTTTTGATGGATTGTTTTCTGCCATGACCCATTCAGGTCCAGCAGTACAAGACTTCTGGCGGTCCAGACCTTGCTGATGCACAGACAGCATGCAGCTTGTTGCAAGCACAGCTCAACTGTCTTCAGGTGAAAACATTTGGAAGCTGTAAGATCTTGGCTGGGCAACTGTCTGACGGGCGTGACTTCACTTGACTAAAGTTCCATAACAATTTCAATTTGACTTGAACATGCTCAGGCTGAAGTTGCATCCAAAGAGGCCGCCTTAGTGGAGTACGAGGCCAAGAGTGTACAGCATGAAGAGGCACTGCGAGGCAGAGACATTCAGCTGGCTGCCAAAGTCGAAGCTGTGAGCAGCTTGGAAGCCAAGGTCCTATCTCTTTCAGAGGCCCTTGAGAAGGTGCGTCGACATCCTCTCATTCTCTTAAGGCCTGCCATCAGATGGTGCTAAGATGCAAAATCATCATGCAACTGACCTCGATGCATGACTCTGTGTCACAACAGGCTCAGATGCAAAGATGCAGTGAAGCTCAACAGCTGACAAACCTGCAAAGGAAGCTGACTGCTGCCAATGGTGCACTGGAGGCGGCCAGGAACAAGAGTGCTGAGGATGCAGAGCAGATCTTGTCCTTGGAAGCACAGGTGCACACATCTGCCTCTGCTGTGATCTGCATGCGAGGAACTCCTCATGGAAAGGGCACTGGAATTTGAGGGCCAGACTTGTTTCTTGCAGTCTACATGTCTGACATCAAAATGCTGTCACAGGTGGCATACAAGTCTAAGTCTCTCATCAACGCAAAGAACGACCATGCTGCAGCAGAGCAGGCCAGGCAGAGACTGGTGCAGCGAGACAACGAGATCAGCGCACGCATCACAGAGATGCAGCAAGACATGGCAGCTCACCTGGTACACTCTCACCCTCTGCTCACACACCCTTTTTCTGGCATCCCATCCCGCGCCGTGCAAATGCGGGCCTCTCCTATTTATATTCCTGGCATTGGCATGCCCCCAGAATATATGAGTAGCCCCCATCTTTCAGATCCATCAAGTCCCTGACGAGTGGGGGCTTCTATCACACTGGAAAGCTAATGCAAAGGGATATGGTCCTAAGCAGCAGATAGTAATGTCAGGCTGGCGTTCTCTAAAAGCTGATGGAGGTTCTTGGGGGTTTAGGCACAGGTGCAGACGCTGAAGAGTGAGAATGCCCAGCTGGTGGAGGCCAAGGCAGCCGCTGCGGCCGAGGCCCAACGCCGCATGCATGTTCTGCAGGAGGAGCTGGCTCGCACGCAGCAGCGCTATCAGGAAGTGCAGACCCAGCACAGCGAGGCACTGGCGGCGCTCAGGGCCGATGCCAAGAGCAAGGCCGCCGCACTGCAGCAGCAATTGGCAGAGGTCAGCGGCGAGCGCGATTTCTTCATGGCCCAGGGCAGCGAGTCCTCCAGCTTGGCTGCGCAGGCCGCCCAGGAGAGAGACTCCGTGCAGGCGCGCCTGGCAGAGGCTCAGGATAGCATCCACGCCATGCAAGAGGTGATTGGCTTCCACGCTCTCACAGGTCAAGCTTACTGCCATCCTGTGTCTGTCGCTTGCCCTCTGTGGAAAGGGTTTCCCCAGCATGGTTCACTGCAGTGTCGGGATCCCTGGGCTAGAATGCTGAAGGCTTTTCGACTGAATGGCTCAACTGACTCACCATATTTGGTTTTGCAGAAGCTCGAGGAGAACAAAACAACGCTTTCCAGCTTGAAAGCAAAGCTGGGAAGCGCCGTGAGGGAGCGGGACTTGGTGAGGGAACAGATGGCGGCGCTGCAGCAGCGCGTGGACGCCAGTGAGCGCGCTAATGAGGCCGAGAGCGCCTCCCTCGCGGCCGCCATGGCTTCCCTGGAACAGCGCCTGGCCCAACAGCATTCTGAGGCAGAAGCACGTATCTTCCAGCTGCAGACTGAGGTGGCCGAGGCCAGTGCAAAGCTGGAAGAAGCCAGGTCACGTTGCAACACGCTGGAGAAGCAATTGGCGACCAGTGAGGCTGAGAAGAGCTGCATGGCAGCCAGCATGGCCGCGATCCATCAGCAGCAGTCTGAGGCAGAGAAGCAAGTTTTGCGGCTCCGGCAAGAGGTTGTGGAGGCCGACACACGGACGGCAACAGCCGAGGCGAAGCACGGTGTGCTGGAAGAGAGGCTGGCCGCATCGCTGGCCGAGCA
This sequence comes from Coccomyxa sp. Obi, assembly GCA_020887355.1. Lineage (NCBI taxonomy): Eukaryota > Viridiplantae > Chlorophyta > Trebouxiophyceae > Coccomyxaceae > Coccomyxa > Coccomyxa sp. Obi. The sequence goes on along the minus strand of AP024993.1, from coordinate 1,183,706 downwards.
TGAAGTGGAGGTGTCTTCTCTGGGCGCGGCCATGGCATCGCTGGAGCTGCGGCTGACAGAGGCGGAGGGCCGAGCTGTTGACATGCAGCAGCGGGAGGCCCAGGCATGCAGGCGGCTGCAGGAGGCTGAAGCTCGCCATGCAGAGGCTGAGAAGCATGAGGCCGAGGCTCTCAAGGCGGCACAGGAATCGGGGACGCGCTCATTGCGCAATGCAACAGCAGTGCTGGAACAGCAGCTTGTGGCAAAGTGTTCAGAGCTGGACGACAGGACTGCTGACCTGGCGGCGCTGCAGGCAGAGTCAGACGCGCGGATCGCTGAGCTGGCAGCAGAGAAGCATGACGCAGACGCGCAGATGGCTAGCCTGACGCGGGAGAAAAGTGATGCGGAGGTGCGGATCGCTGAGCTGGAAGCACAGAAGCACGAGGTGGAGGCACGGCTGAAGGAGGCCGAAGCACAGCACCGTGCAGCGTTGCAGAGATCGCAGGCCGAGCTGGAATCAGCCCATGTGGCTGCCCAGATTCAGGCCGATGGCGCAGCAGAGGCGCTCGAGGTGGCGCAGCAGCAGAAGGCGGCAGCTGAGGAGGGCCTTGCCCAGGGTCGAGCAGAGGTGTGTCGCCTGCAAGAGCAGACTTTGATATTGCAGGAGGACTGCAGGGGCCTGCAGGCACAAAGGGAACATGCAGAGCTTTGCACCAAAGAAGCAGAGGCGATGGCCAGTGACACTCAGGCTGCACTGTTGGCAAGTCAAGCAGAGGTAGCGGCTGTCAGAGGGGATGCAGTCGAGTTGAAGCAGAAGTGGGAAGCAGCAGTTGCCAACATGCTGACTTTGGAGGCGTCTTTGGCCAAGACAGAAGCTTTGGTGAGGCACAGCATCTCTGTGCAGTGACAATGCCGCTGCATGTTTGTAGTCGCTAATGATGCTCAAGGTAACCTCCTGTGGCTGCAGCATGCGCAGGCAAAGAGTGACCTGGAAAGGGAGACTGAGGAGCTTCGGGAGGGCCATGATCAGCTTAGCCTGGCAGCCGGGCATGCCATCGCCCTTGACAGTGAGCTGGCCAAGAACAGGATCAAGCTCTCAGCCACAGCAGAAGCTCTGCAGGTGAATCCTGTCCCAGCACATAGGAACCTACAGGGGACCAGATGTGTGGCATGCAACGGTGGATTCCTCGCTGATAATTCTAATGATTCTTTACCACAGCATCCAACTTTTCCTTGTGTCTTGCAGGAAGAACAGCGAATCTCACAGAGGCTGAATGTTCAGCTTTCGTCCAAGCAGCCAGCTCTCGAAGAGGACCTAGCTCTTAAAGAGGCGAAAGTTGCAGATCTGCAGGCATTGACAAAGGTACAACACTGTGTGTTCTTTGCATGCAAATGTCATGTACACTTTATCCAGCACCTGCTGATGTTGGATATTGTTTGATACAGGAGCTCCAATCGAGGCTGCAGCAGCATGTGCTTGAGGCTGACGGGCATGTCAGCACAATTGCCAACCTGAAGAGCGGGCTGGAAGACAAGGTGCAAGAAATCGCACGGCTGGAGACCGCAGTGCGCACGCTGCAGCACAGCAAGGAACAGGCAATCGAGTGCGTTGGCCCTTTCTCCATTTCACTCATGTCACAGCGCATCACCTCCCTGCTGATGTCCTGTACCTGCCATGTTGAGTGGATCACTGCTTGCAAGACTCGAGTGTCCGACTGGGACTGGCAGCAGGTTCCATCCTGGAAAACTGTGCTCACACCATGCCATACCTGCATAATCGCTGAGAGGTAGATGGATGAATTAGACAGAGTCATGGTTGCGCGGTGGAGGGCTCATGCTCTCAAGATGCAGGTTTCTGCACCGCAACAGAGCTACCCAATTGCCTGCTGCGCCCACATCTTTTCAGGGTACCTTCCCAGAGGCAGATCATGTGAACATGGACTGCCCAACAGCCCGGTGGAGATGGAGGCGCTTTGGAAGGGTCCCTTCCCAGAGGCAGATCATGTTAACATGGGTGGACTGCCTGATAGGGCGGTGGAGGCGGAGAGGGCAGCGGGGAGGGATGCTGTGGCGCGCGCGCGTGGAGGGGTGGCCGCGGAGGAGCTGGACCGGCTGCTGAGCGCGCAGCGGCACAGCGCGGAGCGCAACAAGGCGGCCGCGTTGGCCGGCCTCAAGCAGCTCTACGCGGCCGAGCTCGCGCAGCGCGACAGCCACATCCGCGACCTGCGCGCCCAGCGCGACTCTGTCATGGCCTCCGTTCGCCAGCGCGACGCCGCCCTGCAGGTGCGTGCACAACTAGTGTTCTACCTACAGAGGGGTTTTTATACTTTTATCCGCAGCTGCCCTGGCAGAGACTGGATGAGAGACAGCAAGTGGTGCTGCTGCAGGTGCTTGATTTGCACAAATCTAAGGCCTTAGAGGCGAGGGATGAAGCAACAGAGCGCCTGCGAGCGGCCGTGTCCGAGCGCGATGAGGCCATGCAGCAGCTAGCTGACCTGCGCTCTGCCCATGAAGCTGCCCTGGAAGCTGCCAGTGCTCATGAAGCTGCCAGGAACAAGGCCAGGTACGGGCATGTCATGCCCGTCATTCACCTTGTCCAGTCAAGAAATTTCAGCTGTAGATAGCAGCACACCAGCCTGAAACAAACCCAGGGGCATGACTGCCTCACATGCGCTTATACATGCTCATCTGAGCCGTGAGCGATTTGTGCATGGCTGCAGGGAGTGGGAGGAGAAGGCGGCTGAGCAGAGGGGAATCATTGAGGAGCTGCAGCAGCACATCAGCCATCTGGAGCACCTGCATGAGATCGAAGCGGCTTCCAGAAAGAAGGCTCTTGCCACGCACAAAGTGGGTGCACATCCCTCACATCACACAATTCTTGGAGGTTGCCCTGTGCTGCATACTCTGCTTGCAGGCACAATTATCAAGACATGAATGATTGCAGCAGAGACAACGTATGTGGCTGGGTGCATTGAGAGGCAAGCCACACCCTGGTAGAAGAGCAGGTGTTCAACTCTTTGCTATTGATGTGTATTAATCCTGTAGGCTGATTAATACTACGCATTATGGAGGTACACTGCCGTTCTAAATAGAAAATGCCTGCTTGTCTGCAGGAGGCACTTATAGCGCTGGAGGCGGAGAGGAGCCATGCTTTGAGGACCCTGAAGGAGCTGCGCGCCCGCCAGGGCAAGGGCCTGTTGACTCGCCTGGTCACCGAGCAGCGCTTCACCCTGGCGCTGCCGCAGAAGCCAAACTCTGCAGCGCTGCAGATCCCTGAAGTGAAGCGATACGACAGACTGCTGTCACCATGACTCATCTCCAGAGACATGGCAGCACAGTGCAGGCAAAACTCTGGGCCTGCTGCAACACCTGCCATTAGCCTTAGTGGTTTTGAGGTTTATTTATAGCCCGCATGCTTATTAATATACATCTTAGTTCCCAGGTAGTACCTGGCAGGTACACGTGGTAGGGTGGGGGGAGTGAGCAGGCAAGCACGTGTAGTGCTGCAACTTGTACTAGTACTGGCAATGCATTCAATGCAAGTTGCCAATGATGTCAGGTTCTAATAGTGAGATATATCACAATGATGATTGTTCACATGTGGGTCCGGATCCGGCCGGGTCCAGATGATCTGGTGCACATGCATACTATGCACCTACCCATGTGCACAAGAAATCTCTCTCAATCTATTTTCACCAGGTAGGTGGCAATGATGCCATGCAGCAGTGAACAAGACAGTGCACTTCTATTGTTTGTTCCTGCTTCTAGATGCCATGATGGCATTGCCATCAGTGATCATGATCCAGATCGATCTGTGGCTCACAATTAATTAGCTACGCACTTATTTGCTGGGTTGGCAGGCGTGCAAACAGCTGTGCATAAGTGTACACGTGAGAAAACCTGGCGCCAGGGAAGTCATGTGGCACTTTCTTATGGCTCGGTATGCCTGCACAGCAAGGTGCCTGCTGCATGCGCTCATAGGGGTAATTAAATGCTAACTAAAACAGGGGGCTCTAAATACAGTATATAGTATTTAGAGCCCCCTGACTAAAATAGCATAGGGGTAATTAAGAAGCAACCGTTGTATCTTAATTACCCCTAAAATAGCACATGACTCACGTGGCTCACGTGAAGCGCCGTTGCAGAACACCTAAGGCAACAAAAGAAAGCTGCTGACCCTTCGAGAGCTACAGTGCCTGGTTCAAAGCCAGCTTCGCAGCACTCTGAGACGCTCTGTCCGCAAGCACATACCCAGAATAGTTCAAAGCCTGAGACGGTGGTCGACGTCGGTCTTACGCGACTTTACGCTACTCCAGGTCAGACGTGCCGACCACACTGCCGGCTGAGGAGGCACATCTTCTCTCAATCTGATATCGTCGAAAGTAAAAGAACAAATGCAATTCTGAGGACTTACAGTGTATTTCACGGAAATGTGGCTACTTGCTGCGGCCTTGATCGCTCAGTGGTACATAACCTAGCACACGCCTAGGTGCCACTTTGGCAGTTTGAATCCTCGTACAATAGAACAGGATGTATATAGATGCAGCATGCTGCCTTAACCTATCGCACAGCACCTGAGTAGGAATTTTTATCGATCGTTAGGGCTTCGGAGGCAGTTGCGTGGTGTTCATCTAGTTGGTTTGCGTCCAGGAGCCCGAATGAGAACCATCAAAAGCACGTGAAAGTTTTTAGAAAAGTCCATCGCAACTATAACAGCTTCCTTCTGTTCGGCTCAGACGGAGTCAGTCTGCTGTGCAGGTTCCTGTAGCCGATGGCGAGTCACAAGAAGTACGACGTGGAGAACCCGCTTGCAACTGGAGATTCAGCACATCAAGGTGCAGCGGGGAAACTCTCTGTGGGCGACATTGACAAGGTGCATGGGATAGCCCTTGCCAATAGAAGGTCACTTCGCTGAACAGAGACTAGAGTGCAACTTCTGGAGAGGTTCGCAAGCAAGTGGGAATTTTTAAGAAGGTACGTCTAACAGCAGATGCGTATCGCAGAACAATCCGCCCAAGGATGTGAAAGCACCTGCAGAAAAGGTCCCCTCACAGCCAAAGCCGCAAGGTGTCTTGAACAAGTACAAGCACTGCATGAACAACCAGTGGCAGGTACGTTATGAATCCCTCCTCAACATGCGGGCCCTGCGGCCTGAAATGGAGACTAAAATGTTTCCAAGCGTGCAAGCATGCATATCCATCTCGTCTGCAGATGACTACAAGGGTGCCGGTATCAGGGCTGAAGTGCTTGTTGCAGGGAGTGAAGCCTCTGAAGTTCTTGGCCTGCATTGTGGTGTTCCTAATCATCCGCTATGCAGTCCCCAAGCCCAACACTCTGACATGGCCGGCCTGGCAGCTCTTCGCAATCTTTGTAGCCACTATCCTAGGTGTGCAACTGTGACTGATCAGTCTGTCTCATGAGCCATTGCTACATCATGCACGCGTTCTGCAGACAACACTTTCGCCAGCCGGTTGTTCCGCTGTTGTCCTGAAAGCGGAGCGCTCGGTGGGCAGGTCTGATCATTGAACCCTTGCCAATCGGAGCTGTTGCGCTGGTGGCGCAAGCCTTCATTCTCCTCACGGGCACCCTCAAGTTTGAGCTGGCCTTCGTTGCTTTCGGAGCCAACGACACCATCTGGCTGATTGTTGCAGCTTACTTCTTTGGCAAGGCATGGCTGCCTCCCATCATCCCATGCATGTGTGGACACCCTTGTTTTTGCGCAACATGCATGCATCGAGTATGCCAGGTGGATGGGCCAAAGAAACAGGTCTACGGTTTGCTCAGGCGGTTGAGAAGACAGGCTTGGGTGCGCGCATCGCCAACCTGTGCATTTCAGTGTTGGGCAAGACGTCCCTGGGCCTTGCATATGGCCTGGCTTGTGCAGAGCTTGTGCTGTCCCCTGCCATGCCCTCCACCACTGCTCGCGCCGGTGGCGTGTTTGTGAGTCCCCTCTATCGGTTGTCTACCAGAGCCAAAATGCCCCCTTGCCTGAAGCTGGCTTTTATCCTGTGACAATCATGCAAGTGCTTCTGTTGGTTTACTCTCCCGTTATGTAGGGGGCACCAGACACAGAGAAGACTCTTTTTTGATTTGAGCAATATGAAGGATGCAGCAGGTGAGAAAGAGCGAGTGTGCATGCTCAGGTTCCTATCATCCAGTCCCTGGCGGTAGCCGCCGACAGTCACCCATTCTCAAACAGCTCGAAGCGACTGGGCGCCTTCCTGACCATGAGCCAGTTCCAGGTCAGCGTGGCCACATCCACCATGTGGGCCACTGGTGAGTATCAACACTTCTTCTGCATACAGACATTGATTGGTGATGCGCGTAGCTGCAGCTCTTCTTATGGTGTATGAAGCCGCTTGCGATGATTGGTCTGTTTATTGCATGAGGGGCTGCCTTGTGAGATGCAGCAATGATTTAATCTGCTGTGCAGGTGCTGCACAGAACTTTTTGTGCCTTTCCCTGGCTGCCAGCGCTGGTGTGCCCATCCCAGGTGCGCGCCTGGCCTTCAAGACAACTGCTGTGCCCTCTAATCTCTGACTCAACACACTGGGCAGCATCCCAATGTTCTGTTGGGCCACATCATTAGGCTCGCCCAGAAGTTGCACCAGACTGTGTAATCAAGACACCAGACCATCTGCCGCATGGCATTTCCTGATTGTGGTGATCTACAGAACCTACCCAGCCTCTGCACCCATTGACAGTCATTTAGGGACACTCTTATGCTGTGGTCCACAGGGGAGTGGGTGACATGGCTGAAGGGATCATTCCTGCCGGCGGCCGTAACCTTTGCCGTCATCCCGGCGCTGGTGTACCTGTGCTTCCCTCCCGAGATCAAGAAGACACCCGAGGCCCCGGCCATGGCGCGTGCCAAGCTCAAGGAGCTGGGACCCATGACTAGCGGCGAGTACATCACCATGATCACCCTCACCCTCGCCGTTGCCCTCTGGGTGCGCACCAGCACCTGCTCCTGCACTGCTGCCAGACTTATCTATAGAAGACCTCATTGAATGTCGCTGGTTGGCATGGTAAGTTGAGAGTCCTACTGTAATTAATTCGGGATCAGCTTCGGGGACGTTTGTGCAATTTTGAGCAGCAGGCAAAAGTGGGAGGACACTCCTCAGCCCAACACCTCCCAAAATATGATACCTGCTTCTGTGAGAGTCTTGGGGCCTACCAAAGAAAAGCATAGATGGACTGGATATTGGTGTGCAACAGCCTCCCTTTCGCAGGACTTGTTGGCTCACAAGCAACGCTGGGGTGTGCGCAGATTAGCAGCCGCTTCATCGGCCTCAGTAATGTGTCTGTGGCGTTCCTGGCGCTGTCTCTGCACCTGCTGTTTGGCGTGCTCAGCTGGCGGGACTGCCTGGAGTACACTCCAGCATGGGACACTCTCCTGTGGTTCGGTGTTGTCATTGGAATGTCCACCAACCTCAACACCCTGGTGCGCACCACCTGTCAGTGACATGCTCCAGATTTGCCCGCGTCTTTCCTGTGACTGGGATTTTCTGAAGTGCTGGATCTAGGGGGCCTATTGTGGGGCTCGTGAAGTCACAGGCACGGGTAAATGGCCTGATATGTGGAGTTGAGTGAGACCTTTTACATGTTGGCTGGGTGCAGGGTGTCATGAAGCTCTTTGCCTCCTTCATCTCCAAGCATGTTGAAAAGCTCAACCTGGGACAACTCCCGGTGATCCTCTCTCGACATCTTTTGAAAAATGCTCCTGCGTTGTGCCACTCTGTTGTCATGTAATCACCCACAGAAGTCCTGCTCTGAACCCTGATGATGTGTGCAGGCCTTTTGGTTGTTGTCCCTTGTGTACTACGTCATCCACTACCTATTTGCTAGCCAGACAGCTCATGTGGCAGCTCTGTACACGCCATTCCTGCAGACCATGCTGGCAGCACGTAACCATTTTTGCCCGTCCAATCTCATCTTGCATGCCCAGCACCTGAGTTTATATGTTGCTGCAGACATGCATGGCAGCCTAGTAGCACTGCAGTCGGTTGTTTTGCCTACATACAAGAAGACAGTTCATTTCTTATTTGAGTTAATGAAATCGAGACTGATTTTTGATTGTAAATCATTTTTTAATACCGTGCATAATAAAGTGCTCAGGCACCTGTATAAGCTACCATGGGCGCTTAGGGGTTGGTGGCTGCAGGTATTGATCCCCTCCTGGCTGCACTGGGCCTGGCGTATGTCTCCAACTTGTTCGGTTCCATCACTCACTATGCCTCCGGTCAGGCTGCCGCCTACTACGGTGCTGGCTACCTGCGAATCCTGCCCACATTCATCATCGGAGGAATCTTTGGCATTGGCAACCTGGTGCGCTCCATCCTTGTGGGTCCACATCCTGCTTCGGTCTGCTAGACCTCGGAGGCAGCATCTTGTGGAGCACCACGCAGCACTTGAGGATTGCTGGTGATAATGCATGCGCATGGAGGCTGTTGTGATGTTTTGCCTGCCCTGACGATATTTGTTGCTGTGCCGACAGGCAGTCTGGTTCTTCCTCGGCGCTGGCTGGGCAAAGGCTGTCAAGCTGTTCTGAGCAACAACCCAGCACTTGCACAAACAGCACAAAAGACAATGAGCTGCCTGCTGCAAAAATGGAGCAACATCTGTAACCATTCCACCATTCTGCAAACAAGGTGTCTGCTTCTGCTACATACTGTGAAGTGCTCTGCCGTTCTGCATAGATGTTTTGATAAGATCTGAGCTGATCTGAGCAAGTAAGAAGAATTGGGAAGTGCACAGAAGTGGATGCGTTCATTGTTGACTCAATGCCATTATTCGGTGAGAACACTGAAGGTGTTGGTGTCCTCGCAAGGCGTCAAGCTATGAAATGGGTTGTTGTGACACACTTGCTTTAGTATTGGTCGATTGGGTGCAGCATTCTGAGCTGAAAAGGGATGGTGGCTGAGGTGTGCATGCGGGTGATTTGAATGCAGCCAGCTGTCAATGGCTGTCAAAGCAACATTGCAGTGCATGCAATGTGGGGTGCACCTGTGTGAATGCTCCCTCAGCCACCTGAGGTTCTCGGAGGCTAGCCCACTTTTGTGGTACCATACGTATGTATATTATGCATGCTTCAATTAATTGTGGAGATTCCATGCCATATAAAGTAATGCATGTGCTAATGCGGGATGGCATGAGTACACATAAGGATCTTTGCCATGCACCCATGGCTATATATAAAGAGAAGGAGAAGCATGTTGCAATTATATAGCCCTGATGGGGGAGTCTTTAATTATTTTGTGCTATTGATTTCGTGTATTGTGTCGGGTATGCAAGAAGGCCTTTGCTGTTCATGATCAGCTGCGTCTGCAAATCACGTGGACCAGCTGTCCTGCAGCTGCTGCGCCACATCTGATGATAACCATCTCCTGTTTTCTTCAGACGTTGTGTAAGCGGATTCAGAACGGTCAATTCAGGAGGTTCTCCTGAGATTCCAGCTTCATATGCACATGTTTCGATGCTCAGCGCCAGAGGCTTAAGCAAGCTTGCACACATGACCTTCTTCACCCAATGCTTGTCACCTAGGCAGTAACTCTGCATATCAAAATGTCATCCAGGTTTGACTGGATAATGAGGCATGGTCAGCACTTCATTCCAATCATCACAAACCAGACTTTATGTCAGAGCATGTCAGCTGATCCGAGCACTATGTTGGGCAGTGGCACTGTGGGGAAACAAAGAACTCAGGGAGTGAACTATGTGTCCTGCAACACTATCTCTGCACAGCTGTAGCACATATCAGAATCCTAGTTGTAGGACATGTTGCAGAGGCATAATAGATCCTGTAAGTTTGAACTGAAGACTGCAGTTGTGCACACAACAATTTATTGCACTGTTCTCAACTCCTCAAGAAGCAGACCAAGTTCTATCAAGACACTAACCACTACTCCATATTTTGTACTCCAATGCAGGGAGACACCAACATCAGGGAATCACCTGTACTCTCCCACAGGTGGTCTATAGAACATAGATCATCAACACGCTCCCATAGAACAGGCCCCCCAGATCATGGGGCGGGGAAGGCACGACCCCATTCATTTCACATGTTGACTGTGCACCTTACTCGCATGTCCAAAATGTTACACCCAATGCACAACCCACAAAGCCAAAAAAACAAGTCGTCGAATCTTATGAAAGGCAGACGCTATCCGTTCTGTTTCCTTTGACTCAGCGGCCAGCATGGGCGCCAGAGGCCAGCGCGACGGCGATCTTGGACCCGACAGCGGCGTTGTGCTTGATGAGGGCGATGTTGGTGTCCAGGGAGGCGCCGCCCGTGAGCTTGCGGATTTGCTGCAGAAGGAACGGCGTCACCGCCGCGCCGGCCAGGCCGCGCTTGTCTGCCTCGGCCAGCGCCTGCTGCGTCGCACGCTCCACACGCTCGCCAGCCGCCGCCGCCGCCTCCGGCACCGGCACGCCTGGCGTGTGATGAACATGAGATTTGATTTTTGAGAGTACTACACTGCAATTCTTGAGGCTCTGGAGTCTTCTACACACCAATGGTGCATGGCAAATGGCGTACTGAGGCTAATTAGGACAAAACGGCCAGGCTGCAACCGGGCAGAACGCCCACCTTTGCCAGGCTTGAATGGGTCATGCCAAATGTTGGTGGAGGTTTAAATGTAGGGCGTCACATGACAGGGCTGACAGGCATCGCCAATCGACTGGTGTGCTAGCCCACTATGCAGGCAGGCAGGTATCTTTAGGGATACAGTTTATATCTCTGAAGACGTATTAGGGCACCAAGCAAGCCAGGATGCATGAGAGGTTTCGAGCGTGAGGGTGCAGGACACCAATGAGAACACAGGGACATTTCAGCAATGACACAGTGTGCGCACCAATGACAATGCCGCTGTCCAGGTTGAGCTGCAGGGCGGCCCGGATGAGTTCAGCGCCCTCCTCGGGCGTGTCAATCCGCATGGGTGCGCGGCAGCCGCTGCGCCGGGTGAAGAACGCCGGAAACTCGTCTGTGCCGTATGCTGCCACACTCACGCCCTGCACCACCACCATCTCTCATTTCAGCCGTGCAGGGACCTCGACACTGGGCTGGCAAAATACCATTGGCAAAAGACCCATGGTTGGTGCAGGCATATCCCAATGGATGGTTCACCTCACCTGGGTTTCCAGGTACTCCAGAGTTCGGGGAATGTCCAGGATGGACTTGGCGCCCGCACACACAACAGCCACTGGAGTGCGACCCAGCTCTGTCAGGTCAGCCGACACATCCATCGTGCTCTCTGCGCCCCTGTGAACTCCACCGATGCCTGCAAACAAGGCACCACAACATCAGCACGCCTCTGCCCAGTGCGCACAAATACTTGTAAGTGCTACACAGCCCAATAAAGGAGTTTGATAGGGCCTTGCTCGCAGCACCTCCAGTGACAAAGATGTGGATGCCTGCGCGCGCGGCCAGCAGCATGGTTGCGGAGACAGTGGTCGCGCCGTGCAGCCGCCTTGCCATGACATACGCCAGGTCCCGCCGCGACGTCTTCCTCACCCTCCCAGCCCTGCTCCAAGCACCCGACAAATGCATCGAACACCCTCATGCACCCCCCCGTTCAGAACCAGCTTTGCCACGGCCTAAAAAAGAACAGCAATGCATTGCCTTCTGGATGACTCTGTCATCCACATGTCTGAGAAGTACACACCAGTCTCCCCCAGTCCTTAAGCTTTCATATCCCTGTGATTATCAATAATGCCTGCTGATCACATTAAAGGTGTGAAAAGGCAACTCTTACTGTGAGGCCAGGCTGTGCAGCTGTTCGTCGGTGAGGCCGATGTGGGGCACGCCATCCAGGATGGCGATAGTCGCAGGCACGGCACCCTGCTCGCGGATGACAGACTCCACAGCGCGCGCGGTCTCTAGGTTCTGCGGGAAAGGCATGCCGTGGCTGATGATTGTGCTCTCCAGAGCCACCACTGCTGCCCCCATGCGCAGTGCCCTCTGCACCTCAGCTCCCACCACTATGCCCTGCACAGAGCACACCCCAGCAGATTCACCCTTGCGCTCATGCCTGCTTGAACCCAGGGATTTGGGGAACTGGGGAAAACCCAGATTGAACCAAAGTATAGGATACACATAAGATTGCCCACATTGCCTTACCTCACTGACACTGTAAAGAAGCTGTAGATGGGGGCATGCATTAAATTGGTGCAGGAGTCTCGCATCCCCACAACAGGCATGCAGTTTGGCCAGGTGCATATAGTGCAGGGACGGAGAGGAGCTTGCCTGAGCGGTAGCAGATTCAGGAGTGCTGAATGCATTGGACAGGGCCCCAGTGAGGTGGCCAGAAAGGCTTGCGATGCGCCTCTGCCACGTCTGACCTTCCTCCACTGCTGCATCCTTGGCCTGTGAGGAAAAAGTGCTCCACCATGAAACATCTTTAGGTGACGGGAAATCATTCTCTGGAGGGTCCTCAAAGCACTCGCGGGTACCTGAGCAGTGCGGTTTGTGAGGGTGGCAAAGCCGCTGCTCAGCTGTGACACGCCAGCAGAGACAGCAGGTAAACGACTAAGCCACGTTCCACTTCCTTGTTGCCCAGATGAAGATGCCTGAATCCACAAAGCATCATGATGAGTTCGTGTGACGGAAACAGCAGAGCAAGCGGCACCGCATGCAGAAAGCAAGCGAGTGAAAATTATAGTGAATGGACTTCAAATTGAGGGTAGCATGGTCCGCACAACTCCATTGTGGTCTTGATTTCTTGAATAATCATCGTCTTGATTGCCTGAAGAACTGTCAATCCTGGGATTCTGAGAAGTCATGCTGATCCTGAGGTCCTGGTCCCAAAAATACTGGCTCAATCTTTGTACTTTACATATGTTCGACAGAACGAGAGTAACCTCCGAGGTGCAGATCCCTGAACACTGGTTAATCTGATCGCAACAGGAGATGGCAAGACTGCATGACTACCACTCCATGACTCAGCAGCTTCCTCCCGCCCGGCACTTGCATGTACTCTACCTCCATGGTTGGTGATTCTCACCTCAGATTGGCGTACTCTACGAAATGGCAACTCCTCAAGTGATTGTTGCTATCGTGCGGGCTGCTCGACCTCATTTCAGGTGAGCATCTGAGGTACCTATAAATGATGGAACTGTGCATGTCAAGTGTCCACCCAGAGCCCTGTGGCCCAGAGAGAGACTTGAGCTATATGTCAGCACAAAAACATTTTAACTGATTTACTTGATGAAATCATGTCGGTGCTGCAGGTCCAAATACGACCGTCTCGCATATGCAATTCATGCCTTCCTTCTCGCAGACGGTTACAAGCTTGTAGCCACTGGAAAGGACGCAGATGTGTTCTCCACTGGTATTTCTTTACTCAGAGGCTTTAATGTCCAAACGGTGAGCCACTCGTGCAGTACAGATATGAATTTCTCTCGGTCTTCTGCAGAGATCCCAGCAGACAGCCCTGAGGTGGGAATGGAAGGGTGGACAGACCTGCCCAATGGGGAGTATGCATTCCGCTACGTGGACACAACTGGTATGCCATATGTCCTGCTCTGGTTCCAAAAGAGATAGCCTCCAGATGCTACGCGTGAGGGCAATGCATTAAGGCATCTTGCATATCCTCTAGCCTGCACTGAACCGCTCATCCGGATCCAGGCAAGCGCAACCCCATCATGCTGAAAATGACACCCATGAACAACAAGATGCTGTTGCTTTGGGCATCTCCGGGCAGCTTTAATGAGCCAAGGATGCTGGAGCTGGACGTAGATGACTACGTGGACGACAACATCAAGCCCGATGGTATATATCCCTCCATTCAGCTTGAGGGTGAATAGAATTGCCTCATGTCCTGCAGTCTTCAACCATGTGTTTTTAGTGGGCGCATGTGCACATGTGCAGATCCAACATCGGCCTACAAGAACCTGGGCGACCTGGCCTCAAGGCTGCAGAGCACATTCTATGTCGGTGCTGCCAAGGATGCAGCAGCGCCACCTGCAGAAGCCTTCTCGACAGCCACACAGGCAGGCAGTGAGGTTTCTCCTCTCTCGACATCCATGTCTGCAGCGGCCTCTCGCTCTGTGGAGGAAGATCCCACCTCCGAGCTGAAGGGTGCGCGCTCTCGCCCTATACCATCCTAGCAACATGCTTGTCCGTCTCTCTGCAGCAATCCAGAGTTCTTGCCATCTTGAAGCACACATGTCCTGCCAGCAAAGGAAGTGATGCATGCGGTTGAGCAGGGTGCACCTGGGCATGTCGCTGTGTGTGAGATCAGCAACATGCAGCTGTGTAAGCGACCACACGCACCAGAGTGGCAGCATGGTGGTGACCCAAGTTGCTGTCATGCAGGACCACCAACCCACCCAACGCCGGTGCCCTATGTGCCCAGCATTGGCACCGATGACCTGCGCCCACCAGTGCATCCCCCGGGCCCAGCTGTGGGGCCAGGGGGGTTCCCACCTGGGGGACCCCAACCGGGAGGACCTGTCCCGGGGGGACTGCCTGGCCGACGCGGCGGGGGCATGCATGTCGGCCCGGGAGATCCGCTGTTCAGAGGTCCACCTGGGGGTCTTCGCCCAGAGGGAGGCCCTGGGATGTTCCCGGGCTTCATGGGCGGCCCTGGATATGACGCGGACCCTGAATATCCCCCGAGCAGCCTGCCTCCCGGTGCACACTGGGACCCCATCATGCCGCCTGGAATGCAGGTATGGCAGTGCATTTCCAACTGCCTGCTGCTGGTTCTAGAAAGAAAGACTGGGTATAGATGGAGATGAGACAGGCTTGACTGAACCTCTGTCGTGCTGTTGCCAGGGCTTCAGGCCAGAGGACTTCCAGCGCACTGGACGCGGAAGATTTGGCAGAGGAGGCCAACCTGGTGTGCATCCTGATATCATGCCGCCAGGCGGAGGCTTCAACCCAGATATCATGTAAACTTGCGAGTGTGAAAGTTGCATGTGGAATGTGGCTGCCAGCAGGTGTACTTCATCATGAGTAATATCTCACCAGAAAAGTACCCGTCTTGAACTTGGCCTTGAAGCACAATTGAGCAAGCCTCATGCCACAGATCCGCTGCGCCATCGCATATCTTTGATTGGTGTTGGCGCCAGGCCGCTGTGAAATAATGTTATATGGTAGTGTTTGGCCATGGCAGTTGACTGCCTAATTATAATATATGATCATGATTCCTCACACATTAATGTTGTAAGGCATTTGTAATTGACTTGGTGTATACATGACAAGATTCTGGGTTGCAGTACTGTGTTTAGTTTGCACCTGATTAGAGGTGTGGTGCTGCCCCTGCCTCTTGCCACACGTGTGCACTTGACTGCAAGTATGTAATGTGATCAGTTGTGCACCTGGGCCGGTAAGACTTGCTAGTACTAGTATTTGTTGTGCTGAGGCTGCCCCTTCTCTTCTGGCGCTCGCATGTCCTTGATGTTTGCACTGCATCTCTTGGTCTTGCTCATTTTGGACACCAGCAATATATGGATCAATTTAAAGCAGCAAAGCAAAAAAAAACAAGGGATGGGCTTCAGCTGGGGCCATCACCAGTGGAAGCCCTATAAAGCTGATCCCTTCTAGGGCACAACTCTTGGGGTCGGTGACACCAATGTAGCCCTGTTGTGCATGAGCGTCACAGTGCATGAGTCTCTATGGTACCACGAGTAAGTACACCGCGCAATTCGCATCCGAGGAAAGTAGTCTTTGATACATGAGTATCGATTAAGACTCTGCGAGAGAGAGCCGAGAGACTGTCCACTGATAGATCGGTCACGATGGCTCCAATCAGCAAGGCCAAGACTCACATATTGCAGAATATTGACCTTCCCTCGATTCTGGAGCCAGCTGACACTCCATCGCACATTGCTGGGACAAAAGGCAAGTGGACCACCGTTTTGAGAATTTCAGTTTTTCCGGGGACCATGCCATGTCGTGACTCACTGCACCACACATTGATGCTATGGCGTTAAGAGGCAATTGCTTGTCATCTTTAATTTAATAAGCTGTTTTGTCTTGTATTTTGAAGATCCATCCGGCGGTCGTCGCTCGATGCGAACAAGGAATATGCCCATCACTGGCTCACGCAGGTTTCCTCCGATGATGGTCACATATTTACCTTGTACTTTGTTAAATTATAAACTTTGTGCTGCAGTGATCGCAACACTTGGACCAGCATGCAGAGATGTGGACACTCTCGTATCCCTTCTGGAGTCTGGCTTGGCTGCTGCTCGTGTCGACCTCACGGTACGCCAATGCATCGCTCATCTGTTGATTAGTAGTTTTAAGGGTGCAAACCACCAAATTTTCATCGCTAGCTTATCACCAGTCGAAGTACAGACTGATGGGGGTGTGTGTCCACAGTGGGGCTCCCTGGAGTACCACAAGCAGTCCCTTAGAAATCTCCAGGCGGCAACTCAGAAGACGAAATTATTGTGCGCTGTTATCCTGGACACTATTGGTCGGGAGCTGATGATAAATCGCGAGTATGAATTGGATGAAGAGGTGTGCACACATTGTCCCCCCAAATTATGCTCGATTTCAGGTCAGACAAGCGACAGTGCCTTAAATCACACTTCAGTGCTGGCAGTCGTCGGCTGTCAGGCCCTTAAGATGAGGTGCAAATACACCTGGGAGCGCTTCTGCATTGCCTTTTAGTCAAGGAGAAGGATGAAAACATGTAATATGTGGGATGATGTACATCTTACATTAATAACAATGATTTGTTATTATAATTATCATGTAAATGTAATGTGAACTCAGAACTCATGCGCAGGGCTGGCAGCATCACAAGGAGGTGCTGGAAGTGAAGAAGGGCCAAGAGCTGGTGGTAACAACTGATGAGACTGCAGTCGCCTCGTCCACAAAGCTACCCATCACCTACCCCCACTTTGCCCACATGTGTCAGCCAGGCGACTCCCTCTTTGTGGGCCGGTACCTGGTCAACGGCGCAGACCAGTCCTCCCTCTACCTCGAGGTGTGGAGCCTGTCTCTATTGTCCCCCCCCCTGAAACTTGCATGTCAATGTCTGGCAAGTCCCTAGCTGCTTCTGCTTCCATGCGGTTAGGTCATGGCCATGGCAGCATTGTGGCGGCCTGAGGATGCACTGGCAGCAAATTGGGGGACAGAGCAATCATCAGCCTTGCAATGCTTGCTGTGAGCAGGTGAAGGAGGTTGCAGGTCAGAATGTTGTGTGCACAGCGGTGAATGATGCCGAGCTGGATGGGTTGCTGACTGTAATCCACTCAGAGCGTGACGGGGATGGCATGTCGTCACTGCAGGTGAGGAAACTCGAGAATCATCAGAGCATGGTACAGCAGATACTGCCCGGGCATGAGATCTCAATACGCTTGTGCCAGGAAATCCATACAACTTAAAACAAGTCTTTATCTGTCAGGTTTATTGAAGCATGAATGTGGCGGCTGCCTGGTTGCAGACGGACCTGCCGCTTCTCACAGAGCTGGATGAGGAAGCCATCAAGATGTTCACAAAGGAGTTTGAGGTGCAGGCTTCCTTCGAGCTCTTGCCTTGCCTTGTGCGAACTTGTTGTCGTGATCCAGGGTCAATGCTCCACAGGGGGCCAATGCAAACAAGAGGGGTGTTGGCTGTTGCAGATTGATTACATCAACCTGACATACACCTGCAGCGGCCTGGACGTGCACGAGATGCGTGACTTCCTGGATGACATTGGTGCCACCCAGGTCAAAATCATTGCCAAGGTCAGCTTTGCTTCCCCACATGTCCCTGTCACATGCGTGAGCTGTCTGCCCTGCATCCTTGCCTGCTTCATAAGATTAATAAATCACTTGAACGACTTTCTCTGTGCAGCAGTAGTAGCACAACAGCAACTGACCAGTGCCGCTCATATCATAATGAAGCCCTATCAGGGATGCAGTGAGACAGCACCCAGACCCCTTGTTCAAAAGTGCTCAGTAGCAGATTGCAGGAGGACTCGGGGCATACCATGCGTGGAGTGCTTGGCACTCTAGTCCATGCAGCTCAAACTGGCGAACTTCTTGTCAGTGTTGGAGGGATCAAGCAACGATTGGGTGCTGTGCTGTCGTGCGCAGGTTGAGAACGTGCAGGCGCTGCACAACTTCGACAGCATTGTGGCGGCAGCGGATGCGGTCGTGCTCAGCCGTGGCAACTTGGGGCTGGATGTGGCGCCTGAGAAGACGGCGGTGGTGCAGAAGGCAGCCATCAACCGATGCAATCTGCAGGGCAAGCCCGTCATCATCACTCGCCTCGTGGACACTATGGTCGAGGCCCCCCGCTGCACCAGGCATGCAGTCACCCACTGGAAGCCGGTGCCATGCAGCAACATGTCGACCTTCAGGCCCTCAAGCACTCATTGGCAGCGTGTCACTTCTGGCAATGTCATGCCTTTGTGCGGACAGCCCCCTTACCAGCGCGCAAATGCATGCACAAATTGCAACAACAGATGGAGACTTGGAACAGCAACTCCTCAGAAAAGGGGACCACATGCAATGTATTTTGACCACACTTGTGGCACTCGACTTATGCCTGGCACCATTGAGAAATGCTGGTTTAGAGGAACAGCATGGCAGCCATTTACATTGGTTTGGAGGCGTTCTGTTGCACATTTTGGCATGCAGGATGCACTGAGCTCTTCCGTTTTCAAGGTGTGCCTCACTGGTGTGTGCAGGGCGGAGGCAACAGATGTGGCCAATGCAGTGCTGGACGGCGTGGATGGCATGCTGCTGGGCGCAGAGACGCTGAGGGGCAAGTATGCAGTGGACACAGTGCGCACAGTGCTCTCCATCTGCCGCCAGGCAGAGCTGGCCTTTGACTATGAGCAGCACTTCGACTCCATGATCACCTCCGCCATGGATGTGCGCAACAATCCTTGCTTTCTGTGGGACTGCTGCAACTCTAAGTCAGTCACACAAGCATCATTGTGCTCGTTGTGATGAGGCACTATGTTCACCAGCACATGGAAGGGGACAAGGTCTCTCCATGTTCAGTCATTCCATGAGGGAACTCATGCACGAGTTTCATAATGAGGCAATTCATAATGTTGCGTGAATATTCCGTAAATTTTTTAATGGAGAGTGGGAACGGGGGCACAGGAGGAGGACCAACTGTTGGACTACAGCCAGCACGGGGACTACCTGTCACCCCCGGGCGGAGGCTCACCGGGCATCAGCGAGGCGCGCGCCGCACGGTCGACCTCCGACACCCTTAGCAAGGCCGCTACAGCCGTTGCAGCCAATGGCACGGCCTCGGCGGCCGGCGGGGCGCATCTGCCCCCGGCGGCACCTGCCATGCAGCTGCCGCCACCTCACCCGCCAACAGTCAGCACTGTGTATCGCAGCGGCAGCTCCGGCGCCCAGGTCGGCAGCGCGGGCGCATCCCCTAGTGGTTACTCCGCCTCTGGACCCATCCGCTTCAGCAGCAGCGCCGGCAAGGTGCGCATGTGCATGGTCTTGTTGTGGCGATGCTGTGCTGTTCTACGAGCAGTGAGCTGCTGGAGAGAATTCCGGCTGCTCTTGCTCTCTGCACAGGCCAGCAGCTGCAGGGGCCATGTGCACGTGCCTTGCAGGGTCTGTGGTACCGGCAACAGGTGCTTTTGTCTCTTTGTGCGGTGTGCTGAAAGAGGTAATGAAATTAGGGGTCTGGGGCCTTGCAGGTGTCATCGTTTGGCAGCCTGCCGCGCAGCATGAGCACAGCAGCCCTGGCAGACGGCGGCCCGGAAGGCCAACGCGCACCCGAGGCCTACATGAGCAAAGTGGAATCCATCGCATCCACGGCCGTCCGTGCCGCCACCAAAATGGATGTGAGCTTCAGTGCGCCAGCTTTCCTGCTGTTGTGCACACCCTGTATCATGCACTGAGTATGCGTGCTTCTATTACTTTGTTGTTATGCAAGAGAAGTTTGGGGTCCTGCTGTGACGTGAGGGTGTTGCGGCAGGCTGGCCTGATCATCTGTTATGCGGGGACGGGGCGCACGGCATCTCTGATTGCCAAGTACAGGCCGACGGTGCCCATCCTGGCCCTGGTGGTGCCCCACCTGAAGTCCAAGGGGCTGTCCTGGGAGCTGGAGGGCCGCTTCCTGGCGCGCCAGTTCCAAGTCATGCGAGGTGTGCACCGCTCAGGCTATTCGCATCAAGCTGTCTTTTGCACATACAGCTGAGAGTCTGTGGTGTATGCAACCCTTGCAGGTTCCTCTGAGATGCAGGTCAACCCTTTGCTCTCCTCAGTGACTTGGCTGGCAGTTCTGCACATCCTTATTTAGAGATCATAAGATCAGAATGTGTAACTGTTGCAATGTGACACCAAAAGGGCGACTGCCAGACCATGGCGGCTTTTACTTCCAACCACTCAGTCCTGCACACAATTGCTTGACCCTTGGCAGTCCTGGCAGTCCTCAGCTCCAACTGCAAGAGTAGAAGTACAGAAAGGGGGGGAGCATTGGGCGCAGGGCTGATCCCCCTGCTGGGGGCGCCGATGGGGGGCTCCAACAGCGAGGCAATGCTGGCGGAGGCGGTGGGCGTGGCGGTGCGGCGCGGCCTGGTCCGTGCCAGTCAGCACGTAGTGTGCGTCCTCAGCGTGCGTGGCGATTTCATGCTCAAGGTTGTCTCCGTGGATGACGTCGGCGCCGGCCTCTCCAAGTCCATATCCTCCGCCGGTGCGTGCTTTGCGCCGCCAGCTTGCAGATCCCTCAAATCACTTCCCTGTGTTCCATCGTAGACAACCCTGCAGACCCACAGATGGGGCACCAGGCAAGATGTCATCCGTGTGTTCAAAAGCCAGTGGAATGAACTCGTCACAGGAGCAGCACTCCAAGCCCCACTCAGCATCCATCATCGGCTTGTCAATGGGAACAATCATTCAATGAAGGGCATGGCCTACAGCGTCTCCTGCACCAGTCAGCACCCTAGCTGTGCCAGAGGCCACCGACACAGTGGCGTGCCAATCATTTGTTCTGAAGTGTTCTGGTGCTGCTGTGCTGTGCAGGCTCAAGCTGGGATTTGGCCTCGAAGGGAGATTTGAAGCCACGCAACGAGATGGCTCCTCCAATTATCGCTTAGTCCATCTGATTGCTGGCTGCAACGGGGCGGAGCATTACAAAAACTTCACATTCGCTTTTGTTTTTGTTTTGGGAAGATTTGTGGGCAGCAGTAGAGTGTGCAGATTGGCGGGACAAGGAATGAGAGATATCATGCATGGCAAGAATGTATGCGTGCTTTTCTGTTTTCACTTCTGCACGTACAACAGAAGCCTGTTTTCCTGGCTATCATACAGCATCAGAAAGCCAGGCATGCATCAAATCATGCCGAATAGTTTTGGGCAACTCCACCTTCAAATAGAATACTACCGGCATCCAGCAGGACAACCTGACTCGATGTAATGTACAGAGGTAGCACAGTTGTATCATACACGTATGATATCGGGATCCACTTTTTATGTCAAATCTAAGACCAGTCAATGACCAAAATTCAAGTCATTTGTCTTGGCATCATTGGGGAGTTCGAACTTTGCCTTTATGAAAGCGTTTGTGGAGACATCCATGATCAGCATTTTGGGGTGGCAACCTGGGTCCTTACTTCGAACAGTATACAACAGAACCCAAAGGGACAAACATGCCAAGGCATGTTCACAAAGTCATATACATAATGTATAATACATTTGCAGACCCAGAGATCTGCATGCGCATGCATGGGGTAGACTCCTCCGAGGTACCCCTGACCAAATCAATGCACCTGCACGGGTCTGGTGGTGCAAGGATGTTCTAAGCTTGCACCTTCCAAGCATATAAACCTGGCCACCACCATTGAATGCAGATTCTGCATTGCAGAATCACCAAAAGTTGCCTGAGTATCAAAACATTCTGGCATTTGAATGTTCCCACTGACCCTGATGGTTGATGTGCGGATTAATGACTTATTCAATGCACGCGAAGCTTTGATGCTGCTGCCTAGACCTGCTCGGTTGTGTGCAAAGCACTTGAGGTGCCAGTAAATGACCAATTCAGCCTTGCTGTAAGAGAACTGTGCAGACAGAATCCAGATCCCTGGGTTTGCTGGCTAAGGAGTTGATGTTCCAGACTGTCTTGTAAAATGCCTCAGAACAACCGTGCCAATTTCTTTGCTGCGTGGCTGCGCTTGCGCAGCTGGGATCCTTGCTGCAGAGTGCCACCAGACAACGATGTACCAGCGGTTGCAGTTCCACCGTTTGCGCCGCCCCTGAGGATCATCACCTTCTGCCGTCAGTGTCAATGGGTGGTGCGTGAGTATTCCACACTACTGATCACGCCTCTATGAATGTACAGGGTAGTGGACACGTACAAGAATATTGTGAGAGTAAAAATAAGCAGTGTTGAAAATGACTCACGTTACTCCAGCGATACGAGCTGGTGATGTGAACATTTTGTCCACGGCCATACGGTTTTTGCAGGGGATGCCGTTGTTCTTGTCAAGGCAGTCCAGCAATTGCCGTCTGCCTGCGATGATTGCACATGTTGTCAGCAAATAGGACCACTAGCATTTGGCAAGTTGTTACAGAGACGGTTGATGTTGCTACAGTCGTAGAAGAAGTGCTGTACACCATGAGACAGTTGCGCACCCAGACCTTCTTGTTCGGACTGCAAAGCCGATGCTACGATTACGCCAGACACAAACATCATCGCCAATATAGACGTGAGTGTGTTGGATCTGGCTCGGGTGGCCATATACCGCTCGAAGAGGGTGTACTAGGAACGCGGTGGGGACTGTTTAGCCTGTCAAACCAGAACCCGTTTGGCCGCTGTGGTCACCATGTTCATGAGGTCGTATAACAAATTAAACTATGGAGGTTTGAGTCCCTTCAGACTTTCTGTGAGTAGAAGTTTTTCCCGCACCTGTCCCTGGTCGTTGGCAAGACCGGTGATAACTCTAGAGGCTTGATTATTCGGGATTTGGAAACCTGGTTCGTTCAAGACTGTGCAAATGAAAGGCTGAATGAAAGTCTATCGCCACAAAAGCTTGCTGTCTGCTTTGATCAGGACTCGATCAATCAAAACAATCACTCAGTAACTGGCGCGTTTGAAGACGGGAAATTTCATGTGACGCCCAGTTTGGGGCGTTGTCTCTCTCATTCACACAAGCCTATTTAAGCTTCACCGGAGGGGAAATGCGAGGCAACGACAGCTTCTGAGCATTTTGAACGCATTTGCCCTGCTATTCCAGCACAAGTTCAGCTCCCGATTGCCTATTCGCGAACTAAAAGTTCTGCATGCAATCGTTGTAGAGGTCTCAGCCTTTAAGGGCTGGTGAACGGTGCAGTGATTCCACGACGCCCCAGCTGCTAAGAATCATTCAATGGGGAGCGTTTCCTCTGAGATTCTTCAACGAGCGCATCATATCAGGCGGAATCGGCAGTGAGAAGCTGTGTGGTGTGCTCGCTTTCGTGGTTCTGTACCTTTAGCGCCTTGCGAAAAGTGCTTTTAAGTGGTGCAGCCTAGCTAATTCTGTGGGCTGCGCCAAGAGTGGCTTGCTGTCACACCCTAGCAATATTAATGAGTGTGTGATCTGGCGTTTTCTTTGCCTTACAGTTCCTTGATGGCTCGCAGGCTGATGCTCACATCGTAGGGCTTGTCCCAGCTGTTGAAGGAATAACAGAAAGCAACAATCTGGAGGTGGAACAATAATTTGTTTGAGATGAGCTTGAAGTCCAACATAAAACCGATAGTTTACGGCGTATTCAATGTGGCTGTGGGCTGCGGGATTGTGTTTGCAAACAAGGCTGTTTTGTCAGTCTTCAACTTCAAATTTGTGTACGCGCTCACGCTGGTGCACACCATAGTCACAATGATTGGCATGTGGATATTTGCTGCCACTGGAATATTCCAAGTAAAGCGCTTTGACGGCCTACAGGTATGGGGAACCCCGGGTGAAGCCACAGGGTTGTCGCACCTTCATGCATGTGCATTTAACATGCTCCTTGGGAACCTTTTGCAAAGGATTTGTAGAGACACTGACCACCATCATTAAGCTTGCGAAAGCGTGATCACTGATGATTGGAACCAGAAAGGACGGCTCGCATGCAGGTTGCACCTTTGGCAGCAGCCTTCGTGGGCTACGTGGTATTTTGGAATCTGAGCCTCCAAATGAACTCGGTGGGCTTCTACCAGCTTTCCAAGATCATGGTGCTGCCCTCTGTGGCAGCGCTGGAGGTGAGCCTGCCACACCAGAGCCATCCAGTATTGTGCTTTATGCCCGCTGACCCCTGCCACTCTACATTTTCCTGTTGCGTTCAGTCTGCCCTGCCCTTACAAGGTTGCAGGTGTTGAAGGTCGTTGTCAGACGTCTCATGCATGGCTGTGCAGTGTCTTGTGACGGGGAGGCGGCTGACGCGGTTGGAGTGCGCAGCCATAGCCTTGGTGGTGGTGGGTGTTGTCATGGCGACTGTCACAGACTCGTCAGTGACCACCAACCTCATGGGTGTCGTGCTCAGCATTGCTGCCATCCTCTTCTCAGCCCTCTACCAGGTGCTCTCTCGGAGGAGTTGGTGCCTGATGATTTCTCTGTTGGTGCTGCCTCAATCCATTCTTCGCATGCGGGTGCAACTTTTCTGGAACAGCAGCGGGAGGTCGAACTTGCTCCATGCAGGGGGGTCAAGCAAGGTTTGTAGAGACGCTGTTCTTGTGTCTAATTTGCAAAGGGACAGGCGTAGAAGTGTTTGTGCTGGGCTTCAGGTGTGGATTGGCACCAAGCAGAAGGAGTTGGAGGCAGGCAGCATGCAGCTGATGCACCAGTACACGCCATGGGCCACTGGCTTGCTGGCCATTCTGGTGCCCATCTTTGAGCCAGTTGGGCTCACCAACCCAGAGCCCACCACTATCCTGGGCTTTCCATATTCGCCTGCGTCTGTCATTGCCATTGCTGGCAGCGCGGTGAGAACTCCCTGCTCTCACATGCAGACTGTGCATTCTCATGCCGCCCTGATCGGCTACAAAAGAGTCTCAGCAAGGTGCCTGTATGTGAATCACAATTGCACCAAAGCAGCAAGACATATATGGCTTTCAGCACTCTGCACTGCTGTCACCCATGCGAATAAGTAAGCAAATGATCGTGTGTGGCTTGGAAACCTCACTAATGAGTTCTACAGTGGAATGAAAGCACAGCAGTTGCACATAAGCAGGGCATGTCCACAGAGGGCCGCAGTGTCGGCAACGGCTTGGATGGTTTATGCATGCTTGAGATTGTTGTTGTATTGTGTAGGTACTGGGCCTGCTTGTGTCGTGGTCGACCTTCTTGATGATTGGGGCGACATCAGGCCTCACCTTCAATGTGATCGGCCACCTGAAGCTCATCATTGTGCTGGCTGGGGGTGTCGCCTTCTTTGGCGACCAGATGCCGCCCAAGAAATTCGCTGGAGTCTGTATTGCACTGGCTGGCATTGCCTGGTACTCCTTCCAGGTAATGCCCAGTTTCCATTGCCTCTAGCGCCTTGCTATCATCTATGCAGAGTTGCAGACGCAATTTGCCTGTTTGATTTATGGAGTAGGTGTTCCAATGATCAGCATAATCCAACAAATGAGTTTTTGTCGCACACTGAGTTGCTGGGGGTTTCTGGGCCTGGCAGGGATTGCAAAAGAAGCCTGCACCCCAACCAAAGGCAGCCGACACAGAGAATGCGGCAAAGACGGAAGAAAAGCAGCCTTTGGTCAGTGGGGCTGCCCGGAAGGAGGCAGCATAAACGGACATGTTTTCCATTTCAGACACTTGCTTGAATATTACAATCTGCATCTTCATACTGGCATGCTTTTTTGACTGATAGCTGAGTCAAGCCGGCAGCCCTTTTTTCTTTCTGTCTGGACTTTGTGGCTTTATTATCCGAGTTTGAAGCAAAAGCTGGTGATTTTACCTATTCTTTTAGAGGGATGTTATGACAAGGCTACTATGCTTTTTGGGGCAGACTGCGCAACGAAGTGGCAAGATGTTGATGTTGGTTAAACGTTTGACTGAAAAGATAGCAATGTCATTATGCTATTGCAACGAGTTTTGGGTTTCTATACTACAAAAGTTCAGCAGACATGTGCTGGCTCTGAAGCTATTCCTGATCTTGTCTGATATCGATATCATAGTGTTCAAACGTTATACGTATACTTTCTACATTTCCATATATGGTGGTTACAAGACATGTCTTGTAACCATGCTTGCGCAATGTGATTGCGCAATCACAACTTTACAGATGTACATGCATGTACATATGTGGCCAGCCTCTTGATGAAAGATGTCCATGCAATGTGCCATTAGAACGATGGAAAGCTACCGTATCAGCGATTTCCAAGGCACAATGCATTGGACAGCCCTAAGTAACAGACACTCAGGTATATAAGAACACCGCGCTCTATTGTCCTGCATGCCAGGTGGCTTAAGCAAGCTTATTAACCTGTTAACAACCGCTCTGCTTCATATATAACAAAGTGGCTGGCCACGATTCAAGCACCCAAATATTTAGTGCGAATCCAAGAGCCTGTGAGCCTATATGTACATGTACAGCGCCTCCAATTTCTTATTGCATGCTCTAATAGGTTATTCCTTCCTAGTCTGCACATGGTGCAGTTGTGAACAATATCATCCTACTCTCCTACACAACACGTGGCATGAAATTCCTACATTATTCCTACACTAGTCCCCGGTGAAATGCTGATTGTTGCCACGACATCTGCAGCCCGCTCACATAAAACTACCTCCACAGCCTGCGTCAAATCAGCAGTGGAATTTTCCAAAATTGTTTGGGCGAAGGTCTACTCCACCGCCTCATGCGTCGCTCCGGGCAATCCTTGCCCACGCTGCCAATTGCCTCCTGTTATGTTCTTGCAGCTGCACAGCATCACATTACTCGTCAGCTTTCTTTACGATCGCTGTAAACTACCTCCTGAAGCCTGCATGATAAAGTCTTGGAACAATTCGCCATGAGGAGAAACATGTATGTCTTGATTAGCATCTTGACCACTTCTCATGGCATGACAGCCAACGAAAACATGGGCAGCAGGCCCAGCAGGCCAGGCGACAAGACATCACAGAGCAGATGCGTGCGCACATGGAGTGCGACATGGCGCTGTGATGCGGCGACCAGCGCCTCGTGGGGGCTCAGGCCCTGCTGCATGATGTGCGCAATGGCCACCACAGCCGCCTCGCCCTCATACCCTGCCGCAGCCGCCACCAACACCCTGCGCTCCTCTCCGCAGCTGGCGCTCTGCTCATCCCTCTGGCCGGCTGTGCCAGCAGAATCGCCGCCTGATCTATGCTTGCTGCTGCCTGCAGGCCGCTGCCGCCCCTGTGCCCTCAGCCACTGCTTTGCTGCGGTCACATCTGCAGTGGAACTACTGGGCGCTGTGGCACCCCGGGCAGATGTTGGGGTGCTGCGTGCGCCGTCTGTGCTGGCTGCCGCTGCTCCTCTGGGCAGCCGAGCAGATGCCGGCCCTTTGCGCAGCTCTTCTGCGCTGCTGCCAACCTCTGGCTGTGCGCTCCTCCTGAGCAACCTGAAATGTGGATGCAACCCTCACCTTGCATGGCATGCCCCGAAGTTTGACAAATCGCTGCATTGCTGCCAAGGGGAAATAGCTAGGCAACCTTCACAGGCGCAAACATGCAGGCGCCAGGGTAAATGACACACCCTTTTGCATGCTGCCCCACACGATGATCAACATGGAAAAATGTGCCTCGCAACTCGCCTCGCTGCTATTCTCGACGAAGTCCTTTGGTGTCCGGTGAGCATGATTGGAGGTCTGCCAACGCACCTGTCGGCGCAGCAGGGGACATGGCCGGGAAGGTGGGTGAAGTTGTCCACGCCAGCTTCGCTGTCCGAGGAGCTGGAAGACGTCCGGCTGCGCACCAGATCCAACCCGGAGCGGCGCAAGTGCGCGGCCGATACCACTTTGCCCGGCCGCGCCTCGACCGGTTCGACCTGCGGCCCAGCACCGCTGATGAAGTCCAGGACGCCTGGCAGGGCCTCCAACAGCTGCTGCTCCGAGCCCTGCTCCTCAGACTCCTGCAACCATGGGGACCCACTTTGTCTCTGCCTGCATGCACGATGTGGAAGCCTGCCGACACACTTCAACGGCGACCGAACAGTGTGACAGGTGGAAAGTGGGTCATCGAAGCACGCATGTTTTCAGGATTTGCAATTTGGCTCGCACCAAGCCACAGGGCAGGGCGCCCAAGGGGACCACCCTGCACACAGCCTCAGCAGCTGTGCAATTTGCGATGGCAGCCGTGAGGCCGGCGTCTGACAGCACCCACCCCAAGCAGCCTGCGCCATCCTCCACGGCTG
This sequence comes from Coccomyxa sp. Obi, assembly GCA_020887355.1. Lineage (NCBI taxonomy): Eukaryota > Viridiplantae > Chlorophyta > Trebouxiophyceae > Coccomyxaceae > Coccomyxa > Coccomyxa sp. Obi. The sequence goes on along the minus strand of AP024993.1, from coordinate 1,155,482 downwards.
CGCTCGGGCTATCGCTGCCGGGCTGCGGAGCACAGGCAGAATCCCCCTCAGACACTGCCTTCCCACCTGGAACATCTTCATCCCCTACTGTGTTTCCAACAGTCTTCCTATGTGTTTGTGGCTCGGACAGTCTTGATTTAGCCATCTGCGGCGAAGAAGGTTGCAACCTGAAGATATCGCCAACAGAGGGGTTACATCCACGAATGTGAAGACAGCACAGAAACACAACTTTGATGCGGGTGGGTGTCAGGGGAGTCACCTCAGGCCCGCAGCAGAGCAGCAGCACATGGGTGATGCTGTGGATGCGCAGGGCGTCGGGCGTGGCCAGGGCCTCCTTGGAGCCGATGAGCAGGCGGCTGGTGAGTGGCGTTAGCACGCTGAGGTAGTGCTCGGCCAGCACGTAGCGCACGCTCAGCTCGGAGGCGTTGCTGACGGCCGGCTGAAGCAGCTGCTGCTGCTTGGGTGTCACGTCCGTGCCGCCGGCACCTGCCTGCACCTGTCGGCTGCCCGCCATGGTCGAGGCTGGCCGATGGTGCGCTGGCAGCTGCCACTTCTTGCCTTGCAGCACCTGATCCACCCTGCGTGGTTTGCAAACCATCTTCTTCAGTCAAGAACACCGCCATTGCTGCCGTAATGTCGGACAAGGGATACCTAAAGTGCCAGTGATATCGATCCTCCCGTACAAGAGCCATTACTGGTCTCCAAAGATAGACAGTATCATCGAAGGCTCGCTATGACTCTAGGATCAGTCGATCTGTGGTTGTCACTTGATGCTCAAGATAGCTCCACTTTCTTGCGCATGCATGTGCAGAAGCCAGTCAGGGCTGGGAGCACCTGAGAGCGACATCCGAAAGGGAAGGGCGGCGGCAGGGGTCGCGCACGAGCATGTACTCCAGCAGCTCAACCACCCCTGGCAGGTGTGCCACTGCCTTCAGGCGCTCCGGTGGGATCAGCTCCTGCAGCATTGCAAACCCATGTCATCCGGAAAGAAAGTGACACATTGAACCAGTCAGCCATCAGCCACCATGGAGCGTCCTTGTCCATCTCTAGTGTAGCAGATTCTCAAGAAGTGTCTGCAGCAATGCCAAATTTCAGCTGCCAACGTGCTGCAAAGGAAGGGATGCGCTACCTGTCCAGGCTGGGCGAGGCGCACAAAGAAGCGGATCCAGTCGGGGTCGTAGAACAGGAAGTCTCCAGTGAGCAGCTCATACAGGAGGCAGCCCAACGCCCATACATCGGCGGGGGGCCCAGCGCCCTCGCGCCGGCGCCTGTCAAAGCCATGGCGGTCCGCGCGCTGTGCGTTGCCGACAAGCAGCATCTCCGGGCTCTTAACGTACTCCGTGCCCCGATTCCTGCAAGATCACAACCACACATTCCGTCAGTTTGCAAATATGTCACTTGGATCTTTACCTTTCCTTAAACCCTGTGACCTCAGCTATATACATAAAAACCACTTGCTCGGCACAGAATCAGTTGCATGCTGCCGTTCTGTTCCCAACTCATGGGGCAGCTTCATGTGGTCCATGAATCAGCAGAGAGCGCGCCTCCACCTTCGGCGTGCTTCATCAAACAGAGCTCGTGTGCAACAGCCCATGCAGGGGGACCTACAACAAAGCTTTCAGGAGCGATGAAGCAGAAATCACACAGAGTTGCGCACCGGACAGTGACAGCGCCCTGAGCGGAGGAGTACATGCGGCTCTCTCCAAAGTCAGCCAGCACAACCCGAAATGGCGGCCGAGCACTCGCCGGCCGCCAGAACTCGGCCTCACTTGCGCCCGATGCCGCTTCCAGCAGTACGTTGTCGCACTTGAGGTCGAAGTGCACAACATTTGCAGCTGCTAATACCTGCCATCCCGCATCAGATCTGTGTTTCAGGGCCAGTACACACATAAGCTGCATGTACCTGGGCATGTCCGCGAATCTGTACATGTGCCAAGCTCACGAAACACGTTGATGACCCTACGTGCATGCTGCAGCAGTGCAGGGGCATGCAGCAGAATGGCTGCAGCAGAGAGAAGACCAACATGCATGCAGTGGCAAGGCATGGCTCTTGGAAAGCAAGAGGAGAAAGAGAAGAGGAGGCACAATACCTGCTTGGCGGCGATGATGTCGGCAAAGATGTGCAAGTAGAGGCGCAGGTGGTGGGCGGGCGGGGAGGTGATACGGGCGCGCCAGGCCTTGAGGGAGGTCGGATACTTGCGCATCACCAGCACAAATGAGTCGCCTTCCACGCCATAGTTCAGCAGCTGGCACACGCTCTGCTGGCCCCGGAAGCGCTCCAGGATGGCCACCTCTGAAAACACGTCCACCTGTGACCAGTCAGCAAGCGTGTCAGCAAATGGTGCCGGCCATCTGGGCTGCTACAGAAATGGCAATGCCCTGCTTCTGTTCCATGTTCTTGATGATGCGGTGAAGGCATGTCATTGGCTCTCACCTGATAGCAGGGGTCATGGATGGAGGAGGGAACATCAATGACCTTCAGCGCCACCTCCTCCTGGATGCCTGTCTCTGTGAACGAGCTCTCATAGACCTGGAGCCATTCCACAGCAAGCATTTCACACCTACGAAACTTCCTAGTTATATATGTTCTGGTAGGTCTGTACAGGTTAGATGGGTCCCAACTACGGGCAGATATGATACCAGTGAACCACCTGAAATGAACCTTGTGGTTGAAGCAGAGCATTAGTGAGCTAGCTGGTTCTCCCCGAAATGCGTTGGAATGGAGGCAAGCTAATAGAGGACAGGGATGTGGCGGCACCTGCGCATAGGCGCCACGGGCGAGGCGGCGGCGATGGGAGTAGAGGCCGGGCTGGAAGAGGGAGGAGCAGAGCAGGCGCAGCAGGCGCACGGCGGCGGGGCTGATGCGCGCGGCGGCCGCGAGCAGAGGAGCGGCCAGCGCAGCGTTGGCCGGGTGGTTGAGGTGGTGGTGCAGCAGGTGCGGGATGTTCTGCTGCCGCCGCTCGAGCGGCTGATGTGAGCAGTACAGTGGGTCTAGCTGCCCTGCCCCATTCAGCAGCAGCTCCAAAACCACTTCCAACACCTGTTAACCCAAAGAGACACCAGTTGGGCCCGGGGCGGAAGTGGTAACAGTGGGGTGTCACCTTGTCAAGTCATTTCCGGGTGTGCTGCATGCTTGCCCAGTGTAGACAGCATGATGAGGTGGTGAGCAAGCAGCTCAGAAAAAGCACAGGAGGGCAGGATTTGATGTGTCCAGGAAAGGGGCGCCAAGAAGGTCTGGGGACGGGCTTACAAGTAGGTGGAGATCCTTGTCTTGATACAACACCCTCCGGGCGCGCTCCTCGCTGTATGAGAGGACCATCACGGGCTCGTCCACGGAGGATTCAGCGCAGTTGTGGGCTTCCATGGCAGCCTGCATCTTGCCCATGCCCAGGCCCATCTGCTCCAGCGACCCCAGACCACCCTCTGCAGCCTCTGCATAGCCCTGTGCCAGCATGCGTATGCATGACCTCTCAACATCAGGCATGCGCATTCCGAACACAAATCACAACCTGGAAAATTGTCATAGTATGGAGCCCATACTATGGACCTTACGGTGGTCAAGCAGTTCAGACCTTCTCGCTGGGCGAGTGGTCGCTGCTGGAGTGCTGGCTGAGCCTGAGGGAGCCCATCAGGTTGAGGTGTGGCACAGCGGCGACACTTCCAGAACCAGATGTGCTGGGCCTCGTCCCTGGCTGCGGCAAGGAGCTGCCGGGTCTGCTTGCTGGGCGCTGCTCATTGGGCCGCGGACTCCAGCCCGCAGTGCTACATGTCCTGTAATCAGTCAGCATCAAGTGAACGACCCCAGTTGACCCATATGTGCCCTGCAGCACTTCAACCACTCTAAGCTTCGGCTGCCATGGCTACCGCAACATACCAAAGATAAAAAATTGCTGGGGTGTTGGCTACAATGGTACCTTTGGGTGTCGCAATTGTAGTAGCTACTGCCGTCTTCCATGGCCTCCAGGGCGGCCACATCAGCGTCTAAGTCACCGGTGAAATGGAATGTTGCAGCATTCCTGGAGGAAGCTGCGCCACGCCGCGAGCCGGCCTGTCGTCTGGTGGTCTCTCCCTCTGATGCATCCGAATCGCAATCGGACGAGGAGCTGCACTCATCATCATCGTCATCATCCGTGGAGCCGTCAGAGCGGCTGGTCTCGGCCATGACAGACTCGCTGCACTGGAGCACCTCGGCTTCATGGGCACCCTCAGCTTCCACCCCTGCTGACCCGCCGGCACTGGGAGGCACCGGCGTCTGGCCGCCTGTTTCTGGCGGGCTGGAGGCACCGGCTTGTGCAGCATGCAGCATGGCGCTCTGCAGCAGCAGGCGGGGGACAGCGGTGTTTGCGCGGCCGAGGCGCGGGGTGATGGCTGAGGGAAAGGCCGCAGAAGGGGCAGCAAATGGGCGGCCCGAGCTGGGCGCCGAGGAGGGCCGCTGCAAGGCAGAAAGGCGGCTGCTGCGCGAAGGCGATTCGCGGGCGTGCCCCGACCGCCGCGAACTGCACAGCGGCGGCTTGCCCGCTGTACGCAGCAAACAACGAAGTTCTTAGGACCTCCCCAAGAACTACCAACTGTCACAAGCGCTGTACATCACCGCATCATGCTAGAGGGGACTTGTGTGAATCAGTAGGCTGCTTAGCATTCTGATGATGGACAAGGCTACAAAATGTTTGGAATGGCGACAGACTTGAGGCATTGGTCTTACTGGGCATGGTGGAAGATTGCATCATTCATTGTGTGCTTGGTCCAAGGGGAAAACCTGTTGTGGGGCGTGACCCATGGGCGCTGAGGGAGGGTGCAATGTTCTGGCCGCCTGCAAGGGAGCCGAAGGAGGCCTCCCGCGCGGTGACGGCTTCGGAGCGAGCCGAACCAGTGCTCCTGGGGGGCGTGCTGTGCCCGGTAGCCAGACTGCGCAGGTCCAGCGCGGTTGCCGACGGCGCCGGTGAGAGCTGCAGTGGGGGAACTTTGAAGGGCTGCCCGCTCTTGTTCAGGAATGGGCTGCTCAGCGCTCCCGCCTGGCCGGTTGACTTGCCTGCAGAAGGCATGACGCCCACATCTATATAAGGTAAACCTCAGAAGCATCCTTACCAAAGCATACCTTCGCTGACAGCAATTAGGTATCACCTTTATCCTGCCAGCGACTGTCGAGGACCTTGACGCTGTACAACAGGGCTAAAAAAAGAGGCCACCTGCCTTGACCTGGCCTGGCACATGATGACAAACTGCAGAGAAGGGACGCCGGTAGTATTACAGGTGGAAGACTCTCACTTGGTCCAGCTCCCAGAAGTTCTGGGCCAGAACTGCAAAACCGGTCAGTGCGGCAGATTGCTCCCTTTCAAGGCATCCTGCTTGTGATATGTTTCTGCCACCAGATTACCAGAAAGAAGAGGGCTCTCACCTGCCGGGCGGGCAGGGGACCCGGGGGAATCGGTGCCGGCAGACGTAGCGGAGGGGGGGCGGGCAGCGGCAGGCGGGAGGCGCCCCTGCTGTGCAGCCTCATACTCCAGGCTGAGCTCGCGCACCAGCAGGTCCATCACCCGCAGCTGGTAGAAGCGCCGCCGTACCGCCGGCGCCTGGCTGCGCGCCATCGCCCGCAACACCTGCAGCACCGCTGACGTGCTCGGCACGGATTCTCGGCAGGACACATGCATTTAACACCATCTCGAGGTGCTCAGTAGAATGAAAAGTATCTTCCAGGGCTCTTTGGTCCAATAATGCATGTTCCGCTCATCTTCGCCATCTGTTTTGTAAGACACAACAAAACTTGTTGCGCCTCAGGAGCAACAAGTTTGCTTGTTTGCCATGTTTGCATCACATGCAGGTCATGAGATAGATGACATAACGTGCACACGGATTACTTTCTGCACAATCAAGCCGCTGACTGAATGCGTCGGGGTGGAGGTGTACCTCTAGGTGTAGGCGGCACATGGTACTGGTGGTTTCGCCTAGGGAGCGGGAGTGGAAGAGCTTGGCAAAGTGCAGGAAGTGCAGGTGCACGGCCTGGTCGACCGTGTGCTTGGAGCCAAGGAATGGGTTGCCCGGCGCGCCCAGAACAGCGGCCAGCAGCCGCAGCGCCGCATGCGCCTCCGGCCCGCTCTGCTCCGGCTCCAAGTGGGCCGACTCCGGCTGCAACACACCGAAATAGTTTTCATCTTCAGCCAGACGGGTGTGAGTGGTCAGGCGCGGGGCTAACCCCTCCTCGCCATATAGGCTGATGGGTAGCTAACACAGACGAGTTTATATGATCACCTTGCCCAAAGCAGCTCAAGACTTTGAACTAACAGCCTTGCATTTCCAGCTGCAGACATGCATTTGACCAGCAGGCCCGTCTTCATATCCCTTTAAATCATGTTTTCAAGCTACCTCAGGGACTGCAGCACCAGGATTCAAGGTAAGAGATATACACATGCATTTGCCCAAGCAGGCAAAACAAAATTTTTGACCTTTGAGAATTTGGTGCTTTTCCTAAAAGATAGTATCACAGGCAGCGCACCCCGGTGAGCAGGCGCACAGCAACACCCTTGGCCGAGTCCACTAGAAAGGCGAGCCCCCTGAGAGCCTCCATCCTGGACATGCGGAGACCAGTACCCCGCTGTGAGCCAGCCTGAGCGTCACTGGCGCTGTGATCCACCAAGATGTCCTCCCCTCTCCCATCATCAGATTTGGCGCCGTCCGCATCTGCTTCCTCAGCAGACTCCAGTGCTGCCACAGTCCTGGGCACGTTTGACGCTCCCACCTGCAGGTGACACAGAATGCTCTGACTTTGGCACGGCACCCTGCCATGTGCAAGGTTCTGCAAGCCTGGACAGGATTGCTGTGGTGTACAAGAAGTGCTACCTGAACAGGCCCTGTATGATGTTCAAGCAGGGCTAGCATGAAGTCACGGCATTGCTGGAAGATCTCCAAAAATTGGAAGAGCACACCTGTCCAACAGCCGGCTGTCTGCCCAGCAGGCCTGCCAAGGCAGCATAGTGATCCAGGCAGGCCAAGAGCAGGTTCTGCAAGCCGGACACCCTATGCTCGAGCAGCTGCGCTGCGCTCCTCACAACATCCGCCCGGAAATTTGCAGCCCTCCGGTCGCAGACAAGACGCTCTATCAGACTCCTCCCCAGACAGGCATCCTGCAGTGTGGAAGATACCAGTCACAGGGGAGCATGCCCAACCACAAGCAAGCGCCAGCACCATCAAATGTTGGCAATTGTCCGATCAATCATATAGCACCTGACAGCGCTGCAGCAGAATGGTGTCCAGCTTGAGGAGGGCCTGCATCACAGCAGTTGCCTGTCGCGGCCATGACTGCAGAGGACCCTTCATCATGAGGGCTCGCTGCAGGCCCTTCACTGCGGTTGAGCACACGCTCTCCACCAGGACAGGCAGCGAAGGCGCAGAGGAGGCCTCCACGTAGTCATGCAGGAGGTCCAGTAGTGCTGATGTCTCCTTGAAGGACTGTGTCGACACCTGTCAAGGAACCAAACCGATCTTTTCTCTTGTGTTTCATGTGGGACACATGCCGGAGTCACTGGTCCAAGGACAGCAAAATTGTTATTCCCAGAGCAGTGTTGCTGGTTTTTCTTCTGCCCTGCTTGGGGTGGACAGACACTGCACCTGATCCAAGCTGTCAGAGCAAATCGATGTCAGAGCTGCGGCAACGCGGTGCACCAGCAGATGCTTTTCCGCTGGGAAAATTGCAGTCTGCTTCCAAACTTCGGCTGCCGTGTGCGGCCCCCTGGATTGGCCTGGCTGCTGGATGATGTCGATGCCGCGAGGAACCTCGGCTGCAAAGTAGTGCAGCACTGCTATGCACAGCTTGCGCTGGCGCTCACTGCAGCTCTGCCCACCCTTACCCTGCCACAACAACACAGCCGACGCACGACTTAGACCAGCTGTCAGCACCCTGACACCAATTTCCGAGACGCCAATATGGCGATGTAGAAAAGACATGACTTCCTACACTTGTCCGTTGAGGTGCACGGCTCATAATGATGGAATTTGACAATGCAGTGGGTTGAGGTGCACCTCAGCGGCGGCTTGGGCCATAAGATGGGACACGAGGCTGGATGAAGGCGAGCGCAGGGCACAGCACTCGGCCACAAGGGGCGCAATGGCCAGCAGCGCTGCCAACAGCAGGCACATCCGCTGGCTGTCGATACTCTCCTCATCTGCCACACACACAGCCACATCAGATCACCCCGAGTCTGAACATGCTCTCTTCAATATCGCTGCAATTGTGGCCTCTCTTCTGCTGTTCCAAAGTGTAGCCTCTGAACGGATTCAATGAGGTCCTGAAGAGTTTGTCTTCGCCATGATGCTCATTGGTGGCTGTCTCATGGCTTCACCAGGCAAGAACGGGCAAGCTGAAATGGACAGTGTGAGAATATGCTGGAGCGCGCCTGAGGAGGGGGCATGGGGCGAGGAGAGGGACGGCTGGGAGGTGAGGGACCGGTGGGAGATGAGGCGCGAGGGCGCGCATTGCAGGCGGCCGGCCGGCGAGCGCGGGTGCGCCGCGTCGGACGCGCTCGAGGAGTAGCGCGCCGTTGGCCGCGGCGACACCGCGCTGGATGTTGACCGGGCGGTCAGCAGGATCCTACGCATCACTCGGCTCTCGGTCTGTTCAGAGCTCCTCCAGGAGTTGAGTGCCGACACCGGATATCTAAACCGAATCTCTCTCTTGTTTTCAGCTCTCCCTCTTCAGGAGCCTGTCTGCGGCATTGACATGGAGGTTCCAAGGGGAAGAATCCTTGTAGACAGTGTACCCAAGCAGAGGCATTCTGGTTCTTGTGCATGTCAAGTGCAGTGGGTATGCGTGGGTAAGCTGTGCATCTTGTGGGATTGTGCTGCATTGCATGGTGCACCTGTGTGCGTCTACAGATTTTACGTAGTCATCGAGATGCAGCGCCATGGCTGAGGAGGGTGCTCGGCGCAGCGTGGCTTGGCGCTTGTGTGCAATGATGATCGCCAGATCCGCTGCAATCAAGCTCTCTCCCAGTGCACTTCCCAGCGCAGACAGCTCAGCAGTGGCTGTCACCTACAGCCCAACATTAGCCACTCAGGTGCTTGAACATTCCCTCCAAGACCTCCGGGATTTGAAGGAGGAAGCTGCAGTACAGGACTCACCGGCAGGCTCTCATCATCTTCCCGGAAAGACTTTGGTGGAGTGCCGAAAGCTGGTGAGTGTGTTCGCGCCAGTGGCGTCCTCACACCGCTGCCCTGCCTTGGGTCTGCCATACTCCTTCTAGTGGACCGGGTCAGGCCTCCTGCATGCCAGCAAACCCATGTTCCAAACATGCATGCCAGAGACGTTCAATATTCTCCTGCTGTGAGATGAAACACTGATAAGGAAACCACTCCCATTTGACAGCAAGGGATCTTACCAACGACCGCTCCAGGAGACTGGCTGGTGGGCAGCAAGAGCTTGGGCACAAATGCTGGTTTGCTGGAAGACTTGGGCACAGCAATGGGATCACTACTGGGCGGTGCTCCCCAGTGATTGCTGGATGCGTGAGTCTGTGCGGCAACACCCTTGTCCTCTAGCATGGCATCCTCTTCATTTCTGATATCCATCTCTGCCAGCATCAGATTGTATTCAGGACCCTTGAACAGAAAATAAGACTAATCTGCACAAGAGAGCTGCACAACCTGTGCCGAAAAGGGGTCTACAACTCGACGGTGCTGTATCAGCTCTCCCACAACACTGACCTGGCAGTTCAATTGTGAGGCCCTTCCCGCTGCCTGGCGCTTGCTTCCCCGCTTGGCTTTTGGGTGACCGGAAAGAGGCATATGCCGAGTCATCTGTGATGCCCGTGCGGTCTGATGCAGGGGCATCCTGAGGAAGCGAGGGCTCCCTTGCTGCGCACAGGGTGTCCAGGTGTGCGGCAATGGAACTTCCCAGATTGTTGGACATGGCCACCTGAAGCACAGAGACACCTTTCTCCGCCTGAGACATCTCTCCCTAAGACTGCTAGGGTGAAACTCATAGATAATGCAGAGTGTGCAATGGGAGCACACCTGGCACACTGATGGCAGGTCTGCCACTGTCAGCAGCAGCCGCAGGAGCACCACGCCAGGCACATCAGTCGCTAAAGCACCTCTCAACTGCCTGACCATGCGATTCGATGCAGCACCCTCGTCACTGGCTGCTGACAGAGTTGCAACAGCTGCATGGGTCATCAGATCTTCAAACTGATTATCCTCTTCCTCTAAGTCCCCATCTCCCTTTGTTGTTGCTCTGTGGACAATTGCCTGCACACAATTAACACACCGTTGGTACAACTGTCTGTGCAGGCTTATATGGCACTTTGGAGGACCATGTCGCATGAGTCCAGACCACATGCACATGGACAATTTTTTTCAAAGCCAGTGTCAAGCGCACCTCTAGCAGGCCATGCTCAACCCATGTGTCCGCCCAGTCAGCCCGCCCCTTCATCTCATCATCCAGCACCTCTATCAGAGCATCCCGCTGCTGCTCGACACTCCCACTGTCTCTGATGCTGCGCACTGCCGCTTCTACTCTAGGATCTCTTGCTACACTTGCAGGCCCGGCTTCCTCCTCTGCGCAGGTCGCTTCTTCTGATTCCTGAGCTTCCCCTTGCATTGCCGCCTCCCTTGGGGGCTCTTCCTGAGCAGGGTGGGCCTGCTCCAAAGCCTGCTGCAGCGGCAGCTGTGGAGCCGGTTCTGGCATGTGAGGGAGGCTGAGGGAGCCATCATCCGCATGTAGCTCGTATGCGACGCGCCCCTTGCCCTTGACTGCTTGCTGCTGCGGGAGAGTGTCCAGCGCTGCATCGAGCGTGCCGACAGGCTGCCCCTTGCTGCGCCCGTCTGAATCGCAGAGTTCCAGACAAGCATGCGCCACATCCACGCTGATCACTGCCCGGCCCACGCCGCCCTTGGTGTCCAGATACGACACCATGATGCCCTGCGTCCTCGCGGGAGTGCTTCACAACTCAGTCTCCATTCTGTCTTTCCAACTGCATACATTATTTGCATGATCTTATGGCGCCTCTTCATTCCTTTCAGTTATGTAGAAAGATGAGTTTGGTGCCCGCAGAGGCAATGCTCGAATACGCAGGAGCAAGGTTTTGTTTTGTCTCAAGTATGGGGGACGTCTAGGCGAGTGTCCATACAAGCATTGCAGCAATAAGCGGGTTTTGAGGATGACGCATGTGCTCACATTGGGGTGGCTGGTCAGGGCTGCGCCCTTCTGGTGCAGATGCTGCATGAGCTCACAAGGCTCGGGCATAGCAGGGAGGAAGCCTGGGTGGGCCTCCACGTCAGCCAGCAGCCTGGACAGCTGGGGTAGCAGCACCAACGCGAGGCGGTGCACGAGAAGGAAGTGACGCCCAGACAGCAATAAGCGACAGACAACGTCTCCAGCGTCTCCCTGGCCGCTGGTCAGCGCCTTAGGCAGCATCTGCACCTTGCCAGCCTTGCCCAGCACCGGTAGAGTGTGTGCCTCTCCATTGAGCCTGGCACAGCCGAGACAGTGAGAGGAAGCCACATATTGCTGTGTCATCTAGACATTGTACAGGGATTGATGAAAATCAAAATGGCAAAGAATGTGGCCTCGATATTACCGATAGGCGAGGCTAAGCAGGGGGCCAGTCCCTCTCAGGCAGGCATCACCCAGGAATAGAAGGACTGCATTCTTTCCAGTGTCCTGCCCATCAAAAAATATGAGTGAGAGGTCTTGGACTTGCCACTTATACTTTGTGTTCGGACTCTTGCCCGTCTACGAGATATTGCATTCTATTGAGGTGGTTGCAATTCTCGAGGTGTTGGAACTCACAACCTTGGACTGACATGCATGGTGCCATACGCCCTGCCGTTCAATTCTTATAGCCTTGTTTAATGTTGCATCCTAGAGTATCTAGCTTTAACAGATTTCGATCCGAAAAATCACGCAATTTCCCCGACTGACTTGTCCAGTCTGGGAAGGTCCAAAAGTGCACAACAGTTGCCATGTCACGCGACGTCGGTGCTTCGAGACAAGGCACACAAGCCATGTGAGCTTTTTGGGAGATGAAATACCTGCAGAGCTGTGACTATGAGTCTTTCTGGCAGGATGGAAAGGAGAACATCCTCATCAAAAGCGTCCTCAGTCAACACAGTACGGGGCGTGCCGCAAAGGAATTCCCGGAGCCTAGGTGAAAGACAACAACCACTATGAGTGACTATAGCTTTCACGTAGGACCTACGCTGAGAGCCATTTTGGCCACCCAACGCGGTCATGATTGGGGGTATTAGAAACCACCTTATGGATACGTCGGTTCGACTCTTTCACAATAGATATTCCCACAAGACATTCCCTCAGTAAAGTCACTGCCCCTCATCGCCCCTCAGATGGTGCTGCATGTGATCACCGGAACAACTGCCTCCGCAGAGCGTTTGAAAGCATGGGGTTATATCCCCTGAGCGCCAACAGCAGAGGGTCGTAAAGTTTAAACCCTCAACCTCTAAACAGGCTCAGAATCCAAACGCTTGTTCAACAACGGTCCGACAGAAAGACTTATTTCAAAGAAATCTTTCATCAAATCTTTCAGCATAGACCATCATGCACCTCACATATGAGTTGCCAGCTTTTGAAAGGAATATTGAATTGATGTAGAGAGACAGGCTTCTTGACCATCATGTAGGCATCAGCCCTGGGAGTATTGTAACCTCAGCTGTATCATCTTGTCCCGATGGACTCTGTACAGACTCAAAAACATTACCAGCAGCTTGCACGCTCCTTGGTGGAGCAGCAATTGGGTTTGAGACAAGCGCAAGCCTTATTTGCTGGTCAAGGGCCCAGCAGCAGTGCTCCAGCTACCGGCCAGAATAGAACCGGTCTTCCACCACACAAAACAAAGCATCGTCCTCAACATCTGAAGCAACCCAAACCAGCTAATGCTGGCCCGCAGCAACAACCACCGGCAGATGCTCACAAGGAGTACGATGAAGGACTGGTGAGCATGCACCTTATGTTTGGCTTCCTTGCATGCCGCAGCGATCAAGGTACTTAGATTTTTGAAGTACCACATGGACTGCGAGCAGTTTGAGGGTGTGCCACACTGTCCAATGTTTCGAGCATTCAAGGATCGCTCTACTGAAATGCCCACCTTCCATGATCGACAGGATGTTGGCGACGGCCTGGATCATGTCTACTACGCTCCGGTCACATCAGAAGGCCTGGAAACGCGCTTAGGCATCAAGCTGAAACCCCACCCTGACAAAGTCTCAGAGGCAGCTGCTCTGTCTTCAGTTCGGTCACCTGACCTGAAGTACAGCCTCTGTCTCCCGAAAGAGATCCTGTTGAGTAAGTGCCAACCAGAGCTCCTTAAATTTCTATAGCTTTTCTTCTAGCATTATAAATCTTGCCAGTGTCCCTAGCAATGGCAGCACAAGGTGCTGATACATTCCCAATCAAAATTTTGAATGAAATTTAAGGCGATGGCAATGCCAAGCAGTGTGGTAGAATTCTCCCATAAGTTTGGGAACAGTACTGGTCACTACTGGACATCTCTGGTGTACACGCAGATGGCATCTCAGCACTGCAAGTACAGGCTGTCCACCTGGCCTGTGCGCGACATGAGACCTATCTGCCTACTGGCCAGAGGGCAGGCTTCTACCTGGGAGATGGACCAGGTGTGGGCAAAGGAAGGCAGATTGCCGCCCTTGTCACTGAGAACATCCTGCGGAAGAGGGGCAACGAGCGGGTGCGCAAGACCCTGCTGTAAGAGCCCAGCTTGGGAACAACGACCATGGATTTCTACTCGGTCTGCATGCATGCATTGCTTGATCAGGTTTGGTGTATGAAAGGTGTGCTGAGGCAAAGGATATGCTACTTCTGCATTCTGCTCACACAAGACGAGGGCATTGCGGATCACAACAACTGCTGTGGAAGCTTATTCCTGCAAATGAGTCCAATTGAGGGACCAGCTTTTGGCAGGCGATGTGGTTCTCTGCGTCTGCTGACCTGGCGGTGGATGCCATGCGCGATTTTCGGGACATTGGGGCGTACAAGTATGACCCCATTCGCATTCATGACCTGCGCAAAGTGGGGAAGCTGCGCGCCGGTGAGAAGCTGGAGGATGTCAAGGTGCTGATCCAGTCCTGTTGCATATGCTCTAGTTGCGCAAGTAACTATCGGTGTTCTTCCTGCTTCTTCAAGGAAACGTGGGGCGCACAGGTCACACAAGCCCAAGATGCTGGGGCATAGGTACACACCAGCAAGAAGTTTTGAGCATCCACATGCATGCAGGGCCTGGATAAGGGCATCCTCTTCTGCACATACAGTCTGCTCATTTCTCAATCCACCAGCGTGAAGAAGATCCGGGAGCAGCAGAGGGCGAACCCATGGTTACTCAAAGATCCGCAAATTACTGACGTTCACGCCAGCCGCGACCATGCAGAGGCTGTGTGGGGGAAGCTTGAATTTGGTGCGAACTTGTTTTGGCGTCTTGCTCTGCCGGGAAAGACGTTGTGCGGCAGGAGCACAGGCCAACAATCAGCCAAATGACATCTTGGCAAAAAAGCACATGACTCCTATGGTTTTGCTGTGCAGCATCTGGGTCTCGATTGGATCAGATTGTGGATTGGTGCGGGGGAGCTTCCTTTGACGGCGCACTGGTCTTTGATGAATGCCACAAGTGAGCAGCACCTATATCACTGACCTGCAACCCTGCAGCATGCAAGCTGTGCCTGTGCTGGACATATTGAGGTCTTTTCATAGTGCATTGGCCATCGGACCCTTATTGTACCCATTGTTGAGTTCGACTGAACTGGCTGCGTCTCAGGCTTGACATGTCTTTTGGCCTGTTCAGGGCCAAGAACTGTGTTGCAAAGCATGGTGAGCGCGGCTCAGTCATGGAGAGCAAAACATCACGGGTGAAGTTCGGATCTTCTACAAATGAACTAATTACCAGATACAGTGAAGCCGATTCTCATACCATAACTGTGATGTGGCCACCATGGCTGAAAAGGGCGTCGCTGCACTGCACGTGTGTGTCTATGTCATGTTGTGAATGCAGGAGGTGATTGTACATGCATGTATCTTAATCATGCTGTGAATGCAGGAGGTGATTGTGCATGCATGTATCTAAGTCATGTTGTGAATGCAGGCGGTGATTGAACTGCAGAGGCGGCTGCCGAATGCACGCGTGCTGTATGTTTCAGCCACTGGCGCGACTGAGGCTTCCAACCTGGGATACATGCAGCGCCTGGGCCTGTGGGGACCAGGGACATCCTTTAGGAGCAAGGACGAGTTCATGTCTCTCGTGCAGGAGCAGGGCATCAGTAGGCTCAACTTCCCCTCCTTATTATCCTGCTACAAGCTGTGTAATGCACCGCATTGTCATCCAAGGCAGATTGTGCACATGTGGAAAGAAGATCAAGGTAGACCCTTGCTGCAGGCGTGATGGAATTGGTGGCAATGGAGCTCAAACAGTCGGGGTACTTCCTGGCTCGCACTCTCAGCTATGAGGTGTGCATCTTCTCGTATGAATGGCAACCCCAGCATGAGTGGTAGCCTCATCTTGTGTCACAGGATGCATCCAGTGTTGTGCTATATGGTAACACTGTCAGCAAAGCCCTGATTTGCTGAAATATCAAGGAGGTTTGAAAGCTTCAATCGCTCACTCACAGCTGCATTGACTTGTAATGGTGCAGGGAGTCACATATGAGCAGCTTCCCGTCCACATCAGCCCTGAGTTCAGGGAGCTCTACAACAAGTCCTGTGCTGTCTGGGTGGAGGTGAAACTACCCTTTGCCATCTCCCACTGCCTCTCATAGGCCATAACAAAGATAGGAAAATGTGGATATACCAAGGAACATTAACATCAGTATTATTCTGTTTTTCTTCCACTCATTGGATGAGGTGCTGGGTGTGCAGATTCATAGCGCTGTTGACGGCTATGCAGAGGACAGGAAGAGGGGGATGTCCCAAATGTGGGGCGGTCATCTGCGCTTCTTTCGCCAGCTGGTGAGCTTCGTCCCTCAGGGCATTGGGTGGGCATGTTGCTCATGGATCTGGCTGGGCACCACATCAAGAGAGCCAAGTCCATCCACATGCGTATGTGCTCTCTCACTGAAGGAGTGGTGCACATGCAGCTGACTGCATGCAAGGTGGAGCAGATTGAGACCTTTGCCAAGAAGATGCTGGCGGAGGGGCACTGCATTGTCATAGGGCTGCAGAGCACAGGTGCTTCTTCAACCCAGCAAAGGATACATATGTCACCCTCAACTTGCTGCCATGCATGTCCATTATGGACGGTTCTTCCAGGGACTTGACCACCGATGCACTTCAGGCACTTGGCATCCTCCCAAGAAATGCACAAGGATCAATCACATGTATGCAGCACACAATCTTGCATCACAAGCAAGGGGCTGCATAGCTTCTTTGGACCACGAAACACACGGGAGGAAAGGTACCAGACTTTCAAAAGGTTTTATTGTTTGGCTGCAGGCGAGGCGCGCACAGAAGCCATGGTGCGTGACATGGGAGCTGGCAATGATGAGAGCTTTTCCTTCGACTCCTTCGCCGATCCTGCTGGCCTCATCATGACCACTGTCATTGAGCAGCACTGCTGCAAGGCGCCGAACTACAAGGCGCTGCTTGAGCGTGCAAAGAGCCTCAAACTGCCTACAAACCCGCTGGTGTGTGTTTCCACTCTCTTCTCATCCCCCCCAATTGGTCTGATACTTCCGCCTTGGCACCTCCTACTTGCAGACTCAAAACTGGACGGGCTTGAATGCATGCTTCATCCAGCATGTGCAACGCAGCGCAGCAGAAGCACTGCAACCAGAAGGGTGTGACCACTTAGGTTGTCCAGCAGCATTGCAGATCTGGACATGACCCATGCAGGATGACCTTATAGACCGGCTGGGGGGCGTCGACAAGGTGGCAGAGCTCACCGGGCGGCGCAAGCGCATGGTGCGCGACCCCGACACCGGCACCTTCCACTACAAAGCACGCGCTCAGGACATGCCCCTGGACAAGGTGTGCACCTCTGCATCCACCGCCAGTCACACTGGCAGTGCTTTCAAGCCTGGGACCTCCCACTATCAGTCATGCATCAGCATCAGAGATATGACACGCACCAAATAAAGAGAAGGTGCATACGTTGATCGGCTTCATTGACGCATGCGCAGGTGAACATTGCTGAGAAGGACAGGTTCCAGAGGGGCGAGAAGCTGGTGGCCATCATCAGTGACGCCGCCTCGACAGGCATCTCCCTGCAGGCTGACCTGAGCGTGCCCAACACGCGCCTCCGTGTGCACATCACCGCAGAGCTCGCCTGGAGCGCCGACAAAACCGTGCGTGCAATGCTCCTTTCCCAAACCCATAGGGAGCCAACCTTGTCAGTGGCAGCCTTGCAAGTGGGCAGTGCCACAGAACATTCATGGGCATGGGTAATTCACATTTCAGCTGGCAGGGCTTTCATTATGAGGCGACGAACCTCTTTAGTTGGATCCTCGATCGAGGACGCTGTCCTCCCTATGGAGCACTAAGTATGAGGACCTAATGTGTGACACCTGCCACTGGCACTAACAGTTGTGAATAAATATCTCGAGTCCCTCGTACACTCCCCTTGCTGTCACATGCTCGACATGTTGCCAAAAACAGGTGCAGCAGCTGGGCCGCACGCATCGCAGCAACCAGAAGCAGCCGCCGCGGTACGTGATCCTGTTCACGGATGTGGCTGGCGAGCACCGCTTCGCTGGGGCGGTGGCCAAGCGATTGGAGCAACTGGGCGCGCTCACCCACGGCGACCGCCATGCCGCCTGCCAGGATGCCCTGTCCTCCTTCAACGTCGATGACAAGTGCGCTGGCCGTCTTCCCCACTGCACTGTACTGTACTGTGCTGTACTGTGCTGTACTGTACTGTACAGCAGAATGATGGATCAGCACTGTGTCAGCAGCCGAGGCAGTTGTCACAGGGGCACTCGCATGGGGGTAGAAGTTCTCTTGATTAGGTATCCATGGGATGCGAAGCCAGTCACAAGTTGAAACAGTGGAGGAACTTGTCGAGACCGTCCATGTGATCCATGTTTGTGAGGGTCAATGTTTGTCCTGTCACTTGGCACTCGCCGTGATATCAAGACCAACATGAGCAATGACATGCAAGATGAGGGCAGGGTGAGATCAGCCCTTGTGTTCACAGGTATGGGCAGGCAGCACTGGCAGAGATGTACCGCATCACATTGCGGCGGCAGATTGCAATGATGCCAGGGTACGCGGTGCCGGCATGGATGGAGGAGGAGACACGGCACCTGCCGCCTGAGCAGCAAGAGATCGAGCGCAGTCGCCTTTTTGAGGTGGCTTCTGTATCCCAGCCGCAAACAATTGCTGAAATGAATTTATTGCTGTGCCTTCGAGTTGTGTGTGCTGAGATCCCCTTTGATGGGAGGTCCCATTAGGATGATCGCATGCTTTTCTCCACCACTTACATTGGTTGGCAGCTGCATCCCAGCTGCGAAGTTTGCTCCAACAATCTTTCATTGCTGTGTGCTTGTGCTGTCTGTGGTAGGATCATGTTTGGTGGGAGGTCCCCATCCGATAACATGCTTTTCGACCCAGTTACTTTGGTGATGCAAGGATGGAACCATTGCAGTACCGCAGGTGTAGCTCAAATGCACACGTCAAGAAACTGGAGATCTAGCTGAAGGGCTTCTTGTGCAGGCCTTCCTTCCGATGGCTTGCCAGCTGCTGCGAGATGTGGATGTTATCACCACCGACCAGAAATACATGGGCAGGGAAACCGAGTACAGATCCGCCAACAACCACCTGCCTGAAGCTGACAAGGTTTGGCTCCATTCATCAGTGTGCAGTGATTTCATCATCATGGCAATGCCCGAACTTCAGCGGGTCGTAAATGTTTGGGTATGTGTGCAGGTCCCCACAGCCAGCTTCAACAAGCTGATGAACCGCTTGCTTGGGGTGCCGATAGAGTACCAGCGGAAGATCTTTGACTACTTCACCGCCCTGCAGGTTGATGATAGCGCCAGCAACTGGAAGTTGTGACCTCTGTATTCCCAAATGCATGTGTACAAGAAGCTGGCAAACCTTGCACAGACTATGCCAGTAGAGCATGCGGTTGCTTTCAAGTCTTCTTAGGCACTCCCAGTTTATCAACACTTCAAACATGCCTTGACAATGATGTATCCTGCAGGAGAAGCACATCCGCCAAGCCAAGCGCGAGTTCAAATTTGAGCCCCCAGGGATCCTGCACTTCTCGAACGAGATCACCTATGTGAAGCATTCCGTACGTGTCTGCTTCCATTGCTTGAACATGTTGCATTCTTGTCCTACAGACAGCAGATGATGTGGCATTGCACAGAGACCTCTCACAAGTACTGATGCGTAAAATTGCTGCATAGGACCTCATGCACCGTGACGGTGGGTCCACTTCTCTGTATGAGTACAAGATGGACAAGGGGATTGGTTACGAGGTAAGCCTCCTTGACATGGTGGATTAATCCCTTCTTGAGCATGCCCACTAATTTCTCTTATCAACCACGCCAGTCACAGATAGGAGCATTGCCTGGCATGCTTCTGAGCTTCCCACGTCTGCTCCCTGAGTCTGACAGGATCAAAGTGTTGAAGCTGATGCTCGCGCTTATTAATGGTAAAAGAAGTACTCAAATTATCGGAGATGACACAGGCTGTGATGTGATCTTGCAGCAAGCCCTGGAGCTGCTGAAGGCTGAGCTGGCACAGAATGATGAGAGTAGGAGCGGATTCTACAGCATGACCCACGGCTCCACTGGGAACAGGCACTTTGTGCTGGTGCGCGTCTGAACAGCCCCAATTCACTTGCATTAAATAGCAATACAGCCTGCTTACCGCCATATCCCTTCTGTATACGTAGCTGTCAACCCCCTTTTGGAACAATGCTTTGTGTGAGCATCTTTCACGGCAGAGAGTTTGTTGCAAAGCATCGTTTCTCGATCTGAAAAGTGTTTTTCCTTCTTCTCGACCCCTAATGCAGGCGCTGGAGTGCAACAAGGACGGACGGCGTGTGACAAAGGCAGACAGAGGAAAGAGGGGCTCCTACATGCGCCTGATCAGGCCAAACAATGGCTTTTCAGCGGGCAACATGGGCTACCACGGTGCGCCTTCAAGACCACAAAAAAACCGGATTTTCACGTTTTCAGTGCATATTTCGGAGATCGTCCACATGCATCCCTCCTGTAAGCAACAAGGTGGTGCTAACTTGCTTTTCCGTCACCTTCAAGACAAATACCCTGACTTGGCCATCAAGCAAGGAGTGAAGTGAACCGGCTGGGTGCATGCAGAGTTCAAGGGGAAGTACTCCAGGATCAAGGATGACAAGCAGGAGTCGGCATGGATGGAGAAGCTCTGGCGCGAGGAGCACCGAAAAGATCCGGGCAAGTAAGTAACCTGTGCCAAAACTGCCTTAGGAAACCTTAGGAAACCACTGCGATTGAAAGTCACAGCTTGAGGCTGGGATGTGGCACAGGACGCGCTTCGTAGATGTGTACTTGGTGACTGGCGCCATCTTGCCTGCCTTGCAGCCCATCCTCAGGCGCTTCAAAACGCTCAATGCGGCAAGGTGACCACTTCCCCATACCATATAGCAACCGAGGCATCTTATAGTTGTTCAGACAAAGTGCTGCAAACCTCACCTCCCATGGTCACCTGTTCGTTCGTGTCCAGGACATTACAATATGCTGCTGGAGACTTGATTAACCTTCCGTCAGATTGCTCTGAGGTTGACCATAAGCTACATTATTGAAGGCTTGCATCCGGGCAGAAGGCAAAATTGCTGGTTTGCAGTCCTTCTCCCAGCATCACAATGCAGGCTGAGATGATAAGGGTGTTCGCAGGGCAAGGAAAGTGCACCTGAAGGTGGCGCGTGTGAAGGCCACCAATGGGGACGAGCGTGTGGGCATCATGCTGGATGACAAGCTGCTGCCGGAGGTGCTGGACGCCATTGACAAAGCCATCGACCGCATGCAAGAGGAACAGGACGAAATCATGGCCGGTCCGTATTCCCCCCGGCTTCATGTAATTGACGCTGGACAGAATTTCTCATCAGTGCTGACGAACTGACCGCTCCCAGCTGTCGGCTCTCATTGATGCCCATCCATTAGCTCTCCCTATTTAATGCAGCATGTGCATATGACTAAGTTGCTCAAATATAAGCTGCCACATGCAGTTGTGAACATCGCCAAATGAATGCTGACTCGGGACTCTGTGAATCAGGTCTCCCAGAGAGCGCACCACTCGTCGCCCCTCCAGCTTCACAGTTGCATGTGCGCGTCCGTCCCTATCAAGCTTCTTGCGTTAAAACATAAGTAATATCTGTATTTGGTCTTTCAACAGCAAGCCCTGTACAGGAAAAGCACAAGTTGCTCGCCATGGTGAAACACCGGATGTATGCATAGCAGGCACTGCAGGAGATCAGCAACGTGGCTCCCAGCTCGCAGTTGGCAGACACTGACTGGTTGGAAGTTGCGGTTGACCCGCGTGCTCCCTCCTGGCAATTGAGTGGACGCCTTGCATCCTGGCTTGCTGGTTTTTGCGTTTGGTGATTTATAACAGAAATGGAGAGTAGAGCTATAGTGTTTGGCATGTGCAGAAGAAGCCTCCGAGAAGAAGCAACGGCGCAAGGGCGCCACTGGCGGCACCAGGAGGAGGTTTTCCAAGGGCTCTGCTGCTGAGCTGGCTGAGCAGAAGCCGACAAGTGCTGCTGTGCAGGTGAGTGGTGACGTCATTTCAGCTGGCAGAGGTCTCCTCTGCAAGCATGCACATGAGTGAAAAATGCCACAAATTCCCACCTGTCCGTCCAGGCTATGAAAAGCAAGACTGTGCAAAGCGTAGTTGTCTTGGATGTCTTGTAGGATCCATCATGTTTTAAACTGTGCAGGTGCAGCTGACAGCTGAGGATGAGGAGCAGCTGGCGCAGTGCGCCTGCTGGGAAAGCATCGAGCTGCCTCCAATCAAGGTGTGGCAACCTTGTCCGTCTGCTTTCAGATGCCCTGCTGACCCGTGCCGGGCATCTGTCTCACGAAAATTCTGTCATCCTGAATTGAAGTGAAGAGCAGTCCTACAACACTCCCGGTGTGTTTTGTAGGAGAGTGAACTGAAGCGAGAGGTTGAGACCAAGGCGGAGGCCGAGGCAGAGCCGGAGGAGAAGGCGCCACGAGCAGTCCGGGTCAAGGCGGCGCGCCAGGAGTTTGCCAGTGCTGGAGAGACCTCCTCGGAATCAGAGCCAGGTCAGCTCTCCAGGCTTCCTGCATCTGTGTTGACTGCCACACCGTGGAAACAAGCACGTTTTAGTTTTCTGCATGCTATGGTTAAAATACCTGTATACTTTAGAACAATCCTGATGATGCCAGGGGCCTGCATGCCCCTTATTGGGAATGTGCTTTGCTGGCGTCTTCTGCGGAAATTAATTGATGTGGTATTTGGTGACAGATGACGACCTGCCAGACAGCGATGGCGAAGGCTCAGACGGTGAGGAGCAGCCAAAGCGCCGGCGCAAGGCAGCCGCCGGCGCCGCAGAGTCCTCATCATCCGAGGAGCGTGGGTCAGACGGCGATGAATCTGACGAGGACTCCGGTGCGGAGGAGGCCGCAGCAGCATCGGGGTCAGCCAAGTCAGGCAAGCAGCTGCCCATAGCCTCGGATGTGGCGGCCCATGTCATCAAGCAGCTGCGCAAGAGCTCGGACCGGAGCGCATCGCGTGCGGCCGCAGCATCGGGCAGTGAGGCACCGTCCTCCGACGAGAATGATTTGGCCGAGGATGCCAACTCAGATGGCAGTACCGTGGTCGAGTCTGAGAACGAGGCTGCCGCCAAGACAAACAAGGCCGGCGGCAGTGGCGCGTCGTCTGAGGAAGAGAAGATGCCGTCGAAGCAGCGCCGGGGCCGCAAGGCGCCCAAGCAGGAGAAGGGCCGTGGAAAGAAGCCTGGCAGGAAGGCTGCGGGTGCAGGTGGCAACTCGGAGGAGGATGCGGACAAGGTAAGGCTGATATCCTGTGCATGCTTCCTTTGCCTGACACCACTTCCCATATGCACTGCATGCGAGCAATGATACCTCCATTCGCCATCCACCACAACCGAAGATCAGTCCTGCAGCCTGTATTCAGATATAAGAGCATTTCATCTACAAAGTCGCATTTACTGAGACATCTTGCAGATGGAGTCCATCCCACGGTGTGATCATCTGGAATGGTTGCCCTGTTGCATCCCAATGCTTACAACCCAAAGATGCCGCGAGTGCAGCAGACTAGAAATTTCCTATTTCTGCCCCAGCAGGTATACACAAACTCGGACATCAGCGAGGGGTGGGTGGTGCAATGCACGTGCGGGGTGACCAAGGACGACGGCCGCGACATGATTGAGTGCGAGACGTGCAAGACCTGGCAGCACGTGAAGTGCGTGCTGGGCAAGAAGCGCGCCAAGGCACTGCCACCCGGGCAGGAGTTCACCTGCACCTTCTGCCAGGCTGCTGATGCTGATGCGCCCCACAGCAGGCCCACTCAGGCGCGCTCAACACTGTCACATTCCTTTGTTCATGCCGAAGAAAAGCATGTACTTTTGATTAGATGCGAGCGAGATAATAATAGGGGGATCTATCAATTGGCTGCATCTACTCACCTACAGGTTGGTTAACTATCTTGTTTGGTACACTGATGCAGATTGCATCTCTAGTGTGTGCAGGCTGCAGAGGCCGACAAGGAGAAGGGGGAGACGCAGCCTGCCGGCACTGTGGATAACAGCATGGGAGAAAATGTCGCAGTGGAGGACAGCCCCTTGAAGGCAGAGGCCAGGGTCAGCACACCCCTGAAGCGCAAGAAGGCAGCGGATGGCGTGAAGGTGCTCCTCACCTCATCTTGGAATTAGCAAATTTGTGGTGTGCATCAGGTATTGCAAGAGCTGTTATAGAACTTTCTCTCACAATATGGCACTAGCCACCCCCGGGACTGCATGTGAAGATACACCGACAATGCAGATGCTGCGTTTACTTATAATGTCAGCTGGCATGCCATTGACCGTTGTATCCGAGGGATCAGCGGGATCCACATCATATCAGTGACGTATTTGCATGCAAGCAGGAGGAGCGAGAGGCCAAAAAGGGCAAGATGGCGAAGCTGGCCAAGAAGGCCGCCCGTCGCGCGGCGCTGGCCGCACGCGACAAGTCGGCCGCCAAGCGCCTCTCCAGCGCCCGGGCCTCCCCCGATGCCGACGCCGACGGCCCGGCCAAGACTGTCACGCCAGTCAAGCGGCCGCGCGCAACGACGGGTGCGGCTGCAAGGCTTGAGGACGGCTCAGACAACGATGAGAGCCGCGCAGCACCCGGCGCGGATCTGCTGCTCGATGACGGCTCAGACGAAGATGGGAGCCAGGCGGCAGCGCTGGGGTCGCAGGGCAAGCGCCTGCGGGTCTGGGCCCTCCTCAGTGACAGCGAAGAGGAGAGCGCGGGTGCTGCAGTGCAGAGGAAGCGTAGTTCTGCGGCAAAAGGGCAGCCGGCTGAGGACGCGGCTGCGCTCGAAGAGCTGCAGGAGAAGTGCAGCCGCCTTCAGGCCGAGCTGGAAGCCAAGCAGAAAGCGCAGGAGGACATGGTGAGCCCTCATTCCCTTGTACAGGTTCCCTCGACAAGAGACTGTCCACTGAACTGTCCCAAGAAGGAGAAGAGTGGGCAATTGTTTTTGTTCTAGTACACAGGCATGTTTCTCGCCGGTGGCACAGTAGGCTACATCTTTGTTGCTGAGCATGTAAGGAAATCGCCATTTTGGCAGCCTTAGTTCCACATGTATCAGCCTTTTCAGCTGACCCGTGTGAGTTGTGTGCGGCAGGTGGCAAGCGCAGCTGCGGAGGCACAGCGGCAGGCAGAGGCTGCAGCCAGCGAGCGCATCGAGGCGGCTGTGGCCGAGCGCGTGAACAGCCGGCTTATGGAGTCCATGCGCAAGGCACGAGACCTCGGCCGCCAGAAGGTGCGGGACCGCAGCACATCTGCTGGATTGTCTGCAATTTCTAGTGTTTCCTTTCTAGAACGATCCCTTGAGGAATGGCTTGTCAGCATCTGTTGCCCAGCTCATGCTTTCCGGGCATGTGTCATACAGAATTGCTGCACACAGATAGCTCCGAGACATCCGAAGGCATACTGTATTGATGGAGGGAAGTGACAGTCTTTTTTTTCACAGGCGGTGGAGGAGTGGAGCAAGCGCCTGGAGAAGGAACGAGCAGAGAGCGCCGCTGCTCTGGCAGCGGCTCGCGCAGCCGTAGAGCCTGCAGCCTGGCACGCTGAGAAGGAGGAGCTGCTTAGCAGTCAGCAGGAGCTGGTCGCACTCAACTCAGCACTGAAGACAAAGCTAGAGGCTGCAGCGGCAAAGTCAGCCGATCCAAAGGCGGAAGCCGATGCGGCCGAAATGAGAAGCCGGCTCGAGGAGGCCCTGGCTGAGAAGGAGCAGCTTGCCAGGGCCCTGAAGAATGTAAAGGCTGCGCAGCGCAATGCCGGTGCCAAGGAGAAGACAGTGGAGGACTTGGAGATGGTGGCAGAGAGGGCGGCTGCGGAGAAGCTGCACAAAGAGGCGGAGCAGGCCGCCGCTGAGCTGGCGCGCCAGCGTGCCAGCCTCAAGGACGAATGGGAGCAGCTTGCACTGGAGCAAGCACGCGCGGCCGCTGCACAGGTCAGCATTTTGTTGCTATTCTTGCCCTTTTAACATGACTTGACTGCATATCGTGCTTGAAGGGTTCCCCCTTGAACAGTGCCATAGGACAGATGGTCTGTTCTCTATGGAATCTGCAAGTGCTCTGCATTCCCAGACCGCAAAGCATCAAGACTGTCGGTTCTTGGGATCTTCCATCAGAGAATCCAGCCTCCCCAAGCGCTGAATCTCTTGGAAGCCCACCAGTCTGAAGTAAAGCCACGACAAAGTAAGTCTCTCAATCGTGCACCTCGCACAGGCGGCCGCAGAAGCCGAGAAGCAGCGGCTGGCTTCCGAGCTGGAGAGGGTCGCAGAGGAGCGCAGGCTGGCTGCCCTTGAGGAGAGCCGCGCGGTTGAGGCGGCCAGAACGCGCGCGGCGGAGGTGGCCGCGGCCGACAATGCCCGGCTGCAGGCGCAGCTCAGCGAGGCGGCCGATGCGCGCGCAAGGCTCGAGGCGCAATTGGCCGAACTCACCGCGGAGATGCAAAGCATGCGCAGCAGGCCAGCAGTACTTGCAGGTCCGTGAAAGCCCCATTGCGATGGCGGATGTGTGGGCACATGGCAAGATGTGCCGCCTCCTGTCATGCACCAGCATAGATCAGATGCACATGTTTCTTCCATGTACTCACTGTGTATTGCGGGTATCCATGAGCAGAGAAAGTGGCATGTTGAGTGACATGCACATGCATCAGGCTGGGTGATGTCAAATTGAACAGGCCGTGGGAAGTCAGTCAGACCTTGATGGCTATGTTGGATGTCATGTAGGCGACTCTGAGGAGGAGTGTGGTACGGGCACGCCTGCACGCCGGGGCTCTGTGGGAGGCCCTGGGCCTGCGTCCGCGCCAGCATCGCTGCAGAAGTCGGCCATCAAGCTAGCTCCCGGTCTGGGCAGCAAGCGTGTCAGCTGGGACCCCTCTGTCTGGGCCGCCAAGGATGAGGTAAGCGCCCGGACCTATCGAAATCGGCCTATTCTACACCTGGATGCCACAGCAGGGCCCATCCAAAATCCTGGGTGACTGCAATTATGAGCTGTGTGAAAGACGCTGCATTGACCTTGGGGTTATTAAGAGCTGTTGGTTGATGTGCTTTTCCTGTTGCAATGCTCAGGAGGCAGTTGCCGAGACTCCGGCAGGCAAGAAGCTGAAGCCATTCCTGCAGACCGCCAACAGCATGCAGCAGCCCGAGACGCCATCTGCCCACGAGAAACAGGTGAAGTATCCAACTAGCAGAGTCTGCTACCATTGTTCACCGTCTTGACTCGAAGATTCTGAATGGGTTTCTCTCCCTCAATCAATCACAGCACTGGTACAATGATATTGTGAAGAAGCAAGGGTCCTACTTGCCTATCCCTCGTTTGAAGGTGCATGTCTGTGCTATGCAGAGCCAGCAGGAGAGCAGCATAGATCAGGAGGCGCTGCTGAAGTGGATGCGGAGCCAGGGCAAGGCGGTCAGCTTCGATGATGTGGCAGCCGGTCTGGGACTGGCCGGTGGAAAGGCAGCACTGCTGAGGCGCACCATGGATGCACTGCTCAGCGAGTTTGAGATCTATGAGACCGGCGTCTGCACTGGCCAATATCAGGTCCTCTAGGCTCTAGTTCTCAGGTATTGTACCCATGCATGCGAGCCTGTTCCGGGGCGTGCGGGTCGTAATGACAGAAATTGCTCTGCGGGATCGTGGAACCTCATATTATTAGCTGGCTATGGCCCCTGTGCATAAGCGCTCAGGGAAACATTACTTGAGGCATGAATCAGGTATTTGGTTTGAAGGGAAGACGCAGAAACTTATTTGAGCATGCAGGACAAAGAGTGTTTAGAGTAGAAGAATGAATGGTAAGGTGATGAGCTAACATGGCGTACACATGTGACCGATGAAAGCTGTCAATCTGCCAGATTGTAGTGCTAATAACGCTCACATCTACACCATATGGCGATGCTTTGGAGCGTAGCAGCTGACAAAGCTGACTCCAAACAGTGACTTTAGTGGCAAATTGCCAGCAGAACATCAGCGAATGAGGTGTACATGTATTACCGTACTTGGTTTTCAAAGTGCAAGTTGCCAGCGACTTGTAAGGCTTCATACCACCAAGTTTACAAATCAACATCGATGTCACAATGTAAGTTGTGGCTGATCAGTGCTGCTGGCTAGCTACAGCATGCATGTTGAGCAACATCAATGGGCATTTGAATGTGTGCACATGTACATGCATGCAATATTGCCTTGGCCAGGACCGGGAAATTTTCTTTGAAAGTATTCTTGATATGCCAAGCTGCAGCTGCTCATGGGACAGGCTTCAGGCCATGGCGCTACAGAAGCACTGGCGACAATGATCATGAGAGACCGAATATGTATGAAGTGGTGTTCAAAGGGCTTGCATGGTGAGGATGCATGCCTATTCTGGGTTGTACGACAGCTGTGAGTCACAGCCAAGAAAAACTTGTCGTACAAACTGTGGGACTATCTTTCTGCCATTTTGCGAGAGCGCTCAGACGCTGCTCGCTCGGCACTTTTGATGGTGGTTGCTCAATGCTAACCAACCTTCCATTCAGCAGCTGAAGACCAGGGAGCTCGCGGTGCAGTGGAACATGGCCACACTCACAGCGCTCCTGCTCTTCGGCTGCGCTCTTCTGTCTGGAGCCCTGTCACAGGTACCGTACCATATGTGAAACAGTATGATATTTTTTGCCTTTTTGAGTCAGTTTCAGGATTTACAAAGGCTGCGTTGGCAAGTTCAAGTAGGGCGTCAGAGGGCATCCTCCGAGATATTCGCTGCAGCACTCCCAGAATGCTGAGGCACTAGATGGGAAACGTAGAGGCCAAGTGCACATCAATGTTGTTTCCAGTTGTTATTAAATGGTTCGAGGGAAAGAAGATGTCCGCAACTCAAAATCAACCGTCCCCTGGGTCCGGCATGAGCAAGTTGCCTCAAGCCGACAGAACACACACTAACTTGTATGGCTCTAGGATAATTTCGACATGCAAGCATACAGATAGCGCGTAAATAATAGATGCTCAGGGCAAATTTGTTTTGGTATGACCCTGTCGTGCAGTGGTGCTGCAACGGTGCGAGCATCAAGTTGCCTTCAAAGGTACTGAGGTGCGGTGGCAATCATGCTCAAGTGAAACGAATTGCCATACGCATTTTTCTCTTGTAGCTCTGCGCAGAGCACGTCTCGGAGTGGCACAAACCACGAAACCAAACAATCCTAGACAACAAGATGTTAACATCTGTGTTCACCCAGAGTCCTACTCGATATAGATTGTGGGAGTCTCGCCTCCTCTGGACACATAGGCCTCATTTGTTTTTGAAAACCCGCCCATGATGCAGGATGTGGCCACTGAAGGTGCAAGTGCAAGCACCGAAGCAGCCCTCAGTCAGCTCACTGTGACGGACAGCACAAAGAGCGCAGTGTTACAAACCACCCAATCTGCAACGTACTTCGTCTCCACTGCGTCTGGCATGCTCTCCTACAGCCCAAACGGCACCGTCCTGGATGGCAACGATTTCTCAAACTTTTTGATGGCTGCGCACAAGAACTCAGCTGTGACAGGTCAGCCCTTTAAAGTGCCCATCCATGCAGCCAAGAAAACATGCTTGCTATTCGCAGGCAGTCCATGATGCTCAGTGGGCAATAACTGCGCAGCTCTGAGTGTGCAGACACTGCAGACTTCAACTGAGCATGCCGTATAACAGGTGTGCGGCTGGCAAGCGGCAGCTACCAGGTTCTGCCTTTTTCGACCGATGCCCACATATACTTTTTCTGCTCAGGACGGACGGCTGCCTTTGAGGTGGACATCACAGGCAGTGCCCTGTACTTCACGGTGCGCAGCAACATATCCTATTGGCAGATGGCAGATCTGTTGAGTCTCTGCCGCCGGTGTCCCGTTCATCTGCACCCCTTGCCTAGCAGCTTTGGGATTTGACTCAAGTGCTGTGACAGTGCAATGGTAATGGGTGTGCAGGATGCCTCAATAGGGGGAATTCTTATAGACACTTGCAATGGTGTGACTCTGCACGGCCCAGCCAACCTGACCTACATTCCCGACCAGTGGCCGTACACCCAGGGCACCATCCTGAACATCACCTCTGACAACCTCGGCGTCACTATCAAGGTCCATCTCTGTCACTTCTAGAACTGGTGCTAGAACTGTCTCACTGCTTCATAAAGCACATTAGAGAGTCAGTAACTGAGCCAGCAGTGCAATAAACGGTATCAAGCAGCTGCCTACCAGCATAGACCAGTCACCACCAAACTTGGCAAGAATGTCTGTCTTCAAATTCTATGGCATGTTGACATGCACTGCATGATACTTGGCAACTCACTCCCAGTTGGGTTGTGTGCTGGTTGTGGTGCAGATACATGCCGCATTTCTGGCTGCGTGGCAGCGCATCCTCGCGACTTATGGTGACGACTATGCGGGCGGGGGTGTGGTGTATGAGAACGGCCTGGTTCTGCCCCCCTACCGCGACGGCACAAGTGTGCACGACACCCTCCTGACCCTGATCACATCTTCTTGCCAACATGCACTCTACACCCAGGCTCTTCATGGTTCTTGCCCAGAGAGTGAGATGTGAAGGGCTGGCTATCCCCAGAGAAGTGCGGCCAACTGGTTGCAAAACCACTCTCTGCAGCAGTGATGACTGAGTGCATATGGGCCTGTGGTGTGCAGATTTCGTGGTGTACTTCCCCTCTGTGGTCCAGATCAGCAACGACACCTACAGCATGGCCCTGCGTCAGGACCCCGGAATCATCCGCATCAATGATACTGCGGTGGTGCGTACTTTCTGAGCATCCACAGACCACACAGCAAGCCCAGGACACTACCTGCCCAAGAAGTCCTTCTGGGCTTATCACCCTAGCCTGCTCTCTCAGCATTCCTTGTGGGGTCTTCAATGCGTACCAGGTCACCTGCTAAAAGATTGATCCTGCTGTTCAGCAACTTTACTGCTCCTGTTGGGCTGGACAGATGTCTGTCTGTTCAGTGTGCGACAAAGCCTGCGCTGGTGCTCGAGAGAGTCTGCATGATGCCAATGGTGCATGCTTCGTGCTTTGCAGATAACACAGCCAACGGTCAACACTGGGATTGCAATGAACAACTGCATCAACGTTGTGCTGATGGATCTGACCATGTTCTTTGCTGCCGGCTTCGGCTTCTATGATGGCACGCCCAAGGGCACCAACACCTTGCTGTGAGTCCCTCCATCAACACAGTGCTTGGTGAATTGGAGTCTCAAAATCCCTGCAATTCGTGCAAAAATTCCTGAAAACAATCTTTCAGGGAACAATGATTGGTGGCTCTCAGCTAGGAAATTATCATGACGGCCCAGCATACTTGCTGTGACTCCAAGCCGAGAAAGGTCCAGATCTGTGGAGGATTTAATGTGGCTTGTACATCACGCTTGTGAGAATTGGCTGTCCTGATATGTGAATGTGGCTGTGTTTCGCTCAGGCGAGTTGCCCTGATCCCCGATCCAACGCCAGGCCCAGATGGGCAGCTACCGCTGATGTCAGCCATCCACGACGGCTACCACAGCACCTCCGGCAAGGCTGGGCCCATCATCTCCTCGAGCCAGTTTGTGGGCGCCGGCAAGTCCCCTCTACCTGTCCAACTTCATGCATGGTTGCATGCAGCCATAGCTGCTATGCAGCGCGCGGCACTTGTATGTATCAGAGCCTCCTCCAGGCGAAACGAATGGCAACATTCCGTGAAGGCAACGCCTGGAATCATAGCTCTCCACCTGCTCAACATGAAGCATATGTAGCATCTGACACACTGGTAGAGATGTCTGTGTCGTGTTCACAATTCTCACAACGAGCAGCTGCTGGGAAGGCTGTCTACTGATGTGAAGCTTGTGTGGGGGCAGGTGATGATGCCATTGCAATCCACGGCCGCATGTACACGGTTGCGGCAGTAAGTCAGAGCTCAAAGACTCTGACGCTGGCAGCCAACATCATCAGTACATATGAGCTTAATGTGGGGGACACCATCAATGTGTACAACCCGGCAGCCAAGTTCCTGGGCACGGCCACAATCTCCAGCTTCACCTTTACCAGCAAAGCGCCTGTGGCCCCCTCTACCCCGGACATTGTCTTTGGGGGGACATTCCAGTACTACAACTATTACCTGGTAAGCATGCATCGTGCCCCTAGCAGCCGTGGAATGTAGGTATCATGGACTCAGAGAGAGACAGAACGAGAAAGAGATCTCTAGAGGCGTTTGCTGCCGATTGTGACAGGGCTTGGGAAACGTTCATGATCAACACGTCAGGTTGTGATTATGGGTACAGATCATCATCCCATCACAGAGACATGAGACCAGAACAGCTCAACAAGCACCGCTCAGTAGTAATGATGATGACAGACTCACAATGTTGCTGTGTGCATGTGCCAGACGAAGGTCACATCCTGGCCGTCTGGCTTTGCGGGCATGCCCTTCAACAGCTTTATCACGGTGCCCTCGCGCAACGGCATGAATTACAAGTGCGTGCCATGTGCTGGCCCCCCTACAGCTCCACACTGGTATAAATGCATGCAAGGTTCTGGGCTTCTCCTGCATGCCCAAAGGTGGAATGGCTCCACTGCAGGACATGAATAGTCCTTTGACGGCTCTATTCTTATGCCATGACTACTCGATAAGATGGTGTGACATGGCTGCATGCAGGGTGACAAACAATTACATATCCAACAACCGCGGCCATGGCGTCGTGACGCGCGCCAGCGGCGGCACCGTGTCAGGCAACACCATCGTGGGCAATTCTTACGGTGCCATTGAGCTGGCGCCCACTTTCAACGCGGTCGAGGGCGCCTTTATAAAGGACACTGTGGTGCGTATCCTTTCGCCTGCATGCCCCATACTTGAGGGCTCATATACGGTAGTTTTGGTTTATGGTTTAGGGTGCATTATAAAGGGGGTATAACAATAGGGTTTGGTATGCAAATATGAAAGAATATGGGGGGGGATATGAAAATAGACCCTAAAACATCATGGCCCCATTCCTCAACACGGCTCAAAAGTTGATGGCTGCTATGGCGACTTCATCTTGCTGAGTCACAAATTGATTTCAGCTGACATCCTGATACCGCTTTGGCGATGATTGCGCCAAGGTGTGTGTTGCTGTGAATGCAGGTGAGCAATAATGTGATTCGCAACGAGGCACAGGGCATCAACTTATATGCCAGCTTGAGCACCGACCACCCCATCCTGTACCCAGACAACACCAACGTGCAAATCATCAACAACCAGATCACCGGGCCCCAGTTTGGCCCCTTGGGCGTCGGCAGCGCGGCCACCATCACAGTGTCCGGCAACCGCTTCCTCAACGTGATGTGCAGGTGGGGTTGATATACCATGTCAACCCAGTGTGAGGCGGATTATGTGGACATTGCATTGCATTACACTGGGACTCTGCCGCATGCATGCAGCCAATACTTCAGCAGCTCGCCAAGCAGCTGCATGCCGCATCCCTTTGCAAACCTTGAGGGGTGTCTTTAGAAGTGTACTAAATGCTGGCAGCTACATACGAAAATTCAACAAGCTTTTACTCAACGTTTTGTGCGTTGCAGTGCGTTTGACACCAACACCCGGCAGTACAACTGGGAGATCCCCAACACGCCGATGCAGATCTTCAACGTGAACGGCATCACTCTGACCAACAACACCTTTGCCATCGACAGCAACTGCGCGCACAGCGTCGCCAATTACGCGCAACCCATCTACCTCGTCAACGTCACCAATGTTGTGGGCGTCACTAAAGCCGCCGCCGCTGCGGTCTCCAGCTTCCAGGCAGTTGCCCCGGGGCCGGCTGGCGCGGCGGCCGGCGCCGCAGCCCCGGGGCCGGCCGTGCAGCGGTCGCTCGGCTGGGCGACCAGCCCGGATGCTGCTGATGTGGCGGGGGCGCCGGGCCCAGCTGCCCACGAGGGGGCCTGGACGGGCAGCCCGCAGTCTGCTGACATGGCATCGGCCCCGTCTGCACAGGCATTCCCTGCAGCAGCGGCCGGGGGCGTGCTGGCTGTCCAGGACAGCGCAAGAACGCTGACCTGATCAGCCAGCGCGCTTCACGGCGCTGTTGCATGCCCAGAGCCTTGGATTTCCCACAAGAAGGGGGCCCCTCAGCCCCCAGAGGTGCCGAAGAGCCAACCTTGGGCTGACACGGGGGTGATGAATAGGCCTCAAAAGGGAGAGTAATTTTGGCAGCTCACTAATTTTTGCAGGGGATGTCAATGCTCTGGATCTCCATATTCACCTTCACTGCATTGCAATCTTGAAAATTTGGTACTTTCAAAACTGCTGTTCTTACTACTATCAAGCGGTGTTCCACTGCTTGGTGCTTACTATAAGTTTCAGCCACAGTTCATGGTGGGGGAGCACTGCATTTTTTTGGTTCAAAGTGTCAGGTTTGTTCTGATCATGTAGGAAGCTGCCACAGGCAGGCGTTTGTCTTTGCTAAGTGTCTTGTCTTTGCTGATCTGCTTCAACTTCCCTCAATGTGTACTTTGGTGAGCACCCATGCTGGCAAAGTACAGTGCAAGCTGGGGTTGCTTTCATTACTCTTAGGTGTTTTATGATGTCTGCGCTCGCATTGTCTTGTCTCTCAACCTAGGAGCACAGGTGTACTAATAGCAAGTCGCTGCTGTAGCTGTGTGTTCTGATGATCTAATGACTGCTGGAGAGCCAGGACATCTGCTGTTTTCACTGGGATGGAGTGGAGCGCAACAGATTGACCGGCTCATGGGCAAAAACACAGCTACAGTAGAATTGAGTATTTTTGCAAGATACTGTGTCTTTCACTTTTTCATTGTCTCATTGCTAGCGTTTGGTCAGCCATCGAAATCATGCACCACACGTACAATAACCTTGATTAGGAATTGTCCTTTGAAGAAGCAGCTGCAGGCTTGTGTCCTGCATCCAAGAACCAAAAGAAAGAGAGTTGAGCACATGCACGTAGGAAGAAGAGCAGAAAAGGACTCTGGAGAATCACAGAACGAGACCAGAGGCAGATTTGTGGAGATGATGTCAGTAGAATGCAATTGGCTTGCAAGGCGCTGGAACTACAG
Organism: Coccomyxa sp. Obi; assembly: GCA_020887355.1. Lineage (NCBI taxonomy): Eukaryota > Viridiplantae > Chlorophyta > Trebouxiophyceae > Coccomyxaceae > Coccomyxa > Coccomyxa sp. Obi. The sequence continues at coordinate 1,120,780 of AP024993.1, read as the reverse complement.
GATTTTGACATGCATAGCTAGATCTCTTGACAGATCATTTACTGGCTCAAGATCCTGATGTAGTGGGTTTGGAAAATTTGTCATAGAAGCGTACAGTGGGAGTGACACTGCTTCGAAGTTCGTACATATGGCTCAATACCCATCATAATCAATTGCAGTGTGCAAGCTTGCACACTGCAACTGAGGGTTTGTTGCTAGAATAATCCCGGACGCTTGTGGGAATTGATGGTGGCTTTCAGGGATCATTGTTGTACAGGACATTGCTGGTTCATGCCACAGACATGTAATGGGATATATATGGTGTTAATGGGCATTTCCATGTATGCTCAGAGATTCACGGATGTTACTAATTATTGTCAGACACCTTCAGTTCTCCTGTGTCAGGGGGCCTCCTCCCGGGAGACTACATTGCATAAATGCAATGCAGTTCTGTATATCCCTGTCTCTACTTAACCCTGAACATTGACCTGCTCCAAAAATGCACCACACTGCAGCAACTGAACATGAACACTGGCAGTCAGCATGCTGTGCAGACCTGTCCGACACAAAGCATACATGCCAGCAATCTCTGTGCCCCTTTCCATGATCAAAGCAGGGGGTACCATACACAACTATTAGATTGGTACCCCCTGATCAAAGGCACAGCCATGTGCTAGGGAGTGCAGTCCTCATGGTAGTGCACAATGATGGCCCTGTTAAGATTCAGGGCAGGCTCAGTGCATGCTCAGAGGCTGCTGCTGTCTTGGAAGGTGCCCAGTTTGGCATAGGAACAAATGAGATCCACAATTGCGTCCGATGCCGACGGCTCGTGGGTCTGCGCAGAGGTGGTGTAGATGAAGAGGCTTCGGTACTTCATGACCGCCCTGCGCTTGTTCTCCATCCATTCATGCGGCATCTGCATCCGGCAAAGTTCTGGCGCTCAGCATTCATGGCCTCTGGTGGAAGACATAGGGGGGCTCTGCTCTAGAGGAGAAAAAGGTAAGAGTTGCACCTGGAGTGCTGTGAACTGTTGCTCACAAACATAGAAAGCGAGCCAACCTGGCGCAGAGGGTACTACCAGGGGAATGGCAGCATCAAAATGCCAAAGTTGGCAACGGTTGAAAGAGATGAAGTTCACCTGGCGGAGGTACGGCAGCACCGCATCGATCTTGCGCAGCGGAATGATGGCGGTGCTGGGCACGTCCGCAAACCACCACGAAGGGCTGAAGCGGTCCTCCAACTGCATCCCAAGCGCATGCAGTTTCAGCAGCATCACATGAAGCACTAGCACATGAGCAAGCACTAACACATGAGCAAGCATGAACTCCTTCTGGAGGCATCTCCTTCCACTTGCCAGGTTCCAGCTTGTCAGGGAGCTCATGTGCCCTGCAGGCTCTTAGTGCTGCTGCGGACTGCCTTTGATGCAACATGAAATGCAGCACTACTTTCTCGTTCCCAGGATTTCCCACTCAAGACAAGCTTCCATCAGCCGAAGGTGATGCAACTGTCATGATTTGAGCTGAGCAACAACAGAAAAGCGGGAAGGGGGTGGTCACATGCGGGGCAGAAGTACCGAAGAAGAGACTTTTGAGATTTGTGCACACTGCTGTGTGGATAGGGAGTCACCTGGGTGCGGGGGTCCAGCCCCTTGTGCAGTTTCAGCTCGGGGTGGGACCACCATGGCAGCGCCTCTGACGCCTGGCTGGAAATGTTCAGGAACAGGGCCGCGCTGGCATAGTCCACCTGCCAGCAGCACAGCGCATCAGCTTGCATGTGTGCCATGACCCCTGCGCGCTTTTCAGCTGGCTGTCAAGAGGTGTTACTTGGATGCAGCTTCAGAATCTTCTCGAGCGTTGCATATGCATGGTGACTTGCTTGTTGGTCTCTTTTCCGAGCGGTGCATGCCCAGTCAGATTGAGAGAAACCACCCAAAGAAACTTGGAACATTCCGCGTATCTTCTGCATGCCTGACCTATCAAACACAGCTAGTCAGGGGTTACAAGCATCTGAATCCAGGATCCTCTGCTATTGACCCCAAGGAGTTGGAGAGGGTGCAGGGATGAGGGTGTACAGACACCCAAGCCTTAAAGCTGAAGTCTGGCGTGAAGGTGCGCGCCTTTTGGGTGAATGGGAGGGAGTGCCAGGGCGGCCCGATGAAGACAGGGATGCAGCCGGCCAGGAAGGCCTCTGTGAGACGCTGACTGCTCTGGCTGTTGCCGGGCAGGATGAGGCAGAAGGCGCTGTTGGCCATCTGCTCGAGTACTGACTTGTGGCGCTGCGTCACAAACACGTTCTGCTCAAATTCGCGATCCGTGCACCGCACCTGCACCCGGCATGCATGACTTCAGTGTACCAGCCACCCGAACATGCGCCTCACTGCCCGATCCACCATGTGGCGTTTGTTTGCGGGACATGTACCACAAGCTTCATTGTGAGAGCACTGCTGTGACATCACATGCCGAGCCAGACATGCACTAGAAAATGGACAAAACAAGATTTAAAACTAATAACAGATTAAGAAAAGATAGTTGCTATGGAACAGAGATTCACCAATTCGGCTAATAAAATTTGTGGAAAAGGGGTTCAATCCCTTCAGTCTTCTGAAAATGAAGCTGTCTCATTTGTTTATGCCAAAAAACTTGCCTCTTGTACTCTGCCGCTGTGACAGAGCTGCTGCACGGCCTTACTGTGGTGATCAGGCTGAGTCGGCAGATATGGAAGACAGGCTTCGTTCTTGTGTCTCTGTTCAATATGATGCAGAACCCCCAGAGAACATACGGTCCACACAAATAGTTTCAAGTGCTCGAGAGTGCCAGGTGAGCACCTCATCGTCTGCTGCCTGGCCATGGCAGCACACATTGATTTCTGGGGCGGCCCTTTGTCCAGGTGGCGGCTGGCCGGCTGTGATGCCCTCGCGCAGGTGGCGCACCACATGGCTCCTCATCAGCTTGCCCATGTTGCTGGGGATAGCTGGGTCACATTTCCCCCTGCACACACCAGTCGACATCAGTCTTGAAAGCCGCATTGCTGGACAGGCCAAAACCCAATATGCATTGCTCTGCTGAAAGATGTACTGTTCTGTTGTACTCCAGTGTTTCTTGCATGCGCCAAACACATTGACCCTCTCTGATGTTGGATGAGTGACCAAAATTGCTGGCGGGAATGGCATGCCTTTGCATGTTTCCACTCAACGGGTGCAAGGTCACCTGAAGAAGAGCAGAGACTCCTTCTCGCCATCGGCCCGCAGAGGGATGGTGTTGACGCTTTCTGTGGAGCTGTATGGCACCACGATGGTTGACCTGTCGGGCACAAGGCAATCCTCTCAACACCTCTCACAAGCATTGCATGCTTCACTAGTTCGAATTTGTTGGAATTTTCCATCAGCATACCACTCTTGCGTCTCCGAATTACATTAGAGGTATCAAATGCATGGAGCTATTGAACCCCATGCATGAGAATCTAGGGCTGAGGGCCTTCTAGAGAATACTTTCATGCTGGGATCTCATCGTGGATGAGGACTTTTTCAGGAGTGTTACCCTTATTGAGGAATATGAGCCAGATTAGGCGAATGGGTCACATGCATGGAGTTTCTGGCAGCGGGAGGGAACGCCGGTGCTGCCTGTGGCAGGCAACATGCGCCTGATCAGGTGCGCACCTGGGGCTGTAGGAGGGGCAACGCCATCGCTGCCCCTGCTCCACGACCAGCACAGTGGCCCACTGGAAGTCCACGCACATCATGTCCTGGTACGCGGTGGTCATGTCCAGATCGTCCCACTCAAAGCCCGGGTGCGAGTGGTAGAAGACAAAGTCGCGCCCTCCCGTGCGCCTCCATCGCGGCAGGCCCATTATTGCCCTGCCAGGTCAGCGCACCCAGTCAGCTGCCAAATCTGCCCGCATCAAAGTCTTCCTGCTGCTGCTTGACAGGTGCAGGTCCAGCTCAACTGGCAGGGGTTTGCTGGTAGGCTTCGATAGCTTCGCAGTCTGTTCCTGTTGCAAGTCTGTATGACATTGTATGCCCCCCAGGCTTGCACATGTGAGGTCTACACGTTGAGATTAAGTGGCAGCCCGGTGTCTAGCTTCTTGTCAGCTGGCCCCACATGACACTGCAGAAGAAAAAGTGCTACGCATGCAGGCACATAACTCTTGCCACCAGCACCACCGATGCTACTCAATCGACAGCCCAACACCAAATCAGAGCAACTGCAGACACACGCGCTGACCTGTCAGAGGGGCACAGGAGGGCACCTGTATGAGGAGAGGAGGTAGTGGCCGGCCTTGCGGTCAGGGTTGTAGTTTTCACGGAGCCACCAGTGGTCGCGCGCATGGTGATCACCCAGCGCCCACATCACGTAGCAGTAGTCGTACACATAAACCACGTCCGCCTCTGCTATGGTGCGCACGCTGTTCACGCTGTTCCTCAGCGTGTGGTACACATACCTGGCGCACGCAAGTCTCACTTCATCAATCACACAGGCCAAGTGCTGGCAAATATGACGGGGACCCCGGTGATATGCGGTCGGACGATTTCAGTGACATTATTGCGATGCATGGACAGTTGTGTGAGGTGGGTGAGTTTTTGCAAACAATCACCGGGCCGGGGTGGCGGCAGCTGCTTCCTGAAAATCCCACATGCACCATTTGCCTACGCATGTCAAGCATATTTCCCCCAGCATGGCACAGCACGCGACATGCAAGTGGAGATCAGTCCAAGGTTTGCAACAGTGAATCTGGTTTGAACAAAGGAGGATGGTGGCGTGGGGTGGCTCACCAGGGCCCTGCGTTTTGGCTGAGGTAGTGCGGCTGGGTGGAGTAGGGGTAGATCCACTCGTGGCCCTCCGGCGGGATGGGCTGTGAGAAGTTGGGCACGATTGCCGGGTTTGGCAGTGTCATGCCGCTCTCAGGGTCCGCCACAAACTGGTCCACGGAGCATGATGGGAACCCCAGCTCCACTGCAATCTCGGACACATCCTGCACCGCCAAAATACGCCTTCTTAAACACCAGCATGCTAACTTGAGATCACATCACCATCACAGGCAGTTTGTAGTCTCTAGGTTGCGCCGCCTGAGGAGGTCCTTGCCTGAGCAGCAGCCTGTGTGCACCCATTGTAAGGCCCTGTGTGCACCTGTCAGACAGATTGCGACTGAGGAACAGAGCATTCAGCCCTGGCGCAAGGGGCAGGCCTGCAGAGGGATTTACCAGGACAAAGAACTTGCAGGGAGCGTTGCGATTTTTGCCGCAGCCAGCGCCGGCCGGCTGCCCCTTCCCGGCCTTGCCACCCTTCCCCTCCTCCTTCCCCGTGGCCCTCCTGAAAATCCCCGTGCGGTTGGCCGTTGTCGCGTTCGCTCCCGATCTGTCGCGGAGCAGGCTGGACACGTTCTTAAAATCGGCCTCAGTGAGGTTTTTGTGCGCTGGGTAGGGCAGCATCATCTGTGCCGGCAGCAGCCGAACCAGGCCCAGCTTCGCGGTGTCGTTGCCGCGCTCAAACGCGACATACTCGGCGCCCGTCGTGACATTCCCGACACTCGTCTGTGAGATGGCGGCCGCGGCAGTGACCGTGCCCTCCGCGTCGGTCTGGATGATGAGCTCCGACTGAGTCAGCGCATGCTGCGCGATCAGTGCGGCTTCGCCCTCGCCGGCGGCCGACGAATTTTGCGCGCCGGCCGCCGCGGCCAGCGCCGCGGCCAGCGCCGCGGCCGCGCCCTCAAGTGCCCCGGGGTACGCGTCCAGCGCCTGAGCAGGCAGCACCGAGCCGGTCCCCCCCACCAAAGCCGCCTGTTCTGGCTGCTGCTGCTGCTGCTGCTGCTGTCCTCCCTCCCCGCTTGGGAGTACATCAGCAGGCTGCACCGCCCCAGTCGCCACAGACTCCCCCGCAGAGGCAGCCACCTGTTCTGGCTGCTGCTGCTGCTGCTGCTGCTGTCCCCCCTCCCCGCTTGGGAGTACATCAGCGGGCTGCACCGCCCCAGTTCCCACAGACTCCCCCGCAGAGGCAGCCGCCTGTTCTGGCTGCTGCTGCTGCTGCTGTTGCTGCTGGCTTTCAACGCCTGACGCGGCTTCCGAGGCTGCCTGTGCGGCCGGAGGCGGTTCCGGGATCGGCTTCTGCTCTTCCGTCGAGGCAGCTGCCGCCCCCCCGGCGCTCTGCAGATCGCTGGGATCCTCCACGACGCTCTGCTGTGGCAGGCTGCGCAGCGTGCCGGCTGTTGCGTTGGATGGCTGCAGCGCTATTGCAAGGACCTGCGCCAAATGTGACACGCTCTGTTACTTGAGTGCGCGGGCAACAACTGCAGAATGGGTGCATGGGTGGCAATAGACAATATTTCCGTGGATCAAGATACAATGACGCACCTCTGCCAGTGAGGCAGCCAGCTGCTGGTCTGTGCTGAGGGCCTTGTCCTGTTCAATGCTTGTAGCCTGCGCTGTCCCCACACCCCCGGCCTGCTGGTAGGGGTCTGTCTGTTGGACTGTGAGGGATGCGCCCTCAGCGGCACTTCCATGATCTGGAAGCCACACACATGCATGTCTCTTGAAAAGGCTTGCATCCGGGATCTTTGAGTAGAGGCAATTGCTGCTTCAGCTGCAGACCCGTTTCAACAAAAAGTGGGTCAAAGGAACTGAGAGGGCCGTGCAGTAAAGCAGGAAGTTTGATTGGATGGATCTGCCTCAGAAAAACAACATGGCTTGCACCTGAAAGGGCCCACAGTATGGACACCAGCACCGCAGCATATGCCCCAGCATTTGTGCGTCCTTTCATGGAATGTTGGAGTCTCCGGGAGTTGCAGGGCTGCAAGTGGCAAAAGTTTGGCCTAGTGGTCCACAAATCATGTGCCCACTCCTTGGGCGTTGGCCTTGGATGGTAACCCTTGGGAAGTGTCCTGCAGGTAAACACTGCGAGAATTCGAATGTCATTGCGGGTTCACACAGAGAATAAGATCTCATGGAGTTCAAATATCACTTGTACCGAATCAAATTGTAGATCGCTGCGGTAGCAACATGTAATTTAGCCAGCAAGGAGCATCGAAGGCTGTACTAGAAATGCTCAAAGCTGTCCATATGGGATCCGATCTTACCAGCAGGATCTGTGCTATCGCCCGTCGAAATGATCAGTATTGAGATCTGCTATTAGTTTAGCTTGGGAGAAACCTGACACGGTTTTGAGAGCATTCCGAACGTCCGCCGAGCAGCGACCTTAGCTAGGCTAGTCTCTTATCAGATGGACCAAAGCAAACAAGAGACTCGAAAATTTTCTTGACACGGATCACTGAGCCTGCAACCCGATACCATTGGTCTCTCAGCTAAGAAGTTCCGGATTTTGTAAATTCCGTCATTTGTTGTCTGCCTACAATTATCAGTTCGACGGCGCTCCATTTGCATTAAACCAACGCCGTCGACGACAACACCACTCCTCACGAGCTCTCTCCCAAATGATTCTCCCAAGGACAATATTCTGTTCTTTATTTGCGCAGGAGGATCTTCTTGGTGATATCTGCCATTGGGATTCCTTATTACGAATTCTCTCTAGCGTCCGGAGTAGCCCTTATAGACGCAGGTGTGGAGCGTGCTTCAACACGGCGGAGGTGGGTGAGCAGTATTCCCGTCGGGCATGGTCTGCGTATCGTTGATGAACAAGGGGAATGGCGAGAGCAACAAACTCTCGCAGCTACGACCTTGCAAGCACCAGGTGGGTCAGTCCGCTCAACCTCGACCAGTGTTGAAGCTCGGCGGGCTTGGCCATGGGAGAATTCTGCGTTCCCCAAGCGCAAGCGTCGTTCGTACGAGTATTATGCAAGCAGAACTTCAGGAAGAAGTTAAATGCATAGGGTATCTTCTTTAAACACTCCACGTCGTTGTATTCAGCCTGGACTGTTGGCTGAACGCCTGCATGGTCTTTGGTGCAGGTAGCAGGACATCTCTTCGAAGGTGGGTGGTTCACCGCTCGAGAACATCGTGAACCCCTGTTATGTCCGGATATGCGCATGCATTGGTCAAATGTCGCAGCGATCTTCGGTCAATTTCCTTTGAAGCTGACTAAACTGAGTAGTTTTATTCATCGCAGAGGGCAAAGCGGGATCCCTTGTCGACGATTCTGGGCACTTTTACAAACCCCTTCAGGTGAATATTTCGTATGGTCTTGCGGCTCTCCTTGGGAGTCATGTAATGGGAGGGCCTGCATACCATTTGGAAGCTCCCCACTCGCGGCATGCAGGAGTACCTACCTGCTGAATAATAAGCACTGCCCTATGGTGACTGCTGATCAGTTGTCAGAAGTAGTGTTCCTAGGCCAGTGTCACCCTGGTAAGTCACTCGCAGATGGCTTCCAATGTGCTCCATCTGAATTGCTTCCAGGGTGGACCACGGGGGCGTCGGGAGCACGAGTTCTACGAGGCAATCCGCTTGGAGAGGGAGGCATGTGCAGAGAGGCGCAAAGCATCAGGTGCCCCCTCTGTCTTGGGCGTGTGAAGTCTTTGCTCGGCATCTGCATCAGCTCATGAGTGGCCATTGCAAGTAGGCAACTGGGTCTTGTTCATTTGTCAGGCATCACATGATACGCAGACCACATTGGACACAGCTTGTAGTAACCGCATCAGCAAATGAAGCCATCTTTTGCTTAGCCACTGACAGTGAGGCCGCCAAATGCTTTCAGCAGCTCCAGGCATGTGCTGATCCGCAAGAAACTGCTGGGGGGCTGCACAGGCAGCGATTATGACGACCAGAGCAAGTGTGAGCAGGCATGCAGCAGCAGCGGGCGCAGCACAGCGGATGAGGAGTGCAGCTGGCATTCGGTTCCTTTCTGCATACGCAACGCCGTGCTGCTCTCTGTTCTTCCCGAATACTGTGCGTCCGTCCCTCACATCATTGTCTGTCTGCCTTGCCCGACCGAATGATCCCTGCACTGACGCTGACATGCATGGCAAGAATCACAATGTTGTTGTGCTAGACCTCACCCTGGATAAAGCCAAGCAGCTTCTTTTATTGAGCAGCTTGCTCACTGGCAGGAATCCCCCTAGTAGCCATCTTTTTTCGCTGCGTGTGAGCATTTGCCGAGCTGACAAGCAAGGGCGGCTGCTGCAGATGGTGTGCTGAAAGCTGGAGGGCGCATGCTTCTGGAGCTGGAGGATGTGGCGCAGCACTACCGGCGGCCCAGCATCATTGACATCAAGGTGGCCCCTTGCCACTGAGCCCCTCATCGACTGCAAATGACTGGAGCCAAGCATCAGGATATGCCGATGTAATGATGTGGACGAATGCTGATGCTTTATTTACTGGCAAATGAGTCGTGACGAAGCAGCAGGATGTGCCAATTTGACAGTGTTTTTACATGTGGCCCATGTGAGTAAAATATGAATGGCACGCAGGTGGGCTACCAGACCTGGTACCCCAATGCAGACCCATCCTACATCCAGCGTTGCCAGATAAAGGATGAGCAGACCACACAGGCCACCTTCGGCTTTAAAATCTGCGGCATGCAGGTGCAAATTCTTGTTGCGTTCTCACCTGTGAGGAAGGATTTGTGGCAGTCAGTCAGCCCACATTTCAAAGTGGAATTCAGGCAAGCTGGCGGTGTAGCTCAGCATACTTGGCCGGATATTGGTAGTCAGGGATGGCATTGTCTGCACTGTGCAGCGTTTCAGCCCTTCCTCTCAGCCCTGGCCCTGCCTTGTATGCAATAGAGTCATCCTTGACACCACCGATGATGACTTGCCCCAGGATACAGACAATGACACTGGGAAAGAGCAGTTTTACTAAGGGTGCCACCTGGCGTGATCAGGTGTACCGGGCGTGCCAGCGGGGCTACTGGCGTGCGAGCAAGCGCTGGTGCAAGGCGCTGCAGCCGGAGGCCGTCAACAAGGCGCTGCTGCGCTTCGCAAACAATGAGGCCGGCCTGCGGCCTGTGGACGTCTATGGCGGGCCCAATGGAGCTTTCGCACAGCTGCAGCAGCTCGCCGCCTGGTTCCAGGTGCGCGGCTGCCCCTTATGGAAGCCCGGGGTCGAGCTCAGCTGTGGATGCTTCCAAGTGAAGTGGCCCGCATGATGTGGCCCCCTGCTGGTCGACCTGCCTTCATGAGACTTCTGGGGGGAGGGTTCAAGATGGCCTGAAACCTGCAAGACCCATGCAGCAGTTCAACGCTGCGCATCAGTCTCTGAAAAAAGTCCTGATTGCAGGCATTCATCCAGCAGAGCCTGAAGATGGGGCGAAGGTGCCATGCCATGCTGTTCATGTAATCAATTGGCAAAGTTTATCATGGACTGGGGCGCCTGGCAAAGGGTGTTGTCAAGTGTTCTCCTGCCCTTTGTGGCAAGTACAATGCCTGATGCCTGTGTGAACCTGGTGCAGCTGCAGCGTGACTTCCAGTTCTACAGCAGCTCAGTGCTCATCATATATGAGGGCGACGCGACCAGCGCGGAGGACGCGAACGTGTCGATCCGGCTAGTGGACTTTGCGCACACCTTCCCGTCGCAGGGCCAGAAGGACTTCAACTTCCTCCGGGGCCTCCTCGCACTGTCGGCCACACTCTCCAGTGTTCTGTGCCTGGACTACCACGACTGCCTGTTCTAGCACCGCTGCCTGATTTGGTGCCATGATCGCTGGCAAATTCCTCATTTGGCGCTGCGTCCTATCCAGGCTAGGCTGGGTTGCCACATTTGGCGCTGCATCCTAAGCTGGGGTCACCACTTCTGGCACTGAATAACATGCAGGCCTCGCCCGATCTCCAACGTGTCGATAGTAAAAGCCACGGATATTCAGCCTCTGACAGTAGCGCCGCTTTATGGGGCGCTAGGCACTGGCAGTGCGGCAGCCACCTCCTCCATGTACAGTATATTTATGGCAGCCTGGGACAGGGGTACACCATTTTCGCTGGATGCACTGAGCCGCCCAGTGTGGCTACATGATGGTCTTGTGACAGGCCAGATGTTTCACCAAGCTGGGGCTTGTGTGGCGGCAATCCCTATGCACCCCCAGCCTCTGCGTTGCTTGTAAACAGAGCCACTGGGACATCGCTGTGATGTGTGTCGGGACTGCGCATTGTTTGAGAGTATCTCTTGGCATGACTTGATCCTCTGTATATTTTAGGTGACATTCCTTGACTGTGGGCGTTCCATCACTTGCTTGCAGGATGCCGCTATTCCGCGGGTTCCCTTCAGATGCTTCACCTGATGATTGTGTTGTCTCTGTATGCTGTTAGTGCTTCACTCTTGTTGATCTCAGCTTTAGGGGAGTGCACCTGTAGAATACGCCATGACCAGCACGGCTGGCATCCAGGGAAGCTAGACAGGTAGCCTTGTAACTTGAACCACGATGATTCTGTACATCTGTAGCGAACTTATACCGTATTTGGATGTGAACACTGTAGCAGTAGAGCATTACTGGCAATCTTGCACACTGTATTGGCAATATGTAAGGGTGTTAAAAAGTAAGGCAATTGGGGGGCCAGCAGCTGCACACCATTCCCTTTTTCGCAGTCAGTGACAGAAGTGCATGCATGCTTCGGGAATTCCCATTTCGAAAGACATCTTATTTGATGGCAAGAACTTGTTGTGACAAGCCTGTACACCATGACTTCCTCAGAATGTGCGGGTGCAATCATACTTGTGTTGCTATGTGCCTGGCCTGCGCAGGGCCTGCAGGCATGCCACGTGGTGCACCTGCACGTGCACATCATAAATGGCGGTGGGATCTTATGAGCAATGTACAGTGACGGCCAGCTTGCTGTTCAGCTCACATCGTATTTCAGAACAATCCTTACAGTGGTCCATGGTGGCATGTCACAGCACTGCGCAACACATTGTAGCAAGGAAGGTGCAGGTGAACAACAGCACGCCTTTCAGGGTGCCTGAAAGCCGGGCTCTTCTCAAGTCATAGCCCAGTCAGAATGCAGACCGAATCTTTTCGCCTTCTTCAATACTACCCTAGTCAACAGCTCATATACTTCGCCTAACATGGATGGGGAATGGTGTGGAAGGCTATGTGTGACTCCAACCCACAAGGTATCAACTAACATAGTACACTACAAACCAACCCTCTTCCCAAGTCCAGTCAAGCGGCTATATAGAGGCATATGATCAAGGAAAACATGGAAGTCACAATGCTGTGACTCCACATGAACTCTACTGTACTTCAAAAAAATCCTCAGTATCACTTTCAACAACGACACCAAGGGTATTCAAATGAGTCAGTCAGTACAATGTACTGAGTACATCAGGTGACAAAAGTCACAAACAACCGAGGAACAAAGGAAGCAGGACACACCATACAGCTACTGCCCAAGCTGGAATGAAAATTTCTGTCGGAACATATACTTCGCAAGTCTCTACCCTGGATTAATATTTCTGCAGTTCACATGTCTGGCACACGTGTCTGCCACATGCACGGACTTCCTGGATGCATGACAGCAGCAGTTCGTGTTCATCAGGTACTTTTACACCAGGGTGCTCCTTACTTGCCACCCACGGACTTGTCCGGTTTGTCCATGGGCATGGGCTTGTCCATGGGCTTGTCCATCTTCATGTCGACCTGCACAGGCCGTGGCTCAAGAGGCTCGTCCTGCTCTTCTGACAATGAGAGGCCAACCACATCCATGCCTTGCCCAAACAGGGACAGCCTCTGTCTCATGCAAGGCTGCCACAGATGCTGCAGTGTGAGAAGGCCTCGATGCTTTGCAACATGCATGCGGCTAGGGCGCCAAGTGGCACAGTTTCTGACCTCAATTGTACATTTCTGTGCAGATCTGGATAATTGATGTGGAAAACTTCAAAGAAATGGGTTCTGGGGGTTGTCAAGGCAGCAAACCTTGGCCGGCTCGGTGGGGGTAGGTGTCGGGGGAGGGAGGGTGGGTGTCGGGGTGGGAACGGGGGTGGGTGAGGGGGTGGGCGAAGGGGTAGGCGAAGGGGTCGGCGTGGGCGTCACTGGCACCTGCAGACCGCACATCAGCCACTATGTCAGACCCCGTGCACATGCACAATGCCATTTGGCTCAAGCGCAATGGCCTGCCTCACTTGGCAGGCAATATCTCTACCACAACAGCAATCTTATCAGAAGGATGTTTGGCTCTCAAATGAAGGTGGGTGAAAGACCAGGCTACTACAGGGATGATCACACAAACCCTGCAAAACCCGGCAAAACCTGGCAAAACCAGCCTGTCAGTGCGCAGCAAAACGTCTGATACAGGGAGCTGAGGAAGAGGCATCACCTGGATGGTGTAGCACGGGGGCGGCGCAGGCACCTCCTTCACAGGCATTTTGTCATCCTTGGGCATCTTGTCGTCCATGGGCATCTTGTCGTCCATGCCGGCCAGGCGGCGGCCACCCTTGTCGGCCTTGTCTGGCATGGGCTTGTCAAACTTGTCGAACTTGTCGGGCTTGTCCTCCTTCACTGGGACAGGCGCAGGCGGGCAGATCACCTGTACACGTGGCGCCCAGCTCAGCTTTCAGATCACATGGCTCCCTCTGAGACTAAGCAGACCTGGTCTGAGGGTGGTGACACCGGGGATGGATAAGGAAGATGCAGCTGTGCTTCCAGCTCGGGAGAGCAGAGCTGCTGATGAGGTGACTGGACCAGGCCTGGCATGTAAAAGCAAATGTCAGGGCCCTCGGGCAGGTGGGATGCAGTACCTGGGTGACAGTGGGGGGTGGCGTGGGAGAGGGAGTCTCCACAGCGGCCAGTGGTGCGAAGGTGGGGGCTGGGGTGGGGCTGCAAGAGCACAGCAGAAGCTTCTTCAGCGGCCACTTTATCCAACGCTGTCAGAGGAACATAACCTAGTGGGTGCCAGCCAGAATGCCACAGCAGAGTCTTCAAGATGTTGGGCTGTGGTAAAAAGGCATTCACAAACCTAGTCCTTGAGGCCACTTCAAATTAAAGCACCTGCAAGCACATGGCCTGCAAGTACAGCCAGGATGAATGCATGCTCTTGCGGCGGGAGTGCTCCCGAGAGGAAGCGCTGATTACCTAGGAGTGGGGGATGGGGTCGGGGAAGGGGTGGGCGATGGGGTTGGCGAAGGGGTGGGCGAAGGGGTGGGTGAGGGGGTGGGCGAAGGGGTAGGGGAAGGGGTAGGGGAAGGGGTGGGTGAAGGGGTCAGGTAGACAGTGGGGCCTGGGACAGGGACGTACACAGTCGGGCCTGGCACGGGTACTGACACTGGCACGTACACAATCTGCACAGTCCAAAACACTGCATTAAAAAAGTGGTCAACATCACTCAGTGGTGACAGTTTGTTGCTCTGTTCCTGGCAGCACTTGACTTGGCAGGGAGCTGTGGCTGGCTAGGATGATGAGCAGCATAGAATCAGGCAGTACAGATTGGGAGCCAAATCAGGCAATGTTGGGCACTTAACAGAGGGATCTGCAGCAAAATGACTTGAACGCCATCAGCAGCGTGCTCATGAGCAGTGAAGGCTTTGGTGTTGGAAAGTCCTGAAAACAGTGCAGTCATTGAAGTATAGTACCTTCTCCTTAGGCTCCTTGTCCTTAAAGTCAGGCATTGGCTTGTCCATGGGCTTGACGTCCATGGGCTTGGCGTCCATGGACTTGTCATCTCCTCCCTTCAAGGTGCGGCCACCTGCACAGAATGGGGATCCTTGAGAGCCCGTTTTGCTGAAGTCAGTGGGATTCAGGTCCTCACAGAGGCTGGGAAGTCAACAAGTAGCCGCAACGGGTCCCCATGAAGAGCTGTTCATAAGAGTTTTAGCCCATCTACCTAGCATTTGGCACCATGTGCTATACCAGGGACCCAAGGGTAGTAGGCTGCCTTTCACTGATGCTGCCCCCAAGATTCCTCCGAAAGAAAGCATGGTCCATGCAAAACTACTAATAATTTTTACTAGGGTATGCCCCGCCATCATGTTGGCAAACAATCGAACACCAAGACTTACTGCGCGAAAGCAGTAAGACACCAGTTCTAGCACTACCAAGAGTGGTGCCAGAGCTAGAGGCGCTCCTTTTGGCAGCAAGAAGCTGAAGAAATGTATGCCGTGTTTTTGAAACCCTACCGTGGTTATGCCTATGAAGAGAGACAAGGAAAGGCCAAATGTAACTTCCCAGATCGTTGATCTGCGCAGGCCATGTGCTTGACAGCCGCAGGATGGTCAGGTCAAATTGACTGGCTGAAGCTCAAAGAACATTTACAAGTATCCACGATGTCTTTCCAATTGCCTGTGCAGGACAAACCGTCCGGCGCTTCGCACACTGTCACGTGTCGGCATGGCAATCGGCGCCGCTGCTGTGGCAAACTGTCGGCTCCGAGCAGTGCAGAAGCAGAGAGGCACCATGGTTTCTTCTAAGGAGAGAAAGCACTGGTAGCAACTTTGCACACCAGTTGCACTATTTGTTCTGCAAGCACCCCAGTTCCAGTGCGTCATGCGGTTCCGCTCATCTTATCTAGCGGCCGTGCGGTGCAACACGCACAAAATAAAACTTTTCCTGTTTCATCGAGCGATTGCTTGCCTAAATGACACCAAGGGGGTACGTTGCCGACGTTTCGCAATTGTACGGGCGACGGATCGACAACCCCACAACTGGCAAAAGGAGGCTAAGCGCAGCCCATGCATATTTAGAGCCTTCAAAAGAATCCAACAACTACAACCTTCCTGTCTTAGGCGCTTCAGCATCCTGCATTGCTTCACAGCAACCCTGCAGCTTGTCTAAGGAAGCACCGACCATCGGCATGGCAGTCAGACTAATTTGACCGACAATCCACGCCTATCGAAACCAATTTCGACATTGCCTTATTAGAAATAAGTCCTTCTTGATCGCACGCGCTCGACAAGCTGAGCGCTGCTGTAACACAAAGTCCGACACAGGAATAAAAGGACGAGTGATGGTTCGCCATCGGCATCCCACCTGCGCTGTGGGCAAGGCTAGCGGAGGCGAGGACGATCGCAAGTAGCAGAATGGCTTTCCCCATCTTGAACCTTGTCGAATGCCCAAAAGAACCGTTAAACTTTTGCAGGCTTCCCTTCGGTCTGGGGCCTGTGTCCGAGGGGGTGGCAACATTAAAATGTGGCAGCAGGCATTGCAGGCCCTCCAGGATGCGACAGGTGTCTGCCCCACAGGGCCCCTCGATTCCCCGCCATACGGCGTCGACCCTTCTTCTCTGCCTTATTACTTATCATGGGGCTGCATCAAAATATGGCGGCTCACTGAACACACAGCCTGGATTGGAGTTAAAAAGCGCACCCGAAGCCGAAGACGACCAACACTCATGCATGATGCACAATTGTTGCAACTTGACATCATATAAGCAATCAGCCGCGATCATCAATGCAATGAGCACTTGAAACAATGAACACTTCAACTACCAGTTCTTACAACTTCCCGATGGAGGTCTATGTGAGAACCTGGGGCAACTAGAAGGCCAGCGTATGGCAGGTATTTCCAACATGATCATGAAGCATTGAAAATTATCGCATGCCAAGAGCCTCTTGAGTTCACATGTAAGGAATGTTGATGCAGACTTATAAGGCCCCTGCTTTGCCTTCTCATGTCTGAGACGCATCTCTAAATGCAAACATTCTCCTGCTGGCACTCTTCATACAGTTATATTAATATATTGGCATGCATTTGCTGATCAGACTGAGCAACAAAAAGCAATTTTCTCTTCACTGCATCCAGTGTCAATGTTGAGTTGACCCAGTGCTCTCTTCAAATGTGGCATGTCACTAGCGCATACAATACGTCCCAGTGAGCTGAAATTGGATTGCATAAAGCACACGATCCAGGCAGATGCCTCCAAGAGATCCTGCCAGGTCTGCAAGGCAGCAAACTTGGTGTGACTTGCCGCTCAATTTGATGTCCCGGTGCTGCCTCACGATGGGCAGTCAAACCCAGGATGGATCACCCAATTCAGAGGGGCCAGTCAGTCCTAGGAAGACCAAACTCGGCAGAGCAGCGCATCTGGAGTACTTTCATTGCGATTGATCAATGACCCTTGCCCCCTCACCATGCAGAGTCATCCTATGCCCAGCTCAGATTCAGAATAAGTGTGTCACTGACACAATGCGCGCCCCTGCCCTGCCTTGTCCCTTGCTGTCAGTGGCTGCCCCAAGATTCAAATAGCAGAACAGCCGCTTGACCATGTCATCCCTCATGCTGCCTCAAGTCACGCAATGAGCCAGGTGATACCCCACTGGCTGACACCTTCGCGTGACCGCAGAAAAGGTGGGCGCTCAACTTCCCAGCCCAGCCTCGACAAGAGCTGCTTCAGCTTGTCCTGGAAGAACCGGCCGGAACACAAGTGCGGCCGTGCAGGCTTCACAGGAGGGTGATAACGCTTGGGAATGGTGGGATGCGGGCTGAGCCATCTGCAGCGGCATCCTCTGACGCCAGCGCTTCTGTGGCTTCCAGTGGAGAGTCGGGTGTCATCTGCCTGGCCAGGCCCCGCCTGTCAACCATCACAGTCAGCCTCCTTCAGCAGGACACTTAAGAAGATAAACAATTGCAGACCCCCCACATGCAAGTATCCCCTGTGGCAGCTGCAACAATGTACGGCATCTGCCCGACACAAGTGCTTGGGTACCTCTAGCCGTGGACTAGATGAGTGCCCAGAAACCAAAAGATACACACTTTTGCATGCGCACTCATTCTCCTGCTACTGCAACATGCAGTGCTGCCAGCATGCCCATTGTGGAGCAGTGCAGCCACAGATAACGAGCTTAATGCAAAGCCCCATCAAGAAGAGTCTTGACCCACCATACATTGAGCGCATCTCTTGGGTGGCTTGAACGAATGGCAAAACTCGCAATGAAGTCCACAGTGGGCATTACCGGGTGCAGGGTTGCTGCGCCCTGGCGGCGGCATACTCTGCCAGCAGCGCCTCGCGCATCTCGCAGAAGTCGAAGTCCGACACCGGCAGAAAGTTGTGCAGGCGGCCCGACGGCCCCTGAAGCACCACAGCCAGACACACATAAGCCATCAGGATATGTTCTTATGGGGGACCGCTTGGCTGGAATGCTTGCAGAGAACCCCGGCTGCCGCAGCCATGCAAATGGCTCTGTGATGTGGGGAAGCCCTCACTCGGGCTGTTTCATTGCCATTGTGGGCATGCAGTGCTGGCATGCGCCTGTGAACATGGGAGGCCGCGCATGCCACATCAGCATTTGCAGGTCGTGCCTTGCAGATGTGGCACACAATGTGGAGAGGTGCGAGTGGGAGGAGAGGACCCACCTTGAATTGCATGTAGGGCCAGTGGAGGTCGTCGTCATCTGCATACTGGAAGCCTTGCACTGTGCAGCAGAAGTCGCCCGTGTGGTTCTCCAGCTGATGCTGCACACACACACACCCGCGCAAATCTCAGCTTCTTTATGGTAAACCCTCGTCATCACCCTCAACAGGGGAAAGAGGTGGGCCGCAACACAATATCCAGGTGCTGCATGCACTGATTGCAAGAGGGACAACACTCTGCAGATCACACCCCTGTATGCTGCAGCGTCGACATGCCTAAGACAGGTGCTTTAAGAGTGATGGGGAGGATGTTAAAAGGCGCAGGCATGCTACAAGTTTGCGAGCGGAAACTGGCGCGCACCGTCTGGTACCAGTTGGGCGAGAACCACGTGATGTCGCCCTTGGTCAGCAAGGCCTCCTGCAGCGGCCCTTCGCAAGTCAGGTGCTTGTTGAATGTGCGCGCTGCACCCCGCAACCACACAACCCCCTCAAAAACCACCATGGGCTCACGTCTTTGGCAGTGTAATCCAAATTTTTCTGCACCTAGGCCTTGGGCCCCGCATAGATCAATGAGCCGCCATGCCATTCACATGACAACACGCTATGCCGAGCGCGGCATGATGTGCTGAGACGAATGCAAGGCAGCTGCAAGGTGTACGGGGTTTGGAAGTGGAGCAGGTTTGCAGGTTTGCATGGCGCTCAAGCAAGCGGGTGAGGGGGTGTCGTCAGAGCGGCGGCCAACCTGTGATGGAGCCGTGGAGGATGCGGACGATGCCGAAGGCGTTGCCGTGGTTGTGCACGGGGCTGAAGTGGCCACTCGGCCAGATCTCCAGCACGTAGGGGATGCCCGGGGAGCAGCCGGAGGGAACGCCCACGCTCACGCGCAGGTAGCTCTGCTTCGGTGGAACGCCAGGCGCGCACCGGGCCGCCTTCTCCTGCACACATGGCAGCACCGCTCAGCGCCAGATCTGGACGCTGGTGGCACTCATAGGTGTCAGCGCTCGCCTTGTTTCCATGCGCGGAATGTCTGTCACCTCTGCCACAGCTGCAAGACCGCGCTGCCAGACCATCCTCAGTCATGACACTTGCGTGGCATCAACTGGTCATGAGGTAATTTCTTTTGCTGCTTTTGCAGTATGGCACAGTATACTTGTGACGTCAGTCAGCGCTTGCAACAGCTAGCGTGTGGGCTTGGGAGTACGTGAGGAGCACTAAGCTGTCTTGCAGGTGTCTATGGTTGCTTAATGAGGGTTTGGGTCGACATGTTGGTCATATTAGAGGATGACATAGCAACATCCTCACTCTCACTGTCTATGGAAAACTGCGAAAATGTGTTTCTGCTGGTGTAGTGGTTAGGGCTCTAAGGGTATGGGCTGACCTGGCAGCGGGTATGCAGCAAGGCGCCGGGTGTGTTGAGGCTGTGGCGGATGGCGTCCACGAGGGAGCAGGAGCCCCCATCAGGCGACCAGTCCAGGTCGATGCAGGGCTGTGACAAGTGTTGATACAACACCTGTGGTTTTCACATGCAAACACAAATCACCACACAAATTATTGCAAGCACCCGAAACTTGCTGAGAAGGTGCACAATCTGCTGGTGACATCCATGAGCACTCCTTGGAGCATGAAGAGCGTCTCGCCAACATGCATTGTGCATGCCCTCTTTAAGGCATTCGGGCCACCAACCCAACAATGCACTTGCCAGGGCCCAACGCTAACATGTGCATCAAGCATGGCCCTTGCTGCCTGTTGAATGGTTGCGCCTTGCACTGCACTTCTCCAAGAAGCCGCCTTGTTACGCCACAGGATTGCAGGCCCTTGGGGTGCGCACCCTGCTTGAGTTAAAAGAGAAAGGCATACCAGCGAGGTCCATGCAATTTTTCCGGGAGCCGGGCCGCACCTGGCAGGCCGGGGGGAGGTCAGAGGAAGGCAGGTAGTCGCGGCGGCCCAGGTCCAGCAGCGTCAGTTGGCTGCTGTCCATCACCAGCGGCGGCGGGTTTGTGATCAGCGGACACCGCGCAAACTCCACCGTCGCAGCCTGTGCACAGTGTTTGAACTTACCCTCTAAATTCAAACTTCTCCCCTCCTCTTGCTTCATGCTTCCCGGATAACACATCAACACTTCTGCGACATGGGTGAAGTGTGTCCCGGAGTTGATGGCGTTCCCTGCTCTGGCTTGCTCTGGGTGGTGTGCTTGCCAGGGTGGCAGTGTTGGTGCCGCACACTACGCTCGACTGTCTTCATTCTTTTATTACTGGCTGGTACTGGAACCCAGTCGGCAGCAGCTGCTTGACATCAAAACCTGCTCTTACTCACTTGTTGAGACGCTTATAGCCCGTAGCCTAGTAGGCCATACTGTGCTCAGACGCGGCCAGACCTCAGGCGACATGCAGGCATGATATTGCATTCTGCAACACATGACTCTGGTGCACTTCAAGTGCCTGTTGCCATGGTGCGGGTGTGCCCACCCAATGTTGGGGCATCAAACAAAGGCACACCTCATGGCCGTCCAGGGTGCACAGCTTGGCCTCGAAGATGGACCGCCTCTCGACGGGGCCAGCAGTGTAGCCGTGCAGGCAGACGAGCTTGGGTGTGGTCCTGAACAGGCAGCTCATGCTGGCGGGCAGGCTGTATGCTATCATGATCGTCTCCTCCATGTGGTGGCCGATGCCATACTTCAGCACGCAGGCGTCGGGGTCGAAGGACACCCAATAGCTCAGCCACCGCTCGGCCTGGTAACCTGCACATGTACAGCGAGCAGCTTCAGGTTACTTGAGATCAGTGCGCAAACGAATGATTCGTTCTCTTTGAAGGGACAGAAGAGGGCCTGTGTGTGTCCTCAGGGGCTCTGCTGGACATCTGAGAGGTTTGTGGGCACGTGGTCACTTATGGGTAACTGCAGATACAAGTAGGAGTGCACGAGGCAAGCATAGTTGCAAGGCATATGAGAGGATTGAAAGCAGGGCCGGATGTGTGTCGGCACCTGAGGTGTTGGCTGCCTGGGTTTGCATGTCAGATGGTGGCACCGTGTGCAGAGCTCCCTGGCAGCCTATTATCACATGTGCAGAGTCCTTGTTCACAAGCACGCCCACCCAGCCGGCTTCGTGCTCAACACCTGTGCATGCACTGTCACATTCATCAGCCTGGAAACTTCATCACAACATGCTTTGCTGAGGCCCTGGTGAATTTTGTTTGACGATCAAGGTCAACGCTTATCAGGATCTTGCCTGCAGGTAAGAAGTCTGGGTCTGGTCGCACTGAAATGCAGAAGGGCTGCGTAGGTTTCAGGGAGAATGTCACAACGCCTCCACGGAGCACGGGAAAGCTCCCTTCCCAGGAGACTTCTGCCATCAGGCGCGCTGTTTGATCGATCTTCACTGCCATTTCCTGCAATTTCAACTAGACGTTTAGCTGACAGAGGCCTGGCTGACTCCACAACGTGCTAATGATGTTGGAAGCAAGGTGATTGCACCGAGACCCTGAGTAATGTGATGCGGATTGAGCAAAATCTCGAGTGCTTTGGCACTGTTCCTTTTCGGCTCCTTTTTGGTGCCTTCAACAAGTGGGGAGAGTTTCGTAGTTCGGGAAGATGTGGCCCCAAAGAGCCCTTCAGGCGGCAGATTTTGTACTCCGACACTTGTTCGATTTTGATCATCATCATCAACAAGATATACCTGCCAAACTGCGTACATCTTCACCCTTGATATAACGTGTGTTGGTGATGGCCGAACTGACCTTGGACAAAGGGCGATTGGCCAAGGTCTCGTTAGGGGCGATCATCTCAAGTCCGTCCTCTTCACCAGTCAAATGAAACCGTGCGTCTCGGCTGCGCCTCCTTCCACAACGGCGTTTGGCACCCGCTCCCGTCGAGGTCAAGTCCCGATGCCGAGCAAACTTGAAAGACTACAGGCGAACAGAAACGTTGCAGGCGTGCAAACTTAGTCACAGCCACAGAAGGTATCAATAGCCAGCTGTGTTGATTTCATTGGTTTATTTAAGTGTTCCTCAGAGTGCTTTCTCACTTCTCCGTACGATTTCAAATCAGAGATTCGTCATGCCACCGTCACGAAGAGGAGCCACACGAAGGCGTTCCAGGGCCACATGCATCTTTAGTAAGATCTAGTAAGATTAGACCGTTCCCCTGGGCGTCTTTTGTAGGACGACTGAGGCTGTTGCTTTGGAACCTCCACGTCTCAGCCACCGCATGACAATGGATGCCATGTCAACATTCTGGCACTGTCTCTATATAGACATTTTACCTGTAACTTCATTATTATTATTACTACTTTTAACTTCATTGCTGCCAGCCAGTGGTGCCCCGCGGGCCGGCTCCCGGGGCCTGCAGCGCATCATGCTGTCCTCGAGCAGCTGCAGCCTGCAGGCACTGGGTTCCCCTTGCTGTAAGCTTTAACCGGTGATCATGAAGACCTACGCTTCAGCACATATATGATGCAGTGTGGACGCCACATGCAGTTACCTGTGCATGCACAAGTATGCCACCGGCAGTGCTTTGCAGTCACACATTTTTTTCGTGTTTACATCAGCATGCTCTCAAGTGCTGCATACCACTAGACAACTGGATTTATCGGTTGCGATCGGATGTTGCATTCCTATCAAGACGTCAACCAAGAGGTGAATAGTATGCATATATATGCACTACATGCATGTCCTGTGATGCCGCATGGGCGGCCCCCGCTCTGACCGGTCCTGCCTTCAAAAATCCACATCGATATACTGCAAAGCCATCGCATGCTGAACAACATGTGCTGTACAGCTCTTAGACGGGTATTTGCTTAGCATGGCTTCATCTAATGGCTATTTCATTCTAGCTGCATCTGAGACTGTCATTTTTGAGCTCAGCATTCTCTTCCCAACAGCCCAATACTGTGTTGCCTTTAAGAAAGTGAACTTGGACGCCACTGGCACATGATGCTCTCCTATCAAAATAATAGTACATGTATAGTGCATCAAATCACTACACTGCAGCTGCAGTCCATTCCTTTATAGCTCTTAATTTCAACTTTAAGTGGCACCGCTGCATCTACGGTATGAAGAAACAATCTTGTCTTCCCTTCTGCCATTGATCGATTATGGTACAATACTATCAAAAGGATGGGAGTTCATAAGACCTAAACAGACCATACTACAGCACTCATGTGTTCTCACATCAGCATCAGCATGATGTCAGATGAACACTGCAATCAAGAGGCAAGCAGGATGTGGATGCTACCACTGCAATACCCCCTCGCACATATGAACTGGGTTGGATCAACTTGAAAATGCAAGTTCCCCTGAACCCTTATCGTAAACTTGTCAGGAGCATCTGAAGATGATGAACGACCAAATACCTTGACATCTACCTACTCATCTTGGCTTTCTTCAACCATCATAATTGATGTAGTACAAAATGCGTTAGTGACACAGTGCTTGTTGTTCCCATTCTCACTGGTACAGCCTCATATTTGTGCAGGCAATGAGACAGCTTATGACACTTTCAAGAGACAATGACAATACTTTCAATTTCTAACAACTAATTGTGGACCAGAAGATGCGTTCACTCTGGTAATTTGACATGGCTGGGACCAGTTGCAGTGCACCAGTCAAAGCTGTACGATGCGGCAATTGCACTAAATGCACTGTGGGCTGTTGTACAGATGTGACTCTGGGGCAGAACAGCGAGCGACCTGACTCGGTCCATCCAAAACGTCTGATGTGATTGACCATATAGCTCTACAAAGGATAGTACAAATGGCGTTGTCTTACGGCCCTTACCAGGGCATCACAAGTTCTCTCGTTGGTGATACGTGCAGACCCTGCCTAATACAAAGCTGCCTTACGATGCAGCATTACAACACATGCCCGGCCAACAAGCATCACCTCTCACCCTGCATGATGCCTAAAG
Source organism: Coccomyxa sp. Obi (assembly GCA_020887355.1). Classification (NCBI taxonomy): domain Eukaryota; kingdom Viridiplantae; phylum Chlorophyta; class Trebouxiophyceae; family Coccomyxaceae; genus Coccomyxa; species Coccomyxa sp. Obi. The sequence goes on along the minus strand of AP024993.1, from coordinate 1,096,753 downwards.
CACCGGCCAAAATGCCTGTGTTACCAACAAGCCATATGTCTTCTTGAGGGTGAGGGCGTTCAATGATGAGGCTCTGGGTGCAGGCTTCCAAGGCCCCAGTGTTTGAGAACTGCGCCCAATTTGGCAGTTCCCCTCCTGCTCTCATCCTATCCATTCCCGGCCCTGCCTTGCACTCTTTCTGAGGATCGGGGGCCTCACAGCAGAGTTATGACACTGGGCTGGCTGATCAGGGCCGAAGCGTCTTCGGTGGCATTTGCTGACACCAGCAAGGATGCCAGCGCTTCTGTGGCCTCCAGTGGGGAGTCGGGTGTCATCTGCCTGGCCAGGCCCCGCCTGTCAACCATCACAGTCAGCCTCCTTCAGCAAAACAATCAACAACAACAAAACCCAAGAGAGACAGAACTCCCACATTGGTGTTGGACATCAGGTGTCGACCTCGACCCAGAGGCGACCCTGTCCTTGCGCCAAAGCAACCGTCTTGGGAAGGAGGTACTACGGGGTGAGCCTTTAGTGCACGGAAAGGTTTTAGCTGCGGTACGCCCTCGTATCTTTGCGTAGTGGCCTCTATGCAGCGACGAGGCTGCCATTTGCTGGCAGCAGAACCATACAAGCACACATGCAAGGCCTTTCAACTGACAAAAGGCCTCTCTATGTACTTCCAATGGTTCTGCTGTCGTGCAAGGCAACTGGGCACATCCTTGGGGTGGGCTGGGACAGCAGGCAACATTCAAACAAGGTGGCACCTGCATGCAGGAATGCCCCCAGCGGCGGCAGCAATCTCGATGATGCGCCCGCTGCGCTGCTGGCACCGAGGCACAGGAGCGTCGATGCCGATAACGTGGTCTAATGTGGCCTCCACCGGTGTGACACCGCCCGATTCCTGCTGCGCGCTCCTGCACCAGACGTGCATGTCTGCCTTGAGATTCATGCTTACGCTCACGGCTGCTACTGGCAACACTTGATCGCAGAACCTGAGAAGTGCTGACGTGAACACCGAAACCTTGCAGGCAGGGCATCACACTCCCCGCTTGCACAGGAGCTGCCTTTGGCTTCTATCTTTGTATGCAGTTGTCAACTGGGCACAAAGTGCAGTTTCAGCCCGTAACCAGCGATGCTGTTCCTGCTCCTGATGCCCATGGCTCTGCCATCGCTCTGCTTTGCCTCAGCCATGTGCTGGCTTGATGCAAGGCTTGATGCACACCCATGTGGTCAAAGCCAGCAGGTATTGCACTTTCAGTTCAATGGCCACATGCATCTGTCACTACAACCCACCAGGTTGGCGTAGGTGTCACAGGAGTTTTGTGGGCTCACCTGCAGCAGGTGGTGGGCGCAGCTTCTGCGGCTGTGGCAGTGGCATATTCTGCCAGCAGCGCCTCGCGCATGTCATTGAAGCTGAAGTCTGACACCGGCAGGAAGTCCAGCAGGCGGCCAGAGGGGCCCTGCACAACATGACATCACACAGCAATCAGGAAGTCTCTGTTTGTGGGTGGTGCCCGTTTTTCAGAGCACAGAGAAAGCCAAGGCCACTGCAGCCCCTCTTCAGGGAATGCGGGAAAGCCAACACCCATTAAACCTTGCCCAGCAGGAACCGCAGTGTCGGCACTCTCGTGCTGATACTTCATAAGCTCAGTGAGAGGTGGCATGGCAGAAGTTGTGGTCGGCTGCTTTTGGCAAATGAGATGCTTGTGCAGTGGTGCCAAGAGGGAGGAGAGGGCCCACCTTGAACTGCATGTAGGGCCAGTGGAGGTCGTCGTCATCTGCATACTGGAAGCCTTGCACTGTGCAGCAGAAGTCGCCCGTGTGGTTCTCCAGCTGATGCTGCAACACAGGCACATACACACGCTACCTCAGCTTGCTCTGTGGGCACACATAAGGATTCAGTTTCATGCATGGGAAGTTGGAGCCAACAACCCTGCTGCAAAGAAAGTCTGCGGCCGATAGTTGAGAGGAGGCAGAAGTCATTCATGCCCAGCACAACACGACACTTGAGCACCATGCAGCAGTGGGTGCCATGCATGCAGAGCTGCAGTAGAGTTTGAGATCGCATGTGGAGGGCCGTGGGTGGCAGAGGGCATGAAGATAAGCAGGGGAGTGACCGGCGCGCACCGTCTGGTACCAGTTGGGCGAGAACCAGGTGATGTCGCCCTTGGTCAGCACGGCCTCCTGCAGCGGTCCCTCGCATGTCAAGTGCTTGTTGAACGTGCGCGCTGCATACCACAACCCATGGCCGTCTCAGTACACCAGCTGGAAATTGTAAAGTTGGCAATCGACAACATGCATCTGGGTCCGATTGCAGGCCCGACATTTGCACTTGACATTCCACAAAGTGTCAGCAGCACAGAAGCAAGTGAGCATAAACGCTGCTTGGTAGACATGCCTGGGAACTCAGCTAACCTGGGAGAGACTGGAAACTCAGATTGACTGGACACAGCGGACTCCGGACTTGCATTGCACTCAGGGTGGATGCAAGGTGGCTCGGGTATGGCTGGATTGCATGAGACTCCATGTGCATGCAAGGGTGGTTTTCGGAAGAGCTGCATCACCTGTGATGGAGCCGTGGAGGATGCGAACGATGCCGAAGGCGTTGCCGTGGTTGTGCACGGGGCTAAAGTGGCCGCTCGGCCAGATCTCCAGCACATAGGGGATGCCGGGCGAGCTGCCCGAGGGAACGCCCACGCTCACGCGCAAGTAGCTCTGCTTTGCCGGCACGCCTGGCGCGCACTGGGCCGCCTTCTCCTGCGCACACAGTGCAATCAGTCAGCTCCAGCTCATGCTTGCCTTCATGCATTCGCAGCTGCTGCGTCTGCCTTATTTGCATGCCCAGATGCGGTTGCGCCGTTGAACCCTGAATGAAGTTTATGTTTGCCTCGACAAAGCTGATCGCGTCAACAGGCCTTGCTGTGTCTCCTGCTTTCCTGCTTTTGAGGTACAAACGAATGCACAATGAAAGGAGGATGTGGCAGTGGTGCGGGCTCTTGATGCTCCACAACTGGCACAGGGAACATGCTGCGTGATGGTGACACCGGAGGGATCTTATGGTGGCTCGCGGGGTGTGCAGACCTGGCAGCGGGTGTGCAGCAGGGCGCCTGGTGTGTTTAGGCTGTGGCGGATGGCGTCCACAAGGCGGCAGGACCCACCCTCCGGTGACCAGTCCAGGTCGATGCACGGCTGCGACAGGTGCTGGTACAGCACCTGCACCTCCGACACATCCCCTTTAACACCCTGTGAGGTCACACTTTCTGGGCAGGCAATGCAGTAGACATGCACCCTCCTGGCGTGTGACACATGGTCATTTGCCGGGAGCAAGCTTGCAGACATGCCATGCTGCCACCAACAACACAGGAGTCATTGAGCAGGTCGTGAGAGCGCCTTCTCTCCCAGGGCACATTTGAGGGTGGGCAACCAGGCAGCCGGCCCACACTGATTCCAGCATGAGTCAAGGCAGGAAGACATGCCCAACAAGGTCCTCTTGAATGCACCATGATCCCAGTAAAGTGTGTCCTCTGACAGTGGAGTGTGTCCTCATAAGCACCTGGCATGCCGGGGGGAGGTCGGAGGATGGCAGGAAGGCGCGGCGGCCCAAGTCCAGCAGTGTCAGTCGGCTGCTGTCCAACACCAGCGGCGGCGGGTTGGCGATCAGCGGACACCGTGCAAACTCCACTGTCGCAGCCTGTGCGCACGGTTACAATCCATCCCTGCTCAGTTTCACCCCTTCCTCTGCCACACACCAATCGTGGGTGCCAAACACGTTGTCCTGCAGCCCTGATGCTTCTGGGGGTTGTGCAGCACCAGCAGATCCTGTCTTCTGGCACTGTGAATTTTTGCAGGCCACAATCACAGGCGACCACCATGCATCTTCTCCCAGGGGTGCTGGAGCCCCCAGGAGTTTTAATCATGGAGCATGGCGATGCGTTTCGAGGGGGGCATGTCTCTGTACATCGATACGCCGCCCAAGTGCATCAGCTAAGGGAGGCCGACCTGATGGCCGTCCAGGGTGCACAGCTTGGCCTCGAAGATGGAACGCCGCTCGACGGGGCCAGCAGTGTAGCCGTGCAGGCAGACGAGCTTGGGTGTGGTCCTGAACAGGCAGCTCATGCTGGCGGGCAGGCTGTATGCTATCAGGGTGGTTTCCTCCATGTGGTGGCCGATGCCGTACTTCAGGATGCCACTGTCGGGGTCGAAAGACACCCAATAGCTCAGCCATCGCTCGGCCTGGTAGCCTGCACATGCACAAGGAACAGCATTAGGATTTGCATGCTGTGGTTGGAACTAGACAGGCTGGCAGGGCAGCAGCTGCGAACAAAAACACAGCAGGAGAGACCGAGCCTTGCATAGAGATCTAAAGAAGAGTGGTTTGACGGCAATGGCAGAGATGGGACAGCACCTGAAGGGGTGGCTGCCTGGGTGCTGATGTCAGATGCTGGCATCACTTGCACACCTGCCTTGCAGCCTGTTATCACATGTGCAGAGTCCATGCTCACAAGCACGCCCACCCAGCCTCCCTCCTGGTCGAGGCCTGCGCAACCATATTACCATAAGTCTTCAGAGTTGGCACCAGCACGAGTTGTCTGTCACTGTTCATTGCTCGCCTGTAAACCTCATGACGGAGAATAATTACCCTTGCGGAGTATATTTGCTGTGCTAAAAGCCGCACCTTCAGCTGAGAAGCTTGGCTCTGGTCGAACTGAAATGCAGAAGGGCTGCGTAGGCTTCAGGGAGAATGTCACAACGCCACCACGAAGCATGGGGAAGCTGCCCACCCAGGACAATCCTTCCACCAGGCTTTGCGCTTGGTCGGCCTGCAACGACATCTTCCTGCGATTTCCACAGCGAAACATGGCTTTAGTGGCCAGTCCATAACACTGTTCATTTGAGACTTGGGATGAACCAAGGAGGTCTAAGACCGCTATTCGCTCATACCGATGGCGAAACATACATCCACTTGAGCATGTCTCTGTTTTCAGCTTGTACACACCTTGAAGTCAAACTGTCTTCCTTTGACTTGAGGGATGTTTGTCGCCTTGAAACCCACAAACCAACAATATCGAAGCCGCCAAGATTTAAATTTGTTTTCTATGTTTGTGAGATACCTTTGATTTTCAATTACTGCAGAATAGCACTACTTTCCTTTTGACGTAGGGTAGTTGGTTCAACATGCTGACATCGGAACTTTGGGCTTCTAGGATAAAGCACTTTTCATCACACCCCTTAAGAACTAATGCGAGCATGCTCCAATATCATGCAAGCTGCTGCATTCAGAAATGACCTGATGAAACTCCCGTGTGTCGGTCCTGTCTGCTCTTTCAGAAACGCGCGCCCTCACCTTGTACGCAGGGGTGGCTTGACGTCGTGTGGGGAGATGGTATTGGATGCCCCTTTCTTATGAAAAGCGTCTATTCTAGCAGCTATGCTTCTGAAAGGGTGCTGTTGCCCTAAACAACCGTCGACGTTGAAACCAAATGCTACGGAGTTTCAGGAACTGGAGGCGATGAAGGACAGTTTGCGAGCACGCAGAGTAGTCTCGGGATGTAGTACTTCGGACGACGTTGTTCACTACGGGGCTGAGCAGTCATCACTCTGATTTTCGTTCTGAATGCAAATCGGGTCCAGTCAGTCTTGCTGACGAGTCGTCAAAGGGAAGGTCGTCAGCAACCAGAGCCAGAGGAAGCTGGCCCAGGACTATTCCCAGTTTAGATCCAAGTGGCTGGAAAAGGTAATCGACTGACTGGACTGACTAACTGACTGATGCAGAGCAGCTTACCTGCATGCAACAGTATTGTGAAGAACCCATAATCATGTTGTGTGCTCAAGCTTGTGAAAGCACTGACACTGCGTAATTACTTATAAGCTTGCAAATCAATGGATTATAATTAGTTTTGCAGGGGCTTATAAACGGGTTGGATGCATATGGCTACTGGCTTGTAGTACAACCTTGCATTCCGAGTCTACTAGAATAGTATTGGTATGCTGTATACTGGTCCCAGCTGGAATGATGGAGTCACTTCCATCTCTTCAGTGAATGGTACTACCGGTATGGTAGTGTCCTGGCAGCAGACGCTAGTAAGCTCTGGGGATTTCTTTGGCCAGTCCTCAACATACAACAGCACCCCAACGAAAGCAATTGTAAGCTCAGGCTGAAGGGTTGAGAGAAAAAGAATTTTGAAAAAACAAGCCATGTGGTTGACGGCCATGCGGCGCATCACACTGACAAGTCATCCATCAGTAGCTACAGCTAGTTAGCTACTGTGCTCAAGCTTGTTTGAACACATTGTCAGAGCCTCAGCCAGCAGTCCAATTGGCCTCCCGGCTGCTTCCTTGCAAGGAATCATAGAAGGTGGAGTACTGCGGAACTCTGACAGAATGTGAGCTGTCTTGCAGCATTTGAGCACGCGACTCCCACTGTCCAATGCTATGTATTATATCATTTAATGTTCATCTGTGTTGCACGCAGCAATGCGAGTGATATCATCTCCATACTGTCGCGACCACGTGCATGCAGCCCCAAGTTCTTGACGTAATTCCACCAGGCATTGTTGATAGGCTCACATCTTGAAGCTAAGTGCGATTGACCAGCTCTACTTCTGCTTTGCCGTGCATTGTAGTGCAGTTCCATCGTGTTGGCTAATATCATTGGGATGGTCCATGATAAAACAATGGGTATTCCGGGTATCATCATTCAAAGCCCTGCAACCACAACGAATCTCAGCGGACTCAACTTAGAACATCATGCAGGAGCAGAAATGAGGCCAACAGGGAGACTGTGCATGTCCACACCTTAATTTTTAGCGCTCGAAGCAGAGTCGCCCTGTCTGTGATCTCTAGAATACCCTGCGCATTCACAATGGTCAGAATTCCAATAAATTAGAGCTTGCTTGGTCATCAGGCATGCTGTGGGCCAAGGCCATGTACCGTACAAAAGGGACTGTGGCACTTATGTCCCATGCAGATACTCAAATGGCAATCAACTTCATTCCCTACATGAACTTGGAGAGCCTGAGCCATCTGCAAGAATAAGAAGGTTGTGTATAGCAAGCAAGAATGGCGGACCTCGTTAATGATCTCACTGAGGATGATGCACATTCGGGCATAGTTGTCAAGCAGCAAAGCTTCACTGGGCGTCTTCCTGAGGACATCATGCAGGGCAACTGCTATAAATCTCAATGTCTCAGCCACTGCATGACAGAAGGGGTAGGGCGTTAGAATCACCGCCATGAAAAATTGAGGAAGTCCAGTTAGCAAGTTTTGAAGTGCTATCATTTAGATTGCTATGGTTTGCGTCAGAGCGTGTTGAATAACTCTACTTGAAGCTGAAGCTGTAAACTCTGGGGTGTAACAGGCAGCGAGCAGAACGTACAGGCAAGTTCATCATATTCGCCTGTTCCTAGTGCATGGTAGACCAGATCTCCCTCTGCCCGCGCCACATGGGATCCAGACCTGTTCATGCTTGCAGCGGTGATGAAGGTGCATTGAATAGAGCAGTCAAGAAAGATCAACAGAAGGTTTCAGCTTTAGCAGGTATTCTCTTCATACAGGTGTTGCAATGCAGACGTCCAAACCCACCTGAGTCGCCCTACAGTCTCTTGCCTGTCCTGTGACAGCTCTCTCTGAGCGCTCTGGAAAGCGCTTCTGATCTCTGCCTTCTCAATGTCTGAGAAGCGGTCATAGAAACGCTCGTAGACGACGTGGCTGCTGGTAGTAGCAATGAGCGTGCACTGTATCCTTCCACAATTTTCCATCGAGACTATTCAGCACAGATTAGAGGACATCGTTCCTACAAGCACTGGCACAGTGCCACCCGACTTGTCTAAGGTCGATGCTGAGCCCCAACGAGGCGCAGTCCATCAGAAGTTGATGACAACAATATCAGAAGGTCAAGTATGTTCAACTCGAGGCCAACCGTACCCTCCGTGACACCCGTGACTCCCGAGAGTTGCTTGCATGCAGAAGAAGTGAGTGACGTCAGCTGACGCAAGTGACACTCCAGAAAACACTTTTTCTCCATTTTTCAGCGCATTTCCGGCAAAAGCATTCATTGTTTTTCCATTGGTGATGATGCTTTAGAAGATCTTCCCTGATTGTCATATCATATGGCAGGAACGTCCCTGCATGACTTTGCAAGCCCATGAAGAGGGTACCTGCCGGGCAGCACACCACACTGGGCGCGTAGCACATGCAATCTGGTGCCTTCAGCTGCTCTCGCAGAGGTAACGGCTCATCTGCTGCAGCCTTTCTCTGAAGAGAGTTCCACCGGCTCATGTCTATTGATCACATTTCCTGCCTCTGGACTGGTGGACACGATAATTTCTCAGTGCAAGGCTTATTTTCACATCAGCTCTTTTTACTTCTGGCTGCACTTGTTAAATACTCCAAGACCTGACATGTCGGGCGAACAGTATACTGTCCACTTGCCAGAGGTAGCAGAGATTTGCTTTTGCGACTCAATGGGATCAGAAAATGTGAAACTTTTGCAACCTTTCTTGTTATCCAGGTAGCAGAGGCACCGCCCTGGATGAACTCCCCTTATCTATTGATATTGAATCCCTGAAACCAGAGGACGCTGCTGGAAAGAGGAAGATGCGTGCAACCAATGGATGCAACTTGCCTTGGGGCACCATTGCCAGGTGTGCACTTCATCTGCTCTGCTATGGCAATGAAATGTCTGACGTACAGCTCACCAGCCTCAAGAGAACTCACCTGGTAACTGACCTTCGGCAGGACAGAAAGTAGTGCACTTGCATAGCTTGTCTTTGTGCTCCTGCAGGTTCTATGTAGTAGACTACACCGTCCTCCTCGCACTTACTGTTGCACTTGTGATATCTGAGGCGTCAGTGCCTTACACCAGATTCATTTTTCACAAAGATGACCAGGCAAGTGCAAGCTGAATCTCCGACCCTCCTGTCAGCAACACCAAATCCTGCTCGTGAACTTCTCCTCAATCAAGGGAGCTTCTCTTGAGTAAGCTTCAGTGCAGTGTAAAAAGTTCTGCTGTGTGCATGAGCTTTGTCAGACATCTCTAAATGCCGCATGGACGGAGATGCGGCCGGTAAGTGCAGTCTTGCAGCTGTGGTGCACAGCTCTGATCCCGGCAGTCTTGCATGGCAGGAACTGTGGAGGTACAGCTACCCGCTGCACAAGGACAGCGTTCCCTCCTGGAGCGTGCCAGTCATAGCCCTGTGTGGCCCAGCCGCAGTGATAATTGCACATTCCTACATCAGGCACACGCCGCGCCTGGAGGTCCACAATGCAGTGCTCAACGCACTTATGTGCGTCATCACCACAGCACTCATCACTAACCTCATCAAACTTGGGGTGCGCCGCTCCTGAACAGCAAGCAAATTGAAGTGACCTCTAGGAGCACCATCATCTTCGCCTTTGACCAAGATGCAGGGTATGTAGGGTCCCCCCGTGTTAGCCTTCACGTGTGCTCAACCCCAAGTGGGTCATGACTTGAAAATTGCTCAGTCAGGGATGCGCAATTTGCTGGTGTAAAATGAGGGAGTGGCTGAAGCGTTTGTGCACTGCCAGGTTGGGCGTCCTCGGCCCAATTTCATGATGCAGTGCTGGCCGGGCGGCGATGTCCAGTGGGACGCCACATCAGGAGAGGCCCTCTGCAGCAAGAACGCCATCAACCCTGCAGAGGGCCGGAAGAGTTTCCCGAGTGGTGCGCCGTGTTCCCATCAGTGCCCTTTGGCTGTGGGGAGATTCCTCCTACAGGTTGCAGCAGTTGGCAGCTTAGGAATCCTCGTATGAATTACATCCTTCTTGCAGTTGATCCAATGGGCACTCTAGGGCTAATTAGTGTGACCACACATTCATTGCGCATGGGATTCAGGCAGGGAGTGCTATGCAGGGCACACATCGTGGAGCACGTCAGGGCTGGGCTACCTGACATTCTGGCTGGGGGGCAAGCTGAGGATCTATGACGGCACTGGGCACTCTTGGCGCGTGCCGGCCTCGCTCGTCCCTTTGGGCGGAGCCGTCTGGATCGGCATCACCCGTTTGCAGGTGCAATGCCGTCTTTCACATCACTTCTTACCAGTCTTTTTGCCGCGAGCTTCTTGGCTGGGTGTTTTTATAGGGGGAAAGTGCTATGCACACAGAAGTTGGGGTGTTATGACTTGCTCAACTCTGCAGAGCAGCAGAGTGCAACTGTTGTGTATGGCTGTGAGGATCACTCTGACAACATGTCTTGCCCTGGCAGGATTACTGGCACCATTGGGAGGATGTGACCGCGGGGTTCTTGTTGGGCCTGGGGCTAGCATATGCATTCTATCGCCTGAGCTACCCATCAATTTGCAGCCTCAAAGCAGGAGAGCCCATACTGCCAGCGCTGGAGGCCGGCAGCAATGGAGAAGGGACGCCCCAGAGAGTGCGGTACACTGACCTGGAGGCTGCCAACTTAGGAGAGCCTCAACAGTTGTGACATGACCTCTAAGGAGGGGTTGAACAGAAGTGAGGTGTGAGTTGTGAGAAGGGATGAGTACCATATCAACTGGCAGAATTGTTGGCATCGTTCTCAGATGTGGCAGATGGGAAGTGTCTGCCAAATGATTGCAGTTCAGTTGCACTCCTGTCACGCAGTTGGTGTTTGAAGAAGACAAACAAGACAGAATCATACAGTCATTATTAAAGGGATCATTGTGACCCATGGCAGCACTTCTTGCACCCCTGCCCCATAGCTATGCCGGCATTGATATGATGCATACGAACTGGCAGAGGGTATGGAAAGGTGTCCACTCAAGCTTAAGCTTGAGCAGCATATCCAAAGATCTTAACAGTGCTACAGCACTGCAGTTTTGGCAGCAACTGCGGACCACATGTGGCCTGCAGCCTTAGGCAGCAGGTTTTCTTGCACTGCTGGGGGCCGGGTGACACTCTTTTGAGCATACTCTGTATTATGGTTCATCAAGAATTGCAAATGGATTGCAAGGGCCAGGAGATGATAGTGCAGAAATCTGCAGTCCAGCTCACTCAGAGTCAAGAAGTTTCTTCAAGGTTGCCAACCACCGTGGCTGTGACAGTGCGCGTTTCTTAAGATTGCCCATGGCACCATGCATAAATGGTGCTGGCATGGCGAGTAAAAATGTTTCACCATTGTCGACCTTTACTCTCAAAAAAACCAAGTCGTCCTCCCCATTTCCTTCCTTTCCCTTCCATGTACACAAGATGTACAGTCAGATTTTGAGTTGCCTAAAAAGGCCCTTACTGGATAGAGCTGATGAAATATCTACCCCCGGAGCTCAAAACCGCCCCCAGCAGACTTTCTGGCTGTTTGCTGTCCCACGCCGTTCGAGAAATTGATCAGCTCTCCTGTGCGCTAGCAAAACTCGGGACTTTTCTGTAGGTAGTTTTGAACCTACCTGTGTATTGATCGCATCTAGTTGACCGCCAGGGCTGTGTATATTGGACAGCTTTTTCTTGGTATTACGACTATGGGCAAGAAGAGTGTTCAGCTTCGTAACAAAGTGACTTCCAGTCCCACATCTGCATCTAATGAAGCCGAGGTGCGTCAATTTAAGGCCTATTACATTCGTGATGATGCTCAGGTCGAGCCCTAGACTCCTACGTAGATTTACTAGTGACTTTGCTAGTCTCCGGTACGGTCCAAGGCCATGCATGCACTTCTTGTAGAAAGATTCAAGAATTATTTTTGATTGGATAGAAGAGCTACAATTGGGATTGAGGAAGGCAGCTTAATTACTTGTCGTGGCTCCTTGATTCGTAAGCAAGTAAGGTCAGGTCAAAGAATGCGTTTTTTTGCCCCATGCATTGCCTGTGATTCGTTGGGTACATCTTGGGGACTTCATGGCGAACGGAGTTTGTGCTGCGTCGAGTGGCGTATATGATTGTCAGCTTGAGTTTGCTAGACAAGGAGCGGTGTCTTTCTATCATATTCATATTGCGAATTGCAGCTTATGGTGGCCCGATTTGCTATAAGGCCAAATTGGTCACTGTGGTTATTGTTTTTTGATTGCATATGATGACGACGGGCTTTTCGAACAGGCTGGATCTCCCGAAATGCTGAAGTTGAAGGATGAGGGCAACCGTCTGTTCGGCCGGAAGGAGTACCAGAAGGCATTGGAGGCGTACGATCGTGCCCTGAAAGTTGCAAACCCCGAGTCCAAGGAGGATCTTGCTCTGCTGCACAGCAACAAGGCAGCATGCTACATGATGTTCCAGAGGTGAGCTGCAGGTCGATCAAACATTACTGGGTTGTACTGCGGCCTCCACTCTGGTAGATATTAATGCCCTTGTATGTCTCACCCCTGTATTTCAAAACCCCTCTTTAGATTTTTTGGCACAAGCATACATGCACGAAAATACGATGGCTCGGCTTCATCACAGGTTCAAGGAGGCCGTCAACGAGTGCTCAAATGCGCTGGATGCTGTGCCTGCCTACCATAAGGCTCTCGTGAGGCGTGCAAAGGCCTACGAGCAGATGGGCCATTTCAAACAGGCCCTGTCAGACATCCAGAAGGCCAACAAAACAGACACAGCCAATCCCGAGATTCAGGCATGTCCCGCATCATCCCCGTGCACTCTGTGGTGCGTCCTTCTGCATGACCCAGGCAGATGTGATGGGTGTTTCAAACGTATTCATGTCCACCGTCTCGGCAGTTTTTGGGGACAATTATTCAATGCTCAAAGGGAAGAAGCATCCATGGCGGCATGCATGATGTCCGCTGTGAGAGCATGCACAGGCCACACCTGTTGACGGGTTTTCCTGGTGCCATTTCTCCGCATGTGGGGGTCAATGAGAGTGAGGTGTTCTGACACAGGAATCAGAGAAGCGGTTGCGAGACATCGTGACTGGGAAGAGGCAAGGCGGCGTCCTCGCTGCCAATGGCACAGCAGGCAGGAAGCTGGGGAAGCAGCGCCAGCAGCTGTTTGTTTTCACGGTGCGTGCCCACCAGAGCTGTTTCCTTCCACTGTAATTAGTCTGCATCCTGTACCATTGCCGCTGCAATAAAGCTGCTGTAATACTGGACCTGCAGATTTTAAGGGCAGCAACAGAGAAGTATGGCAAGGTCCAGTTGCAAGGGCAGCCACAGAGGGGTATGGCAAGGTCCAGTACGAATGTCATGTCATGTCTGTGTCTGCTCAGGCCAAGGTATCATTTGAGAACGAGACGCGCGTGATCCACCTGGCCAACACCCTGACCTACGCTGAGCTGCTGGAGCTGGTCAAGAACAAGTTCCCCAACGCATACCCATGCCAGATCAAGTACCTCGACCGGTGCGCAGACCCTCTCCACTCCACTCTATTTCGAAATCTGCCTCGGCCACCACCTTTTCAGCTATCAGTCTGGGACGCCATTGCCAGTATGATGCTCGGGGGCATGAAGCAGACGCATCCGATGTGGGTGTTGTTATATATATATTGGGTTGCTGTCCATGTGCATGCATCCCATTTTAGGATTGGCATGGCAAGGCCCTGTTCCCTCATAAAGTTCTGGGAACTCTTACACACTGTCTGTACCTCGATCACCAGCTAAAGATGCAGGGGGCAAGAGACTCAGCACTGACCATGATGTGCAGGGAGGCAGACCTGATCACCATCACAGATAAGACAGACTTGCAGCAGGCGATGAATGATGCGATGGAGGCGGCCGAGCGCAGCGCATCACTGCCGGGCCATGGCACGCGCGGCCTGCCCCTGCAGAGCCTCCTTGCCGGCCACCCCCTCAAGCTGCAGCTCCTGCGCTGCAAGGAGGTGCGCGCGCGCCAGCCATTGCTCCCCCAACCAGTCACTTGATTCAGCCTCCTTGTTGCTGACACAGAATACTTGTGAGGCTTCTCAAGATGACGCGTGGGCGCGCTCTCATTGGGAGGCATGGGATGCCGTTTTGCCTCGTGCATGCAGGATGGATACCTGGCGGCACTGCTCTAGGCGTGGGAAGTCGATGCAACTTGTGTTGGGGAGGTGAGTGATATGGTTGATTCTGCTGCAGGAAGAGGTGCCCAAGCCGCCCCAGGAGGAGGAGTTCATGCTGGCGCAGCTCAATGAGATGCGGCGCCAGCTGCAGGCCCAGCAGCTTGCAGCAGCGCAGAAGAAGGTGTGTGCTTGCCGAGTCTCCTGGTCTCTATGGAAAAACTGTGCATCAGGGCACTTTGTATGTACACCCCTGTGGGCGGATTTGTCAAGGTTGGGACTTTGTCATGTGCACTGCAATTCCCTGCAGATGTAGAGGGAATTCATGAGCCATGTCGAGATGTTTGATTCCAAGTCTCAACCAGATACGATTGATGATCTGGTTGATCTCATCTACCTGATTGCAATTGGTTGGTCCCTTTGCCCTGCTTGCTGTGGGCAGGGCAGGGGACCAATTCCAAGCGCCTCAGTGAGATCAATGCAGACACTGAAATGCCTGTTTGCCGCACAGGCTGCAGAGACATCGGCGGCCAACCAGCAGCCAGAAACTTTCGAGATCGATCAGTGGATCGTGGACTTTGCGCAGCTGTTCAGGGAGCAATTGGGTGTGGACCCCGACAAGCACCTTGACCTGACAAATGTCGCCTGGGAGAAGCTGCAGGTGGGCTCCCTCTGTCATTGTTGATCCCTCTGAGGAGCTTGTTATTAGAATACAGTCGCATTGGCAGGGCAGGTGATGGTTCCGGCGCAATCTGTGTCTGATAGTTCAGGACCTAACCTCATTGCAAACAGGTCGAGCGTTTTTGAGCCTGTGGAATGGAAGATGTGATGCAGCAGTGCAAGCATGCATGAGGGCCATCCATGTGCATGGAGAATGCGTGTCTCTACTTTGTGCTGTGGGTGTCCCTCGTATTTTGTGCAATGTGGAGAGAAGTGAAAATCGTGATGGTTGCTTAGGCGGCACTGGACACAGCAGTGCAGAGCGACAAGGCACCAGCACTCTTCGACGCGGCGGCCGACAAGTTCCAGGAGGTTTCAGCACATGGTGCGTGCACCGCCCCACTGGAGATCTTTCTAGCTGCTTACAAAAAGCACATGCTGCAGAACCTACGCACCCTACCTCCCCGTTTACAGATGTTCTTCCATAATGTCACAGCAGATGGGCATCAGACTCTCCTCAACCAGGATTGTCCTAAACCATGTGGACCTTTAACATGCAGGTTGATAAGGCACCATCTCACCTGTTGAAAGAGCAACCCATTCTGACAATTGTGAAGATTAGGAACGCCAAGAGGGCACAGCAAGCCCTACTTTAAAAAGCGTTTTTGTCTGCGGCAGACAGCATAGTGAGCTGGGGCTGTGCATTGCAGGCATGCTGCAGTGGGGCAATGTGTTCTTCTGCCAGGGCAAGCGCACCATCGACAAGGCCGCAGCCGCTGGCCGTGACATTGCTGAGGTGGGCCCGGCACTAGGCATGCATGCACAGTGCCAGATTGCATCCCCCCGGTATAATCTGGAATGCTAATAGTCAAGAGAATAGTCGTCTTCTGACAGCATTTTGTGTGGCCAGCATCCATAAGTAATTCATGTTACACCGGTTGGAATGTCAGTTTGCACTGGATTGGGTCAGATTGAGACATGAGCAAGCTGCAGACGGCTGAGCAAGTTGAGCTGCCAGAGATTGGGGCATGTATTTCAGGGTACTGCTAGTGGCAAGGCGGGGGAGGGCCGCTGCGCATAACAAGCACAGTATTCTGACAAAGAACAATTGTGCCCCGGGGTCACCAGCGTCCACAACAGGGGGAATGCGCGTGTAGGTTGCTGAGGAGGCTGAGGTGGACTTCAAGAAGGCAGAGGAGAAGTACGAGGAGAGTCGGCGCATCAAGGCAGACTACTACGACGCCTTTGTGAGCCTGGGCAACCTCGACTTTGAGCGCGGCAAGCTTGCGCTGGGCCTCGCCATCCCGCCCCCCACGTGCGCACACAAAAAATGTCTCTCAAACATCTCATTTATGGTTGTAGAGTCTGGGGGTTGAAGTTTTAGGTTAGGGGAAAGGGGCTGGTACAGTGACATTTTTCCTTCCTGAAGCAATGGTGGATTAAGGTTTTTGTACCAAAGAAGTCCCCCAGTTTGGGGTTTGAAGAGTGTTTGAGAAACAATTCCCGCCCACCCCGTCTCACATTTCCATCCTGCTCACCCAAGGCTGCTGGGCAGTTGTCCGCGCATGTCCGCGCTTTCGCTGGTTATGCTTGTGTGGGCTGTCTGGCAGGTTTCTAAGGATGTCCGACAACATGAGGTGGTCCCTGTGTAGGTTGCAAGGCTTGGGCAGCATTGCCCTGTATAGGTGCACTGGTCCTTTGGAGGTCAGAGATTTTCCAAGGTGGAGGATTTTCACGGTAGCTGGCCTTCAAGGTCGCTTGTCGTCCATGCAATCATGATGATCATGGCGGTTGTTTAGCAGGCCTTCGGAGGAGCCGGCTGAGGGAGCGGAGAAGAAGAGTGAGGCTGAGCTGCAGGCCGCGCAGGAAGCCACCAACAAGGAGCAGCAGGCCGTCCTGAAGGCCGCCCTGGGCAAAATCACAGTGCGCACTTTATGGCCTTTCCTGCTACTCTGATGCCGTCCATTGCCAGAGCTTTTGTGGCTATACCACACTCAATGCAGCTGCAAGCATTACCTAAGTGAAACTAATGGAGACGTTGGACAGGTATCTTGTCACTACAAGTTTGCCTGTGCATGCAGCAGTAGGTGGGTTATGTCTGCTTGGCAGGGGTGAGCCATGGGAGTGTCTGACAAACTTGTGTATGTGTCCAGGCTGAGAAGCTGAAGGTGGCACAGCCCTTCTTTGACAGAACGTGGGCCAAGTTCCAGGAGGCGCTGGACCAGCTGCCAGAGGAGGACAAGGGCAAGAAGCTCAAGCCTGTCCAGGTGCGCCCCATGCCATGGGCTCAAACTGCTGTCTATCAGCATTGCTGATCAGCATCGTAAGAAATCTGGTCTCATTGGGTTTCATCACTTCCAGAGGTTGCCAATGTCCTTTGGGAAAAAGTAATTCCCATTTCGCTGTCAGGCCTTCACATGCCAAGGGCTCATCATGATGTTGGTCAACGCTGTGCAGCAGCCGCGTGTTCTAACTGACATGGGACATCGGTAAAGGGGTGTGTTCAACTTTGGCGGGGTTCTCACTTGCCTTCGATAATAGAGAGCTGCGGCGTCTCAGGGGAAGGACGGGTTTCAAATGGTGCAGAGAGTAGTGCATGGACTCAATTGCATCATGTGCTGCAGGAGGGCCAGCCAGTGGAAGATGAGAACAACCCGTGGGCGCACTGCATGGTAATGTGGGGCAACCTGCTGTACGAGGCGAGCCAGATGTACGCGGCGGCCGGCCGCGACGACTGGAAGGCCACGCTGGACCAGGCCGTGGAGAACTTCCGGGCAGCGGGCTGCCCCGAGAACGACATCCGCGCCGCCCTGGGCAACCACACCCAGGTCGAGCACCTCGACCTGCCCCCCATCAAGGTTTGCGCCCCTGGCCCCGCTCCTTGCTGTTTCCCGGTGTTAGGTCCCATTGCAGCAGCTCCGCTTGGGCTCTGCGGCTCTGGGATGAAAATGGCATACTTGTAGGCCTGAAGAAGGTTGGCGCCTGCACACAAAGCCGTTCCCAAGTTGCTTGAGTAACTTGCTGTGTGCGCACCTCTGCATTGGTTGTTGGGGTCTTCAATTGTGGACGGTCAGCTCTCGAGTCTGCGAGTGGTGTATGAGAGACTTGGTGGAGTTCACGGGTGAGCAAAAGAAGGGGGATCTGCAAGATGGTGGAGGACACATCCCTATTGATGGTGCAGGAGCCGGAGAAGGCGCCAGAGAAGGCAAAGCCAGCAGGAGAGGAGGTGAACGGCAAGGCAGAGGAGGATGCACCCAAGGGGCTTCCCTCTCTGGGTCCTAAGCCCAAGAAGAAGTCGGCAGCGGCGCCCTCGGAGCCGGCCAAGCAGGCAGAGGCTTGAGGAGGACCACCCCTCTCCAGTGATCTGTTCATTTGCTCTTTAGATCTCCTCCCTAGATTGTGCCTTTCGGGGAGTGGATTTGTCCCCCTCTCTCCTTGGCTGATCCCACATGAGAGGCCTTCTCTCAGGTATCTCCCAGATATCTCGGAGCGGACTCAGCATTGTGGAAAGAACGGCACGTAGTTGTCGGCTCGCAGAAGAAATGCAATTGGGCTTGGTTGCCTGAAGATTGATCGTAGGATTGTAGTGTTGTGATCTAACAACGGTTAGGATCTCCCAGGCGAGGAGCTGGATGGCCGCACAGCTTATTATGTATCAAATTTGGTTGGAGGCAAGGCCCCACCTTGCCTGGCACCAAAGGCGTACCTATGAGAAATGCTAATGTGAGGATCACTCGCATGGATGCCGGCAGCTCGCGCAGCACTTGATATGGCGCAGCACTTGATTTGGGAGTTGCGTATCGGTGGCTAGCCCGATGAAGACACATCCAAGTGAATCTGAAATGTGAGCAGAGTTGAGGAGTTCAAGATGTTCTCAAGGTTCCTGCAGCATGAGTGTCTCTGTTGCTAGAACTGCTGTGCTGCAATCAATTCTTTCTCATGAGTATGGAGCGGTGGTGCAAAAAAGGCCTTCATCAGCAGATGAGCTACTACCAATTAGTGTGATAGCTTGCGAGAGTTGGCCTGTGAGAGAGTGAGATTGTAGCGAGGGCTGCCACCAGTGCAGGACTAAGTGCAAGAGATCCAAATCTGCACTGATTTTAGAAAGTGGCTGTGCTCCCAGTGTTTAATGGGGCGTCAGAAGTTGCGACCTTGCTGTCTGGCAGCCCCCTGCTTAGGTTGATTGCAGCTTCTCATGTGGAATGACTCCTATTGTGAAATCAGCAGGGTCCTGTGGACAATTGCAACCTCTGCAAAGTGGGGGTTTATACATTTGCACATGCCAAACGTAACGAACATGTCAAGCATATATGCATGCATGTTGAAGCAGATGTGCATGTCATACTAACCCCCCCGCCTGCCAGACAAAGTGAGCTTCGCACCAGAGTACTGTAAGCACTGCCCCCTGCTGAGTTGGCGGCACTGACGCGCCGTCATCTCACACGCACACTGTGGCATATGCATGTGACACCGGTGGGACCGGTCATCATATGCGGCTACAGAAAAGCAGCACTGAAGAGCCACATGAGATGTCCTCCTGGCATGCCATGCAGTTCCGCTCTTCATCATCTTTAGTGGGCATGGCATGTCAGAATTGCCATGAGTGCCTCACAGAATTGGTAGTCACCCTCTGGATGGCGATCACCGTTGAACGGGCGCCATCGGTGTCGGAACCCTGCAAGACCGAAGATGCTCACGCGTTGGAGAACTGCGCACGTACTACAGTCACTGACTGTTCACCAAAGACAGCAGCATTGGCTTGTTACTGCGAGGTGAGGCGAGCTTGTCAACCGTGGATCCACAGGGCAGGATCTGCGCGTTTCATCTTTGTCGAATATGGCAGGATGGTTTGGCAATCAGCCGCAATACAACCAGCCACAGTACAATCAGCCTGCGTACTATCAGGTAGGAAATATTTGCATTGCGACGTAAGCAAATATTCCCACCGCTGCTCATTGCAGGAAAATGCTTGCACGATCGGAACGAGAACTCGCTAATTTTACAGGACATTCAAGCACTTTGATCCGAGGGACCCCGCATACCAATTCTTAACAATTCTTCAATTGCCATATGTTAATGCGTCGCTGTCCCAATTCATGTCTTGGGAGAGAAACCTAGCCAACAAGTACCTGCGTTGATGAAACAATTCACTTTGGATCAGACAGTCCAACGAACATAAAAGTTATATAACGTTGTCCTGTAGTGTTGAAGGGCTCGAAATGACGGGACCTGTATGAAAGGCAGACTTCACTTCCATGCATGGGTGATCTCCAGTCAATGTGCAAAATTCATGCAGGGGCAATGCCCACCAAGCACAGTGGATCAAGTGACTCAGTCGCTGGGGACAGCAAGCATCTCAGATCCCATCGAGTATGCCACTCAGGGCCGCGGCATGCTCACATTCCCAGTCAACGGCCCCGATCTTGACGGGGAGACTTTCAAGAACTTCTGGATTGCCGCCCACAAGAACAAGGCAGTGGATGGTGCGCAGTCTCAAGTTGAACACCAAGCTAATGCAAAAGGAATGGCAATGCAGATATCCCCAAGGTAGCTATCCTTGCCACACATACTCAAGGCCAGCAGACCAGTCTGCTTTAAAACACTTTGTAGGAGGCAGCCTAGAAACAATAGACATCTAAATTCTTTGGCATGTGCTGGTGCAGGCGTAAGGCTGCCCCCGGGAGAGTACCATCTCAAGCCACCTCAGGACAGGGACTGTCACCACATGCACCTGAAGTGCAAGAGCGATGGAGATGATCGCACATCCCCCTTCATCCTGGACCTCAGCAACACATTCCTCTGGCTCACGGTGTGCTTTCAAGTCTCTAAAGCAGTGTCGCGTCCCTTTTACCAGCACCTCATCCCTATCTTTTGATCAAATGCGCTATTCAAGGGAGCTGCATGCTTCTCAAGAGCGTTGCCTCCATGTAAGCAGGCGCCCTAGCGTGGTGCATGCAAATGGATTGCTTTGCAATGTGCCACAACTAATGTCAGCACAGGCCAGATGGGCACTAGCAGATAATGCGGGTGCAAAGCATGGCGTAGGGTGTACGTTCATCATTCGGAAGAACTCAGGATCACATGTTCGGGTCCATTGTCATGCATGCATGGGTTGGACCATAAGCTGAGGGCTACTCTCGCTATTGCTTGCACAGAGCAAGGACAATGGCGGTATCTGCGTGGAGGAGGGAGAGAACATTGAGCTGAGGGGCCCCTTTGCAATCTGCAACAACCTGGACAGCTGGCCCTTTGGACAGGCCACACTGGTGTCCTACAACGAGCAGGATCTGGAGTGGATCGTGCATGTGCGCCCTCCACTGGCGTTCTATCACACAGCTTTAAGCATGAAACGCCTAGATGGCACAATCCCATTCACAGCGTGCATGTGAAAGGTGCCGCAAGTCTCCATCACTCACGTTCAGAGGCTCGCGTCACTTTTGGCGCATGATTGTTGGAAGGCTCAGTCTTGTGAGCATCCTATCCACTCAATCTAGATTGGGCTGAGAACTCTTGGACTCACTCCGGTAGGTAGATAGGTAGGTAAGGTACAGGCTCTGAGAATCATGGTGCAGGCACAAGAGCTGATTTTGCCGCAGACCTCCCAACACTGTGGAGACATGTCATTGAATCGTCAGGCCATGGCGAGACACGGCTTTGTGCCTGCTCCTGACCGGGTGTGACATGGGTGCTGGACTCATATTTTCATTTTGCACTTGGGCACTGCTCCTGACAGGCTGTGTCATCGTGCAGGGGCATGATGGATACCCAAATGACAGGGTGTTCCTGAAGGAAGGTTCCCTCAACGCCATTGTGTGGGACCCAGCCACTCGGCTCATGAAGGATCCTGACGTGCACGATCTGGGCACGCGCAAGATCGAGAAAATCGGTGAGAACCAGTACAAGATGACGCTGAGTTACACCCAGGAGTACGGCATCAAGCCGGGCGATTACATCACGGTCAGTCATCATTACACTATCTGAGTGCTGCCCCCGGAACCCATGCTGTTTTCTGACTCCAATCCAACTATCTGCCTGCATGAAGAGCAACGCTTACTCATGCTAACCTTAGCAAGCCAGCCTATATACGAGTCATGCTTTTGGCTCCAATGGAGGCAGTGGCCAGTGGCCAGTTCTTTCACATGGAAGCTGCTAAATGTGGCAGAGCATGACGTTGGGATCGTGCCAGTGCTGCTGCATGCGTTGTTCAGTGCTTTGGTCATGAGGGTGTAGCACACCGCATGCAGGCTAGGTGCGCGGAGGGATGTTCGACCCTGACTCTGGACAGCTGCAAGCGCATCACTGTCCTGGCCATGACCATCCACACCGCATCATGCTTCGGCATCTACGACAGCTTCAGCTCCGGCAATGTGTACAGGTCAGTTGCTCTGACAGCCTACCTGTATGCAAACAGTTTGCATACAGTCCCCTGCTGTCAGCCAAATTGTTGATGCACTGCTTTGGTCTCATGCTCTCCTGTCTTCGCCACAGAAGAGCCTTCCTACAAAGCATGCAACAGCACACCAGCAAGGCTATCAAGTTGAGAACCTGCCCGAGTCACCCAGCATGTACTGAGGCTGCATGCATGGTGATGCTGTGAGGCTCAAACCCATTTCCAGCGAGCCCCTGCCAGGACTGAACATGCTGACCACAGATGGAAAGCCTTAGGAGACTGCCCATGCAGGGATTGCTTCATCCTGCCCTACCCACGGCCCATCGGCAATGATGGACAGTTGCCGCTTCTGTCAACAAATGCAGATGGGCTGCATAACGCCGACAATGCCGAAGGACCGAAGATCATCAACTGCTTCTTTGGCGGCCTGGGTGCGCCTCATGTAGTGTCATCACACAGCATGCATGCACATGTGTCACAAGGGACATGCAGTGACCCATTGC
Source organism: Coccomyxa sp. Obi (assembly GCA_020887355.1). NCBI lineage: Eukaryota > Viridiplantae > Chlorophyta > Trebouxiophyceae > Coccomyxaceae > Coccomyxa > Coccomyxa sp. Obi. The sequence goes on along the minus strand of AP024993.1, from coordinate 1,074,328 downwards.
CAGGTTTGCACATGTCTGCAAACATGTGCAGACTGTTGGGTAAGGACTTTGGGCATGAAGGGTTCCACACAGCCAGGCCACAGGACAGAGCGATTGGTGTACTAAGCACATGTCTAAGATCAGCAATTCAATGGTTAAGGTCTCCATGGACAGCTCTAGCACTACGATGAACACATGACTCAGTGAGCATGCTGAATGGCCTACTTCATCTGGCATGGCAGGAGACGATGCCATTGCCGTGAGAGGGCATTTTGCACCTGTTGCCACAGCTTGTAGAGGGGAGAAGTATGTCATGACCTTGGAGGTGAGAGGCTCATCATGTTATGATATGCTTTGATGGGTACTACTGGAGCAAGGAGGAGCCGATGCAGCAGAGCAATGAAAACCCATTTCATGTATGTCATCATGTATCCAAAGTTGATTGAGGCAGGTAGAGGAACTGCCTGAGCTGCTTGATATTCTGTCACTGCTGGAAGATGTTCTCCACCAATAAGTAAGTCGTGATGGCCTTTGGTTGAGTGAAGCATGCAATTGCTGCGCAGGCAAGGTGCTACCTGAGGGCAGAGAAGGGAGAGCCCATTCAATTGTATGGCACGGAGGGCGAAGATTTGGGCGAGGGCAAGATTGCAAGCATTGAGGAGTGCCACGAGAATGTCCTTGACAAAGACACAAAAATCAAGCAGTTCTGCATTAATGATGCCGGCACCCGGCCCTGCACCAAGGTGGGTCACTTTTCCTAGACAACCACTACATAGAGGCCTGGAGGGATCCCTGAAGTCATGGTGTACCTGTGAAGGTAACAGGACTCTGCACTGAAGCGTGTATGTTGCCGAAACTCTCCTGCATGCAGCTGGAGAGTTTGCTCTTCTTGCAGTGTTCAGGATGGGAGAAGCCAGGTCTTACTGTCCGTGGAGCACCTAGTTAACCATCTTGGTTGCCAAAATGAGCTTCTTTTCCTGATAAGCCTTGGCGCCAGCTTTCATTGCAGGACTGTGACAGCTGTGCAGGCCCGTGAGCCTGTGTAGTAAATCAATTCCGGGGATCTGCTGCAGATATTTGTTGAGGAGTGGCCGGAGTCATGGGGCGACAAGGTGGGGCTGGGATGCGGAGCGGCCTACCCGTCTCGCTGCGGTGCCGGCTTCCAGGCGCTGGGCTGCCGCGTTTACAACACCCGCGGCCGCGCCATCCTCGCCAAGGCCTCGCGCGCTCTCATCGCCGACAACACCTTCACCCACCTCAAGGGTGCGCTCACATGCGTCGGTTTCCGGCTTCATGCATGCATGCATGCCAGGAAGCCTCTTGCTCCCTGTTCAACTGCAATCATCAATCAAATTTCTTGCCTCTTGTGTCTACTCTGCTGTCTTCTCTCTGACCTGCGGAGGTCGTACCTGGTTTGACTGCTCTCTGGAGAGCACGCTTTGTTGGCCCCGTAGCTGGGATGGCAGCGGCCTTGCCATGCATGCCTGAGGACAGAAGACTGTGGAGAGCTGGTCCAGCTGGATATCTCTCAGCTGCCACTGTAGCTGTCAAGGACACCAGCAGGATGTGCCATGATGATATCCTGTTGTCCACCCAGAGATTGATGGGAAATGCGTGTGCTGTGCCAGTTAGAGTGAGGTGTTCTTAATTCTGCCTGCACGTCTTGCTGCTTGCTCAAGTCATCCTGCATGTCATGGAGCCCATGATAACACATAAGCAAATTTTGTGCTGTGCCTGTTTAGGCGCAGGGATCCAGGTGACGCCAGAGTACAACTGCTGCGAGGCGGGCTTCGTGACCGACGTGACGATCCGCAACAATGTGATCGACTCTCTCGCGCTGGGCATCTGGGTGGGAGGTAGCACTGAGGCCGAGGGCGACAAGCTGCCCACGCCATACAGGCACAACAAGAACATCGTGATCGAGAACAACTCCATCTCGCACTCCCAGAAGACGCCTTTCGTTGTCACCAGCTCTGCAGGCGTTGTTGTAAGTGCTCGTAGCACCACTGCTGCACAGTGGCATGCTGCATGCAAAGCCCGACAAATTGTCTTGCCAAGCAAGATCTGCCATCCAATACTTTCTGAATGGACATGTGTCATATGTTGAGCCAACAATTGCATTATCAAGCAAGGTTTTGATGCCCGTTCGTTTTCAACGACTTCAGTAGTGCTTTGCTCGGATCAGCAGCAGCTAGTTAGGAGGTTTGCTCAATTATGATCATGCATGCTTGCTGAGCTGAGCATGGATTTGCACGATGGGGGAGTATGTGCTGCACCAGGTGCGCAACAACACCATTCGAAACTGCTTGCCATACCGCCCCGACATCGACTGGGACATGCGCAATTCCAGCTGGGAAGTCAACGGAAAGCAGATGTTCTTCAAATACATCAGCTACCTCACCCTCAGCAACAACAGGTGCATCACCCAACCCCGTACTTTGCGCTGTACAAGATAATCAATTTACCACGCCAAGAGGCATTGCTCATATTTCTTCATATCTCTACTACATACATGCCAATTACTGGGGACCCTTGTTAGACCTCTTCTTGGGCGTCACCTTTAAGCAGCATGAGCAGGCATTGCAAATGTGCTTTTAGCAGGATTTGCTGCTGTCGCAAAAAATGCCTATGCAGCAGCATTACCATGAGCTTAAAGAGAGGCTTTCTGAAAGCGAGTCTTGTCAATTTGCACTGGTGCCCATCAGACAGAAAAGAAAAGGCTTTTGAAGATGAGGACTTGGTGGCTGCGTGCAGGATCTTCAAGGATGAGCCCGGGGACTTCTCTGGCGACTACCTTAACCCAATGGAATTCTGTGAGTGCAGCAATGTTGTGCAGGAGCCGGAGACATGCAGCACCTATCCTGCCTACCCCACAAATACCGCATGAATGGGCCATGGGAGTGTCCCCTAATGAGAGTCTGTTCTGTACATTCAGACGGCAGGAATGCAAACAAAGCACAGGTGACTTGTTTGCTTAGTGGCAATAAAATTTCTGTGGATAAAGCTGCACGCATTGGAGCAGTGCGCACCTTCATTGATGAAAGAGTCCACCAGTCTAGACAAGATCTTGCCAGCACGGTTGGCATTTGTGATTGTTAGGTCTGTAGTTGCTTTTGTTGTTTCCTGGACATGTGCATGAATAAGCCGACGGTCATGACAATCTTCTGCTATAGACAGTGGTTGAGAACTGGATGCATGCCAGAATTGTGGTGGACTGATGCATTCACATATATATAGGGGGACACCACTTTTCCTTCTCTTGAAACGCCTTAGAGACAATAGCTGAATTCAGTGCAGCACAGCACAGCTGCAGACCGATGTGTTTTTAGGGGACATTAAATATTTATTTGTGAGGCTGCAACGAACACAGACATCTGAAATTTGTTTGCCTCCCCGTTCTGCTGATCAGCATGCTTCTTAATCAGCAGAACCCAGGGCGTGGAAAAATGCTATTTCTGTGTTGTAACGAGGCCCAGTCAGCTATACAATGTTCTCTGGAAAAGCGCTTCATAGCCAAAAAGACGCTCCGTCGCCAAAAGAAGAGCACCTAGACAGTGCGCGTCTTTTGATCCACCTCTCAAAAGTACTGGCGACATCAATGTCCTGACAATCCACTCGAATCATTCGTTTACCGCAGCACATTCGTGTTTCTGGGGCTCGCATGCTAGCATGCATCATGCACAGGGCGCCCAAAAATGACATGCAGATACTTCATAATGGTTCAGAACGTTAACGGGCACATGCGCTCCACTTTTTTGCAGCCATTGCAATGTGCGGCTTTCCCAAAAGTGACTGAAACCCATTAAAGCAACCAATAACGCTGATAGCTTAGTTCTGATCCTCCTCTCCAGGTGCAAGGCCAGTGTCCTCATAGACATACGCCCTGCAGACAGCGTGGATGGGCGACAGCCACACGATGTGTTTCAAGAAGGCTGACTCCAGAGGCACTACATGCTTGACCTCCCAGCCGTCCACCACCGCTATGACAAAGTGCACAAACACCTCGGTGACAAACTTTGGCTTCACCACCACCTTGATGTGGTGCTTGAGCACATTCTTGTCCCGGATCTTGTGCCGCTCGAAGAAGCTGCCGGTAGTTGTGGCCGGACAATTCTTCGGGTAGGCATATGCCGAAAACTCCAGCGATGCCACCTATCACCACCAGACCCTTTGTCAGTCACAGTTCCCATGGGGTTCTCATGGAACCTGGCCCCATGTTCATTGGGCGAATCCTTGTACCACTGCGTTTTTGGGATTTCTTTATTCCCTTGCCAGAGTAGCATTCTAGCATCTCGAGATTAAGTCATGAAAAGGAATATGCTCCTTTCTCAACGTGGACTGCTCGCACCGGGGTCAACGACAGGGCACCTTATGAACCTGCAGAGCTGTTGGAAGCCAACTGGGCCGCAAGGGACCGTCTATATTAATCGGTGCAACTACAGGGCAGTCAGGGGGTGTGTTCTCATTCCAGGGACCGTCGGTGAACTCTGCAGTGCTTATAGCTAGTGAGGGAGGACGCTCTGTACATGTTGAAGAGGGGCGCGCACCTTGGAGGGGAAGGTGGCGCGCAGGAACTGGGGCAGGGGCACGGGCCCCTTGCGGCCCAGCGTGGTGGTGTTGATGTAGATGAACTCATCAACGTCAAAGAGCACCGCATAGTCGTACGCATACTTGCTGCGCATTAGGCACTCGTTGTACATCAGCACCTGCCATTCCCCACACAGGCCCCCCGCTCAGCCGTCTTACTATGACCAGTGGGAAGCATTCAGCTTCAACAGAGTAGCTTTTTCAGCTCCACAAAATAGCTGCACTGTATAAGAATACAAAATTGCTTTAGAAAGCAGTTCATTCAGTTGCTGCACGCCAATGTTGCATTGCAGGCCTCATGTTCTGAGTCCCCAAAAACATGTCAGTCTCCGTGCCCTGGACAGGCATTTAGGCAACTACCCACTCCTAACCTCCAATATTAGATGGGGAACTGGGTTTCCAGGGCAGCAGACCATCATCTGGACAACTGTGGCTAAACTGAGAGGGTCGGTCACCTGGCCAAAGTAGTTTTCGCGGTTGGATGGTGAGTAGTGGTGCCAGGTGACCAGCGGGTGGTCAAAAGGGTGGAACGGGTCCGTGTGCGTCTCGCCCATCCGGAAATTGAACCCGCGCACCGTCATCCACACCTGGTCCGCAACAAACAGCGGTCAATTGGTGGGACCTTGGGAAGCCTTGCCCGTTGATTGAGCATTGCAGCACATCACAAGCGCAGGGAAGAATGAGAAGTCTGTATCAAATCTGTGTCCAAATCTGGTGGCCGTGACAGATACAGGGTCCGAGCTGAGCACCTAAGGATAACTTGGGAAGTGGTATGGCAGTTGTTGTGACCATCACACTGCTATCGATGACCTGAAACATCAGCGATGGGGTAGGATATAACACCATTCAGAATCTTGCAGACCATCTGGACTTATGTTGCCATTGAACCCATGCCTTATAATCCTTATCAAGGCAAGAGCTTCCTTCAAAGATCCCAACTTTGTGCCACCAATCTGTTGGCATGTGGATGTGCATTGGAGATGCACACCTCATGCGGCTCGTTGTAGTGGGTGGCTTCGTGCGCATGCAGGCTGGGAGTGTACATGTGAAATCTAGAGACGCCCAGCTGCGTATAGTAGTACAGCCAGTGGTGAATGTCTGGGCGCAGCGAGAACAGCGGCGCCACGCACGCGACCACAGCACCCGCGCGCTCGGCCGGCACATCTTCCACCTGAACAGGCGCGCCAACTGTTGCCTCATCAGGCGCCCAATAGAGTGCAATCATTGCCTGTCCTGATCAGGCACAGAGTAGATAGGCGCCCTAGAGATTCAGCCATGTCTACAAATAATCGTGCCATCCCATTGGCATGCATCCTGAGCTGGTCTCCCTTGCCCAATCTTTGCCAACAACCACAGTGCTTCTTGGCATGGGACGTGCCCTTGGGAGGAATTTGAGGCGGATGCTGGGAGACTGCAGGGGGAAATGGGTGAGCGGGCTTACCTTCACTACCTGCTGGTGTACATGCCCAGACTGCAGCTGCACCTTGACGAACCTGAACTCCTCCTCCTGCTCGGGACAATCCACCCAGGAATTGCCTGGTGGGGCCATCTGCCTGATCTGCACATGCAACCCATGTCTCCGGTAAAGTGTTTGGGGAACAGAATGATGACCATAGATATAGAACTACTGCTCGTTAGTGTGTCGCAGCGATCACGGCCATGTGACCAGCCTGCATGAAACGTGCCAAGCCAGAAAGTCTGATGGTGGGACGTGGCAGATGTGATTGTGAGGAGATGTATTTAATGGGGCACTCACGTCTTTTGCCTCAACCTCCACTTTCTCGGAAAAATTTCTGTAGTGGCTGAAGACGCAGCCCAGGAAGAGATCTCGGGGCAGAGGGTCCTGCTCTCCCTCTTCCTTGTCATTGGGATGTTTTGGAAAATACTCCATGAACAGGCGCACATCGCCTGTCTTGGGATCCCGGAGCGCTGAGTAGATGTCCAAGCTTTTGCTAGTATTTTCCTGATCCCTCTTCCCCTCTGCTTCCTGGACAGGCAGCTACTGTAATGACAAGCCTCATGAGATCATTGTGCTTCATGAAAATGCAGTAGCCATGGATCGATCTATTTAAGTCCCGATCAGGGCTCATCTATGCGATGCAGGCATCGTGGTGTGTCCTTCTCTCTGCACTGACTGCACAGCAGCAAGTTGAGCTGAGGGGCTGCATACCTTCAGTTGAGCAGGTTTCGCAGTGAGACACAGGATTAGCAGGAGGTCTAGGAGACCTGGTGGTCGCATGACTCGCTTCGATGCCTCAGTGTGGCTGCAGCATGATCAGCTGATGAGGTTCACTTCATTTCTGAAGCACCTTCATTCGTCTTGCATAGCCGCAAGATTCGCCGACTCAGCCTTCGCTGCCGCAGCACTCACGTACCCATGAAAAATACAATCAGAATTACAGATGCTGCAGGACCCCGAGGTCTCTGTACTATCCCTCGATACTCGTAATCACTCGAGCAAGGTAGTAGGGTTATTGGCAATCGGAACCGCCCGCTGTATCACAGACGTCGTTGCAGACAAGTAGCCAAGGACGCTGAAACGATGGGTTCTGTTATTCAGAGTTATTGAAAGGGGTTTATCGTGCGGCAGGACAATGATCGGGAACTAACCGAGACGAATTAACGAAATCCGCACGTGCCGTCTCCCAGCGCTAGGGGTAATTAACTAGTTAGTATTTAATTACCCCTACCAGCGCATTGGCCAGCGTGGCAGCATGTGAAAGTTTGCAACTGCAGATGAGAACGATTGTATTAAAAAATGGAAAAAGCAGCCAGATCGTTACTACGTTTCATGTCCGTCATGAGAACTTGATAGAGCAGGACGACAAGTTGTCTCATTCACCTCTTCGTGAGCACCAGAGTGCTACGAAACGAAATGTGGTGACAATTCGCGACCAGTAGTCGTACAAGAGTAAAAATAATTGAAACAGGGCATGGTAACCAATCGGTATAATGAGGACGCAAGCGTCTGCGCTGCTCGAGCTTGAAGAGGTCAAAACTGAGAAGGGCAATATTAGCAGATCGGCATGGCGAATTCGGCGGGAGCTGTAGGCAGGTTAGCACAGAGACTATGGCGTTTTGGACGCATTGTAGCAGGCCAACCAGTCCCAGAGACTCATCCTCACGTAAGACCCTGCTCGTCCCAATAGTCACCCCTGCAGTCTGCACAAATGTCTCTTGGCCCTGCACCATGGAACTGCTTGGCATCATCTTCAGCCGTTTTGTTGCTCGCTGGAGTCATACGCACCTGGGCTTTCATCATTAGTTGCTACATTGTGCATCCAGCTTCTCTCGGAGGGTCAGCTGTGGCCAGGAGTGAGTGCAGCCGAGTTTGCTGCACGAAGGCGGCGCTTGGCAGATGCCATGCCACCTGGCGGCATTGCAGTTGTCCCCGCAGCTAGTCCAGTGTTCATGACTGGCGCGATCCCATACACATATCGGCAGGCATGCAGCTCTCTTACTATATGTACAAGCGAGTTGTTCTATTGCTGCTCATCTACTATCATATGGAGTTGTGCAATTTGTGCTCTATCATACCGTAGAGTGACAAGTGTGATCGTCATGCAGATACTGCTAATCTTTTGCCATCTGCATGCTCTCTCAGGATGCAGACTTCCTGTACCTCACGGGCATAAATCAGCAGGCTGTGGCGGTCATCGAGGCTTCTTCACCCATGCGCGACGGCAATTTTACTCTGTTTATCCAGGACGCCAACCAGCAGGTCTGCTGTGCTCAACAATTGGTCTCACGGGCGACGTTTCCGTAGGGAAGCAACATTTGCATGTACTCCAAGATTTATCTGTTTGGGTGATGCACAAGCGTTTGGTCAGTCATTGGCAAGTCTCGCTGTCTGTCAGTCACTTGAGTGGACCCTTCAAAACGCAGGCTGAGACATGGAATGGGATGCCGATGAATGCGGAGGCAGCCGCCGAGGTGTTCGGGGCAGACGATGTGTTCCCCATGTCAGAGGTGCGGACCAGCATGTCTTCGAGTGCACCTTTAGCCGCCTACAGTTCGCAACATGGCTCTGCTGAATGCCAGGCATGCATAGCCGTCCAATCAACTTGTTTGTAAAGAGGGAACGGTGCACTGCAGATGGAGCAGCAGTTGGAAGCGATGGTGGCCATGTCAGGAGCAGTGTTCTTCGACCGGGGGAATGAGCGAACGACGGCGCCGTGTGAGTTTGCAAAGCTGCACTCGGCCATGCTTGTGGCTCTGCAGCAGCGGCGGGTGCACCCTCTCAAGCACACACTGCAGCCCATGAGGCGCGTCCCGGCCTTACATGCTGCCTCTGCATCGATTCTTCATTGGGAGCTTTGAGTCGCTGGACAGGGCTGGACGCCTTGAACCTAGACAGGGTTCTGAAGCAAAGACCTTTTTGGCAAAGTGGCTTGTGGATTCGGGCTCGGGTTCACACGCCTGCTGCCGTGAGGTGGCGATGCAATTAAAGTCAATGACGGGCAGAACGTGTCATGCAAGTTGCACTCGGGACAATCATGGCGCTGACGATGGCTCAAGAGGTGTGTGGGCGACAGGTGGCGCAAGTCATCGGCGGAGATGGCGCTGGTGCGCGAGTCAGCATCACTGGCGGCCAGATCGCTGGTGCGTTGCATGCAGCTATCGCGGCCTGGCGTCGAGGAGCACTTCCTGGGCGCCACCTTTGGTGCGCTGCTCAGTCTGGCACAGAACTCACGGCTCTCGGAACTTTGATGAAATCGGGATTGTGCAGTCCTCACACTATCGGGCTTGCCAAATCATTGGCAGCTGTGAAGGTGCAGGATAGTAAGCTGCGATATGAGCTGTGTGGGGAGGCCATATTGGAGGGTCCATCGCTGTCTCACGCGGCTGGTGTGCTGTGCTGTAGAGTATGAGTGCAAGGCGCGGGGTGCACAGCGGCTGGCGTATCCTGTTGTTGTGGCGGGCGGGGCGGATTCCTGCACCATCCACTACCTGCAGAACAACAAGGTGGCCATCCACTCTGTCATGTCAAGGGATAGTTCTGGTCTTGAAGATTGACATGGAAACGCTTTTGGAATCTCCGGATCTGCAGTCGCTAGATAGTGTCAGCTGCAAGGCCTGGTGCATGGCTCTGAGCATCTAAACGGCTCCGGAAGCACATGCACGAAGCAGTAGGTCAGCATGGCATGAGCCTGCGGTGTTGGGTTTATGTTCTACCCCTGAAGCCCTGCGGTTGCATGCAGAGGGTCCAGGCCGGGGAGCTACTCTTGATGGACGCAGGGTGTGAGCTGCATGGCTACTCCAGCGATGTGACGCGCACCTGGCCTGTCAGCGGCACATTCTCCCGGCACCAGCGCGAGGTGTATGAGATTGTGCTGGACACCCACAGGTGCGCTGCTGTTGGTGTTGCCACCTTGTACTACTTCTGTGGGTGGGAAAGTCAATTTCACTCGTATTGGGTGCAGCATTGGCTTCTAGAGTTTATGATGTCAATTTTGGCCTGAATTGTGAGCCATAAGTGAGGCGGGCATGATACAGTTGAACGGCTAGTGTTCAAGGCCTGACGGCGGCCACCAACAGCCTCTCCTGGCTATCGAGAGACCTGCTGTACAAACCTATCTGCGGGCGTGGCTTTGGCTGTCCACTGCTGCAGGCTCACACGTGACACTGCAGCAGCCCTGAGGCATTGAGCTCTCAGAAGGCGAGCCTCATAGCTGTTGCAGACCAGGAAGCCTCTGAGTTGTACTTCGAAAGCCAGCTGTTCATGTGGCAGCGAACTGCACAAGGGCCGGCCTGATCAGGCTGGGGGTGAGTTGTTGTGCGCCTGCCGTCGTGCAGGCAGTGCCTGGACATCTGCCGCGCCGGGAGAACGCTGAGGGACGTTCATCAGAAGTCCGTGCAGCTGCTGTCGGAGGGCATGGCCACGCTCGGCCTCTTCCCGGGCCTCAATGGCAGCGCTATTGCGCACAACACCTACCGGAACATCTACCCCCACTCTGTCGGTGCGTGCCTCACGTCTGTTCATCCTACCTCCTGCCAGCGCTTCAAACCCTACTTGCACGTGGGCGTGCATTGCTGCACCTGCAGCTGAGAGCATGCACCATTTGGGGTGCACTGGAGCTTTTGTTGTTGACACACTGCGAAGAGACTTCCTGCCATGAGCCCAAGCTGAAGAGCATGTTCGCGGCTGGATATGATGCTGTGTTGCGGTGAAGCTCTCGCTCACCCACAAGTGTTGTGACAGCTCAGCCTGAGGTATGGTAATGTTGGTTGAGGGTGAGGGGTGTGGCTGTGCAGGTCACTGGTTGGGAATGGACACTCATGACACACGGTGCATCGGCCACGACACACCCATGCAGGCAGGGGTGGTTTTGACGATAGAGCCGGGGCTCTACATACCCAACGACCCGCAGCTGTACGGCCCGTATGCGGGCATCGGGGTCCGCATCGAGGATGATGTGGCCGTTACGGGGCTTACAGACCCAGAGGTCCTGTCCGCTGGCGTCCCAGTGGATGCGCGAGAGGTGGAGCTGCTGGTCCAAGGGAAATGACTTGAACTGGTCAGGGTAATTGAGGAAGTTGCTGGCCAAGGGAACTGATTAGACCTCTGCAGAGGTGAGCAAAGGGGTTGCTCATCCAAGGAAAATGACTGGACCCTGGCAAGGGTGAGCAAGGTTGCAATGCAGCCAGTGGCTTGCTGCGCAAACTCCTGCGCCCCAAAAATGTTCGAGGTGACGGTGTTTTGAGCTTCATCCATGTACATCATGAACTCTTGTCAATCTGCTGTTCGAAGCGGCGCGTCAGTATCCAGAGTGGAAGCGCCTCCCAGAATGCCAGAATTCTTTGGTGTACATTAGATGTGTGCTTCTCTTGTGTCATAGCCTGAAAAGCTGCTCGGACCTTGTGCGGAAACAGCAGCAGGGCAGGCCCTATTAAAGTTGGCGGCACCGCAAGTCTGACTTTTTCAGGATTCCTCCTGCCCCATGCACATTACCGCACGCTTGCAATGGTAGCATTGATTTGTGATTCTGTGCGTATTGGTGACTTCCCTTTGGCGACAATTCTTCCTTGAGGCAGGAGAAGTAGACTTGCTGTGGTGACTAGGATAATTGCAATCAATGAGCAGGAAGTGCAGATGCATACATGCCATGCGTTTGGACCTAGAGCGCATCTGGTCCCAGAACCACTTCATGAGAAACCATGTTGCTTCACTGTTTGGCACTTTTTTGGCAATTGCAGATGATTTGGCTCATCTGCAATGCAGATTGTGCATGAGTATTGCTGAATTTGGCGGAGGTTTGGGGTAGGCAACCTCGTGGTGCCAACACTGCTCAGGGTCAGGCCTCTAATTGTGTGTCAGTGCTAGCTAGATGACAAGTTGTAATGGCCGGCTTTTGTGCTAACTGGCTACCTTATTATTCGGGTTTGCAATGAATGTTTGATGATGTGCCAACACTGTGGACCAAGTCTCTTTTCCTGCAGTGAACTCTCATGGTGGACATGAAACTGGACCCCATGCACACTGCAGCAGAAACATGAAGGTTACAATTTTGACCATTATAGTCAGCTTTCTGAGTGCTTCAAGACAATCGTGGATCATCGATAATCGGTTACAGCCCAGGTCGCAGAAAGCCTCAGCACAGAGTGTCTGATTAAGTTGAAGCAAGACCTTCAGCGGGGCACAAACAATAACACTCTCCTTCAAACATATACTGGCACCCAAGGAAACAAGCATGCTGATCATAGAAAACACCTCCAAGTGTTGAAAAAAAAGCAGGCTCCCTCGAAAATGCTGAGTGAAATTGCAAATAAGCTGCAGCTGCACAGTTATGTGGACATGCCCCGACGCTTGAATACCGGTGGTACCATCGGTGAATTATGGTACCATCAGATGTGTTCCAGAGTGCAATTAACATTGCGGTCTGGACTTTCAAGTGTTGTCTTTGCCCAGGGCAACAGCCACTTGACTTATTATGTGACGCATGGGTTGCCCTCAGGACTGTGCACATAAATCTGATAACTGTCGACATGCGCACGAGCACGTGACACGAAATCAGCTAATCCAGGACAAGATGACACACATGAGCACTCCACCAACCCAACCCAAGATATTGCCTGTTGTTACCTGCTTGTAAAATACTGTCCTAACATTTGGCACACGCTTCGCAATGTCTATTGATGGTCTTGCAAGTTGAGGAGACCATTAACCCTGGGGCAGCCTCTCCGGTGAAAGTGCCTGAGTGTAGGAGCTCGCTATCTTGCGTCCTCCGATGCCCTCAAGGTTGCAGAGTGTGCCAGCCCCCCTAAATTCACTGTAGCATTTGTCGTACCAGTCAGAGCGCTTGTACAGTTGACATTGGCATCCATCCAGTCTTCTGCTGCACTCTCCCTGAATACCGGCGCAGACACCTCGTGCTCCTTGTCTGCCAGGCTCAATTCCTCAGCGGGCAATCAAAACCTGCGCCGCTATTGCCATACCAGACTGAGCACTCATCAGGCCTCCTCGGTCAGAGTCCTCTGCTACTATTTCCCAATACCCTGTCGAGGGAGGCCCTCTCCTCACCGCATGCATCCATCCACGATGCCCAGCAGGGGACTCTGTACTAAATTAGATTTAGGGTCCCTATCCCCTGTCCCCCAGGGGGCTCTAATATAAGTGACCCCTGGTTCCCCGGTCCCCAGTTCGCACAGATTTTCGTTCTTTTCATGCCAATTCCTATCATCACCCTTGTACCCATCAGCCATTTTCGTGCAGGTTTCCCAGTCCACCAGTCGAGAAGGCCTCACAGCAGCACGCATCCACGCTCTCTGGCTCCATCAGCCGCACATGTAATTGTACAGGATGGTGCTCCACACATCGCGCGCATGACTGCAGTAGTGCGTGCAGTCTATCTCATTCTCCTCGCGCCCCCGGCCGTATGTGCCATGGTGCATGTTGTGCGCGCTCAATGACGCCTGGCCGCCCACACATGTCTCAGAGAGGGTGAATGGACCGCCATGAACATGCACACATGACTTGCATGCAACAGATGGTCGACAGCCATCATCCAGTATCATCCAGGAGATTGCATGCATGAGAAAATTGACAGTCAGTGCGCACTCGAGAAAACTGTGAAACAATACCCAATGGTACCTTCTTGTTATGGCGTCAGACCAAAAGTATAAGTGGAAGTGAGCTCACTTTGAGACCCTTCAGGGAGCCCCACTTTGGAGCTGCTCTAGAGGTAAAGGAGACAGACAGATCTGGATTATCCCAAGGTCAAATTCGACCAGCTCCCCCATTATCTAGGAACACTCATATAGGCCTTCCTCAAAGAGCAGCATGCAATCAATCTGCAAATTTCAGAGCCCATGTGAAGTGTGTGCATACATGCGCCTCTCTGCAAATGTGTTGCCATGTAAAATCACCTGAAAGAGGGGGAGGATGCCAATTTTGGAGCAGGGTTGGCCGCACTCCTTCAGGAATTTGTGCATCTGGTCATCGAACCAAAACTCGCCCACACTGGTGGCTTTGCATGCCTCCAGCGGCGGTACCTTGTCTCTCAGCTCCTGCTGCACCTGCATACATGTTCTGTGCCCTTCAACAATTTGCACCCATTTCCAACCCGAATGCACCCCAGGTCATCCGGCTATCGTTCTGCTACCCATCCCCTGTGCGGGGACCTGGGCAGCACTCACGACTCTGCTTTGCTGCATCATGAGCTATAGGCACCCTCGATGCATCAGGCCCTATCAATGCTTTGCAAGTTGGTCGATGGCAAAGTGCCCTGACCATTTGCCCCAGCACGCCACAGCAGCCTAAGTCAGGCACACAAGGCAACTGCGCCTCGGAGGGACGACAAGTGCCTGCATGCAGCCTGGGAGAGGAAGGTACCCACCCCCGTGAAGGCGCCCGTTTCGCCATCGTAGTGGAAAGTAGTGTACCCCTTCCAAATGATCTGCACCAAGCACGGGCATTGTTCACTTATCTTATGGCCAAAACATGTCAACCCTGAGTTCACTTGGCCTTCCGGTGAACCAAGCATTCATGGCAGCCTTCTTTGGCAAGCAAGTCATCAATACATAAATAACAATGAATCTCCATCTGGCAGAAGGTTCACTGTCATGCACAGCACCAAACATCCGCTGCCTTTGATCCTCTGGCTGGCTTCCTTTGGGTCACTGGCGACCACAGCAGACCCAAATCAATGCAGCCTGGAACCTTCGCCCTGATGCCCTCCTCCTACACTGCCTCCCACAGGCTGCCAATGCTCGCGCAATAAAATTAACAATGGACTGCTTGAAGCTTCAGGGGAAGAAGAGCTGAGCACACGCTTGCTGTCTGATACACACCCTCATAGAGAAGGGAAGCACTCTTGGTGCCTCCGTCCCAGAGCACGCCTCTCTTAAGTGCCAAATGGCCGCTGCAAGTCGATCACTTGCAGCTCGCGATTCCTTGCTGGGGCGCACCAGGAGTTGCAATGGCAGTGCGCAGCTGCACCAGTCATGCATGGCCCCTCACCTTTGCTTGGTAACCGCTGAGGCGCTCGTTCACCAGCTCGAACATGTCCTCCTTCCAGGCCTTCCACTCCTCGGCGCCGCCGTCGTGGAAGAAGCGGTGGTACCAGGCACCAAAGTTGACCATGATGACATCTTCCTCGGTGATGGGCTCCAGCTCGGCGAGCACCTTGTCCCACAGCGTGAGGTTGAAGCGCCCGAAGCCACGCAGGTGTATCTCTCCTCCCCCCTCCAGGATCATCTCTCCTGTCACCTGGACAACAAGGGGCAAAAGGAACAGTGACATTCTCTGAAGGTGCATGCTCATGCGTCTCAATGCGGAAGTGTCTTCTTCAACCAGGCGGAAAAGCAGACATCCTCTGTTGATCCAAGGCCACACCCCTTGCAAATAACTGCATTTCCAAGTTCTCCTCAGCGCATAAAGTCTTGATGTACAATGTCCATGGCACAGCAGCAACGCTGTATGCCCCTTTGGGCAATCGACAGGGTGGGTCAGGTTGGAAGGAATCACCTGTCTGACGGCTTCCCCACCCCTGGAGATATACTCAAACTTGTCGTGGATCTTGGTCATGTTGGACATGTCCCAGGGGCGGTGTCGCCCACTGGTGAGGCGATCCTTCAGCATGCAGCCGAGGGAGGAGAATATGCCGTTCATGGTGGAGTCCCCGATCATGATCAGCCGCCGGCCCGACAGGCACTTGTCAAAGCCGGCCCCGTCAAAGCCCTGCAGCTCGCACCTGCACGAGCATGGTTGCTGATGTCTCCGGCAAGCGCGCCTTGTACTTGTACCACACACATCTGGCACAAGCACTTGCCTTGAACGATGCGTGCATGGCCAGCACAGCGATGCCTCACTGTGTGCCACATGCAACCATGGAGCTCATCGAGAATGGCCACAGGTTCAACACAAAATGGTGCTAGTGAAGTGGCCAAGACAGGTGCAAAGAAGGCAGCGACAGGTGGCACATGCACTTGCTCGTGCTTCTAGAAGGGTCCAGAGAGCCACCAATGCATGTGACACGGCTCAGATGCGCGCCAAGAAGGCTGGGAGAAGTGGAGACCCGCGGGGGCGCACTTGTGCGGCCGGAAGACCTTGTTGAACTCGGTCTTGGCCAGTTCATAATTGCGGTGGTACACCTCGCCCATGCCGACGGTGCAGTCGAAGTCCATCGCAAACTCGGGGCACTGCTGGTGTGGCACATAATACCCCTGCCACTCCGGGTTGGGGTGGGGCACCCAGTCCCCGGGCAGCGAGCCGCTCTGGGAGAACAGATCCTGCGCGCGGCAGATGCGACGCTCTGCGGCAGGGGGCTCCTGGCTGCTCTCGCCAGCGTGGCTGGTGCGTTGCGGGATGTGGTGGTGCTCGTGATGACGCTCCCGCTGCGGCCGGACCGGCTTCTTGACATGCATGGCGCCCGCCGTCAGGCGGTGAGTCGCATCGTCTTCCGCTGCATTTTCCTCCGGCGGCGTCACCGGCTGGGCCGCCTTCTTAGGGTGCATGGCGCCCGCCGTGATGCGGTGAGTCGCATCCTCTTCATTCGCATCCGCCTCCCTTGACCCCCCATGCAGCTCATGCAACGCCCGTCTCCGAGCTGGCACCTGCGCAATTGAGGGGCTAATGAGAGTCTGCAAAGAATATAGTGTGTGTGTGTATGAGTGGGAGCAGTAGTGCAAGCCTCGGCAACATTCCACTTGACGGGAATTTCAACGTGCTCTTGGTCTAGCACGGGGATTAACTGCAAAAACAACAGTGTCAACTGATTGTCAGGAAATCTTCAGGGTTAAGAGCTGCAAGGCTTGATTCTGCAGTACGCGCCTTCTCGAAGACAGCATCTTGTCCTTTTCTTTGCAGGAGAGAGGAAAGCTGGCCGTTTGGAACGCGGTCGTATGCATATACTTCTCGGGCATGTGCAGCGGAGAGCAGGAAGACAGCGGCAAGCACCGACGTCCAGCCTCGTGTGCGTTGCCGGGAACACATTAATTAATTCCGGTGTTATGCGGGCCTAATATCGCTGTGCATCATTCCAGCGTCCCTTCACACGCCCTTCAGCGGCGCTCTTCCACATCTATAAGACAGTAGCCTTCTGTTCCGTCGTCCACTTGATATTGCACTTTCCGAAGCCTGATCTATGCTACTTGCTCGTCTTTCAGAAGAAAAGACTGCAATCCGACATCAACGCAATCCGATAACCGGGTCAGCTGTACAGCTGTCGCAAAAAGAACTCCACCACTGGTGGCACGCCCGATCAGCAACTGTAGCATGAAGACAGACGTCAAACGAGATTCCGCTAGATAGCTGCATCACCCAGTCCGTGGATGCACGTCAGTGTCACCCACGTCTCAATCTGCTCCCTTCCCTGAAACGCGCTTGGGGAACTGTCGTCTCTCTTGCAGATGCGCTGGTCGCGGCGTTCCCTGGCCCGTTTCGGAACCCAACCCAAGTACCGCGATCAAACGTTCTGCGATCTCCTCTCACGAAAGTCAAGCGATCTTGAAATGTCATTCGGAAGGTTATTCTATTTGTTGATGCGACTTGATGTTTTCGCAGCTTTGCGTGTAGCTCATCGGCAAACTGGCAAGCACATCTGTTGATTGCCTTGCCTACCGAAATAGGTGTGCAGATGTCTCGTGCAAAAGTAATATTGAATAAAGTCAAATAGATGGGATACATCCAAAGAGGTGAGCTCGCAGTGCTGAACCTTGTTCTCCTTGTTATTGGCAAAGTGAGACCTGTGCTGTATTGCGAAGGGTATGGGACTAATCATCTAAATCGTAGCAGGCGATAATGCTGGCAGCGGTTCTTTGCTCGTAAACAGATCAATCGCACCGTGAACTTGCTGAACTCTCTGTGCAGGCATAACCGCGTGCTTCATCCTTGCAATTTTCTGCCCGTTCAGCATCCTGAACGGACAGCAAGAGCAAAACACAGACACAGGTAAACAGATTCCATCCCCTGTCTGGCTGCAGCTCCCCTGGCTGTTATTCTCGTCCTCGACAATGGACTGAAACACTGCACTTTGTGTCTATCGGTACAGGTTTGCAGGTACTGGGACGCAACCTGCTAGAGAGGGAGCTGCCGAATGGCACATTCACTGTCTTTTCAGCGCTTCATGATCCCCTGTCAGGTACATTCCAAACCATCGGCTCCATGACACTGCCATGTCAGAATGAAGTGGCTCAAGAACCCGGTGTGCTGCCAGCGCCATCGTGATCACAAAAGATGGCAAGACACATGATTGTGCGTTGATCACCCTGCATGGTAAAGCAGTCCAAGTTGTCATGAGGGGAGCTGCGAGAACAGAAAGAGGGAGGCATGTGCTGTGGGTGTACAGGTGAGGCACGCATCTATGCTGAAGTGCACCCGGACACGGTGTGCTTCTCAGTGGCGGCGTGCCAGTTCAGCGTGAAGGGTGGGAACAAGGAGACAGTGAGGGTGCAGGCGCGGCCGGAGGTGCCCTTTGCGGCGCTGAATGAGAAGCCCCAGCTGCGGGAATGCTTCATATTCTGCACTCTGCCGGCGCCAGGCAGTGAGCTGGAAGAGGTCACTATTGAAAACAAGGACGGGCAAACGCTGGCCATATGGCCTGTCGAGGTGAGCATCACATCATGGAGGGATCAGGAGCTGCTGTACTGATGTCATTGTCCCTGTCTGACAGTCAACCAACTGCCAGACGTGGAAGCTCGGGGACGCTCGGAATGGGTCCTCCAGGAAGCTGCTGAAAGTCCCACTCCTTTTTTCCCAACAAGCAACAAGCAGAAGTGCTAGGTGTGGACACTGTTCCGACCCCATTCCTGAAAGGTTTTTTCCGTCCTTTTCTTCCCCCTGCAACCCCCCCCGAAGTTCATTACATCTGGGAAAGAAGCAAGCATCATCAATATCACGATTTGGAGGCCCCTCAGTGGTGTCTTGTGTGCAGGCAGTGGAGAGGTTGCCGGTGGGCCGCAAGAAGGGGGTGGGCATGTGTGTGGGGCCGGTTTTCTCAGAGACCCCGACATTTATGGACTGGCTGCAGTACTATGCAGACCTGGGCGTGGACGGCATCCACATGTACGCCGCAGTGGCGGATTTCATCCTGCACCGAGACGACTACATGCATGCGCCGGGCAGCCGTCGCTCGGTGCAATTCCAGAGCCACCACCTCATCACGTGGCGAGCCTTCCACCCCTCCAGGTGGTCGCAGCACTACTACGGCCAGGTCTGCTCCTGTGCCTTGTCAGCTGCTGCTTGAAATGCAAGGTTTTGGTTGCAAGGATGTCCATGCTGATGTGGTCTGAAGAGTCCTGATTGGAGCTGATCTGATCTGATCTGATCTGAATGATACCTTGCTCATGCCCTGCTAAGCTGAAGGATGGTCGTGTCATTCAGGGTGATACCTTGCTCAGTGCTGTCTGAAGCCCAGAAATGTGCTGAGGATTTTCGGTGTGCACTGCTTGAACGAGAGTGCTGTGCACTTGCAGTGGCTGATCTTCAATGACTGCGTGTTCCGGACGCGAAACATCTACGAGTATGTCATGTTTCACGACCGAGACGAGTTCGTGCACTTTGTGGGATTTGACAAGCCACGTCAGGTGAGATACCCAGTCAGAGAAGTAGGGGTTTCATACCGTAAGAATGTGTAGTAAGTGGTGGAGTGCAGAATTTGGGGGATGGTCGCATTGTTGGAGATGTCTTCACTGCAGACATGTAACCTCTAATGTCAGCCCTGGCGGTCATCTTTCTTCCAACCCTCTATACATCTTTAGTTTAGAGTTCACAGTGGCCTGGTTGTGCACATGTGTGCAGGTGCAACTGAAGCAGTTCTTTGACCAGCACTTTGGGGCGCCAGATGTGGCCTCGGTGGTTTACTGGGGCGGCCTCTACAAGCTTCACTGCAACATGATCAAGGTTTGCGTCTGCGCACCGAAACTACAACTTTGGCCTGATTGGTTGCAACAAATTCACAACAATGTTGACATGCTGGAGTGCACTAGACCACTGGAGGAACCCAGCGAGCCTCAGTTGGCTGCTGACCAGTGCCAACTTTGTCACTGGTATCTAACATGGGACAAAGCACTCACATTGCAGGCTGAGTTGAGACATGCATGCGTGAGCAGGTGAGCAAAATAGGCACGGGGGGTGCAGCGCGGAGCGAGGTGGATTACCAGGCGTATCAGGGGTATGATGTGTGGGCGGCTGATCCTCGCATGCCAAATTTCACCGGCTGCGACTGGATCAGCTGCCACCCAAAGAGCGTGGTCCGGCCGCTGGGTGTGGAGATCATGAGTGTTCACCATGCTGGGAGAGTAAGCGAGGGGTATGTGCAAGGGGATCCGAAAGTGCTGCCTCCTGAGGTCGTCTTCATCAAGCACCTCAGGTGCCTGATCAGGGTCAACACCTCAGACTGGGAGACCGACCTCAGCAAGCCCCTCTGTTCGGTTCAAGACATTGAGAAGCCGGACAACCGGTTTGGAGGCGTCCCTGTCTGCCCTGTGCATGAGATCGAGGAGGTGCGCAGTGGCAAAAGAACAGCAGATGTGTCGGGGTGAAGTTAGATTTCTGTACTGCTTATTGTATGCTTATATTAATATTATTCTGTGCTGCTTACTGAGAACATGATCAGTGACTTTGATTGATGATTAGTCCTGGTTATGACAGCAGCTACCGTCTCATGAGTAGTGACTGACTATGGTCGGCCCGAGAGTGCCACAGGCTCCCTGGATGCATCTGCTCAGCAGATTCTGCTGCATGCATGCATACGTATACCTAGCCTATAGGAGCAGCATCATGGCCAAGTCCTGGACCTGCCACCATAACCGTCTGATCCAGTAGATCCAGAATTTGGTGGTTCAACCTGCTGGTGGGACTTTCAAGCTTGAGACAAACATTCTCTAGAGAGACAACAAAAAAGGAGTACTTGGAATTCTCTCAAGAGAGATATTCGAGCCATCTGAGCCTGATGAGGTGTCCTGTCATCTTCGACACTGCAAGTAAGACAACCGTGCATTCGCGTTCATGACCTGTTTTCCCTTTCCATTCCCCCATTCCAAGGCAGCCTTCCAGAGCAACGTGGTGACGAGATGATGACTCATAGCAACTTCTGACGTCAAACGGTCTGGAGCAGTTGATCATTTTCTCGTCCAAAAGCCTCATCACGATCAAGGCGATGCCTTTATTACCTTCAGTCACGTCTAGGTGGACATTGAAACGGCGAAATTGCGCGGCAGTGTTGATCTGAACTGCAGGCCCTCAATATCGTCCTCGAGATATCCCAATCTATTGACCAGGAAAAATCTCATAGTTGTTAAGTCTGTTTGCGGATGTCTGTTTAAAATCGGCTTTTGGTCTCGGGGTGAAGGTCAGGTCAGAACTGGCGTCTAGCAACGATCGCTATGACTAATATGGGAGAAATAGTCCTGGCGCTGGGCGGGCGTCCCAACGAACCTGTATAGAAACGGACAGTGTGCAGATGCTTAATTGTCGGCGCCTTTTGCGCGCCATTCTGTGGCTTCTGGCTGCGCTCAGCTATGGTGCAAATGGAGGTGGCATGCAAGACATGGTGTCAGCAGCCTTGCAGTACCTTGGGAGCGGCGCTTCCTCTGATCCTGCCCCACCGCCAGCACCAGTATCGGCGGAGTCACCTACCAGTGCTCGATCTGTTCCCCGTGGCTCCATAAAAATGCCTGCAATGCGAAACACTTCTGGCACAAGCTCCTTCGCGCAAGCGCAAGCCCAGCCAGATCGGACCAGGGGCACAATTTTACCCCACTGCAGCAATTTCTCTCAGATGCAGCAACTGACAGGTGTCTGTCAAGTTGGCCCTTCTCTATGCAAGCAATGCCAGCGCAATTTCGCAGCTTGGTGGTGTCATGGATAAAATTGATCTGCAATCCCGCAGCTCTTGTGGGCCCCTGATCTTGACAGGGTCTGATGTGGTTGAGCGCATATGGTGAGGTCACATGTTGGTGTGCCTCAGGCAAATGGGTGGATCACCCGGATCCAAGTTACATGGGCGAGTACAATATGACCACAGATTGCCCGTCGTTTGTGCGCGACTATGATTGCAAGCGGCCAGACTCCCCCAACTTAGTGTCTCCGGACTTGATCAGGAGTCAATACAGGTACACCCTCAGTCTGCATCCTGTCCACACAGCCTTCGTGCAGAGTCTTGTGTCATGTTTGGTGTCAAGCACAGTTGCCCTTTCTTCCCAGAAGACACACACATGCCAGCACGTGCCTTTCCGCAGTTGCTTGGCAAAACTTTCCACCAGATGCCTGCCCAGCAATTGCCTCTTTGAGCGCAGGCAAATATTTCAGCCGGACGCATGCCAGCTGCGCATCACAAATGCGGCGGACGTGGCGGCCTGCATGGCCGGCCGGCGCATCATCATGCTCGGGGACAGCATCATGCGCCTGCACTTCTACTCACTGGCGTGCCTGCTGCGCGCCCATGTTGTTAATGGGCATGCCTCTACATGGGCCCTGTCGGACATCAGGTTGACATTGCCGTGGCAGCAGACATGGGCACTTCCTTACCTTAGGAGATGAAGATGATGTTGGCCCCAGCAACAATTCGGACGATGGTGTTTCTGGTGTGATTGGGACAGCACGCTTGGACTTCTTCAATAGCCTGCGTGCTTCCAGGCTTTACAGAGCGGCCCTTGTAGGAGTAATTGCTTTTTGTTAGGAGTCTGGCCCTTGCATTTTTCTAGCTCGGGTAAGTATCGCATCTTGCCAATCTGGAGGTGCTGCTGAAGCTGACAGGCGTGCCTCTCGTGTGCAGGTGGAAGGGGAACTACACGGCCAAGCTAGGAGATAGCACAATCCAGGTGCACATCACTTCAATTTTGCAGCGCCCAAGGGGTTCCAGTTGTTGAATTGGCCTCTTCACCCTGCAAAGCCTCTGCCGTGTTGTTGCTCTAGACGTCATGCAGATGCTGCTCTATTGGGATAGGTGCACCTGCCATTGCCCATGCAGTGCTGCACTCCAGACAGAGCACATGCATCTTGATTTGCACTTGCGTTTAGAGGAGGTGCATGATGTCAGCATGCTGATGGCTGCAGGTTGTGAAGCAGTTTGTGGGCGAGTTCGTGCTGGATTCGGGGTTGCGGGTGTACCTGAGAGATTCTGGGGTGTACAATCAGACGCTGTTCGACGACATTTTGTCGGACTTTGCGCCGCTGCGCACCACCGATGTGCTGGTGCTGAACTGGGGAGCATGGTACCCCCGTTTTGCGTGGAACTCCAATGAGGTCGGTTTTTAGTTCCGTGACCGCACTCGTGTCTTCTGGACTTCAACCAGAGACCATGCTCATGCCTTCTGATGGTCAGCCCAAGAGATGCAGTGAAGTGGAGGGGAAGTGAGTGTGGCCCTGCTCACTCTCACTGGTCCAGCCACAGCCCTGGCAGAAATTACTGCACTTTCCTTAGCTTTGCAGCACTTTCCTAGTGTTCTCAGCTGTCCTTTGGAGGGCTGTAGGGCTGCACTTCCGAATGCTTTTGCAGCACTTCAACCGAGTGTTCTCAGTGATTTAGCTGCCGACCAGCTTGTGTATTGGTGCTCATTGATGAGGAGACAATGCCTATAACGGCACATTTTGTGTTGACAAATTTCTTCTGTGCGCACAGATAAATTGGAAGATGTGGCAGGAGCACATGCAGCAGCTGTTCATGGAGCGGTTGGCCACGCTGCCGGTGCAGGTCATCTGGAAGTCGCATGCGGCCATCCACTTTGGGGGCGCCACCGGCTCGGAGACTGGGTGCGCGCCGGAGATTGACCTCCCTTAGCAAAGTTTGCTGGGAGCAGGAGTTTTATTATGATATCAGGCAGCTGTTGCGAGACATGTTGGGACAGCAGCGTAGTGCTGGTTAACCTCCTTGACGGTTAAATTGTCTGGCATCACACAGCCAAGAAACCTCTGCACAAATCTGTCAGCTGTCCTTCGATTCACCTCTCAGTACATCGGGATCGTGATGAACAGCGCACTCTAATTCTGTCACAACAGGCAGCAGGCTGCAGTGTGATGTTAAACAGGAAATTCAAGAGGACTGTACCCCGGGCGCAGGTTTGAGAACTCATTGCCGGGGGGGCCGTGGCGGTACACATGCTTCTCGGCAGTGAAGGGCGAGTACTGGTACGACGATTTTGTGAGGGGACTGCTGGCGGGGCCCTGCAAGGCTGGCTGCGCGCGGGTGGAGGTGCTGCCAATATTCGACATGACGCTGTCGCGGCCGGACTCGCACCATGGGTCGATGGGCCGCGGCGTGGCGGACGGCCAGGCCGACTGCCGCCACTGGTGCAACAATGTTGTTGACCAGTGGACCCACCTCCTGTTCAACACACTCTGCCCCGCCGCTCAATAGCTGCAAGTGTGGGTTGGACCGAGGGTTGCATGAAATGGCAGGCCTCCTCGGCCACACACATGGTCGGCTAGTTGGTATGTGGCCTACCTATGTGGCTCTGCTGTGTGGCTGGACCCTTGCCCGGCCCATGATCTGGCAGCAGCTGCTGGCTGGAGGGCACCTCTGCAATGAACCATGAATTTTTCATCCATGCAGCCATTGCAGAAGCAGGACTGATGACCGCTTGTGAAACAAATGACCGCGATTCATAGCGATCACAGTGCGACGTGGAGTTGTTTGACAAACCCTTTGAACTTTCAGTGAGGCATTTTATTGTTGTACTATCTGACTGGAGAGGGTCTGTGCTCGCAAACGTTCTAGTGGTAATTTCGAAGCACCGTTAGCAAAATTGTGCTGCGAGTGTGGAACGTGGAACAACATGCTTTGTAGCTCAAGCAAAGGCTGTGCAGGATTAGCTGTCAATTAAATAAAGCGAGTCCTGTTGACATTACAGTCAATCAATTGGTTGGAACTGTCATGATCAGCACTACCATTGTAGACATGCATATTGGCAGTAAAGGTGGCATAGGCCATGGAATGTTTGCTGGTGCGCGATTTTGCAAGCTCGCACCAGATTCAAAGCGCTTTCAAGCAAAAAATTTTGTTAAATAATTTTCTTTGTAAGAATTTCACTGCATGCCCACTAGTGGTACTGCCCGTGGCAGTAGCACTCCCACTGGAGCCCTCCCAGTGAACTGCAATTTGCTACTAGCAGTACTGTAGTACATGTGAGGCCTTGCCTCATCCTGCGGCCCCATGGCGCCATCATGGCAGATCGATCTTATGGCGGCAAATGTTCTGATTAAGTTAAAACCTGTTGAATTTGATTGACACTGTTGTTTCCACGGAGGGTAGTCAGTCAGTCAGTCACCCATCACAAATCATTCAAGCTCAAACATCCCAATGGCAGTGCAGACTCAGCACATGGGTGCCCCTGATGCCACCATGTCAGCTTCCTCCAGCTTCTCAATCCTCGGGAACTTACCGTGCCATTCCAGGGAAATCTACAGACCATCAAGAATCATTTAAGACCTGATGTGAACGTACCCTCCCATGCATATCCCAGAGGAATTCTCATATGCACACTTAGAGGGGACATTGGCTGGCCTCCCTTGCCATCTTCAGACGAATTCTTCCAAGTAAACATCTAAACTCTCTTCCTTGAATCTGTACAACGACATCTCGCCCAACATCCAAATACTTGCAGTAACTATGCTGTGTAATGCTCGAACACGAGTTATCATCGAGACAATTTCGCGCTGACCGAAGTCTGATAGAGATCGATAGAGACTGATAGAGCGTTTTGTGTTGCAGAGGCAGATTCCTTGTAGCTAGCCGGAAGTTGCTGCAAGCAGAGAAGGTTCTAGAGTCTGAAGCCTACCTGACTACAGTTTTGCCAAGCTGGAAGAAGAGGATCTGCCGCGGCTGCTTTACTGCACATAGCTCACGCCTGTCTATCAAATGTGCGTACTACAACTCAAAGTAAGATCGTCAGCAATCGAATTACTTCTTTTGTACAGCTGGGCATGCTGACTTAGACATGCATGCGTATGACATATCATCGAGTTGTGCCAAGTATGCCTCCATCGATGTGCAGGCCAGTGCAATCAGGCTTGGTATTGCTCAGAGGCATGTAGGGAGAGCCATGCAAGTTTGGGCACAAGCGGCGCACAGTGCCCGGTTCCCCACTCGCTGGTGTGCCCAGTGCTGAGTCACTTCGGCGGCTGTAAGTGCGACGCTGACATGGAGTCTGTCCTGCACATGTGCCTGGACGTGCTGGCTCTGCAGCACCTTGACACTGAGGCAAGACTTGCAGGTGCGCACGGCAGAAATGATCTCGTCTGGCTCTTGCAAATGTGCCCCAGATGGGGTCAGCCCTGTAGAGTACACCAGTAGTCCCAAAACATTGAGTTATCCCTTTTCCCTGACGTTTCGTCCAGGATGTCACCAGTGAAGCTATCAAGAACATGGATGCCCAAAGGTTGCTCATTGCGAAGGCGTCCAATTCATGCAGGCGAGCAGCGGCGAGCTACTTTGGGACATGCGGACTTCCTGTTGCTGCAGGACCATTCTGACGATTTCAATGAAGACGACCGGCGAGGCTGGTTGAAGGCTCTGGTATTTTTGGAGGGGGCTCTGCACAAGGCGGCCTGGCCAGGGCAGGTCCCTGCCCCAAAAGAAGTGCTCCAAATCGTGGGCCGCATCGCTGCCAACAACTTTGGGTGAGCGGAGAGTTATCCCCGCGCGATAGCAGAAGATCACCCGGCTGGAGATGTGCAGCTGCTGCAAGGAGATTCAATGACCTGTCAGTAGCATGTGCAGCCTGCTTCTCTGTTCCTGGGAGGGCATGTTATGGTTGAAAAGATGCTGAGTGGTTGAGACGTTGCTTGCCGTTCTCATAGTAGACAGTCTGAAGCGCTGCCACTTTTTGCAGGATTTACAGGACAAGAGGGGGCAAGGTCGCGTCTGGCAGGCAGGGCGTGGCTGCAGAAAAAGCATCTGTCGCAGGGCAGGCACAAGAGCAGACAAGCGACGCCGCCACCGACACTCCTGCGTCAGAGCAGCCCTGCAGCATTAACCTGGCCAAGCTGCCTGCCTGGCCCCTTGCACAGACCCCGCTTGCTCAAGCAGGTCCTGAGCAGTGTCAGTCAACGCCTGAGCCGCAGCATGCAAGCACCGCTGGGCACCAGCACTCCACAGCCGGCGACACAGTTGAGCACACCGATGTTGAAAGCCAGAGCACACTGGCGGGGCGTTCCTGCCAGCAGCCTTGCAAGGACGAGGACGTCTGCTCAGGCCTCAGCGACAGCCTGAGGCTCAGTGAGGTTGACGCATACCATGAGACAGGGAGCGCCAAGACCCAAGCCGCTACCACGCCACATCCGGTGCAGCCTGCACGGAATGTGACCACGGCCGGCAACGCAGACAGTAGCGCTTCAGCTGGAGCTGGTTTGGGAGCAGAGCTGTCTTGTGGACGTGGCTGTCCAGACAAGGCACAGCAACACAGCTCAGCAGCAGTGCCAGAAGTCTTCAGTAGTCGTGTGTCGGATGCGCCTGATCAAACAGCGTCGGTGGGCTCCGCAGGCCGAGACATGTGCAACAGTGCAGACGTGGAGAGTTGTGATCCGATGGGCAGCTCAGCGCATGACCTGCGGGAGCGAGCAACGGCATCAGAGGAGCTGATCGGCAGGGAGCTGTACATCAGGGCCTCCCTGCTCAACCACTCCTGCCGCCCCAACTGTGTGGTGGCCCGAAGCACGGCCACAGCTGCAGTGCATGCCCTGAGGGACATTGAGGTTAGTCGCATGCATAGCGTTCGCATTGCCTCCCTTCGCCCCCACTACTGCGTTGCATTGTTTTCCTTGCTACAACTCCTGGGCTTGGCTTGCTTGCGGAGGCAGGAAAGCTGACAATATATACTCGACAACAGTCCAAAAGCCAGATCTGCTATTTTCTGAAGCGTTGTTTCCTACATTGGGATGTAAACTGGTCTGGCCACTGGATAAGGTCAAAGGCACTGTGGCTTGGGCGGTGCAGGAAGGGGAAGAGCTGACAATCAGCTACATTGATCTGGGCCTGCCCCCGTCGGCCCGCTGCGATGAGCTCCGGAAGAATTTCTTCTTTGAATGCACCTGCGACAGGTGCCTCCCAGTGCTGCTATGCATGGCTGAATAAGACTATTATTCCTGCCGACAGCTCTGCCATAAACACATCTTGTTGCTGATGAGATCGGCCATCGCTCTTTGCAGAGGAGCCATCCGAAGCTGATTGACATGGCCAAAATGTACTACCTCCCCTCAGCGTCATCTCCGAAGATTTCTACCAGTGCAGGCTTTTAAGGCATGCGTCCATGCATGGTTACCTTCGCATGTGTGAATATGCAGGTGTACTGAGGAAAGAGCAGAGGGCGCCACGAAGTGCACATATGAGCGAAGCAAAATCAAGGGGGCGCAGAGCTGTGCACCCAAGCGTAGGGGAAGGAAAGCGCGCGTCAGCCGATGATAAATAATTATTATATTATAAGTAAAATAGCGGCCAGGGTCATTATGCAAGTCCAAACCCTCTCTCACAATATGCTTGATTGGGAGCACAGCATCCTGCATCCTCATGTGCCAATCATATCATGACACAGATATGGCGGAGGCGAAGGGAACTGCTATCCTACGAAGCAGTCCTTTATTTCCTTACATTGCTACTGTCATGATGCCGTGAAGCAGTCTTACATGTACAAACTGCATGGCCAATAAAGAAGGGACGATACAGAACAGCTCCTGTGGGCTGTCTGTACACTGTCCCATTGAGGTATCCTTACAGCAGCATTCAGGACCGTGTTGCACTAGCGCGGAAACATCACTTGAACAGCATCAGGTGAACCCGGACGCATGCATATATACAAAACCAGCAGTAAGGCATCACAGAGTACACGAAATGTTTGCAAAAGTAGCGGGCATGATGATGATACAAGAACAGGGTTTTGATCAAAGTGTTGCCAATTGGTGCGCCAAGCCGGCTGCAGCTCTTTGAACCGTTCGAAAATCTACTTTCCAGGCCGCCAGCAGGCCAGTAACATATCCCCTGCCGCTTGTCTGCCACAGCACACGCTTGCAAGGGCACGCCTGGGGTTGCAGAGGCGTTTCCAGCTGCCCACGGGCCGGGACAGCACGACGTGCACCTAGAAAGGTACGTCATCTTCGTCAGGCTGCGTGACAAGGCCGGCCTTCACCATCTGCCCGGGCACCTGCAACACACCCCCAAGTCTCAGCACACCACACAAGCCAACAGGTGGACATATACGGACCCCCCAGATTACAATCAGACCCCATGTCACACTGGCACAGATGACAGGTGAGGCACACAAAGTTACGAGGGGCCAACACCGTGAGCATTGGTCAACACCAGGACAGCCGAGCTTGAGCAACAATGACAAACATTATGGCATCACATGCCCTCTGCTCCTAGACCTGGTCGACCTCTGGAGTATCGAGCCTTGTATTGTGGTGCGCAACAAGCAGAAAGGTAAAAAACTCCAACACCACTGCTTGACCCAAGGAGAACCGTTGGCGCCAGACCAGTCAGGACATAGCAGTCTGGCAGCACAAACCAAAAGGAGGCCAGGAACAGCATGATACAATGTTCTGCACGCACCCAGGGTGGCGTGTCGCGGCTGTCGAGCCAGAGCGCGGCGTCACCATCCTTGGACTTAAAGTCAGGGGCTCGCGGGTTGCGCTTACTGGTGCGGTTGTCCCAGTACGCGGACGTGTCCGCAAAGAAGTCCATCCACTTCTGTGATGCTGGGTCCACCGACTGCGCGCAGACGCGGCGATACAGTGTCATTGTTGTGGGGGGACGGCTTGCATGCAGTGATTTGGCCAGGTGTAAGCATAACTTCACATCACCACCATGACATGTTGCAACTCTGCTCAGGAAACCGCACTGCCAGCAGCTGAGCAGGATAAGCGCTGCTTTGATTGTCAATGCATGGAACAACATTCCGCATGTTCATCATTCCATTCCTCCCATGGCGCCATTGCTGAACACCCAAAGGCGCCAGTACTAACGAGCAGTTCCGTGTGAGCATGCACTGCCACTAGTGATGATACTGGGCAAGGGAGGGAACGCACTGAGCCAGGGGGCGGCATTTCGCCGAAGAAGGACTGCGGCCGGCCGCCGGCAAAGTCGTCCTGGGCAGGTGCTGGCGGGGGCGGCGGAGGCGGCTGCTGTTGCGGGGCATTCCATGCCTCTGCTGCGGGCTGCGCACTCTGATATCCCTGCGGCACAACCCAGCATGCCACTGAGGAATTGCATGTGATCCTCTCATCACAATGCTCAACTCATGAAGCATTCTTCCAATTAGCTCGGGCGCTTGAAATGCCTCAAATTAACGATTTCGACCTTTAGTCTGGTTCAGCGATGCTGGTCCATCCACGCTGCATGCTCCATAAGCACTTCCATGCGTTCAAATATCAACGCGAGACATTTTTACTCCGCCGTTGGAGAGATCAGATTACCCTTGTCAGCCACTGCCCTGACAGTGAAATGATCACAGCAGCCACTTTCGGCTCTGAAATTTACAGTAAACCTGCTGAGACTCACCACGTTCCATGGTCGGACGCGGTTGACCTGATCAGCCACAATCTTGAACGAGCTCCTGGTCTGCCCCTCCTTGTCCCGATACTCTTCACTCTTCAGGCGGCCCACCACCTGTTGCCAGCAGCCAAACCACCGCTGCTCATTTGCCCCACCTCAATAATTGCATGTGCATGGGGAGTGTTCTGAGGAAATTCCAGCATGCATGATGCCACCGTCATAACATCATGCCTGGACTCAAGTCACTGCCAGGGTGCAGAGCAGCACTGTGAAGAGTGGCGTGCTTGAATCAGCATGAAAGGCACCTGAATCTGGGAGCCAACGCGAAACTGCTCGGTCGCCTGCTCAGCCAGCGAGTTCCACACTTCCAGGTTGAACCTGTGCATAGAGGCTCACCATCAGGTGGCAAATCCCCAAGTTTAATGGGACTCAAGAGGTGCTTGCATGATTTGTATCAGAAACTGAATCACTGGGCCATCACCATTCAGTCTCCTTCTTGGAATTCTTGACAGCGACTCTGGTAGTGGCCACGCACATGCCATTCGACAGCTTTCTCAGCTCGAAGGGCTTCCCGATATTACCCAGAATGCCCACAGAATTAACGAGCCTGGGGTCAAAATCCACCTGCAACATCCAATGTCATCATGACAACATTCAACTGACCTACCTTGGGGGTTATTAATCTTACCAAGAGCACATCCGTTGCACGAAAAGGGTGAACTGGGGGATATGGGACAGATGTAGCATCGCAGCAATAAATAAATGGTTATGTGGCGATGCTGTCTTTGCACCTCTCGAATTTGAACATCGCGGCTGTAGCTGGGACTGGGTTGTCTCTCAACACCGACATCCTCGTCCAGCATGGCACTTGGGGCAGATGCGCTTGCAGAGACATTGGCCAACCGCTGATGAAACAACCTGTGCAATGATGCATCGAAGGCGTTGATCACTTTTTCAAGCACAAGTACAAAAGGTAAAAGTGGTGATGCCATAAAGCAAAGCTACCAGCTTTGTGCGGCAGAAGATGATGTTGCTAAGGATGACAAAAATTATAACGCACCGTGGAACCATCAACGTCCGCTGTTGAAGAACTGGAGCCACACGGGAGTGCAAAGGCCTGGCAATCTGTGCACCATACGTTCTGGACGATAGAAGGTTTCTCGCTGTCTTCACCATCTTGAGCAACATGCAAGAACCACCAAGGACACCTGCCACACGACAACACATGCACTCACACATCTTTCTGTGTTCAGGAAGTGGTAGCTGGCATCTTCTGAAGACCGACAGACACCAGCGCGGACACCTAATGAAAACTTTCAAAGTCAGGAAATTTTCAGTCGCAGGCATGACACTGCTACGATGGGGATTCAACGAGCAAATAAGCTAATGTTCAGGTGTCTCATGATACAAAAGGATCCCCAGTGCTTCATTTATGCCCTTCACGCGAGTATACAAGGAGAGTGCGGACACCTGGTTTCACCTTTCTGCAGAAGCAACAAGCTTTGGTTACCGCCGTTCGGTGTAAAAATTGAAATCCGACTTACCAATATATTGCTTACCTGTCGGAGCTGCCCTTTGCCAGACTCCACTTTGATCGGGCGGTTGCCAGACATGATGCCATCACGTGATCTCAACGTGCAAGCACCTGGCAAGATATATGGTTACCAATCTGTGTCATGAATGGAGGAGGGGTAGTCAACCTGTTGTCATCCTCATGTTTGATCTAGGCTGCGACTTCTCCTAGCAGGGGAGTGGGGCACGATCGCGTTGGGTGGTCTATATATAGAGAGGCCATGGAGCGCTTCGCGTCCGTGGTCCTCGTTTTGGGCGTCGTGCTGCACAGCTCCAGGAACTCGGGGGCTTGCAGCGTACTCGAGTTCCACATGTCCGGTCTGGCAGCCCATGTCAATGGTCTCTGGAACGCTCTGCCGGCGCTCTATGGTTCCAACGGTAGTATTTACATCGACAGCGAGAACTTTCCTTATAAGTGTACCGAAGGAGGCGGATGGTCGGACTTCTTCGTCACAGAACCGGGCTTCTTGGAGCAGTGGAGTCCCGAAGTTGCACGCAAGGAAAGCTGCTCGTACTATACATATGGTGAAATGTCCCGAGAATCGCAAATTATCGGCATCTCGCACGTTCAGTCGCGTTTTGATCCAGGGATGGTAAGAAAGGTAAGCCCTTTCCTTTCTCTCCTTTTCGGCTACTTTTGATTGGATATCGGGCCATTCGTGCGCAATCTGCTGCACACCAAGCTGTTTCGGCCGCAGTTGTAGCCATTCGTGCCCATTCTGACGGCGACTTGCTTTTGTGTTCCAGAGTTGGAAGTTACAGCCCAGCGTGCAGAAGGAAGTTGATGCAGCACTGGCCACTCTTGATGGCTATGCGAAGCCAACAATCGCATTTCATGGTGATTTCTGTGCTCAAGATTGGCAGTTGCCAGGGACTAACCTGCCCTGAACGTGTCTGAGACGCCAATCTTCTGTAGGCAGCATGCACTTGACCAAATCTGCAGCATCCTGGTCTTAACGCGTTCCTCTTGACTGAAATGGTTCGTAATTGCAGTGCGAGGAGGAGACAAAGCAACAGAGGATGTCGTTCTGGTGAGCTATTTCGAGCCATGCATGACACATATGTGCAGAACTTACTTCAGAATGCCGCACATCAAATGCATACTGGGTGTCTTTTCCGTAATTGCCACTTGGACGTATATAACAAGCATGTTGGGGCATGGTAGGGAAGGAAGACCACTCGGCCCGTTGACCTGATCAACACATATCTTGACAGCTTCCAAGGGATGCGGGTAAGACCTTCATACCCTCTCAATCCTGGCGTAAGATGTCAACCCCGGCTCTTGCACTGCCTGTCGTGCCAGCATCGATCCATCCACACTTGGTCTGAAGCACTCCCCAGATGGCCATACAGGTCAACAAAACCAAACACAGGCCTGAACATGTTTCATGCCTCGGTCAGATGCTGTCCTGGGTGAGTTCTTACCGCGCAGACGAGCTCGCCAGGTCCCACACAGCAGCAGTCAGCACACGCAGTCTTTCCAATGGTCCCCTGCCAAGACCCCGGCGCTGGAAAGTCCCCATTGTTGCAGAGCGCCGGTAAAGCAAAAAGATGGTTTGGGGGCTTGCAGGGTGGGACGTGCGTGCTGATCGGAGACGACCATGATGCAATTGCGGAGACGGGCAAGCTGGCATGGCAGCATATAGGGTGCACGGTGGTTCGCCCCTCAAAGTACTACCGCAACCAGGGGCACCACCAGGGCACCTTCAACAGCCTGCCCCTCCAAGTGTGCACACCCCTCTGTCCAACCCTTCCATTGAATCACCCCTGGACATTCCTGATGCGCTGACCCCCCAAGCTGGGGGTCCGTAGGCACTTCCTAGGGAGGAATGCTATCACAGGCGGAGTTGACATCTGCTGTAAACCCCTTAGTCTGTACAGAGCGTCAGAGGTCCCCGGTTGGTCTTGGGCACTGCACTGATGTAACTTTCCCTAACTTGCTGTTCCGAGGTGTTTAGCTTACCCCTGTGCTTTGGCTTCCCCAAGGCATTGTGCCGACCGGCCCAGCGCTTTGAGCAGCGTTGCATGCCGTGCCAGAAGCCTGACTGACGTCCAGAAATGCACGTATGATTCTGAGGGGCACATCAACAGAAGTTCACATTAAAAGTAGGAGGGTCCTGTCCGTGCTGCAGGAGCGGTGTAAGGAGACGATCCAGCTCATAAAGGATCTGGAAATGATGGCGCATGCGGACTATTTTGTGGGGTCCTCCACCAGCGGCATCCCCCACATCATTGCCACGCTTCGCATGACCGTCTACCTAAAATCCCAGGTGTTGCCCATCTCGTTGAAATGTAGATGACATTGCTGGAGGCGCAGCATGTGGACATGATTCCATATTCGTCACAATCCCTATTCAGCGTCACCGCTTAGATTGATCACTGGAGATCTGATGCGGTTGCTGCTGGATCACAGGTGACATTTGCGGATGTCTCATATGATGACATGGGCGCGCGCATCCGCCGCCACTTCGGGATCGGCGGCTTTAAGAACGTGACCGTGGGCATGGCGGCCCAGCGGAAACACAGCCAGCGTAGGATGCTGGCCGTGCCATTATGACAGCCGCCTCTGGGCTTAAGCGCTGACGCCTCGGCTTTCTGACGTCCTGCGGCGACTGCCTGTGTGACAAAGATGCCAACTGTAGCGTGCTGCTACCAGTCCAGCAATATGAGTGCGAGAGGGGGAGAGATTCCTGCAGAGGTGTTCTTGTGGCCCTTTAGCTACTGGAAGTCGAAAATGTCTGTGTTTGCGGGCGCGCCAACAGGTGGCGGGCTGCGGTTTGAAACACCACACAAAGCCCGGTGCCTCTCAGCACCTCATGTGACTCGGTGGTAATTATTTGTCTCTGGTTTCACGGCATTTTACTGCATCTGCTGGGTGAGTCGCTTGGTAATGGAGGGAAGCCACTGCTCCCTTGACCAGCCAGACTCCAGCGTATCTGCACAGATCTAGAGTTCTGCACAGTCAAGCATTCCAGGAGACTGTCAGTAGCTCATTGACGTGCCGGAGAATTTTCTTCCTACGGTAATCTATTTTGCAACAAGATATGATTTTGGCTGCGAGGCATGAGCCATTTGCGCTGATGACACGATGAGCCCGCTGGCTATGCCATGATTTTTTGATCAGACTTGACCTCAGGTGGGCCTCATACCCAAGTGAGGAAAAGCCGGTTCCGGCTTTTCCTCACTAATAATAATAATAGTAATGTTCCATTTGACTTGTTTGAAATATTCTTTTGTTCCATCTGAAATATAACTTTGACAACAGAATTGGGATTGAAGTGGTTGCCAAGCTGCTTCCGCAAGTGCAGCACTGCCTCTGCAATTGCAGTAGAGGTGCTTGAAATTGCTGAATATTGTAGCTTTTGCAATGCCTTGCCACAGGTGCAGCTGTCATCCTCTTGATGGCCATATTCGATGGGGAAGTAGAAGTGTAAGAATTGGGACATCAATTATTATTTTCCGACCTATGCAGTCACCAAGATCAAATCCAGCATTGTGTGTGTGACAGCATGCTATATCCTATGCGCATAAGAGGTCCACCTTCTGCATCATCCTTTGAACAGCCTTCAAATCTCCAAAATCAGCGAAATGATGCAGCTGTTGGAAGTCATGCAGAATCAACGCACTTCTGATCGGCATTCTGGTGGTGCAACTCGTTGTTCACAGGGAACCAAGCTACTTGGAGGCACCGTGGGAGAGACCTCACAACACCTTGCACCCCTTGGAAACAAATAGTCTCCTGAGAGTCCCACAGCCCCTCGCGCAAGCTGGAGGAACTGCGCGCAGTACTACATGGTTGCAGACAAGCCCTGGCATACTGCTGCATAGCAACTCTCGAGGGAGTTTGCATGTCAGATTTGTGGCAGGCACGCAAAAGACAATGGAGTTGGCGCCCTCACAGCATGTGGCTGCCCACCACTTCGCCGATGGCATGCACGAGCGCTGCTGGCTCAAACAGGCAGTTGCCGTTGCCATCCCTCATTGACTGCACCTCCACAACTTGCCTGCAACCGTACAGAGCCAATGCTTCATCGCATGCCGCCCTCCATTCCACTGTGGTGACCTTATCAATACATGCAGATTGTCTGAGCTAGATCAAACAGCTACATGCTGCAGATAAGAGCCACCAGTGGTAAGTCACTCATCAGCACCACTGACATACATGCGCGCCAGTGTCCAGAGAGCCCATCCTCAGGGCATTGACATGTGCCCCATCTAGGTGCCCAGTTTGGGCGGCCTGTACCACGACCATGTCAGGTTTGTGAGCAGGGCAGGGCACCGACCTGATGCCCATGGCCTCAAGAGCGGGTCGGTCAAGATCGATGGCGCCCCCGGCCGGCACAAGCAGCGCAGTGACATATGAGCTGGGCGCATGATCCAGCGGCTGCCCCGCCTGTGCAACAGCCAATTTCAAATAAACAATATATAATATGATTTGACTTATTCCAAACTTGAAAAATAACAACACTCTTTAAAAAATCAATGGGCTGTTTCCTGGACCAGTCCAACCTGCCGGGTCCACTCCGCTTTAAATGGCCATTGCACTTACAGGGAAGGTGAACATAGCAGATGATGTCCCAGCTATGCCTGGAGGCACAGTCAGACAGCAGGGTCCGTGAGCGCGCCTCACGAACAGATGAGACAACACTAGGAGGAGATGGCGCGGAGGCCTGCGGCCCATACACCTTTCATGGAGCAGTTGGACAGGAGCCACAACTGTCACGTGGAGGACTCTCGTGACCTGTGCTAGGTGCTGTGAGCGACAGTGTGTCAGCCGTTGTTCTTGAAGTGAGATTCAGCTGGTGCAGGGCGCGCCCGTTGGTCTCTGGTTGGCATGATAGTAGACTCATGCCAAGGAGCAAATGTAGAGTGCATTGTGAAGGAAACTCCTTAACATT
Organism: Coccomyxa sp. Obi; assembly: GCA_020887355.1. Classification (NCBI taxonomy): domain Eukaryota; kingdom Viridiplantae; phylum Chlorophyta; class Trebouxiophyceae; family Coccomyxaceae; genus Coccomyxa; species Coccomyxa sp. Obi. Next base: position 1,037,370 of record AP024993.1, on the reverse strand, counting down.
GCCTTCACTTATTTCAGGCATGACTGCATCCGGATCACCACTGATCGAGGAGCAGCAATGGTCACACTCCTCTTGAGGTGTGCTGCAGGCTCTGTGCCTTGGATGGCTGTTGGATGGATACAAAATTTTCCCGATGGAGCTAATCATTGCTTCCCAGACTACTCTGGCTGAAAAGTTAGGCGTAAGAATTGGACGGGTGCGGGGGGGCAGGCGCGCCGGCAGGAATATTTTCTCAAACACTTTGCTCTATACCCCCCCCCCCCCCCCCAAGGGATTTCTGTATAAAATCCTAAATCTGCCATTGCATTCAGAAAGAATAATTATTAATCTTCAGGCCCCTTCACTGTAACCCTAACCCCTCACCCCCAGACTCTACAACCCTAGCCCAAGTGTTTGAGAAATATATTCAGGGGGCAGGCGCGCCTTGGTGTGGCGGCGGTTGAGGGCGTCGCAGACTGCGGAGACGACGTCGGCCGCGCTCATGGTACCGGCGCGGGTCTCGCTGGCCGATGTCTCGCGGTCGTGGCTGCCGTTCAGCAGGAATATCTTGGGCGCACTGCGAGCCGCTATGCGCTCGCCCACGCCCTGCGCGCATGAGAACCCAGTCATCACTGATTCTGTAGGCCCAACATGCGGCTCCCCCCTTGGAAACAGGGTCCCGGGGTCTTGAAAGTGGTGCAGTCCTCATAGTGTGAGATGAGCTGCTGGAACCTGTACCAACATCTGACGCTTTAGCTTTTGGACTGTCATCTTGAGCTGGCACACCGCTGCACTCAGAGGTCCACACTGGCCAAGCAACCGGACTAACAGCAGCGCAGCAACGGCTTGCAAAATCTATGGATAGCATCTTCCTATAGCCTTGGTTCGGGGATGGTGTGCGCGCCCTGCAGATAGAGGAGGAGCAAATGGAAGCCCAAGTTCAGAGGGAGCCCAACCACCATACACCCGTGCAATCAGTTGCTGGAATGCCAGTGTCATAGGCTTGTGTGGAATGAGAGACTACACCCAAAAAGGGAAGGAAAGTGTGGAAGAGGGGTAACGCGCCGTGAGGATGAGGGAGGGGCAGATAGAGGTGTAGAGGGAGCCCATGCCGTAGATGATGGCGTCGGCCGCATCGACGGCCTGCAGCAGGCGGGGGTTGGGCGGAGGGAACACCTCGTGCTCGCGCATGGTCCCCTCTGCGCTCAGGTAGAATATGCGCCGGATGGGCGCTGCCAGCGGGGGGCCCCGCCCATGCTTCTCCACCTTTATGGGTCCAGGCGACTCTGCCGCGCAGTAAGCAGTGCTCAGATGGCTTCGCTCTGAAGCAGGTGACTCAGGAATTACCTAAACTCTCCAGTGTGACAAAAATCGACGTACTTGAACTTACTTTCGGTGCAGCAACATCCTCTTCCCTCTGGGCATAGTGGATCTTAATGCTATGACACATTACACCATGTGGAGCACTCTCGTCCAGCTTGGTAAAGGCACTTTGCATGAGTAGTCAATACCACAGGATAGCAGGGAGTGGGCTGCCCACTAATACACCGGGGACAGCATCATAGCTGCGTTTACTAAAACAGGCTTCCATCGGGCGGTTGGCAGAGAAGGCTAGAGTCTTCTGCCGCTCAACATGCCATCAGGGGTACAGCCTCTGATCAACTCGTGAGAACGCCCACTCTGTACAACATATGGAGAGCAGATCGCCGGGGGGTCCCGCACACCTGGCGCAGCAGGATGGCTGATCTCGTTCTGCCCCCGGATGACAGTAGAGTTGGCCAGTTCAGCGCCCAGTGTGATGCGCTCCTCCGTGCAGATGGCCGGCAGCACCAGGGAGCCCTCTGGGATGCGTGCGACGCGGCTGAACAGAAAGATGGCCGCCTCCAGTGAGCGGAAGAACAGTCGCGCTCCGGCGAAGAAGAAGTTGCCTGCATGAATATGCCAGCTCACCCAAGCCCCCGGGCTTCACAGACAAAAGGCGCGCACTCCATCCACTCGTCAGTGCCAAGCTATGTACCATGGCAGGCTAAGGTGCACCATTTCTGCCCTGTCATTGCACAACTGCAGGGAACAAAATGCTTCGTCTGTCCCCTCTACAAGGTGTTCCTTGGAAACCTGCCATTTGGGTTAAATAGGTCTTCCTCTAGAGGTCTTTCTGTATCAGCCATGGCAAGTAAAAACAAGCATTTGTAATTTGGGAATTGTGCATCCACAATTGGGCACACAGTTGAGGTCGGGCAATGACTGCCGCACAGACCATCAATGCACGACAATGATATGAGAAAGCAGGGATAACACGACAGGCAACCCACCAACAGAGCCGTTCCGGAAGTTGAAGCGCTCGGTGGAGTGGCGCAGGATCTGGGTGTGGAAGTAGACGAGGAAGGCGCGGATGGTGTGTTTGTAGGGCTCGGAGACCCCCTTCCACAGCGCATGGTCCCCTTCAACCACCTCATACCAGTCCGCCTTGGCCGCCTCCGCGCTCTCCCCCGAGAGCCGGTGCGCCAGTAGCACGCGCACCGCAAGTGCCTGCTCAGGCACAGCAACCTTGTCCTATGGCATGGGCTGGGAACGCCCAACCAGAAAGTGCCAGCTCCCAAGTGTTACGCGAGGTAGGTGGCCCTTAAAGTATGCTGACTGGGCTGCTGGGCCCACAAGGCCTGAAGGCTAAGTGCAGGACTCCTTCGTGCAGCAGCTGGCCACTTCCAGCAACACTACCACCACTGATGTGTAAGAAATGACACCTTGACGTTTTAAGTCTGTAAGATGTGGAGCATTCCCCCAGCCAGGACTTTTATGCCTGGGTGACAGTGCTCTGACAGGGCCAAAGGAGGGATTGCTAGGCATCTTGGAGGCAGCTTGGTGTACCTCAGAGTCAGTGTTATCAGCCAGGCGCAAGCAGCGGGAGCGAATGTCTCCCACTGCCGGTCCTCCCAGAACCCTCACAATCTCGGCAGTGCTGCCTCCATCATCAGATACTGGCAGCACATGAGTCACTCTGGTGGTCAGCTGCCTAAGGTGCCCTGTAAAAACACCCACACAGATGGTGCTTGGATGCATGGCATGCATATGCATGTCAAGCAATCTGAGAAAACCGCTATATAACAGTCCAAGAAGGTGGCATTCACCTGCAACGCTGTTGAAGGCAGTTCCTCCACTGAAAACTACCAGGGACGGGCCCTCTGAAGCCTTCACAGAGGTTAGAGAGGCCTGGCTGGCTAGAATATCTAAGCTTGATGCCTCTGGCCCTAGCATGGTAATTGACGGTGTCCCATTCGGCAGCTCCTTTAGCTGATCACCTGATGGCAATCGTGCTGCGTCATCAGCGGTACCAAGCATTGGAATGTTGGACACACCAAGTGATCCGGACAAAATTTGCGGAATATCCATCGCGCACCTTCTTCGACACGGCAGGGAAGCTGTGTTGCTCTACCGTTGCTCTTGTGAGAGACGCGCTCTTGCCGCGTCACAACAAGACGTGGACTTAGAAAGCATAATTTGGTAGAAAGAGATGTTGAAAGGGGATACTTTGGGCGGCATCCTCTCTGTTTCATCCGCGGTTGCACAGCATGACTCTCTAAAAGGGACCACTTCGCGGAACAGTGTTTTCGTAAAGCCCGTGCTATCCGGGGTAGAACTCTCGCAAAATTGTTATTTTTGTTTCCCTACGTGGTCTAAGTACTCTATTTTCTCGACAATTCTTGTGTCTCAGCATTGCGATTGGAGATTACCGGCACGATTTTGCACGTGCTGTGATAGGGGACGCCCCTTAAGACCGACAGCTTCCTGTTCGGTCACAACTTGGATCCTTCTTCCTCACCATCCTGTCTCCTGCGAAAGAATCTGTTGCACGGGCAACTTTTGCACAGTGCGACAACAGGAGACGAGGGGACGGTTGGTGCCTGCACCCAGACATGTTTGCCAGGTTTTCCAGTACAAAGTGGTGAGCTTCTTGCAGCTTCCTAACCTCGCATTCAAGTGCAGTTGAATCGTTACACTCACGATTGGGACGTGATTCTTATGGTTTTCTGTTCTGCAGTAAGACGCAATGCAAGCTGTGCGTGGGCCGCATCAAGCTGATGCGCAACAAGAAGCAGATCATGGTATGAGACTATCCAACATAGCCGGTTGCTCGACTTGATCACGGTCTCGACTGCCATCGCTTTCCTGCTATTTTTGTTCACTGGATGAGGAGCTGGGGCGTGTTTCGAAGAGTCTATTGCAGTTGTCTAGGAGGTCCAGTCACACGTGGTATCACATGATACAAAGTCCGCAGTTTGATCGCATGTTTGCCTTGTCAAGGTGTATATGTAACATGCATTCATGCAGAGTGAACTAGTGCCACCTTCCTGGTCATGCAGGTCAAGAACATGCGTAAAGAGGTGGCAGATCTGCTGCGCACAAACAAGCAGGAGAATGCTCGCATTCGCGTAGAGGCAGTCATTCGGGAGAATCTGCTCCTGCAAGCCTATGAAGTGCTGGAGTTGTTCCTTGAGCTGCTGGCAGTGCGAGTGCAGCTGGTGGAAAAGTCAAAGGACGTCCCTCCTGACATGATTGAAGCTCTGTCATCCCTCGTCTATGCTGCATCGCGCGTGCAGGTGCTGGTAGTAAATTATCGCATGTATACTTAATACTGATGAGCTCAGAAGGATCTGCGTGCATCACAGTGTTCTGCGACAAAGCTATGTGCAACCAGGGTTTTGTTTTGCCATCCAGGATTTCCAGGAACTGGTCGTCATCAGAGCACAGCTTGCTGGCAAGTTTGGGAAGGAGTTTGCAGCAGAGTCCAGCTCCGACTTGACATGCCGCAAGTGGCACGTGAACGAGAACCTTATCAGGTACGTGACGAGCGACATTGTCAATGCGCTGCTTACATTCCAGCATCTATGCAACAGTTGGGGTCTTCTACACACGAGCTTGCACATGTCTTAGGCGCTGACACCCTGCACACTATGGAGGCATGATGGTGCTTTTGACGGCTCTTTCGCCAAAGAGTTTTCAATATCTGAAGTATATGCCACGACCCATGAATGTTGTCATATCTGGTTGGCAACAGGTGCCTGTCCATCGAGGCCCCTGCACCGGAGGACAAGCTGGCCACGCTGTCCGACATCGCCCAGGAGTATGGCGTGGAGTGGGACGCGCACAAAGCCGCCAGTGACATGCTGCCGTCCGGCCCACCTCCGGGGACACCCCCGCCCCCGAGCATTCCCCCCGGCAACCCCTCTGGCGCATGGGGAGCCGGTGCTGGCGGTGGCTACCCTTCGAATGGTCCATCTGGTGGCCAGTCCGCGCTGAACAGATTTCCAGGTGCTGCATTATGTCACTGCCACTTGGGGATTCTTGTACAATATGCAGGAAACCCAAAGCCGTCAGGATTCGGCTGAACCCAGAACCAAAACACTGAGCCAAACACATGTGTGATTTACTAGGGCCCTCGAGCATCTGGTATTCCTGGCATCCCGGAACAGCAGCTAATTTCTGGGGTGGTGTGTGATGCACTCATGCCGTCTTTGAGGTTTTGTTGGGCTTCAAATGCGCACTGATGTTTGCGAGTGGGCATGCACAGACATCCCGGTCGGAGCGCCGCGCGTGCTGCCGGGTAGCTTGGCGGCAGGCAAGGCACTGCCCGGGGACGTGCAGGCACTGGCCAAGGGGGAATGGGCTGATGCCATGGCCGCTGCCACCGCCGCGGCTGAGCACGCCCGCCTGGCTCAAGAGGCCAGCAATGCCGCCGAGCGCTTTGCCCGCGCTGGCACCTCGCAGCAGGTGGGGCTGCTCGGGCAGGCTGCATGATTTGCGAACTGACTAACTAGCTGCATGCCAAGTGACATACAAAGTACGGCAACACTGAATCTCCGACAAGCTCATTGGAGATTGTGGAAGCCATTGGATGTCATATAAGTATGGAGTGAGGTAGCAATCTTACTCCTCTTCTGCCCTGTTTGACAGGCGAATGGTGTTGCACCGCACGAAGAGGCTGCGCCCAAGCCCGACACCAGTGCCACCCAGGATTCCACCCCAGACGACCTGGACATTGCGGTGAGCTCATGCGCAGCTTGAAGCACACAACAGATCTACTGAAATGGTCACTCCCAATCTCTCTATGTGTCATTCGTGTTGGCATCACCTCGTGCCTATACTCCACGCGCAAGGGTGACACACTTGTGTGCAGGCTCCACCTCCACCTAGCACCGATGATGCGCCTCAGGCGCTGGGCTTCTACAAACGCAGCGATTCCGCCATACAGCGCGCGTATGACGCGGCCCCGGGGCCACCCTCTAAGAAGGATGCCCAAGCGCATGGGCCGCCCTCGGCGCCCCCTGCTCCCCCCACCACTCTGCCTCCCGGCATCCCCTCCCCTCCCTCTGGGGGTAGGAACCGTGCTTGCATCTGGCTGCACCCATTAATGACTGTCATTTTAGAGGACCTGTTGGGGAATAATTGAGGGCCGTCGGTCTGTTAAATGTGGACCGGCTCGCATTGCCCCGGTGACGTCATTCACTAAAGATCTGGGTCGCCATTCCCACCAACTCCAGCATTTTTGTTGAAGGATGCAAAAGCGTGGCCTGCAAGTATCAATGAATGAGATTTGGTCCTCCCTCCGTAAAATCTGCTCAGCTCAGTTTGAGCTCTGGTGTCTCCCTGAGAATATTATGATTGTGAACAGCACTTGCAGATGTCATGGATAAAACAACCACTTTCCATGTCTCCAGGACCCACCGTGCCAAGTGGCAGCCAGCAGCCTGGCCCCGCAAAGCCCAGCGCTCCTAGCAGCGGCATTGATGCTGATTTGCAGAAGAGGTTCGAGGCACTGAAGCGCAGCTGAGATTGAGCCCATGCAACAGCGAGAGTGCACCTGCCAAGCACAGGACTTGGGCCAAGGAGTGTTCTGTACCCCAGGCATGCAACCCTGAAGCAGCACCATTCCGGTGGAATAAATGGACTTGCCTTTTCAAAGAAGTGACGTAAGGAGTTAGAACAAGGTCCACATTTGGGACCTTTGCACGATGCTCACAAGTCATGCTGCTCAGAAGATTGGGCTATTCAATAATACCAAGCGGGTGTACACATGTGGTCATGCTAGGAAGCACAAGCTGAAATTCCACAGATTTTAAATTCTAAGTATTCTCTACCCAAAAACTGTGGCCACAAGTGGCAATTGCTGAATGTTTGTATTCGGTCTTGGGTTATTGTGATCGTTCTGGAAACTGATCACGATCAGTGCTCAGTGGTTTCATCATTGAGAAAAGGCCATTAGCTATGTAACATATGCAAGAGGCGCTGCATGCACTCATGACACACCTGCCTATGGGGCCAATTATGCCCTTGCTCCCGAGGGGTGACATGGATGACACCAATTTATTACAATGTTCTTCTGGACAATGGCCATCATGTTGCGGTGGCACAATGGTGCATCGGGCATGAGTACAGAGTCACATCAATAACATCCAGACTCGATCATCTACTTATTTGCATTCGTTCTCAGGCAATATGGAGCGCAAGCACAAGTGTCATGTCTCGTGCATGTGCGGAGCAATTGGCACCATGGGTGCCACTTGCTAGGTAGCAGTGCTCGCCCTGAAGCTACTCATCATCTGAGAAGCGCACATGTGATGCTGACCGCCGCGGACGTTCCTCCACCAGTTCCCCACTTTCACATGAGCCGAATGCAGTATCCCGCTCCCGCATTTTTTTTGCCTTTTTTGGCTTTGCGCTCTGCGCAGCACCCGGCAGCCGAGGTCAGCAACAGGGGGAAAATTGACATGCCTTCAGCAAGCAAGCACACAGAGGCAAGCATGCACCTGCACAAATAGCTTGCTAAATATAAATATGGGTTATATGGGATGAAGCACACCTTTCTGTCCTCCCCTTCAAGCGATCGCGAGCGTTTTCGTCGCTTTGCCTTCCGCTCCCACATGGCCTCGGTAGTCTGCTTACTTTTCTTGCTTCCCTTCCTGGGCTTCTGGCTATCGTCCTCTTCAGGCGTCCTGCACCAGACTTGACATCCTCAGCATGTGGCAAAGAACCCACATCACACCATGGAGAGCAACAGCTGCTGAGTGCCAGCAGAGTCCCAGGCAAGGAAAGAGCTTTCGCTGTGTGCCCAAGACGTCCATCATGACTAGATATTATAGCATGTGCAGCTTCACCAGAACGGCCTGCCACTAAGGATTCAACATATTACGATTGATGTGACAAGAACTATGAAGCCCGGCATGAGGCGCGCACCCGGTGTGCTTCCGCCGCTTGCGCCGGTGCGCGTGCGCATCGTCTTCCTCGGGCCGGTCGGCCGCCGTGTCTCGATCTGGGCGGTGCCGCTTTGCGCCGGCGCGGTGGCGCGCGGGCGGTTCAGGAGTCGGCCACCGCGGCGGCGTGGGTCCCCGCCGTTCCATCATTGCCGCATCCAACCTGCCTCCCATATTATAATTATTATTGTTATTATTGTCATTGTCATTGTTATTACAAGGTCGGCAAAGCCAAAGCCAAATGGCCATAGGGCATACACACAGCGTGTCTGCAGCCACACCATGGGGCCTCTAATCTGGTCTGCAGCCCCATAAGTGTCAACATTACACACCTCCCAATGCCAATGTCTGACATGGGTGACAGTGAGGGGCAGAGGTGCACTACAACACAAGCATTTCAGCCCCCACTACATTAGCTGGATAGAGTCAAATGAACCCGGGCCAACGGTTTGCAGTCACTCACTCGGGTTGCCACACCTGGAGAGCAGCTCTTGGAAACATTTTTGCTGAAAGTTTCATTTCTTGCGGGGAAGCTAGCTGATGTTCGGCCCAGTAGACTTGATGTAGTTGTTATGCAAGTCTTCTTGACACACCACGGGGTAGAAAAGGAGGGAAGCCAGAGCAGTGCACCTGACAACGCGCTGGAGCAAGGACTCGCCCTCGTCGGCAGGGGCTGTCAGCTGCTGGTAAGCAAAATCAAATGCGCTCCTCACCTGAGTGCATTGTTCAGGCCTGTTCAGTTGGCTTTGTACTAGGGCAGCCTATAAAGTGCAGCCACCAATCCATCCATGACTCGGTGTTAAGCAGCCCTGCACCACGACAAAACATGCATCCCCTTTTACAAAGTGTGGTGTCTGTCATGATGGGCTAGTGCAAAATGCCCTACCTTCTGTATGTTGTAGCTGCCCTTGCCGAGGTCATTCGAGGGGTCTTTAGGGTCCTCCACGGCCAGCATGTAGGGCCGCTCCGGTTGCAGCATGCCCCGACTGCGCTTTGGAAAATAGCACCCGCCCTTCCTGCACACACCAGGAGATATTTCCCATCTTGCAGTCCCCACTGAACCGCACAGCAGGGCCAAGTGCCCACCAGCATGTACATGACAATGCTCAAGAGACTGATCTGAGGGAGGGCGCTTGCCTGCAGGAGACTCCCACATCGATGGTGTTGAGCGACCGGCCGTAAAGGCGAAGGAAGTCCATCAGCAGCACGCCGAGATTGGCCTCCAGATCGACGTCCCCCCCGGGTCCTCCCCGCGAGGGATGCAGCAACAGAAATGCAGCAACCATGACTAGCAGTGCATACGACCCAATGCCCCCTTGATACACCTGATCCACCCCCACACAGCCAATAAGGAACCCTCAGAGGCAGTGTTCACCTTAACCATGCAAGACGAACCTAGCAACCCCACAAGCCCCTGAACCTCTCAAGGGGCATACAATCTTGCAAGAAGTTGTTGACAGTGAAGTTGCAGTGCTGGACTACAAGTGCCTCACCTCGTTCAGCTCCCGCTGGTGCAGGAACACTTTGAGGATGAGCACGAGTGGGCGCATGGGGGGCAGCTTCTGCATGAGCGCCCTGACATACTCCGCCGCTTCGGGGCCGTTCGCAGCGTCGAAGCTGATGTCGAAGTTGATGCCTGACTGTGTGTCCTCAAACTTGATGATGGGCACCTTCGCCTTGGCTATGATCTGTGCAGAGGCACACGATGAGGGTCAAGGTCTTACATTGACATGAGCACCTCATCAAAAGCCCTTCAATGCGTCTGCACAGTGCTCTGTGAGGTTACAAGGACTGAGATGTGCTTTTCTGTTGTTTTGATCGGCTCAGGCATGCATGAGACCAAACTAACCTGGATGTTCTTTGCCATATTCCTCCGGACAAGGGCAGTGGCCACAGCTTTCAGTGCAGGGCGAATTTCGCCGCACTTTGAGTCCATCACAACGATGTCCATGTCGCTTGATGGCAGATACAGGCCTGCACGTACCACCGGCCTTTTTCAGTAGACACATTCCAGCGCATCTTGGCAGTTTCCCAAGGATGTCTCCCTATAGAGGCGGTGGGCCTCTGGTTCCTACAAGAGCTGGGTGCACAGTATTGGCCACAAAGCTAGAGAGAGATCATGCTTTGCCAGAGGCAATGCAGAAACAGACATGGTGGCCTGCAATGCATGTCAACAAGCAGCTGGCATCTCAAGTGAGTGAGCAGCAGATGGCATCTGTTGGATGTGCTGGTCCTTGAAGAATGATGCATTTGACATGGAAGGCAGAGAGCTGTTCTTCTGGCACTACCATGCATGGGTCCGTGGAGAGTGCTGCATGCACCTGTGACAAAAGAGCCGAAGACTTGCACGGTCGCAGACGGCCAGATGCTCTGCACTGCCTCAGTTACTCGCGCCAGGGCCGCCTTTCGCGCCTCCAGCTCGCTGCTGCTGGGCGCCAAGAAGCGGCAGAACTCCACCAGCTCTGTACACCGCGCATGCATCCAATCAGTGCTTCCAAACTTGTCTTGGAGGAGTCTGGCTTTTGAGTGCAAGGTTGTCTGACCTTGGTGATTGAACGAAGCACTGAATGAGTGCTGCAGCCCACCATTATGCAGTCTGATGGTGGCGCTTCTTATCCGATGCGAGGCCCTCGTCCATGGCAGCTCTGACCGGCCAGACGTGGAGGGCTCTTCTGCTGCCTTGGGAGAGCCTCCTGGCCTGGCAGACACCTCATCCTCCTCCTCCCCAACTGGCTCGTCTGTGAAGCCAATGAACTCATCCTGGAGATTGTCTTCTGCAGTTTGAGCCACCTCACAATCCTCACCAACCTGAAAGCACAAAAGGACTGGCCTCACTCAGTCGTCTTTTGGTGAGCAGAGCTATTTTGCGTTGTGTACGCTGCTCGACAGATGACATTCCGATTGCCATATCCAATTATCCATATGGTTTTCTGCACACAATGCAGCTTTTCTTGAAGTTGCTGTTCTTTAGCCGTGCCTATCTTGTTGAAAAGTGAGAGTATTCACCGGTGCGGCTGCCGAGGATACTGGATCTACCAGTGCCAGCTGTGCTGAGTTTATATGGTCTGCATCACCTGGCTTGCCAAGGATACCTCCACCCAGTGCCGCCAAGGTGTTGTACTGAAACTTGATTCCTTCCATGGTGTACTTAAACGAGAGAAGGCATTGCACCGCAAAATTTCTATTTTAAAAAGCGGACAAATCTAAATTATCGACATCAATTGTCCCATTAACCACGGTTTCGCACAGGAAGAAAGAGTTACAATCCAGCTGGCGACAGCTCGGAAGAAACCCTAATCAGAACCCCCGATGACGAAGGAGGTAGGGCCGCCCAGAACTTCAACCAGCTGGGCACCCAACGGAGAGTTGTCTTTCAGAGAGTCGCACGTGAAGTATCTGTCTGCAGACCAAAGCGATCTCACAGTAAATACGAAGCTCCGATCATCGCAGCGTCGAGCGCGATTGCGACAAGCTCCTGGTGCCAGGTCCGTTCTAAACCTGGCGATCTGTGCCTAGGCACGAGTTTTGGGGTGACATGCTGCCACTCCAATCGTACGAACTGCTGTGGCTAGTATTATATGTTCATAGATGCCGACTAGCATGTCTTTCGGCACAAAACCCAATGGTTTCCAACAGTTGCGCGTGATGTCCGGTGAGTAAGCAGGCCCCATCGCCCTCTTAATTTTCACTTCTGCTGACATAAAACCAACTGTAGGGTTTCTTTTGTCGGGCAGGGGAGTGTTGGAGTAGATAAAGGAGACTCGTCAGGATGCGCAGCGCAGGAGGAGCGGCAGTTGTTTTGCTAGCTTTGTTCCTGATCCAAGCTGCCAGCGGTAGGGTCCTTTCGAAGGCTGCAAGCACATGGATACAATACTGTAGCCTACAGTTTGATGTTCTTGTACGGTTCTGTCAGTCACGTATATGCATGCAGCAGGTACACAGAAACTGAAGGTTCGGACGATTTAGTCATCGACAAAGGGTGTTCGTTTGAAAAGATGCTGCCTTTGGGACTATCATATGCCTTGCTGCAGCTGCAACAGTGCTGCTGTTGCTGCTGTGAAGTGATAGCCTCTGCAGTGCTGTCATTGCTTTGTGAGAAGCCCAGCATGAAACAAGCCCGAAACTCCCTGCATTTTGCCTGATGAGAGTTTGGCTGCTGCACAGCTCGCGACCTGCAGCAAGTCGCACTACCCAGCGCTTTTCCGGGCGCCGACACCGGTGAGGATACCTCCACGCCCGCAGCCCCAGCAGCCACAACACCCTCTCCCACTCCCGCGGCTTCCACATCACCCGCAGCTGCCAAGTCACCCGCCGCATCATCCCCGGCAGCTGCCAAGGCGCCGACAGCCTCGGCCCCGGCTCCCGGCCCCAAAGCCGCGGCGCCAGTGCCGGCCCCGGCAGCCGGGGCGCCCTCTGCCGGCGCGCCCGCCCCGGGCCCGGCCGCCGCCTTGGTGGCACCGGCCCCGGGCCCGGCCGCTGTTGCCAAGGCCGGCGCTCCCGCACCCGCCGCAGCCGCCATCGCCACCGGCGGAGGTCAGTTTCCTTGCATTGCACAAACCCCCGAAAATATTTTCGAAAATGGTTTCCTCCAACACCAGCCCATCTTTTGGCAGCCAACAATATTTCCCTTGCAGCAGGAGGAGGTCCTTCCAGTTCCTTTGTCCTGATTGTTATATCCCGGCATCATGGCCTACATATGCTTCCTAGGAACGTTGGCCGGCTGTCAGCAAACGAAGACCTGCTTTTCTGGATCGATTGCCCACCATCTACAAAGCTCGATGAGGGGCACGGCACTCTGCAGAGATTAATTAGATTGGTTGAGAGGTTGGTTGAGATTGGTTGACAGAGTTGCTGGTCCAGGTGATGCGGCGGCAGCTGCAGCAGCAAACGGAACCACGATGGTGGTGTACATCCAGCAGGCGGGCAACGTGCAGATGTCGGCCTCGCCCAGCGACCCACAGGCGGGCACCATGTTCATGAACAACGCTCTGGACACCACGCTGTACGACCAGGACTACCCAGTGCGCAAGCTGGGCAAGACCTCCACCACCAACTTTATCAATGCAGCCGTGCCGGCAAACGAATCCCAATGGTTTGCGCCCGCTCCCCAGGCGCGTTCCCTCCCCATCTTTCTGCTGCTGACAAGTCCCTGCTTTGTCAGAAACCTAACTCACTTCACACCTGCATCGTTACTTTTGTTATGCACTGACTTTAAACTTTGCTTGCACGCAAATTTGTTATCTCCAGGTCACAGGGTGTGAGGGGACACCATGCCCTAACACACATCCTTCCACGGGTTCTATTGCTGACCTGTGTGTGCGATCGCTCTGTCAATGCAATACTGTTCTTCAGCCCTCCCCAGCGAGCCACTGCGGCTCCTGTTGGACGCCCTCTTTTTGGAGTGGCAGCACCTGGCAGCCACAAGAGCGGTGAACATAGTGCGAGCATGTGTCGGCATGTGCGCGCAGGCCGTCCTGCTGGGCTTCAACACCACCTTCAATGTGTACATGCTGCTGACGCTGTCGGCGCCCGTCTACAACTTCACCACCAACACGCTCGCCTTCAGCTACCTCATCACCGACCCCGCCAAGGCGGCCAACTCCGCCAACATCAGCTTTGTGGCCAACTACTACATCAACGCCAACGACTCTGGCGTGCTGCCCGTGACAAGCGTGAACTCGCAGCTCACGCTCTTCACGCCCTCGCTCTTCTACTCCATCCCCTGCAACACCACCGATGCCACGGTCCCCATCGGCAGCTGCACCACTGTCAAGCAGAGCGCCTGCTTGGGCGCCCCCCAGGGCGTCTGGAGGGCGGGCGTCTTCTGCGCCTGATCGGGCTACACAGTAGACTGGTGCTTGATCAGGCCACGTAGACTTGTTCCTGATCAGGCCGCGCTCGGCTTTTGTTGCGTCGGGTGCGGCCGCGCGCTCGGCCGGCGGACGCTGAGAGCCTGCCGGGCAGGGTCTGATCAGGGCTCAGTTGGAGTGGTTGCCTAAACAGGCGCATGATTCGGCTTTGCTGTGACTGCTTGATCAGCTGTTCCGATGAGAAGTTTCCGCAGGTAGTGAAGCAGCACATGTGGCATGAGAGGGGGGCTGCTGCTGGTTCCATGCCAGTCGAGCAGAGCGGCTACTGGCTCACTGTCGCGTAGCGGCTGGTGCACGCAAAACCAGCAGCTGGCTGGAGGCACAGGCTTTTACTGAGACGGCGATGGGGGGCATTGCGGCAGCCGAGAGGGTTGCAGTAGAAGTAGGGCAAAGTAACTGTTGCTGACTAGTGCAGAATAAGATATTGCCTCGCCTGGCCTATTCTTTGTTCAGGTGTACTTGTGTAATGGGGGCGCCCTTTTCGCAGAGAGGACTCGGCTGGTCATCTGTGCCTGTCAATCATTTGGTGCACAAAAAAGCGGTTCTTGACAGACATGCAGTAGGTCGGAGAAATGAACGCTTGGGAACGAATGCCATGCCTATTCCATAGTTTGGTTCCCCTCTTCCAGCTGGCTAGTGGAATGTTGAGCGTACATAGTTTTGACTCCTCAGGGCATCTCAGGTTTCGTGGCTTAACTGTGTGTGAACCCACGCGAGAGCATCTGGTAGGCAAATTTCTGACGGTACAGCAGTCAGCCATGCACAGATACCTTTTTACCCTTTGGGCTGGGCTCGCCTTTAAGATCTGGTCACCAGATTGGGTACAGAGAGACCCAACGATGCGCAGCATGAAGCTTTGCAACTTTTTGTGCTAGCACACTTTTGGGCTGAATAAGGCATTGTTGACCACCCACTTCATTTTGCACCTACAAATCCAATTTGCAGGGTGTGCCAGTGAGATTTTGTTGTAGGACCAGTGCCTGCTATTTGTGCTTTGTAAGCAGCATGCGCATACTTCAAACTCCATCATCATGTTGCCCTTTTGACAGCTTGGCAGTTGCGCTCTTGATGCCCTGCCTCTTCATGATGACCGGGATATGGCACATCATGATGTCACATGTCTTGCAGAAGAAGAAGCGATTGCGCTTACATCTATTCCAGCTATCTACAGGTCGGACTTTATGCCGGTGCAGCGAGGTCACTTCATACATATATTCTGATTCATACAGTCGTCATGCCACGGTGGCTCATGGAACATTGCACGTGCAAGGTCTAAGATCAAGACAGATGCATTGATCCTGGAACCTACAGCAGCAGCAAGAATAGGTTCTTCCACCAAGCAGGAGTACTTCTAGCTGAACAGTACGAATAAGATGAGTAAACAGAGCTCAACCCTGAAGACAAAACGGTGCCATGATGCAAGATCCCAACCTGCACACACACCAGATTATGCCTACCATCTGTCATTTCTTGAGTTACCACAGTGAGTCCCTGCAACTCGTGGTCATGTCTTGCGTGTCATTAGACTGACCCAGGAGAGCTTCCCTTGCTTCTTGTCCTCTTCTGTCCGTCACACATATGACTTTGCATGCACGTTCATTAGCTATCCCTGCATTCCTTGCTTCCCCTATCAAGGGCACAGCAGACTCCATCATCAAGGTGCTGGGGAAAAAATCCACATCAACATGCCCAGGGCGGTCAAGGTTGCACGTCTATGAGGACAATCTGCCCTTCACTCTTGCATGTGAAGCTTGGACCACCTCTGGCTGGCCACATTTCTGAAAAGAATACATTGCACAGATGTAACAATAATACTGGACTCCATCGGCGTGAGGCTGCAAACTCACGTCCAAGTGCATGCCGCTGCCACACCTCAATTGTGTACTTGCAAGTACACAGCCAAATGTAAACATGTGTAATCCTGCCACGGGTCCTCATGGCAGGAGCGGAGTTTGTGCTTCATATGATGACAAGCGCCTTGAGCAGCTTCTCAACCACTGGCACGGTGCGCGCTTTGAACTTGCGCGCGAAGAAGACGCAGTCCCGGAACAGCGGCGACTCTGCATAGTTTGGCGCATCCTTCAGACGAGGATTCTGCGCGCACTCTGCATCCCTCTCCTCCGGCGGGTAGTCCAGACTCATGTGCCGTATGAAGGGCCTGCAAGCATGGCATGAGCCAAGCACTCAGAGAGAAGCTGGCGGTCCATTTGCACATGCTTCTGTGCGTGTGCTGGCCTGGCATGGCCACTCATGCATGCACTGAGCCATCCCATCAGTCATCAATGCATTGGGCACTGTTCGACAGCCCAGGCATACCCCTACGTTCACAGACAGTCTTCTAGCCATATTGGCGTGACACTGCAACTCATGCATGCGCCCAGCCATTCCAGCTATAAACTTTGGTTGCGCTCGGCTGCCCCTCAATCCATGCATGGCTGTGCTGTAGCAACTGTCCAGAACTGGTTGATGGAGAGTCAGGGGGTGCACGGCAGCAGGCACAGTGTGAAGGGATGCGACGAATTGTTGGGAAGGGGGCTCACTTCTCCACAGCTTTGCACTCGCCATGGTGGAAGTGATACTTGGGCAGCTTGGACTTGTCGGGCGTGGAGCCCCGGATCTGGATCATCATCTCTGTGTCGATGTCCTCCGGCTGGACCCCATCGCCGTCGGAGACAGGCGCCATCGCCAGGTCATCCGTGTACCCATATGGCAAGTCCTCCCCCAGTTTCCAGCTCAGCAGCGTCCCAAAATACTGCTCGTCAGGTATGCACCATGTGGCATGCCTGCGCCAGCATGGTTGCACTTTCTCAGCGCCCAAACTGCGCATCTACCCCGTGCATTCTCATTGCAACTTGGCTCCAGGAGTTATGACAAACCATCATTGGCGGTCCAGGTTACACTGAGACACTTGACAGGTCAACTTTCAGAGTTTGCAGGCACAGGCTCAAGACAAGCACGGACATAAACGATAAGCTTCAATTCGTACCAAGATCTTGGCGAGTGAGGGAACCCGAAGTGCCGCGCACCTTTCATCGCTCTGGAAGCAGTGCTTCTCGTACAGGTCATTTACGAAGGTGTCGTCCACGGTGTATTGTGCATGCTCCCGTATGAGCGTCACCCACTGGCTGTGGGACCTGGTGTGGTGCCGCAGCTCCGGCCACTCCTCGTGCATCGCCAGTGGCCATTTGAACCCTGCCTCCTCTACATGCTCCCACCTCTGCACAGCCACAGTAAAATTGCATTCCCGCATTGCCCTGGCGCTGCTTCGGGCTACTTCGAGTATAGTAGAGTTTTGCAAGAGCCCATTGCCTCCCGAGAAGCTCTTTGCAAGTCTTAATGAAACTGCAGACAGCCGTTTGCGGCTGCTATGCAAGGCCGCTGGCTCATGTGTCAAAGCATCTCATCCACAGGCCCACAACGGTCCTTGGAGGCAGCAAGCATGGCATGCATGGGGCACTAGCCCAAAAACTAAAAATCAACTCGCAAGAATTTTCAATTATTGTTGTCCCCTGTGCCCTCTCCTTGTGGTGTACTGCCTGACACAAGGCAGCTCTCCCGATGATTCAGTATCTAGGAACAGGGGCCACAGACTCCCAACATTTCAGAGCTGCAATGAGATGCAGTCGCTGGGCCCCTCCCCAGAATCCTCCAGAGGCTGTTGTGCTCGCAAGGCAGGGACGCACCTCATATGGGTCCCCCACGCGGCTCATGTTCTGCGCGAGCAGCTGCTGGTGCGTGAAGAACGCGGAGCGCACTGGGATAGTGTACTCGCACAGCAACTGGAAGCGCTCATTGAAGGGGTCCTCCAGTGCTGCCTTCATCAGTAGCCTCGTCGCCTTTATGAGTGAGTGGCCACCCCATGTTGTCTGCACAGTGACATGCTTGGTACTTTCAATCCATAGTGACAGTGGTGTGAACCAATGCCAACATTCAGTTGCAGACTTTCGTGCAGTCTGTTCTGGTGACTGCTCACGCAGCGATGCTGGAGCACACCTCGACCCTCTCATCCACCACCCTCCCATCAAAAATACTGCCGCTCTCATAGCCTGGAAAGTGCGGCTTGGTGTGTATGTAAATGGAATAAAACGTCTGCTCATCGTACACGCTTTTTGGGGGGCCCTTCCTCTCCTGCATGTCTCTGTAGCACCTCTCCAGTTCCTCGTCACAGAGGATGCTGGCAGGCACGCGGCCTGCAAGGTTTCCAATCCACTGGGTCCACACCTCCACAAGAGGAACTTCCCCACGAACCAGGAACATCAACGCCACCTGTGCAGGGCAAATTTATTTGGGTCTTTCACAGTAGTCAGTGTGCCCACCGTTGACTAGCATCCCGTTCCTGTCATTAAGAGGGGTTAGATTAGATGTCACCTTAGGAATGTGAGGTTTAAGCAGAGCGACGCAAGCATCCTCGTCAAGTCTCCTCGGAGAAGCCTTCACGTCCGGTGACCAGATCAGTTTCTCCAGCAAGCTTCCCCGTGAGGAGGGAACCACCCACGCACACAGAAGAAAAGTGAGCGTTGCTTTTGTCACGAAGCATGGTGCCATCGTGAGCGATTTCACTGCGCTGCCCTGGCAGACCAAGGTACTCTCCCTTTGCCCATCACGTTAAGTCCACCAGCAGAAAAAGGGAAGTTTAACTCGTGACAGTGATCAGGCGATATGATATGAAAAACGGACGAGTCGCATCGTATAGACCCTGCACATTGCTTCACTCATCTACTGCGTTGTGACAGTATTCGAATAGTAACCCTGATCGAAAGACTAACCTAGCTTTACTAATCATAGACCTGCTGCCATGCAACTGCTCGACACTGCACAATTGCAGCAATTGAATTCCTTCTTTGCGATGAAGTCGTGACCTGGAGATAGCAGAGAGTGCCATAGGATGTGTATGAGTGTGCTTCCCTGCAGCAGGGGGTCATAAAGCCTGCTAAGGTGACATAATATTAATATTCCAAGCCAGCACTTGACCACCGTGGTGACAGCAGTGCAGCAGTGCAGCCCTGATACAGCGCTATTTGATCATCATTGCATCTATGCCACCTCAAGCAGCCACCACAGTTTTAGTATGGAGACCCATTTCAAAGCCGTTGAGATAGGTCTCCATGGCCATCTTTCCTGAGGTTTTTCTCATGCATGTCCTAAACTCAGAAGTCTCCCTACACTTGGCTCCAGAGTGCATGTAAATACCTTACAGCCAGCCTAAGAATGCATCAAGTCAGCCCAGCACGTGTGCCATAATATTCCAGCAAGGTTCTGCTCCAACACATAAATGTCCAACGACATTGCTTGACAGCAACTTGATAGAACCGCTGACCTGACTTCATACCATGATAAGATGTCTTGTAATATCTTGTGATAAAACTCCACACGGTTCGGGAGGGGCCTGATCTGCGGCTCTAATGCAAGTTGAGTATCTGAAGCTACCAGATGACCCTGAAAGTTATCAGCATCATCTCACACACATATTCTCTGTCCAGCTGTATTCCAATGCCGCACCATCCGTGGCTCTTTCAGGGTCTTCACTTGCTGCCCAAACATTAATGCTGGTGCACTGCTGAAACAAGGGGCAAACTTTCACTTCATGCAGCAAGGGCTTCCTGCTCATGCACATCAGTGCGGTGGCCGCAGGCCCTGTCGATCACTTTCTCCGTCTCCTTGAAGACCTCTTCGGGCGGCGGCACAGCTGAGATTTTCACCAGCAAGCCCTTCCGCTCATAGTACTCCACCACTGGCACGGTGCACTCCAAAAACCTGCAAGCAACACCCAACGAAGTGTCCATCAGATCGTCCAACACCCAGCATCCTCATCCTCTGCCACCCCCACATGGTCCAGGGGACTCTCAATCCAACTGTCCCCTGCATTGTCCAAGTCTCGACAGACTGGAATCGACATCTCACGAGGGATGGCATCTGGCGGAAAGAATGATTCCTGGTGGATGGGCAGCAATAGACCCAGGGCAGGGGTAGTGATACAATCAGAGCTTGCCGTACGTTTTAAAGCGCTTGAGAATGGTCTCTTCATTGTCGTCGGCACGCCCACTTGTCTGCGCTCGTTTCAGCAGCCTCTCCTTCATCACATCCTGCAGAGCAAATATGAAGTACTGTTGACTTCACTGAAGCCCATTGCTAGCCCATGCAAGGGGTTGCCATGCTACAGCAAGTAAGTGCCAGATTAGTGATATATATATGTACAGTGCAGATATATATAAAAGTGGAGAAACTCTCTTCAACCCATGTTCTTGAGCCCTCGAGAAGTGCTTTGTGGTAACATCTGCTGCATGTGATTTCATGAACTGCAAGGCAGCTGATGGAATGTGCAAGGAGATTGAAGTTCTTGGGGAAACAAACGTAAGTATGGTTGCAGGCACCTCAGGGCAATCGTAGTAGATAACCAGCTGCGGGGGCTTGACATCGCGCTCGAAAACATGCGCCTGATGTATCTCACGAGGGAAGCCGTCAATGAGGAATGTGTCTGCTGTGCTCTTCTCCATGGCTTCCCGCAGCAGCTTCACTGTGATGTCTGTGGGCACCAGTTTGCCTTCTTTCATGATGCCCTCTATCTCCTTTCCGAGCTCTGTCCCCTTTTTCACCTGCAGCCAGAAGGACATCCAGAACCGAAGAAGTGAGATCCATCATTGGCTGCCTCCTGCAAATGTGACTCTGCAGCATGCCACACTTAACGATCCACATGATTGGCCAGACGGCTGCAAACATAGCAGGCATGTGCTCTCTGTGATAAATGAGCAGGGTGGTGACCATCTGGTGCAGTCTGCAGATTGCTTGAATGTCAGCTGGTGCATCCATGCCAGGACGGCCCCACCTCCTCTCTGAGGAGATCTCCGGCGGACAGGTGCACAAAGCCGTACTTTTTAACAATCATCTCGCATTGCGTCCCTTTGCCAGATCCTGATCCAAGTGCGGAAAAGGAATCTTGACAGCCAGGTAATTGACAGAAGCATAACGCACTTCAGCTTGCAGGTTTGCAGTGCTTGCCTGGTCCGCCAAGAACAAAGACTATGCAGGCATTGGAGAGAGCCGGGCTGCCTGTTGTCCTGGCTACTGTCCCAGGATCCACCCAGGCAGGGGTGGGCTCGGTTGGCAGGTGCCTGACCTCATGTTTCGCTGCTTCTTTTTGTTTCTCTTCGTACAAAGAGGGCTTAGCAAAGTCCTACGGCACATTCGCAAGACCATCGAGCTTCTTTTACTCTGTAGGTGCCCCGAAAAATTCTTTGTCGACTACAAGAAATTGCATCCGTGAAAGGGGCGATGTTGAATTCCTATCAGGTTCTTATGTCAACGCGCCATGCTTGAAGAGACTAGCACCTTGTTCTTCGATCTGGAGATCCCCATGTTTCCCTGCAAAATTTATTTGAGAGATCCCTTTGCTCCAAGAGTTTACCTTTCCGACAGGCAAGGATTGTACCTGATGTGATATTCCTTTTATTGTGCGAACAGCCACTTTAGAGATGAAGGTCACCAGTGACCGTTGCAAAGATTTGCAGCTGCCAGACAGCTTCCGAAGCAAGGAAGTTGTGAAGGTGCCAAAAATAGCCCCAAATCGAGTGTTACACGCAGCCCTCCGATCCCCACTTGTGCTCGCATCGGTGAATTCCAACACTGTTTTGAAGTTCTTCACAATATTTACAAGCAGCAGGTAATCATATAGTTGCACCCAGGTCTTGTGATGGTTGTTGTATGCTTTTGCGTCGTTGACACACTCACGCCTTCTCGCAGAAGCCCGAAGCCCTGGGATTGTCGAGGCTGCCATATGCATTGATGGTTTCTTTCAGTTTCTGATACCTTGCAACCTTGCCTCGCAGGAAGAGCACGTTCCAAAGTCCGAAATGGATATGGTACGCACTGGTCGAGGACAGTCCTTGTGTTGCCCGTCGCTCTGCAATCTGCAATGATATTACAGCGATTACAAAATTTATTATTACTCGAGGTAGTCGTGACATCGTCAGTAAAATGTGCAGATCAAAAACTTGGCTGGTGACACCATGGGCGGCAACAAGCCTAACAACCCTGATCAACAAGGGGCCCAGGGGCAGGGGAACCAATTCATGCAGATGGCAGAGAACGCCCTGGGAGGCAGCAAGCCTGGCACCCAGGCAGGCGGCCAGCAGGTGCAGCAACTTACCGCTCCTGCACTGCCCTCTCACAGCATTGACAAGCATATGGCCATGAAGCAGCACTTCTCTGACAGAAAGGAACCCAAAGATGCAATGAGGACTGAACAAGACTGCCATACGCTCAGGCTGGTGCCCATGACGAAGGCTTTGATTGGTCGTCTTTGGGCAAGCTGGTCAAGAGCTACCAAGGAGCCGCTCAGCAATCCAACGGCGAACCTTCCTTTGGTCAATTCCAAAACATGTAATGCCTTCCTGTCAGTGACACCACTGGTGGGCCACCAGTGGTGGCTACTTTTCTGTGCTGCCCTGATATCTTGCAGCCTTTGCACATGATGCACATGAGCTAAAGCACCACCGATGTGGCATGAGGACAGGGTATGTGCAAGCAAGAAACCTTGTGCCAACATTTCAAGAAGTTCTTAAAGTGTGTGATGTTGGCTTTGCAGATTGAATGATCAGGGACATGGGCAGGCCCTCAACAGTGGCATGGTGAGACCATACTTGAAATGAGGCCCACTTGGCATGCGGTAATCAGCAGAGGCCTGAATGGCCAAGTAATTACATGCAGTAATCAGTGATGACCTGGATGGACGTGATCTTTAAATGAGACAGATCTAGACAGTCTGACTGGGATGGTCCCTCTGCTGCACCGTCGATGCATGCACGCTGTGCAAACCTCAGCTTCTGATGCCTTCAAGGCGACTGATGTTACAACAGCAGAGGGCCTGATTTGCATGTTAATTATTTTTTGATGCAGGTGGACAAGCTGTCAGGCCTCTTCCAGAAGCAAACTGGGCAAGCCTTTGGGGGCTCTGGTCTGCAGAGCAACATGATGGCACAGTATGTGTCCTCCAAGCTGGGGTTTGATGTGCCACCCCAGATGCTGCAGAAGCTGTAAGCCATTCAACTCCCAGCTTTTATGAAGTGTGGCTTGTTTTGGATTCAAATCATCAGCAGCTGCATGACTGGTACTGGCAAGGTTGGGGAATTGCAGAAGTGTGAGCATTGCCCAGAAGATTGCATTCTGCTTCTGCCTGCAGGATGTCATGGAAGCAGGCTGGGCACTTCTAAATGCGATGGTGCACCATGAAAAGGCAGGGAACCTCGAGGATCTACTGACCATTTATTGAAAGGGAAGTGCAATCAATTAGGCTCAATATTGGGCGAAGTAACTTTCGACAGTGTTTCGTGTTCCATTATCTTGATTGACCAAGCCAGAATGGCCGTGCTGGTGAAGCGGATCCGATCTGCCAGGAGTCTGGCTGTCCAAGGTAGAAAGTTTAGGAGTGTTGGGTCATGATGTGCTATGCATTTGTGTGTTCATCCGATGTCTACAAGGGTAGCATGTATGTGCTCACTGGTGGCACATGTCTGCCTACCTAGTAGGTAGGACTGCCTCCAAAAAGCAAGTCATATATGAATAAATACTTCTATTCATGTTCGGTGTAAAGCAACAAATTGCTATCAGTCTCCGTGCACATAAACTCCCTGCTCTCAAGATCAACTGGCATTGTAAGTGTCTGTTAAAAGCACAGATTCAATCAGAAGTTCTCTTTCCACTCACATGCCGCGCGCGCGCAATACTGGGGAGCCTTTGGACGTTGTGACCGGCAAATATACACCATTATGTTGACAAGCTCCCAATTCGTGTGTTCTAGTGACAGTCCTGGGATAGTAAGTCCCGCAGATTTGGGTGAAATCATCATGCTGGCACCATGTTGCGGTGGATACGCTCGATTGAGCACCTTCCGGGTGTCAGGAAGCTACAGAAGATTGTTGGCAGATGCTTATTCTGTTGGATTGAGACTCTGCGTAGAAGCCTTCTCGACATCTCCAACAGCTCCAAAAAGCTTATCTTCCAGCAAGTGAGTGTATCAACTCGGGTCGCAACTGAGAGTGTGGGGTTAATACGACACCTTTGTGCTGGTGACATGAACTCCTTAATACTTTGTTGGTACCAACGTCCTCGTCTTAAAAGCCCTGTCTAAAGTAACATTGCGTTGCAGGTATTGAACGCAACAAGCAGGGCACATGGATATGGTACGCCCGCGATCCTTTCGCGCAACCTTCCTTTCTTTGCTGCTGAGTCCATACCAGGTTTCGTTTAAAAATTTCTAAGGATGCTGATGTTGATCAAGACGCAATTTCTTGCTCTTTGGCATCCGCAGTTCAAGAAGCTGGCTGGTGACGCCTTCGGTGGCAACAAGGATGAAGGCTACGGCAATCAAGGCAATGATCAAGGCAGACCCGAAGGGGATCCTGTCGGAGGAGGAGAATACGGTCAGGAGGGATACAGAGAGCGTCCCGAGGGCCATCATCACCATAAGCACCACGAGGTTGTCCTCATTTTCAACCTAAACTCTTGATTCGGGTTGATGACGATCGCTACAACCTTTCCGTCAGCCATCCTTTCGTATGAAATGTAACTTGCATTGTCGACTTCTGGCGTTGACTTGGTATGTGCAATCTATTTGAATACTCCAGGACTCAGGAGGCATCTTTCTGACAACCCTAGTACCGCATAGTCTGTGAGGAATGGTCAACTATTTGGTTCGGTGCTTGTCAGGAGGGCCTCCCGCAGGAGGGCTATCGCCCCGGCGATTATGGGGGTCAGGAGGGGGGCAGCGGACCCCAGGGTTTCCACCCACAGGAGGGCGCAGGCTACGGCAGCCGCCCAGAGGGGTACCGCCCACAAGAGACTGGCGGCTACGGAGGCCAGCAGGACTATGGCGGCCGCCCCGAGGGATTTTGCCCACAAGAGAGCAGCTACGGGGGCCAGCAGGAGTATGGCGGTCGTCCCGAGGGATATCGCCCTCAGGAGGGTGGCTACGGGGGTCGTCCTGAGGGGTACCGCCCGCAAGAGAGCGGCGGCTACTAGCACGTAGTACGGGGGCTGACCATGAATAAAAAGGGAAGTGCAATCAATCAGGCGCAATGGGCAAAGTAACTTTCGACAGTGTTTCGTGTTTCCAATAGCTTGATTGACCAAGCCAGAATGGCCGTGCATTCTCAGTGCTGGTGAAACAGATCCAATCTACCAGGAGTCTGGCTGTCCAAAGTAGAAAGTCTAGGAATGTTGGGTCATGATGTGCTGTGCATTTGTGTGCTCATCCAATGTCTAGAAAGGTTGCATGTATGTGCTCACCTGTCTGCTTAGGTAGGACTGCCTTCAAAAAGCAAGTCATACATGGAGAAATACTTCTATTCATGTTCAGTGTAAAGCAACAAATTGCTTTTAGTCTCCGTCTACATAAATTTCCTGCTCTAAAGATCAACTGGCATTATACGTGTCTGTTAAAAAGCACAGATTCTCTTTGCACTCACGTGTCGCGCCGCGCGGCCGCGGCAGCTGCGGTGGGAAAACTGTTGGCCCAAAGTCCGGGACCTTGTGACTTGCTATTATTGGCAAATATATACCATTATGTTGACAAGCTCCGAACGCATGTGTTCTAATGACAGTCCTGGCATACTAAGTACCACAGAGTTGGAAGAAGACATGTCAAAGTCATCATGCAATGTTGCGATCAGGACGAAGGTACACGAAGGTGCTCGATTGAGCACCTTCCAGGTGTCAGGAAGCTACGGGGGATTGTTGACAGATGCTCATTCTGTTGATTGAGATTCTGCGTAGAAGCCTTCTCGACATCTCCAACAGCTGTCAATAGCTTATCTTTCAGCAGGTGAGTTTCTCAACTCGGCACGTAATTGAGAGCGTGGGGTAACTACGACACCTTTGTGCTGGTGACATGAATTCCTTAATATTTGTTGGTACCGGTGTCCTTTAGTGACGTCCTGGACCCTCTTCCTGAAATAACTCTGCGTTGTAGGTACTCAACGCAGCAACCAGGGCACATGGATATGGTACGCCCGCGAACCTTTCGCGCAATGTTCCTTCTCTGCTGCTGAGTTCACACAAGGTTTCGTTGTGAAGTGTTCCAGGAAAGCTGATGGTTCTCAAGAATCAATCTCTTGCTCTCTGACATCCGCAGATCAAGAAGCTGGCCGGTGACGCCTTCGGTGGCAACAAGGATGAGGACTACGGCAATCAAGGCTATGAGCAAGGCAGACCCGAAGGGTACCCTTTCGGAGGAGGAGAGTACGGTCAGGAGGGATACGGCGAGCGTCGCGAGGGCCACCATCACCATAAACACCATGAGGTTGTCCTTGTTATCAACGCAAATTCTTGAATCGGGTTGATGCCAACCACATCAACCCTTTCCGTCAGCCTTCCTTTCGTGGTCAAATGTATTTTGCATTGTCGACTTTTGGTGATGGGTTGGTAATGTCCAATCTATCTGGATACTCCAGGACTCAGGAGGCCTCCTCCTGACAACCCTAATACCGCACTGCCTGTGAGGAATGGTCAACCAAGTGGTTCGGTGCTTGTCAGGAGGGCCTCCCGCAGGAGGGCTATCGCCCCGGCGATTATGGGGGTCAAGAGGGGGGCAGCGGACCCCAGGGTTTCCACCCACAGGAGGGTGCAGGCTACGGCAGCCGCCCAGAGGGGTACCGCCCACAAGAGACTGGCGGCTACGGGGGCCAGCAGGACTACAGTGGCCGCCCAGAGGGATACCGCCCACAAGAGAGCGGCTACGGGGGCCAGCAGGAGTATGGCGGTCGTCCCGAGGGATATCGCCCTCAGGAGGGCGGCTACGGAGGTCGTCCTGAGGGGTACCGCCCGCAAGAGAGCGGCGGCTATGGGGGCCAGCAGGAGTATGGGGGTCGCCCCGAGGGATACCCTGGTGTAGGCGGCCAGCCGGGATATGGCGAGCGTCCTGAAGGATATCGCCCTCAGGAGTCAGGCGGCGGCTATGGTGGCCGGCCCCAGCAGGTACTGATAAGATATCTTTGTGCACACCTGTCAGTGCTGTAGACCGTGATCATACATTCACTGTCATCAAGATAGTGGGATGATAGCGTTGCTGGTGCCATAATACACCTGTCCAAGCAGCTGCAAACCAGGTCCAAGAAAGTGACTGACTCTATTGTAGCTGATGCCGGATGTATCGACCGCAAATGAGCGCATAATGCTGTGAGACTCTCAGATGATGTTGATGTTGACTGTTTACCTGTCCACACTGCAGGGGTATGGGGTTGGCCAGGACGACGACTTCATGTCCTCAATGGGCAAGTTGGTGTCTGGCTACCAGGGCGCATCCCAGCAGTCCAATGGCGACCCATCTTTCAGTCACTTCCAAAATGAGTAAGACCCCGGACGAATATCTAGATGCAAGAGCAGCTTGTGTATGTCTTACACACATTTGTGCTGAACTGCAAAAGCTGCTGACAACCTGGCACCTCAGTCCATTAAAAGGCAGCAGTCCAGCAGTAGACCAGGCAATCACTTACAGTGGGCATACGCAGATTTGGGCTCAACCTGCTCGGAATTTTTTGATCGCCAGGAAAGTCCAAACACTGCCACTCTTGCCTCATGGCCCATTGTAATGTGGCTTTTTCAAGCGTCGAGATCTGATGTGTATTGCTTATTCTGGCAGGCTGAATGCACAGGGCAATAGCCAGCACCTCAATGGCGGCCTGGTAAGGATTAGGTAGTCCCAAAGTGCACCAGGATTGCAGTACCCTGTCATGCTGTTGGCAATATCTGTGGTATGTTGAGCGTCTTTGTTGCATCTACATGAGTAGGGCATTGTTCTTAGTAGTCTTGTTTGCCTGAGTCTTTTTCAAGACAACTCGCAGCGTTTCACAGTTCTGTCTGTGGGTTGGCAGATGGACAAGCTGTCAGGAATGTTCCATCAGGAGACCGGCCAGCAGTACCAGGGCGGCAGCATGCAGAGCAACATGCTGGCCAAGTTCATCTCCTCCAAGCTGGGCTTCGACGTGCCTCCCCAGTTGCTGGAGAAGCTGTACGCCCCACCCTCCACAGACAGGAGCATGATTGCCTGATCTTTGCACCTCGAACATCAATTGCCACTTTTCTGTGTAAAGTTGGAAGATTAGATGGAGTTTCTTGGTATTTGATTTCTACCCGTAGTGTATGAGTACTCCATAAAAGAGTATAAGCATTCCTGTGCCATGCAGGATGTCCTGGCAGCAGGCTGGTCACTTCTAAGTGGTGGAGGACCACATACTTGCATCAAGCGGAGGGGTTAAAGAACTCACGAGCAAGGCAGGCCAGTCGGTGGGCGATTGATCAGCCAGTCTTTCACAATATGGTTGGGAGGACATTGCATGGAGGCGTGGGGGATCTCGACGGGAGCATATGTAATGCTCTCACGTTAAAGGATGCACCATGCATGAAGGTCAGAATAGTGATGGCCCCATAGAAACAATGATTTTGCATGCATGCCCGCACATTAAGAGCGCTGTGCATAACTTTCATTTTGCAGTGTGCATCAGAGAGGGTGTGGCAGACATATTGGGATGTTCTTCAGGGATATTTCTTGGATTGTCTGCAGTTTTGGCTCACAAGTAATGTGTCTATGATGTTGAACAATGCTGATCAGTGGTTTATGTCAAAAGTTCAAGTGGTGAATGTAATGAAGCACAAGGGCCCACAATAACACTGGCTAGAAGGAAATCGACTGCAGTACGATTACTAGAGCCAAACCCCGGACTATTAACACGTCTAGAAGATCTTCTAACAATTGTGCCAGCAGATTGCTGGTGCACCATACTCGAAGCACATCTGGATAGATACACTGAACAGACCATGCTACAGCTCATCCTTAGCTGCAAAGTCGCCCTCTGACCCCACATCTAGCCTGACCTCCTCCTCCTGAGAATCTGCCTCCTCAGCTGGTGACGTCTGGTCAGAATCGGGCACAGTTGTTTCATTGGCAGTTGCTGTGTCATTCGCAGCAGCAGCTGCCTTGGGCGGCTTGGGCTGCTTCTTATTTTTGAGTTTGACATAGAGCTTGCGCACATCAGCCAGCTTGGCATCCACGTCAGCAGACTTCAACACCGGGTCCTCGTGTGCCTTTAGCACCTTCTGCTTCTCCAGTTGCTTGTTCAGCCAGCTCTCATACTCATCCACCTGCATCAGCACATGGTGTTCAAATTTTGACTCGATCATACCACATTTGCGCAGCAGCTAGTGGGCTCAGTACCTCTGCATGTCAGTACGAGAAGTCATGTCGTAGCGACATGACTTCTGCATGTCGCTACGTTCAGGCAGACGCTGCCCATATCCAGAAGTTCACACTGAGCTTCCCAGTAAGTCAACAGATCAGAGATATACATAACAGAGATCATCATAAGGGCATCCAGAATGACCACCGTTTGTGCTCTGTCCCTCTGTGTCAGTGCACGAAAGGCAATTGTACATCCTCTTGTTCAGTGTCCATCTCACATTCGAGTTTTCAGGTTTGGGGCGGAGTGAATGAGGGCGCACCGCATCGATGAGGCCCTGGATGTCGGTGGCGTTCATCCAGGGGCGCTGCTGCGGCCACAGGTTGGCAGCCTTGCGCCACAGGTCCAGCAGCCCCTGAGCGGCGGCCACCGCGCCCGGCCGCGCCTCTGCCTCCGCCGCCCGGAACGCCATCGGGTCCCCCATCGCCTTCAGCTCCCCCAGTTTCTTCCTGCGCGCAGCTCCAGCACCTTTCAGACTGTGCTGGACCAGGAAAGCCCCAGCTCTTGCGAAGATTTGCTTCTGCTCAGTGCGAGTGCAAATGGACAATATGAGCTCGTAGACGCTCTCGAGATGACCATTGAGATCCACACGCCGGAAAGCCCAAATGAGACAGACTGAGATGTGGTATCCCTAAGTCTGGCAACAGCTGCACCATGCCCTCCCTAGCATACTGTAGGCCGGTGTTGCATAGATCTACGCTTTGCCTTGAACGTCATAAATACCACATATAAGTGCGGCGGCAGCTCGAGGCATCTTTCATCTGCCCCCCTGGAAGTCACTGTGGAACCCATAGAAGATCATGCCACTAGACAAGCGGTCTGGACAAAGCCTGCATAGGAGCAGCCACAGCCAGAACGCATGACAGACAGCAGGCGACCCACCTGAAGACAGGCGCCTTCTCAGCCTCGCCATCAGTGTACAGCCAGTCCTCCACCTCCATCAGCGCTTTCCTGAATGCCTCTCGCTGCTTCTCCGTTGTCACCTGCCATCATGAGGCCAACCATGCAGCAGTCAGACGCCGTGCGCACAGATGGACTACCCACCCCGAAGTTGTGAAACAAAGGAAAGTATCACATCATGCAAGTCAGCCCATTTCTGCATTGAGCATGACAGGATGTTGCATGCAAATGGTCAGAGGTCATTTTAGGTAGTTTGCATACTCCAGGACCCCATGCATGCAACCCCCATGCACAGGAAGCACCAGAAAGGGAGCAGGCAATCAAAGTCTACAGAATCAAGCAAAGCTGTGCTGACACGCAGTGACAGGCATGCACCTCCTCTATGCTGGGTTCGTCCAGAGTGCCGCCAGTCGCGATGATGTAGGACTCCAGATCGTTCTTGGCGGCAGCAGCCTCGCGCTTCTCATTGTCTTTGCTGGCCAGCTGCACCATCAGCTTCTTGCCTTCCTGTGGGCCACACCAGAAAACCATACTTGAACATTTGCAGGAAATGTCAAAAGGAAGAAACGAGGGAACAAGTCACAAATCACGAAACTTTCCTATTGCTGCCATATGCCACAGACATGTTGTTCTAATGACCATGCACACTTGCAACTTACGTGCAAATGCTGCAGTTGGGTGCAGGTCCGGAAGCCTTCCACAGAGCCTTCGCAGAAACCAATCCTCCTGCTTGGGAGGATATGTAGGTAGTCAGATGGTGCGAATATGCACACCTTGAGCTGGTCAGGGGTCATCTTGGGCATGGTAAAGCCCGGCCCGCTGAGCTGGAGGGGCAGCCGCAGCGTCTTCTTGCGGGTCTTGGTCACCTCCTCATACTCCACCTTCTCAACCTCCGTCTCGTTGCCCGCCGCCGTCCCCTTTGCCGCCCCCTGTTTGACAACGGCTGCCTGTCTTGAGCACTTTGCAGACACTGCAGAAATAAATTTGCGGCTGTCACATGCACTTGTGGCGCCAATGCAGCACACAGAGCAGTGCAGGGGAGCATTGGCTACTTCTTTTGACCTCTTCGCAGACACTGCAGACGTGTATTGCAGCTGTCACATGCACTTGTGGCGCCAATGCAGTATACAGTGCAGTGCAAGGAGCTCCATAACTTCTTCAGCAAAGGTGTATGAACACATCGAGGACGACTGGCTATAAAGTCAATCTTTTGCTGGGCCACAATATAAGCATACCTCTGCATCTTCTGCGGTTGTGCTCTCCGATGCCTCAGCTGTTTTGTCCGCACCGGCGCTCTCCTTTGCCTCGGCTGTGCTCTCATTGGCCACCTTCTTCACTGGAACCTGCCAAATGTGGTGGGAAGACGCTTCATCCAGCAATCAGCCGGCACTGCTCATGAAAGATCATCCATATGCGTGTGTGTCATTCTACGTGGCTATCCTACAAGCTCTGCAATGCAGATACCTCAAGCCAGCCATCCCCCCTCACGCGAACGCCCAAAAAAATCAAAAAACATGCATGCACCTGACAGGTAATGACAGCGCAGGCTGTGTCACCTTGACAGTGTAGTCTTCAGTGGTCTCAATAACGGCCTCAGCCTTGTCGACGTGGATCAGCCCAGAGGCGTCCTCATGGACATGCAAATTCAGTTTGCTGGTCTCATTGTACTTGGCGCTCACGTTGTTGATGCCTGCGGCCCCACCAGACAGAAGACATGTTCAGACCCCTGCTGCACAACTGATTTCTAACCCATTCCTCTAATGTGGATGCCCTCATGATGGCAGCATTCACCGGAGCAATTCTAGCATGAACATTGCAGGTACTGCAGAGGGGAGATCAGATTTGGAACACCCACTTGACAGATTCTGCGACAGCTGCTTTCAGGACTCACACGCAGTCATCATGGCAATGGCACCCACCAGTGATGTCGAACTGCGCCAGGATGGGCGAGGGGATGCCGGAGGGCAGGGGATAGCTGGAGTTGTAAGACAGAGTGAAGGAGACTGGGTCGGTCGCCTCCTCCGGCAGGTGCACCACGCGCCTGGCCGGAATGCGCTTCATGAACGGCAGCAGCGGCTTCAGCTTATATTCTGCCTCCTCCAGATTGGCAGTGCCACCCTCCTTCTCCAGCTGTCCCACACACAGAAACTTGACAATCATCATACAGTTCAAGTGGTCTTGCAGCACCATGAGAAAGAAAGGGAGCTCTGGACATGCGGTCCTTCTCTAGCTGTCCCACAGACAGACACTTGACCATGATCAAAAAAGCGGTTCTGCAGCACCACGGGAACAAGGAGCTCTACATATGCGGAAAGGACAGGAATACTTGGGCAATCACAAGTGTTCGGCACCTCTGCGTACATGATGTTAGCACGCTTTGGGTCTTCCCGCCTCATGTCATGCCAGTAGTTCTGGATGTGCCTTACAGCAAGAGGAACTCACAGAGGACCGGATACGAGCAGAGGTGCAGGTACCTGGTATTGGATGGGGTATGTGGCGCCGTCGGCCATGCCGAACTTTCGAAGGCGGAATGTGGTTGACAGGTTGGCTGCAAACAGTCCAGCGCCCAGCACCACCGCCTCGTCAGCATCCAGGTGCCTATGAGCAGCCAGTCAGCATCCAGTCAGCAACATTTCAACCACTGCAGACCGATCCCCTGCTGTCGTCCTGTTCTGCGCTGCAAAGGGAACTGCATTCCATCAGTAGGCTCGTGCTGGCTCCCTCATGCGAATAACATTGCTGCTGTGCTGCCTTGTAAATCCACAACACACACGCCAAGCTAGCGAGAGTGTCTTATGGAAGAGGTGCATGTACCATCCAATCCTGCAACTTTGGAGGCACCGCCAACACATGAAGAAGGCCTTTCGAAGGGTGAACGTGGGCCCTTCTTCTGTGTGACCAAGCTCTTTATGTGAAGCTGACAGGGAGTGTCAAGCAGCGCACTTGTCTAGGGCGCGCCCGCCGAGCGCTTGTGACAGGGCGGCCTGCACGGCGGGTACGCGGGATCCCCCGCCCAGCAGCTCCACGGCCTGCAGGTCCCCCGCCCGCAGCCCGCTCCGCTCCAGCAGCGCCTTCAGTGGCGCGGCTGCTCGCGCGAAGAAATCCCCCGCAAGCCCCTCAAATTGCTCCCTGTCACCCGGCATCCGAACCGGAACTTTCACACACCAACCTTAGACACTTCTACCGCGCTACCTCCTGCTGGCCAGTTTGAGCAAGGCCACGTCTCTGAAACAGCCCCAATAACCCAGTGGTAGTGAACACTCGTTTGGACATTTTATACTAATTGGTGCCATACTACTTTGTGACGCTCACCTAGCTACAGAGGTAACAGGTCGCTAACAGAACACAATGCCTATACAAGCTCTAGCACCCGAGAGTGGAAAAAGATGCAGACACACATCTCGGCCAATCCATACCTGGTAAAGTATGAATGACCGAGTCGAGGGGGCAATGCAGGCACTAGGCTGATACGTATGCATGCAATTCTCAACAGAGTCACCGTTCCCACCTGGTAATGCGAGACCTGAAGTCAGTGCCACTGTGCAGCTCCTCAACGCTGACGGGCGCCTCAGAGTTGGCGCTCAGGATCTCCTTCGTGCGCTTCACCTGTACCCACCCAGACATGACTCCCGTCCTCTTTCCTTTTCCATGCAGACGCAGCATGTATTCAATAGACGCTACTTCATCTCTTGCATTCCATATTGCCGCTGCCTTGCAAGCAGCAGAGACAGAGGCTGCCGGACAGACCCTGGTTAACAGTTGCAAGGCATGGCTAAGCTCCTGAAATGTGCTCAGGAGACCCCCCGACGCATCAGAATTGTAGGGGTGCTGCACCTGGCGTTTGAGCTTGGCGACAGCTTTTGGGAATTGGCGGATGTCTGTGCCATGCTTGGCTTGGAATTCGTCAGCAAAGTGATCCAGCAGTAGCAGGTCCAGCTTGTCTGCACCCAACCGCTCATCCCACACAACATCCTTCACCTCAAATTGGCTGCGCCACAGCACACAGAGCCACCATCAGATCAGTAAGTCAACCGAGGATAGGCACTGCGAAAATGAGGCATTCTCTGACACCTACTGTACTGCATGACACTATGGGCCTGAGGCAACTTCTGGCAACCATGCTTTGCTGGATGGCAGCAGCTTCGATTGAAATGAGATTGCAATTCGTCAAAGTCTAAAATGGCATGCAATGCCTCACGAGCAACTATGGAGTGCAACTGTGCAGCAAATTCACCTGAAAGTCTTGGGCTTGCCAAATTCCTTGATTGAAAAGGAGGAATATTTGACGAGGGCTGCCTCGGTAGATGTGGCTCCCATATCATACAGCACCACCCATTCTGTCTTGTTGGTGAAATCGCGCTCGATGCCGTACTGCAGAGCTGCTGCTGCATGGCTGTTCACCAGCGCCAGCACATTCAGCCCTGCAGGAACAGTCATCTCAGGATGAAGGGCCCGCAAAGAAGCTCAGCAGGATGGTGCAATATGGCAAGCGTCTAGAGACCCTCCATTGCAAGGAAAACAGTTTGCCAGGCTTCCTTATGTGGCATTGGAGATAGGTGAATTTTATGATAAACAGCTACATTCTGGTTAAGGGGATTGAGGACTAGCAGGGGTCATTCTTTTAGTTCAAGCCCAAGTAGTGCAGAGCTATGCCTGCAAGCTGCGCAGCATCAATGAGGCCCTGCCTCTGTGCAGGGCCAAAGAAGGGCGGCACAACTATGACGCAGTCCACCACAGGAGCGCCATCGCTGGCGGCCGAAGTGATCCTCTGGGCGTAGTGCAGGATGCTCGCCTGTATATGGTGCAGATGAATCGCCATCAGCAAGTCTTTTGCATCACCAACAAGGGCACATCCATCTTATTGTGTACTTCACCAGATCAATGCCGCTGCTGCTTGTCCCAACATTGCCTCGTAGCTAGTGCCCAGTCTACCAGATCCAGCTGTGCCCACCGAGCCCAGCAACGCATTACCAAGGGTGTACACCTTAGCCTATCCATTGTGTGGCATTGTGTGGCTCTGTTTCAGGGGGTGAATCTGGAGATATGTGAGGCAGCTCACCACCAGGGCTTCAGCAGAGAGCAGCTCGCCAGTGTGCGCCTTGACAGCCACAGTCTTGCGCTGGGCGTCCTCCACTATGGTGTAGGGCAGGTGGTTCTCTGCCAGCAGCGACCCCACCGCGTCACTCGCCGCCAACTTCCCCAGCAAATCCCTTGTCCTGCACATATTTATCAATGCCATTAGACAACCACTCATGCCAGATGCTGGGAGATTCAAGAGGTCCATCAAAAAACGTGCCTCAAATGACTGGCCTTGATGAAGCCCGATGCAATTTATCCGATGGTGGCAAACATGATGGCATCCCTTTAAATGCTTCAAGGTTACACATGGAAGACAGTAGTGCTGGACCGGGGACTGTGCATGCCTGGCGTACACACGATCGGGGTAGCGCACAGCCAGTGCAGCAGCCTCCTCTCCCAGCAACCGATCCCCATTCACAAATGCCACCTGCATTGCCCCACATCACTCTTTCCATCTTCTGTGTCTTCACACATACTGCACACTGTCTGCATGCAGAGCGGCTACCCGTCCAAGGGAATCTGTGGGCACCTTCGCCCCTGACTACACAACACAATCAGGGCAAGACACTGCATGCATGCACAATCTTACAAGGGAGTGGGTGATGCGTGCAGCAAGGCAAACCTGAGCAGAGGTACGCCGCTTGCTCATCTCGTTTGGTACAATGCTAATTGGGGTGCGGCCCGGCTTGACCACAGAGACCTTGATGAACTCCCCACCAAAGTCCACTGCCATCAGTGGTCCCGCATAGGCACCACTGATCTGTGTCACACCCAGATTGCTGATTCAGCACCAACGGCTACAGCCACATAGAGCCTGGCGGACAAAGCACATGTATGCACAATTGGACTTAGGGACAAGGAGGGCAAGCAAGTGGCTAGGAAGAACCTGTAGGATGCACAAGATCAAAGCCACCAAGGGCTTCCTATCCCTTCCAGGAGCGATTCTGTTCCTTCCATCCATCATCATGTCAGCACAAAGCCTTGAAGGGAATACGAATGCTGACAGCTCTGTGTATTTTCAACCTTGTGACTTGATCAGCGGCGCTGTTAAATTCTTGTGAAGACTTCCACAAGACTAATGTCACTGTGCTATAAAATTCCTTTATTTTGTGATTTTAACTCCCTGATGTTTCCTATCTCACGTGAAAGAATATATCGAGTTCTTGGAATACTCCATCAAGAACAGATCAGGGCTGTGTTCCACTAGGACGCATCCTTGGCCTGTGTTCCTCAGATAACAGAAGTCCGCATTTGTTATGTTATAACAAAACGGAATATATCAATGGGTTCATTGGCGCTGGCAGTAAAGCATCGAAATGCGTTTGCGAGCGTGGATGCTGAGCTCTGATTGGTCGGGGCCGCAGCTCCCGCCAAATTGAGGGGCCGAAAGGCTCGACTGTCCAGGTGCAGTTTTAGATTCAGCTTCTGTCATTATCGAGTATGGAATTTGTGGTACGTGACCTGGAGAAGGGAGACTTTAGCAAAGGTCAGTGGTTCTGCCAGATCCCAACAGATCCCTTCGAGATCCCGTCACGGTGTGCAAGCAAGAAGTAAGCTATAGTCTCATCATTTGATCATGGTGCTTTGTCTGTAGGTTTCCCAGGCATTCTGGGCCAGTTAACGACCGTTGGTGAAGTTTCACAAGAGATACTTCTAGGTGAGGTTTCTTGCTTCGTTCACTGCTCAGCGTCTGGGATCAAAGAAATGTTCGTGTAGAGCATCTCCCCTATTTGTTGCAGATCGTTTTGAGGAGATAAACTCGTCTCCGGACTACAAGGTTATCGTCATTGAGGGTGCGACCTCATTCCTGCGTACCAAGGGTGCTCCTGTGCTGCACACTCACAGCCGACCATGCAGGCCATATGATGACATGTCATTTTTGCATGCAGATCCCAAGTCCAACAAGATTATTGCCACAGCGTCCCTCTTGATTGAGCGCAAGTTCATCCGCAGCTGCGGCAAGGTATGCCGCAGTGCCTGGCTGGTTGGTTAACCTCAGGATGGGTTGGGTGCATGAGACAGAGTACGGTCTCTTTGGCGCAGGCAGGACACATAGAGGACGTAGTTGTGGATCAAACATACAGAGGGAAGCATTTGGGGCAACGGTGAGAAGTCTCCGAAGCTCTACACCACCAGTCCAACATTTCTAAGTGTCATACCCCGCCTGGCTGGGGCTTCCACGTTTCTACGTGGAAACCTGCTCGCTCGACAAAGTTGAATCTCAATGCATGAGGTGGCTTGTCAACCGTTAGTCATGTGGCTGATGTGGTTGATGGGATGACTGCTTCTTACACCGATGGCTAAGTGAAGCTTCTGCTCTGTGCAGGGTTATCGAGGCACTGCTTGTGGCAGCGAAAGAAGCTGGCTGCTACAAGGTGATTTTGGACTGCGCTGAGGCAAACGCTGCGTTCTACGAGAAGTGCGGCCTGACACGCAAGGAAGTCCAAATGGTGTGCTGCTCCTCAGATTGCTTCCATGGTAATGTCATGCTTCGCGCAGCATTCTTCAAGGCCCTGAAGTTTTTTTTATTACTCATAGTTTTATCTCTTGTGTGCCCGTCCAGGTAAAGTACTTCTGACGGCTCATCTTGACCTGCGAGACGCTCCGGGTTAGAATTGCGTTCTGCTACGCACAAAAGGGGCTCATGGGCCGCTGGAAGTGATTGGCAGTGTACATCAGGATGCCTTCAAAGAGCTTCAGCGCCAGGTGCGCTCTTGCACAATCAGCGTTATGTCACAGTATACTTGTCGTGCTTTGTGCCTGTTGCTGTGTTGTGTAAAGCATTGCATGTCACTGAAGAGTCGGGGTTGTCGCAGGTCCCCGAAATGAGTCAACTGCACTTAGCTACTAGTTGGCGTGCAGCTCCGTTGTTAGATTGTGGTGCCTTCGCGATAAGTGCAGATTTGTCTGTGTGTGACCTGCGCGCTAAAGTGCGCGGCTAAACGAAAATGTCCTTCACGCTTGCAGTCCTCATTGTGACCAGGGGATTGGGATCTGCCTGAATCCAGGCTGAAGTACAATACAGTACTGGTAACTAGTTGGACTAAGGATATGGGCATGCCAGACATATGGATATGGAATAAGGATATGGACTAAGGATATGGACTAAGGATATGGATATATATTAAAATATTATTATTTTATATAGAATATTATATAATATATATAATATAGACATATGGATATGGAATAAGGATATGTGCGCACAGACTTGACACTGCATCTTTCCCGGTAGCTGGCATGCTTGTGCTTGACTAACTAAAATTTTAGTTTGCTCGCGAGCGCAAGAACTCTGAAATATTCCAGAGTGTATCATTCATGTTACATCTTGAAAGAGGAAGCTTGAATGATTCAAGTTGAATCTTGCGAGCCTGCAGAGGCCATGGCCAACTGGAACATGTTCACAGCAGCTGAAGATTACCTTCTCCTTATAAACTTTGCAGAGTCAACTCTGTGAGTTTCAGGAGAAACTTGACAACATGTTTCGGAAGATTTTTCTGCAGACGAAACTTTTCTAGTAGCTTTCAAAAACCCTAAAGTGAGTAACCAATCACATCACCGTATTGGCTCTTGAAGCTGAATTTGGCGAGGATCTGGGTCTGTTGTTGCATGTATCGGTCACTTCTTAGCGCGTGGAGACAACTGTTGAGTATCAGGGAAAGCGTCAACAAGGTGCGCGCCGCCTTCTCGTGCTTTTTTGCTGAGGAAACAAAGAAATCACGAGAAGGCTGCTGGGCAGCTCTTGGTAGATCGTGCCTGCTGCGAAAGAGAGGGAGCCCTGCAAACGCTTATGAAGATGCTTGACATTTTTAAAGTCTTTGGAATAAGAACTGGTGGCGCTGTTCGTGCCTGTTGCGGAGGAGTCAGGGTTTTGAGTCCGGATGCAGGAGAGTCAGCGTCGCCCTCTTGGTGCAGAGAACGTGGCATCCTTTGGCACAATTGTTACGAGGACCTCGTCTCTGCAGACGAGCATGCCTTGTCTAGTGCCTGATCGCAGCTTACGCCCGAATCTGCCCCTGATTTTTGTGCGTTGTCCAGGGGCGGTTCCAACGCTGAGCTGAAGGAGGTCACGATGGACGGCAAGAGGAAGATGCGAGCGAGCACAAACGGGTCTTACAACGACTACATTGACGATTTTGACGAGGTTGGCAACCATTCCTTCGACTCAAGCCGCCCCCCTGGCGTCATGTTGTGGCAGTCAAACCCATGGACCCACACTATGCCAGAAGCAGTTGCAGAGAGAAGCACGGTGAAAGTCAAACTGATACAAACTGAAACATTGTTGGCCCCTGCATGGTCCAAAGCGAAAGGAAGTTTACGTGTCCTGCAGGTGTATGTTCCACAGAGAGCATCAACAAGGAGGAGGCCTGGTGTGGACTTCACCAAATTGACGGTACGCCTGCAGTCAGAACAACTTGCCTGCCACGAAATTTGTTCCGCATGAGCATCCCTTGGCTCTTGAGCACTCGTACAGATGCATAGGGACACCATGGGAGGGTCTGTCTTATGCCCCCAGAGGAACGAGAACCACCGGCATTGCACATTTGCCCGTTGATCATCCATTGGTCGTCATGCTGTGCACCTCAAGGTATCCTCCACTGTGTGTGTTGCAGCTGGCTTCGCTGAAGCGGTACCGGCACATCTTCAAGCTGGGAGACGTGCCAGGTGGCACTAAGGAGGACCTCATTCCAGCCATCCAGCGGCACTTTGCCCAGCAGGTGCGCTTCATATTACACAAAAGGCACAGCAAGGCACACCAGCACTCTGCTTGCAGGGGCAGCACAGGCAAATTTGCAGCGGACCTTCGGGCAGCCCTAGTGGTGCCGTCCTTTTTGTAGATATTTCTTGGGAAGGTCGGCCATTCGTCCTGTCACAATGGGCACGCATGAGTCGTGACTCTGCATACATGAGGGACATAGCTGAGGAAGTACTGCAGCAAAATTTGGTCTGCGTCTGCAGCAGGTGGATTGCACACGGCTGCTCCATCAGCTGTTCAGGCTGGTGTAATGTGGGCTGGTTGACCTGGATGATTAATGGTATGTGACAGCTGGCAGCATCGTTGACTTTAAGCCAGAGAGAAGTGTTGCTTTGCACAGGTGGTGGATGAGGCGGACATTCTCATGGCCTTTGCCGCGACAATGCGGAGGCAGAGCCTGGAGTATAACGGTGCGCCACTGGCGAAAAAGCCGCGCAATGGCCTCAAAGGTGTGGCGAAGGTCGTCCGGTGATGTGCGTATCGCGGTGTGGTGCAGAGAAAATTTTGTGTGTCATGATCTGCCGCTACCCTGCTGTTTTGGGGGCTGGAAGAGATGCTGCAGTTGCAGTGGTGCTGCAGTCTTTGCAGAGGAACCACCCTCCAGAGCTGCCATACATACAGTGTACAGCCCGCAATGTGTGGCAGTTGAGGCTGTTCAACACTTCTCGGGCGTGTATGAGAATATGAGCGCGCATCCATTATTTTGTGAGTCCCCGTGGGGCCAGAAGTTGCCAATGCAGCTGAGGCGCTGCATTGCTCTTACAAAATAACGTTTTTCGGACACCAGTAGCTGTGGGCAGAAGGATGAGAGCGAGGTATCTTCCTAGTGTTGGTGAGTGTTTATGATGCTGCTGTTAGGTGCAAATGTCAAGCACATGGATGCCTGACCTGGCAGCTGTTGTTTGACTTGTGTATGGTAGGATCTTAATCAGGGAGCAGGTGAAATTGATGATTGTTAGGATGGCGTGTGTTTGTGCTCTGTCAGAGCGTTCAAAGTATGAGAGACTGACGAAGGAGCAGACAGTGAAGGGGTCTCGTAATGTCCTATGATTCCCAGCCAGAACTGCAGCACTGCTCTGGCGCAGAGAAATGTAGCAATGGAAACTTGAACCTGAATCAACACCGGTAATAAATTGTAACGGAGCCCGCTGATTGTTCTTGGCTTCTGCTTTTTGCCCCTCCTTCAAGATCACTTGTATTCAGGGATGTGCTTGCATAAATTTGTATTGGGTAGCCCACAAAGGGACTGCCAACTAGATATCATAGATGGACTGGTTGCTCTGCCACGTGGCAGATCAGCCGTCCCTTTCACTTCGCAGCACCATGAGATCTTCCTGACGTCGACGGCTTTCATGCTGCATGCACTGCGCATTGCGGCAGCGGCCAGACATCACCAGTAGCTGTCGAGGTCCTAGGAGTTGTTAGCCCCACTTCTAAAGAAGATCGCTCACACGTTGGGGGGGTATACGAGTGGTCAATTGCTCTGGAGATGCTGACGTGACTCCCAGCAAACCCTCACTGGCAGACTGCCAGACCGGAAGCCCTGCTGGATGCCAATATTGGCTGATCAAGAGGCACCAATTTCTTGGACAGGCAAATAAATTCAAAAGTTTCCTGTCTGCAAAGCATAACTTCAGGTGCGTGGGAAACATTGGTTCTGCATGAAAACGCTAGATCTCGTCCACAGTCGACCGGGAAGATACTGTCGCTTTATCGTGGATGATCTTGATAGGCTGTGGAATGGAGGCGTGAAGGTAAAGTCACCCCGCCCAGGGAAACTGGTACAACAGGTGGATTGATTGTTTCTAAAAAGGTTTTCACGGTGACACTCCACTGTGAGTCAAGGTAGCCTTCCTTCAAAGTGAGACGCCTGCCGTGAAAGGACAGACAGAAAATTCCATCAAGTTGACTGGCTAAGCTGTTTGCAAGAGAATGACTGCGAGATTTGTTATTTATATTATCTAAACTTATGTTTCTTCCGTGAAGCGATACTGCCAAGGTCAGCGATTGAAGACGCAGCAGCGCTTTGAACCTCCATTTTGCTACAGGTGATCCTCGAAAACGCTGCGCTGCGGCGATGAGAGTCCTGGGCGCAGAGCTCCCAGAATGATTTGAAGTTCACCTAGAATCGTGCCACCACGGCGCTGAGGCCCTTTAGACACCATCAACTAGAGGCCGATCAGTAAGTGTCAGCAACATGTGGACTGCGACAGGCGTCAATGTGGACAAGCCAGAATTGCTTACGCCCGAGCAATACCATAAGAATCGGAATGAAGCTGTTGCTTCTGGTGCTGACCGGCACCAAGACAAGCATCCAGTCATGCCAGAGCTAGACGGAAGACAAGTGGAGGCCTCAAAGCCACTGCAGGGTCCTAGCACTCCAGACAGAGGGGTCGATGTGCCAGTAGTCCTGCATCCACACACTGTGATCCTTGTGGAGCAGATATTTTCTGGTGAGCCCCTTGCTGCATCAAACCATTCTTCTGTCAGTGCAAAATTAACTGGCACACCCCACATTTCATCTCTTTTCCTGCATCTCCTGCTTCCATAACGCTGCACAGGACTGAAGACTCTTGGATACAACTCCTTACAGTTCGTCATTTGCAGGTGCCAGCAACGGCCAGCCCAGCAGTTTGATCTCCGTCACTCCCCCAAGTGTGGACATCCTGCGCAGCCTCTGTGCTACTGAGCACAGGAAGGGCTGCCAGAGCCAAGCATGCGTTTTCCATGGGCTGGAGTTGCCTGCTGGGCATGCTGGCAAGCTCACTGTGGACTTCCTGGGCGGAGCAATGCCCTCTTTGATTGAGGTGCAAGCTGGCGAGCCGCGCAACATCGGCGGCAAGCGGAAGACAGATGGAGGGACGGCGAAGAAGCATAAGCGTGCAAAGATGGACAAGCTGCTCCTGAAAGCAGCAGACACAGCAAAGCTACCAGACTCCAGCACTTTCTCAGGTGTTGCTCTTCTCCACCATGCCTCTGTGAGGTCCCGGTGGAGCATACTCCCATGCGCATGAACTGGTGCTGCTTGACACATTTCATCTGTACATGTGTTGAAGAAGAGACGGCAATAGTCAGCCCATGCCAGGAAATGGAGCAGTCAGAACGGTTTTCTGTATGTTCAGGTGCAACCGATGTTCCATTGGTTCTGGTGCCATCGCTAGCAGTGTTCACCGGGCCGGTCCAGGCCATGCCTGTCCCTGTCGAGGTGCAGCCTGCAACTGCGAAGGAGGTCATCCAGAAGGACAACAGCAATGCCTGCCTTGTCAGCCTCCCTCCAGACAATGCGTGCAAGCCTGCAATTCCAAAGGAGCTCAGCCAGGAAATCAACGACAATGCTCCTTCGAGCAGTGCCCCTCCAGAGAGTGCGCCTGTTCCTCAACAGCTGCCCACCAGCTCAGCAGACAAGCCAGCATCTTGCGAGAAGAAGCGCGAGCCAGCCAAACCAGCTGATGACTCAGCATCTGGCGACAAGAAGCCTGCACATGGACAAGGGCCAACCAGCTCAACTGACGAGGCAGCATCTGCCAGAAAGGAAGAGGCGCCCGGACAGTTGCCAGCTAAGCTGCCTGGTGAGCCAGCATCAGGCAGCAAGGAACATGTGCCGCCACAGGTGCCAGCAAGCTCAGCACACTCGTCAGCATCTTGCGACGAAGAGCATGCGCCAAAAGAGCTGCCAGCCAGCTCTCATAATGAGTCAGCATCTGACAACGCTGACCAACCAATTGATGTTATTCCCCTGGAAGCCCCAGCCCCGCCCTGTCCAAGCACCAGGGAGGCGCGGTCCTCTGCGCTTGCCATCCTGCCATTGCAGCCTCAGCAGTACGTGCCAGTCTATGAAGCTGTTGCGGCTCAGGGTGGATCTCCTGAGGCGCCAGTGGGAGCACAGGCAAAAGCAAGCACAGCTCTACAAGACTGCCCGATGCCACCAATCGATGAGGGTGTAGAGCAACCGCAAGGGGGCCTGCAGCCGCATGATGCTCCTGCCATGGACAGAGCCGACTCAGCGCCAGTCCCGGAGGTGACCAGCACAGTGGGA
This sequence comes from Coccomyxa sp. Obi, assembly GCA_020887355.1. Lineage (NCBI taxonomy): Eukaryota > Viridiplantae > Chlorophyta > Trebouxiophyceae > Coccomyxaceae > Coccomyxa > Coccomyxa sp. Obi. The sequence continues at coordinate 993,277 of AP024993.1, read as the reverse complement.
GCTTCATTTGGTGATGCAACGCCTCCTTGCCCTGTCAGCCTGCCTGATTTGGGCGCCCCACATGAAGACTCTGCACTGGACGAGCCGGGCACACCCACTGGTCAGGATGGGAACGCCCCAGGAGCCACTTTTGCAAGCGCAACGCTGTCACCGCACCCAGACTTGACGCAGCGTCTGCCCACCCAATCAAAGGGGATGGCGGAGAGCACTGGCATGGCGTTGGGCGATCAAAAGCGGCACCGTGAGACAAACCTTGCATCTGCGAGCCCGGAGGGGCAGAGCTTTGATGCGGAGAGCTTCCTCCATACAGCCCCGGGTGCACATGCTCCTAACCCAGTCCAGCATGCCAGCTCAGCAGCAGACCATAGCAGCAGCGGCAGTAGTAAGAATGGTCGTCCTTTCACCAGCGAGGGGTACCCAGCAACTTACAGGGTGAGTGGAGCGCGACTGCAGGCAATTGATCTGCACAGCACTCCTCCCACTAGCAGACAGCTGGAGCAGGTTCGAGGAGGGATCCCTCTCTTCAAGGAGCTTGTGCCGCCACTGACATTTCCACTGAGCAACGCAGAACTGCCGCATCAGCGTCAGCATGGCAGCTTCCCAGTGGGAGTGGAGTCTCGGAGCTATGACATGCATGGTCCTCCAGCAGCCATGTGGGCTGAGACAGATGGAACGCCCCTGCAAGCTGGCAACTCACAAGAGGAGAGGTTCAAGCAGCAGCAGCAGCAGCTTTTGTCAGCTCAGTCTGGTGCAGAGGAGCATGATGCATTTGGACCACTGCTTGGACCCATTTTGGGGATGGACGTTGGAGCAGATCCTATTGCCATGGAGGAAGACTTGGCCCGCTTTGATAGAGACCTAGCCAGTGCTTGGCACCAGGAAGCCTCTGACATGCGGTGAGACTCTCAGGCATTCTGAGCGGAACACATCATCATGCTCGATGCGATTGAAAAAAGTCAAGCATCACTTCTTTCTTTCTTTCACTGCACCGCTTGAAAACATGGTACAAATTTGAGCAGATTGACATCAAGCCTGTGGGGATGTTTGAAGGGCAACCATGGGAGAGCCAAGGAGGTTCTCATTTGGGCAGCAGCTGGGCAGGCAAGAGGTGCCCGAGAGCAGCCATCCCCATAATCGTCGCCTCAGCATACCTGCGGCCTGGGGTTCTAATGCCATCCCCCAGCTCTTCCTCACCCCATCATCGCGCCATGTTCGGTGTGGCCCCATCCCACTCCTGCCTGTGTGAGCATGCATCCTTGAATGGCTGCGTAGATATTCTGAAATTGCATGCGCAGCAGTTTCTCTAAGTCAACATGTCAAACCTGCATCTTCACATCATCCAATCCTTCTGCTGACGTTTGCTTAGCTTCAAGCATGCCTGATTCATGTCAGTATTGGTATTTGCCAAAGGAGGAGAGGCGCTTGAGAGAGTTGATGCCTAATAAATACATCTTATGGCAGGCCGGTGGAGGTCTTTCAAGAAGTCTCACCTGAGGCCTTCGCGCATGGACATGGACATGGACAGGCGCAAGGAAACGGGTTTGCAATGCGCGTGTCTCAAGCACACTCATGCCTACAATATCCTGGTGCGTTGCCTTTTCTTCGTTGCTTTTGGTGGTCATACCACAGCTGATTTGAAATCAACACACACAACATGCTATTGCACATAATTGCAAGCTGAAGGTTCCTTTGCCACAACAGCATGTTTAGAACCTGCTGCTAGTGGTGTTCTAAAGCATGTAAGTTGTCATGAAAATGGTGTCTCTCTCTTGCAGGTCATCCGCTTCCACAGCAAGCCGTTGTGATAAATGGTCTTCAGGGGGGGAGCCCGCTCGCCTCTGTGCTGCCCAACATGGCCCACAGGCACGCTCCTCTCCATATCATACTTATATCCTTCCCATGTGCCTTGCACATCCTGGCCACTTCTTCAATCTCGCTATGATCAGCCCTGCTGCCAGGTGCAACCTTGCTTCATAGCCTGCATCACATGGCACCAAAGTAGGCACTCGGCCAGCAAGATTGCTAATCGATGAAGAAATTGTGCAGGAGCGCTGTGCCAGATTTGGAGGTGCTGGAGCTGCGCCAGATAGGGGCCAACCTGCAGCGCCTGCTGTGCCTCAATCTGTCGTATGTTGATGATGCCATGGGCGACCCGGCCGGCGTGGCCGCCTCGCAGTCTCTGCTGCTGCTGTTGGAGACCCTGCAGCGCATCCCTGTTACCTGGCAGCTGCTGCAGCAGTCTCAAATTGCCGTCTGTGTCCGCGCTTGCTGCCAGGTGCAACTTTGTCCCCTTTATCTACCGGAAGGTTTGTTCTTTGCATTGCTGTCATGCCAGAAACACTCCCTAGGGGCTTTTTGCTGCTTGGATCCTCTGGCAAGGATGCCCGATAGCATCGTTGTTACTCATCGTGGTCTGTTGGGCTCGTGCAGCATGGCAACAGGCAAGTGTCGATGACAGCCCGGCACCTGCTGGAGAAGTGGCAGCTGGCCATTGAGGCCACAGGCCCCAAGCACAGCTCCAGCCAGGGCCCAATGCACCAGCCAATGCAGCAATCGCCTGCCTACCTCCCGGAACAGCGCCAACCATGGCAGCAGCCGCGTGGTAGTCCACTGAGCCAGGCACAGATCTTCAGCAAGCACATGCAGCTTGGCAGCAGCGTGAGTCCCGTCAACAGCCCAACAGGCGAAGTGAGGACAACACAAGGCGCAGATGCGGTGGGCATGACCTCATTCCCCGACTTTAGCGGCGGTCCACCGCCGCTGGAGGCTGCACAGGCTAGGGGCCGTTACATGGATGAGGGTGATGGATCTGGTGGACCCGGGAGGATGGCACGCAGCGCCAGTAGCCGGTCGGCACAGGCGGCGCACTATGTGAGCAGCCCCAAAGTGCTGTGGCCGGACCCGGCTCCGCCGGCGCCTCTTGCTCGTGCGGCCACGGTGGACGCCGTCCCGCGGCTGGTGCTGGGCGGTGGCAGGGCACGCCCCCGGCCGCAGGCCTCTGGGAGGGGCGCCGCCTCTAGTGGCGGCACTGCACCCACAGACGGCAGGCAACCATCCAAGCAGAAGAAGCCCGCCAAGAAGGCAAAGGGAGCTCCTGGAGGCCCTCCCAGGAACTTCCCGCTGGGCCACCATGGCGGGACGGGCATTGCCGCACTAGAGAGGCAGCTGCAGCAGCTCAAGGCCACCGCGGCGTACGATGACCTCGCCTGGTCCAACGACCTGGAACCCATGCCGGCAACCAATGCGATCGGCAACACCCCTCAAAACACCCAGCCTGTGGCGACAATCGCCCCGGAGTTTCAGGGGTGCGCAGCCGGCACCGCCCGGCATGAGCACCGGCTGGCCAGCTTCCACCAGGAGGCGCCAAACACGACAGGCATGCATGGCATACAGGTGCAGAATCATGCTTTCTGGGCCACACCGCCCGGCGTGGACACGAGTCTGGCTTCAGGCAGGGAGAGTGACAGGGATCCGGACTATGTTCTTCATGAGGAGGAGCAGGAGGAGGAGCCCTTACCCACCGAGAATGAGGCGCGCTCCAGCCAGCAGGCCAGGCAGATTGGCATCGCTCGCCAGAGAACAACGCGCGCTGCCGGCCGCGCCGGCCGCTCGGCCAAGACGGGCCAAGACACCACGACCACCACGACCAGCACCACAGATGAAGCGGGCATCAGGAAGCTGCGCCCGACACTGTGGACCGACCAAGACAAGGCGCGCTACATCGCGGTCCTGCAGCGGCATGGGCGCAGCCTGAAACGGCTCTGCGCCGCGTTCCCACACAAGTGCGCCTCCGGCCTAAACACCGCCCCCTTCCCCTTGCCTCGTAACCTTTGGTGAGACAGAACTGCTGTAAGGAAAGGAGCTGGTGTCCAGGGTGAGGTTTGACTTGGTAGAAGCTGGTGAGAACAAGTTGCTGTGAACGCCGAGCCTAGACTGGAAGGTTCAGCACACCAGTGCTGAGTGCTTGAAGGGCGACTGCAGGTCTGCGACTGCGGTGAGCAAGTTCTACAGCAACAACAAGAACAGGCTGCGGCTGGACCGCGTCCTGCGCGAGGCTGGCTTTTCAGAGAAGATTCTGTGAAGCCTGCAGCGTTACAACTGCCGCACAAGCACTGTGCAAACATCCTGTGCAGCTGCACTTGAAGCACTGCAATAACGTGTTTCAAGCAATGATTGGGCCTGAAGCACCCGCAAGCATGCTTTGCCTTATACGGTCAAACTGATGATTAGGCACCGATGCAGCCCCTGAACGCTTTGTACCACCCTCTTTTCATCAGCTGAGCCGCATTGGCCTGCCAATTTGGTTTTGTATCTTTCATGTGCCCGTTCTCCAGTGTTCTTGAGTGGGATTTTGGAATGCACATGCATGATTGGGTCCCCTCTCCGCGGTGGCAGCACTCTTTCACGACGTGCTTAATGCTCTCTGGTTCCTGATGCGGCACCCTTGGGGACAATCTGCTTGCGTCCATCAGACCTTTTTCCGCACCAGGTTTCCAACATGAATGGTGCATTGTGGTGCAATAATTCTGTGAATCCCTGATTTGCTCTAGATACAGCCATTTCCTGTGCTGCCGGGGACCTGGAGAGCACTTCACCACGTATAGATGTTGCCCCTATTTTGAGGATAACAGAAACCCCAGTCTATGTACTGTCACTTTCTCATGAGTTGTACAGCATGTGTGTGCATGCAACCCCGTGCAGGTGCACTGGAAGCAATGATAAGCAGAATGAGTCTGTGCTGTACGAGGCACTCCTGAATGCTGCAAAGATCCAAATATCGCCGTACTGCTGGAATTTTGTGAAATGATCAGAGCATCAAGGTGGTGGTTTTTTAGAACAAGGGTGTGCCCAGCATATGGTATATAAGCTCAAAGTGTGGTTCAAATGCATGTGTCTGCCAACTCATCATGTGTGTGTGGTCTCTTTGCCTATTTGTTGCATGCAGCTAACAGTTTGTATATATCAAAGTGAGTCATCATGACATGATGTCTGGTTACAATTAATTGAAGCGCTTTTGATTGAAGCGCTGTTGTCAGCTCGGCAGGCAATATTGGTGTGCACGAATGATGTTAAAGAGATGATTTTAGGCCTCTATGCATGTTCTGAAGGCTTCCATGAAGGTGGCTCCACTCTGCGCGCCAGAGAGGCGATATCTTGTGTCGCTATCTGAGCAACCAATCAGAAAGTATGGAACACTCTGGATCCCCAACACCTGCTTTGCTCTTGCATCCTCTTGCAACACTTCCTCCTGACCCTCCGCAGATTCCAAGTACTCTTCCACCTGCAGCCATGAACTCTTCCAGGTCACAGCTTTCATCATGATTGACATGGATTGCAAGCATCCTTGCATGGAGATCTTCATGGCAGCAAATAAAGCAACGCTGATGTGGCCCCACTACGCACGTGTGTTTGCAAACTGTTGAAGAAGAAGAAGACGACGCATGATCCCAACCATTTAGGGCTGAGTAAATGACTTGCGTTTAAGCCAAGAACGGCCGTTTGATTGAGCTCACCCCAGTCAGGCCCACCTCCTGTCCAAGGGCAGTGAGCGTGGTAGCATCGGACACATTTTGGCCTCTCTCATAGATGGCCTGGAACAGCAGCTCCTCGGCCTCTGCTGCACGGCCCTTCTTCTCCGCAAGCAGCACTAGGCGGTGCGCCTGCAGTCGAGCAGGAACCACGGCAGGTAGTAAGCACTTTTGTTGTGGACATTTACTGCTTTCCGAAGCGAGTAGTGTCCACTTGAATGGTTTTCTTTGGCTTGAGTTGAGGGGTTGAAGCTGAACGAACATCACAAGTGGCCCCGTAGAGCTGGACACAAAGAGTGCCATTCTTTCACAAGAATCTGACGAGGAATTGGCCATGGAAGGCGTGATTTACCAGACCTTGAGGGTGTGAGGCCACCACTTCCAGTCCTTGAAAGTGGCACCATCAGGCAAGCCAGACCGCCGCAGGGACTGTGTCCAACTGTCACTGCCCCATCGCCGTTTATTGTAAGCCAGATAATCCTCACCTGCACAGTCATGGCAGCTAAGTTAAAGTTCTCCTGGCATGATCACCAGCCTCGACACTGCAGGAAGGTCATGCTGTCTCACCTGCCCTGTTTGTGCCATGATCAATTATGTATGGGTGCCTGCCAGCCAGGACATGCTCTTCAATGGCGGCATGTGAGCAAAGAGCCTCCATCTAAAGGGATCATTCGAGGGAGTAGAAAAGTCCCACTGGCAAAATCTCAAGAGATACCCACCAGTTCACTTTGAAGTCTGCTCGACCTCTGCACTGATCAATAGCCTTGTCCAATCTCCTTTTCCCGACATAGCACCTGTGCGACACGCCTGCTCATATTCTGCCGGATGCATGTAGAGCATCGGGAAAGGATGGGGAAAAACACTAGTGATCCGCCCTTGCAAAAAGGGTGAATCTGTGTGAAATTAGAATTAAATAAATTACCATGGACATGCAAGATCCGACCAAATGTCGATCACAATGGTTGGGCAGGTGGACATCCTGCGGACTCCAGCAACCTAGATACTTTCGTGTTGAAGAACACTCGCAGATATCAGTCCCAACAGCCCACAAACTTACGAAAGCATCAACCAAGGTTGTCCCAGCTTGGTCGCATACCTGGGGATGCTTTTGTAGATGTTCAGAGATCTCTCAACGTGCATGCCAACGTTTCAGGCAGGCCCTAAACTTTGGAATAGCTCTGGCTTTAGAGCTTCTGTTAATTGACATCAGTTCCACAATCCCTTTCGCTGAGCTTTATGCATCTATCAAGAAAAATGTTGTGATGCCGCAAACAATGCAAAGTCATGATTGAGAGAACCACTCAGGAAGGTCAGACAGTTGATCAGCTAAGGTGCATCGGTGTGAGAGACGACCAGAAAGCGGAGATTAGCATCAGTGGTCAAGATGAATATTTTCAGGCTTGCTGGGGATATGACCCATCTTCTATCCATTCTGGTTTTGCTGCTGAAGATTCACGCCACACGTTCCTGCAGAGGTATCTTCTTCTGATCAATAAGGGACGTCGCCTCTTGCTGCTGTAGTGGAGCAGATCAAAATTGCATAAGGACGATGAGATTGACATCATTACATTTCACGTATATGGTGGCCCTTGATGTCAAGATCAAGTCGTCGTGGTTCTTGCATGTATGATTTTCATAGACTTCATCAGAAGCGGAGCTGCTCCTGTTGCACCTGGTCTCCCATTTTGAAGAGGCATTTTGAAGTTTGTGAAACTCAAGATGGCTTGTTTCTGTAGTTGTTGTGAAATGAAGGAGCTGTGCTCCCTGTATGCAGACGCCACTGACTGGTTTTGCACACCTGCGCAGGTATTTCCTTGAAGACACAAGACATGTATGCGCTTGTGTTCCTTTTCCGCTACTTGGACCTCTTCACCCGCTACATCTCCCTGTGCGTCCTTCATCACTTGAACGCTGCACCCAAGACAGCCTGCACCAGTTCATTGTGTTCTCACTAGCTCTGCTGGACAGGAAGAGCAGTTTTAAGCATGGACATGCATGTCATGCACGATCCGATGGCAGTCATGACATGGATGCAGCCATGGGTGTGTGCAGATACAACACGGTGATGAAGCTAGTGTTCCTGGGGACATCCTTCTCCATCATCTACTTCATGAGATTCCATCGGGTGGTGCGCAACACGTATGACAAGGAGCAGGACACCTTCCGGGTCCTCTTCCTCATCATCCCATGCGCAGTGTTGGCGCTGCTGATAAACCAGGAAAGGAGTGCTTTGGAGGTGCGCGGATACCCGCTCTTACACAAGCCTTCCATTGTCAGCGCCAGGTTTCCTTTGACCCTGGTGCATATCCACGCAGTCTGCTTGAATGGCTGGGTTGCACCAGAACAGTGTTATGCAGGACACAGAAGGAGGGTGGAACTGGAACTGAATCCAGCTGTGATCATACTCCTCAATCGTTCAATCAGTGTTTGCCAAGCTGATGGGAATCCTTGCCTGGCTGCCTACAGATCCTCTGGACGTTCTCAATCTACCTGGAAGCAGTGGCCATTCTGCCGCAGCTGGTGCTGCTGCAGCGAACGCAGAACATTGACAACCTCACCGGAAACTATGTCTTCCTGTTGGGGTGAGCGCCATCTCAACCATGCCCCACCATTTTGTTCTCATCTTGAATCTCCAATGAGCTCTGAGCTATAGGATGGGGAACATATGTTAGATATGATGGTGGTCATGTGAAGTCGCTATTGCAGGAGAGGCTTACACGCCAATTCAACAGAGCAGGTAGCCCTTGGACGTCAAGAATATGTATGCCAAGAAAGTGGCATGAGCAGGGTGCTGATAGGGGTGCTTTCTGATGGGCAGGACGTATCGGGGGCTGTACATCCTTAACTGGATCTACCGCTACCTCACGGAGCCCAACTACCGGCAGTGGATCGTGTGGGTGAGCGGGGTCCTGCAGACGGCGCTGTACCTCGACTTCTTCTACTACTATTTCCTGGCCTGGAGGAACAACCAAAAGCTCTCCCTGCCTCAGTAGTCAGCCAATGAGCCTCTGGAGTGCGATGATGACGGTTGTGGTGAACTGACCAGCCGGGTCATCGCTAGGCAGCTTGGCAGTTTGACCAGTGTTCTTTGGCCCTGTTCTGGGCTGTAATGAGTCATGGAATGAAAAGCGAGCTACAATTGCCTTGAAGCATTGGGAGGCCACATACACCATTCGGTGCTCTCCATGTCTGCTTGATAAGGCGAGCCAATAATCACACGCGACCTTCATGAATCCCACCGATAAGGAAGGGCAGAGCTCTCATCTTGAGGTGTCTTGATGTGCGGAGCAGGCTGATCTGAGGCTCAGTCCTAGTGCTGGGGTTGCATTGAAGCACACCTGGCAGACATTTCATTGCATGACAGTGTCGATTGCAGCAGCTCAAATGCCAGTGTTTTTTTGTCAGTGCAGAGGAGTCAGAAGTCAGTGAGCGCAGTGCATGAGAGCCTCAGAGAGGAATAGCAGAGTCAGGAACTTCCAGGAACTATTGAGGGCCCAGCATGCTCTGTTGGATTCACACAGTAAGCAGCCCTTGTAATAGAGGCACTGCCGCGATGATGAGCTGGAAGTCCACAGAATGTCTGGCTGCTCTCTTGGAACGGGAGGCAGCTCCAGTCTTACATCTTTGGCTACTCTGCAAGTGGATGGGCATGCGCATGTGCATACTTCTAGCAGTCATGAAGCCTCTGAAGTTCAGAGTCTGAAGTGCTGCCACACATTTGCCTAAGTCTATACTGAAATAGGATTTCTATGCTAGGCCAACAAATGGGCAACTGAAGGAAGGGCCACAAAAAGTTATCTCGATCACTCTGTCAGCCAAGGCTTCAGTGTGGGTTCCCACTCCACAAGAGCATCGTTGCCAAACCAGAGCCCTGAAGACCAGCCACAAAGCTAGTCATCGACAGTGGTAACAAATATAAAGATGGCTGGTGCCATAGAGATGTCTCTATGAGCTTGCAATGCTCAAGCTGAGGGCAGGTGACAGTCAGTCATAGAACGCACATGTGCAAAACCACAAAGTGCACTTCTACAATGGGCCAACACACCTGTCTCTCGCTCTCCATTCTCTGGACTGTCGCTGCCGTGAACGACATTCCGCCCTGTCTGGATTGCCAGGTCCCCGCGGATAGTGCCTGGCTCTGCATTGAGCGGATTGGTTGCGCCGATGAGTTTCCGAGCAGATGCCACAACGCCATTCCCCTCCCACACCTGGCCATCAAGCGCACAGATTGCCGAATCAGATGTGCACTAGCAACCCCATGCAACAGTGCAGTACATCATAGGGCCGACCGCAAACAATTGTGCCTTGTTCCTGTAGGCTGATAAGTACCAAATGACCAGCTGATACCACAGAATTCAAGTGATTGACTTGTCCCCACATGAGTCCGGGGAATCTTAAGGGGGACTCTTGTGACATGCCTCACTTGTGGAAAAGGTGTTCCATGCTGCACAAAACCTTACTCATGAGTCAGAGGAAGAGCGCACCATTGCCACAACTGGACCAGAGGTGATGTAGTCCACCAGGTCCTTGAAAAAGGGCTTGGCGCTGAGATCTTTGTAATGCTCCTCTGCCAGCTCCTTGCTGGGACGGAACAGCTTCAGCGCGCGCAGCGTGAAGCCTTTTCGCTCAAACCTGCCGATGATCTCCCCCACCAATCCCCTTTGCACGCCATCTGGCTTCACCTGACGTCGTGACACAGCTTCCAATCTGACCAGTATCAAGCGAAAGTATACATCACAGGGACTGGTACATACAGAGGGTCAAAATATGTATATTTTGAGCTTAAGGACAATAAATGGGTGATTGGCTGACCATGATGTAGGAAATCTCCGCCTTCACCATGGCCCCAGCAGTGGAGCGTGCCGCACTTCTTTGGCAAGCTCTGTTGCATGCTAGAGTCGATGCTGAGCCGATGTACTCTTTGCTTTGCAGAAGGCGTGATTGGAAAGGGCAGGACTGCCGCTGGATCATGTTCACTGTTATGCATCGCTGACCGCTAATGCAGCTGGTGCCCAGGGGCACCCGCTGGTTGAGGGTGGACGTAAGTTGCATTGTGGGTCCGAGATAGACTATGAAGCATTAACTTTATTGCATAGATGCAAATATTCGCGGAATAAACACAAGAGGTCTATCCAGCCGTTCGTGCCCGCTGGCCCGGAATCCTGCCACGTCAGATGCCCCTGCCCAGAACCTCCTTGTTGATGGGCCATGCCCCAGGCTCCTTTGCTGAAGCATAGCCAGCAAGCATTGACTTGAAATAATACAAAATGCTACCATCATCATTATTTAAGCGCCGGTGGACGTCACCCATTCATATATAGAGCCTTAAGGAGCCGGCCTGAGTACCGGGTGAACTTCACCCAGTACTCGATGGCACCCCTGGGGCCTTCACCCGGTGAAGGGGTGCCACCGATTTATCCCAAGATAATCATTCCAGAGAAAGAAGGTGAGCATGAATTTGCACACAGCTAGATTTAAGATCGAGGGCATAGTGCAGGTCACTTCGCCTTAGACTACAATTACTAGTACACACTGCCAGTGGTGCACCAGTGGTGCCACAGCAGTGCTACACAGACCATACTGCTGTCACTGCACTATGCATGCAAACTCATAAGTGATGCATGGGGTGCTTTCAACAGAGAAAGGGAGGGCAAATATCATGATTTGTTCATGGCATGAGTCCATGCACAATCATAGGCACCTGCATACCACTCCGATAACACTGAGCCTCTCCATATACGATCAGGTAGCCATACAAGTCAGATCAGGTCACACTAGCCTAATCCAGGCACTGAAAACTGCCAAAGAATCATTGCCGGCCTGGGTCATCCCAACAGACACACAACCGGCATGTGTGCTCATCGCAGCCCAGTGTTATTCCGGGCCAGGTACTCCCACACATGCTGGGCATCTACCACTGACGTGCGCACCAGTACAGTCAGCAACACCACCATTACCTGCAAACAGGAATTCTCAGCTGCACACTGCATTCAGCACATGCAGTTCTCTTTTGTTTGAACAGAAATGCCATGCACGCCGAAGCTATGAACATCATACATTGACGTCTTTCGAACACTGCAAAGCCCGCGCACCGCAAGTTGAGAGCGGCAAATAAGGTATGCCAACCTGCTGCCGGAGCACTATAACAAGCCTGACAATGCATGCTGCAGTTAGTGTGCTCATCCTGACTTATAAAATTTGTGGACTTCTGGAATGCACACCTCTGGCAGGGCCGTGGCTATGTGGTCGAACTGTGCGCGCTCAAGGCAGAGCGCGCGCGATCGCTGGCGCGCGACCACTCGGAAGCGGCGCGGCTGCCGCTGGATGAAATCCATCGCGCCTGTCACTGTGCCGGGGCCGAATGTGAAGCTCCTGTGTTCAGCATCACCGATTCACATCACCCACACATATCTCAAGAGCCCCTGCTGCGGCATTGAAGTGCCCAATACCTGTCGGTACTGCCACTGCAGGAGACCTTTTTTTGGGACATCTTTTATGGTACGCAAGCAGCCCAGAGGCCAGTGGACCGCATTGAGCATAAGAACAGAAAACTCCGCTGAAGAGTAGAGAGCACCTTGAGGTGCCGGCTTTCCTCTAGGGAGGGCAGGGGCCATGACCCCAGAGCAGGCTACAGCACAGTCAAGAGTTACCTGGATGATGCAGACTGTGCTGCAGTCAGCACTGGAATCATGACTACGGCCAACTGCCTAAGTTTTGCGCCCGGCCATGAGCGTGGAGAACAGGATCCCATCTCGGTGGGGGTGTGAAAAACAGACGCACCATCGTGAGGAGTCGCGGCGGGCCAGCACATTTGCAGGATGGTCGATGGAGCCGGGCGCGCTGGGGTCCGGCAGGAAGTTGGCCTCCACGCTGACACTGCCCTCCTCAATGATGTAGAACGCATTTGCCTCCTCCCCCATCTGGATACCGTTAGCGACCCATATCAGCAACTATTCTATCCGTCCAGTGACTCTGCAAGCGCATTTTGGTGGAGGAACCTCTTGCCACTATCCTGGGTCAGTGCAGAGGGACAGCAGAGCACATAAGGGTCTGGAATCGCTGGTACGCCATTTCCAAAGCTTGTGATAAGGAGCTGGAGGCCTCACCAAAAATTGTTTTATAGGACGGCACAAAGCAACTTGGGGCCTTGTTCACACAGTTAGGGGAACCTCTGGAAGGTCACCTCGATGACTGTGTCGCCGGCTTCGTAGTGCATCTCACGCATGTACTGCTGCAATTTCTGTGCGATGGCTGCGTAGTCATGATTGTCACCGGGCACCTATTGGCAGCAACCGTGCATCAAGAAGTATGCTCCATATCAGCCACAAAACACATCATGCAGTAAGCATTACATCACCAAGTATTGCTAAGTATTGACAATGTGGGCCTCGCCAGAAAAGTATGCCCTTCGATCAACAACTGACAGCTGCCCAGTGCCGTGTGGGATCACTGCTCCACATTTTCAGCATATTGCATGCAAGCAAAAGATGTTGGCGCATCCCACTCAGAGTTGAAGCCAACCGGATGCTTACCACACTGCCATGTAATGAGAGGATGTCTTCCAGGGTCAGCACGGAGCTAGGCGGCCGGCAGAGCCCGTGCTGTGCAGCCACCGCCAGAAACTGCTCTTCACAGTACTGCATGCCCTCCTCAGTTGTCGAGAACGCCCTGCTCCACACAATCCCTCACCATCCCTCTTCAGCCCTTTGGTGCCTTGCAAGCAGAGTTCACGATTGGACTTGCAATGAAATAACAGCACACAAGAGCCCAAGTTGCACCGGATATCACCAATGCACTCTCCGTGAGAAGCCAAGAACTGAACACTGCTCCAAAATGAAGCATCCAAGGACTAAGCCTGCATTGTTGAGGTGCATACTCCCATGCAGTGTTTGAGTGGGACAGCTGGAGTGAGTCATGAGCAGTTGGGGGGTTAGGGATGCGCACGCGCAGTGGGTGTCATCGATGACGCCGTGGGCGCGCAGGAGGCGCTCCATCTCAGGGTTGTCCAGGTGTGTGATGACCAGTTCCACACCCAGCCGCTCCAGCATCGTCCACAGCGTCCCAAACGTCTGCGCCGACGTCGCATCCAGCCCATGCACCTGCCTGCAATTGTCAACATGTGAGGTCACCACAGAGCTCTATCTGCACACTGTGAAATTGCATACACTGAAAGAAAACAGTCGTGCTTATGAGAAACTCAGCGCCATGGTGGGCGGCGCAACGGGGAGCTGGGCCCGACAGGACCTGAACGGGGGGGATAAGAGGGGACGTGATCAACACTTCCAAAAGGTATATGTAAGCGCATGTGTCATGTATGGCATTGCCTGGGAAAGTGGGATGCATGTGCTTGTTGTCACTGGCGAGCACTGCGCCATTTCAATGGCTGAGCAACTTGACGCAACTTGACTGGTGATGCACTGCAGCAAAACAGAAGACATGGCAGTGGCAGCAGCGGCTGACCTGAAGTCCAGGAGGATGAATCTGGGCGCGGCAGCAAAGGCAGCGGCGGTGTGGGGCCGCTGCTCAGGGGAGAAGAGGGGATCCAGGCCCAGCTCGCGCGCCTTGGCTTCCTGCGGACTGCCCGGCCCTGCGTCCAGGACAGCCTCCTCCTGTCCCACCAGCGTCCGCGCCACGCTCATGACCTGCGCAGCAACGTTGGTGATAAAGTCAACAAAGCCAGCAGAGTTGCACCAGATTCAGACATCAAGGCGTCCGCATCACCCATCCGGCCTGCAGTGAGGAACCGAAAGAACAGCTGCACTTGGCATCGTCTATGCGTCTACTATGCTCAGCATAGATGTACATCAGATACTACAATGGAATGTGGAATGTATACTGGAATGGGACTGCATGCCTTTCAGCATTTTTCTGGTGCAAATACGCTTTTATGTTCCTGCAGAGTGCATCGGGGAAAGCATATGTGTGGGGCGTACCTGGTCAGAGATTGAGACAGAAGAGCCGAAGAAGATGTAGCCGGAGAGTGAAATGGCGGCCAGGCGCGAGGAGAACAGGTCCAGGATCTTGCGCTCGCTCACCGCTCGCAGCACACCGCTCCGAGTTGGAAGCACTGAGAACGTTCGCACTGTCACCTGCATGCATTGGCAAACGGTATTTAGGGGTAGCTCAAGGGGCATTCTTTTTATTTCCCCTGCAGGTATTGCTTTGCGCTCGGCCGCTGGACACTGAAGAAAAGACACGAATGGGACACCTGCTCCTCAAAATCAGTGAAGTCACTGAGGGAATCGACATGTCCAGCATGTCACATGCATGCTCGCACATTTCTGGTGCATGGCGCCCTGTGTGGTGGACTTTGTCTCCCTGACTGCTCATGACAGGACTGGCACAGAACACATGCGCTACATATGCCCTGTTGCTGCTTTAAGCCAGCTTCCACTGGCACATTCTTGAACGAGTGTGATGAGAGCTAACAGCAGCTGGAGAGCTTCTAAATGCAGAAGAACATGAGAAGGCCCCACGCTAGGAATCTAGCACACCCTTCCACCTTCCTGCTTGTAGGTGCTGATGATGGGAGGTTGAATAAATGTTGGAGCCTCTCGAAACCTCTAGAGAGTTTTAATCATGCTCAAAAAGCCTCTTGAAACCTTCCGTCATCTTCACGCCATTTTGTAATACCTGCATATCTGTCAAGTGAGTCAATGATGTGCTGCGAGAGGAGGAGGCGTGCGTGGTAGCATGCCTGTGCATAGGAGTAGGCGAAATAGAGGGTGGCCATGACAATTCCTGCGCCGATACCACGCTCCAGGTCGGTGTACATGATGGCCAAGTATGTTGCCCATAGCAGCAGAAACTCCATCCGCGTCACCTGCCACCCATCAAAAATTGCTACCGTTAATTGGCTCTATCCCCCTTCCATCCTTGCATGTGCACAGGTTGTGCATGCGGCCTGAAACTTCTACAAAGGACAGGCTAGAGTGCGACATCATGCAGAGCTGGCGGAGCCACATGCACGAGCAAGGTTTCACTGTCCAGTGTTCCTCTAACATGGGCACTGGCACACTTTGACCATGCCTTTCTGTATGAGTAGATTAGCCAGTCGAGAGTGATCTCCACGCCAAAGAGGATGAGCAGGCTGCCGAAGAAGAAGGTGGGGATGTACTGCACCACGCTGATGGGCACCAGGAACAGGACCAACTCCGACACTGCACATGCACAGCCTCTTATTATGTTTGGTGTTGAGGGTCCACTCAATGCATCCCTTGGCCTGAATATTGTTTCACATGCTGTGATTGCCAAGTGCACCACACAGCAAACCTTCTGCAGAAGGAGCCACGAGCCAAAGTTATCCAAGCAGGCATCTGCAGCTCATGTTGCTCATCAATCCAAGGCAAGCATCACCTGCAATGATGATGCCGTGGATGCGCGTCTTGACGCCAGCGCGCATGCTGAAGATGGTCTGGCTGAAGATGTAGGAGCCCGTCATGCCCGCACCGCTTAAGGCAGTCACCATGTTGCTCAGCCCTATGCACACACCACAAGATCTCCAGCACAGCTGGGGCTACAGCAAAACACCATGGAATGGACCAGTCAAGATTAATACATGAACACAGATTGGAATCGACCACTGCTTTAATGTGCTGCATTCTCCGAACGAGCCCTAATCCACTTAAACTGCAAATAAATAAGGTGCAACTCCAAATGCCCAAACAATCATTCATAACCAAGCATGCGAATGGCGAGCTTCTGGGCAAGCAGGCTCACCGACGGTTTTCAGTTCATGGTTGTAGTCGAGGGGTTCTGGGGAGTCAGCTTGGATCGCAGCAACGTCAAGGCTCGAGCCAAATGCAACCACAAAGAACAGTGCCAGAAGCTTGGGGATCTGCTGCAGCATGCCCGGGAAATACACGCCATCGAACTTCAGGTCCTTGATGTTGTACAGCTCGTAGATCTCCCAGAAATATCTCGGCGGCTGCAACCATTGCAAAGTGACGCTGAACAAGTGCTCATCATACATTACACGCCTATTACAAAGGAGCATGGGTGGCTGCGCTTGTTAGGCTAGTAATTTGGGACATCATCCCATGAAGACCATCATGCCATTTATTGTCATCACTCAGATACACACTATCTTCTTCCAAGGCCCTCTTGAATATTGCTATCCTTGCTCCATTTGAGCTCTGGAGGATCGGGAACAGGACAGGAAATTGCACGGCTAGCAGCATTTTCTTCAGCTATGACAAACAGCACAGTCTGTGACAAATAAATCCTCTGTGTATGCTTATAGCAGGACGCTGCGCACCTCGGGCTGCATGAGCCAGCCGGCATCAGCAGCCTGTTGCATGCTGGTGCCTGTGGCGAGCAGCACTATGTGAAAGCTGGCCGGGATGGCGACCAGCACCACAGGCAGCACAAAGGGGTTGCGCGAGTGTTTCAGCGTCAGCAGCAGTGCCGCTGTGGCCCCTACGGCTGGGACCAGCTTGATGAGCGCGTCCTGGTTGGCCAGGTGCTTCCAGCTCGTGAAGGAATCGATCTGCAGCACAGCCAAATTTTTGATCATGTGAACAATGGTTGCGACTTACGAATAGGCCTCAGGATGGTTCCCAGCGGGTCTTCTGGATGTAATCAAAGTCATTTAGTATAGTAAATATAGAGCCCTCGCGCACAGCACTCGAACAACTGCTGCTCTGAGGCTTAATGGAGGTTGCCTCAAGATGAGTCAGTTCTTTAAGACATGTGACATGTAATTCACAAGAAGAGCACTGGACTGAAATTTAGGAAATGCAATAGCTGAGCGCACCTCGACATCGCAGGCCAGAGCTACACCGGCAGCGATACAGAAATAGCCAACGTAGCCAAGATAACCTCCAATAGCACTCAGAGGCACATACTGTGTGAGTGTGGCCAGCCTGAAGTGCCCTGCGCATGCCAGCCAAAGAAGCTATGCTCACTTACAGGTGAGCAAATATGTTGTGGCATGTCCTACTTGCAGCCAAAAATCCCCTTGATCCTCTGGCTCCTAGAGTGCAAGAAGATGTCCTATCTACTGGCTTCAACATGATGGTTAACATGCATGGCATATCTTGCGGTTGCAGCAGAGCCTGGATATTTTTTGGAATCACAGCAGCAAGCTACCATGCTGGCATTGTAAAATTGCAACTGAAAATTCAATCCTGTATTTCTGAACACTGAGCTCATTTTGCTTGATTCTCCTGCGTCATCCAGACTGACAGTCTGCCAGTAGTGCAAGCAGCAATAGGGAGGCTTGAATATACCAACGAGGACGATGAGGAAGCCAACAATGAAGGTGGAGATGGCAAGCGTCAGCAATGAGGTGCCTAGGGCCTCATGTGGATCGTAGCCATTTTTTTCACACAGGTGCGCTATGGAGGTTGCCATGGCGCTCAGAAATATTAGGCCAACGTCCTGGACCTGTAAATATATGGAAGTCTTGCGAGTTAGAGGCCGCAGTGTACAGAAGCCAAGGAAAAGAATGACAACAGTGAAGTCGCATCATTTCCTTGAACGTGACACTATTTTTGGCAGTAGAAAATGCCAGCAACTACATCATCAGGGACAGTGGCGGCATCTGAACAGATCACGATTTAAGGGTCAATGGCAAATCACACCTGGCCGACAGCAAAGGGCAGAGTGGAGAAAATGGTGAAAACTGCCTGGTGCACTGCGCTAGCAAGAAAAGCCAGCTTCGCCAATTGCCCCAGGTAAGGAGCATACAGATCATCCTGAAGATCATCATGATACCGCACACTTCACCACTTTTAATTACAGATTCACATGAGCACCACCATTTGAACTTCATCAGTGGACACTTCACTAAAGATGATACGTTAGTTCAATCAGACATGGAGCAAGTCAAAGGCAGCAGTGGAAAGATATTTAAGGCCCACCTGGAAAATGATGGCAGCAAATGAGATCATGGTGGGCGCCCCCACAATGGCGTTGATGAAGCCGTAAAGAATATCATTGGACATTTGGCTTCCCTTCTTCTTGCCAGGCTTGGCCAGCAGAGGCGCCGCCTCAACCCCAGGAACATCCAAGACATCCGTGTGGAATGGCTCATCTGCAGAAACAACACTGTTCATTGCTGTCACCTGCTTGAGGCAATGGGCATCGCAGCATGCGGCTGCTACAATTGATGCGCAAAGTTCCACAGACAATTGCAGGCCACAACTGCAGGCCACTGCATGGTATTGTTTCAGGCATGTGGAAGTAGCAACCAGTCTTAACAAGGAACTGGATTTTACAAAACGAGCTTGACCAAAGGATACACTCACCATCAGGCTCGGGTTCATTGCTGGGGCCATTGTTGGGCGGCACGTTAGTGAGTCCGTGGCCAGACACAAAGGAGCTGCGCTCCTCAAGGCGGCTGCGCTGCGCTGATGTGCGTCGGCCAGGTGAGGGTGGGTCTGCCGAAGCCTGGGGCGTCAGCAGCGCATCCTCATTGTCCTGCATGTGTGCAGAAAATGTCACCACAGGTCCATATCCTACTCTGTAGCCCAACCGAAGGCACCCTGCCTCTCTCCAATGCAGTGCTGTGGCATGAGACTCATGACGGCTCGGCAGTGCAAGGCAGTTGCAAAAGAATGTGTGCATGTAAAGCAAAGGTCATGCGTGTTTGCCAGCACAATTTCAGCCCGACATTAATATCAGGAGCTCCTGCAGTACCTCGGGTTGCTCTTCATCTCCCTCTGGCCTTGGGGGAACGCCATGGTTCTCTGGGGCATCCTTTATGGATTTCCTCCTCATTAGATACGGCCATGGCGAGCCCAGCAATGGTGATGTTCCTGCTTGCCAGCACCCCAAGATGACAACTTCAGCACATGCTCTCCCTTTTATCTCAACTCCATCAACATTGGCCTGCATGGTTGGGTTCCCGAGGGTATCTCACAGATGTGACACATGCGATGTGTGTACAGCTGTGGGTGCGATGCAGAGCATTTGAAACCACAGAGGTGCGCACCGCCAAAGTCTTCTGGTGGTGGGTGATGCCTGCCTGCTCCCATGGGCAGAGACTGCGACTCCTGCCCCACCTCATGGCGTCTGCCTGAAGGGGACCGTGAGATTGGGTGGGACCCTGAACGCACACATCACCCTCACAATCCAGTAGGACATGTCTGGTGACTCCATACACAATCATTGATGGCTTGGAACGGTGCTACTGAACAAGTGCTCTGTGGCTTGCCTACTGGCTTGCTGGAGGATAACGGGCCACTCCCTGCCTGGGTAAGAAACGATATGGTTGCTGTAATATTTTGGGGCAGCACATGCATGCTGGTGGGAGACTTGCCTGGATGAATGGGTGGCAAAGATGCTGCATGCGGCACCGAAGGTCCCAACGGTCCGATATCAATGATAGACTCTGTGGGCTGGTATGGCTGTGGCGGCGGGTGTTGATGCTCCTGCAGCAGCCTCTGAGACAGGGCGGACCTCGCTGCAGTTGGGCTGCTGCCTGGTGCTGTGCCGGGCATGATTGCTGTCCGCTACAACTTACTTGACAAGACGTTGTCGCCACCCTTTCAAGATGTACAATCCAGCTCAGACGTTGTGGAGACACTAGCGTTTACTAGGTTTTGGCCTGCTGGAACATAAGGTGCAGAAATACTCAGGAAAAAACCTTTGTTAAACTTGGTTATACTTTGAGTTTCTGAAATCAGCATTAGCACATGTACGTCAGGAGCAAAGCATCGATATCTGCAGCGCTCCCAAGTTGGCATTGTGCTTAGGAATTGACCTGATCTCCGATGCAAAGACCCTCTCTATCAGCTTGGATCACTGGCAACATCTTAAGTTATTACTCTCGAAGAATTTTTATGGGAACATTCTGGCGCGATAGGCATAATTTTGTAGTTCGATGCCCAGCTGTCTCAGCACTCGTAAGCAGCGCGAATTGGTGGGTTGCATCCTTGCTTGCAATCAAAGGGCTTGCGAGTAAATATTAAGTGTACCAAATTTACAAACTTATGACAATTCGTCCTCTTGTAGCTCAGAGACTAAAACTCGAATGGGGTGTACGAGCGCCAGGTGATCGTAGGGCGCGGCCGAGGCCGCTGATGTCATCGTGCCCCTCAGCGCAGCATGCATTTCATGTGCAACTTCCTCGTAGGAGGCTAGCTTCTTTAATTGGACGTGTTCAGTGGCCATGATCCGCCAGGGTGCAAAGGGATTAGATGCCTACACTCCCCCATTATAGTCCTCAGCAGTAATGAGTAACGTTATTCACTTTCGAAATGTGGAATTCCAACAGAACCGGCGCTCTGCGCAGACTGAAAAAAGCCCATCTTGGATATCCAAGATCCTGTTCTCGATCCTAACTTTCTCGCCCTTTGTGCCTTTACCCCTGATCACATGCTGTGTCAGAAAGGATTGAAGGCTTAAAAGGACACATGCCCATTTGTCAGTAGCTCAGAAGCTCATCATGTGGTCATGCATGATCACGGTGAGTTTCAATCATCGGCCCTAGCAATCTATGTCAATGCCACTAGAACATTTGGTGAGGTTCTTGAAGTTCCATCATATTTTCAATTCGTGATCAACCCTCTAGGTGCATGCAGGCATGCGCTTGCTCCTGTAACTGATCAGTAGTATCTCCAGGAAATTTCCTGGAGATACTACCGGGCCAGTCTGGCCCATTTAAATGGGCCAGACTGGCCCGGTCAGTGCGCATGCAGGGATCTGAATGTAAGTCATAGTTAGCCCTCCATGAGCCTCTGCAGTGTGGGCATCTGGGCGGCATCTGCCAGCAGCTGTTTGTACAGAGCCTGCGCTTGCCTTGTTGCCTCTTCCGGCTCCATCTTGTCAAGCGGAAGCGCCGAGAATTCCTGCACGTCGAAATCACATGCTTTGGGAGATGCTTACCTCAGATGAGTGACAGTGTTCATGCAAGCTTGATGATTGTGATGATGGAGTTGAAAGACAAGGCTGGTGGGAGGGCAAGACCTGCAGAAATGCTCTGGCGCGTGCAGCGCTCTGAGCAGCCTCCTCTTCGTCGGTGCGCGCCCGCTTAGCATCCTGGCCAAAGCCCTGCCAGGTCACAAAGCACATCACTCTCTCAACTCTCCTATGCTGCGGCCACCAAGCGACCATCTTGTAGCCCACTACAGATCAATGATTTTGCAGAGCGACATGTCCTTTCCTTTCCAAATCTACCCCTAACTCCACAGGGTCTGATGTGCTGGAGAAGCCTGCCGCAATAGCGCCAGCCATTGTGGCAGGGTTTAGCCGCCGGATGATTTCAATGCAGAGAACCGGTAGGGGGTGGAGCTGACAGATTTGCGCTGGTGATGTCACCTGGGCCGGTGCAGAGAAGTCTTCCAGTTCAGCGGCCTTGCGCTTGGCCAGCTCCACGACCTCAGGCGGGAAGCGCGCAAACTCGGCCACATGGATACCGAACGACTGGTCGCACGCGCCCTCCGTCACCTACATGCAGCCACGAAGCTTCAGAAAGGGACTGCAATGAACAGCTGATACCGGGCTGCGCCTGAAGTCTTCCGTCCTGGACTGATTCAGCTACACTTCTCTGCTGCAGAAATCTTTCCAATATCCTTCGAGTGGAGTCTTGTGAACAAGAAGCATGGAATGGGGCTGCAAGGCAGAATGCAGTGAGGGTGGCATATGGACACTGACCTGGTACAGCATAGTGAGCTTGCCGCTGGCCTCATCAATGGCGGTCTCCACATGCTTGTTGGCCACACCAACAGGGCCCTGCACAAGTATTCATCTCTCAGTTCTTTACTACTCCATGAAACACACAGGCTCTCTGTCTCTCTCACATTACTCTTTGCAGACACTGCCATAAGCTTTACTTGGACCAATCTTGCTTGAGCTGACCAGGAGCTGCACAAAAGCCTTCAAAGGCACTTACTGGCTGAAGAGAAAGAGGGACGTTGGCAGCACCTGAAGAGCAGTGAGTTCATGGAAGTGGGTGGCGAAGAGCGTGGGGCAGCCAATCTCCTGCATGAGGTGCTCCGAGATAGCCCAGGCCAAGCCGAAGCCATCATATGTGCTAGTGCCGCGGCCCAGCTCATCAATGATCACCAGCGACTTGGAGCTTGCACCCTGCCACACACAGCTTCAGGCATATCCTCCCAAAAGCTATCCCGGTGCAGCCTTTGCAACACGTTAAACATACCATCGAGTATGACAACACCACACAGTGTAGAGGCATAGCATGGACTGGTAAAACTCCGGCGGACTGGCAACTGGGCCAGCCAATTTGCAGAATACATGAAGGCAGTGTTGTGCAGTCGTCCTTCAATACTTTTCTGGGGAGAGAGAGGGAAGCGCATCACCCTTGTGCTGGGTGAAAGACCAAGCTAGTCATGCAAATAGACAGGAAAAGGGGGCCCTGCAGGCATCGGTGGGGATCACCTTGAGGATGGCGGCGGTCTCCAGCATCTCAGCCATGAAGGTGGAGATGCCGCGCAGCTGGCAGTCACCAGCGCCCACACGCGCGAAGATGCAGTCGCGCACAGCGATGCGCGCATGCTCGCAGGCCACAAAGCAGCCCACCTGTGCCATCAGCACCGCCACGCCCACCTGCTCGCCATACGCACCGCTCAGTGAGATCCCTGACAAGGGACATGCCTTGGATTAAAGTTGTTCCTTGCTTCCAAGGAGTGGCAGACTGTTGTCACGCAGGGCCGGGTCTTGCTGGCGTGCGCTCTTCGTAGCCGCATCTAAAGGCACTAACTTGTTATGGAAAAATTTGCAGCAGGCCAGTGGTCCATGATACCTTCATGCCAGCCTTCATTCAGGCAATCCATGCACACGAATGCATAGATACACAGAGTGGAATTTACCATGAAATGGGTAAGGAATGTAGTGATGCTCAGAAATGTTTACATGAAGGGGTCACTGACCTGGCGGATGTAGGTGGACTTGCCGGCCATGTTTGGGCCGGTGATGACCTGGAACCAGGACTTGCCGCGCTCCATGTGGCAGTCATTGGCTATGAACTCCACACCATCCTGCGCCTCGACGCATGGATGCCTGACAAACAGGCCACCCCACGTCACAACATGCCACGGCACACGCCGCTGGGCCGCTACCACGTTTTCAGTGCCCATAAAGACAATATGGCATTATTTTCATTTTAGTGGTGCGTCAGATTTCATTGTAGTAGTGCTGTCATATGTCAAGAAGGTGAAGATGCTGGATGATTCAGGTAGGGCCTGATGGCACAGCTAGCCACAGGGATGCGCCAATCATCCAGCATGTGACAGTCTATTTTGTCAGTTCCTGATGTCGTTGTTCGGTTCCAGGATGGAACGGTTTGTTTGTGAATGCCACAGGAACGAGGCGGGTCCCTGTGATCTTCAATCGTATGCTACAGGCATCGCAACAAGTGTACACCACTGTGTCAGTTTCTTGCGGGGCATGCAGGAGCATATCAGGGTGTAGCGCTGTGTTTGTGCACCTGCAGGCGGTGAGTTTGAGCTCGGTGGCGTCAGCAGGCAGCATAGTGGGCCGCACGTAGGGCAGCGGTGCACACATGGCCAGCTCAGCAAAGCCCGCCAGCAGGTCCATTTCAGCCACCATGCTCGCCACGCCCTCCCACACCTCGGCAAATGTCGCCGCCACGCTCACCACCTGCAAATCAGATCCGAGGCAGCTTAAAATCCAATCCAGCACCTTTGCTTAATAGACGGTGCATGAGCAGGAGCGAGGTGTCCTTTGATATGAATTGCCCTTAGGTGAATGCAAACTGCAGTACATCATCATTTTTGTGAGGGGAGGTGCCGGGCACTCCATGATCACGTGGGAGCAAATCAGACAGACGCATGCAGGCAGTGTCCAGAAGACCTTGCGCCCTTGGCAGGGAATATGCTGTGCTGATGTGAAGGTGCGTTTCAGCAGCTTCACACAAGCGATGCTGGCATGGCATGCAGTGGGCCAGTAGCAATGCGGCATGTGCGCACACCTGCTCTACAAGGGCATGTTGGCGCTGGTCGTAGGAGCGGGAGATGGCCTGGAGGCGCTCGGCGGCCTCCTTCAGCCTCCGGTTGGTGAACTTGGTGCCGTCCTTGCGCGTCTCCAGCGTCATGTACCGCCCGCTCTGCAGCTTCTTCCGCACCTTCTTTTCCTCTGTCTGTGTAGCCATGATCAATGTGACAAACTCACATCCTCCGTCTCGTATCTTCCAAATGACTGCACAAATGCATGCCAGACAGAGGCAGGGCTCCTGCGCACATGGCGGGAAGATGGGTGTGAGTGGATGGAGAGGGCAGTGATCTGCACCTGTGTGATGCGGAGGCAGCGCGTCCGTGTGTTAGCAACCTTGTGCCACTCCAGCTTGATGGTTTTGTCCAGGATCAAGCCCAAGTCATCTGCAGGGCAAACATCCCAATTAGCCAATGGACTCCATCAGCGATTGGCCACTGAGAAGTGTGCTTGGCACATTACAGAGCGCTGTAAGAATATTGTAGGTGCAGTAAGTAAGAGGAAAATTGGCTGGGGCCTGACCTGCTGCCTCCTCTGCAAGCTTGTTGATGGCTGCCTCGACTTCGTCCTTTTCTTCCCTCAACCCCTGCATGGAGAATGCTTCAGAAGTATAGGTTCTCTCACTGCTGAAATCAAAGAACTGCTAATTTCTTTCCCTTTGATGTCGGCCGCTTCATGGACACATTTGTGCTACACATCAACAATCCAGACCGAGAAGCCACACTGGACAGTATATGCCACGAACAGCAAGCCATCGGGCCCACCTGCAGATCAGCATCGTAGGACGCGCAGATGAGGTACTCGTCAGGAATGCGGTCCAGGTCTATGGCAGCTTCCAGCAGCTCCTCAAACTTGGACAGGTGCTCGTCATCATGCGCAGCCGCCAGCTTATCCGCATACCTGTCAGCAAATACTGCTCAACCCCAAGTGCTACCAATTCACCACGAACGCAAGGCACATGCAGAACAGGGGCCAGATACCTAACTACAAAGTAGCAGTAGCGCGGCGGGTCCCACCTTGATGTATCAGAACAAGGTTGTCAGAATGGCAGTGCTCAACAGGAAGGCAGTCACGTTTTGAGCCAGGATAGAGCACCGGGTGGCAAGGAGCTGGGCGTGTGGGCCATCATGGTCGCGGAAGGCCTCCTCCATCATGGGCAGGCGCGACGAAGCCCTGTACAGCTGGCACAGGTCCGCCAAAGTGGCCTTCTTCCGCTCCAGCTTGCGCGTGAGCCGCTCTATGTCTGGCAGCCCTGCATGCCACAGCTTTTCATGCATGCCGGCCTGTTCCTCCAGCCAGAGAGTGTCCTTCTTTGTCAAAATTCTTCTCATCCGGCTTCCTGCAGGGTTCCTCATCCTTCCCAGGTGGTCATCTACAAATGGTCGGCTGCTACTCTGCTAGGAAGCATGGATCCATGAACGAGAGCGTCGACACACCCCGCAGGTGGAGGTTGCGCAGCCGCTCGCGCAGTGTGGGGTCCTCCGCGAAAGCTTCCACAATGTCATGCCTCTCCGTGATCTCCGTCAGATCCACCAGTGGCTGTTTCAACCACACCTGCGACATACTCACTGCACTCTCACTTCACAGCCTTAGCCCCAGTCATCAATTAACGATCCAGGCCTGCCATGTCAAGTAATGCTTCCCCAAAGGCTTACGCAGCAATTCTTGCAGGTTTTGAAGCATCTATATCATAGTATGGTATGGTCTTGATCAGCCCAAATGAGGTGAGAGTTGCAAGAGGCACCTTCAGCAGGCGCTTGGCCATGGCAGTGCGGCCCTTGTTCATGAGGCCATAGAGGGAGAAGGAGTCGTTCGCGTCGGTGCGCTGCTTCATGACATTGAGTGCGCGCTGCGCGGCAGCATCCAGCCGCATGTAGCGCCCAGTGTCGTAGAGCGCCAGGCTCCACTTGCGGTGGCCGCTGTCCACGGCCATCACATCACTGAATGCGATCACCGCTGCATCCAACATGAATCACCACATGTCATGCACAAGACACCCACAACCAGAAAACTCCCATCCCCTCCATTGGATCAAACATTACCTTCCATGAGTGGGTGAGCAGGACAACAAGCTGCCACCAAGCTAGATGTCATATGAAGAGCATATGCCCAATCATGCCACGCAACCACTGGTCAAACGTCTGCAGTTTGGCGGAAGGCACAAGGCAGTGGACATGCATGACAGGAGAACATGCGCCCACCGGCAAGTGCAGCAGAGGCGAGGGGCCTCTCGAGAACGTCGCGGTGCTGCTCAACATTGCCGGACCGCAGCAGGCGTGCCAGGTCCTGCTCCAGATTCTTGGTGCTGAAAGTGGTGCGCGCCCGTTCGCTGCCGAGCGCATTGCAGCGCGCCACAACGTCCCGCAGCCGCCCCGCATCAGCCGACTGTGCTGCTGCATCATTCTCCTGCCCCACATTGCTCCTCAGCACAACTGTTTAATACCTTCAATATGGTATTTCAGTTTGTTACCCCAGCTCATGCAGCTCACGCTCTGCAATGTGCAATGTAGCAAGGGTTGAAATCCAACTTAGCAAGCAACGCTCCACCTGCAACAGCATGCATGCATGGCGTTGGCAGCCAGATGACAGGAAAGATTCTTGTCCAAGATGTAACATGTGTCATTGTTCACATCAAGGGTCTGCAGGAGGCCTACAGAGGGCACCTTGGGCAGGACCACCTCCTTGGCACCCAGCTGCAGCAGGACAGCCTCGGTGGAGCAGAAGTACTCATCATCTGCAAACTCGCAGGCACCCAGCCGCCGACCAGCTGCGTCTGTAAAGGCGATCCCCACTGTGCGAGCGCCCTCGCTGTAGCCCAACATCAGCGCAGCCACGACTGGCACGTCTGTCATGTCCGCATTTCGGAACAGCTCCTCCTCGAAGGAACCCAGCTTTCCTGGTGATGCCTCCCTGCATGCATGCAGGCACATGGCATGAATCATTAACGCACCTCCCGGAGTAGCTCTGAAAGTTACTGAACAGCTGTTCTATCATGCATAGTTTCAGGACAGCCGAGTGTGTGTCAAGTCTCCGCAATACAGGTGAGACTTCAGGTGGAAGTTTCATCACCAAGAGGACAAGGTGACTTGCCTTGTTTTGCGCCATTGTGTGCCGCTTCCTTCAAACATCTGGACGCTGTACTCTGCACTCTCCACCAGCAGGTGCCGCAGCACGGTCTCGAAGAGGTTTCTGTTGAGCGTGACGCCTGCACATCAGTCAAGCTCTCTTATAAACTTTGCTTCAACAACAGTCAGCATCGTGGCTATCGGTCAGCAAATTTACAAATGACATCATGAGTTTGGATACCTGGCAAGCCAGATGTTGTGCCCCCCATATATTTCACCACAGCCGTTGTTTTATAGAAAGTGCGGGCAATAAAGAGTGCATTTTCTCCATGCACGCTATAGAAATCCTGGCAGCCATGAATATGAGGTTAGGCTGTGATGCTCATTGCAGCATTAACAATATCCACGGTGCACATGGTCTCAATGAACACGGATGCCAATGCTGCAGACAGTGAAGGTGAATTTCCTTATGATTCCAGTAATGCAGCACCATCAGTGCTGCAAGAACCAGGTACATTAGAATCAGACTTAATAAACGTGACTCATACCTTCCTGTCGAAAAAGCGCACCAATGTTGGGTCCTGCACCGCCCAGCACACATCACGTGAGCAAGAGCACATGAAGTGCCAGCAGGATGAAGATTGGGGGAAGAAGCCTGTCACGAACCTGGTTTAAAGCCTTGAACCAGTTTACAAATCCATTGTCTGTTCTGTCATCCTTGCTCAGCTCAGGTGCTTCAAGTAGAGGATCGTCCATGATGATCACTTTTCAATATGAGGCTTCAATGTCTGGACCGAACATAAAGGCTCAAGTTGTCATCTCTCACTGCTGTGAGATGGATTCGGTAACAGGACTACGATGATCAATGTTTACTCCAGAGTGTTCAGGTTTCAATCGGACCCTGCTGCGCACATGCATGCTGCGCCGATGTGGCATGCATGTTGCGCTGACTCACCATCTGCATTCACTGATTGCAGCGTCTCGCAAAGTCCCTCCTGGGACAATAACGTATCAGAGCCAAAGCGAATAGCGTCTGTCGGATTTATTTGAATATATTGCTGGAGATGAGGTGCTGTCACACCCTTCAGGAGCTGTCGCCTTCTACCTCTGGTAATGGTGGCGTACAGATATTCAGGCTGCCGGTCGCTCCATTTAGATGCCTACTGCAGTCTAGATCGTCGCACTGTGGCAGAGAGGTTCTTTGCCAACGCCAGCGTGTCGCCGATCTGCGGATGACAGTCGTCACCCAAGCAAAGAAAGGGAAAGACAGCGATACCATAAGCGCACTGCGCGAAGGTGAGTCCTTCTTCGTTATGGACAATATCTTCTTCACGTGACTGGCAGTAGGTCCGATAGCGGAACCTGAACAACCGTCATCTTGTCTTTACCTGTCAATTCATTTTGTTGCAGCAGAAGTCCTGGAGTTTTCGTTGTGACTGTTGGCCTTGATGCACGTGGATAGGCTCTCAATGTCTTCATTTTTGCAACAGCTCTGGATGTCGGCCGCCGCAGTGAGCTGGATCAGGCATATCAGGAGGGAGGGTCCTTCTTGCGCAGCATTGGCTTTGAGGCAAATGCTGAAATCTCGAGGATATTGGACGTGGCCATGAATCCGAACTCACTATTTGTCACGCTTCGGGACAAGAAGAGAGCTGGAAATGCCTTGGTGAGCTTATCATCAAGAGTTACATTTCCAACTTCACCAAAGCAAGACTGTATAGCTGTCCTTGCAGCAGACATTTTCACCTGTACTGCATATCACACCCTTCTATTGTACCGAAGGTCATGATGGCTTTTCCTTGAAAAGGTGCATGTTGCTCATGTAGAGTGAGAATCTGGTTGTGCGCTCAGGCGAGGCGACTTGATGTGGACCAGGACATGAAGCCTGTGGTGGAGTGCTTGAGGTCGTGCGGTCTTGAGCAAGCACAGATTGTGAAAGTGATATCAGACCACCCAGCAGTGCTGTGCTACAGCCCAGAGGAGAGGATAAAGCCTTTCTTTGAGTATTTGGCCAGCATCGGCATTGGACCAGAGAAAGTAGCCAGACGGCCGTCTTTGTTGGGTCTGGAGGTTAATGCCAGCTTGCGCCGCATTGTCAATTACCTGCAAGAGGTGGATGGCAAGACTGTTGAAGAGCTGGCCCAGTTGCTGGAAACCATTTAGGCATCGAGAGGAGTGTTCACTAAGTATGTGTCATCTACGTCAGGAACTGCAGGAGGTGCCACACCTTCAAAGGATCGGACACAGGATTGCCACTCGTGATTGATATTTCCCTGAACCGCCTTAATGAAGAGTAGATCTCAACTGAGGAAGATAAATACCTCTTGACAGATATTGCGCGGAACAAACTTGAACAAGTCGAATTTATTCGCTCTGCATTTTAAGTGAAGGCACGCAGGGGCCCAATGTGCCCGTAGTGTCGGAGAAAATTCCCCTGACAGCATCAAGACATGTGTCCTGCTAGAAAGAATGTCTCTCTACACCGCCAAAACTGCAGGATGACAAAAGCTACTCAGCTTCTGTCTGCTTAGGGATGCATCTATGAGTCTATGCCTGCCTGCCCCCCGCAAATGCCTTGAATGACAAGGCTGCTGCGGCCCCAACTGGAAAAGCATAAAATTATTCTTCTCATTCTATACTGAACTGGCCGCTTCACTTCTTGCCAATCTTGAAGCCAATCTTCTTTGTGCCGGCCTTCACAGCCGACTTCGTAGCCCGCGCAGCCTGCATGCCAAGCATAAATGGCATCCCTCAGGAAACATGTGAACAAGAGCTCGGCTTGCTGTTCAGTGAAATTATCCAACATGCCATACTCTGTGGAGCAGGTGAGCACCTTGACAGAGATTCCATCCGCTGCCTTCAGTGCCTGCTCGTAGCCTGCGTAGCTGTTGGAGTCCTGTGCGAGGCAGCAAGGAAATTCATTGCCAGCTGTGATAGGATGTTATTCATCTGCCACTGCTGGTACAAAACCATGCGCTCTCGTGCAGAGTCCCCACCTTCACCAAATTGGCGCTGAAAAAGTCTGCGAAGCCATCATCTAGCTTTGTGGCCAGCACTCCCAGGGCGCCCAGGCCGACAACTGCACCTGCAGAGAGTTCAAGAAGGTGCGTCGACACCACATTCCCAGACAAATTGATACAATCACAAGCTGGTCGAAGCACTTGCACTGTCACAGGGATACTGCAGACGCCTATCGACCTCCAAAACTGACAAGGGCCACACCTGGAAGTGCAAGAGTGCCGGCATCCACGCCGAGGGAGGGCAGGGAGAAACTTGATGATGAGCTCTTCTTCTCAGCCTTGGGCGCTGCTACCCTAGCTGCCTGAGGCTCATTCTGGAAGACCTGTGCAGGAACATCAGGAAATGGTCTCCTGAGCACTATACTTGGATGACTCCAGTGCATGAGGGCGCTGAATGCGTTCCAAGCTTGTGGCGGGAATGACACACCTTCTTCGAGACCACCTTCTCGAATTTAACGCCCGCATGTGCTGGACTAGAGCTAATGAGGAGAGCTGCAGCAAATCCAGCTGCTAAAGCCTTCACACTCGCTGGAATTGCTTGCTGTGAGGCCTCTGTTTGTGCAACAGAACACACAGTCACGAAACTGGGCAACAAAATCTCGAGAACGACAGTGAAAACCCGTTGTACCATTGATCCAGCTATGACGCGTAAGGAGCAAATCTCCCAGCGAAAAATACTGAGAGGAAACTATGCAATATGTCCTCACTCTCCCACCAATCAAAGCAATGAAGAGACGCCATGCAAGTTGCTAAAGCAAGATATACAACTAGGATTGACCCATGCTGAAAAGAACCATAGATCCTTCCATTGTCACCTTTCTGGTGCGCTCGGCACGAGAAGGGAGCACGGGCAGCTCTACTGCAGGGCTTCTGGGTGATACGACTGCCTGAGAAACTGGCACCTAAGTTTAAAGTGGAGGCCATGATGAGAGCAAGGAAGAGAAGATTAAAGGGATCGAAAGCCACGATGCTCGTCGCTCCAGAACCATTGGTCTTATCTCGTCTCTGGTAAGGAACGCCACAGAGAACTGGCCTTCCGGTTGCCAGGCTGGCACGTCAAGTAGTAATTTGGACGCCTTGGGAGAACAGGGAAAAGTGCAAAAAGCAACCGAAAAGAGCATCGGAAAAAGCAACTGCGCAAAGATCCCGAGCATGTGTTTCGAAGCAGTCAGAAAACTTATACAGCACGTATGAGAGCGGCGCAGCTGAGTATGGGCCAAACAATGGCCGGCGCCTGCCAGGGGTGACTTTAGCTGCAGTGGCGTTGAGGCCCTCCGAGAGCGTGTCCAGGTGGGCGACCTGGCTCGGAGACCCGTATGTGCTCTCATCTGATGTACTGATCTCCATGCCTCCTCGTCCGAGGATTAACAGAGGGTCCTTAGGGGGGGAGGCCCTTTCACATCGGATAGCCCTCCTTTCCTGCGAGCCATTCTGACAATAGCTCACTCTCCTGTACCGGCTGCTGCAGGTCGTGCAACACCAAATGGACAGGATTGTCGATAGTATGGCGTCTTTGGAACGCAAGAGACAACGAGATGCCTCGTAAGCCCTCTGTTCACCAAATATGCTGACATCTAGAAGACTCTGATCTCGTCTGAGGTGTTGGGCAAAACAGATCACTCAGGCTTCAATGTGTTACATAAACGTGCAAGATAACCTGTAAGCGTGCTTTGTCGGACGTCACACGGAAAAACTTTTCGACGGTGTAAAAATTCCTCCTGGGTGTTGGGGACATCGAGGGGTGTTCTGCACGGAGATGCTGCAGAAGACAACACTGCTACTGCTGTGCAGGCCATGGCGGGACATGCGTGGGGACGCACCTGCCTCATGCTCTTACAACCCTGGTGATAGTGAGCAGCTGCCGTATGATGTGCCCCTACCTATGGGGCTCATCCAGGACCATCCAGAGCCCCTGCTGATCGACAGGAGGTTTATTACCGGCAGCGAAGAACGGTCAGCGGACAAGGACGGACAAGACAGTGCAATAGGCGACCATATAGATTTTGACACCGCAGCCGGCAGTGAA
The DNA here is from genome assembly GCA_020887355.1 of Coccomyxa sp. Obi. NCBI lineage: Eukaryota > Viridiplantae > Chlorophyta > Trebouxiophyceae > Coccomyxaceae > Coccomyxa > Coccomyxa sp. Obi. The sequence continues at coordinate 960,723 of AP024993.1, read as the reverse complement.
GACAGTGGAGGGGGCATGCCGGTGTGCAACGCAGAGCCTATGACACAGGAGGAGGCGGAAGCCTTCGACCAAACCTCCATGGGCTCCTGCTTCCTGGAGTTTGGAGCGTTTGGCATGTCCCAAATGTCCAGAGAGGGGGCCGGTGAGGCCACTCTGAGGACGCCGGCCTCCCAGAACGCCGCTGAAGCAGTGCAGCGATTTCAGGCAACAGGTGCTCTGCCGAGGCCCAGTGTGGATACAAGCAGCCGTGTGCAGGCGTCTGGCAGCACAGAGGGTGACCCAAGCTCGAACCGGAGCAGCTTTGATATGGTGCCTCCCGCAACGAGCAGCAGACTCTATGACGGCGGTGTCTGGGATGGAAGTTGCAATGCACCAGAAGGCTCCACGCCCTCGTCCCAGCAGGCAATGCTTGAGAGATCAGCGGCAGCAGCAGCAGCAGCCCCCGATGCTCAACAGCAGCATATCGAGGACTGCAAAGCGGCTGCCCAGCAAGCTGCAAAGGGCAAGGCCCCGGGCAGTGCCAGGGCTGCGCACCAGGCCCTGTGCATGGGGCAGCCCAACAGCCGGCCACGCCTCGCCCTATCCCAGCAGGAGCTCATGCAGGCAAACATGCAGCAGATGCATGCCCAGCAGGTAGCCCATTCCCGAAGCTCTGCAGTTTGAACCCTCAGACCCTTCCCTTTTGCACTTTCTAGGTCGAATTGGTGACGTTGAACACCAGTGCAACTGCAGCTCTTGTCCGAGATTCCTGTTGGGATGCCACTGAAGAAGAGATGCTTTTGGTCAGCAGGGGACACCCATGCAAGTACAGAAGGGGGTGCCTGTGCAAGCGCGGCTACAGCAGCATCAGAGGCGAGGAACAACGCCAGTGCTGCAGCAGTCAACCATGCAGCTGAGCCTGGGCATGGGGCTGGGCCTGACGCTGGACCTGGGCTCCTGGTGCTACGGCACAACAAGTGAGGGCGCCCAGGCGGATGTGCCAGGTGGCGTCCAGGGTGGCGGAGGGACCCCCCGGGCCAGCGCCGCCACCCACCGCCGCAGAGCTGGGGCCCCCGTCGAAGACTACCCCTCTGACAAGGTGACCCTGCCAGGCATCCTGTGCTGGACCGCTGTCATGTCTGACAGCACAGTTGGTACTTCATCTTGCCCAGGCAGCCTCACAGGTGTCCAGCAGGGGTAGTCAAGACATAGTTCGAAGTTATTTCCTAATTACCTCTGGTGTTTAGATAGTGGGCATCCTTCTGCTCTCCACTGTGGAAGCATCACACAGCTCTTCCTCATGACAGCTGGAGGGAGTTCACAGCCTGGATAGCTATACTTGCTGGCAAGGTTGCATACAGCCCAATCACTGGCTTGTCATGGATATGGTATGATGGAAGGACAGGGTCTGAGGATGTGTGATGTTGCTTTGGCGCAGGTGCCAGCAGAGCAGCAGCAGCCCGGTGACATGCTGGGCTGGCCATTGCCGGCAGGCGTGGCCGCTGCATCACTGCAAAACGTGCGCAGCAATCACATCGGTGCCGCTCTCACAGTGGCCGATCTCCTGGGCCTCCCTGCCAAGGTACCCACCAAAATCGTTCTGGCAGACCTAGCGCTAATTGGCCTCCTCCCTCAGCCGCTCCTCACTGTACCTTCTGTGAAGTGTTCTCCTGGGAATGTCTACAGCAGTGCCCCGATGTTGACTGGTCATAATTTGCCCTATTTTGAAAGGACTCTGATGTATTTTCACAGGTGCAACAAGCACAGGGGATGCCGCGTGCCAACTTTCCGCAGCATCCTGTGAAGCAGGAAGCACCACAGCACCGTGACAGCGGTGTAGTGGTACCAAGACCAATCGAGGAAGTGCCTTTCGCTGCTGAGGAGGCCAGCCTCAGGAACAATGCTCGCATGCCCTGCAAGATTGGAGGTGAGGAATCTCAACGCTTGCATTTTCTATTAGCCACATGTGCCAAAAAATGGGACTTGGTCCTTGTCGTGCACCTTGTTGCGGCTTTACATGCCATTCAGGATTTTTTGCTTGGTTCGCAGCTACTGTCCTTTGTGTGTATGCCTGGGGCGAAGGCGTGCAAGCGCAGCATCCCATGGCTTTGGCATGTGGGTGTGAGTCGCGTGCTCTCATGCTTTCACCAGTCCTGGGTGTTTCGCAGTGAGTCGGACTGAGTTCTTTGTTTGTCAGGTCAAGAGCTGAGCGTGCGGCACGAGAGCCTGGAGAGGTACCGCGACAAGAAGCGCCGCCGCATGTTCTCGAACGCCAAGACCATCCGCTATGAGAAGCGCAAGGTCAATGCAGATCGCAGGCAAGTTCTTCGCCCCTGATTCTCTGCACTATATGGGACGTTGCACGCCTGCCTGAAATCCACTCGAGCACACTCAGCGCTTGATGGCCCCTGCTAAATAAATGTGCTTTTCCTGTCCGTGTGAGCCATTCTTGCGTAGCGAGTTGGGTTGAAAGCGTGGTTGGCTGCGTTCTTCCAGCCAGCAAGCAAACACGGGGACGTGTTTGTCACGTTACTGCTGCAAAGGATCCAAGTTTGACTTAGTACATTGATGCCAACTGCGTGCGCAGGCCGCGGGTGAAGGGCCGCTTTGTGAAGCAAATGGATGTGGATGCGGGCTTGGAGATGATCAAGGAGCACGCACAGCTGCCGCCGCCACCAGAGTGTGACATGGAGCATGCTTCTGATGGGGACTGCAGCGGGGATGATGAGGACCCATCTCATACTACCGTACACTGCAGCGATCACAGGGCATAAGTCATGGGAACAGGGCCAATGTGATGCAAGAACTCTATGAATGGGGGCAAGGCATAGAGATGAGTGATCCTCCTCGATTATCGTCTCCCTTGCCCCCATTCATGCAGACTGGAAAACGCAAAGCTCCCGGGCAGAGCAGATTTATACTGCTCCCATGTGTGAGAGCTGTCAGGAGTGGGGCTTACGGGCCATTGCATTCTGCAAGCTGTTCACTGTTCCGGTCAAGAAGGTCCGAGGTTCAAGGTTTGGAGACGAGTTGCAGCAAGCTGATGCAGCTATCTCAATGTAAATGTTTGGTTACTGCTGCGTGAGTGTGGGGCCGGCATGTTGGCACCTTTTGATGTCTTTTCTGAGAGGAGATGCAAGCAGTGGCATTGGTTAATTCTTTGGGCGGGCCTCACAGCCACCAGCCTGTTTTCATAAGGGCAAATGCCTAGCAATGCCTGGTATTTTTTGTGCATGCCGGCCATCATATCTGGGGAAACTGCAAGGGAAGAGCCTGTATGGCTCACATTATCAAGAGCATCCTGTGTTTTAGCCGAGTCGAGTACATGTTATTCGAGGGGACTAGAGTCTCAAAACTGGTTGAAGCCATTTCATGTTGCATGCCATGCACCATCGCGCTGTGCTGCACACATGAAGCTGGCCAGTCAATGTTGCATCTGTCCGCCAATTGATTTCGATACAATCTTGCAGGACCAAACCGCGGGTAGTTGTTGGATGTGCTTCAGTTTTGATTGAGAGGCTCGACATTGAAAAAATAAATCAACTTACCGTGGGTTTTGGGATCTATGTTGCGAGTGACAATGAATCGTCCGCACTCTGCAGTGCATTTTCCTGCATACTGACTGATGTACATGGAAGCAATTTTTACAGTTCATCAGAATTTTTTGATCATGGCGCGCGATTCCAAATGAGATGTCGGACAGTACTTTGCCAGATCTAGATCGAAAAGTAGTGGTAGTGTTATCATGTTATCATGAACATTCTGGTGGGATCCTGAGGTCTGCACTTGTAAGGTAGTCATGTTGGTGCTTGGCATCACACTTCTGTGACAGAAGTCCTTGCTGGTGGATGTTCCATCAAAGCTCACAGCTTGATCAGCAATTGCGGCCCGTCTTCCGCTGAATGAATTCATCCTTTCAATAATTCAAATAATGGGTTGTCTAGCTACTCGCCCTGGCTATGCAATGTCCATAAGCCACCCATCTCAGATAGGCTATCTGGAAAAAGAGAGGGGAAAGCAGACCAAAGTTTAAACCTGCCACGACAACTAGGCATTTGGAACTGACAGCATGATAGAAGCTGGCTTCTATTAGTGCAAGTTGAATGTGAAGCTCAGGACCTGACTTTCCAGAAGTTCATTTAATTCAACCCTATACTTACCTACATCACCCACTTCAGTCATCCCAGAGTACTACACTCTGAGAACAGGAAGGAATGTCCGGGGTGTCTGAGGACTGTCTATGCCTAACCTTCAGGCCCAGAAGTCTCCTCCCTGAATGCCACAAACTTCGCACTTCCACCATACTTACGACAATCTCTGCGGCACAGCACCCTCACTCCCGAGCCTAACCGAGCCACAACTTAGTGTTCCCTGTTTTCTGCTGCTGTATTGTCCTCTTGCCCGGGCGCCCGCCCTGGCAGAGTCTGCCGATCTGCATCGCATGTCAAGCCGCCACCAGCGGCATCATCTCCTGTTTGCACCTCTCTGTCGGGGGAGTCATCAGGGGGCTTGCGCCCGAGCGATGCTGAGCGGCGTTGCTGTACGGAGCGGCGGCTGACATGGTGCCTGATCTGGAACATTCTCCCATGGGTCACCTCCTCATCTATGATCTCCTCCTCCTCTGCTGCACCTGCCCAGAACCATACGCCTCAGGAACTTGCAGCAGCACAGTTGGTCATTTCCGCCCAGCGACTGGTTTCATTTGTGAACCTGCTCCAGCCAGAGAGCTGCAAAGTTGGGACACAGCAACCCCTGCGCGGATATTGGCGGGGACTTGCACAGTGATGACTCTGACGATCAGAGTCAGACATCTGATCAGCCTTAAGTGGCTGGAAAAGGTGTAATCGACTGACTGACTGACTGATTGACTCCCAGGTGAGTTGTCAAACTGTTCTGGGCTGTCCTCTCCTGATCAGCACCTTTGCACATCACCGTGGGGAAACCTGACACCCATCAAGCAAAGAGAGTGCTGTTGGGGGGCAAGATCCTTGTGGGGGAAGCAAGTGTGCAGAGAGCCTGGGGCACCTGCAGCTGCGGAGCTGCGGCGCTCCATCTGTGCGAGCGCCTCCTCGTGGCTCAGCGGTGGCGCCTCTTCATACGCGCTAGCATCCAATTCGCGCAGTGTGTTGCCCGAAAACACCTGCAGAAAGAGGCTGTCACCTCAGAACTTACTTTCCGCCGAACCAGACACAGGGTGACGTACGTTCTGTGCTCCTGCCAGATCCCTGGAACCACAGACCTTACTGGGGTCCATCCCTGCTCACTGGACAGCTGGGTGACGCAGTGCAGCACTCGATGGAGCCCATCCACAGAGTTCGCTACATTGTGTACATCAGTCGGTGTCATCAACAGAACGGATGTCCAGAAGTCCAGATGTTCTGCAGAAGTCCAGATGTACATCTGGACTTCTGGACATCCGTTGTGTTGATGACACCAACTGATGTGGACAATGTAACGAAGTCTGCAATGGGCTCCATAGAGTGCTGCACTGCGTGACCCAGCTATCCAGTGAAGAATAGATGGACCCCAGTAAGGTGGGTGTAAGTCAGACAGCATGGTGAGCAGGGAACACTTGGAACGCATGGGGCCGGTGTGAACCACATTTTCCGGCACGTTCTGGACTGGACAGAGCGCGGCGCTCTGCAGCAAAGCAATGTTTGGACGGTCACATGTGCAGGGAATGCGACAGCATAGAGGCCTGCTACAATGGTCATCCCAGGGCAGGCTTTGGGGTCTGGGGCAGGCCTTGGGCAGGAGGTAGGTGCGGATGGGGATGAGGGCGATGATGGGCAGCGGGAAGAGGAAGCCGGCGATGGGGATCCAGGTGATGCCGTAGACCACCAGCAGATACACCAGCTGGAACAGCGTGAACGCCGCCACTGCGCGGAAGGGCACAGTCTCCACATAGGGCGCGTGCCCCTGTTCCAGCAGCCTGCATGCGCAGCATCGCAATTTCGACAGAAGTCATCGTCGTCAACCATGCGGCAAGGCATGGAACTACCCTCCCGGACGCTTGCTTTTAGGGTTCAGAGTTTATATTTTTTATTCGGGGTTATCCAAAAACCCTATAAATGCAAAAAAATGCATGAAAAGGTGCTGCGCCTATCATGCAATGCAGCCGGCTTTGAAACCAACATGCTGGCTTGCAAGCATGGCGTGTGCACATCACGGATGTGCACCAGGTGATCAACCCTGGGCCGGGTGAGAGGTGTCATACAGCAGCGCAGCGATTCTAGTGTCACTGACAGTGACCAATCTGGGGCGACATTTGCACATGTGAAAAAGAGGAGCAAGCTCGGGCTATCATAGTTGCACCCTCCTGAAAGGGGGATGTGTTAGAGACAGCCTCAGGCTGATCTTCAACGACAGTATACCTGTAGCGCTTGGCTGGGTCGGTGGCGAGGTAAAGGAGGCGCTCCCAGAACTGGCTGCCGGCCAGGGATTCGAGCGCCATGAAGGCAAAGTAGCCCCACAGCACTGCGCTGGGAATCAGCCGGATTGCCATCGTCAGCCCCAGGCAGCACGCCACAAGCAGGCTCTGCACCAGCCCTGATATGCACACAGCGCAGCATAACCGATGAGACCGCATTCTTGGGCTTCATAGCTGCAGTAAAGCAGGGAACCTCTGTTGTCACTGTTTATGCATTGTAGGCTGTCGCTGTTTGGAGAGCACAGACAGACAAGAAGGCCTTTGGGAGCTGCTCCCAAGAGGGGTAGATAGAAGGGAAGAGACTTTAGGATTAGAGGAGGAGTGCACCAGTGATGCGCGTCTCAGTGACCTCCACAGGGATGTAGGTGTCAATGTCCCTCTCAAAGTTGAAATCTCGTTCAGCACTGTTCTCGCCGCCGGCCTCCATGCCTGTCGGTGCAGCAAATAACTCATGAGGTCATCAGTAGGGCATCATTGCACAGGTCATGATTGCAGCAAGTGCGGAAACCTTTGCACAGTCAAATTTCCTTTGTTGTGCCGAAAGCCCCAGGTATGGTGATCGGCGCGCTGGAGCACTGATGGCACACATCCTGCCAAGACCACTGTGATTGCATGAGCCCAAAGTTCCAGGAAGGCTGCGACACGCACCGCTGTTGCAACGTGCATCAGCCTCCGTCTGCAGCAGGTCAGCAGCGCTGGAGCCCAGCGCGCGCGACTTGGCCGCCATCGCCGAGATGACTGCATACGCGCCCCCGCTATCGGCAGTATTCGCGGCCTGCCCATTGACCCCCGCGGCTGCTCCCTGCCCAGCCAGATCTGGCGGCGCACCAACTTTGGCATGTGAATCATCCGCGGCCTCGCCGCCATTCTCGGCATGTCCGCCGTTCGCGGCGTTCCCGCCGTTCGCGGCGTTCCCGCGGCGTCCGGCCTCCTTTGCCACCTTCCCCAACTGGCGCCGCACATGGCCCTGCCGTAATGTGGCAAGGCTCTTTGTGTGCATCGGCGCCTGCAACACCCAAAAAACAGCACTTTACCCCAGACATTTTAAGCATGCCATATGTACAGAAGTCTAATTGTGGATAGGTGCTTCTTGTACCTACAAAGCAGGTGTAGATCAGTTGCACCCCTTGCTGACTCTGGTCCCTAGCACTAGAGTTGCCATGCAGGAGGGACATGCAACAGCAAAATGCTCATACTCAAGGCCAACGTCCCGCTTAGCTCTTCAATCCCATGTTACTATCAGCCTGACACATGTGCTGCAGTCGTCATGTTCAGCTGTCTGTTCTGAGGTAGCAATAACAGCCTCAGGAGATCACCTGCGGCAGCACACCATTGACTGGGGGAACGCCTATGAGGCCGCAGCCGATAGTCATGAGGCCCAGCAGGAGGAAATCGTAGTGGTAGGCGGGCGGCTTGCGCAGGTTGAACTCGGGCTGCTGCGCTAGCTGCGCTGAGACGGAGTGGTCGAAGAAGAACAGCAGTGCTATCACCGCGGCCGGCAGCAGTGCCGCGCCTATGTACGCGCCCGGCACTTTCCCAAGGTCCTGTGCTCAAGGACAGCAACCTCAGTCTGCAACGCACTGGCCGCTAGCAAGCCCTTCCCATGTCTCAGTTGGATGCAGTGAGAACTCGGAATACCGAGAGACATCTCGAAGGTGTGTCTCTCAGTGGATACATGGCAGTATGTGGGAATCTCTCCCGCTTCATGTCCATGCTATACAAGGAGGGACTTGGAGGTAAATTGTTTCATGATTGTGTCTGCTGAGAATTGTGCGCAAGCCCAGACACTTGCTCATGCACGTTGGTTACCTCTTGACACTTGCTGGAGGAAGGCTAAGGAATTACTCACCCGCGCTACCGACCAGGGCCCTGTGTCATTCCAGGTGTCAGGGATGTCCACGCGGCGGGGAACACCACTGGGCGCCCCATGCAGTGCATATGACAGTGCTGACCATGCAATCACCTGCATGGGCAGACAGAATTATGTCATATTGAAGACCCATTCTCAATGGTCTTCACAGTATTGTGTGGCATATCACATCCAGCCCTTGAGCAGATGGGCAAGGTGTTCAAAATCTGGCCAAACGCTGCATACTGCCGGAGATTCCTTTTGGTTATACTGCTGCTACAGAAATCACAGCCCATGAGGACGCTTTACACGTCATATTGTGAGCCAATGAAAACGTGAGGCACGCACCATAAGGGGTGCGCCATAGTCAGCAATGAGCTGGCGCAGCAACACGCTGCCAAATCGCCATTTGTGCGCGGTGCGCGTCAGGAGTGCGGTCAGAGTCAGGCCAAACGCCAGGAACAGGCTCCAAAATCCATTCACTAGGTCCCATGCATATTCCCTTGCTGCTCCCCTGAAGCACAGCACACTCTTGTTGAAACTCAGTCATGATATGCTCTATCAGCAAAACAGCATGTGTCAAAGGAACATGCAATGAACAAGACAACTGGCACCCGAAAACCTTTCATTGGCAATGCGAGTGCAATGCGATACGCAATTGCCAGGTTTCAGCAAAAATCGAAAGGCTTACTGAGGTGCATTGCTGCCCTCTTGAGGCAGGAATTCGAGGCGGGACCCCTTGATAGCCTGCTGCATGAAGAGCACTGCGATGAGGAAACCGAAGAGCTCTCCACTCAGCCGCGTGAATCTGCATGATTGAACGAGACATGTAAGCTCAGCACATGCATTGCCATGAAGCATCGGCAAGCCACAGCGAGATGAGTTGCGGTAGGGGACACAGGTACATGCGGTCAGCAGCTCTGTCTTCCAAGAAACGCGCCTGGATACATAGTTGCAGATGTTGACGCAGGACAGGACAATGATCATGGCTGCAGTCCAGATGCACACCCAAGCTGCCCATGGTAGAAAGAGCCGGGACCCCAGCTGGCTCTGCCCTGCAGCATTTTGCATTCAGCATCTCTCATCAATCAAGCGTCCGGCATGTGGCGCTGCGTGTCATAGCCCACGCACTGCTCTTACTGCATGCACGCAAGGTGGGTTGGCACTTCATGACAAGCCCGAGGCAATCGCTGCGCCCGGCTCGCACCTTGTGCAAAGGAATACATGAAGCTGTAGATTAAGACGATGGGTTCGGCTACTCCAATGATAAGAAGCGGCTGTCCACCAACAAGGGCTTGCACCGTGCCCGTGATGGCTGTGGCGATAAGCACTTGTACACCTGAGAGCTGGCCATCTGCAGACAAGGGCTCTCAACAGTAAATGGACCTGCCTTGCAGCTTCTGACATATGTAAGGGTGCATTTGCGAAGGGGGCCATGCGCGATGGCCCACGGGCAGTCACCTGTTGCGATGAAGAGCTGTTGGCCAAAGGCCAGCGCAGGGATCACAGATGCAAAGAAGATGTATGTGGCTGGCGCGAGCAGCCTGCACACAGGAGCATGGTGCACTCTCACACCACTCTCTATATTTCAGGACAAGCAATGGTTACTGATGCATCAACAGTGGCAAGGGCTAACCGAATTCCATAGCTCCACCCATCGGCCCAATCGTGAATATACCACGGTATTCTTCCACGGATGTCTCCTGCAATGCCTTTCCCGACACCATAAGTCTTCATCGATTACCTCCTGTACCGAGACTCGACAATCTATGGCACTCTGGCAAATAACCAGTCAATTAATCCTTCCCGTCTGAGTGGTGGTTAATATCTAGCCCAGGAGGGCGCATTAGTAAATTCTTACAACTTTGATTGGCTCAATTTCGACATTGCATCAAGTTGACACGTCTGTTCCACCAATGCTACACTCTGTAGCAACGTTACACAATAGCTCCTTTCGTACGCAAAGAAGCACAGAGCTCTGTCTCCTCTCTCGGCACACCATCAGCACGAGGGGGAAGCTGCGTCATCGGTTCGTCAGCGGCACATGTTGGCCCAACGAGCTTTGTGACGAGAAAGGTCATTTGGGAGTTGGTGGTCTGTAGAGTGTCACGATGTCTCCGTCAAGGACAAAATAGGACTGTTATTTATCTGGAACGGCATTCAACGTAGGAAGAGAGGGTGTTTGGGGATGCCAATGTTCTTCCGGAAGGCCTTTCGTTTTTGAAGGCCCCGACTGTCGGAACCTGGTTAGGGTGCTGAAGAACCTTACGCTGGCTGGCAAATCTTTACATGTGGTCGAACGAGAGCTCACCGACCGATTAGCAACCAACTGAGGTCGCAACTAGCTTACCGGGCTACCAGTCATATATCCGGCATGCTCACCTGCATGACACACGGCAAAGCCTTTGGCCTTTGACTGTGTCGCTACTGCGATACTGTCAGGGCTTCCAGGTGTGTTCTCGACAACATTGTTACCAGCATTGGCGCAGGAAAACCTAGCACTGCCCGATTTTGCCATACATAGAGAGGGCTCGATACAGGTTACTGACAGTGGAACCTGCCAAGCGCATGGGCCCTTGTGTTGATGAGGTCCATCCGTTGCCAATAGAAGATCCCTTCTGAAATTTCATCAAAGAAGCAGAGTGGAGGTTCTCCAGTATCTTGATACATTGCATTTGCTGCTGGCGCAGTCACTGAAGCGGGCAGTTGACGCTGAACAAGTGTTGAACCTCCAACCTGCAGGATGGAGGATGTGTGGAGTGATCAGCCAGCAGATCCGTCTGGGTCTCACCTTTCCCTGCCTTCCGATTGGGTACATGGGGAAGATGGGCTTGTATACGCCGCAGAGGAAACATGCCCCTATAATGGGTGCGCTGGTGACGAGGAAGCCAACTCTCCGTTTAAAAACGCAAGGCCTTCAAAAAGGTGGTCTTCAGCTCATCTCCCGCTGTTCAGTCTCAGTGCCTCAGCAGAACTCGGAGCTCACAGTAATTGCGACGGCCTAACAAACCAACCTGTCGGTGCTTTAAACATGTGCTTGCCAAACTTGTTGTTTTTTTTTCTACTACAATGATGCACCCGAGAGTGTGCTTCACACTTCCATCAATAGTACATTTCACTTGAGATCCACTGTTAATGGCTGCAAACGTCAGGCTGAAAGGAGGGGCTGCCTGAATTTGCTGCACGCAGTATTACACACACTGGCCCCGGGCAAAACGAGTGACCAGATTGCAAAGATGCAATCAAGGGTGGAACAGATCTGGAGGTTTTTGGGTCACTGCAATGCAGGCAGCGCAGGTCGGAGCAGCTGCAGATGCCGATGCCATCGGTGGAAGATGAGGCAATTGCTGCGCTGGAGGAGCAGTGCTTGCACTTGAAAGCACACAACCGGCAGCTACACGCCGCCCTCACTGCCGTCCAGGAGAAGGTGCCCCTTCCGGCCACTTCTTGTCAATGTGCCCCTGGGTTCCAATCCAGAAGAGGGCTCTTTAATACCTCATCCCCCAGCAGGTTTGGGTGTGTCTGGAGGCCTCTGAAGTCAACCCCAGGGCATTAGCTTGTCCAGCCAACATGCTACTTGGTGCATCTGCATTTGGATGGGGCCCTGTTGCACAGTCTTCAGGAGGATTGCTCTGAACACGCAGAATCACTCTGGACCTGCACAAGACCTTTGGCGATTGACAGTTGGGTTCTGGATCGAATAGCAGTGTACAACACCATTTCCGGGCCGCGCAAACACAACCTTCAGGTTCCCATAACTGGCCCATCGCTTGTACACAGGCGCAGAGAGTAGGGGAGGAAAACCGGCGGCTGATGCGGCTGATCAGTCTGCTGGCACCCAACAAGGGCTGCTTCCAGCTGCTGCCTCAGCTGTCAGCTTCGGCTTCCTCTGTCAGTGCAGCTCTGAATGAGGACCGATGCCAAGGTGCGGAGAAGTCCAATCTTGAGCTGTGCACTTTGCACCATTCCCATGCAGGACATGTAAGGTCATGTGCTTGCACCTGGCCTTTCTGCTGCCTTTCAAAAAGCATCTGTGGCTGCGGCCATGACATGTACACTCCAACAAGGTAATGCGCTGGTCGGTAAATTTGTTGGTGAGCCTTGTGAGTGTCTGTAGGGGATGTGAATGGGTCAAGTGGCAGCCCAGTGCCTTTAGCAGATGAGGCTGGAACGGCGGAGGCAGAGGCTGTAGCTGCAGCTGCTCTATCTCTGAATCAGGTGTCTTTCTTGTGACAATTCCCAAGACCATTGCCCCATATTGACAACATGACACCTGTCTTGAGGCAGCTGTTGAGGCTAATCAAAACGACGTGGCTTCTGCTGCCGCATTTTTTAGATCACACAGCTTTGATTGCAATCAGGGATGTGCACTGATCCTCCTGATCCTTTTGAAAGCAGATCTTCTGGTGTCATTTCCAAGTGTGAAGGAAGACAGTGTGGTTGGCAGGGCAACCCAGCAGCGGCGCTCATTGATCTGCTGACTCTGACCGCTCGACACAAGGAGGCAGGACAGGCACAGAGGAACCCCCCAGATCTAAACAAACAGTCCTGATTTCCCCTCCAAAACATCTCAGCTGACCTGCGGCAGGACTTGGCCCAAGGAGATTTCGAATGGCAAACAGAAAGGCCCACAGGGGCCTTGGGGGGCTCTGGTCGGGGCTGTGATCTCCATACATGTGCATGACATGTTCCAGTACACAAACTAGACTACCGCTCAGGTACCCATATGCTTTGTGCAGCGGAGCTAGGGGTGAGTGAAACCAGCCATCCGGCTTGTATTGCAATTTGCGAGAATACAATTTTATGGTGCCAGTGTCCTTGTGACTCAGGCCCTCCACAATATTGTCCAGTAGATAGTGATAGGCACTGCCTCTCGGGGTTGTAGGTAGAGAATTGTACATCACTGTTTTTGAAATGGGGATTCTTCTACGGGGAGTCTCCCTTTTGCATCGTCCGTATATAGCTCAGTCTGACTTCAATGCACTGCACAGGTTTGAATTCATTCTTTTATTTGGAATGGCATATTTGGCCCCTTACAAGGACAGGTCAGAGCTACATAGCGAGCCCCAGTTCGGAGCAAAAGACATTATTTGTCAGTGCATGTTCTTGCAGCTGAATTGGGTTGACAGCATTCCACGTTGGCATGCTGTCAACACAAATCCAGTGTCATCATCTGCTCAGGTGGCACTGCTGTGCCCTCACTGCTGAGAGATGTTGCATCCTGAATGCTAATCACACTTGCTGCCAAGGTTTCTGGATACAGTGATGGTTTCACCATAGTACAGTTGCAGTGGCAGCTGTAACACTTGTTTGCCACAGCTGGTGACTGTATTGTAAGTAGGCAGACGGACCTCACAGTCACACAGTCTAATACTTTGCGCTCTCAAGTCTCATGCACACGAATTGTGCACTGTCTCTGATCATGATGAGGAGCCTACCAGGGAGGGACAGCTGTTTCCAAAGTCGTCCTTTTCACTGCATGGGGCAGTCACCCTCAAAAAATTCATCCAGTGCAAGGAGATCCAGTTCATTGTGCCCTGTGGATGCTCTGTGCCATTTTGTGGTCCCTCCATTAGCAGCGTAATATGAGGAGGACTCCTGCAGCCCCTCCACAGGCAAGCCAGGCAGGAGGCCACTCCTTGCCGAGGCCCCTTCCTTTGCGGCCGATCACTGACGGCAATCCTGGATGACCGCCTTCAGCATGTGTAGCCTGCAGGGCAGTGCATGCAACCTCCTTATTCAGTGTCAGAATGGTTTTGTCTCCATTTCTTTGGGCTGTCATGGAAAATGTCCCAGCAGATGTGAGTCGATCGCTGGCCATGTTTTGTCCACTGCCGCGTTGAAGAATTGCTCAATCCCATGCAGAAAAATAGATGCACATGACATACAAGAAACAGCTGCCTGCAACCACATCAAACCAAGAGAATTGAAGCATAAAACTGTAAGCGGAAACTCACTTCAAGGGGCAACAGCGCAGGGCACGCAAGTCGTGGTGCAATGAAGGTGCGGTCATGTTGCTGCTGTCCATTTCGCAGCTATCAACAATGAAATTCATACTTACCATGCCCTTGGTAGTGCAGCTCAACCACCGATGCCTGCTCAGACGCCTCCCATGGCACGCTGATGCATGGACGTCCAGGCAAAGCATGGCAAATGAAGGACATCCCCGTGCCAATTTGGGACCAACTATTTGGACCATGTTTGCCTAGCAGTTGAGCAAGAGGGCACATACATGTGGCTGTGGAGCTGCGCTGCTCCAGCGCACTGTGTGGATGGCCTCCTGGGCCACAGACATGCGCGGCTGTGCCTTGGCACCTGCATTCAGCCTTGCACGGCCCGCCAGATCCGCCCTGTCCAGCACGCTGAGCACACCGCCCCCCTCCAAGCGAAAGCCTGAGTGCCCGAACCATGACAAGCCTTTGATAAGAAGCCCGTGTCACCCCCTTCCACAGGAGCAATGGTGTCCGTGCCTTCCGCACAACCCACACAACTCCATGCCTTTCATGCAGTATGCAAGGAATGCCACGTTCTGTAGCTTGCAAAGAGCAGCACACGACAAGATTTTGACAGCCGATACAACAGACACATGCATTTGTCCCATCAGGCCTTGCTTGCAAGTGGCAATCTGGTGGAGCATACAGACAAACGGGGATGTTTGGGGTGCGGCGCTAGTAAGGAAATGGGATAATGTGTTGGAAGTGCACACAGGAGGAATCGAGGAAGGGCACACACCAGCAATGGCAATGTTGGGCTGGTTGGGCAAGTCTCGCTCCAGTCTCACGACAGCAACTTCGCCATCGGCACCTGCATACGCGATGCGGCCGCCGCCAGGCTGCCAATGCACATCCCACATCGTCTGCTGCCCACCCCTGCACAGTCATCACACCGCCACCTTCAGGCTTGCCAAAACATCGTTGAGGACACAACCCCACGATGGCCAAACACGGGCGCACAGTGATTCGAGTGAACCTCCAAAGAAGGCTTCCCAAGGCATCACTTGTTGTCATGCGTGATGTGCAGAGCAAGCCATGTCGAAATGCAATGTGACATGCAAGAGTGACAGTTCCAACCCGTAACATAATAACAGTGATAGATCAGTAGTATTCTGCCAGTCTGGGCGTGTGCCCACGTGATGTTGGAGTTGTGTGACATGCGGGCGGTGCGGTCGAAGGGGTTGAGGTCCACCCAGCGCACCACGCCGTTGTCCTCAGCGACGATGATCCCCAGCGGGTCCGCCACCCACTCAACTCCCATCTTCCAGCGATTCGATACAGGCGCCTCCAACATTGGGCTGAACGCATTCCTGCAAACGTATGCGGGGTGCCAAGTCAGCAGGAATCACAAGCAGCATGGCACAGCAGCCAATCAGCATGCCAAGATTGGCTCGCTGAGGTGCAAAAAGTTGGCGGTCACGCAGAGGGCCGCGGCAGCAAACATCCCAGAAGTCATGGCGCTTCTTTGCTGACACAAGCACCGATGACAAGGTTAAATCTCAGGAACCAGAGATGATCGTCTGCACTTGGCCTGTATGCCACAGCCAACAAGGTCTTGCCTGGCGTCCCAGAAGCGCAGCTTGGAGGAGTGCCCAACAGTGACAAACAGGTTGCGGTGCGCCAGGTCCCCCGCGGCGGTGGCCACTTCCCTGGGGGCCCATGCCAGGCCCCTTACGGGCCCATCCAGTGCTGGCATGTGCAGAAGCAGCTCGAGGCACACCGCCTGTTCAGGCCCCTTCTGGGCGGCCGCATCACCACCTGTGGCCAGCCTCCACATTGCCACACTGCCATCCCAGTAGCCTGCCTGTCACCACAACAGTAGGCACCTCGTCACAGCACTGCCGAGCGCCTACTCTCTCCTGATCCCCAACACTGATCCCATGCTGCTCAAATAGGAAAGGGCAGGCCATCAGCTGCATCTGAGTGCGCCACAACATGCACGCAATCATCAATGACATCTGCGATATGGTGACTTGAGGATGCACTTGGATGCCGCGGCAGAAATGCCAGCCACACATATTTCAGGATTTAGGTGAATCCCTAACCTAATCTAAAAATATAAAACCTCTTGACCCTAAATAGAACCCCGAACCCCTCACCCCTACTTCCAAAAAATATAGAGTAAATATTTACCAGCAGAAGGTCATGTGGTGCGCTGGGCAGCCATTCCACAACGCTGGGCAGGCTGCCGCTCACAGTGCTGGCGGCGGCAGTCGCTTGCGGCCGGAGCCGCACAAACCGCGGAGCACTGGGTCCCCCTGGAAGGCCCCTGGAAACTGGGGTGGGGGCACCCTCTGAATCTGCAGCTTCAGCCGCGCTGTCAAGGTGGTCTGGGTGGGGCACTGATAGCAGCTGCACCTCTCCACTCCCCAGTACTGCCGCCAGCGTACCCAGCCTGCCGCCACCAACATAACCCATTTGCAGCACGCACATGTTTAGAACTATTATTGACGGATTGAAAAATACCCAACACCAGTGCCTCGCTTGATGAAGGCTGCGAGCCTCTTTGCATGCAGCTGGAGCACTCAAGGGCATCAGGAACAGACAAATATCCGGCAACTGGCTCATGGCCTCATGTGTATCTTAAATGATCTGGATTGCTCAACTGTTGACGGACAGGGTGTTGTGTCTTAGTCACAACAGGGAAGATAAACATGAGAAGCTGGAGCAAGGCTACCTGTCATGAGCGCCGCTCCCTGGCCGCCACTTGCAATCCCAGACCACCCCTCCGGTCAAGCAAATTCCAAGCACCATGCTGGGCAGCTCACTGGCACTGCTAGTTGTGCCCTCAAGCCTTGCAACGCCACTGTCAGATTCCACGACACGCTCTCCTGCCCCATCCCCCTGGGATTGACACACACCCTCCTCGTGCTGCCCACCAGGGCCAGGGTGAGCACCCACTGGCGCCGCTGCTGCAGAGTCTACTTCTGCGACGTCAAGACTTGCTACGCGCCATATCTGGAGCAGCACCGGCCCCTCGATGACGTGGCCGATGACATTCCGATCGCGCGCCTTGGGATGTGCAGCCACCTGAAGAGGAGCGCAGGGCACAATCACTTCTTCTGGCTAGGGAATTGAAGACAAGTTGCACTTGGGCGGCTGAATCGCTGTTTAAATTCAGATGTCTGCCGTACCGCCAAGTAGAGGGCATCGTTATTGGCCTGGTGGGGGCACCAATCCAATGACCAAATCGATCCACCGCAGAAGGCTGCTGCGCTATGCTCATATCTTCTGGCAGATGTGCTGGTATCAGCCACTATCACTTCATGCTCTCTGTCAACTCCCGCTCCTGAAGGTCAGTAGGGGTGCATTTAAGACTGGCCTTAATGAGGTCACTTGCACTTGTGTGTGGGTCTCCAAGAGGGATTGCAGGAGCCATGACAGTGAACTAACTTGCTGCTCCAAACAGTGGAAGTGTTGTGGCTGGAAGTTCTGGGATCGTCTGCCGGTGTGCTGGGAGGCTCAAGGGTGCCGAGAAGGTTTGGTAAGCTCCAGAGTACACCTGGGCTTCCCTGGGAGACAGTACCAGACCCCAATTCGGCAGATGAGACCTGTCTCAGGAAACTCCTTGCGTTTTGAGTTCAAGAAAGGGATTCTTTCCGTGTGCGAGAAAAGAGCTGCACCTGGCAAGAACAAACTCCTGATCGCCCCCCATCGATCTGCATGAATACAAAGCTCCTACCGAACAGAAGATCTAATGAAGTAGTGGCTGTTCAAATTCTTATGTACATAAGCTGGTTGATCCTGTCTGTTAGATACTACTCTCATCATGCAAGTTCGGCGTTGCTTTCGTTTCCGCCCATCACGTTGCACAAGCACATGCAGCCGTAGGGTCTCGTTCCAACTTCACAGAAATACACTACAGGTCTCTTACGCGTCCGGTGAATCCTGCAAAACAACCATGTCGGAACTGCTTTGTCATATGTGCGCCATGCGGATCGGGGGGGTTCCCGAGGAGCCAAAGCAGGCTCTGGGGCAGATGGCTCTCGCTCAATGCAAGAATGCTAACAGCTACCTTGTAAGATCATCTTCCATGCGAAAGTCGTCTTACAAAAGTTATCTGGAAAAAGTTATTGGCATTGATTCTCGATCTACAGGAAGGGACAGTAGGGCGACCATATTTCTTTGTGCACCTTCAGCTAACATCTTAGGTGATCCTCCCGAGGTTCTTGGTGTGCAGCAGAAGGGGTGCAATTATATACCCCTAGGCCCAGAAAGGCTTCTGGATGTAGACTGCAGCACGCAACTTTCAGGATGAGACAGGGAGGCAGCTCCTTGTCGTTGTTTTGGGCGGTGTGTCTTACGGTCCTCTGCTGGCTGGCCTCGGCCAACGGTCAGTGCCTGCTGGGCCTGGACATTGACCCGTCCAAGTCAACATTTACAGCAGGAGGAGAGTTGATTCAGCCACTGCAGGCACCGATACTTGTGCCTGCGAACCAGACGCTGTCCTTGGCCGGCAGGCTTTTCTTGTCTTTCCCAACCGGAGCTTGCCCAACCACGCCCCAGGCATTTGCTAATGCATTACCAGGAGCGATGGTTGTAACTCCCCCGGACGCTGATCCTGTGCGAGTGCAGCCAGCCTCCTTCCAAGCACAGGTGCGCGAGCAGGGGAAAGCTGCCTTGTCTTGTGGAGCACCTGCGCTGGATATCTGGGCATGCGTGCGTGACGCCCCAATTGCACCATTATGATTGATGCGAACGCCATTTCCATCGCAATTTGCAGGTTGGAGAAGCAGCACTGGCTCAGGTGACCTTTTACGGCATCGACTTCAACCTGAGCTCGTCGCCGCTCCCACCTTTGCCAGCAACACCCGCCAATGGAGCATATGGGACTACGCTTTTTTCCCAGGTGGTTAACGGTAGCTCGAGTGTCTCGACATCCCTGCCCATTGCGGGTGCAGACGGAGGAGGTTCCTCTGTGCAGATGGACTCCTTGACAACCAATTCTTCGGTCCTCATCTCCGTGTACTCTACGGTATGACCTTTTCTAGAAGCCAGCCAGTTGATCACATCCACGCATTTAAAAATGCCGCTTCTGATCATCATGCTGTGCGAGCCCAGGAGGCATCTGTGAGATGACTACTAGAAGTGAGAACCACCTCTTGTTTTGTATTGACAGCGGTGTCCTTGTAATCGCAGCCCTGCTCTTACTCTGCCTTTGTTGGCAACAGGACGGTCTGAGGCTGATCTCGGTCCTACGTGAGCATCTGCGTGAGCACATTCTTTATATGGGAGATTTTTTGCCTGCATGCAGGGCACATCAGGCGTGCGGCTCGCATTCTCCAACTTCAACTTCACGTATGTGTCGCAATTTGAGACCCTTGGGCTGCAAGGAGAGGCTTCATACTTCTTTGCAGGCAGTGTGCAGGGCTCGGTGCGCTCACCCCTCGACTCCAGAGCACTGAACACCAACCAACCTTCAGCACCATTCTCTGACGACCTGCTGTGGGCCAGCATGTTCCCATGCTACTGTGAAGTCTGTCCGAGTTTGATGTGATTTGGGAGACATACAGACATCATCATGTCCTCAGGCTGATGTTAGATCTTTTGTGGCAGGCCATACTGGGCTGTCCGCGGGGCTGCGGCGTCCATGGCAGCTGCCGCGCAAATGGGAACCAGAAGGCATGCGTGTGCGCCTGCGGATATGGAGGTGCGCTTTGAGTGTGCAGCAGGAAAAGCAGTCGTGTAGCACTCTGCATGATGTGGACGGCACCGTATTTGCCGCCTCGTGGGGAGCTAATGGGTCCCCAAGTTGAGCGGGGAGGGTTCAAGCGTAAGGTGGCTGTGTGCATCATCATAACGTGGAGTGAGCCTACTCTATTCGCCTGCATGCGAGGCATGTGAAGGGCGTCCCTAATTAAGGAGTGCAGCATTGGTTCATGACGTGGATGTTGTGTTTGGCTGCGAGCAGGCGATGACTGCACACAGATCATTCAGGCCAACTGCCCTCCGTCGCCCACCAAGACAACGTCACCAAAGAGCGCAGCTCCTGCCCCGACCCCAGCAAAGGCGGCTGCGGTCGCATCCCCGCCTGCCGCTCCAGTCACTGCACCTACCCAGAGTGCGCACTCCGCCCTCCTCTTACCCAGAGAACCGATGCTGCAGGTGCAGAGCTCTGCACAGTGGATACGGCAGGGCCTGTGGGAGGGAAAGGGAAGGAATATGATGGGCGCAGCCTAGACACCATGGTCTGGGGAAACAGCTGGCCCTCTGTGACAGCTGCTCTGGCATGCAGCACCCTACACAGAGAATTGTACCCTCGTGGCCAGTGTATGCAAAGTCTGTCATGCCTGGTTGTGCAGGCGGTGACACAGCTGCGGGACAGGAGGCAGTGCCCATACTATCGGGTGGGTCGTCCCCATCACCGCCGCAGCAGTCGACGGCGGATGCGCTGCAGGAGAGCGTGTCCTCCGGCACAACTGGCGGTGGCGCGCTGGGCCTGCTGGCCGGCAACACCTTCAGCGCCTCCAAGGACCTTGACCCCAAGAACAGTGCGCACACCACCCCGACCTCCCCTCAATTGTATTTATGGGATGGCCACACTGCGGGCTGCAGACAGATTGTATGGTGACCGGCTTTGGGTCTGCCTGTTTTGTCTATAATATGCTGACAGCATGCAGCTTGTAATCTGCTATGTAGGCCGAGCATGGACTCACCGTTTGAGAAACATTCGGGCTGTGCAGTTCTTCAAACCGCAGGTCGAAGGGATCATCTTTGGCAGCCAGCAGGAAGGGCAGCATTGGGGGTCTATGATGTGTGAAGGTTGCTGCAGTAGCGCAGAGCTGGCGGCTGATGTGTCACTGGGTTGCGTCGCAGACATCGCGGTGTGCAAGAATGGAGCCACGCCGGCGTGCACCAGCTGCCAGCAGGGGTGGCAGGGCGCTAACTGCGATTCTTGCGTGTCAGATCAAGTCTGCAAGGCCAGCCTAGGCGATGCCGCAGCCACCTGCAACACCAGCTTCGCGTATACCAAGTGACTTCTCTATCCGCTGGGCATCAAGCAGACTGCTTCCCAGTTGCTGTTATTCCACTTGCTTTGAGGTTGCGGCAGCCGCAGGCATCCATAGTCCGCTCTACTCGGGTCACCAAGGAATGCCCACTTGGAGTGGCCAGTTTTGGATGGTAGTTGTCAGAAGAGGCCGGGCTCTGCCCGGCAGCCTTCGATGTGGGGTTGCAATTCCAGAGACAAGACTGCTTCTGCAGTGGTGTTGAATTTGGGCAGAAAGTCACGCGGTGGAGCTAAGCGGCGTTGGGCGGCTGTGTTGCAGGCACACACTGTACAAGTCGTATGTGTGCGACTTCAGCCAGACGGTGCTGTCGGGGCTGCTCGCCCCGCAGCGCGGCTACTGGATCGACTGCAACACCACGCAGGTCAGGAACGATGCCGGACACCTGGGTGGCTACTGCCGCCTGGGCCTGCGCCTTCTGGTAGGCCCCCACATGCGCTGCTTTCTAACAGTCTGTCCCACTAAAGTTCTGCCAACACAAATCAGATGATATAGCGCATGAAGACCTTGCACCGCCAGTGTGGACACCGTGGCTTATGGAGATGCGGAGGCTTCCTGTCTCACCAAATTTGTGCAGAGTTGAATCCAGCTGTGGGTTTCACCACATGAAGAGACTCGTGTGGCTGTGTGATCAGCATAGATTTGGAGGTTGCTTGCTGTCAGTTGCTCTTCAAGAGCCTGCCCTCTGGATATATGCCTTCTGGTGGATGGGAGGGCGCAGCAGGCGTCTTTGGGAATCAAGGAGGCGTCTGAGAAAGCGAATGCTGGGATCCCACTGTAATACCAAATGTTCCTGATGTGCAGCAATACCCGGACAACCCCATCCAGTGCACAGCGTCAGCGTGCCAATTCAAGGAGGGTTCGACCCAGATCCAGTGCGAGACCTCCCAGTGTGCCTGCCCCCAGGGTGCCTGCCCAGGTGTGTACCCAACCTGCCATACATCTAAGCCACTGATATTCTTCACTGCTATGTGACCTTCTGCTTCAATTGCCTGCAAAGCTGCTCAGGGCCACAGAAGTTCGAGCAGCAATGGAGCAAGAGTTCAGTACTGGCAGAGCCATTTCGTTCATCACCTTGATGGTGGTGTGTGGTCGCAGACGTTGCGGCAGCATACATTGATCAGATACAGAACAAGTCGATCACTGCAACTTGTGATCAGACGACGGGCGTCTGTAACATTGCCATTCAGGACTTCCCAATACAGCTGGAGACCCCCTGCCAAGCCGGCGATTGCGTCTCAGAGAAGAACCCAGTTCTGAACTCAGGTGACTTGCTGAAGCCTCCCATACGAGAGCACTACAAACGCTGCCGTGTCCTGTGTCGGAGTGATCTTGTGGTGGAGTCATTAGACAATTCACATCATGCCCACTACCAACAATCCACAGTGTCTAGGAATATTGCCTCAATGCACCAATTGGTCGTCAGGCCTCATGTTGCAAATGATAGAGTATGGGGGTGACAGAACAGACAACATAAGGGAAGATTCTGGTGCGCGTACAGGCACATTCACAACTACAGTGCACCGGGACTACTCCTCGGTGATTGCTGCCATCCCCATCATGGCACTGCTGGCGCTGTGCATCATGGCCGCGCTTGTGACGCTGTTTGCGGCGGCGTTCCGCTCGGTCGGCCCCCACGGCGCCACGCCAGCTGTGTTTGCTCCGGCTGGCAAGGAGCGCATGTCCCGTGCCCCCGCCAACCCCATCCATGTGCTCAGGTGGGAGCCAGGCATCTCCTGCTGATGGATGCAGAGCCTGTCGTGTTCCGCCAAGCCAAACATACTGCCAAGTATCATGAACAGCTGCCAAGCTCGGTGTGTGCCAAAGAGTGGAAATTTGTCAATCAAGTCAGGGATCTGGGTGTTGTTGAAGAGTGACTGCTGCACAGGTTCGAGCATGTGAGCTGCATTGTGCCGGAATGGTTGCGTGATGACCACTTGGCAAGGGAGGGCGGCCAGCGTGGCAGGTCACCCGGCCATGGCCGCCCCATCGATAATGGAGTTGACAAGAGCATTGTGGTGCGCACCTTTTACCAGTCAATCGACATTGATTGGCACTGAATTGCGGTGCTGCCAGTCACTCCTCCTTCTGCCTGACCTTCCTGTGCAGGGGAGATGCGCAAGACAGACAGAGCATGTTTAAATGGACTGTGTGCAGACGGCGAACGGGATGGAGAACGGCACAAACGGATACGGGCATGGGCAAAACGGTGTGCATCAAAATGGCAAGGGGGATGCGCACATGTCCTTGTCTGGCCAGGTGGGGCACCCTGACGTCACATAGGTCAATAATGACTGGACTCGCTTATTGGCTGATCAATGGTTGGATCTTCAGTTTCCTAAGAAGCGCAGCTCCGGGGGGTCGTGGTGCACCCATGTCAACAGTGCCTTGTGTTGAAAGGTTTGGCGTGCAGCTGTGCTCTGCTCCAAGAGTAAGTGGTTTATTGGGGGAGCAGGTGCGAGTGGGTGCCACAAATGATGATTCGCCAGTGAAGGGGTCCAGCAGGAGGAGGGGCCCGCAGTGCCGGAAACCGGCGCTGTGCCAGCGGCTGTGCGATAAGGTGTTGGGCCGTCGGTCGATGAAGACAATCCTGGATAATGCAACCGGCCAGGCAAAGATGGGCGAGCTAGTTGGCGTTCTTGGTCCTTCAGGTGCAATCCCCTCATCATCTTTACAGATTGCTCCCTAATACACCATCTGGCAATCGTGCAGGAGATTACAGTGCCCACGGTCATCAATCAGCATGGGGAACTTCTTCAGGGTTGCTCCAACTAGCACATGCAGCCTCGTTCCGGTAGGACTTTTCGGCTTTGTGGAGTTTGGTTGAGCAGGAGGTCACTGCTTTGGTGCTGGTGCGCAGGGTGTGGAAAGACAACGCTGCTGAGTGTGTTGGCGGGCAGCGTGAGCTCGCTGTCACACAACAGCAAGCTATATGGGCACGTGACGCTGGATGGGCAGCCGCGGCGCAGCTGGGCCAGCCGCTTGGTCGCGTATGTGCCGCAGTTTGACTTCCTGCTGCCCACGCTCACCGTAGCCGAGACGCTGCGGTACTCGGCGCAGCTGCGGCTGCCGCGCACTGCCACAGCCGCCGAGGTCAAGGTGCTGCTCTCACCCCTTGAAAAATTTTCGGAGGGCACTCGGGTATTGCCTACTGTACTCTCTCAGCTGCTGGCTTCCACGAGCAGGTGGGCATAATGTCAGGCCTGATTCTCTCGTGCTGTCTGCAGGTCGGCCTGCTTCACCTACCTCCTTGCCTTACCCAACCTCATCAACTGACATTGATTCTTCAAGCTGTTGATGTCTTGAGGTGGACTTATGATGCAGGCGCGGGTGGAGGGTGTGTTGTATGAGCTGGGGCTGGAGCATGTAGCGGGGAGCCAGGTGGGCGGCAGCAGTGGCATCCGGGGGATCTCCGGCGGGGAGCGGCGGCGTGTGACCATCGGTATGGAGCTGGTCATTGACCCCTCCATCCTTGTCCTGGACGAGCCAACATCCGGCCTCGATTCCTACACTGCCGTCAACCTTATGACCACCCTCAAGCAGGTCTGCAAGCCCGCCCCTGTTGCTCCTCGTCAAGACAACTACTTTCAAGTTTTGCTCTTTTGAGCTATCATGTTCAAGACCCCTCAGCACAGCACTAGGTGTCTGCCTTGTTTGGTCTCTGATAATTTTGCTCATGGTCTTGTGAAGGTAGAGCTACATTAGGTGCAGTGGTACACTTTAGACAGCGCAGACATAGCACAGACGCTGTCAATGCTGTGTCCTTCTCGTCAGAGTGCAGCTTGCTGATCGTCTCACTGCACTTCCCTTCTGTTTGTGCAGCACTGCATAAAGTAAGTGACTGAGCAAACGATCCTATGGCCACACAGGTGGCGCAGGCAGGGCGAATAGTTATGTTGTCTTTCCACCAGCCATCGCCGGCCATGTATGAGCTGCTGGACCGGGTGTTCCTGATGGCGCGCGGCCACATGGTGTACAGCGGCGAGCCGGATGCGGCGTATGGGCACTTTGAGCGCGCCGGGCTGCCCTGCCCTGGGCACACCGCCATCGCGGAGCACATGCTCACCTCTGTATCCGACCCGGTCATGCTCCAAACGCTGATGGCGCATGTGGAGGCCAAAGGACCCCACGCTGGCATAGCAGCGGTGCGAATACCTTAGGCCATGTTTATACCTTGGGCCATGTTTGCGCTCACCCTTGCCGGGTTCTGCTACTGTGCAGAGCAAACACTGCGCCTCTGCCTGCTGTCTGCAATGGTTATCCTTCAATCGAAGGTCTCGTGGGGTTGCAGAGCACGACTCATGCCTGTTTGATTTTTGGTGATACCCAGAGGTTGGATTGTTGAAGTCCTGTTGATCAGTAAAGGCAGCAATGCTGTTCAAGGACATACGCAGATGTTGTGGAGGGCCTTAGGCCTGATGCTCGATTTGTTGCTGTATCAGGCGGAGTTTGCTGAGCTACCCACCAGCACTGGGCCAGGCTATGAGAAGGATGAACCTCAGGGAATCGCACGCGCCCTGACGGTGAGTGCCTGCTGGCTGCCACACATTCCAGCAAGGAATATCCTTGCAGAGCTGCAGATGAGGTAGTGTTATTGCATGACCTGGTCATGATAGTTTCTGGCGGTGAGACAGCAGTCAGACCACCACTGTCCTCCTGACTGCCGCATTGCTTGAAGCTTTCAATACCTCACGATGTGGATGCAGAGGGATACAGTCTCCCTCCTGCTTGAGTGGCAAAACTTTGGAAAGTTTCGGTAACACTTCTGTGTCGTTGGCGCAGCTGCACAAGAAGCCAGC
Source organism: Coccomyxa sp. Obi (assembly GCA_020887355.1). Taxonomy (NCBI): domain Eukaryota; kingdom Viridiplantae; phylum Chlorophyta; class Trebouxiophyceae; family Coccomyxaceae; genus Coccomyxa; species Coccomyxa sp. Obi. Next base: position 934,666 of record AP024993.1, on the reverse strand, counting down.
AAGGGCGCCTCTGGCGCGCGAGTTGGCTGTTCTGTTCTGGCGGACGCTTACTGAGATCCTGCGCAACCCCACGTTGCTGCTCATGCACTGCCTCATGGCGCTCATCATGGGCGTTCTGTGCGGCTTCATCTTCTTCCACATCAGCAATGACATTGCTGGCGCACAGAATCGCCTCGGTATGTGCACTCGAACTGTCTCATCTGCCCACATGCACAGCCTGCTGTGCTCTCTTTCCAGGAGAAGCCTCTCTTCATGCGTTCAGTGCGCCTGACGCGCTTTATAGCAGAGCAGATTGTTGGAGTCAACCCCTTTCTCAAATATATCTCTTGAGAGTGGCTTTTGCTTTAAAGGGCTATTGTTCCAAAACTCATTTTATCTGTGCTGTGCATCCAACGACTTTGCGAGTGTACATATGTGTAGCTGCATGGCACTTCCAATGGACATTGCTTTCTCCTGATCGAGTGCCACACTTGGAAAGGCAGTCTTGGGTCTGAGACCTGATCGCATGCACGGTAAGGGTTCACAAGTCAGGGAGCTCTTGTGAGCTGTCAAGAGGGGCGGCATCTTTTGCGCCGCTTGCAGGTAGCAGCGGGCTGTATTCGAAACCGCGTGGTGTAAAACCACCACCTAATGCAATGCAGGGGCGGTGTTCTTCTCACTGGTGTTCCTGGCACTGACGTCGCTGACGACGGTGGATTTGCTGGTCAATGAGCGTGGCCTGGTTGTCAAGGAGTGCCTGGGCGGCTACTACCGTCCCTTCTCCTACTACATCTCCAAGGGTATGTCAAAGCCACTTTCGCGTGTCCTTATTGGTGTTGCTCAGCTTGGTTAAATCCAGCTGCACACATGGGTGTTTCCTGTCCCAAGCTCAATCAGTAAATGCTCCAAGGTGCACCATGTCTAGCAACAGTCAATGTGTGAGCACTCTCTCTGGTTTGGGCAGTTTAGTCGAGGACCCAAATGACCCTAGCGACATTATCATGTTGAAAGGCGCATGCAAGTGTACTAGCCAGGCTGGCTGTTTGATAAGCGTGTGGATGTTGTGTGCGCAGCCACACTGGATGGGCTGCTGCTGCGGGTGGTGCCGGCGGTGTTGTACTCCATCCCCTTCTACCCCATGATTGGGTTCCAGAAGGATCCGGCCCACGTGGCGCTGTTCTTCTGCGTGCTGGCCGTCTTCTCGGCCACTGTCGGCGCGCTCTCCATGGCTGTCACCGTTGGCTTTGGCACCGCTGGCAAGGCCGCCCTCATCATGAACCTGGTATGCCGCCCCTGCTTTCCTGTGATATCATAGCTTCCTCATAGCTTTTGTCTCGGGGACTGCATGCCTGGCTGGAATGTCCTGAGCAAGCCCACACGACTATCTTTATTGACTTGGTGCCTCTTCAATCCTTGAAGAAACAGATCTTGCTGTAGCTTAATGGTTGGCGGGTCCAGCCCTCAAGAGTCAGCTTTATAGGATAATCAGGGGTTGCGGAGCAGCGAGGATCTGTGCTTGAGTCTTGCTGAGTATTTGTGTGTGACTCGGTGTGCCAGGTACTGCTGCTGAGCCTCCTCTTCACGGGGTACCTGGTGAACATTGCTGCAGTGACGGTTTGGCTGCGCTGGGTGCACTACCTCTCTGTCTTCTTCTACGGCTTTGAGTCCCTCATCGTCAATGAAATGTCCGGCATCAACCTCCTTTTTGCGGTGCGTTGCACAAGGCCTTTGCTCCATCACCCTGCGTTTGGCCTCTGCAAGCTGTCACAGCATGAAGCTGCACTGACCAGACAGGAATAATGTGCCATGAGGTACAACAGCTCATGTCCGGTGATCGCCCGCGCCTGCCTTGCTAGGCACTGCCCCTCAGTTTAAGGCAGTGGCTTATCCAGGATGTGAATGTGAGCAGGGGTGATGTTACCTCTGGAGAAGGCCCGGAAGAATGTGTGTGACAAGAGTCCCTTTCGATGTCTTGAAGGATCAATGGGCTGAAGCATGGGATGCATGTGATGTACAGGCGCAAGGCGTGTCGGTGAACATCACTGGCGATCTTTTCCTGCAGCTCATTTCCGTGAACACCAGTGTGCTTGTGCGCGACGTGCTCATCCTGGACGCCTACTTCTTCTTCTTTGTCCTCTGCGGCGTCCTGCTGCTGTACATCACCCTCCCCAAGCCCATGGTTGTGCGCCGGCCCAGGTTCGCGCAACCCCTCTGCCTCCTCACATTATGCTCGGCGTCCTACATTGCTGCTGGTGATGGGTGTTGCATTGTTGGCTGGTGGGTATCCCAGGCAGGAAGTGCAGTAATCTTGGGCGTTGGGCAGTGGGCTGCCCCAAAAAATTTGCGCTGTTTCCTGTCAGGTCAATATCTATATCACACACCCTTTGCTGCACCTGCTGGTACTTGGATTGATGGCACTGCCCGCAAGTGGATCAAGGCGACATTCGTGTCCTGGACGCTGTAATTACGGCCAGCAACTTCCGTTGAGTCTTAGAAACATGAAAATGCTTTGCCTGGTGCAGGAGCATTAAAGGCGCATCATTCCCCAGCTACACGGCGGAGAGCTTCCAGCACTCCAGTTCCACCAGCTCGCTCGGCAATGGCGTGCTCGCCATTGAGCCGCCGCATGCCCAGCAGCAGCAGCCGACACCCCGCCATGCCTTCTCCACCTACTGAGGCCTTTGCCGATCGCTCATAGGTTGAGCAGATGCAAAGTCATCAGTCGATGGGTCAGCTTGCATGAAGCAGGCAGGGGTGCCTGTCCCCCCTTGCAAGTTGCTGTCGAAGTGCACGTCCGGCAGTTCTGGCGCCTGCTTCGTGGATGAGAGCAGGATGTAGGCTGGGAGTGTAGTGCCTTTTATGACGCACTGTTTTGCAGCACAGGTGGTGTAGTTGGTAGGCGCTGTGTATGTGCGTAGCGGGGATGATCATTTTGTTCACCCTTCATCCAAAATTTGTTGACTCGGGACTCACAGTTTTCATGTTGCCGTCCCAACTTGCGGTCCTCCTTCTATTTCCTTGGGATGAGGGACCCTTGCACCCTCTTTATCCAGAATAAATGTCAGCGTTGGCACCTCCGTTTCGTCACTTCTGTCCTCTTTTTAAGGTCTGGCTGGATGAGTAGTAGTCGTAAGAGCAGGAGATGCAGAGCAAACAGTCAAAGATGTCATGTACCAGTGCAAACAGGACAATGTTGAACATTTGTGACAAATAGCAAAGTGGTATTGCCTTGCAATGCACGTTCAGCTGGGCACAGGCACATTTTATTGCCATTGCGACGCGGTGCATTCTTTGCTGCTGATTGCGGCATGGTGTATCTGTCAGAAGACACATGGGAACTCAAGATGAAGTACTTAAGATAGACCTGGTTCTGAGTTGGTGCGTTTGTGTCTTTCCCTTGTCGTTGAATATCAGTCCTTTGGAGTGACACACTGTCTTGTTGTAAACGAGCCTCAAGAATTCCGCTGAGCTGTAGATTCAGGAAGGTGGCCTACCACTAGTGTACCCACAGGTGATCACACAGCCTGTCAGGGCCGATCAGCAGAAGTACCAGCCCAAATGAATGAGATTTGCTGAAATATTTATCCGCTTGCGTCATGCGGTATCATTGGGTATCACCTGCCAGAGCTGCAGCTGGTCAGTGACATGTGTGTTGAACCAGCCTGAGGCTGTGTCAGCTCTTGTTGAAGACCTTCCACCGAATAGATCTCCACACTGACCAACTGTGTTTGAGTTGAAGCTTTCCACATCAAAGAGGACCCGGGTGCAAGTTCAAGGTGTTGCCAGTCCTCCCCAAGGGCCAGTGGCAGTGGCCACACCACTGGCCCAGCAGCTTACAAATGCATATGTCAGTCAGTCAGTCGATTACAGCTATGTGTGGCATGAGGAAGAAGAAGAAAGCGATTACATCGATGATATCATTCCAGCCATGTAGGGCTGATTAGATGTCCTGTCATCTCCCAGATCAGCATTTATGACACCTTAAGGCCCACTGACTCAGGCGCTACGGGCTCTCCCAACTTCCGGGGTGTCGTGGCGACACCGTTGAGGTTGCCTTGGCTCAGTGACGTCCAGACGCGTCACATGGAGGTGAGATGTCATCGTTGCCAAATTAAGACTCGAGGCCAGGATCTGGCACTCGAGGCAGGACACAGCTTGTACTGCCTCCCTCGTAGTGCACATGTATACCAGGAGGTTCCTCATTATGGCATAAAAATGATCGACCCCAGCGCTGTCCAAGGGAGCAGCAATGTCCTCCTGTACAACGGTTGCGCTTTCAGCCCTGTCCACAGCCGAAACTCCATCGTAGTCCCATTTGACTGCCGAGAAGTGTGGCAGATCGTTGGAAACTTTGGGAAGCAGGCGATATGGATGTAAGTACTTGTGTTACATCTTTGATGATCTTGTGGTGCGCCGACGCAAGACTTCGTCTTTGTCGGCACCTCGGGTTCCTATCCTGACACCTGGGCGCTTATGCAGGGGAGAAGTGGAGGGCCAGCACATCTTCACACAGTTACTGGTGAGGCACCCTCGCGCCATCGTAACTGTATATATGGGTGACCGACTGCCGATGTGCAAAATAACCTTCGCTGGGCTGTTTACCGTCGTGACTGACTACTGCGCGTGGGCAGGGAGGGGTGGAGCGAGATTATGTAGGTGCCTGTCGTGTGTTTGGGATCTCGGACAAGTTGATATTTGAGCAACTGACGAGGCTGGACCACGAAGAAATGGTCATGTAAGGAGCTTCATTCTTTTCACCTGGTCCATCAGCTGATTTCGTGGTTGTCCTGGTTCAACCCACTGTCGTATCAGTACTGCGGTTCAAGTGTAGCCAAATCAAGGGGTAAACTCATCCAGGAGGAGAGTGCACGCCCGTATGCAGGTCCTGGCAATGCTTTCTTTGTTTGCTGTGCTAGCCATGTCAAAGGGTTAATTTGTCCGAGGCGGGTTTGCATGTCTGTGCAGGTCCTGGCAAGGGATATCGCATCCCAAAAATTCTAACCCGTTCCCCGCAAGCTTCCTGAACTTCAAGGCGACGCTGCGGCTCGCACCCATTCTCATTCCTGGACGACAAACGTTTATCGATTGGCACATGGACTTCATGACCGAGACACATGCCGTAAGCTACATGCAGGAGAGCATGAATTCCATTATGCGTGTGGGCTTACTGAGTGCGCTCCCTTACTCCCTTGTTCCTGAATGCTGGCCTATTCAGGGACTCATCGTGTATAGTCCTGACAATGGACGAAATCAATAGTACTCTTGACTCTGTTTTGGAGCTTGCCATGGTGTTTGTTGCCCCTCGCTTCCCTCATCAGTGACACCTGCGAGGTTATGCTTGGAGGGTCAGATCTCACAGCAACCTCCTGTTTCCCAGGGCAAGGGGAGGTTGATATTTTGGTATACTCTGCTGCAGATCTGCAGAAGTTCATGGCCACAGGCGGCATGCCCTCGCAGTCCCTGGAGATGTCCATCCGCCCGCCCGCCTCTTTTGGGATCACCACCATGCCCCAGCCCACATCCGCACCCATGATCCTCTATCAGCACATGCAGGCTTCTGATCTGGCAGGTCTGCTACGATGCACGTGCACATGTAGTGGTGGCTTCACATTTGATGTCCTGAATTTCCATGGGATGAGGGGTATCGAGGAGCCTCATGTCATGTCTGTGGTTGGAAGAAGTCAGACTTTGTAGTGTTGTGCAATGTGTGGCGAGGTCTGATATGTGGAGACTGAAACAATCGGAAGTTTCTGACCTCTCCTGGGCAATGTAGTGTGTCGAGATGGTCGATTGATATTGTCTCCACTGTGCAGGGAGCCGAGGCTTCATGCAAGCCAACGCCACATACATGCCCCCACCCCTGCAGCAGACGGCACCCATCTTCTCCTCGGATCGCATTGACCGCACGGTGCAGAGCCTGGAGCCTACAGTCCCGCTGCTGCATCAGGCGCAGCCGTCCAGCCAATTGCTCGCATCGGCTCTCCAGGAGGCAAACTTCCAGGCAGCTCACTCCAGCTCGATGCTGCGGCCGCCGCAGAGTGGGAGCTTTGCAGTGGGCGAGGTTCCCCGGCGGTGGAGCGGCTCGGGGGGCACCAGCGCGGGGGACACCCCGCGCAGCCTCGCGGCCGCCGCCCCACAGCCGTTCTCTTTTGCGCCTGGCAGTGGGCAGCCGCAACCGCTGGCCTTCTCTGCGGCGTCATACCCGCCGCACCTGATGTCGGCAGGGACATTGCTGCCCGGGGGAAGCTCCGGGTGGGCGGCCATCCCCGCGGTGGAGCCCGGGTCCTCCCCCCCCGGAGGCCAGCCGCTGCAGCCGGGCACCCAAGCCAGCAGCTTGGGCGCTCGATCGGTTGACGGGGCATCGCCGCGGCACGCCGGCCAGCAGCTGCAGCAACAGCAACAGCAGCAGCAGCAACAGCAACAGCAGCAGCAGCAGCTGTCGCACTCGCAGCAGCAGCAGCAGCTGGCACAGTCGCAGCCGCTGCAGCAACGGGAACACTCCTTCGGCCCGTTGCCCGAGTTCTGTGAGGCTCAGCTGCTTGTGCCGCCGGGGCGGGGCAGCCTGCGCTCACAAACTCTGCCAGAGCAGTCGTCTAACTTGCGCGCCATGCTGGCTTCCCACGCACCAACTGCGCAGATACACTCCGGCGGAGCTGATCCAGGGTGAGTGATGTCTGCCAACCAGGTCTCTGAGAATGGCAGCTCGGCACATATCGCTTGAGCGAGCACACTGCATGTTTCGACTGGCGCAGCCTTTGAATCTGTGGTAGATGTTCTACTTCCGAACCTTCCTGTCTTTGGACAAGCACATGGCATGCCAGGGCTTTATGCCAGTCCCATGCTGTGACATGTTGGTGCCTGTCCTGCAGCAGCACATTCCCGGGCTTCCATGCGCGCTCTTCCGATCCGGCGCTGCGGGCCTCGGACTCCGGCCTCTCCCTGGACAGCCTGTCACTGACTGACGTCGTCCGAACCTCCAAGCGTGCACAGCAGAAGGTTAAAAAGACAGACTCTTGAGGGGCCGCAAGCGCCGCCACCTCTCCCTGCAGCAGAAGAGTGCCTGCTGAGGATGTTTGTCGACTGAGGGCAGGGCCGGATGCATGACAGCTGATTGCTCGACATCGACTTTGTGCTTCGTCGTGGTTGACTGGATCAGTGCAAGCGCATTCCTGGTCGCAATGTGGATGTGCATTGACAGGCATGCCTGTGCTCTCAATGGTGGACTTGCATGGAGCAAGCAAGGCAAGGCTTCGAGACGCCATCAAGCGTTTGTTTCTCCAAGATCATCCCTATTCCAGTGCTAGGTTAGTGGAGAAAGTGGTCGTAAAATTTGTTGCAAAGGGTTCTTTTGCGATGAGCAAGGTGATGCCCCTGTCAGTCCACGGCTCTGGCGGAAGGGAGTGCCCGCCTTGCAGGCCTTGCACCCCCCATGTTTTCCGTTGTCTGTCGGACATGTCATGACACCATGATCCCTGGTACTGGCCAGTCAAGAGACAAAAAGCACCATTGGTCCCCAGTGCAGGGTAGGGGCCAGATAGCTGGCCTGTTTACATGCAGCGCGGCAAGCCTTGCTGCTCCTTTGTGAAAGAACTGAAGCAAGCTAGGCAGTTGTGGGGTTGTCTCCATGGGCGCCTCTCACTGTGTGCGGAGGTCGTGCATGGCTAGTGTCTCCCTTCTCTGTCTTGCTTGCTACACCTCTGCTGCAGGGTATACCCATCTGAGATAGGGACCTGTGCAGTTTTTGCTTTGGGCGAAAGAAAGGGCTCAGTCATCTTCATTGATATACTGTGACTTGCGCTCAGAGTTCCTTTTCCAAGCAGCGGACAGAGTGCGAGAGTGCAGCAACCATTTTCACAACTTGCTGCATTAAACGTGCATTTCGATGCAATTTGCTGCAATACCGTACATCTGTTTTATACTTTTTTTGGGGTGCCTGAGAACTGACTGCTACCGTATTGTTTTTGTGCCAAGAGCCAGTTCCTTTATGTCGGAGACTATATATGGCCTCGCAACAGTTGTGTTGGTTGAATATTCTGTTGGGTGAAAGACCAGGTTGCTGCTGGAGTATCAAGGTATGTTCATGTCTGGTCAGTACAAACTTGTGCTGCTGTTAGGGTTGTGTATGGCCACATGCTTATGAATATGTGCTATCCCATTTACGACAGAAAGTAGATGCCGTGTGGTCTCTGATGATGAGATGGCCTGTTGTGTAAGCATCGCCAGGTCTACGCCGTAAATGACTTTTCAATATTAATGCAAGATGCTGCAAATTGAAGCAAGAGGGAGCACCAACTAGCCCCTTGGTTTTTCCAGTTATGCATCATCTCGAAATTGGCACCAGTGTTCTCTTGATCTCTTCGTCCAGGCTCTCGTTAATCACCACGCATGATGTGACAACAACTACAGTTCTACGGCCATCCATCATAAGAGAGCTACACATTGCTGCGCATTCGCACAGCAAGACGTTTGCTCTTCTTTTGGACTGTGCTGCAGGGGATTTGCACAGCACAACATCTGCCTTGGGCTGCACCCATCTCTTTTGCCAGCCTGTAGAGGACCCCACTGCAGGCGTTGCAGCCTTCGAAGGCTGGTAACAGCACAGGATTGGTTGCCGCTGGGGGTTCACTGCCTGGGTGCGCCGCTGGTGGGCCGAGAGCTCTTCCTCAGCGTCTGCATGGGGACATACTTGAGTCCTTTAGGCAGCTTGCTGTTCGAGGCCGCCGCCTCACTGCTTGTCATGAGGCACTGCCGGTCCAGCTGCATGCATGTGCCACCCCCAACTTATCCCCACTGACAGCTGGAACCATGCACAGTGCACAGCCGCCATGCATGCAGGCGGCTCGGGAAGTAATGCAAATCCATGCCATGCAGGACAAATTCCTGGAGCAAGCCGGGGCTACACAAGGCGAAGGCAGAGGCAGGGCTGAGACCCTCACCTGTCCAGAGCTGCTGGATCCCCTGAGCCGAGAGCGCATTCCCGGGCCATCTTCCGCCTCTGCCGCTGCTTCCATGCCCGCTCCAGCCTTCCCCCTCTTCGCCTTAAAATTAGGCATGCATGCAAGGTAATTAATATAAACCTCGTGGAGCGGGAAATGTCATCTTCAAATCGCTTGTTTTGCACTGCGAGACACTGCTTATATTACTTTCAACCTTCGTCGCGGGCACACAAAGGAGGAGCAGAAGCCGCACGCAGAGTTTCAGAGGGCCACCAAGTGGCGAAAGACAGGCATGGGATTGGAAGCTGCACCTTGCTTCTGGAGGCAGGTGCGGAGGCAGGCTCGGCATCGCGCTTCCGCTTGGGGACGGGAGGCCTCTTTGAGGGTGATGGCGTCTCAGGAGGGGCCTGTTCTGGCGCCTCTTCAGCCTCCTCTTCTGGCTGCCCCCCTTCCTGCTTCTCTCCTGCCTCAGACTGACCAGACGACTGCGCACCTGAAGACTCGGCTGCAGGTGCTGCTGGCGCCTGCTCAGCCTTCTCTTCTGCATCGGCATCCGCAGCAGGGCCAACTGTTGCGTTGCCGCCAGACGGCTCAGGTGCGCTGGACTCTGCAGGAGCGCCTTCCGGCTCTGGCGTATCATCCACCATAATGGGGGCTTCGCCGGCCAATGCAGCGCTGCGTGCTTCCTCTGCTGCGCTGGCGAGTGGCTCCTGCTGTGGCTGCTCTGACCCTGCTTCTACACTGATAAACCTCAGACGCTGGATCCTACAATATCTAGATTGAGTGCATTGGGAGCGGCTCCCATGCTTCAGCAGTGAACACATGTCTTCCTGCGCAGGGAGATTGCGCGCATGCTGGACCAGGGTTGTAAACGTGGACATGAGGCTTCCAAGGGACAAAGTATCAGACCAGCTTCAACATTCATTGAAGCAGGTGGCAGGTAAGGGGCTTGCATACGGCACCTGTCTCCGCAGGGCCGCTGGGCAGCGCAGTGTCAAAGGGCTCCGGCGTGCTGGCATCGCGAGGTGTGGCGCTGGCAGAGGGAGGGCCCGGCTGCTGCTGTTGGCGCAGCATCGCGCGCGCGCGCAGCGGCAGCGCCGCGTCGGTGGCGGCTGCCGTGGCGAGGCCGGCCGCCGGGTTGGCCGCCCGCGCGCTGTAAAGCTCCTGAGTAGCGCGCACCACTGCAGCAGCACGCAGCCATAATCAGATTTGGGCCAACAGCAATTAATAATGCAAACAACAACGGCCTCCAGAAGTGCTGTTCATCATTTTGTGGGCCAAGATGTGGACGGTCTCAATGTGTGTCTCCGGAGCACCCTGTGCCAAGTCCACCAGAAGACTCAGTAGTAGCAACAGGATCTGGGCAACCTCAGTAGAAGATTAACATTAGTCGCTTGGGAAATCTCCAAACAACAACTGGCATATGTTTCATGTTATTGACAAAATCCTAGCCCACAGCACTGACCAGAACAGGAGTACGTTCCGACTGACACCCCCAAGTGCAAATTTGCCCACCACCTAAGAACAGCAAGCGCAGGGAAGTCTAGGGGCAAGCTTTGCAGGCAAACGCGCCTTGCATCTTGATGCGTTCGCGGCGCCCGATGCGCTCAAGCAACACGCGTAGCGACTCCAGTTCCAGGCGCGCCGTCAGCAGCGTGGCCTGCTGCGCCTCCTTGGCCGCCAGGGACCGCAGCGCAGCCGCCGCCGCAGCTTCCTCCTTCTCCCGCCGCTTCACGTCCGCCTTGCGTGCGGCAGCGGCGCCCTGCAGCGCACACACATTCCTTCTTGCTCCTGTGCAACTCCAGTGATTTGCACGTGTGCCTGCCTACAACCCCCACCGGTTGCTGCCAAGCTGTGGACCCCCGCGGAAGCATCGATGTCTGCATGGCAACTGGACAAGAACTGTTTTCCGGGCATGATGCGCTCATGTACTGGTCAATGGCTGTCTGTGTGGAAGGGTCATGGAGCTTGACAGCGCAGGTCAGCAAAGAGCGGGATGCTCTTGTCATGCATGGCCAACAGGCAGGAGCCAAGTTCAACAGGACAGGCTTGTAAGCCAGGCAGCAGAGCAGCCGGCACCTCTGCCGGCTCCAGCGACGAGTTGCTGGCATCCTTGCGGCGCTGGGACTCGGAGTGCTGTGCGCAGTAGGCCCGGTAGGTGGTCTGGTTCTTGCCGGGGCCAGGCCGCATGGCCAGGTAGTAGCCGGCATTGCGCGCGCACAGGGCATGGAAGGGTAGTGTGCAATGGCCCGCATTGCAGCGCAGCACGACGCCCTTGCTGGAGCCGCACAGCGTGCAGGGAACGCCCCAGCGCTCGGTCTTGAGGGAGGGCACGCCCTCCACCGCCTCCGCCCCCGCTCCCGGACGCACCTTCAGGTCCGGCACCCACAGCGCACACACCTGTCGAGCAGATGTGACACCATCATGCACCCGCGTGAAAATGGCTCGAAAGCTCCTGTTGAGAGGTGAGCTGTGCAGCATCCTTTTCTGCTCAGTCATCACTCCCATGCAACAACTCATCATTTCTCGCCATTAAGACTCATGATGTTCAGGGCATCTTAAGAGCGGTGTGGATATTTTAATGTCCCCGAAAGCAGTTGCTGGCAGGCGTGACCACATTCCTGCACCCTACATTGAGCAATCGAGTTGCTGTGCCTGCTGCCTGGCTGTAGGGGAGAGCCAGCAGCATTGCCAGGAGTACACATCACACATGAGGCACAGCCCCGGGCCTGCCTGCGCAGAGCAGGAGGTGTGGGGGAGCAGCTGACCTGGTGGACCCAGTCCCCGGTGTCCACGGTGCGGCGGAAGGCGCCGCAGCGCACGGGACAGAGCGCGCAGTCGGCGGCCAGGGAGCCACCGTCCAGCTGGCGCTTGGGGCCCACGGCCTCCCAGCGCGGCGGCCGGATCTGGTGCTGCGTCAGCCCCGCCCGCAGCTGCTCCTCCTCGTGCTGCCGGCACGGCCAGCACAGCCACTCCCCTATACCGTGCACACAATGGTAACCCCACAGTCTGGTGCTGCACTCCGGGCATTTGATTCTCCGAGCGGCCAAGGAACAGGGGCGCTGCACAGAGGGAATAAATCGCTCTCCTTCTCGAATGTGGTGCCTTGGCCGAGATGAGTGCGAGAAGGTAGCAGCTAATGCTAGATTGTGCGCAAAGTGGAGGGGGAGAATTTGCTTGCATGCGCTCTGAGAGATGTGAATAAAGCTGCAGGTGTGCACTGGTGTTTCGATGTGCATTTTCACCGGGCGGGATGTCAGTGATGCCGTAGCAGTGCTGGTGCACGGCAACATCGCAGCGCTCGCAGAACACGATATAGTTGGGCGCCACGCTCAGGCCGCCGCTGCACACCGCGCACAGCGCCTCCTCGTCCTCCTTGCGGCAGGCCACAATGTCCACCAGCTCCCCCTAGACAACCCGTCAACATCAGTTCATACACCCCCTACAACACATGTTTGAGATGTCTAGCAAGCAGCACGGCCCTTGTCGGCAGGGAAAGAGGTGCATCACATGGACTATACTCATCACATGCACGACTCACCCCGACCAGCAGTGCAGCTGCATTAGATCGATCCCTCAATGATTCAAGCAGCCGAGGATGTGACGCGGAAGTGGTCTCTTGATGATCCAAGCAGCCTGTAACGTTTAGTTGGTGGGCCTTTCGGAAAAGAAGGGAAATGAGCATGTTTGTGACAGCAAGACGATGCTACCCGGCCCGGCGTGCCGCCCGGCTCTGCGCTGGCGCGGCTGCGGCCGGCAGTTGGGCGCGGGGAGGTCTGCAGGTTGGCCTGAGCCTCCGCCAAAGCATCGCGCGCGGCCGCCTCCCGCTTCTCCCTCTTCGCCCCACGCTTTGCCGCCCTCAATTTCTGCACCCGCATTGCTCTTCATCACGCAGGAAGCCTGCTGGCATGTGGTGAGTACGAGGAGCAACTTCAACATTTTTTGACATAAGACAGTGTCACTCTCGGGACTGGGCATTACAATTGTTGCTGAAGTAGCTTCCTGTTGCCTTCCAAGCAGAGGCATACTAGCAAAGGCATGAGTTCAAGACAGGAATTCACTCACCGAGAAGTAAGCTTTTGCGAATTCGATGTCGCGCTCCTGTTGCTCAGTGGCTTCCTTCTGGCGCTCTATGTCCGGCAGCAGCCGCTCTAGGACAACACCAAGTCGCGACCGGTTGACCGCCACCTGTGAGGGAACTTGTACGCCACATTCAGCAAACCCCTTTCCTCCGAGACAAGAAAGTTTGTGGTGGGCTTAAGAGCAGAAAGCTCCTGCCATGAGGGGATTGCAGACCTGCTGTGTGAGCTCGCTCTGCAGCGCCAGCATCTCTGCAAGTATCTCGTCATCCGGGGCTGTGGTCAGCACATCTGCCGCTGTACCAAGCAATTGCCACTGATCCTCCAGGCTTCCCTCCTGACCACCTGCAGTGAACACAACCTTTTTAACGACACTGCACACAGCCGCACAGAAACTATTCTGAAGCAATGCAACATGCATTTCGACATCCCACCAATACCAGAAAGGCACTATGATAGCGCCTGCAAGCATATCAGAGCAGTGCACACGAGTCAACGCACCAGATGCCACAGCGCTTTGCACCGCCGCAGCCGTCTGGCCCTTGTGACGCGGCTCATGCCGCTCCGAGCCCTTAGACTTGCGCGGGGGCGCCTTGGCCTGCTCCGCCTTGCGCCCGGTGCTGTTGCCCGCCATGATGCTGTAGTTCACCTGACTGCGCTGCCGTGCCAGTGGACCTCTACTGCCCGCTACATCTCCGACAGGCGTTGACGTGCCAGCAAACGATCCACTCGCCACGCGCTCGGCTGCTTCCTCGTCCGGCCCCACGAGCCCATTCAAGCCCGCCGACGACTCCGCCTTCACCAGGAGGGGCTGCAGGGCAGGTGTCTCTGGCGAGTGATCCGCGGTGCTGACGGCCCCGAGCTGCGACGGCGTAGGGTGGAACCCCGCGCCCAGCCGCGGCGTCGCGGCCGAGTCGGCCACGGCGTCGGCCCCCGCCGGGTGCCCGGTGAAGGCCGAGCCGTCCTCGGCTGACGCCGATGGTGTCACCGCGGAGGGCGTTGCTATGCCGCTCATGCTTGCCACGTGGCGCGTGTCGGGCTCTGGGCGCAGGACATATTGCGTGGGGCCCTGCTCCAGGATGAGTGCTGTGTAGGGGTGCATGTACTCATCCTCCGCCGCGTGCAATGGCAGCGGCGGTGGCTGCTCACTCAGCGCAGCCTGCCACTCCCGCCAGGTCTGAAATGTCGCTGCCCTTTCAGCACTAATTCCTGTGAGACTGCTGGCGGAGACGGCTGCTTCTGTGGGTGCATCGCTGATTGCTGCCTCCGTCGGAATGCCTGTGGCTGCAAGTGCGCTTTGCCCTGCCTGCTTGTCTGCAGCATTGCGGCTAGTATTGCCTGTATCATCGGCGGCTCCCATCTCCTCATCCTGATCTGGAGCCAGGTCTGTACTCTCTGGCAGCGGGCCTTCCAGGAGAGGCTCAGTGTCCTCTGTCGTGACTGCTGGGCTGTGGTTGCCATTTGTGCCGCTGAACTGGTGCTGGACCATCTTCAAGGCTTGCGCAGCTAGCCATGAGTATAGCTTGCTGCGAGCCTCTTCAGGCAAAGTCCACGCATCTGCATGCTCATTTGAGCTGTCTGCAACGGCCCCTGTCAACCATTCCCTCCATCTTGCCTCCTCCCACCCGCACTCCTTCTCCAGCACTGCCTCTGGCAGGCTTTGGAGCGCCAACACCTGCGCTTGCACAAGCGGAGTAGGTGGAGTAGGTGCCCAGCAAACATCTCCCTTTCTGTCTCAGCAGAGCATGCAGCCTCTCAGCTTGTCCGAAACCCCTGCAAAGAAACCTCTGTGAGGGTGCGTTGTTGGCACACCTGGCTGGTGAGGAAGGCAAGCTCAGACTCGCTGCAGCGCTCTAGCAGAAAATCAGCACCGTTGTCATTTGTTCCAGGCAGCGCCAGTTCATCTTCAGGCCGTTTGGAATCTGTGTCTTTCACTGCACGTGCCACAAGCCGCCTGGACTTCCGCTGCTGCAGGTTCAACACACCAGTCAGGGATCCGGTGATTACTAATCCCGCTACATTGCACATAGCTAGATGTTCAGCAGCCTTTCCAAAGCAGTCTTTCCCCAACCTCTGTACGCATCACCTAAGAAGAATGGCAGCGGTTGCAAGATACATTGTGAATGTGGGAGAACGCTTCACACCGTGTCGTCAATGGCTTGCGGATCGCTGTTTGGCACTTCCTCATTGGCGCGGGGCATCGGCGACTGCGAAGATGCAACTTTCAGGACTCACCATCACATCAGCTCAGGATACCATCATTGCAAATCGACATGCAGCCCGCAACTACCCCAAGCAAACTCTTGACTAGTGGTGGTGTCCTGCATGCATTTTGCGCGCACCTCTGCAGCTGCCTGTGCTTTGAGCTCGGACACCCGGTCCTTGAGCAAGGGCTGCTGATGGGACGGCCTTGCACTGTTGCGTGGATGCCCAGCAGATGATCGCATCACAGGCTCATCCTCGTCACTGAGACTGTAAGGCCGGCCCATAGGGGGGATGAGGAAGATGGGGTCCTCCAGAGGATTGGCAAATGAAGGCAGCATTTCGGCAAGGTCCTCCTTGGTGACATCCCGAAAGTAGCCCTGTGGCAATCGTTGTTCATACATCTGTACGCAGAAGATGCAAGACAAGACGGTCCTGCTGTTAGAAGTCCATGCAAGGTCCAATCCATACCTCCGTCACAAGCCAAAAAGGTGAAGAATCTGGCGGGCCAGGTATCAACCCAGGGACAACTTCTGTAGCAGGAACGCTTCCCCTCTGTTTCTGTTTGTCTTTCTTTGCCTCCCTTTTCCTCTTCTCATCTTCTTTGGCCTGAACATACTGAGAGGCCTCTGTGAAGGTTTGAGGCAGCTTGCACTGCCGCCGTTCTGATCTCGCGGGAAGTAGTTGCAGGCGATCTGACGCCTCTTCTACTGTCCTTCTGCTCGCCTCCAATATTTGCCTGAGGTTTCGCTGGTCCCCCATGTCGATACAAATGTGCCGTTGGCAGACGCCCTTCTAGCGAGCGAGGCAATGCGAACAAAACTTGTCATGCATCCATAGAAGTCGTCATCTGAAAGTCATGGAAACATTTTGGAGAACCTGAAGATGCACAGTGTAGAGCAACTGCAAAAGGTCATTGTGCTTTGTTAACGAAACTTGCTGACGTCAATCTTGATGGCGCCCGGTGGCGATTGCTTGGTCTTACTGTTAGGTGTGAAGTGATCGTTGCATCACTGCTTGTTGACATCAGTTCCCAAGTTCAAGCGCATGGATGGAGGCCCCAAAGCCAGCAAGGCCCCGTGCATTGCGCCAAGCTGTGCCCTGGCGAAATCCATGGATTGGACGATCAATTCCAGCTGGCGATGCAACAGGCGAAGTACAACTCCCAAGGTAGGACAAATTTCCTTAAGTGTACAAATATTACCGCTTGTGCGTGCGTGTTTTGTGTTTGAGGGCACAATTTGAACGTATATGCTTGCGTTTGGAGGGGCTCTGATTGGGCAGACGTCTGGCGTTCTGGTCTCCAAAAAAAGCTCGTGTCTCTGTGGGAGCATCTCTTTTAGCAATTCGAGTCCTACCATCGATACGTCTGGTATTTTGCTTCATAAAACGCAGTTGATCCAGTTGATCGGCCTGTGACGTGGTCGTGAGTCTTCAGGTGCGTTATGGCTCCACCACAGCTTCATCCACTTTCCACTGATAGCATTAGTACTTCGGAAAGCTCAACCAGCGACGATAGTGATTGGATTTGATTTTCTTTCTCTATTTATGCTTATATATGAGACACAAGGGTGCCCTATTGTTTCTTGCAGGGTATAAAGACTGCAGGGTGTAACACTCTGATTGGAACAATGCAAGCCGCTGTGGTGCTCTAGACTGCCATCCGGGAACAGCAGGCAGTCCCACAATGGGTTGCATTGCGAGTGATTACAGCGCAACAAAGTTCTTCTATTTTGCGGGACTGGTTGTGACCGCTGTACTCACCTGGGTGCTGCGCGACTATGCCACGTCTGCCTTGGGGCATGTTGGCCCTCTGCGAGATTGTCTGAGCATCACAGACGAGGCTTTGAAGGTGAAGAAACACTCTCTGAGTCATGCAAATCATCTAGGGCCTTGTCCACTTTGCATGCAGCCAATCCAGGGCAATTCACGCCCAATGCATTGCATTTGCCAGCGGTATGTGAAGTCAGTGTCATGCAGAAATGTCGTAGTTATGCATTCTGCTGCAGTGGGTGTTGATTTCCTTTGTCGCTCACGAGGAGTTTGGCCATGTGCAGGCGACCTGTGTGGGGAAGGGGTTGGTTTTGCGCATCAGCTTTGGGAACTTCATCTTCTTTGCGGCGCATGTGCTGGCGCTGCTGTGTGTGTCCAAGGAGGACGACCTGCGCCGGTTCTTCCACACTGGCTTGCTGCCCCTTCAGGGCATTGCTTGGCTGGGCATCATCATCGCATGCTTCGTGATGCCCAACAATGTCTTCAGCGTCTATGGCCAGGCAAGGATCTGCCATTTCTGTGGGATGCTGTGTTGATGGATGGGGCCAAACATAAAACGGCATCTGTTGAATGTGTGGACAAGTCAAGCGAATGCAGTAAGAGCACCAGCGTGTCCAGTGCTTTATTATGAGGAAATCATGCCCGCCAAGCAGTAAAGTTTCGTAGCCCTGTCGCTATGACTGCCCAATAAATGTGGTGCAGGTCATGAATATGTTCAATTGCAATGTTTGGTATCACTGACAGCTCCCATTTCGCGCAGATTGCGCGGATGCTTTCTGGCTTCTTCCTAATCATCCAGATCATCTTGCTGCTGGGCTTCATCTATGCCATCAACGAGTACCTTATCGACAAGGACCACATCAGCCACAAAATTGCGCTTGTGGGCGCCACCATATCCATGTATGCATGCGGACTCGTCATCATTGGGTTCATGTTTCATTACTATGCTCCAGCGCCCTCGTGCAGCCTCAACATCTTCTTCATCACCTGGACCTTGATCCTGGGCATCGCCTACTCCATCTTCTCGGTGATGCTCAAATCATTGATGGTCCTCCCTGTGATGCCATTGTTGTTCCATATCGATCTTTGCTCGAGTGGGTAGCGTGTACAGTTCACCAGCAGGAATCATACTGTTTGCAGTTTGGTTGCATGGAGCGTGCTTTAGGGAAGGGCCAGTTCAGAGGTTGATGTTATCCTTACAGGAGTGAATTTGATGTGTTGATGCGCTACTGTTAGACATCTGTGCATGCTGGAACAGGTGACCCCATATCGCTCCAAGGCTGCTGGGCTGCTGACATCTGCTACAGTCTTCATTTACACAGCCGTGGTGCTCTTCAATGCGCTTTCCAGCGAGCCTGTGGGGAATGCATGTGTGCTCACTGCCGGGAATGTGTCCTCTGGGCTGCAGGTGCGCCAAACAGAGCAAGCTTTGCATTCCTGAAGCCTGCCTACCATTTGGCAGGCTGCAATATTTCTAGGTCGAAGACATCCAGTTCTGCTGAATATGAGCATTCTGCATGGGGTTGCAGATTTTCTTCTTTTTCTTGGGGCTTGCAATAATGCTGGTCAGCGTGATGACATCATCTCAAGAGGCGGCCTCCTTTCGGCTGACTGCTGGCAGCACTTCAGATGGTGAACTGCCGTACAGGTGATACTCTAGAAGCATGTTTACTTGATGACATGATCAGATGGAAGGCACATTTGTTTAAGCGCATGACACCTCTTGGGCTTTGTGGAAAGGCAGAGATTGTTGATATTTTCCTTATGCGTTTGATCCATGCATACGTTCGATTATAGAGTAGCCTTGAAAGTGATTTGATTGACATTTTTGCTGCAAGCAATGGAAATTTCCTCTGGTCAAGTTTGTCTAACCGCTGGGTCATTCTTGTTGCAGGCCCGATTTCTTCCATTTGATTTTCATGCTCGCATCGGCATACATTGCCATGGTGTTCACAACATGGAATCTGGAGGGCGTGTCGGGCCACCAGAGCGGAGACAAGGGGTGGGCCAGTGTATGGGTCAAGATAGTTTCGCAGTGGGTGTGTGTCATCCTGTACTCTTGGAGCATGGCGGCTCCTGCAATCCTGAAGGACAGGGAATTTGTTTGAGTGCCAATGAACTCTTGCTAACGATTTGATCACCAAAGTATGATGGCATTAAATATCAGTTTTGGAGTTAACTGAACGTTCGGAATGCGATGTGAACCTTCTCTGAATTTTCTGGTCAACTGACCTGAAGGAATGGATCTGTGAATGATAATCTTCACTCCCAGCCTGTAGCAAAGCAGCTTGGCGTTCTCATTGAGTTTGTTCCAGGCTTTTTGGGTGCTGACAAGTTGTAGCAAGCATGTCCCCTCTTGTAAAATCAGCAATAGGAATTCATTGAGCAGGATGTTGTTACATGCACAAAGGCATTACACTGTGATGCAGTGGAATAGGCGCACATGCGAGGAGGTTGATTTCGTATTTCCCAGATGCAGCACAACTGTCTTTTTATGCAATCCCGGCTGACAAGTTGTCAGTGACAACCAGGTCTGTGTGGTCAAAATCCTTTCCCTCAAAATTGCCCACATATGTGCAGCTTCTCTGCCATCCCACATACATCCCAGATATATATCACTTACTTCCTGGTGCCCATGAGTCTACCGGTACCTAAGTAGGTGTGAGCTGACTGGCAAGACTCAGCATGGGACTAGGAAACAGCAATTTCTGAAGTGGGCGGCGAAAGCAAAGTGGCCTTACTTCAAAGGAGCCATGACTGGTACGGGTAAGAACACACTAACCCCCGAACAAAACACAGCAAATGGAATTATTGCGGCGATACCTTCCAAAAAGCATAGGCAGATCTAGAGGTTTGAGATGTCTCCTGAACACATATCCTCAACTCCAACGCATGTGTAAATAGCGTGAAAAAGCAGAAATGACCAGCCTCAAGCACTCATTTAGAATCAACCAAAATATCAATTCTGTAAATGATGGCTTGAGGCTCTGAAAGAGAGAGGAAACTTCCAAAATAAGGTCTGCCCAGTCGAACCCTTGAGGTAGAGTGTCGATAGCCTATAAAAGCTCATCAAGAGCTTAAGAAGCACAGAAAGTAGCCTATCCCTCTGACATCTGCTCAATTCAACACCGCCTGAGAGATCTGCTTTGCATGGCACATGCCCTGGGCCACGAAGCATGACATAAGTTTGTCCACTACTTTCAGACACATCTCACATTCTTGGCGGTGAGGCAAAACATAGCAAGCACTCCTCCGAGCATTATCTGTGGTTGTGACAAAATGATATCTGTAACATGAGAAGATTTTTCGGCTTCTCTGAGAGCCTCCTGAGGTTACACACTGCCCGCATGCGCTTCACTGATCTACGCAATCCTGAGTTCTCTGGATACTTTCGCTTACAACACCGCATTGCTGCGACCTCACTCCATCCCACACAGCAGCAATGTCCTTCAAGATGTTGATGTTTCATAATATTGGCAATCCATACTGGCTGCTTGTTGCTTATCGAGCAAACTCATTATTGAGCTCCTCATACCCTTGCCTGAACAGAGGGAAACTGGGGATGCAAATCTTGGTGCATGCAGACAAGGCTGTGCACGCTTACTGCAGTGTAACATATGGGATGCCACATTTGCAGCACTGCGGTTGTGGCCACCCCTTTCAAAGCAACAGAACAAGCCACATGGAAGAGTGGCCTGCGGACCGTTGCGGCAGGAGTGACATTCGGTTTAGCTGCAGCACTCAGCGGCGCACAGGCTCGCTGTGCCACACATCCATGCATGCCGGCAAAGCTGACCCCAGAGCACTGGACGTGCTATTCGTGTCGCTCCCTTCCCTGGTCAAGCCGGCCGGTGCAGGCGCCTGTGAGCCCTGCACCGCGGCCGCGCTCGGGACAACAACCTTGGTGTGCGCATCGCGGGGTCTGGGGGCGAGGAGAGGGTGCGACTCCAGCAGCATGTTCCTGGAGCCGGTAGTGAACTCATCGCTGCAGCGCCGGCTGTCCGGATTGGGGCCATAAAGGCTGCTCCCCGCGGCCGTCTCGATCGACGCGGACCGCCCCATCGACATGTCAGCTGTCCCCGGGTAGCCCGGTGACGCGCCACTGCCATCGCCGCTGGATATCGGTGCGATGCTGCCAGCAGCGGCCGGTGTGCGGGCGTCTCGCAGCATCTCCAGCAGCTGAATCTCCTCGCGCGTCACCGGCCCGCTGCAATGATGTCAAGAGCATTTCAAAATTCATCACTGTTGTACATGATCACTAAGGGACCAGTGATGAATAGCCACAAAGGATAGCCCCCTGCTATGATATCACCAAGGACATGAAGGAATGGGTCTTTGTGACATAGGTGACTTTGAAGAGGGTGATCGAGTAGCCAAAATGTCCAAGACAGCAGCTTTCTCACATAGGAAAGGCACCAAGAGGAGGGCAATTACGTGTAGAGGCCGCTGAGCTGCGCGCGAAGCTCAGCCCGGCTGAGGGTCCCAGAGCGACCGCCGGCGATGAGGCTGTTGAGAGTGTCCCCATCGAGCTCGCGTTCACCGCTGGCGCTTCCACTGTTGCTGTTGCTGCCTGGCGGCGCCGGCTGCTCTGCTGACAGCGACGGGAGAGCGGGGCTGCCGCCCCTGTCAAGTGACTGCAGCCGGCTCATCGGCAGCTGCGCGGACAGCGACCGGCTCATGAGCACATCGCTGTCCACGCTCGCGTTCTTGTTCCTGCCCAGCGCTTGCTCCACGCAGAGCATCTCCATCGCCTCCTCTTGTTGCCTGCTTGGGCAACCGCACGCTCGTCTGCAACCCCTGCCGATCCAGCACTGTAAGAGATGCGCCTCTAGCTTGACACCATTGCACAAGCCCCGCCAGCAAACATGCACAGCCCAATGACATTGATCGCAGCGCTGCAATGATCTCCTGCGATCCTGCAGAAAGATTTGTTAAATCTAGCAGCAATCCTGTTGAAGGCCAGGGGATGACAGGGGGCTTGGACACGCCTGCTCATCTGCCCGCCAGGCTTCTGAGGTGAAAGCAGCTCCTGGCCAGACATGATGCTCTCCATCGACCGCCCACTGGACAGGCTGCGAGGCAGCGCGGCCGGAGTGCTCACATACATGGATGCCGTGGCAGACGTGCCGGGTCCCATGATACCCACAGCTCCGCTTCCAGGGCTCGTGGACGTCACCATGAAGGGAGAGCCTTGCAGTGAACCCATCTGCTTGCACACATACTCCAACAATGAGCAATGCCCTCACACACTACCATACATATTCCAGACATTGTGTCATCACGTAGACAAGATGCTCCGCTTCTAACTATCTACAGCTCAACAGGTGACAGGAGCACACCTGGGCACCATAGTGCTTCTGTGATGGTCTGTAGCTCCCATGTGCAATACACTCCTGTGAAGCCAAGTGGACACATTCAGATGCCAGATGCCTGGATGACAGTGAAAAGTCAGTGAAGCCAGAGAAAAGCTGCCAGAAGACGCAGGTCACCTGAAGGCACTGGAATCCACTGAGGTACCATCGCTCCAGGGTTGACTTCATGCTCATAGTGTGCTGCACCTCCGTGAATAGCTCACCTGCTCCAACAGCAAACCTCTCCAGTACACAACACATGCCCTTCAAAACTCATCGCCTTCGTAACAAATTCTGTGCAAATGGGCTCATTTGCCTCATTCTTTGGGTCTCAATGTACTTCTCACACCTCTCCAGTCTATGAAGGTGTTGTCGCCCACAGTAATCGGCATAAGCTTCAAAGTGCATACGTAGTTGACCAGGGAGGCCTGAAAGGGATTGATGGTGTCTTGGTGTGAGATCACCTGCCATTTCCTATCAATCACACACAATGATGGCGAGGTCAGCAGCGATAAAAGCCAACTATCTGCACTAAGAAGCTGCTCGAGAAGTTGCTCAACAGAAAACTCAACATGCTGCTACAAATGCTCTTTCATGGAACTGCTCGCCGTACATGCTGTGCTCATCCTCGTCCAGTGCCAAGAGCTTCTCAAACATGCGTTGTGCGCCAACCTCCACCACACGAATTGCGCCAACGCTGGTATTTGAGCCTCCCTCCTGCAGGAGTAATCCCAGTCAACTGTCGTTCTTGCTCCAGTTCCCAGACGGCCTTTGCTAGAGGCTTGACATCAATGAAGGCCATGGGAATGTACTGTAGATGAGAAGCGCTCTGAGTGCAGACTGCCGGTCCCAGCAACCCAAGGCTTGGACCTGGGACCTAAGACTTGAAGAGAAGTCGATTCTTGAAAAAAGAGGCTCTCACCACCAACGAGCATCGAAGTGGTCGTCCATCAATTTCTTGGAGCCACGAACAGCATCCCCACTCCCTGCAAAGCCCAGGGCAACAGCTGACAAATGCAGATGTACAGCGCATGTTTGAAGTGAGGTACAACACCATTTTATGGAAGGTCGACAAAGGAGATGCTCTCAGGAAAGCTGCTCAGTGTCGAAGAATGCCTAGCCCTCTGCGGCCTAGCGCCAAATCTCCACAACCGATCAGCAAAACGCACACTATCCGGTGTAAGGGTGGTGCCCGTGAAAGCCTCGATCGGGAGCAAGGAGCCCCTGACACACCTGACAACCGCCCACACGGCACCTACAGTGGCATTCAGGACACATGAGGCCCTGGGCTCGACGCGGGCCAGAAAGCCGTTCCCGTTTACTTGCATGGATCCAAGCGCACGTAAGCCCTCAGAGGCCAAGCCCCGTCATCAATACAATGGACCATCAAAAGGTAAGTCCAGCAGCCGGCTAAGGGAACCTCCCAATCTAAGAAATTCTTGCAAGATATGAAAGGCAACGGAAAAGTGCCGCCCAAAAAAATATCTCAATAGCTCCGTATTGCTGCGGTCCCCCCGGTGTGTGAGTCTGACGTGTTTTCAATCATCTGTTCTGTCCTTCTTTTCCCACTCTCTGTCCTGCTGGAACAACAGTGATACAGATCATAGACGAGACACCTGCTCACAATTCACCTGTGACTTTTATTGCGTCAGGCACTCTGCTCGTTGGCCTTGCCCTCTGAAGATGACTTTATCCGGCTGGTGTGATCTGCCCTTGGATATTTGGGAGCTCATATTTCACAATTTGATATCTACAGATCAATTATACAGCCTTTCCTGCGCGGCTGAAGCTCTTGCGTCGCTGGGGCAGGTGAACTCCATAGTGGCAAAGGGGTTGTGTTCTATTCTGGCAGAACCTTTCCGCTCGTGAAGGAAATTAGCTTTCCATGCTCAGTTAGTTCTTCGTTTCAAGCAGTAGATTCCTAATAGTTTCTGTGTTCTCCCTTTCTGAAGGTATGCAAGCATACCAGGCGTCTAGCAGCTCAAGGCTGGGAGGACTTGGCAGCAGGCTCCCCATCAATACCCCAATGCCCGCTCACGAGCTTGCCGTTTGTCTTTGGACTGGACAGGTGAGCCCAATCTCCCCATTGTCCTGTGGGATTCACAGAAAGGTGCAACGCATCTTGCTTTGGCAGCGCTTCGTGTCACGCTTGCACATGATACCCACGCACCAGAGATGCATCTCACGCTCCTGCGTCAGACTCTGTTGCGCTGTCCTGCACAGCTCTGCGAGTGGGGAGCGGGGGATCTTCTCTGTCTCTCGGCATGGCCGACCGCTGGAGTGGGGTACGGTGGCAGCTGAGCTGCACCGTGGCCGTGACTCGCAAGTTAATTTTGGGCCGACCGCGCTTCAGACCTGCCTCTGTGCCCTCGGCATCAAGCGTGCATCCAGCTGGGGTGCGCTTCTGCAGCCCATCATATCTTCAGGGAGAACTGGGATGTTAAATGCAAATGCTACTTGTGCCACCCTTCAGAGCTCCCCAAACCACAAGCATTTCACATTGTTCGTGTCAGTATTATCAGAAAGGAGTGCTTTGCACATTGGGCCTGAGGTGCCTTCCCAATGGGTCTGTAAGATATAGCTCTTTTTGACAGTGATGCCAAGGAATTGATATCACTTCAGGAAGAATTTTCGCACTGAGGGCTTATTAGATGGCTTCTTACAGGTGTCTGTACTGTGAATGCTGTTGAAAGCAAGGTGTGCATGGAGCAGGCAATGCCGAGGAGTGTGCAGCGGAACTGCGAGCCCGGCTGCCAGCGCCCCACTTGATGGGCAGGTGCCGCGCACCTTACCGGCTTGTGCTGGAGGTCAGGAGGCTGCGCTGTGAGACAGTGGCCGCTCCTGAGGCCAAGAGGCGCTTCCACCTGACCGATTCCGACCTGAAGCGTCTCACTTTTGTGAAGGTTCGTGCAATTTTCTGGCCCACTCTCACATTGCCTTTCCAGGGTTGGTTGTGTTGCCCCAGCCCATGTTCGAGATTGGTTCTGTATATTTGTTGCCATCAAATGTCAGGGTTATTATGATGCAATAGAGTGGTGACCAGAGGGGTTGTAACATGTGTGGGGCGAATCAAGTAAGGTTACAGTAGTTTTTGTCACACTACGGGATGCATCGCTGACATGCTGGTTTGGTGCAAGCGCAGGATCCTTTGCCGCTGAGCCGGAGCTGCAGGCGACCGCAGTATCGTCTGCTGGATGTGCAGAGAGCCGCGAGAGCAAAATTTGGCTCGGAGGCGGCCATGCTGCGGCAGGCGCGGCGGAACAGGGAGCTGGCATCCCGTCCCCACAGAGCCAGCAGCAGCGGCCAAGTGAGCCCATGCTCCACTTCAAACGGGATCTCATCACAGAGAAAGGAGATAGCCATTGGCCGTGACAACTGCTTTGCTGGTTCTGAGAAGTTGCTGCTGAAGCTTTGGGTGGTGTTACATCGTCAGGACCAGTGGTGTTAGCCTGGGCTGATTCGAAATCTTGTGGCTGTCTTGTGCAGCAAGAGCGGCAGCGGCAGTTGCAAGCCATGCTGGAAAGCCGCAGGCTCAAGGTGGAGGACGGGTACCTAGCGGCTCAGCGGTACATTCAGGGAGCGATGGTGAGCAGTGCAGCAGCTGCAGGGGGGGTGCAGGGCCTGGACGAGGTTGTGGCTGCGATTGAGCGGCGCCGCTTCATCACTGCGCACTGCTCGGCTGAGCGCGGTCTGGCACTGGCGGCGTGCCAGTGGGCTGCGCAGGAAATGGAGGGACAGGTGGGGATGCCCCACTTGTTCCTACAGATTGTGGATTACCTGTGCGACCACGTTGCTCCCGCCCTTACCCAGTCTGCAGCTCTCAGTCTGGCCCCCCTGACTGAACTGCAAGGCACAGTTTTTGAGGGCCCCTGCCCCATACATTGAACCTCATCATTCTGCACAACTCTTGTCAATCTCAAAGTCACATGATGGCGGAGCAGATGTAGTAAAGAATTATAGCGCCACACCCAGGTGGGTGCAAGGGGAGGACAGGACTATCAATGCGAATGGGGATGTGCATGTTGTGCTGATAGTGTGCCTTTGCAGCAAGATGATGTCGTTGTCACACCACACATGGAGAATGAAAGCTCAGTGCATCGCACAGCCTGATGGCCTGTTCCATTGCTTGCAGGCACTGAAAGATAAGAAGCTGCTCGTCTGGGAGGAGCAGCTGAAAAGGGAGGGGCTTTTGGACTGGTTGCAAAGTCAAGGCAGCGTAGCACATGCATTGGAGTTTTCAGAGCTGCCTGCTTGCATGCATGAAGAAGTAAAGGAGTACTTTGCTGCTCAAGGAAGCCACAATGTTGAAGTTGTAGAGTAGGAGTGGATTATATTTTTCGCACGAGCACCTCATGATCATGGTGGCTAGAGCCCGGAATTGTGTGATTTACAACATTTTTGGAGAAATGTTGCTCGTTTTATTGATATTCTTTTCACGCAGACAGACGATAATGCATCGCATTGATTCCGCCCCCTGTTGCAAAGATGTGACTTTTCCAATTGACACGGGCTGCAAATATGAGTTCAGGAATGCTGAGAAGCACAGGGACTGACACATCTAAATGATGCCCTCAGCAAAGCTATGAAGAGGCATACTGGATTGGTGTAATGCGTAATTATCACACCGGGGCTGTGCCGCTGCACCCACTGCATGAACTAATCTAACATCCTGCTACCAGTGTCATAAAACCTGGGCGGGCATTTCCAGCATACACATCATGTGCAATCAAAAAAGAAGCGAGCAAGCTCTCGGCTGCCACTTGCACGGATACATTGATATCTTTGTAAATCAGCTTAATCATCACAGTTCTTGGGTGCTTCGGACATGTCGACACCAGAGAAGCTGTTTTTGTGAAAACATGAAAGTAACTCTCGTAAACAAAACCGGATTCTGGAACAAGCTTAAATGTGGACCATAGGACACATTGGCATTCATAAAAAGCGATGCATGCATGCCCCTCTTGCAGTAAACGCTTTTGAAATGGTCCGAGTCCTTTTGTTATTTCCTCTCAGATTTGGCAAGCCTAGTGCCTCAGCCGTTGGTAAGAGTACATCATTAGGCAAAGTACAAGGGAATAGGCAAAAGCAGAACACACATCCCACATATTTCCCTTACTCCAGACTCACTAGCTTCTCCCACATGAAGACAAACAGCAAATATAGCCACACAACTCTTTCAAGATGGCCAGGACTTGACCAGCTTGTTGCTCCAGCAACACTTTCAAGGCCTTCACAGGAAGGCTATTGTGGTTGAAAATCACTGCAATGGTGCATCAGCTGACCTTTTAAACCAGGAGCCCATGTTTCCACCTTCAGCGGCATTTTCAGGGGTTGACCAGGAAGAGGCACTCGGCTTCAGCAATGTCGAGTAAGTGCACAGGTGGACATGGCTGCTTAGAAGACGGTGTACACATCGATGCGCTGGTTCGAGCCGGCTGCATAGAGCACCTTGTCGCCCATGCCCCATTTCACATCTGCATAGTGGTGCACGTTTTCGTCGTGGAAAGCGCCCGCGCGTGCGTCACCTGTGCAGCACATGACAGCATGTGATTGCAGCAGGGTTAACACCCTCCAGTGTTTTCTGAAGACGAACCAGAGCTGACCACTCTGTAGCATTGCGGGTTGACAAGTAGAGGCATGAAGTTCTCTGTGCTCCACAGCACTGAAACAGTAGCAGCCAGGCTGCGGCAGCATTGATATCTCATCGGGCACAAGGTGCAAGGGCATGCCTTTGTGTCATGCCATTCGGCCTGAAAACCAGTGTCCGCGGGCCTCTGGCAGACGAAGGGCGATACCACTAGCTTCAAATCTTGTGACTGGAGTACACACTGATGCGAACAAAAGGGCCCAGCCTGGAACTTGGTGGACCGTGGAGCTCAAAGAGATTCAAGCGGGAACCTTTCATTCACACCATAAATCCAGGAAAGCGTGCTACAGGTCGTCAAAATGGAGGTCTGCATGGACATGGCGCTCACCAGGGGTGAAGGAGGGGTCAAAAGGGTCGCCATAGTAGAGGCCGGTGACGGTGGAGATGGCGGCCCAGCCGGGACTGCCCCCCAACGCGATGCGCAGCACTGCACCGTTGTCCACTGATGTTGATGCCATGGGCGCATTCATGCCGTGGGTTGCCGACCTTCAAACAGCAGGTGCATTCTCTTAGACTTGCCACATGTGTAAGAGCTGCAGCTTTACAAATGCCCGAATCAAGAATGGCTCCTGCATTGAAGTTGAGCCACATGGCAGCAAGGAGAAAAGCTCATCGACAAGAAGCACCAAAAATTTTCGCGCACAAGTGCGTAGCTTGTGGAACCGCATCTACAAACAAGTGCTGCTGCAGGTACTGAGCTGTCAGCTTGATCTCGGGTGCCATGTGGTGCATGCATAGATGCGCCATGCAAATCGGTCAGGCATGTCAGCTTGCATGGTGGGTGTTCAATTTCTGCTTGTTGCAGTCGGTCCGGGAATTCACCTCAGGTCCCACTTCGAGATGTTGGTGTCCAAAGAGCCGGCCATGACTGTGGTGTCCTGGCAAGCTATCGTTGTCACCTGCACAGGCAAAATCACTGTTACCGAAGACTGCCTTGCTGACATACTTTGAAGGATACACGATGAGTCAACCAAAACCCTTATCCCAAAATAGGATATGATAACAAGGATGTTGCACTCCTGCTCCCCCAAGACGACTTTCCTGGCCATCCTGAAATGAGCATGATGCACTCACAGGACTACAGCCCAATGCTCATAGCATTTTCAGCACACTCTCATGTGGCGCGTGGCATGCATTTTGCCCTCGAATGGTCTTGGAGCATCTCCAGGCTCATTTAAATCTATGAGCCTGAGTTGGGAAGAGCTGCTAACGTTGCACACTGCTCAGCCATTGGGGACAGCAGACACCAGGCGGCTGTCATGGCATGCCCTGACCAATTGGGACAGATCCTCTGCTAGATAAGTCTTGTCGTTGACCACATGTATAAGAGTCAGGGTTCAAAAAGACGGATAAGGAATTACCATGGCTGTGTTCTCATTTTCTGCGGCGGTGGTGGTGCCGGCCAGAGTCAGGGCAATCTTGTTGTTGCGCACGTCCCACACAGCGATAGTGCCATCCTTCCCGCCCGCCAGCAGCACAGGCACATTGCCCAGTGGCGCCACACATGACACCAGTTTCTGGGTGCCCTGCACCAGGCCCAGCAATGCACCTCGAACGCGCTCATGCAGCCAGGTCGCATACAAACACACACCCAGCATTGGGGACCGGTGTTGCTGAATGACAAGCACCATTACTGAACATCCACTGGTCCGACACAACCTGACACGCGTCCTACGTGTGGTTGGACTTGCCACCAAGCAGTCATCAAGGTGTATTGCAGCCCACATGCCCCATGCATGAATGCAGACATGCACCCTCCCTTTTCTTTGTGGTGCACAACCATGTCGCTGGGATTTAATCCAGAAATTTAAGGGAGTGTGATGCTGGAAGTACAAAGGTGCCGGAAGGTGTTGAGGCTACCTGCAGTGTGGTGATGGGCACAGCCTCGCCAGAGTGCGGCAGGGAACTCAAGTCGTACACGGACACTATGCCAGAGTCACCAATCAGCTCACCTGTGCCACAGATGATACAGGTCAACATTTTGCATGACTTGCAACTCACAAAACAGGAGAGTCTTCACAGCTTTCACAAATGCCAGTGTATGCTGTTGTGCAAATGCTGCTTGAATCGCAATTATGACGCTGAGCCAATCTTGGCAATCCATTATTATGGTGCCTTGCACACTACGACCCAGCTCTCATGCAGGTCTACACCTGAGCACTGGCACCCTTTTTTGGCCTCAGCAATACTGCTCAGTGCAACTTCTTCTTCAGCATGCTGTTCTGTCCTGGCTATGCGCTCCGGATTCTTGTTCATAGCCTGGGCATCAGAGCATCTATCCCATGTTTTCATCCCCATCTCCAATTAATGGAGTTTGAGGAGGAGCATGCACGGTTGCCCGTGACAACGCAGCACTTGCCCTCACCAGTGGCAAATTCGGAGGAGCCGGGCAGGGTGGTGATGGTGGACAGGATGGAGGCTGAAGGGCGCATCAGGTGCGCGCGCAGCTCGAGGCTGCCGCGGCCAACGCGGTACAAATCGATGCAGGGCGTCTCGCCCGGGTACAGCCCCACGGTGGCCAGTTGCCCCTGCTCCGCCGCATACGTTAGCCCGTTGTATGAGTACCCCTGCGCCGCCTGCAGCCTGGACACATTTATGGAAGGCGTCACTTGTGGATCTGACAGCTGCAATGCCCCTCCTCCAAGATGCGGTCCGGCTTGAGAAGGCCGGGACTCCAATTATGCATGGTTGTGGCGCAGAAGTATGGGTGCAGGCTCGCTGCAGATGCAGTGGTTTTGGAACCCCAACAGCAGGAAGCGTCGACAGCACGAGGCAGTACAATACCATTCAACATGCCGTGTAAAGGATGAGCCAGGCTGGATGACAGCATCAGGAGAGGTGCAGTCCACACAGGGAAATAGCAGGTCCTCAGTGAAAGCAGGCTTCAGGCACCAAGGGAGGATTGTTGGGCAGCGCACCGCTGCAGCTGGCGGCCCTGGGAGTCCCACAAGATGAGGCTGCCGTCCTTGCTGCTGCTGGCCAGCTGCTGGTTGGTCGAGTCCCACGCCAGAGCAAAGATGCCATTAGTGTGGCCCGTGAAGGAAGTTGTTGGGGTCAACCGCGGTTTGATGCCTGGACGGTCACAGTGGGAAGTTGACATCCTTGTCGCATGCCATAAACAATGCAAAATATCTCCTGCATTCCAATGACTTGTCTTCACTCGAGAGGTTGATAGTGCCGGCAAGTCCACAAAACCTGACTGTATTCCTCCCTTGACCATCAGCAGTCCAGCTGACCACATATGCAATGGGTTTTATCTGTAATGCCTTCCCCCTGAGAAAAAGAACAATCACAAAGCATGAAAGGCATCCCTCACCTGAGAAGCCATTCCCGGCCGCGCTACCAGCCGAGCTGCTGTCATTCTGGGCAGTGGCTGGCTCCCAGCCCATGCAGTCACAGATGTAATCCTTGTCATACTTGAACTCTTCCTCCAGCTCCTCCATCTGTTTCCTCAGCTGATCCAGGTACTCTGGTGGACAGTCGCGCTTCAGCTGCACCAATTAACATGCACTCAACAGACATGCAGGACATTCTAGTGAACATACGGTAAACCTGGTGTAGGGAGAGAAGGCTGTGCGAGAGAAACAAGTGCGGCACTGAGAGCCCAGCAGAGCCTGGGGTACATCAAAGCATTATGGAAGGAAAAGGGAGCACAGAAATTGGAATGACCAGGCTCAACCAAGATAAACCTTGCGCTGCCATGTCAAGCACATGAGGAGAGAGTGCAGAAAAGATCGCACCTGCTCAGCACAGAATTCTGCCGTTTTGCCAAACATGGTCACCGCTGCACACCGCTTCTTCTCATCTTTCATCAGTGTGCTTAATGTCTGCACAGCGCCTGAAACCCCAAACTGTAGTATTAAAAATAAATATCGCTTTCTACGTGAACAGAGTCTTTGAGGCACTCTTGATGCCATCATGAACCACTAATACACCTGTGATGTGTCCAGACCAGAAGTTGGCATCGTCCAACTGCAAAAAAACCTACCTTGCACACCAACTGATTCCAGGGACACCAGGCATGCAAATGCTTCGGCCTGGGGGAAAAAGTCTGATCGGTTGGCGTCCACGGGCCTTGGCACTGTCAGATGCTTCAGCACCTGTGGCAGCACTGCACACCATCATTGCAGAGTCCAAATACCGGAGAAAATAGCAGAAAACATGTTGGCCTCACCTCTGCAAAGTTTTAGCATGCTTCACTACAGCGCTGCACAGCTGCTGTTCAATGGCAGGAAAATGCAACAGCCATCTCAGGTGACTAGTAGGGGCCTCAAACCAGGGAGACACTCACCTTTTGAATGATGGGTTCCAAAATCTCTTTCCTGTAGGCCTCTGGCAGCTGTGGCAGCAGATTCATGTAGGGAACCTGCAGGCGAATGATCCTTAAGGCAGGGACTGATGAATACTACTTTGCATAACAAGATTGCTTTAGGCGCAAATGCACTCCACTGGGTGCTTCTGGCATGGGCAAAATGTCATGTAGATGGTGGGTCCCAGGAGGTCCTATACTTACAATAGATTTTCCATTGGCAGTCACTGCCTCATCGAAGATGACGCTGAGAAAGGCTTCAGAAAATTGCTCAACTCTCTGCTTAGGTGTACCCACGGTGCTCTGCTCTAAAACTTTTGTGAGTGAATCTATCACCTGCACCGCAAAGCTTCCTTGTTAGCTTCCAGACTAAAGTTGCCTGCAGGGAAATGAAACGAAATGATGAGGCTGATCCTTTTCATGATGATGAGTTTGCCCGTCTGCTAGAAGTGAGGAGGGGTGCAAGCAGACAGGCTCACCTTCTGGAACCTCTCAGCATACTCTTCCTGGCTGCAATCCACCTGCAAGATGAGCCGCTTCATGGCATTGACAACCATCTCATGTGACGGCTGTGACTGTGGAGCCGGCTGCAAGCGGCTTGCTTCAATGGGTGGTGCCTGCATTCCATCAGCATCCTTTGCTCCGCATATCTCACAATAGAACAGCTTAAAATCTTACAATAGAACAGCTTAACATTACAAGGTCTTGGTAGACGCCACACCAGCTGCATGAGTGTCCATGCTCGGATCTCTGTGGATGCAAGCAGGCGCACTGACCTGGCTAGACGGCATAGCTGGCTGCTGAGAAGAAGGGGGTGCAGGGGTAACTGTCTGAGGTGTGATTGGGCGGGATGAGGGAGTTGCAGCTGTCTGTGTTATTACTGGAGGAGTCTCTACTACTTTGGGAAATGGGGCTGGCAAGCTGATGCCTGGTGGCGGTGTCACTGGTTGATGTGTCTTAATTGGGGGCGCCTGTGCGCTTTTTGCCTGATGCGTATTCCCATCCCTGCACAGCACATTTGATCATGTCTGGGATCTGGCAATCGATGGATCGGTGTGACCATGGTCCCCTGCCTTGGGGTACCATGCTGTGTCCACACCAGGGAAGCTGCCAGCAAAGATAAAATAAAAAGCAGGGAAGTTTTTGAGATGTCCTGCACAGCAGAAAAAATTCTACATGGCACCATGTCGCATAAACACTTTGCATGCAATAAATTGGCTGCACCAAAATAAGCGATTACAGGTGCTGAGGGGTGGCGAATGAAGGTTGGCTTGGTGTGGAATTTGAAGCCTTGGAACCATTGGGAGCACTTCCAGCTGTCCTGTAAGACGATGTTGCAGCATCACTCCCGCCCTGTGCCTGCCCTGCTGTGCTTTTGATGCGAACGTGGTCAGTAAGGTTCCTGCAGCAGTCCCCAAGAAAGTTGAGCCTCGTCACGCTCTCTAATTATACTTTGTGCATGTAAGGACATGTAAAATCAGATCAGATTTCAAATCTGCAAGAAGCGAGCACAATGCAAAAAGCTCACATATCTATCTGAATAAGATCGACGACTAGGCAGCGAAGCAAGCGATCGCAATACTCTGGGAATATCACGTCTCGGGCAATAAATCGGTCAATTATTGAAATTTCATAGTCTTGGGCATAGGCAATCCAAAGCACAGACGGTTCTATGAAACCAGCCCATGGCCAGTTCATCACTTACCGTAAAGTGCTCAGCAATTCGGTGGCTAGATCGATCTCACTCGCCTCTAACTCGACTTCAATTGATATCTTCATCGTGTCCTCGTCTTCTCAAAAGAATGACCGGGGTCGTGCATGGCATGTCTCTTTCGGCGAATGGGGAGGGAACAGTTGCCAGACCAGTCAGACCATGCATGCTGGAATCGTAGCAAGGCACGAGGATGCTCACATCTACAGTTGACTGACTGACTGACTGACTGACTGAACATGAAGCAAGGACGACAGAGGCAGTCTAGATGGAGACCTCTTGCTGGAGACCCCATCCCGTGAAATATCCTTCGATGCACGGCGCAACACCCCACTGCTGCGCATTCATGGCCATGCATATATATGCCTGTGGCCCACGGCTTGGCTGGAGGACCCTCCGTGGTCCTGATCATACAAGTTGTGAAGATCACTAGAGTACTCCACTGTGAGACCGGACATGATGGAGGTTCCAGAGCACTGATCATTGCTGTTGTGTGAAATATTGGTCTATAGCTACTACATATTAAATCCATGCATGTGCGTGTCCAATAAAAGATAGAAGCTGTCGTGAAAATTGCAGTGCCTCGTATATTATTGCCACCTACTGAGCACACCTGACCAACCATGCCAGATACACTACATCATAGTATGCGCTGCACATGCGCTGCACAATTTGTGATCACAAATTTGCAATGGCAATAATCACAGGTCGATCACCATTTGTACACTCCTTAGAAGAAGTTGCAGTCATGGTCATGAAAGTTTGCAACACATGATACAGACTGCACTCTCACACCAGCTGTCACACGTGTCAACAGAACATTAAATGGTAGCTATGTATACAAAATTCACTTCTTCTTCCTCTTTCCCTCCGTGTTATCATCCTTCTTCTTCTTTCCCTTAGCCTTGCTCAGCGGCGTGTCATCATCCTCAGCGAACAATGGACTGGCCTTGCCCTTGCCTTTGCCTTTGCTGTCTGGGCTGCCATCCTCCACATCAGCCGCTGCAGCAGAAGCCGCTTTCCGCTTCTTCTTTTCGGTAGCCGCATCATCAGCGTCGTAGCTGACAAAATGGTCGGAACTAGGTGCAGCCCCACCCTTCTTCTCTGCTGCAACTCTGGCACGCTCGCCTTCACCCTCATCGTCTGTGAGTAGGCAGGAGTCATCAGTGCTATGGGTCTCAAGCAAAGCAGGTAGATACATGAAAGCAAACAAAGAATCAAGAGATGGCTACTGACGAGCCCAGTGCCTTATATGCAGCAAAATGCATTGCGGCAAATGTCTATGTTCATCATTCCATGCTAACACAACGCACACAAGAAAAACAGCATGCTCAAATTCAAGCAAAGATCGGGATGGATCAGGGTAATCAGGGTGGCGGCACCACCTTTGCTGACTGGGCGCCAGGCATACAGGGAGCGAGAGGAGCCGGAGATAATGACATCCAGGCGGGGGTGGGGCTTGTTCACAGGGCAGATAGTGGCCAGGTTGGCATCCACCAGCTGAGTCAGCAGCCGCCCTGTTGACGCATCCATGATGTCCACTGGATGCAGGGCCGCTCCACCGACGTCCTCAGAGATATATCTGTCATTTTCAGCACCAAATAATGCATTGAGCTTCCTGCAAGACCTTGTGAAAGATCGTTCTCACACCAGCCTGCTGGGCATTAGAGAACTTGGCTTAACAAGTCCGACGAAAGGCAACAGCTCGTCCAACACCCCAGGCCTTCAGATCCTGTCTGCTGCGCTGCAAGACATGGAGCACACTCTAGGTTGGGAATTGCTGCAGCTGGGGCATGTCTATGGGGGAAACGAGCATGAAAACTGCATGCAAAGAATATTGAGGAGAGCATGCACCTTCCAACAATGATGGTGCGTTCTGCAGTGTCCTTGGGGTCCCACTCCGCGCGGAATGGCGTGAGGTAGCGGTTGAAATCGTGCGAGTGCACAATCTCTCGGTCTGGTGGACCCCCCGCTGACAGGATGTAATCCCATATACGCAGCCTGTAGTGGCACAGCATGCATTTCACATTGTCAAGCCCCATGCACACATGGCATTCAGCATAGCAGTATCACGTGCTGGAAACCTTGACAAAAGACCATCCAATCGAGGGTGTGCCCACAGGAACAATGAGTGCAAAAATGTCTTCTGAAAAATATATGATTGCGCAAATGATTTTCTTCATGTTGGGTCTGCAGCAATCATGGGAGCACCTGTTGTCGATACAGGTGGTCATGATCTTGCTGCCAGATCGCGGGGAGAAGTATGCAGCGTTCACCACCTTTGGATGATCCAGGCAAGCCAGTTCCATTGCCTTATCCTCTAAGCCATTTCCTGCAGGTCACTCATCCCATTCGTCTTCCATGCAAGCCTCTACACGGCACCATTAGGACAGAGAAGCCCTGTTGCAAATGCCAAGCCAGCAGAGCAGTGAATGCACAATCACTATTGCCTGACAAACTTGCGCATTATGTCAACACACCCGAAGCATGGCTGCTGCTGCTTCCGACGCTGGATGGCATGTTGCGAATGTCAAAGATGCGTGCAGTCCAGTCATTGCTCCCCGTCATCATCAGGTTGCAATTCATTGGATTCACGTGTATTGTATTCACCTGCAGTTGGACGAATTGTTTACCTTGACATGCCTTGCATGCCAATCCTTAATTATGCACTGATTCAAGATGGGAGGTTCCTTTTCTGATGAATATTGGTTGCCTGCATGCATCACACTGAGCTTCCACACACCTGGCAATGACAATACCACGGCTGACACAGACTGTCTCACCTTGTTGCCCTTCTTGTGCAGCTGAAGCTGAGCGATCTCCTTGTTGGTGCGTGCATCAGCAAAGTAAACCTTGCCCTTGCTGTCGCCTGCAATGATGAGCTGGCGCTCGGTGCATACATCCAGACCGTAGAGCATTATCCATGTGCGCTCATTTGTCACCCCCGGTATCCACCCATCGGGATTCATATTCAGCACGACAGTGTCAAAGCCAGTCTCCACATCAAACACCTGCGCACATCACTCACCACTTATGCCAGGCTCCCACGCTGCCTTCCAATTTATAGCAAAGCATCACTCGGGCAGGAAACCTGGAAGGTGCATTTTTGTTCATCAGTCTCACTGCTCATATTGGTGTTATTGTGAAGTCCTTCAGGCGCGACACCAGGAAGAGCAATGGTATACAATTTATAGAATTTGTAAAAGAAATTTGTAGCGGCTTGCCTTGCAGAGGCCATCTGAAGAGGCTGACGCGCACTGCATGTCATGGAGGGGCCCCAGGAAGCGCAGATTGTTGGTGAGTGCGCGGTGCATGCTGCCATGCACTGTGCGCTCATGCACCTTCTCAAAATCCCAAACTGCCACTTGTCCCTTCTTGTCGCCGCTCACTACAATGTTGTCCTTGGTGGGGTGAAACTCGAGACAGGTGCACCGTCGTGAGTGTAGCTTCAGGACAGCTGCATCCACCAGCCAGTCGTTCTGCTCAATGTGCATGTCCTGCCTCCTGCATGCGCAATGCTTCTCATCAACACTGCCAGCAGTTTGCCCTTCTTCCTTCCTCTGATACAATTGTTGATACTCAAGGTGGGCGCCGAGGAGCCATGCAAGCAGCAAGTCATAAGAAGAGGAGAATTTAAAAGCTCCTCACCGGCCGTTCAGCTCGCGCTGTCTAACGCAGGCAAGCATGCCATCAGAGCAGATGCCCATGGCTTGACGGCAGCCATGCTCGGGGGCGATCCTGAAAGGGCAGGTCATTGTGGTGTGACCTGCCTGCTTGCAGAGGTAGCAGGGCTTGAAGGGACAGTCGTGGTACACAGAGCCCACAAAGCCTGCGCAGTGACCCTTCTTGCCACATACCTGCAGAACGCACACTTTAACTCTGTCACTTCTGAACTATATTTGCTTAGAACAGGTGTGAGTCCTCTGAAGAATCTAGGAAAGTGAGAAGCTTCAAAGTTACACAGACATACTGCGCTTCTGGAGCCCCAAACACGGGCAGGGAAACCGCACATGACAGCTGAGGCCCTTCTTCCCGAGAGATATGGAAATCTTTCCCCTCTGCCCACTTGGCCCAGCTTGCGCGTTGGAGGCTGCCCTGTCATTCTGATCGACGTTCCCTTCCCCGTCTTCCTCTTCAACATCCACATCCTCTTCAACTGCCCGGTCTTCCATGTCCTCCTCATCTTCTTCTTCAGAAGTGCTCTCATCATCCACATCCTCCTCATTTTCCTCACGGGTGTCCACCCAGCGAGGCATCCTGCTTATATCCGAAGACAACCACATCTATCAGTCTATCAGTCACCTCATCATAACGAGATGTGTCTAGTACTGTACACAGGATGCAGCCTAGAGCAGGACCACAAGTCAGAAGCTAACATAATACTTCTTGAGACACAGGAATTTACCTCCAAGGGAATAAGTACAGGCAAAACAATAAGGAAAAGGAATGCTCTACAGTGGATCACTGGTGATCCACTGAGTGTTACTACTCAGAATGTGGAACTGCACCCAACAGCGTCGCAGGACAATGATATTGATCCCCAATCAACTGACCAGGTTTCACAGTTTGCTCAGCATCTCGAGGTGACGTTGCATTCGGATCAACGAGCTTCGAAGCCACAGCACAGCACGGCGACCACGTGATCGCTCGCTCCCCTCCATGGGCTACAAGTTTCACTCCTCTTGATTTATCCATTTGGGATTGTGCCTTTTGCATAGCAGGTGTAGACGCTGAACACGATGAGGAGACCAGATTTCAGACATGCGAATTCGAGAGGCTGCTTTTGATCTCGGCACTGCATCAAGAAGGGAGCATGGCTTCCCAGGCGTTCGAGAGAGCCATGAAGAAATTGGAAAGTCCCAGCGAAACACAACTCGCTGAGCTGATCATGAGAGATATCACTCAGCTGTCTGAAGACGCGAAGGGTGAGGAAGCTTCTGGGGACCTGCTTCTCTTGTTCGACCTTGGTACCCTTCATAAAGCAGATGAATAGGACGCGGAAAACCAGATAATGATTAATAGATCCTCATGCAGCCATGTTCCATGGAGATCTGCCATAGCTTCCCCTAAAAGTGTCTGTACTCGTTTGCAGTTCATGGGGTCACAGCATATCTGCGCAAGCCAGTGCATCGGGAGAGGCCAAATGAGCGATTTCTGCAGGGTACACTACGCAGTGTCGCTTTTGGTGAGCACCATCCGATGCATGTTGCTTGACAACCTCTAGCACTCACAAATAAACCGAGTGCCTACTCAGAGGACTTCCTTTGCACCGAATAATGACGCTTCAACGGCCTGTTGTTCGACCATGCAGCCAATCGCAAGGCGGAAGAGGACGAGATGTGGGTGCACAGGAAAAAGCGGCTGCATGGCAACGCTGGGGTGCCTCGGCCCTCCACAGGTATGCATGGATACTGCAACATTGCGATGCGGAGATGTTGTGGCATTGCTTTTTCCTGCATTGCCGGGCCTGATGACGAGCAAGGGTGAGACAGTGTGGCAACACGCGTCTGCCGAGCAGGCACGAGAAGCAATGAGAGCGAGGAGCGCAGCAGTGAGAGCGAGAGTGACAGTGCGGAGAGAAGCACCGAGGCGAAGCCTTCAGGCGCTATTAGCGACAGCGAGCTGGCAGACATGCTTTCCAGGCGTCGCCCCAGGTAGTGCTTCATTTTACCCTGTTAAGCAATGCAGTCACACGGTTTACTCAGTGGTTAAGTGCAGCAATGCAGGGGTGCTGTGGGTAGAGGAAGAACTGCTTGGTTTCTTGCGTCATGCTCTTTGTGAGTGCAGGGGAAGGGGTGCAGTGGGCTCCCGCGCAGACGAGCCCGGGCCATTTCTGCCAGAGAGCGCACTGGAAGGTACGCCATACTGCTGCAAGGGCCAGACTTGCTATTACATAAGAATGGCTGCCCCTATAACAATGCAGCTGCATCAATGCAGTTCTGTTCCTCCTTAAACTGCTGTTATTTTGAGGTCTGCTGCATAAGCTGACCAGGGACTTTGGTGCATCTTGTCAGATGTAGGCCCAGATGACTTCAGCGTGAGGGGTCCAGCCGGCCCGGAGAGGCCTGCTTGGCTGCAGAGGGATGCTGACAGTGGAGGTTCACCAGTGCAGAGCGGCAGTACAGCTCTGAAGAGCAGTTCCACTAATCACACGAGGTCTAAGAAGAGGAGAGGTGACGACAGCGAGCTGAAACCCAAGAAGAGAAAGAAACAGAAAAAGGAGAAGCGTCTCAAAGAGAAGAAGAGAAGGAAAAAAGAGAAAGGGTGACAGGTGGTGGAGCAACTGGTTGCTTGCAGTGTGACATGATGTGACGAGGCGTTGTTGTGAGCATCCTCAAAGATTGGTTGGGGGTCTTTGTTATAGGACATGACCTGACAGTTGAGAGTTCAGCTGTTGAGCATTGTGTATTTGATGCCTTGACAGGTTCGTTGAACGGCAGTGTGGAATCTTTTACAGAATATCTTTCCTCTCAGACATGCATGAGAACTTCCTCAAGAAAACCTCACAGGGAACTACATCAGCAATGCGCGCGTGTATCCACGAAATCAATTCTACAGAAACTGAATTTGGAAGAAAAAATAAAGCAGTAATTAATGCTGTGATGCGTTGCTGCACCACGAGGACAGCACTGCACATATAAAAGCTTCGCCAGGGTGTATTAATGCTGGCAGATGCAGAATTCTTCGAAGCAAGCTCAAAGGACTTACGTAATCTGTGCCTAAATGAAGGAGTGTAATTTGCATGCTAATTTACCTCACGACATGCACAAGACACCAGCTTGTAATTGATCATCAGAAATGTGTATCTTCAGGCTCTGGGCAATTGCCGCCCTTTTTGCCTGCACTGCCCGATGGAAAGGCGAAAAGACTAGTTTGGCACAAAATCGGAGAAGCCCTGCTCTTCCTTCTTGGGTGTCGGCGCTCCTGCCCGGATCTTGGAAAGCGCAGTGGGGCGCAGGTAGCTTGCTGAGGCCTCTCCTGATGTGCCAGACTTGGCGCTTGGCTTTCCTGCTGCAGCATGCGCAGCAGCCTGCAATTCAAAACGCCACACTGTCATGCCCTGCGCCTTTTGCAAGTCAGATTGCAGAGAGGCAGGCGACACAGTCTGTACTGCAGGCACACTGGCGTTCATCACATCACCACAGAGTTGCCCAGGCGACCGGAGCACCAGGCTACATGTTATGTCATACGCACCGCTTTGTCCCAGGCTTCCTTGTCCTTCTCAAGGCGGGTCTTGTGCACCTTCATGTCTCCGAGGCCATCACCAGCCGCAGAGTTTGCGCTCCTACATGCAATGTTTGGAGGCCTTATTAAGAACAAGAAGCATCTTTCCGAACGGCATCTGCTAATTAACCTGCTGAGAATCAGTCAGCTTTGAGCAGCACAGCATGCTGGGGGTGGAAACTTCTGTGAAACCATATTAAATACCATCCCAGTGCATTAAGGAGACATCATGATGAACTTGATAGCATGCCTGTTGATGGGGGGCCGAGCAGGGGCGCGCTTTGGCAGGCCGGCACCAGGTTTGCTGGCCGCCTCTTTTGCCTTTTCCAGACCGCTCTTGTGCTTGGGCATGTCCCCCAGGCCGTGCCCACCAAATGCTGCATGTGCTGCTGCACTAGCTGTCTCTGAGCGCCGCACCTGTGAGAAGAAGAAGACATCTGAAACCAATTTGCGAAGCATCATTGCACGTCAAAACTGAGCTCACAGGCAGCAAGACCTTCCAGGCTGGAGTTTGCATGACATACATGCATGCGCTGAACGTTGACTTTTCTGGTGCTATGGACCTCTCAACTGCCTGTAGGCTACACCACGAAATGGTACTGACCTTGTGGGGAAAGGGTGTAAGGGGATTGACGCCAGCCTTCTTCCGAGCTGCGTGTGCAGCCTGTGCTGCTTCCTGGTCGCGCTCAAGCTGGCTTTTGTGCACCTTCATGTCCTCCCCAAGACCGCCCACCTGGGCAATTTTTCCATTCCTTTAGAATCAAAACAGAAGGCAACACATGCCGTGATGAAGTCAGTACATCCGGTGCTGGTCCATGCGCACACATGACTGCATGAAGCAAGCCGGCCACAGGAACAGGCTATGCTTGGTGATGTACTGACCTTCATGGCAATGGAAGCCTTTGTTGCGCGCATGTAGCTGGGCAGAGGCCTCTCCTCGCCAGCACCCGGGCCAGCTGCGCGCTTCATGGCTACTTCCTCCCTCTCCCTCTCCAGCCGACTCTTGTGCACTTTCATGGCATCTAGGCCCTGCATGCCACAGAGTATCTTGGACACAAG
This sequence comes from Coccomyxa sp. Obi, assembly GCA_020887355.1. NCBI lineage: Eukaryota > Viridiplantae > Chlorophyta > Trebouxiophyceae > Coccomyxaceae > Coccomyxa > Coccomyxa sp. Obi. Next base: position 892,396 of record AP024993.1, on the reverse strand, counting down.
TACTCTTGTCAGGTGAGAGCATTCGTCATGTGGCCCAGGCGCCTGATGACACAAAAAAAAACCCTGCCAAGCATGCAAAGGTCGGCTTGGATCCACCAGCCACACTCCACAACAAGCAGTGAGGCATGCACACTTCAAGTGAAAATAGATGAAGCATCAAAGTTCAAGTGGAATAGATAAACTATGCATCGGCAGCATGCAGGTCCAAGTACAATCGCTGTCTTCCAAGCAGCAATTGGTGGAGCAGCACAGCCACAGCCCCCTGCACCTGTCCCTCGAAGGCTGAGGATGGAATGGCCTGTTTTGGCGCGACAGTCTTGGTACCAGGGGCTGCAAGTGCCAGCGCAGCGGCGGCCTCTTTCTCCTTTTCCAGACGCGACTTGTGCTTCACCAGACTCTGCATGCAAACATCCAGCGTTTCAGTTTCCGGCATTTTCAAGTGGACTAAGCCTTGCAGGAAGAAGCACCAAGAGTTTCCACAAGACAGAAAGGGATATGCATGCATGCATTGTGAGTAGGAACCCATGTAGAAGCAAGCATCGGGTACTTGCATATGGCACGCAGCGCTAGACATGCAAGTATTGAGAGTACAGGGGCACCTCTCCCAGGTTCATGCCAGCTGTGCGCACTGCCTTGCCCACTGCATTCTGCACCAGCTTGCGCGTGACAGTCTTGTCCACGGAGGACATGCTCTTCTTCCTGCACCCATGCACTGGGCCTTTTGCAGCTGTTACACGCCCACATGCGCGAGAGTGCGCACATATTTGCGATCACCAAAGTGAGATGACCATAGCCTGATAGGACAACTGGGGTGGCCCTTGCCTGGCAGCTGCCGCAGCCTCCTTCTCGCGCTCAAGCTTGCTCTTGTGGACCTTCACTTCATCATTGGCAGACCACTCCTTCGCCTGCATGCAGCATTCCAACTGGCAAGGTGAAGGTGGCTCAAGGGTGCCTTCATGCATTGAGGAATTGCAACCAGCAAGCGCTTTGATGTGTCCGGGAGTTGATTCATGATCACCTTGATGTCACGCAGCTTGCGCGCCAGAAATGGCGTTGTCTTTTCCCGGGGAATAAATGCAGCAGTAGAGCTTGTTGAGCTTGTCTCATCAGCATGGGCATCCACCTGCATGGTACATGTAATGAAGCTTGACTTACAGACAACCAACAAGCCAAGAACATGAAAGTCAACAACCCATAAAAAAAAGGTGTCAAACAGGTAACAGCAAGGGGGCTGCAATCACACCTGTGTCTGCGCCTGGTTGTCCACTGGTGTCGCGCTGCTGCAGAGCACTTCCTCTGGCATCGGCTGAGGCTCTGGCGTGGCAAACTGGTCGGCTCCGGATGTGCTGTTTGTGAACGCCGGCTGGCCCTGTTTGGTAGCAGGCTCCTCCAGTGAGGCAGGGTCGTGGTACTCAGGGGCGGTTGCCTGTGGGGTGGTCTGGAAATTGGACTCGGCGGACACCAAGGCCGGACCGCCAGGAGTAAGCTGCAGCTGCATCTCAGGCTGCTCGTAAGGGACGCCAGCACCTCTCTCTGTGGATGAAGCAGGGGCCACGGAGGTCTCCTCCTCGAGCTTCCACAGCACTTTTGATGTGCCGGTCTGCTGGGGCTTTAGCAGAGGGGCACTGGGTGCTGGCGAGGTGCCCAGGCTGAAGGAATCTTCCAGTGCATGACTGCTGGGGTAGATGTGAGATGAGGAAGGCGGCGAGGGAACTTCATCATCCTGTGTTTCATACAAGACGTCACATCAAGTGCTGCACATGTGATCTCATCAATTGAAGAGCATGTCAAGCAGGGCTGCCTGCTGCTCCAGGAACAATGGCAGATCAGGCAAGCAGAAGGCTCTCTGTGGCACTACATCAGTCAACAGTCACCTGACCGCTCACTCACCTGCTGGTTTGTGGTTGTCAGCTGCAATTTGGGCGCCGGTGTGCGCTTCTCCCTCACATCAGGTGTGTTCTGCGGCGTCTTTGCAGGCAGGGGCGTGTACATATTGACCAGTCCGTGCGATGCTGCCACAGCGTGGGTGTCGCAGCTGTAGCTCGAGCACCCTTCTGTCACCAGTCCAGCCTTCTGGATCTCCTGCACAAGACATTCCCATTCACTTCTTCTTGGTACGTCTTAGAGAAGTGTTTCCATGCACTGTCACTTGGCATGTCCCAGAGAAGTGCAACGCAGAGCACTGCAAGTCAATAATGCATTACTTGTACCATGCAAGTACCATGCACCATGCAAGTAAGTGTGTAATTGCACAGAAGTGTGTATGAGTGATTGCCGCAGATCTCACCGCGAGGCATGCATCAATGTTCGCCGGCACTTCCTTCAGGAGATCTTTACCAAGTGTGTTGTTAGCAGGGCTGGTCTGGGTCTCTGATGTCAGGATGGGGACCATGTCCGTGCTGACCAGCCAGGATGAGCCTTCTTTGGAATCAGCTGCCTCACAGTTGCCAGCTGTCTGCTCAGATGCAGCGGATTCACCACTCACAGCGATATTTTCATTCACATTCACATCGCTTTCTGCATCCTGCACAGACTACTACAAAAATTTGGGCTGTTACAATAATTTGAAACTTGACTTGAGTCCTGTCTGGAAAATTTAGCTTGACTCAGCATGGACCTTGATGCCAACAGAAGCAGGTTGAGAGTGACAAGCAAGCATAGTCACCTGGGCCACTGGCACCCTTAAAGCCTTCTTGCCAGTCATGGCTGACGGCTCCAGTAACACTCGAGTCGCCTTCGCAGGTGTTTGCATGATGCGCTTCCCATTCCGCAGTGTCCTGTACTGTGGGCTGCTTGCCTTTGCTGTTGCACCTTCACTGTTCTCCAGCGCCACCCTCTGGGCCCTTGACGCTGTCTTGATTGCGGTTTTGGGAACATCCTGTTAGGTGCAGTCAGTTACTTTTTAAAGTTTGCAAAATGCATGTGCACCTTCAAACCCTTTTCCAGTCACAACAAACAGGTTGTTGCGAGGGCAATTGCAAACACTCACCTTGTGCTGTGCAGAGTCGTCATTTTTGCTCCGCAGCGGGAGCCGTTTGGCAATGGTGTCAGTGATGTCTGGTACCGAAGGCTCCTCCATTGCCCTGGACGCTCAACAAGCGTTGTAGTGCCTGCACAATATTGCACCTTGTATTATGAGTGATATGATGCATTCTGCAAGGATATTTACGAAAATTCCTATTGTCACAAGATTGTGTTGTGTTTGTATTTGGGAGAAATCTTCATGCTAGGAAGGCGACAAGCACTCATCGCTTTATATACAAACGCCACGAAATCGCTGTGGTGGCAAAATAAACCCGAGTCGCTACATCAACATGAACCCTGCATGATAACAATGGGCTGCACGCGTCACTACCCGTGGCATTCCCTTTCAGGCAAAAGGTTGGCGCTGGAAGGGCACAATTTCCCACCTTTTCTTCTGAACGTCTGAGCCCCTCCCACAACTGCGTGCACCACGTGCTACCTAATCTTGCATCTGATGTCGGGTTTGTATGAGATACAAATACTTTGAAGGAATATTTTTGTCAACAGAAGGAAAACTCCTCAGGACAAGCAGGCTGTGAAGCTCACCCTCGGAAGGAAGATACGCTCGAATCTGCAAGATCGTCTTCGATGGCGTTCCTAACAGAATCAACTTCACCTTACCAATCAAGACGTGTCTCTCCCAAGAGCGCTGGTTTGTTTCGGGTTTCTCTCTCTTGATCGAGGATTGTGTGCACCTCCTCGGTTTACCGTTGCGCGGCAGTGCTTTCGTCACCCAGGCCCTGGGCGTGACGGACTCGCTGTTGCTGTGAAGTACCCTTCGTCCCAAAACTATGAGTGACCAGGCCGTGCCAGTAATCTCCCACAACCCAGCACTGTTACCGACCCTGCCGTACCCATTTCACGCTCCCATGGCTTTCGATGGGTCCCACAAGTTCGACGCCTCTCACTTCGTCGGCGCCTTTCAGAAGCCAGACGGCGGTGCGTCCTGGACCTCGCATTTTCACCTTGTCAGGAGGGCTTTGTCAGCCGAACCAGCTCCGAAGAAGCCCTGGCAGCTGATCGCACTGCCTGTTCTGATGCTGCAGGGATGCCAATGGTGTCACCAATGGACCAGAATATCGTGCCCCAGCAGCCAGGGATACCCCACCGTCTGAACAGCATCGAAAAGCAGGAGCTCGAACTCGCGCGGAGACGCGCCGAGAAGGCTGCAGAGGGGAAGAGGGCAAATGCAGCAGCTGCTCGGGCCAGGAGGCGGGCCACCCGGCCCAGGCTGGACGAGCGGACAGGGGATGCTGAGGCAGAGGGGGATGCCTCTCACGGTGAGGAGGACGACCTGGAAGCCAAGCTTGCCGCCACTAAGGACGAGAAAGAGGCCAAGAGGTTGCGAAGGTGGGCGATGGGACGCTTCTATGTTCAAGCTCTGTTCCAGGGTCACATCATGTTCAAGCTCTGCTTTGTCAAGCTCTGCTTTGTCACACATGTATCTTTTGACCTTGGAGCAACATGGTGGTTCAATACAAGGGATGTTGGGGCCTTGGACGTCAACTACATGTGTGACGTGCGTTCTCCCTGTCTGCGGCACCATGCAGGCTGCTGCGGAACAGAGTCTCTGCACAGCAGGCTCGAGAGAGGAAGAAGAGCTATGTCAGCAACCTGGAGGCCCAGGCCAAGCAGTCAGAGCAGTTGGTGCGCACCGATCACTTGAAATTCCTCATGACATGGCAAGTGGAGGCACTCATAATGGGCTTGAACAAACTCTCGTGGACGTGCAGATTGCAAAGCTGCAACAGGAGGTCAAGACATTGGAGCGGGAGAATGTGATGCTGCGCCAGGTTATCCGCAACATGCAGGGGGGTGGCGGAAAGGCGCCTGAGTCCAGCTGAGAGCTGATCCATGCACAGGGTCTCCCCTTCTGTTGTCTCGGGCAGCCTTCGAGCGCTGCACAAAATTTTTCATCTGTCGCCCAAAACAGCTCCATCAGTGTCGGGCGATCTCGAGAGCCTTGCAGCTGCGCACTGTGCGCATGGCTGATTGATCTGACTGTAAAATGACATGAAACAGAGGCGCACATTCTTTCCATGGCTGCTTGCTATGTGTGGTGGCAACGCCTGCGTAGTTGCCTGATGTTGGACTGGTACATTTATTTGCAGCGAGGAGGACACGAATAATAGTAGCACTTGTTTGGGGAAACACTCATTTTGGGGAAACACTCATGATGGGGTCGTCTCTTTGAGCCAGGGCGTGAAGCAGGAAGGCAGGATGTGGTTTATGGCTCCCTGGAGCCAGGTGTAATTTTGAGGGCATTTCTTGTTACAGACACCTACTGCCAAGGGCTCGTGCCTTTCATTTCTCAAGTTCTGATGCGGCACAACACTGTCTATGGTGTGCGACTGGCAATCTCAGGTCACCTTTTGTCAAGAAAATCAACTTATGGTTTGGTTTTGGCAGGAAGATATCTGATGCTGATTGAGGTCATGCCATGCAGTGTATTGCTGCTCAATCATGCACTTCAATCTTAGCGTTGGGCATGCCAATGCGCATGTATAGGTACCCTACACTTGGTCCTTGTTTAGTGATCAGTCAATATAATTGTCTATATATAGGAAAAAAGAGTGTTGCATTTCTGCTGTCTCAACCTGCAAATGCAGAGAAGCCATAATGTGCTTGCAAGCCAATTGGCACCTCTTTAGAGCTTTTCCTTCTGAGCATGCATTGTGGGGAGTTGCTACCATCATGGTACTAGTAGTACCATGTAATTTTTATATAATGGCAGAGGTGAGGCTAAAGGATCAAGCTGACAGTGTTTGCAACCCAGGATAATGACTAAATAAATCAGCAGCTTGCTGACTCATGAGCACTTCGAAGAACTTCTTTCGGAATTCATGGACCTCATGCTACAGCTAGCCAGCCCATGGGAGCAAATGCTGCCTCCAATTGTAGCCCATGCTCTGCCAAAAGACTGCCCAGGCCAACTCATTACACCACAAGCTATACATATGTCAGTGGCCTGTGCATCAACTGCTTTAAAAGTCAAACCCCATTGATGCCACTCTTAATCCAGTGCATTGCGCAGGAGCTAGCAGTTGACATCATGCACCCATTCTGCAGGATCTGCAAAACCCTCGGCAGTGTCAGTGAATACATATGCTCCTCTGAGTCGTTTTGAACCCATTACAACCGTTGATGAGGGTTGCGCCCTTACTATGCATCTGTCAACTTGCATGGTGTCAACTTGCATTGGAAAACTTCCAGCAATTCAGACATAGTCGCGCCATCGGTTCCCACACTTGCAGCACATGAAGAACAGTGTCATGCCTTCCTCCGTGCTTTCGGAGAAGAAAACAGCCTCATTGTGTTGGCATTTGGGGCATGGAGACTCCTTTGTTCTTGGGAGCGTGGGATCAGCACGCACATCCTGCAAGATGACTGTCCTCTCCTTATGAGTGTGAGTTATTTCGTTCCTGCGCAGCAAGCTGCCGATGTCGAGATATTTCCTCTTCGGTACTCATATCGACCGCTTGAGACGTTAGCCCTGAAACCATGGCTGCTCTGCACTCTTCTCTCCCCTTCGCTGGTTCACCATCAACTCAAGGTAACTAGGGCATTAAGTGCCCCAGGTCTTTCGCAGGCGGCAGAACATATTAAATTCAACGCTTCCCAAGCTAATTAACCACACTGGCAATTCCAGCACACCTGTACACGCAGTAACTCGAAGGATGAGCATCCTCTCTGTAGCCACAGTTGCGGCATTGGTACACAAGCTTTCTGCGCTCGCGGTCTTCTACAGGGTACAGTAGATCGTTGCTCTCAGGGCAGAATTTGAGCTTGGGCCCAGTGCTCATTCTTTGGCTAGATGAACCGAGAGAGCTGGCTGTTCCCAGGCATCTGGTCTCCTGCGCGAGTTTTACAGCGTAACTTATAGCAAAGTAAGCACTGACATAGACTGCTGAGAACACAGTGCAACGCTTCTCTAAGATTCCTCTTGTACTCCCCTGCATGCGAGTTGATCAGTGCCGATACCTCACTCACCCCTACAGGAAGATCAAACCGAAGCTAGATCTCGGAACCCTCTTTCGTTTTTCCTCACGGAATGATAGTTGACTCTTAAATCAGATAACTTGTTTCAATTGTTTGAAACTTCTTGATTTTTGGAATTGCCGTGTGAAGTGAAATCGTCCTTCAGGGAACCCTGTCGAGGATCCCAGTCCACTGATCTGTCGGTTGCCCAACAGAATAGCTCCCTTCATAGATGTTCTTCTGTTATGTTAACGTTGATTTGTTCCAATAAGTGTCGTTGAGGGCATCTTTACATCAAGATCAACGGTCGCTATCCAAGTTGGCAGTCGCCAGCACCGTGGCAGTTTCAAACCCCAGCACTTGCCCAACAATTGCCTAGCCAGCAATACAATATGCATCGTTCTCTGCATCACTGTTGCAGTTTGCTTGCTAAGCAGTAGCGGAACGGGTGAAAAAGGCAGACACTAGCTGGAATGCCTTCAGGTGGGAGCAACAGCACGTGTATCTCTTCTGACTTTCTTTTTGTGCGTTGTCTGGTTGAATTAGTACAAAATCCGGTACAGAATACGGCTGCTTGACAGTTGTTAGATATGCAAGGCCTAGTCACGTTACCTGTGCAGGAGGCCTACAAAAGAAGCTTCAAGTACCAGCGTGCCTAGTATTGCTGACATGGCAATTAACGGTGTATGCGGGAGCCCCACTGCCCGGGTTTGAGGAGGAATTCCTGACTGTGCCTTCCTCCATTGACTCCGCTGCTGATGCACCCTGCTTGAACATCGGCTATGTGGTGAGCGACTACGACTGCACAGATGTTCCATCCACCAACCCAGAAATCAAGGTGAGCTCCTGAAGCCGCCCCTGAGAGCCTCCTCACCCAGCGCACTCTTGCGCACCGATGGCCACCATTGAAGGCCCCTATGAGCATGGTGTTGGTTTAGGTTGTGGATTCCCCAACGTAATTGTACAGCCTTGCTGTGTGAAACCCACACGACGGCCAGCAACTCCCTAGTGCATCGCAGCTCTCTGCCCTGGAAAAGACCCATGTTGACGTCCTCACTCCCCTTCAAATCCCGAACAAGCGCCGATAGTCTCTGGGGACTGGGGCAATAGGTGAATCATTGCGTGTCAGGCGGGAACACGGCAGCGGGTGTCCTCATATTCCAGCGGCAGCCGCTGCATCCGCGGCGCTGGCCGGACGTGTTCCGTGTGCGCATGACCGGGCACGAGATCCAACTGCTGCCGCTGCATTACTGCCGCAGCGGCATCGCGCTCGCGCCTTACACTGTCACCCTCAGCGGCAGCTACCACTTCGAGGTGACCCGCCCCCTCCTCAGCTAGTTGATGTTTCTCCTCTCATCCGGACCACCGCTGTGCAACAGTTCCAGGGGTACTAAGTACAGGTTTCATGCAGTACCCATGAGAGTCCCACAAGAAGGGCCCATGACAATTTTGCATGGCCAAACTGGGGGAGGATCAGCCGGGAGACAGTTAGCATCCAGAGTGCCTGCTGACGGTGATGGGTGGTGTTGCTTGGACAGGTGCTGCACCTGTATGCCGGCTTCTCCTATGACCGCCACCCTCACATCCTCGACGAGGCGAGTATCACGCTGGCGCAGCTGACTGTAGACCTGGGGGGCACCGAGTTTTCATCCCCGCCACAAAAGGTAAGGCATCCATCCAATTTCGCATCCAGCGCAGTTGACAGGACGTTGTCCAACATTGAAGTCCACATCAAGGGCAGTATTGGCGTGAGGTCGAGATGTCAAAATGTAATCACAGAGTGACCCTTGTCTTCTCTCATTTGTTGACGCGGTGCAAGGGGTTGTGTTGTCCACTCTTGTCTCTCGATGGTGCAATTGTGTCGCATGCAACCAGAATCCCCCAGGCTGCAGCTAGCATGACATGCACACTCAGTTGCCCATCCACCCCCGCACCATCAATCTTGTAGATCTGAGAGATCTGCTGGGAAAATCTAGCGCTCGTCGTTCTGTCCGCAATCCTCTACGGCCCATTCAATTCCACAGCGCGGCAGAGTTTCCTGGCATCAGTTAATCGGGGGTGCGCAAGGGACGGTGGGTTGCCTGGCATCATTGCTTTGTAGGTTTCAGAGACTTCTCTGGGCTGAGTGGTTCTGTAGCGGTCTTTTACCACCAGCTCCTCTCACAACACCAGAGCAAGAAAGGACTTCCCGGCCAGGCAGTTTCAGTTTGCCAGTACGTGTATTTTTTGAGTATCTCCTGCCAGGTTGGGAGTGTTTTGTGTTTGCTGTACAGCAGATGACTTCGAATTATAATGATTTCCAGGTTCTACGACCAGTCAGCAGGTCATTCACTTGTACTTCACTTCCCGGCACCCTGAAACCCTAAACCCTGGACCCTAAAATCCCTTAAATACCCTAGGGTTCTTGCAGGGGTGCGCGTGGGACGGCGGCTGCCCGGAATGCCCCGACGGCCGCGCGGTCGGCCGATGGATCGTGCGCGACACAACGGGGCTCGACCTGGAGACCTCCTGCATCGTGACGCCCAGCATGCGCACCAAGGACGGCAACCCGGTCTGCGGAGACAGCAAGCTGATCGCGCTCGCCACCACATGGCAGTCCTCCCAGGGGCTCGCCTTCCAGCCGTACACCTGCAGGCATGCTTGTTTCTGTCTGTCTTCCACTTGTTCCCTCTGTTTTCATTTGACAGCAATCATCGATCCTCTCATGGGCTTGCCTTCCTACCCTATGCCTGCAGGTGCACTCACCTTGTCAAATCTTCTCATCACAAGGTTCAGCTTTCATGTGGTAAGGTTTCCTGATATCAAGGATTGCATCGGGCTTTCCAGCCGTCTGAGGTGCTTTTGCCAACAGACCAGCCAGGGCACCTTGTGCAAGGCTCGAGCTTGCCCAAGCAAACACCAGAGATGAGTCAGCCAAAGGGGTTTCCTTTGAAACCTTCAAGGCAAACCAGAGAGTGGTGAGCAAGGTCTGAAAGCGCACATGATCCCCATGCGTTCAGGATGCGAGCGGAGACAGAGATAGACAGGGCGGCTTGTGGGGCCAACCGCTTCATCTGCTTTGTGGGGGATTCCCAGATGCGGCACGCCTACAACGGAGTGACCAGCCTGTTCAAGGGCTCCCTTGACTGGCACGGCGCGTCCGGCGCCCAGAAGACAGACAAGAGCATCATGGAGGTGCACCCCCTTTTAACCCGCAGCTTCCTGGCCAGAGTCACTGTCAAGGCTTTTGGTGCAGCCTGCAGGTTAGACATCATGTTGTATTCATCCAAGTCAGTGTACCATATATGTTCAGGCAAATGAAATGCCACCTTCATTGTGGGTCGTTCAAGTGCGCTAAGTGACCACTTAGCTCCACTGCTCAGTGTCCTGTCTCCAGACTAACACCGCTCACACCTATCAGGTGTTGCATGCAAAGGTGAGCTGAAGCAGCCATCTTGAGAAGATCACTGATGATGGCATATTCATGCACAGGGCACGTTTACAAATTACACATTGAACAACCTGGGCGAGACCTCCTGGAACGTTACCGGGTGCACCGATGTCATCCAGAACTACGGCCAGTGGCTCGCGGCCAGCGAGCTGAACCGCCCGGTCAGCGTGCACGATTACGTCAGCCAGCTGCGAGACACCATTAATCACCTGCAGGAGCTGCAGCAGGCCGGAATGCGCGTGTACTGGATGACCACCAACAGCTTCCCACTGTGGCGCGGCGCCTGGTGCGGCCCCGGGACACAATCTCATGTTTAACAAAATGGATCTACCCGGGACACAACCTCTCATGTTTTATTTGAGGGACCTGGTATTCAATCTCAGCTCCCACAGAGATGCCCACTTCACCATACGCAGCAAACATAATCGAGTATTGCGTGCACCATTATCATGAAGGGTCCCCCCCCCCATTTCCATCCATGTGAAGCGCCCTGCAATTCCCTCGCAGCGGTCTGTATGATTGAGGCATGTCGATGGTGAAATAGATGTGCAGCAGCTTGGTAGAGGCAGGCATGCATGTTCTTACGGCTCTACAGTCTTGGTGCCCACACAAATCACTGAGGAGGAATTGCCAGCATGCACAGCTGAGTGAGCAGCAAGTTTGCCTGACCCTGGTTTCAGACATGCTCTGCAAGCCAGAACACACATTTGATGCATGCCAAGGTTGCCTCTGTAGCCGCACTCTGAGGCACCTGGCATGTGCATTGATGTGTGCTGTTGCTTCTGGCAGGTACAATGCCAAGAGACAGGAGTGGCGCACCGACCCAGTTCTGCTCCTCTACAACCAGGCAGCCAACAAGATGATGGAGGATGCTGGCATTCCTGTCATCGACACCTACAGCATTTCGGCGCCCCTCAACGATGTATCCTATGACGCGGCACACTACCGGGGCCATGTCGGATACCACATCGACCTCAGGATCCTCAATGTACTGTGCCCTGCAACTTCTACAGCGGCCACCGGCGCTGCAGCAATCTGAGCTGCTCAATCTGAAATTGATTTATTGGCTGCTCTCTACAAAATAATGAGTGCACGGGGGCATCCATTGTATTTAGTATTGCTGGCCAGCCCATGGGCTATAGTGTCAGATTCTGAATGTGATATTTTCTTGCTCTTCAGGTGCTGTTGATCGGTCCACCCTCTGGTATTTGTTCCCACAATTTATTCAGGGGGCTCTAAATAACCCCTGATTGATTTGGTGTGGGGGTGTTTACTGCACCCTGCGGATGTGCTGTCATCGATATTTGGACTCATGCTTTGCTGCAGTCCAAATACCTGTTGAAGCGACTCGCAAACACACCGCACTTGATTTGGCTGGCTCTGTCAAGCTCCAGGGATACATATCTAGTGCACTTGAACTTGGGAGCCAGGAGCTGAATTGTGCTAGACTCCTTTCAAGAGCAGTCCTGAAAGGATGCACTTGCAGCAATTGGAATTACATGCTTGCAATGTGGCAAAGCTGACCAGGCTTGCAGGAACATTGTGATGCTCACCATTTTCTTTAATTTACATAGGGATACTATAGAATTGCTTTTAAATGTCCTACACATGTGTGGTATAATGCCCTCCTACTACCGTAGCCTCGAGGTAGCCTGAGCTCAAGCAGCAAGTGCAGCAAGTGGGTTGCAGCATGTTGGACATTGCAGAGCTTCTGACGAGTCCATAGGCCCCTATTGTAAGTCCATAGGCGCTTTTTTCCAATTTTCCAATTTCAGTTTCACATGCTTGATGCCGATCAGTAAACGTGCACGTGAATTGTAAACGCGAGCTCGGTTAGGCTCCCAGACGCCGAAAGGTTGGGTTGTTGATGTCAACATCACCTAACCTACTAGTCACCCTGAAATTCGAAAGTCCTTTCGGGGTTCCGATACTGGTTGAGATCGCACGAGATCTCAGTTAAGTGACTGAAACAATTGCAATCCACATCTGTGGATAGCATGATAATGATTTAAAGCAAACTATACCACAAAAACGGCCGCTTTGTTTGCAGCTCTCGGCAGGTTTCGATCCCGACAGACTGGCAGTAGTCCTTCAAGTGAACTGGACTCGACATATCGTAGAATCAATTTCAGAAAATTGAAGTTGGTTCACGTGCCTGCAGGACAGGGAAGAGCAACACTTGGCCTCCCTACAGAAAGCACACAGTAGGTTCACGGTTCAGGTGCGGTTACTTGTATTGCACATGATAACCTCTCTGATGTGCTTTTAAGTGGCAGGCTGCATCAAGATTTGCCTCATCGTGCTCCAATGCGGCTGACGGACGGGATGCCAACGTTTCAACTGTTGCAGCGTTTAATTAACGCACCGACTTCATGCACCGCAGGCCCACCAAGAAATCCAGAAACAGACCAGCGCAGCTCCAAGACAATGCAGCAATTGCTTGCGCCATGCATTGCCTTGGCTTTGCTTGTGATCCCGCAATTAGGTGTTCTTGCAGTGCGACACCACAGACGACACACAGCAGCGGTGTCCCAGAGTGTGGCTGGTCTGCTCTGGGATGGGATGGTCTTCACAGATATGCACAGTGATGGTGCGCCCGAGTGAAGCTGACAATCTTTTCCCTGTCCAGTCTTGTCAGGACCGAGCTCATCCAAATGCGCATGCTTTTGGTCACTACCTTCGGGCCGGGAGAGACATTGCCATCATTACGGTTTTGATTGAGCCCCGTTCATGGCCAGCACAAAAGGATGAGTGACTGCCTGCCGATTGACATCAATGTCCAAAACAGAATTAGGCACAAACAATGCTGTGGCTGTGACAGTGGGTATTTATGGAGGATTCACTTGTTCCAGAGGATTCGACAGCCAGCATATCGATCCATTGCTGCCTGTGCACTGCATGAATTGTGCAAGTATTTGGCGCAGATAGAGAATGCGTTAATGCTGCATTCTGCATGGTTCAGGGCCTTTCAGGAAGGAACTACCCGAGAACGAGACGCTGCGTGCCAACCTGCCCACTTGTGAGGACTTCAGGAGCGATGGAGTGTTCACCGGCAAATGGGTGGATCACCCTGATCCCAACTTCAGGCATGTCCTTTACAAAGCCCCAAATATGACAGCTTGGAGCGGAAAGCTCTGCAAGGATATTTGCTGCTTCTGCCTGCTGACTTGGTATCATTGTGGACTTTGTTATTCCCTGTCCTGAGACACAAGATGCACATGAGGCAATCCCCAGAACAGAACGATACAACTGTGCTTGCTGACAGCGAAAGGCAGCTCTGAAACACAAGCGCACCTGCTGAGCTTGAGCAATTATTGGACCAATGCCACACCCATGTATGTGCTTGCTGAGAGAGTGGAGTGTTTTCCCACTCACAGGGGCCTATACCATCAGCGCTCAACCTGCCCTAGGTGGGGGTCCGATTACGACTGCGAGCTCCACAAAGACGAGAACCCAGCACTGCTGGCTCCAGAGTACCGCAAGGTATTCCAGCCGGACGGCTGCAACTTGCGACCCTGGGACACCCTCGGCTTTGAAAAGTAAGGCCCAACTGCTCACACTATGCAGATTGTGTGCCCATGGGCAACACTGAGAGTGTCAACTCCTGCATGCTCATATCAGGCCCATGTGTGACATCGAACATGCAACGTCCTGCATCACAAAGGAGCGCTTGCATCTGTGAGGTTAGAGCATGTGCTCTCGGGTGTCCACTGCCCCAGCACTGATTCCTCAGGTGTTCAGAGAGCTCAATCAGGCGTCCCACATTGCTCCCTGATGAGCCCTGCTCACTTTCCTTTGCATCTCAGAAGCTGTTGGGCGCATCTGGGGCCCATTGGTTTGTTAGACACCACTCTTCTGCTGCCTCGGCCATTACTGTTGTCAAGTAGACCGCTGCAGTAGGGGCATACAAGGCCACCAGAGTACAGTTCAATACTTGTGGCATGCAAGCATGAAAGGTTCTGGCACGCCTTATGGCACAGGTGCATGGAGGGGCGGCGCATCATTTTCATTGGGGATTCGATGTCATGGCAGATGTTTATTTCGCTGGCATGCTTGCTGGCACCGGTAACGGACTACAGTTCGGGCGGCACATGGGATAAAGCGAACACAACTGTTACAGGGGGCTACTCGGGGCGCGAGTGGCCGGACAGCGGCCACATCACGCTGCAGTACTTTGCTCAGGTAAGCTTGCCCGGTCGCATTGTTATTTGGCAGCATGACCTGTGTTTCCCCTGTTTCATGCGAGCCGTGCAAACAATCAAGCTTGTGGGGCCGTTTATTTCTGGAGCTGGCAGCTGTTGCTATGCTGTCCAACGCTGCCCACTTTCCCCTGCATTGCAGTGCCTTTACACTGTTGCTGACGGCCTGAAAGTGAAGAAATGCGTGCAGCTGCCTGCTATGTGGAAGGTAGTCAAAAACACATCAGAAGATGAATGTGCCGCATGCCTGACAAATCTTTGCACCTTGACCCAAAAGATTCAGCGCTGACGCATGATTCACAACAGGTGAAGCTGAAGAATGGGGGGGAGATCATGATACGCTCCTTTGCACGCTTCAATGGCACTCTCTGGGATGACATCTTTGCCGAGATCGGGCCGCTGACAGAGCGCGATGTCATCATTGCCAATTTTGGCGCTTGGTATCCGAGATTCAATGTCATGGAGCTTACGGTGAGTGCTTTTAAAATCCTTCCACTTGTTGCCTTGTGCTCATGCTTCTTACCCGGCTCAATTCGTAGTAAGCCAGATAAGTGCATAGATCAGAGGAGAACGCCTCGGTTCTACCAACATCACTGCCATGCTAGTAAGGCTGTACAATGGAGGTTTCATTGTACCAAATGTCCTTATAGTGTGAAGGCATCTGCAAAAAGGTTGTTAAACCCAAAAAGCCAAGTTGTTTTGAGGAAACTATTGAAAGCAACGCACATGTGAGTACGATCATGTTAAAATATGTGGGCGGCTGGATTTGCAGACGCCATTCGAGGCCTTCAAGCTGGACGTGGAGGAGCTGTTCATGGAGAAGCTGGCCAAGTCGCCGGCTCAAACATTCTGGAGGGTCAACTCGCCCGCTCACTTTGGCGGCCACACCGGCACCTACACTGCCATCCAGGAGTCGCTGGTACGCCCTGGCCCTTGCCTGATTGCCCTGTATGGACAGCTCCAGCATCACAAGCTGCAACAGCCCTATGGCAGGAGGAGTTCTTTTTATATCACTCTTGCCGGCCAACAAGGCTGCTTAAACGTGATGCATGGCTGTACTACGGTATGTCGTCTCTGATGAATCTAGCATGATGAGGACTCTATCGGTGCAGATGTCAGAAGGCGTGCCCAAGCGTCAGCACTGCGACCCGGTAACCATGGGCGAGTACTGGTACTGGGACCATGTGGTGTCGGTGCTCAAGGAGTGTGGCGAGCCCTGCAACAAGATCAAGCTCATTCCAATCTTCGACCTCAGCCTGGCGCGGCACAACAGCCACCACGGCACCTTCGGCCGCGGCCGGGACATCGGCTTCACCGACTGCCGCCACTACTGTGTCAATGTCATCGACTGGTGGAACATCATTCTCTACTCCATGATGTGCTTCTGAGCCATGCATTCTAGTGCACAATTTAGCTAATTTGATTCATCTGTAGTCCCCCAGATTACATTATTGATAGTGGAATATCCTGTTCTACCTCATGATGCCCTTCTGATGCACCATAAACGTACAGTATCAAGCCAGAGATCCTTGCTGAGTGCTCGGTGAAGGGGGGTATAGCATAGCTAAGATATGATTCTGAAAGCGCTGGTAAGAACTTTCAGAACTGGCATGTCCTACTTTTGCAGAGTAAGGTTCCCTTGGCACCTTTGTGTGCCTGGATGTTGCATGATTTTGGAGGCCTGATGTTTCGCAAAGGCGAAGATTGTGGTTTTGGGTGTTTCTTGCTCGTGCCGTTCTTTGCTGTCGCTGTGCCCTTCTTGGCTTGACTGATCAGTTCTGTCAAAAGGGCTATAGTTTACAATTTATTAGATTAGTAGCAGTGGCCAAAACTAGTCCATCTGGCTTGATTTCACTCCACCATAGATAGAAGCGCCCAAATTGTTTTTACGGCGCGGGAATGTTGCATAAACATAGGGTGGGACAGAACGGGGGAGGGCAGCCTTGTGTGAAGTCTAGCCGCTGAGGGCTGGCAACTTCGACCATAATGCCTGACACTACACCCTGAATTGACGCTGTGGTTGC
The DNA here is from genome assembly GCA_020887355.1 of Coccomyxa sp. Obi. Lineage (NCBI taxonomy): Eukaryota > Viridiplantae > Chlorophyta > Trebouxiophyceae > Coccomyxaceae > Coccomyxa > Coccomyxa sp. Obi. The sequence continues at coordinate 875,741 of AP024993.1, read as the reverse complement.
TGTTCATCTTCTAAGGTGCAGCAGAACATGTAGGCCTGCTGCTTTGTCCAGCAAGCTTATGGATTCTGTGCGGCCATTAGGTGTCAAAATGGATGACTGCACATCCATTTGGATGTTTCACAGTTCATTTGAATTGAAAGGAGACAGCTGGCTCAACTGGTTCTTACTGAACAGGACCATCTGTCACTTTCGTTCTTTCATTCACTGGGATAGGAAGGGTAAAGTCTAAATGGCAGTGTGGGCGCTTCGGTTGGCGCGCTGCCTGCCACATTCACCAGGCCCTTGGCTTTGTCGCCTGTGGAGCCCAGTTTGAGTGATGTAAAATAGGTGCGTGTGCTTTCTGAGAACCTGAGCACCAGTCATATAAAGAGTCACAACGCCTTTGAAGAGTGATGCCTGTGAGCATCACTGTTCATAGTGCAATTTGGGTCCAACAGGTAACGTGCACATTCGTGCACATTTTCCCGACCCGGGTCACATGCAGTGTTGCAAACACCTTGGATTCCTTTTCAAATTTCCTGCTCTTTCTTTTCTATTCTTGTTTTGTTGAGGGTTCAAATTGGAGATCAGACGACTGCATCAACATTAGTACAGTGGATTGCTTGTGGCCCAACTCCGAGTCATTTCGGTCTAGACTTTTGGCCTGAATGTGTGTGGTGGCGAGAAATTTGATGATTTGTGTATATAGCTTGCTACTTGATAAATAACACAACTTTCTACATGTTGCCTGTTATTGCCATTGACTGGTGAAGCTGCTCTAGGTAGGCAGCCCAAGAAGAATACCGTATATGTAAAAGGTTGGCTCGAGCCTCTGTGCACTGCAGTGTGCAGGTGGTTGCTGTGGCACCACAAGCAGATTACGCATGCATGCCAAAATGACGATTATGCACATGAGTGCATTTGCATCCGGCAAAGGGAACATGGGGAACTCGCTCCAGACGAAGGAAAGGTGTTGACTCACCCTTGGGTTACCTAACCTACTGCGACGTAAAAAGGTTTGACTATTCCAATGCCTGTGCCGGAAAGGAATGCAGTGTCAAGTCAGGCAGACCCAACAGTTTGGTGGTGATGCTTGTCAGCATCACAAGTGGCATGCAATGCTGGAAACAAAATATTTGCAGGATTTTATGTACGTTTTGCCAATTGCAACTTGTCTTGCAAGCATCTTATTACTTCTGCTGTTACATTCTGGAAAAGAATGCTGGATAGCAAATTTAAAGGAGCCTGCAATTTCCTGTACGGTTGAAATGTCCTTGCATGCATTTGTACGAGGCACTAGATGGCGCTAAATAATTGTTGGTGTGCTTGCAGCGCGAATTAATGTTAGGTGTTTTGATGTTTTGATTTTTTGTGATGCTTGACTTGCCTTCTGCAAGATTACACGACTTTGGCCCAGAACTGTTGGTGATGCCTAGCTTAGCTTAAAATTAGCGCATGTGCAAAAGTAAGTGATATACATATGTGACATTGTTGGACAGACAATGATTTGCTTCGACTTGACTGTGACCCACTGACTGCTCAGTAGCTGCTGTTCAGGCGCGTGCACACGCTGCGCAGCTTGCTGTACACTTTTCCGGGCGGCGATCCCAGAATAAGGCCGCAAATGGCGTCCCTGCACTCACCGATATCATGCATGAGACCCATCATATGGAACTCTATCTACAACTCTATCTAGACACTGACGCCTGTTCACCTGCTCTCATGCAAAATTACTCAGCACCATCAGGCAGGAGAGTTGCAAGTTGCCACCATACATGCCGCATCCGCAAGATCATGAAAAGAGGTGACAGCAGGGTGCAATCAAGCATCGGAACCCAGCATACTAGCAGTCCCATGTCAGCAATCCTGCAATCCTCCAGGCTCACCCAGGGTGGCACTGGGCCTCAGAAAAGGGGCCCACCTGGCAATCCGGATGTTCTGGTAGGAGCCAAGAATGTGGATGCGCGTGTCCGCCAGCACCACCCGCGTTTTTGTCGCATTCTCGATTGTGAATTTTGTCTTCCCGCTCTGTTTGCACCCAGCACGGCAGCCATCAGCATTATTCAGGCCAGACTAGCACCTCCACCCCATTCTCACATGACATGGCATGCATGCACAGCGCAGCTTGACCTATATGCTGAAGCCTCTGTGCCATGAGGGAGCCCTTCCTGTCGGCTCTGGTGCTCGCACTGTCTACTATGACACACTGAAGATCTTTTCAAGCTTTAGAGTCCCCCACCTTTCCTGCCAGCCGCCCTATACACCGCGACAGATGCTCTCCCCGCAGTGTCTGCAGCCACAGCGTTCAAAACTCAGCTCATTTGACTAATGCCACCAATGCCGATGTGTCCCTACTCAAGTTGAAGCAGTATTGCCTAGATTCGTTCCACTCCACAGGGCAACATGCCTCAAAGGCTACTGCCACATGGCAAAGCAGGCTACCCAGGTGGCTCACCTTCACGTCCTTGACCTCAAAGGATTCTATGTACAGGTCATCCAGCCGCAGCAGTGCAATCGCATCTGCGATTTCAAAGCCTGCCACAACATAGAACCCACCATCACAAACTGATATCTCTTCCCATTTCCTTCGTAGTCAAGCTCAGATTTGACAAGAGTTAATGGTGCTCACAGAAATGCAGGCCCTCACCCATGATGAAGGCATGCACAAAATCCGCTGCCTTCTGCAAGTGACCAGGGTCCTTTGTCTGGGGTGTTGTCTTGATCTCCACCTGCATTGTAGAGCAACGTTTCAGGCTGGATCATACGTTGATGCTTATTTGACAAGTGAAAACTTTGCCTCCTGTTATGGACATAGCCTCACCTTCCTTGTCTTCAGATTCATCCGCATATCCAGCTTGAGATTATCTGTGATGGGCTGATACAAGGACAGCCACGATGTCTTCAGCGGTGTCATCCTATGCTGAGGTACTGTTATCTGATCGGCAACAAAACATGCATTAAGCAGGGGGAACCTGAGCAAAGGTTGTGTCGGATCCTTCAACACTCAGCACAGCTGTCCTATTGTGGCAGCTCTCTGATATGACTCGAGACTGACTTTTTGATAGTCCAGGAAAGGTTAAAACAAGGCCCACTGCTTCAGCTGTAAGTGAACAATAATCGGTGCAAGAATCTGCACATACCCTTCTAAACTCTATCTTTCGTCCGTTCTGATCGAAAACGCTCATCGGTGGAAACTTGAGGGTTGGCTGTGCGCCAGATGTGCTAGGTTGATTGTCATCGTCTGCGTCCATGATCATAGGCACTGGCTGAAGCGCCGCCTGCTCTTTGACATCTTTCTTAGATACCTTCGGCATCCTGCTTGGTTCCTTAGAATCAGCGACAGGAAAATTAGACACAGGATACAGCCACCAAGAATGCTGCCAGGCGAGGACGGTTGCTGCACAAGCGTTCGTGTTTGTTTTCTGGTGCCAATCACCTGTCGGAACTTTTGGCCAATATTGTATATATTATCGACCCCCTGCATGCAGGTGTCGGAAAACATTCATTTCTCGCGAAATCTCCAGTCAGGAGGAATTTCTGCGTGTACAAACCATGTATATCCACTTACTTGTTTGTTGAATTTTAGGTGCTAGGGGCTGGTCGCCTCCTTTGGAGCGCTTACTTGTCTTGCATCATCGTTCACCAAACAGGCGTGCCATGCCTCCTCAATGTAGTAGATTCCGAGGGAAAGTAGCCATCATCACCGCAGCCACAGCAGGTATTGGTCTGGGAATTGCACATCGCCTTGGGAACGAAGGAGCTCGTCTGGCGATCTGCTCTAGGAGACAGGTTTGACCAAATTGAAAGACTTTTAGCAAGAAAGCTGCATTAATTGTGAATGTCGTACGTCAAGAAGGCTGACTGCTTTTCCTATGCAGACCCGTGTTAGAAGCTGCAGTGTCCACTTGGATCCACCCTGGTGCCTGTAAAGCATACTGACACATGCTATTCGATACTGGTGTCCAGAGCAACGTAGATGAGGCAGTAAGGGAGCTAAGGCAAGCAGGCATAGAAGTGGTGGGATGCACAGCAAATGTAGGCAACAAGGCAGACCTGAAGAAGCTGGTGGACCTTGCCGTCAACAGCTTTGGCAAGGTCGACATTCTGGTGTCCAATGCAGCAGTCAACCCAGCAGCAGGCCTCATCCTGGACATGCCTGACAGTGCCATCGACAAGATCCTGGATGTCAATGTCAAGTCTGCAATCTTGCTCTCAAGAGAAGTGAGGCCTCACCTGCAGAAGGTACACACCCCCTAGCTGCCCTGCCTACATCAGGAAATGCTCGCATTTTCATTGTCATGTGCTTGCTGTAATAAGAACCTTTGATGTTGTCTTTATGGGCATCAGTGCGAGCATGAAACTCAGTTGCATTGAAGAAGGATGGAAAGGTAAATCTCAGCACGTTGGGGGCCTGCTTTTCAGGGGAGCAACATAGTGTTCATCTCTTCATACACAGCCTACCATCCTGAGGCGCCAATTGCCATGTATGCAATCAGCAAGACTGCGCTGGTGGCGCTCACCAAAGCTCTCGCTGAGGAACTTGGCCCGGACGGCATTCGCGTGAATTGTGTTGCTCCAGGTACTCATCTGGCGCCCCTGCTGGTGGAATCAGCTGTAAACCTCCCACTGACCTCAACTTAAATGTGCATGAATCATTGGCACATGGGGAATAAAACTACCCGCAGTCTGTTCAAGTCACAAGATGCCTATTTTCTTGCTGGCGCCTTTTCTGATGGTGGTTGGTGTGTGCGCTCAGGAACGGTTCCCACCAAGTTTGCGTCCGCCCTAGTGGAAACTCCGCAGATGGAGGCCGCCAACATAGCGCGCACATTTTTGGGGCGCCTTGGGACGCCTGAGGACATGGCAGCGGCTGTGGCCTACCTGGCCTCTGATGATGCCTCTTACGTCACAGGGGAGACCATTGTGGTGGCTGGCGGCATGCACAGCCGTCTGTAGTCAATCAGCCTGTAATCCCGCCAGAGTTTCCTCTGCCTGTATGTGTCCCATGGTCTGAAACTTGCTCTCATGAACTTACATCTAGAAACTGTACATTGATGTCAGCTAGGGAATTGTGGTTAGTTAGGAATCATGGGTTGCCACTCTAAGTTCTGCTCATGAGGGTGTGTTCTGGACCGCCAGTTGCAGCTGTGTACTGCTTTGCTAGACAGTATTTGCCAGTGGACTGGCCTGGTAGTGATTGCCCTCTCGTCGTCGCGGTGTGTACAGGCAAAAGAAAGACTGCACGTAACTAGGATGTTCGAGTGTAAGTTGCTGCTGATGGCTATGAGGACTTGAAGGGGTTGCTTCCGTTGACTGTCAGCTGGAAGATGTCCGGCCTGGAGTAGTGGCCAGTCACATCGAGTGCCAGGCTTTCCTCAGCTATGCGCGTCAAATCCAGCTCTGCCGTCACCAGCGTCTCCTCGTTCATCACTGGCCCCACCAGGATGGTTCCATCCGGCCCTGCGCGTGCCCAGATCTCATTGCCAATCACTCTTTTGAAGATCTGTTCGCTGATCATGTCATAACATGGCCCAACTGACTTGATATGGCCTGCTCGTCTCAAGGGATGCAGCATCAGATGGCTGTCATTTATGACACCAACATCAGGTGCAGGGCAGCCAAAGGGCAACCCTGATGGGCCGAAGACTGGTCAGCATGTAGCACATTATAGGTTGATGCAGTAAATCAGGCGTGCACATACCGATGATGGTGGTGGCACCATCCAGGAGCAGTGCATCTGGATCTTCTGGCGGCACCGATGAGTCAGCCAGGGCCAGATCGCGGCGGCGGAGCAGCGCGCCCACTGCAATCACAAAGCAGCGTCCCTCCGCTGCATAATGCCGGCTTGCCAGCAGATTTGTCTCGTTGACCTGCGCAGGAGCCCAACCTGACTTGTTATCACTGAGCTTGATCCATTATCCCTTGCAATCGTGTCACTTCCACATCCAATGCCTTTTGCCTGTTACTTTTCAAGGTGCAGTCCCCCAAACGCACACCCGCTTGTTTCCTGTGTCCTTCTGGTGCATTGGGAGAACTGCATGCATAAGGATACGCCCAATGTGTATGGATGCTCCCTCATGCACCAGTGTTCGTGAGCTTCCTTTTATCACTGTTTCCATGTTCTGGCAACTCCCTTGAGAGTACCCGACCAGCATCGAGCAGGTTCATGCAGCATGGCTGGTCTGTGTTCCCTTTGATGGTTTCTCGCGCTGCGACAGGGCTCACTTTTCATTATCAGAGCCTGGCCCATCCCACGGCACATGACAGGCAGGCAGATCAAGTGCTGCAGCGCTGAGAGCATCCTCACCCGGGGCCAGGCGGCGACATGTATATCTTCTGAGGTGGCATGCAGCGCAGCGCGCGTGAGGGGCATCCAGTGCTCCCAGCAGATGAGCGCGCCGACGCGGCCGGCCTCGGTCGGCACTGCATGCAGGCTGCTGCCGTCCCCCTGTCCCCACCACACCCGCTCGCCCATTGTGGGCATCACCTTGCGGTGCCGGTTCAGCAGCCGCCCATCTGCACCTTCACCATCGTGACAGAGCCTGTTACAACCAGCGCTGTCATGCTGTCACATCACAGCACTAGATTGCTGGCTGCTTGCTGAGGACTGTCAGTGCTTCCTGAGCACCATGGACAGAGAACAGCTTCAAAATGCAAGCCAGTGCCGACATTGTACAAGCCTGGGGGCTCAATCATCATTGAGCTAGCGCAACCTGAAGTTGGTGTTCATGCAAGCTGGGCAATATGTCACATGGAGCACAAAGCAAAGCCTGCAAGCACAGGCCTCCTTTTGAAGCCAAACATCTCTTCACACATGTCAAGCACATACTGGAAGTTATGAGGCTGCTCACCAAAGGTGAGTTGGGTGTTGTACAGGGTTCCTCTGCCAGGGCCACTGATGACCCTCTCACTGCAGCCGATGCACACCACAATGCTGTTGTCCTTTGCTGCTTTTGACAGGGCCTCGGTCTCTGCTGAAGGAACTGCAACGCTGTTTTCCATCATCCTGCACAACACGCATGATGTGGGGCCATACAGCTCTGTCTGATCCATTCCCGTTCCTGTGCACAAAGGTAAGATATTGAAGCAGACGATCCAACCGTGCGTAGAGCTCTTTCGTAGGTTTGGAACGCCATAGGGCGAACCCTGGACTGGTGTCTACGAATGCGGGGTAGCCAGGAAGGAAGGTCTCCGGGAACGCCACTAGTTGAGCTCCTGCATGTCAGTCACATTGAGAATGGATAATCACTGACCTCTGGCGCACGGTGACACGCACGTATACAGCAATGGCCACTGCAACCATCAAGGTGGCATTCCATTGTCGATGCTGTCATGCGTCTAATCTACTGCTCTTAACTTGAAGATCTTTTGACACTCTGAAAGCACTGTTGACAAAATACCTTGCGCAGCTGCATTTTCAATGAACTGGATGGCCTTGTCCAAAGTTTTGGCCAGATCATAGTATACTGGCGACGCTTGTACTGCGGCTACCTTGATAACAGTCATGCTAAAATCAGGAAATTGCTCTCATCGCATTTGAGCGGCTTGCAGAAGTAGCTTCATCACGAAAATCACGGAAGTCCTAGGTTTTCCGGAACGAAAGACCGTTTACGTCATATTTAAATCGGGCGATGCAGTTCGCAGGATGTGAATTTCACATCTATTAGACTCTTGGTTGAACGTATTTCAGGACTTGCCTTACGGGAACGCCACTAGTTGAGCTCCTGCATGTCACCCTTGCGGTAGCTCCAGCACCGTCCGATCTGCACATCGATATGGCTGATCCTGTTGTGTCTGGGCAGTTTCTAGCGCTTCCACAAGGAGAAAAAGTTATAGCAGAATATATATGGCTTGGTGGAACTGGAAAGGACCTTCGATCGAAGACGAAGGTTTTGGACAGAAAACCCCTATCGATAGATGACCTACCAATCTGGTCCTGTGATGGATCATCTTGCTTCTTCAAGGAAGCAAAAAGTATGACTATTTAACTAGCATTGATGTTACATGAGTCCAGTGATAAAGTACATTTCACATTGCTCTGGCACACCCTCAACTGTGTGGATGTAGAAGCTGACTGACACGGCTACCCTGCGCAGTGGCCTACAGCGAGATCCTGCTGGTACCAAAGGCCATATATACCTGCCCATTTCTTGGCAACCCGAATCTTCTCGTCCTGGCAGAGGCTTATCAATGTCCCGGCGCCAGCCTAGCTGCCACAAACGGAGCAGAGCTGCCTCCCCTGCTGCCTGTAGAGGCGAACACCAGGTGACCTAAAGAACATGACAGATCAAATCTTAATTCCCATAGTTGAGCTAGGGCAGCATTGGCCGATGGGAATGAGTTGACTAACATGATCAAACCCCTGCACTTGCAACATGTTGTTAGCAGAATTTCAACAAGGCTGGCACCATAGGGGCACCATTCTTTGCCCCAATTCCTGGTGCATGCTCGTTCTGTCGGCAACTGAGTTGCATGCATCGACATGTGCAAGCACAGGGCGGCATGTGCCGCTGTGATGGAGCGGGTAGCAGAGGAGGACCCCTGGTTTGGCATTGAGCAGGAATACTATATTTTGGACCCTGCTACAAAATGGCCCCTGGGATGGTCTGGCTATTTTGACCCCAAGACCACTGACATCCACACCGCTGCTGTCGAGCTCACCAAGAGGGAGGCAAGCACCTGCTGATCATGCCATCCATGCAGCACCTGGTCTCGCACTCACAAGACGACCTTCAGGTGCAAGTATCCTGAAATACGGCAGTTGCCACCTCTCTCTTCGAGGTGTGCACAATTGGTGGAGACAATTGAGCTTCACTAGCAGCATGTCCTGCGTGATAATGCCTTGGAAGATTCTTAACAAGGCTGGAATGTGTGATTTGGTGAGGGCTGGCTGTTGTTGCCGCAGTTTGCGACAGGTCCCTACTTCTGCACACCGGGCACCGGTGCGTTTGCAGGCCGGGAGATTGCGATTGCGCACCTGAAGGCGTGCGTGGCGGCTGGCATCACCATAGGCGGCGTGAACAGCGAGGGCATGCTCGGCCAGAATGAGTACCAGGTGCCGCACTTGTAACTGCCCTGGCTTCCTGCTTGCCAATTGGCGCCAGACACATTTAGCAGCATGCGGCAGTCACCATAGAAGTGCAGGAAAGCAGCTTGGCAATGCCTGTGATGTCGCCCTAGGAATGAATTTGGTCACCATCTGTGTATCGAGGCAGTAGGTAACATTTGGAATCTTGGCATGCTGCAATCATTAGGCATGACTGGTGTATCCAGCATCATCGCAGCATTATATAAAACGAACAACCTGCCTCAATGTCCCCCACATGTGCACCAAGCTCAGGAAGGCCGTCTCTAACCGATGTCTGATGTGAATGCCAACAAATCCTGTTACGCTTTGGGTACTCGGCAGCAGTGTCCGTGCCATATTGCGAGCGGCTAGACTGCAATGCCACTATTTCTGACGGGGGTGGACCTTATGAGTATACAGTGACATCTGGAGGCTACATTTAGCGCATGCCGTGCCAGTGCTCGGTTCTGAGATGATGCTGACGTGGTGTCTGTGCAGATTGGGCCTTGCAGGGGGATCAAGATGGGGGATGATCTGATCATAAGCCGCTATATCTTGATGCGCATCGGCGAGCTGTTCAATGTGCTGATCAGCTTTGATCCCAAGCCCATCCCCAACACCAATGGTGTGCTCGCTCAGCTTTGCACTTCAATTGCTGCCCGCATATCTGAGAGATCTGCGGCAGCCACACTCTTATTAACAGAGACAGAAGTTGTCATCGCGGCCATTATCCTCATCTGCTCTGCTGCTGCTGCTGCTGTTATGGGCAGAGCTCAATCTGCACAGATGTCTGTGGCTTTATGTGGATCCTGCCTGCATTGTAATGATCATTTGCAAATGCGAACGCGTTGTTGCACATACTGTGCAGGCACCGGAGGGCACACAAATTACAGCACAAAGGCGACTCGCACGAAAGGCAGCGGCTGGGAGGCCATCCAGCAGTATGTGAAGCAGCTGGAGGGCAGGCACAAGGAGCACATGGCGGCCTACGGTGGCGCTGAGCGGCTGCTGGGCGCCTACTATGCGCCCAGTGCGGACGAATTCAAGTGCGTGCCACTCCACACTGAAAACCCAGCGCAGTGTCACGCGGCGCTATTGCACATCATCTTGATGCTCGTATTTGTGAGTATCTGCCTTTCACCGTCTGTACTGTACTGTACCAATGTCAGGCTATGTCAAGGATTAGCACAGCCATTCTCAATGAATGTCTCCAAGTTTGAGCGCCTGGCTGGCAACTTTCCCCCACCTGCATGTTTGACATGTTGTTCAGCCATGACTGGTATTACTGGCAGGTACTTCATATCAAGCTGCGATGACACCAATATGCAACAATAGCAATCAGCTCTGGTGTGCTTCTAACACCAAGGGCTGGTGTTCCTGTCAAAGGTGGGGAGTGGGCGACAGAGGTGCATCGGTCCGAGTGGGCAGTCTGGTGCCCTTGCAAAAGTGCGGCTACCTGGAGGACAGAAGGCCATCCGGGGACCTTGATCCATATGTTGTCACCAGGATGCTGGTGGAGACAACTCTGCTGCTGCAGTAGTATATGAACTGGAATGGCGGCATTGGAGCTGAGTGCAGATGCTCGAGCTCTGAGAGGCCATCACCCTGAGATTGTCAGGTCCTTACAGTGCCAGCCATGGGCAGCACATCTAATGCATGAGCAGATTGTGTTCTGTCGACATCTTTCTGAAACATTCCCTGTGTGTACACAGCGAGCCACTCATGATTGAACGTTGAAGATTGATTGTTGATTGAATTTTGTTTCAAGACATGTTTTGCCGAGTCACTGTCCTTGTCTCGAGTGTGGCCACCTGAAAGACACTTCTAAGGTCACAGGGTGAGGGTAATTGATGGTGACACCACTGTGTGTCCCTTGCACAGTGTTCAAGGTCTGCTGTGATGTATTTTTAGGGGCATTCCTTCTGACGCACTCCTGCACTCCTCTATATAAATGTACACTATGGGAGCTTTTGAACCTCACCTGTCGTACAGCGTGTGAGTGGTGGGATGATGAACCCAGTGGGAATGTACGAAGTCGTGCATCCCCTTCTCTGTGAAAGCTGAGGACGAGTGGGCGGCGACCTTCACTTCACGCCCAAATGCTATCATGCATGATGCACAGCTTCCTGTAGCTTCCTTGCAGGGTTCTTGCGCCCGCATCACTGGTATTACTGAAAGGGTGTTAGAGAGTGCAACTGCATGAATTTTTATGATGGAAGGACACGAATCGATAATCTGAAGGTCAATGATGCAGCACCCTGAGTTAATCTCTTCGTCAGTCCCTGCCAAATATCACCAACTTCCCTCCATCCAGTCAACCTTGGAGCCCTCTTGTTCGGCAGATTATAAACGCTTGAACATGACCTTTTTCGATGGTGATCGCTCACTCATGAGCACGCTTTCAGAGGTTGAATCTCCTCTCTGACAAGCAAACCGTACTCTTGATATTGGTATGACGTTCAAAAATTGATTGATGGGCCCCAGGTCGAGAAGACCTCTACGGGCATAAACCAATGGTGAGGGTTGTGGTTGAGGTGGTTTATGTCGGATAGGGGTTGTTATGCATGCGGATTTGCAATCATTCTCTGTGGTTGGGTCTTGCTAGCAACACAGGATAGTCTATCAAACTTTTTTGGCAGTTGGGCAGCAAATTTCTCCCTTACTTTTCGACATGATGACGAGCCGGTACAACTTACAGTGGAGGAGGACGGTTGTACATCTCTGCTGCAGCCACACATCCAGAAGGTGAGCAAGCTGCATCAAACGGTCAGACTCACAGAAGACTCGAAACGATTGTTGTCTTCCAATGCTTGAAATTAGTGTTGGTGGTGGTTTTTTACAGGTAGCATTGATGTTCCTGGTCCGTGGCGACATCTATCACGAAGATGCATGGACACAGTGGATTGGTGACCTAGCGGACATTGTGCCTGCCAGCATTGTCTGTGATGACGCTCTCAACACCTGCTACCAGGACATGCTACAGCGCTCTGCACCACTCAAGAGCGCCTATGACCGGCAGCTCTACTATAGTATTGTTGTCCACACCAAGCCAGACTACCCTGGATATAAGAACAGCAGCATATTCCATGGCAGGATTGTGAAAGACAGGGTTGAGGTACATCCTGTCACTCGTAGTGCCCACCAGCAACCCTGCTCATCGTTGCTTCTGGTGTTTCAATAGGTTCTATTAATGGGTATTGTTCTATCAACAAACACAGAGAGATCTCAGAGATTCCAGAGTGATGGATCTGCCCGTGTGTCTTCAGACGGGTTGGGCAAGCCATTCCCTTGTGACAGCCACTCGGATCCTGATGAGGGCTGCATTGAAGGACCCCTACAACCAGCGCTTCCAGCTGGTGTGTGAGGCCACCATCCCAGTGCGCGCGCCACTCTTCACCCATGATCAGCTGCTTGCTCAGAACATGAGCCGTGTTGGCTACCCCGGCAAGGTGCCCTTCCTTCCAACTTGCTGCCAGAGAGTGCTACGCTAGCATCTGTTGTTTCCAGCACACCAAACCATAGGCCTCCTCTAGGAAAGCAGAAGATAAATACTTATCTGCTGCTGTGAGGGAACAAGTGCTCAGGTACGCCATGGAGTGGGTCTCTTGATATTTCAATGGGAACAACTACTTTGTGCAGCACAAGAAACTTGCAGGCAACAAGTTGCGCTGCACAGGAGAGAACTTAGCACATGATGCCACCACTGCATTCTTAGAAGAAGGTGCCACCGCCTCAGCATTGCAGTGCTCAAGAGCCTCTGTTGCGGCGCAGATGTATCGTGATCCAGATTTGATCGCATCAAGATGGCCCTTGGAGATGCTCGAGCAGTGGCCGGAGCTGCGCCATCACATGAAATTCCACCGCCAGTGGGTGACACTCATCCGGGGGCATGCCCAAATCGTCGTGGAAGACACATTCCTTATCCGCCTCTTCAAACAGCACTGCATCCCCTCAACTGACAGGTACGCTCTTGCAACTAATGGAAGAAGATTTCATCAGCCATGGCCATTTGCATCACCTTCTGGGGCACTCCTTAACCTAGAATGTTGAAGACAAATGACTTTCATTGTGATGCTTGGGCAGTCATCGTGCTTGACACATGTAGTTTGATGTCCCGCTGCTGGTCCCTTCAGTGTCACCTGCGGCTGTTTGGTCTATCTGCATCCTGAAGTGGCGACATGTGCCGGCAGGTGCTGACATGTTGCTTGCACATGCGCAGGCACCAGGTGTGGTGCATCAGCGATGAGCAGTACATTGGCACGCTGCTGAGCTGGAAGCTGGGCGATCGCATTGAGCACGAATACTGCGACGACCTGGCAATGGCGCTTGTTGCGAACGGCGTGGGCATTCCTGTAGAAAGCATAGATGTGGAGCTGCTCATGCAAATCAGAGGCTCCACTGCAAACCTCTCCCGGATCCCCTGGTTTCAGGACCACCATGGCGAGTGCCACGCTGTAGAGAGGTACGCCCCTAACTTCTCCCTGCCCACTATGGCAGCTTTTGCACATGTGAAAACGGGTGAATGACCTGGTGACTAGTCGGAGAACCTTTAGAAATAACACAATCTGAAGAGTTCCCTGCTGTGCAGCAAAAACGTAATGTGCTGTCAATACCTGTGCTGCTAATTCACACGTTGCAGCAAAGAAGCTGCTACATGTGCTCATGTCAGCCTCCTGCAGCCCATTACAGTGGCTGTGTGTTAATTTAATGTCTCACTAGCATGGAGAGCAGTGGAGCTGAGAAGCTTAAAGAGCGGCGACAACCAATTTATTGCAGTGTGAGGTGCTGGCAAAGGTGTGTGCAGATGATGGTCAGCTTTGCTGGGTGCAGGCCCAGCATCACTCACATGCGCACTGAGCTCACAGAGAACCAACAGGAGTGCGAGGAGCATCAGCACCTGCGGTTGCCCCCGCCGTACAGTGAGGTTCCGCTCTACAAAAACTGCGGCTTCTTTGCCAGAAAGTTCAGCGCTCCGACTGCACCCATTGTCATGAAGCTCTTGCAGGATCTAGTCATCATTTGATTGCTCTGTTCACCTGATGGGTGAACAAAATTCTTGGTGCACATTAGTCTTGCATCTGCCTCCAGCTTGCCTTTGGACAATGCTGGAAAACCATTTGACCATTACTCAGCCCAACAGGGGGCAATTTATGGTAGCCAATGAACATCTGTGGGATGTTGGTTGGCCCAACAATCCTTCTCCCTTTTTAATGGTTTATTGTTTTTAGGCTGCCTGCATGATGGCCTATGGAATTATCTTTGGAACCGGAGAACATTCAGCGCAATGGGTGACTCATACATGTGGTTCAAGTTGCAATGAGAAGGTCTGTGTTAAACCTGCAAATTTGTTGAACTTTGATTGCAGAGACATCTCTACAAAATTACACTGGTCGATGTCAGGTGGGATGCATGGAAGGTACGAGAGCTTGCAGTCAACGCATAACTGTTATATTCTTGCAGCACTGCAATGGGGTCTACATGAGCTCGCAACCCATTCAATTGTTTCAATCATTCTGAATGTAACTGGACACCTGGCTCTGCAGTATTGCTGCTGTCCACCATTGACCTCAAATTTGTTTTTAACTAAATACTGTGCTTGCAAAGTGTTGGAAGGCTTGTGTACCACATGCAGACATTGTGGCTGGCTTAGACTCAGCAGTGTCCAGACCTCCACAGGTCCACAGATTTCAATGATGGGAGGAAGAGAAATTATGCTAGTGTTGTGTAGCACTGTGCATGCTTGGCATTATGGCCTGCAAGAGCCTTAGGGGCCTCACTGGGAGTGCTTGTGGCAGAGACGGTTCAAACGTTCCCCTGGCCTATTGTGTATAGCAGTAATCTCACTGGGAACCTGAACAGGAAGGCTGCTAATTGGTGATCCTGCAAAGGCTTCTCACATTGCAGCATGAGATGCACTGTCACAGTGAGGCACCCGGTATGGGCCATACGGTATGCTTGAAGTTGCTATTGTTAAAGGTGTTGCAACCACTGCGAGTGGCAGCTACATAATATACTGCACAGTAGCATGCAATTGTTTAATATGCATGCACGTGCCTACCACCCGATGGGACCATCATGGTATGATATCATAGTCAACTCAGTCAGTCAGTCAGTCAGTCAGTCAGTCAGTCAGTCAGTCAGTCAGTCAGTCGATTACACCTTTTCCAGCCACCTAGGGCTGATCAGATATCTGACTCTGATCGTCAGAGTCAGCACCCAGCATGACATCCATACATTCACAGAGAAACTTGGAAACACTCACAACATCATCCTGCCAGAGAAATTCAACCAACTTTTCACTACCCCCAAATACAGAAGCAAAACCCTAATCATGTACTCCCTGAACAATTTATAAGTCAAGGGAAGCGAGAACTTCAAATTTCACACAAGTTTCGATCCGGTCGCCCTGCAATCCAACCGTACACGAACCCGTGCCAATTATTCCACCTCTTGGAATCCGAAGAAGATTCTGTTCATAAATAAACTTTATTTCCAAAGCAGGGTACTGTGTCGCCGAGATACGTGCACTCCTTCGAACTTTTGAAGGTGTCATCGTTACAGGCTGTCTTGTGCAATCATTGCAAGATAAGTGCAAAGGGATGGCATTGTAGATCCCGATGTCATTACTAGATGTTGATCGGCTCAGCTTAAGGAACATCGCGATGGGGTCTTCCAAAAAGTCGGGGACCATAGTTAAGATCTAGCTGCAGATCACTGCAGGCCAAATTGGCAATCTAGGTGTGATAACGTCACCGACCCGAAGCTTTGCAGTATTCACATACGTAACACGGAAACCATTACCGTCCTCGCAACGTCGACGGAGAACAGCTCGCACACGCGACGAGCCTGTGTAAAGGAGCAGAGAAACACTGCAAAACATTAAGGGCAGCGGGTCAGGAACGCACCACACCAATCAACAATGACAGCGAGGAGTCCATCGCTCTGCACCACACTTTTTACGGTGGCCACGGCGTTCACGCTGATGCTGCTGGCTGGAGTGCTGGAGGTGTCAGTGAGTGTGCAGCCACCCAGCTGGATGCAGCGCGGCGGCCGTGCACTGCATGACAGCCACCCAGCAAAGGTTCATGTGCAGAGCCTCAGCAGCGCGCAGGAAGTGCTGCCGGCAGAGGAAACATTCTCGCGGCGCAAGCTGCAGGTGGCCCCCAATTGCTTGTCCCATGCATGCGCCGCTGCCTTTCTAGGCTGTCCTGCAATGCACCCAGTGGCTGTCGTGTCCAGTCTAATCCTACCATCTGAGCCTTGCCCAGTGGAAGAGTGAATGTCCCGAAAGGCGCCAGACTACATACTTACACCTAATACTTCATTGACGGTCTAGAGTGTATGGTGGTGCACCGCCAAAAGAATGCAAGCTTGCTCGGCTATTATCTGCAGCATGCACAATGGTGATTGATTGGCCAAGGAAGATTTATTGTGCCGGAAGCTACATTGCGCAATGTGGTTATACATACAGTTGTGCAGTATGCAGCAGGAGGGGTTGCTGAAGGGGAGTGATTGTGCAGGGGCAGGGGCAGGGGAGGGATCTGAAGTACAGCATATACACGGGCATCGACCGGGCAAGCCGCGACTTGAGCCAAATGCGCGACCACAGCTCCTCACGCCAGATCGAACGCGCTCTCGAGCGCGTCCGCACCATCGAGAAAAACATGGGCTCCCAGGTATTTATTGATCCCTCCCAAGTCCCCCTTCTGACTACCCAGCGACAGACCCCTCATAATAGGAGCTGTGAAGCAACACACATTTTGCGATCGAGCAACAAACGCCGCATCACATTGGTTTTCAGAGGCCCAACAATCAAGGCAGCATAGACACCTGTACTTCTGCTTGGAGCTTCGAGTCCGTGCCTCTCATGCAGTCTCTCTACCGCCACTGCGCATGCCGCAAATCACTCACAATCCCTGCCAGACCCAACACTTTCTTCATAGCAAGCGCAACAGCCACTGCTGGTTCTCGGCTGCTCACCGGGAGAACTCTCCATCATTGCAGCGGTGCTAGGCACAACCAGGAAGGGAGGAGCGCATGCCTGCATGCTCCAGCGGAAAAAAAAAACTGCTGACTGGGGGGAGTAAGAAGAGACGCTGACAAGAATAGGTGGGGCGCTCCTGTGCAGGCACTGGAGAGCGTGCTGAACAACTACCGGATGCGCCACGCGCAGTGTGTCAGCAGCACGGCGCTGCCGGGCAAGTACATCGTCATGTCCATGGTCGATGACTATGCCGGGCTGGGCAACCAGTTCCCCAGCGTCATCACAGGTGACCATCCAACCTGAGCTCCATCAATCGGAGCTCCATGCTCCTCGTACTTGTCATGTTGTAGGCGCTAGCTCCATATAGTGCAAGCAGCCATTGGACGCGCGGTGTCAACATCAGTACAGCTGTGCCCAAGTGCCTATGTCAGGGCACTGAGAGCCATGAATGGAGCATCTTTGAAAACATGGAGCTGTCAAGATAGGGCATCCTGCGGCATAGATCAAGGCAAAGAACCACCTAGCTGGCGCGCTGCGAAGGGTCAAGTTTGATGTACTACAATGCTGCAGGTTTCTTGCTGGCGCTGGTGACGGAGCGCTGCTACTTCATAGACTTCCCCTTCTACCACCGGGTTATGGCGCCAGAGCTGGACTTCAGCTGGGACAACCACAAGGCGCGCCTGCTGTCGTTCGGCCACGATGTCAACGTAATTCAGCCGAAGGAGATCCAGTTCTGGAAGGGCGAGGACCTCAACGGCTGGCTCATGCACGACCAGAAGGTGTGCCACGGATCTATTTCCCCTGCCCACTCCATTTTTCTCCTTGTCGATTGTTTTGCCAGAGTAGGATAATCTTGGATTCTGCCTAGTTGAAAATTAATTGTGCCGCATACATGTAGACTGCTGCTTGATCCAGGGGGGTTCTCATGAAAATTGTCAGACATGTATATGCAACATTTGGCAAGTGCAATTGTACCTGCACCAGCTTTCACAGTTGCACTTCAAATGCATTACCTTATCATCAGGAGTGCATTCATCCTGCATGCCAACTCCACCTACTACCGCCCCTGCCAATCCACACCATAATGACGGCCGACTCATTTTCTGTGTGTGCGCAGTGGTACTATGATGCGTTCTACGGCATTATGCTGAAGAATGACCCGGACTATTCGGGGTCGCTCCTGCAGGCTAACCCCTACCATGCCACCTGGCTGCGCGCAGTGTTCCCGACTGGGGAGATGTTCCAGCCCCTCGCACACTTCCTGCTAAAGGTCGGTGGCCAATATTTTTACTTTATTTTTTGGGTTTATTGTTTAGGGTTTAGGGGTTTTAAAGGGTTGAACCCTAAGTCCTACACCATAATGACGGGCCTGGATCTCATGGCATCTCTGTTAGGACATTTCCCTTCCACACATTGAGCACGACATTGATGGTGGGTGTTTGTGCTGCCGCAGACGAAGCCTGAGATAGAGCACCAGGTGCAGGAGTTTAAGAAGAAGCACTTCCGGCAAGTCACCATTGGCCTGCAAATCAGGTGACACATCAAGCTTCACTTGGCTATGGGCTCTGGCCCCTAATTGACAATGGCTCATCAGGGCAGCATCAGCAACTGTTGCAGCGTCTTCTCCGATAAGAAGCCAACTTCCACAGCATACAATCGCATGGTGGTGCTGGTGGGGCGAGCCTCGTGTTCATGTCATTTGCATGTATGCACTGATAAGCCAGTCCTCGAGTAATAATCCCAGATTTCACTTGTCCTTGCCGGCATCTCGAAAGAGCTCAATAAAAACAAGATTACACATGATTTCAGCCATCAGGGGTCGATCACATGAACCTCAAGATGAAAGAGGTAGCGGAAAGTGTGGGGCATGAGACAAATCCGGGCATGCACAGGCGGCTGAAGTGCGATGGTCATGACGGCAGCATCCACTGCGACCAGCTGCCGGAGGTGGAGAATTTCGCGGCGGTCGCGCGCGCCCTGCAGCTGGCTCGCGGCCTGGACGATGCCGACGTTCGGTTCTTTGTCGGCGCTGACGAGCGCGAGTCCTACGACAAGGCGAGCCCCGCTGCTTCCCAGAAGAGATGGAAACATGAGTTTGCTCAAGAGCTCTATAGTCTGAAGCGTGTCTCCACAGATGTCTTGTAGCCAGTGATGCTTGCCTTCCCTCTGGACATGGGTGCGCTTGCTGTCATGCTATCTTGTGATTGAGCCACATTACCTTTGATAGAACTTTGCTGGTGCCTCTGCATAGCCACTCTTAGCATTGGTTCATCAGTCAACCTTGGAATGCATGCCAAAGCATTTCAGAGCTCTGAATGCGCCCAACTAGTGGCCTCGGCGATGGGTGCATCCATGAGCATCTTGCCCCTGCTGCATGAAACAGTCCCCTCGCCATCAAAAGTTGTCTCTAAAGCGTGTTCTTACACTGCACTGCACAGGTGGTGAAGGCTCTGGGCCAGGACATGGTGATTTTCAGGGCGGACAATGGGGTGGGTATGGTGTCTAGCAAGGTAATCGGCGTGAACAATCCAGGGACGCCTGAATCGGCGCTGATTGACATGCGGCTGCTCAGCGAGTGCAACGAGCTGGTGGTCACTGTCGGATCCTCCTATGGGTCGGTGGCCGCCGGCTGGGGGGGCATCCCCCCCGTGCAGATGCTTCACGGCCTCCACAAAAACGTCCAGGTGGGCAGAGCTGGGGGTTCTGTGAAACCACTTACACGTGCAGTTTACTTAGTTTAGGGTTTAGGGTTTAGCCTACACCCTACACCCTAAATATCAAAATACATATAAATATAAGCCCACTGTCATTTTGCAGACACAGTCCAGGGGCCCTGCGCTGTTCTGAGGGAACCTGAGTCTTTCTGGAGTCCTTGTCATCGCGGTGGATTTCAGTGTTTCTCCTTTCATTGCACAGTAGGTGACTGAAAACATCAATAACAGGACTCTTCATGTTCTGTTTACCACCATGCCGAGCTTGCAGCCCTTATGTGTTGACTCTGCGAGCCAAAACTCAGTCCAGAAGCACTGCTGTGTGCTTAGGTCACACTCGTAGATAGTGCTGCCAGCTCAGCATTGCTGAACAGAGACAGGTACTGAAGAAAATGGTTGGCTTGACTTTGTGTGGATGTGTTGTGCGCAGAACCCCTACTGGTACAAGGCAATCACGAGCGAGCCCTGCTACTGGAAAGGCAACATCTTCTTGAACAACAGGGACCCCTTCTGGGGCCGCCTGGGCCCCAACGAGACCGCCCAATTCAAGAGCAACCCCTTCTGGATGCAGTACACACAGTGCCACTGCGCCACATGATGTGCCACCACAGCACTCTGCCTGATTACACCCACTGCTGATGGCACCTCACATACCTGTATTTAGGGGAGGTGCTTTTCAAGTCCATCTACTGCGTAGAAAAGGGCCAGCACCAAAGCTGCGAGAGGAAGTTGTGTGCTTCAGCATGTCGCAGCAAACTGACTATATCCTTTCCTGAAACATACACACGTCAGGTGTTGCCCTGTCGTGAGCCCGTAGCCTCTTGCAGCATACAGAATTTGCAGGAGGTCTGTCAGTGGCACCACCAGTGGTTTGCGTGGTCAGCATTTTTTGCTTGGCTTTCCTTTGCAGCTGCTTTTTGGCAGTTTCAGTGATTTTTCAGGTTCCAGGGTGATATATTGACGCCCTGGCGAGTATCACTAGTGGCTTTGCCCACGCTTGTTCTGCCCCTCTTTTCACTGTGGGTTCGCAGCAAGCCACAAAGCTAACTGCAACAAGTCAACGCGACGGTTTGTCTGTAATGTGATGTGTGCAAGAAATACAATTATGACGTCACACGTCGACGTGTCAGTGCTCGCGCCTGTTTTCAGTGCACATGACGTTAAAGATGCGCCTGTCTTGTTGCAGAATGTGCGTTTTGCCCCATTGAGGATTGAGTTATGGGTCTCCAGGATGTCCACTGAATGAGATCTGCAAAGTCTGCTGACAGGCTCACGCTATGAGCAGGAGGGCGCTTTGAGGTGCCCACAAATGTAAAGAGCATTGCCTGGTGTATGGAACGTTGGCTTTTTATGTTTTGAATCTGCTGCTGCATGATCTCCTGTAACGAATTTGTTATTTGCAGCCAAGCACAGCACAGCACAGCATAGCAGAGGCACACCTGCCAATTCAGAACAACAGATATATCTACAGCACAGTGACTGTCAGGATGCAACATCAGCAGCATGCACATGCACATTTGCATGCGTATGCCATCCCAAAGCTAGCGCGCACACATCTCAAGGAGGCATAAGGGTTTTAACATTTGAGGTAACCGCACTGCTGCTCAGCATCCCCCTTGGCAATCCTCCAGTGTCGCTTTTCCAAGAGGACTATGCCCTCAATTCAATTCCCATGAAAGAAAAGCAGAAAGATATGCCTGTGCAGAATCTTCAAAGGACCTCACACTCTTGTCTCACGACTACTTATCTTCCCCCAGTCTGCTCCCCCCAGCTGGCTCTCGAGTACTCTACCACTACCGTGCACTCCAAGTGGGCCCTTGCATGTGCCAGACAACTCCTACTGCTTTGGACAACTGCTCACTGGCACATTCCTTGTAAAGGACAGGGAGAGCAAGGCTCCCCATTTCTCATGCTCCTTTATCCGACCTACATTGCCTCATGCGTAAGCTCCTGTTCAATGCACACCCCTCCTCACAGACCATGGTACAGTCTCAGGAATAAACATCCTCGATGCTACCCAGCACAGGGTCTTCTGGATTCCCAGGCAGGCTCAATACATTGGCAGCGTGCTCAGGACTGATGCTTTTTCCCCCTGTCAGATCAGGCGTGCTTGCGGTCGCCAATGATGTGGCCGCCAAAGAATGGCATCAGCTCAACAATGGGCTGGTTGTACTCCACGGCTGTGCCCTCCTCCACCAGGAAGTCCACAATCTCACCCGCCTGAGGCGACTGCACCATCAACCAAACTTTCATCAGCTTCTTTGCACTAAAACTTTGTCTGGAACTTTGTCTGAAAATCCCGATTTGCACCCACATTGTAGAGCATCGCAATCACCATCCAATGAACAGAAGACGGTTGCGATGCACCTCAAACAAAGCAGTGAAAGCAAAGTCAGGCGGCAGAGAGTCTTGGACCAGGAGCAAGTTTGCATTGTAGTGAGAGATCTGCACCTCAACAGGCACGTAGGTGCCGAGCTGCTCAATGAATCCAAGTGTCTGGCCCTTCTTGACCTCATCACCCTGCAGTCACCATCCAGACAAAGCTGGGTACTGCCTCACAAATGTACCACTGAATCATGGACAGCATTGAATGAACGTTGCAGTATTCCTTCATGTAATTCGTCAGTTGATAATGACCAGTCGACTTTATACAGTGGAAGGTCACGTCATGCACGTAGCCTCACATTGTTTATGATGTTGCCCTTGCCGACCTTCTTCCCCTTCACATACCGGCCGCGGCGCAACACACCAACCTGCACACAACAGCTGTTCTTCACATGATTCTCGATTGTGTCTAGCCGCATCAAATCAATTTAAACGAATTGCTCCCAGTGACATCCTGAAGATGCAACATCTGCCTTTCCTAGCACACCATGTCAGTCAGTATGTGCCATCCAGCTTGCAAAGATGGGACAGATATGCCACCTTGGGAGCTGTGAGGAAGATGGTGCTCTCATCATCGATGTCTTCATCGATAGAGGACACAGAGACGCTCTGAGCGGCAGGAAAGTTGCCGGCTGGGATGTCCATGGACTGGGTGGAAGCAAAAGCGCTGGCTGGTGGAGGTGCAGCAATGGCACCATTGGAGTATGCACCATTTGTGGAGGCGCTGGTGGACCCGCCCTTGGTAGAGCGCCTGACGAGCATCTCGAAGGAGCCCATCTGCAGTGCAGGAAAGGACATACAATGAAGAGCACAATGAAGAGCGTGATTATGACCACCAGATTTTGAGGATGCATGCAATGCACTCAACATGGTCAACGCTATTTGTAGTACATCCACTATTAGTACACTGGTGTGATCAAGAGTGCTTCCTACTGGTTCAAAGAAGTATGAGAAGGAGTGTTGCGTGCGCAGTGGCAGACCTTCAATTCCATCTCAGCGAGCTCGGTTTCATCGCAGAGCACATGGAGCAAAGATTGCACCTGCATGTTCAAACGATGCTTGGAAACAACAACTGGCATAAAGCTGGTCAAGTGACAGTGAGCTACCTAGCCAAGGAAATAGCACTTGACAGGACCCCAGCATGCCGTGACAAGTTTGGAATCGTTTACTTGCTGAGTGGTGAGGCCCTCGCCATCATCCGGCCCATCCTCGAATTCTTCCTCTTCATCTACCTCCCACACTGTGCCAAAGGAAACAGAACTTCATTATTGCACATGGCTCATCCGGGTTCAAGCCAGCAAATTAAACAGACACGCCAGACGAATCCAATTACCTTCATCCGAGGTTCCCACTGCAGTAGACTCGTGAATTTCAACTGCCTTGGTCACAAGGCTTCGTTGTTCGCGCCGTCCAAGGGAACCCCCCTTGATCCGGAGGACCCGAGAAACTGTCGCTCGCAAGTGTGAAGCCCTGCTCTGGCAGCTCTTGAGTGTCTGAGTTCTTGCATTGCAGGACTGCATCGTCAGGCCCTTTGATGCCATGGCGATCTGGAGTCAGCCAGACTCTTGGATGCTGTATCTGAATGTATGTTTAACAAAATCGATTTCAATAGTACTCCAGACTGGAGTGGGTCTCACTAGGAATCGTCGGTTAAATTGCCTTCCGTGGAGATGGTGCTCTTTTGTTTCGACCTCATCTAGCTTGGTCCTAATCTGGCAGCAGAGCTGGCAGCTGCACCAGTCTTCCACTCAGGCGTTTCACAGCACTGCTTGTGGCAAATACAGGAAAACATCGTATGCGTTTGCATCGGACTTCACTAGACCCCGTTCAATGGATGTTTTTAATGCCAAGAGCTGGTCCTGATCAAGAACAATATAAGGTGATGTCCGCCTGCATCACAGCATTGTACATGTGTGATCTGGCTGCTTCGGCGTAGGAAATGACAGCTTTCGAATATACCGGCTGGCCGAATTTGACCCTCGTAGGAAGTGTCCTTAGAAGGGAGTATGCCTTTGCTCTTGGTGAGCAGCCCAACATCTTGCTCAGTCCAAGACCCGTGATCCATCTCTCATCGAAAAAGATGCTTCTGACATGCTGTGTGCTGACGATCGACACATGGCCCCTTGAGGAGCAAGACAGTTGAAGGGCACACTCAAGGTGCTTGACTCCCACCTTTGTGTCTTTGCAGGCTTGACGTGTTGCATCCCAGCCTTGCGTTACGTTCTCCACACTGCAGTCTATCAGGTGCATATATCTTGTCCCATATACTCCTCCCATAAGTTTCCTTTGTGAGTCGTGAGATCCTCCAGTCTCCTTTGACCTGCTCATGCTTTGCTTCTGACCGGTATTGATGCTCTTCAGCCCCTCAATCCATTCTGATTGTGTGCAGCCACTGGCCAGGCGAGTACTGTGCTCAAATGCCTCCACCAAGACCGGCAGCATTCCTGCCAAGGTTGTGCGCCTAGTCGACAAGTCTTGTGAATCATTATGGAAGGTCCGTCCATATCTCTTCCCCAATGAAAGGCATGTGCACTCGTGATCACGATTGCATGACATACTTCAATTCAATGATCAAATTCTGTTGATGGATGGCAACATAGGCCTGAGAAGTGTGCCACTTTTGCAGCTGACCGTCTATGCCTCGCTGCTGGCTTTGGGGCTGTACGCTTTGCATGACCAAGCATACCTGACAGACAGCACGGAGTTCTGGAAGGGTTGGCCTTCACAAAACATACCGTACGCAATTTCTGACGCTTGAAAACAATAAGGATGTGAAAATATCCAATTCTACAGCCAGCGCAGGCTAAGTGATGTGTCTCGAAGGTTCCCATTTTGCTCCCAAGATTATCGGATTGCTGTCGTTTGCACTTGACAGGCTACTGATCACATGCATGCTGCGCTTGCAGTGCGAAGGTGAAGCTATATTATGGGGTGGAGGGAGCATTCTACACAGCTTCTGTGTTCATGCTGCTGTTCTGGGAGGAGCGCAGGAAGGACTTCCATGCCATGATGCTGCACCATGTGGCCACCTCCTCGCTCATTGCCGCATCATATTTCTTCTCGTGAGCTCCCCTCGCACCCCACTACTTCATGAGACTGCTTTGCCTTCAGCACAAGTCCAGACTGCTTTGCCTGTGCACAATTCCAGACCATTGAATCAACAGTCCTGGTGACAAGCCGTCATCGGTTGAAAATGGCTAAGAGAAGTTGATGCTCCTTATGTGGGAATCACGGCCAATGTTTGGTCTCGCAGGTATGCTCGCGTGGGCTCCATTGTGATGCTGCTGCACGATCCCAGCGATGTGTTTCTGGAGGGCGCAAAGCTGTGCAACTACGCCGATTGGGACCTCCCAGCCACGACCCTGTTTGCGGCGCTCCTGGTCTCATGGCTGGCCCTCCGTTTGGTCCTGCTGCCCTTCTGGGTAGTGGGCAGCTGCTTGTGCGTCGCTCCATCCAAAAAAACAGTCCTCTGCGCCTTGTTGGACCTCGTTCCTCCTTTTCTCTCTTGCTTTCTCTCCCAACACACGCCATCAGAATGCATGCTGCTGTCACTGCATAATTCCTTGTGGGCACGAGTCTGCCATGCTGGTGCACTGCCTTTGTTCAAGTTGCATTGGCATTGACCGCTTGAAAGTTTTGCAGTATAGTGAGCCTGAGAACTCTTCTTTCTGTGGGGCAGGTTTGAAGTACAGGATGTGCTCGGGTACTTGCCACGCTACAACAGGGCCATGAGCGGAGTGCTGTGCCTGCTGATCGTGCTGCACATCTACTGGTTCTCCATGATTGCGCGCATCGCGTGGGACAAGATCACCACGGGCTGTGCCAGCGACAGTCGCGAGGACGAGGACTAGCTGCAACATGATCTCACTCATTGGCTGTTCCGAAGCCGCATTGTGATCTTTCACTGCTGTTCTATGGCTTATCAGCCCTGTGAGGCACTTGTTGTCTGCCAGTGGTGGCTTGAGCTATGGATGCGAGCGCCTTTGAGCTGGCAATGAAGCGAGTACTGCAAACACTCGATGAGTTGTGCGTTTCTGCAGCTGCATTTTGCTGGAGCAGCCGAGAGCGGCAGCCTGTTCAGATAGGCAGGAGTTCTGGACAAGTCGCCAGGTATGTGCACAATTTTGTGTCCTTTCAAATTTCACTTCCATGTCACCTGGAGTTTTTCTCAGAAGGTTGAAGCTTGCTGTGTCCCATGAGCTTACTCTGGTTCGAGTGGATTACTTGTGAAATCAATATCGCGCCCTCTTTTTGAGGTTGTATCAGCGCTGAAACAATGTTCCTTAGCATCACAGTCTCTGCTTGTACCACCATGACCAAAGAAAGTTCAGATGTGCGGTACATGAGATTAAATGGGAGACTGAACTATCTCCTAGGACTTCCAATCATGATCTTTTGGTCAATAATTGCTGAGAGGCTAGCAGTGTAAACAAGTTCTTGGCCGATGTCTACATGCTGATGAAACGCGCCCTGAAACACCATGCTGCTGCATTCATTGGAGCCTTGCGTGTTCAACGCATGCATGTTCAAAACAGTGCGTGCAATGTTGCAGCATGCGTCTGTGGAGAAATTGGTTCAGTGACAAAAGGGTAACACTCCTCACCGACATAACATGCTGATATCAAGATGCTCGAGCGCTCGTCGGCATGCTTGATACCTCATATACAATCGACCGCTGAAAGGGATACCAAGCACAGGGTTGCAAATCCCATTCTAGCTTGACCAACTTCACAATGTTCCATGCTCAACTGGTGCCGTTGTGCAGTCACTGTGCAGAGAAATTCGTTGATGTTCCAGCATGTCCTGATTCTGCAATCAGGCAGTCTGGGCGGTCCACGGCAGTCCAATGGTGCACATCTTGGAGAGGACAATGTTGACGGCACTGGGTGGCGCAGTGATGTAGGGCTGGAAGGAGAACTTCTCGCGCTCGGCCACGACTGCCTCCAGCTTCTTGTCCAGGACCTCCTTGGGGATAGTACGCAGGTGGTCCATCAGCTCATCCACCGTCCTGAGGGCACACAGAGTGACTCAGTTGCTTGTTCCTGAATATAATCAGGCTCCTTCTCAAGGTAACCAGACAGACCTCAAGATGTTGTCCTTGATCAAATATCATTCCATAGTTCCCAGCAGTGACACATTTGTTAGAGTTCCTTCATGCTTCACGGTCTTTGCACTTCCATCACCTGTCATGATATTGCCACTGAAGAAGGACTGCCTAATAATGATTCAGCATGCATTGCATATGAACGAGCGGGGAGAGACAAGGGCATCTATGCCATGGCCCCACGTCTGGTATAGCAGGCAGACTCTCCGCTGTGCGCAACCTCTGGTAGACAGGCTCCAAACCCAGAGCTCCTCACCACAGTCAATCAGATGTGCCAATCGTAAACAGGCAAGGGACTTGTGCCATACCTGATTTGGATCGCCACATCATCGATGGGCGCATCGGGGATCCACACCCAGGGGTTGCACACGTGGTTCGGCCGCTCATCGAGAGGAATCTCCCACACCATGTCATCATCCAACCACCCCCTGCACCCATCAAGGCGATCGTCAGGTTGACAGCAATCTACTACAGAGGTTTATTGATTTGCAGCCCAGCCACCTGCCGCAGCCCATGACCTCCAGCTTTTCCAGCCCCATTGTTTGTGCTGTTTGTCAGATGGCAGCCACAAGTAGTACAGACATAAAGAGCCGGAGCAGCACTGAAGGTGATGTTGAGGACAACCACGTGGGATGACCATACTCGATGTCCTTATACCATGCCATCATACGTCCATCAGGCACTAGAGAGCGTGTTATTATATGTTACAAAGAGTGTGGTGGGGGCAGAGATCCTTCACGCCTACAACAGTGTAAAATACCTCTAGGGTTGTTTGTTCTGAGGGGCACAGACCTGTACTCGGAGACGTTGAAGAAGAGGGAGGAGGCGCGATAGTCGATGCCGCCGGCGTCTGCGAGGGGCATGGAGCCGTAGGGGGGACCCAGGAATACGGGGATGCAGCCCGCCATGAAGATCTCACTCGTGCGCCGCGCCGACGCCGAGTCCCCCGGCAACACCAGGCAGAACAGCGTGCTGCGCATGCGTTGCATCACCTGTGAGCGCGCGACACTATCATCAGCCCTACATGGAGAACCCCCTACAGGATTTAGACCATTCCCTGAAACCCTACAGGGAACTGATGGAAAATGCAAGGGTCGCCCGGCGCAGCAGGGGTGTGCGGCGCATGTGCTGCATCACCTACACACCCACATGCCGCCATGTTACTGTCGCATGCCGCATTCAAAATCCTGAGACACCCCAAACCCCTGGTCGAACCCTGGAAGGGTCTTTAATATTTGGCTTGCCCGGCAGGACCAGGCAGGAGTGCATGCGCCACATGTGCGGCATGACATGCGCCCACATCTTGGTCACCACATGCTGTGAAAGGGAAGCCATACAGGTGACACATTCCCTTCATGAGACCTTACAGGGAGTTGCCCCAGACTGCATGATGGCACGGCAGAACATTTTGCCATTGAGACAGCGTATGCAGAAAGAGCAACAGGATTATTTGGAGCAAAGCATAGACAGGCTCTTATGTCTCTGTACTTCAAGAATCTGGCGTCCCAGCACACAGCCATCAGCTTGGGGAAGACCTCACTCATGCTGAAACGCAACATTGCCACTGAAAATCTTGGCAGGGCGCCAGAAGATTTGCAGTGGGGGAGTGAGAGTACAAAAGGGTGAAACGGCATGCATGCAATGCGGGCAAGCGGACCTGTGCAAATGTGAGGAAGCGGCCGCCGAAGCGCTTGTCTGTGCACATGACGTCCACGTTGGGACCAGTTTTGCCGAGTGCGAGAGACACATCGTGCCGCATCACCTGCAGTACAGCTGATTTTCAAGTCTGCTGGTGCACAGCTTTGCATGATTCGATAGACATGTCAGCGCGCTTTGCAAACGTCAACTGTAGGTGATATTTCTGTCCATCCGTATTGGGCCTTGCAAACTTCGATTGGAGTTGACATTATCTTGTCACCGCCATGATGCGCATGCCTCAGCATCTACAGTGCGGCCGCGCTAGTGTGAAACAAGCAGCTGCATCCAGATCAAACAGCACTTGCAGGCATACGACTGGTCCATCAACAGGAGGGGAAGAGGCAGAAACGCCACAGACTTTTTGCCAGATGCCACATCAAAAGGCGTGTTGTTACAGCAAGCGCACTTTGCCGGTGGTGATGCGGGTGTTGTTGGGGTACATGTACATGTAGGGCAGGCAGGTGGCGCGGAAGAAGAGCAGCGTCTGGCGCTCCTCCAGGGGCAGGATGGGCTGCTCAAAGTCGGCCAGCGGCCGCGCCGCGTCGGTCGATCCCGGCACGTACGGCACTATCAGCAGCTTCTTGCTGATCTCCCAGTATGCCTGCAGACACCAGGGCTCGCATGGCACCCCTAACCACAGCTCATCCCATGATTTTTCAACATGGATGAGTTTGGACTTCCACTTGGTGTTTACCCAAGCTTCATCCTGGCCATGGTTAGATCACCCGGGTTCGGGTTCATGCCGACATGCATACGGGCTGTGCACACAACTTGTTGTCTGGCTTTCCATGGGCCAAACTCTTGTCGGTTCTCCCGGTACGGCTGTACACACCCGCGGCCGCATCAGCCTCTGCTTGCATGTCTAGGATTCCACTGGTGTTTTTTTAAGCGGCTGCCACTGTCCATTTGGATGTGTGGAAATTGGCCCCCAGGATGCGCTTTACAGGATGTGTCTCCTGTGCTCAAGACTGTCAAGCTGCTGCAGTGGGAGCACCAGAAAAGGATCCCTGTGCGTCTCTGCTGTGTTTCATTAGCTGTGCATCCCTGATATAAGAGGGAGGGTCTGGCTGCATTTATATTCACAAGGTATCCACGCCTGGCCTGTAAAGCTGCCGAGTGTGGGCTGCAACAGGGGTGGACAGCACACATGACAGATAGCTTTGAGACAGTTCGGCACGGGTCGGATCTGGTACATATATTTTTTAATTATTTTTTTGTTTAGGGGTTAAGGTTAGGGTAGACAGGGTGAGGTGGCGGGTGGACCTGGCAGATGTTGCGCTGGCCGCGCTCGACGACGATGTGCATGGCGTGCTGGAAGGTGTCGCAGATGAGCATGTAGTAGTGCTTTTCCGCGCTGCCGTCCGTGAAGCCCGGGTGGGGGTCGTAGAACACAAAGTCGGCGCCCTTGCTGCGCTGCCAGCGGCTGGTGTTCAGCATCGCGTGGTAGCCCGCTATCAGCCAGTTCCCCGCCTCTGACTCCTCCTTCGGCATCTTGCGGCCCCTTGTGTGCACCTGCCACGTCAGATCCACGTCAGCGCGCCATTCATGAGCTCACAGAGATGTTTTGTTTCAGGGTTTCAGTTAAAGTTCATCCAGCAACAACACTAAAAACCTTGTACTTTGGAGGCAGGCCTTGACAGAAGGGTCGGTTTGGGCCGTGGCTGACTCCATGACCGTGGGCTGGTAGGGATCGTGTGGGCCGTTGTTTTCCCAGCACAAATGACCAAGCCTTTCCTCAAGTCTCCTGAATTGAAAATGCGGGTTTCCGGGGAGCTGCAAAGCCGTGCAGGGAGGATGACATGGCACACAGACACCAGCCGTGGTAGCTTGTGGGCCGCTGTGCCTGCCTTTCACGCCCCTTCAGGGTTGGCCTGCTGTGGGGTTCACAGGGATGGGGTTGTGCAGCACCTGAGCCAGCCACAGCATGTAGTAGCAGTGGTCATAGACGTAGATGATGTCAGCCTTGTCCATGTCGGTGGTGACATGGTTGCTGCTCTGGATGGCCTCCTTCAGGTGCCACGGCCCCGAGTGCTGCGCCAGTGCATACGGCAGAGTGTCCTCCTGCCTGAACCCGACGTGGTCCAGCATGTAGGGGATGCCGTTTTTGGGGTCGATCTTCATGTCCTGCTCCAAAACATGGCCAGCTCCATTAAGACTCAGTGTGGCAAAATGCATGTGTTTCTGGCCTATGTGCACTGGCAAGTGGCCTAGCTAGTGCATGATCAGGACCTCTGGAAAACGGTGATGAGCTGAACAGAGGTTCTGGGGCGTTCTCTGCTGGAGGTGGAGGAAAGAGGCTTCTTGCAGTCCATACTGATGCACGGGGGTGGGGGGCAACTTGCCTTCATGACATCACATGTGGGCATCCCATGGTCTGCTGCAAACATGCTCAAGTCAAGAATGTAGATGCTCTTGCCAGTGCAGGCTTCCACATCGTTCAGCGCCCTGGACCAGATTGGCACTGCCAGGGAAGTCACCAGCGCCACGCAAATAAACCATAGTGTCTTCATGTCATGCATATGGCCTTCTGCAGCTCCATGCTACTGAAGGGCCCCTTTCATAGCTGCACACCCAAGAAAGGTTTATTAAAGAATGGGTCTTCGGAGAATGTATGTGAAGCAACGAGTGCCAAGATACGTGCAAGCGTCCACATCAGAATCCAGCATAGAAATCATTGATTAAGTTATTCACACCTGCAACAATCTACACCAAATCATGCCGCCACGGAAGCAACTCTGCCAGTCAAGTTGGTTTCCAGAAAACCTCACTCTTAGACTGGCTGCAGATTGATATGCCCCTTTCGACCCGAGACCTCTAGACCTCAAGCATAAGTTGAAGCTTCGAGTTGCTTAGGTGCCTTATTGATCTCTTAAATAGCTTTACTGGGCGTACTATGTGTTTCGGAAATCACAGAGAACCCGTTCGTCCGTGCGTGCCTTCGCACAAGCCAGGACCCAATCGTAGTGCCAGAGATCGGAATATTCAGAGGTATCCAAAAGTTGCAGTGGCTCGTTAAATATGGGAAGACTTTCGTCCGGTGAAGAAGTTCGCGTTCCGGAACCCAATAGTGGTAACGTTTTGCTGATGTCACAACCCTATCGTCCTGCGGGGGAACCCTTCAGGCTCTTGCACGCTTTGCAACTTTAAGAATACCTTTGCTTGCATTGTCTGAGTTCCTGAACGTGTTTATTGCACAGACGCAAGGACTGCAGTTGCACTTCGCAACCTCAGAAAGAAACAAGATTGGTGTGCCAACAGCCATGCAAAGCCTGCGACACTGATATGAAGCGGCAGGAGACGGTTCTGAGGGATGTCATTCCGTGTGCTGGCAACAAAATTGGCGAGGCGCCCTTTGTTTGAGGCCAGCATCAAAGTGCCGGCCACGGTTGAAGTGTCAAAAGTAGCAGATCAGTTGATCTTTGCTGGGCCTCTGGGCACGTCTCGCCTTGGTCTAAGCAGCATTGACAGCTTAGGCGACGCAGCTTTCAAGCTGATACCTGAAGAGCGTGAGATTGCCGTCTGCACGCCCAACAAAGCGTTCTTTGGTACCCTACAGGTACACCTGTATTTCTGCATTCATGTCACCCCAGCAATGCCAGTGTCATACTTCTATGCGCAGTGCGGTTCCCTATTCAGTGCCTGTCAAGCTGCCCCGCGCTCTCTAACATATTATGAGCAATGTCATCATGACATGCAACAACAAAATATGCGCTCACCAGATGTTTGCATGTGGCGGCAGAGTCTGCTGAGGAACAAGATCGAGGGGGTGACAAAGGGGTTCCTGGTGTACCTGCGCATCTCGGGCATCGGCTATCGAGCGGCAATCGACGGCCAGACAATCACCTTCAAGCTCGGCTACAGCCACGATGTTGCCTATGACCTGCCCAGCTCCATGCGTGCCTTCCTGCCGGAGCCCACTCTCATCGGCCTCTACGGCATCGACAAAAACCAGGTGACCTTGCTGTTCCCTCCATTCCCTTCCAGACACCTCGGCCAGAGCCAGCACACATGCAGGGAGAACCAGTCCCCCATTTCACGAGCTTTCAGCGCATTCCCGAAAATCAATGGAAGCGTCTGTTTTTTTTTCACCTTGCGATCTGACGTGAGTGCATTGTGAGGACTTTCCCATGCACTGCACCAGCCTCAATGCGCCGCAGGCGAGTGACTGAAAATGGGAAGTTCATGGGGCTGCAGGTGACACAGGCGGCAGCCAACATAGTTCGGCTGCGGCCGCCATCGGTGTACAAGGGCAAGGGCATCCGGTTGGCTGATGCGGTGCTGCGCCTCAAGCCCGGCAAGACCAAGGGGAAATGATCTGGAGCCACTTGATGAGCTTCCCGGAAATACGGTCGTCTGCCTTGAATGTGCATCTAGATGGACACTTGTTTCGATGTCAAGCAGGACATGTGACTGCTTGCATAGATGCAATACCTTTCATGGTTATCAATTTTGACAGAAAGCACGGAGGCTGCAGGGTGTACTTATCTAGAGGAGGCCTCTATGAATCTATTGGAATGCCAGTGCATGCTGTGCGATCTGGACTTGCTGTCAGAGGAGCAAAAAAGCGGAACGAACTGGGATGGCAACGACAAGTTTGCCTTCATGTACTTCCTGTTGTCTTTTGGCAAATGACTGAGAGGTTACAGCATGCACCATGTCAAATTGAGCAGAGACAGGAGGGGTACTAAGTATCAGTCAACTTGTCTGATATGCCACATCTTTTCCACCCACATCAGCAATGTCAGGCTGATTCCAGTCAAGCAGCTGCAGCGCCTGCTGGTGAAGCTGTGCATCGCCAGCGGCGATCACCTCGCCAGGAAGCGACGCTAGCGCATAATCATGCGATGGTGTCACTGCCCACCTCAACTTCTGCCCCTGCAAGACACGCGTTTCTTGGACCTCAAGCAGGCTTTTCAGGAAGACCTGAAAACTTGATTTCCTCCCCCTCATCCCTCTCTCCCTCATACATGCAAGCAACAACAAAGCGCCCCGACCCGGAAAGTGATCGACTCCAGGCAGAGGCACATGCACACATGCCACGCCAAGCACTGTTTGGCAGCAAATGTGGCAACGCATTTCAGGGCAGAAAGCAAAGGTTCTGGTGGTGACATCAGCATTGGTAGGTATGGCTTGCCTCCCAGTCAGTCATCACACCGCCGGCGCCTTCTACGATGGGCACAAGTGCCAAGAAGTCATATGGTTTCATGTCAGCCTCCACTACCAGGTCGCAGAAGCCCGCGGACAGCAGACCATACGCATAGCAGTCGCAGCCGTACAGTGGTATGCGCACCTGCCACGTCATCAGTGATCTCCACATCAGCAGCTATTACTTACTAATGATTGGCATCTCACCTGCAACACTCCGCTGCTTTCTGTGGCTGGGACCATGCCAACTTCCCATGCCCGGATGCGGGTACCGAAAGACAATGTGACCTCAATACCCTCTGTGGTGGACTTTCATCTCCAGATTATTTCCCGCATGCAGGGGCCCTGGCAGCCGGAAGAACCCTGAGTGTGGGTCTCAAACAGAACCAGTAGCGCACATTGTCCCTGACTCTGTTGAAAGCAGTCTCGTTCGCGCCACTGAACATGTGGGGCGTCGTCGCGTACAAGTAAGCCACAGAGATGTCCGAGCATGATCGAGTCCGTACTGGCTTACCTGCAAAATCAGAAAAATGAGTGGCATCGTTCATGAGCTGACCGGTCTCAATTTAGTCATGAAGTATGTCATGACAGCTCTGATGGCCCGCCACCTGATTGCTCTAATCCAGACTAGGATGTGCTGGCCGAAGGTCAGAAGAGTGCAGTGCACACCATTAAGTGTTGTCTGCTGACCCGCGGCGCCCACCCATCTCTCCTTTGTGATCGGCTGATCCAGCACTCCCAGAACAGGCGTGCCATCTTTCAGCAACGCTATCAATGTCCCAAATACCGGCTTCCCTGCAATACACCAGCAACCTCAATCTTTGCTCACAGCATATTTCTCTCCCAGCAGTAAATCCACCAAGCAGTGCGGCCCCCAGGGCCCTAACATAGCACAGCCCTCCCCAGCTATGATGGCCAAACACATGCTGCGAGGAGACAGGGTGGAATTGTTACATCCATGGGGATCCCTACCAGTAATGAAGCTTTTAGTGCCATCGATGGGGTCCAGCACCCAAAGGTAGCCGCTGTGGCTGCCATCCTGTTCAGGCTCCCCTGCATGCATGCCCCCCTCCTCCCCAAACACTGCATGCGTGGGAGCGTGCTCTTGCAGCACTACTCTCATTGCCTCCTCTGCCTGCCTGTCTGCCTCAGTGACTGGGCTGGCATCCGACTTAGACTCCACTTCTAGGGGCGACCTGAGCCAATGTTGCTGCCATTCTTCAGGTGCAGCAAGGTCAATTGTGTGCAGGAGAGACGGCAATGCACAAGGGTGTCACAAACTCGATCAGCTAGCTGCACCTGAAGTATTTTGTGGTGATCTCGGCGGCGGCATCGGCCAGCCGGTGTGCAAGTGCTACCAAGTCTGCCGGCACCCCAAGATGCTGCTGCTGTGCATCACTTGCTGCAGCGCATGCTGCCACTGTCATCCTGAAGGCTTGCTGACGTGACCTTGATGGTCTTGAGCGCTTGGCTAGCTCCTGCCCTGGGGCCCCACCTGCTATTGGTCTGCCTGATGCTCCCCTACACGCAATGATCAGATTGCTTGTTGAACACGTTCCTTTTGAAAGGTTTACATTCCATCGTCGAGAGTTCGAACGTAAACATCGTGCTGCCATTCCTGTACTACTGTGAATATTCACGCTCAATAGGGGTAATATAATTATCTCCACGACCTTGACCACACCAATTACTCTATGTGAACCACTTATCACGCGGGAAAATTATGCTTACGGGTGCCTTGAGCAGACCGAGGCAAGATTGTCTGCTCTTATTGCTGTTGGCAATGTCTTGTTGAAGCACTGCATCATTCCTGCGGAAGCAAGTTGTTACCAGAACCTTCTGAGACTTCTGCAAGCGCTTCTCAAGAAGCATGCATGCCTTTTTGCGGCGTCGTGCAGATTCCAGCAGAAAATGGCAGCTGCCAGAAGTTGGGAACCTGGCTATCAGTAATTGGTGACTCATCAAAAGCATGCTCGGCCGCTCGTTTGATCGGGCACACAGCGAGACATATTCTCGTTGCTTAGCAATTGATCTTTACATAATACAGTGATACCCAGAGAGAACTTGTCACGCAGTCACATTGATGACAGCAATCGCTCTCTTTGTTCGTCCATGTGACCCACAATCTCACCAGGTTGATTGTTTTTCCAAAGCCTTCCTCAATGAACATGGACTCTGACACTGAAAAGCACGAAAAAAATGCGTTTAAGGATGCTCTACGCACTGCGGAGTTTTGGCGCCGTGCTTCTGGAGTGTATATGGCCTATAAAGGTGCACAGTTGAAGGCTTCCTACCTCAAAGCCAGGGGCTGGAACGATGTCAAACTCAAAGAGGAGCACTGGCGACCCCACCACAGCTGGTGAGACAAATTCACTGCATTGTGCAGATCACCTGGCCTGAGTTATACTGAAAACAAGCAACTGTAAGGCTGTTGTGCTTGCCTCTGACAGGGCTGGTAAGGAATTCTATTCTATGGCAGTGGATTTGAGAGGCTTCTACTTGAAGGTAAGTCAAACCGACCTCCATCATTGCTGCATCTTCCATCTTGCTCCCTTGCAGCCTCCAATGACAAGCTGTTAATGGCATGCAGCTGGGCCAATTCTTTGCTGCCCGGGCTGAATTTGTGCCTGAGCCCATCTGTAGACACCTCTCCTTGCTGCACGACCGGGTGAGCATTTCTGGCCGTGCCCTCCATCGAGGAGACATGCATGCAAACATTCTGTGGGGCTGCATGCCTCCTCCTCTGCTATTCTCCATGTCCACCTGTGTCCTTCCCAGGAACTACTGAAGCCTGATGCTGCATGTTCGGATGCAGGTGCCTCCAATGCCGGCACAGCAGGCCCGGTGCGTTATAGAGCAGGAGCTTGGTGGGGTGCCTTTGGAGGAGGTCTTTGAGTGGATTGACCTTGACACGCCCCTTGGTTCGGCATCCATTGCGCAGGTATGCATCCTCGACCATCAACCCCACACCACTGCATCTGCGTTTCAACTATGGTGTGCCTCAAGGCTGCTGCATGTGGACCGTAGCCGATTTCTTATCGCGTCCTGATCAGGTGCACAAAGCCAAGCTGCGACAGCCTGTCGGCAGGAGGAAGAGGAGGCCGTTGGGTGAGCAGGCAATCTTTTGGGGGCTGTCGGCAAAGGCTCCGCGGCCAAATGAGTGCAGTTGGAGAGTTACCCCTGTGCAGGAGCTTATGCCCACGCCTAGCAATGACCAGACTGGTGAGTGTGCTGCATTCACTGCTGCATATTCCCATCCTCCAGCACGCCCTTAGCTATCTGCTCCCTCATGCCTACTTTTGCACACACCATAAATTGACAACTGCTTTCGAATCTCCCACAAGATGTCCACTCTGCTGCACAGGATCACTGACAGTCACAGAGCGCATAGGGTCCAACAAATCTGGTGACAAGGAGGCATCAGCTAGCGGCAGGGATCGGTTGGCAGAGATCAGGAAGTCCCTGGCACAGGCCACCGAGACAGAGACCGGCCCAAAGGATGGTGTCGTAGCAGTGAAGGTGACCTCTTTTGACGCTGTGACAGCGGGATAAGCCTATCTTTTGGAACCTTTGGCCTCTGTGTCAAGTGTCTACCTTGCACTGCTACTTCAATCGAGGAGAACCCAAGCAATTGTGTATTTCACAATGCTGTTGAGTTGGAGTTATTCTGCTTGGAAGTGCCTTTTGATGGGTGTAATGTGATGGAGCAGGTGCAGTACCCGGATGCCCAGCAGACAATGATGACGGATCTGTCCAGCATACGCAGATGGGCCGGTTTCTTGCAGAAGACAGAGATCAAATTTGACATGCTCAGCGCTGTGGACGAGCTGTCCAAGCAGGTGCGGCGTACAGATCAGCATCTGTTGTCATGACGGGCCGCCGCAAAGTGCAAACGGAAATGAAAGAAAGTGCAGTGCTGGATGCATGAGACAACACACTGTAAGTTTTCGTAACCACTGCATGATCCTGCAGGTGGTCCTGGAATTTGATTTTAGGAGGGAGGCCAATGTCATGGATGCCGTGGCGGACAATCTCAAGGTGCTGCCAGACATCCTGTGTGCTTGATTGTCAGGGAAACATCAAGGGCTACCACCTTTGTTTTGAGGCTTCATTGGCACACCCGTGCAAGTGTTAGCTGATGCATGTGGGTTGCCTGAAACACTACTCTACATGTAGCCAGTTGGGGTGCATGGTTTCCACGTCTGGATTCTCTCAGTATTCTGTGGGTGTGTCCCATTTCATAACCACGCCGACTTTGAGGCATTGCTTTTCTTAGGTGCTGGATTGGTAGTCCATGCTCGATCTAACGAGCAAGACATGCGGACAGGGGCTCAGGAAGACTCTGGAGGTTCCGCGCAGCGTGGGCGGCCTGGTGACCAAGCGGCTGCTGGTCATGAACTTCATTGAGGGCGACCAGATCACCCGCCTTGCACACCGCACCCGCGGCCTCTCTCAGAGGTGCGCCTTCCATGCCTGTGAGGTGCTCTTCATTAAGAAGAGCTTCACCTGCCCCCTCTCCCTGTTGTGACAGTGCAGGAATGTCCCAAGTTGGACCCTGTCCAGCAATGCCTGCTGGATGCTTTTGTGCTACATGCTCGTCAGGGAGCGAATCCGGTCTGGATAGATACTTTCTTGGGCTCAGGGGAGGAAGCTGAAGTCCGACTGGAGCCAGGCACTGGCGTGTAGGGAAAGAAGTGAGAAATGTCTCTACAGAGTGGAGGGGGAGAACCGGTTGGTCAACATCTGGCAGAATGTGATGCTGTTGCGAGCAGGAAGAAGAAGGCGGCATCGCGCCGCATCATGGAGCGCGTGGCGGAGGCGTTTGGGGTGATGATGCTGGACACCGGGCTGTTCCAGGCCGACGCGCATCCAGGCAACATCCTGGTCATGAAAGGTGCACCCATGCTGGCAGCTCTTAGCTGTTGCCAGCCCTTCTGGCTGTCTCATCATAGAGTCTTGGTATATTCTCTGTGGTTCTTTCACACCGGCATGCCTGTGATTCTTTGACACTGACGCCACTGTTCAGCATTGGCTGTATCCCCCTCCTGGCACATCATGCATGCTGTCTCGGTCAGCACACAGGTTTTGGCAGCCTCCCTGTTTAAGAGTATGGTAAAGACCCCTCACCCAAACCCCTGAGATTCCAAGCCCTACATAAAAAATGTGTATGAAAATCAATCGAGGATAGATACATGTCACGCATGGTGTACCAGGGGCGCGCATCGGGCTGATAGATTACGGGCAGAGCAAGCAGCTGCCGGATGCGGAGCGGCTGGCCTTTGCGGCGCTGCTGCTGGAGCTGTCGCGCGAGAGGCGCTGGGTGCGGCCGGCCGTCGTGGCGAACCGCCTGGCCGACCTGGGGCTGCGCTTCGAGCGCACCGACAACCAGGCGCTCATGACGAAGATGGCCTTCGGCATGTTCGACACCCGCACGTCCCATCGGTATGGGGCGCCACACCTGTTCCGGTCCCCCTTGAAGCATTGTTCTCAAGATATTCTGTCAGACAGACCCATTCCTGGCATCATGCCGCCAGTCCAAGACCTGGCGTTTGCAGCCTCACCAGGACAACTGCCCGCCTGCTGGGGGCGCAAGAAATGGTCATGCAGCTGTGTGTGTCATGAGCTAAGAACAGCGATTTTTGGTCTGAGTTGTTCGGGGGTCCTCCTGGTTGTTGGTCCTCCTCATGCTTGTGCATGTATTTGTTAAATCAAGGCTGCCATGGAAGTGTGGGAATGTGAATACCTGTCCATGATGCTGAGGTCATGCTTTCACCAGCGAGTGATGCAATCTTTGCATGGCAGGGTGGACCCGTTTTCGCCGGACAGCCCGATCAAGTCGCTGGGCATTGAGCACTTCCCGCCGGACGTGTTCTTTGTGCTGCGTGTGATGCAGCTGCTGCGCGGCCTGGCCGGCGGCCTCGGGGTCGAATTCAGCGCCGCGCGCCAGTGGGCGCCCATCGCGCGGCGTGCCCTCCGCCGCGCCGGCCGCCCCACCTCCTGAAATCAAATGATCGTTCTGGTGGACGTCTGCTCCCGGCTGAGTCGGATCTGCTGCCTGATCAGGCCATGCCTCCTGGTCAGATTCCCATCAGCTGGATCCCTGTGGTGCCCTAGATTCTTTGCTGCGCCTACCGCTCCAATGTTTTTACGCACTGCGCGGTTGTGAGCACTCCTGGCTGACTTGCTTCGGCCTGCTCTGGCCATGCCTTCTGGCCTGGCATGCAATTCAACTTGGCTTTCCGCACTGCAGTCAAAGTGTCACTCTTCGGAAGCAAGAGCGCACAAGCACTTTGGCGGCACCTGCAGTGGATGTTGCAACAGATTTGTGCACCAAAACTGCGCAAGAACTGTCCAGACAATGATATAAAAAAACCCTGAGCTGGTGCTGTGTTGTCCCAAGTAGCATGAACAGATTGGCGCTTGGGTTCACATTGAGGCTTGTTGGTGTTCAAAGCACTATTGATTGAGAGTTATCTATGGAGTGATTCTTTCATGAGCATGTGTGTGAGGGAGCAAACTTGTACATGAACTCATGATCATGGTTCATTATTTGATTACTCTGGCTTCAGATACACTGGAGGCTTGCGGCCTATTGGTTTCCTTGATTAGCTCTTTTACTGTAACTTTACTGCACCATTAATGAATATTCCAAACATCAAGACTTGCCCCTCAACAACTCAGAGCCTTAAAATCCTAAGGACCTCTGAGGTTGATGCAGTCAATCTACCGCATGCCACATGAATTCAGCATTCAAGGGCCGTTCACAAACACAGCCCTTCTCACATGTAACAAACACTCACCATGTTTCTTTGCTACAATCCGCACATGTGCCGCCAACTTCCATAAGCCTCATATGCCAGATCTGGCATATCTGCAACTTCTGAACATATCTGAACAATCCTGAACTGGAGGGCAACAAGTGCATGGCCTAGTTACTGATCCCAGGTGAGCAAGGATCTATGCTTTGAGGCGGCGGCATATGCTGCAGGCATTGCCTTTTTCCCCTTCCTCTGCTTTGCGTCCTCCCTGAAGTACTCCCTCACACGCTCATACCTGCACCATCACATAACCACCTTCTTTGTTCATCTCTGCTGGCGTGCAGACACTGCACAAACAGTGAGCAGCAGTGCTGCCAAAAAAAGTTTGCACCCTTGGCTCGAATTAATATTCAGAAGGAATGGTTGGCTTTTCCCAATCTCTACTCTGTCAGCACAATATCAGCATATTCAAGACCCTGCATGTGATTAAGAACTGGCTGGAAAAAGCAGGGCACGAGCCAATGTTGCCCTGATTTGCATGCATTGTAGAGGGAACATGGGTTGAACAGCAACGTAGAGGTACCGACACAGGAAGGAATTGCAAAGACACACCAGTCAGCCTTCAGCTCGGACGCATCCGCAAATGTGCGTTTGTCCTTGTGTAGCAGCGAGAACCGCAGCGTCTGTATGATTTTGGGCAGGTTGGAGTGAAATGTGCCTGCACAAGCCATGCACCTCTTGCTTAAAAAGCTGAGTAATAGGGCTGGTGTTTCCAATAACCAAGCCACTCACCAAAGACCTCCTTCAAGCCTCTCTGAATGCTCACATAAAGCACTTCCAAGCAAGGCTCAGGATGATGAAGTACATGGGCATCCCTGGGTCACTTACAAGGCCCAGCCATGTTTGCAACCTGAGACTGGCATGTGTGGATCAGACATCCCAATTTCTAGCTCTGCTTCGTGCCCCTTTGTGCTTTGCCAAAGCCTTGTATGTATTCTGTTGTATCTCTAGAGAAATGAGAGAGGCATGCCTCCACAGATGCATCCATGTGCCTTAGAGGTATGGAGAGGCACAGGGCACACGACTATGCCAACTAGTGAGTGGAACACATCTTAGAAAACTCACTGTGACGAGTGGGGAGTTATGCATCTGCAGTGCCAGTAAGCAAGGAGGAAGCAGCAACCCACCCACAAAGTAGTCGGCGTGAGTCATCAGCTCCACGTCCTGTAGGAACTGCACGGTGTGTGCACATCGCTTTGCCAGCGGTTCCTTGTTGAATTCGGACTGAATGTGCCCCGCCTTGCGGAAGTATGGCGGCCGCCGGTAAATGGTGCAGCCGAGTTTGGCCTTGGCTATCTTCGCCGTCTCCCCCATCAGCTTGTGGTCGTCGCCCAGGATCACACATGTGCCCCCCTGCACCACATCAGCGCAGTCATGATGTCAGCGTGTGTGATGATGTCATCAGTCCTGGTTACTGTCACATGAGAGACATCCAACGCAGGATGGCAGTGACAGAAGCCGATTATATGAGTGCATGGATCGGCATCTCCATCTTGGGTTACACCGGCCCCGCCGCTTTTGGTAAGGTGCGACTCTGCAGATCGGACCGAGCTTGCACTGACCCAGTGAGAAAGCTCCAAGGTACTGAAATGAGGAATCGGTGCCCAGGGAGATGCTGACTTGAGCAATGCACAAATTGAGGGAAACAGCACTCAATCAGAAGCAGAGATGCTCCAACATCCTGACCATAAATGTCATGTGCAATGCTCACCTTTGCCTTCTTCCCAAATGCCTCCAGCGCTCGGTCCACATACTGCTGTGGGCTCACCGGCTTCCGTTTCTGCACAGCGCAAAGCAGCCAAACATCAGGTATTTCCGGCTTTTGCTTCAGCAGAGGTGATCTGCCATGCCCAGGGGATTGAGTTGGAGAGATACATGACATCGCCACGTGACTGGTACTGTCACACTTGGCTATCACCATTGCTATGTCAGCACTTACAATTGCCCTCATGTGAGGGCAGTGGTACAGGAGGTATTGGAGTGTGTCCTCACATTCTGCTGCAGGTCGGCAGACAGGTCGCCCCCACGAATGTGAAACGCCACGGTCGGGTTGTTCAGCCCCTTCAGTTCGCGCAGCGTGGCGTTTATCACCTTCTGCACCGCCGGCTTGAACTTCCACAGCTGCAACGCAACACCATGCATGTTCTTAGCAGACATCGAAGAGCTGAATGCAGCATTATCCACCCACAAGATGCCAATGACACAGATGCGATGGCCTGGATTGTAGGAAGATACGATGGTAGCAGACTACCTCTAACAATTTTGAACAACAAAGGCATCAAGAATGTCTTCCCTTCATCAGAGTTCGCAGTATCTCGCAGTCAGCAAGGGCAGGCAGAATGGAATCATGGAGCTTGAACCTGCTATATACAGTGTCATAGCCGTGGGATGCGGTGCTCACCTTGTTCACAGCCATGCCATCCAGCTCCTCCGTGCCAGTGCCCAGCTTGTGCAGCAGCTCGTCCACCTGTTGGGCTTTCTGCCGCAGGCACACCTCCCCACCCGCCTTCTCCTTCTCAGGCGTCCAGTCTATGACCTCAGTGTCGCTGGCGAAGAAATCGCCCCAGCCGCCGCCGGTCTCTTTGCAGTGGTGTGGCCACAGCTTGCTGTCAAGGTAGAAGCTGCCGTTCATGGTGTACAGGGGGTAGGCGTGCAGCAGCCACATGACGTTTGGGGAGAAGCCCTCGCCTGTGCCCAGGTGGCAGGCAACCTATCAGGCCTCTGTCCTACTTAATGTTTACGAGACAGAAGAAATCCAGGCCATGAGTTCTTAGTATACTGCTATATGGAGCTGCGTGACGCAGGGAAGGATGAAAGTTGCAGAAGATGGTGGGCAACGTGTTTCTGGGTACAGAAAGACATCGCTCGCTTCACACACAGGTCTAGCAGAGCTCGAACATTGCTGAGATGGCCGTTCGCTCCAAGCGAATTTGACCCTTCTACGCAATTGTAAAAGTTTGCCCCACACTGTTCGAACCCAAGATCCTTGCTTCAGGAGTGCTGGAGCAAGGTCGCACCTGTGAACTCAAGCACAGTGCAGGCATCTGCTGCAAAGATGATATGAAAAAGTAGTAAAAATACGCCTGCGTATATTCCTCGTATCGACCGTATTGTTCTGCCAGTGAAAGGTCGATAAATTTCATCCCGAACGCCACTCTGCCGCCCTCTCATCCCCACAGAACCAAAAGTCAAGCGCGACTGGGGCCCCTTTCCTTCATACTAGTCATTCGCAGAGATCACCCCAGCGATCCACTGCGTCAAACCCGCTGTGACCTTTTCATCAAGTAGTTTTCTGGCACGGAGCTTGCGCGTCAATGACTATCAGGTGACTAAAACTTTTCGAAGGAGTCCTGAACAGGCATCAGTACCTGCATGCTGGGGTCACATGTTGGAGAGAAACCCAATGATGAACTGAAAATGCAACGTGAGTGGAAAGGAGTTGGACTGGCAGTGAAGAGGGGTCCAGCTGTTGAAAGTGAACAGGTCGAATTTGCCAGGCGCCTGCATGCCACGTGTCTGTACGTCACCATGATCATGACTGCCAGAGGACACCAGTGGTCATGACTGGTGCAAAAGCATATGCATCGGCCACCGAACCTCGTGGGCATTCATGCCAGCCTTACTCTTGGACACCTTGAAAGCGAAGTCCACAAATGTACATCCACTAGATGTCTACTACGAGCAGATGAAACCACCGCGGCAAAATGCACCAACATGCAATTTCTTTTGGCACATCTTCAGAGTTCTGGTGGACAGGGAAAGCACAGAAAGAACTCGTCATGGCATCCAGTCCAGGGCACTGCCGTCATAAATCACAACAGAGCCGGTGCTGATGGTTCTAAACACGTGCTTCAGGTCGTTAAAACGAGGCTTGCCAATGCTGAGCCCGACACGGCGCCACCGGGCATCGTCCCTGGGCAGCACGCTGCTCAGCGCCGTCTTGGCTGAATACAACTCATTCCACACACGCACTGTCCCCGTCGCATGCGCCTGCAATGTACACATACATGCTCATTC
Organism: Coccomyxa sp. Obi; assembly: GCA_020887355.1. Lineage (NCBI taxonomy): Eukaryota > Viridiplantae > Chlorophyta > Trebouxiophyceae > Coccomyxaceae > Coccomyxa > Coccomyxa sp. Obi. The sequence continues at coordinate 830,833 of AP024993.1, read as the reverse complement.
CGTTACAAAGTGGATGAGCAGGAGCGTTGACACTGCTTCTGTTCCTCAGGGGTCCCTGATATGCACACAAGCAGAGGCCCTGAGCACCAGCGCCGACACGTCTACCATGCAACTGGCGCGCACACATGAGAGGGCCTGGGGTGTCCAAGAAGAGCTGACAGATCATGCCCTCAATGGAGGCATGGGAATGAGCTTGCCAAGATGAGGATGCTGATCAGCAGGCTTAGACCACTAGCTCGCTTTGCGGGACCGACCAAATGGCATGGGGTTCTGCGGCTCAAGAATGGCCAGAAAGACTGGCGTGATTGGCTGATAATCTCAGAGGCGGCCAAATGAACACAAGAAAGGTTTGCATATGCGCGCAGAGAGACTCATGTGGGCATGCTGGCCCCACCTGCTTGCAGGTCGCAATGTCAGCGGCCCACTCGCAGAGCTTGCTGGCGGCTGTGTGGAACACCCGCTGTGTCTCCCTGGACCTTATACCGCCGCCCACAGTCCCACCACTGCCGCCCCTGTGCGCGCACATCTCACATGCAACCGCCGCTTACCTGCAAGCGCTCATGGCACGATGCACCAGGGCATGACCCTCCATCACATGCATCAGACAATAATGCAGCGCTGAGCTATCCTGATGTCAGCAAAACATGGCCCCTGACTCGCGCATGCAATGTTGAGGCGTATCCGGGCTTGCTGGGCGGATTGGACCATTCAAGTGGGGGATCTTGAAGGCGCTGGTGCCGTCTTGAAGAGACAGGCGCATTGCTGCATACATCCCAGTGCTCCGCATCGATTCTGAGATGTGTCATTCGCTTCGAGAGGCTCCTGGAGGCAATGGGAATCTGGGGCGCACCTGCGCAGGTAGGTGAGCTGAGCCTTGCCGGCCTTGCGACGCACGGTGTAGCCCGTGACAATCTTGTGACGGGCCAGCACCCCGTCGTCCCAGATGCCCAGTGCTGCAGAGTCCGCCGACAACAGCACTGCCACATGCCGACCGCCCTGTGTCGGACCTGCATGTACGCGCACCACATTCCCCTTTAGCTGCACGCCTTTCACCCCGCGTTCGATCGGAAACAACAACAGAGATCATGAAGATGCCTGCCTGCATCATACCCCTCCAGCCATGGGCTGGCTGATGGCCCTGAGCACTCTCAGGAGTGAAACCAGCTCGGCAACTGTGTACATTGAACGGGGATATGGAAAGTCATGCGGTTGTACCAGATGATGTCTGCCCATTGATATATGCAAGTGTGAAGACTCCGGGCTCCTAGTGGGTCGCACTGAGCAGCTAGGCATGAAGATTGCTGGGAGAGTGAGCTGCTCGCCTGGGTCGATGCTGGGCTTGGTGGACATGACTGCCGCTAGCAATGCCTCCGCATCAGACATGGGTTGAAGGATGGTTGGGAGCAGCACCTCCCGCAGCTTGGCTCCTATGCTGAGGCACACCCGCATCACCCGTGTCAGGACATGAGGACACTGTTGCAGCATGCTGACAAGATCACACCAAGAGCTCATGCTCTAATGGGTTCCCTCAATGTCTTGGCAAGTGAAGGAGCTGCGGGTCCATACTATATGCTTGGCTGACCTGTCTCATCGTGCAGGCAGACATAGCCTCTGTGGGTTGGTTGCCAGGTTCCTGCGGAATGGGAGTGCACGCAGCCTTGCAGCACCCGGGCAGTCTCTCTCCATGAGAAGGATTTGGAGCTGACGCTGGCCTGCCGTCCTCTATCGGAAGTAATATCCTGCCAAGAGGAGAATACAGTAATTGCCTCAACTGTCATTAGCAATGGAGTGGACACAGCAGAAGAGGTTTGCTTTCTGGACTGCACCTGCTGATTCGGCATGATCCGATCAGCCTTCAGTTTGGCAGCATCTGGAAGAGGGTTTGCTTGCAGCCAGTCGTCGTATTCGACTGATGCATTTGTAGCAAAGAGCCTGCTTCGGAGGAGTGGCCCCTTGTGCAAAATGCTTCTCGAGACGAAGACCATTGCACTGAAGCAGTGATAGCTCGGGAGTTTGGATGATACCATTCACATCAGAGCAGCTCAACATGGAGTAAGTGGGGAGCTGGGTACAATATTATGCTGACGATCTGGATGTTCTTTTCACAACACAATGACAACGAGGGACATGCCATAAAAAGTTCGTGAGCATATATGCCATTGACGAAAGCGATTGAATTTGAACAGGATGCAGGTTTCTGTGCAGCCTATAAGTGAGAATCCGTGACGTCCGAGTGCACTGCACATGATCCGAGGTAGGGCAGGCCATGATCTATTTCCCGGGGACAGCTCCAGATGCAACCGCATTCAAGACATAGTCCAGACGTCTACAGTCCTGTTATAAGCATTTCCGAGATGGCACTAGGGGTTGCCAAGATGCAGATGCCGTCCCTTGCGACCCCCGTGCAGAGAGGCTGCAGTGCCAGGCTCACGCCCAATTTGCGCCCCTCTGCAAAGCAGGTAGGGCAAAAGCCTGGATCCTTCATTGCCGCGTCCTGCGCGATGGGACCATTTATGTTTTTGGAGCAGTAGAAGACAGGCATTGTGAAGATGATGCGAGAGTAAGGAGGTCACTGCGCAGGGATGCTCGGTGCTTAGGGCTGGTTTGGTATCCTCGCCTCTGCAGCTGGCCAGGCTCCCTAGTGCAAGAGGGAGGCAGTGTCTGCGCGGCAATTACGTGGTGAAGGCAACGGCCGCCCCCGTCGAGCTTGACCCTCTTGAAAAGTAAGAAAAGCATGAAAGCCGCGCTGCCTTTCTACACTAATCTCTACTCTGACGTTTGACAGCTGCATTTTGAGTGAATGCACGTCATACGTGAAACAGCGCGTTTACATCTTGCCCCATCTTCTATTCTGTTGCGAGAGTATATTTCTACCAATGTGTCGATGCATAGAAGAATATGGCGAGCAGGAAGATTCCCACCGAAATCCAACCCCTCAAGTCCCCAGCCTCAAGATATGCATCATTCTAACCGCAAAGGGGCTGGCATCAACAGCTAGATGCTGGAGAGGCTGGCTCGATCACTCAATTCCCATGGTCACTTTTTATCTCTTGAGCTGGATTGACATTGAGTGCGCATGCGCTGCAGGGCTGTGTCAAAGGTGGTGGGCGTGAAAGCAGCGCCCAATGTGGTCACTCTCTCGTTTGTGGCCATGTGGTATGGTCTGAATGTGGGCTTCAACCTTCTGAACAAGACCATCTTCAACTACTTCCCCTTCCCCTACACAGTCAGCGCTGTCCATGTGGTGGTCGGCCTGGCTTACTGCTCCCTGACCTACCTCGTCGGAGCCAAGAAGGCCTCCTTTGGCAGGGTAGGCCTGACAGTGCCCCCCTCCCTCCTGAAAGCATGCATGAACCTCTTGCACATGATACCCTCCCCTTAATTTGCTCGCTTTTCTGCCTAATCTCGGCTCTGCCCTGCCCTTGCACCTTATATCAACTGTGAACAACAAGCAGCAGTCGTTGCCTGTATGCCAGGGCTGCAGCCAGGTGTTTACCCAGCTACAATGGCCGGAGGTTTCATGGAATGGGGGTTGTTGTCATGCAGGCGATCACAAAGAACGAGTTCAGCCAGATCTTTGGCCCGGCGGCGATGCATGCCGTGGGCCATATCGCGGCCAACCTCTCCTTTGCCGCCGTGGCCATCTCGCTGACGCACACTGTCAAGACGCTGGAGCCCGCCTTCAACGTGCTCCTCTCCAAGCTCTTCCTCGGCGTGGGCACGCCCCTCCCAGTTGTCAGCACCCTCATCCCCATCATGGTGCGCGCTGCCTGTGCCTCTTGCCACACTTAAATGCGTGCATGCAATGTGATCTGTTGTGGGAACGTGGGCCGGTAGGACTTTCAGCTTTTCTAGCGTTTGTCGTGCTGAGGCAGAGCCTTCTCTTCTGGCGCTCACACGCCCTTGATGTTCGCACTGTATCTCGATTATTTTCATGGTGCAAGTCCCTGGCCTCTGGCTGCTGTCTGGAGGGAACACTGCCTTCACCTCATGCTCTTCATTCTGCAACATAGGTAGCCAACTGTTGTAGGAAAAGAAGTTCGCAGCAGTACTTGGACACTCAGCGATACACAGATGCAAGCACTGCCTTGGCAAGAGGCGCTGTCCGGAGTTTCAATGATAAGCTGGGGTGCCTGATATGAAGAGCTTGGCTTGCATCCAGATGGGAGTTGCGCTTGCGTCTGCGTCGGACCTGACCTTCAACTGGACCGGCTTCATCTCTGCCATGGTCTCCAACCTGACCTTTGGCTTCAGGGCCGTCTGGTCAAAGAAGTGCGCACCACCTTCTGACTCTGAAACTGTCCTTGCCATGCATCGCACCCACTTTCTTTGCATGCACATCACATCACATTGCGTACAAGTACATCAGGCATGTATACTTGGCCTCTCTGCAGCCCCAGAAAGCGGCACATTGCGGCTGCAACTGGAGTGAAATGCCATAACTTCGCTGCTATGGTTATGACATGCAGGGCGATGTCCAACATCAAGGACCTGGACAGCACAGCAATCTATGCGTACACCACGCTGATCTCAGTGCTCATCTGCGTGCCGGCTGCGCTCATCTTTGAGGGCCCCAAGCTGCAGGCGGCCGCGGCCAAGGCTGTGGAGAGCCACCCCGACTTCTACTTCTCCCTCTTCCTTGTCGGCCTCCTCTATCACCTATACAATCAGGTCAACGCCCCATAAGCTTTTGTCACTTCTGTTGTGCTGGTGCATGATGGTTCCTGTGGTGAAAGGACAGCGCTACTTGGTCCAGTCTTGCAAAGGAATGTATAGCTGCGAACTTGTGCAGAAGTCCGTTGCGTGCATTCGAGGAGGCTGGACAAATGTGTCATGTGCACATCTACTTGGTTGAGTATGGGTCAGTTTGAGCCAACCTAGGCCATGGTGGGATGACCGACTGTCAAGGGCACCACTGAGTGTTTTTAGCCATTGTGGTATCGACGCCGTACCTCACTTGTATCTTGGGCACTGACCTCCATGCCTGTGCTCTGCAGTTTGCCTTCAACACACTGTCACGTGTCAGCCCGGTGTCACACGGCGTCTGCAATGTGGTGCGTGCCTGGTCTGCCAGGCGGACTGCCCTGTGCTTGCTGTTCCGCAAGAAGTCGGCTCTTTCCAATCTGCATGCCCTGTGCCAAGCGACTTGTCCCAAATAAGTGAAGTCATGTATTTGTGGAAATCTGAAACTGGCCCAATGTTGGCCCCTAACGTGAGCCAGAAGCGATGGGCAGATAACAAAAAGGTGTGTCGCCTGTGATAGGTGAAGCGCGTGGTCATCATCGGCACATCCGTGATTTTCTTCGGCACCACCCTCACCCTGAAGACCAAGCTCGGTGCGTGCACCTGACCACACCCAGAAACACTCTCATTTCACCTGCTCTGTGCTATTCCGCTGCCATCTGACCTTCTAACAAGCTGCATGCTTCTGATGTCTGCAGCAGATTGGAAGCGCTTTTCCACCTGTGTGAAGCATTGAGACTGTGTGCAAAGCCCCTCAGGCGTGTATATTGAGGAAGAGGTTTGGCTTCGTTGCAGGCACTGGCATCGCTCTGCTGGGCACCTACCTGTACACAGAGGCGACCAAGAAGTACAAGGCTGCTCCCCCAGCCCCCAAGACAACCCCACCCGCCACAGCTTAGTCTGGTGGATGGGCTTGTCTGGGCTCATGGTGTGCGGTAGGTAGTGGAGAGAGAGAGAGCGCGCGGCCAGGGGCCATGCCCCAGGCGGCATTAAGAGCCAGGGATGCGTTTCATTAGGCTTCGAGTTTGAAGCTGGAAATGTAGGGCTTCGAGAATCAGGGAATGGAGGGTTGGGATGGTGTCATAGGCTGACGAGGCGCTGAAGCAGCTGCAGCAAATTCCTGCAAGTTGTGACCATGTGGAGCTGGCTCACAGATGGTTCGATCGCCCAAACTTTGTGCAGAAGCACCTTGCTGTGCTTAGCAGGAGGGCCTGCATTAACTTTGCTGTATTGTGTTCTGCTGATTTTCAGTCTTGGTCACTGAATGACAGGCTGCACCGGAGCTGGGCCATTTGCAGGTGCATGCAAATGGCGATGGAAATGCTGTTAAGAGTTCTGTTACTCGTTGAGAGAGCTCTCTTGGGCAGAGTAAAGTAGAATTCTCTTGTCTCAAGCAGATGGCACCATGCACGACAGCCATTTGCCACCCAACTACTGCCCCGCTGCATTGACCAGTGCCACTGCAATGTTTCAACACAAGGCCATCACGTTCACGTGCCACATATGGATGAGAATGCTGGACCCTTGCACAAGATTTGTCATGCCCCTAGACTGCACTTGCATTCAAGTACAAACAATTAACCCTGACATGAGCTGGACTACATGTGATACCTAGTAGGCACCAGCACCCAGTGGAGGTACCAGTGCATATATACATACCTGGACACTCCAGGGGCTTAAGCAATTCATCAAGAAGCAGTCACTAAATTTTCGCTTCATACAACGTCCGCTACTCTTCCATTTCTCATTTGTCAGAGGCGCGTGCTCTGTTCTGTAATGATGACCGGGCCATGGCATTGGATGATTTCAGGGGCGAAAAAATAATAGCGTGGCGTTCTTCTCCAATGCGTTCGGCACTGTTCGCTCAAATCATTCTCTTCATTCTTTCGCTCAGCTGCCCGGTCAGTCAGGTCTTGAGGTTCTTTGAACGCATTGCACATCCTCTGCGTCGCCTCAAGACTGCACAGCTCTGTCTGCGACTGACCGACTTGCCTCAACATGCAGAGACGAAGCATAGTACTCGCCGTTCAGCTGGCAGCTCTTGTAGCTGTTGTTGCAGGTAGCTCGACAACGATTAAGTTGTACAGGAAGAATCACCTGCTCGACACGATGGCTACTCGGGCGTCGCAGAATGTTGTATGTGAGTCCTCTGCCCATGACTTGTCCCGCGCTGAGATGGCTGAGAAAAGCAATGGTCACAGTAAGATTTGTCTGTAGAACATGTACATTCATTCACTGTGCTTCATGGCCACCCAAATCTGCCCTACCATTCCCGTGCGTCCTGAAGCCGGGGCTCATTCTCGGAACCATGACGCGCCGGTCGTGCAAGTGACATTTTTAGTTTGTCTTTTGCGTTACTAAAAACAAGCGTTGCAAAAATTAGAGAAGATATCGTTTTTGGCCATCTTTTCACGCCGGGCTCAGTAAATTCTCTGAACATGCGAGCAGCTGTAGTTGTGAAGCGTGGTAGCCTCCTTTGCCGTCTGAAGAGAAACAACCGTGAGATTATCATGATTTGAAGATTAGTATCGGCCGTTGCAGATTATGGCGAGTTTTACCTGGGAACACCTCCAAAGCAGTTCACGGGCTGCTTTGACACGGGAAGCTCCGACACCTGGGTTCCATCTGTAGCGTGCTTGGACCCATCCTGCCAAAGCCATGACCGCTTCAATCCTCTGCAATCTTCAACATTCAAGGTGAGACTACTTCCTCGTCTGCTGTCATCTCGGCGTTAGACGCAACCAACGAGTGCGACGGACGGTGCTCCCGCACATCGCCATACATCAGTGAGCCTGCAAGGCATTACTTCTGCATGCATCATATTGAACTAGGGAAATGTGACGTAGTCGTCGAGCATCATCATTCAAAAGGGGGTAAAGATTGTTGGTAGAGACGCTTGTGTGGAAGCAATCGGCCCAAGGGCATCTCCCCAGGTCAACACAGCAGTATCATGCCACATTTTTGTAGCACAGTCACGATGCACAGCCATTGCCATCGCTACCCTGTGGATTGATCGAATTGACAGGGCTACCAGCTCCATGTTCCCTTGCCCCTCCAGCACATCATCCAGGGTAGTGCTTGCACTGCTGCATCTGTCACCCTTCACACGATTTCCGGGTGCTGTGCAGAGCTCAGCAACAACCGACTCCCCGGCAGCGTCAGTTCTGCAGCGCACCTCCAGCTGGGGCCCCTTCATGGTGACCTACGGCACCGGGCAGGTGGCCGGCACGGTGGCTGCCGACACGCTCACTGTCGGAAACATCACCGTCAAGAACCAGGGGTTTGGCCTGGTCCTTCGCGCCAGCACTGACTTCCTCGACATCTCCTGCGACGGCCTCTTTGTGCGCTCCTGCTCATTGAATCTGCCCAGTGCTCATGTCTGTGGTGCGCAGCCTGCCCTGGTTATCCCCATCTGGAAGGGGCTCTCTTTCGTTGCGAGTGCATGCCCTAGCATGAATGGCTCCTCCTGCAGCCAACTGCTAGCTGTCAAAACAGGCTTGCCAGTCCATGAGGCAGTGCCTTAATTGGCGACAATTGATGCCGAAGTCATGCTCAGCTCTACATACTTCTCATCGAGGTCCAGGGACTAAACTCGCATGTGTGCGCTGTCCAGGGGCTGGGCTTCCCACAGATCAGTAACCTGCAGACGACGCCGGCCTTCTTCAACATGCTCAGCGATGGACAGCTGGACCAGCCGGTGTTCACCTTGTACCTCAACCCCGACGTCACCAAGGAGCCCGCCGGCGAGCTCGCCTTTGGCACCATCGATGCCACCAGATACGTGGGCAAGCTCACCTACACGCCAGTTGTCGAGAAGAAGTGCGTTTCCTCTGCGCCCCGACTTGTTCTGCTGATGAGCACTGCTGAGGAAGCACAGCCACGGGAATGCAGCCTTGTGTGTGAGCAAGTTCTGCAGCTGTTGAGCATGCCTGCATGAAAAGTAGATTCTGCGAGCTGTCAGCCTCATGTGCATCTGCATGTCGAATGCACAACTGTGCATTCTTCTCAAGATGGGTCTTGGTGAGGGGGGCGTGTGGATGATCAGTTAGGGCTGTATGAACTGGTGATGCAAATGTGCAGGTACTGGACGGTGGCTCTGAGCGGTGTGCAGATCAGCGGCACTGATGTGAGTGTGGATGCAACCCGGGTGGTCATCGACAGTGGCACCAGCGCCATCTTGCTCGGCCCTGACGATTCAGCCGCCATCCACAAGGTGCGCTAGGCAGCATGCATGAACCGCCTTCCAAGCTCAGCCTGGCGTCTCTGCGGGCTGCAACTCTGCCTTGCTGAGCTGTCTTAGGCTGGCAGCACAGCATGGAATGAGTTTTACATGCTGCTTGTCACCACGACCAGCCGTTGAGGCCATCTCTTTCCAAAAATTGTCCGGCCATGCTTGGGGTAAACGCCGCGTTGAGAGTCCTGCTGCTGTTGTACAGGACAAGGTTTGCCGGTGCAGTTATTAAAATGATAAATTGATCATTGTTCATAGATCAACATTCACATTGAGTACGCGCTGCCTTCCCGGTCCCAATTCTGCTACCTTGCATCCTGATCTGTGTGCACTTTCACTGTTCAGGCAATCCCAGGCATGTACTTGGACAAGACGACCGGCTACTGGGTGGTCAAGGGCGGCTGCGCGGCAGTGGCCGATCTGCCACCTGTCACCTTTGTCATTGGTGGCACCCCCTACGCCCTGCCACCCCAGCTGTGGACGCGGCCGGTACGCCCCTTGAATCCCCCCAAAATCAAGCTTGGGCGTCCAAATGCAACAAAGCCCTGAAGGCCCCCAGACTGCTGACGTGGCGTTGTAGCAGAGAGGCTGGCAGTGTGTAGAGAAGGCAATGGTGCAAAGTAAGCATGACCCCCTTTTGGTAGACCACACACAAGACAGATCAGCTGCAATGCCTCTGTGAGAATGTCATGTCAAGACACCTTCTCACTGAAGCTCCTTTTTATGTTGATTGACTGCTGAGGCCACCTTCTCAATGATGTTGGCATGAATGGCCGCCCACATGGCCAAATTATTAGACACTTCAATGATTTTCTTCTGACATGTGGTGCCGTTGCTGCAGGCGGCCAGCGAGTCGAGCACAGACTTCAGCGGCCAGTGCGTGAGTGTCCTGATCGGAAGCGGCATGTCATCCAACACAATTCTGGGCGCGCCCTTCCTGCGGGGCTTCTACTCCGTGTACTCCTATGACATGGCCAGCAAGGCGGCCCAGATCGGCTTCGCCCAGGCTGCCGCTGGCAACAAGTGAGGCCGGTACTGAGCTGGGCTGGCATGCAGTCACCCAAGAGCATGCAGAAGCCCCAGCGATGATGGCAACTTCCATCGCGCCGACTTTATGTGGCAAACCTTCGCGGTTGAGCGGCCAGTAGGCTGGTGAACCTGAATCGTAGGCATGGAGAGAATTCAAGGGCCCCTGGTCTGCATACCTGACTGTGTATTTCTGTGGGAATATTGGTTTTAGATAGGGATGGTCTGCAGCCGAGAGCAACAGCTCGGGACATGCGGACTGTGGCACACCAACCTGTGCGAAAAGAACTGCTTGGAACTCAATGATACATCGAACCCAATGGTAGCTAGGGAATGGAAGCGGCTCCTTGTGCATGGCGCAAGGAACATCTTCCTAATTTTGAATGGCTCTATGCCCACTGCAGTGCTTCTGCTGGCATAACTGTGTTACTTGCTCGCTTGCTGCGAGCCAACCTGCTTGAACTCAACCTTACAAACTTGAAGTGAGAATTGTGCAGTAGAGTAGTTAATACATCTTCAAATTCCTTGCTTGCTGAAGTATGCCATCTCAGTTCAGAGTCCAGAGTCCCAGTGTTGGAGAAAGTTGCTGCGCAGATACTATCAGCATTGTATAATAGGATATAGAGAAAAATAGTTGCAATGCATTGAGGAGCCTTGCAAAGGCGCCACCTCAATAGTGTAATACGTGACACCGGCTAAGAGCGCTGATCTTATAATGTCTGTCTGTCCGTTTTGGTTCATCACCTGAGCAGTTGGCAGTTACTTGCCACAAACCAGACTGTGGCAGTGTCTCCATTGTGCTCTACATGGGGGCAGTGCTGCTGCCTACTGCAATCACTTCAGCTCATGTGATGCTGATCATTTCACACCATTGCTATCAGCAGGTTCGCATGGATTGCTTTGATGAGGTCAGGCTCTGTGAAAGGACTAGGAAGTAGCTACAGGACTACATTACAACAACTACAGTGATAACATAGCAGATCCACTCGTTCCTCAGTCCGGTGATAAGTAGCACCCCAACAGGAGTGCACTCGTACATGGTACAATCCAGCGAAAAAAGCACTAGCATGCGCATGCGAAGTGCTCAAATGTAAACCTGAGGACTTCCCTTAGAGACTCACAACTGCCCTTGCAAGGAGCTCAATACACGCACTCTCACACACCTGTTAGCATCCTTGCCTCGTTGCATCCCATCACCATATTGACTGGACTCCCTCTTACATTAGTGCAGGCATCAGACCAGTAACCATCACTGTGCTGGGGGTGCGCTGGCCAGCCGGTCAAGAATATGTCCATCCAGCAGGATCGGCTCCAATGAGCGCTCCACAGCCGCAGCAACAACCTCATCGAGCAGGTGGGACACCACCGCACCCTCAGGTCCCTGTGCATACCTGCCCAACCCCACACCCTCATGAGGCAGACTTCTGCATTACACAAGCTGCATGCATCTGCACCAGATGCATGTGCATGCAAGATGACAAGCTGCACGGCTGAAAATCAGGTCATCATCGTCTTGTGTCATCTGTTGATATCCTGGGAGCGTGCAAGGAAGGCAAGCTTATTTCCCACGCACTATGCATGTAGTACTAAAAAATTGAGTGTCGCTCTTCCCGGTTTTGACAGCAGCCACAAACGGGCACAATAAATAAACCTGCCGCGGAACAGGATATGGAGCACTTGCCTCTCCTCCACAACACACCAGGCTATACTTATGCACATCTGGGCCTCCATTTGAGATCACATAAAATAAAGTACCGGTACCCAGAGCCTGACCTGCGTAGCTGGGGCCGCAGGAAGTGGACATCCACTTGCAGCTGCTGCAGCCCCTGCCTGTTCAGCGTCTGCAGCCGCACCAACTCCACAAATGACTTGATGCCAATCCGCGTTATACCTGCAACCATGTCCATGCAAATGTAGCAGCCAGGCTGTACACAGGTCGTCCTAAATGCCATGATACAGCCAAAAGATGGGCCTCCTCCAGCACTGCACGAGGCCTCGCGAATCCGTGCCGGCTGCTGTCACTTGGTGAGTCGAAGCAATTGATGCCATGCACTGGGAGCTCAAGAGCAGGAGAATCCGATGTTTGTTTAGGGTGAGTCTTCCTTGAGACCAGAGGAATGGTGTATGCACCTGAAAGCACGCTGGCCTGTGTGAGCTCGACCTCGCCGAAGATGGGGCCTCGCTCCTGGAACAGGCGCGCCACATTGCGCTCCATGCCTTCCCTGCTCCCAGCCGCCGCGCTGCTGTACCACTCCTCCCCACGACCTGCTGCCCCTCACACGCTTTGTCAGACGGTCCCCACAATTTATCATGATGCTGCAATCCAGTGCTCCTCCCGCTTAGGAATACAACATGTGCCGGCATGATTACCGGCCTTACTTTGAAAAGCTCTGAGCTATACAGGAATCCGATCATGCTGCCGGGCAGCCTTTCCTTCCCACCTCCTGGCCCTCACACCGCCTCTCATGCCTACAACTCTCCCTGGCATATAACTAGGAAAGGCACAGGATATGTGGGGCAGGCAGCACTACAAAATCCTCGCACCGCTGCTGGATTGTGAGGCGGCAGAGTCATCGATGAGCAGGGCCGCTTCGTCGCGCGCCGCGGACAGCGCCTGCAGCAGCTGGCCGCACACTGGCTGCGGCGCGCGCGGCTCGCGCTGGTCGGCCGGGTCGGCTGCCGCCGCGGCCGCTCGCACCGCTGTGCTCAGCTTCCGGCCGTGCGCCTCCACGTAGCCGCCCACCAGCGCGCGCATCGCCATGTGCAGCCGCCTGTGTGATGTACACGTGCCACATCACCCTCTTTGCAACATGCCAGCTGGTCTGGAAGACGCCGGCTGCTGTGGATGACATGGATACTGTCTGCAGAGTTCCGACATCACACAGCTGCCAGGAGATTGTGGGCTGCTGATGCTCTCAATGCCATGGTGATGTCCCATGTCTCCAAAAGCAACGCTTGCCAGCTCAAAACAGCTCTAGGTAATGAGCACAGAGTGTTACTGCTGAATGCATCGTTCATTTGCCTGGCCTTTCAGCTACTTCGCACAACTTCCATCAGCATGTTTTAATGCGGGCACAGCAGATGAGGTGACCTACTGGTGTGTCAGAGCAAGTTGTCCCCAAAGAACAGACATGGTGCAGAGCTGGATGCCAAACCTGGCCACCTCGCCGGCGACAAAAGCCGGCGGCTGGCCGCTGCCGGAGCCGCCGCCCTGGCCAGGGAAAGTGGCTGCCAGCGTCTCCATCACGTGCACCAGTGCAATGCTCTCCATGAACGAGCACACCCTCGCCAACAGCAGCAACAGCCCTGCCTCCGGCTGCTTTGCATTCCCCACTGCGGCACACGTTTTCAGGGTCGATACCATATCTTGAAGGTTCCGGCTCGTAGTTGGGGTTCACGGTATTGAAATATATATCCTGATTCTCTGCCTTCCCCTATGCCTTGCCAAGATGGCATGTTGTGCAACCTGGATGTGGCGAGTGGAAAGGTTGAAGATGTCCTCAGAGAGGGCTGAGGCTCGCCTACCTGGCGATGATGGGCGAGCAAAGACGTCCCATGCGCCACCGGCGGATGTGGCGGCGGCTGGCGCAAGTCCCGGCTGGCTCTGGAGCCCCTCCGATCCCAGGCCAGACACGCTCCAAAACCCTGTGGTGCATGGATGCCCGAATTATTTCTCAAACACTTTGGTCTATATCCCTCAACTAGGGTTTTTTTTATAAAACCCCTAATTCCACCATTGCATTCAGGAAAAAAAATTCATCACTGTAAAGGCCCTTTAGCCTAAATTAAACCCTAAATCCTAAACTCTGCAACCCTAAGTGAAGTGTCTGAGAAATATTTTCCTTGTGGATGGAGCCTTCATCGCCAAACAGGGGATATATAGTACAATGGCGCAATACCCACATTGGGCAATGTGTCTGTCCATGAAGATGCGAAGCCATATGGGAAGATAAAAAGAGATGCAGGAAAGCAGTTCATGGCAGTCACAAGCCCACAAACCCCACCCAGGATACTGATGAGACAGCCTCAGGCGCAGGATATGAGATGCACGTCATGCCTGCAGACCAACTCCCCAGCAGGACTTACTTGCCAAGGCGCAATTTTTTTTCTCGAACACTGTCAACTACATGGGAGGGGTTTACGTGACAGGAGGGAGAGGAAAAGCTGCTGCAGCTGGCCCTGCACAAGGTCCACAAAGACGTCCTGCCATGCGCGCAGCACCCAGGCGTGCTTGGTGTACAGCTCCATCGCATGCAGCACTGAGTCCGTCCCCGCCATCAGTATCTGGGCAATCCCCTCGAACGCCTGCCCGAACCCAGCCGCCATCACATTCAGCCCTCGCGGTCTCCACGCACACCGCACATTCACCGGAACCATGTCATAATAGAGAAAATTCCAAAGAGCGCAACATTCTGTGGTCCCACTGCATGTGCTTCCTGCAATCACTGCACAAACTTGTCGACCGTGAAGCAACAGTCCCTCGAGCTTGCAGTGGGCTACCTTGCACCACAGCCCAATGTAAGTCACACATCAACTGCTCTCTCACACAAATGCCATGTCAGGTCCCGGCTAAGAAGTTGCAAGACGACTGGTTCATCCACAAAGTGAGAGTCAAAAGGTTGGATGACCTCGACGAGTGGGTGGGCCTGCTGTGCGCCGGGCATGGGCTTCTTCTTGGCAGCCTCAAAAGTGTGCAGCTGCGGCAGCACCTCATGCAGCAGGTCCAGCACGCGCCTTTCTAGCGCTGCAAAGCAGGCTCCGATGTGGTGCCGCAGCACCGCCTCTACCACCTCTGTCCCTCTGCAGCCATCCACACAGTGCAATCAACTGTGCGCCTGGCATGAACAGCCTGAAAGACCTCAGCGTTGGAGGCCGGCCAAGCTTTGCCCGCGAGCTTTGTTGGGCCACCAACCGCTGGTGACTCCAGAAGCACACCAACAATCCCGGCATGCATACCAGGATGCCTTATAGACCCACAGTGTGTCGCATGGGAAACTATCGAGCGCACGCACAACCATGAGCGGCCCCGAACCTGACACAAGCGCGCTTGCAGAGACATAGACCCTTCTCCTGCACCGAGGGGCCTCAGCCTGATGTGCATAACAAGCCACTTTGCAAGCAGGGCGCGGGGATGTTGGCCCAGGACATCCTGTCGTCTAGATGCTGTTGGGCTACAGCCGCACGCACCTGTCAGCCGGTGACAGCTCTGGCAGGAGGCTCTGCACTCGCGCCACGTCATTGGACGCTGTGTACAGCGCCTCTGCCAGCACTGAAGCGCCCCAGTCCTCGCTTGGATCTGCACAGCAGCAGACCTGACCTCTTCACACACTCAGGAGCGGGTATGGTTCACACATCACCAGCACTCCATCAAGGAGTCCGTCAGGGACTCCACAGGCATGGCAATGGCCGTGAGACAACAGCAAACCCAGTCATATACATGGCACATGGGCCTCGAGGAAGAGGCCATACTTGGAGTTGGATGGTCCTCTGCAGAGGCGCCTGGGGTCGGTGGATGCAGCTGGATGCCCGCCGAGTGCGCCGCGCTGGCCTCTGCTGCGTCCTTGAGAGCCGTCTTCATCAAGGCTATGTACTCTGTGAACTTCTCCCGAGTCGCCTGCACCATCACGCCAGTGCGATTTGCTCTCATCCAAACAAAACAGAGCCTCTCAAAAGCTACAATGATTCCAACAAGCCCTTCTTGTTGCCTGCCGCACCAACCCACTACCACAATCCTTGATGGGAGCAAACCCGGCCATTGTTGATGCAAGATATCAAAGCGCCATAAACCAGCAGTTTAATGAATCTGACCAGGCGTGCAAAGTTTCAAAAATTCCCAGGTTGCAGAAAGTCTGGTCATGCAGTGGTTGTTTGGCTGGAGAGCGAGAGACTTGCGACCAGCAGCCCTCACCTTCAGCAGCTGCCGGCGGCCGGATTGGTCGAAGAGCTCATTGAAGAGCACAGTTGTGTGCGTAAGCTCCGTGAGAAAGCGCTGGTCGAGCTCCACCACAAAACGAGACAAGCTTGGTGGCTTGCCCACTTCGAGGCCCCATGCATCCGCATGCGCCACCTCAGCAGCCGCACCTGCGCGCACATGGCCTTCGCCCTTCCGTTCTCCACACGTTGACCATTCCGCCATCAAATTTATAGGAGCAATAATTGTTGTCAATGAGAATTTGAGAGCACAGCACGACCCGTGACATAGTGCAATTTTATTGAATAGTTCATGCGAGAGGTTTAGCAGGGTACCAGACTGCCGCCGCAGCCCATTCTGCACGGCCATAGCTGCAACCACCGCCTCTGCCTCCCCGAGAATGTTGGCCATGCGCATCTTCATGCACGCCAGGAAATCCTCCTGCGCCGCCATAAGACACTGTCATTTGCGAAATCACCTCAACACACCGTCTCAAATCCCCTGATGTTCACAGGAACTCTGCTAACTTGTCCACCATGAACCATGCCGAGTCTGCATGAAAGCATCCAAGCGACCCGGCGCGGAGTGCTCATAGAGACCTGCAGTGATGCAGTGTCTCAGAAAACAGACATGTGTCAGTGTCACCTGCAGGGACTCCACGGGCTCGCCCAGCTTGCGCAGCATCTGGATGCACTCGGCAGCCTCCTCCTTGTGGTGCAGCATGCGCTGCTTCAGCGTCCCTGTAAGCTCCTTCGCACATGCGTTCGCCTCCACCGCCACCTTTCTGAATGCGCCCTGGCACGGCAAATAGCTACTGTCGCTGAACGGTCTATGCAACGCTTCTCTTCATTACTCCACTTTCTGCGCTACGACCACAGGCAGACAACTGGAAACCTGCGGCTCTGCACTACATCCACAGGCAGACAACAAATGACCGGCGGCACCAATCAAAAGATATGGCGTCAACCGCGGAGTTATTGCAGACACACTTGCAGCAGACCAGGTGGCGATGTGAAGCACAAGAAATGCTCTGCACAGTGGTAGTGACAAGAATGCAGAGAGCATAGGGGAGCAGGGTGTGGCCCACCTTGTGGCCGTAGCGCTTGAGCAAAGGGGCTGCATCAGCATAGGCGTCGGCCGCAATTTCCAGCGCGCCCCGGTCGAGCGCGGTGGACAGGCGGCGCGGCAGATCAAAAACGGCCTGCAGCTTGGTCAGCAAGTTCTTCACCTGGCTCAGCTCCTCGATCTGGTCCCGCCGCAGCTGCAGCTTGGAGTTCACCGCCTCGCTGCGCTCCGCCACGCTCTCTGCCAGCCACAAGGCAGTCTTCAGAACACTTCCACCGGCCGATTGATTGCATACCCTGACGGATGGATGCAGGATGGTGAGTTCTGACACGGCCTAGAAGCAATGAGAGGACTACCTCGTCCTTCTGTCAGCACTGCACGATCATTGCAGCCCACCATGCGTCCAAGAGCTTTGCCTCTGGCATCATCAAGGTTGTTGACAGTGCCTTCAGTGTGACACTGTAACGAATTAAGAATGTGGTCAGCCGCTGAGCACAGGGCTGACCTGTCACTTTCTCCAGCTCCTGCATGCTGGAGTCCATGCCGTCCACATTTGACTTCATGGTCCTGATGGTGTCGGTGGCAGATATGAAACGATTGTAGTTCTCATAGACCAGCATTTGCATGTCCGAGTCCAGGTTCTTGATCTCCGATGACATCTCGGTGTGCTTGGCCAGCAGGGCGTCTAGCCGCGTCGTGCGCAACAGAGATTGAAGGTATCTGACGCAGAACCACAAAAGCCATCCAACTCTCAGCCCTTTGACTGGCAGGTAACATGTTCGTTGATTACACCGATGTATCTCATCCTGACATGAGTTGTAGTAGAGCTCCCATGCATGCGCATTCAGCCATCTGCAAGGTGGCATGATATGGCGGATACAAGGACTGCTGACAGCCCTCACCTGTCAACATCAAAGGCTGCAGAGTCCAGGCCTGCCAGAGCTCTGCCTCCACCAAGTCTGCTTGTGCTGCGCGCTGATGGGGTGTCTGACTGCTCACTCCTTGGGGATCCACCCTGGCTGGGGGCGCCTTCCACTCCATAGTAGCTGCTCAGCAAACTCCGCACTCTGCGAGTCTTTTCGTCCACATTTGCCATCTGTTCAACGGCTGCCATAATGGTCTGGCTCTCTGACCGGCGACGTGCAGCTTTCTATAAGTTTTTATGTGATTCTGCTATGACAGGGAAAAGGGTTCCAATTTGCTGACGGATTGATTTAGCTTTGCTTGGCGCGTAATTTTTACATTGTTCTAGGTTCTCAGTCTTTGAAGCTCTCAAATGCACGCAATAGAGGTTGCAGCGCTGCAAAGCGTTCATGTCCAACGTTACAGTTTTCAGAGATACGCCAGTCCTTGCACGGCCTGAGCATACATCTCAACTTTCAGCACATTCTGTTCTTTTTCAGAAGCATATATCTTTTCAGACCTGCATGCCTCTCGCTGGGGAGAATCGTTGAAAGTCAACAGCTTTTCTCATATTTCCCTTGACTCCTCACTTAAACATTGTCAGGAACAGCTTGCTTGTCAATTCCTTGCACTTTCCGTCGTCTTTATTACTGTTGTGAGACCGTGTGTAATGAAATCTTTGTACAAGACTCCAACTTCACTGATAAGCGATGCTCAAAGCATCTAGATCGGCAGCCCTCAAAATCCTGAAGTTTATCATCTAAAAAAGTTAAGGAATACTAAAATCTAGACAGAACAACTACTTTACTCACGTGGACATGGGATCTTCTCTTTGGACAATAGACGAGCCCCTACCGTGGCTGGATCACCTTGATGCCGCAAAGGATAGGCTACAGGCGCTCCAAGATGACAGGCTTATTGAACTGGAAGGGTTAAGTACCAAAGTCGCCAAATTAAATTATTGCCATGAAATCCTGGCGGCCTCACGCAAGCCAATTGCCACCTGTTTGATCGTGGGAAACGTACCTTCAGGTGGTTCTGGGAACAGCTGCCTGAAGTGATCAGAGAACGCTCTCCGCCACAGCTTCATGCTGAAGAGATCGTCAAAATTGTGCGCCATCAACACCTGTGGGACCCCCGCATGATGGGGAAGACGCTCAGAAAAGCTCCACCTGGCTCAATACAAGGAGCCATTAATTGCGCACCAAGCACAGAGAGTAAGCCATTCATTTGCTAGCAGGTGGAATGGAAACTCAAGCGGGGAAAGTGGCGCCCAAAGCTGCTGGACTATGCAAAGTCCTTGAAGGAGGACGATGTGCGGCGTAATTCTGAGGAAGCATTCAGCAAAGCAAGCAAGATAACCGAGAGAGCCAACACACGTGCAGACCTCGATGGCGAGGCCCTCAGAGATGCGCTGCAGTCGTTGACCCGGCTCAAGGTATGTCGCTCCGTGCATGGAAGGAAGTAGAACAGCAAGGCTACCATGGTGTCAATACTTTCCTATTCATCAATGCTCTTCTGGGGCCAGCCGGTTCATGTACCAGTGATGTGGTGTGCAGCACTGAACTGTTGTTGTTGACAGGGTGTTGGTCCAGCGACAGCATCAGCCATTCTCACGGCTTGCTGTCGGGATGTTCCCTTCATGTCGGATGAGGCCATGGCTGCGGCTTTGACGTGAGTCACTGTATCCTGCCTTGCACACGCTTCCAACAGTGCAAGTTGATGGCAGGCCTCCTTTTACCACATGCTTGCTCTTGATGTTTCTGTCAAAGGGAATGGGGCGTTTGTACTTGTGATGCTAGTACCCGCGAGGCAGCTTCCTCTCAGCCCTGGCGATCTCACCATCATGAGTCGGTTGACCACTTGGATGTTATTGCGCCAGGGGCCGAAAGCTGTACACTGCTGCCCGGTACATGGAGTTTGCGCGCGCAGTGCGGCTGAAGGCAGACCAATTGACTGATAAATTGGGTGTGCCCTGCTGCCCTGTGACCAATGTCCGGCCAGCACGCATTGAAGGGGAGTTGTGACAGTGCCATTTTTATTCTCCCATGAAAGCATGCCGCCACGTCGAATGAGCGTCACAAATTACTTTGCTGTACAGTTGCATGTGGGACAATTTCATCACAAGCTTATTGGTGCACCAAATGAAAATATAATAAGCTGTCTGACACACAATGTGTAGCAATGACTAGGCGGACAGTCACAGGCTGTGTGTATGAATTGTAACTGTGCAAGCTGCAGGGAGGCGATTCCATGCACAGGATGTTGAAAGAGCGCTTTGGTCAGAAGCCCTTGCTCATAAGCCGCCAAAGAAGGAAACTGGCAAGCGCAAGAGATGAAAATATCAAAACTGAAATTTTAAGAGAGGAGAATCACTTTTAGAAGTATGTGGGAGTAGTAGTCTGGAACCGCTGACAGCTTGGGTGTTTGATGGTATCGTCAGCCTGTGGTGCAAGAAGGATCTACTTGTTGGGCGCCGCTACAAGTTAATCATGGGATAACAGTCCGGAATCATGGGATTACATGTACAGTCCGTTGTAGATATACATCTACACCTAGATGCTTTGGTAGAGATAGCATGTCTGCCATTAAAAGTCATCGTATCTGTGCCTGTGCCTAGAACAGATCTGAGCCATAAATTGTAAAAGCATTTCCTTCGTTGACTGTACACATATTCCTACCCAGTGCATCTGGCAACCATGCCGGACTTCATTAATGCTGCCTGCCCATGACCATGTGGTCCAGACATCTGGAATCGCCATGGCGTCTTTCTAAGAAAACATTAATGCTGCAAGCTCGTCAGCAGCGCCATCTGAACATATCATTGGATCCAGCAGATTCTTCTGCGCGCGGTCGCTGCGGGAAGAAGCTGAACCGCTGGGGCGTGCTGATATCATCGAATGGGTGGCACCGGGGAAGCACCCTGCTGCCGGTAAAGGAGTGGCTTCGCTGGCCGCTCGCTGTCCCTGCAACAGTCATATATAGAATTAGATGCACAGAATATTAGCTGCAGACCACCATGTGAAGTCGACTCTATCTGATTACACCACTTCAGAGTCAGAAAAGTTTTTTAATCATATACATTGTCAGGAGCAAGTCACCTTGTTGGAGTAACAACCCCGGTGCATTTACACTTTCTGTCGTAAAGAAGCGAAATGACTGACAGACATCACTCTCAATATTTAGCACATTATTATTTCAGGAGGCAGGCTGCATGCGGCAGGCACAAGAATAAGGCTCACCAAGCATGTTCTGAGCTCTGTTGCAGCTGGCAGCGGCCTCGAAGGATGCTCTGAGGCTCTGCACACGGCTGCCGCCCCTGCAACCGGCTTCCAGCGGTGCAGGAGTCAGGTGTGGTGCGCTGCTGCCTACCGATGATCCACCCCCCATGCACCCCTGCTGCAGCGGCCCCACAGCGCCCTTGCTCCACTCAAACTGCTGGCAGGTGCCCGCAGGTGCCTTCATGCCCTCCGGAAGACCGCCCACTGCCGGCTGGCAGCAGTCCACGCTCTGGAAGAGGCGCTTGCGCAAGTGCTCTCTACTTCCATCCTCGCCTGCACTGTTGCCCAAGCAGCTGCCCTGCTGCAACACAGAAGACACTTTAGCGTATGCACGGACGGACCTGGTTTAGTTACTCATTTCTTGCTCTATATCCTCTTTAAAATTCAAATGATAAGGAAATTACATGTAGCTTTCAAATTTTAGTCCCCTAGATCAGTCAGTGTGGTGTGGCAGTTGCTGGCACATCCAAGCACTTTTGTAGGCCTTCCAGGAGTCCGGGTACTGCACCTGCCCTGATGACTCGCCGCAGCTGCTGTCGTCCTGCGAGAGGCGCCCGCTGCCGCCGCCGCGGCACTGTGGTGCACTGAAGGGAATTCCTGGCCCTTGGTGTCCATCCGGGGGCGCACCCTCCGGCACCTCCGGCGGCTGGCCGAGCGCAAAGCGGCCGCAGCCGGCCGGCGGCCGCTTGGCGAGGGTGAGCGGGCTTGCGAGCGCGTCGGAGCACATGGCCGGCAACTGCACGCCCCCTGGCCCGAGCGCTGCGCACACCAGCGGTGCAATCTGCCCTGTCGGCAGCCCCGGGCTGCCCATCAGTGCTTGCGTCCCTGCAATGGGCGCGTGGCTCCGGCGCAGCTGCCCTCTCACATCATGCCTCCCCTCATCTCCTGTTGCGCAGGGACTGTTACTACTGTGCCTGTCGTCTGTGGTTCTGCTGGCTGTGTCTTCCTCCTCGCTGCCCTGTACGCGCTGCATGCGTGCGATGGAAGCTGCTGTGGGCTCGCCGGCACTGACTACAGCCTCCACAGAGCATGCTGATGGTGCTGTGGCACTGAGGTCCATGCTCGTGGCAATGGAAGCCATGGCGGACAGGCCCAAAGCTGGAGTGCCGGCGCTGGATGCAGCTCCTGTAGCAGGGGGAGTGTCAAACACCACATCCTGAGCTGACATCTGCCCCCTACCTTTTCCGGGAGATCCCGGGCTCTCCAAGCCGTGTGCACGAGCCATTTGCCCAGCAGTTGAAGCTGGGTATGGCGCAGGGCCATTCCTGCTGAGTGCTGATCCCAGATCCAGCTGTGGCCTGGCTTCTGGGCCATCACCAGTCCACGGCTCAACGTGGGCTGGAGCTTTATCGATGGCACTTGCAGTTTGCATGCCAGGCTCCTGTGACTGATCCTGCTGCATGTCGGTGATGCTGACCTGCCCATCACACAATCCATTCTCCGCATTGCCGATGCAGCTGCACCTCAGCCAGTCATGCAGCCCATCGTCATCCGGATGGGGCGTATCTCCACAACTCCCGGCGCTCTCTACTGCGTCCTCTGCGCACAGCGCACTTGTGCCTGCCTCGCCGATTCCCTCCGACGCCTCTTGCTGAGTTGCCTCGTCACTGGAAATGCACGGTGCTTGTGCCTGGTAAGCCTGCCTGCCCCTATCCCCGTCGTAAGTATCTTGCCTTTCTATAGACTGCCACACGGTGCTGACCTCCATCGGCGCAGCTTCACAGCTGGCCGCTGAGCTGGCCGCTGAGCTGGTGTCCAGCATCTCTGCAGCTCCTGCCCCTGTCAGCGCTTCCACGCTTGCCTGCTCAACCAGTCTGGTGCGCCCGCTGCAGGCCACGGAGCGAGCTGGCTCTTCCTCTGCGCTGGCACCTTCCATCTCTGCACCTGGCCCATCTGTCGGTTCTTCTGTGGCCGCCCTGGTGCGGACCGCAGCGCAACCTGCTTCCTCTGACCTGTCTCTTCTCACATCTGCAGCTTCTATGTGTGTCATCGCTACTGTGAGGCCGCTCGTCTGCCTGCTGGAGACCATGTGAAGAGCAGGTGTATCTGAGGGAGGTGGTGCCTGGCCTGTGGCTTGCATGGTGGCATCGGCCGCGACCGGGGATTGCTGGTGTGCAGCAGAGAAGTTAGCCACGGCGGGAGTGGCGGTTTCCCTTGCTACCAGCGCTTTGGTGACTGACTCCAGCCTGGACCTCAAACTCTGCAGCTGCCATTGGTGGAATGTTCTGCTCAGTGCCTCCTGCTCCTTGGCCCGTTTGACCTGCAACAGGATGAAATGACTACGGAATGATTCGTGCATACATCGTGTCAAGGAGTCAGGGACGGGGTTGAGGGGCAGGTTTAAGACCATGACAACATGCATGCTGTCAACTTGAGTTGCAATGGTGACCCACCTCTTCATCCGCCTGGCTGCAGGCCACCAGGCACCTCCAGCTTCTGAAGACATCGCTCAGCAAGGCACATCTTTCTGAGCGGCTATGACTGCCCCAAGCCTGAAAGGCCTGCACAGAAGAGCTCTCCATCAACCAAGAAAAGAACAGCGCTACATGGACACGTGAGTCAGACCAATCATGCATGGGGAAGAAGAAGATGGAGTGAACCAAGAGAAAACAGACAATAGCAAAACATCCAAAGAGATGCCAGCCTGCTGTGAGGCTTGCTGTGTAAGAGTTCCATCACCTGCAAAGCCTGCCTCAGCAAATACTTTTCATACAGCCGGCTAGCCGCCCTTTCTTCAGAATCTGGGTCATCCATCTGGGCAACTGCCGGGCAAACGAACAGAGGAATGAAATAAAAATTGAAAACAAACAGGAAACTGAGAGGGGATTGGCTTGAAATGCAGTCTAAGCGGGTCACATGCAGTATGCCGGGACATGCGACTGGAGAAACAACAGAACAGGGTAGCCCACCACTGGCATGAGGAAAAGCACAACTAGAGTAAAGGAAAGACGAGGAAGAAATGAAGTGCCGGAAAGAAACAATGGGATCCTTGATCACACAGAAAGGACCCTCCGTGACGCCCATTTTGCCTGTGCAGATGCTGTGCAAGCAACAATCTGCAGCACTTCTGCCTCTGTTGAGTAATGATGATGTTGCAGACATGACACGCGCTCACCAAATTGTCGAGAGGAGTTCCTGAGGCTGCGCTGAGCTTCGATGCGCTGCAGTGCAGCCAGCCGCCCCTGAAGTGCCAGCTTGCGCCTGCCCTCTTGCATCCTCCCATCCGGCTGGCGGCTCTGTGTCTCAATCGTGTCATGTGTCTCCTTGCTTGCAACGGCCCCTGCATGCTTCTCTGGCTCGCTGCACTGGCCTCCGGTTTGCCTGTCAGCCGCTGTGGCGGGTTTTGCGCCATCAGGCGGTGCCGGATGGCGCTGGCCACTCCCGGGGCGGCTGAGCGCGCCGCTGAGGTGGCCTGCATCCTGATCTGGCGCCATCAGCATGCAAGGCTCTGATTGGCCAGTGAGACCTGTGGCTGCCATGTGCGTCTGGTGCGGTTGCACAGCAGGATGTGCAGCCGGCTCGAGCGTGAGCTGTGCTGGGGCGTCGTGGCACAAATGCTTTCCTGGCGCCTCAGAAGTGCCTGAGTCCAAGAGCGCGCAGTCGGCATCGCCGCAACCGCTTGTCTGGGATGTGTCTTCGCTCACAGACGCACCCTCGCCTGTCTGCCCAGACTCACTGGAGTGGCTGATCGGACTGACATCCAGTGCAGTTGCCAAGTCATTGTTCGGCTGTATGACTGGCTTCCTGCCACGTCCTGTCAAGAGACACACTCCCTTCAGAGATTGTTTTCATGATTTCCCAACTGTTCGCACATCAGTCATCCACAGGAACATGTTGATACGAGCCAGAGCGGTGTGATGATGAGACTCCAGAACTGCATGTTGATATCAGGGCCTGCCCACCTGCACTGAAGGGTGCCCGCGTAGAGGGCCTTGTGGTGATGCGCTCTTGCTGCTGGCACTGCTTTCGCTCAGCCACTCTGGCCTTCAGCGTTCGCAGCGCCTCGGTCAGGGACGCCCGGTGTACGCCAGCTGGCGACCAAGGCGGCTGCAGCGGCGCAGGGGCAGCACTGCTTGATGCAACACTCTTGTCACAATACCAGATGAAGAGATGGCATGTTGTGAAGCCAGCAATCAAACAGACAAAGGGCTTCCCTATTGGACTGCCCTTTTGCATGGTCCTGTTTAGACACAGTACTTCAAAGCCAGCATTGAGGCCGGGCCTTACTCTTGCACCCCAAAAAAGATAAGTCTTGATGAGAAGAGTCCTGTTTGAAGCAACTTTCAGTCATGGAGTGTTTGTGATTTAGCATAGGCATGGTGCCGCCACCTGCGCCGGGCTTGGCTGGACCTCTCTCCTGCTTTCCGAAGTGCGGCTGAAGCAACAGGAACCCCCCTGTACGTGTGCTCCACATCGCTTGGGCGCAGCAATGATCTCACAGAAGCCGGAATCAGCGCTAAGCGCAGTTTGCTCCCAATCGGTGTTGCCAGCTGGCGACTATCCTGATCATCCACATCAGCGCCCCCCTCCTCATGCATGACCACCTGCAGTTGTTCCGGCACCATGTTACATGATCACCAGAGAAGTGAGCGTGCCACCCTATGAATAGTTACCCTCGCACTCTGGTCTTTAAGATGTCCAACAAAGTTGCTCTAGCAGTAAAGCTTTGACGATATGGACACCTGGATTTGTCGTCTGATTGCCGTGGTGCTTGGCTCGGCCGGGATGAGGTCCTCTGTGCTTTCAATTAGGGTGTTTGCACGCCACTTTATCGCCAGGGGTTTGCTCTCCCGCTCGCAGCTCCGCCATGCACTGAAGGCTGATGCAAGCAGACAATGACACCGTAGGCCTCGCGCCATTGCCGTGCGGAATGCCTGCATATGACACAAGAACGCCCATCTTTCTTGCTCCAGGTGTACCCATTGGCTGATGGAAGTGTGATACTGGATTCTGTGGCTCCAGGTTCTTTAAAGATGTGTTTGGGATGCACCTTGGCTTTGCGCTGCTGCACACATGAGGACCATCGGCTCAGGGCTGAGGCCATTGTTCCCAGGTTCTTGCGCGTGAAGAACAGCATGGTTTGGACGGCTGCTGTGCACATCCTATCGCCTCTGCTCGCAAGGAAACGATCGCACGCATAAGTAACAGCAGCGTGTTTGGCTGAGCCGTTGAGGCACAAAGGTGGAAGACATTAGGGGTAGACATTTGTGGACAGACAACATGCAGGGGCAACGACCAGAGTCACAGTCAACAGACCTCAGCATGGTTTGTCGCCTGAGCAACCGCATGTGGAGCACTGCCGCGTGCTCGTGCACATTGTGTAAGGTCAGTTCAGAGCCCACTGTCGCAGACAGATACTCGCAAAGTCGCCACGTCCCTACATATCACACAATAAACCGTCAAGCTGGTGCTGCCAAGCTATGGCCTGCAGCATGAAAAGGTCCACCTTGTTAAGAAGTGTATAACAAGATTGCAACCAGAGTGGCAAACCTGTCAGCCTTTCGAAGAATGCCAGTCGTGCAAGCGCTTCTTCAGCTCGTTTCAGAGCAGCAAGTCGCTTCTGCGCCGTGTAGTTTTGACTGGGCTGCCTGGCTTCTTGGCTTTTAGTTTTCACCAAGCTTCTGTGAATCTCCCTGCAGAAACCACCGTAATATCTTCGCGTCTTTGACGGTGCATGGGCCCCTTCAAGTCACTTCATTTCAATTTCCAGCAACAGATATACTGAACAATTTGTTGCGTTACCTTTCCAGGCGAGCAAACAGTTGCTCTCTTAGTGCCATGGGAGCGACAAGGGTCTGGCAGAAAGCTCCAGACTCCCCCATTATAGGCTTCCTAAAATTCTATATGTTGCAGCTGCAACACTTCTGTATACTCCGGCTCAGTAGCTTTCAAGAGGTACAAGATCTACTTTTCTAATGTAGATCTGCGCAGATAACGAGAGCTTTTGCCTTGGCACTGGTATGTCACATTGCCTCGCAGTGAGTGAAAAGACAATTTCAGCTTTTCTCGTGCTCCACCTGTGAAATTCGAGTGTATCCGATGAGCACGTCAGGCTGGTGCATGCAGGTGGATTTCTCTCGGCGGGGGCCAACGGTAACTTCCCCCTCTGGCTTGGCTTCCTCCGCTTCGGTAGCTGCCTTGGAGACGATCTATCGACAGCAACCTTTGAGCAAAGGGATGATCTCAAGAGACCCCCTGATTTGATCCAAGTGTACACACTGTCGTCTTTTGGTTGATGACTGCTGCTGTATGACTGTGGTTCGTCTCTCGGCCCTGGTGTCTTTGGATGATCGAGCAGACGAGAACAGGAGTTCTTATCAGCAAGAGAAAGCTAAGTCGAAAACTGGTGATCTTTCATACAATCTGTTCAAAAGGATTGCTTGTTCCGCCAAGTTAGAGTCACCAGAGCATTGACTCAGCTTGAAAGCTAGTTCCTTCGTATTGCGTGTGCAGGTATTCTTTGATTTGGAGGAAGCTGGCAGTCGAGGTGTCGAGATCTTGATAAAGGCAGGACCTGTATTTACAGAGGAGCAAGTTCACACACTGAGGGACAGCCTGAAGCTGGGCGATGTGGTCAAGGCAAGTGGCCAGCTAGAGCATGCCGGCAGCAGCATATTGCACCTCACAAGCATTACAGTGCTTGAGCGCTGGCGGGACAGCAATCCAAAGCACCACTTCATCCCAAGATGCCTGTCTCTCGGAACCGAGCCTGTGGCATCTGTCAATGAACATAGACAGCAGCAGGCGGCGGGGAATAGCAGGGAGACAGCTACTGTATGCCAGGAGCCCAGCTATCAATCAGTTTCAGCGCAGCACCAGCCAGGTAATGTAGTTGCAGGACAGCAGAACAATGAAGGGCACAGCAATAGCGAGAAGCTGCCAGTGCCAGCACAGCTGTGCAAGTTTCACATAAATGGGCGCTGTGGAAAGGGACCCAGCTGTCCCTTCCTGCATGTGGACGTGCATACAGCACCGAGGGTGCGGCAGGCGTGGATTGCAAACAGGTGTGGAGCACACTTCACAAACATCCATACCTGCTCGATTGCCACAACATGTCTTCCAGGAGAGGAATTTGTTTGTGGGTGCTTTTCCCGAGCAGCCGCATATGCAGACACCTCTATAGACATGGATCAGGGCAGATCAGGGCCTGATGAAGCTGAAGTGTGGGAAATCAAGCGAAGGACGCTCCCAAAGATAGAGTACATGAGAAGAACAAGTCTCTGCTTGTCAGTGATCCTTGGTTGCCACTTCAGGCGGGTGCATCGGCACAAGTTGGCGGCCAAGGCAGGGGATCCGCATGCAGGTGGCGCCCAGCGGAAGAGGCAAAGGGCGGCCATCTTTGCTGAGTGGTTGCTGGCCACATTCGGCCGCGACACTCTCAACCAGGGCTCAGGCACGCGTTTGTACTCATGCGTGCAGCATTGCATCTCTGTCATGTGGGTACTTCATAGTAGAATCTCAAAAATTCATAAACAAGGACATGTCCTGTGTGAAGCGCGCACATCTGCTGTGCTGTGCCAAGCAGGCGAGAGCCTTCTCAGCTCACAACGCTAGGGAATCAGCAGCTACAGATTTAGGATGGCAAGGGAATTGAAGGGTCTGTGTTGGAGTTGCAGGCGTGCTGGACATTGCTGGAGGGTCCGGCTCGCTGTCGTTCTGCCTGCAGACGGTGCACGGAGTACGCTGCACCACCATTGACCCGCGCCCTGCAAAGCTGTCCAAGGACGCGCACCGCCACCTGGCGCGGATGAGGGCACAAGCCCGCAGCGCGGCCGGCCGCGGCGGCGGCGACTCCCTCCTGGACTGGGAGCCTGACTCTGCCCATGACAGCTTGTGGGGCTGCCTGGAGCAGGGTTATGCCTGCGATGCTGCAGATACCTCAACCAGCGGGGAGCTGAGTGGACTTCCTGCAGAGCCAAATAGCAGGTGCTACATTGTAGTCTTACCGCACTAATGCCCGGCGGGTACATGTAACAGTGTCTGAGGCTTGACTCTCCACTGTTGGAGGGCGGTCTATGAGTATCTAGACAGTAGGAGGGGAAGGTAGCAAAGATGACTACTTGTGTCAGGTCTGCGCCGGGCGAGGATTCGCTCGAAGGGAGCCTGCCAGATCACATTGAAGCCGAGTTTAACGAGGAGCTGTGGCATGGCGAGCATGCGCCCCGGCTGCAAAGAGCATCTATTGTCATCGGGCTGCACCCAGATCAGGCATGCTATGCCGCCATGTCCTGCCCTGCTTCCCACAGGAGTGTTGGAGAACAGAGCGTGCATGCGCGTTCTGGTGTTTGCTGACATCCTGGAGTTGCAGGACTTCCCAATACCATGTTGACTTGATCACCCATGACCACTGTATTGTCTGTGCAGGCAACTGATGGCATTGTGGAGTTTGCAGCCAAGCATGAGAAGCCATTTGCAGTAGTGCCCTGCTGTGTGTTCCCGCGCCTGTTCAAGCATCGGCGCCTCAAAGAGGGACTTCCAGTCACAGTGCATGCAGAGCTGGTTGAGTACCTCAGGCACAAAGGCGGTCAACAATGCCGGGTTGAGCATCTCAACTTTGAGGGTATGAATCAGGTTGTTTTCAGAGTGCAAGCCGTGTGATTCATCCACTGTGGGACGCTGAACGGCAGTCAGAGATGAGACATATGCGTGTAAAATTTGAATGTTACAGGTGGACCCAGTGGTTCCAATGACTTAGCTCTGCTGTACTTTATTACACAGAATCAATGATCTTCTCAGAAATTACATGTGCTGCTGTCCTAGAGCAATATGCCCACACTCTTCTCTGCTACTGGCCGAAAATTCAGAGAGCGCCGATGCCCTGCAGGCCACAACAACCAAGCGACCATCAGTTCTTTGCAGCATCTCCAAGCTTCACTAAATTGTCTTCAGAGCTCATTCACTGCATCCCATGCACACTGTACCTCCATTTTACTGTCACAGAAAAGGTGGATGACACACCTTGAGGCCCAGGATGGTGCCAATGCCCTGTACAGAACAAAAGCAGGGAAATTACCACATGAGTGAACTTATAATTAAACACACCCGCAACTGGCACTTTCACCAATGTCCACGCATGCATTAGGAGCTGGAGAGGGGCCTTACAATGACGTGTCCAATTGTGCCGAGGTAGAGAACGTCTGTGGCAGTGAATCCTGTTGACAAAACGCCAATCAGCCTTTTAATTATCCGCAGACGATTGCACATTATATTGTAGTGCTTCCATACAGGCCTCTGAAGTGCAGCAGTATTAGTAACGACAGGGATTTGCAATTGAGAATTCACACCAGCCGGGTCGCCGGTCTTGAGGCCAGAGTTGTTGGGCGACAGTTTCAGGCCTGGGCTGGCCAGCCTGTTTGCGCTGGGAGTGAGGCCGAAGCGACCAGCTGCCAGGAAGATGGTGGTGGATGCAACAATGATCTGCGCTCACCTTTCTCTTCTCAGAACCATCCTCCACCGCTAGACGCAAAATGCCCAAGCCATGTATTTTGCTACAAAGTTGTGGAGTCAGGAAGCTAAATGTAATCGATTGAGCGCAGAATCCCTATTCCAGCGATGTCTCCGGAGCAAAAGGCTCACCAGGTTGTTGGTGGAGCCAATGAAGCCATCAGCACGTACTGTGAGGTTAGAGCGCCTTGAGAGCCTAGGTGCGGCAACCTGAGGATACAATGAAGTCTTGATGAGTGCACGCCTTGAGTCATGATGGTCAGGTGGACCAGTTTCAGTACAGAACTGGAGGGCTTCTGAGCAGGCATGGGTCTTGCTCAGGTCTTCCCAACCACAGCCTCTAGAGTTCTGCAGGGCAAGAAAGACAAAATAAATTATGAAACACTGCTCTCCACTCGTCAGCATTCTTCTTCCCAGGCTTCCTCATTTGCTCGCAGAGAAGATCACCTTGGCCGCTTGCACGGGGCACAGGGACGGCCTGAGGCCAGTGAAGCTGCGCACTGCCGAAGACTTGACAGACATGGTGGAGGATGCCATCTTGACTGTTCAAGCGTTTCTCACAGGAGCCTGCACCGGACTTAAAGCAACACTTTGGGTCCCGATAAGGATTAGATTCACTTCCCTCTCCGGAGGTACGGGAAAGCTGGCGGGCCCCAAAATCCCGTAGGCGGTGAGTTCACGGTCCAGAGCGCTTCGAACATTCACAAGAAATTCCCTCGGGTGATCATTTGATTGGGTCCATTGAAGTGCTCCGGTAATACCTTGCGTCAATTGCCATTTTGGATTCTCTGCAAGTCTTTTGCAGGCGCTGCTGATCGTGGGGGCACCTTGCTCCTGGAGGGCCAAGATGTCTTTCAGAGCGCGATACCTGCAGCAAGTGATTCGGCATCTTAGATGGACGGCTACAGAATGCAGTGGCAAGGTCCAGCAGGTTGCTGATATGAGATCAATGGCATGTGCCTCCTGTCTGCCCGTGCAGTCCAAGGTACGATCTTGTTTTATGATCTATTGCACTTAGTATAAAGGCAATTTGCATTTCGTAATTGCGTTGGTCGTGGAAAAGAACTGCTGAATGTCAGATTGCTCAGTGCACATG
The DNA here is from genome assembly GCA_020887355.1 of Coccomyxa sp. Obi. NCBI lineage: Eukaryota > Viridiplantae > Chlorophyta > Trebouxiophyceae > Coccomyxaceae > Coccomyxa > Coccomyxa sp. Obi. The sequence goes on along the minus strand of AP024993.1, from coordinate 799,133 downwards.
CATCTCCAAGGGTAGTTTCATGGGTCTTCATTGTCTGGTACCTTGACAGAGCTTCTCTTTCCTGCAGCGAATGCCCTGGTCGCAACTGGGCTTGGGTCTTGCCGCAGCAGGCCTGGCATCTGCCGTCATGCCTACTGAAGCCTTATGCAACCCCTCTGCAGCATCTGTAGATACCGCTGTGAGCCCTTTCGTGACCCACTTCTGCAGTTGGATTTGCACAGAAGCTATCTGGCTATTGTCAGTGTTCTACAGAACATAAACTCATTTCCTGAACTCGCTTCTTCCATGCAGGGTGGCATCGACCTGGCCAACGCAGGCATGCACGCTCAGAAGGCAAAACCTCAGGTCATCTTTGTTTTGGGCGGGCCAGGTAGCGGCAAAGGCACACAGGTCTGCTGCTCCTTCACAATTGCTCTCTGAGTGTATCACACAATGGCCACTGTATTGACAGAAAGAGCAACGGTGCAATGGCATGACTCCAAGCGACCTCTGTGTGAGTGGCACAGTGTGCGAAAATGGTGGAGGAGTTTGGGCTGTTGCACCTCAGTGCAGGAGACCTGCTGCGTGCACACATGAAGTCAGGGACGCCTGATGGCAACATGGTGGCTGAGATGATCAAGCAGGGCCAGATTGTGCCCTCGAGGGTGCGTCTCAATGCACTTATCCACATGGAAATTGTGTCATGTTGGCTTACTATATGCATGGGAGTTCATCTTAGTATCCAGATTTTGGAGACATGTTGAGAGCCACCGAAAGGCTCATTGGTCTGTTGGCAGTCCTGTACTGCCCCAGGTCATCTCACAGTGTACACGCCCTGTGACATACTCCCCAATTTGTCGAATATAACTGCAATTTTTGGGCTTGAGAATCCATGATCACAGGTCACTATCAGCCTGCTGGAGGATGCCATGCTGAAGGGCGGCAAGCAGCAGGTCCTCATCGATGGGTTCCCTCGCAATGAGGAGAACAGGGCTGCCTTTGAGAGCCAGGTACAGTGCTGTGCATCTGTCCTTTCACATGCACGACACTGAGCAAATCATTCTGGACCTGCGGCATGGGAAATCATAGCCAAGGCACATTGCAGCCAATTTTTAAGACTGTTGCGGGTTGATCCTTGCTGCGTTTACCGCAGACCGGCATTGAGCCAGAATTTGTGTTGTTCTTCGACTGCCCTGAGAGCGTGATGGAGCAGCGGCTGCTGTCGCGCCAAGAGGGCAGGACCGATGACAACATTGAGACCATCCGCAAGCGCTTCAAGGTGGATTGCTTAATGAGCACTGCATTGCTTGCAGCTACCCCGGAGACTCACCTTAAATGACTGCATGGTGCACCTGCATCTTTCTTGACTGAACAGCCAAAGCAAGGCAAATTTTGCGTGGGATTGCAGGTTTTTGTGGAGAGCAGCATGCCCATCATCAATTTCTATGAGCAGAAGGGGAAAGTGCGGAGAATCAACGCGAACCGATCTCCAGACGAAGTGTATGGGGATGTGCGACCGCTGGTCCAGGCCTTGCAGGCATCCAGTCTTTGACAGGTCAACACGACTATGTTCATGATGTTCCTGCATGCAGATTTTGCTCAGTTCAGGTACTACCTAGTAGGATCTTAGTCAGGAATGCATGCAGCAAATACTGCTGTAGCGCCTTGAGTGCACGGGATGCACTCTTAAACATCAGACTTGTGTGCGGCTGTGTCTTCTAATACTGCTGTTGCAGCGCTGGACAACACGATAAACCTGTTGTCTCAACAGGATACTACTCAGGATCCTGTCCTCCGGATCCTCAGGATCCTGTCCTCCGGAGGAATGATGGTGGTACCTGTCACATGAATGCCGTCCTGGCATCATAATAACGAGCATGCATACTGCAAAGTAATATTATGTAAGCTGCTATCAGGGACAGCATGTGAGAGGCCGCAAGAGGGTCCTTCTTGAGTACTTGAGATTTTGCATGGTCCACCTGGCCATCATGTGGTTCTTAGTCACCTCTCAATTGACCCACCCAAATGAAAGTTCTTCTCTTTCCACCTTCGTCTAATGCACTAAAGTAGACGAAAATCTCACGAAGAGGTTTGCTGACAGACTTCGGAGTAGTGAGACGCTCTTGTAAGGAAAGAGGCAGAGGAAGGCATGGCCCACTTAGAAGCAGAGCTCGCAAGATTTGAAGCAGAGCTTGCTGGAACGAATGGCGTTCAGGTGAGCGACTTGTTTCCTTTCAAATTTTCCATACCGACTGGCTGCAAACCTACAAATCGTCTCAGAGCATCTGGGAGGGGAGAAGCTTGTGAACCTTGCTGATTTGATGCACGCGATCTCCCCACAATCTCCAAGAAACATGAGAAATTTAGCAGAAAGTCGTTCAATCCCATGCCGCCGATTTTCAACGCCACTTTTGCGCTGTTTTAGCCTGAAGCTTTACTGTGGGCCCAGCAATCTCTACCTGGTCCTCCAGGACCGTCTTATCATCCAGGTCCTAGCACACTTCCACCACCACCTCCTTTCCATGGGTCTGGAGGTGAGCATCATGGCCACGCTGCCAGCTTTGTTCTCAGCACGGCTCTGCTAAAGAAGTTCTTCACCTCGTGCACTTCTAGTCAAGTTGCTGGAACATTCATTCTTGTCTTTTGTTGATTGAACTTGTTCCTGTTGCACGTTTAAAAGAGCGCTAGTGCAAGGCCTGAGCTTGTGTGACGGCTGATGCAGGTGTTTCCTCATCCTTGCAAGCACCACAGGCCTCTCTTCTTCCTCCGCCCACCTCTCAGGTAGAACACTACTGCCACTCTCTTCCCGGTTGGGTAATCAACCCCATTGTCTGGTGCTTCATCCCTTCCTTATGGACCTTGGACTGAGTTGATCGAGTCTTTACTGTCAGGGAAATGCCTGATTTTGCCCTGATTGTGCATGTACAGTTGCTGCCACCGCCGCAGCAGGCAGGACCAGCGTATGCAGCACCAGGGGCAGCGCAGTTACCTCCTCCACCAGCTGCCTATGCTGCACAACCATATGTCAGCCAGGCACCCCAGCAAAGCTATGCACTCCCGCGGCCTGTAGCCCAGCAGGTCAGCCCTAAGCATGTGCCCTCGTGACTCGTGCCGAGTGCTCCCACTTCTTGTCACTTACGCATCGTTGGAGCTCTGCTTGATTTATGCATACTTGCTGCATCCCAGACGTAGGTGCTTCACATTGCAAGTATGCTTGAGTAGTTGTACACACTGATAAAACAAGCGTGAATCTTAAAGATGGTGAGGTGTTGACTCTCTCTTTTCTTGTGGCAGCCGATGCCATCAAATTACTATGCGGCGCCCCAGTACCCGCAGTATACCCCGGCGACAAGCAGCGCGGCTCCAGTCTATGCATCGGCCGCCGCGTCAGTTGCAGGCGCCCATTCGCAGCACGATGTGGCAGGCGTGAAGGTGCTTCTGCTTCTTTTTACATTTCTATGTTCTCCTCTCAGCCATCTGGTGCCAGCTTTCCCAGGTGGGATGCACTAACAGCAAGGGCTTGGGTCAAGGCATGAATAGCCATCCCATTACAGTGCATGCCGACTGGGGGAGCTGGCACTGATGCAGTTCTTGAGAATGCCCTGGAAAAATCTGCCAATGGGGTGCGCACCCAACACAGCACTCTCAGGATAGCGGACCTCGTAGCAGAACCTGTGCTCAAGGCTGTGTGCAGACTTTCTCCATGCAGCAGTCATCGACTCGATTCTCGCGGCAGGGAGTGGAAGCAGTCAATTCAGGACCCAGGAAGTTTTTTTTGCCTGCTGATTCACTGCTTTATGTTGGCTGCACGTCCAGCAAAGCTGTGCCCTGTGCAGTAGCCTTGAGGATGTATTTGTTCTGCAGCCTGATCTGTAGTGCACTGGGGGCAGGCAGCGCTAGAAAAGGAGGCCAACGAGAAGAAGAAGAAGCCTCCCGCAGTGCCGAGGGCGGCTGGGGGACAGAAGTGGTGGGACCCCACGCTTACGGAGTGGCCGGAGAACGACTTCCGCATCTTTGTGGGCGATCTGGGCAATGAGGTCAATGATGATGTGCTGACCAAGGCCTTCCAGAAGTTTAACTCGTTCGCCAAGGCCAAGGTCGTCCGCAACAAGCACACCAACAAGACCAAAGGTGTGGCATCCAACTCTGTACAACGTTGGGTACAGAGTCAAAGACTGAGGGTCTTGGTCAAGGATTTTCTTCATAGTGAACAGTCAAGATTCCTTGTCCTGTGGCTCCCTGCAAGTCAATAAGGAGGGGTCTCTTGAGCTTGATATTGGGAGAGTACTCTGAAGCTGGCGGTGCATGTGGTCTATTGTCGTCTGCTCTAGACTGCAACTGGGGCATTCATGTGCAGAAATGAGGGGTGATGGGTGCAGGTTTTGGATTTGTCAGCTTCACGGACACAGTGGAAGGCGCAAAGGCGCTGCGGGAAATGGATGGCAAGTACATCGGTAACAGGCCTTGCAAGCTGAGGAAGTCCACTTGGGACGAGCGCACCAACACACAGGCGACGCAGAAGAAGCGCAAGGGCGGCCCTGATGGCAAGCCGGTGCTCAACATGAAGAAGCACGTGGGAGTGCTGCACAGATAGCAGCTGCTGCATGGGTTGTCAAACTTGCACACCTGTTCTGATCAACCTGACTTGAAAGATCAATCGAACGAACTTGATGTGTGGACTATGCGTCTCTCCTGGTATACTACTGCCGACAATTGGGTCTCCTGAGCAGAGCGCCTATTACTGATGTTAGTATTTGTGCCAGCCAATACGGTAGAAGCCGTTGCATGTGTTGGAGAATAAAGTACAGTTAGGGGTGTGTCAGCTGCAGCTGACGTCACTACTGAACCTGTTCAGCTGGAAGTGCAGCGCAATGGGCCAAATTAAATCTGATCAATCTGCTATTTGCCGCAATAAGTATAATGATGGCACCGAGCTTTTTTTGATGATATGAACACGCCATTGGTCATCTGAAAAAGTATCCACTTCCGCCATCCAAGACGATCTTTTCTGGCGAAGCACTTTGGAGTAATTTCGCTTCTGCTAAATTTACATAATATGGGACGAAAAGGGGGTGGTAGGAATGCATTTGTTAAAGCTACATTGCACAAAACAGCTGAAGACGATGGTCCTGTTGAATCGGCAGCTGGGAATCAGACAGAGCCTGCTGTACAGACACAGAATGGTGTTGCAACAGGTGAAACTCTTCGTAATCATAAACTTCAGATTGTGACATAGTCTGTCCATCTAATTCGATGAATAGCTATGCCTCACGCACTCTTCATGTCAATCGCCAGGTGACCAGGACACGTCCAAGTCGGTCAAAGTTGAATGTGCAAAGGCTCCTGCTGTCACAGTGAGCGCTTCAGATCATAATGAAGACGAGACGAGAGGCCAGATGGTACAGAGACATAAAAGGGTGAGAGCCCATGAGTCAGCAGACCATTGAAAGGTCCCAAAACTTGCATCCCGCTGCATCCCCACACTTTGCCTGGGCTTATTGCACTGCTTACATGTCTTAGCGCCGCAGGAGTTGAAAGTTCATAAGGAAGCAATGAAAAAGCTGGGCAAGAAGCGCAAGGTGGGCACTGCCTCCCAGACTGGTTCTGGCACACTTGCTGCCTTGTGTGCATGTGTCCTGGCGCATAGATGGTCGCAGCCTTTGCAAATCTGTATGCGCATGCAGGATGACATCGAGAAGCTTGACAAGGAGATCAGCGACCGGCATGCTGCTGAGCTGGCGGCCCTTGAGAAGCGGCTGGCCGCGGAAGCCGACACGCCCGACGATGGGACTGTCAAGCTGGCTGAAAGCCTGTACGACACCAAACTGACCAGCAGCCAGGACAAGGTGGCTCCCCACCTCTCACCAGTGCTGCCATCCAGTACTGATGCCTTGCCATTTCCTGCACCCATATCGCTGTCGAGCACATGCCTGGCTCTTGGGGCATGTGGCAGTCACAACTGCCCTACAATGAGAGGAACATGGCGCCGCACGTGGAGCTCAGGGTCTTAGGAGTCATGCACTGGAGATTCATGAAATACATGGGTCTTTGGCGGGTATCAGTCATGACCGATCAGTCAGTCAGTCAGTCAGTGGATTACATCCTTTCCAGCCACCTAGGGCTGATCAGATCCTTCCTGATGGACAGGGCGGGCCGCAGCCGTCGCGAGCGCAGAAGCGGCGGGACGCGAAGGCGGCGCAGGAGGCGGAGAGGGAGGCGCGCATCGCGGAGGAGCAGGCTGCCATGGGCGACAGCGCGCGAGTCATCGAGGAGCGCTCTCTGGCCGAGCTCCTGTCGCCGCTGGGCCTCGCCGTGCGCAGCATCCCGGTGAGCTGCGACTCATGGTGGGCATTGTTTCTATGATGGTCCCAGGTTCTCTTGACCGGTGGCAATCACTCACCGGCAAGTGGATCGACGTACACATCGTATAGCTGCTTATTGGCAGCATCAAGTGCGACAGCTGCTGTCCTCCGGTGGAGCTTCCTTTGCAAGTGAACACTGCGGAATTTCTGCAAGAGCTGCCATGCTCCTGGATCCCTAGCTTCAAGGATCTCACCACGCCTTTCCCATGCTTCAACCATTTCGGTGCAGCACCAACGTGCAGCTTGGAGCACAGGAGGAGAAAATGCAGATGCCAGCAAGAGCACGTGTGCCAGAAGGCTGGCTAGCAGGACAGGGCGCTCATGACCGCGTCCTGCTGCTGCAGTGCCCGCACTCTGAGCTTGAATGAGCATTACTGGTGCCTGATCAGCGCTCAGATGAACACTGGTGGTGCCTGATCAGGCGGATGGGCACTGCCTGTACCGGGCAGTGGAGGAGCAGCTGGGCAGCAGCGGCGCGCGCGAGGAGCTGCTGCAGCCGCCGCACGACTACTGGGCTGTGCGCGCCAAGGCCGCAGCATACATGCGCGCCCACCCCGACCAGTTCATGCCCTTCATCTCCCTGGTGGCCTCCAAGCAAGCTTGCAAGCTTGCATGAACCCCAGCCACGGGATGACTTGCACTTGTTTCCGCTTCTGGAGCAGTGGTGCAGGACATGTCCGCACTTGAACAGTTTTGCAGTCATCAGTAGCTCGCCCATGTGGTCAGCAATAATCCATGAACCTTCGAGCTGGAAAAGCGGCCTGTGTCCCCATCATCAAATTTATTTCTACATATTTCCGGGTATCACGGCCAATGAGGGGCATCAGGAAGAGGCGCACACTTAGCAGAAGCTCACAACGGCTTAAAAACTGCGTTCATACTTGTTCCAATCGGTGATTGCCTGCTGCCATCGGCGACATGCATCTGCACTGGTGACTCCCTCTAAAATGTTTCCGAATTCTCTAAAAGGGCAAGACCTTCCACTGCGGCAGGAAGACGGCGAGGAGGACGAGGGCGGCCCGGAGGCGGCATTCGAGGCATACTGCTGCGCGGTGGAGAACAGCGCGGCGTGGGGCGGCCAGCTCGAGCTGCGTGCGTTGGCGCAGGCGCTGCGCCGCCACATCGCGGTCTACTCCGTTGGCATGCCCCGCGTCGACATGGGGCCCGAATTCCAAGGTAGGGGCCCTTTTCAAATCAGGCTTGCACCAAACCTCTTTTTGACAAGTTTGTAGGACCTCAGAACGCGGACTCACCCAAATGGTGGCGAAGGAACAGCGTACTGGACCCTGTCCACTTTACTGCAGTTCTAGCATTCTTCTCAGTGATACGACCACGCTTTCAATTGATGAATGGAAGATACATATGCAGATGGTTTTGTTTGGTGCATGTGGGGCCCCTTCTTGTTGTGTCTGGGGTCTTGGACCAGCTGTATATGATGGGACTGGGTTCTGATTGCAGGCGAGGATGAGGAAGGCAGCCTGCGGCTGTGTTACCTGCGGCATGCATTTGGCCTCGGAGAACACTATAACAGCGTCACCACTGTAGCTGCTGGCGGGGACACTGATCATGAGTAGAACAGCAGTTGCTGTTGGCACAGCACCTTTACAGCAAGCACTCGCATATTGCACTCATCTGACTCTCAAGGGCCTGGGCAGTGCCCAGAAGGTGCCTACATCACCTGCTGCCTCATGAGGGGTTTCTTCAGAAGGGCAAGTGATTTTGCCATACGAGTCCATGGAACATGCATGATGAACCCAAGTTAGGTCCCTGAGTACATGAACAATCGTGGGTGCTCGAGATGCAAGCAATGTTGTGGTCGTGCCTGCTTAATGTCTTTCAGGAATCTTGATCGATTTAGTGCCAGGATCATGCACAGACAGTACTAATACATGTATATGGGCGTGTCATAATTGTTCGATACCTGGATAGCTATAGTTGCTGCTTATGTACACTCTCGTGCATGCTGACCTCTCTTCGCATGGCTTTCTGTCATGATCATCATAGAGCATGATATTTACACAAGCGATGTTGATAGAATTGCAGCAGTGCTTGTTACTACTAGAGCAGTGGTCAGGCATTGCCGTAATTGTGGCACAGCACAGAATTTGCAAAACAGAAGGCGCTCCTTTGGGAGGTTAATTACCAAATGCACAATCCGCAGCTCTCCAGTCTACAATTAAATGTCTAGCAAAGAAAAAATACGAAGAGAAAAATTGTCTGCAAGTCTGAGACTCCGTGGCACATGAACACATTCAGGACTAGAGTTGCACACAGAACTCTCAAATTCTGACTCCTACAAGTCAGAGACTAACAAAAGCAGCAAGAGTTACAACAGGGCGGGACAAGACAGTACAATGAGCCTCAAATGAAGACTTATTCACTTCTGAGAGTGATGTCTGTTGCGGGTTGAATCTGCAAGATCGGACCAGTTCAGTATTCTCCAGTGCACCCACAACCGCAGCTGTTTTATGGAAGAATTTTGTTCTCCTGACACTCCGCTCAAAGCTCCAATGAATTACGCTCTCGTGATCCCCAGGCCTCCCTCACAGATGTCCAGCACACTTTCTCTCCTGTCAACTGGCAGTATTACAGATCTGTGCCCAAACGCTTCCTCAGTGGCTATGCATCCTGAAGAGGACGTAGACAAGCAGGAAGGCCACGATCTCATGCTGCGCCTGCAACGCTTGAAACTGCGCGCACTGCTGCGTCAGCTGCTTCTGTGTGGCAGACGCGCGACTCTCTGCGGTTGTTAGCTTGTCCTGTTCACAAGCAAACATCTGTCAGACCTCTGCCCAGCAACCCCTCACAGCCCTCCCATCCCCTTGTGAGCAGAATAGCAAATTCAACCCAACTCGATCACAACTTCCCCACAACACACCGCTGCAACAGACATCCAAAGAGTGACTTCATAGGGATGTCTGTTGCAGCGGTGTATCGTGGGGAATTTTGAATTGTGCAGGCTCTCAAAGCCATGCCAGATGGGACTCTTCGGATAAACTTTGGGTCAAAAGTAGTGATATGAAAGCAGCACAAGCCGAAAGCAACAGTTGCCTGCGTGTCACAACTGCAGAAAGATCAAAGATTAGAGATTAGAGATTTCACCAAGAGCAGAGGCCTGCATCTTCCCACCTGCAGGGTGATGATGCGGCACTTGGATTCGCTGAGGGAGGACCACAGCTGTCGCTTCTCGATGTTGCCGCAGAATGCCAGGTCAGCCTGTACCCGCTCGAGCGCCTGCTGCCTGTCCTGACTGGCCGCCTCCACCTGGTTGATGCGCGCGCGCAGCTTCTCATTCTCGGCCGCCGCCCGGCGCGATGTCTTCAGAGCGTCATCGAGCTCGGTGCGTGTCACACTCAGCTGCACCTGCAACCGGAACTCCCTCATGTTAAATCACCTAAAGCGATGTACCCACACCAGCCAAGTCATGAAAAGATTTGACAGTGTGCAATGCTTTTTCGCGGCTAATGAAAGCCTTCTAAGCAGGGTCTGTGAGGGATTTCAAAGATTCCATGTAGTGGAATGGGGAGGCCAGGGGGCCAGACCTGCAGGGCAGAGACTTGTTTTCGCAACATGCGCTCCACGTTGGATGGCAACACCTCCAGCTCATCTCTGGCATCGGTGACACTGGTGCTCCACAATCCCTCAGAAACGCCCTGCACACAAGACATGCCAGCTTGGGTCCCATGACCGAATTATAGGACAAGCAAAAATTGACATACAAGCAATGTGTGCAACAGCCGCAAGAGCTCCAAGGTGGGCAATCGGCAGGGAACATACCGCATATCCAGTGTTAAAGAGAGTCCATCCGTTTATAGGCCTGCTGCTCTGGGATGTGGAAGCCTCGTAGCTGCTGATCTCCTGCAGCGTACACAACAAGATGCAACATTGGAAGCCCAGCGACGGCTATATTCGACCATCCAAGCATGAGAAAGGGACTCCCATCAATACTATTACGTACGACCTCTATAATCGGTGACAATGTCCCCAAAATCGTACTTCACGCTGCTGACTAGGACCTGTCCCTCATGCCATTCTCGCGCGAAGGCTCGACCGGACATCCAAGGGCCCTCCTTGGCGGCACTAGACAGCTTGACAAAAGTGCTAAATGTTCCACGAGACATGATGTGGGCTGACACAGTCTTCTGAGCCACACAGCAAACCCCATAGACCTAGATTCAGACTGTCGACATCTGCCTTATCTGCCCGAATACAGACCGGAAACTTCGGTTTCACAACAGAACAGTTGCAGGACTTTGTATGATTGCTGTCAAAATGAACTCACCCTGTGAACCTCATGGAGTCTCGGCCTCCGCGAGATGCCGACCGTCCCGAATTGTTGGCCGAGCCCCCTTGGGCTGGGCGGCGGTTGCACAAGGGAACCACTTCGAGACCCAGGCCCGGTGCTCAGGGACGAGGCCATGTCCACACAACAGACTAGTTTCATGTAGACAGGTGACCCTTAGAGAAGGTCCAAAAAGCAGCGTCGCTTCAACGCCGGGATACTTCGAGAAGGATATGCACTGAAAAGCGTTGGGACCTAATGAAGAATACCTTCTCAAATGCCTCCGTGAGACGAGTTTGAGCCTGTGCCTTGGAGGCAGCCCGCCAAAAACGTCTCACGAAGCGCCAAGAAAAAAGATTCAGATCTAAAAAGTGCACGACAATCTCTTTTAAGTGCACAGTAAAGATTCTTTCCTAGTTTGGCGTTGGCTCCTCGTCTCGGCTTCTGTTGCCCCAGAAGGCGAGGACCCTGGCATGTGCTGGGGCAATTCCCACATCCCCACTTTTCTGATCCGGAAGTATACTTTTCGTATACTTTTGTCAAACGGTATTTACTGCTCCATCTCGGGGTTTGCGAAAGGCATTGAATAAAAGGGACCGATCCCTTCCTTCTTGCTCTGTTCATCCGAAGACAGCAGGTTCTGGTTTCCATTTTAACTGATGGTGCGTTCACTCATGCGCCATGCATTCATCTCTGGCTTCTCTCCAAGTTATCGCACCAGAAAGTTGTCAAGGGCTGGTGTGCATCAAACGATCTCCTTTCATGCTGACTCGTTTTCTTCTTATCACCGTGAAAGGATCTAAATAAGTTTTTTTTCGTGGAGCAGGAAAAGTCCCACACCATCATACTTGTTCAGCGTACTCAGGCAAAGAACAGCCGAACCTTCCTGGACTACGAGACGCTGAGTGGAGCTGTTGATGGTATGTCCGGCAATTGCATGATCCAACACAGGATTCCTGTGTCTAGCTTCCAGCCACAGAGGGCGACGTCACCTGACATCGATGTGTACTGCAGGCATCTGTGCTTTGTTTGAGAGAGACCTGAAAGAGAAGTACCCCCACCAGAGAGAGCTCACGTACGATGTTCAGCAGCTTTTCCAATGGTTGGATCGTCTGGTGAGCTTCTGCAATCTTTGAACACTGTGCCATGTCATTCCATGTTGGCTTCAATGGTTGTTTCTACTGCGGTCCATGGCTGTGCAACCTTATCTAACTCTTGCATGTGTTTTCTGCGCAGCACGACCTTAGCGCCCTTGTGTGAGGCCCCTGACCATGCCAATCATACATTGAACCGTGATGTGCTGCAAAAGAGCTCCTCCAGTTTGACGTGCTTGAATGCTTGTCCTTCTTAGCACCTGTGTTCGGGTATTGCAAGCTGTGGGTGATTTTCGTTTGGTTTCCCATGCAGCTATGATGCCAAGCTCACTGCATATCTTCCCTTCAACAAAGCGTGGATAAAGGAGAAGATGCTCAAGCAGCTGCAGCGACAGGCCGGGTTTCGATGATAGTGGCATGGACTCCTCTCATGGGCTTGTGTGAAGCCACTGGCTTGTGGCAGAAGAGCGGGAAACACCTGGGCAAGAACAGACGAGGCTTTTGTATCTTTTGCTGTTTGCTGCAGCATGTACCTGCTTGTTGTGGTTGGCTCTGCTGCTCATGAATCAGGGCATTGGGGGCGCACACCTGGACAGCCTGTGTCTCGTAAATGATGTTTTGCCAAAAGTCAAGTGGAGCGAGAGCATTCTGTCCTTGTGTTGAATTTTTGTAAAGGCTCTGTGCCCCAGCACACATGCGAGTAGCTTATATTGCAGGTCACAAAGACGACGATGCTTCCTGATCAATGACACTTTCTGATGATGCGTAGATCTAGATGTTCTGCTGCATGCACGCATGCATGCCCATGAAAGACAAGCTCAGAGTATCAGAGCAGCATGCAAGCACTGTATGGCATGCATGAGAAGGGTTGCCATAATCGATTGTTACAACAGTAAATGTTGGATATCAACAGGACCCGATACATGCCCGGTGGGTACCCAACAAGTGGAGACACGCCGGAAAGATCACTAGGCACCAAGTCGGAAGCCTACAGGACTATTGTGCATGACGAAAACTGATAAAACTCGAGTGGTCATCGTCCATGGAACGGCATGGACGGTCAGAGCTCATCATGGGAGCGGATGGCGCGCTCGGCTTCCTCAACCTCCAGTTGCAGCTGCCGCGCGACTTCGCTGGAGCAGGCCGCGGGGGTGGTCAGGTGCGCTTGGTACTCACATCGGCTGGGCTCCTCCACATGCTTCAGGTGCTCCACCTTGCCGCAAGAGATTGTCACCTGCGCATGCACCCGTGGCCTTGCATCGTGGAAACCTGGGCCGGTAGGACTCGTAGCGTTTCTAATGTCTGTTGTGCAGAGGCAGCCCCTTCTCTTCTGGCGGTCGCCACGCCCTGGATGTTGGTACTGTATCACTTGATTATATGCACCCCAGCTGGCCAGCACTGTGATACCACCTTCCTTGGACACTGTCATAAACCAGCCTTGTGCTGCGGCCGGGACAAGTGAAGCCAGCACCGTGAAGGGCCGCCAGCCACAAAAGCACCGAGTCGAGAGCATATTTTGCGCCGGAACGTGTCGGCGCTTGTGGCCCGGATGGCATGCAGAACTTTTCGGGGCCTCAGGAGGGTAAACTAACTACTTACTTCAACCTAAGTACATGATGTGTATGGTGAGTCAGTGGCCCTGTACAAGCAAGAGGGAGCGGAGCTTTCAGGCAAATGGTGAGGAGAGTTTGACCCCACAGCTCATGGACGCGCACCAGCATGCTTCGCTGGGGGCCGTTCCAGCAGTGCTGGCCGCCGGTGAAAGCCATGGCGGTGTAGTTGTCACGGAAGCCCTGCCACGTGCCCAGGCTGACGCGTGCAGCGCCATCCTTTTGCGCCGCGTTGTTGTAGGGGCAGATCTCATACACATACTTGTCCACGTCAGCCTCAAAACACCTGCGCACCAGCACACCCCTCTGCTGACCGCCCCGGCCACCATGTCATGTCGCCCAAACTGAAGAAGAGATTCCATAAATAACAATGGACTGAAACAGGATGCCCCCAATCTGCCGACATCCATGAGCTCATTCTTCCTCAATGCTTGTTTGCCCAGAAGTGGCCCTGAGAGACAGGAGTTGAGCCAGCAATGTCTGCCAGTAATAAATTGGCGCTCCCTTTAAATGAGCCGGCATTGAGAGCAGACACATGCGCTGTTGTAGAGTCTGCTTTCTGGCCCTGTTATGGGCAATTCTGAACATTTCTGAAGTGGAGGTGAGAACACTGGCTTCATCGTCCAAAATCTGTGGGTCGAATAGTCTCGTCTCACGCTTGCCTGTCCCCGGGTCAAAAATTCAGATTGATGGACTTTCTTTTGAGGTGTCTGCACTCACTTGCCATGCAGCGCGAGGAATTCACCGCCGGGCCCAAAGTCCAGCTTCATCTTGCTTCTGAGCTCGGACTGCTGCCGCTCCAGCTCTGCCAGCGCATTGTGGTGCTTCCAGTACTTGTCCTTAATGGTCTGCGCATCACCGATTGGGTCCGTGGGGCCCCACGGCACAAACCTCACAAATGCCTTCACGGCCCTTCTGAACCTGTCGCCAAGACCCAGCATCTCTGCGCAGCAGCAACAGCACTGTCATGCCTGTACCTCTGTTGCAAACATGTTGCATAGAAGTGCTTCCAAACCGTTCCTTACACCGCTGACTTCCCTCATGAGAATATCCACGGCACTCGTGGGTGCTGCAATGCTATGACAGCTAACTCTTTTGACCAGGAAAAGAAAATTCTTGGTACCTTTTGGCACCACGACCTCAGCAGGTGGCTCCTCGGCTTCCTCAACTGCAGCAGCCTCCTCAACAGCTTCATCCTCCACGACGTCCACAGCCTCCTCAGCTTCCTGCGATGTGCCCACATCCCTCGTCATCTCATGCAGCACATGCCCTCCTACGCCTCACTGCCAGATAGAAAAGATCAAGAAAACAGTAGGAAAATACCACAACGGCACTAGCAGATGTAACACCTCAGGCTGCTCGGCAGGAGCATTGTTACACTCCTCTCATCCCTCAAAGAGTGAAGGGTATGACATGGAGAAGCAGAAAGGAGTTGTCATAGCAAAAGTGGATTCCACACCTGGGGCTGCCCGACAGGAGCATCGGTGGACTCTTCACATCCCGGGAGCATAAAAGGAGGAGAAGGATAGGCACATGCTAGAAAGGCGTCAGATTGGCGGCAGGAGATGTTTCACACCTGAGGCTGCTCGACAGGAGCATCTGTGGACTTTTCACATCCCGGGAGAATAAGGACATCAAATGCTTGCTGCAATTTAGGCACATAGCACGAAGGACTCAAGTTGGCGGCAGGAGATGTTTCACACCTGAGGCTGCTCAGGGGCGTCTGTGGACTCCTCGCGGATCCACTGCGCGGCCACGCGCCTGGCGCGCTCCTCCGCTGTCTCGGCCTCCTCCTGCTCCTGCTGCTGCTGCTCCTGCTTGGCTGCCTCGTGCGGGTTCATCGCGCGCGAGGCCTCAGCCGCCAGTTCAAGAGCACTCATTGAATCTGCATGCCAACATACATCTGTTTGGCTGCCTCGTGTGGGTTCATCGCGCGCGAGGCTTCAGCCGCCACTTCAAGAGCACTCTTCGCATCTGCATGCAAACATACATCTGTTTGACTGCCTCATGCGGGTTCATCGCACGTGAGGCTTCAGCCGCCAGTTCAAGAGCACTCTTCGCATCTGCATGCCAACAGTGAAATTTCAATGGTCAAAATGAATCGAGGACATTCAGAACTTCAATGAATCTGAAGAGAGATCCAGCACTCTTTGAATCTGAATGCCGACATGATATCTGGCGCTGCTGCTGAGAACTACTGGGTAGGCTGGCACTTCTCCAATCTCCTTGTGTAAGTGCTCGGGGAGGAGCAAAAGCAGGATTGGCAGATTGATTGGTCCGGCGGTCGGCAGCCCTACCTGCATTGGCTGGCTCAGTGGTGGTGATGTGGTCAGCGGCAGGCTCTTCCGGCGGGGTAACATCCGTTTCTAAGGCTGCGTTGAGGGCCTGTGGTGTCCCCTCTGCAGCGGCCTCCTTGGCTGCCTTCATTACCGCCTCCGCTTCATCCAGCGCACTCTCTGAGCCTGTATGACCCCCCATGCAGTCCAAATTCACACCATACAACATCATTCATGCTCAGGTGCATGTTATGTAAAGACATGTATGGTGCGAGGCATCCCTCTCTGCCAACCCTGGTGCTCTCGCTGCTTTCATGCTCAGGCATCACATTATCTGCACCTAGAGAAGCTGACATCACCTTCCGTCCCACCTTCCTTTGGCATGCCTAAATGCAATTCCACAACTGGCATGGGCACCAAAGCCATACTGGGATTAGAAGAAGGGAATAAGGCGACACGACAGAGTTCAACAAGGACAAAAGGGGCCCCACCAGTGATGGTCGGTTCTGTGGTGGTGATGTGGTCGGCAGCCGGCTCTTCTGGCGCTGTCACATCTGGGATGATGGCAGCAGCATCTGTTGCAGCATCATCGCCGGGAGTGTGGACGGGCGTTTGCGCCAGTCGCTCAGCCTCTTTCCTGGCCGCAGCTTCTTCCTTCTCCCTCTGTCGCCTCTCTTGCTCAAGCACTGCGTCGTGTTTGACTGCACACAGCAAACCCTGAGTTCAAGATCAGAGACCCACCGGAACGGGATGGATGGCAACAGGCATAAACGATATGCAGGTCTGTGTGGGACAATAAAATCACCCTTCCATCGATCCACAAGCCCTTGCTGCTCTGCAATAGACTTGGCCAGACGGGCCTCCTCCTGGGCCCATGTGGCCCTTGTCTCCTGCGCCTGTGCCAGGTACTTCTCCTTCAGTATTGCGCCCGCAGCCTCTGCCTCTGCTCGTTCCTTCAGCGCTGCACGCGCAGCTGCACCCGCCTCTGCGCATGTGTTCTTGCACACGCCAGGCTGCTCGTCCGAGCCATCGCAGCAGTCTGCACAACAAATGCATGCGTCTTTTATTCACCCTAGTTGTCGGCTGCTGCGCCTGATCCGTCCACTTGCTGTGGTCATGAGGGTTGGAAGTTGATGCAAGATGTGCTGGGAGGGGCACGAGCTCACCACAGAAGCTGTCGTCCACCATCGATGCATTCAGATGCTGAGGAGTGTATCCTTTATTCGCGCAGTAAAATTTACCGTTAACGCATGCCGATGAACCTGCAACCAGTATTCGATAGGTGCCCTGATCGTTGACAAAATCCAAAGCCACCATGAAACATTGCACGATTTGAAACGTGATTTGGTAGAGCATTTTATACAATTGTGCCGTGCTCACCTGGTTCATCGCTCCCATCAAAGCAATCGCAGTAGTTGTCGTTGACATGTTCATAAGCGATGGTCTTCAACCCATCCAAACATGCGAACGAACCGCTTTTTGGTCTATAGTATTGTTCAAGTGATGGATCAAGTCCTCTCAGAGGAATAGCAGAACTGTAAATGAGTGGTGCTAAAAACAGTGTCAGAGCCAATCTGATGCACGAGATCTCCATTAGAGCAGGGACAGTTGAATTCTATGCGCGGCACAAAATTCACGGATGAATCCTATACATTACCCCGAATGTCTATAAGTAACGCAGTGCATTCCATATCATCCTATCAATCAGAACATGGTCGCTCAGAGCAGTACACTCCAAACCCTTGACATCAGGACAAGAAACCCTGCACATTGGCCATCAGCTTCGACTGTCACTGTCACTGTTGGACTCAAGATGGGAAGTATCAATCTATGCCGGATAACACATTGGTGAAGTTATTAACATTTTTGCTGTAGCTGGCGTTCTTGCGAGAACACGCTTCCTTCTTTGGCATGGTGCATTGCAGTCCTCAAAGGAGACGTCTGTGCAGTAGCTTGATCAAAGAGTTCTTCGGCGATACTGTAGAGGTGCGAACGCCCCAGACCTCCAAATGAGCTTGGAGATTTGTTCTCCTAGAGTACCTAGACGAATCAGGAATTGCTAGTGATCTCTAAAACCCGTTACAATGGCGAGAGGTGGATCATGTGGTGTCTATGTGCAGAGAGTTTGCAGTGTATTGGTGGCGCGCGGCCAGCAGACATTGCCAGAGGTGGTGCACGCAAGCAAATTGGCAGCTTCCACTGTGCGCAGCGCTCTCCTTGTGCTTCTGCAGCACAATTTTGTAGCGTCTGAGCTGGTGAAGCCAGATGCAGACCTCCGAGCCGCACCGCCACCCTATTACCTCTACCATGCAGACACAGGGGCCATCATCCAGATGCTGCGGTGGGTCACCACCCGAGCCTCCCATCCATCTTCTCACCAAAGCCCAGCGATGGTGGATGCTTGCAGCCCATGCACACTGCCATGATGTTCCATCTGCAGGCCAGTGATATCACAGCCTTATGTGTACATCATGCAGGATGCCACGCATCCTGCAGCATGTGCAGAGAGAGTATGGGGGTCCCGGCGAGAGCGACATGGCGATGCAGATCATAGAGGTAGCACTTCCACCCTTTTTGTTTGTCATTTACCATCTCTGGATGCTCCAGCTTTGGGATTGTCATGTCATGGTCGCGCCAACCACAATCCATTGGGCAGTAGATGGCATGGCCATACCCCTAGAAGGGAGAGTTACACTAGGGAAATTGGGCCCAGGGTCTCATCCCAGGGTCTTCACGGAACAAACTCTAGCTTTCCACCCATTCTTCTGCCTGGGGTCTCCAGACCATAACATTGCCCTTAGGACAGATTGGCACCCAGCAGTTAATAGAAATTTCCCAATGTGAAGTGTGCCCAATCGGTGGATGCCAAGTTTTCAGTATGGCCGAACAAAGACTGTGGTCAGAGACTGGTGACATGTGCCGTCATGTGCGCACAGGTGCTGCTGGCGCATGGGCGGCTGCGGCTGGGCCAGATAGTTGCGGCAGTGGCGGCTCGCCTGGAGAGGCCGGAGGGGGACGTCCAGGGGGAGCTTCACCCTCGCTTCATCTCCCTGGTGAACAGCCGCCATGTGGAGCGCGTGCCCCCGGCTGACCTGCCTCCGTCCAAGCCAAAGGCCCACGGCAAGCCCCAGGTGTAAATTCCCCCTCCCCAACAACGAGTTCTTCCGTGCAAGCCCTTGTCCTTCTTTGCAATGGCCTTTCTGTGACAGGTAACGTCAGCGCTAATGTCCCAGATATCATTCTTCTTTGGTGGGTAGTGATACCCGCTGGCACATGAAGGCAGTGCTGATGGTCCATGCCTGGCATTCCTTCAAGGAAGTGGGCTCCAAGTACTGCTGAGGCCAACACCTAGGTTTCCACTGGCCTGCTGTGGTCGGTAAATGGCCACAAAAGAGTTCGACCTGCAGAGTTGTAGACCATGCATTGCAACTGCCATGCCCGAACAATGGAAGGGGGACTTTCTCCTAGGTTAACATGGAACCTCTGACTTGTATCGAGCTTTTGAAGCCTGCCTGCTGCTGCTGAAGCTGCTGTGGACTTTAATTCTTATTATTACCTGTTTTCCAGTCATTGTGGACCGAACACGTTCAGCGGCACCTTTACGTCATCCTTCCATTCTCCCCGTTTTTTTTTGTGCATTTTCTCCATATGGCATCCCTACGGCTTTAGATTCCTCCACGGGGTAATCATTCCAATTCTTCATAGGTCTTCCCCTGGTCCCAGTTCCCAATATATGACTGAAAATGAATTGCAAGGGCAGTCTGGTGTCACCCATCCCAGCCACATGTCCTAGCCACCTGAGCCGCCTGAATCTGATGTGAAGTGCGGACCTTTGGGCAGGTCAAAAAGAAGGCAGAGCCCAAGGAAGGCAGCAAGGAGAAGGCGGAGCAGGAGGCTGAGCAAGTGCGCAAGCTGGCACACAAGTCCTACTCTGATGAGAGATTCCAGCTGCCCCTCGAGCTGCTGTTTGGTGCAGCAGCGCCCAAAGGTTCTTGCCCCAGGCCAACTGAACTCGATTGTAGAATGAGTTCTCATTGCACTGAGATGACTTCCATGTCCCTGGCATGACAGAGTGGCATTCCTGTCAGAACATGTGCGGAGGAAATGGTGTCTTGCCTCCCTGGTCTCTACAACTGCATGGGCTGCACCTGATCTGCTGCACTGCTCGGCGCTCTGAGGCTTGCACGCAGTGCTTTTTGATGAAGGTTGTGTGTGGGACAGCTGCAAAGCCAGCGGCCCGAGCGAAGAGGAAGCGGGATGATGAAACCGATGATGGGGGCGGCCAAGAGTCTGAGGGATCCACATCGCAGCCGCTCTGGCGTGTCAACTTTGAGGAGTTCAACTGCAGGCTCAGGTACCTGGCAAAGCCTCCAACTGGGCCGCATTTCTTTGGCAGTCCCCGACCATTTGCTCGGAGGGTGGCGCAAAAGGAACACATGCTCTTGGTTTGCTGCTTTGCATGACAGAAATCTATCTCGAGGAAAATGTTGACCAGCTTTTTCCTACCAACCAGCACAAAGGAAATGTAGAGCCAGCATGACCGAGCAACTCCAAGTCCTTTCCTTCGATTACCATGCAACGTGCATCCCTCTCCTTGTCAGGCAAGGCCGTCGGCACATTTGTCAGGACGAAAATTCTCTGTTGTCAGAAATGCCGCAAACGCAGTATTTCAATGGGGGCGCCAGGGACGAGGCATGCACGGAGCACATGGCGGAGATGCACGGGCGCGAGGCGGCTGCGCTCGTTGCCGCGATGCTGCGTCATGCTGCGCTGCAGGCAGGAACTATTTCTCAAACATTTTGCTCTACACCCCCGAACCAGGGTTTTTGGATAAAACCCTAAGTTCACCATTGCATTCAGGAAGAAAAATTATTGCTGTAAAGGCCCCTTTACCCTCAACCCTCAACCTGAAACTCTACAACCCTGATTAAAAAATAATTAAGGAATAGTTTCCGGGGTGCTGCAGCCGGGCGCAGGCCGCGCCGACGCCGAAGTGTCGGCCGCCGTGTCGGCCTCGGCCGCGGCCGAACAGCTGGCCCAGATGCGGCGGCGGCAGCCAGAGCTGCCCGTGCTCACCGTAAATGCAGCCTCCCGTATCCTCTGGTCTGCCCCTCTTGGCCCAGCCTCTCGATCACATGCAGCACACAAAGTGAGCGCCACGTAGAGAACCTGCAGAGGCGCTCTGGAACTCGTTACCAATGAGCTGCCGGCTATCAATCTTGCCTAGTGTACCTTTCCCGTGGTGCCGACTGTGGACTGCCTGGAACAAATCTGCCCTGCCATGTGACGCACCTGCCTCCACTTCGCAGCCAGTACGGGAAGCTCTGGCGCTGACCGGTCCGCTGGGCAATGTCTCAAGTGCGAAAGGCTGAGGGGGTTGGTCTGTGGGGGTTGCTGCAGCGAGCTGGCAGAGGATGAGCGGAGCGGGGTGAAACGAGTGGGACTGCAGGAGGCGTTCTTTGTAGACCTGGGAGCCATCACCAAGGCCATGCGCCAAATGCACATCGAAGCGATCGTGCGCGATCGCTTCCCGCCCATCGGTGCGCGGCGTATTCTAGGAATTTTATATCTCATTTGATATTCTAGGCTATTTTTAATTCTGAACCCTTAAGAAAATTAATATATATAAATTTTTTCTGCCCTTTTGGATGTGGTCGGGTGGCCCACCTATGAGGGGATGTGAGAGAGCAAGAACAACAGGGACCTCCATTCGTGAATGGAGAGGGGTTGCAGAGAGATTGGGCACACCACTGTGTCATTTCTGCAGAGCATGCATGATGGTCCAGTGCAATCTCTGGCAAAATCCCTGTTGCGGGAGTGTCTGCTGTGCTGCAGTTTGGAATGCAGAATTGCCCCCGCATGTCCCAAGCTGTGTACACCTTTCGGTTTTGCTGTTTAGCAGTTGACTCTGCAGGTTGCGTTATTGGCCCAGGTCCTACGGCTAGCCAGCGGTTGTTCACTCGTTCTCACACCGTCGCAGGGGTGCTAGGGACTCCTGCAAAAGTCAATCCCCTGGGGCAAGTATCGCTCAGTCTTACTCCGTCCACAGCACAGCTGTCATTGTGCCACCATAGAGCACCTAGTGCAGGTTTGGGACGAGCGGGGTGTGGCATGCAGGGATGCGGGTGTTCCGGCTGCTGACGGCGAAGAAGCAGCTGGAGCAGAAGCAGGTGGCTGACTACGCTATGGTGCCAGTCCGCGACGCGCGAGAGCTGCTATACCGCATGCTCCGCGCCGGCTTCCTCACCCTGCAGGCGCGCCCCCGGCCCGCCCACTCAGCTACCCAGTGCCACAGTAATGCCACAGCTGCAGCCTCAGTCCCCTTCAGTAATCCCACCCACAAGCTTGAGGCACGTGCAGCTTCTTCAGGGAAGGGTGCACAATGCCATGGCAGTAGCCTCACCCGACAGAGCGCTGCTGCCCTGCATTGTGTAGCCTGCCCTGAAAAACTCTCATGTGCCTCAAGCTTCTGGGTAGCTACTTAGAAGAAACGAGAGATCTTCCTTGATTACCCCTACTTGTGGGGATCACTGCTCCTCTGGCAAGGCCGGTGCCGCCTGGTGTCGTGTCGTCGATCCATGGTCGGAACACGGCGAGCTGTACATGCATGCCCCCCTAGCTATTGACACCTCTAGCTAACAGGCTCTACGGCCTCCACATCTAGTGGCTGTGATGGCAAAGGCCCACCTCTTGCTGTGCCAATCTATGGCCGGGTACAGTTACGCAGCATCGAGTCGTCACGGCGGGTTGAAAGCGCGGCCTGACCGCCTGCTGCATTTCATATTTCATCTTACACTTTTTAAAGGTTTTAGGCTTTAGGGTTTATATATTTCATTTAGGATATGACAAAAGCTAAACCCCAAAAGAATTACAAAATTGACTAAAGCAATACATAGCGCAGGATGTGCCAAGGACGGCGGACCATGCGGCGTCGCGCACGATCTACACGTGGCGTGTGGACGCGGCGGCCGTCACTCGGCGCGTCGGAGAGGAGCTGCTGCAGACGGCCGCCAACCTGCGCGCCCGCCTGCACCGCGAACTCACCGAGCACGGCGAGGCGCGCCCCTTGCACTCTGCCCATCCCCTGTAAATACGAGTGAATAACTGGCTAGTCGGGGAATCTGAAAGTCACCTGCTGCACAGTAAAACACCATGCACTCCCAACTGGCAGGAGATGCTCAAAAACATGCTGCAAGACAAATTAGAACTGCCTGGCTTGGTCAAAGAGTATAACATCAAGATCAGAGCAGCAGGACATGAGAAAACAGGGAGGGAAAGGCCAATCTGCACCCTGTCCCCTGCACCCGCTCACTGCTCCGGTGTCTTGTTGCTGCACTCACAACGTGTGTGTCTTGCCGCTTGGTGCTGCTATTGTTATGTGCATCATGAGCTCCCAAGCATGCCGAAGCACCCCATCCTTGCACTGCTTCCCCTTTCACTCCTGCTAACCGTCCTGATGTTGTATTGGTGCACTGGGCAATGACGTGTTGTGGCGCTCACTGCTGCTGGCATGTCCGCACCATGCATGCCGAGCTGCACCATCTCATTGCCCCTTTCTGCCGCACCCACTCTCCTTTTGCAACTGGGGACATTCTTAGGCGAGTAGAGCCGAGGACAGCGCTCTCAAGTTTCCAAGCATTGCGCCGCGTTTCTCAAAAGGCGATGCACTTGACCGAGCTGATCCTGGGCCCTGGGACTGTCGAAAAAGCTGTGCTGAGGTGGCATGTTGACCAAGTCAAGCAGCGCACACTCAGCTGGAAGGTGTTGGGCGGCGTGCACTTTGTGGCTGTTTTGCAAGGTGGCTATTCTTGGCGGCTGACTCAGCGGTGGTGAGCTGGCGCTGCTGACATGTCAGGTGTTGGCGCGGGTTGAAGCCGGGGACGCTGTGCTGCTGCCGCGCGAGCGGGCAGAGGTGGGGCGCGTGTCGCGCATGAGCGCTCTGCTGGAGACGCGCCTCATTGCGCTCGACCCCCTCATAGCACTCTTCCACCACTGAATGTTTTTTCAGACGGCCACACTGGCTGAGGACAGGGGTGGCGGCACTGCGGTAGCCTTTACTGACATTCTTAATCCGCTGCTCGAGGCTCAGCTAGTGTGGCTCATCTATGGGCCACACTAGCTGAGGGGTTCTTCTCCAGATGGGGCCGGAAGAGGTGACGTACAGCTGTGGATTTACTGTACACCGTTTACATGTCTGTGGGACGGATTCAGCATGATTCCCAGTTTTATCATTTGGGTAGGAGCCTGGGACCTTAGGGGTGATGCTGTCTCTGACTCTTGGGGGCGTGCGCCTCATCTGCCAAGGGAAGGATGTATTTTTGTCTAAATTTTAGTACAATGTAATGCTACTGAGGGTGTTCAAATTGCAAAGATTGATGTACAGAATACAGCAACGCTGTCCTTACCAGCGCTAGCATCATGCTCAGACTTAGGTGCATTGCTGCGTTTGCATCACAGCGGAGACTTTCTTGGCCTGTCGATTGACTGCAGTGTACAATGGCGTAGTATTCTTACTTTGACTTGAGCATCAGCATGCCTCAGCATGACATCATCGAGGGATGCCAGACAATATGGGGAGAGCAGCAACATGCGCACATCTTGCTGGAATTGAATAGGTGTTGCTACACATGCAAACGCATACAGCTATCTGTTACACAGCTTTAAAAAAAACAACAAACGGCTTGCCGGCTGTTTGCAAATTGGACACGCTTTCAAGAGCCCCACAAACCAATGTTTGTTAGGTGTTTTTGGATGCATGACAAAATGGTGCATGCATGATAGCCAAATTGGGACTTCAAAACTAAGTGCATAATAGGAACTTAGGTTTGACTGTACCTCAAGCCTTCAAAACATCAGACATTGTGCGCACCTTGACATGCGCACAGTCAAACAAATATGTATAAACCAAGCACAATGTTCGCATGGAATTCACATTCTGCTCAACACAACAGTGCTGCGAAACAATGTCCTTAATAAGCTGCAATTGCACGCACCCAATCGTTCACGACTGGAACCAAACAGGAAGTAAATATTCCTCGACAACAGTCCATCAATATTTGTCACCTGGGTTCTCAACGACCACCTACAGAAGGCATCATCATTGCGGCATTAGCGTTGCCATCTTCTGATCCGCGCTGTCAATTAAGACAGCTGGCTAGGAAACTGTTTTAACCACAGGCACAAGGCCTGCCGCTCGAACACTCTTCCCTTTGTCATTAACAACATGAACAACGCAGACATAAATGCATGCCCCGACAATATGTAGCTTGCCAGGGAGCTTTCCCGAAACACAGACAGAATATGTACTTGACGAGCACCCAGACATCTTCTTTGCACCATTCACTTGTCACGAGATGCACAGCCAGTCATGCTGTGTCTAGCGTGCTGGTCTGAGCAAAGACGTCTCACCCCTTCTGCAAAAACCACGGCAATCTATACGTGAATCTGCATGTTCAGCAGCACGGGTCTTTCTGCACCTATGGTATACTTTGGTCCAACTTCCCTCTGATTTCCATGACTTGGCCAGTCTGTTGAGACTTCCGTTCAATTTCTGTTGCAGCACATGAGATCGATGTCTGCTCGCCTGCTCATAATGCAGGCGTGAGAACTGCTGTGCCCTCTTGGAACAATACCCAGATTTGCAGCCAGCTCTTTATTAGACCCAAGAACGCGCATTGTGCACATTCCGGCGCTGCAGGTGTGGTGCTGCAGTGCTGGCGGCAGGTGCAAGCACATGCACGCAGTCAGCCGAGGTGCAGGATGTTGAGGTACTTGTGCGAGCGGCCATCATCGACATCATCGGGGTCTGGCCCGGCCCTGAGAGAAGAGAACAGCACACCTGTAAGACGCCTCACATGTGCCAAAACCCCAATCATGCTCACAGCCATGTGGTGCACATGCTGATAGGGTGTCTGGAAAGAAGGGTTCTATGCTACGATCTGGAAGGGGCCAATTTTGCAGGCACAGGATAGCACTAACAGGAGCAGAGTTTTAGGCCTCTGTATGCCTTAGAATTGCTGCCTCTGGCTGTTGCGACCCTTTGCAACACCTGCAACAACAGCTAACAACCAACCCAAAGAAGAAGGATCTTTGCAACTTCTAATAATGGGCGCTTATGGGGTGTGCTGACCTGACATAGGAGACGTCCTCCACGTGCGAGCCGTCGTCAAAGAGGCCGAGCGCGCTTTTCCAGAACTGCTGGTCACCCCAGCGGTACTCCCAGGTGCCGCCGGGGAAGTTGCTCCAGATGAGGCCATAGCTCAGCACCTCCGGCGCAGTCCAAAAGCCCAGCCAGCCGCCCGCAAACTCCGCTGCAAATACCTGCAGCCGCCGCCACACCCCCTTGATCAGATGCTCGACTCTCCCCCTCCATAAGGGAATGTTGCTGCGAATCTTCTTGTCACCATCTTCGAGGTCTGGAGTTTTCTCTTATTGCCTGACCAGGGTGAGGTACTGCAGTACGTGCTCTTAGCATGGGCCTCTGTCGGAGCAAGGAGCCCTTGTTCATACAGACATGCTGGCAGCCAGTGATCTCCTGTGCCTCTGCTGCATCGTTTCGGCGCTGTGCCTCGACATGAAATAAATAAGGCCGGGTTGCGGCGTAGTGCATGCTGCTGGCAGCTGGTCAGAGAACCCAATTAAAATCTGCACATGCAGCCACTCTGCCTGCAGTCTGTAGTTCGGCAGGCAGCGTTTGCAGCGCAGGCAATCAATCAGTCTGTCAACCAGACCTTTTCCAGCCGCCTAGAGCTGTTCAGAGAGTCTCGCTCTGATCGTTAGAGTCATCACCCAGTAGCGCATTCAAACATGTGTAGGTGTGTGACGCCACTGCCTGGCCACACTTGACCGCGTGAATGGCATGTTGATCTATCGTGAGAACCTGGGCCGGCAGGACTAAGCATTTCTAGTGTTTGTTGTGCTGAGGCAACCCTTCCTCATCTGGCGCTCGCACCCCCTTGACTGTTTATACTGTATCTCTTGATCTCATGCTACCACTCACAGATGAAGCATGTGGATGCTGACCTGGGAATCGTCGGTGAACCAGGGCTGCTGTTCGGCGGCGGGCCACAGGACGCGGCCGCAGCGGTTGCTCTCTGAGTCCAGGTACAGCCGTACCGGCTTGGACGCCCCGTGACGCCACAGCCCGATGCAGTCCAGGTCTGACTCGTGGCGCAGGCCTGTTCAGGCAACCGCCCCACACACACGTCAGCACGCCCTGTTTAGGCGGCGAGCCTGTCTTGGCAGCAGGCCTGTCCAGGCAACCGGCCCACATGCATCGGCAGGCCTGTTTTGTCAGGGCGTGCCCGTCTTGGCAGCCGCCTTGTTTTGTTTCGGCATCAGTGCAGCCCCTCACCATGCCAGTAGGGCCCGAGTTCATCCCACCATTGCATGGACCCCCATGTGACCTGAGCCAGACCCAGGACACAGCGTACTCGGCAGCACAGAGAGCGACATGTGCTGCAGGAGTGGACCTTGGGCTGTGAATTGTATCCCAGTCGGCTGAGGTGCCAAACGCTTGGCTGCACAAATGAAGGCCGTCATGATCAGGGGGAGAAGGCCTGACCTGTGTGGAAGAAGATGCGGTGCTTGGCGGCCAAGTGATGGGTGATATCGCCGGGAAACTTGTCGGCCCACCGCACGTTATCGCCGAGCTTCATCCAGAAGTCAAAGTAGTCCAGCACGCGCAGCTGTCGGAACATGTGGTGTGCGTGCCTGCGCGCATCATCTACCCCATGTCACGACAGCTTGCGCCAGGGAACAAGGCCCGATCGATGCCCCTGATGTGGCCCCCCAACAACACTGATGAAGTACAAGAGCAAATGCAAGACATGTTTGTTGAAGGATGACTCTACACCCAGCAATGATGGAAGCTGCAATGCTACCACTTAACAGTCATCATCAATGTGCTTCTCCAGACATTGCACAGCTCATGCTGCCTCTGGAAAGGGTGGTGGATGCAATGACACATGGGCCCAATGTCATGCCTATCCTTCCGAACAGTTGAGAAGTCTGTCCCTCACTGAACGAGTGAGGCTTGACTCTCAAAAGCTCACACCTGGCAACGCGTGTTGCAAACCATCTCATTCCTGCAGCTTTGCATGTGGGCAAAGGCCGCTGGTCTCGGCACACTGACAAAAATTTGCGGCCATAATTGGGCGGCGCACCAGTTAAGAGACTTTGTGGCAAGGTAGGAAGTGCGGCAGTGGGGCGTGTGCCAGTCTGATGCCACAAGCTCAGCTTCGGTGGAGCCATTTCTGCTGATCCACCAGGGAGCAGGGAACGCCGCGCGGCCCAGCAGCACCACTATCGGCTGCTTGGCTTCGGCAGCATCGACCATGTACAAAGTGTACCCGGCGTCGAGCGCCTCGGCCGCCTTGCACGCCTTCTCATGCTCTGAACAGTCCACGGGGACCAGCTGCAACCACCAGACACCTCAGAGAAATGTCGTTAGGTGGACCGAAAATGTCTCCTGCAGGGGTCCACGAAGGAACGCTGGGTGCCCATGCATGGGTTCTGTGCCTCTTTTCATGGTCAGCACAGAAGTCAGGCACCCATGACAATGCACTACATCTGACATCACCTTCCGCTCTTGTTGCAGGTCTGTGCTGACCATCCTAGCCACAGTAAGTGTGCAAATGGAAAGTGATCGGTTGTGAACCTGGGCTGAATCTTGAACTGTACCCTGCCTTGCCGGTTGCACTGAACCCAGGTTTGCAACCAGGTTTCCAACCAGGTTTGCAATGCATCTCCTGGTCTCGTGATGTGCATCTGCCCCTGCTTTACAATCTGGGATCCTGACCATATAGTGTCAGAACCTCAGATCATCACAATATCATGGGAAGAATCCGGACCTGCAGGGTGGCAGCCACCTCAGCAGTGCTGTCATTGTACTCAGCGTCCAGCAGCATGATCACGCTTGTGCTGTGCGCCAGCCGCGCCAGAAACTCCTCTCGCCACCCAAACCATGAAACCTGGCACACACACATGTGCGTCAGTTCAGCTCCTGACCTGCAATCGCTCAAGCTGGCCCTGTCAGTCTGGCTGTCGTTTGATCACTGGATAACCTCCTCACTTTGGAGGACACATTCTCAATCTCGCTGAGAGAATTCTTTGTATACGGAGGCGTCCACCCTCAAGTATTGTTTTGTCTGCCTGAACTCGAGCACTTAGGTTGCCCGCAGGTCTCTCTTTGTACGCCTTGTCTTAGGCGCCAGATGTGGCAGGTAGATCAGCCCAGTCACAGTCACTGCAACTAAGAACATCTGAGCTTCAAACTGCATGTCAGGTTGCTCTCCCTGCCTATCCCGCGAGCAGCTTGCCTGCACCAAAACCTGACCCAACCCATACGCGACACATGAAAGATTGGATTGCCGCGCGTTCCTCAGAAATCCGCGCATTCCTCAGAGGCTGCAGGACGCTGCACAGGGCGTGTGCGCACCTCCATGTGCTGCTGGAAGCGCTGTGGAGGGCCGCCTACAGCGACCACGAGCGCGGTACGGGCGACTTTCGCGTTAGCCGGCCAGTATCGGTTGGGTGTGTAGGTCAGGCGGTCGGCTGGCGACTCAGGTTGGGCCCGCCCAGGCGAGCACTGATGCCCCAGCACATCGAAGGCGCGGTCCAGGCCCAGGCTCCTGTTGTGGAAGACAACGCCCTCTATCTCGAAATCTAGGCTGCCAGAAGGTGTTCCTAGCGGCCTGCCTGGTGCGCTAGCCTGGCTTGCCGCTGGCTGCCAAAACAGCAGGCACAGCGCGCATGCCACCTTCGTCATCGAGGCAGCACGTGGAACAGCATGGATGGCTGGTCCATGCTGGCTGTGCATGACCAGATCTTCTCTCAGCTCCAGGTCCCAGCCACTGCTGGAGGCCCCTGGCAAAGAGCTGGTCTCTGTCAATTAGCGAAGCAGACCCAGACAGCTCCTCAAGATGTGCTTCCCCTCGCTGTCGTTCTGACTAGTTATTCTGCAACGCATCACGTTTGCTGTCAGGGTTGCACAGTGGGCAGAAGGTCACGTTAGTCATCCTAGCGGAAATTTACAGGATCGTGCATAGCAACAGGAGCAAGCCCGGTTGGTAAGGCAACAGATTCAGGTGTGTATAAAAACAGACGCTGGCGATCTGGCTGACTGTCTCATTACGGCTCAGCCTGGCTCCTGAGGATTGAACAATGCGCTTCGCATTCCACCCAACACAACGCGTTGCAATGCCAAACACATCAATGGTTGCCCCAGTAGTATATAAAACAAAGATACTTAAGTGACAGACGGTCATCTACCTACCTAGCCGTGTAGCTCCATCACAAGGTCCGGACACCACTTTACATCTACTCGACGGCAGCAACCTACGGTTCTTTCCAGACCCAACGCTCCCTCCTCAGTGGCGGCATACCCAGTGCCATGCATCAGCATCGACTGAACTCATCTGCTCATGCCGAGTGCAAATGGATCACTGCTGCAACGTCCCTGAAAGTGAGTGTCGGAGACCTGAGGCGAATGATACGCATTTCGACGAGGTGCTACAGTTTCCTTCTGATTAGGAAGCTGCCCCGCTTCCCGGAGAGTCCTCCGGTCCTCAGTGCAGTAAGTTTCTCTTGCTGCATGTAGAAAAAGAGCATAAAAGCTTGTTCGAAAGGTCAGTTTGGTTGGTGCATCGCACAGAAATCGGGCCTTTCTGGCGCGCATTCCTGATCCAGTGTCGATCGTTACTTTGCCTTACCTTCCATTTTTGCAATATGTCTCTTGATGTTCTAAGACAATGGATACACAGAACGTTTGGGCTTTCCTAGGCAGCCTTACAGCATGCGCAGGGTATATCAGTGCTCTCGGACTTGCTGCACGTTGCAATGTCTTGGAAAAAACACTTTCCAGGAAGGTTATGCATATCGGTGTGTCTGTGAATCCCATCAGTTCTTCAAGACCCTATCTTCAAAAAGCTTGACTATAATAGTATCTGGTATCATAAACAGCATACTTGTCTGCGTGCAGGCAATGGCATCATTTACGTGCTGTTCTGGCCGTTGTATTCGGAGCACCATGCCTCAAAGTATGTGTGCGCTTCTGTGCCATTGATGGCTGCCGGACACTTCACGCTTGTGGGCATGGGAATCGTGGTTGATAAGGCTCTTGTTGCCAGCGCAACTGTAAGTGCCGCTCCCTGTAGTCTTGAGGAGAGACTTCTCTTCTGTGATGACACGAAGGGAGACTCCTGTGTCCATGATGGTGCAGACGACAGATCACTGATACTCTGCAATGAAATGTTGGTGATATTTGATCCAGAGGACCGGGGATCGCAAGGAATTGCTGCGTGGACCACTACTGTATGGCACAATAATTGGACTGCTGACAATGGTATTTTGGAGGGATTCTCCAAGCGGCGTGGCCGCTATCGGAGTGCTGTGTGCAGGGGACGGCCTTGCAGACATTGTGGGCCGCAGACTGGGAGCCTCCAACAGGCTGCCCTACAGCCCTAATAAGGTGTGCTCAGCAGGATACGGTCAACCTTTTGTTGGTCATTTCCTTTCTGGTGATATCCGTTAACCACAATGTCCCATTGGAGAGCGAACCAGATCTGAATGGGTCGCAAAAGCTTGCAGGCTGTTTTTGATCTGATGCCAGTGATGTGCAGCTTTGATAATGTCAGACATCTGATCAGCCCTAGTTGGCTGGAAAAGATGTAATATTCTGACGGACTTATTAGGGGGCAATCAGTCCTGGTGAGTCTGCGCCAGCTAATATGCGCACAAATCTGGGTGATTTTACACTAGAATGGTGATTGAATGGTTGGTGTTGTGTGTTCTACAGAGCGCAGCAGGTTCAACGGCATGTTTTTTTGGGGGAGGTCTGGCTGCTATGGCGTGCGTGCTGTACTTGCAGAGCTGGGGAGTATTAGAGCAGGACCTGGAATTCTGGAGGATTGCACTTGGATCACTGCTGACGGCAGGTGTGGCAGCAGCTGTTGAGAGCCTCCCTCTTGCTGAGGTGGACAACTGGACAGTGCCTGTCGCAGCCGCGCTCATAGCAAGGCTTTATTTCGGATACTGATGGAATTACTGATGAAGTCTGCTATGTGAACACGCCCTTCTCCCAGTGTTACCAGGAGAACATAGAAGAGGAACCACATGAACTGTTTTACAAGTTTGATATACACAGAACTGCTCCAATACTGTTTGCCAATAGTTCACCACATGATGCATCAGACAGCAATGTTGATGCACAATAATTGTGCCACAATTGAATCTTCCTGTAGCTTCAGAGGTGACATGTAAAGTGTCAGGTAGAGAAGACATGAATCGAGCAGGGTTGTAGTCAATAGAGCTCTAAGCAAAGAAGTCCTAGCAAACCCGAGAGGCGAGCAGTGAAGCTGTAAGGATTGCAACCGGTAGTACCGCTCTTTTGCCTGTGGTGTAATCTGCTACAACCCATTTAAACATTTATTGATATCAGATGCACAGAAGATTCTGTCCGATCAAAAATTGCTGTCAGTCAGCCAGCCAGACAGTCAGCCAGTTAGTCAGTCAGTCAGTCGATTACACCTTTTCCAGTGCAACCTAGGGCTGTACTGCAAGTGTCATCTGTGACATCACCCATGTGCCTTCGATAATATTCCCCTTACTCCAAGGTCCTCAAAATAGGTTTAGGGTTTATTGTAATTGTGAAGTACGCTGTTCCAAAGTTCTCAGGCATCATCAGGGCAATGATTGCTTGTCGTACATGCTTGTGGCGGCATCGAAACGTGCAAAGAACTGAGGAGGGATGCACGTTCGTCCGTCGAATGCGCCTCGTCAATGGTTGCTACACTGGTTAGGCCCGGCTTTCTTCGGGCCGACGCGGTTGAGGTTAGCCTAGGGGCGGGTGCAGGGTGCCACTGAGGGCAGCTTTACATGGGAGGGGTTCTTGCCTGCAACAGGCCACCAGTCGA
Organism: Coccomyxa sp. Obi; assembly: GCA_020887355.1. Lineage (NCBI taxonomy): Eukaryota > Viridiplantae > Chlorophyta > Trebouxiophyceae > Coccomyxaceae > Coccomyxa > Coccomyxa sp. Obi. The sequence goes on along the minus strand of AP024993.1, from coordinate 766,617 downwards.
GAAGGATTGCTTGGATGGAACCTCACTGCGAAGCTGTAGCACTCAACAAACGATCGTGAGTGCACATGCCCTTGCGTCCTGAAAACGGGCAAACGAACAAGCCGAGAAAAGATCAGCACGTGAAGCATTGCAAACAAATAATGCTCTCGGTGTTTGAACGGCATCAGCTGCGCTTCTGTATGGTATTATTTCTATGTGGATCACACTCTTCAAGTCAACTTCGTGATATATTTTGTTGTTACTCGTAGCATGCACCCAAGATGGCACTGGTGCAAGTATTACAACTATCTGTGTGCTGATGGGAACAGATCGCGGACCGCTCTTCAGATAGCAGGGCCTCATCGAGCGGGAGGGTCAGCCAGGTCGCAGAGCGGGCTGCTGCTAGGTCCATTGACTTGTGTGGGCCCACAGCTGTAGTAAAAATAGCGGATTGTGAATTGGCAACATCACCGAAGGAGCTAGAAGATGGGGTGGTTGAATGGGAGCAGCCCTACCATTGGCATCAGCAAGGCCCTCCAAACCCGCCTTGCCAACAGGAGCGCCTCACTACTGTGCGTGCAATTATTCCAGGAGGCTACGCAGACCCGCCGCACTACCCAAGATTAGGTGAAGCTCATCCCTTCGCAGACTTGGAACTGAAGCGGGAATAACTTCCACTCTTTGTTGAAAGTAGAACGTGCACCATTCCCCCATTCATACTTGGGCTATCACCATCATTAATAGAATTTTCACCATGGACCTGCACACAGAAACCAGAAACAAGTAAGCACTATGCACAGATGTAGGGGCTACAGGCTGGCTTTAGTGATTGGCAAGACACAAACCGGTCGAGATGTTTGCATGCAGGCCCGTTGCTGGACCTTGCACGCAAGATCTTTGGCACCGAGTCGGCTGGAGTGACCATTGTGGACGACCGGCGCATGTTCATAGTGGAGGGGCGTGGCATCCTTTCCCCCAAAGCCCGTTATGATCAGGACGCCTGGCCCTCCGGCTTCTGCTGCTGGACCGTAACGGGCGCATATCCCACCGTGCTCACTGTTGAGGACAGCCTGAAAGACGTCAGGTACGCCTGTCCACAGTGCATCGAAATGCTTCCCCCAACTTCCATCATGGAAGTTCCATGCATGTGGAGACCAACAAAGCGTGGCAGCTTCAGATTCCTTGCATGTCTTACTCGGCGCTGCATGCCCACTTCATGGCATAAAGAGGTGTCCCCAAGAGAAAAGAGCGGCCAGTCCCATTCACGAGAGGGGTTTATTGTATAGGCTTTGCGGCTCATGACTGGTCTTTGTGTACAGGTTTCAGCAGAGCAAAGTGGTAAAAAGTGGATTGGTCCGCTTCTACATGGGAGCACCTCTCGTGGCCAGCAATGGCCACAGGGTTGGCATGTTGTGAGTCCCCGCCTCATGCCCCTGCACACCACACATGCCTTGCCATGGTTGTCTTCCCCCTGCCGGAAGCACAGGTTTTGGCCGCCATGTTGTTCAGCCACGGTTGTTGAAGGCTTCTGGATGGCACAGTATCGAAGGCATTCTGCTTCAGCTGGCTGACCGTTGCTCTATTGGATGTGATCGAGTCGGACACACTTCACAGTAGGAAAAGAGACATTGTGATGTTCTTGGTGGTGGGTGTGCGCAGCTGTGTTTTTGACAACAAGCCGCGCAAGGTGGACGCCACATCAGCACAGATCTTGAGTAACATTGCTGAGCTGGCCATGCGCGAGCTGGAGAAGAAGTGGGCCATGCAGCTTGAGCGCGCCTGCCTCGACCATGTGTTGCGCTCGCTTGACTGCTACGACCAGGGCTTCCTGTTTGTGGAGGCTTCATGCGCTGACTGGCAAATCATCCATGTCAGCCCGGCCGCAGCCCAGGAGACAGGTGCCTTTCCAAATTTGACTCTGACTTCCCTTACTGACCACCATTCTGTGCCCTGCGCCTCGACAGCCGCCCAGTCCACCAAATGTGGCTGAGCGCAGCTTCTGCATGGTGGTTGGAGTCTGTATGAATAATCCTAGTACCGCAGTCAATGGTGAGTGTGACCAGAGAGCTGTTCAAGAATTTGTTATGGTGTTGTCTGGCTTTCATGATAACTTGCAGCTCAGGTGCTGTTCTAAATTGTTGACCTAGCACTGTGCTGACATCCCACTAACAATGTGCAGGTCTGCCAGAGGGCACACATGACAACCCCCTGGCCTTCTGGGACCTTTTTGAGTTTGACAGCGGTATGGAGGTGGGTGGCCACATCTAGCTGCCCTATGCTTCTCGTTACCAACAATCTTGCTCGGCCCGCAACTCGACAGAGATTACAGAGCACCGTGAATAGTGCCCACAAACTCAGTGCATGCATGTTCAACAGGGCGCCATGGAAGACTTCAGGGCGGTTGCAGAGCGGTGCAAGCCATTCACTATAGCGGGTGTTCGTCTGGCGAAGAGGAACGCAAATGGCGAGCCCTCTGCAGGGCTGTGGGACCTGTCATTCAGGTGACAGATGCTTCTGAACCAATGCCGCCATGCCACTCTACCAGAACTTTGCTGCCCGCAACCTCTTTATTCAAAAGTTGCTTCCCCAGCTCACCACCTTGAAGGAATGCTTCAGTGCAATGCACAATCCACCTTTGCATGGGTCCTGAGTGGCCCAATGATGGTACAAAATCGCGTATGACGTGTAAAAGAATGAGGCTGTCCTTTTTCTCAGCACTAGTGCCCCGATCTCTTCCTATTCAGGGTGCTGTCTACCTTCGGTGTAGTAGTGGCTGAGAGGTGCATGGGAATGGTTCCAATGGCTGAGTGGGCTGCCTGTTCAGGCCGGCATCAAAGGACACATTGTCCCGGGCGGACTGCGCGCCGGTGGGCATCCCATGCACACTGCCCAGCCAGCTGCCGGGGGCGCTGGCCACGCTCTCCATGTTCTTCGTGCAGGTGGAGGCCAGCTACGAGGACGCCCACGAGATCACACCTCCTTCTGACGTCACCACCTGCGCCCCCAAACACCTCCCCTTCCAAGAGTGCGCGCCCATACAGTGGTTTCTGTCCCCTAATTCCGACCCCCAGATACAATTAAAAGCTGAAGTATATTATCACTGAGGGTTTCTACCAATCAGTCACTGAACTGAAGCCTGGGGCTCTGATGGACATTGAATTCCCTCAAGCATGAAAGGCTCATCCATTGTGCCGCCTTTGTGCCAAGGCCCACCATCACTGCCTTGAACGATACTTGAGGGACTGGTGTCATGTCTTGAGAATTGATCCCGAAAGCGTGGCTCTGCATCCATCTGTTCAGCTGGAGACCGGGCTTGTTTTTTGCCCGAAGTGTGGTTCTGCAAATGTGGGTCCGCATTTCCTTGTCCCGCTGGTGTGGCACCCTGTCCCCAGAAGGCACTGCTCTCTGCGGGAAGCCCTGAAGAGCCCTTAGTTAATGAGGTGGTGGTTGGTGTGCAGCTTGGAGCTGGGGCCGCTGATCTGCAAGGACCACCGCGTGCGCTTCTACCGCGGCACTCATCACGGCCGCAATGTCGTCCTGAAGGTCTCTCTCCCGCCCACACCTTTGTCACATACATCTGCAGCTAAATGATGTCAAGTCTCCTGCCTCCTCAATACTATAGATAGTATGTTGGTGATGGGACACTCGGGGTCCCTCAAAGTGGGACGGTGTTAGGTGCATGGGCACATGTGAATTCCTGTAGTTTTCGGGGAAAAGTCTTACTGCCCATGCATGCGGTCAATGGGGACTGCAAACTACATACCATTGATATTCATAGCTTCTGTAGCAGCGGCGGGTCATCTGTACACAGGGCTTCCCATGATGGAAAATTGAAGAGGAAGCGATTCCATTACTTCAGCCATCCGGAGCTGATCAGATGTCCTGTCGCTGCTTATAGTGCCATCCATATATTCATGGATTTTGAGCGACTCCCATTGTTGCTGTTTGCTGACTGGATGCATGCGCGGCCGCAGATCATCGATAAGGCAAAGGTTGCCGGCAGCGACGAGGACGCGCTCGCGCTGACGGGGACGGTGACTACACGGTTACGTCACCCATGCATCGTGCGTGTACTGGCGCACTGCGTCACGGACGGTCTAATAGGCACAAAACCATGGGACTCCGCGCTGAGCCAGCAGGGGGCGCGCTACGATAACGCCTGCTGGATGCTGCTAGAGTACTGCGACAAGGGCACCCTTCTCGTGCGCACCACCCTCGAGATTTCTGGTTCCCGTTACGAACATGCAGAGTCAATACCGCATGCAAAACATGCAGAACCAGTTCGTCGACCTGACATGCCACAAACCCGACGTGCAGATTGAGAGAGTTTCACAACATAGGAAGCCTTGAAAGTGGAACATGGTGGAATTGGGTATGCCACCTCTGGCTTCATATCTCCTGAAAGGGCGATCTATGAACTGGATTCTTTGGGTGGGGAGCCTATCCTGCTCCTCTTGCCACCTTGCAAGGCCTTTAGAGCCTGCATCACACATCACGGCAGAGACTGAGGAGCTGTGTGCGCGCAGGATGCGGTGCTGCAGGGCTGGTTCTTGAAGGGGGGCGTGGCGGGTTCCCCTCCTGACATGATGGCTGTCAGGACGGCAACGCTGCAGATCGCCACGGGCATGGCCTACCTGCATGGCCGCGACCTCATACACGGCAACCTCAATGCAGGTCTGTCATATATGCTCCATGTGAACTCATCCTCATGGCCCCTGCTTACAAGCACTCGCAGCTTGCTCCATCCACCTTCCTCGGAGGTGTCAAGTCAAAGTAGCAGCCCGGATTTGATATGGCAAATTGAAGTCGCTGGACGTGTGCAGGGCAAACCATACATGCCATGACGTGACCTGCAAGCACGTTCAGCATGTCCTGAAATCATTCCACAGCCTTGTCAACTACTTGGATATCAGCCGAGCACGTTCACCGATGGGCTGCTACTTTGCTGCAAGTGTGTCTGGCAACTGGGACATTTTGTGTCTTGCACAGAAAGCGTATGGCTGACATCAGTGGACAGCCACCACAGCGAGGACGGCACCACGCGGCCCGGCGCTTTCAACTGCAAAGTGGGCAACTTTGCGCTGTCACGCGAGACCATTCTGGCGCGCCTGGAACTGGACTCCTACGCCTCCATCTCCCACTACCCACCCGAGCTGCTCAAGGACAAGACCATCACCAAGGTGCGGCCGACAGAACCCCCCCTGCCCCCAATCGCTTCGCACCCCCAACAGCTCCCCCTTTGCGTGCTTCTAAGCCCCTCGAGGCCCTTGCCCGGCATGTGAAGGATGTAGTCCTTGCACACCTTTGCTTACCGCACTTCCTCACTGAGAGCCAAAAGAACCTTTGCAGCAGTGCACCTGCAGATCCATGCCCATTACCTGCAAAATAGTTGCACTGCGTCTCCCGATGTTGCAATTTGGCACTCTGGGAGCGGTGTCCGGCAGCACTTATTAGGTTAAGAGGCTGGGCGGGAAACAAAAGGGTGCTCAAGAGAAATACTTCAGGGCTTGTCTTGTCCGCGTCCATCCAGCTAAATGATATTATGGTTTTTTAAGTTTTTCACTGAATGCAAGAACATGAGATAATGTAGGGTAGACTGCCAAGACTGCCAAAAGACCAGTGAGCCTCAGGTGACTCCAAAGGGTCTCTAAAATGTGAAAATAATAGTAATGATAGTAATTGATGGGCCTGCTCTGGTGTGCACAGGCGGCGGACTGCTACGCATTCGGCATGCTGATGTGGGAGATCTACACCAGCAACAGCGCATGGGCCAACATGAGCCATGCACAGGTCGTGCGCGCCGTGCTCACCAATCGCAAGCTGGCCTGGCCCGACCACGTCCCCGCGGCGTACAGGTGCGCGCCCCGCCCTGGCAACCCACCCCAGATCTACCCCCTTCCCGCCCGGATGCTGACCGCCCACTTGTCGGAGCACTTTAAGAGGCACCTATGGCGGCTGATTTCGTTTTTGATGGCAAGCTTAGCATGGGGCTCTCGAGCTCAAGCAATGTCACCACTGATTGTCAAGTGCATGACAGAGTTCAGCTCGTCCTGCATGATTTTTGTGCCAGCCCGGTTGTCAAGCCGAGCGCTGAAGCGCTGAGACGCTGGGTGCATTGCAGGGACCTGGCAAACTCATGCATGGCCTACGATCCAGAAGACCGCCCAACAATGGGAGAGGTTGTGGAGAAGCTGCATGCGATGCCCACCCAATAATCCGCCCCATGCTGCACACTTCTAGGCCGCTTTCCTGCCACCCCTCCAGCATCACGCGGCTGGTGCATGGACACTGGGGTTAATTGTCGGGGATGGTAGGCACGTTTGGGTGTCACAACATGCGGCAGAGAATGTATGCGATTGGCTGCCGCAACATGGCAGCGTCCAGGGAGGCTGTGCTGCTTATGCGCTGCAGAAGGCCTGCTCTGGAAGCAGACGCCGTGCAAGTGGCCAGCATAGAAATAACATGCGCTCGGTCCTTCGAGCGCAATAGCCAATGCTGCAGTTGCCTCCTCGATGTGTGCGCGCCTTGCTGCAGGCCAAGCGGAGCAGAGCCATCTCACGTTTCGATTGTTCAAGAGGCGAAGGCTTCACAGGAGAGAGGTATCTCAATCCTTTATTTTGCCACATCCTCTGGTGATGTTGCCGACAGAAAGCGTCAGAGCGGCAGTATACATGGATTTGAATTTGGTCAGTAAATGCAGAGCCCAGGATCTGAATTTTCATGGGTAGGGGGACCTGAGTCAGCCGTCAAAGCTGCACGACCCCCTGATATTATTACTTATGAGACTGGGAGCAGACGCGATGGGCCCCTGGATTTCTTGGGGGGCATGGGCTGTATTTTGTTGTTGCGGATGGGCTTGCGGTATTTGATCCATGGCAGCCGTTTGATCATGCCTCCCCGGTCTGTGATGCCATTAACTGCTTCCAACTCTTGTACTTCAGCACCAGGCGATACACCCAATCATTGATGTGTCCTGGAAAGAGGTGGAAGAGGGTTCCTTTTTACACCCATTGTGTTGCGGTAAGCGATTGATTTTCTACAAGCCAGCAGAGGACGACTGCGTGCCCTCTCATTACTTTTTTACAGTCCGTGCGACAGACAATCCGCTGTGCACCTGGCGTTGGCGTGCAATCAATGCCTTTTTTCCCAGGCGCCAGGGTGTCGTGCTGTTGGTGTCAGGACAGGCGCACATGCGCAGGGGTGCAAAATCCGGGGGCGTATTGGTTATCAGTGATGACTCATCACCTGTGAGTACAAGTATTGGGTGGCGACGTTTCAATTTGCGTCTGCTTGGATTGTTCTGGCATATCAGCTGTGCTCTCTTCAAGGCAAAGGAGCCTCCACTTCACAATATTATGATATTAATATCTTGAGATGGCAGTGCGCCAAGATGTTCATAACTTCCTGGAGGACTTCCAATTGGTGTAGGCCATGTGATGCACCCCGTTTTCAGGTCTATTCTCAGTACTACATGTAGCAACGTTGTGTCTGAGAGTGATGCCCCTGGACTGCCCTGCTTGTCATTTTCTTCTTTGAAGTCGAGGTCCTGCCAACAATTGGAGTTTACTAATCAGATTGGCACAAAAGTCCTGAGGCGTTCATGAGGGCTTGCATGCATGTGAATGGTGCTGCGCTTAATGATGATTTTTCTTTCAGCAGCCCCATATGCTGCAAGCATCAGACGCATGTCAGGCCAGTGTGTTGCTGTTTAGTCATGATCATGATGCAGACAGAGTCTTGTCTTGATACTATTCTAGCTTGTAGTACTCAATGGCAATTCATATGGTGGGACAGTCTGGATTTGTGAAGGTTTGTGAAGTCAGGTTGATTGTGGTGCATCTCAGCTGTCTGAGGATGGCCTGTCCACTTACAACACTTTGATTGTATGCCGCAGTTAGCGTGTTATGTGTGTCTTCGTCAAACAATTGTGGATGTGTTTTTAGACGAGTGTCCAGAGACTTGTCACTTATTGCTGTGCTGCAGATGCAGTGCGTGTCTTGTCTGTAAATAGTACTAGTGTACTTCCCACTCCTTATCATTCATCGGCATCTCTTCTACAACTGCCACCAGCGATTTGTGAATTGCGCAGGATGCCCCACCTCACTGAGAACCCCGACGTCTCAAATGCATGCCTCCCGCACACAATACAAGTGAAATCACCAACGTGGCGCATGCAGATTTGTTTTGAAGTGACGCAAGGAGTCATCTAGATGGCAAGAACTGGCAACACCAGTGCATGATATTGAGCAAATGAAGCCCTGCCGCCCTGGAACCAACCGGCACCAACAAACGGCCAGCCCCAGCGCAATAACAAGCTTTCATTCCTGCTGTCAAAAAGCCTTTGGTAGATCAAAGCGCCGCCTTCGGCTTCCACTGCGCATGCTTCGCGCGGCCAGCGGCGCTAGCCGGTCCCGGCCGAGTGGCTGACGCGGCGGCCGACCGCTCAGTCGCACTTGATGTTGCGGTAGATGCGGCGCACAAAGACGGCGCTGCCGAGGTAGCCCAGCGCGCCAGTCATTATGGACAGGCCCAGGCAAAACATGAGCGTGTAGCCAAAGTAGAAGCATGTCTGGAAGAAGCCCGTCATCTTTGTCTTCACGAAGAAGTAGTGCACCGCGTACAGGAACACATACCTGCGCAGAGCAGGGGAAACTAGTGAAACAAGGGACTCCCATGCAGGACCTAGGGGAGTGTGGCTCCCCATTGCAAACTAGGCCCCGCAAAAGGGCAAAACGGTGAGGTGCCAAATGTGACTGCTGCCAAGGCAAGGCGGTCATCTTGAGGCAAATCGGTGTGGGGGGAGCTTGCATACAAGTGATGTGTGCAGTGTCTTTCTCAGCGGGTAGGACCAGGGTGAAAAGGGGGTGAGGGGGTCAACGCACAGGGCGGTGGAGGCAGCGGCGCAGAAAGAGGTCCACTGCCAGTGGTAGTTCTCGGCGTTGAGTAGGAAGTAGGTGCCCACGATGGTCACACACACTGTCACAATGGCCAGGATGAGGAACACCAGCAGCATGAAGCCGTACACGTAGTACACCTGCGTGCACAGACAAATGTTGACTTTCAATGTGTGTTGGTTTGGTGTGGGATTGCATTTTATTATGTTCAAATGTACACTGCATTTGACTGGGAGCATCACTTCCGTTCCCCATAAAAGAGAGCTGCACAGCTCAGCACATGAGAGTTCACACTTTAGGATTAATTGAAATGCAACACACTTGCTATTTCTTGTCACAACAACCACAATTCCCAGTGAACCTGCCAGCACCCAGCACCCCTCTTGGGTACCAAAAGTCTCAAGAAGGGTGGGCGTGCAGAGACTCCGAGCGTGGATGTCATCACAGGTTCCAAGCACCAAGATTAACTCTCTCAAGAGGAAGAGGTAGGTGGCAACGCAGTGCACAAACAGAGAGCCAAGGAAGGGCGCGCCTTGTAGTTCCAGAAGGAGGTGAAGATGAAGTACATCTCGATGAAAATGGAGCCGAAGGGGAGGAGGCCGCCCATGAGCGCGATGACGGCCGGCTGCAGGTACCACTGCCGCGCCGGGATGGGCGACGGGATGCGCTTCACGCGGCACGGGTTGTCTGGCAGCCCATTCCAGTTGCGCCCCACCACCTGCGCCCACATGTGAAAATTTAAAACTCAACAGTTATGTTGATGCAGCGGTCAACCATGACCAAGCAACATTGTATGCCAACAGTAACCACGCTAGGACTGCAGCAGCCCTTGTTTGCCCTTTCAAAACCAACGCCTTGCAACATGTGATCAACCCGCGGCACCCTCTTCGAGCTTTTCTCCTTTTCAATGTCGCACAGTCAGCAGTTTCTCGTTTCATCACACAGGCCGTTTTGAGGGCGTACCTCAGTTCAACCTGGGCACACATAAGCATGGAAGAAGGAGGTGTGAGTGGAGTTTGGCTGCCTGATCGGCGTTGATGCACCGGAGTCACCCAGGTCACATGAAATGAACATGTTGTGGCAAAATACATGGCAAAGTGTCAAGACAGTGCCCTTCTCTACCAGTACTAGAGCAAGGCTTTTGCTGCATGCGGGAACCCTGACAGGGCCGTGCACCGTGTGGGAGAGCTGTGTGCCGGAGAACAACTCTGTCGCTGGCACATTGCCACCAGCGGTCTGAATGCACACCACATGCTCAGAGGCACGTCCGACAGGTCAGAAGTCAGCATCAGAAAACAAGGCCATGCTCAGAGTGAGGAGTCCTAGATGACAGGGGCGCACCGTGCCAAAGAGGCAGAGCGGGAAGGAGAGGAACATCCAGATGAGGAGGACGACAACGATGGAGCCAAAGGGAACGGCGGCGAGTGAATGGTACGCGATGGCGATGGTGTTGAGCACCGAGGCGATGCTGAAGCACAGCAGCGGGAACAGGTTGGCCGTCAGCAGCATGGTGGGGATCCATGTCTTTCCGCCGTTCCGCGCATAGTAGCCGCCGCTGATAAAACACCAAGTGTCATGTTTGAACAATTAGACTGTCAAGGAGATGGCTGGAAGGGACAGGAACACCTTGTCCCTAGTCAATATGTCCTGTCCTGTCCTGGTTTGTTGTACTCCCTTTTGATCGGGCCCGTGCTATGACACAGCTGTTACTCTTCTGTCAGTCATTGTGCCCTTCTGCCTCTACTACATGGAGCAGATTGTAGCCATATTGGAGAGCAGGGCAGAGCAGCACGATCAACACGAAAAGTGCAAGAGGCTGAGCCAGCACATGGACCCCAATCTGATGCTCCCAGAGAAGCTACTTGGAGCAAAGTGCAATCACAAAAATCAGGGTACCAAGCCCATCGGAAAATTACAGTGGGCAGATGGAGGGCCGCACATCTGATCGACGAGCTCATACAACTCTACAGGCCTCCTCACCTGACGTAGCCGGCCACGAAGGAGGTGAGCGCATAGCAGACGATGAAGACCGTCACAATTGTCCCCCTCTCTGTGAAAAGAGTGCCTGCGCACGACCAACAACCTCACTCAAGACAATACCCATCTGGCCATTGCAGCGCTTGCCTCTCAAACATAATGTGACAACTTCAGGCTGAAAAGGTCCGCAACTACTGCAAATGCGATGGGATATACAACGCTGCACGTGAAGAAGTGATGTGAAAGCAGGTAGCAGCAGCGTCTTGGCTGCTTCATCCAGCAGCTCGTGCCAGATCAATGTAGCAAACATGTACCCTTAGACAGCTCACGGGTAGAAGCAGGGAACAAATATAACTTATGAAGGTGTGGTAAGGACTCTGAGCGCACCTGCAATGGTGATGAGGATGACGGAGAGCACGAGCAGTGCCAGCTGCACGCCGGTGCCCACTAGGGCCGCCAGCAGCTCCAGATACTTGGGTGGCCGGAACACATCCCCATGCACCAGCTTCCACCTGCTCCAACAACAAGCATTGCAGTGTTCAGCAACTCGCCCCCTTTTACACAACTATGTCCAAGTGAGCCATGTGCCGGCATGCATGGCCGATGATGTCACCAGGACCGCTAGTCTCACTGCAACCCCCCGCGAGCCGTGCTGTGACATGCAGTACCAGCAGCAGTTGGGACGCACCCGGACTCCTCTCCAACATCGCGCTCGAGCGCCTCCAAGTCGTCCTCATCTCGGGCGGTGTAGCGCGCGTAGTCGGCACGCAGCGTGCGCATGAGGATCATGGACACCAGGCCCGTCAGGAAGATGACCATCATGAAGCTGTTGAAGATGGAGAACCAGTGGATCTGCAGGACACCACACAGCATGCTTTCTCCTCTCCTCGAGACCCTATGTAAAAAGGACCCCAGAGAGTGCCGAGAACAAGGCATCACAGGCAATCCCACAACCCACCAAAAGCAATCCAGAAGTATTTCCCGTTTCTGCGGCTCTGTGCATGCTACCATCAGTTGTACTGATGCCAGATGAGAAAGTCCAGTGACACAAGGCCACAGGCTCGGTGAGCAAAATCCCCCAGGCCAGCAAGCTTGGCATGCATTCCAAAACTTGCAATGCAAGGGTGCTGTGGAATGCCTGGACAAAAGTGTGTCAGACTGGGCACACCTGGTGCTCGAAGAAGTTGTAGTCGAGGTAGCGCTCGAAGCGGCGGGGGAAGGGGATGGCGCTGGGCGCCCAGCGCACGCTGTAGGTGAACTCCACATTCATGCCCGGCACGATTGGCTGCGGGTTCTCCGATGTCAGGTTCACCTGGATGATCTGCAGCCCCCCACCACTGTGCATCTCAGCTCACTGCCACTGAAGAACTCACTTTTCCCCTTAGACACACATTGGTTTTGGTGAACATCTGCTGGGTGCCAAACCCAATGCTGGCCACAAATGACCTCCGCTTGAATGTATTCATTCGCTTGAAAATCCTGCCTGTATGCCATGATGGTGGCCCCACATGCATTGAAATGCCAGTCAACACCACATGACCCATGGCCAAGAACCACCAGCAGATCTGTAGGATGATGGCTCTGGTGATAGGCCTCAGTCACGGTCATGTAGTGCAGCCTACTTGGCTGCTGGCATCACCATGTTCATCAGGAAGGATGGCTGATGTTTGGATACACATTGCTTCTGGGGTGGGTGGGCCTAGAGCGCACCCGATTGTCATTGTAATTGATGTCGAAGCTCTTGTGAGTGTACAAGTAGATGTGCTCCTCGTCCTTTGTTTCCTCGGGCGGCGGCCCCACAAAGCCCCACACTGGCAGATCATCTATAAACAGCTCATACCTGCAAACCTCGAACCATGTCATCGACATAAGTAGAGAGCTGCATAGTGTTTAGCAGCTGCAGAAACTGCAGGCTTCAGGACTGTACATGGAGAACAAACACGAGCTGTGCTGGAATTGACAAGCTGATATGGGCATGTAAATGGTTGGAACATTACCAATAGTGCTTCTGGACAGCCTTTTTAAAAGTTGCTGCATTGGCTTCAGACAACCTCTGGGAGCAGATTGTTTTCTTGGGTACCTCGGCTGCACCTCACAACGACAAGTTTCAGCAATTCCTTCCCCCACACCAGTTAGATTGGGAGAGAAAGAAGCATGACTTTGCACATTTAAACGAAGCAATGCTAACTGGTCTCAGTGGTGGACATGGTTAGTGGCGCACTTCTAAATTTCAAGTCCAGCTGTGAGTCTATCAGCTCATTGCCTTGCAGCACCTCTCCCAGCCCTCCCCATTTGTGAACGGCCTTTTCCCCCTTGGGTTTGCAGAATGGAAGGTAGTAGTAGTTATATGTTTCTTGAGGGTTGTTATACGGGCCTACTTTGTTAACCCACAACCTTACAGGCTCCCCTACATTGTACTGCACCCCCACAAACGAGAACAAAATTCAGACCTTGAACTTCATGCCACCTTAAGCAGACTCATGATGGTTTCTGTTGTGCACCTTATGGTTAGATTCGTTCGCTGCGCTCTGTTCACAGCCCAGCAGAGCTGCGATCAACAAAAAAAGCGCAGCTGCTCTGCCCCCCCGTTTCCGACGTGTCATTGCTCCATGTAGATTGTTTTGTCCAGCTTCAATGCAAGCGTGCATTGACACTTTTGCCCCAATCGATCCGGGCCCTTGATACACCAACGCTTGCCACTTTGATGGTGCGGATCAGCCTTAAACCAGAAATCCAACCCCGTCTGCTTTCAGTAGGGCAGCTTCTCTTTCGAAAAGACTGAATAAATTTTCGAGTGTCACAACACTGAATGTTCCAACACAACGGTTTATTTTGCCCGGCAGACAAACAGCAGAAGGGCCACCAGCTATAACCTTTCACGTCTGATTGGCGTGTACAGAGGGACACCTACGTGCTGATTTTACGAAGGATTGGAAATGCTCCATTACTGTCCATGCCTCTCTGCCAACAGCTTTCACTTTGGAAATGTGCAAGGGAGATACGGCATCATCAGAGGGTCGCTAACCGTCCTCACCGCCTCACGTCCGAGAAACGTGAAGGATTAGTTTGGGGTGCAGCTGCTCGTGGAGCGTGGTCCACTCTGTGGATTTGATTCTCAATGACTTCTACTATCACTTTCGCGTCTAGTGCAGTTAATGCACGTGAGGGTGCCAATGTCCGGACTGGCCCCATCACCCTGCTCCAACCTATCCAGGCCAGGTTTGGCCGATCTTCCTGCCCATGCATTCGTTTGATCATCGGCATTAATAGCGTGCGTGCATCTATAAGAGAGAGTTCATAGAGTGTGTGCACAGCTACTTCTGGGAAGAATAAGGGTTGAGCTGGCAGGCACCATACGTCGACCTGGCCCAAAATTTGCATCCCCCAACTTGTCAAATGCACTTTTCGCAGGTTTGTGAGGAGACAAAGCCGCGTGACGCATGCAGAGCGGTTGCGAGGTGGAGTCTGCAGGTGCCCTCCCCGATTATGTTACCCTGAAAGAACGATGCACTGCAGCGCATCAGCAGCAGTGATGGCCATCTGGAATATGGAGATGAACAACAGTCCGATTATATCGTTCACGATGCCATGTGCCTCACACCCAGGCGTAGACTAGTTGGCGAGGCTATGTAGTGATGCCACATATCTTACTGAGCCTATGTGCATCTGCCAGGGCGCAGCAGGGAGTTAGCAGCCCTCCCACTGAGAATGGAGCTGTGGGAACGTCTGATTCCGTGCCCACCCCCATCGTAAAAATAGACAACCAACACGACCCCTTTGCCACCGTCGTCACAATTGAGTTTGGCGACCGCTTGGGGGAGCTTCTAGATACGGTGGGTTCTTGTTGTTCATGTACAAGAGGGACTGCATGGGAGCTAGACTTTTGCATGTCCATGAAACCAAGAGTTAGAAGAGCACCGGTGAAGCGGGGACAGGTCGATGTGTCTGCAGCAAAGGATATGCATGCTGCAATTGTGCAATGATGGCAGCAGCCGTAGTGTCACATGCCGTACAACTCTGTCTCACAACAGCACCACTCACAAAGGGGGGCTGTCTCTTGCAGGTTGCAGCACTGAAGAACTTGAAGTTGAACATCCGGCGGGCCAAGATCAAGGCGGGCGCTGGCGCGAACAAGTTCTACATCACGGATGCGCTCACGAGCGAGAAAATCCTGAAGAGCGCGCGCCTGGAGGAGATCCGGCTCACTATCTTCAACAACCTGCTCAAGTACCACCCGGAGTCGGGCAGTGCAATTGGCTGGGGCGCAGCATCCACCCCAGTCACCGACTCCATTGACCCCCTTCACCCCCTGGGAGCCAGGGACGGGTGTGCCTCTCAAATCTTCCTCTATGTGACACAATCGCAACCTCGCTTGGTGACAATCCCTTTTGCCCATAGAGCTGTTTCAGAACCAGGCAATGCTAATGCGAATTGTCCTTGGATCCATTGTTGCTCTTTCACTGTGTCGTGCGAAAGCAACATCATTGTGGAGCAGGGCACCCCTTTTACTTGGAAGTGCTCCTCCTGGAGCAGCAGGTTTCACTATCTTCCCAGTTAGAAGGCACGAGGCAGCATTCTGTCAGAGCAACGCACACAGCAGCAGACTCTTCTGGGTTGTAGGAAAGTGGTTTCAGCAGACAATTTGTGCTTCCACAACATGGCAGACTATTTTGTTGCCTCGAAGTTGTGGGGAAATGTTAAAGCAGGCTGAGTGTGTGTTAGCAAAATTGCATGCAATGGTTCAGGGGCGCTCATGTATGCTGCAGGCCCAAGATAAAAACGACGGTGGAGGTGACTGAGGAGGAGTCGGGGTCACACAGCAAGGTGTCCATCCGCACGCGCGACCGCCCCGGTCTGCTCACAGACATTGTCAGGACTCTCAAGGACATCAGTGTCAACGTCATCTCTGCTGAGGTGAACCCCTACATTGCTTTGCCTGCTTGGGTGTCACCATGACTCCTGCAAAATTAATCCCCACCATGCCTTTTTTGCACCAATGAACCCTGGCAATTGTGGTGGTATGAAAATCATTTTGAAAGGAGAGAGGTGCATGAAAGAGTGTCCTTACCAGGTGTTCAATGACACCAGTTCAGGAAAAGGCATTCTTGCCTAGTAATACAGTTAAAATGTCCTGATGGCTTGGCTGTGGTGAATGTGCAGGTGGACACAGAGGGTGCGATGGCAAAGGATGACTTCTTTGTGACGTACCATGGGGAGCCCCTGAACCCCTCAATGACGCAGCTGGTGACTAATGCACTGCAGTACTACCTGCAGCTGGCCGAAGTGGAGAGAGAAGAGTCATACTAGGCTGAAAGCCCTGACAAATTGCCAGTCCATACATGCTGGTGAAGTAATTCCCTGACATTGCTGGAATTAACCATCACTGTTGTAGCTGGCTGTAGTGCTCAGCAAGCTCGCTTGGCCCTGCACTTGCTGGGAGAATATTTATGCCAGGTGACCGCTCCATGCAGCTCTATTTGGCAAAGCACTGATGATCAGCCGGGTCAGATCAAGGAGTAGAAGTTTGAAAGCAGCTCAATTTAAAGATGTGCAAAGCATTGAACATTGTTTAGGGCTTATTTAATAGCATTTGCCACTTGCAATGCCATCTGATTGCGTATGCTGGACAACAGTACTGCGGGGATCTGTTGTGTTGCAGAACAAGTTCCTGAGAATTAGCTCCGAGCTGAGTCTGTGTGAAGATGAATAACCTCGGCTTATCGACACACGCACATGCATGATGCTAGCATCGATGTTGTAGCCAGTCCATTAACTAACATTGAATGTGGAATCCTCAAACGCAGCTGAGTGCCGGTTGCTGTACAGCTGACATGCCTTCTAAAAATCTCTTCTTACACCCGGGCCCCGGGCTGGTGGCCAGAGCATTCCCATAATGATGATGGCAATGATGATCCTGACATTTCCGCCAGCCAACAAGGCTGATCAGATGTCATGTGTGATTGCTGCGTCATACACCCTCTACAAGGCGCTGTCTCCCTTCACTCAATCAATCAGTCAATTACAACCTCGTCCAGCCACCAGACTCGGAGAGGCAACTGTATCAGATGCAGTTACTCACCTTCACGTAAGACTGCCAGACGACTGGCCACTCGTTGTGAGCATCAATTCTGGGTGCAGACGGAATGTGTCGGTGCTAAGGAAGCATCTTGATTGGCAGAATTATGGCCTCCTCAGCACTTGCCTTGTCGTGCTCTCTCCCACACCTCGCCCTGGTGGGCAGGCAGGCAGCTCGACATGCGCAGAAGCTGAGGCTGCCCGCGGCTCTGCACATCCACATTCTACAGACCCAGCACTCAAAGAGGCATCTTAGTTCCCAAAGAATGGCGGCTTTCTCAGCTGTCACCAGGTGCGCCCTATCTGTAAAAGACGAATGGTTCAGTGCCAGTGCATATTTCGGAAGTAAATCCTTTTCTGGATTGCGGATGCATCTTGTGAGAGCACTATTGCACAATCCGAGGGTTGTCATGAATCCATAAAGGCGTCCCCCCTTGGATCTGCATCTCCTAGTAGTTTGAAGCAAGTCTAGGTGCACACATCACGGTGGAGTATCTTTGTCGGATATCTTGGTTCTGTCTTACCTGCATGTTAGAAGTATTTCTAAGCACGCATGTTCCGCCATCACATTCGATCGCACCTTAAACATGCTTCTGCACACCCTGCAGTGCGGTGGCAGCCACAGAGCAGAAGCAGCAGGTGCCCCATGGCGGCAAGCTGGTCGATCTGATGCTGGCAGACAGTGCCAAGGAGCAAGCAGTGGCCAGCTGCACCAAGGAGCTCGAGCTGAGCGACAGGAATGCATGCGATGTTGAGCTCCTTTGCGTCGGGTGCGCTATGAAAAGCAGCTGCCCATGTCACATGATCATGCAGCATGCCTGCCATACAGAAGCACCTCAGGCGGGAGAGAAGGGGACGTGATCAGGTTTGAGGGGGATTTTCACATGCATCCAGGGCATTTTCACCGCTGGAGGGCTTCATGAGCGAGCAGCAGTACCTGTCAGTCGTCCAGAACATGCGCTTGCCGGTATGCACCTATGCTGTACGCTTGTCCCAACCCAAGGCACCCTCCGGACATGTGTGGCATACAGCAGGCTGCCATGCCACCATCATGATGCATTGTAATTAAAGGACCCAAGTGCACATGCCAGTTGCATCAAGCAATCCTGTCAGGCAGCATTCTCGTATTGGCGGCGCTCGTGCAGGGGCCCATCTCAGTTATGTGTGGATGCATGCAGAACGACCTGCTCTTTGGGCTGCCAGTGGTGCTGGACACAGACTCAGAGGACTACAAGCTGGGCGACCGGGTGCTGCTCAAGTACCAGGGCCAGGAACTGGCGGTGTTCACAGTGGAGAGCAAGTGGGTGCCCAACAAGCCGCTGGAGGCCAAGAACTGCTACGGCACCACCTCCATCGAGCACCCTGCTGTGCAGATGATCTCAATGGAGCGCGGCAAATACTACATGGGTGCGCACCCAAAACCACACCACGA
This sequence comes from Coccomyxa sp. Obi, assembly GCA_020887355.1. Classification (NCBI taxonomy): domain Eukaryota; kingdom Viridiplantae; phylum Chlorophyta; class Trebouxiophyceae; family Coccomyxaceae; genus Coccomyxa; species Coccomyxa sp. Obi. The sequence goes on along the minus strand of AP024993.1, from coordinate 748,260 downwards.
AGTGACGCCAACAATTCGCGACCCTCTGCGTAACGTGCATGCCACCCCTTTCTGCACACAAGGGCTTACATGCAGTGGCCGTTGCTCATGCAGCAGCACAAGAGTGTTTTGGACGGCTGCATTGTCTGAAAATCATACCAACAGCAGAGTCTTGTTCAACCAGATTCAAGTTTGCATGACATGCAGGATATGTTGCCGAAATTGAAGCTTCCTTTGACTCGGAGGGTAGGAAGCTTACAGCAAATGCCTCAGCAACATGTTGGAAACCCACACGCCCTGGTCACATGTTGCATCTCAGCAATGTTTCCCGGGGGCAAGGTGGAGGGCCTGAAGCTGCCAAAGCGGGTGCTTTCCATAAAGGAGCACACATCTCCCAACCATCCCCACACGTGCCCCCACCAAGAAATCGGCGCAGTCCTGACATTGGTGGGTGGCCCTGATATGTTGTGTCACCCCATGTGCAGGCGGCAAGGTGGAGGGCCTAGAGCTGCCGAAGCGGGTGTTCCCGTGCGCCACTCCGGCCGAGGTGCGCGCGACGCTGCCGGAGGGGCGCGATGTGCTGGCCTTCCAGTGCCGCAACCCGATCCACCGCGCCCACTACGAGCTGTTCATCCGCGCCCTCGACGCCCCCAACGTCGGTTCCGACTCGGTCTGCCTGGTCCACCCCACCTGCGGCCCCACCCAGGTAATCCACCCTCGCTACATCGCCGCCAAGCTGTGAGGTCCCTTGACCTAATCCTGACCATGCGTGTAGAGGGCCCCTGGAAGGTCTTACTGTCATTCGGCTGAAAGAAAGAATGTGCATCTGCGCCCATTACATGTTGCACTTCATGGGCCATCTGCTGTTTCCGGCCATCTCCAGACTTGCGTGTATGAATATCCTTGAATTGTTGCTTTGTGTATGCATGGAACTGCCATGCCGTCCTATAGCGCAAGAGCAGAGCGGTGGCTGCAGCATCACATAAAAAGGTGGCGGCGGGCGCAATGAAGAGAGGGAGGCGGGGGGATGTATGTTGTGATCCGATAGTGTGTGGGATGCAGGACGATGACATTCCAGGCATCGTGCGGTATCACACATATGAGGTGTTGAAGAAGGAGGTGAACAATCCGCGCCTGCGGTGGGCGTACCTGCCCTACTCCATGCACATGGCCGGCCCGCGCGAGGCCATCCAGCACATGATCATCCGCAAGAATTACGGTGCGCAGCCCAGGCTATCCACGTCATGCTGCGCACTCTTATTTCACAGCTGACGCTCCTTCATCTTGCATGCATGCATGCCTCGGGCCCATGATGGATGCTCTTCAGCTTGCCGTTGTCTCTGGAGTTAAAAGGAGGGGGATAAGGATTGCGGCTCTAGGGTTCTGAGTCAGAACTTCTGACAGCAATGTATTTAGTGAGGCTGAAAGTGCTCGGGGATGTGCGCAGGATGCACGCACTTCATTATCGGGCGCGACATGGCGGGCTGCAAGAGCTCACTCACAGGCGAGGACTTCTACGGCCCCTATGACGCACAGGACACAGCCAAGGCCAATGCTAAGGAGCTGGGCGTTGAGCCTGTTCCCTCCCTCAACATCACCTACACAGAGGTTTGCTGCTGCCATTTCGCCCCTTCTTTTCCTTCTAGTATTCTGTGAAGCCTGTCTTGAAGGGAGCAATTGGTGCGCACAATTACCAATTTATGCATGTCTGTGATGAAGGGTGTCGTCCGCCCGCGCTCTCCAGTGTTGCAGGAGCAGGAATGGATTGGTTGCAGTGGTCAAGCAGGGACAACATTGCAAAGCATGCGGTGAAAGAGGGCTGACTTGCGCTGGGGGTTTTGGTGCAGGAGAAGGGGTATGTGACCGCGGATGTGGCGGAGGCAGAGGGTCTCCACCAGCTGAAGCTGTCAGGCACCAAGTTCAGAAAAATGTTGCGGGCAGGCGAAGACATCCCTGAATGGTGCGCCACTCATACGTCCTTCCAACTTTCCCTTCGATCACTAGATCTATTGCACCTTCCACAACAGCGTGACACTGCCGCTCTATCTTTTCCTGACATTGTTTTGGACCTTGTTGGGTTGGGTGCTCCTGCGTGTTAATGACATGGTGCTGCTCTACTGCACTGCTCGCCTGAGCATTACAGCTCCTGTTGGCCGATGCGCAGGTTTGCATTCAAGTCAGTCGTGGATGTGTTGCGCAATGAAACGAGCGATTGAGCGATGCCGCTGGGCAGTGGCGCTGCAACACCGAGGCGATATCATCTGATGCTGGTGTTAAACCTGAAGCCTTGACGTTGTCAGAATTTACAGAATTTAAAGGTTTGCAGCAAAGTCTTCAGGGTGCTGATTGGCCAAAACAAGGAGCATGGCCTTCTGATTGAAACAGCAGGCATGCTCTGCCTGCTCTATAGAACATGAAAAAGATTATTATTCCTGCTGCCTTTATGCATACCCTCTTGTAAGCGATTGAAACAAAGATTATTGCAATTCAACTTGTGATGTTGAGTCTAGCCTTGTCTGAGACGTCTGGCATGCAAGTCTGGACATTTACACATCCCGATCGCGATCTGCATAAGGCACGTGCACACCCTTTGCTGCGAGCACGCTGGCGTGTACCATCCCATCAGAGAGGACACTGTCAGTGTTGAATACAATGATGCTGACATCAACTGGCATGCAACTGTTTCTGGTCTATGAGCCAATCATTGCGCATTGTGGACGCATGCGCATGACTGAGTGACCGCATATGCCACATCACTCTCAGTATTGGGGCCTTGTCCAGGGGCATCCATGTGAAGCCACGAGAGACCGTGGGCGTCAATGAGAATCAATCAGATTCCATCAGAGTCCAACGCTTTTCATGGACTGCAATGGAAGGTGATTGACTGTGTTGGAATTGTATGGATCTCTTTTGCCATGCATGGAATGGAATGGCCTTCTGCGGACTCGTGTTGACCTCCAGTCAAACAGTGGCACTTGGAAAGGCATGGATGCTATTTGGACTTAAATGGACTCCCCTGTATGAACATGGAGTGCTGCCATTGGATCCCTGTTGACTTGTGTGGACATACACGGAAACGCGTTACGCTCCCTTTTGACTTCATTGAAAACCTGCTTGATTCACATGGATTCCCATTGAATGAACTTCCATGGACACTAGTGGACTGCCTTGGGCTGGCATGGATAGCATGGAGTCCATGAAATTTCCATCACACTCCACCAGTCCATGCTCTTCCATTCCTGTCCAGGCTATGAAAAGCAAAAGTGTAGCATGCAGGATTTGAACTCTAAACCTCCTGGTAAGAGGTCCTTTCAGTATTCTGTACCTTTGTGGCTGTCTGTCTCTTGATGACCACCACTGATTCCACTGCCATATAAGCTTGTTCAGCTGGAATGCCAAGGATTTTACTTGATGCTGCTTGGACAAAGCTGCAGTGTCACTGATGCTCATGGAAGGCCATGGCTGAAGATGGAAGCCAACTGTGTCAATTGCAGTCCAAGGAAGTCATTTTCGAGCAGTGAGTGTCCATGATGAGCCATTGTTGTCAATTGTAGTCCTTCGAAATCAAAGAATATCCAATGGCATCCAAAATCTTCCGTGTCAATCCATTGGGGTCCATCTTCGTCCATTGGATGGACTTGGATGGACCCTAATTGACCCCAATTGACTTCCCTGGTCCATCGTGGACTTCTGTTGCCAATGTTGGTGATCCAAGGAGGCAGCTTCAATTCTGAGAGTGCATGCATGCATTCAATGTTGTGGCACAGGTTGTGGCACACCGCCGACGGCGGCCCTGCCAGTCAAGTGCAACATGTGGGGCTATCACATTATCAGGCTTCCCGTTGCATTCACTCCTTCCAGTTAGAGCAGCAGGCCAACTCAGACTCAGGGTGACGGAGATATCGAGACATCATGCATCTGATGAGTCACGACCGGAGGTAGAATTCCCATATTTGGATTTCCAACTGGTGCCGACTGCATCCATGGCGTGCTAACTTCCAAATGCTAAGAGCAATGTTTGTTAGCGTATGTATACCTAGCTTTCTTCTCCCTTGCTAAGTCGAAACCCAGCAAGCAACACCCGAGCTAAATCTTCGAGTTTTGGTGCATGCGAGAAGCTCATCCAGCAGAGTCAAATTTGGCTCCTGCTGCTTGTGTGCCTGTTTACCACTGGCTTTGGTTGTGCCCTTCGGCTACACTATTCCCTTCATTACTTTGTTAATCGCAAGGCGAAAGGATAGCGTCCTGACACGCAGCACCCGCGTCCAAGCTGAATAAAAAGTGACCTGTTGCCCAGCAGACCAGACCTACTTCAACACAGGCAGGCAGACGCGGATTCCGTGGATTTAGAGCAGGCCTTCAAGCAGTGTAACTTCGGAAGCCGCTGACCGAGCGTCTGTGACTCTTAGTGCAAGGGCACACAGTCTTCGCAGATTCTCTGTTTGGCGCCCCTGAAACAGCAGACGTGGGTGAATTGTCGAGCCTATCAGCCATTTCAAATACCAACATTACTTGAAAGTGAGGAAGTAAGCTGGCTGGGGGGGGAGCCAACAATTGTCTTGTAAACATCTGCTTCCAGGGCTCTCTGGCAGCGGTTTGCGATCAAAGCTGCTTTGCCTTGGCAGACCTTGTAGTACTGTGAACTATGCACTGCCATACAAAGTATCCATGCCTGCAAGTATCGCTGTCATGGCTGGTGGAGGGATTATTAATCTGGTCTTCAGCTATATCTTTCAGCAGATGTTTTCATTTTCTTAATTTCTTTCTTGAGTCTCAATTTACCATGTCATGATTGAGCCTAATTTTGGCCCCACACTTTCCCATCACATGATTATCCGGCTGGGCCCGTATTTGCAGGCAGTAAATATCAGCTCGAGGAGGTGACACTGGCGTAGAGGTCGTACAGATGCATCTCCAAGATGACTCGGACATTGCATGCCAGGATAGTAACCAGTCTAACTCTCCATGCATGCTGCAGGGAGGAGCTGGGGCAGTATGTTCTGGCGAGTGCCAGGCTATTCGCAGCCGTCGCCGCTGGAGGCCATTCTAGACATGGATGGTTTCACCCTGGAGGACTTGCTCGACGAAGCGGACTTAATACAGGAGTGCAAGAGCCTGAATGGCCGCCTGGTCAACTTCCTCAAGGAGCCCTCCACAGTCCAATCCCTGCTGAGCTATCTGGTGGACATGCCTGAGCCAGGTATGTGATGCTGATGAAAAAGTCATTGCCATTGTCACGTGCTTCTCAAGCACAACGTCTGCGGCAGCCTCTTACCTGGTGGGAATCATTACTCCTGTTGGGAAAGAAGAACAACAACATTCCTACCTTTGGAACAGGGTGGTTGGCAAGAACAAGTCATCATCGTATCCATATGGCACTGCCAATTGCTGTTTGCATGCCGACAGTGCTGCAGGTAAATCTTGGAGCTCATATGTGCAGGGTACTGATGTGTGTGTCATGCTTTGTGCAGGCAAAGACGAGAAGCAGCACTTCAAATACGCCTTCACATCATGCGAGGTGCTCTGTTGCGAAGTAGACCAGATATACAGCACCCTGCTGGACGATGAGGCGCTACTCACTAAGCTCTTCTCATTCCTGGACTGCCCCAAGCCGCTCAACCTAACCAAGGCAGGCTACTTTGCGCGCGTTGTGCTGTGTCTGCTGGTGAAGCGCTCCTCCGAGATGCTCAGCTATCTGGAGGCGCATCCGGCAACCATTCAGCGCCTTGTTGACCACATTGACACCACCTCCATTGCAGAGGTGTGATCTTTTCCCAGGCAAATCGGTCTGGCACTGGTTTCTCACAGAAGTGCTGATAGGCTGTACCTAGAATTTCTTTAGGCAGAAGGAAATGAGCCAAAACAGTGCATGCAAGTGCCGTCTCCTGGGAGACATACCAGGCTTGCTCTTTGCTATGTGACGATTCAGCAAGCTCTGGCAGCTTTCCACCCAGGGACATTCAATAGTAAGAGCAGAGCTGTGTGACAAGGACCCCGTCATTGGGAAGCTTCCTGTCCAGCGGCGAGCTGTGTGCGGGCACCCGGCTGTATGGGGCCGACTGTCAGTGAATTCACAAGCACACCCTGGTAGTAATCGGCATTGATACACCGGTAGGTGCTCTGCTCGACGGTGGGTGCGGATGAGCGCACAAACGCCAGCATGAGCGCGCCGCAGCTGGCGTGGCTGGCCGACACGCGGCTCATGCCAGAGCTGCTCGAGCGGCTGGGCCATGACTCTGGCACCGACGCGCTCAGAAATGCGGCCAGCGTGCTTGTCGCCATAGCGCGCGCCCCCCTGGCCGCTCCACTCGCGCGGTCCTTCCTCGCTTCGGAGTTCCTTCAGAAGCTGCTGGAGAGCGCCTTCGTACCCACTGTCTCTGTCCAGGTCTGCCCAGAAACCAGCCCTGCAACTCTTCGCGTAATGTTTTGCGCCTCAGTCATGGCTAGCCCACCGAGTGCTGGGTCCACCTCAGCTCCAAGCATGGGATGACTGCACGGTCATGACTGTGTGTTGTTGCATGCAGCGCAAGTAAGTTGAGATACGCAGCAAAGATTGGGGTTGACATGCAAGCGAGGTGCCGGCGCACGTGTGTGGACGAGACTATGCTGAAGGAAGTGAGTACTTGCAGGTGTTGGACGTGTTGATAGCCCTGTTGAAGCCAAGGCAGGGCAACGAGAGGCTGAACGGGCAGGAAAGTGCACACCAGTCAGAAGCTTCGGAGCAGCTAGACCTCAGCATCAAGCAGGCGGCGGTGCAGGTAAAGCTCGGGGACTGACTGGAGCGAATAATTATGATCTGCCTAGTTCCCCACATGCCGTGCAGTTGCTCTCTGTCAAAGGCATTCCAACTGCGCTCATTTCAACTGGGCGTCTGTGCGCCAAAACTGAACATATTGTGCAGTACAGCTCACACATTGTCAGCTTTTTGAGGCATGTTGGTGAAATTGCCAGCTCATTGAATTGCTGGACTGCAATGTCCCCTCGTAAATCACTTGAGATCTAGTTCTGCTCTCTCATGATGAGGCGCGCACAAACTTGACTTTGGTGTCTGCTATCTCAGGATGAGACGGCCTGTGTTTGCCCATGCAGGGAATGGTGAAGCAGCTGCCTCGGCTGGTGGGGCTGTTGGAGGGGGGAGCCACAGGGGGGTCTGGCGAGCAGCAGGCACAGGAGACACCTTTCGGGCAGCTGTCGCCCCCGCTGGGCAGCGCACGGCTCAAAGCGGTGGAGGTGCGAATGAGCACAAATCATGACCTTCGTCTGCATCCTTATATAATGGAGCTGTACATACATTAGCATGATGTCTGCATATCAGTGGCACGTGGCACACCATTCAGTGCTGCAGCATGCAGAAAGCCTGACGTCCTGACTGACTCGTTTTGGTGTCTTGCAGGTGATATATGCATTGCTAGCCCTGGGTGACACAGCTGCAGAGGTCGGGATCATGGAGTCAGGCGTTGCCATCCGGTGCCTTGACCTCTTCACACAATTCCCCTTCAATAATCTTCTCCACCACAGGGTACGCTTTTGCAATAATGCCCACACGCCAAACCCTGCAACATGTCTCGCATATTTTTGAGTAGACCACAAGCAGTGTTGTCTTCGCCAGATTGATAGTCGCAGCTTCCCTCCATCTGTATTCATTATTCATCATTCGTCCTTGAAGAACGCTCTGCTAGTCCTGGACTTGCTGGCAGGTGGCGGGTTTGATAGTGACAGCGCTGGAGAGGGGCAGCGACAAGCTGCTGCAGCACCTCATAGGCCCCGGCCAGCTCATACACTGGCTCACCAGCGCTCCCGAGGCCGTCACACCGCAACCGCGCGCATCTGATGCCAATGCAGGTGCATCGACCTGCACCTGTCCTTCTTCGCCTTCACCCACACGATCATGGCTGTTTTCTTGGCGATGCTTTAAGCATGCAAGCCGCACTCGCGGAGAAAATTAAGCTCGTCGCATCCTGGCATACAGCTGGCTATGTGCTTTTATAAAGCGGGATGTGCAAATGGCCAATCTGGGAGTACTGGCAGAAGAATCATGAACATGACGTTCATCGCTAGTCTGTCTGAGCAACAGACTCATTGATTGGGTGCTTTGCCATGGAACAGGGCAGCCCGATGATGTACATGACGTTCAATGTCAGTCTGGTTTAGCAACAGATATTTATTGGGTTGGTTCGTCATGGAACAGGGCAGCGCGGGACGCTGCGGGCGGGGTACATCGGGCACGTGACGGCGCTGGGCAACAAGCTGGGCGAGCTGTCGGCGCAGCGCGAGGCCATCGCGGCTGCTCTGGCGGGCAGCCCGGAGTGGTCTATCTGGTTGCAGAAGACCCTGCAGCCGCGCAATGAGCGCGAGAATGTCCACCGCTGGGCCTGCGGCCGCCCCTCCCAGCAAGACTTGGTCCAGCGCGGCAACTCCGGCGAAGAGTCCATGCTTGAGGTCAGTCGCGTGTCTCCCACCTTTTGCCCACACTTTGGCTTCCTTGCGTACCCCACATGACAGTACACTGGGCTGCTTTCCTGCCCAGCGGCATATCCCCCTCGATATTGTTCTTTTTGACAGCCACGGAGCGTAGTCATGGCTAGGCTTCGTTGCTGTCGAAGAAAACAATATCGAGTCGTGGTCTTTCCAGCATTTGAGATGGTCTGCCTGGTGCAACGGGGGGCGCCGCGTTCCCGGAGCATCTCAGAGCACTGCTGTCAGTCAAGCGGCGGCCCCTCAGGGTCTGATCTGGTGCTTCAGGATTTGGACGGCTTGCCGGGGGACATTGCAGGCCGCGCGGTGCAGCCGCATCGCTATGCCGGGTTCGAAAATGGCGACGATGACAGCGACGATGATGACGACCTGGGCCGAGCCTTTGACTCGGTGCGTGCTCCAGCAGACTCGGCTCCCTGTCAGTCTCAATTCAGGGTCCATGAGCGCTCTGCACACAGGTGGCCTGCCGTGTGCCAGAAGTATGCTTGACCATTTGAGCGGGGCATGTGGGCCTTATTGAAGTAGTGGGACTCTTGCATGCTTGATGGTGTAGTCTTGCAGGCTCCTACCTTTTCGAGCGTGTGTTAAGGTATGGCGCTGAACGTTGCTTGCAGGGGGATGACTTCTTGCAAAAGGATGGAGTTGCCAAGTTCCGGACGCTGCGGCTCTTGGGTGACAATGAGGCAGACGACTCATCCTCATCTTCTGATGATGATGAGAATATCACCTCCCTGCACATTCCCCAGGACTTGATCCTCAAGGCAAGCGCCCTCTCGGTGGCTTTGCAGTTGGCTGAAACTTGGTGTGAAGTTGTTGCTAAGCAGGCTGGGCCATGCTACAGTGCTGCCATACAGTGCTCTCAAGCCTGTGAGTTGCTATCAAGCCTGCGAGTGAAGGGGTTTGGAGGAAGGTGCAGTGCACCTTGCAAGGAGTTTCTTCAGGGAACAATACAGTGTGTTTCGGTGAACACAGGGTCACATGCAGGACGAGGACATGGTGGTGATGGACATGGAGGACGATGCAGTTGTGGTCGAGGACCCTTCTGCTCAGATGGTGAGTCACGTCCCTGTTGCGGCCCATACTCGCTCCTTTGCACCCCACCCGCTGACCCCAGTCTTAGGTTGAACCCATAAACCAAGAGTGTGTGCGCGTTCAATGTTGACCTGCTTTTTCGTAATTGTTCTGCTGTATTTTGCTGTAGCTGGGCTGCAGTTTTTCATGGTGCGGCTTGCAGGAGTACGAGTTTGATGCACTGATGCGGACGGCAGAAGGCGAGCCTGGTGAGCGGTTCGAGCCATTCACAGAAGGAAAGCGCCAGATGCAGTGGCAGACCTTTCCAGAACCTTCCGCCTTTGCCAAAGCTTCTGGCGGACCAGGTGTTGCACTCGCCCATTCCTTCCTTTAATACTCGTGTGCCTCAAGGACAACTGCAGCGTGCAACCATTCCAACCATCAGGCATGAAACATTCGGGAATAGTCTGGAAGTTACAGTCTTGTGATTTAATTTGGTGTGTCTGTTGCAGAATGGTCTGCATTTGAGGATCAGCGCCCAGCAGCTGCTGCTCCAGGTGCGCAGAAAACCATGACACCATTCACCCACCGCATCACTGCGCTCACCCACGTGCTCAAGCAGAAGGAACACGCTGGCGCATTGCATGTTTAAGGGGTAGCGAGCTAGAAACTTCATGCAGAGCAGCTTGGCGTATGCTCGCGCGCATGTCTGTCAGCGCGCTTGTGGCTGCTCGCAGACTCCGGCTGGGCGGATTTTGACGAGCGGCCAGCGTTCTCGGGCGCGGCCGACCCGGCACTGCAGCAGGAAGGCTCTGGGGCTGCTGCCCGGCCGATACAGCCGCCAACAGCACCAGTCGCTGCAGCCGACTCGGGTCCCGGCGAACCGCGCAGCCACTCGCCGCCGATAGACATCCCGGCGTCCTCGGGGGGCGTGCAGGCCCCCCAGTTCGAGGGGGAGGACCCTGCGCTGTCACAGTACTCCTCGTTCCAGTATTGGCGCTCGCCGCCCACCATGCTGGCGGATGATGTGGAACTGGGGGACCTCAGGGAGGACCTTGGGGAGGGGCTCTCCCCACCAGCCCCCATTAAAGCGCATGTCGATTGATCCCAACAATGGAAGATGCTGGGGTGCAGCAAGCACAACATGCTCAGCGGAGAAGCGCATCTCGCTCTCGCTCTTCCTGCACACATGAGGCGTCAGCACGGGAGATTGTGTGTAAGCACTGCACTGGTCATGGATGCTCTGAGCAGCGGATAACAATCAGGGGCCATGCCCTGCTGCAAGCAAGCTTGCTGTGGGTCGCTTCTGGACTGCCTTCTTGAAAGGGAATGTCTTCTTGTTGGCGCCGCGAGTGACTGCGCAGACATCATTATTGCATTTTGTTGATGAGCAGCAACAGGCAGTTGCGCTGGGGTCTGTGTTTGCCTGCACTGCATTTCAGGGAGTCTGACACTGATAAATCCCCTGCCCCTGGCCTATCGGTATTGTTTTGGGCCATATTTACACCTGCCACACCATTGCAGGTGTAAGGTTGTGACGCTCTCCAAACAATTCACCTCTCAGATGAACTGGTAGCTTGTAATTTGTACATTAGGGGTTGTATCATGGAGGCCCACAGGGAGGTGTTATGACGGTCTTGACATGAGAAGAACTGCCTTGATTGTTTCCATTGAATGTGGAAGTGAGATGTGCACCGGACATCTTGGCATGAGGCAGGGCCCCGGGGAGGCACGTATCTGAACTTTTTTCGTTATCTGCTTGACTGATTTGGTTGCCACAATGCACATGTATGCAATTGCGCAATGCCAAGTCTCAGACTCTTGTCTTTACGCAGCTTAAGCTTGTGCAGGCACACACGCATGTTGCTGCCCGTGCTGATATTCAGAGATCTAGATGAGTCTTTTGAGTCCTGAGAAGTGAGGATCACATGTGATCCTCACTTCTGCTGTACAGCTGCATGAACACGAGTGGTGTGGGCCAGAGGATTGCGGTCTTTTGGTATCCTAGGGTATCTATGTACTGTGCAATGCATGTGATGATTGGCAGAAGCATTGAGTTTTGCTAATAAGGCCGGAATGTGGCACCACAGCAATTGCATGAACCATGTGAACGCGTGGCAGGTATGTTCAGACGTTACAGAGACCCAATAGCATGAGCCCCTCTGCACATGCAACAACTTCAACTTTTGCGGTGTGTGTGATGGAAATGCAGATATCTCTAGAGTAAACACTTGAAAAATAAAATGTGTCTTGTCCCTTTTCTCAGCGCATCCGCACTCCACAATCGTTGGTAGCGGAGTGAGTCAGAACAATTCTGATGATTTGATCTGCCTTGTTTCTATTTTGATGTATGTACCAAAAATATGGACTGCCCTGCTGACAGACACAGGTTAGCCATGCCCCATGGACGGTAACTCAAGATCTTCAACGCTCATCCAGCACATTGTGTCCTGTATCCTGTCAATGTCCTGCAGCCACATACACATGGTGTCAGTGACTGGCACAAACACCCGGGTAAAAGAGTGTCACTTCGATTGGCAGCTAATTGAATCTTCTTCACCTGTTGCCTGCCTAGATACTATAGTTGCTACACCATACCAAACAATATGCCCATGAGCAACTGTCTGATTGATCTGAGTGTACCTCTTCCGAGAGGGGACATTCAGAGTGGCGGGCCGCCTCGAACGATTCTATGTGAGACCTCAAGCGTTGCTCCGGTGGCTCTGTGTCTGCAGCACTGGCTTCATAATGAGCCATATGAGACTGGCGGGGCACCCCATCTGTCACATTGGAAGGAAGCTCCCAGGCAGCTGCACTCCTCATGCCTTCTGGCTGTGGCCGACGTCTATGCCGGAGTCTGCAAGGTCACTGTCAATTTTGCTATATCATCTCAGATGGTGTTAACTGACAGATGCCCTTAACACCCATTCCTAAGGAGACCACTGAGCAGGCATACTCTGTCCTGTTGAAATTTGCCATTAGCAAGGCTTGGACATAAGTGGAGATGCTACATGCTGGAATATTTGGGCAGCATCAAGGTGCAGGGGGAGTTCAACCACTGCAGAGGCGAGACACCTGTTTGCCTTTTCCAGGGCGCTCACAAGGTCGACCGGATTGCTTGGCAGGGATGCCTGTGCTCCAACTCTACACCATTCAGCATCAGATGAGTAAATATTACTTGTACATCTCATCAGTTTAGATGGAAACATTAAACTGAGCTGTCAGCAGCTAGCAGACGGAATTGGGTGGATTTTGACTGGCCAGACAGGAAGACTAGTCTTCCTTTGCCATGATAGTTATTCCCCACCTGTCGCCAGCGCCATGTGGTGGCATAAGAGATTCAGCGGCCGCCCTCGCCACTCTCGCTTTGGAGGGGTGCGGCAGAATCAGAGCGTCTGTGTGGTCTCGCAGTCCAGTAAACCCCTCCTCTTCCAATATTACTATGGTGTGCTGGACAGGCTCTGCAAAGCGCAGCAAGCATCAGGAGCTGTGCTCTCCCAATCCTGTTGTGCAGTTCAACAGAGGCGACGCTGTAGTCGGCCCAAGGTTATGCAAAGGCCACTGCAGCTCGGGAGAGTGTCTTTGTGGAACAGTCCTCTCACCCTGTCCGTCATCAACCTCAACGTCATCAGGGCAGATAGAATCATGGACATTATCCACGTGAGCAGAGCTCCGAGGCACTGGACTCATCCACGCATCCCCACACTCGAGATCAGGAGAGCCCCACGGATCTGCTTCAGTTCGCAGTCCACTCAAAGGCTGCAGAATGCTAAGGAAATCGGCTTGATCTTCACTCCAGTTGCTTCGCAAACCGATATCAGCAAGTGGGTCCGCTGCTGGGTGTCGCCCTGCTTAGCAAATAAACAAGTACCGAACTTTAAACACTTTCCTTGCAAATGTGTTCATGCACATTTTGCACTTAATGTCTACATTTTGAGGTTAATCGTCACCTGGCAATATCGTGTCAGTCAGGAATGGACCTTCGTTGCCCATGGCAAAGTTAAGTTCAGCACTTTTGGGCATTCGAGCCCGTTTAAACTGTCAGACAGTGCCCCTCCTTCAAGTTACAACCCCAGACTATAAAGATGTTCGAAAGGTCTTCTACGAGGGGAACATGGAAACATTAATCCTGCAGATCTCTCAGCTGCACCACTGTGCAAAGGCAGCTTCTCCATTTTCGGGCCAGCTTCGCGCGCGACCAGGAACGCCACCGATTGTGGTGCAGATGTTCCTCTTGCTGGTTCTGTGCCAGATCTGCGGAGACAACTCAAACGCAGATTGATTTTACGCTTGTGAACGTCAGTACTGAGTTTGAAACTGTGTCAGGTATTGCCACTTGGTTTTTTTGTGAACAAACCTGGATGGGCTTTTGACATCTGCGAGGTGAGCATGGAAGCGCCACGCTTAGAAGGTACGAAAAAGTTACAATTTTACTCTTGTTCATTTTTCTGTGTGTGTATGGCATATGCACCAAGCATTTGAGTTTGTTAGAATAGCTTCACTCCTGCCACTTTTTCAGTGCCTCTGCACTGACCTCACGTTTGCTTGTGTGGGGATTAGGGAATGACACTTCGACAGATCCAGTTCACACACAGCTTGCTAGCATTTCTGCACCTGCAGGCCAAGAGGAAGGCAGTGAAGTAACGCTACTTGGTAGCGACAGCGATGATGAATTTTTCCCTCCCGACGCTGATGTGAATGGCGTTAAGGTGGACGAAGCAGGCACGCTACCCATCATTATTTTGGTGCCTTTCATGTGTGTACAGCACCCCGTGTGTGTCAGCTGCTTTTAAGCGCAACCTGAAACCTGAAAAAGAAGGGCCTTTGCAGTGAGGTCACAGGAGGATGCCTTGAGCAAAGAGCAGCTTCTACTGCGGCGATTGGACCACATAAAGGAGCTGCAGGACCTCTATAAGGTGTGTGGTGTAGCCACTGCAGTTGCATCCTCACAGAATGCTATGGAAGCTTTCCACAACCTCAAGGGAAATCCACATTGCTTGTGCAGGCTGAATTATGGGGTACCTTAGAGGAGATGCATGCACGTCATCATCACTTCCAATCTCCCGGTGGGCACCCCTTGCCCATTAAAATGATTGAATTTTCCGAAGCTGGTCTGGCTGCTCCCTTTATTCCCTGCTAATGCTGAAATTGGAGCTGTGCCGGGTCTGTCTGGTATTCCAAGATGATGACATCCACCTCTGTCGTCCACAGATGCTGCGGAGGCTACAAGCGGATCTGCAGAGTTCCAGCCGCTGCAGACTGTCCTGGGAAAGCGCAGGGCCGCTGAGGCCTCTGCAGGGAAAGCAGGCGATCAGACGGCTGATGCAGGCACCTCAGAGGACGACGTAGATGTAGTCATGATTGAAGCCTCGCCCGGCGACCAGCCAACAGTGCCGGACGCACTTCCTAATGATGTGGAAGCTGCACAGGACGGCAGTGCAGCCGCCTCTGCTGTTGCTGCTTCCGAGCAAGGCACGCAGGTGGGGACTCTCCTTTGTACAGCATGCCTGCCACCTTGTCAGGGACTCCCTAGAGGCGTGCAGAGTGGTTGTGAATTGCGATGGATAATGTAGGGGAGACGGTGCATCAGTGAATTTTAGTGCGCTGGATGCAGCAGGCTGCGGGGCATGCTGATGCGGTGGAGGATCCTCCCACCTTCTCAGAGGCGGAGGAGTTTGTCCTGACAAGCAGCACAGCAGCAGCCGACGCGCAGCAGCTCGCCCGGCTGCGGCAGCAGACAAGAGCACGGCTGGGCCGGATTGCCCGTCTTGAACAGGTCAGCCCTCATATAGACCCATCCAATCACATTTGCAAGACACCCAGGTGTGTCAGCGGCTGCCTGGGCTCTCTACTCATGCACAGATATTCAGCTGTTCAGCTAACAGAACCCTGGAACTGAAAACCACAAACAAGAAGCATCTGAAAGCTGGCCAAAGGGTAAAATATATTTCTGTGTGGGGAATGGCCAGGCAGCTTCTGCCAGCACAGCGCGCCAGCTGGACAGGTCAGGCGCGCTGGCCATGCTGTCGGGGCAGCACGTGAGGTTCCTCATAAAACGCTCCGCATTTACCATCGGCCGTCCGACCAGCACACACGGCACGGTGAGTGCCTCATACCATCCCAAGCTGATATTCTTTGCAAATCAATTTGATGATGTGCGTCGCTCAACTGTTCAGAAATCCCACGCTTCACTGCCCATCTCACCGTCAGGCTGGAGATTGCCTGGGTCTACCGAGCAGACTGGGGACTTGAAGTATAGACACTTGCATGGCCGAGCCAGGCATGATACCTGGCTTCAACAGACAGTGCTTGATTGATCCCTCATAGCAAAACACACGCAGCATATGTATCTCGGCAATATTATGTCCTCGCGCATGGCCCTGTATGTAGATGGCACCGCTCGCTGCACCAAGTCTTTGCATATGTGAATGGCTACCTATCACGCTGCAGGTGGATGTGGATTTGGGAAAGGAGGGGAACGCGTCGCAGGTGTCACGGCAGCAGGCGCGCTTTGCTCTGCGCCTCGATGGCGCCTTCACCATCACCAACTGTGGCCGCCGCAAGCTCCATGTCAATGGCTGCCAGGTTTGTGCATGCTCAACCTCATAGCTTTTTAAATATTGCCAGCTGTGGGAAGAGAACGGAACCTGCTCTTGCCATCAGACGGGACCTGGATGCTTGGTGCTCGGTGGGGTTGGTTGTTGGATGTCCTGGCTCAGACTGCAAGGTACAACTGTTTTGGAGTGTGTTCATTTAGAGCTGCATAAATTGATGTGCTCGGCGATCAAGTTCACAACAGGCATGTCCCAGGAGCAAGAATCTCATTGCACTGAGTGCAGTGGTGATCAGACATGCATGCTGCAACAGGACACTCTGCTGAGACATGCTTGCTGTGCTCGCCAATCAGATGGTTGCCAGTCAACCAAGCATGTCTCAGGAGCAGAGTTCCACTGCAGCACTGCATGTCTGTCCACCAGCTTCCGAGCAGTCACCTTGCTTGCATCTCTTCGGGTGCCACTGCACACACAACATCCAGGCACAGCGTGCACAGCAGGCTGAAGTTCGCTGGTGTTGTGTGCACAGGTGGAGCGGGGTCAGTCAGCAGTCATGCAGCACCTGAGCCTGCTGGAAGTTGGGGGCATCCGCCTGCTGCTGTACATCAACCACAGCGCGGTACGTCGGCTGCTCGCACGCTCCGCATCTTTCGGCGACTTCCCCGGTGGCTGATCCAGAGCCGGCTGGTGCCTCGCTCCGCCACGCTGGGAGCTTAGTTCTGGTCTTCTTGCTGCGCTGTGAAAGTGGTTGCTTGTTGGTGTACTTGATCCTGGCGCTCATGACACTGTATACTGATGCAGTTTTACGAGTATGTGAGCAATTGCGCTGCACCCTCTTGAGACCATTTCTGGCAGTTGGTGTCTCATTGTCCGTGAGGGAAGGCTTGTGTATTTGCCAGGGTTCTGATTTGTGTCTGAGTGGGATGAGGAGTTGCTGACAAGTGTCTGTTTAATTAGGTCAGGCATTCAAGGCACTTTGTCAGGGATTTGGTTCTCTCTGCGTGGTGAAGGGATCTCCTTCATGTTCTTTGTTCAGTGGATGGCTCGCTATGTGCATTCTGTGGTGAAACACCTTTACAAGGTCAACTTGCCAACTTCTTCTTTCTAGCCCATATTGCATACTTGGGCGTGTGCCATAAGTTCATTCCAGCGTGTCAAAATTCCAGCTTATTCCTGGCAATCACATGATGTATCTACTCAACTCCGAAATGCTGCATCAGAAAGCACAAAAGCCAACAACGTGGCTGTTTCAGCATCAATAGACTCATCCGTTGCTCAACAGGCCTGAGGCACAAGCACATATTCCAAATGAAAGCTTCTGCAAAGGCACCGAGCTGATCCTTATTTCTCTTTCAACCCAATAGGACACCTTTGGAGGATTGCCACAAAGGTGCTGCTAGACAAACCTCGTCCACAAGGGCTGGAAAACATGTAACAATAATAATAGTAGGACAGGATCCACTGATAGCCCAGTCAGTATGACTGGTCGAGTGTCAGGAGTTGAGCAGGCCAGCCTTCTTGTGCTGTAGCGCGCAGCCAAGCCATGCGAGCAGGTGCTGCACCTCCATCTTCACTGTCTCATCCGTCTGGTGCATCGGGTACTCATCGTTTGCAATCACCTGGGCCCCCAAGACAAATTTTAATTGCTCGTTTATTAGCACAACCTTTGAAAGAAACGCAATCCAACTGCCAACCTTCTGGCATCCAGGCGTTAGTACCATGCATTCTCTCTAGTGGCAGCATCCTTCTGACTCCAAGACGACAGCAGTAGCAGGAGTTTCAACCTCAAATTGTCAATCTCGGCATGTCATAACTGAAGGTCAGCAGGAACAATCACCTGGTGCCCAGACACTATCATGGTCTGCCGGCTGAACATAAGGATGCCATGCTCCCGGGCAAGCGAGTGCGCCGCCGCGTTCACATAAAACATGCATTTGAGGGCGGCCGCGCCGTGTGTTGCATAGGTGATCGGGTTGGCATCGATCCAGACCACTGTCTGGCGCTGCAGGGACGCCAGGTGGCGCGCCAGCTTGGCCAGCTCCCGGGCATGGTGCTCATACTCCTCTGGTGCATGATAGCAGTCATGGATCCCCGGGCTCACAAACAAATATTGGGGGCCATTCTTCTCTGCCTCCCACCTGTGCACGCCATGGATGCGGTCAAGATGCATTCGAAGTCCATGCACCTATGATTGACCATAAAGCAACAGGAGGCATGTTGCTGGAAGGTCAAGTTTCAGTTATTGTACAAGGAACTGTACAGGGCTGGCAGGTATGTAGCTTCACTCCACTGGACCAGTTGTATATGGATTCAAGTTCTGCACCGAGGCCAAAACAGCAAGCCATCCAGCCTCGCATCCTCCTTGAAGTTTGCCTAACATCCGGGAGATAGTATCTGCATCTGCTTCATCTAACTAGAAGTGCATTATAGCACGCTGTTAACCAGGCAGCTGTAATGCTGGGCATCTGTGCACATTGACAGCTGTGTTCTCATATGGGTGGACCTCTTGAGCACCTGTTGTACAAAGCACGGTCGTAATCCTCGTAGATGAGATGCTTCCAATCGTAGGTGATGTCGATGTTGTGCCCCATGCCGGTGTCGTTGTAGTGGCTGTGACAGGTCTTCTCATTGAGGTAGCACGGCGTGGGGTCCCACGGCGGCGGCACATAACTGTCGCGCACCTGTTCCGGGCAATTCTGCCGCGAATGGTGCTTCAGCTCCGCATACCCCGGCGCCTGCGGCCACCACCGCTCAGACACCTTCATAACAGCTGCTCAAAATACTTCTTCTTGTTGTTGGCCCCAACAGGCATGCTGCAACTTCCTGCATGGGGACTGTTCGTGCATTTTGTTGATGAGCAGTACTGCTGCCGCAGGGCGTAATGATAAGGTGACACTTTGTCGCAATGCAAAGTACATAGCAGCAGGCTGCATATACACACCTGCGTCCTGTGGATGATGCCGTAGAACTCTCCATACACCTGCCGTAGGGTGGAGTCCCCAGAAAAGTAGATCCACTGGTTGGTAAAGTCCTGGGCTGGGTATTGTGCAAGGTCGAGGCTGTCGATGCCGGGGTAGGTGGGAAAGAAGCAGGTCTTGCAGGGAGCAACCCCCTCTGGAGTCTGCTCTATGAACGGGCTCATGTCACACAGTGGCTCCTCTGTTGCAGCTAGTGCTGTGCAGAGCAGCAGCGGCAGGAGCAGGAGCAGGATGCAAAGCATGTGCTGGATGGCATGTGCTGCTGGGGGACTGAAGAGGCCATTGAATGACCCCCTGACAGTCCACCCAGCTCTGCACAGCATCCCCTGAGCCAATAGCCCTGCAAGCAGTGGAGCGGTCGAGACCTAATGAATGACAGTTCAGTATTGACGGATTCTGCGCCAGAAATGGAATTTTCGCACTCGTGTCGAATACGTAGAGCAAGAGGTAGCTCTGGGGTGGTGTGTGGCAAGGAAATCGATGGCAGGCTTTCATCAGCATGATGACAATCTACTTCCTTAACTCTCATTTGGGGAAACAATTTCTTGATCTTATTAGCACGTAAAGGCCAGACGTACTGCGACATACCTCCCTTTTGAACTAGGACTTAGAATAGGCCCTCAGCTCATAGGATGCGACTCCCAAGAACACACAGAAGAATTCCAAGAGAAACTTTATCTGTAGTGTAGGTTTATCCTGGAGAACAAGATCAAATCAGGATCAAGTTAGTTTCTAGCTACTAGATCAACAAGTTCGATCTGTGTTCGTATGCAAGGCGATGGAATGCGAACTAATATTGCGACACGAGAAAGCACTAGAAATCTGCTTGCTAACACACTCCGCAATGGGTTCAGCGCACAGTCTTATAACACTCTGACCGCGAGAGCAAGCTGTCCGCGCTTGCAGCAGGGTTAGTAAGTGGCAGGGTGAACACTACGAACGCGAACAACTTGTTTGAACAAGCAAGTCAATTGATCTTTAGTTACCTTTTGGACCCATTTTTTCCCTGTCTCTTCACCTGTAAACTTTGTCCGTGGTCTCGCAGCGCATCTTTCGAAACTGACTGTTGATGGTGACTCCATCCTTGCGAAGCGTCTTCCTATAATAAAGCATCAAATACAAGTGAAGTGCTTTCTCCCGTAACACTTCGACATTGATCGATTCCTGGTACACTGCACAGCAGTGTTATTTTGGGCAAACCCAAGGCGATCTCAAGCCAGCAGGAGTGCAGCAGGGCAGCAAAACTGAAGTGGTAAGTCTTCTGCGCAGAGAAAACAACGTGAAAAAGCAGGAAATTCACCCTATAATCGTTTCCACTGCTACCCAGCTTTGACACAACGCCTTTCTGCAGGGCAAGGCAGGCAGGCCTGCTTCTGTTGAGGTGCCCCTCCAATGCAAGTCGTCAATCAGCCATAGGAAACATGCGGCGTGGCACACTGTTCACATGTGCATTGCTGGTGTTGGTTGTGATAAGCAGCCTGCGGCCATGCACAGCAGTCGAAGCAGTTTGCGACCCCACACCATTTGCGCCGTTCCAAGGCATGAGCGGCGCGATTGAGCGCTGCTCCACTTGCCTTTTCCCAACTTACCCCTACGTCAGCTCCATCAACGTGACAGCCTACCCACCCATGGACTTTTCAGACACCTGGGTCTACTTCCTGGGCGATGTCACCGTACGCCAAATCTACGGGGAGTTTGCGGCCATCGTGCACAATGCTCAGGTGCGGCCCTTGTCCCCATGCTCTGGAATCAAGAGCTGCAAACTTCTTCAGGAGCCGCTCACAGCTCGCAGGGTCCACCTGTGTACATGGTGCACATGGCATGGAAGGCAACCAGGGATTGGGGAGATGTCAGGCAGGTACTGTATACTTCCGAGCAACAGGGGGACCCCAGAGGTCACGCTGATCATGAAGGGGAACCGCAGTAAAGCAGCGTCCTGCATGCGGATGCAGCTGGGGGAAGCGGTGGGGCCGCCGCTGCACCATTCGCAGCACGACTGCGTGAACCAGTCGCGGCGGCTGGGCTATGTCCCGCCGCCGCATGACCGGACGCCCTGCTTCCTCAACGAGCGTTCCTGCAGCCGCCGCTTTGCGCGCACCGCCATGGGCGCCAACGTCACGCTGACCTACGACTGGAAGCACCTCATGTACGAGGACTACGACCGCACGCTCTTCAACTCCTGGGCCGGGGAAGCCGGAGTGGCCGGCCCGGACTATGTCGTGGTCAGCCCTGGCGCACATGACTGCTTCCATGAGCCTGAGGTAGGCCACGAATAGGCTTTCATAGCAGCAATGGCTATTTATGTGTCCCCTGAAAGGGAAGGTGCCCTGTACCACACCACTTGAATGGTGCTCAATCCTTGGGTTAACGCGAAAGGCTGACCTGTGCTCTTGCGATGCCAATCTTGTCTGTACCCATGCCCTTACCATGCCCAAGGGTTGCGCAGCGCTGTCTTGAGGACTGTGTAGAGCTGCAATTCTGTGATGTCGGGGAAAAGAATGCCTTCAAAGGGACATCAGGAAGCCTGTCTGTTCAGTGACACAGCGGACAGTACTGAGAAGACAGAAAGTGCTTCTCATGTAAAATTTGTGCTCGTGCACATGCAGGATTGGAAGCATCATGTGCTGCAGCTGCAGAGGCTAGCGAAGCACTTGCACCAGCTGAACCAGACAGTCATCTGGGTGGACATCAACCCCATCACATACGCAGTGCACGGGGCGCCCGCTCTGAAGTGCGCCCTAAATGTCAACGCGGCCGCACATGAGCAGGTGACTCAGCTTGCTTGAAATCACTGCAGCCTGCTCGTGGCAATTGCCAGTGGTGCCTGCCTTGCTACAAAGAAGCTGGGGTACCCCACATGAGATCTAAGTTTAATGCCCCTACTATGTCTGCCATTTCTGCAAAACAGTTGCAAACAATGCCAAATCTGAACTGCCTTTGCCATTCTGGGTATTTGCCATTCCTGCAAAAGAGTGTGGTATCATTTGCAATGAGAGGAATTCAATGCGGGTATGTTGGACTGGGAATCTGACCCGTAATAGAAGCATTGAACATTTCTTGTGGAGGATGCAGGCAAGGGAGCTGGGGTTCTACATGTTCAGCCGGCAGACCATGATCCAGTCAGCGGGGCAGCTGGATGAGAATGGGCACTACCCCATGCACCAGCCGGATGCAGTGGTGAGGGAAGAGGTGGAGCTTATGCTGGCCTGGCTCAGCTGCATGGAAGGCACATACAAGAAACGATAGCACTGGCTGGGTGATGCACGGTGGAGTGCAGCACTTATGGTTTTGGATGGTTGCGAATTTTGCAGTTCTGGACTACCAGTGATTAGTTTGAATCGTTTGCTCTTTGTCTCTATAAAGCTGCGTACTTGCGAGCCCTTTGACTTGCTAAATGGCAACGCACTCTAGGCATCGTGCAAAGATGCAATCTTTTAATGTCTTCTCTTGCTGCCATGCGCATGGCATGGCTGGAAGATTGGAAGGAAATGGACAAGCATGCTGCTGCCTTTTCTGACTACTCCATTGAAGCTTTTTTACTGTGCCACGAAAGCCTAGGATTCTATTGAAGGTCTTCTAAGATAACAGGTGATGAGTAATGAGTAACAAATACATTTCACACCAAAGCATTGGGATGTTCACTTGTTTCCACAGTAAATTAAATGGCGACGGGCATTTCCTCAAGCTTGGCCTTCCAAAGCTCTGCATCAAGACTCAGATTGCATTGAAGTCCAGTGGCCCCCTGTGATCATACACGCGCATGCCCATGGAAGCCAGGGGATGTCGCCTTATGAACTTCAGCATCTGGCCCAGCATCTCTCTGGATCCTTCATTCTGTGGTGCAGGAAATGGTGTGCTGGGCACTGGCACTTCCAGGAACCTGGCACACAACACAAACATAAGTTCCCCAGTTGTGGCAAATCCTTTCAGCGAGGCTCCATAACAGCAAGTGTTCCTCCTTGCTCTTCTGTGTCACTTGCATGGATCAGAAAGTGCATTTGATATGGTTGTTTTCCTGAAGCGGCTAGGCAAGGGAAATACGCACTTTGCAAGTGGTTCCCAGCCGTCTTGAGGCCTCCAGATCAGCAGACGCTCCGCTGGAACACGATTTTGCACCTCCTCGGTATGATCATTGAAGGCCCTGATGCAGTTGTCCCTGGACATGTCCCCTTTGAACATGTACTTGAGGCCCCAGCCAATGATAGCAGTATACTGGCGGCCAAGCTGGGTGGTCCAAAAGAATGGCCGCAGTACCCGCTTATGTAGCCGCACAATGACTTCCTGCACGCTTCTATACCATGACTCCGGATCTCTTACTGTGAGGATGACCTGCGAGACAGATGTACCCACTCAACATTGTTTCACCTGCCTAGTTGTACTGCTGGAAGGCAAGAGCCTGAGTTCAGAATCAAACTTTTACCTTGCTCTTAAATCGTTAAACTTTCACAACTCAAAGCCTTATGGAACCAATCCAATACTCAGGCACAGCTCGAGGGCCATCGTGCCATATCAGCTGCCCACCTTGGCTGTCGGGTACGCGTCCATGAGGACAGGTATAAGGCCCGCTGGGATATCTACAGCTGCATTATACTGGTCGAAAAGCTGATGCACAGGAAAGTCCTGCTGCTTCCCTGTGCCATAGGCGTAGCAGTGCTTTCGGAGCGCTGGGAGGTAGGGGATGAAGCGGCCGTGGAAGCACGGGCCAAAGCCCAGGATGTCGAGGGCGACTTTCAGGGAGGACGTACCTGTGCGACACCATCCCACACCCAGAATTTGGGGACCAATTTCGCTCGACATGTTCTTGGATGTCCTCCGAACGAGATCGGAGGTTTAAATTCTCCGAGACCTTCCGGAGCTGTCGGCTTCGTAACCGGAAACGTAACCCCTTATGTTCCTGCAAAGCAGAAGGCCAACCTCCACAGGAACTCGATCCAAAAAGCGAAAGACCCTATACTTCAACTCAAATATCTGCTTGTTCATGTCTTCATGCTGTAGGGGCAAGCATCAAGCATTGCCTTGCGAAACCGTTTGCTGATTTGAGAGATCCAGGTGCCAGACAAGCATTGGAATAGCTTGTGTCCTGTTGTGATCGGGTGGATGCTTTGCATTTTTCAAATCGGCCTATTTTGATGTACATCAGGAGACTCCATCGACTGTTGTGTGTCCCACACGGCGTCAGGTTAGTGCTCCTAGCTACGCTAGCTGTGTGTCATACAGAGCCCAGTGCAAATGATAGCATCTATGTGGTATTGCGGTCCCAATGGGTTGAAAATATAGTGAGAACGTCTTACGCGACGTCATTCTCTGTGGGAGAAACTTCCAGACGGGAAGACTTTGACACGGTCTTTGGCCTTCAGGGATGTGTAAGCTGTTGCTGCGCACACGGAAATTGTGGTGGGAGGGGGTAGTATTCAGCATTTTTCTTATCGTCACAGGTACGAATTTACCTCCAACTTGCGGTCGTCCCTGCTCTTCTTCCATCGACAGGCTGTTCCAATCGAACTGAGACTCTGATTGCAGGGGGCCAATGTGCACGGATACAGCAATCCCTAAGAAACCTGAAGGACCTACATCCCTATGGTCTACACTTGCAAGGCAGCACTTCAGCAGACATTTATCTAACCGATGAATTGCACAGCTCGAGGGCGCTCCAGGAGGTGCCCAATTTCCAGGAACCTGCAACGCCCACCTTTGCAGTGTTTTCCGCTCTGCATGACACCATCATCGGCGAGGTGAGCAACGTTGATTCGCAACAACATGAACTCGTGCTATGCTTGTCTGCTGTTCGAACGCCTGTCCAGGCTGAGAGCTGCTGTTGTGTGATCAACCAATCATTGAGTACAAAGGGGCAGACCTCTCCTCTCATCAGGGATATCAAGTCACTGGAGTTCCCTGAGGTGTCCACCCTGTTGATGACCCTGGATCAGGTGAGGGTCATAGCGGAGGTGTACCCGCTAGATGTGTGCGAGTCAGTGGCCACATGCCAGCTGGATGGGCCTTCTGGGCATCACGATGTGGTGGCTGCCGCGCGCGCGCCCTTTGACACATGGGGCGTCACCCAGCCGCAGCTGCGCGAATGCTTTGTCATTTGCAAGCTGCCGCAGCCCGGCCTCAAGTTCAACTGGGTGCATCTCAGGCATGCTCCCACTCCACTCCCCCTTGTTATGCAGCCTCCCCGAGTTGATGGTCTTGAGTGGCCCCTGCAAAGTCCCGGGCTGCAATGCATCTGCCTGGGGACTCAATCCTTGATCACTTCACATGATGGCAGCAAATGTGTCTTAGATCTTGCCGGACTTGCAGTGATATGCATGCAGCATGGCTTGCCATGCACACCCATACACAAGAGCCCTGTAAGTATTTTGTATACTGGGGATGTTAAGAGTCGCTGAGAAACACTGCTGTGAGGGAAGACTTATATGCAGTGCCAGACTGGGAAGCAAATCCAGCTGCATATTGTCTGGACTTCCCTGATGGGAAGAGCACTGCACCATACAGGGATGCAGAGGACCGCTTGCTAAAGTCACATCTGCTGGAGGAGCTGGAAACGCCGCGCAACGCAACCCATGAGCATCCCAAGAAGAGCGTGGGCATGTGCGTCGGGCCTGTCTTCAGTGCTGCGCCTACCTTCCTGGGTGTGGGCACCCACATATTCCAGCATGCATCAACCTGAAGACCCCTGACTGGCATCCTTTTCGTGACGCCATGGTCATCTACAGGCTTTTGACCAGAGAAGCCTGTCCATCCCTCTCGGGAAGATTCCATATGGTGCTTCATGTCTTCTCCAGGATCCACAATCTTAATCGCAGCATAAGGCTGATGTACATTCAAGCCACAACATTGTCAGAACTGCTGTGCTTGCAATATTAATAGCAAGTCCTCTTGTGAGAAATATCTTCCAGGTGTTGGTGTCGCGTGCCGCTGTGCATGTGAGTGCAATCGGTGGCTTCATGAATTGGTCAGAGCAGTGTTGGAAAATTGATAGTTTGGGCATTGCCGTGCAGACTGGGTGCAGTACTATTCGGATATGGGGGTGGAGGGCATCCACATGTATGCGGTGGTGGCGGATTTCATCCTGTCGCCGAACGGCGGCGGCTACATGCACAACCCGGGGAATTACCGGGCGCTGAGCATCGAAAACCACCGGCTGCTGCGCTGGAAGATCTTCCATCCCTCGCCCTGGTCCCTGCACTACTACGGCCAGTGGCTCATCTACAATGACTGCGCCTTCCGCTGGCGCCACTACTATGACTACCTGCTCTTTGTGGACCGAGACGAATTTGTGCACTTTGTCGGCAGGCAGCCGCACGAGGTGCGCGTCTGCAGTTGCATCCTTGTCATACTGAGCTCAGCTGGAGCGATATTGAGGGCAGTAGCATGCGAGATTTGGCTTCAAGGCAGGGCTGAGCAGAGCAGGACTCTGCAATGTCGGTGATGTGAAGCCATGGTGCCAAGGCATGAAACATGACCATTGTGTTAATGAAATGTCAGTCAGTCTGTGGGTATTCTTTTTCAGCCTCTCAGGATGGGTCAGTTGTCTGACTAGGATTGTCACCACCAAGCATGACAATCACAGATGAGTGGCCACACCGACAAGGTCATCCTGCCAGTAATGTGTGTTCTTGTTGTTGTTGTCGGGTCAGCACAAAGACAGCGGAGCTCGTCCCCCAAGGGCTGGTTGAGTGTGCAGGCTCCTCTGGAGAGGCAGCCCAAGTGCACAGCAGGGGAGGGCAAGCTATGGAAGCTCAGTCCAAACCGAAAAAAGTTGAAGGAACTTCCAAGTTAGTATTTCAATATTGCATCCACTCAGGTGTACGGCGATGCTGTGCTGTGTGCAGGTGAACCTGGCACAGGAGATGGCGGCGCGATTCCAGCCCAAGACAGCATCCATCTCTTTTTTCGGCGCGCTGTACCCTGTGCGCTGCCTGACCAAGCGCATCCAGGTGCTGGGATCGCACGGGTCGGCGGACGGCAAGAGCCCTCTCTTCGGCATGGGCAACCTCTTCACACAGGTGACTCTCACCTTGTCAGTGTTCGTGTCATGGGCGGCAGCTAGCCGGAAATTTAGAGCAGAAGAGCAAAGTGGTCAATTGTTTTCTACTTCTTGCGCTGCATTGTCACAGTGATTGAACAGACCATCTGTTGGGCTCCTCAAGAGTACCAGCCCGAGTGACAGGCACAGACTGACAGGGAAGTAGAAGTGTCAGCTTCTTGCACCAAGTTTTCGCAATGTAATGGATGCAAGGGTGACCTTTGATGCATGATGCAGGTGTATGAGGGCTATGATCTGTGGGGCAAGGACAAGAGGCAGCCCGACTTTCAGAACTGCTCCACGGCATACCATGGCCCCAATGCCGGCCGACCATGCCACCCCAAAAGTGTCATCAGGCCGCTCGCAATCAAGGACATGAATGTGCACTTCTTGGCTGGTGGGCTCACAACCCTGTCGCCATGGAAAGTCCTGGACCAACCTAGCATTGCAGTAGCAGCTATGGTGGATTTGTCATCAATGTTGGTATTTGATTGCTTGATGTTAACCCCACAAGGCAGCACTTCCTCTTCAGCACTGGCGCTCGCAGTTCCCATCACATCTTCAATGACCATTTTGTGAACATTCGTGTGAGCAAAAGTGTCATGTCTGTCTGTGACAGCAGCACTGACTTCCGACAGCTGGTGCAATGCAGGGGTTCAGGAAGGTTTTGATGAGCAGCCAGTTGCGGTGGACCCTCAGACAGCATTCCTGAAGCACCTACGCTGTCTGCTGACCCCCAACGGCAGCGAGTGGGAGCAAAATGTCACTGCGTCTCTGTGCACGCCGGAGACCAAGCCGGACTTTGCTAAGGCAACTGCGGGCGGAGTGCTTATGTGCTCTGCATAGACTGACAGCATTTACTTCTTTACAACCAATGACCGGACGTCAATAGTGAGCTACTGGGCCACGCGCACAGTGACTCTGCACTTCAAAAATTCATTTGCTGATTTTTGTTTAAAAAAATGGCGCGCTTTCAGCGCCTTTTGCCATGTTAGATGCAGTCCTGCAGGGACTCCCATATTGCAATGGCATTGTGACGTGCCATTGCAATATGGCATTATGTGGCAGGGCCATTGTGTTTACTGTGAAGAGCAGTTGATATCAGGAACTGAACAGGTTTCCTTGTGAATGCACTGTTTGAAACTAAGGTCGCTTCATGCTACGGTCCCTTTCTGCAATGGAATGATGTCTTGTCATCATTGGGTTCACCGGTGATACCTTGTTTCTGAAGTGCAGTACTTTTCCCAACTCCTGCCTCCCCTAGAACTTCAGCTGCACAGTGTGTCTAGCTAGTACAGTGGGAGGTACTATGACCAATATAGTAATATTATCATGGCAGTGATCGATCATCATGATATTAACATTGTCAACATTAGCACGCCGGCAATGACAGGTGGGCATACCGGGCGGGTGCTGCGCCCGCCCACCACACACACGGCGGCCGCCGGGCCGACATGTGCGCCGGCTGATGCACGCCGGCGCCGTGCATGATGCGGCATGGTGCACGTGCGACAATATTAATGGTCATAATGCATTTTGTAGACCGGTCACACATTCTGGACTGCATACTTGTGCTTCTTTGGGCATGCACATAGGCCATCATTCATGCAACACTGCTCATTCGTGTCACTGCCATCCTACCATCCCATTCAACGACGCTCAGGTTCAGGGGGTATTGAATCCTATTAGGGGTAATTAAATACTAACTAAGTACCAAGTATTATAGTATTAAGTACTAACTAAGTATTTAATTACCCCTAAATCCTATCCTGAAGCACGTGAGCGACATAATGGGAACACGTGCATCCGACACATAAATTCTACGTTGCTGCAAGAGAACAACACCTCCGACTATCCGCAACGTGACATCGACAGTTCGGATGGATGTCTGAAGATTTATTAAACATCCACATTAGTGACACACAACGTTTTTATATGCACTTGCCAGCACTGAGTTCTTGGCACAATTCAGCTGCAGCGACGGTCGAGGTGGATTGGTGCCCAAATGATGTTTCAAACTTTCAAAGGCTCCTTCAGGGAGGGCGTCCCTGAGCGATTCTACAAAAGCACCTCTTTTCGCCTGAACAGATCAGTTCAGAGGTACTATGTAGCAGCACCTGCACCTTGCAACCGCCATCACGTAACTTTTTGCCAGGGATATCACTGCTAGCTTTGCATGATCTAACGTTCTGATCTCTGTGTTTGTTACGTGCCAACAACATAGCTGAGCACCCTTATGTTGGTCGATTTTGCGCAGGCAGCGGCCAACCCGCGCAATTGTGGAGCAGCGCACATCATTCATTCCTGAGACACTGCGCGAGCTTTCTGAGGACAAAGAACAGCAGACTCTGGTCCAGCGGTTGCAGCAGGAGGGCCAAGCCCGTCTGTCCAAGGAAGAGCGCCGGAAGCGACAGAGGTCGCTAGACAGCATAGGCGCACCACCCTTCCCTTCTGTGCTCAAAGCAAGTTCCTTCAACCCTCTGTACTGCCCTCAGGTTGTTCAACCGCTGCTTGATTCTAACCGCCTTAGGGACTCCTTCCATCTCCTCCTCTAGTCTGCATGCTACATGGCTGATCGATCCATGCAGCAAAGGAGAAATATCAAGTAGGAACAGTTGCAACTTTGATGTCTTGCAGTCCAAGTGCACCCACCTTGCACTTTGGAGAGGTGGTGTTTCTCTGGGTGTGTCTCGGTCTCTCTGCCAGGTTGGCCAGTGTGAGATCCTCGAGGCTGCCAGCGCTGCATGGCTGACAAGTGCATGCAGCCAAGAGGGACAACCAAGCTTCACAGTACCGCCCCGGCATCAGATGAACAACAACCGTATCAAGTGAGTGTGGCTTGCAGGAGCATGGGGCGCGGCCGCTGCGGCGGGACGCAGCAACGACGCTGCAACTCAACATCGGGCTGTACTGCAACCAGGCATGCTCGCACTGCCATGTGGAGAGCTCGCCACTGCGTAAGGAGGCCATGGACAGAGCCACCGCGCAGGCCTGCCTGCAACTACTGGCCGCCAGCAGGGGCACTGTTCGCACTTTGGACATCACCGGCGGCGCCCCTGAACTCAACCCACAGTTCAGGTGCCCCTTCTATGATGCCATCAAGCTGCAACGATGTTGATTTCACATCATTGAGCGATTTGGACACTATGGTCAAGGTGGAGAGGCGCGGAGGTAAGGGAGAAAGGGCTGCTTCCCTGCATCACTTGGTGCCGCCAAGATGGATGAAAGGCACAAATTGGTACAGGGACACTTGTTGCTTGCACTGCAGGGTTAAAGAGATGAGGATGCAAACTTTTGCACTGAGTAGATGTGGCTATCTGGCAGGTATCTGGTGACGGAGGCAAGGAAACTCGGAGTGGAGATTATAGACCGGTGCAACCTGACTGTCCTCCAGGAGCCTGGTCAGGAGGATCTCGTTGACTTCCTGGCAGAAAACCAGGTACCCAATCATCAAGTTTCTTCCCTCTATGCATCAAGTTTCTCCCCTCTATGCTGCCAGCATTTGGAAGGTGTTCCCTCGAACACAACTGGCATCGCGATATGGGCACCTTTGCACTTGTTATTGAACTGTTGTGGGATGGCGTCAGGTGCGGGTGGTGGCATCGCTGCCATGTTACAGCGAGGGCAACGTGGATGAACAGCGCGGCCGGGGCGTCTTCGAGCGCAGCATCGCGGGCTTGCGCGCGCTGAATGCGGCCGGGTATGGGCGCCCCGGCTCAGGCCTCACGCTGGACCTGGTCTACAATCCCAATGGTGCCTTCCTGGCTCCGCCGCAACAGCAGCTGCAGGTTGGTCCGATTACTGTGAGCTTGCAACTAGTTAGCGCCACTAGGCAGGACCATGGCCCAGTGCAAGTCTAAGGGAGTCAATGCATATCTCTGTCTTGTCTCGTGCAGCAGGCGTAGATGCATCTGTTTTGAGTCTCTGCTACTACATGCAATAATACAGAGGATCTCCAACCACTTCAAATTGTGGGGTATCTTAGCTTGATATCTTGCTGTGCCAATTTCAGATTGAATACACAATATGAGTACTACTCTTGCACTTTTATATCGATGGACGGCTCTTCTGCACTTTGCAGGAGGCCTACAAGGCGGAGCTTGCTGAGGCGTACGGCATCACATTCAATGGCCTGCTGTGCCTGAATAACATGCCCATCAAGCGCTACGTGGATTACCTGCAGCGCAAAGGCCAGCTGGAGGACTACATGGCGCTGCTTCTGCGCAGCTTCAATGCAGCTGCAGCGGAAGCCGTCATGTGCCGCGCCACCGTCAGCGTCGGCTGGGACGGCCGCATCTACGACTGCGACTTCAACCAGCAGCTCGAGCTCGGCCTCAGGTCTGGGCAGCTCCCTCTTGTGCCACAAGCTGAAGCTGGCCTTTCTGCAGTGTATTTCACATCACTGGCCCATCATTCCAGGTCTACAGGGTGTATTATCATGCAGCCTGGCCATTAATGCAGCCCGTTGTGCTGTGCTTGGGAATGAGCAAGCATGGTTGCAAGACTGACATTTTAAACTTAACGAGTTACTGAGTACTTCTTTCTGATTTTGTTTGTCATTGGATGGTATATACCATCCAATGACAATATATTGTCACGCATGAGGGTGCAACACTTTTGGTGACAGGGTGGGCTCTCTTTGTGCAGGCTGCCAGGTCGCAAGGACAAGGAGTGCCTCACAGTGTTCGATATTGAGAACCTGGATGAGCTGACCGGGGTGCCTATAGCATGCGACAACCACTGTTTTGGATGCACTGCTGGATCGGGGTCCAGCTGTCAAGGGGCCATTGCCTGATGCTCTGCATGCATGTGACTAGTTGCCAAGTCTTACATTCATTCTGATGTTGATGACTGCACTGCCATTGTCAGCAGGTTATCTTCAGTCATCTAAATCCCATGGAACACAAAAGTCCTCCCAGAAGTTCACAGGATGTCTTGCTGTTCACAAATGAACCTCAGTTGCTGCATCGAATTTATGACGCACAACTCAATCGTTTCCATCGAGGAGCAGAGAGTAAAATTCAGGCAAACTTTCTCCAGGACTTCACGTCCTTGATATCACTCACCATACTTCTGCTGCAATACCAGCTTGCATGCACTAGCAAAACAGCATCTTTCGCTCACCATGTGTGCATCACATAGAGCGATTAAGTGACATGCATGTGCCTTGTTGGCAGATATTTTTGCTCAGGAAATAATTGTTCACTGCAGCTCCTAGCCTATAGTGTACACCTCTCCGCCCTCAATGCTGGGCACCCATAAATCTAACTCTCAATGACATCCGGCCTACAGCTAAATTTCTGTGAGCACCCGTCCCACCTCCACCACACACTCCCTGTCAGTGTCCTTGCCACCATTGACGCGGTCGGGCAGTACAGGCGCCAGCACCCGCAGTAGAAAGTCCTCCTTGGCGCTCTGCGCGCGGCGGGAGTGCTCGGAGCCGCACAGCGCGACCCACTCGTGCCAAGGTACTGATACAATTGCGTAGCCCCAGGCGCGCAGGCAGGCGTTCCTGTACAGTACCCGGCTGACCGGCTGGTGTGTGTTGCGCGTCATCTTGTGCGGTGACAGAATCTCCACGGCCACCTGCATGTGCCAACCGCGCTCCGCTCTTGTACCCGTGCATGTCTTTATTAGAGGAACCTCCACTGCACGGAACCTCCACTGCACCAATGTGATGTGAGACCATACAGAGACGATGCACAGGCCCTGGCTAGCGTTGGCGCCAGTGGGCATGCCAAGCACAAGGGCGGCACCAACAAAGCCACAGCGCAGATCATGCTTCTGCATGGTGTTTCCTTATGAACAGCCCATAGCAAGCACCCAGAGGAGATGGAATGGGACGCAGTAAGCGCAGCGCACCTTGCGGCCGCATTGGTCGCGCAGCTCGAGGCAGATGTCCATTTTCAGCGCGCCGTCGCCGGCCATGGCGCCACGGCTGTTGGCAAGGCCGAGGCGCGTGAGCGACTCGGAGACGTCGGCCACCATTCCCGAGCGCTCGCCCGCGTCGCCGGCCGCGCTGGCCGCCCACGCCGCGCGCGCCACTTCCCGGAAGTGCTCCGGCAGCTGCGCGCCGGCCGGCCGCCGCAGCGCGATCGCCATCAAGTGCGCCTGCCCGCAGAACACCGTGAACCTCCCGAACAGACCCCAACCCCTCACAGAACTCTGTGGATCGAAATCATCTCAAGCTTCAGGTTGGACCTGACTGACCCAAGGCTCATAGTCTCCTCGTCCAAAGGAGGAGCTGAACACCTCTAGCACAAATGTCCGAGAGTGTGACATGAAAACCACATCAATGATGCGCATGCCGCATGGCAAGAATTGCGCTGTCCTGCAGCAGCTTGAGCGTCGACACCCAAGAAAAGGGACGGGTTGTGGCACCTGGAAGAGGCGCCGCAGGCACTCTGCGTCAAAGCTGGAGGGCGCCCAATCCTTGAGGCTGCGCATCACGTCATCATACAGCGGAGACTCGAAGGACTGGAAGATGGCCAGGCTCCAGATGATGGTGGACATGAGCTTGGGATCCACCGCAATGCGCCCCTCCTCTATCTACACACCCCCCAAACAGGACACTTGAGCCAACTTCACTTCAGTGACGCCCATACGGCAATGGGAGGTAGTCGAAAGCCTACACGAGTCCAGATAGTTGTGAACTTCAAGCAGGTCACAAACACGGTGCAAGAGATGGGATAACTTCATTTCGTCACAACTGCTGAAGAGCCAGGCATGCCTTTTCTCCGGATGCATGCAAAAAAGGTTGAATAAGTCTTCATCGCACCCCACTGCTTGATCACTGCATGGTCCTGGCCTCAGAACAGAGCACATCAGGCTTTAGGTGAAGATCCTCATAATGGCAGACACCCAGCAGGGAGTGGATGGGTTACCTCGTCAGCAAGAAGGGCATAGAGGCGGCCGGGGGAGTGGCCGAGGCGGGTGAAGGCCCAGATGATATTGGTCCAGTCGGGTTTTGCGTAGTCGCTCGGCCGGTGCTCGGTGTCGGCCGCGATGGAATCCAGCAGCTCGCCCGGGTGGTGCAGCAGCGCCGCACACGCCCATGCAATCGTTGAAATGCCCTGAAATCCAGCCCCATGAAGTCATGACTTCTCCCGCCGGGCAATTTATGTAGCTCAGTCAAGGTGCTTCAAGTTTTGAAGCATTGATGTGAGGCATGACAGCGTGTAGATGAGCTTTGACTGTTGCTGGACACCACTGGAGTGCAATGTGAGCTCAATGTTATGGGCAGCCATGGCGGTAGTATCGGATCGGGATCAGACGTTTTGAATGTGCGTGGTGAAGCAGACATGGCTGGGCTACGGGCGCTGTCTGTGCCGACACCAGACAAAGTGGTGCATAATACAGCAGTCGACACTTATGCATGAGGCACAAGACAGATGTAGGAAAGCTAGAAAATAGGAACGAAGTCGTCCAGAAGGTGCAGTTGGCGGCCTCAAATAACTCTTAACTGAACAGCACTGCACTCAGGGTCTTATTGCTGCATGATGAGCAGCAATCATGGGGCGCACATGGGGGGAATGCTTGTCGAGGGAGAGGCGAGCGCGCGTGACTAGTGTCTCCATGATCTCAACGCCGGGGTAGGCCTGCAGCTTGCCGTACGCCCACAGCAGGGTTGACAGCTCACGCGGTGCCAGCGTCAGGCTCAGCTCACCCACCCGCGCCTGCCACCCACCCGCATCCACCCCGGTCAATCCACCCACAATGC
Source organism: Coccomyxa sp. Obi (assembly GCA_020887355.1). NCBI lineage: Eukaryota > Viridiplantae > Chlorophyta > Trebouxiophyceae > Coccomyxaceae > Coccomyxa > Coccomyxa sp. Obi. Next base: position 713,514 of record AP024993.1, on the reverse strand, counting down.
AGATATCAACAACAGCACCCCAACTCAAGTGATGGTGCCCAGCATAAAAAAAAGGGGGGGCTTTGCTGCAGCAATGAAGTGTTGCGGGCCTCAAGACAATCACACACAACACCTCGACAGAGCCCAGATAAAACAAGACCGGGAACACCACGTCCTCATAAGGCAGATAACCTTTTCTGCTCACAAATTGTTTTGACCTAGTAACCCCTACAGTGCCTGCAACGGCAGAGAAGGGTGAAAGGCGTTTGTGTACCGTGCAGAGGTCCAGAAAAGCGGCTGGGGTGGGGACGCCAAGTTTGGCAAAGCCCCAGAGCAGGTCGGTGAGGTCCCGGCCGGATGCGGTGCCCAGGCGCGGTTGCACCAGCTGCCGCGCAGCTTCCAGGAAGGTGGCCGCCGGCTGCTCCAGCACTGCCAGTGAATGCACCATTGACACCAGGTCACGAAGCACCCACGAGCCTGCAGCACCAACTCTGCTTCAATACACATTACAGAATCTGCTGGAGGAGCACTTCTCTTCGAGACATTCTGACTAATGACTCCAACAAATGAGAGCATTTGCCACCACTGATGGTGTCTGTCATGCAAAGTCATCACACAATGCACCACATGCATATAACTTGCCATTGGCGACATGATCTAGTAACAACATACTGACAATTCAATAAAGACATGAAGTGCCCAACGATTGCACCTCCAGAGCGAAGAATGTGTTCCATGCGGCTGATCAAGGCCTGCACTGCATCAGGTGAGCCAGTGTGATCCAGCTTGGCAAACGTCCACAACGCCTCAGCCATGTCGCGCGAGCTGAAGCTGTCGATCCGTGCCACAATCTCTGTCCCCGCCGCCTCCAGAAGCTTTGGCGCTTGCGCCTCCAACTTTGCAAACGCCCACAAGACATTGCTCAAGCCCTGCAACAGTTCAGCAAGGGCATCAGCTTCAAATGTGTTTTTCCCGAGAAGCTGAGCAAACTCCAAGATGTAGGGCCTCGACAGTGGTATGAATGCAGCTTGTATGTAAACGCAAGCCACACTCTCTTCATCAGAGCGGTCAACAGCCAGTGCTCGCGAGTTCTCCCCAAGTTGGGGGGTGATAACCTCTAGAGAAGAGGAAGAACGCTTGCTTTGAAACCCAAAAATGTCTGAAGCTTCCGGACGAGGGCTTGCAGAGGCACATGTTGGTCCAGCCCTGCTGCTGAACTCACAACGAAACATTTGGTGCACCCCCACATTGTGGCATAAGAAAATCTAGATGTGAAGGAGACCCAGCACTTTCCCTCGTGCTGCATGTGGCAAATATGTCCTGCACTGTGCTAAAACCCTCGACCCTCAATAAATATAGCAGAACATATCTGCCACAGGCAGCTGGAGGGACAATGCTGGTCTCGTTCAAATCAAGGTTTCCTCAGTGTTGAAAAATGGGTAGGACAGGCCGAGACCCACCTGAGGTGAGAAGGCCGACATCATGGAGCAGGCATGCAGCTCAGCGCTGGCAAGCAGGGAGGGCGTTGCAAGATCAGGCCGCTCACAGGCCGCCAGGCCACACACGATGTTGGCCAGGTCCTGGGCGTTGCACTGCATCAAGCGCTGCTCCGCCAGGTTCAGCAGGAAGGGCATGCGCGAGGGCGCATAGCCGAAGCTGCCGAACGCCCAGATGATGCTCGACAGGTTCCTGGGCGTCAGCCTTGCCCTCCTGTCTCCATGCCCCTGCTTCTGCAGCCATGTGCACGAGAATTAGTCACAACATGCCTACAACAGTTCTGCCCACAATAAGCCAAGAATTGCAAGGCACCTGGATATTGCGTCAAGAAGTGTCCGACAACATGTCACCCATCACCATGCAGGTATATTCTGGGGAAGTGCGTCTGCAATGCTTGCCCAGAGTGCCATGGTTGCTACAGCAACCTGTACATAGCAAGGTTCAATGATGACTCTGTCTCGGGAACTCTGGCACCCCAATCAATGGACAAGGCTGCTGGTGTTCATGACGAGGAAAGACGTCAAGGTAGAGAGCTCCTGGAGAACTCTCCTTTTCGGTACTGTTCAGGTCAAGAAACAGAGCGCAATTTTAAGCCAATTTTCAGTGAGCTGCACACCTGGAGTCCCTCTCTCTCGCGGCGTTCCATGACCTCAGAGGCCCTGTCCAGGTATGAGCTGGGCGGGCGGATGCCCATTTTGCTGAATGCCCACAGAAGGCTGGAAAATGACTGCACAAGAACACACAACAAGGAACCCCATCAATGGTTACATACAGACCCATAAGGCTCTCTCCAGTTGTTCATTGCTATGGTTGAGGGGCACTCTTGGCGTTGGATGTAAGCGGGAACAGTCACTTGTAGTTCCCAGCCAAGCAAGACATGCTTTCAATTCGCCAATTACTGGTAAATGCAGGTCAGGCAGCGAGGCACACCCTGGCGTCAAACAGCTGCAGTCTCCTTCTAGTCTCGTGCACCACGCACTGCGCAAAGCTGGGACGCGGCTTGAGGTTCAGCTTGGCAAAGGCGAATAGCGCAATAGACAGGCGCATTGGCCTGTCCAGAACACTTCCTCCATCAATAAAAATTTGAACAAATTCCAATGGGAGGTCAGCTCATGTCAAGTCAAGCAGTGCAGTAGACAGGCGCAGCGGCCTGTTCTGAGCCATTTCCTCCACCAGTACAATTTCAGAGCCACGCCAGGCGCACATAGTGCATCAGTGCAGGCCAGTGCAGAAGAGTTGGATGCAGGCTCACGTGAGCGTGTGCAGTTGCCTCTCTGCTGTGTCAGCAAGGGCCATGGCCAAACCGGGCACAGCGAGGTTGTACTGGGTGAACGCCTGCAGTACTATGACCAGAGCGCGCGGCCTCAACTGGGGCGCAATCCGCTCAACGTGTGACGCCAAAACCTGCAATGCAACGAGGGCCTCAATGCAAGAGGTCATGGTTTCGGGGGTGGGCAGCACACCTTTGTGTCGTATTGCCACAGGGCACATCAAACCACCACCCGTCCAAAATGATGTTATAGTGGACAGATGCACTGCAACAAGGGAAAGAATGCAAAAAATGTCATGCCCTTTATGAAAAATTGCGGCACAGCTGTGTCTTTCATTGCCATAGAGCATATAAACCGTCAGCCATCTATCAATGAGAAGAGAAAACATAAAGATAGCGAACATTGAATGGGCAGGCTTGAATTGTGGGTGATGCAGTATGAAGGAGCGATCAGCGCACCAGCATGTGGGGCTTGGGTACATTCCCCAGGACGCCGCAGGCCTGTGCCAGGCTTGCCAGGTGGCGCGCTGACATGGCACCAGCCCCCTCCAGCGCCAGCTGGACTGCCTTGCGCACTAGCGGGGCATGCTGCACATATAGCCCCATATTGCACAGCTCTGCTGCAAGCGTGCTCAAATCCTCCGCCCTGCCAGTCACACCAACAGACCCTCAATGGAACGCAGCTAATCACGTCTTGCATCCCCTCAATGTGAACCTTCTGTAAAAATACACAACTCTACAACTTGACGAGCACAGAGCCACCGTTGCTGAGATGAGCACCTGCAATTCTCGAGCTGGGGTTCAAGGACTTCGATGATGTTGCTCACAGCACCCTTGCTCTCCTTCTGAAGCGCCTTCGACAAGCTGATGGCTGCCACTGCCTGCAAATACATGTTCAACACATCTTGGTCAGGTCCATGCTAGAAAGTTAACAAAAGCACATATGATGCCTTTGACCTTCAGCTCAGGTACCCATGGCAAAACTTGCTGCTGGTGAGGCAATGCAGCGCACCCGGCACAGGTCGGAAGCCTGGAATGGTGGTGCGCCCTGAGCCAGGCGTTCAGAGAGTTCCCCTGCAACGACATGCAAGCTCTCCAAGCATCTCGCATTAGCATCGCAGGCGTCAATCTCGGCAAGAGCTTCCATCATGATCACCAGGCCCTGCGCACAAGCACACACCTTGGCAAAGGTGAACGACTTCAGAGTTTATTTGAACACGTCCAGTGACTGGTACACAACATGCAAAGTCAGGTTTCATATAGAAGGTTGAAGTGTTAAGGAAAGCAGGCAAGAACGCAGAAGCGTGTACAGACCGTATGAGATGCGGTTGGTGCAATGTCCACAGCTTTGAGCATGAGCACAGGCACGATCGGGTGCTGCAGCTGCTGTATCTTGTCGCCGGCGCTCCGCGCCCCTCGCAGGATGTTGACCAGCTGAAGAAGGCCAGAGATCAGTGCAGCCGCGTCCCAAGTGCTGGCATCTCCCAGCACCTAAAGGAGGAACTCTTTCCCTTGACTTCCATGGACAGATATTCAGGAACGCTCCGTCACAGACCAATTCATGCAATGGTCTGGAGCAGCACTGGCGCAAGGCCGGCAGATCTCAAATCAATGCGGCCTTCTCGCTGCAACTGCTTAGTCCCTCTGCCTGAGGAGTAACAGCTGCATAGTAAAGCCAGAGTTGATGTCACATCAACATAATAGGAATGAGCGTCTAAGTGTATGTAGATCAAGGAATGCTCACCAAAGCGAGGTCCTCCACAGTGCGGGCATTGTTGGGGTGCTGCCGCCTTCCTGCATCGCCGGGAGGCTTCCGGGCTCTTTCCTGCTGGTTGGCACGCCTCCTCTGGCCGCCATTTCTGCTGGACTGTTGGATTCCATTGGATCTGCCGGAACTGTAGTTGTTTCCCGACTGCCGCTCCACATCAATCCCTGGCCTGCCACTTGTGGACACCTCGTTTGTTCTGTTGACCTGCCCCAGTCCACACAGACATTTGAACAGCATGGACACGTTGATCAAAGCCATGCGCTGTGACTTGATGAATGAAAGGCCAGCTTGATTGCTAGGAAGGGAAAGGAAGCAAGGAAGCATTCCCTCACCCAGCCAGCACTGAACGTCGTGGCACTGCAGGACGGCTCTCTCTGAGAGCATTTAGACTCGTGGGCCGATCGCTTCCTGATACACCTTCAAGTATAACAATACAATTCTCTTCTCATTGCAATGAAAGAGAAGCGAACCAGTTGCAGGACAATTAACAGTTTATCGTGTCAATACGTCACATTGAAGTGCTCTTGGGAGCAATTTCGAGCGTTGATCGCGACAAGAACATTTACCTAAAGTCAATAAGGAGTGATGATGAGCTGAACGGGTTGTAATTTAATCTTGGACATCTCATTCTTATTCGTCCAAGGCAGTGTTGAGGCGGGGCAGACTGTATTGGGACACAGTAACTCCAGTGCACTCTTACATACAATGTACCGATTGGTAACTACGATACTCATCAATATCGCAAATAGCTGGAGGAGCTATTGATATCAGCTGCGACGACATACGTGCAATCGTCCAACTGTCTGCATGGCACTTAGGCAATGCCACGTTCGGCAGCGGCGACGACATGTTGAGATCCTTATCTTGTTGTGCGATCTGTTGGTAAATTTCTATAAGATTGCCAGGAGAATCTCGCTTGCAGCAGCTTGCAGTTTGGTTGTCAACTTCACATCATGATTGCGCAGGCATCTTCAGTCCTTGTCCAGGTCCCCCTGGTATGTCATGCCCGCCTGACTCAGCTCGGGTTCACAGGAGTGACCACGATTGCTTATTTGTGTTATGAACGCAATATATATTGCATTCGCAGGTTAAGGCTCGCACAAGCAATGCCGCCAGGCCCGCAAGGCAGCCAGTGCTCGTCTCTGCCAACGCCGAATCCACACGCAGAGAAGCCATGGCAGTTGCAGCTGGAGCCCTTCTCCTTGGCTTGACAGGTGCTCAACATGTATTGAAATTATACACGACATGGTTTCACGCCCGTATACAAGAACAGTTGTGGGCACTCTAAACCTGGCGATTGCCTTCCCGGTCTGCATGCTGGATCAGAACAGCCATGCTGAACAAAGCGCAAGTTTTCCGGTCTGAGGAAGGCCCCCCTTCACACTTATCTTGTCTATGACGCGTTTAATTATTATGATTGCCCAACGTTACACTCCTGCAGGCAACGCCAACGCCAAGGTGGACGTTCCCTTCCACGCATCTGTCCTCAGGCCTGGCAGCTCCACTGACGCATCCCAGTCTGGATATGGCATGGAAGGTACGATGCTCCCGATGGCATTTATGTTGCAGCCTGCAGGCAGCCATCATTGAGGAAACACAGGGAATAGTGTTCAGTGCCTCTCGTTCTGCAAGAACTTTGCGGCGAGCCTTCCCGTGTTGAAGACCTGCTGTGATACTTCATGCTTTTTGGTTGCAGGCACCAAGAAGCGCGGCATCAACCCTGCCCAGCGCAAGAAGCTCCTGGCAGCCATCAAGGACAAGCTTCCCACACCGCAGTAATTCTGCTCTGCAACTTCTGTCAAGGACCTGGCTCCTGTTGCGAGCGGGTGTATGACTGTGTGGGGCAAAGCCTGACGACATGCACAATGGCATTTGAGAAGACTATGTTCAAGCAAACTGAGGAGTGATTGAAGGGAGAGCTCCATGATGAGCGAGCGTTCTTTTTGTTGGCTTCTGATGTACAATATGCATTCCGAGTCCGAATTGTCCAATTGGGTTTCTGGGGCCACCCCTCACCAGTTTTTGAGAAGAGAGACGCCTTGTAACACTGCAGCTGATAGTGTAGGATGATAATGGCACCGATGATGCTTGAGGCTCGGCTTCTTAAACTGTCATACCCAGCTTCACGGCACACATATGATTTTACTCCTGTGACTCCCGCATATTGCAGTGTTAACTTACTCACAGGAAAGGGTGCAGCTACACCGGTGGTACCTTGCTAACTTATCACGACACAGCAGTGAGATTGCAGAGCATTCCACACATCATTCGCCACAAACTCCTCAAGTATTGTTACTGGCATCATGTTGTCAGCCTGGTGACCAAATTTTGCTGAATGTCATCAACATTGTGCTTGTGTCAGGAAAGCAGCCCGGGCCCGATTGAAATAGAGCGCTTGTGCTGACACCTGGATCCGCAAAAAGAAGCCCCCCAAAGACTCCAACATTCCTCATGTCTCTGGACTGGCCACATCAGTCTGTAAGCAGAGTGTCAATTTCTGCCATTGTCTTGCTTCGCCTTCTGAGCCTCCTAGGTACCTGGCCAAGGGGGCCCCGCTGCAGCAGTTTCCGCCTCCTCCTTGCGCTGTCCTCCTCCTCCTCCTCCTCCTGTGCATCAAAGCCATGGCGAATGAAAGGCAGGTGTACTGAGGGAACTGCATTACACGTTGCGATGATCCTACATTCTCGCCCAAGATGGCCGTTTAAAAGCATCTTCGGCACTCATGCATGCCCCCAATGTGGCACACTGACACAACCGGAATGCTTGTGGTACCCTTTTCAACATCTTGCAAGCTGCAATGCCTACTCAAAAATTGAGACAAAGACCAGTTGATTTCCTTACCTCCTCTTCATCCTCGCAGTCAGGGTCTCCCTCGGTGCACTCCTCTTCCTCCTCATCTTCGCTGGGCGGGTTGAACAGATCGCGCACTTTCTGCCACCAGTCGTTGTGCAGGAAACTGGCGTCCACAAAGGTGCTGCGCTCCTTGTTGTACAGCGTGTACCGCAGCACCTGCCGGCACATGCGGACATCTGCTCAGCCGCCGGTATGGATGCAAAGCAACCTCCAAAACATTGCAATTCTGTCCAACAGCATTGTCTGGAAGCTGAATGTTGCAACCTGCTCCATGGATCCCAGATTTTTGCACGGACGAGGGTGGACATGAGCAACAGCATGTATGCATGGCAACACACATGCATAGCCCCCTTTGCAGGGGGGGGGGGGACCTTGTAAACACAACAAGAAGCATGTATTCGGCCCCTGCTAGTTGCGCCACCCCGGGAGGGCATGGCAGCAGCGCCGGCTGCGGCCGCGTTGGGAGCACGGTCGAGCGCAGGGGAGTCAATGTGCACGTACCTCAATGAGGTAGGGGATGCCGGAGTTGAGCGTGCCGGTCATGTAGTCAGCATGCGCCAGCGTCTCAATGTCCAGCAGCAGCTGCACCGTGCTCATGCACCGCTTGTCCAGCGTCTGGTTGTTGAATTCCACCTGAGCCACCATACTCTGTGTCAACAGGGTCAATTTGACAGTGCCTGCACAGCTCGAGCAGCTCATCTGCAAACAATCATTCATAATACAAGCTGTTACTGCGTGAAGTGAAATTGCAGTGCAATGTTTGGCTGCTTGCTGTGTACATTAAGCAGGAATGGGAGGCTGTCCTTCTGGGTTTGACTGGCCCACAGGACGGAGTCACGAGGTATGCCAGGAAATGGGGCCCAGGAACGTGAGGCAGACCTGGACATGGCCAGCCGTGCGGTAGTAAGGCTTATTCTGCATGATCTTGCAGCCAATCAGCTTCTTCGCAAATTCTGCTGCCTCTGCCACCTTCTTCACGTCATCCCCCACCAAAACACACGTGCCGCCCTACAATACAGCCACACGCCGCCTCTCATCATGAAGTCAAACACAAGACCAACATACTGCAAGGAAGGGAAGAGTTTGCGTAGTCCAGCTAGAAGAGAAGGGCAATAGTTGCCACCTTAATATCTGGGAAGTTTTTGGTGAAGGATTCGATGTAGTCCTTGGGGTGTGTGGTGGGGCGTTTCTGCAGGCGAGCACACAAAGAAAAATCAAAATCTACATCGGCTCTTGCAGTTTCTTGAAGTTGGCAACGAAGGCATGCAAGGGGAGGGTGGCTTACAAAGAGGATGTCTTCCTCGATCTTGTCTCCCCAGCGGATGTGGAAACCCATGGTGGGCTTCTCAGCCGCTGCCAGAGCCTTCAGCTGGCTGTCAATAACGCTCTGAACCCATGGCTGAAACACCCACGCCTGCGTTGCCACCAGGATTGTGATTAAATCAAATCATAAAGGAGCAGACTAGACATCATCCAGGCACGATCCTCATCTGACCAGTGCCCACAAGAGAAGGATGTTACCTGGGACACGCCAGCCGCGTTGTACGGTTCCCAACCAGCTTTCAAGTTTATGTGAAGCACGTCATCGACGCCTCTAAAGTTGTGTCGGACGCACTCTTCACCACCTGCACGTTCCTTTGCAGCAGACCAGGGCACCAGATGGTCCTGGTATGCAAAGAAGTCATGCCACCCTCCTCCCTCCTCACATTTGTACGCGAACTGGGTGTTGTCTAGGAAGAAGGTTCCATTGTTGCCATCGAATATCGGTACAGCATGCATCAAATGGATGGCATTGGCTGCGAAACCCGAGTCTGCGAACTCAAAGATGGTGCACGGTCTCACGATCGTGCACAATTGCAGCAACCCTACTGTTGCGATGAGCAACAAGTTATTTTGGAGTTTGTGTTTCGTCATCAGATCGACTCTGTTGCGTCTATTCAAACAAGTCCAGACTCCTAGATTCCCAGTGCTCACATTCTGTCGTCGGAGCGACCAGGCATGGGTCGGCCCACAAGCACTACCTGCTTCGCACAAAAGGGTAAATCTTTTTCTTCGCCTTTCCTTTTATACGCTTAACCTGAGCGGATTTTACTTCGTGTGCACGATCACCGAGACGCGGCCCTAGTAATGACTACACCTGGGATGACTCATCTGGGCTGCCCACCTGCCCAAGGCCCTCTTGCCTCAAGTGGGAAATTTTTTCACCTGCCACTGGCAGGCTGCCAGAGGTTATGTCAGCCTTGTTGGCTGGTACGAATCGGATCATGAGGTACCATGCTCCATGCTGCTCGTTTTGCACTAGGCGCCTGAAATATTGATCGGACTCGGAGTCCCTCGGGGTTCACTTCCATGGACTTGGCCAAAGTAAAATCGGTTCAATCACCTCTCAAGGCAGCTCCTCCTCTCAACTCTGGCGCTCGCACTCTCTGTAGTGTAATACTTCTGAGTTCCTTGGTTACAGATTTGCAGAGAAAGAAAAGATTACACATGTGTACATCACTTGAATCCACTTGGCCACCCTTGATTGATCACATAAAAAAATTGCATGATGCAATGGCACCCATGCAACAACAGAGGCAATCGCTCCCTGAATTACTCAGAATCAATAACTGTTGCAGGAGAGTGCCCATGCACAACGTCTGATGCCACTAATTTCAATAATAGCGCATTTGCCACAATCTGTAAGCCTGCAGCTGCAGGTTAAAAACCAAAAAGATCCCTCCAGACACTTCTGAGACTGCGACAACCTGTCACCACAATCCCCAAGAAAAAGCCAGTGCCAATAAAACCACCTACAATTGCACAGCATGCACGTCGGCACGAAATCGAAGCAATTGATTGTGACCCTTGAACAGCACAGCCTTTCAAGTGAGCAGCCCTTTGGCAGATTGCTGCACTCCGCTTTTTGCATGAGGCTTTGTTTCCAATTTCTACGTTGCACTAGACATGTATACACGTACATACGTACAAGGTAAGCAGACACGTGACTGGGGGGTTGTTCACATGTAGAAATCTGTAGGACAGCAGAACCTTTCAACCCAAGATGAAGCACAGGGCATCATCTTCCCTGCACCTGCAGAGTCGGAGCTCCAAGTAGTCCGACCGCCACCTGTTTTCAAGACCCGAGAATTCTAACACTCGTGTCCAGCATCACGGCAACCATCACAGCTTGTAGAAACCCAAGTACCACTTATAAGCATCATGTGTGCAGAATGTCCGGGTTTCAGAACCTCAGAGTCCTGCCGGGGGCACCATAGGAATACCGGGTGTAGCCGCATGTGCAGCGCTCTTTAGGGGCGACTGCGACTTAGGCAGGCCCCCAGATGAGCTGACCTGATGACTGACATAGCTGCCACATCAGCACATATGCTGACCTGGCAGCCACATCACCATCTGGCAGAGATGCATGGGCTGCGGTGGCTCTCATGGCAGCAAGGTCAAATTGAAATGCGCGCTGATGTGGCAGCGATGACAGGACCACATGCGCTGATGTGGCGGCTGACATGGCGGCCGAGCTCAGCAGCTGGTGCGGATGCGGCGGTCGGGCGGCGCGAAGGGCGCCGTGAGATGATCGGCGCACGCCATGCGCAGCCGCTCAGGCGTTGCGGGAGAGTCCATCCGGAAAAACTCCCGGCCGAGTCCTGCATCCTCTCGCGCCGCATACACTGCCTCCTGTTCACGCGCACACAGGTTTTAACTCTCCTGCCCCCAAGTTATAATACCCCTGCCATGCACGGACACCCAGGTTTGAACTCTACGCCCGAGTTATAACGCCTCTGCCAGGCACGCAAACACAGGTTTTTTGACACTATGCCCAAGGCATAATGCCTCTGCTATGCGCGAAATGGGTATGCTCTGCAACGCACGACCCACAGGCAATTGGCCAGAGTCAGGAGAAGAAGCAGCCTTCCGATGTCACTCCTTACTTTCCAGTGGAAGTTTCCACCCATTTTCTTAACATACCTGCAAGGTTCAAGAAGGGGGAATTCTTCAAGCTTCTTCCTTTTACCCAGCCATGCTTTCAGGAAGGGGGAGAGGCGGGAGCACGACGTGAGGGCAAAGAAGTCTCCACCGCTCTTCCTTTTCACGGGACATGCATTCAAAAGTTTGGATGTCTCCAACTTTCTTCCTTTTACCCAGCCATGCTTTCAGAAGTGGAAGTCTTCAACCTTCTTCCCGTTGCACAGCCATGCTTTCAAGAGGCGGGAGCGCCCCTTGAGGGCGAAGAATTCTCCGCGCCACTTCCCTTTCACGGGGCATGCATTCAGAAGGTGGAAGTCTCCAACCTTCTTCCCAACCCTTCTTCCTTTGCCCAGCCATACTATCAGGAAGGGAGAGGGGCCGGAGCGCGCCTTGAGGGCGAAGAAGACGGAGGCGCCGAGGAAGAGTGGGGGCTCGCCGACGGCCTTGGAGGAATGCACCTGCGGCGTGCGGCGGCACGGCGCATCGCGCAGCAGCGTTACCCGCAAGTCCAGTGGAATGTCGTTCGCGGTCGGGATCTTGTATGTGCCTGCGCAGCATTTGCATGCTCAGAAACATGCGAACATCAGTGCCAGGCCCCAGCCCTGACGACCGTGGGCTGCACATTTGGACTTTCACATTTGGTTGGTTGCAAATTGGAGAGCGTATCAAAGCCTCTTCTGCATGCATCCAGTCAAGTTGATGGCTGGGTGCCGCATGTGCAATCACTCCTGGTGCCTTTGAAAATTGACTGATCAAGTGTCTGACGCTGACAGCAGGCACAGCTGCACATACAGCAGCTTCCACATGGAGCTCGGAACGGCAGCAGCGAAAAAAGATGAAAGGGATGGCGCACACCGGGTCCGCGGGTGTGGAGGACACCAGGTGGCAGCCAGGGGTGGTCCTCGTCGCCCCATACCAGCTCCTCCAGGCAAGTCCACCCCATTCCCTGCACAAATCCACCCTCGACCTGCACACAGAACCGCCGTGACATGAGCCTCAAGTTTGGGATCAGGATGTTGGCAGCCGTGCTACCAGCCCTCCAAAGCCAGAAGCACATGTCCACAGGACAGAATAACCCTTCCAAACATTGCCAGAGCTTGGCTCCTTGCGCCCGTCTGCCGGCTGATTCAAGTGAAAAGGACTTTCTCCCAACAGTGGGCATGTGCTCCTGCCTCAGCAACTCCAGATTGCCAAGGAAGCAATCATCACAATGCAAGAAGAACAGCAGTGTATTCTTCTCTCGTCCCACCCTTGTCCCTGCTTGGGCTTTTGAAAGAGACACGTGATAGTGTGACCTGTCATGATTTTGTTCGTTTGTCCCGTGCTGGGTAATTTCTTGAGATGAGCTGGTCCATGAAGGGGCGCACCTGGCCGATGTCGATGGCAGGGTTGAGGGACTGGCCGACATCCATGCAGAGGTCGGTGCGCAGCAGGTGCCAGTCACCCGTCAGTGTGTCCAGCTCCGCCTCGCTGACCGCCGCGCCGTAGCAGAAATAGTTGAACGGCTTGTCCCCGCCAAAGCCTGCGCCCGGCACCGCGGAGTTGGCATTCCTTAGGACAATCGCTGTACTGTTTGCCTCTTATTTTGTGATTCCTCTGCGATGCTCCTTTCAGCATGTGTGTGCACGGCCAATTCAGGCGCAAGAGGGGATAAAAAGGGGCGTCGCGGGGAGGCATGCTGACAGCTGCATCACCTGTCTATCGTCCTGGAATGTGATTGGACTGCTGCGCTGGCCATTTCCGGCAGTGGTGTAGCCATTGCGGGGTTGCAGCTGTCATGTCGTTCCCTCCCTTTCTGGGACGCTTTCGTGCAGATGGAAAGCAGGGGAAGGCAGACTGTCGTGAGCAGCACTGCATGTAAAAGGAAGGGGCAGCATAAGATGTACCGGTGATGTCAGGAGTGGCGTAGAAGCCATGAGCGGACAGATCGCAGCGGTCCAGGTATGCCGCGTTGACGACCTCTTTGAAGCTGGCGCCCGGCAGGTTTGCCTTGTAAGGGGCCAGCCGCTCATTCAGCTGCCGGCACGCATCCGCCACTACAGAGGCACAAACTCGTCAACGGCGCTCATGCAGAGAAAGCCTTCACTGCTTTCATGGCAACTCCCACACCAGCCCTTTGGAGTGTGAGCATCTTGCTCTTGACAGCAGTGTGCTTTCAAACCAACCTATAATGGGTCTCAGAGGCCTGCCCAGGGTTGTACTAATGCCGGGCCAGCCTATGATCTTGCCTTGGTCTCACCAAAGCCAGTCTCCACATGCTCCATTAATTGTGCGGAGACGTGAAACCACCTTGAGGTGTAAGCAACCACATGCGCAGATTCTGAGGCATTGCGAGCCTCACTTTGATTGCCTTTCATTGCTTTAAGAATATAGGGCACGCCTTCGAAGGGGTTTACCGTATGGAGCTTTATATAACCCTAAGCCATTGCTCTGCGCGCACCTGCACCGCCGTAGAGGTCCGAGGATGCAGAGGCGGCGGTGGAGGACGCGTTGGGGACCTTGTCGGTGGCGGTCTCGGCGATGTAGATGGCGCTCAGCGGCAGGCCGAGCGCGGCGGCCGCCACTTGCGCGACCTTAGTGTGCAGGCCCTGGCCCATCTCCACGCCGCCATGCGTCACCAGCACCGTGCCGTCCGTGTAAATGTGCACGAGCGAGCCCGCCTGCAGTCAGTCAGTCAGTCGATTACACCTTTTCCAGCCACTTTGAGCTGATCAGAGGTCTGACGCTGATACTCAGAGTCAGCAACCAGCATCGTCGATTACACCTTTTCCAGCCACCTTGAGCTGATCAGAGGTCTGACGCTGATCCTCAAAGTCATCACCCAGCATCACACCCAAACAATAAAGAGAGAACTTGGGGACATTGCAAAATCAGCCTGCCAAAACAAATGGATAATGCAGTGACATCCTTGAGGGGGTACTTGATGCAACTTTTAGAGCTTCGCGCACCCCTGCAGCAGTGTCCATTCCCGGGTGAAATAGACCCCAACAATGCGAGCAGTTTGCAGAGGCTGACATATTCAGCATGGTTGTGATGTTTTCAAAAGTGCTCTTGGAATCATTCGATGGTATACCTCTCAAGTGGGTACCGCGCTCTGTCTCGGATGAAAGACAATGTCACAAGATTGTCGCATGCAATGATGGGCACAGCGAGTCAAAGCGGCCGCAGACTGACAAGGGGTGCTTCATGCTGGAGTCACAATTCCGGCGCCTGACCTGATTGAGGAATTTGGTGGTGAAGGAGATGCCAAACTTGGTGGGCGTGACCGCGATGCCGCGCTTGCGGAACCGGCTCCCCTTGTTGAACTCGGCGGCCGCGGCATATCGCGCCTCCAGACCCCCGGCCGACAGAATCGCCCTGTTCCAGCATGTCTCGACCTGTGGCGCATGATTATTCCTTAGCAGATGGCAACATTGTCCCACAGCCGGATGCTCTGTCATTGTGACCCCAGGCACCTTGTCCAGTCCCTGCATCTCCTGGAAGAGGCCTACACGCCTGAAATTTTCCTTGATGAGATGTGCCAGAGGCCTCATTTGATCAAGGCACATCTGTCAACTGCAGCACAGCAAGCAGCAGTGACGGGCAAACCACCCACAAGACGGTGATCTTTGCTGTTGCCTGGCAGGAGCAAGGAAATCGCCTGACCTATCGACGTGTTAATTGTTCACCCAGTTGCGGCTTTCTGCATCCGGCCAGCTGCCGAATTCTGGCCAAAGCAAGCAACAGAGGCAAATGTCAATTCACCTGACAGCCCTCCAGGACTTGGCCAAAGTGGGTGCGGTCGCCCTCCTTGTAAATGTTGAGCTCCCTCACAGCGGCAGGCGGCTTGCCCAGGGCCCGTGCAACATGGTCCATATAAGTCTCGGCAATCATCATCGCCTGCAGCCACAGGAGCAGCACCACATCACTTTCACCGTGAAATAAATCGGCCTCCCCCAGCATTGCCTAGGTTCCACAGAGGGGAGATTAGAAATTTGATATCAGTCCACCACTATTTGTTTGGGTGGATAAAGTGCGGTATAGCCGAGGTCAGCTGAAAAGGCAGAGGCACCTGGGGACCACCGAAGCCGCGGAAGGCGGTGTTGGAGGCATGGTTGGTGCGGCAGATGTGGCCGGCGGCGCGGACGTTGGGGATGCGATAGACGCAGTCGATGTGCAGCAGAGCGCGGTCCATGATGGAGGTGGACAGGTCGAGGGAGTTCCCTCCGTTGCTGTACATGGTGACCTCCAGGGCAAGCAGCTTGCCCTCTTCCGTGCACCCCACCTGTGGAACGCATTGGGCATGTTCGAGTGAAAAGCCTTAATGTGACATTGTCTGCATTGATGCTCCTGTGTAGCTGTCCAATGAAACTTGGGACATGCGCCGTTGCCGCCTGACTGCCTTGGCACTGGCAAAGACAACTAGAGACTTGGGTGAGAGCAAGCAGATGGACGGGAGCTTACTTCTCCACTTACCTTCAATTCTGTTTTGGTATATCCGTATGCATCTTGCAATGCTTGACATGGTCCTATTGGAATCTGCTTTATTTGATAACTCCTAGAACAGGTGGCCACTGCTGTCAGAGGAATGAGGCATGGAGACCTGGAGTTGGTCTCCATCACACTAAAGATATTGTTGAACCACCACAGCTGCGACTGATGGTTGAAGGCATCATCAACATGCCACAAGAAGTGCCCAGAGTACCCATGATACTGGTGTGGCATTGACCAACATCTTCCAAGTTAATTCTTCCGGCAAAATGTCCAAACAATGCGTGAAGGGCACACCAGAAACAATCTGCCATTGGCATGGCGATGTAATACCATATACTGCTTTTCTACAAATAGTGAGAACTCTCTGTCCTGAGTGCTTACTGCCGATAGATGCCCTGAAATCTGTGATCTGTGATGTAGTCTGTACCGTACTCGCCGAGGAAGGCGTGGCGGGGGCCAGCATTTCTTCATGTTTTTGCAGAACTCAAACAGTGCTTGCAGGGCGCAGTTCTGCACCTTGTACTTGCCGAGGAAGGCGTGGCGGTGGCCGGAGGTGTGCATGTCCTCGTCGCGATCGAGGATGAGGCGCACGGGGCGGCGCAGGTGCCACGCCGGGACAGCCGCCGCGACCGACACATTCACCGCGCGCGTCTCCTTCCCCCCAAAGCCGCCGCCGAGGCGCTTTGTTCTCGCGACAACCTTGTGGCCCGGGATGCCGAGCGCGTGCGCCACATGCATCTGGTTGTGTGCCGGCCCCTGCAATGCACCACCGACTCAGAAGAAGCCATCCAGTCTGTCACTGGGATGTCTTCAGTCACATAGGGCACATAGGAAGTCTGCCGGGCGCGTTCGCCACATCCTCCTAGTTGTGCGCCGGCCCCTGTGATGCACCACCAATGTTCCATGCTCGGAAGGAGACCGGAAAATAAATCTCGAACACTTCAGTTTGGGTTGTAGAGTTAGGGGTTCAGGGTTATGGTAAGGGGGACTTTATAGTAACATTTTCCCCCCCTGAATGCAATGGTGGGTTTAGGATTTTATACAAAAAATCCCAAGTTGGGGGGTATCGAGCAAAGTGTTTTGAGAAATAATTCCTGCCGGAAGAAGCCATTTAGTCACTTGTGGTTTGCATCTTTCCAGCCAGATAGGGCTGACCAAAAGGTCTGCCTCCGATCGGCAAATTCAGCATCTGGCATGACATCCAAGCAATGGCAAATGCACTTGGGACAACCCAAGGAGACCAATCTATTAGAGAAAGCCGACCGGCCTCCTGCCAGACAGTCTCTCTGCGTTCTCTCACAGATTTTGATTTCCTGTAGCTTACAGCCATTGTAAAGTAGCAACACTTGCAACTCACTGGCGGCGTTTGTTGTTGTCTGTGGCATCCTTGCATGTTTACAGACTTTGGGAGGGTGTCTTACACAGAGAGAGGCCCGGAGGGATGGCCCATCACTTGCACTTGCTGCAAGTGGCTTCCATTTGTGTAGCCTGCATCTCTTCCTTCTCTATGACACACCCTTCTTCTGGTGCCACTGCACAGCATTACGATCAGGACTACCAAGACTTGCTGTGCACCTGGGTCGAGCTGATGACAGTCATCTCATCGTTCTCGCCCGGGATGATGACGGTACCCTGCGGCTCCAGGTAGAAGTGCTCCTGGCCGCCCACGCGCACTTCGCCCTCCACAATGGTTGCGCACTGGCCCCATGCTGCATCCACGTCACCCGCATCGATTCTGTGGCCCCAACCCTGCACAAGTGACATAACATCCCTCGGAAAATGACCAGGAGAAGTGGGGATTGGGTTCCTCCGGGGTGGGTCCCTTCAGCTGCCGACTTGTCTGACCTCTCGTCAGTAGGCCAGTGTCAATGCAATAGCACGTCATCGCATCAACTGATCAAGGCATGACAATAATGTCACACAGAGCTCATGGGTGGGTCAGGGAAATATCGTGTGGTAACCGCCATGTGTGCACAAAGGTGTAGGGTTCAGGGTTTATGTGTAGGGTTTAGGGTGTCCTGAGGCCAGCACATTCGCTCTCATACACATCTCCCGTGGGGGAGGCCAGTAACTAGGGGTAACTAAATTATAACCCCGGAAACAATATATATATACAAAGTAAACCCTAAACAATGGAAGATATTTTTTCACCCCTACCAGTAACTAGCGAAAAAGGGATGCGCCAGCGGGAGCGCACATCATAGAAGCTGCGGGCCGCGATGGCCTGCTCAACGCTGAGGATAGCCGGCAAGTCCTCATAGGAGACGACCACGGCGCGCGCGGCGGCGCGGGCGTGCGCCTCGGTGTCGGCCACGACCACACCGATCGGGTGGCCGATGCATGTGACGATGCTGCTTGCAAACACCTCCTCATCGTGGATCACCGCGCCCAGGTCGTTGCTCCCAGGCACGCTTGTGTGGTCAAAGTAGCCTGCCACTCCTTCCATCTGCTTGACAGCGGTTCAGGTGTTCAGACCCCTCTCTTGCGCAGCGCCTTTGTGACGGCCAAACAGAAGCAGTGCATGCGCAGTTGGCACATGCAGGAAATGTTCGGTCTGCTACTGACATGTGGCTATGTGTTCATGCCTAGTACGATGTGACAGCAAAAGTCCAGATTGGTGGCTGTATTGTAAACGAGTATGTTGAAGAACTGCAAAAAACACACCAAGTCACCAAGCGGATGAACTTCACCATTCCATTGGGTCTGCGATAGTATAATGGTTAGTATTCTCGCCTGTCGCGTGGGAGAACCGGGTTCAATTCCCGGTCGCAGAGTTTCCATTTTGTTTGGTTTTGTCTCTAAACCCTAGCCTATAATCCCTAAACCCTGTCCCATCAGGCCTTTCCTAAACCCTGATATAAAAACTTAAACCCAAGCCCTGTAGGGTACATATTGGGCTCACGGTTCCCCCCGGATCCCCCCGATGCTCGTTTAGAAGACAGGCCACTCCAGATGGCAGTTGGAAGCTACAGAAGAGTCGAGAGGCCGTGGGCGTGCCTGCTCAGCTGCGGAGGCATCGACTGACAGGATCTTGGCGTGGGGGCGCGTGGAGGTGACCAGAGCCGCATGCAGCACGTTGGGCGGCAGCGGAACATCATCTGTGTACTGCGCCTCCCCCGTCACCTGCATCAACATTCCAAACCTTCCTCAGATAACAAAACTATCATTGCAATACGCCAAAATCTCAGACATGCGCAGACATTGCTGGCCCTCAAGCACCCGTTCTTGAAAGAACATCCTGCTGCACAGCAGACTGCCCCAATATCGGATCTTCCCGATCTGTGATGGTAACCTCATGGCACCATGTGTACAACAGGATTTGCTTGAGGGCAGATGGGCATCACTAAGGCACACGGAAAATGAAACCATGGGGCGCACTGAATGGGGCAAGCCTTGCTGCTACATGAAGGTGCAGCTGTCAGGTCTAGCCCCTTCAGCTAGTATTGAGTACTTAGAACATTGCAAATTGTGCGAGCCAATGTTGGCACCTGCAGGTCGGCGGCCATGTGGCGCTCGGGCTGGCCGACAACGTCGGCGTCGCCGGCCTTGCTGAAGTACTGGATGCCGCGCGACGGCGGCCGCTCGAAGCGCACCGCGGCCGACTCGTGCCCGGCGGGCAGCCACCCGCCGGCCTCGGGCGCCTCTGCGCGCAGCCGCAGCGCCACATCCACCACAAATCTGAACAGAAACGAGGCCGCCAGCGAGCGCCGGAACTCCACCATACCGCCTGCGCCATGTCCGAGTCACTCTTCCAGCGGTGTAACCCAAGAATCGACAGAATGATGTTGGAGCAGCAGCGCACCAGCTTTCCCGCATCCCAAAAGCCACAGCTGAGGGGCACAACAAGCAATCTTAGCTGGGAGAGGATGTCACCGAGAAGCAGCAGTTTTTCAGCACTCTAACGTCCCCGGTGCTACCCATGGTGCCTGCTAAAGGGTAGGTACCATCGCTGCCACCGTGGACGTGGGGGTGCTTAGGAATTCTGCCCTGCTGAATAGGGAGCAGCCTGCCATGCCTGCCCAACTCTTGCTTCCAACAACCACAGACGCTGCCCTTGCATCGACATGAATTCATCTGGGCGCTACCAAACAGCCTGGGCTTGAAGTAGGGAGGTGAAATAGAGGCGGACCTGGGGCGTTGGGTGTGATGTTGACGTCCTCGGCGACAGCCGCAAGAGCTTTTTCCAGGGTGGCCTGCGTGAGGGGCTGGCCCTTGAGCGCGGCCTCCACGCGCCGCGCCATGATGGTCTTGGGGGCAACGCCCCCATACGCCACTCCCACCTCCTCCACCGTCCACTCACCTGCCCATCACACTAAGTTAATGCATATCTGACAATATACCATGCTCGTGATGCCTCTGCCATCTATGCCGTGCAGCAGTCGCGCAGTGCGTCTGCATGGACATCTCAGCGACATATGCATGGTCTGAGAAACAGGACTGATGCTCTGCATAGCATGGGTGCCAGGTGCGCAGTTGCACATGCAAGCGGCTGCCACAGCAGCAAGTGCAGCTCTCACACAGCTTACAAGCAGCACAGGGGTGCAGGAAGCTGCATAATCAGGATTCAAGGGTTTCTAGGGAATATCTGCGGAGCAATGCAAAAGCAAACCCGAGGACGTCCGGGACAGCAGCATGGGCATGCTCAAGAACTTGCATAATCAGGATTCAAGGGTTCGCAAACATATACACAACATATGGGGTTTCAACATGTAGGCAAAAGCAAACCTGAGGGCGCCCCGGACAGGAGCATGCGCATGCCGGCGTTGACGACGGCGATGTCTATATATTTCTTAGGGTTTAGGGGTTTTTTAGGGGTTTTTTATATTTTATTTCATAATACAACACCTGAGAGCGCCCGGGACAGGAGCATGCGCATGCCGGCGTTGACGATCGCGATGTCATCGTCGCGGCGGTGGGCCTGCTTGAACTCGCGCACGTACTCGTGCAGCCGCGTGAAGGGGATCGCCACGCGCGCCAGCACCTCATGCGGCTGCAGGTCCACCTTGCGGTAGCCCAGGAAGAAGTCCTCCGCGCGCACCTGCCGGCAGCATGCCCCCATGTGGGTGGTTCCCATCTGGAAAGCAGAGCAGACACACCTGGCGCTCTGGTGCGCCCTCTCCAACAACATTGAGGACAGCGCCAACTTCTGCTCCTTTCACATTGCTCATCTCAGCTGACTGATCATATGGCTGAAGCCTGGAGACACTCTGCGTAGGGTACATCGGTGAGGTGGACACACCTGGCGCTCTACCGCGCCCTGTCCAACAACAGTGCGGACAGCGCCAAGTTCTACTCCTTCCACATTGCTCATCTCAGCGCAGCATGTCAGAGATGGACTGTCACTCCTCCCACACGGCCAAAGCCCAGGGAAACTCTGCATGGGGCGAATCGGCAGCAAGTGGCATGTTCCACACCTGGCGCTCTTGGCGCACCATGTCAGTGATGGACTGTTAGTCCCACACGGCTGAAGTCCGGAGATAGTTCTGCATTGGGTAAGTCGGCGGCAAGTGGCATGTCGCACACCTGGCGCTCTTAGCGCACCATGTCAATGATATAACCGCATGGCTGAAGCCCGGAGAAATTTCTGCATGGGGCAAGTTGGCGGCAAGCGGCGTGTGGCACACACCTGGCGCTCCGGAGTGCCCTGTCCAACGACAGTGAAGACAGCGCCCGCGGCCATGTAGATGGGGTTGAGGTCGGAGATGGGGCTGCCGGTGACTATGTTGCCGCCGACCGAGGCCGCGTTGCGGATCTGGACGCCCGCAAAGTACTTGAGCTGCTCCAGCATCGCTGTGAAGGTGGACGTCTGGTGCGCCGGCAGTGCGGCCACCAGCTGTTTCAGCGCTTCGCCCAGTTTGGTGAGTGTCACCGACGCGCCCACCTCGATGCATGATTCTGACACCTGTGGAGTGAGAGCAGGACTTAGCCCTTTAGGTTTCGGGTGCACAAACACCCTCTGTGGATAGAACTTTGGGCAATTGCGTTCTTCGACTTGATCTCATTGCACATCAGCAGGAGCAGGAGCCCCCATGCTATTCCTTCACTTTGACACTTGCAAAGAGAAGTAACCAAGCTTGCCACACTCATTGCATGCAGGAGGGCTATATGAAAACATTTAAGCGTTCTCAGAACATGCCGGTGCATACAGATCTCTGCTTTGCCATCACATGGCACAGGAAGGCCTCCATGCAAACACACTTAAGTACTTAGAGCAAACCAGTGCAAGCTGCATCTTGCGCGGCGTGTGCCATAGGTGCAGTCGACATTGTGGAGATCTACTTTACACATTAGTCAAATGCATCACACTGCCAACAACTGCATGAGGTGCCTCCGAGAGGAGCTCAACGAACGGGTCCAAGAGCCAGCCAACATTTTCCAGGGCCCAAACAAAGTTCACGAACAGCTAGGCGTGGGAAAGAGCAACAGCGACAGCAGAGCGCACCGTGATTTGGTTGAGCTCGGGGACATGGGTGGTGCCGACAAGGATCGGGTAGCCGGCGTTCTTGAACTTCATCTCGATGCCCACCTCGCTGTTGCCCACCACCAGCTTGGCGGCCGGGTGCGCTGCTTTCACCGCCAGCAGCCCCTTCATGTCCACCGGCCTGTGAGCACAATTTCTTTTGAATTTCTTTTCTCTGGTGTTTCGAGGGATGGAAAGCCTACCCTTCTGTAGCAAGAGCTGTGCTGGGCACCTTGATGATGCATCATGCCATCAGCCCCTTCAAGTCCACCTTCCTGTGAGCACATTTTCCTTTCTCTGGGGTTTCGAGGGATGAAGAGCCTACTCTCATTTGGCAAGAGCTGCATGGCTTGTGCTGGGCGCCTTGATGCTGGAGCATGCCATGGGAAACAGAGCAGCAGCTTGGCGCTGGAAACAGCGAAAGAAGAATGCCGGAAAACGCAGTGAAACTGACATTGTGGACAGCAGACATACAAGTAAGCGACACCTTTGTCTGCACGGTCACCCTCACTTATCAGGAGCAAGTCAACTCGATGAAACTTCTGAGACCCTGTGGCATGGAAGGAAACTTGTTTCTATTATTTTTCAATATTTTATTAGGGTTCAAGGTTCAAGGTTTAGGTGATTGACCCTGTGTGCAGGATGGATCACCTGAACCAGGTTGCAAGGGGGCCTGGGAGCTCCAACGGAGGGGGGACCCGAGTCTTCAGCTCAGACGGGAAGATGGGCTCGGTGGTGGGCCGGGTGGACACCTTGGACCCCCCGATGACCAGCTTGTCGTCACTGTCAGTCGCCACCTCAGCACCCGGCTCAACCGCAGCCGCCGCGCCGCAGTCACAGGGCAGCCCGCTGCTGGGACAGATCTGCCCACCCCGGGCATTGTACATCAAATTCACTTTCACCCGTGTTTCTGGCTTAACTGTGTAGTAAGGAGAATAATGAGACTGCGGTATTGACTGCAGCAACATGGCCTGTCCGTGAAGGATGCTATGCACGGAGTGCAGGGGGCCTCGAGCTGCAACGCGTGGGCCGATCCTTCAGTGACTACATACAACGGATGAGGAAACAGACAGCAGGGGTAGGGCTAGGCCCTCTGACAACAAGAGTCGTGTGGTGAGCACAATGCATAGCTAGGTGGCACACCCTCCCGTTCGTCTTCACGCTCTGCCCATTGCTCTTCCCATCAGTGGTTGTTGCACTCCCATTCGTCTTCCCGTTGCAGCCATCATGGCCATCGTTGCAGGAGCTCTTGGTGTGCCCGTTCTCCGGATGAGCGCCGTTGCTGCTGCCATTGGTATGTGCACGGCCATTGGTCTTGCCTGCTGCCTTGCTGGCGGCAATGGCCTCCTCAGTGTAGGCAGCAGAGTCCCCCTTGGCAAAGACTCGGAAGGCATCCAAGATCGGCCGGTAGCCAGTGCAGCGACTGCACGCAATTCAAAAACCGGCTGTTCAGAAACCAAGCGGACGATATGTGCAAATAAGTATCAACACTTCCTCTGAGGATGCTGCCCTGAGCAGTCATGAGGCCAGATGGCATGTGGCCAGTGGGCGGTGCTGTGATGAAAAATAAGATGCAGGAAATGATGTGCCTTCTCAGGCACAACACCTGCCCCTTCCTGGTCTCCAATAAGAGCTAGAGGGCAATCCGGCACGAACACCAATCGGCTTCAGACAGTAATGTCCAGCAAAGAACAAACGTCATGCTTGCGCGGCACAGAGGAAACTTCCACTGAAGATAAGGCTCCACTATGTACAGGTGCATTGGGGGGAAAAGCATGCAGGGGTTTGGCACCAGAGGTTGCCGGCCAGCGTCTCCTCAATTTCTGTCTCAGTGGGCGCCTCGGGCTTGGAGCGCAGCAGCGAGTACATGGACATCACAAAGCCCGGCGTGCAGAAGCCGCACTGGGACCCATGTGCGCGCGCGAGCCGCTCCTGCACTGGGTGCAGCCCATCGCGCACATTCCCAATTCCTGCACAGCCGTTGTGGCATGGTTGGCCTGTTGTTATTTCACAATATATATATGTGCCAGGATGGCTCGCTGGAACCTAGCCACAAGTCAGCGGTGACTGCATGTTTTGGTGTTTTGTTTTTCACAATATTGGCATGCATGCATGTGTTGAATGAAGCAAGAAGGGGGCAAGATTTCAGGAAAGCAAGAGTGTGCAATTTTATGAGAGTGACGAGGGAAGGTAATGCACCTTCCACAGTGACGACGTGCATGCCTTCGATTGCATACAGCGGGCAGAGGCATGCATTGATGGAACGGTGACAGATCTTGCCCTCGTCCCAGCTGGACACCATCACAGTGCATGCTCCACACCCTCCCTCGCCACAGCCCAGCTTCGTCCCAGTCAACCCAAGCCCTGCAAAAGCAATATTGGGGTACCCAGTTTACACGATGGTGTTCCCGCATGTCCTTGGAAGGTGAACCCAGCTGAAGAGAGGATGTGCCAATGCGGTGTGTGTTGAGACACGATTACTCAAAGATTTGGAACGACGCTTCAGAAAAGCAATTGTAGGAGTAGCGCGTAACGCGAGGAGACTTTGAAAACAAATCACTCGGAATAGGTTGAACAGGTGAGGAGACATGCCGCCTCAACAAAACGCTGATGCACTCACCTCGCAGGTACTGCAGCAGAGTAACTTCCGCTTTGCCCAAAGGAAGCGTATGTTTCTTTCCATTTATATATGCGACCGGACTAGTCTCCATAGCACCAAGAAGACCCATTGTGGCAGGTACGTCGAAGACACTGTCCGACCTTGCGCATGTGCAACACCGAGGATATTGTTCTTGAGAATCACAAGATAGCCATGCAACAGGAAGGGGACAGTTTGGCTTGTTTTCGGGTAGAATGGCTGTTCCGGAAGCTGTCGCGACCTGACTCAGTAATGGTACACGTGATCAGGGTCATGCACTAGGGGTAATTATATATTAATTACCCCTATCATGCACAATTAGACGAAGTACAAAGGGAAGTGACCAAAGGGAAACCCTTCCTGTCTCCCTTCAAGGCTTGATAACATTGCACCAGCATCTCTGCTTCCTGATGGCACAAATACGCATGCAACTACTTTAAACGTACGTGCGGGCTAGGGCTATGTTACCAGCAGATCAGATTCTAGAAATATATACAGGGTCTAAAACAAACTTCAAGTTGGCCACTTTGGAGCTCCAGCAGCTCGAGCAGCACAACATCAGTTTCCACCTTAATCCGCTTTTCAACTAACACTGAGGAAGCCATTTGACTCATATGAAGTACATACATGTACATGTTCCAGTTCGCAGGCATGAAATTATCACACCGCACACTGTACCGGGCCATTACCGCCAGTACTACTGGCGGTTGTTGCCGGGACTGCCCGCAGGTGACCATTGATGTCATCATGATAATCCCTTCCAGTACTGACCAGTCTCATGAAATCATCAGTACTTCTTGCTGCAAAGCACTGTGTGAGGCTCAGCGCACACTGGCCAGGCTAGAAGCAGTTGCAGGGGCAAGCGCTATGTGCTTCCTCCCACACCACTCTCCCGGAGATACGCGGACCGTGCAAATGCGCCTACACCTTCTGACAATTCAAGATATGTCAAGGTCAAGAGCAGCTTGTAACAGAAAGCCCATATGGCATCAGCAAATGCAGTGCAAATATGAAGGTGGGTGCCAGAGGCACACTGGCCACCGCTTATTTACATGTTCACGGACGTGACAGTCACGTGGCGCGGATTTTTTGAAGGTGCCCTTTTCTGCTGCACTGTCACGCCACCTGTGCAACCTGCTGCTGCTTTCTGTCGATGTTGCTGCACTCCTTCTTGAGAATGCTCAGCAGAGTCTGTGAGGACTGCACGATCTGCTCATAAGCTCCCTCCGTCTCCCTGATGACCTTGTCATACTCCATGCGGACGGCTGTCTGCGACAGTAATACTGATTTTGATGGTGCTGATATTTGGCCATTTATCTCGATGTAGAAATACCTGTGCTGTCTGCAGTCTGCACAAGCAGGACTGTGTACAAACAAGTCACATCCTAGAGCTGTGGTTTAGCTCACCAGCACCTGCTTCAGAGTAACTGCATGAGTCGGTACTTGGGAGCGTGATGCGCACCTTTCGCTGCAGGGATGCATCAACTTGTGCCAGCCTCTTTGTGAGGATAGTCAGGTCCTGCTGAAGCTGCTGCCGCTCAGCTTCCTCGACACTGATCTGCTTAGCCACTTCCTGCCGTTTGTCTTGCAAGTCCTGGATGCCTGCATGCAAACACTGTCACGAACCACCACCGAACTGGAGATTATCAGCCTTAGAATCAATTCCGTTCATTTCAGCACTGAGCCCTGCTTTCTGCTGGCACCTGAGCTTTTTTGTACGAGAACCATGTGATGACTTGATCCTTTCAATGGAGACAGAAGAATATAGCAGTTTGCAGTGGCTTACACTTCAGAAGCTCCACATTATGATTTGGTAAAGCTCCCTCTCGTATGCCCATCTTGGAGTCTGGCTTTCTGGAGTTTCTCTGGAATTCGCTAGAGCTCTCGGGAAGCACCAGGAAAGATCTGTTGTAACCCTTCCCTGCACACAAAGGGACGCTCCGGCGTCTAATTCCTCTTCGATATGCGAAGAGACGAACTAGGGCAGTATTGCGAATCTGCCAGATCCGTCTTTCAGAGTGCCGAGAACCTACGCAAAGTCCTCTTCTCCTGCGGTGAAGCGCTAGATCACTACAAGTTTTAAGCTCTGACTGAAAGTGGAGAACCTTTCGAGCTTCTCTGCAGCGGCTCAATTGCCTTCCGTACTTCTTGGAGGGAAATTAAAGTAACGACCCCCGTGGCGCAAAGCTGAGCAAAAACCGTGGACTACCTCTGCAAGCCTCAAATGCACTGCTATTCAGATCGGACATAATATGATTAACGAGGAATAACAGCCTAAATTCCAGTAGTTTTAGATCCTTTTCCAACCATGTTTCGTGTAGGGGCATATCCATTTTGAAGACGCATACAGAGTGATTGGTGCAGTAGCGACGATAAGCAATTGGTGACAATCTCGAAATGGATGAGTAGTCTGATGCAAATTGATTAAGATGATGATCCGGGTTACTTGAGGCAAGAGATCAGAGGGCAGTTAGGAGGGCTCCAAGGTGAAAGTCCCAAGGTCATGCTGTTCCATAGAAATTGCTGTCCTGTCATTCCTGTATGCTATGCTATTTCTGATGAGCAGCTGTTTCATTGATATGCCATATGTCATCTCTTTCTCTTGCGAATCAACCAGCCAGTGCCTTAGGCGGGGCTGTTGAGTGGCGCGCTATGCTTGCTGCCCAAGTGTTGAGAGAGGACCCTCTGTTGTCTCTTTGTGTCTCAACAACTGCTACATCAATGCAGGACAATCCCTGTTGCTCTTTGGCGGGGCATAACCATGGCAGCCTTGTCAGGCAACCAGATGAAGGCCGTCTTATATATTCTCCTCAACGTTGGATCAGGAACCAGCATTGTCTTTGCAAATAAGGTCGTCCTCAGCGTCTACAAGTTTCACTTTGTCTACGCGCTGACACTGATTCACACAGCAGTAACCATGGTACGCTGGAACCTGAGTGTTTCCTGTCCTTGACTTTGCCTTGTTGGCCCCACCTGGAGTTTGTGCACATTGTTCGGGATGGTCTTGCATGGCACCTCAGCAGGGCTCTGTGTTGCAGGTAGGAATGTGGTCATTCGCTGGTATTGGGCTGTATCAAAGGAAGCCGTTGAAAGCCAGACAGGTGGGCAAGCAATCGGGTGGATGCCCCTTTGCATGTCATGTCTGCATCCATCATCCTGTTGTTTACTTACTGCATAAGTCCTGCCATGGAGCTTGCATCGCACACCTTTGTGCTGATGCCTGCACTGATATGTGATATATATTGGTATGCAGATTCTTCCTTTGGCGGCAGCTTTTGTGGGATACATAGTGTTTTGGAACCTGAGCCTGCAGCTCAATTCAGTGGGCTTCTACCAGCTCTCCAAGATCCTCATTGCGCCTGCCATCATTATAATTGAGGCCGTCTGGTTCTCCAAGCTTCCCTCGCGCTTGGAGCTGGCCGCGGTGGCGCTGCTCTGTATTGGAGTCACGTTGGCCACTGTTTCTGACTCAGAGGTATCAACTGACTCACCTCAATATCCATGCAGAGTTGTTTCCACTGCACAGCTTCGCACTACTGCAAGTGTACAGGACACAGCCCATCATGTTCAAACCAGGGGGCAACACAGACGTCTTTGAAATCTATAGACCTGCCGGTGAGAGCGTTTGATCGTGTCAGGTGACTGCGAACCTGCCGGGCTTGTTGATGTCTGGGCTGGCAATCTGGACGACTTCAATCTACCAGATCTGGGCTGGGAGCAAACAGAAAGAATATCAGGTAACTCGCCAAGTTGGAGCACAGGCAGACGGTGGACTCAGGGTGTGCTGCAGTCAGCAGCAGGCCTGATATCATATGGAGGATTTGCCGCCTGCGGGCGCCAGTGCTCCTGGCGCTAGTAGCCTTGTCTGTCTGCCAATTTCTCCAGAAAAGCGCAGCCTGCCCGAGCTGCTTTTAAGCAGCATGTTATCCTATATCTTCATCGTCGATAGGCATTTTGGCACCCACCTGTGGCTCACTCCTGTGCTGGCAGCCTTTTATGGCCCCACAGGTGGTCCCAGCCAAGAGGTTGAGGTACAAGGATACTGTTTGCATGCACAGGTGTCTAGCATGCAGCTGATGGACAACTACTGCCCCTATGCTGCTGGTCTGCTGTGTGTACTGGTGCCCATCTTTGAGCCGCTGGGCTTTAACAGCATGCTGAACACCAGCCAGGAAGATACCCTCCTAAACTACAATTACACGCCCGCAATTGTCGGCGCCATCGCATTGACAGCTGTGCTGGGCCTCCTCGTCAGCCTGTCCACCTTCCTTGTCATTGGCGCCACGTCATCCCTAACCTACAATGTGGTGAGTGCTGACTACTACTTACATGCTGTCCACCCCTGGTCAAGCAGTGTCCAGGAAAAAGGTCGGAGTGTCTGAGCAACACGCACAGCTTGCGTGTCCAGACCCGTTCGAAGAACACCCCATGCGCTGAGTCAACTACTGTGCAACATTTCTCTGACACATCTCACTGGACATGCGCTACACATGGTACAACGCACATCCTTGCATGCTTGGAAGCAGGCATTCTGGAGCGGTGAAGTCCTGCAACCAAATTTTGTGGTGTCCGTCCTGACCTTGGAGGTGTGTCATGTGGCAGATGGGCCATCTGAAGACAGTAATAATCTTGGCTGGCGGATTTGTGCTCTTTGATGAGGCGATGCCGCCCAAAAAGCTGGCCGGGGTGCTGTGTGCACTGGGCGGCATCATTTGGTACTCCGGCCTGAAAATGCAGCAGAAGTCCGGAGCGGGCGGCAACGGCTCGGCCAGCAAAGCCGTGCCTGGCAGAAGTCCCCCTCCAGCCACGACAGAAGCCGAGCCCCTCATAGCCACCGGCGCTGACAAGGTCAGATCCGCGGCAGTGTAGCCCGCATACGCAGCTGCGGGTGTATTGTTCCAAATCGGTAATCTTGCAGCACGGGCAGAATACCATGATTGGCACAACGCTGAGAGCCCTCCCGCATGCGCAGCTTCGAGTGTATTGTTCCAAATTGGTTGAAATCTTGCAGCACGGGCAGAAATTCATGATTGGCAGAACGCTGAGAGCCCTGGAAGCCATGAAGATATGAGCGTGCTGCTTGTGGGAACGGCCTTACCAGAGAGTTGCAAGCTGCGTGTGAATGGGGTGCCTAGCACGGGCGTCATGCAGGGATTTCTCTTTGGGTTGTCATGGCTACATCCTAACCACCCCGGCAGATTGACTTCAACTTGATTGGCAACAGGACCGATTTGGTGCACCTAGTTGGAAGGTATCATCAATTTTGTGCTATCTTATTGCTGGCTCACTTGGTCGCTGATGAACGCTGTGGGGGCAGGCATCTTTCATAGATAGATGGCTGGGGCCTGTTGGTTGCAGTTTGTTGCTTTGGTTCATATCTGGGTATGTTCAGACAAAAACGAGACTGACCAGGTCAAGAGCAGTAGTCGGTCTTCTGCATTCTTCTTCCTTTGCCTCTTCTGGATTGGTGGAGAGAGACGCCAGTCTGACGTTCAGCAGCGCCTGTTAAAGGGCAGACCACTTTGAGATCGGCCCATTTGAGGGGGTGTGTTGCATGCGCCTTGCGCAGCGTCTTGAGTGCTTTGTCTGCATGCTCAGAAGGAGTCCCGGTTGCAGGGCTATGTTCTAAACATGCAGTGCCAGCCTGGATGTGCTGCCAGCACAGCAGCCTGACGTGGCAGTTGGAATCACTGTGTGCACCACCCTCAAAAGCTTGCGCATGCATGTTGCCCTGTTTTGCACCTTCTGTTCTGAAGCGCAGCAGATGCACGCTGGTCAGATGATCAACCCCAGGGGATGGATGTATTCATTGTCACGACAATTGATCAAGGGTGTTTGGGAGTGGTGTGTTAACGTCAAACGTTTGTGATTCCATGGGCATGAGGAGAATTGCTAAGTGTGAAACATGTAAGTTATCAGATATAATCACTTGAGAAACATGTCTTCTGTGGTGGAGTGACGACATATATGGCAGCTAGCACATTTGATTGTTCCTTTGCTGCAACCCTCCAAAACCAGCAAATTGTCCCCTCGGAGGATCAGCAACTCAAACCCCGGACAATTCAAATTATCATTGAAGATTGGAGATCAGGAACGAACAAAACGACGGGGTTTCCAATACTCGTGTTGACAGAAGAAAAAGGTGCAACAACCTTTAAACACAAGTAAGCTTCGCATCCCTTTTGCAAAGGAACCTTTGCAAGTTTCCAGGTGGAGCCACCCACCCAGTCAACACGCTCCCGACTTCCGCTGTGTGAGCTCAGCATGGCTCAACAATGGTCATCTCTCGTCCTCTGTGTCCTTGTCAATCTCTATTCAATTGACTGTGGTCTTCTCAACACCGTGGATTCAACACTTGGGACTGTTACTGGTACGATGGGCAACGTTGTCGGTGGCCTTCTCGGTGGCAGTAGTGGCAGTTCCGGCTCTACCGGCACTCACCGGCACCGGCTCCGCAAAGGCGGACCCTATCGTGAGTTCATTTGATGGGCGCACTTTCGAGTTTTTTGGTAAGGTGGGAGGATTTAACAACGTCATCCAAGACGCCGATCACCAGGTACGCGAGATTGATACCTTCTTTTCTTTGGTAAAACCAATCGAATTGATTCCTCGTTCAACTTCTTCATTCTATTGATATGTCCTGGCACATCGGGGACCATATTCATTTGAAAACCTGTGACGTGCAGGTGTCAATGCGCCTCAAGCTCGGCACTGTCACCGACCACGATGGTGGCACCTACATCGGAAGTCCAAGTTCATCTATTGATAGATGATATCATCATTCTGCATGCCGCATAAAATTTTCCTTCTGTTGATTCAGGTCTGCTCGCATCAGCATATCCTGATCAAAGCCTGTTCGTTGACCTTGCAGGACGGCATCGGGTTTTCGTACCAGTCTCACAGGGTGGTAATTGAGCTCAAGTCCGACGATTCTGTTGAAGGTGACTCCAATTACCTTCCCTGAGTACGCTTCCTCGGCTGAATGTGGCACCCGGCAAATTTGTACTAGGGTTTGGCTTCTGACTACAACTGAATAAAAGCTGTGCCCTCCAGTCATTCTGGACAGCGAGAAACTCCACATGGGCGACCTTGAGAACTCGCAAACCCACGAGCTCACCATGGGTGCTGGAACGTTCCGCCTGCTGTGGCAGTTGTTCCGCCCAACGCTTGACAACACTGTGGAGCTCACCACTGGTATGCCACTCACCCCCAAACCTCCACTGTTATCCTTGGCCCGCAGTATATCCATGTGCTGCTCGTTCAGGTAATGCAACTCTTCGCACAGCTGATGATAACGGGTGCAGGAGAGGCACTTGGTGGTAGGCTACAGCGCTGACTTTTCCTTCTTTGTGCCACACATGCATGTGCAGTAACAGGCAGCTGAAGTGCTGGGCAGATTAGGCTGCTTCTGGCCCCAGAACTTGTTCCTGAAACAGTTCAAGTAGGGTTATGGGCCTGTACAGTGACAGGTTTTCTTCCTGAATGCAATGGTGGGTTTCAACACCAGAAAATTTCATGGTTGAATGGGTACAGAGCCAAGTGTACAGTGTTGATGCCCTGTTGGCTGAATGTGTGTCGTGTGGCTGAGTGCAGACCTGCTGAGCCTCACCATCTACCGCACTGATGCCGGCAGCCTGGACAGGAATGGCGTCCCTCAGCCGGCCTTCCTCAATTTCGACGCCAAGCTGCACCACCCGCCTGCCCACGAGATGCAGGTGCGCTGGAGACCCTAAACCCTAAACCCTACATTCTGCACCCTGAAAAGGTAAAACATCACATGCAGGTGTGCTGGAGACACTTTGCAATTCTTCCGCTCCGCTTGCTGGATCCCATTTATCTTGTGTTTGAGGTGCAGGCTGCAGGCCTCCATGGTCTTGAACTACTGTGTGACCAAGCAGTTCGATATGGGTTCGCAAAAGTGTCTGCAACGCAATGATTCCCTTGGAGGCTTCACATGGAAAGAACTGGTTCTCTTTGATGACCCTCACACTGACTCCTTCCGCAGAGCACTGCCAAGTCAAGTCTGGTGTTGATGCAAAGCAATAAGAGCATGCATGGTCTCCTGCTTTGAGGTAACCGTTCTGAAACCCTATATCATAACCCTAAACCCTAAATGTAAAAACCATGCTGCTGCTGCTGCAGGGGATTGTGGGCGAGGGCTACACGCGCGTGCTGGGCGCGGAGAAGCTGCCCGACGATGGCGTCTTCTATCCGGCCACAGGCGCGTCCATCGACTCCTACGAGATGCCGGGCTACTTTGACGCACACGCCAGCGGCTCTGGCCTCAGCTTCGGCGGTGCTGCCTACTCACACAGCCGCATCCTCATCCAGGTACATTCCTGCTCTTTTCTGGGCCCCCTCAAAGGGCCCCCAAAAAGGCACATGCTGCACTTTGTCACAACAATGTTCAACAGAGGCACTTGTGTCACGTGCGCGCAGCACCTTATGTCCTTTAATAACAGTCTCCCACGGCAGACAACTCTTGCCGTGGCACAACGCAGTGGTGCAATTTGCGCAGCCATATTTCTACTTTGAACCGGTTGAAGTGCAATTGTGGGTCTTGGAGGCCGGCAGACATGTCTTGTACTCAATTTTGTTGTTCTTCTTTTCCTCAGGACCGCTTCGGCGCGGACGTGGCGGACGTTGCGGCGCGCCTCGACGCGGCCGCCCTCCCGGTCGCGCACGGCGGCGGCAGCCGCCTCGGCCACCGCAGCCCGGGCGGCCGCCGCGGGTTGCTGCTCCAGCTCTAGGGCGTTGCCTCTCTAGAGTCCTCTCTACCTTGAGCAGGGGGTTTCTCCTCTCCATCCCAAGCTGTCAAGCGTTCCAGGTATACCCTTGTGGAAGGATGCTGTGGGGCCTACGTCGTCCCCTGACACCAAGTTCATGACAGGGCGTGAGGGAACGCCGTTGCCCCACAGCATCGTTCCATGAGAGCTGCAAAGTCTCTGCTGCCTTCTGGGATCATTGCAGCACCAAACGGTGGCGGCATCAGCTGTCGCTCATGAAACCAAAAAGTCCGGCCTGTCAGCGATTGCTGCCGGAGCCATCAATATATGATTGAAGTTCAACAGTGATGAGGTTGAGATATCACGGCCAAGGTCAGGGCCTTCTGCAGTCCTGTTCGGTGCCTCTCATGCCAGATTTTGCAGCGCTGACACTTTGTCTGCACGGCAAGAGGCAGACTGGTCATGTGGGCGCTTGCACTGTGTGCATGTGCACAGATGCTTGGCCCGGAAGGTTTTGTGCTTTGGGCACACCAACGCATTGTTTCTTTATTGTGCTGCTGCAATGCTCCCATCAAATCTGCTGCCACGTTCGTTATCATAATTGCCAACCATAGATTTGCACAGATCAAGCATTGTCCTAGCGAAACAGTGCTGCTTGCGCCATTGATTTGCAGATCTCTATGATACAATGCCTTTGCTGTGATCGCAACCAGCCATATACACGTATCCCGATCTTTTGAATGGCTTATCAGTTATTTACCTCATGAGTTGTGGAGAGGTCTCGTCACCAACAGACTGAGACAAATGGGCATTTGCCGTTTTCAATAATGTACCACAATCAAATTGCAATTCTATGTACCGGATCAGGGATGAGATCAAGAGATGGATTTGCTTGAGAATTGCAGTGCCAATTATGCCTCACAGGGCGGGCTGAGAAGTAATTAATAACGAACAAAAATTCTTATTGAGTGCAGCACATGTTGTGTCTGCTGTTTTCATTGAGCTGGCTGGCTGTGTCTATCTTTGTCTGACGTGCTCAGCTGTGCTAGAGCACTGATTTTGCCTTGCATAGACACGGTTTGCTGGCCGCAGCAGCAAGTTGATGCTGAGAAAGTTGTCCTGGTGCCTTTGTGCACGGCGTATTCTCTATTGCAGCAGCTTTTGTAGACTTGCTGTGGGTGTTGCGCTGGTATTTCCAGCAGCATGTTCTTGGTGCAGTGTCATTGAAGCCTCCTGAAAGTACCTTGCTGGCTAGCACCTGACTAAATGGCTGAATCTTGGGAGCCTCATTTACTCCGCCATCAGCAGTGAAGTTTGTTTCCTGCTGGTGTGTGGGACATTTTATTTAGGCCAGGTGCCGAAGCAGGTTCCATGATGGAGGTTCAAAAAATTACAAATCTGTGTTTGAAAGCACATGGAGCAACAGATGCGTAAGGTTGCTTCCACCAGCATTTCGGCCTGTGCTGGCTGGTGCGGAGCGCCTGCATCTGCTTTGATATATCTCTACCCCCTTTTTTTGATTTGCACCACTCCCTGGAGAGTTGTGCAATATTCCAGAGTCAAGGTTAGAGTTTTGCAACAGAAGCAAGGTTGGATGCACAACTGGTATCGTTCCATGCACAACTGAGGTGTTAGGTTGGCAAAGAATGCCATATGTTGTTAGTGTGCAGCCAGAGTGCTGTTTGAAGGATTGCTGCCGCTGCGGCATGTTTTAGTTTCTGGCGCCTCAGCGATGAGTGCTGCTTCTCAACATTGTGCTTTCCTGGGACTCAACGAGGTGCCTTGAAAAAGTTCTTTTTTCTCTGCTTTGAAGCGGCGTCTTCCCAAGCAACAAATGGTCTGAGACCAACGTCATACCTTTTCAGCAAAGGGATTGGGCGACTCTTCAGCAATCACTCCTTTGGATAAACATGTGTTATTGAATGGACCCTGAGGTCAAAGTTGACAGTGTTTGGGCTTCTAGCATGCTTATGCTCTGCTGTCTTTCATATGATTAGCTTCTCCTTGGCTCCATTGCTTGGCTTGGAACAAATAGAAGCTATAATAAGACCATTTGCATGCTGACATGCAACCTTCTAGCCTCTGAGGCCCGATACTTATTCCCTGAGCTGGTGTTTTTACATGATGAGTTGACAAAGCAATCCTTGTGGGTGTCAATTATCGCTTTGAAGAATTCCAAGTTGTATATTTATTTGAGGCTGACCCATACGTATATAAAGCTATGTAAAGATCTATTCAATTGCCAAACTTATTCATAGTCAGTGAATGCAATTACATAGCTCTCACTCTCAGTATTGGGGCCTTGTCCAGGGGCATCCATGTGAAGCCACGAGAGACCGTGGGCGTCAATGAGAATCAATCAGATTCCATCAGAGTCCAACGCTTTTCATGGACTGCAATGGAAGGTGATTGACTGTGTTGGAATTGTATGGATCTCTTTTGCCATGCATGGAATGGAATGGCCTTCTGCGGACTCGTGTTGACCTCCAGTCAAACAGTGGCACTTGGAAAGGCATGGATGCTATTTGGACTTAAATGGACTCCCCTGTATGAACATGGAGTGCTGCCATTGGATCCCTGTTGACTTGTGTGGACATACACGGAAACGCGTTACGCTCCCTTTTGACTTCATTGAAAACCTGCTTGATTCACATGGATTCCCATTGAATGAACTTCCATGGACACTAGTGGACTGCCTTGGGCTGGCATGGATAGCATGGAGTCCATGAAATTTCCATCACACTCCACCAGTCCATGCTCTTCCATTCCTGTCCAGGCTATGAAAAGCAAAAGTGTAGCATGCAGGATTTGAACTCTAAACCTCCTGGTAGGAGGTCCTTTCAGTATTCTGTACCTTTGTGGCTGTCTTTCTCTTGATGACCACCACTGATTCCACTGCCATATAACCTTGTTCAGCTGGAATGCCAAGGATTTCACTTGATGCTGCTTGGACAAAGCTGCAGTGTCACTGATGCTCATGGAAGGCCATGGCTGAAGATGGAAGCCAACTGTGTCAATTGCAGTCCAAGGAAGTCATTTTCGAGCAGTGAGTGTCCATGATGAGCCATTGTTGTCAATTGTAGTCCTTCGAAATCAAAGAATATCCAATGGCATCCAAAATCTTCCGTGTCAATCCATTGGGGTCCATCTTCGTCCATTGGATGGACTTGGATGGACCCTAATTGACCCCAATTGACTTCCCTGGTCCATCGTGGACTTCTGTTGCCAATGTTGGTGATCCAAGGAGGCAGCTTCAATTCTGAGAGTGGATCTATGATGCAACATAAATTGGAGACATTGCCACGCCTGCCTTCTAGCTGCTAAAAGACGAGGGAACGACGCAAGACAGCTAAAACTGCACTATTTACTCGGTAACTCGACAACTGTTCTAATGGTGCAAGCTCACTACAATAGAATCAGAGGTGTGTTGTATGAACAGCTTTCTTTCTGCAAGTTGACTAATCCAACATGCGCAGTAAACGCTTGGAGTATTGCCTTCACTCTGCCGCAGTTGCCGACCCTAGCCAATCAAAGACATGAACTCAGCACTTTGCTTAGGATCAATGAACACCCACACCTCCACAGGCATGCACACATCTGTGATCTGTGACTGCAGCAAATCGCCTTACCTGGAGTCAAAACTGCTTTGCAATATTCACACGAGCATGGAACAGACAGAAGCCAGGAAGAAGCTGCATGGCTCACCGTTGTGCATGAGGCGGGTGACAGCAGCCAAAAGGCCTTCTGCGTCCACCAATGGCCCGTCACTTGTGTCCTCCCCCTTTGAAGGGCCTGCTTTTGATGGTTCTTCTTCGTTTGCCTGCAAAGACAGCACAGCACAATCCTCAATGCGAATACATTTACCAAGGACTCACGCAAGCAATGGCGCTTTATTTGTACTCCTCAGAGACGAGGTGACTGGCTAGATGCACTGGCCTTTTGTTGAACTGATACTTCCAGGGCAGTTGAGAAGTCTAGCACCTACTCAAATGTCGGCTGACCTCTCCAATGCACCAGCCCTGATGAACTAAGTGCATGTTTTTAAGATTCACTTATGCAGGCAGGCAGTCAATCCTGCACAGGCACGTATGGAGACTTGCAAGCAACAGGTGCTGGGCGAGTGTCTGCGGGCTCACCGCGACAAGGGTGGGAAAATAGAAATCTGCACTGGTGGGCTCTTCTGCTGCAAAGATGGCGTTCAGACGCGCGGCTAGTTCTGCGCTATCGGGGCCCGGATCCTCTCCCTGTTTGACATCTTCTCATTCAAGATTCTGGCATGGAGGGATCACAACTGGCTTGAAGGTGGCTTGAAGGTATGAAAGAAGGAGACATAGTGCGGCTGTCAGGACAAAGCCAAGCCTGCCATCCACGTGCATGCTTCTAACATATTTTGCTGGTTGCATGGCACACCCTGAGAGAGATATGCCAACACAGCTGCTAGGGTGACGGATGGAAGCCTCTGTTCAAGTGCAATCGCCCAGCAGAATCTACCCACCGCACGCTTTGGAAAGCAGAGCTGCTACGGCAGAGCTGCTGAAAGAAACGCTAGATGCATGGAAAATGCTGGATGCATGGAAGCTCGTTAACAGGGTGGCGCACCGTCTCGCGGCCCCTGACATCGAAAGGGAGCGGTTGGAAAGGCTTCTGCAGCTCTTCAGGCAGCCGTGCGGACAGGTGGGAGCCTCTGAGGCACGGAGACAGCTCCAGCGAGGCTGCACAGGACAACACCCACTTGCTCAGAAGCCTCCACTTTCCCACTCTATCCTAATTTGGGGCTATTGTGTAACCATGACAGCTCCTCTGCAGTGTCTGCACCACTGCTCTCGTCCCTCAGCAGTGCTCATGCATCGCATCCTAAATTCAGCAGATTGCTTCAAGACAGAGATGCCAATCACCCACAAACAGAAGACAAAAAGCAATGGAGGCCCAAATATTATAATATGGCAGATCTGAACCCTCGATCGTGACCCATAAAAGAGTACTTGTAAGTCATGCAAGCGCTGCAAGGGGAGGGGGGCGCCTCACATGCAGCCACTGCTGCAAGGTCGCCGGCGTTCCCTCCTTCCTGGGAGCGAAGCGTTGCCAGCACCGCAGCGGCCGCCTCGTCATCTGCCGCTGTGTACCTCGCCAGAGCATCCTCGGCATGCAGGCCCGCTTTTGTCAGCCTGCGCATTCGCACCCAGCCCAACAGGTGGAAATGCGATGCTGTGGTGCGCTTAGGAGGTGACAATCATGTCGTCTTATTGGTGCACGTGGCTCTTGAGGAGCGAGTGATATCATATGTTCAGCCTTTGATGGCAGACTCGCCGGCCCCTGCATGTCTCAGAGAATATTCCCCTCTATGCTCCGCCTAACTTGGTTTAAAAGGGCGAACAGTGATGAGTGTAGCTGTCCACCATACTCCTCATGCGAAATCTCCATCACACTTAAATTTCACCAGAGTAAACCACATGAAGAGCGGGACGCACTGCAGATGGGGGCACTCGGAAGCTACAAGGGGCAGCAGCAGCGCGGATAGTTTGGGGGCGACCGCGGCGGCGGCCAGCCGAGCCACGAGAGCATTGTACAGGAACA
Source organism: Coccomyxa sp. Obi (assembly GCA_020887355.1). NCBI lineage: Eukaryota > Viridiplantae > Chlorophyta > Trebouxiophyceae > Coccomyxaceae > Coccomyxa > Coccomyxa sp. Obi. The sequence continues at coordinate 674,313 of AP024993.1, read as the reverse complement.
GCAGGGTCAGCCGCTGCGCCGGCCCAGCCGGCGCCAGATGGCCCGCCCCGTCATCCTGCATGTGTTGAAAGAGAAACCTTAACCTCAGATTATAAGCCTTGTGACTCTACCGGACCCTCCAAGGATAGTTTTGTTGAACCTTGCGAGGACAGCTGAAGCCGGCGAAACATTGCTGTATGCATGCAATCTACACCAAGTCACCATTGTTGAATCACCGTCACCACGGGAACTATCCGTACTTTACCCAGTACCCTAGCATCATGTCCCTGAACCCTTCCTCGACCCTATCCCTTAGCATGCCACGTTGCACACTCCCAGGGGGCAGTGACTATCCGCGTGTTGCATGCATCACTGCCTCGCTCTCAGGCAACACAACATGAAGCGCACACACTGCATTTGCGTCCAGCCAAGAGCACGCACAACACCACCGCTTCAGAACAGAGTACCAAGGAATGCATCTCATAACTGGCTGGACCTAACAAGAACGATCTCGGTTCCTCAGGCACAGGTCAACCGCGGGAACAGACCAAGTGGCGGCAGCAAAGGATTACTAAATTGCTGCTGCTCCTGACAGCGAGTCTGAATCTTTTAAAGAGGTAGAAAGGGGTGTTTGCGTGCCTGCAAGGAAGCTTCGCGCAGGGACAGCGTCCATCGCAGCGCGGCGATGAGAGCGTCCGGGGAGGCCAGGCGCACCAGGGCTGCAAGGAAGGTGTCCAGCGTGGCAAACAGTGCCGGCGTGTTGTCACCTGCTGCCACCTGGGGACAGATCACACAATCATCCGCTTCTTGATAAGTAATACAGAAATGCTGCACGGGTCTGAGGCCATCCTTCTTGGGTGCCAAATACAAGTGTGGTGTCAACTCCATGAATTGCTAGCCCGTATGCATGTGACCATGTAGACAGTACCATGACCGTGAGTCTCACTGTCAAGCTGGCAGTTAAGCGGGAGCTCTATCGTTGCAAGCCGGCCGTCCCAAGTTTCCGAGGAGGACGCCGGACACAATGTCGCAGCGTGCGCACGCAGAGGGAAAGGAGGGAAGGTGGGTACCTCGGTCCATGCGGCGCTCCAGAGCAGGAGCTGGTGCCCATCCCGGAGGTGGCCCTCCACAAGCGCCGCAGCCGCCGCCCCGAGAGAGTGAGCTTTGAGGCGATGCGCGACCGGCCTGCCGCGCGCCGCCATCGCGGCCGCAAGCAGCTGCGCTAGTGGCTTGGGAAAGATGGGTCCCACCACTGAGCCGCAGTCCTGGAAGGATACCAGGAATGCTTGATCAGATGATGGCAACATGCCTCCCCCATGGCCGCTCATTGTCTTCTCTAGTTGTGCCGTCAAAGTGCAGTCCAAGGAGAGGGTTGCTGGCTCTCTCTTGGAGACAGGAGCTACGGTCAGTTATGCTGTTGTCAGGAGCCCTCACAGCAGCGTGCCTGCATTGCCGAGGCTGTGCCTAATCCAAAAGTGCACACAGGCCTGCCCGAGTTTTGACATGCACTTCTATGTGAATGAAAAAGAGTTCAGAGAAAAGGAAAATAAAGGGCTACAGTAGCAGGTATGCACAGAACCGGTCAATATGACATGGCCAAGGTGTGATGTTGAGCACCTTTGAAACGCCCCGGATGGCAGCCATGAAGCAATCAGTGGCCTGTTCTGCGGCGTTGTCATCAGCCAGGTATCGAGCTGAGATGCCGCCAATCGATTCCAGCACATGCGTGCTGTTGGCCACCGAAGAAGCCAGCTGGTGTACCAACCCCAGACACACCCCAGACATGCCTGCATGTGACCACCATCAGCTTGTAACTTAATAGGCACTTGTCCGGAACGTTCTGAGGGAGAGGACGAGATACTCTCTCTGCAATTGGCATTCTCCCGCCTGGAGGGCTGCCAAGTTGGCCACTAACATGCAATGTTGCAACAGCTGATCAGCAACTCAAATTAGATCCCTGCTGTACCGCAAATGCGCTTATGGTTCCTGGAATTGTATGATCCAAGCAGAAGACAGCACATGTGGGAGGTGTGCAGCACTCAACAAGGGTCAACAACCTTGGTGCAGAAGCATGGAGGTCTTCACAAGGGCAGGCAGGCACAGGTTTCAATTCAAGGGTGTGGAGCCAGTGAAAATACTCTCGATGACATGCCAGTACCTTCAGTAGGAGGCATGTCTGGTTTGGGCGAGTATGGGAAGACGTTGTTGTTCTCAATCGGCTGCATCACGCCTGGCAGTTCCTGGAACAGCACATCATAATCCTTCAGCGAATGCAGCCAATCTTGCCTGATTCTGCAGGCGAAACCAGAGCTTCCCGCTGTCTGTTTCCCTAGCAGGAATGCCTCTAACCGTTGACACTCCTGGCCAATGGTTCTTGATTGTGAGGTGAGGGTCTAGAGGAGGGCGCGAACCTTGAGGCAGGCAATAAGGGCCGGGATGGCGAAAAAGGACTGCAGGCGGCCGGCCTGGCCGCGCGAATGCTGCAGCAGGGCCGCCTGCGCTTGTGCACTGGGCGGCGGTTCTGCATGCAGGTGTTGGAGCACCGCGCTGAACAGCATGAAATCCTGGGCCTCCTTGTGGCACACCTGCCCGAGACAGATGAGATATCCCTTAAATCAACTGTTCTCAAGTGTCCATCTGCAGTGGCTGTCCCGAGTTTTTTCCACCAGCTGGTTTGACCTCCATCTTCACGAGACACCACACATGCCCTCATGAGCTATGTCAGTTGCCAAGCACAGGCATGGCAGGGGGTGCAGCAATTGCGGAAGCATCAATTCCCAGAAGGGCCAAGGAGCAAGCATGGAGGGGAAGCTGCAAAATGCAGAATGAACAGAGCAATCCAACTGGAGAAAACTGCTCATGCGAGCTGAATCAAGATCACAAAACCATGCACCTCCTCGAGGAGGCTGATGGCGGCGGCAGCAAACTGCGGCTTGCTGGTCCACAGCTGGCGCTCGTCCAGGTGGCGCAGCATGAAGGCGATGATTCGGCGTCCTTCCACAGGATCCTACTCAAGACGCACAATGCTGGGGAGCTCAATTCCCGTTGGGATCACAGAGAACGATGCTGATGTGTCTCATGTGATCAGAACCCCCCTATATATTGCAACGAACTGCTTTGCCGTGCATTTAGACAAGCCGGGCCTGTACTGCTGCGAGCCCTTCCGCCATGCAGTGATCCTATCTTGAAGGATGGATGGATGGATGGATGGACGGACGGATGGACGGATGGATGGACGGACGGATGGATGGACGGTGGATGGATGGATGGTGGATGGTGGATGGATGGACGGATGAATAAGAGACACACTTCCAACCGATCAGGCTAGGTGCGTTGGAGATGCAAGCCTTGCTGGTCAGGCTGATCCAAAATGCAGAGATGTGTGGGAATGGCATCAGAAAGGAGCGAAGACAATGCACCTGGGACAGCTTTAAAAACTCCATCACATATTGAATGGCCGCATCGACGCCTGGCCCATTCTGGCGATCCTCTAGAGCATCAGGCTCGCCTTTGGGGGGCGACCACGAGGGCGCTTCAGCCTCAAGGTACTCGAGTACTTGCTGCGAGGGCTTCTCTAAAGCAGCAGATGATGTGGATGTGCGAGAACTGCGTAGCAAGCGAGAGCTCTCTTTCGTCAAATCATGTGGCAAAATGCATTGTTGAAGAGTGTTTTCAGGCCATACAAAGGCATCACTGGTGCCCATGTTCAGCCATTGTATGAACCAATCAATGAATGAATAAAGGATGCATTTCCAGCCGATTGGGGTAAGTGTGCTTAAGAGGTAAGCCTCAATCCCTCACAGAATGCCAGGGTTCTTGACTATCTATAAGGGTAAGCAGGACACAGCGCCACTGCATCGGCACACTCACCCCGCGTGTGACAAGTTTCTACTCGACCCCAGAAGGCTGAGCCGATTGAGGCGCAGAGCCCTCCTCGGCCTATCACCTTTCATGGTAGCAAAGGACATTCAAATGCCGGATGGTGTGTCATGATGTTTTCAAGCAGTGTCATATGGCAAGCGCACCTGAATGGGATGTACTCCTGCAGGGTGGCCAGGGAGGCCACAGTGAGGTTGGAGGATGCTTGCTTGCTGGACCCCTGGCCTTTCAGGCTGGCAAATGGGGCGCAGTTGTCTCGAGGAAGGTTCTCACACAACAGTGGCACAAAGGTCTGCAGCGGCTGTGCATAGTCCAGCCCCGCCTGTGAGCAGAATACAATATCAACCCATTTAGAGGGTTCAAGTTTGTACAATGGGAAGGGTTGATGATTACTACAACCTGTAGAGAAATGGGCCAGGAGCAACAAGCCAGACAGTGCACCCGCATCTTCACACCAAACCTGCCATTGTACTTCTATCATGGCAATGCTGCAAAAATCTTGGAAGTACACGTAGCAGAAGTCTGCTTTAGTGCAATGCCGGCGCGAGCAGCACGGCATGATGCTGGGCACCTGGATGTGCAGAAATGCTGCAAGCAGTCGAGCTCCGAGCGTCCTGATTTCAGCAAAGGGGCTCTGAAGAAGTGTGCCCACCTGCACAGCAGAGTCTTTGCTCTTCAGCAGTCACCTTTGGTATGATTCTCTTCCCAAATCATGGGTGATGGAGGCGCCTGGAGTGTCAAGAAAAGAATGCATGATGTTGGGCGCACCACAGAGGAGAGTGCTGATCCAGGCCTGAATGACAGCCTGCCCTTTTCTATATCCTGCATAATAGCAATCAAGCGCTCTTTCAGGCAAGCGAGACGGTGCATGAGTGCTTGGGTTCCTCTCTGCAATGACTTTGTGACTGGCCTGCGTGCATGACGTGGGAGGGTAAGCAGGAGATTGTGGCGTACCACATGTTGCAATACAATCTCTCTGGCGAAAAGACTGGCATTGCCTGGCGGCAGGTGTTGGAGGAGGTAGATGTAGGCACTCACGGCTATCTGTACGTTACCGAACTTCTGGGATCGAAGGTCCTGATATAATCTACGAGCAAGGCGTCTGGACACCTGTGATGTAAGAAAAACGGGTGATCCGCTGATGAGGGTTTTGAGAGGGATATCACCGGCCCACTCGCAGAGTTTGATGCCAAGCACCGCACTCAGGCACTTTTTACGAGCGGGAAAGGTTCTAGGAATAACATGCTCAGTCGTTTGAGTATCTGGGCCTCACCTTCGCTCCACGATGAGGATTTTTGTCCACGTATTCGCAAAGCTTCTTATACTTCCGCTCCGTAGCAGCATCGGTCCGATCCGCAAAGGCTGGAGGCTTGCGAGGAAAGATGTCCGGCACCAGAAGATTGTAGCGTTTAACAGGAAATTTGCTGCTGGCTGCAATGCCGAAGCAGTTGCAATTGCAGTCCATTTCCAAGGTTTTGGAGAAGGAATATTTTGGAAAGCTTTACACGAGAGGACTGGATTCCGCGTCTCGCATCAGAATTAATCAAGAATCGTTGTTGAGCTCGTAATTTATGACTTACAGATCGAAGCACGACTAATGGTGCGACTTTGCTTGCCTCCCTGAAACAACACGATGGGTCACGAAGGTGGCCCCTAACGGCAAGCAAGCAATGCGCATATGCAAGCAAGCTCGATTGTGAGACACGTACTCATTAACACATGTGAAGGTGCGAGCGGTGGAGCAACTTAACAGGAAAGTCTCCATCATGTTATGATGGCTTCTGAGAGTCTGACATTGTCCTTGTCTACACTGGCGACCCATAAGTGACGTCACGCACTGTAATGATCCAAATCCTGAGGTGGCACATCAATCTCGGGCCCGAGTGAGCTGTAACCCTTCTCTTGAGGGACATCAGAGGTACGTGAGGACATGTTGCTCCACGAGACCTGCTCGTGTCGATCCGGTGCTGGCACCGACTGACCCAGGAGAAGTAGGGTGGCAATCCGCCGGTTTGTCGAGTCTGTACTGGACTCAGCAGGGTTTGGGGCGAAAGGGCGCTCACAGAAGCGGCCTCTGACATTCAACCTCTTCTTCAAGCGCCAAAAGCCAAGAATGGCAGATCAGCTAGTGCAAAGGTGAGCGAAGGGCTCCCGGCAGCCAACCTAGCGCGTGTTTAGACTTGTGGGAACACGAGATACTGTCGCCGGGCTTTAACGGCCCATCGGCTCAACAGATACGGCTCACATGTGCTTGCGGGCATGTTTGCAAGAAGACACTGTCGTCCTGTTGTTGTTGGCGTTCTGTTGTGGGCGAGCACGGAGAATAACAGAGGTTAGATTACTCCCGCAGAGGCACGCTACTGAGCAGAGATTTATGTTTGCGATGGTCCTGTGTTATGTCTGTTACTTGTATGCTGTTTTAGACCCTATGTTTGCATGTCGCTGCCAAGCAACTCTTCTGGGGAGCTGACCCACTGTGGGCCCACGTTTAAATCGAAGCAGCTTAAGGAGCGTGGAAGCTGGTGCCATGTCTTTCTTTGAGAGTTATACAGCACGAATTCTGCTGTGACATTTATTTGAAAGCCCGTTTTACTCAGAGCAAACGGTCTTTTGGTGGGTAACTTTGAAGGTTCATGGGAGCCAGTTAGGGGGTACACTGTTGGTGGGTTACTTTGCAGATTCATCGTCGATCTCCGTCACGAGGCGATTTCACTTACGTTGCATCCAAGATCTGCAGCTTTGGTGATGCCACAACTAATAGTTGAGGTCCAGCTGGTGTTGATTCAACTAAAGTGGCGGCCCTCCAGACAACCTCCCAGTCTTTAACATGGGAGGTCAGTGTCTAAGTCGGCATTGTTTCCTGTAGGTGCAGGCTGCAGATGTTCAGGCACTGAGCAGCCAGCACTTGAACTGTGAGAAGTGAACGTAGACACTCGAAGACAGCACAGGGGCAGAGCAGCGCCAGCTTTTGAGGAAGGGGCACAAATTGCACGGAGGCTTCCTTAGCAGGGCCATGTATGGAACGGCCTTCCCAATGCACCTCCCCACACAGGATGCATCGACATCCCCTCAACTGCAGCAGCAGAAGAGCGGGCAGCTGGGCAGCTGGCAGCCGCAGACCACCTGCCCGCCGTCCCCATTCGATCTCATGCTGAGGCAGGAGAGCACCAGCGGCATGCGCTCGGCCGCGTCGCCGTTCGACTTCCCGATGGTGCACTCTGGCGCGGCGCCGGCCGCGTCGATGCCATCACTCGGCCAGGGGGGCAGTGGACTAATGGGGCAGGGGCCGATGATGAGCATCGGCCGCTCTGCGGTGTCGCCGTTCGACATCCCCAACGGGCGTGTGCAGCAGTTGCTGGCCAACTCTAACATCAACAGCTCGCTGGGCCGCCCGCCGCCCTCGCCCTTTGACCTGCCCCCCAGCGGCCGCGTCCCGGGGCGTTCCCCTTTTGACATGGCACTAGGTACCCCTCTGCCCTCCCAAGTGCTCGTCAGCGGCTTCTTCTGAACATGCAGTGAGAGCGCAGGCTTCTTCGCACCTCCGCAGTAATTGCTCGTTTGTTTCGTGGGAGTTGTTGTTGGTTGGCACCAACTGGCTTGGTTGCTAATCAGGGGGCTGTGGCCCCAACGACTGCCTGTCACTGGCACATGAGAAATGGGTAATTTGTTTATTGATCAAAGCGGTACATTGTTGTTTTGTTCGTCTGATTTTTGTGCCTGCATGCGCCTGACGGTGCGTGTCATGTGCTTCAGCACAAAAAACATCGCAGACAACAACATCGAGCGGCAGCGGCGGTCGGGGCGGGCTGCCGCTTTTTGACGCGCGCTCGATGGAGCGCAGCCTGGGCAGCGAGGGCAGCCCGGGAAATAGCATGCTGGGCGAGGGCGGGGAGGACCTAGTGGGCGTACCCCAGACCGGCCTAGAAAAGCACCAGCAGCTGTTTGTGCGCTACAGCGGCCTCAGCGAGGGTGGGGCAATGTTCTGCTCATGATGTTGTCTGTCTTTCCAGTTTTTGCAATTGCTTCTGGAGCTTGCCAGCTCTGACAGAGATGTCTCAATTTCTCCACAAGCAGTCTCATGCAGTAGTAGGAATCAATAATTGGCACTTCAGCTGCTTTCTGAGCCCTTAGATCTGGCCACACATTACAGAGAGTACGCGCCTCTTGGATCACCATCGCGACCAAGGCATGAATCCTGTGCTGCAAACATAATTTTTGAAACCTTGGACTCCCACTGTCCTTTACTGGTGGAGCAGAGAAAAGGGAGCCCTGTTGTTTCCACCAAGTGTGCTTTTCTGAGGGGCTGCTCTGTGGGTGCACAGCGCATGCAATGCCGGAGTGGCGGGGCAAGGACAGCTTCGCGGCAGAGGCGGCGTCCTTCGGGGAGATAGACCTGCGCGCGCGTGCCGAGAACATGCCGGCCGCGCTGTCCATGCGCATTGTGTCTGCGCCAGCTTCCTTTGCGCTGCCTATGGTCCAGCGCAAGGTCTTCAAGCCTCCCTTCACGGTGCGCACTCGACTTGATTTTTTCTGCATGCAAGTCTTGTTGCTTGTGACCCATCGGCAGCAGGAAGGCTAGAAATGCCGCATGTGGGTGTGGCAGTGCGACAGCCCACACCAGAGGTGTTTCATGGGACAACTACTTGGCATCAAAGTCGTTCAACACTCACTGGGTCCGCTGCACAAAAAAAGTTCTGCAGGTCTCTTGTCATGCCATTGGGCCGACAAAAGGTTGACTCTTATCCCGAAACTCCCAAACTTCAGGCCCTCAACTGCCAGGAATCCAGTACTTTGATAACAACACAATCAATCTGCACCCGCTGCTGAAGTGGAGTCATTACCAGGTGGCTTGCGGGTCGAAGCTTGGTGAACTCTGTTTATGGGCGGGTCAAAAGGGTGAACCATGTGGGTGTTGGGCTGCAGCGCGGGTGGAGATACAGTTTCAAGTTGTGGTGAACTCTGTTTATGGGAGGGTCAGAAGGGTGAATCATGTGGATGCTGGGGTACAGCTACGGGTGGAGATTCAGTACCGGCAGCCGCTGAGCCTGCCGGTGAGCGTGGAGGTGCATGCAATCAACGACGCAGCGCACAGCAAGATTGCCACCTGGCTGCCCGAGGCCGACAAGATGCACGCTGAGCTGGAGGGCAACCGGATCTCCCGCACCCTCAATGTAAGCAGCCCCCCCCTCTCTCTCTCCCGCTCGTCCTTTTGATACAAAGATATAATTTTTAGGGACAGCAATGCATTCCATCACAAGTGTACCATTTGCAAATCATCAAGTGAAGTCACCTCAGAATTCCCTCTGAGTGCTATGTTCAAACAAGATCTGGCATAGGGGAGTTTGACCTGCATTAGTGGCGCTCATTTTATTGACCAATCCCAAGCGGCATCGAGAGGCAGTGAAAAACAATTGCAGGTGTCGGGCGGCATGGGGTATGGCAATGGGATCGGACTGGACTTGGCAGGCAAGCAGAGCACGGCAGAACACCTGCACTTGGAGGACTTCAAATTCTCAGACCTCAAATGGGCCAAGTCCTCGCGCATGTCCAAGCGCTGGCTTGTCTTCTCCCTCCGTGTCAAGGTGCAACCCCCTGACTCCGGCCCTGTCTCTACTGCTCTGTTGCGTCATGTCTAACACCAAGAGGTGGCCCTTGCACTGATCCCTGGGTACAGTATAGCCGCCTTTGTGTCACGCTTCACAGCCGATCTGCTTTCATCAGTTTCCTTTTGCTGTTCTGGCTAGATGACTGAGTTTGCGGTCCAAACTACGTTTGTTGCCCCTATATTGACCATCAAACTGTATGAAGACAGCAGGATGTGATACCCTGCTGAATGATATGGTGCCAAATTCCAACAGTGCATTGCCTGTTCACCATCCTTGCAAGACGCGTGTTTCCACATGTTGGGCTGACGGCTGACCTTCTCCGCCTGCTGATGGGGATGCTAAAACACCATCATCCTACTGTCATCAGGAGAGTCAATTATTCTTCTTCTTTTAGCAGGTTATCGTGAGGAAGCCATTGCAACTTCCCTGATTGTGCCGCTCCAAGACGACGTTATCTACCTGCCGCACCTTTTATTTCCACACCCAGTGGCTGATGACTGAAGCTTATGTCCTGCTGACGTGGACTGCGGGGGGTGCGCCTGTTCAGGACGATGTGGTGTACCTGCTGTACCAGCTGCCGACGGTGGTGATTTCGCGGCGCACGGACCAGTACAGCAAGGCGCACGAGATCCTCACGGGCGTGTCGGCCAACGCGGCCAAGCGGCCGCGCACCGCGCCGCACTTCCCGCCGCAGGCCGCTTCCGTGCCGCCCCCGGCCGCCGCCGAGGCCTCGCTCGACCGGCCGTCGCGCCTCGCGCATGCTTCCTCTGCCCCCGAAGGCGTGCACCCCCCCCCCATCTTCCCTGTCCTATCATCTGACATGTATTTGTTGCTCTGATTTACAGTTTACCTTTCACTGTAATGATGTATTGTTTACCGCTCAAAGGTGTCATGTCATTCCAAGGAAATGAGTATCTCTGTCACGTTGGATTTGACACACTGTTTGTTGCTTTTCTGTGCCTTGTAACTCTTGTGAGCGTCACTGTTTCAAGCAAGTATCATTTTTTTTAATGAGAAGCTCCAGTGGAAAGGCAAGAGCGGAGCAACGGGCACTGATGGCATGCGGTTGTGTGAAACACTCCTGGTGTCGAGGGCACCATACGCGAGGCACACAAGCAGCATGCAGAAACCTCCTGCGTTTTTAAAAATGGCTAAAGTTGTGAAGTGGCTGGCTGAGCAGGCGTGCTATTAGATGCGGCAGCGGGTCCTCAAGTGGTGGATGCGGCGTACATCCGCCACTGGATACACTACCGCTACCAGGCATGCGGCTTCAGGCGGTACCTGTCTGACTCCGACATGAAGGTGAGCCGCTTGCCTGACGCCTTCTAAGAGGGCGTGCCTGTCAGGAGTGCACGGGTGTTGGGTAGTGGCCGAGCAGGTTTGAAGCATCAGATTCGACAAGCAAATTCAATGGAAAGGGTGGCACACAACGCAGTCTGGAACCAGGAGTCACTTTATTTCATTTTGCCTTGTTCCTATGTGGGGCACCTTGCTGGATGCATTTGGGAGGGAGAAGGCCCAACATCACCACATCTGGAAGGAGGCCCAGGCAGACAGGGGAGACGGCTTATAGGATGCCCATAATTCAACGCTGTGGATTTTTCTAGACAGTCCATTAGTGAGCTATCTCAAAAGATACTGCTCTGCTCGGTTTGCATAGACTTGGTAGCAGCCCTCCTGTAAGTGGACTTCGGCAAGTCCTGAGCTGCCTTGTCCTGACGGTGGAGGATCATCTTGTGAACGTCTCCAAATTTTCTCTGTGAATGTTTGGATGTGATGCTGGGTGCTGACTCTGACGATCAGTGTCAGACATCTGATCAGCCCTAGGTGGCTGGACTAGGTGTAACCGACTGACTGACTGACCGGAGAGAAGCCAGACACTGGCCAGCCGGAAACAGACAAGCTGACAGGAGACAACCTGACTTTTTAGAAAATTTTTAGGGTTTAGGGATGTCATAACCCTGAACCCTAAATAATAAGGGGTTGGTGATGGGGGCATGCAGGCGCTGCTGCAGCAGGCAGGGACACATTCAGGTGCCGGGCAGGTGGACCCGCTGTGTTGGGAAAGTTTTCGCGCCTGGTTCTCCAAGGGCCTCAAGACCCTGCACCAGGTGAGTCGCCCAGTGCCTGTGCTTTCACCAGAGGACAGCGCCTGGCATCTGCAACATACTGAGCGCATCGGGACTGTTCCACCATCCCAATAGCAAGTGGTTCAGTCCTCCTCTGTGGCTGATTGTGGAGCTATGGAAAGTCTTCGGTCTATCTGTTGTGCATGTGCAAGCAGCAAGTATTGTCATGTCCCTGTACAATTTCTGCCCAGTGGCCTGTGTCCACCAGGCCTTACCTTGTTTGCTGTATCAGAGCGACAGTGTGCTACTTGCTGTGGTACTCGCGCCCGCCACGTACCGCAACAGAATATTTTAAGGATCTTCCAGCAATTTTGTTTTGAAAGAACCTGAAGGGCACGGAACGAGCAAAACACTCTGTGCTGGGGATGCAGTGTCCCTGAACCCAACCTCCCAAAAAATAAAACCCAAACCCTACAAACCCCTGAATTTATACTGGGGGCGCAGTGCGCGCGGGTGTGGAACATGATGAAGCCGCACGCGATCTGCGGCTTTGCGGTGTCGCGCGCGGCGGCCGAGGCGCTGCTGGCCGAGCAGCCGCTGGGCAGCTTCTTGGTGCGCCTGTGCTCCGAGCCGGGCGCCTTCGCCATCAGCTGCTGCATGGAGGGCCCCGGCGGTCGCCGCTACGTGGACCACCTGCTGATCGACGCGGTCGACCTCCAAGCGCGCAACCTAGAGGCCTGGGTGCAGGCACACCAGTTCGCCACACAGCTCCTCGACCCCCTCGCCGACAAAGTCTACCCCAAGGTGCTTCCCCCGTCCAGCAACGTGTGTCCTCCAATGAACCCTGATGCCTCCCTCTGCAAGAAGGAGTGCTGCCGCGATTGATGACTGTTGGAATTAGACTAGGAGGAATGCTCCATCTAAAGGTTTGATGTGTTTAAGCATACCTGCAAGCATGCTTTGTGCAGCCGCCTCCTCAGCTGTTGTGGGGGAAGATTAGAAGCTTTTTACCCCGGCGCACTTGGCTTCAATGACTGAAGCCGCGCCTCCCTGTCATTCATCATAATGCATGTTTTTCGGAAGTTGTTCTGTACGGTGGTTGCAGGCAATGATTGTCCAGCCGCCACCGCTGCTGCCAGCGGTTGGCTTCATGTTTTTCAAGGTGTTCTGTATTGTGGCTGCAGGCGATGATCTTCCAGCCGCCATCGCTGCTGCCGACGGTGGGCTTCATGTTTTTCAAGGTGTTGTGTATGGGGGCTGCAGGCGATGATTTTCCAGCCGCCATCGCTGCTGCCCACGGTGGGCAGCCTGGGCATGGGCATGACACCCCCGGCGGCCGCCGCGCTGCCGGCCGCGGGCTCGATGCAGCAGCCGCCACCGGCCCCGCAGCCGCAGCAGCCGGCGCGGCCGCCCGCGCAGCTGCAGGCAACGCCGTCGAACCTGTCGCTGGACCACCTCCTCATGCTGGCCAACCTCACCAACTCGGCCACCGATTGGTCCAGCACCCCGCTCTCCTCCTCACCAGGCATGACTCCCTGACCGCCACTGTTCTTGCAGTCCTGCGCTGAGGTCAGAGTTTCATGGTGCTGCCTGTGTGCCCTATGGTGGGCTCCTGCAATCCCACCTTGCAAGGTCGGGCGCCAGTTTGCGAGGAACAGGAGAGGGTTTGAGTGTAAAAGTGCATGCACAAAAGCTGACACCTCCAGCTGCTGAGGAGTGTTTCACCCGCAGACTGACCAAATGTGTCGGTCATGGAGCGCAGCTCCGAACTGTTTATTTCGACCATACCCAGCGTTCGGTTGTGCCAGTTGCTGTACTCATCGATCAGCAAAGCATGCCGGCACTCTGTAAGTGTACAGTGCATCATCCACAGGCATGGACGGCGTGCCAGACATCCCGGAGCGCGAGCTGTCGCTGGACGTCCTGGGCAACCTGGATATGTGCCGGCTGGATACACTCGGAGGGCAGCGCCTCGGGTCGATCGGCAACCTGACCTCTCTGGGCAGCCGACTGGGGGGCCACGGTGGGCAGCGGCTGGAGTCCCTGGGGAACCTTGAGTCGCTCGGGAAACTCGGGCTGGAAACTTTTGGGCAGCGCCTCGAAAGCATCAGCCGCGGTGACCTGTCCTCAAACAGCCTGGAGGGCATCAGCCGGCAGCTGCTCGGTAGCCTGCCGGAAAATGACCCAGCCCTCAATGCCATGCTTGAAGCCGCCGTGCCGTCGCAGCCGCAGGGCTGTTCGCCCACACAAGGTCCGCATGCATGCACATATCAGGAAGGAAGGGAAAAAGAAGTGAGAAAAAACTTGCTTCGAGAGAGAATTGAACCTGGCACTTGATGCTCCTTGGTCCCCAATGCCCTTGTTGCCCTGTCTGGTGGCCCCGTGCACTTTGACGGTGGCTTGATTGGGGTGCTGAGTGCTGACAGCACTCAGCAAGTCAGCCCATCACACGTCCAATGTGAACACAAGCTGCAGTCGCCACTCCATGTATCCACCGGGTATCACCAAGGAAGGCAAGAGAATGGGCGCTTTTGCTGGTGGAAAGGGGAGTCCGAGGGGATGTGTCTTTTATGTTATGTTATGTTATGTGCATGTGTCTGTTATGCAGGGCGTTCGCAGGGGGCGGTGAACATGGACTTGCTGAACGCGTGGGGGTCGCTGTCGGACATGACCACGCTGGAACAGCGCGCCGGCGAGTTCACCATCAACGCGGCGCCCCTGCAGGTGGGTTTCAGGGGGGTTTTGAGGGTTTTGGTTGGTTTATCTTGTCGGTTCGAAAGTAGTCTAGAGACCTAACGAAAGAGTCAGGAGTGCAGGGGGATCCGCAGCCATGCATTTGTCATGGTTCCTGTGCAGTCGTATTCCCGGGTGGGTGCTGGCAGAATGTGCAAGATGTCCTTTTGCTGCCTTGTCCTTTCCTTTTCTCATCGACATCAGCATTAACAAGAGTGCAGTTATTGTTGATTGCGACAAGGAAGCAGAGCGTGGTTGTCTTGTGTGGTCATGTCAGGGGCGTTTCTTGCTTAAAAATCACCTTCACAAGCTTTCTTAAGGTTGGATGGCGCCCCACCTGTGTTTCTGGAACTTCAGCCAGAATCAGGAGCGGTGACATGCGACATGTCCCTCCCAGCTGGGCTCGCCTATACATCTTTTTTCAGGGTGTAGAAATGTTGTGTGTATGCATCGGGAGTCTAAAAAACCCAGGATGTGAGAAATAAAATAATATATTACCTCAAAAATCCTGAATCGTGGGGGTGTTGTGGCAGATGGGCGGCAATGAGTATGGAGGTCACGGGTTCAGTTTCGGCAGCGCGGGCGGCATGCGCGGAGAGGACGCCGAGATGAGAGACGCGCAGCATTCGCCTGAGGCCCAGCGCCAGGCGGACGCCAGGTGGCGCTCTCTCTCACTCGCTGCCTTTTGTCCATGGAAAAATAGCGACATTTCTGCTCAGTAGGATATGCAGAACTGATGAGTACGATTTGTAGGATTGATAAATAGGATGTTAGGGATTAGTACACCTCAGCAGCACACAGTGGGGATATACACACACAGCAGAGCTTTCCTTGTCTCCCCTTTTGATGACAGCAGGTTCTCTGTTGCCTAATGTCCCCCAGATCCTCTCCCATGCTGTGCCATTGATGAGTCAATAGCTTGTCTGCATGTTGTGGAAACTTTCCCGGCACGTTTGAAGAACTTGCCTCTGGTCTTCTGGCCATGCAATCTGCTGCTTCATCATCCGGATTCGACTGTGACCTGCACCGCACGCTGCGCGCCAAGGCTATCGCCTGATGGGGTGTTGGTGCATTTGGCAATGCAGGTTCGGGCTGAAGGACACCCAGATGAGGAACGGACACGCGCCATACCAGCAGCAACAGCAGCAGCACTTCCCCTATGGTGTCGGCTCAGAGGCTTTCTGGGACCCCATCTCAGAACCACAGTCCTTCAAGTTCAACTCCAATTTCAACAGCGGCGGCCAGCAACAGCAGCAGCAGCAACACAGGCAGGAGCAGTAGATCCCTGCGATGCACTATCCTGCA
Organism: Coccomyxa sp. Obi; assembly: GCA_020887355.1. Lineage (NCBI taxonomy): Eukaryota > Viridiplantae > Chlorophyta > Trebouxiophyceae > Coccomyxaceae > Coccomyxa > Coccomyxa sp. Obi. The sequence continues at coordinate 658,742 of AP024993.1, read as the reverse complement.
CCCCAGCGTGTCCTTGTCACGCTACCTCCACATCTTTTTGCAGTCTCTTTATCGTTTGGAGGATGTCACAGACAGAGTACAGTGACAATGGCCTGGCAGACAACATTGTGCTTCAATACAGAGGCGCTAGCTGCAAGTGAAGGGCCGGCAGGGCTACAGCATGTGGACAAAACACCTGGTGATTCCTGATCTCTCAGCGCCGGATATCAATGGTGCCAGTGGCAAGAGTTAAGCATGTACTTATTGTATAAGTGTGCAGGGAGTCATGGTAACAGGTAAAGGGCCATGCGCATGCCGTATCTTTTTTCCGGGTCTTTCTCTGGTCCTTGGAAAGCATCGTGTGATGCCGGCCACAAAAGCAAGAGGTGAGGCAATGGCAGAGGGAAATCGTCAGAGCATCTGTTGTTGTTATGCAGCTGTCTTTACATGGGCGTGACTGCTTTTGGTGGAGGGATAAAGTTTTTGTTACATCGCCTGTGAGTGCAGCCTGAGCTGACTAACTGAATAAAAATAGTTTGATGCACCTGATTACATGAGGTTTTGTATGTGGTGATGCATACATTCCGTTTGCCTGTTGTGCTTCACCGAACAACATGCTTGCGTTGACAAATTATTCCTGCAGTGATTCCAGTACTACCGGTGTCCAGTTACTGGATGTGGATGTTGGTTTCCTAGCAATTGGCACCCAGCTCTGACTTGGCAGGGAACTGGTTGACCGAGTCGTCATTCGCCCTTCCCATGGCCAGCTCGAGCTTGTTTTTGCCTTGCTAGGAAAGCCAGAAAGTAAGTTTTAGGCATGACTCTCACATGTCAGCATGAAACACAGACCCACGGTTCAACTCCATTGATGGCAGTGGTCGGTTTTTTCTTTTTTGATGAAAGTATGCACAACTTGGGGAGCGTGTCCCACGGGTGTTCCCCCCAGCTTGTCGGGGTTGAGTTTGCATTTAGAGCTTCCGTGTACATTGCACCAAGTGTGGGAAATAAGTGTGTGATTTACTGAAGGAACTGTGCATGCGCGCAATCCTTGCTGCGCATGCTGTGTTGCAATTGGTGTGAAGGCCTGTGGGGTTCCAGCTGCTTTTGGTCATTGAAGTCACGAGGATGCGGCATCATGGCCCCTCTGAGGGGTCTGTTATATGATGCCTTGCATGCCCTTTTGTTGTCTGAATAATGGTGTGTCCTGTCCACCAGCCATGCAACATTGTACGCTGTTCTCAGTAAGTATGGATGGCCTGATCCTTTGGGAAGAGCAGTAGCTAGCTAGCCTTGCTGGCTTGCTGTATTCAATGTCTGCAAACCGAAAGCTTTGTCAGCTGATTTCAGAGCTTTGGGATGTTGCCAGCAAAGCCCCCAGAAAGCCAAGCAGAAGTAGATTGCGGGGCATCCCTTGCTTATGGAGAGTGACTCAGATTTGGCTCGGATGACACTCGGAGCATGTAAATCTGTCTTATGCAAACAGTTGATCCATGCCCAGCGCCAACACAAGGCGCAGCATCCCAACATTCCTCTTGCACTCAGATATGCACTTGCAATTGTGTTTTGTGGACATGTTCAGAAATGATTAATCAATTATCCTCCTTTGACGCAACCCCACATTTCCACATCTGAAAGCGCATTCACAGCAAGCATTTGATGGAGTGGGCTAAGCATGCACATACTGCACACAGCGTGCTCGTCTACAGCGGTTCATGTCACCATCGATGACCAGATGATCATGGCATCATCTAACTTACCTGCGGTGCAGTTTATGAGGAATGCACCCCCAGCTCTACAGGGACCGAAAGAATACATTTGGGGCAGCAGGCCTAAATGCATGCCAAATACTCTGCACCCACATGCTGCAAGTCATAGCAGTGATCAAGTGCTTTCCTCCTAAGCCTCCTAGTCTGCATCAACTCCCAACCGTGCTGCCAGTGCCGGTCACCGATCAATTGGATCGGGCAGTGCACAGATGCGTTTGAGGAACTCATAGGCAGTCACCATGCATGTGCCCCACCTGTTGCCCACACGTCAGTGTCAGGAGAAACTTCATACGTCACTTCAGCACATCTTCTTGGGAAATGCTGCAAACGCCCCAGGTACTTCAGTGATGTGCAAACAAGTGTGTGTCTCCATGCTTGCAGCCAGGAAGAGGGAGAGGTGGTGCACAGACGTTAAGTGCAGCTGATTTTCATGCACTTGGCTTGGTGGGTGGGACAGCAAGCGGCCATAGAAGCAACAAGGCAGGTGACTGAAGCTTTGTCGCTCCACTGCAGCTCGCATACGAGCTCTAGGAGTCATTGGCAACTTGTGTAATTGGCAGCACTGGTGAAAGTGAACACACTGGAGTCTTGCACTCCGGCCGAACCAACATGCAGAGGGGATTAATGCATCTGGCAAAGGGGAAGCAATGAAAGACAGTGGTAACGAAGGTGAGGCACCACGGGAGGTCAAAAATGGACATGTACCCTTCTCGGTGCAATGCCTGAAGTTGGGAAGCCTGTATTAGCAGACAGGTGACCGGCAGGGGAGAGGAGACTGAATCCTGAGTCCTTAAAATGCTCAAAGGGAGACAAGCACGGGAGCTCACACGGCAGTGTTTGCGATGCGCGGCAGGACTGTGAAAATCATGCTGTTCAGATCTAGGTGTGCTACAATAGTTGCCAAAGGAAAATAAGCAAGGGAGCTCACTGGACGGTGTTGGCGATGCGCGGCAGGACTGTTAAGGACTGTTAAAATCATGCTGTTCAGATCTAGGTGTGCTGCAATAGCTGCCAAAGGGAGACAAGCAGGGGAGCTCACAGGGCGGTGTTGGCAATGCGCGGCAGGAGGCCTCTGGCGAATCCCCGGAGGCCCTCCTCGCGCACCAGCTGCGCGGCCACGCTGCGAAATGTCGGCTTGGCTGCCCCGGCCACCCTCTCTGCCACCTGTCGCCCCGGAATGCCACATCAGCAGGGCTACAACACAAGGGCCGCGTCCCAAGGGGGCGCCTTCACAATTACGGCCAGCGGCTTGCTCACAGCCACTAGCTCAGGAGGCACACTTGCAGCAACCCGCTTCAGCAGCAAATAATGCCGTACTCAGAGTTCTAGCCTCGTGCCTTCATGCTGCCGTTTCCTAAGCCAGTCCCTGCAGCACTTCCATGCAGTCCCCAATGGTGACCGTCCCCGCGTTGTCCTGAACTCATGCTCGATCTTTTCTGAACCTCTGGAGGAACAGGCACTGCTTGTGGGCCGCCCCAAGTGTAAGGCAGCGCGCCCCGCTTCCAGGAATCTGTCTAGGCATAGACTTGTGACATGCAAGGGGACTCCCTACCAGCCGCAGCTCACCGCAAGCCCAGAAATTCGAATTCGAGTTCGAGGGGGGGATTGAGATATGTGGCGCCCAACCTGTAGCCGGGTCTTGACGACATCGAGGCCGTTCGTGAGGGTGGCGGACGACAAGCCGGCCAGCAGTGCGGAGACCGTCTGCACCGCCATGACCTCCCCCGAACCATGGGGTATACGCTCTGGGCTTGCTCCTCGCCACCTGTCCACCTATGCACACACTGGGCTTCAGTGCCTTGTTGTGCAGACATGGGCAGGGCACAGCCCGATAACACAATCGGGTGAAAAGAGGACCGCAAAAAGGCGCAGGAATGCCTGGCAAAGCTGTCAAAGGCCAGATCTGAGGCACAGCTGGGGCATACGATTATACTGTTTTCTTTACATATCATTATGTTCATATGGACTGCGGTCCATGCAAGCACATCCTGCAACCCATGCGAGCAGTCCCTACTTCTTAAGAACACAATTTTGCAAAAGACAGAGATTGTCAGACAAGGCCCGTGGGAGCCCTGCATGCATACTGTACACAGAGAGCATCTTTTTGCAGAGCATAGAACCATTTGCTGCTTTACTGTGATGGCTGGGAGAATAAATTCGGCCAACCTGGTGCCACACGAGCTTCTGGAAGGCGCCGTAGGAGCCCCACCAGATGCCCGAGGAGGGCACAAACGTGGCAACGCTCATGCCAAAGCCGCGGTACAAGCCCAGCACACCCTCTGTCGCGATGACATGGCGCGCCATGCGGACGCCGTTCATGCGCGGCAGCGCCGCTGCTGTCAGTGTTGCCTCCCCCCGGCCGCTCACCGAAGCTGCCCCCATGCTCCCTGCATGCTCCCCACACACCCCTCAGCGGACGCTTCTCACTTGATATGATCTGATTAGTACGGGAAGTTAAAATATAACTTTATATAACTTATATTATTTGGTTAGTTATATCTGAATTACCCCGACTGATCAGACACTGCAGGCTTCCAGGCCACTCGAATAAAGAGACCTCTAGAGGAAGAGTGAAGCAGGACTGACACCGACACGCCGGCCTCAGCCAAGTATGAACAGTCTGATTTAAACAAAATGGCAACATGTTGAGGGTGCTGTTGCGCAGGACCTCGACTCAGTGTTCACCTTCCACCATGAGGCGCTGGCTGACCACATCAATGGGCACGATGACAGACTGTGTGACCAGCGAGGCGACGGCCCCAGCGAAGAGATTGGACAGGCCCGCCTGCCCAGCTTCGCTGGGTGCCAGTCGCACCGCTGTGTCCAGGCTCAAACTCTTCGTGGCCTCCAAGGTGGTCAGGTACACCTGCAGGAACACCAGCGCTCAAATCTCTTCCCTTGCACGGCCTGGTTTTTTACTCCTTTCAGCATGTGGGTGTACTGGAGTTGTTGGAACTGGCTCTGCTAGTGGTCCCCAGGCATGAGCAGGGCTGCAGATTCTCACCCCTCGCGCAGGTATCACGCCAATGATGACTGTTCCGAATCCTCGGTAGAGCCCACGCACGCCGTCAGTGGCTACTATTTGCCTGGCAACTTGCGCTGCTCCCTGATTGACACATCCCTTACTACATTAACTCTTCCAAAGGAGCTGGGACATCTGGACGTGACAACAAATATGATCATGAGCTAACAGGGGAAATGATAGCTGCAAGTTCGCCTGCACCTTGAAACCTGCAGGGGCACCTTCAACCGCCATCTGTCTGGTCTTTATCACGGTCAATGGAAACAGACATGTTGTCAAGCCCTGCGTGTTTACGCAGCGAATTTATCACATATGCATCTGCCAATGATGTGCCTGAAGCACTTGCTATGCGCACTAGGCAGAGACTTCGACTGTGCACCGGATGAGTGCGGCCTTACCGAAAAAATTCCGGCTCCTACGAAAAGAAACTTTCTCTTGTCGAGCCTGCGACATACATACGACTCTTTTGAATCATATCAGCGTGGGAGAGAAAACAGTACTACTCAGACCAGGCTCCAGTATCAAAGATGAGCCACGATGGGGCCCATCACCTCGACCAATCGACCTCCTCTGGAGTCTTCCCACTCATTGTTTCCTCGGTGCAGTGCTGGCATCGACGATGGGGACAACACACTCGTCTTCAGCTGCTGTCGCCCAGCTGCTCTTCGATTCCAATGTGACTTAGTAACGGTGACTAGTACTCGCGTGAGTTTGAAGTTTGGGCGAAATTCTTCGGATCGAGCTGCTTGAGTTTCTGGTCACGCTGGTTACACGTCCAACCTTTCGTAGTCTTTTAATTTTTTGCATCACCAGGTCCGGAAACAGTCAGATCACGCAGACGCCTGAACCTTGGATCGCTGCCGACAACTACAGCGGATTTTTGTGTTCAGCAGCCAGAGGAGGGTTGTGATCACGGCCGACAATCTTGGCGAGGGATTTGTATCGGCCACTGCTTAGTATCGTGACGCTCCAGGTTGGCCGATATATCTGTCGGAACCCTGACTTTATTAAACAATCTAGGTGTCGAACTTATCTCCATCGGGAACCCAGACAGGACTTAAAGTAACACTGCGCTGTATCATATGCTTCTGCAATGTTATAAATTATTAAAACAATGAAGTGTTGAGGCAGGCAATCTCTTGGCCGATCGTAAATTTGTGCAAAAAAGTTGTGGCCGAGAGCCCAGGCGAGGGAGGCCCATGGCGGGAATCTGAAATGAATCAGGTGCGAGTGTTGCATCCTGCTATTTTAGTGAGCCTCCCTGTGCTCCTCCCGTAGCACCAGCAGTGCAGTGCCAGCAGGCTCACCTCTGGTTGGAGTGGGTGCATGAATGCAGCTGTCTCTGCAGCAGGCCTCGCAGAGGATGGCATGGCTAAGAGACTGCGTACGCGTGCGGCCGCTGCCGCTGATCGCCATAGCGTTGGTATTTCTGGTACCGCTTGTGGAATTGGGGGGACTGCGGCAGCATGGAGCGCCGCGGCAGCGGGGGACGCGCATGCTGATCGGCGGCGCGATGGCCGCCGCGGAGATCGGCCAGGCGGGCGCCGAGCGCCGCGTGCGGTACAGCCAGGTCGCCGATTTTGCCGGCTTTGACGGCGGCGCGCTCTTCGACCAGCCCGAGTCCTCCCGCGCCAGCGCTATACCTGTCAGCCAAGGTGCTCATTTCCCACCGACTACTACAACTTTCGATGGTTGGTGCGGTATACTGGGATTCTGGAAGCTGCGGTGCTAATAGGGGCGAGCGAGGTCCCCCCAATGAGCCATGCCAAGTGGCGCGCTCTGGTGTGCTCATACATGTCATACTGCTGAGTGCTGCAGTTATGTTCGCAAACAGGGTGTCAATAGCTTCATCATAGAGGGCTTCTGCTGCCATATCCTGCTGAAATAGTTGTCATCAGATGCAAAGAGTGTCTGATATCGCGCACATGGGCGTGTCTTCATGACATTGCGGCGTTTATATACCACACTGTCAAGCATGCTGGGCTCACTACCACCAATCTCCTCTGACGGTCTTGCTAATGGCAGCTAACGAATGGAAGCCTGTGAGCTTATGGTGGTAGAGCAAGATCTTCCTCTCCCGTAAGCTTTTTGCCTGGGTACGAATCAATAAATGCAGTGTTTTCCATCCAGAATGCGAAGGGCTTCTGCATTTTGGGGTTGCACCTGTAGACTGTCAGAGTCTGATTTTGGCATGCATTCGCATTGGCTGGTGTGGATAGGCTCTAGGCAAAGGGATATTGACAAAAATTGTGGCATTTATAGAATTTCAGAGTCTACTTTAGGCATGCCTCTGCATCGGTAGATCCAGGCGGCAGGAGACGGACAAGAGGTGTGCAATTAAACCGGGCTTCTCATCTGAAACCCTTTGACACCCTTACAAAGGGTCCACCTGCGCTGCAGGGGCTGCGGTCGAGGAGAAAGCAGCAGCGGGGGGCCAGATGCAGAGCAATTTGCCGGTCGGAGGGGGGCCGCCCAAGCCGCTGTGCCGTAACTACGGCCAGCTGCCCAAGTTTACGGGAGACTGGGTGGACCACCCCGACGCTGATTACAGGCACTGCTCTCTTCTCTCTCACCCACCATCCCATCTCAAACTTGCTGTGAAAGCTGCATGTTGTCTTCCTTGTGAACACATGTTCACCTGCTCCCCAACAAGACAGCAGTGCCAATTTAGAGATTTTGAAGGCATCTCCCTGCACATTTTTTGCTCCACAGCTTGCATTCCAGAGTGGCTGTGACAGCACTACACTGTTACCCTGCGACCACACATTTTCAGGTGCTCTGTACTATGGGGAGTGTTATTATCACTGGTCAGCTCGCTGTTTCATTCCCTGCTCGCGCTGTTGGTCTCCAGTGCATGCTGAGCTGGGTGTTGCTGCAAGGACATGTTGCTTGGAGCAGACCACCGGCTCCCCGTTTGATGCCCTTTACTTGCTGCCCCTGTGTTGCACCTGCATCTGTTGTTAATTTCATTGCCTTGCATCTGGTGAATAGAAATGGTGGTAGATGTCTTGAGGAGGCCCCAGTTGTTGAACATGGCCCTGTTCAGCTTGACCCGGTGTACGTTCCAAGCTGCATGCATGCAGCAAGGTGAAGCAGGGATCATTGACATGAGGATCTTGTGAATAACAGGGCCCAACCGCAAGCAGCAACTCAAAATTGCCTGCATGCTACAGAGCATGACTCATGGCAACCGAGACCTTGTGTCTGCATGGTGTTGCCGGGAGCCCATGAAAAATGCCTCTCAGATGTAACAGGCCAGTGCGTCTCAGGTAGCAGAACCTGGAAAACCAAGTGCTGAAGACACTCAGAAACATAACAGTAGTGATGGGTTGACCACAGGGGCATTTATAACCAGCGCAGCGAGTGTCCGGCATGGGCGCACGACTTTGACTGCATCGTTGCGGAAACGCGGGAGGACCGCAAGCCGGCACTGATCGCCCAGGAGTACCGCAAGGTCTTCCGGCCGCACGAGTGCGACCTCCCCAAATGGGAGGCCAAGGGCTTTGAGAAGTGAGTTGTCCAGAGGCATCCTCCCCCTGAGCGCTGCTGACTGGACACTGTCCCACCATTGCTCCCTCACATAGAGGGGTTGCAACCGGGATTTTCACGGTGGCCATCAGCCAACTTGATGCCACTTCAAAGCGCTTGCTTCAGCATGTTGTTGGCCTCTTCAGAGGTTGCTTGCTGCCTTAGCTGGCACGATAAGCATGCAGCTATGGTAACTCATGGTTACAGCTCAAGGCTGACACATCAAAGAGACGCTGCACTTCAACAATAGTCCTTGGTCTGCATGTGTATCAAAGGTCAAGAGTCAGGGTTAATCGCAAGGTGTGAACCCTAAGAAAGTTGAGTTCGATGTGCAGGTGCTTGAAGGGGCGGCGGCTCATCTTGATTGGGGACTCGCTGACATGGCAGATGTACAATTCGCTGGCGTGCCTGCTGGCGCCCGTAACGGTCAACGGAACGGCGTTGAATTGGGACGAGTCGCCGACAGCTGTGAGGGGGAATTATAAGGGGCGCGAGTGGCCCGAGGTGAGCCTTATATGTTACGTTACTATGTTTCTCAGGGTCTGGGTGTTATATACTGCCACATGCGTCTTGTACACATGACTTGTTGGCAATAGTAGAAACACAGAGATGACATGTGATGCACTTCACTTCATCAAAATACCACCCATCCACGATAGCCAATCAATCTGAACAATCCCAACGGCTGTATACACCACAGTTCCTGAATCCTGCACGATCTGCGCAGGACTGCAGTTTTTGTGGCCCAAAGAGATTTTATGCATGTCTGAAGAGAGAGTGTGGGGAAATTGGTGCAGAGCCGCCATATCCTGAAGCAGTACTGGGCAGATGTGCGCTTGCAAAATGGCGCGCAGATCATGGTGCGCTGCTTTGGCCGCTACAATGCAGCGCTGTGGGATGATGTTTTGGCTGAGATGGGACCGCTGACTGAGCGCGATGTCCTCATCGTCAATTTTGGCGCCTGGTACCCGCGCTTCAACTTCAACGAACCCAGGGTGCGATTCCTTTTTTACATTTTTACTTTTATTTCATTCTCACTTGGATTACTGGGTGTTGGGTTTGTGCGGGGCGGTGGATAACTCCAGAAGAAGGAGCAGAAAAGTGATATCCTTTTCTTGTGCTGATCAGATTAGCAATGAAGATGCATGCGGATATGCAATAAACAATGTCCCCTGCATGCTCCATGCATACTTTGGAAAAAGCATAAAGAGCAGCCTGCCATACTTGGCACTAAGCCATGATTGACTGCGAGCAGGATTCATGCAAATTTGACTCATACATACGGTCTGTTGTGCTCAAGAGTTACTGCGATTGCTTCTGCAGGCGCCCTTCGAGGCCTTCAAGCTCGATGTGAAGGAGCTGTTCCTGGAGAAGCTGAGCAAGTACCCGGCGACATCATACTGGAGGACCAACTCGCCCACCCACTTTGGCGGCGCTACCGGCACATTCACTGCTGTCGAAGAGGTGCCATGCCCGCTCAAATCCTCGTATAGGGAGGGACGTGAAGTTATGTAAATGAGCCACAGAGAGAATATGAGCAACGCTCACTACAATTGATGAGATCAGGCGGTGAACCTTGTAGAGAGCAAAGACCTGAGCTGCTACTGCCATGGATGGCAGTCCTGTAGAGCATATGCCCTGTAGCACTCCACCTGCGTGCTATGATGCTATGCACCTTGCCTGGGCCCCTTTTTCTGTGAGTCAAGAAATACAGAGAGAGTTGGGGTCGCAGCTCGATAGCTCTCATGCACATCATGTGTCAGCGTGCTCCTGGCATGTGCCGTTACCAGCTGAGTTGTGCACACCTGTGAGGCCAATTGGTACATGTTGATCCAATGGCCCCAGCACAGCACAGCACGCAGATGGTGCTGCATGTTGTTCTTGTCTGTTCAAGCAGTGAAGCTGAGGTGTGCGTTCTGCTTGCAGGGCTTGCAAGGCGTGCCGGCGCGGCCGCACTGTGAGCCGGCCGCTGTCGGCGAGTTCTGGTTCCGGGAGCATGTTGTTTCGGTCCTCAAGGTACCCTCATCAACCCCAGCCATTAAATTGACTGAGCGTCGCCTGGCACTCGTTTTGCATGCTTCATGACACTCGACAACGCTTCGACATGTGACCCCAGCCATCAGATTGACTGAGCGCAACATGGCGCTCGTTTTGCATGCTTCATGACACTCGACAACGCTCGGACATGTCCTGGAAGCAATGTTGTCCGGTGCCACAGGAGTGTGGCGCGGCCTGCAAGAACATCCGGCTGCTGCCCATCTTTGACATGAGCCTTCCACGCTATGACAGCCACCACGGCACCTTTGGCCGTGGGAAGGACACCGGCTTCACCGACTGCCGCCACTACTGCGTCAATGTGGTTGACTGGTGGAATGTCGTGCTCTACTCCATGATGTGCTTCTGACGTGACCTCTCAACCCCTCCTAAGCCCGAGAGAAGATGTCGCCAACAATGCTGCATCAAAGCCTTTTAACTTTCTGGGACATTGTGCTGTTGTCCATGATGTGCTTCTGAGCCGCCGTGATGTGCCAGTGACTCCTAAGCTTGGGGTGGACATATTACCAAATAATGCTGCAAAATTGAGCGGTGCTGGCCACATAATGGCAGGGACATGAAATCGGCTGAGGAAGTATGAAAGTGTCTAGTGATGGCTGTGAAGAGGCACGCACTAATTGTGAGCCGGGGATAGTGCCTCAATAGTGTCTTCATTTGTGTCGAGTGAAACATGGATCTTTCCACTCGACTCAAATGGGCCAGCCTGTATATTGCCTCGAGCTCGCGAGCCTGTGTATTACCGATAGGGGTAAACAAGGACACAGGGATTCGTAGGTGCTAGGTGGGGCCTTTCATATCTTCTAGACAGTTTTGATTGGAGAGGCGCGGTGATTATGCTTAAGATGCCACAATATGATCCGAAGCGCTCTAGGGGCCCGAAGTAGCCCTTTTGAAACTTGTAGGAAGCATGGAGCATCATAGCATGCGATTTTCATTCAGGGCTTCAGAGAAGGGAGAGGTAAGAGAGGCAGATGCATGCATGTCAATGCACAGTCTTGCTAGGTACTAGCAAATATGTGGACAAGTGTTTTTGTTTGCGTGTCAAAATCATGTGCCTGGCACAGCTCAAATCTGATTGACTGCGTTAGGTTCAAGTTGCATCAGATGTACTCGCTTCTTCTTCTTCAGTTTTGTTGTGATTGCAGTGGACTGGCTGACACCAGAGGCCTTTGATTCTGTGACCACAGGAAGTATATACTTGTCTGCATAATGATATATATATGAGAGTGCACTCTGACAGCGTCATGATGACAATCATGTGATACTTCATGTTGAAGTGTGATCACTTCAATCATGTGATACTTCATGAAGGCATTTCAATAAACCAGAGTGGTTGTTTGCCATCGTTCTGAACCATTGTAACTGTGTAAATGCTGGCCCATGGGAAACCAATGCATGGTAATAGCATTTAGAGCTTCGAAGAATTCTGCACAACACCTGGACCCGCAAAATTCCTTGGACTCTACATGTACATGTTAAAATTCACAGAAAGCCCCATCTTCATCCTGCAGCTGCGCATGCGTGAATGATGCATCACTTGAAAACATCAAGAAATGTTACAAGCTGTGTTTCGTCAACCTCAGATTTTTTGGCAACCTTGAAAATTAATTGCAGGCATGCGGTTGCATAATAGCAGTCTTGAAGTCGAGCACTTGAATGTCACTCTGATTATTGAGGACTGTTGCTTTGTTCAAATCAACTTGCGCGACCTTAGAGAACCTCAGAAAGACATTCTGATAACATACAAAATTGTCAATAGCTATCTGCGACTTCTAACTAAGTTGCATGCACATGCATTGGAGAATCCTTTGGCAGCACTGTCAAGATCGATTTGTCCCCAAGTTGTGGCCATAGTAATGTTGCTGAAATGTGCCCCAAACATCAAATCTGCTCAGATCTGAGACCTCCAGAGTTTTCTGTTGCAGAAAGACTTCTATTGCCCAGCAAAACATGGTGCGGACAGCTTCATGAAATACAAGTAAGCCAGCGCAGTACCTTTTGCACTTAGGACACACAGATACAAGGAGTTGTTATTCTCCAATCAAAAGACCCGGACAGATGAAATGCCTGAAGAGCATCAAATGAGGGCATGCCATCCTGGCATTCTCCAATCAAGGAACCCAGATTAAACCGCCACAGCAATGTTACCAGCAAGGACAAAGGCACAGGGCGTCTAGGACGCAAGATGCACCCCTCGTCTCACTGCCTTCTGCCACTCTAATTTCTACCATCCTCTCTAGTGATGTTCTGACAGTTTGGTGATTTCTATCGATCTCCATCGAGATGCTTGCTGCATCCTCCCTGGAACCATAAATGCATGGCCCAGTTCCGCAGTAGCTGAGCATGCATGCTGTGCTCGCTTTTGACAGAGCCCCCGAGCCGCCGAACTGAACCGAGTCACATGCTCACCACATGCCAGTCGCATGTGCTTCAGGGGGCGTCCGCTTGGAGCAGGCTGTCTGTGGGTGCACGTGGCACGAGCCCATTCACATCTGTAGCGTTCACCATTGCGACTGGGTGATCGTAGTTCCCATAGGGGTTCTTGCACCGGGAATCCTTGATCACTTCGTTGCCTGAAAAGGTGATGTCCCTCACATTTGCCACCATCATGATGGCACCATCAACTTGCCAGTCGCCAAACCAAGCTGTACGGGTGTCCTTCTCGGTGCACAGCACATTCACAAAAGTTGTGTTGATGATGGTGATCCCTGCGGAGCTTGTTAACAAGAAGGGGGTCGTAGCGCAGTTGGCGATGGTGTTGTTGATGAAGTCCACGTTGTAGTTGTTGGTGTAGAGCCCGGGCGTCCCCCACACCTGCACCACACAGCCGCCAACCTCAGGGTCGCGCTAAAGTGTGAGACACTCGTCTGTCATGTGTGCGTATGGTTTCATAGATTTCAGTCGAATATAACTGACAACAGAGAAGATGTGCTTGGTACCCAAGCAATTCATGTTGCGCACTGTGAATGGATGTTTGCATGCAAGCGCTGCATGACAGTTTCAGAGCCTGAGCAACACCCCATGAAGATGCGACTTCTTCAATCCACAGCAGCCACATGCACAGCTGATGCTTCATTACAGTCCAAATCAAATTCTCTGTAAGTGGCATTGCTGGGTGTGCGGTAGTATAATATTGGGGCTGGTGCGCACCGTGGGATCTACCCCAAGCCAGATGCCAGGGGAATAGCTGTTGATGGTGTTATTGAGGACGAGCACGTTGTTCACAAAGTCTGACTCGACCCACAGGTACTCCGGAGACATCTGAATGCCGAAGCCCTTCAGATTGAACAACCGGTTATGCGCAATCACGCCATTGGACGACCTGCATGGCACATCCGCCCCCGACTCAGGATTAGACGAGGTATCACTTTTTGGAAGATCTCATGAGTGTCTCCTTTCCATTTGTTCTTGCTTGTGATGCTTGATGCTGCACCTGACATATCGATTGCTCGGACATCTAATCAGCTCCTGAGTGGCTGGGAAGGTGCAAAGTGATTGGCTGACTGACTGGGTAAAAGGGGGTTTGCTGCAATCTACATGCATGCCTGCCCTGGAGATAGGGATAAGAGCAGGTGCATTCACATGGTTCACAGAAAGTTAAGAGACAAATTCACACAGGTAGCAGCGTTTCTCACTTCACCATACACTTGCAACCTTGTCTTCTGCACAAGGGTGAAAGGCAATTTGAGCAAAGTCAGTGACACCCACTTGCAGAGGATGCCCCGGCCACGCAGGTTGCCAATCGTGTTGTTCACAAAGGCGAAGCCATCGCCATTGTTGCTGGGAGAGCTGACCACATCGTCGAACTTCAACCGCGACATGCTGGAAGGCCAGGTCTCCAGATGCACCTGCACTCGCCAAGTGAAGCCATGATCAAAGATTGCATGCAGCACGCAACCTGCCGGCTAAAACAACTGGAGCACTGCGCTTTCTATGAAATGCAGACACCCCATCTGCCGGGAATGGTGGTGCTCATTCTTGATGTTCTTATTGATGACTTCAAGAGGCATCATGCAGCGAGCATGATGGGCCCCGGTGCACAAACAAGTCCCATGGAGCATACACAGTTGCCCATCAAATTGGTGCTGCAAGGCTCTGCAGCTCTCAGTGCGGCAACAACCGCTGTGTGAGGGGCAAAGTGCTGACCTTCATGAAGTCGGCGTCATCGTACTTGACTTCTCCGGCCACGTGGCTGGTTTTGCCGGTCACTTCTTTGGGCTCCTCCACGGAGTACATCTTCACTATTCTTGCCGTCCCGAGGCGCTCCGAGTCTTGGGCATAGAATGTGAGCAGGTCCCCCGGGTTGAAGGTGAACTCTCTGTCGGATGCTATGATCACGCTCTTCTGACCCGGATCAACCGCCGCCACAAGGTAGTAGAAGCCCGACGTTGCTATGGCATCGTCGCCTGAAGTACCAGGAACACATAGTGGTTTGCTGCCTCACAGAAACAACGCGCTGCCAGTTTTGCCAGCCTGTCCTGGTGCTTGCCACAGGTGGCAGTAGCATTTGCTATCCTTGATAATAATCTTATTGTCAGCAGCAGCGATAGATGCGGCTCAAGATCTGTGGGTACAGTCAAGCTGCATGAAACCACAGATTTGAGCATGAGATAACCGGAGCAAAAATATCCCTTGACACCATCTGACAGGTCTTTCTGCATAGCTCTCCTCCCTTGAAATGCATGCTCATTGACAAATGAGCGCAGGGGCCGGCTGTGAGGGCTGTGTCAGCAGCTCACCAGTGTTGACAATGTAGTTGTTTTGTATGAGCGTGCCGCTGTGGGCACCGGTGATGTGGAAACCATCCCATGATGAAGACAGCAGCGGCAGCTTGCCATCTCTGCCCAAAGGATAAGGAAATGGCCTTATCTGGATGTCCCTGTAGCAGTCAGCACATGATATGGGCGCCCCTCTTGCTAATGTCAATCGCCCCAAGTTATAGGCGCCAATGCGTTTTTCTCCCCACAGGTTCACGACAGGAGGCTGTATGCAATGCTTCCAAACTCCAGCCCAGAAGAGTAGGATCAATCAATCAGGCAATTACAGTAATAAAGGGATATTGATCTGCTGACTTGGGAGACTGGAGCACAAAGGGGATGTGACAGTCACAGGGATAAGAGTAAGTTGGGGCTGAGACACACCTGAAGGTGTTGTTCTGCCCAAAGGGCTCATACACAGCAAAGCCTGAGGAATGGTACATCGTGAAGTCACGGGCGGTGCAATTCTTCACCTTCTGAAACAGCAGGCCAACACAGCCGGTGTTTCCACGAGCCTGGACACCACAAACACAAGAGTATCATGCCCTGCTTGGAAACAGTTAATACACCTGCCAGACTCAGTAGCGGATCAACCAGAGTCTTGTCCAAGTGCAACAGCATCAGCGAAAGGCGTCGAGAAAGTAGCACTGCAGAAAGGGCTCAAACCTCAAGGATTATGGTTGATGTCAGCAAAGCAATTACACAGTCACATCAAGCACAAAAAGAGCTTTTGTGGTCACTCCAGCATGGCTAAAATCTAATACACTATGAGAGCTCACCACAAAGTAGTCCCCCACTGTAACGTTCGGGGTGACCCCCCTGGCCTTGAAGGAGAACTTTCGCTCCCCCAGTTTCTTGCGGCCATCGGTCCCCCCCACGATAATGTCCATGTAGGGGTCCGGCGACTTGATCAGCAGCGTGCTGTTGTAGAAGAGGCTCACTGCAATCGCCTGTGTCATCATCACTCTGTCCCCTGGATAGCCATCATCCACCTGCGGCAGGCCCACACACCTTTCTGCATCCGCTCGACATTGCCAGCTGGCCTGTAATGTGCTGGTGCAGAAGTATCTCGACAGATTTGTCTTGTTTCCTTCGGCACGGGAAGCTGCCAACTGTGCAAGGGCTGCAGAAACCTGCTGCTCTATTGCAGCTGCATGCAATGCATCCTCGCTGCGCACAAAGAAATGACTCCAGGCCGCACACAAGTAGAAGAATTAGGAGCCAGGACCAACGCCAAGAGAGTGGTTACTGCCAGGCGATGGGCCTCAGGTGGCTCTCCAAACAGCTGGGTGCATATCAGATGCCAGGAGCGCACCTCAACAGTGTACGTCAACTCGTCTTCATTCACCTCCACAATTTTGCCTTGGGCAAAATCCAACTGGTCGTTGGTGTACGTCTGCTCATACGGCCCATGCAGATCCACATTTGTGCAGTTGTCCAGCACCATGCCGCCAAACTGATAGTCCTGCAAGGGCAGCCCCGAGCAAGCCAACATCAATCCTGTTCAGAATGTAGCCTTGTGCAAATGCTCCATACACATGTACGTAGATGCCCTCAATTCAAGCATGCCTCCTGTCTCCTGTTCTGTTTATGGTGGTGTCACACTAGCCAGTAAGAATCAGAGCTCACTACTAGAAGGTGGAAGAAGCAAAACACAGCAGGGGGGACTGGACAGGGGTGGTTGCCCAGAAAATCACCGTGAAGTAGAAGAAGGCGCCCGTGAAGTCTATTTCGAAGACATCCTCCCGGTCGTCGCCACAGCGCATGTACATATGAGCCTGGTTTTCTATGCTTGGAGTCACATGGTAAGTCCCTGGGCTCAGTCGTATGCCTGCACTTAGCACAGCATCTCTGCTAACTATGAACACACATCTATTAAACCCAGCATTCATTGCTCCATCGGTACATCCTGGGGGACTCTTGAGTGCTTGATGCATGCTGGCATGCAGCAGCACAAGCACTTGAGGAGCCGACCACGAAATTTTTCATCCTTTTTTCCTCTACTTTGAAGACAGAAGACAGCTCACCTGTGGCGCGTGTGTTGGCATATGCTTTTGCAAAGAAGCTCGCATAATCATCGCCGTCTATGTTGAAGCCCGTAGGCCTGTACTCTATCATGCCTGCCCCATCTGCTGCCTGCTTGGAGCTCTGGGAGCTGGCCAGCAGGCGTCTCCTGTTCTGGCGAAAGCTCCTGCTGGCACTGCTGTGCGCTAGCCTCGTGTCTGCTCGGGTGTTCCCAGGCCATAATAAGTGTTGAAGCTCTGCAGCCGTCAGCTGGCTTTCTGCTATGTGCCCCTGCAGACGACAGTAACTGCATGAATACTTGTTTGCTGCGTATTGTGTTCTAAGAAGCTCCAGTACTGTCTCCAGTGTTTTTCCCCAAGCACTCCAAGCTGTAAAATACAAGACAACGAAATTGTAACGGTCCTGAGATTCAAACGCGAGCCAAAGGCTGTTGCCACTGCAGCATCTCTTTGTGATATGGATATGTATATGCCTGACATTTGGGGACACACCACTGGGCAGAATTTTCTTTTCGGCATGATAAAGGCGCTTGTCACGAGTTGAGTCAGGATTTGTTTGAATGATGCAGTGCACGGCGGCAATGACACTTGAATTCCACAACACAAGTTTGTCAGGAAAGTTGCACAGAAGCTGCAACGACTGAAGAGTCGGGCCTGACGAACTCCTCTCCGGAGCGTCTAGACCTCTTTTCGGGCCCTCTCGGAACGTACTTGGGCTCGGCCTTCGCTCAGGGCGGTCAAAATGAGACACGCCAAGGCAAGGACATTTGTTATAACCATTCTTGTATGGTGTCCACGTCCATGGCCCGCTACATCGCGTGGCGAAGAGATTCCAAGCGGCGCAAGGTGAGCTACCGTCTCTCCCACCGTCGTTAAGCGCTCCGGCGGTTCCAAGTCGATGTGTGACTCAACTTGCAATCACAGGAACCACGGCAGGAGATCCGATTACCCTACAGGGAAGTCACCTGTTCTTGATGGTGACTGAGGGAAGTTCAACTTAGAACCAGTGTGTAGGCGTTCCCTCCTTTACGTGGTGTTCGCCAGCTTTCAGCATTGCAAGAAGGTGCAATGGCGATCTGAAGAAAAAGGAGGACTTGACAAGGGAAAAATAAGGAATTGATGCAGTAATCAACTGTCAAGCGTCTCGGTACGTTGGGTCCTGGTCGTCCTTGCCAGAGCGGGTCGGTAACCGTACTATCAAGGCTAGCATTTCGTTGATCCATAGGCGCCGATTGCAGCTGCGTTGATCCATACGACGTAGAGTTCCAACTTAGATCAGTGCTCTCGACGAGCCTGGCGAAACCTCTCGAGTTGCTATTGCGAGCAGGTAGGCTTCCGATGCAGTGACAGGACTCGAGGATCACAAAGTGTGATTTCTGTGCAGGGATAAATTGGGAAAACTGTGACCAGCTACGCAGGCATATCATGCTGTTCATCCAGTAGCGCGGGCTTTTAGCTGGGCTCTCCAAATAGTCCTTTTGCAGCTCTTGACGACTCTTTGCTTGGCCTTGTTCAGGTTACCCACGCATGAGTCCGCTTCTGTAGGCCACTGCTGCTTCTATGGTGGGTTTGCCTATTCCTCCATCAATACTTTCATTCTTACGCTCTACGTTTCTGCGTGGTTCACCTACTTTCCTGGGTTGCTGATACCCATTCTGGCGAGTATGTTTTCAGCTCTTGTCATGCCCTCCCCAGTCCCAGAAGTGGCTCTTGTCCTGAAGTGCAAACTCAGTGACGTCCTGGATGGTTGTGCTTCGTCATCCACCCCGCCAGCTAAATCCACTGGTCTTCTGTACAGGGCACAAGTTTGCGCCAAACCAGGCGCGCAGCCGGCTTGCTGGTCTGTGCGCTGTTACTGCTTCCCTGCATAGTGCCGACGGCGGTGGTGGACGCAAAGCGGCGGCCGGCGCACACAAAACATCATGGCGGCGCGGCAGCGGCCGCGGCCACTGCTGCGGTATCCTCGGGGGCTGAAGAAGAGGCGTTTGACACCCAGCAGGCTGGAGGGGTGCTGGAGGAGGATGAGGAGCCGGTGACTGTCCCGCTGGAAGTTGCGGAGCAGCACTTCCACTTGATGCCTCCCAGGTCAGCTCTCAAACACCCCGCTGCTAGGCACATGGTCTGTGGGGCCCTTCGATGAGCAGCACTCTCCCACACCGGTCGTTCCCTTTCTTGTACATTGTGGAACAGTGATCCACTCCTCCACATGTTACTTATGAGCTTTTTCGAGTAGCGCTAGGAGTACCTTGCAGCAATACCTGAGGTTTTATTGGCGCTTTTGTTGATGATTGGCCAAAGTAAAAGTACAAGACGACAGAATTTTCAAGCAGGCGGGAGATGAAATCGAGTGTGGTGAGCTGGAGGTGGAGCAACATCTGGAGCGATGACATTGTTGGCGTTTGACTTTCATGAACAATAATTCTGAATTCCAAATATTTAGTGTCGGCTAGAGGTGGAGAAAGAGGATGTTAACTGGATCCGGAAGACCTGGCAGGATTTCTGATGTTGTTGCTGTTTGAAGTTCATAGCTGATAAGTTGATTCTGAAAGCTTTGGCGCAGGCCGGCGGTGGAGGGAGAGGATGTTAAGTGGGTGTGGAAGAGCTGGCAAGTTTGATGATATTGTCGCTCTTTGAAGTTCATTTGTTGAGTTCAGACAGTGTTGGCGCAGGCCGGAGGTAGAGGAAGAGGATGTGGGTGGGTGTGCTGGCAAGATTGATGATATTGTTGCTCCTTGAAGTACATCTGTTGAGTTCGAAGTGTGTTTGGCGCAGGCCGGAGGTGGAGGAAGAGGATGTGGGTGGGTGTGGAAGAGCTGGCAAGATTGATGATATTGATGCTCCTTGAAGTACATTTGTTGAGTTCGAAGTGTGTTTGGCGCAGGCCGGAGGTGGAGGAAGAGGATGATGAGGTAGAGGTGGAAGAGCTGGGGGAGGCGGTAAAGCTGCCGGCGGCCAAGAAGGTGGTGCCGAAAGGATCGCAGCACCCGCGTGGCAAGACCGGCCTGCCGCATTGCACACCTGACGGCATGGGCCAAGTGCGGCATATCTGCCCCTTTGCATAGCTTTTATCAGCTCAAATTATCAGACAGACAGATCTCAGACAAACAGAGAGTCACAGACAGGCTCTCAGACAGTCAGACAGACAGACAGATATCAGAGTCGGACAGATCAGAAATCTTAGACAGAATGTCAGAACAGAACAGGAACCACCAGGCGTAGGTGTGGGCTGGCATGTGAGTGCTGCATGCATGCAGGTGCCAGAGGCTTTAGCGTTATCAACAAGCGCTTCATACCAGATTTTAACTTTTAGCACATCATCCACCGCGCTGAGCTTGTGAGCGCTGCATGCGCATGCCATCTTAGCTCAAGCCGTGATAATTTTCAAATTGTTACCCCCCTGAGCATGTGGTTGCTGCATGCGGGCAGGTGCCGCAGGTGACGGGCAGCTGGGTGGACCACCCCAACCCGGAGCACATTGGGCTGTATGATCCGCGCACCGGCTGCCCGGAATACGCCGAGGACTTCAACTGCCTGCGCCCCTACCCGCCAGCTCAGCCCAACCCCGACCTGGCCGCACGCGAATTCCGCAAGGTGCACTTCGCCTGCAGTCAGTCCGACACCCCTGCTGCGAGTAGACTTGTGCAAGTCTGATTAGTAATCAGTGATTACTGTACAGAGGATTGCTCTCAGATGACTTCCATGAGTGCCAGTTGCTGTGCAGGGAAGCGGTTTCCTTTCGTTGGTGTGCAGGCCAGTCGTTGTTGCAGAGTTATGCTGCTCTGTTGTCATGGTCTGGGGCGCTCATGCGGCACAAAGTCGCTTCTATTCTGCGCCGGTGCGGCCCATGTCGGTGTTTTGTTGCGTGATCGTTTCTGGGGCGCAGGTGTTTCTGGCGGATCAGTGCCAGCTGAGGCACTTTGACGCGGCCGCCTTCGAGACGTGCTTCGCCGGCCGCCGCCTCTTCCTCATAGGTGCGGCTGTGCTCATCCCGTCTGATCATTTTGCACCCGACACTCTCCGTAATAGATGTGCAGAGAAGGATCTGCCACTGCCTTGCCTGGTGTGCAAGGGGAATGGTGGTTCAATCCTGGGATGTCAGGTAGCATTGCATGACAGCAAGCGTGCTGCCGATGTTGACCGGTTTTGGCACCGCATGCATGCGTGCCAAGATTTTAAATTCTAGTGACTTATGCTGTCTCTGGTAGAGCAGAAGCAAGCTCTCAGTTCCCCAGGCTCAGTGCTGCTTTCATTGCATAATGACCCAGATACTTGCTGCCGATGGTGACGGACACGGCTTGCTTGGCACTGCATGCATGCATGCTGCGCATGAAGGCTTCTCGCCTTTCTTGCGGGTCTACACACAATTGTTGTGATGCCTTCAAGTACTACATTGCTCAAACATTGGCTTGATATTGCGCATGCGAAGGTGACAGCCTGATGCGGCAGCAGTTTGCATCGCTGGCGTGTCTACTGAAGGGTGTAAGCGCTTCGGGGAAGAGTGCGCGGTGGGACCTGTCAGACATCAAGCTGCAGGGGGACTATGTGCACGCCTGGGGCGAGCGCACTACCTCCGTCGCAAAGCAGTTTGTTGGCGAGTTCACCCTTAACAACGGCGCCCAGGTGCGACTATGAGACTGTCAGGGAGCTGGAAAAACAGCAGTTGGTTAGAGGGTGCCTTGTGAAAGAGCCAGAACTCAACTCAAAGCTTACTACAAAATGCAGGTAGCATTTGCATAGAAAATTTCGTCCTAAATGTCTGTGTAAGCTTGGGGTGAAAGAGAACAGTGAGTTACAATTCTGGCAGATGCCTGAAGACGTGGCAGATTTGGTCCACATATCATGGCTTTTCAGCTGCGTGAGCTGAGAAAACGATGTCACTTCTATTGATGTCTTCTGTCACCGACAAGAAAACGGACTACATTCATTTTCTGCCGGAAGGAAAGTGCTTCTGAGCCGGGGTGCATGCCTGGCCGCAGGTGATCATCCGCTCCTTCGGCACTTACCAGGCGCAGCTGTGGGACGACATCTTCGCCGAATTTGCGCCCATCACCGAGAAGGATGTGATCCTGGTGAACTTTGCAGCCTGGTACCCGCGCTTCAAGATCAGCGAGCCCCACTTGCCCTGGGTGCAGTGGCAGACCGCCATGACTGAGCTGTTTGTGGATAAGCTTGCAACCACACCCGCCCAGGTGCGCGAATCTGCCTTGTATTTTAGGGTTTAGGGTCCTAGATCCTAAACCCCAAACCCTAAAAAATAAATTATATAGACGCTTTTCTGTTGCAATGTTCAGCTCCCCAATGCTCTAAGCCACTTTTTTGTGAAGTCAGCCAGGGTGACAAGCTTGCTGCACGGTTGCATCGTTCAGCATGCGCAACATGTTGGAGAGTTTGCATGCGTTGCTGCTTGTTGTTCTGGCACTGTGGGCTTGCATTCCTTTTGCTGTCAGTTTCACGGCATCTTGAGGCTTCCAAGGTCTCAGCATGAGATTATTCCTTTCATGGGTTTGGCATCCTGGTTTTGTAAGAGGTTGAATGTGGCTCACAGGTGATTTGGAAGGACTACTCGCCCAGCCATTTCTGCGGCGCTACAGGCACCTTCAATGGCATCGATGAGTCCATCCCAGGGGTGCCGCCGCGCACAAAATGCGAGCCGGCCTCTGTGGGAGAGTTCTGGTGAGTGCCATGTCTTGCTTTGCCTGCCAAGCACATCTCCTTTTTCTCGTCCACCTTGTCCCACAGCATCCTTGTCAGATGTGCTCCTTGGTCAATTTGTTTGCATGCATGCATGCTGTCCAGTCTCTGATGCTGGCCATCCTTCTTGCATAGTGCATGCATGCGCAACAGGCACCTCTGCTCGGGGGTGCATTGACAGCTCAAAGCCCATCACCTTCCAACAAAACTTTGCGATACTGGCAGACTTTCTTGCATCCAATTCAGGACAACAGAAACAGAAACAGCAGATTGAGCAGATGATCACCTAGCTACTGTCTGTTAAGATGTACATACCCATCTGGCATGTCTTGACAGACTGAAGATACAAGTCCGGCCATTCGCGCAAAGTGAGGCCACTGCTGGGGTGCAGGTATGGGGACTGGATACGGACATATCTGAACACAACGTGTGGCGAGGCGTGCGCCAAAATCCGCGTGCTGCCGATCTTCGACTTGAGCCTGCCTCGCTATGACAGCCACCACGGCAGCTTTGGCCGCGGCCGCTTTGATGACAAGTCGACCGACTGCCGCCACTTCTGCAACAATGTCGTCGATGTGTGGAACACCGTCTTCTTCAACATGATGTGCCCGGCCTGATCTCATTAATGCCTCAGCCACCACCCCAGATTCTTTTTTATACTCCAGCATCATTCTGCACGACTCAATGTTGAGGTACGCAGGGCAGTGCTGAGATGCCTCGTGCAAGAACTGATGGCATGCGTTCATTGGGAGAAATGTACAAGGCCAAACGTTAAGGAGTGGAGATGTTCGCAAGAATGGCAGCCATGTTGGAGTTGTCAGTAAAAGGGCGCAGCTTGACTTCCGGGATGTTGCCAAGACACTAAACCTTGCCAATGATCGGGACTTTATTGGACCGGAATGGTATGCTGTCTGGCACTACATGTCCTGTGGTAACAGTCTGGGTGTAGAGATTGTTGTCCGATCGCCAGTACGAGGTTTCCCTGCATGCGATCTATATGTTGCCTGTACAAGATCTCTGGATTAGTGAATCTGCTTACATCATCATATCCTTGAGTCAGCATGGATGATCACTTGCATCTGCCGCACCTCTTGTCATGGTGGAAATGAGGGCATTGCTGCATTGCTTCAAAAATGCCTCCCATACCTCTTGAAATGAAGGATGCAGAAGCCTCCAATATAATGCGCATCATGCAAGACACGCATGTGTGCCTTTCAACCAAGTGCCATCAGGCATGAAAGAAAACAGTGTGCAATGTTGAGCTTTATGCCTTGCACTTTAACCAAGTAGTTTGTGGCATGCGCTTGAACCGCTCCTCACATCATGTGATGCACTCCATGCGCTGCTTGTTGTGTACACTTAAGTGCCTAGTTTAAGCTTAACTATGTTGGCTTTAATTCTGGTTGCAGACCTGCAAGTCACTCTGCTCCTCCACACTGCATGCAGAGATGTCCCTCGCGATAACATTCTATCACCTTTGGCAGAAAAGGGCAGACATTTGCTCGCAGAGGGTAAAGACCTCATCTGTTGCCACGTCCTTGATTGGAGGTTTTTGGTGTCGGAATTCTTGGCTTGGGGTAAAACTTGCTGCACTGCTGTGCTGGGATGCAACACAATAAGCATACCGTTTGTTGCTCATCATCCAGGATTTGGACAACCTAAGGACGAGACTGGCACCCACACTGAACCAGCTGGAGAGTTTGGATGAGGCTGCTGTGGGAGCAGAACGGGATGTGTCATCACCGCAGCTGCTCATTAGAAGGACAAAGGACCAGCTCGCATAATCTTGCAGCCACCTCTGCGCTAATCAGTGATGTAATTCCTACATTATGGACGTTATGATGCTGTCTAAATTAACAAAGCAAAATGGTCCTTGCTGATTTGACAATATGTGGCTCCTGACACTGTGTGCACCCTTGTTTAGCATTAGGATGTCCTGTTTGAGTCTGAGTTTTTAAGGCTTATAACTACCTTGCTAGTACATTTAGACGTTGCTGTAACACCTGGAAAACATGATCATCTCTCAGTTTTGCATTTCCGCCAGCAGCAAAATGTTTGAGCTGCTGCAAAGCAAGCATGCTGCTAGGGAGGCCCTGCAAGTTGTTGTCACTCACATCCAAGTACTTCAGATGTGTGAGACCATGCATGCCTTCTGGCAGAGCTATTAAGCCATTTTGCCGGACATCCAGATACTGCAAGCTAGGCAGGCTGCACACGCTCTCCGGCAGACACTGCAAGTTGTTTGCAGCCAAGCTCAACCACTGTAGCGCTGGAAGACGGTCAAGCACCCGACTGAGGCGGCAGACGCAAGCCTCACCCACTTTCTCACACATGAGGTTGCTGCAGACCAGGTCCGGCGAGCTGCTCAGATCAAGGGCCTGTGCATGAGAGATTTGCTCAGGCAGACCAACAGGCCCTATGTATGATACTCCTGCCAATGCGTGCAACTCGATACACTCTGTAAGCGTGCACTTCGCAGTAAGATTGCTGCCCTGTACACGCAGGAGCTGTCTCCGCTGGAAACTAGAAATGAGTTGGCAATTTGACTCATTACTTCTTGCGTTGCAGATCAGCACCTTCACTGAATTCGCGTCACGTACTGCAGCAGCTATCGTACGCACTGGAGTAACAGCGGCAAGAGGGGCGAAGGTGCGAAGCATCATAGACTTGCATTGTTCATCCTCGCTGTGATTTCTTTGCAATTCTTTGCAATTTCAATTGAGTGACTTATCTTTCGTGTCATGCAGGACAAAAGAACAATCGTGCACGAGGTGCCAGGAACACTCGCTCAGTAATAATATCCTGGGACCAAGCCCTGAGCAGCTTCAGCTTCATTGGCAGCGATGACTAAGCACTTCCCATCTTGACCGTGTGAGGTGCTTTGTAATACAAGCCTTTGCTGCAAATATATCGACGATAATAGTAACTCTTATTAATAATCAGATTGAAGCGTGCGTACATGATAACTTTAAAGTTGCTCTTGTAGATCAATTCAAGCCATGCTCTGGAGTCTAGGCACGGTTGAAGAGCTGGTCACATCCCTTCAGGAGAGCATGCCAACTTGATTGCCTTGATTATCTTGTATAGATGGTTTAGGGAGATCGATGAGCCGAAGTGTATTATGACCCTCGTAGCCGTCATCACTTCGTTACTACATTGAAGCAGCAAAGTGGGAAATGGCGAAGAGGGAGGGAGATGACGCTGGTGGCAGCAACGGAAAGAATCAGGGGTTTTCCTCACGCCTGCTGCAGATGAAGTTCATGCAGCGTAAGCAAGAGAAGAGGAAAGCAGAGGAGGTCCTTGACCAGGTCAGTCTCAAGTTCATTTGCTATATCGTGTGCTTCCAGCTGAGAGATGACTCTGTGTTGTTAACGCTGTGTCCAACATGCTTTGAGGATATATTGCGTGTTTATGGCAGGTCGCACAACCAAAGACAGAGGATGCCCACTGGGTGACTGAAGGATCACAGCGTGGGTGCATCCTCATCTGTGAACCAGATCCGCCTCCCGGTGCACTGATGGGGCATATGGCGTTTGGCGGCTTTAACCTTGAAGCTGAGAAATTGCAGGTCGGTGCACACTATTCAAATCTGCCAAATGTCTCGAATCCAGCTCCTTGTTACTATCATATTCATCTCCTCCTCACCTATGGATAACTGTGAGTGCATCACCAATGCTCCGAGTATATCTCAACCCTCATGAGCGATACAATGCAGGAGGATGCAAGGAAAAGGTTGGAGGCAGCCAAAGCAGGGACCAACGATGGGCCAGTTGTGTCTGA
Organism: Coccomyxa sp. Obi; assembly: GCA_020887355.1. Taxonomy (NCBI): domain Eukaryota; kingdom Viridiplantae; phylum Chlorophyta; class Trebouxiophyceae; family Coccomyxaceae; genus Coccomyxa; species Coccomyxa sp. Obi. The sequence continues at coordinate 632,140 of AP024993.1, read as the reverse complement.
CCTGGAGATGGCCAAGAACGCGAGTATTAAAGAGGAGAGGGTTAGTTCAATGCGCATGCAAAAAAAGAAGGCCAAGAGAAGGTAGTGTGTAAACCTCAAGTTTGATTAAGTCAAATGAGAAATGACCAACATTTTGGCATTGGAGACGTCTGCAGCTCCTGCCTTCACAGTCATCAAGTTGTGAACCAACCTTGATCAACACATGAAGTCTTTTCGATGAGTGTGGAGGTACTAGTGGGAGTAAGTTACTAGGCCATACTTCCATCACATGAATAGTTGAACGGATGATGAGAACATGCAAGAAATGCAGAGTGCAAATCCCTTTAGAGACTGTCTATATGCTGGCCATGCATATGCTACTTGCTTCATACACAACAATGTTTAATGAACATGCGATGAGAATTGATGCAGTGCCAATATAGGGTTCGTCGACAACTTCAGAGGGCTGCAGATGAGACACTTTCGAGGCGGGCATATTCTGTTTTGCTTCATGCACTGTCTGTTGGGGTTGATAGAGGACATCATTAGGGCTTTCTTGCATGAGGGTAATCTATGTTGTATGCCGGCATGCTCACCGTCTCAGAAGTGTACACCCCATGAGTGCCCATCCATGGGCGCGTGCCTAATCTTGTTTTCCATCTCATTCATGCATAGGCTGAGGGTGCACTACAATGGTCCACAGTGTCTGCAATCTTTGAATTACTCAGTAAAATACTCCCATTACATGTGCAGAAAGCTGTCTCTGGGGAAGAAATAGACATTAATGACCCTTAGAAGGGGCAAACTCTCGGAGCAAAGGGCAAGAACCAACGCAACAGAAGCACTCAGCAGATGGAAGGTGTTCAACTCTGAATTAAAGTATGTATATTGAAATGGTTCTGACGCACAGGTAGGATTTCCAGATTCAAACATGCACTTTTCCAAGTGGGCTTTCCAAGCACCGAAGTGTCCCCAGCATTCTCTAATTCAATATGTTGACACTGACGTGCTTCATTGGCTCTTCAATGTGTTCTCTAAGCCCATCACACGCTGCTGGTAGCGAGCCTCAGGGCCTGAATTCGCTTACTTGAGTGGAGCAGTGGAGTGTGATGTTGCTTCATTCGTTCAGAAACTCTTGGAAGACCTTCCTCACTGTTGCCTTAGGTTCATGATGCTCTTGGTTCGCACCATTTCACCTTCTTCATTTCTGTGACTCATTCAAGACTTTCCCTCTTTCTTTGACACTCATTCCGGCGCAACTGGCTCGCACAGCCTTCCTTGCAGCCGCCACGAAGCTATGCAGCTTTTGCACAGGCCACACTTTGACAGGCGATTCTTCAAATCAGATGCACACACATGCCTGCATCTGCTTTGTATCTGCCTTGTTCTGCCTCCCAACTAGAGCAAAGCTGAAGCAATGCAGAGCGCGTGCTTCTTTAGAACCTCATATTGGCAAAAGCCTGCTGTTGGGAGTCTGCATCCAATAGGAGCGAGTCTGCCCGGCAAAATCTCTCCCAACTCTGCCTTGCTGTAATATTGCAAGTATTTTGGCTCCTATCCAGCCCTTGAGCATGCTACATCGAATCCTAACACACTTTGACCACTACTGTGTTACAATGCCGACTACCCACAGAGTCCCAAACACCACACCAAATTGACCTCCAGCAGAAGGTGCCACGGAGTCCACCAGCTGATGTTTGAAGAGAAGGATGATCGCGAGAGATTGATACGGCGCCTGAGATAATCATTGACCCCTGCCCTTCCTCTTCTCTCAATGCATGCCCGGTACAAACTCCTCGAAAGGGGAAGAGGACCTCAAGCAGGACTGCCGACGGCTCCAAGCAAAGACAGGCAGATTGCCTCAAGCGAAGTTGCCAACAGCTGCTGCAACCGAGATCGGGCTTGAAGTCTCGACTGAAGCTGCCATCAGCGCCAGAGTAATTGGTTCAGGCAAGGCTGCCGACGGCTCCCAGGGAGACAGTGCGAGCAGGGGATGTGGTGAGGGGCTCGCTAGAGGGGCTGAGTGTGCGCAGCAGGTCAGGGCCGAGGGAGGGGATGCCCCCCCGCAGGTGCAGGGGGGACCCGGTAGGGGACGCCACGGGGGGCCCCAGCGGCGGCGGCTGCGTCGGCAGCGGCGCGGCCGCCGAGGCCGCGCGCCGCAGCATCGACGGCTCGTGCGCCGCGGCAGTCGGGCTCGATGTCAGCTGCAGCAGCTGCGCCTGCAACCGACAACCACTGGGCTTATTTTCAGAGGACTGGCTTTGTTGTGATTTGATGTCAAAGCTAACGTCCTTCCCTGCATTGTGTCGGGAGGTGTGGGCGCATGATATGCCACTATAAGAGTGAAGGGGATTCCACAGAATAACCCAAAGAGAGTGGGAGGCAGACCTTGGTGGCAGAGAGCTGCTGGGTGAGTTCCAGGTGGTCCTGTGGGGAGCGGCGGCGGTGCAGCTGGTCCGCGCACTCCACAGCCGCCCGGAACTGCCCCGCGCTCGGGTTGTCATACCCTGCGCGCCAGCCGGGTCAGCACCAATTTGTCAAACCGAAAACTTTCACCCTCGCCGCAGCTGTTTGGTGCAGTGAACAGTGGCGGATAAAGATACAGCTCCATTGCTGGAGAGACATCCCGGTAATTGTCACACAGACACGGGCGCGCAACTGAATGTCGCCCAGCCACTGCACTGCATGTTGTGCTTTTAAAAGCTCTGGGCTTGGCCTCTTATGTGTGGGCGCATATAGGGTTTAGGAGTTAATATACATATATACCCTAAACCCTAGACCCTAAAAACATAAATAAACAAATAAAAATATAGGTATTTACCTGTGAGCTGCGCCAGGGAGGAGGGCCAGAAGGGCCACGCGCCGGCGGCGCGGCGCGCCGAGGTGAGCACGCCCGCGGCCACGAGGGAGGGGCGGAACTCGAGGAAGCCGCCCGCGTACACGGCCTCCGCCATCATCTGCAGAGCCTCCCCTGCCGTGCGCTCCAGCGCTGCAGAGTCCTGAACAGGCCATGTGAAAAATTACTGTTGACGAAATATCTCATGAGTCCCCCAGCCTTGCTGCACGCGCATGCACGCCTCGATAGTTGGCCACACAGTAGAGTGTACACAGCCACGGCCTGATAACTCGAGCAATGCACACTGGAACCTGGTATTTCACCGAGACCTCTGTCTTGCCGGCTGTCTGTCTTGAGCCGAAATGAGAGGCCTGACTTGTGGCGCGCAGATGCTCCCAAGCAACTCAGAGCAGCCGGCACCAGCATTGTCGCCAGGGTGATGTCTTGGGACATTAAGATAGGTGCACTCTGGGGCATCTTTGTTCTTTTAAATTAATTTATTGAATTAAATAAATTTATTTACTTTTACCTCATTTTTAATTCCTTTTTTACTATTTTTAATTTATTTCATTTACATTATTTATGGGCTTAGGGCTTTTAGGCTTGGGATTTAGGGGTCAAATTTCAGGGTTTGCAGGGGAGGGAAACTTGCCTGGAAGTCGCAGCCGAGGCGCTCCATGTAGAGGTGCAGGATGCGCAGCGCGGAGATGGCGCCAGTGTCGCCGCCCAGGATGGAGGCCAGGCGCGCCACCGTGTCGGCCAGCGTCCCCGGCGCGCACCCGGCCGCGTGCTCCACATCCTCCTCCGCCGGCTCAGCCCGCTCGCCTGCTCCCAGCAATTAAACATTCAGATTGGCAAATTTCCCCTTCCCCCATCTTGTGAGGCTCGTCAACAACCCAGACATGCCATGCTCCTAAGGTGTTAACGAGCCGCTGGCAGATTCAAGTTGTGTCTGATGGGAGCCGGCACTCCACCCCCGTGACTTGGTGGAATGTACAAATTGCACGACATACGCCAAAACCTCAGGTTGACGAAGAACCAGAAGCGCCGCATGCGCCACAACTTCCAGCAAAGTGTGTGGTCGAGGAACAATGCACATCGAGGGTCCTGCCCGAAGGTACTACAAATCATACACAGGGAGGAGCAATGCCCACTGCTCTTGTCAAAGCGCTGGACGGAGGTCAGGCGGGCAGCACATGTTGCTTGGCGGAGATGAGGGCGATGGCACCCTCTGACAAGCGCTAGATGGGGATGAGGCGGGCAGCACACGCTGCTTGGCGGAGATGAGGAAAATGGCACTCTCTGACAAGCGCTAGACAGAGATGAGGCGGGCAGCACACCTTGCTTGGCGGAGATGAGGGCGATGGCGCCGAGGACGGTTGGTGCGAGGGTGTCTCGGTGAAGGCCCATGCGGGAGAGGCGGTCCAGCAGCTGCACGCTGTCATGGATGCACTCCTCGTGCAGGCCCAGCGCTCGGCCCAGCGCCACGAGCCGGCCGACCGCCTCCCGCCGCTTCGCGCCGCCGTCCTCTTCTACTACCGGCTTGCCGCCCAGGGGGTGGCTCTCCTCGAATTCCTGCGCGCATCACGACAGTCCTTTCACCTCATGATGCGAGCTTGCTGCGTGTGCTCTTCACATGCAGAGCAGCAGACATGTTAAAAAAACAAGGGGCCTTTTTAACAATGATCATGATGGCTGCCCTGGCTACCGAGCACTGCTCTAGTGTCTTTGCGCCCTATCCAAGCTGGTTTTGCAGCAATTCTTTGGCGGGATATGATCTTGTGAATGTCTCTCTTGTAAATGTCTCCTGTTGGGATGTGATGCTGGATCCTGATTCTGATGATCAGAGTCGGACATCTGATTAGCCCTAGGTGGCTGGAAAAGGTGTGATTGACTGACTGACTGACTTAAAGTGCTCGAAGGGAAAAGCGAGGGGCGCCACCTTGACGGCTAGGAAGGCTTTGGCGCAGCGCTGGGCGCAGGCGGCCTCGTCGGAGCAGAGGAGGTCGGTGGGCAGCTTGCGCTGTGCGGCCGTCGCCAGCGGCGCCACCAGCGCGTCCACCTCCTCGCTCTCTATCCACCCTGTGGATCCGCCCAGCTCCAACTCCACCCGCACCCCCTGCGCCACCAGATCAACCTTCTCCTTCTCGTTCAAGAGAGCGGTACTCCAGGCCGTCAGACCTCCTACAGCTGGATGTTGATCCCATAGGAGGGGTCGAGTTTTGCAGTACAGAGTCATCTAGAAATGCTGGGGTGCCCACGTGCATCAGACTGGTGGGCGCATATTTTTCAGGGTTTGATTTCATGTTATTATTTTTACCTTTTAGGGTTCAAATATTTATTTACATTTACATTTGGGGTTGTAGGGTTGGGGAGTCAGACCTGAAACCCTGAACTCTAAAAGTATACAAAAAAGTGGCGCGCCTGGGAGTTGATGGTGGCGGAGGCGGGGAAGTGGAGCGCTTCCATGAGCGCATTGACGGCGTCGGCGATGGCGCCCGGGGGCGCCTCGCAGCGGCCGGCCTTGCCGCGCAGCAGCAGCAGCGCCGCGCTCTCGCCCAGCGCCGCGCCCGCAAACCCGTTCTTGCTCAGCTTCAGCCTGAACATGTGTATGCTATTCTTCAGAATTCAAAGTTTAGGTGGTGTAAGTAGAACCCTAAACCCTAAAACAGAAACCCCAATATAACAAGAATCAAGATAACATGCTTCAGCCTGAACATATTTTTTTTATTTATTCTTCGGGATTAGGGTTTAGGTCATATAAATAATACCATAAACCCTAAATAGAAACCCCGATATAAAAATAAAATCATTTAGATGATCAAAACTTAAGAAACCCAGCGCAGTCAGCCACTTCCAGCCTCAGGGGAAGATAGCATGACTGTGCAGGCTTTCAAGTTGCAGGAGTACTTTCTTGAGCTTGCTTGTTTCATGCAGGCTTATTTTGCTGCATCGTTTTGCTGCATTGAGCATTGAAAAGTGCATGATATTAAAAACAGGCAGCAGGGCCCCACCTGAGGTCCTGCAGCCACTGCAGTACTGCAAGGATGGCCGTCCCAACGGTGAATGCGATGCATGTCAGATCTGACTTGCCCTGAGGCATCATCCTGTGTACAAATGCCCACATCAGCTGCATGTCTTGCAAGAACCAAACTCTAACCAGAAGTTTGAAGTTCAGAAGTGCTTGACGAGTACCAACTTTCCAATGGACATTTGCTAGGAGACTCTGTCTCTAGCTGTTGCACAGCCAAGTGACAACACTACTGCATACAGTCTGGAAGCACAGACCGAGCAGGTGTTGTCCCAGGACATGACAGTGATAAAGCTGCAAACTTCAGCACAATGAACAGTATCATGTGCTTCATATTCATTCCCTCATGCACACTCCACCAGCCATATCTACTGGGGCACTGGTAAAAGACAGGGCCTGTTCAGAACAACTGGCTGCAGTACCTGAGCTGGCCTTGGCGGGTGGCGGCCTGGAAGATCTGGGCGGCCTTGAGCTGAGCGGACAGCACGCCAGACCGCGTGAGGGCCTCAATGACAACATTGTACACGCCGACATCCGGCCGGTGCCCCTGCCCCTGCATCTCATCGAGCGCCTGCGCAAACACAAGCACACCCGACTCTCAATGGAGGTTTTAGAAGGAGCTCTTGACAGGAACCTGCAGCACTTCAACAAGGATATGCCTTTCAAAACACACAAAAAAACCAGGCCTTGGCTTTTGCAGCTTGCTTCGCGCAGGATTCCATGAAGCAGACCCGATTACAATCCACGACACTGCGAAGATTCTCAGGGTCATGAGAGGTGGCATGCGTTTGAAGAGAGCAAGACAGAAGGTCGCCCAAGCCAGCCGACATGCTCAGCGCACCCCTCACATGCAGACTGTGGTCAAGAAGACTGAGATGCTTTACGGGTTGGATATTCATATATTTATCTAGGGTTCAAGGTTTAGGGTTTAGGGTTTAATGTTACAATAAATATATTTATATTTGAATGAAAAGAAGTAGTACCTGGAGGGCGCGGCACCACTGGTTGCCGCGGTCGTAGGCGGAGATGAGGATCGCATATGAGACCGCGTCGGGCTTGCAGCCGCACGCCGGCATCTGCTCAAACACATCCTGCGCTGGTTTCCACTGGGCCGCTGCAATGCACACATTCCACCAACGTCCCCCTCAGACACACAAGACTCGAGCTTGCAAAAGAGTCCATTATGTGTAGCAGACGCAGACATGGACAAGAATGGATGCGTCACACACATGATGTGACGCATCAATTCCCGGGCAAATCTGCCGGCTTCAGCCAGGAACCCAAACATCCCCCGTGAACCCCAAAAACTGCATGTCCCACCCCCTTCTCAGCAACAGCAAGATTTCCCTAGCCAGCTTCGACCGTGAAAATCAAAGTGAACAAATGACAACCATGCTGTCATCGTCATAAGCTCACATGACCTTCGCGCCGAAGCTGGTGGAGAAAACCACAAACTGCTCATGAACTTTGCTGCCTGGCGACATCCATGTTCAGACGTGCACCCGAACTACAATCTTTCAAAGCCATGCAGATGTCTGCATACTGCTGCCTGGTAGCCCTCAATGGCATATCGTCACAGCCCCGCACATCGCTTGCCCGTTCTAACTCATCCCACCAGCGTGCACAGTGCACGAGACCTGCAACAACATGCAAGCAACAGAACACAGGCCAGGGGGGTCACCTTGGGCACAGGCGGAGAGCAGCGCGTTGAAGGTGACGGTGTTGGGCTTGCAGTTGTCGCGGTGCATCTCGTCCAGCAGCTCCAGCGCCAACTGCCACCGCCCGGCTTTCTCACAGGCGCTGATCAGGCTGCTGTACGTGATCACATTGCGCTCGCAGCCGCGCCGTACCATGTCCTGGAATATCCGCAGCGCCTCCTCTATCTGCAGCCATTGCATGCCACCCATCAGTCGCACATCCCTTTTTAGTTTCAACCCACTCTCAGAACACTACTTTTTTTGGAATATCCGCAGCGCCTCCTCTATCTGCAGCCATTATATGCCACCCATCAGTTGCACATCCTGTTGAACCAACTCTGACATTACTATGTCCTGGAGGGATGCAACTAGCTGCATCTAGCGAGGCGAAGCAAGCCCCTACGCAGGTGCGTCTTGGCGAATCTATCCTCACACATATCATGGATGCCTCACTCCTGGACCCACCCCTGTCAATATTCCATCGAGTGCATGCCACCAGCGGTGCACGCTTGATGCTGCAATGATATCCCGTCAAGTCAAGCGCATCAGGGAATGGGCTCTCCCCCTCCATCCCCCCGGCACCAGCCCATACAAGCCCCCCACGTACTCCTCTGAACTGGTTAAAATCCATACTCCTGCCGCGTAACGCGATACCCATGGCTTTGAACTCAACATAAAAAAGAAGCAGGTGAGTTAGGAGCGGCGCGGCCGCACCTTGCCGGTTTTGCCGTTAGGCGGGGATGAGGGCGGTGTACCCTAAACCCTCAATATGTATAAAGAAAAACCCTACAGCCTGAATATATAAAGATAACACCCTAAACCCTAAATAAGCGCACCTTGCCGGTTTTGCCGTAGGCGGAGATGAGGGCGGTGTAGGTGGTGGCGGTGGGCTGCGCGCCATCGGCCAGCATGCGCTCATACACGCGCAGCGCATGCTCGGGCTGGCCGCTCCGGTTGCACGCGCTTATGATCGTGTTGTACGTCCGCACCTCCGGCTTCGTTCCCTAAATTGCGGCGTGCAAAATGAGACTCACATCCTCAGCTAATTTACTACGAGTGCTTCTGCAAAATACAACTCCACTCCAGAGCTTGGGACAACTTCTGCGGGCGACCCTCCAAGTTATTGTTCTGCTGCAGGGATGCAGTAATGCTTTCCATAAGGCAGACGCATTCCATAGGGCAGACGCAGCGGGCATTGGGCTCGTTGAAGCCACAAATGGTGTGGACAAGCTGACGAACTGCCGCTTTATGACTGTCACACACTTGGTGTTCTGAGTCCCCTTCATTGCTTCCACTATCGCCTGACTGCCACTGGGGTGACTCTTTAAAGTATGTGAAACAGGGGCACAAATTCAGTCTGTAGTGTGGGTGAGGAAGGAGGGGGCACTGACCTGGCCCTCAAGGGCGTCCAGGACCTGAACGGCTTCCTGCCAGTTGCCCATCTTGCCATGGATGTCGATGAGGATGTTGTATGTGACCAGGTTGGGCGTGCACCCCTCGCGCAGCAACTGCCCATACACGTCCAGCGCCAGCTCCAGCTCATTCGCCTGGACAAACAGGACACAAGACACGCTGATCAATAAACACTGCTATCAGCTGGCATGTCCCATGCATGACCAGCATGGGAAGTTTTGTGAGTCCAGACCATGCATCATGTCTGGACATGCAGGGAACACTTTGCATGTACAGACATGATGCATGGAGTGGACTCAAAAAAGAGCCCACGCTCGGCTTATGCTAGTCAGGGTGCATGTGGCGTGGCACATGATCGAGGATGCCAGCACGATAGCCTGAGAGATACTGTATCTCCCCGAGCCTCAGGCAACATCCTGCATTCTGTCATCACTTCTTACTCCGGGCCAGCCAAGGGCTACAAGGTCATAAACCCGAGGCTTACTCTACCTGGGTAGAAAGGGCTGCATGCACACCTTGATGCAGACGTTCATGAGCGCTGAGTAGGTATGCACGTTGCAGACAACGCCGTGGCCGCGCATCTCCGCGACGAGCTCCAGTGCCTTGCGCAGCTGCTGGTGGCTGCCGCACTGCGAGATGATGGTGGTGTAGGTGTACACGTCGCACAGGTGCGCCAGCTCGTGGTTCTCCGGGAGGGAACGCAGCCAGTCGAACAGCTCTGACGCCCTGCGCGCAGCAGCCACCCCTGGATTTCATTGCGGCTTCCTGGTCGGGTGTCGGCTGCGCCGCCGGTATGTCCGCGGTGGCGGATGCCGTGAGAAGGGGGTGTGCAAAATGTTGGTGGTGGTGCGCTGTCTCTTGCATCTGGGCCCACGGATGCGGAAAGCATGGTGCACTGGTCTAGTTGGCGCATTTGTGCCCCACAGTAATCTAAAAAAACTCCTCCCAAATCACTGGGTACCAAGGAGAAAAAGCGTCCGCCCGGCATGGAGGCCTAGCTTGTGTGCTTCGGGATAAGGGCCGAAGCCCGCTTCTAACAAATCACCTCTCCCATGGCCTGCTTTACTACAGGTGGCGGTAAACAGGGTTGCTTTGCAGTCCGGTAGCTGTGACAAGGCCAAATTTCCAGAGATTCTGTTCTGGTGACAGGGCGATAACCGAAGAGACACAACATTTCTGAGCGACCCATAATTGTTTGCTGGAAGAGAGGATTGACACGGAGGTGGGGAGCAGAAGCCAGCGCGCACCTGTTAGACAGGCCGACCTTGTGGAGCTCCTTGAGGAGGGCGGCCAGAGCGCGGGAGTCGAGGTAGAAGAGCCCGCGGCTGACCGCCGCGACGGCCGACTCCTCGGGCGGCAGGCTGCGCACGATGCGGAGCAGGTCCTCGACAGTCATGTCGGAGAAGGGCACGGCCTCAGCGCCCTCGCCCAGCTTCTGGCCGCGGCCCACCTTGGTCACCTGCTGCCACAGCTTCCTGTAGCCCTGCCCCCGCTCCGGCTCGCCGCGGCCGGCCGGGCCCCCCGGACCCCCCTGCGCCACCTGCACATTGTTCATGGTTGTGTTGGACCCCCATCAGCATGCTGGTGAATGATATGATGACCCCAGCAACTACTAATACATCTCCTGCCTGACCCCAGTTCTAGGACGCTTGGTATTCCTCATTGCGCAGCACAGTTCAATAGTATAATGACTGCATCGTTACGAGCTGCTGTGGTTGTGCTGGTGTTTCTATGCATTCGCTGGTGTTTCTATGCATTCGAAGTTCTGGTGCCCGACTTGACACTCGGCACATTGGCATGGCATCAGATTCTGAAATCTTTCTGAGCGATGCTGCTTGGTACAAAACACTGCATGGAAAACTGGGCCAAGCAAGTGGAGGCCCAGGTGACCCTTTGGCTAGGTCTCTAGTAAGTACACTAAAAGCAACTTTTTGTTCCATGTACAGTAAAAATCGCATCAACTCTGGTTATAACGGCAAAAACTGAAAATGCATGCATGTGCAACTTGTTTGGGTGCGAAGCTGTGCTAGAACGCCACAAAGTAACAGCCACGCCATCCTGTGCCACACGCACCGGTCCTGCTGCACGTCCGCGTCCTGGTCCGTATGGCCCTGGCATATGGTCTCCCCTGCCGGCTAATCGCCCTGGATAGCCCACCAATTCGCCACTCCCACGCCCAGTGAGTTGCTGACCTCTCTGCTGAGGGTAGGCTACCTGCTCCAAACCCCGGCTGTGGGCTCTCTGCAGTCTTCCGCTCATCTCGCTGCCGTCCATGGATCCGCTGTAACTTTTGCCTAGGCTGAGGTTGGACAGCGTCTTCTGCAGTCCGCTATCTTCCTCGAAGCGATCGTGATGCCCAGCTGGGGAGATGTGCTGCTCATCCTGGCCGTAGTAAGTGCCAGAACCACACTCCCTGCCAGATCCAAACGGCCCCTCACCTCTTTGAAGGCCCCCTCTCGATCTGGGCGTCCAAGCGGGGCTGCGGCCCACCGAGTTCCCATGCTGCTGATAGTACTCTTTCCGGGGGCTGCGCAAGTGTGGCTCCATGAATCACCCTCGGCAATCGGAAAGATCCCGGATTGCAGGGCACGACCAATCTGTTCCTGCTGACTTACTGAGAAGCGGCCGTCTGCATAAACCCCACCGCAGAGACAGCCCTATATCCTCTTTACAAGCACCTAATCCACGGCTGATCGAGCGCTACCCAGGCCTCACATGATCGACGGATCAGACGCTAATATTCTTCGTGGCCTGGAACCCCTCGCATCGCAACTCGGGCTCATGTTGGGCAAGGATCAGCCCCTGCATTGGTGGTAGGAGTTGCTGAGCATCAAACAGCTGAACGCTGCAGGAACGCCGTTGCTCCACGCCACCCTCTCATAAGAGTCTCTTGGCTCAATTTGGGATTGCAGTATCCTTTGAGTTGCATGTCTCTGCTTCATTGACATCTCCATGACGGCATCAGCTTTTGCTCGATTTGGGGTGTCGTGTGCAGCACAGCCCAGAGGAGCAGGCCGGCAAACACCTGGGCTAGCCAAGCCCAGACAGGTCGGCCGCGGTGCCACCAGCAACAACGGGGCCGCTCTTGCTGATCTTGCACAGGAGAACGGAGCCGTCAACGGCTCATTAAACGGTGTTCACAACGAGGGCGTGGCCCAGATTTCTGTGAACGGTGGGTCAGTACTAGCACGTGTGCCTGAAAGGAAGCTCTTGGGGTATGACGTTAGACTCATGGGTGTTCCCAACTTGATCCAATTTCATTGAAGTTTTTCAAGAATTTGCATTCCCTGCAGGTTCCTCTGCAGATAAGGGTGCTGCTATTTCACGGATCAACTACATCCCTCGCTCGAGGTGGCCAAAGGGTATTCCACCTGTAATGGGTGCACATTTGATGCCTTCTGGCGAGGTGGCTCCTGTCTCCACGTCAAAAGGTCGGTGCTTGACATATCAAACTCACACTTTCATTGGAAATCGTATGACTTCGTGAACCCTTGGAAGTATTTGGGATCTATTCCACAGGCGTTCTCTGTCATTGCTGCATGTCCTTCTTGAATCTGTTACTGCGGGGGACATGGCGAATAGACTTTCCTGCTGGCTTACTATTTCAATCACACAGGTTGCAACATATAGCTGAATGTTGTTGCTGTAGGTGCCGGGCTCGGCGGAATCCCACACAAGTTCTTCTACCCCGATGAGAAGGACAATTATACAGTGCTACAGTTTGGCAGCCCAGCAGCAGTCGGGTCTGGCTTGGCCTCATACGTGCAAGAGGCTTCAGCAGCAGCAATCAAGGTGCACACACCACGCATGAGAAAGCCCCACCAGGGAACTGCTAGCACAGTGCCTTATCCAGCATAATGGCCAGCATGCAGTGTTTCTGTTCCGGGACACATCCATGCACAGTCTGGCAGAGGCCTTGTGGATTGTGTTGGAGGCGAATCTGGTATTTTTTGCAGGAGAGGGGAGCTTTCACGCTGGTCCTTTCTGGAGGCTCTCTGTTCAAGGCGCTGTCGCCGCTGATTGGGCTTCCGGGGCTGGACCTCTCAAAGTGGCACGTCTTCTTTGTGGACGAGAGGAATGTGCCCCACTCTTCGCCGGACTCCAACTTCAAGGGAGCTGACGAGGTCCTTCTGAGCAAGGTGCTGATCGGAGCATCATACTTGGCCTGTTATGCATCTGCTCACAGCCATTCGACATGCTCGTTGTCTGAAGATTCCACACATGCACGAAAAAATATGTCCATTTTGCCGAGTCAAGCGTTGTCAGACATCAGTTTTTGTACCCAATGAACTGTTGCATTTGTAGGAGAAGTGCCCATTTTCACAATGGTGGTCCAACGGTATATGTATCTGTGCATGGAGATTAGACATGCCTTTTAGTGCTGGACATGGCAGCGTGAGGTTTATGGGGAAAGTGAGGTGGGATCTTGATTGGGGACTGTGGCTGCACCGTAGGTGGCAATCCCACGGGAGCAGATATATGCAATCAAGGAGCACTTGCCGGTGAAGGAGGCGGCCACAGAGTACGCAGGCCAGCTGCTGCGCTTGGAGGAGACAGTCTTGCCACGCAATGCTGAGGGTGCGCCTTATCCCCTGATCCTGTCCGGCCTGCCCCCTCTCTTCTGTGCAACATCCAGAAGCTTCCATCGCACAGAAGTGATGCATTTTTATTGCCTGAGAAGTATCTGTGTCTAGGGACAGCAGTGACACCAGTGCTGCAAGTCTTTCTCTTCTACTTGTGGCCAAAGTCTTTGATTCTAAATTTCAATTGTGCTTTCTCTCAGCGTTGTCAGTTAAATGGTGTAGGCTCCATCCGTCAGGCTGCTCTGTCCTGACAGCCACCAAATGATCACTTTGGTATTTCTCTGCAGGCCTGCCGGTGTTTGATGTGATCCTGCTGGGCCTGGGTCCGGATGGCCATGTGGCATCTTTGTTCCCCAACCGCTTGCAGCTTGCTGCCACAGACGCATGGGTGCTCCCTGTGGAAAACTCGCCCAAGCCGCCCCCCGAGCGCATCACCTTCTCCCTCCCCCTCATTAACAGGTACGTTGTGGCCCCTTCGCCTGTGAGAAGTGCGCGTCGGCTGAAGACTTTGTTCCATCGTCCGAGGCATTGTCTTAATAGCCTAGCATCATGAGAGGCACAGGCCGCCAAAAGCTTTGCAGGCAATGTGCACATGGGGTGCTGCCTCTTGAGTGGGGAAGGAGCAAGGAGAAGAGAAACACTGACTTAGCACCGCGCAAAGGGGTTTCGTTTTGGTACCATGGGTTTGCTGATTGATACAGCAGGCATCTAATGCTTCTAGTCACCACAGCTGACCGTCGTGATATGCAGTCAAATCAATGGGCAACTACGAGATTATGACAGGGACAATTGTTTGTCATCGTGCATGTTACCTGAAGCTGTCTGGAAAGCATGAAGAATGTTCAAGCGGAGGTCTTGACGGGGTTGTGTGTCTGGTGGAATGCAGCGCGAAGCAGATCGGGCTTGTGGCGGTGGGAGAGGGCAAGGCGGAGATTGTGCAGAGGGTGCTGGAGGTGCAGTCGCTGCCCGGGGCGCTGCCCGCGCAGCTGGTGCGGCCCACCGCGGGCAGCCTCACCTGGTTCCTGGACGTGGCCTCCGCCCAGAACCTCTCCATGCACAAGTGGGAATCCACCAAAGATTTCCCCCGCAGCACCTGAGGTGGACGGCTCTATGCAGATCCTCTCCATGCACAAGGGGCAGTCCTCTAAGGATTTCCTTTGCAGCTCCTGAGGTTCAGGGCTCTATGCAGCACCTGTTCATTCAGGACTGGGAGCCCTTCCAAGGACTTCTCCCGCAGCTCCTGAGGTGGAGGATTCTATGCAGAACATGTTCATTCAAAATTGGGAGTCCTCAAAAATGGGCTTCCCCAGCAGCTCATGAGGAAGCGCTATAATGTGTCATAAGCTCTTCGCGAGGAATGGGGATTCATCAAAGGCTATTCCTGCAGCTCGTGAGGATGCAACAAAGGAGAGGGTGTCTCGAAGGGGAGCTACGTCATTATCTTCTAGCTTGTCACAGCTGGTTGAACCTCCTGGTCTGTAGCATGTCTGTATGACTGAGAAGGGCGAGGAGCCTGCATGGCCGTGAACTGACTGCTTCAGAAGCTCTGCAATCGCAAATATGAAATTTTGGGAATGGTCAGTCTTCCTTCCATGCTTGTAGCCGCCCAAACACAGCCGGGGCCGCGTAGTAGGAAGCATTACAGTTTTGGATGTGTTGCAACAATTGGATGAGTATGACGATTGTCGCATGTGCACATCGCTACCGTCAAACTGTACTGGGGCATCTGCGAAACCCATCGTTCCACATGTTGTCCTGGAGGTGAGTGCACCGGGGCTTCAATTGTTTTCGGTTGATAGCCTTGACATATAGAGGTGGTCAGAGAAAGAAGGCTAGCATCTTACAGCAGCAGCCTGGAGGCTTGCTGCCCATTACAGTGCCGGAGAGAGTTCAAATGTTGGTGCTGTTCATTTTGTAACTGCAGAAGTTCTATGTGATGTAACACATTCCTGACATTGACAATCCACTGGAGATACGTTCAGGGTCGAGTCTGCACAGAACTGCATGTGATTAGCGGGATAGTCAGCACATCCTTCATGAGTAGGATGCATACTGATCAGCACAGCTGCATGCCTCAACTCCGTGCATACCTGTCAGTACCTGCTGTAAACTCAGAACTGCGCATGAACAAATCCTACACAGTCGTTTATTTTGCGAGAGTGTCCGCGCACACCCTTGCACTTGTTTACTAGTCATCATCGCGGCTTCCCAGCTGATCGCAGAACAGAGCTGTCTGTTGCAGAGCCGCATCCACACTTGTGTCACTCTGGCAGTCATTGATCTCCACTGCATCCTCATGTTTGCTGTCCTCCACCTGCAATTTTTCACCTCAGTGTAAATACTTGTTGCATCGCATGCCAGATTCATAGAGTGGTGTGATTCACAAGAGCACTTTCTCCCCAAGCAGGACACTATCCCAATGAAAAGGTTGCACGCTTTGTGTTGAGCTTGCTTCATCAACCGGTCGTCCACTTGCATGTCATTTTTGAACCACAGTCTATAGTCATCGAGCAGTACTTCACATGCAGGCTTTTGGGGCGCCAAAATGATCTGGATTGAGACACTTCTTCAGCCGTTCTACCTGCTCTAAGATCACATCAGAGGTATGTGTGGTCTTTGCCCGCTTGATCGGCAGCGCCGCCAGTGCCCAAGACCAGGCCACAGAGCTGCCATCCTCATTGGCGCGCTTGCAACTTGCTCCGCGCTCATCACACCGCGGTGCCACTGTCGCAGCAGCAGCAGCAGCAGCCATGGCAGAAGGAGGCGCTTCAATGTCCATTTTCCCTCCGGTCTTGCTGCCGAATGGCGGCTGCTGCACAACGTGTGTTGGCCCCCGCGCTAGCGCTTCGCAGTCCAAAGGCAGCTGGCTAGGGTGCGGAGATGGTGAGCACGGCGCAACACTACAGGCGCGGGGCTGAGAAAGATGGGAGTCGGTTGGCGTGGCCAGCTGGGTGGCCACGGCGGGCTGCATAGCTTCCATTGTGTCAGCTTGGCTGTGAGTAATAGAGACCAGTACTTGTGCGTCTTCCATCTCGCTGCTGTCGGCAGCGGCTGTTGCTGCCTCTGTCACATCGTCCTCAGGCTCTGTCACAGGATCTGCTGCTTCTGCTGTACTCCCCATGCAGCGGCCAGCGCAAGGCAGCTCTTGCTCGTTGCTGCTCTGCGGGCATGAGGCAGGCTCTCCTGACCGCTGCAGCTGTGGGATGCATGGTATGACCTCCGCACCAAGTGTCTTGCTGTGTCCTTCCTTGCCGCCTCTTCCAACTTGCATGCCCTCCTTCTGTGCCTCCTCAATGCCATTCGCAACGCTCTCCACTCCTGCCTGTGCCTTCTTCATGCCAACTGCAACGCAGGCCTGCAGACCGCTGGCTGCTGGCTGCACGCTGTTGCCGGGGGTGTGCTGACATGGCGCCAGCCTGGCGATTCCCAGGGAGAACACCGACCGGACGACGCGCTGCACGGCGCCCGGCCAGGAGTGCCGGGCGCGCTCAGTTTTCGTGCCGCCGCCGCAAACTGCTGCTGCTGGGGCTCCTTGGCCTGCAGTGCACCTTGTTACCATGGCGTTGTCACCATGCCGATGCTGCTGTTGCTCGGTTCGGTCCTGTTCCTGAACATTTCCGGATCCACCAAGCCCAGGGGCGTTGATGTCAAAGTCCACCAGGGGGGTCATCATGCCGGCAGGCTCTGCACTGCCTTGCTGTGGGCCACTGTGCGCATGACCACTGCACATCTGCCCAGCAAGGGCCTCTTCATGCGGTTGCGCTTCTGGGTCTGCCGAGCTTGAGAGATGGTTGGCAGCTGCGGGCATGCTTGTGACAGGCTGCTCCTGAGCTTGACTGGGTGCATGTGCTATCTGGGTCGCTGGCTGAGCTGGGAAGGTGACATCACCCCGCGATTTGAGGTCATTGCAGCCATCTGGAAGCCGAGTGGAAGACTGGCGGGCTGGCAAAGCACCTGACAGCTGATCTGCAATCCGAGCAGCGTCTTGCTGGATCTCCGACAGGACATCCTGCTCAAGTAAGAATTGCAGCTCTATGCATGAAAGGAACCGGCAACATGTTGACCTTCGTCATGTTCCAATGTCCCACGATGAGAAGCTGTTTCCTCTCTGCCAAGAAAAAATTTCAATCTTCAGTAGGGAAGGGAACAGAACCTGGAGGTTGTGCAGAAGGGCGCCGGCGGCATCGTGAGGGCTGAAGCCGCCGCGCACAGCCGACACCAGCTCTACAACGGAGCCCAGCTTGGCCTGCATCTCTGCTGCTGCCTGAACAGGATTGCCACCTAAACCATGCACATCCGTGGCTGCCTGAGCAGCATGGTCCTCTGCTGCCTGAAAGTGCTGGCTTCCTGGGCCCTCCTCCCTGCTGACTGCGTTTACTTCTGGTGCAATAGCCAGCTTCTTGCCGCAGCTGTCCTCGCCAGCTGACGTGTCACACTCATGGCAGTCTCCCTGCATGTGCGCTGTCGCCACTGGATCTGGCATTCTCACAGCCTCCCAGTCCATCTCTTGTGCCAGTTCTTGTGGCTCTTCTGTTGCTGCATGGGTGTCCCTGCCGCAATCAGCTAAGGGTGGGCTTGCATCCCCGCTGTCTCGAGGCCCAACAGTGGCCAGAACAAGTGCGCTCTGCTCCATGATCACTGTTGGTGCCCCTGTGCACAACGTCTCATCTGGAGCCACGCCAAGAGCCGCTGCATCGCCGTAAACTCTACTGTGGTCTCTGTGAGCAGCATCGTCCTGCTGCTGAACCATGGAAGGCTCACTTGGCACCGATGCAGAGGCAACAGGCAGTGCCTGTGGCATAGGAGCAGTGGCCAAAACACTACTCTCTGACACTGGAGTGCTCGGCAGCTCAACACGTTGAGCGCCAATAGCTGAGCTCGGCAACCGTGGTTGATGGGACTCTGCTGTTGCATTAGGTGCAGCTGATCCCTCTGGTGCTTCCGCCGGTGCATCTGCTGCGGCGGCCTCCGGTGATGCTGCTGCGAGAGGAATGCCCATTGCCTGGATTTCCTGCCCCTCTGCATGGGTTGGCGGCGCAGTGAAGTGCGCGTCCTTGTTTAAGTGGGCCTCAGTCCTGGGCTCGGCCTGCGCTGCGGGTGAACTGTGGCTGGGTGTCTGCCTGGCGAGGCATTTGAGCGCCTCGATCTCATCCCGCAGCCTGCCAATGAAGCACTTGCAAATTGTAGATTCGAGGGTGGCAGCATAACAAGCCGCAAATAAGGTGCAAGAAGGCTTTAGATACAGGTTTACTGTGTGCCAGTCTTGTACCTGGCATTTTCATTGGCCAGCATCTCATTCTTCTGTAGCGTCTCCTCGTGCAAATCGCTGACATACTGCCGCACAGACTCTGCGGCCAAAAGAGGCACTCCTCAAGACACATGCCAGGATTGAGAGCTGTATCAGTGACAGTAGCATAGAGAAGCGTTCTGCTGAGACGCACTTGCAATAGCCTCTGCAATGGTCGCATCCTGCTGGACGTGATGCCATGGTGGGCTGAGATTCACAGCCTTCGTTGGCAGTGGTCGAGCTGCATCCATGCAGACCCATTGAGCGATTTCAGAATACATTGAGCATTTGCCTGAGGCAAAATATGCAGGCACCACGATCTGAGTCGAGACATTGGATATCAAGAAATGATTTATTCCACAGTTTGTGGAAAGGGATGTACCTGGCGCCTGTGTCCGATGAGGCCGAGGGACTCTGGGAGGAGGTGGCGGCATCAGACCTGCATCACACCATAAAGTAGGCACAGCATGCACAGATATTCTCTCCGACAGAACACGACTGCAGTTCATGAGCAAGAAGAATAAGTGTGCTGCACACTTATCCTCACGGGTATCCCTGCCTCACCCCTCGCAGTGTTGGCTGTGCTCGGTGGCCGCACAGGCTGTGTGGGAGGCAAGTGGGATGGTCCAACAGAGGGCCCGGCGCTACTCTGCATGGGTGCTTGCGTCAGAGGCCTCACAGATGCTGTGGCCGGGGGTATGACTGGCTGGCTCATAACGACTCCCTGCCTGTGCAGGAGCGCACCACCAGCACATAGCATCTTGGAGTCACCAATTTGCATTCTCATATCTGTGGTGCTCAAGCAGCAACAACCAACAGGCATTTGATGGCAATTGAATGAAGGTCACACTTCACGGTTTCAGGCTGGGTGCGGTGCAGGACTTAGCCTCGCCTCCTCACCCAAAGACTAATACCGGTACTGGGAACAACTATTGAGCTAAGAAATAAGATCACGAGTGATAAAGGCACAGGGATGGAATTTGCACCCTGCTGGCCTTGTAGCAACCCCGGTCCCAGGAACCTTGCTGGCTGATGGATCTGCTCTGCTCGTCAGGTTGGCTGCAACCTTGGACATGGCAGCAGCGCTGGGCTCTGCTGCCTCATTTGCAGCGACAACTGAAGACGCTGGCTTTGTTGCGATGGATTCTGCATGGGCAGCTGCTTGCCTGTGGCACAGCCGCATGTCACAGTTGCATAGCAACAGCATGAGGCATCGCAAGAACTGCAAGCACAGACAGATGTGGCAAGACGCACTTCATGGACCGGAATGTGCTGCCCTGCGGTGATCTGTATATCATGTCTCTGCGCTTGCTGTCCTGATAAATGCGGCAAGTTTTTGTCCAGCCAGGCCCAAGCTCAGGCACAGGGAAGGGCCTGCATAACGAGCTTAAGAGTGAGCCAGTCTGCAAAGGTTTGAAACAAGTGTTCTGCATGCACTGGCTGAAGGAGCGCACCCTTCAATAGTCGAAGCACTCTGCTTTCCTGCGCTATCATCAGCAGCTGGCTGTGCAGCAGTGCTTGTTTTGGGGCTCTGGACCGGTTGTGCTGCAGGCTGCTCTGACACTGCCACAGGCATGCATGTGCCCACCACAGGCCCCACCTTATTCTGGCCATGAGGGCCCGCTGGAACACTCATGCTTTGCTGGCAAACTTTGACAGCATTGACCTGCATCACAGCAGGACTGCCGCAACGATGAGACCTGGCCGGTACACTGGCACGTGCTGCAGGATCAGCAGAGCCAGCGCTGAGACCCCTGCTGTCATTGTAGCAGGCGGCTGAGGTGGTGTCGGTCTTGGCTGGTCGCTGCTCTGACTGCCGCTGAGGAGTGCCGGTCTCCCGGCATCTGCTTGAGCGCAGCGCTCTGGTGGTCGTGTGGGGTGGGGTTGTTTTCCTGCAAATGTCACACATCTCCACATTTCACAACTCAGGCCATGCATGTCCTCATACAGGCTTTGCATTTTATTGAACATGCAGCAATAGCCGTTCCTGGCTCTGTGGCCGTTGCATAGCTGGCTGCGCAATACTGAGTCTCAAAGGGGACAACCTGCTCTAGGACCTTCACCCATGTGTAGGATTATTGACTCCGGTGATCACTTCTGCATGCATTGCTGATCAGATAACCTACATGCACCAATTGGAGGAGGCAATGGGGGCAGTGCACATTTAGCAAATCAGCACCTGGGACCAAGGGCCTTTTTCAAGAGTTGGGCGGAGTCGGAGTCAGGGGAGACAATGCGGTCATCAAGTGCTTCGGCCTCTGCCAGGGTCAGTGGCACATAACCAAACTTATCCCTCCACATGCCCAGCAGCTGACGCATGGAGGGCACTATCATATACTGGACTCCAACAGAAGCCAGCCGAGACTCCACAGCCTGTGCAAGTGACATCTCAGCCTCTTACTGTTTGTCAGATTTTACAACGCTAGGAAATCCCTGTAGCCCAAGCGCGACAGAACATTTGCCATCTAGAGGGAGTGCCGCCTCTGGACTTCTGCAGCTTCCATATCGAGTGTATTTCTTGTGGCAATGGGTACAATGCAGGTCAATGGTCGGGATGCATAAGAAGGGCCAGGAACTTGCATCCATGAGACGCGTCAGATTGCCATCGCGGCGGTAGCCATCTCGAGTGGCGACAAAGGGCAACTCTGCGAATGCGGTACCAAACACCCTGCAGCACACAATAACATTCCTTGACTGTACCACCACAGTGGCATCATGGCTGAACGGATTGGGCGTCTGCAGAGGGGACATGCTTGGTGGCTCTGAATGTACCTCAGAGTGGCGGCGCTCACGCACATCGCGCCTTTCCGCAGGACCACCACCCTGAAGTTGCCTGCCGAGTAGTACAGCTTACCTTCATACTCACTTGATACAGCAGCCAATGCTACTTTAGTGCAGTCAGCACAAGCTCTAGAGCACAGCACAGTACCGCTCTTGTCAACCAGAGCAGGTGGGCACGAGAGAAGCAGATGGCAAAAGATGGGCGCACTGAAGTTGAAGTGCTCATCCTCATCAGCATCCAGTGGTGACTCGTAGGAGCTACAGATCATGTCGACCAAGTCTCTGCCATTGTCCATGATGAGGGGATCTGCCATGACAACATGAGTGGAATTTATTCGGCCTGCAGAGCCTGCTCGGGGTTCTTCGAAGTGCATGTTTGCTGGCTTGCCACAATATATAGGTTGCGCCTGGCATTGGAAGGTGACAGATTGTGCGTGGTTTACTGCACACGAGGAGCCGTGCATGCATGGCACTGTGAGAGGGTGAACTCACTGAAGGACTGCTTCAAAAGGCGTTTTGCAGTGTCCACAGTGCCCGACGTCCCTGTCAGAATACACAGGGGTGATTGCTTGTGAGAAGAGATGTAATGTGGGAAGGATCCACCTCATATCTTCACTTTGTGGTGCTGCACACCTTTTGATTGCTGATCGTACTTCGATGCGAACTCGAGTGTGTAGCTGTCATCCAGAGGGATGCGCCGTCCTGACCAGGTCAAGAGCTCTGTTGCTACCTTCTCACATCCCTGGGAGGCGACGTGAATGATTGCTTATAATATCCACAAGAGAAATCCGTATTAAAATATTGTTCGTCATGCATTGAATCCCCCTCCTCGTACCTTTGAGCAGTACCAGTTGTGGCCTGCAGCCAAGATTTCCTCGCTGATCTTCTTCGCCGTGTCTCGCTCTTCACACTCAACATGAGAACCAACGGATTCGCATCCGTCACAGATCAAGAGAGTGCGGGGGCCATATCCTTCTTGGAAGTCGGACAACTTGCAGTGCTTGCAGATCTCAGTTTCAGTGCTGAAGCAGGACATGATAAATGTTGGACCAAGGCTCCAGCGACTAGTAGAATCGATGCAAATGTCTGTCAAAATCTATAACGAGCGATTACACGCAGTCCAAGATGTGCATTCAGCCTTATGAGCCTAAGAACAATCTGCACAGGAAACCTTGGATCCTGGCACTGGCGCTGTCAAAGCCAACGAGGGGCATCGATCGCAGTGATACTGTCTTATCATGACTCCAACACATTTCGGACATGTTGCATGCCTTTTTCTTCACCTGTTCAACAATAAATCCATCGCCCAACAATCGTGCTGCTGCGTGCTTGGCGTGCTGCAATTTTGGAAAGCACCTGATTAGGCTCGACCCGCTCTGGCTTTCTATTTGCTCGCGAGATTTCCTTCATGTGCCACACATTGCATTAGCCCCTAATTGCCCACGCTTTGCGCAAAAAACTTCGAAACCACTTTCACGATGGCTGCTTCCACTCTGTCAGTCCGCAGCGCAGTGTGCCGTGCCCAGCGTGCCGCACCTGTTGCTCGGGCAGCGGGGCCACGCGCGCCCTTTCTGGGTCGCCCTCAGCGCCTGCCACTGCGTCAGGTGTGCCAGTGGCGTTTTACTGCTTGACAGAAAGGTCGCATCTTTCGAGCAAAGAGGGGAGCTGACCAAGAGGCTGTTCGCAGTAGAGCGTTGGCGCCCTATTTCAGGATAGAGACAGTCTTTGTTGCCATCAGCTTCCAGGCTTTTGGACTTGATGAGAAGTGCCATGCAGCAAATTCCGCCAGTGCAACACCTCTTTCATGATGTACATAGGTGGAGAGGAGCGTTCCCAGCACTGTTGTCAGAGCAGAGACCGAGAAAACAGATGTGGATGTGGACGCCATCGTGAAGGATCTGCAGGAGAAGGTCTGCATAAATTGACATCAGATAGACGGAAAGCTTGATTCAGCTCACTGATACCATCGTAAGTTGCGTCCTTTCGGACGCAGCTTGTTGCTTGTCCTGGAAGCAGTTTGACTTTCGGGTTGATGCAACGGTTGAAATTGCAGTGGGACGGTGTGGAGAACAAGAGCGCAGTTGCCATCTACGCCGGTGGCGCTGTTGTCCTTCTCTGGCTGTCTTCCACCATTGTGTCAGCTGTTAACGCTGTTCCTCTGGTGATCTTCCTGCACACCTAATATTCCATTGGATCAGGGGCCTGTTTTACGCCACATCGACACAATTGATTTGATATGCTAGCTATGTACTCCTGATTGGTCTGTCATACGTGATGGCTCATAAGGCGTATTGTGTTTCATCAAGAAGTTGTGGCTGATCACCAATGCTTACTTGCAGCTGCCCAAGCTCCTGGAACTGGTCGGTCTTGGATACACCGCATGGTTTGTCTACCGCTACCTTCTCTTCAAGGTGAGGACACCAAATCCTTCTTTACGTCAACTTACAAGTCGACATCCAACAGACAGTCGACAAAAGGTGTAACTGACTGATTGACTGACATCCTCAAGTGATTTGTTTCTGGGTTTACCGCTTGCCTCCTTCTCCACATTTGCCTTTCTACGTCTCCTGGTGCTCAGCACTCCAGCCCCTACCACAGGCAGCAAGTAATAGTCTACTACAGAACTCGTTTATGGTGTAGTCTTCCTTTGTGCAGTCAAGCCGCGAGGAGCTTTTGGAGGACATTGAGGAGCTGAAGAAGAAGGTCACTGGCAGCTTGGAGTGAGCTGTCACAGCACTACTCTGCGCAATCTGGCAGTGTTAGACAGCTGGTGTGCAACAGCAGCTGTCATACTGGCATGAACATCCAGATGTGGGCAGAATACTAGTTTTCATGGGCAGCAGCATTGGGTGGACGTGAGCAGCGGCGGGACATTTAGTGTTTATGCATGAGTGTTTTTATTGACGTCCTGTGAATTCGTATTTTTGACTGGGCAGGTGCCCTGCAAGTGGAAGAGGGTGTACAGATCTCGACCAGAGACAATTTTCGCGCTTTAAACTGCCGAAGATGTTTGACAGGTGCTTTGACCCAAGGATTTTTTCGAGGTGGCATGGCAGGTGCACCTGTCGAATCCACATCTGGCACTGACTTGCACAGCTGCATCAGTATGCATTGCATCCCAAACTTGAGCAGCAATAGATACAACACCCCTCACTGTATGCTGAGCCACAGATACTTTCTTCAACTTATTCACCTTATGTCGCATGGTTATGGTATCTCTTGATATCTAGTAGATCTTGGCATCGATACAAGCATGAGCGGTGTCGCTTTGCGGCACATATGATACCACCAGGATGCACACCATACCAGAACAATCATGCTACCGGGTTTTGAGCCCTAGCTCGGCTTCTACACGCGGCTGCATTAACACAGCTGTCTTGTGACTTGGAAAGCTGCAGACAGCATGCATACTCAAGCTTCATCTCTTCACTCCACTCGATGTGTCTCCCATCTACGTCCATCTAAGAGTCCACTTCGCTGATAATACTTTTGCCATAGTAGGCGAGCGCCGCCTCCAGCTTGGACTCGACAATGTTAAGAGCAGGGTCAGTAGTCGCCAGGGCATCCCTGGGCCCAGCACCAGAGTAAGCCTGGCAGGCAGCAAGCCCGCTGAGGCAGTAGCATGTGTGGTAGTAATCCACCGCCGTGCCGGGTTTGTCGCGCAGGCCGCCACCGCGCTTATTCTGGCAGCACTGCAGCAGCCACATCCGCAGGGCAACCGTGTTATACAGTGGTGCATGAAGGCCGGGTTCGGCCTTGCCAGCCTGAGCATCTGCTCCAGCTCTGCCACTTGCCGTCGGCTCCACAGGTGTACTGTCCTCGCTGCTGCACAGCACTGCTGCGCTCACCTGCATACACGCCACCATTTTCATGATCGGGTGCCCAAACTTTCCGCCAGGGACTCTGTTGCATGCCACGAGTACGTCCATTCCTGGCACAGCGTGGATGCCTGGGCCAGCTGCCCATACACCCCCAGACACAGGGCAAGTTTGAGGAAGAGTCTGAGGATATATTCTACATAATTAACTCAATCGTATGCAGGGTATGGGCAGTTATGTGGTATAGAACAGACTCACTCGGGCTATGTCTTCATATTCCAAGGCCCAGTGCGCTGCCTGCTGTGCATCTGCTGTCTCATGCAGCAACGCCTCGGCATTGGCCTGATCACCATCCATGGACTGGAGGCCCTGCTGCAGGAGGTTGTCTGCCCTTGCCTGAGAAACACAACAGCCAGCACGGCTGACAGAAATGCACATGGCAACAGAAGAGATCCTTACAGAGTGAACCCCATTTTCACCCAGGTGAGTCCAAGGCTTTTGGTGGCTCTTGAGTTGAAGCTTTGAGCGTGCAGCATGAAATCCAGCAATGTTACTGATACATTCGCAGAGTGAGACATGGCGTGCATGGAGAAGACTCGCCTTCAGACGGGCTGTCTCGGCCTGGGCCTGCTCGAGGGGACCAAGCGCGCCGAGCGGTGGTAGAGGGGGGATGGCGATGGGCGCCTGCGGTGGGGGTCCCCTGGGGACCCCACTCTGCAGCAGGTACTGGGGCCACACCCGCTGCAGCAGCGGGAACAGTCCCCCTTGCCAAAAGGAGTAGCAGCCATCCACCAGCTTGTTGGTCCGGCCCATGAAGCCCCCTTCTACCAGCCCCTGCAGACAGCACCCACGACACACTGCAGCGCGCCTACCATGCATGTCCCTGTGAGGCTGGGGTCTGCGTGTGCTTGGATCACATGCAATCGTAGTGCCTGATTTTGTGGTGAGCACCTTCAGTTCCCTTCATGTGCAGGTCAGTTCATCATGGCCTCCCCTTCAGCTGCCTGATCATACGTGCTCTGAAAGGCATTTGTTGGATTCAACTTGCGGGAGGGCCACCTGTCTATGGACTGCCCAGTGCAGCAGTGAGGGCAGGTTCAGGACATCCACCCGGTCTGCAAGGATGAGGGTCGCGAGGCCGCAGTAGGTGTAGCCCCCATGGGCCTCATTCCCCGGTTCCCCGCCCAGGCCACCCTCATACGTCTGTGCAAACACGCCCCTCAATCTCATCTCAACCCAAAAGACGCACTTCGATCTGGAAAAGTGCTCTGGTCGCATTGTGCTATAACATGAGCCTGCCAATGTCATGAATGGCATCTGCTGGGCGAGCAGCAGTAAAAGACAGCGGCCGCCAGCATGAACAGATCGCAGCACTGGCAAGGATGGAATAACAGGACAGGGGTCACGCCTGACACCGGGAAATGAAGTCTGCCATGCCGGAGCACTCTAAGACTTCTTCCTTGTCCAGATTCAGCATGTGGAGCGAGGCTATAGCAGTATAACAGCCCCTGCAATCCACCTCGCCGCCTGCATGCACACCCAACACTACTTAATCCTATTTATCCAAAGCTCTGCAGTGACGGCCGCTGACTGGCTGAAGCATGCAGGCACCCACAGTTGATGCCACTTTGTGGGGTGAGAATGTAGCTTGCATGCGCACCCTCTGAAACAGCAATGCCTCCGCCAGCTTCGGGTGGCACACACATTCTCCTGACAAATGCCAGCAGGGACACTCTGTCAATGGCGCTCAGCGCTGCCTCGTCACCGATGGTCACAAGCGTCGACACGGCTGCATAGGTGGGCGCAAGGTGAGGCAGCTGCGATGGGCCCCCGCCAAAGCCTCCGGTAGGTGATTGGCAGGCACGCAGGAAGTTGACAACATCTGTCCGTATACACCGGTGGTTATGAAGACCAGTAGCCCAGAAGAAAACCAGGGATTCAGTTGACCAGCAGAAGCAAACCCTCGTGGACCGATGCAAGAGAGTGGATGCAGATGCATTAATGAAGAGGTCTGATAGGCAGTGTCACACACCACAGTTCAAGATGGCATTCCATTCTCAAGTGTGTTACAATACCTATTTGCGGTACGCTGGAAGGGAATGCTGCTCGCAAAAGGGCGAGAGAGTGGGTGATCCAGTAACACAGCCAGGGTCTACTGCAACCCAGGGCGATGTGATGCTGTCGCTCCCTGAGGCCCTCATGCAGGTATTCGACGTGCCGCGCCCGCACAAGCTCAAGGCTTGAATCGACCTGATCAGCTGTGCTGCCGTCAAAATCCTTTAATATGCTGATGAGGTGCTGTTCCAAGGAGTGCTGTGCCTCGCTTGTAGGAGTTCTCAAACCGTCTTCGATCATGTTATGCAACTATGCACAGAGGTATCCTGCAGGCAAGTTTGCCTGACTTCAAACTCTCGTGTGAATCAAATACAAACTATCACTGGATGACTGAACGGAAGCTGGGTCGATAGCATCGAGTACTGGAAGCGTCAGTAGTGGTGTAAGGTTTTTGCTTGGCCAGAACGCTGGTAGTGTCGAGGAATTCCCATCAGAGTCTCACGCTTAAAGCTGGATCAAGTTCCCGGCCGACTGCCTTGCTGCAAGATGTCCATTGATGCACCTGACTTGCATGTGCCCAGCTGGCAGCTTTGGGAGCATGACGCCCCAGCCAAGGCGCCAAATGGATGGCAGCCACTGCCTCTCATGCAATACAGCCAGCAGTCGAAACTCTGCAAATTGTAACGACTGAGTGACAAGTACGAGAAGTGAAGTCATATCCATAGGAAGTTCATTGTTTATGCCCAAGATGACCGGCCTTGTGAGAAGCCTGCTCGGAATGGGCAACCCTCTGCTGGACATAATGGCAGAGGTTGATCAGGCAATCCTAGACAAATACGACGTGAGTATCAGGATAAGCAAATAGATAAGCATTCAGATGGGTGTCAAGCCACCATCAGGTTTCATGACTGCTGATCAGTTGATCAGAGCAAGAATTTATATTCTAAAGAGGGGGCATTTGGGTTGCAGCCAACGAGAGATCTTTTATTTGCATCAGTACTGTGCAGATGTCGCGCATTGTCTGAACCGACTTCAAGCCCACCTCTTTGCTCCATCTTGTTATTAGTGACACCCTCCCTTTGCTGCAGATCAAGCTCGCCAATCAGATCCTGGCAGAGGAGAAGCATCTTCCACTCTTCGCGGTAATATGCTGTCCGCACATACACCGAGTGCTCTAACAGACTTGAAGGTGACTGCTCGGTAGGCCAAAAGGTAACTTGCATTTGCACAGCGACTCCACGCCTGCTTCTTGTGCCCTGCACAGGAACTTTCCGCCAAGAAGGACGTGCAGTACGTTGCTGGAGGAGCAACACAGAACTCGATCCGCGCAGCGCAGTGGCTGCTGCAAGTGCCAGGGGCCACATCATACTTTGGCAGCGTCGGCAAGGACGAGTATGCTGAGAAGCTGCGCAAGGCCGCCACAGATGGGGGGGTCAATGTGCGCCTTTATTGCAGCCATGACCCCTTGCCTCCATTCGAAAAATTCCTGATGCTCAGTATTAACCAGCACAAAGGGGATTGGGCGACGCTGCCCTGAACAAGGGAAACCCGATTATAGATATTTTGATGCAACCAGTGACTTGACTCCCTGATGGTCCAGGTGCAATACCATGTGGATGAGTCAACACCCACTGGAACTTGTGCAACAGCCGTCATGGGAGGCGAGCGGTCTCTTGTGGCAAACCTGGCAGCAGCAAACAATTACAAGGCACGCATGATCACCTGGCCCCATCTGCTTAACTAGTTCTTCTTGTCTGCCCACGTCAACCCAACCGGCTTATCCCATGGGGGAAGCTTTAGCGCGCAAAATGCACCTCGCATGTATGCTAGAACTGAAAAGTAGCGCAGTGCCGCTGCATGCATGCGCCTCAAAAGATATGCAGGCTTCGAGCATGCGATCTACAGGCTTTCCTGCACACTTTGAGAAGCGGGAGTGGTGGACTAAGCGGGTCAGTATGGAGCAATCATGTCGAGACTTGTGGCCAACCTGGCATGTGGCTGCAGGTTGACCACGTGAAGAGGCCGGAGAATTGGGCACTTGTGGAGGCTGCACGTGTGATCTATTCCGCCGGATTCTTCATCACGGTGTCCCCTGACTCCATTCTCTTGGTGGCCAAGCACTGCGCCGCAAACAACAAGGTGTATTGCATGAACCTCTCCGCGCCCTTCATATCGGAGGTCCGCTTCCCCAACCTTGCTCCTGTAAATGGTATATTTGCACTCTCAAATATGTCTCACGTTGAGAATAAAGCTGGCCTGGAACGATGGGTGCATTGGGCGTCAGGATAACTTTTTTAAAAAAGATTCCTGTTTCCACACTCTGCAGTCCTGCATTGAGTGTGTCCATCTTGGACGTTGTATGCATGACAAATGTGGTGTTGAGCAGGTGCCGCCGTTCAAGAAGACCCTCATGGATGCAATGCCGTATGTGGACTTCCTGTTCGGCAATGAGACTGAGGCGCGCGCATTCGCCAAGTCTGAGGGCTGGGAAACCGAGGATGTAGCCGAGATTGCTCTGAAGGTCTGCATGCTCCTCCCCATTCTTGTCACATGCCTGAGTAAATTCTGTAGGTACTGTAAGGTAGGTCCTGTAAACGCTAGAAGATCTGTCACATCCAGCCTGGAGTGATCTTCATAGCCGCACTTGACCAGAGATATAGACTCCAATGCTGTCATGACTAGGGTGACATACATGCACGTGGAAACATGCAGAGATGAGTTGAGCAGTCAGCGCCTGGTGCAATCAAATACAGCATGTGACTCGAGCTCAAGAAAGGTGCTGGCACCTGCGCGCAGGTGTCTGCCTTCCCCAAGGAGAATGGCTCCCGGCCGCGCATCGTGGTGTTCACTCAGGGCAAGGACCCCACCATTGTTGCCAGCTTTGGCAAGGTCAGCAGCCCTTCCCAACACATCATCCAGAACATTCGCACTGTTAATTGACATTTTTTGGGTCACAGTTTCTTTGGTCAGAGTCAGGGTTTCTTACATGCCTAGAAATGCAAACACTGCTCAAGAGCGGCAGGCCAACAATTGAATGGAAAGATAAGGGATGACCATGTGCTCTGCATTGGTGTGGCCGTGAGTGGTATTTTGGGTGGACAGATCGCCCAGTACCCAGTGATTGCCCTGCCTAAGGAGAAGCTGGTGGACACTAATGGAGCTGGCGATGCCTTCGTGGGCGGTAAGTCATTCGAAAGTCACACCGTAATCTGGCATGCTCTGCCCTGAACTCTGGTCTGGAGGTTTTCTACAGAGCACCTTCATGTCATTGTTGTACAAAAGGCCCGCTTCTGCTTTTCTGCCAAAGCATCACACCTCAACTGTGCAAGCAAGCTCTTCACCTTCTGCTGCTCAGCATGCTACCGAAGACATTGCCCGATAGATTGGTGAGGAGGCAAAGAGACTGGGAGCTGGGAGTCTCAAGTTGTTCTTCGTCTTTTGCAGGCTTTCTCAGCCAGATTGTGGCTGGCAAGGAGGTGCCTGAGGCAGTTCGCGCTGGCAACTTTGCGGCCAATGTGTGCATCCAGCGCTCCGGGGCTACCTTCCCTGAGAAGCCAGACGGGTTCACGTGGCTCTGAAGCCCCTGTTCAGATTTTTCGCTCTCCCTGGCAGCCAACTTGGCCCGAGTTCTGTGTAGGAGAGTGGGCACCTTAGATATTCATTCAGCATTGACGGTTTACACAGGAACTCATGTTGAACTACTGAGGCCTGCCAATGTGCAGGTAATGTTGGGTATCTTGAGGATCCAAAAGAGGTCACATAAAGTGATGGGAAGAGTGTAGCCATCACCCTGCTGTGCATAGCCATGGGCCTTCAGGCACTGAATTGTGTTACCATTATATGAATAATGTTAAGAGACAGAACCTGTTGATCTATGCACACTCCTGACTTATTACTTTCTCCCCACACATCTGTGCCACCATCGATGCATTGCCCAAATGTAAAATGGCAGCTATCAAAGAATCCACTCTCAAAATGACCAAACAAGCTTTACAGTGGCAATGGCGCATATGATGCATCCTCCTCTTCCTCCTCTTCCTCCTCAGCTTTAACCAACACCACCTCAGGTGCAACCATCAGTGGACCAATATCCAGCTCCTCCCCTAGTACATCAGCATCATCAGCAGCAGCACACGTATGCGAACAAAGTGCGGCCTCCTCGGCAGCAACCTCTGACCACACCGCACCCTCTTCAGCTTCCCACTTCTCCACGAACGCAAGTCCCTTGGACACTGGAACATCTGCCGCTTCGCATAATCTGCCAATGAAACACATGATTTCAATACAGACAAGACATGGGGTAATTGTGCCAGCGCATGAGCTGAAGAAAGTAGCTAGCTGCATCCCATAACAAACCCGTCCAAGAAGCGCGGCAGTGTTTATCACGCCAAAGATGAAAGCACATGCGAACTCAGAAACAAGGAACAAACACACAAAGCCCGCGGTGTGCATGCACATGCAAAGTGACAGCAGCGGACAGAGGGCTGCTTACTTCTTGAAGGGCGCATCAAGAAGTCTAGGCAGCGGGATTGGCACTTTCCTATGGAAGACATTTGAGCGCAGGGCCTTTTCCCACCTTTCTTTATCAGCCTGCGTAAAACATACAGAATGACATGCCTGGACTAAAAATTCTGACTTGCTAATGTTAGGACTCTGCATCCACATGGCCTCAAGCTCTGGCTAAGATGGCCAATTAGAGAAGGCACAGATGTAAACCACAAGGCTGGGTGGTATGTAATGGCAGGTAACGAACTACATAACGCCACAACATACCGGCATGACAATGTTGATCATCTTTCAGCCACACCATTGTTTGGCTCAGTGCCTTCATATCACGCAGCAAGACAGGCAAAAAGTTACGCTGCGCACCTGTGAAGGCAGGAGCACTTCTCTGCCATGATGCCTCATGAGTGCTACCCGAGCCCCCACTCTCCAAGTCCTTTGCAGCAGATAATCCGGATACCCGATCAAGTCCTACATCCATGAGCACTGCATTGTTTACATTGGCATGTCCTCCATCCATGGGCAGTGCACTGTTTACATTGGCAAGTGATCAACTATAATTCTCGTCACAAACGTCGCAACAAGGAAGGTTTGATGAACATCGAGCCCGGCCACAACCCTGCCTCGTATGCATGTCTATTCCTGCTACTTTTAATAAACATGCCCGCTTGCATCCATGTTAAGACTCGCTCTCCTATGTAATAAGCAGGATGTGTGTGCTATTCAATCCGCAATGTATCTTACGGAATGCCAAGCTGCTCACCGGAATACCTCCTCCCAGGAAATCCTTGAGCATGCGCATGCGCAGTGCCAGAACAGGCCGCCTCACGGACAGCAACCCCTTTGCTGATGTCACCAGCTGAGTCAGCTCCGTGCCCTGCACACCGCTCCCCACCAGGAACGCCATCTTGGTGCGTATGTCCTCCAGCGGCTGTGTCAACACATGCGGCCGCCTGCACCCACTTAAACCTTGGATACATGTACATTCAGAACTTGATGGAGGTGAAAGTGCAGGAACAATGACGGGTGTTACATGCGCGCACAACAAATAGCACCGCTTGCTGCCTGGACACACAATGGACGGACAACCTAGCCGGGAATAAGAACAAGGACATCCAGCTACTGAAAAAGAGACAGAGTAACTTTTTGGGAACATGGAAGAGGAAAGAATGAGACTCAAGCTTTCCCCAGACGTAAAACATGGCCAGGTACTGCTTCAAATGCTAGCATTTCAGCATTTCAGGGATGGAGCCCTTCGCTGGAGGAAGGAACTGAATCAGGGGCGCTCTTGTACAGCCAAGGAGATGGGAAATGTGGCCATGCGTATCAGATGAGAAGGTTGAAAGGGAGGGAAAACCGAGGTCTCACATCACAACGATGAGGCGCTGCTGCTCAGGAGGGATGCCAATGCTGTCCAGGTACTCGCACAGGGGAAACAGTTTTGTCTCCAGATCCTCCAGTAAAAGACTTGGCCTTCGTGTCAAGCAGCTTGCCACCTGCACAGAAATCATCAGCAGCAGCCAGCTAGCACATCCAACACCTCTTTGTACCACTGGAGTATGCATCTGAACATGCAATGCATGCGTTCCCCTCCACACAAGATTCAAGACAGATGCATCAAGTCAGTGTCAGACGTCAACACTGACAACTACAAAGGAGTGTAGTCTATATTGATGTTAGAAAAACCTACTTAGGGGTGATTAAGATACAACAAGATATCTTAACTACCCCTAAACCTACGTGGTGATGACACGCAGCAGATGACACACCTCTTCTGTGGACAGATTCAGGAACTCCAGGAAGCTGATCGCAGCTTCAAGCTGGGATTGTGACGCTGTGAGCAGCTGCGGGCAGCGAAGCAGGCTCATCCGCACAAAGCTCAGCGGGTCTTTGAGGGTGCTGAAACGGGCGAGCAGCCAATCCAAGCTCTCTGCAACCTGCGGAAGATATTTCCTCTCACCGCTGCCTCCCACATTCCAGGACAGCATGCTCACAGGCATGACCCACATACATCAACATCAACATCAACATCAACATCAACATCAACATCAACATCAACATCAACATCAACATCAACATCAACATCAACATCAACATCAACATCAACATCAACATCAACATCAACATCAACATCAACATCAACATGTGCCTCCCATATTATGTGACTCTGGCTTCACAGGCATGACATAAATCCAGCAACTGCCAACAGTCCACCGCCTACGCGGGCATAGATAACCTGCTGCTAAGAAAAGTCCATATGTTTGGTACTATTTACACTGCAAAGAACCTCTCAACTCGAGCACAACCCATGGCCCCAAAGGGAGGTGGATGAGGATGCAAGGGGCAGCTACCTGAGCAACCGGAGGCACGAGTTGCATTGTAGGATGAGTGGGACCATCAACCTCCACAACTTGGAACGCCTTGGCCAGGAAGGGTGTGGCTTTCCGCCTCCATGAAAGCTTCCAATTCAGCTGGTCTCTGACATGTACGAGGTCCTCCAACCTGATCCCGATGCCTGTTTGCTGCAGACTGGGGAATAAACCTTCGTCGCTCCCATGCAGCTTCTTCTTCTTCTTTCTCTGGAGCAACTCATGCACTGCGGTTGCGCCTGCGGGCGCAGTCGGCGACACAGCCGTCGTCTGCACACCGGCTTCGCCTTCTTGCTGTGCTTCTGACTGAGGGACGGCCCTGGAAAGGTGTATTGGCAGGTGGTAGCTGGCGCCCATTGCAGGCAGGGAGTCGGCCAAATTAAGCACATCTGCCAGCGAGGCTGTCAGCAGGCTCGGCCCGACCTGGAGACCCACATTCCTTTTAATTGACGGATTCTCGTGCACCTCTTGGATCTATTGAAATATCTAAATGTATCTATGCTACTTATGATGCAAGTAGGGTGGTTAACATTAGTCAAGCAGTAAGTCTTGATCACAATGGTGCTCAAGGTCAAAATAGTGAGAAGGAGAGCTAGGATAGCTACCTGTGGTGGTGGCCCCAGTGGGAACTGGTCGCGGAGGGCCTTCTCTAATACTGAGACAAAGAGGGGCGCCGTGGCGGCATGGTCCAACAGAGGGCCTTCTGCTTGCTGCGAAGCAACCAGCGTCTGGCTACTGCTGCTGAACTGCCGCACTGAAGCTGATGCTGCAGCCTGCTCATGCCTGTGAGGGACGGTGACGCCCACTGGAAGCATGTGAACTCCTTTGGAAGGCCAAAAAGACGGCCATTCTGCTTTTATCGCTGTTTCCAGCTTGCTAGAGCTAGGTCTGTAGACATTTTCGTCTTCCTGCTGCCTTGCAGGCACGGTCGTGGACAAGGCCTGGCTGGTGCTGGCAAATGCATGTGAGGCCAAGCGACTATACAGTTGCTCCTCAGCACAGAAACTACTGATATTCATAGTGCGCTGCATCGATGAAAAAGATAGCAAGCGGCCTGTGCTGTGACATCCAGACCGAACGAACCCCATCCTACTGGTTCTAGAGAGCTTTCAATGCTGTATTACATCTGTAAATGGCTGTATCACAACGACAAATCCCCACGCGTGAACAAATAACATACAGATGCCTTGCAGTGGCGTTTGTGGCAAGCCCTCTGGTGTAGGGCTCGATCACTAGATCAAAGTTGGCGTATCTACTGGACGCTCGGCATCATAAAAACCTGACAAATGCCTGACGGAGCGAAGGAAATACCGTACTATACTTAAAGCTGCGTCGCTGGAGACGTGTTTGCAAGGTTGCAGCCAAACTGTCGATGTGCCGATTAGTAAAGATGACTCAGTAATCCTGCATTCGGTGGCGTTGACATTTTGGCCGCCGCAGAGCTAATGATGCAACTTTTGATGCAGTGAAGCCTCACAGAGGAGGAAGGGTGCAAACACAATGAAGTTCTCGAAGAACGTGAGCTCCTCCAGGAGGAAGAGCCGCAAGGTACAGAATAATGCCCTTTCTGAACTGTTCTACCTATATCGATGACCTGTGGACGAAAGAATGCGCTGGTTGGGATTGCGTTAAGGTCGCGGGATGAGAGCTTACAAATGACTCTTGATCATCATCTTAACGGCTCAAAGCGCAGTGGCTTTGGCAGAGGATGTCTCTCTCATAGACAACCTGGATGCTTCTTCACTATTGCCAAAAGACCTGCTGTTGGAAATCTTGCATAACGTGGCTTTCATGGGTTGCAGGCTCACTTCTCAGCACCATCAAATGTACGGAGGAAACTGATGAGCGCTCCTCTTTCAAGGGAACTACGCACAAAGTACAGCGTGAGTCTGCACAGCCCTGTGGAAAGGCAGTCAATTTGGATGGCTGATAGCTGTTGTTCTGGTTACAAACATTGTTTCAACGGTGTTACAGGATCCTGCATTTATTGCTTGTGGGACTTCCATTGACTTGCAGACTTGCCGGCTGTTGCCACCTGAAGGGCTCTTACACATGTCCACCCTAATTTTGTGGTGATTTGCAGGTCAATGCTGTGCCTGTGAGGAAGGATGACGAGGTCAGCGTTGTGCGAGGAACGTACAAGGTCCGTCCTACAGGCCTTGTCATGCATATCTGCTCCACAGATGCAAATTCTTTGATCATTGCTCCTTCAGCACAGGACCATTTCTGCCACCATTTCTTCTCACAGTAACAATTGTGCATTTTATCACCCTTGTATTGTGGCGCGTGCGCAGGGAAGGGAGGGAAAGATTGTGCAGGTCTATAGGAAGAAGTGGGTCATCCACATTGAGCGCATCACTCGCGAGAAGGTCAACGGTGAGCGGCCCAGCTGATTGCCCTCTTTGCTCAGTTTTTACGGTCCATCCCTGCTCCTGGATGGCACCAGGCTGCCTGGCTGGAGGCTGGGCATTGGCTGGGAATGGGATGGTGACTGTAGCCTGTATGGCTACTGAGGAGATTTGCAAATCTTGTGTCTGGCCAGTGGTTTACATCTCCTCGCCCCAGACGCATGGGTGGCTGGCATGCCTGCAAAATGCATTGTACAATTTCTTTTCAGGGGGGTCTGCTGGCACAGCCTATTTCTGCATGCATCTGTCCTCGCAGTGTTGAGGCGGGGTTGCATCTGCTGCTGCAGGCGCCACAGTGAATGTGGGCATTGACCCCAGCAAGGTGGTGGTGACCAAATTGAAGCTGGACAAGGACAGGAAGGGCCTGCTGGACAGGAAGGGCAAGAAGGACGACAAGAACAAGGGCAAGTTCAGCGAGGCAGAGGTTGAGGCCATGCAGGATGTTGACTGAGGAAGGGCTGAAGCTTCATGGAGATCTTGCAGAGCTGCTTAGCCACGGTTTAGAATGTCCAGTCAGAGCGTACTGGTCTTCAAAGTGACTCGAGATTTTCATTGCTCTGCAGAGTCACCATGTGAACTGTACTTGCTATCACATGAGGAAGTGATCTAAGCAGCAGTGCGCTGCTTGTAAAACATGCACTCACCGCAAAAGATTGGTGTTCCAGAACCCACAGCATGATCCACGGTGCTTGGAGCATGTCTGTCAGCCAGAATTTTGCCGGCTCATGCTCTTTGTATGGAACATGCATTTACATGAGCAAAATGCCACTACTCAGTGGCCCTGTCTTACTTGCTCCTACACTAGCCAATAGATACGACAAGCATCAGAAAGGAGATAATCAACCCAAAATGCGTGTTGATACTTCGCTTCATCAACAGAAACGGAATTTCCCATGCATGCAGACTGTCACAGGATGCTGAGCACATCACAGACAACGTGCTGCAATCATTATAAAAGAAGTAGAGGAACCCCACACGTGACAAAACGCATACACAGAGGGCAGCGACAACACAAAGGCGTCATCAAACACGCATCACGTATCAGAAACATTGCCAACCACCCTGCATAACAGAGAACCAAGATGAGCATGTCAAAGCACTTCGGGACTATCACACTGATACAACCACTCACTCGAGGCCCGTCCGTTATCCCTTTGTGTCATTTTGCATTAGGCAAAGCCCGCGGAGACCATATCTGTATTGAGCACGGGGAGTCCAAATTTACCAATGACTCTCTCTGACAGTCACAGTCATAGAAAGACAAATGACAACTCAGGGTTCGCTTTTCTGCAAACACACATGCACCTCTGACAGTGTGCCAGGAGGAGCTTTGCATTAATTTTACTTATAACTTTGACAATTCTATCAGCATGTACTCCAGTGAAAGGAGCCTGGCGCTCGAATGACTGCCTACATAGAACATGTGGGCAACAACGCCAACAGCAAACACAATCCCCAAGGCGCAAGAGATGCTTCTTGAGGCCGGCATGCTTCCAGTCCTCTTCGGAAACAGAACATACTCTGATCTGTTGCACTTGTCGCACACTGCCTTCATCCGTATCGAGACATTCCTCCCTGTATCTGCTCGGGGCTCTTCAGGACCTGTTTGCAGCCCTACTTCAAACTCCCCAAGCTGACAGCGCTCCTCTTTGTGGCTGATTGTCAGCCATTGAGGCGCCCTGGGAACTCTTCTCTGCTGGCAGCCGCAATTGCTGCCCATGATGGGCTACCCACCAAAATACCATGCTGCCTGAGAGGGAGAGGTTCAACACTGTGTTGACATGACAAATCCGATGAAACAGGACTGCCGCCTCCTGGCGTTGGAAAACATCGCAGTAATCTTGCCTTGGGGTGAGGCCCTGCCTTGGGTGAGGCAACCAAAAGCGCCATGCTGCCTCAGGCCCCTATTAATTGCAACTGCCGAGGTGTCCAAACCAGCGCTATTCTTGACACAAGAACTCAGATTCAATGGGACGGCCACAACAGGTCTGGCACAATAACCTGCAGGTCCTGGCCTGGATGAGCTGACTGACAGTCTATGCTGACTCAGGCCTATACATCCAGCCATGTCCCTCACACACCACCCAGGCCTTAGCCATGGTAAAACATCATGCTGGTCATGCCCTGGATGAGCTGACTGTACATCTGTGCTGACTCAGGCCAACAAATCCAGCAATACCCCTCAAACACCACCCAGGCCTTAGCCATGGTAAAACATCATGCTGATCATGCCCTGGATGAGCTGACTGTACATCTGTGCTGACTCAGGCCAACAAATCCAGCAACACCCCTCAAACAGCACCCAGGTCTTAGCCATGGCAGAACATCATGTTGGTCCTGGGCTGGGTGAGCTGACTGAAAGTCTGTGCTGACTCAGGCAGACAGATCCAGCAATATCCCTCACAAACCAGATGCAGCCTCAGCCATGGTAGAACATCATGCTGGTCTTGCCCTTGGGCGGCCCGCCGGATGTGTCATGCTGTTTCAGGTGCGACAAATCCAGGATGCCCGACCCGTCATCAAACATGCCGTTGGCCTTGGTCCAGAACTGCTGGTCGCCCCAGCGCCAGGTCCACATGGAATAGGGGTAGTAGTTCCAGATGCGCGCATACTCCATCAGCTCCGGGGATGTGTACATGCCCAGCCAGCCGCCCACGAACTCCGAGAGGTAGATGTAGCTGTCGTTGGTCCACCAGATCTGTCCAGCAGACAACATATCTCATCATCAAACACAGCTTTAGTAACTTGTCCCCCGGAAGAATGTTGCAGTAATATTGATGGGGGTAATGGTAGACATGCAGTCATGAATAAACCTTGTCAATGTGCTCTTATGTTCGGGAGAAAACCTGTGAGGTTGAGCAAGAAATGCCTGATGTGTGCCAGCTCCCATCAACTATCACATCACGCCCGTTCAAACAGGATTCCCAGTATCACGTTGGCACCGCCTCTTCTGTATCAACTTATGTCAACATGAAAAGCTCATACCTTATCAAAGGCAACTGCGCGCAGAGGGCGGCCGCAGAGATCTGACTCCATGTCCAAGAAAAGCTCAATGCTCTCCGCTAGGCTGCACTCCACACAGGTACCGATGAGTTGAATCTTGGCAACCAGTTATCCAGCATGGCCTTGACAATTAAAGGGGGAATGCACCAGAGGGCAGGACAGGGCTAGAACACAGGAGGATGCTCCAATTGCTAATGAGAAAGGTGTGTGGCTGCAGAGCAGAACCTGGGTCCAATGCACCACCACGGATCAAAGTCCATGGCAGTGTGGAAGAATATGCGGCGCTCCTCCACCAGCCTCTTGGTGATATCAATGGGCAGATCCCCAAACCACCTGCATGCGCAACTCATCCCTTTGGCATTGCAGGTCTCAATAGACTTATTTAACAAAGAAGGAAAGAAAGGGCTGGGCTAGGTACTGGTTCCACGCCTCGACTAGAGGCCAGGCTCCTGACCAATCCAGAAAACAACAGGCACGAAACAAGGAATATGCCAATGGAACATGCTCGACACTGAATACTATACATCCTGTTGTGCTGCAAATGACACAGCAGTGGCGACTTTGGAAAGTCTATTTGTCCATGCACTAGAACAGGTGTGCCTAGCAATGCTGGCTGCAAAGGCCAAAAGTCCAAAGGAGGGACTGAGACAGACAAAGATGAGGAGGGTGTCTTGGTTGCGTAGTTGGTTACTCAGCCCACCTGACATCATCATCTATCTTCCACCAGTAGTCAAAGTAGTCCAGGATGCGCAGTTCATCAAACATGTGATAGCTATACCAGTTTGTGAACTTTGTGTACGCATAGTTGGCCTTGTTGCACTCTTCCGTCCTCCAATCGCTGCTCAGCACCTACAACATGCACATGGTACATGGCCCCAATATGTCCTGTGCTACGCTTCTTTCTGTCACTTCATGTCGTCAAAAGCGCAGCCTCATAACGCCTCCCACAGTATGTGTCATGCCATACTCAACAATAGCTGCCCATGTTGGCCAGCGCAACATTGCATGCTGATGCCACTGTGGAATCTAGAGCTTTAGGTAACAATGCACACCCATGTCATGAGCAAGAGCTAACATCGTCTCTTGGAGCATCTCCACATGACATTATGCACCTAGCATCTGCCAGCAAGAGGGCCTCGCTGAGCTGCTGCTTGGGAATAACACAGCACAGCAATGACCAGCATGACTCAATCAGCCATGAAGGCTTACCTCTGCTTCGGTCTGGTTCCGGCGCTCAATCCAGAAGGGGTGCGGGAACTGCTTGATGCCCGCAAAAATGACAAAGGGCTCCTGGGGCTCAAAGTAGGTTACGCTATCAGGGTACTTGATGAATCGATTCAGGATGAACACTGTGTACCCCTGGTCCATCCTCGCTGCCAGATCACATGTGTGGCGGTGCCTGCGCCAATCAGCCAGTGCCACATCAACACGCATATTGCTGCTGCTCAGATAATATTTGCCCAGTGAATGGTACCTTCATCATCTACACACACACACACACACACACGCTCTCTGCATGCCTCTGAACACTGGCTAGCAAGAAGGGAGTGTGTAAAGCTAAAGTGCAGAACCTTGGTGAGGCACCTTGTAAACAATGCTGTGAAGTGACAGGCACCTGAGAGGGCAGCGATGCAAGGATACTGCTCAGAACATCATGCAATCTCTGCATTTGAGCAAACAATATTCAAAAGTGATACATGATTGGGTGAACTCGAGAAGCAGGCTCACATGGTGCAGTCCAGGCGCTCCAGATGCAGCTTCTCCCCCAGGGTGTCCAATTCGGTCCAGAAGTTGGCGTCCATCAGCAGGATGAGCACAGTGTTCTCGCGAATGGCCTTCGTGAAGTAGCCCTGCCACGTGGTCCAGGCCGCCATGATGCGCGTGTAAAAGCGCTCCGGCTCTCCTCCCACGGCCATCACAATCGCGCTCCGGCCGTCAGACGGATCTGCTGGCCACCTGCACAGACACGCATGAAGAGCAGTCACTCCCAGCATCGCCAAGCATCCCCTGAGGGCCACAAACGTGCCTGGCACCCATCTTCATAGGAGCCGTGTTCTCTCCTAAAGTCCTGCATGCTGCTGTGCTTAGGTCTGGCAATCCCCTGGAAAGCTGGCTTCACAAAGTATGGCTGTGTTCAACCATGCCTTCATGCCCCTGTCCTTGCCATGGAATGAGTTGGTGCATGGCTTGGACGGTGTCATGCCTGCGATTGGGGGTATAGGTGAGGAAGTCAGTTGGATGGGGCCCCGGGCGCGCAGACGAGCACTGGTGGCCCAGCACGCCATGGGGTAGCTGGTCCAGCCCGAGGCTCTTGTTCCAGAAGGTGCGCCCCTGCACCTCAAACATGGTGGCTGGGTCTGGCCCATGCACAACGTCCCCTGGGTGGCCCTCCCCTTCTGCCGAGCATAGTGCTAGGAAACTTGCAGCTATAAGTAGCTGCAGTGCCCTCCAGGCACCAGGGGGCCTCCACGGCCAGCTCTGCCTCTGCCTCATGCCCCGTGTTGGGGCTCACCTGCAGTTTCAAGGGATTTCGTGGGAAAGGTGCTGTCTTTGATGATCTGGGATGGTATGCAAGCAGAAAACAGCTTATCTGGGGCAGTCTGGAACGCACCCCGTTGCTATTTTATAGCACTATTTAGCAAGCAGCGCATGTGGTTCTAGGTCTCCTTATGATTTTGGGTAAATCTGCAGGAACTACTTCACATCATCACGGGGTCTGATGCCTATGAAAACCTCAGGCACCTGGATTACACGTCTGACCAACCTGCAAGAGGCCAGAACCCAAGATCGAGCGTGCACCAGTCTGATGCTGTGCAGTTCAATTTCAAACGCTTCGTGTGTTCAGGTAAGTTGTTGCAAGACCCCGCTGATCGATTTTAGTGACAGCTACCTCAGAGAACGCAGATGCCCGTAAGCGACGAAGCAATAAAGCGCCGAATAAAAGTTGATCAAGAGGCAGCGAGGAAAAACGCAAATAACAAACACAAAAAGTGCCCAGGTCGTGTGTTTGTGATAAACTCAGCTAAACTGACAGTGGTGACCCTACCTAGCTACAACACGTTCAGAGGCGTTCCAGACAAGCTTGCCAGCAACGAAACAGGCCTCCGGAACGACGACCTCAACGCATCAAAAAGCGCACTGGCTTTCGTTCACGATTTTGATCTGATAAGATTTTTCCACAAAGGTCTTGAAGCGGGGTCTTTGCCCAGGGCACTGTATCGGACTGCGCTGTCGTTGACGACGCAAGCGATCGGAAGGCTTCTCGTTTGGGTTTCAAGCAATGTAACTGTATGAGCACAACATATAATTTGATTGGAGGTATATCTGCGGCAGTGGGCCCAGGGTTCAATGAAGATCGTCATGAACTGAAAAGGTTACTTGCCACTGACTGGATTCGCCTGAGCTTTTCTTGTAGAAGACCAGACATAATTCACGTCGGCAGCACGTACCTCCAAACAGGTTGAAAAGTAATCAAACTTTATCCCTAATGTCAGATTTCAGGTTCATGCCTTCTGTAAGCCTACTCCTCTCTGAGTACTGCCACTGCTCCAGCACTGTGTCTGCCCTGAACAGGGGTTCATGAGACAACGATTGTTGAGGCAAAAGCCAAGAGGGGCACCAGCCATGGTCGTCCCGTTGCCTAAATTAACCCTCACTCTGCTGTTGCTGCTGCCTCTGCTGGCCAGCGCGTACAGAGTCAGGGGGGCCGCCTCGATTGGTGATGACATGCATCATGAGGTGCCCGGACACAGATATAAGGGGCCCTATCACAGCCATGGTGGCGTTCTGCAAAAGGTCAGAATCTGCCATTACATCCCTCATGTGCATGTGGATGCATTGCTGTGGAAGGCTGGTTACAAGGCCCAAGAGATGGCCCACAATTGCGTTGAGCATGTATCCTTCAAATGCAAGGATTATGCAGCCAGCTGATCGGGTGGAACGGCTTCATTTGTGATAAGGCAAAATTTGTGATAAAAGCAAGTCATCAGCATGTCTGAGTGAGTGCATGACAACAAATACGACTGAATCTTGGACCGGATCAAAACATGCAAGCCACACATTGCTGCAGCTTGTGCCCTTCCATATTTTTGAACTACAGTGACATGCAAGCTCTGGGTGGCTTGAGCACACATGCAGTGCATGACATGTGCTGTGTGGCTTTTATGGACAGATGAGGGCGCTGCAGCGGATGAGGGCGGCGGAGTGGGAAATGCGGATGCAGCCACTAGAGGACCTGCTGGAGAGCTACAGGGAGCGGCACAACACATGCGTCAACAGCGAGACCCTCCCGGGGAAGTATTTGGTTGTGCGCTTTGAGGACAAGGACGCCGGAATAGGCAATCAGCTTCCCAGCGTCGTTTCAGGTCCCCCATCTTCACTCCTATCCAGTTTTCAAATTACCTGCCCACAAGGTGTTTGCAGCCCTGCAGCGAGTCATGGCTGATAGCCAAAGCTTGCTTTCGAGTTCTTTGACGAATCCCTTGTTTCATCTTTTTGCAGAGGTCTCACACACAACGTGCCTTTGTACTGTCTTAAGGGAAAGAATAATTCATGTGTGGAAGTCATGCAGGACTGCTGCTTGCACTGATGATGGACCGGTGTCTGTTTGTGGACTTCCCCTTCTTCAACAAGTTCTTTGACCACGAGCTGGACTTCAGCTGGAAGCGCCATGCCAAGCGTCTG
The DNA here is from genome assembly GCA_020887355.1 of Coccomyxa sp. Obi. Lineage (NCBI taxonomy): Eukaryota > Viridiplantae > Chlorophyta > Trebouxiophyceae > Coccomyxaceae > Coccomyxa > Coccomyxa sp. Obi. Next base: position 587,694 of record AP024993.1, on the reverse strand, counting down.
CTTGCACATGGGCACAATGCGACGGCGCCCGAGAACATGGCCGAGCGCATTCCCTTCGGCTACGTGACCATTGCCGACGTGTGGATGTTCAAGAACATGACTGAGTACTTTGGCAAGCACTATGGAGTTGAAATGTGGAAGGACCTTGACTGGAGTGCTGCCCTGCTAGTCAATAACCCCAACCACCAGGTGAGGAAGCATTACCACTTAGCACATTATTGAAGTCTCATCGCTCCATTGCTCAGCTTTGGCCGGCTGTCATCGCTTCATCATTTGAACCTTTGAGAGTCTTGGCTCGCAACATGTTGCACTGCCATATATGGAATGGACAGGATCAATGGCCCTTCCTTCAAGCTAGTAAAGCAAGCGTACCATATGTATTTGAGGAAAAGCATTGGAGTGTCTGCTGGCATTATCAAGATGCCGGCATTAGAAATGATTTGGCTGGGAAGGCTGGAAAGGCTGGGGCGAGCTGAACACTGTTCAATCTTTTCCGTAGGATTTTATTGACACATACTTCCCGACAAGGGACATCTTTGCGCCGCTGGCATCCTTCATCCTGCGCATAAAGCCCAAGTACGATAAGAAGATCAAGGAGTTCAAGCACAAGAATTTCAAGCTGTTCAACATTGGCATGCAGGTTTGAATCTCCCCATTTTCCCTCCAATACATGTTCTGTTCTCATAGCACCACCATTGACATCAGACGCAGCAGAGCTAACATGGCAGAGACAAGTGCTCGTGCATGTCAGCTGCAGTGACTGTCATGACAAAGAAGCAAAACATCAGGTTGCATCAGATTGTCCCCATGCCGGCACTGTTGTGAATCTGAGTCCTCACATGCAACACCTGCTTTCCAAAATCAGAATCTTGCAGTCAGTTACGACCGCTGCCTGTGATATTTTTGCCACAGCAAAAGGTCAACCACTGCTTTTAGCAACTTAGTCTGAAGGTCATGATGGAAGTTAAGAGGGAAAATTTGTGCGGTGCAGATCCGGCGGCGGAAGTGTAACGGGGACCCAAACGAGCTGCTGTGTGAGCTGCGGCCGACCATCGAGTCGTACTGCACTGTCGCACGCCACATCCAGTTGAGCCACGGCATCCACGACAATGACGTCCGCTTCTTCCTTGCAGCCGATGAAGCGGAAACTTACACCCAGGTGACGTGCTGCACAGACCTTCACCATTCACATTCCTTACCAACAGAAGCAGTCTATACATTGTCAGCACCCTGGTGGACTTTCATCATCAACGAACTCTGAAGGTGAGCTCCAAGATGATGAGAAGCATTCACACGTCATCAGTACTATACAAAGCGAGTACACTGCCCTATCTTACTGACATCAGCCTCAGATGCATGCATTTGGATTTTGAACTGGCCGTTGCACATCACGGCGACATAGGCAGGGGATACAGAGCTTTCCTGTCAGAAGCGACCACTGCTTCAACGCGCCAGGTTGATACTGCAGGTGATCAGCATATTGGGGGCAGATCGGGTGATATTCACGGACAATGGCATCGCGCCGAGCAGCAGCGAGAAGGGGGTGATAAATGCGGCGGACAACCCGGGGACGCTGGAGAGCGCGTTGCAGGACATGGCACTCATGAGCCACTGCAATGACCTCGTCATGACTGTCGCCTCCTCCTTTGGCTACGTCGCCGCTGCATGGGGCGGCTACGCTCCGGTGAGAAACCCCCTTGGAATACTTGTAGCAAGTGTGAGTATGCTTTTGTGAATGCATCTGAACAACCTCTGAAGATGTTGAGGTCCCTGAGAGCCTGGGCTACTCCACTCTGGTTGTACTTGCTTACATGGGAAGCCCACGGTCCTCTGGTCTTCAGGGTAGCCCCGTTGTGCCTTCGTGAAATTATGAGTAACAAAAATGGCATCGCGAAGAATTACCTGGTCAGGAAAGGGACAAAAGTGGTGCGCCCGGGGAGGGGTTTGAACCCTCGACCACACGTTTAAGAGCCGAGCGCTCTACCAGCTGAGCTACACGGGCTGTGCCCCAATGCATGCACAGCTTGATAGTGTTTGCTTCTATGTAGTTGTCATAATCGAGAGAGTTCCTGGCCAGCACTTGCAAGTCAGTGCTGGTCAGGGGAAGATGTTATCATGTGCATGCACCGCAACACTCATGCGTGGGCATTATGTGCTTTCTACTGGGTATAACGCGAAGATCTGTGGCCACAGGTGCATATGGTGTACGGGACGCACAAGACGTCGCAGAACCCGTACTGGTACCGCGCCATCAGCAGCGAGCCCTGCTACTGGCAAGCCAAAAACATGATGCGCGAGCTGGACGCCAGAGCGGTGTGTGCATTGTCTTGAAGCCCTTCCATGCATCAATGATCATTGTGCTTCTGCAGGCTTCATCACTCCTCATCATTTTCCTGATACTCTGTTGTCCTGATAGACAACCCCTTACCCCAGTCGTACAATCATGTTCCTGCACTGCATCTTGGAACATCTTGACTGGTTGTATGAATGTGACAAGTCTGCCCTGAGTGCCGTGAGGATGGTTTCTCATGAATGCTTCTCAGGAGAGACATTAAGGGAACCTTGAGTGTGTGATGATTGTGCTTGATGCAGGTGCATCGGTTCAAGTCCAACCCACTGTGGATGCAGTACACACAGTGCCACAATGACTGGAACACAGAGCCAGCAGATGCAGAGGAGGAAGAGGAGGAACGCTAGAGTGCCACAGAAAGGAGGGGGATTTGTACTTTATAATAGCTGCCCACGAAGAGTCCTGACAACTTCCTGAAAGGGAGACAGACCCCTGAGAATGCCCAACAGACTGAGGAGGCTACTTTGTTCAGGAGCAGCAAAATAGAGCACAATGCAATGGAAATGAGGCTGCAGCAAGGGCTGACTGGGATCTGACAAGGGAGTGCTATAAGAAAGAGCATGATAGGAGGGGACAATATTGAAAGGGAAAATAAGGCCGGTTTACTTGTTATCATTGTCGAACCAGGGTGACTGGAAGTCTGAACAATGTGTGGTGCGGGTGCGTTTAGAGGCATAGCATGAAAAGAATGCTTGCAGAAGTGTGTGATTCCTGAAGGACAGGAGGGAAGGTTGAATACTGGTCAATCCGATAGTCTGCAATTCAGAACTTGGAAGGCATGCTCAGCATGACATGCAGAGCAGATTGCATGCACAACGCTTTAGACCCAATAATTTTTTACAAGCTTCTGGCAATCGCATGTTTCATCCAACAGTACATTCTGCTGTTACTAAATGGGTCCCTGATTTGTTAAGCTGCTTCTATGCACATTTCACAGCAGAACTGATTGCAATTGATTCAGGGCTGTGTCAACACTAGCAGGATGCTTATGGCGCAGCAAGACCATATGCAATTTGAACTAGCTAGAACAGTCGACCACAGTCTTTATATGCTCTTGCTATTGGAGACAGCAGTCACATTTGCAAGTGTCTTGCAGAAATCTGAGAAATCCGCGCTTCCGAAGTGCCGAAGCACCCAAACACACCACACAATCATTTGTGCAATTTATGCCTTCAGGGGCATGCTTCAATGTTGTGCCAATGCAAAACCTATTATGACATCAAAAAAATAAAAAAAGTGGTCGGTCTGAAAGATCTAATGAAGGTCATAAGCCAAAGGATTCAGTTGTATAATAGCAAGGCACCTATTGGAGGGTGCAGAACCCAATTTGAGCATGTACGTACACATAAGATATGATGTATACATAAGATGTTATAACAACATTTGTCAAAAGGGATTTTGAGAGGCAAGATAGCTGAGCACAACTGCCGCCGTTTGAAACTTGCCAGTAAGATTATGACCGGGAGAGCTCTTCTATACCTCACCGAAGTGCCAATGTGCTCTCTCACCACCAACATCAAAGAGAGCCGCTCCTCACAAGCTGCATGCATCAGCAATGCTGCCGCTGCAGTGCAGTCTCAGCCCCAGTGCACACCAGCAATTTTGTATATGCTGTCTCCGGCCGCAGCCCACAATATCAATTTTGTGAAGAATAGGACGTCCAGCATGTGTTGGACCCCCCGACTGTGCACCCCAACCGGCTTGTCGGCCAGGGGGGGTACCACACCTGCAACCAACCAGCAGTCATCATCCAAGGCCAACCCCAAATGGTATTGTTCTAGTCAGAACAGCAGCCAGGAGTTTCTTTGGCCCTCGAACTTTGACACAAGAAGACTGCACTGTCTGACATCTCTGCACAAGTCCCGCTCTTGGGAGCATTCCCTTGCAGAAATCAGAACAGCAGTGAATTGATTGGAATTAAAACATGTGACTCAAACCCAACCAGAGACTCGCCAGGATGTTCTAATGGATTGGTTTGGATTGGTCAGGAATGGACCGGTATGGATTGATCTGGACTTGAAGATGGTGGCCTGGCAGGTAATGGGAGCACACCTGAACCGGGTTGCACTGCTGCGTGAGATCTGGCATGGTGCGTGCTTTCTGCACCAGGCCCTGACGCTCCAGGAACTGGAAAGCCTTCAGCGCATTCAGCCGTCCCTGCAGCAGAGCCGAGAGAGTCTTATCCCACAGCACAAACAGTGAGCGTATCTAGACTACCTAGAGGTAGCACAGCCGCACACATGGCAGCGTGTTTGAACAAGTCATGCCTGTCTGGGGCGCAAACATTACATGCTTCGTCAAAGAGTCTGCGAGCGCGTTCTCTGCCGCGGTCATGTGCAATACTCAAGAACTGCACTACACCATTCACAATGTTAGCTCATGTTGAGACCACACGATTGTCCCGAGTGACGGGGACAACTGGCGGGTGGTACTTGATTTGTGGTGGCTAAGGTAACTTAAATGCACAACAATTTGCACAGACTTCTACAGCATGGCCAGTGTCTGGTTGAAGTGAGGGATGAAGGCGCAGGGCGCACATTCGTGTTGACCTTGCCTTGAGTGGTGCTCAAAACATCGACGCCGGCGCGGAAGGCGGCGCGGATGGACTCGGGGGTGAGCCCCGGGTTGGCCGCAACCATGAGCGCGGCAAGACCGCCTCCCACCGCCGCCGCATCCGATGTTGATCCCGTCGGCGCCGCCACATCTATCCACGACCTGCCACCGCAAAGGAAACGCTCCGTTGATCAACCTTTGAAGATGTGTACTGGGTTGGTTTCTCTGCCGCTGCCCAGAAGCGTCAACTGTGGCGCAGAGCCACTTTGCGGCAGCCTGCTCCCGTGCTCATTATATTTTATTTAGGGTTTAGGGTCACCCTTCAAACCCTAGATTTAACCTTAAAATATAAAAATTATAAATAATAACCCTAATCCCTAAAATAAAATAAAATAACAAAGTAAAAAAATATGCACAGCAGCTGCGCCCAAACGGTCCAGCCTGAAAGCCCGAAACACTTGGAGTGCGCCGAGCAGGCATGCATAGCTGCATGTGCATGCATGGGAAAATCCAACCAGTGCACACAGCCGCCACAAAAAACTTTGACTGGAACACGGGGATGGCGCTCGGTAGAGCGTGGGCCGCACCCGGTGTTGCCGCGGACCACGTCTGATGCGTCGGAGAAGGTGAGCGGGATGATGTTGGACAAGCCGAGCGAGCCCGGCACATGCACCGGCGACTGCCCGTTGCCCGCTGATGCCGTGAAGAGAGCGCGCGTGCGGCCCCTGCTGTCTGCGCACCACCCCATACTTAGCCGCATTCATTTTGAGCATATGTCTGTTGCAGTCTGAGAGCGGTGGCCATTCAGATGGGCACAAACCCAGTCCAGCTTAGCAGGAAGAGCTGCAGACAGCTGCGGACCTCTCGCATGAAAAATGCCTGACTTGTAAAGAGGGAATAAATTCATTTCGGAGTACTCTGAAGCCTGATGAGCAAGATGGAACAGTAGAACTCAAACAGCGACCAGCTGGCGTATAACGGCGCGCTATAAGTGTTCGAGCCCAACCGTTGATGAAAATCCAAATCTGTACAGGACAATAACAAGGGAAGATATGAGGCACTTGCAAATCGGCCACCCACAAGAAATCTTTGCTGTCAACATGGCAAAAGTGCAGCTCTGCGCACTATCACCGCTGATGACTGAGCACTGCACACCGATAGCGATGAGGCTGCTGGTGCGCCCGATAGCTGTAGGACCCCTCGAAACTCCTCTTCAACATCAGCTCATGCAAGACTGCTGCTCACCGGCGCCCTGCATGACAGCCCGAAGCGAGTCGGAGTCGAGGAGGCTATTGGAGCCCCAGGCCATGGTGTAGATGCCCGTGCGCTGGCGGCCACCCATCGTGGCGATGTTCTCAAAGTTGTTCTTGCACCACTCGATGCACGAGATGGCTGCGCTGAAAGGCACGTTCAGGTTGGAGTCCATTGCCACGCATGGCATTATAGACACCTGCAGCCACCACACATTCTGATCAGACCTTCTGAGTTGTGAGCTTGGGTAAAACTTGCGTTTTCAAGATCAACTACACGGCAACATGGACGGTTACATTCGCCGGCCTCTGTAAAAGACTGGATGAGACTGAACCCAGAACGATGCATTCTTGAGGACTGACATCGTGAGATTGCAAGGAGTTGCAGCTGGGGAGGGGAAAAGGTGCAGTCAAGTGCTGTGACTTCACCCCTTTGGATGCCAGAAGGAGCGGTGCTCCAAATAGCTATGAACTGACAGAGACATATGAACTCCAAATCGGGGCACCAAGAGAGCCATCACATGTCCCAAATGGTTCTACAGCCACAGGACACCAAGACTGCTATGTAACGCAACCTAGTGCCACAAGAAGATGAGCAAATGCATTTGTCACAAGTATCACACCATGGCCTATACATAAATGGCCCACGCTAGACTGCTCGGAGTCGTGTGGGTAGGAGAAAGGACAGAAGAGACAGGGACCGACCTTGGGTGAGACGCCCAGCTGTGCATTGGGGTCGCCATGACTGTATCATCTCACTGTGAATGTGGGATGGTACATTAAACAGAGAAAGAAACAGGGCGAGGGGATTGACCTTGGGTGAGACTCCCAGTTGTGTGTTGGCGTTGCCATCATTTGGGCCGCCCAGCGTAGCAGCCGTGCCGGTGCCGTGGCCGCCATTTTGCTCCCAGCTCACGTTGGCCTTTCTTTGGTCCATGAAGTTCGCGCCGAAATAGTCGTCCACCACACCTGCACATGATGTTGCACATGCCATCATCATGCCTGCACGTTGCTGAGAGGAGAGATCTTCGCGCGTTCAAGGGCCCTTGATGTAGAGGCAAAGTCTAGGCGAGGACCACAGCTGCAATCCATATTTGAACAACCGAACATGAATCAGTTCTGCACTGCGCAAAAAGCGGTTGAACTCCCTCGTTGACTTCCAGTACTTCTGTTCAGAGAAACAGGAGCTCCTTCTGCCTCTTCTCCTACCTGGTGCATGACAGAGGGGCAAGCTCTGCCCTGAGGCGGGCCAAGGGGCACCAATTTGCACTTTTACAGTTCTCTGTTGACTAAGGTACTGCTAAACATGTGGATTGTTTAGGGTTGCCGCACCGTTGGCGTCATCATCAACGCGTGGGAAGCCAGCATACTCTCCTGGGTTGTACCAGTGGTTATTCGTCCAGGGCATGCCACTGTCGATGTGGCACACAGCCACGCCGCAGTTGCCAGCTGTGTACTGGCTCCACACCTGCGGCGCCTGCAGCACCATGCACCCGCTCAAGAGCAACGGACGCCCAAATGGATGATATCATAATTTGCAGCACTTCTCATACATGCGGCCATGAGGGCCAGAAACAGGCTGGCCAGCTTGCATCAGCAACAGTAAGAGCACCCCTAGATCAGCCTTCTGGACCCTGAAGAGCGGGAAAAGCACTAGAGTGGCAGATTGAGCGGCGCAAAATCTTGGAGTGCGCAGAGTCGAGCAGCAACTTAGAGGAATTTAAGATACGGGACGGCTGCGTTAGCTGTTTTTCCTCAGTGGGCTGTTAACCACAAGGACTGAGTTCATCTCACAAGAGCTGCTTCCCTTCGGAATGAAATAGACAGGGGAACACCAGCACACCTGCAGTTTGGTGAGCGCCCATCCCGGCTGGCTGGCCCTGCCATCGCCGCTCATCAAGTAGTCCATCTCCGCCCACTCCACCACTGTGCCACACCGCAGCCGCCACTCAGAGCCTGGAAAGTCTATTAGCTAGCTTGATTCATGCAGTGCGCTTCCATCGCCTGCCTTAGTGGCATGACTTGTCAAGGACAGGTGCCAACTACATAGCCGAGTCCCCATCTGCTCGTGACCCACTCCTCATGCTGCCAAATTTGCCCCCTCCCTTTCATCTTGAACCATTTTAATGTTTTTATGACCATGGTTAATTCTATAACACGTCTCCAGGCCAACAGGGCTAGCTGTGTTGCAACCAATTCCCAATGCTTGCTTCCACTTTTAGCCTGTCTTGACATTTCCTTGACCATGCATGTGTCACGAATGGAAGTGAGCACGCACATTCGCTGCTGGTCAGTCTTGCAGCCTTGCGCTCAGTGGACAGCCCGTCGGTCACATTCACCACTGCTATCCCCGTTCCTGCCATCACCTGCGCCAGTCACAGCTACGCTTGTCAAAATTTGCAGCCGCTTCATGCCCCTTCAAAGTGTGCTGTGCATCAGTTTCAGTTGTGATGAGCTAGATTGAGGGTTGGGAGAAGGGACACTGCCGTGTGCTGAGCCTCATTGACTACAGCACCCTCCTTGAGAAGCACACGTGGAACACATGTGAGCTGATATCCGATTTTACGGGCTGCTCCATGACCTGTTAGGGCAAGGAAGGGTGACTCGCACCTTAATTAGGTCAATCCCGGTCCAGTCATTGACTGTGTCCACAATCTGGCTGTAGTTGGCGCCCTCTAGATCCCTGAATTTCACCAGGAGGCGGCCAGGCCTGTAGGGCAGCGTGACATTGCTGACTGGGCTGGTCGGTGCTGGGCGCTCGGGAGTTACAACGCTGATCAGCGCACTTGCAAGCGCTGCGACTGCATTCTGCAAATTGGTTGTGGTTGGTGCTTTGGGCTGTGCCGCCTGCCCTGGTCCAGGTGCAGGGCCTGAATTTACGAGATTGCCTAGCTGCTGGGTGGCTGCAGGGCTAAGAAGTGCCGCTACGACTAAAATCACAGTTGCCCAAGCGATGGGCTGCCTCCCCCAACCCATCAATGGTGTGCCTTCCTACAGCATCGGCCCTGTCCACAAGAGCACATTCTTACCAGCACGATGAGAAGCAAAGCCCATTTCCATAACGAAGAAAGCATGAAGGTGGGCTTCCTTGCTGGGATCGAGGTGGCGTGGCTTGAAATTAACGAGGGTTCTGCAAGATAGATTGCGGAGTTGGATCAAAACTCTAACAATAATGTGATAGTCCTTCTCATGGAAGGGCAACGAGGTATAGGAATGGCTCGGCTCAGTATCTAGATCAGGCCATTACTAAGTGTAGGTAGACAGAGGGATGTGCGCGCGTGGGTCTGTGTCACATCATTGCGGGCCGTGAACGCGAGAATAGAAGCTATATTACCTGCAAGCATATCGCACTGCCCCTCATGGCCCTCACCAAGTCAGAGGTTGATGAAAACGCTACTCTGCTCAACACGCCGCATGCTGGAACTGTCCGGCGTCTGATGACTGCCACCAGTGCTCCTGCAATACTTTATGCATCTGCGTGTATCAGAACAATGTCCAAAGGGGATCCGCCTTGATATATGCGGAACCAAAGTCTTGGAATGGAGCCGTACGGACAGGGCAACGACGTCATGTAATTTGAAACGGTTTTTGACAGCTGATTGTGTAGTCATCCCTGATCACATTCCGGTGACAGAGCACCTTCATTGTCAGGAAGACCGACCGACCGACCGAGTCACGGCTGCAGACTGTATAGCTGCTCTGTCAGAGCTTGACTGTGCTGAACTATTGCAATACGCAAATGTCCTATGACATATGTGGTGTGATCATACCACGGATCGCTCCATGTTTATAAATTAGCCTAATTAGCCTAATGCCATTGGACCGATATTATGTACACGCCAATACCAACAGAGTAATGGGATTGTCTAGCTCACTATACACTATACAACAAACCTACTCATCCCTTAAGCCCTTGCCACAGACTACCACCAAGCAGGTGAAAGCTGTCATCCACTCTCCCGGAGAGGGCCATTGAATGGCCGCCATTCTATCTGTACAATGGTTGCCATACAATTGGCATGGCTGGAACGCCACGTGGAGCAACTCTATGAGTCCGTATCACGGTGGCAAGCTTTGATCTGACCAGTCACTGACCGGCGTTGTCGCCTCCGCGGACAGCAAGAACGCGGTCCAGGTGCGCGCCCAGCTTGGCCGCCTTTGCTCGGGCCTCCGAGACGCGCAGTCCGGCATGCATCGCTGTCGGCGTCAGATGCCCCACATCTGTTGCCCTGGAACTGACCGCCGCAGCCGGGACTTGCGGTGGCAAGTCCTGCTGCTCCTCACTGCCATGACTGCTGTCACCAGCAGCGGTGCGTGCATCGCCGCCTGTCTGGTGCGAAGGCGGGGCAGCTGCAGCTGCAGCTGCAGCTTCCCGGAAGCTGGCGGGTCGGCCGTCGGCCGCGGCGCGTGCCGTGGGGCTGCCGGCCGAGGACGCGCTGCCGCCGCGGTCGCTGGCGCTCACATACGCCGCACCGCTGTCGTCCCCATCCTGCCATGTGCCCCATCCATGGCTGCACGCTTCGGCCGCCCGGCGACACGGCTGAGGGGTGTCCTCTCTCTCGGGGCCCGGATCTGCGCCAGAGGCCGCAGCGGCTGCACCGAGGTCTGCGCGCTCAGCGGATGCCGAGCCTTGGTCTGCTAACGCTGGCGCGACTTGCTGCAGCGGCGGTGCCTGCTGCAGTGTCAAAGCAGCAGGCTGCTCGGGAGGGGGATGCCTGTGAGCAGTCCTCTCGAGGATGCGGTCTGCGACCGACTCAGCGCTCAATGTGCAGCCGGGCGGTTGCTCGAGCAGCGCGTGCAGGTGGCCGGCAGGTGCCGGCTGCGCCATGTCATGCCCCAGCAGCTGCTGCAGCGTGATGCGGTGCACCAGGCATTTCAAGCGGTCCACCTGTGGGCGACAGCACAGGTGCTCGTCAAATAGCACCCATCAACTTTCACAAAGGCAGGAGCAGAACAAACGTACTTAATACACCTGACTGCAGGCATGGCTTGCTCTGCGCCAAGCAAACCCAAATCAGGCGGTGGAAAATTATTGTCTTCGGCAAATTAGCTGCCACTGGGGCCAGCAGGCTTCAATAGAGTGCACATCCTGGTCAATGAGGTAGATAATTGAGAGCTGTACCTGAAGGTGGAGAAGGGCGTGGCAGTCGATGCATGCGCTGCAGTCGGGGTCTTGGGGCGCGGCCTCTTCAGTGGAGAGCTGGGGCATTGCTTCGCAAAGGGCCCGGCCCACTGCCGCCACCCCTCTGGCCGCAGATAAAATTGCCTGTTCATGCGCCGCCGCCGCTGCTGTGCGATCATCCTCGAGCGCGGTTATCTGCTGGCGCAGACGAGCCAGCACATCCTGTATGATGCAGGACAAGTCATGTTTGCATCAGCAAGGCATTGTGTCACATCTGCTCACCAGGCAGGACAAATCAGAGCACCTTTTGAGCTTCTCTTCCTCGCAGATTACAAGGTAAGAGTCTGTGCATCTGTGGGATGTCTGTAACCTTCTGCTGCTCTAGCACACGCCAACGCGGGTGAACAAGTCGATGTTTGTGACCGTCTCAGCGCAAATGAGGTAGACAATTGATGTGTTGTGATTGCAAGGCCTGCTGATATTTGCCTGTTCCACAATGTCTCGTGCTACCCAGCTGCAACCTGGACACATAAGTATTCTCAGGAACAAACCTCGAGCTGGCGCATGCGCTCCTTGTAGCGGCTGGCCCGCTGCGCCTGCTTCTGCACCTGGTGCTGCAGCGCGGCGGCTTCCTCCTGCTTGGCCGCCAGCTCAGCGCTGACATGGCCGGCGCGCTGCGGCGGCTGGTGCGCCAGCGCCAAGAGGGACGCCCATGTGGGCGCAAGATTCGCCCGGTTCAGGGCGTCCTGGTTTGTGCGCATCAGCTCACCTAATCTGGACGCCACCTCTTGGGCCTCTGAGCTACCTGCCATGTGCGCACATCTCGTCAACAGGAGACTTGCACAGCAGAGCCAGCAACATGCGGTGAGCATAAGCATACAATAATTTTTTTCAGAGCTTCGGAGCTCCAAAATCATGTCTCCCCTTCTGAAGGACCAGCACTTTCACAACGGCGGCATCATCTCACGCATGGGTTGACGTCAGGTTAATGTCTATTAGTGCACACAAGCATTCCAGAACATTCATTGTTACTCATTTGGTATACAGCAACTGAGGGACATGCTGTGCGAGAGTGCTGTCCGGTTGCATGGGCTAAAGGACCATTGTAATACAATCAAGGAAGAGTTTGTCAGGAACGCGCAGAGGATGTGAGTGTGCACCTGAAATGACGTCGGAGGTGACTGCAAGCGAGACCTTGAGGAGCACAGTGAGCAGCTTGCTCTTCAGCTTGTAGCGCTGCAGCTTGGCCTGCAGCCCCTGCGCTTCAGCACTGGCGGCCGACACCTCGCTCTCCGTGCGTTCGCCGTCGGCAGCTTCCCGCTGCAAGGCCGCTACCTGCGCTCCGGCATGGGATATTTCATGCACTTCCAAAATCAGCGAAGTTCATGACATGGGGTTCCTGGCCGGGATTACGATGCAATATGAAGTGTCTTTTTAAATTTAGGCAAGGTGAAGCTCATTCAGCAGAACCACCACCTCCGGCCCAACATCTACTTCTATAGATGGGATAAGGTTCAGGATTGACCCACATTAAGATGACCAAAGGCTGCTCGGTCGTTAGGATGCATCTCAGATGCGACTCCTGATAGAGGGTAACTACAGGGATGCGATCGGTGCCCCTACCTGCTCCGTGAGCCGGGCATTTTCGTGGCCCAGCATCTCAAGTGCCCCTTGCAGCTGCTGCATCATGACCTGCACCAAAGAGAATACATTCTCAACAAGCCCCACACGGCACGACATGAACGCAGGCAGAGCCTCCTCTCATTTGCCAAGCTGCACTGTTCAGATATTCCCCTCTATCAGGGTCCTCTGTTTGTGGTTTTGGCTCGGAGTGGGCAGCGCAAGGAACTACAGGAGAGCAAAGAGCACCCAGCAAGAAAGGCAGGTGCCGGCACAAGGAGGCACCTGAGCGGCGGAGAGGCGGGCAGCCACATCAGCTCGCTCGCGCAGAACCACCTCCATGCGCTGGCACATGGCAGCATACTGCTTGCACACCTCGGCGGCTGACCCAGCCTGACCTGCTGATGCGGGCCCCTGCATTGCTGCGTTTTTGCTTCCTACCAGCGACCATAGTCTGCCATTCTCCGCCTGGAGAGCCTGTGCAAATTCATAGGCCTCTCACTTGGTCCACCCATGCCCTGGTCAATAACCTCTTAGAAGCGCCTTCAGTCGAGCTGGGAAAACCCCATTGTGGCTTGATCTCTGACAACTTTAAACACTTCGACAGGCAGCCACCAGGAGCGTTCAGACAAAAGATAGGAAAAGTGTTAGGACTGGGTTACGCATTGCTCATCATGGATGCGAATCTAAGAGGGGACAGTAGAATTCAAGAGGCAAATGAGGCGCCACCTCTATGCGGTCAATGGCGCGGAGGAAGGTGACGCGGCGGTCGGCGGCCAGCGACATGGGCGTGCCCGGCGGCCCGCCGCCCGGGCTGGCCGACAGCCGACCCACCTGTGCGCGCAGCCGCTGCACCAGGCCGCCATCCTTGTCAGCGCGGCCCGCCGCGGCCGCCGCCGTTTCCGCACCGTCCCCGAAGCCGCTGATCGGTGTCCGAAACTGCCGAGCCGTCTCCGGCGCCTGCTGCGCCCCGGCGGTGTGCCATGCGGCGGAGGTGTCTTGCGCATTCGGGTGGAGCGAGTCGGCCGCAGAGTTCCGGCGCAGGCGCGACGGCGGAGCCCGCGGCGTTGCGGCCGGCTGCTGCTGCTCGCTGCTCGAGCGGACGCCCGCGACCTGCTCGGACACGAGCGCAACCAGGCGCTGGGCCTCCTTGGCTGCCGCACTGCCGGACCAGCCTTCTGCGGTGCTGTCCTGTTGTGGGGAGCCTGGCTGCTCATCCCAGCTGGGGATGGCCACTGGCGTGGGCAGGGCCATGACTGGCGTCAGCTGTTGAGCCATAGCCTCCGGTGCGCTTGAGGTAGCCGCACCATGCCAGTAGCGAGAAGCGCCTGAGGCCAGTGGAGGCCTGCCCTGTGTCGCGGACTGTTCTGGCGACGGGCTGGAGTCAAATGCAAGGAACAAGGGTGCACTGTCCAATGCTGCAGTGCTCACAGATGGCTGCACAGGTGAGCCATCCTCGCTGCTGTCTCCTTGTGCAAGCTGGGTGCCCCTGCGGATCTCCGGGCTACTCAGCTGCTGACCAAACGATACTGCATCTTCTGCTGCAGGTTGTGGAGAGGACGGCGAGCCGCTGTTTGGCAGGTGAGCGGCGAGTGTGAAGGCCGAGCCAAGGTTCCTCGGCAGGCTCTCCAAGGCTTCGGCATCCTGCTGCGTAGGCAAAGCAGGGCCTTGCGCGAGAGGGGTTGTGCGGGCCAGGGCCGCTTTCAGCGCGGTGTTTTCCTGGCGCAGGCAAGCGTTTTCTTGGTTGACGTCCTGCAGCCGCCCCACGTTCTCCAGCTCATCCTGTGGCACAAAATCTGTTTCAGAAAACACCCTACATATACTCAAATATTCCCAGCAGAATGTTGCTATCCTGATCAGAGCCGGAGCTTGGCAAATGTTACATACTAGGACAGCATAGCATTGAGCTGTGCTTGCATGCATGCATGCTTGTGTCAGAAAGATCATGAAGCAAAGCAGGAAGGGACATGCCTGCAGGCGCTGATGCATGTCAGCAAGGCCGGCCGCAATGGAGAGGCCCTGCTGCGCCTCGTGCCACAGAGTGGCGTTCTCCTCCTGGAGAGCTGCCATGCTGGAGAGCAGCTCCTGCATCTGCGCCTCCTTCTCTGCCAGCTCCACACTCAGATCCCTGCATGGACAGACACTCTTCTCAGAATGTCCAGCCGTCTTGAGTACACGCAGATTTCAAGTGCAAACATCACAAAAACAGCCGTAGGCAGCTTCCTCACCGGCACATGGTCTCGAGGTTGTCTGACTGCACTGCTTCAGCTTCGCCGGTCACATCACAACTGCTTTGTGGCGCCGCGGCGCTGGCCGCATTTTCTGCATGCACGGTAGCTTCAAGTGCCGCTGCCGCCTCAGCATGGCGGCTCTGCCGCTCCTGTTGCAGCTCATCCTCCAGGACGGCCGACCTGGCTTCCAAGCTGGCACATTGTTGCCGCACTGCCGCAAGCTCGTGGGCTCCTGCGGCCTTGTTGGCGGCGCACTCCGCGAGCGCTTTCTTCGCCAGCGTCTGCGCCTGATCTCGCTCTGCATGTGCCTCCGATGCGCGCCGCAATAGCGTATCTGACACTGCTTCGGCCGCAGTCGCAGCCGCCCGAGCCGCCGCCTCGCTCTCCCATGCTTGCTGCAGCGCCGCGCGCAATTTGATGGCCTCCTCTGAGGACTGCCTCGCTGCCGCCTTTGACTCATGGAGCCTGTGCTGCACTTCCTGTATCTCCGCCAGCAGCTGGAGCTTTTCATCCTCTGCAAGAGCGCGCTGCTCATTCGCGGCCTCAGAGCGGGCCCGCTCCAGCTGCATCTCCTCTGTTTGTGCGGCCAGTGCTGCATGCGCACCAGCGCACTGCCCCTCCAGCTCTCGGACCCTCTCTTCCAGTGCTGGCACCCGCCCTGCTGCGCAGTCCTCATCCAGGTCAGCAAAGGAGTCGCCATTTGCAGGGTGTGAAACCGCGTCTGAGGCTTCGCATGCCGCCGCAGCCTGCACGACCCGCTCTTCCAGCGCTGGCACCAGCCCTGCTGCGCTGTCCTCATCCAGGTCAGCCAACGAGTCGCCATGTGCCGCATGTGAATAGGCGTCTGAGGCTCCCCAGGCCGCCGGAGCCGGCACGGCCTGCCTTCCTGCTGCGCAGTCCTCGTCCTTGTCCAGGTCAGCTGAGGGGTTGCCATGTGCAGGCTGTGAAACCGCGTCCGAGGCTTCCCAGGCCGCCGCATCCTGCGCGTCCTGCAGCTGCTTCAGCTTCGCGCGGCTGCCGCCGAGGCGCAGCCCCAGCGTGGCCGCCCGCCGCTGATACACACAAACACAGTCATCATGGTGCCCACTGCCATTTTGACGTTCAGATCTCGTTGAGGGACTCAAAGTACGCATCCATGTGGTGCTTCGACCGGAGGATAGCGGCCAACATGTTCAGCCAAAAGGTGCACTGTCGGGTTCGGTACTATCTCCCGGTACCTGCGTCTGCGCCAGCTCTTGCCGGGCATCGGCCAGCGCCGCGGCCGCCGCCTGCTCCCCGGCCTGCGCGTCGGACAGGTCGCTTTCCAGCTGCCTGCACAGCGCCTGCGCGCCGGCCGCCTCTGTGCGCAGCGCCTCCGCGGCGGCCTGGCTGGCGCTGTTGGCCGCCAACAGCTCCTCCTGCTGTGCGTTTGCCCTCTGCACCCCACACTAAGTAGTTGTGATTCTTGATGGTCAGTCATGGTGCTGTTGGCCGCCAGAAACTCCTCCTGCTGTGCATTCGCCCTGTGCACACTGCACCAACTAGTACTTGTGATTCTTGATGGTCACTCACAGCAGCTTCCTCTTCGGAGATAGGCTGCCGGAAAGTGAGTGCAGAAACAACCAGTCAATGCAATGCAGGTGCCAGTGAGTTGAACACCGCTGCTGTTGCTGCTGCCATATTTTGATGAGGAAGGGAAGCAGGGAGATGAGAGTGAAGGTGCACAAATCATGGTGGACAAGATGCTGTGGCAGATAGGCGTTGCGTGCCTGCAGTGCGGCCCTGATGGACTGCATTTCCCTGCGCATGACCTCTCGCTCTGCCGTAGCTTCTCGCCTCAGCTGCTGCAGCTCTGCCTCTTTGGCCGCCACCTCCCCCTTGACCTCCGCAAGCCTCTCATCTGCTTCGGCAGCCTCCTGCCTTGCCTACACACCCATTCAAATGTTCACGCTCCACTTCCTATCACCAGCTGGAGTCAGGTGGCAAGAGAAATTAGAGCGGCGCTGCAGATGATAACTTATTGTGCATTCTCAGCATGCCACACCGGCAAAGTCATCTGCAGCAGTCAGTGTACTCTTATCCGAATCTGTTAGCTGACTTGCTCAATAATGTGAATTCTATTGAAAATGAATATGGAATAGTTCCTCTTGGAGGATTTACTTCGGGACTGGTCCTAATTCGGTACTGCATGAACAGACTTCTACTTCTTAATCTTTAAAAAAATCTCTTGCGTCAGTTGTCCAAAGCAACTGTGACATGAGCCGCACCTGCTTCTCCACAGCAGCTGCACGAGTCTGGAGCTGCTCGGCGCGCTCTTGCAGGGCCTTGAGGGGCGCCTCGGCCTTCCACAGTGCGGCAATGCGCTCGGCCTCGAGCGCGGCCAGGTTGGTGCCGGCCGCACGCAGCTTGGCCGCAAGTGCCTCTCCCCAGACCTTGTGCTTCTCCGCACTCGCCAGCGCTGATGCTTGGTTTTCCTAGCAGAGGACATTCACGCGCTTCAATTAGGTTGCAAGTGCTGGTTACGACCTGCTGACTGCAGGAATGATTCATCTTATTGTAGCCGCACTGACTGTATGTATGCAGTTGCATCGTTCGTCCTCCTCGGCCAGCAGATGTGACAATCAGTCTTAATTGCACGCTTACACTGCTCATTGTCACCCATGATCTGAATGGGTTTTATGGATACATCAAGGTGATCTGCTTCTCAGACACATTCATCAATTTTGAACCTGGCACCACTGATTTAAAAAGTACCCAAAGTAGGATGGAAATCCAAATATTCGTGCCTGTTGGTAAAATTTGATGAAGAAGTCGAAGGTTGAGTCTTGTATGGATCAGAAGGATAGGGGGCCTCACCTCGATGGCTCTTGCTCTGGCGTGGGCGTCTTGAAGTTGCCGCCTGAGGGATGCTGCGTTGTGCTCTTCTGCATGCAGCCCTTCGCGGAGGGCCTCCACCTCAGCCTGTGCCTCGTCAGCCCTCTTCCTCTCCAGGCCGCAGATCTGATCTGATGTCTCCAGATCGTCCTCTGCAGCTTGGAGGCGCGCCTGCAAGCAAGGCAACCCCTCTTCCGCTTTGTGTAAAACAGCATCAATTACCGCAAATGCAACGATCGAGCTGAAAAAGAGGCACGCCATGAGGATGAGATAGGTGCGTGCCTGTGAGTCGCTGAGTAGTGTTCTGCAATTGTCGAGTTCAGACAAGGCGGTCTGTAGGCCGGCCTGCATGGATGCGGCAGCCGCCTCTGCCCGGCTCCTCTCGGCACTGAGGGAGCTCTGCAGGAGCGCAGACTTGGCGTGCAGCTGCTGCAGCTCCTCTTGCTGAGAGCCCACGCGCTCGGCCAGCAGCTGGGCCTCAGCCTCAGCCGCGCGCTTGTCGCTGGCGGCCGCATCGGCCGCCGCGGTGGCGTCAGCAGCCACGCCGCACATGCCGGCAGCTGCCGACCACACGCGCGCCAGCTGCACGACGGCCGCCTCCCGAGCCGCATCCGCCAGGCGCGCTTGGGCCGCAAGCGCCGTGGCATCGGCCAGCACGGCCGCGCACGTGCACCGCGCTTCTGCGATTTGCGCCTTGTACGCCGCCTGCTGGTCACGACTGTCTGCCAGCCTGCGGTCGAGAGTTGCGACACGCTCCTGCAGAGCCGCCTCCACCGCACGCCGCTCATCGAGGGCCTTCTCCAGCCGCTGCTTTTCTGCATGAGCCGTCCCAAGCTCCTCCTGCCGTGCAACCGCCTGCCTCTGTTCTGCCTGCATCTTGCTGAGGTGCATGGACAGCTCATCAACACGCTGCTGCATCTCTGTGGCCCGCGCTTCGGCATGAGTGCACTGATCAGCAAGCTCGCTGGAGTGACCTGCAACGGCTGCGGCCTCGGCTTGCGCCTGGGCCAGCTGCTCGCGCTGCGCCACTGTGTCGGCCTCCAGACTGGCGACACGCTGTCGCAGCAGAATTGTGACCTGCTGCTCTGCCTGCAACAGCTCTGACCAGTGTTGTAGCTCCGCCGCTCGGAGCTTCTCCCAGGCCTCCCATGCCTGCACGTTTAGTTCACATACAAAAAGAGTGACCACTGTGTATATCCAAAAGGTTGTATGTCCAGGCAAACGCCCTTCTAAAACCTGGCAAAAGCTCCCACACCTGGCATCTCAAGGGGCAACGCCTCTAATGCATGGGATAGCATGGATAGACGTCATGTGCAGTGCACACCATGGGAAGGAGACCTGGGGGTTGATCATGTTTCTGTGCCTAGATTAGGCACACATTCACAGTGGATTTCTGCCTAATCTAATAGCAAGGCAAGGTGAAGCAGCACCGTGGACACACTCCCCATGAAGGGCATGTGGAGCGGGAGGAAATGGGATGCATGCTGACCTGTTCGGCATTGAGGGTGGACGCGCAGCGGGCGATCTCCGCCTGCGCATAGTCAAACAGCTTCTGCAGGCTGTCCGCTCGCGCCGTGGCTGCTGAGACCTCGTCGCGCAGCTCGCCCACCTGCGTTCACATTTGCACAATGAGCAGTGATCCATGTAGCCGGCTGCGCAGGTCCTGCTGGCGCGAAGCGTTGGGTGATGAACAAGCATGTACATGTGTTTTGCAGAGGAATATCCCGTCTTCAAGCATAGGTGCAACTAGCACTCTAATTCATCCACTGACAATAGACAAACAGGAGAATAGCCAGTGTGGGCTCAGGCATTCCTCCCTTGGAAGATTGCGCTGATATTGTGAGGATTGATAGTCTGCAGTGGATTGTAAGTCATGGAATGCACCGTTTCATCATGGCCCCGCGCTTGGGCCCGGAGCCGAGCCTCCTGCGCTTCAACTTCCCGTTCCAACCGAGCGGTTTTCTCTGCGCCATCAGCCGCAGACTCGCGCAGCCAATCCGCCTCAGTCTGCAGCGCAGAGAGTTGCTCTCGCAGATCCTGCAGCGCGGCTTCCTTCGCCACGATCTCCCGCTCCAGCCGCGCGATTGCGTCGGCCCTGCCAGCCGCCAACCGCCGCAGCCGATCGGCCTCGGCCCGTAATGCCACGCGCTCGGTGTCCAGGTCCCGAGACATGGCGTCCACAGTGAATCGCACCTGTCCATCATCAAGTCAAGTAAACCTTTCCCTCCCAGTCAGTGCCTGGTCATCTTTCTCGCCCAGTTCAATAGAGTTGGCACTTATCATGACACTCGAGCATTGACATAGTGGGGCTCAATGCACACAATTACTGTGCGAGAAGAAATGCACCTGTGACACCTCTTCTTGCAATTCCTGGACGCTCTCTTGAAGCAAGTTTGCGCGCTGCTGGTGCCGCTGCTTCTCGATGGCCGTCTTTGCCAGCTGTGCCCTGACCTCTGTGAGCTCCTCTTCCAGCTGCTTGATCCGGCTCCCCTTACCATCCGCTTCCTTCCTGGCAGTTTCACATTCGGCAGCAAGCTCACGATTGCTCTGCTCATGAAGCGCAATCATTTCTGCTCGCTCTTGCTCCGCCGATGCTCTCAACGCAGAGAGTTCCCCCTGGACCTCCACCAGGCATCTTGCCAGGTGGTCCGCGCCTTCCTGCGCCTCGATGGCGGCAGCATGAGCGGAGGCAGCCTCTGTACGTAGGGCGGCTTGCTGGGCTTCAAGCCGAGCGACCTGCTCCCTGCTGTTCGCCGCCTCGGCCTCAGCGGCCTCCAGCGCCAGCACCACAGCCGCAGCATCGGCCTCTGCTGCGCTGCGCTCAGCCTGCTGCGCTTCGGCCGCCGCATGCAGCTCGCTCAACTCGGCTTGCACCGCTGCAACTGCGTCCTCCAGTGCAGCCGCCCGCTCTCGCTGCCGGCTCGTCTCCTCGCATAGACCGACATTTTCTGCCTGGAGTCTGGATACATCGGCCTCGAGGGCAGCTGCAGCCTTCCGAGCCTCGGCTGTGGCCCCCTGCAGGGTGCTGACCTGTTCCTGGCTGGCTGCCAGGCTGTCCTGTGCATTGCGCAGGCGCTCGGCCACCAAGGCCGCCTCAGACCGAAGCGCGGCGGTCTCGGATGCGCCTCTTTCGGCCGCCTCGTGCGCGGCATTCAGCAGCTTCTGCAGGCTTGCTGCATGTTCACGGGACTCTGAGAGTTGCCGCTGCAGAGTTTCCGCTGTTGCTTGGGCAGCATCTGCTCGGGTCTCGCTCTGCTGGAGCTGGTTCATGAGAGCGGCGACCTGCTCTGTCAGCGGCTCCTGCTGTGTGGTTACCTCATGCGAGGCATCCAGGAGCATCTGCAGGCTTGCTGCGTGCTTGCGGGTCTGGGCGAGCTCGCTTTCTAACCGTGTCGAGGCTGCTACAGCAACTCTGGCTTGGGCCTCGCTCTCCAGCAGCTGGTTTGCTACGGACGCCTGTTGCTGAGCTGCCAGATTCGCCGCGTCCAAGAGCTTCTGCAGGCTCGCTGCATGTTCACGGGAGACTGTGAGCTCCCGTTCCAAGTCCTTCTCTGCTGCTTGGGCAGCCTCTGCTCCAGCCTGGCTCTGTTCTACCTGGCTCCTGAGAGCTGCAACCTGCTGTGTCAGCATTTCCTGCTGTGCAGTCGCCTTGTGGGCAGTGTCCAGCTGCTTGGCTGCGCTGTCATGCGACTGCACCAGCTCGCCTTTCAGAGCAGCCGTCTCTGCCTGGCTGTTTGCCAGTTGACCTTCCAGGTTTCCTATCCGCTGCTTCAGCACTGCGCAGTCCTCAGAGTTTGTGAGCGCAGCATCCAGCACTCTCTGTAAACTGGCTGCATGCTCACGCGATTGCACCAGCTCAGATTGCAGACCTGCCGCCGCAGTTCCTGCAGCAGCCGCATCTTCCTGGCTCTCTGCCAACCGACCCTCCAGGGCATCAATGTGCTGCTTCAGCGCTGCACACTCTCCAGAGGACGCATGGGCAGCATCTAGAAGCTTCTGCAAGCTGGCCGCAAGGTCTTCTGTTTGCGCCAGCTTGGCTTGCAGAGCGTCCAAAGCAGCTTCCCGGGCATCAGACTGGGCCTTGCTGTCGACAAGCTGCCCCTCCAACTCTTCAATCCGCTGCTGCAAGACTGCAGCCTTCCCCAGTGCGCTGTGCGCAGCATCTAGCAGCTTCTGCAAGCTGGTGACGTGCACATGAGATCTCTCCAGGTCACTGTTCAACGACTCCACCTTTGTCCGAGCAGCATCCGCATCTGCCTGCCTGGCTGCTAGCTCGCATTGCAGATCCTCAATGTGTTGCCGCAGTGCCACGCACTCCCCTGAAGCCTCATGTGCTGCATTCAGGAGAGTCTGCAGACTTCCAGCATGCTCATGGGACTGGACGAGCTTCCCCTCCAGGGGCGTCGATGCTGCTTGCGCGGCACGGGCCTCTGCCTGGCTGGCCGCCAGCTGCTCCTCCAGAGAAGCAACCCGCTGCTGCAGCGCTGCGGTGACTTCAGTGGTTCCATGTGCGGCATCGAAGAGCTGCTGCAAGCTGTCGGTGCGTGCGTGAGCCTGTTTTAGCTCAGCCTGCAGGGCTGCCAGGGCCGTCTGCGCTGACTCAGCCTCCCTCTGACTGTCAGACAGCTGGCCGGTGAGGGACGCAACCTGCTCCTGCAGTGCCGTCTCCGACGCGCGCCGCTCTTCGAGACACCGCTCCAGTGTACGTGCCTCGGCTTTTACCGCCGCCATGAGCATCTGTGCCGAGTCCGCGCGAGCGCTGCTGTCGGCCAGCTGGCCAGAGAGAGACCCGATCTGTTCCTGCATGGTGGCCTCCGCCGCGCACCGCACATCGAGGGCCCCCTGCAGTGCCTGCAGTTCTGCTCGAGCTGCTGCGAGCTGCTCTTGCAGCGTAGGGAGGGTGGCCTGCTGGGCTGCAGCCGCATCCAGACTGTCCTGGAGGGCGCAGCTCTTCAGCTGCAGCTCCGCTATCACCCCAGACTGGTCGGAATTCACCGCTTGCAGCCGGTCGGCTTCGCCCCGCAGCTGGCTCAATGCTGAGCTGAGAGCCTCCTTCTCTGCTTGCTCGGCTTCATGTTGGCGCGCCATGGCGGCGGCATGCTGGTCCTTCTCTTGGTTGGCAGCTTGCAGCTCATGCATGCAGCGCTCCACCTCTGCCTTGGCGGCTTCGGCCTCTGCCAGGGCAGTGCAGACGCGCTGAGTCTCCCGCTGCGATGCCAGGGCATCCATCCTGGCGGCCTGGAGGTCCTGTGAGACCGCTGCCAGCTCTGAGCGGGCCTGGGCAAGCTCCGTCATGAGGCGCGCCTCATGCTCTTGACTTCGCTCATGGGTATCCGAAGGACATTCCTGCTCCTGCATGTGAGGGGGCCCAGGACACGCTGCCACTGCCTCAACCTGCATACAGATGATACTCATCAGGCAGCAAATCAAGTGTCTGGTTTGCGGCGCATCAGGCATGTACAGGAAGCTGGCTTGCAAGTACTTGAGGAGCTGTGAGTGGGGTTTGGTGGCAACACCTGTTGCTGCAGCGATTCGATCTGTTGTTTCAATGTGGCATTGGTGGCGCGTTCGCGGTCGTACAGTGCGACCAGCCGATGCCACTCTGCGTTCTGCGAGCGGGCGACCTCCAGCTCAGCCTCCAGGGCCTCCAGGCGGCTGTCCTTCAGCACCAGCTGCTCTCGGACCTCCCTGTCCCGTGCCTCTGCCTCTGCCACCTGTCGGGCAGACACAATTTTCGTCCTCTTTCATCTTTCTCGATTCGTGGCTAAGAGAGGCAGGCAATGCTCCATGAACTTCCATTGTTGTGACATGTCCGAGGTAAAGACGAGGGAGAGACAAAGGAGACATCAACTGACAGCTTTATGGATGCCTGTACAATGATGGTCGACAGAACAGTTCACGCGCATCGAGAGGTAGTTTATGATTGCCAATCAAGAGAGGGGTGATGAGCAAGTGAGCTCAACCTGGTAAGCCAGGTTCTGCTCGGCAGCAGTTGGCCGGGAGGACCCTGCCGGAAAACCAGCGCCCGAGCCGCTGACGCCGGAGGCAGCCGCGGCTGATGCGCGCGCGGCGCTGCCGGCATCGGGCGGCGGCGACGGCCGCCGGGAAGCCGGCGAGCGCCGCGGCTGCACCTGGCGACCCAAGTGCTGTGCGCGCAGGGTTTCAATGATGCTGGTGAGGGCGCGGATATCGGCATGCGCCACGGCCAGCTCCGAGCGCGCGGTCGCCAACGAATCGAGCGTGCCCCGCAGCATTGTGTTCTGCGCTCGGACTCTCGCCATCAGCACCTCTGTGCTGAGGTCCTCCTCTGTCCGCCCTGCACAGAATTTCGAAGAAACACTTTATCTTTCCACTGTCTGCGCAGCTCAAAAGCGCCATAAGGTTCTGCAATCACAGCAATGGTTGTGACGGGCTCTTTGCGGACAGGGAAAGAGAAGCGCCATCATATTATAAACAATATAAGCTGCCCAAGAGAAAGGAAACATTAGGACTACCAGCAGGACAATATGGAGAGCATGTTTGGGGCTTATGTCTGAAGCCATTTTGCAGTGCAGGCTGACCTGTGCAAGGTGCAAGCGCAGAAGTGTGGGCGTCCTGCAGGCGTCGGGCATCGGCCTGCACGCGCGACAGCTGTTCATGCGCGGCCTCCAGCTGCAGCGCCAGTTCCTCGGACACCAGCCGCGCGGCGGCTGCCTCCTCGCCGACCTCGGCCGCGCGGTTGCGCGCGGCGGCCGCCTCGGCCGTGGCGGCCTCCAGCGCCACCCTCAGGGTGTTGCTCTGGCTCAGTGTGGCGGCTAGTTGCTCCTCGAGTATTGCCTGCGGCTGCTGGTTCCGCTCAGCCGCCGAGCTAGCTGCCTCCAGAACTCCTGCCTGCCGCCTGATCTGCTCCTGGCTTGTGCCGCCATCTGAATGTGTGACCGCACTAGCAGCAGGCTTGCTGCCGGATGGCGTATCATCGAAGAGCGGATTGAAGGCGTCTGCATGGGGAGTGAGAGCTGGCCCGGAGCTGGCGCAGACAGGGCTCTGGTCCTGTGCAACCATGGGTGGCCCCTGGCAAACTGCGCTGTTCCAAGCTGCACCTGCCGTCCAGCTCCTGCCGAGCGATGAGGAGCTTCCCAGAGTGCCGCCTGATTCCAGCCGCCCATGCGCTGCCGCGGTGGCAGGGGTGTTGAGCCGGTGGTGCAGGGCGTTGATGTGGACACTTAGAGGTGTGACGGCCAGCCGGGGCTGGCGCGGTCCCGTCACGGAGGGCCGGCGCCCGGTCAGCGCTGAGTCACCGCGGCTGCTGGGGCTCGCGAAGCTGAGCTCCTGGGGCTCGGTGCGCTGCATGTGCGTGTGCCACTGCCCGCCGTCCGACGGCGTTGTCTCCATCAGCGACTCGAGCATGCCGGACGGTAGCCTGCCGCCGGTATGCGCCGACGCAGACTGGTCGGCTGGCGTTGAATCCACAAAAGATGCCAGCGTGCGGGGTGACATTCTGCCGAACAAATGCGGCGGTGCGGCCGCGTCGGAGGGTGTTTCGTCCACAAGTGAAGCGAGCGTGCCGGGTGACATTTTGCGGCCGGGAGGCGGCGTTGCGGCCGGTTCGGTTGGGCTGTCATGCGCTGCGCCCCCAGCCTGCCGCAGCGCTTCCTGCAGCTGGGCGACTTGGCCCTGCACACCATTCGTGCACTAAACCAAATGATGCCTAGAATGCAAGCAGCCCCCGACCTGTTCAAAATTCTATGCCATTCCTTGCATCAAAGCTTCACAACCTTACACACTCTTACTCACAATTCCATGTCACTGACAACACAATTTTCATTCGAGTGGAGCAGTATGCTGGCTTCAGGGCGCACATGGAGTTCCTGTTGCTGCAGCTGCAGGGCGGCCCGGTGTTCCAGCGCCTCGGCTAGCCACTGGCGCGCCTCTGCAAGCTCCCTCGCCATGCGCTGGCGGCCGGGCGAAAGCTTCTGCTGGCTCAGTGGGCTGGCCTGCCCGGCAGACCCCCCAGGCTGCCCACCCCTTTCAGGTGTGGCAAGCTCTGGCACCCTAGGTGTAGCTGCAGCCACGCCACCTGGTTGCTGACCTGCCTGCAGTGCTGCCGCCCTTCTGTGGGCATCAGCCTGCGGCGCAGAAAGGAGCGTTCAGGACCTGCAGGGCAAGGTAACAAAGGAGCCAGTGCATGTGAGCCAGAAAAAGCAGAGGTGCGTTGCAATCTTTGTAGGCACCTTCTGGCAACACTACAAACACGTGTAGTCCAATATTATTTCCGTGCTTACTGTTTGTGTACTTGAAGTGCATGTTCGGGGTTCAAGAGCTCTTTAAGAAATTGACCTCAACCTCACGGTATTTGTTTTGGGTACAACCTGAAACAGAATGAGTTGTGCCTGCAAAGTCAACTTGTCACTCAGCCCAGAAAGGTACTATTGTGTTGAGGGAGCTCCTAGGAGGCATCTCGAGAGCTTCGTCGGTGGACCAGGGGAAAATAGCTCTCAATCTAAAAGGTCATAAACCAAATTAAATATGGATATTTGTGTTCGGGGCTCGCAGGAGGCACCTCGAGGGCGTCGTCGGCGGACCAGGGGCGGCCGGGCGGCGGCGGCTGGCGCGCCTGCTCGTGGAGGGCCTCCTGGGCCTGGCGCAGCGTGCGCTCCAGCGAGTCGCGCTGGCCGGCCAGGCGGTCGGCGCGCAACTGCTCCTGAAGCAGCGCCTGCTGCGCGGCCAGCAGCTGTTCCGACACTGCGTCCAGCTGCAGCTCCAGGTGCGTCCCCCGCTGCTGCTCGTGCTGCAGCGCCATCGATACCTGCACTGGGCACACGACCATTCAGATGAAATATATCTTGCCTAGATATAGCAAGTTCATGATGCTGCTCATGCAGCAGCGCCATCAATACCAGCATTCGGCACATGACATTTCAAATCAATTCACCATCCCCCAGATGCCAGCGCATGTTCACGATGCTGCTTGTGCTGCAGCGCCATTGACATCTGCAGTGAGTGTCCCCATTCATATCTCCATGCATCATTACTTAACACCATAAGTTACAACTATGGCTTTCCATGACATGGATGGGCTGACTCAGAGAGTTAAGCTGGCTCCTTGCAATGACCAGTAAGGAAGTGCCATGCACAAGTGGTTGACATCGTGTTTTGTGCTGTGACACAAGAATGTCTATAGGCTGCCCGGGTGTCTGCATCTGGGAAATATGTCAGGCGTGCAGTGGGTGGGAGCATGCACACCATGCAGAGCTGCTCTCTAGCCTGGACGGGGGCCTCAAACAAGGTCTGCGCTCGCTGCCAGCGGCCCTCCAGGTATGCCTGCTCCACAGCCATGTCCTGCTCCCGATGCCGCTCTGCAGAACCCTGGTGACAACCCACATCCCATGTCAACAATAGCACAACAAACATTCATAGCACAAGCAATACCTCCAAATCCTACAACATAAATGTTCACCAACTCGACTCAACACCACAGTAAGTCCGGGGAAAACATGGAGTGCCGGCAGGTGATTGCCAGCACTCCATGCAGTATCCTCGTGTTATACCAGGACAGGAAAATACTTTACTTTGCAGTGTGAAATGTACACAGCGCAAGCTGAGAGGAGGCTTCTGTGGGAAAGACGGCCGCCCACCGGGGGTGCGGGCAGCGGGGGATCCTGCATAGCCGCCGTGGCCTGCTGCTGGAGCTGCTGTGCGCGCTGTGAGAGGGCCGCGTTCTCCTGCAGCAGCGCCTCGATGCGCGCCCGCTCTGCGCGGAGGGATGCTTCGGCCTCGCGCACGCGTGGTGGCGTCTGCTGCGCCGCATCCAATCGCTGCTCTAGCGCTACCTGCATACCAGCCCACACACCCCATATTGTTAAACACCCTAAACACCCTAAACCGTACAACCCTCAAGGGAGAAGAATACACAGCCCACACACCCACATGCCCAAGCTGTGGATGGTCATGTTCCTTCGCCAGAATATACCTGCAACTAGCATGCATGTCCACGCCGACACTGGTTATTCGTCTTAGCCCGGGCGCCCCCCATACCTGTACTATGAGCGTTACTTGCAACTTGCTTGGAAGGCCTCGATTTGATGATTAGTTCACCGATCATCAGCAGGAAGCTACTGTGCTTTGCATGGAGGAATGGCTGGATATGTAGAGGTGGTAGCACGAGGTTACGGACCTTTTCATTCTGCAGGTTGATGACGAGTTCGCGCTCGTGCTGCAACTTGGCATGCACCACCTGCAGTGCATCGTGGGTCTCGGCCCACTTTGCAGCCGCTTCCTCGCCACCCTCCACCTGCTGCTGCAGCTGGAGCACCTGTGTGGTGGCAAAAGCAGCCCAGGAATCCTTAAAGCCGCAGAGGTCTGCAGGGAGTTACATGAATCAAAGTAGAGAAGCTGCGTGGTGGCAAAAGCAGTCTATAAAGCTTGGAAAGCCGTAGAGGTTTGCAGGGACATACATGGAACGATTAAACTATCAAATGAAGCATACCATCATGCACACAATCCTGGAACTGTCTGAAGTCCAGCCCACTCTTGGGCCAGTGCGACCATTCAGCCTGTGCGAAGCTAGCCTTGCACACTGCTGCACCATGCTCCATCCAGCCACTGGTGATTCCAACGTCACTATACGTTATCAACACTCAAGTCATTCGTTGCATTGAGGCAGGAATTATCTCTCATTCACTTTGCTCTACACCCCTCAATAACGGAGTTTTTGTATAAATACCTAAATCCACCATTGCATCCAGGAAGAAAAAGAACTTTCTATAAAGTCCCCTAACCCTACAAGGCCCCTAACCCTACAAGGCTCTCTATAAAGGCCCCTAACCCTAAATTCTAAAACCTCACCCCCAAACTCTACAACCCTAACCGAAGTGTCTGATATTGTTTTCCGGGTTGCATCGAGGCGGCGCATGCACACCTGGGACTGCAGGCTGCGCCCCTGCAGGCCCTGCAGCTGCTGCTGCGCCTCCAGCTGCTGCCCGAGGGCGTCTTGTGCGGCGCCGAGAGCGCCCACCTGGTTGGCCTGCTCGAGCAGCTGCGCCTGCAGCGCGCTGTTCTCCTGGAGCGCCTCCTCCAACCGGCCCAGCACCGCCTCGTGGCGCACCATCAGAGCCACCCTCTCGCTCGACATCACCTGCATGCACGGACGTGCTTGCGTTGGTTGTGATGCACATAATCTCAAATGAGCTTGTGTAAGTTTTGACACCATTAGTGGCGCAATGCTTGCTTGCCGCTGTTGATCATAGTACTGTGCACAGCACCGGGATAAAACTGGTAGGCCCTGTTGTGTCAGCTGCATCAATGCGAACAGAGAACACTGCAGACAAGCGCAGATGACATCAACAAGCACACAATCGGAGGTCCCACTTGGATGGCATGCTGCAAGCGTGACCGCTCCGACTGCAACCGCATCACGCGGGCGAGCGCCTTGGCCGCAGCCGCCGCAGCGCCGCCGGCTGACACTTTGGTGTCCTCTGAGTCGGAGCTGACGGACGAGTCCGCCTCTGCCTCAGCTTCATTTTCCAAGTTCTTCACGTCCACACGGCTACTCGCCTCATCTCGCCTGCCCCTTTCCGCTTCCGCTGCATCATCCTCATGCACTGCAGCCGGGTGTGGCGAGCCAGCAATGTCCGAGGTGGCCGCCTCAAAACCGAGTGTTCTTGGGACCGCGCCGCCGGAGCGGCTGTGCCGGGCGCGCTTGCGGCGGGCTTCCGTGTCAAGACCCCACAGGTCTCCCTGAGGGTCGGCGAGCGGCGTCACTGAAGCGCGCTGTCGTGACAGGGGCTCGGCATCTGCGGCTGACTCTTGCAGAGCCACTGAGGCGCTTTCCAGCACATCATCTGCGCCACAATCAACCTCAGCATTGCAGGTGGGATATTGCAGTTGGAGTCACACCGAAAAATCGTGACCCATAAAACAGAAGACGTATTGCCAAGCATCGACATACTGCATGTAGACTCCAGCAATTGCGGCAACGCACCAGCAGGCCTGGCAGATAAGGGTGTTGCCAGGTGGGCAGGCGTCATAGCAGCTGTGTGGCGGAAGTCATCGCGAAGCTGCGCATCCGCAGCCGCCTGTATCCTTCGAGCCTCTCTCTGCGCCTCAGCTGCGGCCGTGCTGTGTGCATCCGCCAGAGCTGCAGCGCATTTAAATCAAATAAGCGAGTTTCCCACTTGGACTGGGGACCACTGCACCAGAATACGGTAGTGGTGACTCTGTATCTGTTGCTACCAGGTGAGCAGCCACACATGTGGGGTTAAGAATGAATGAAGAGGAGGAACACCTCGTGCGGCTTCCAGGTCTCCTTCCAGGGAAGCGATTCTGTCTTGTAGGGTTGCATTCTCCAACTGCAGCCGTTCGGAGCTCTCAGTGGCTGCTGCCAGCATTGATGCCATTTCATCGGCCCGATCCTGCATCACAAACATGGTGATGGAGCGTCTGAATCCCAGAGCCCTTCCTTCTCTCCATTGTCAGACTCTTTTTGCAGATCAAGATTGTTGCGCAGTCCATACCCAAGACTTTGCTTGGATGCTGCATGTATGACCAATATAAAACAGGTCCATCTTAGCAGGCCAGAAACGTTGGCACAAAAGTTTTAGTCGAAGTGCAGACAGGAGCAGTGAGATGCACACCTCTGCTGCCTGCGCTCGCTCCAACGCCTGGCAAAGGGCATCTGTCTGCTTGTCTGCATCTTCCTGGCTAGATTGTAAGAGGGACTCTAGGGTGCGGCACTGCTTCTCGGCTGCCTCGGCACGCTTCAGCAGTGCTTCATGGCTCTCGATTGTGCAAATGGGCTGCCCCAGACTGTTGTTCCTGTCATTCCCCAGGTTTGCACTGATCTGCCCTGCCTCATCTCGGGATGCAGCAACTGTGTCCGCATCAGCTACAAAAGCCTGCAGAGTCTCTTCACCTTCACGAACATCACCCTCCGCAAAGTGCCCCTCTCCCTCTTTCTCAACCAGTTGCAGCAAATGCCTGGATTTGAGAGCAGCTCTGCTCTGAACGTCAGGAGAGTCAGGATCCTGCAGCATATGTTACAGTGGTCTGGGTATGTGCGATCTAGCTCGTTGGGAACAGTTTCCAAATGAAGTCACAAAGACAACCAATGTATGTAACAAGATGCCAATTTTTTTGGGTCTTTTCTTGAGCTTAACAGGCTTGATCATGAGGATCGATAAGAGCAGAAAGTCAGCAAAATAAGTCGCAACCGAGCAAAGTGACTGACCTCAGCTTCCAGGGCCTGCGCTAACTCAGCTGCATTGCGCTGCACAGAAGTTGTGAAGCTGGCCTCAGAACTGCAGTAGCTCCCGCGCACGTCCATACTGTCGTAGCATTGCTGCTTTGACAAGGTCACCATGCCATGTCCTACATCCTCTGCGTTTCTGCTGCTCATACTACTGGCCTGCTGAGTGGGAATGTGCTGAAAGGATTGGGCAAGGGGTGACATGTTAAATCCCTGTTGTTGACTGTTGTACATATACAGATCCATGGCGGAAGTACTACGGGGACCGTTGCTCCCAACATTGGGGTCTGGCTGCCTCATATTGGCCACCCTGCTGGATGTTCTGGGAGATTCATTCTGCGTACACCCTGATTCTTGCCCCAGTCGCGATGGCTTGGGGCTCAGATTTGTGACTGTCGAAAGGGGAGTGCGCGGCAGGCAAAGATCCGACGCGCGCATGCGCGATTCCTCCATAGCACTCACAAGTCATGCATTGGCGCCATCAAAGAAGTGCTCACTGAGCCTGGTGA
Organism: Coccomyxa sp. Obi; assembly: GCA_020887355.1. Taxonomy (NCBI): domain Eukaryota; kingdom Viridiplantae; phylum Chlorophyta; class Trebouxiophyceae; family Coccomyxaceae; genus Coccomyxa; species Coccomyxa sp. Obi. Next base: position 555,984 of record AP024993.1, on the reverse strand, counting down.
AGGGCTTGAGTCATCGTGTATCAACCTGATCTTCCCTTGTCATAGACATCTTCAAGAATCGAGCTAGCCGATAGCCCGAGAGAATTACTTCCTTCTCCTTCTTGCCAACAGCCCTTTCCACTCTGGCAAGCTAGGCCTATCTTGGCTGCTGTCGTGGCAAAGATGAGGATCTGCACAGTCAGCGAGAGACTCCTGAATTGCAGCCTGCAAATCTGTAGGCCAAAGACTTTGCGGCAGGAATTACTTTGATCGCATCAGCTCATTGGCAGGCATGCAGAACCTGGCATCCTCCATGCGTGCCTGCTCGGGCTTCAACGCCAGCAGCTCCACGAGGGAGTGCAGCATCAGCAGAAAGGCAGGGGCAGTTGTCCCCAGGGCCCGTGCTCTGGCGACTCCACCAAGCCAGGAGCCTCAGACGCGCAGACGCGTGTCCCAGAACGCGGTGGCCATCGAGAGAGAAGTGCTGTCGTGCCCCTGGCCGCGCACATCAGCTCAGGCGTCCCGTGCGGTGCCCGAGGGACGAGGCTTTCTGTCTTGCACCGTGATGGCTCTGCAGCAGGTGAGAAGCCCTCGTTAGTGCAACATTGGGCTCAAATTGCTCTTAGGACGGCTGTTGAGGTGGTTTTCAGAGAGTCTCGTTCAGGTGTCCTCCCCCTTTCCAGGGTACTAGTTCAAAACGTGCACTTGGGCGAAGCACTCGATGCGAACGACAGATCAGCTAGTGGTTTGGAACATGTTGTATTCTGTCTTTCTTTCTTCCCCCAAATACACAGCAATGAATGCGATTGCCTTGTCGCTGTCCGCTAGTACCGTAGTGGTGAAGGTCAAGGTTTCAATCAGGATGAGAGTTGAGCACAATGCACTGCAACCAGATCCTGCCACTAATCTTAGTTGCACTACCATGCAGATCTGGTGCGGTGATGGCACCCTTCCAGCAGATGTTGAGGCGCTTGCTGGAGGTTTCACAGACGCTGAGAACCCCTGCCAACTTGAGGAGGCTGCTGAGGGAGTTGCCCGGCTGTGGCGATACCAAGGCTTCAGATTGTGAGCGGTCTGTGCGCATGCAAACCATTGCGAGTACAGGCCCAGAGAAGAAAATTGCAATGAAAACACAAGAGACGGCTGTAGCAGCACACTGATGAGTTGATTTCATGGAGCTGCAATTCGGGCCCACGTGGGCTGACGCCATGCAAGCTTACATGGCAGATATGCCAAGCAATGGTGCCCATTGGGCCACATATTTTTTGCACTGCAAGTGAGAAATTGAGGCTCCGCCTTCATACAGGAGCATTGGAGTTTCAACAAGCTGTTGCCATGTGTCATTCCTTTGTGTACTTTTAGGATGCGTGTGTGTACAGCAATGTTGCAATGCCAGCAAGCTTTCTCCCTATGTCTACTTTTTGGTTTAGGGTGGCTAAATTTTGACAAACAATTTTGGTCTTTTGACTGCACTAGGACTGCAGGGGAAACCCCACATTCTTTAGGACCCGGGTCAGCGTTCAACAATGCAGCTAGGCGCTGGCAGTGAGTGTGTTTGCCTGCACTTGTCAGGCTGATGTACAAGATTCGCAGAAATCAGAGCGTTAAAATCAATTTTTGTGACTGAAAGTCCCGGAGTCCGGAGTTGGATCCCATAGAGGGAGCGTGTTGTGTCGGCGCTCATGCAGAGACAAATTTTGATGCACAAAATTTTGAGTTGGCTGCCCTAGGAGTTGTGCATGCAAGTGTGCTAGTGCACGGGTACTGTTAACATTCTCCTTGGGAGCGTTTACCGACATTGATATCAGTCTGTGAGAGTCATGGTGTAAACTAATTGATCGAGTCACCTCGAGACTTCAGCTTCCTGTGCAGGCATGCCCACTCCCAGGTGAATCCCCCCACTTACTTACCCTAGTTTGGGAAATAAGTTTTGTCATCAGTGGCAGGGTCGCCATATGGGCCATCTCACATATTACGGCTATCCATATGCATATGTTACAGTGCATGTCCTTCTAGCTAGAAGCCTTCTGAGAAGAGATCTCGACACAGATATCTTCAGATGGCAGACTCGTCATTTATGTAAAGCAATGTCGGACTCATGAGCTTACAAGCCAATCGATCTCAGCCCTGGCCATGATTTATTCCTTGCATTATGGTCCAGTCTTGGTTCATTGACAGGTGCAAGGGGTTGAATGCAGGCAATCTGGTCTGCTGTGCTAGTATGTCCTCATCCAGCAAGGACTCCGCAACCTTATGTCGCAACATTCCAAGTTCGGTGGCAAAATTTGGTCCACACAGTTTCAAGGAAGATCAATCCTGCTAGGGCTAGGTCTTCAGGGAGACATCCCTCTTTTGGGGTGAATCCACACAAGTGTACTGACAGGGCTGGTGATTGGGAGCAAATGTCTTGAGAGATTCTAGAAACAGTTCACTCAATGCACACTTTGCCGGCCACACACCTTCTTTCCTACGAATCGTGCGGTGCACGGGTCCTATGGCCATCAAAGCGCTTGCATGTTGGGTTCCAACAGTCTTCACATGTCACTCGATTCTCATTTGCGTTCCCTAAGAGGCCAACTAGCGAGCATAGTACATGTACAAGCTGTTCGAGGCAGCCGCTGCTATAAGGTTGACTTCGGGGTGCCACGCCAGATGCAGCAGCTTTGTGTTGAAGTCCATGGAGGTTCCGTCGGCTGGCGCGACTGCCGCGACGGCCGCCGCGTCCGGGCCGCCTCCCGGGCTGGCCGCAGCGCCATTTTGCACCGCCGCGCGCTTTGCACTGTTGGCGCCCCTCGACAGTCCGAACCTCCCATGCGACTGCACGCAGGTTGCACGCGCAGACATCAGGAAAAACTCAATGCTGAAGAAGCCACCTATCGCCAGAGTAGTCTCCCACACCGCAACCGAACATAGCCTGCATGTTCTGGCTTATGGTGGGGAGCTGCTGGGGCCACTGCAGGTAAGCTCTTGGCGATCTTTGCAGGGAAGCACAACGGTATGATGTTGAACAACTTGCCTGCAGAGGCGATGCTGCAATTACTCAAACCCATCAGTGCCTCCAACAGCTGCACAGCTCAAGGCTGCTGGGGAGTGACATCCGGTGACAGAGACATGGTGTGAGGCAGTTCCCAGTGGCATGCAAGTGCTGGTCAGCAGCAGGCGAGTCATTTTCAGTCACCTTGGCATGCGTTTGCAGGCGTTTCCTCTGGGGGTCTCGGCTGGCCTCCAGGGTGACGTCTGCGCCCGGCTCGTTCTCCTCCATGCCCTCTATGGAGAGCGCCCTGAAGCAGTTGGAGTAAGTCCCCGTGGCAAGGTGGGTGCCATCGCCGCTGAACGCGCAGTCGAACTTGTCGAAGATGCAGTCGTTCTCGTACAGGTCGCACAGCTGCGACCACATCAGCATCGGTAATGCAGATATTCCCACAATTGCTGATTCCAGCGCTGAAGGCACTGCTTACGGGCTAGTTGGCCCTCCCACCCAATTGACACTGCTGCAGCAGCAACTGCATCTCTCGAGAAGGGTCTGGCAATACAGCAGAAACCAGAGGGGTGATGCGATATCCATTTCAACTAGCAAGCACGACATGACAGGCACATGAAGTGTGCAGGTGCATTGCAGAAAGGAAAATGTACACACCCTGGGCTTCAGGTGCTCGTGGATGGGGTAGGTGGCGACTGGCGAGGACTCCATGTTGACATCCCACAGCTTCAGCGTCATGAAATCGCGCGCCAGCATGTAGCGGCCGTCCCGGCTGAACTTCAGGTCAGACATGGACGACAGCAGCTCTGTGAAGAACGAGCGCGGCCCGGGCTGCTCTGCCTGTTCCCGCGAAGATCAATATTCAGCAGTGTCTGACAAAAGGAGAAAAGCAACACCAATTTGTGGGAGGTTTTGAACCGCCGACCAGTGGGTTATGAGCCTACCAGTCACTGAGTTACTTTGAAATACATGAGTGCATGCTTCACCATCTGCTGCTGTGCTATCGAACTAGTCGGTGTACAAGCAATGATCCCCATCTGCACTAAAGCAGCCAGATACTTGGTGGCATGGCCAACTTGGATACCCAGCTTAGCTGCTCAAACATCACACAAGATGAAGGTTTGCATCCCTGTCGGCATGTTTACAGTTAGCCAGAGGACAAAGGCATCTGATACAGGCTCCAGAGGTACAATTTAAGGCGGAGATGGGCATGCGGCGAGGGAGGGCACACCTCCTCATAGATTTTGCAGGCGTTGTCCAGGAGCGCGCTGGTGCGCAGGTCGGCCATGCGTATGGCGCCCTTGCTGGTTGCAAACGCGAACGTGTGGGAATGGTGCGGGTGGAAGTCCGCCACCGTGATGACCTTCGCACCACATGTCCATCAGATGTCACTCACCTTGCTGGTATGCTGCAAAAAAATCCCATTCTGACACCCCACTGACAATTCCCAAGTCCGCATTCGCCAATGGGGAGCCTGGTGCGGGTGGAAGTCCGCCACCATGATAAACTTCGCACGACATGTGTCCAGGTTATCACTCATTTTGTTGGTGTGCTGGCCAAGAAGTCCTATTCAGACACATCACTTAGGAGACGTCCAGATTCCCCTCAGCCAATGGGGAGCCAGTCCCGAGCTGCTTCTGCTCTCCCTTCATCCTTGCTCCTCTAATCAGGAACCTTTCCTCTGTAGTATCAAAGCATGCGGCACAGGAAAGAACACACGCGCAGTGCTGGCTGAACTGCTTTGTCAGGGGTTACGGTCATCCATGCAAATGCGCTCCTCCTTTCTTAGTGCCCAATGCCCACCTCCCGTCACACTTGTGACATTGAGAACTGATCACGCAGACAAAGGATGTTACTACAGATACGGCCTCATGGACAGGCTCTGACCTCTGTCAGCTCGTCCATGTTGGCAGGTTTCATGTCCACAACGTTGAAGGCCTGGTCGGAGATGTCCAGGTGCCACAGGTTCACGCGCAGGTCATCCGCTGTGATGAAGGTCTCCTGATCGCTGGATAGAGCGATGCTGTTCACGTGGTAGGTGTGCGCGTTGGCATACTTTCTCCTGCACCGCGCCGCCAGCACCACCTCTGTGCTCGCCACCTGTGCCAGATTTAAAGGTCGGCTGATGTCCTTGAAATCATTGGTACAGTCTGATTACTATAGTGATATCACCTCCTCTTGGTGTTTGCATGATTGGTGGATCAGACACGCTTCTGTTCCATTGTCATGAACATAAAACCAGCTATTTAAACCGACATGCTAGGATGTCGGGTCTGCAAAAAGCCGGCTCCGTTGCCCTTCTCTCAGCAAAGACATTGATGGCCATCTCCGGCAACTCTGGCCACTTGCTTTCTCCCAATCGGCACTTTTACCATAATTGATTAACTCTCATGCCCTTTCTCAGCCCCATCAGGCTGGAGGACGGATAATGTCACAACCCCGCATTGCTGTGGAATGATGGAAACGACTGCAGGATCGCACCTGGGGTACTCTCAAGGTCCTCAGCTCGGGTTCCTGGACGCCCAAACAAACAGAGAAAGGTCAGACCAGTGGTTGATAAATACTTCAGTGCGCCTCAGGGGACGCAACATTCGGCACAGTATCCTTGGTGCAAGAAGATTGGAAGAGTACCTTTGGAGAGCGCGGCGCAAGCTTTTGATCTGCCAACGTGGAAAGCTTGCTCTTTGGGGAGGTGAAGCCATTTCCGCCCCTGCAGTGCCAACACAACAAAGCTTGGATTACTTCCCTGTATGCAGGCACTCTTGTTTCGCCTGCTCCTTCTTTTGACAGATCAAAGGCCATCACATAATGTCATGCAAAGGCGACTAGCATTGCCAAAGCGCGCACCCTGCCGGTATTGACCACGAAGGCTGCTGCTCTGCTACGTTGTAGTTTGTCAATTGCTGCACCTTCTTCTCATACACCTGCCGAACGCATGCAGACATTTGAAACTGCTGCGATTGGGAGTACAAAACGCAAGTGCAGGAGCAGTTCCATTAAATGCCAAGACAATCATTGCATCTGGCAGCAGGGCTACGTCAAAGCGCGAAGCTGTGCAGGTTGCCTGGAAGCACTCGCCTTCCAAAGCTTGATTGTCTTGTCATTCGTTGACAAGATCAAGCGGCTCGAAGAGGGCTGATTGACCCATCGCACTTTGTTGATCTTCTCCTCGATCTCGAAAGATTTGAGGTAGTCAAACTCCGGCTCATGGCTCTGGAACTCCGTCATGTACCGGAACTCGAATGCGCTTAGCCGCCCCCTTGGAAGCCTCTGTTCCATGCCAACTGTCCGCTGCAGCATTCCCCCACCCCCACAGTTGAACAGGACATTCCCTTCACTCTCCACTTAATTTGGTGAACGCACCTCCAACACACCTCAATTGCACTGGTGATACACTCCATTTCATTACCACTGCATTCCCAGCAAGATATCACTGGCCAAAAAGGAGTCCTTTCTGGATGACAGCATCTGACTGACAGGGAGCAAGGGTCAGGCGACTGGGTGGTTGGGAAGTACCCCTTGCGACGCGACCCTCTCAAACAGAACCACTCGTCCCCCTCTGTCCCCCGTGGCAAGATGTTGACCGCTGGCATCAAACTCAATTGCGGATATGATGTCCGCTGCAGTGGCAGTCACACACATACGTCAGCAAGATGTGACAGCAGCTCACAAGTTAGTGCTTTCCTGGTGCCCCAATCTTCTCTGGCGCCCGCCCTATCTGGCAATTGTGAACCTTGTTGCCGCTCCCTCTTCCTCCCGAGGGAGGCGCTGTCTTGCTGCAAACCTTCCGAAATTCCTTGGAGCTGATGAAGGCAAAATAAGATCCTTGTTAGAAAAAGCCTTAGATGGAGAAAACGAGATAGTTTCCTCAACAACAGGGAGGAGCTGCCACCTGCTCCAAAAGGACAAAACCACTCTGCATCAGGACTGCACATAAGTGCATCCTACATAACTGTGCAGTGTAAAGTATAACACATTGTCGAGCACATGGATAGGGCCCATCACAGCTTAAATCCTTCCCTTCATCCTTGGTCAGCGCGACTGAGGGCCGCTTGCAAGTCAGTCAGAACTCCCCACCTTCCTGAATCTCCTCCCCAGGCGTTCTTTCTCCAAAACACTGCAAAAACTGCCAATCGAGGGGCTGGGCCCCATCCAGAGAGGCAAGGGAGCCCGGGCCTGGACCCGCGTCCATCCTCCGACTCCACCTCCGCTATGGACGCCTCATGGGCCTGCTGTACCCCTTGGACGCCACCCGATGGCTTCCGATGTTCACAATGTCTGCCAAGGGTCTGTACCGGTGAGCAACAGAGTCAGAAGCGTGCAGACCCGTTCAGCAATTCCCAGTGTGGGCGTTGTTTGACGCAACAAGAAGGAGGCAAATATACTGGAATAGCGCCTGGATGCCAGTGGTTGAGTGTTAACACATCAACAACAACTTGACAGCTGATGCCAGTCAAATTCTGGGCATGCATAAAAGTACTGTGCAGGCGCCATGACCACTTTCAAAGACCTGCAGCTGCAGGCAACGCTCGTAACTCTCGCCTCGGCCTAAAGCCGCCCACGTGATGGCACGGACGTCGAGAAGGGGACGTCATCTATGCTTGCTTGCGACGCAGAACAGCTTGGGGCAGGGAAATATAGCATCAGAGTAGGTAAGAGGGACAATGATGAGGCTGGAAAATATAGATGCGGCGAGAATGGGTTGTCCAGCACCAACAAGATGTAGGAGCAGCCAAATCCCCTTTGCTTCCACGGGTCCCTGCTCACGGCGATCACATATGTCTGTTCACAACCGTGTATTACTAGGCAAGGTATGGCATGCGCACGCGCTCATTGAGCAGCATGTGCACTTGTTGTAATGCACACCCTACATACTTTGTCGTGAGACCTCAACAAGGCTACATTACTATTGGTGTCCTCCTTCAAAACCACTCAAATGTACAGCCAGATATGCATCTACGTTATAATTGATGCCATGCACAGGCAAAAAGACCAGAGATATTGCTTCGAGCTGCTGTTGCTGAGCGCCCCGGAGTGGTGACCAACCCATACATTCAGCCATCAGGGAAGGGGTTGGGATTCTACACTGGGGAGGATGGCTATCTGTATGTGGACAACCTGCGCATAGACGACATCAGAGCAGAGGTGTGTATAGCCCTGCGAATGAGCTGATCCAGAGCTCCACAGAGTGTCCAGAATATATCTCAGATTGACATTATAACCAAGTCTCTGATTAACAATACATGGGTGTGTGCAAAACAGGTCAAGGACAGCCCCTTCTACCTGTACAGCCAAAACAGGATAACAGCCAATTACCAGGCATATGCAGATGCGCTCAAGGGGCTAGATCACTTTGTCGGCTATGCCGTCAAGGCCAACAACAACCTGCCCATCATGCGTCACCTGCAGTCTCTGGGATCCGGCGCAGTGCTGGTGTCTGGAAATGAACTCCAGGCAGCTGAGGCCGCTGGCTTTGACACCACCAGGTGTGGCTGCTTGTTGTCATTTCGCACATTTCATCACCATCTTGCATGCACTCTGCGATTGTCCCTGCTCTTTGACTGTCCATGCACATCTGCCACTTCCTTTGCCCACGAGGCGTGCTGGACATGCTTAATAAATGAACTGTTCTGCATAGTATCTGCCTCAGGACGTATATTTGAGACACTTTAAATTTGGAAGGACGGTTCCGTACTTGAGAAGGCATCCTGTTGGACCGCCATGCAGTGGCTTGAGCGAGCTTGCCTTACACATCACCGCGTGTCAAAAGCCTCGAGTGATAGGAGGGCATGTTTTCTTGCAGGACGATCTTCAATGGCAATGGCAAGCTGCCAGAGGAGCTTCGGCTTGCGATTCTGAAGGGCGCGCTCATAAACGTGGACTCTGAGTTTGACTTGGAAAACATCGCTGCTGCCGCCAAGGCAGTTGACAGAACGGCGCGCATCCTGATCAGGATTAACCCTGATGTTGACCCCCAGGTGCATGCCTATGTGTCTACTGGGCTGGCCAACTCCAAATTTGGCATCCGCAACAGCCACCTTCAGGTGAGCTTCACTCCTGTTGACATGGTCCCGTAATTTTGACAACAAATTGCAGGCAGTGCTGAGTAATCACGCAGGAGATGCTTGTGTGAACTACACAGGCTGTGAGTGTGGGTGTCTCATCTGCTGTGTGATGCTGCTTGCATTTTTCACTTTCAGGGTGTGTGATGCTTGGAATTGGTTACTGGAGTCCTGTCGTCTAGTATTGGGGCATGGTTGCTTTGGAGAGGCATTGGGTTGCATTTGATATGCACATAAAGCTGCTACTCTGCACAGTCACGATGTACAACTGGCTAGTGCAGGCCAGGCAAAAGCAGAAGTATGATCTGCTTGTTGCATCCTGTGGGCGGTAATCTTCAGGAATGATGGAAATGTGCTGTTTCGTGTGTGCAGTGGTTCTTGAACAGGATACGAAAGGAGCCTCTGCTGGAACTAGCTGGTGTTCACAGCCACCTGGGCTCCACCATTACCAAGGTCAGCTACTCAGACATCCACTTCACGATTTTGGGACCATATCTTGGCTGAAAATTGCAGTGTCAACAACCGACCTTTCAATCATACACAGTGCTTCGTGTTGACGTGCATGTTTCTTGCTATCAAATGCGAGGAGAACACAGTTGTGGGTGGGCTTTGAAGCACCTTCTCTGTCAGCTTTGGCAGTGTCCCTCATCGAGCAGTGGGTCTCTTCGACCATGATGAGGTCAACCACTTTCAGGTTTAGGGTTATATTTAGGGTATTATATTATAGCCCTGAACCCTATATTATTGATGAGGCCAAGCATACTCGAGGAGTACTTTGGCACCATCAGGTGGACATCTTCCGGGACGCCGCGCAGATCATGATCGGCTTCATCAAACAGATCCGCGCCGAAGGCTTTGACCCGAAGTACCTCAACATCGGTGGTGGGCTCGGCATCGACTACTACCGGAGGTGCACTTCTGCTGTGCCACCTTTTATGCCTGAAAAAGCATGCGCTGATGTGCATGCATCATGTATGCTGTGAATGTCATTGCATTCATGCCAGGAGTACCTGCCTGCCTGCCTTTTGACATGCACCACTGGGAGAATTCCCACCCTTATCTACTCACAGTTTGACTGGATCTAGCTGTGTGCCGGTTGAGCAATTGGAAGAGAAAGAAACCAAGATCAGTAGGAAGACAGGGTCGCATGCGCTGTGTTGCCAAAGATCAGTGTTGCGCCGTCAAGAAGAGATCAGCCTCTTCTTGAAAACTTTTCAACGGACACGGAACTTCCCCAAAATATTGTGCCTGCATTTGAACAGAGGGGACGCCTTCCCATCACCAGCAGACCTGGTTGACACAGTGCGTGACCTGGTGGCGGATCTGGGCCTGACCATGATTTTGGAACCGGGGCGCTCCATGATCGGCAACGCGTCCGCGCTCGTCAACACCGTCACGGGCACGAAGACCAACGGCAACAAGAACTTCATTGTTGTGGATGGCTCCATGAGCGCCCTCATCCGGCCCTCCCTCTACGACGCCTACCAGCACATCGAGCTCACAGCTCCTGGTGCGGCGCTGTGGTCCCCTAAAAGACCCCTCTTTCTCGAGGGCATGGCCTCACCACCGAGTGAAATTCGCAACAGGGTCCTTGATGTCTACTTGTGTACACAGAGGCGTGCTGGCGTCCAGTGGGATTTGATGTTTGATGTCTTCCTGATTGCACGTGAAGATGTCGGATCAGCATGCCCCATCTTACTCATGAGAAGGCAAGGCTCCTTAGTGGCATCGCGTGCTTGGGGGTGACTTCCCCTGTTGCCTCTCCCGGGGTTCAAGTCAGGGGACAGTCTCGAGCAATGGGATTATAGAGGTGGAGCATGGATGCATCAGTCAATCAGACCTGTTCCAGCCGCCTAGGGCTGATCAGATGTCAGACTCTGATCGTCAGAGTCAGCACGCAGCATTACATCTAAACAATCACAGAGAAAATGTGATGGACGATGCAGTGGCTACTGCTGCGCAGGGGATGGTTCCGAGCAGGTGTTTGATATAGTGGGGCCCGTGTGCGAGTCGGCGGACTTCCTGGGCAAGGAGCGGACGCTGCGCACGCCGCGCGCCGGGGACGGCCTGGTCGTGCATGATGCGGGCGCCTACTGCATGGCAATGGCGTCGACTTACAACCTGAAGATGCGCCCAGCAGAATACTGGGTGGCGGACGGGCAGCTGAAGCAGATCAGGTCAGACCAGATCAACATGTCTTGTTCTAGATTGCCAGTTGATGGCCGGACTCTGCCACAGCTGTGCATGCCCATTTCTGTTGGTTCGAGAAATAATCCATGCTGCAGCTTACTTTACTGGGATCATCAGGTTTTGCAGTGTTATGCACTTCTGTGCCCTGACATCTCGCATGGTTCCCCTTGTAACTGTGCAGGCACGGGGAGACGCTGGAAGACCACTTGCGGATGTTTGAGGGCTTGTAGTCCGCTGCTGCTGCTCTTTCGCTCTTTCCGCATGTGTGCTTGTTCGCTGACACCAGAAAGCTTCTAGCGGAGCAGCATAGCAGGCACTGGAGCATCACATTCTGATGTGGGAACACCGAGTCCCTTGATGTCTTATAACAGGGGGTGCTGACTCCTAGGAGCTTAATCAGGCCGTAAAATTATCATTACCTTTGCAAGACTTATCAAACTGTCCATGAAATATGGTCATCAATTGACAGCCAAGTTTTTGTCACCATTTTCAACTTGGCAACCGTGAATTGCCACAATCTTCATGTGGTGCATCATCAGACGCGGACCATCGTGTACACATAAAAATACAGTTTGACATTGGTGCAGCATTCAATTGTAGCTGTAGCGCGTTATCATCAGAAATAATTGCATGCATATGCTGCTGCAGTCAGGCCTCCGGCTGCAACACCATGCGTGCCACTGCAGGCGGGGGACTCTTTTGGGAAGTGGCTCCAATGATTTCCAGTCCATCATTTGAATGCCCATTGACAAGCTTGTCTGTCACCTGCACACCAAATCTTTTCAGTGAGCACTAATCAACCTGCCTGGAAGCAACCACCATGCAGGAAGCAGCAATGGTTGGGCCGTGCAAATGCCACAAGGGAAACACAACACAAAGACACCCTCAGCTACCTTGAATCATTTGTTGCCAGCCTGGCAAATGTGTCAACCATCTCCCTTGCTGCACTGACCCGACAAAACCCATGCAATCATTTGTCACGAGCATGTCGCAGCAGGCATATCGTGCACAGCATGAGCAAGGCAACGCTACAAAGCAGCAACATAGCGAGGTCATCATCATGCATCACCTCGGCAAAGCCATGCATGATGATGTCGGGAGTGAAAGGCACCTGGGAGCATCCAAAGATGGTGAGCCGGCGCATGCTGCTGCAGCTATCCGCCAGCACTCCCAGCCACGCCTCAGGCGCACCCCGGCACCAGGACACATCCAGCTCCTCCAGACTCTCCCTGCATGGTATAGATGGAAGCCACACTCACGGGCTTTGTACTCCAAACAATCATAAGCCCGGACCAAACTTCGAGCATCTCATGTACTGCTAGGCAATTTTTCTTTGGGCCATACGCATCTAGCAATAAAATACCCAGGAAGTTCAACAGATATGTGGTAAGCAGAACATTTTTGAACAGGTCACCAGTACACAGACATTCCTTTGGCCGCAATATTCAGACGGCAGGTGGGTATTGAGGAGAGGGCATGTAAAGAGCAGCGTGTGTCAGTTACCTGCAGGAGGTGGCAAGGGCCTTCAGGGACGCTGGCCCGATGTTGGCGATGCCCGAGACATTGAGGGAGCGCAGCTTGCCGCTCAGCGTCAGAGCTGCGACTCCCACATCGGTCACCTTCGTGCAGCGCCTCAGTGAAACAACCTGCACACCCGCAGCACAGCTCCCCTTTTCAGTCTGCAAATCTACTCCCCAAAAGACCCTCTGGTCAGACCATGCGCTGCCAGACATGAGGATGGTCAGTACAACCCTTTCGCCAGTGCAGCATAGGATACGATGTGAGAGTTGGCCCGCATCAGTGTTTCAGGCCGGCACAAATACACATCATGCGAAGCAGCCGCCACTCACATCAGGAGCGCTGGCTGCGAATGATTGGGAATGACTCAATGAAGGGTGTCGCATTCCTGCATGTCTGCCTGCCTGACTCAAAGGAATGCTGGAGTGCAATGCGCACCTGGATGTCTCTGCAGGACTCGCTGAGCGCGACAAGCGCCGCATCGGTGATGCGCCCAACATCATCGGCAATGAGGGCCGTCAGCTGCGGGGCGCCCGCCGCGATGCCGCGCACGCCCTGGTCCGTAACGGCGCTGCAGTTGGCCACCGCCAGCCGCCGTAACGGGCATGCCAGCGCCACCTCCGTCAGCAGGTCATCTGTCACCTGAGTGGCCATGTCTGCTTTTCAGCTGAACAGAAAATGAAAACAATCGTTATAGCAGTAGCGATTTTGCAAGTGGGTTCAGAATAGGCCTGAACCTCACTGTACATGGTCACAACTCCCAGCTGAATCTCCCTGAGGTATGTGGCTCGCCTTAGATGGGTGCAGTCGAGTCCTCCCTGACCCATTTGAGCACGGCTAACAAGGCACGATATGTCTGATGATTAACTGGCTGACATTGGTTTGGCGGCATGACGCACCTCTGTGTCACCATTGAGTTCCAGGACCTGGAGGCTCTTGAGGGATGTCAGGCACTGCTGCAGGGACTGCGTACTGGTGCCCCTGCACTCGGTCAAGTCCAGCACCCTGCACCGGAGAAATCCTCGACTTGGTGAAGTCCACACAACATGGGCAGATGTTGACAAGACACCACGGGTAATTGAGCAACGACCCTACAAAATAATTTCTTCATTACCCCTACAAAACACCATGCACAGGAACATGGGCAGCACACGGAAGTGTGAGAAAGAGCAGCTGTACCCCTACAACTTAACCATTCATGACAGAACCATGTTGCAAATGGCTGCGTCCTTCTCTGCATGCCAAACGAGACCAGGTTGAGATACAGTCTGTGCTCTCACTCCAGGTTAGGCACAAGGCGAGAAATCGCGGAGGCGTCCTGCAGGCGCGAGCACTGCGGCAGGCGCAGCTCGACTAGACCAGGCGCAGCTGCCAGCAGCTTGGCCAGGTCAGCGTCGGTGGTGCGATAGGCGCCCCCCAGCGTCAGGCACCGCAGCGCGCTCAGCGGGCCTGCCGCCACCATCGCGGCCGCCACCGCGTCGCCGAAGCCGCGGCCGCACATGCCCAGCTCAAGACGCTCCAGCCTGTTGCATCAGACCAACACCTCAGCCTCTATTGACCCTTCAATAAATTACCTAGACACACGTTTGAAGCGCAGCCACTTTGAGGAATACAGGGACAGAAGGGGGGCCCGTGAAAAGTGCCCGCCATACCCGGCACCGGCAATCTGCCCTTATGGACGCTATTGCCTTCAAGAGGTGCAAGACATTACCAGATCATCCAGCTTGGGCTAGAGAGAGCACCCAGGAGCAAAGCCCGTGAGAGAGTGGCCTCCTCGAAAACAGGGCAGTCTAAGTAACTGGAGTACTGATCGCGTACCGCGGAGTTGCACAGGGCACGAGCGCCTCGGCCAGAGCAGCCGGGGCGAGCTGCGAGCACTCCGGTAGCACTACCTCGTCCGGGCCGTCCTCTGTGAACAGCCGCAGAACCTCCGGTGTCATACGCCGCGCATTTGCCACTGCCCTCGCCAGCTGCACCTGATGTAACAGACAAGCATGCTCTGGACATGGAACAGCGAGCTCCATCAATAAGTGATAAATGATCCAAAATCCCATATGCTGAAAATGCTGTGAATCTTCGAAGGAACACAGACGGTGAACACAAAGCGATCCCCAAGATGCAGAGACTGTTCCAGGGTGGTTGCTCAAGATGACTGTGAAGATATGTTCAAGTAGTATGAATGTGCTTTGATGTTGAGAACTGGGCATGAGCGATAGTACACCTTGATGACTGTGGGCAGGCCATACAGGGTTTCCACATTGTCAATGTGCTCGACCAACAGGGCGAGGCACATGCCAAAGAGCTTTCCCACGCGCGGCGCCGGCCGCGGCCCGGCCGGGGCGTCGCGCCGTGGCCGCCAGTCGGCCTCCGCCTCCGCTTCGGCCGCCGCCTGCGCGGCTGCGGCGATCTTGTCCTCCCGAGCCGCCGCAGCCGCCGCTCTACCCTCCACCAGCTGCCGCGCGCTGGACCATGGGCCGAGCGTGCGCGCCTGTCAGCACAAGTGTTCCCTTTACAATTAGTAATGATGAACTCATCGTGCGCCATTCTGCAGAAGCAGGGGAAGTGTGTACATCACAAGAAAGGTAGTATTGGCAGTAGCTTTGGCAAGGGTTACCAACTCTGATGCAATGAAAGGTGTCTGATTACACATTGAAGGTGCAGACGCGCAGGCAAGATACCTCATTGCCTCCTGTATGAAGATTGTCCTCCTCGCCACTTTCGTCTGCATTTGCATAGTGTGCAAAATGTGCAGCGCGCCTGAAGAGCAACAAAAAGTTTGCGCTAGTCAGTCTGAACGTGTGTGATATGACATTTGCTTGATACAGAAATGAGCTGCAGAGAAGGGTAAACCATTTGCAGATTGTATCGTGCATAACATATACCCAGCAGAAAGTATAAGTACTATGGGATAGCCACACGGCATGGAGGAATGGTACCGGCGCGCTGCAGCAGCCCATCCGGCCCTTCTATCGACGACTGCATCTGGCTGCTGCCTGATATCTTGTTCCATCAAATTAGCAGCAGGATCATCGTTGGCGACGTCCTGATCAGAAGGCTCCGGTTGATCTGGTGCTTCGTCGCCATTGGCAGCTTGCCTGCCCCGTTTCAGACCTGCTTTTTCGCCCTGGCCTTCTCCATTACTTCTTTTGTTCCTAGCCATGGCAGAAGTACCGACTTTCCTTGTCTGGCAGGAGAACATGGAGTGCTCTTGCTCTGTTCCCGCGTGGAAACGTCACCTTTAGTCATAGTTGCGTGCCTGCCTGCATGCGTCCAGTGGAATCACATTGGTGAAGTAAAACAAGTGTTGGGGCATGCTAACAGAGTATGGATGCCCATCAATTTAGCACTGGAGGGCATGCTGTGCGGGCAGGGTGCATGACCATGGCCTGGCCATGATCATGATGGCCAGCTGAGTACTCTAGTCAGCCGAAGCTTTCAATTGCAATTTCCACCCGGACCCCTTTGAAGTGCAGCTGCATGCAGTTTAGCTGTAGCTGCCTGGCTTGCTGTGATATGCTTGTGGTGCATGTGATGGCACCAGCACTATCAATACAATAGAACTAGCCTTCCAAGCCTCAAGTCAATAGGTCTCAGAGGCTCTATTAATACTGACCTTTGATCAAAGGCATCCTGAACGATCCACCTCATGACCTACGCAGAGTCATGGCTCCCAAATGGCCAATTCCGCAATCAGAAACAGGGCATTTCTGCTGTCCAACCTCACCTTAAACGCACATCGACGTGCCTTTACAGAAGGAACCATAAATCAATGTTGCTCGCATTGTGCATCAGGGTATAGTGCTATGGATTATTATTATTATTATTATTACACGTTTTCCAGTCCTTATGGACTAGGTACGTCTAGCAGCACCTTTATGGCAGCCCTCCATTCATCTCGGTTTTTGCATTTTCTCCGCCAGTTATATGGCAATCCTATGGCTTCCAAATCATCCCTGACATAATCATTCCAACCCTTCATAGGTCTGCCCCTGGTCCCCGTTCCCGATATGGTACCAAACATGAATTGTAAGGGCAGTCTGGTGTCACCCATCCTAGCCACATGTCCAAGATACCTCAGCCGCCTGTATCTAATCAAATTTGCAACCTCTGGAATATCACATTGTGCTCGTGTAACTGCATTTGGTATCCTTTCTAAAAGGCTTATCCCCAATATCCTCCGCAAACATCTCATTTGAAATACCTCGAGTTTTCTGATATCTTCATTGGTGACTGCCCATGTTTCACAACCATACAGCAATGTTGACTGAACAATGACTTTGTACAATATAACTTTTATCTTGAGAGATATGTTTTTATCTTTCCAAACTTTCAATCTGCTCAGCTTATGGTATGCCCCACCTGCCCTACTGAGTCTTGAGGCAATCTCTGGTTGCATTGACATGTCTGCTGAACATATGCTTCCTAGATACTTGAACATCTGAACTTGTTCAAGGGGCTATGGATTATCCTTAGAGATATACAGCTTGCCACCTTAAAAAACCTCTAGGCACAATACTTAGGTCACTGCTAGCCTGGCACTCCAATTGCAGGACATTCTGAAAAGATCATCTACAGTGGCAAACAGAAGCCTGTGTTGAGTGAATCACTTCCAGTCTTTTCAAATAATCACTTTGATGCCTTAGCTGGAGCCTGCTCTGATTTCAAGCCTCCTTGAGGGATGCCCTTCTTCTTCACACTGCAGCAGGATCAAAATTTGGTCAGGCGCCAATGATAGCAACATCTTGATACCCCTGTAATCCACCTGCGATTGTCTTTCTGACCCCATAGCTAGCTGAGGAAAAATTGGAATGGAGTCACAAGGCTGGCTGCTGTTACGGGAACATGCCAATATCCCTGATTGCAAATGGCCTAGCATTTTTAGCTAGCCAGTGACATGACACTGGAAGGAAGCAAACACAAAATGATTTAGCTAAGGCTCACACTGCACATTGCAATCAAGATTTACAATTTCTGGTTTTATGGAAGCCTACAACATGCTGAAGACCAGAAACAGGACAAAAAGCGGTAATCTTGCCTGAAGTTGTCACCGTAGCCAATGTATCTCTTTGGCCGCACTTCAGTCTGCTCCTTGGGACTCAACACCTCGTACTTCCAACCGTGCTTTTGGCAGAAGGCCTCCGCCTCAGCCTGCGTGTGGAAGTTTAGTGTGGCGCGATGCACGTTCTCCAGTGGATCTGCTGTTGAGGTCCAGCCAATGAGCGGGTTTTCCCACCTGCAGTTCAGGAATGTCCAGCAGAGAGTCGGCAGTCAGGCAGTGGAAGCAACAGCAAAGAGTGCATACATGTGCAGGACTCCATGCGTGAGGAGCACCTCGCATCCACAATCAAGAAGGCACATATTGTTGCATCCCAACCTATGTCTTTCGGTCATGCTGATGGGGTCACACGCAGGAGTTAGCAGGCTCACTTTTGCTGTGTCTCAAACTGCAGCTTCCAAGCTGGGCCATTGCCTCCTGAACCAGCTGTGTTGGCCTTGCCCTGCTGGCCAGCTGTGCGTGCAGGTGCATATATGAGGACCTGCACCAGACACCTATTAGGTTCACGAGCATAAAAAGACCAGAGTACCCAGATGAACCTGAATGCCCCTGTTCAGCCACCTATACTTCTTTTCCAAATCTGCACATTGCAGAATGTCAATCATAAACCAAACATGGGTACTGCTAGCTGACCTTGCGCTCGAAGATTTCTCCAGGAGTGCCTGAAGCAATGCCAATCTCCCCACTAGACAGGACGACGCCCTCCGTTGATGCAATGTCTCCGGCAAACGCTCTTACAGGGTGCACGCCTCTCAGCTGTAGTAAACTCACAGCTTGGCGAACACCCCTTATCATCCTATCAGCCACAACAACTGATCGAGAAGATTAACGAGAATGCGGCCAGTAGAACGACTTGACACAGAATTATCGTTTCTTGACTTTATATGATGCCTGTGTGTGTGTTCAGAGATGCAAAACTGTTTTGCAGAGCATGCAAGTTCTCTGCTGACGGCATCATTAGTAAGGTGCACTCCGAATGCAAATTCAGAAATCTCACCGTGAAAGTAACATACAATTGTAATAGCATGTTTTGTACTTATGAGTTGGATTGTTCCATGCCAGGGCTTGTATAAGTTTCAACTTATCAAGGCATGCCGCTGTAAAGATCCATCGCCTTTTCGGTCTCTCAGATCGCTTCAGGGATGGCATGTTAGAAGCGAACTAACGCGTATACCTTTCAGAAGACAATCCGTTAGCACGATCAGGGTGAGCGCATCTTTCTACAGCGTCCTTCAGGTCGATGCACATGCCAGCAAAGAAGAGATAAGAAAAGCGTACAGGCGACTTTCACGCAGATATCATCCTGATGTAGACAGCAGCACTGAGGCCCAAAAAGCTCTTCAGGTACCTGCTCCATCACATGCATGTTAGGCAGCTAGCTCTGTTACCTGTCTTAAGTAGCAGCCAACCGACTCACGTTGTGCAGGCCATCACTGCAGCCTATAACGTGCTCTCAAAGGATGAAGAGCGCGAACGCTATGACGCAATGTGGAACACAGCCCAGGGAGTTTCGTCTCACACTTGGAATGGTGAGGCTCGAAACCCCGTACCCACTGCATGCATGCAGCCAAATCCATGCCCCCATGCAAGCAAATCGCGAATCCCACTGCAGGGCATGAAGAGGATGTTGCGGGCGAGGATGCCGTGGTCGTCATCTCACTAGACTTCCTCGAAGCGGCCCTTGGGAAGCCAAAACATGCCTTGGAGGTGAACTGCATGGCACTTGGGCTGTGCATTAATCTCTGAGCTGTCTTCAGCAGGATATGCCATTGAAAAGTAAAAAAACTTCTGCTTGTGGAAACGTGCATCTGGACCTTAGTGGAGTTTAACGTTGCAGGTTTCAGTGAAGAGGACATGTCCTGACTGTGTCGGCATGGGAGCTGCTCCGGGCACCCACCCGGTCTTCTGCAGCCTTTGCCATGGCCGCGGCCATGTCAGAACAAAACATGCAGCACATACAGGTGCTCTGGTGCTGTACTCCTTCCATCGCCTTTGCACGCAGCTAGTTCATGACTGTGCAAGCCACCAGATGACGAAAGCCTGGGCGCCATATTGGCATTATGGACGTAGATTTGGGACCCTGTAGTGCATCTCAAAAATTTCAAGCCTATGACAAGGTCGGCAATGAAACAGAAGTGATTGGAGCTTGCAGGCGAAGCGTGGGTCGGCAGCGCAGCGTGCCCAGCGTGCGGCGCAACAGGGATAGTTCGGCAGGAGTGGTGCACGCGCTGCGGCGGCGACGGCCGCGCTCAGACGCGCGTGGCCGTAAATGTCTCCATCCCTGCCGGTACAATGACTTGATACAGCTCCACTCGATGTGTTTGCTCCAGAAGGGGATGAAGCAACTCAGCTTGTGTTGCACCGGTCGCGACCTTGCAACCCAGTGGTCCTTGTTCAACATCTGTTGTGAGCAAATGGACGTTCGAATTGTTGGGATGCAGCTCTTCTCACTCAGCAGCTTTTGTAGGCACTCCAAAGCTGTGCTGTGCCCTTCAATTCAAAAATTTTTTTGGATTGCCTGGGGTGTTGGTCCGGGTGTGGCTGTTGTTGGTGTCTCAGCATTGCGCATGTACTTTGAAAATATTGTGTCCTATTTCTTTGTTGATCTCTGGGATCCTGCTGCAGGTGTGGATGGAGAGAGTGTGCTGAGGGTGAAGGGGCTAGGAGATGCGGGTAAGAACGGGGGCGCCACCGGCGACCTCTACATCACCTTTGCCATCAAGCCCAGGGCCGGCATCGTGCGCCAGGGCCTCGATCTGTATTCAGAGGTGCCCATTTAATATCAAGCACCTTGCCAGCATGAACATGATCAGTGCATGAGCCGGACTGCTGTGTCAACTGTTGTACCTGCGGGAAGACCTGAGTGCTCCAGGAATGGTTGCAGCTTGAGCTGGTGCCTCATTTGAGCAATATATCACAAGCTGCTTGACCTGGGACTGCAGCTATTTTGCTGTCCTAGAGAATGAGTTCAAACTGAGTTCATTTGAACGGATAGGAGTGAAGGATGCTTGCATCTTGAGCAGGTAATTGTGATGTACACGGACGCACTCCTGGGTGGTAGCACAGCGGTGCCCACAATTCATGGCGAGGCGCAGCTGCCCATCCCCGCAGGCACGCAAAATGGACAGGTCCGTCTGTCAGGACTTCACATTTGCGTGTCCACAGGAAATCGTAGAGACCATTTCTTGTTGACTGATACGCACTCACGCATGCCGTTCCACAATGCTGTGGTGAAGCACCATCTAAGTTGTAACAAGTCTGCTCAGAGTAAGCGTGTCTCTAGCCAGTCAATTTGATGATCTGTGTTGAAAAGCTTGTGGCTTCAAAATTGTGGATGCGGCCAGTCATGATATTGCGTCGCTGGCTGCAGGTTCTGACACTGCCGGGGGCGGGGATATCGCCCGGGGCGGCGAGCGCGGCGGCCGCGGATGCCGGCCGACCACGCCAGCTTGGTGCAGGCAGCGGCCAGCGCGGCTCACACCACTACACTGTCGTCCTGCTCCTGCCTTCCCAGGCGTGTTGCCGGCTTGCTCAGTGCACGCGCAGAACGATAATTGTATTCACTGTGGGAGGCTGCGAACATGAGCTTCACATGGAATATATGTAGCAGGCATGATTCCGGATGCCACGCCTGTATCAGGTGTCTGACCAGGAGCGCCGCGCCTTGCAACAGTTGAGGCAATCGCTTGCGCCGCGCAGCAGCAGCGCGGATGGAAACAGCACAGGCGATGCACAATCTGACGTGCAGCGGCCGAGAGCAGGGACCGGGTGGGTCAAAGCACAGGACGCTGCAAGCGTCAGATCCCCGAGGTGGCCAGCAGGCACCATGCAGCAGTGACTCTGATTTTAGTAGAACGCCAATTGCGCTGAAGTTGAGGAGTTAAATATGTGCGCTTGACCTGGAAAAGTGCAACCAGGAGCAGAGTTCAGTTTTGATTTGATTGGTCGACCAATGATGAGGACGTCCTCATCAGGCCCAAGGTTAACCGCAGAAATGAACTGATAAGTTCACATGGAATGCTGACAGCGTGGATCCATATTTATGTGATAGAACGGAGAAGACTGAAGATAAGTAATTGGAAAATGATTTTGTGGGCTTTCAGCCTGGGAGTTCTGGCATGCTTGCTTGTTGATGCTGAGTAAGCATCAGTAATCGCCATGACATGACGAGCCTGAGCTTTTCCTTCTCTTTCTAGAAGGAGAATCGCTTCGGTGCTCATCGTCCAATTGAACCTTGTATCAATACAAGACATCAAAATCGTAAAGATGAGTGTGCGATAATCGATAGGAGAGGTTGAAGTACCAAACATCCCCGATCCTAAATATCTATCAAGATGCTGTGGGCAACTGCCCTCCACCTCATTTGATCAGTTGTCTAATCGACGATGAGTGGGTAAGCTATCTTAAAGAGACTAAATTTGCAGATTAGCTGAAGCTTTTGATTGCGAATTGTGACCCAGAACATTTTGCTCGTCCAGAAAGGCCGGCCTCCTGCCCGTTGTTGAGAGCTCTAAGGAACACAGAAAATTACGGTCATCAGCAGCAACTGTTCTTCTATGGAATGGGATTGCACTGGTCCTCTTTGGTAAGCCATGTGCAAAAAGGGGCACTTTTGACGTCAACAGGAGCAAAGACTTTCCCAGCTTGTTTCTAAACAGTGGCTGTTCTCAGGAGGACTCAGCTTCTGTTTCCCGCATATTATTGAGGGATACCATCCACACAGAAAGGGTGAAGAAGAGATCTTGGCATCCATACAATGGGGTGGGGGTTTGCTGGTCGGTATTGGAGCCCTTTACAGTTTGGCAGGCGGCTTGAATTTGCAGGTTTGACAAATTCTTTTTCGTGCCCAACAGGATCTCAACTTTGTCAACAAAAAGTGCTAAGATCAATGCCTTCCACACCTTTCTTTCAGTGCTGTTGATAGTAATCTTTCTATTCTTCAAGAACATCCAGCTACACCTTCTGATGGATGCAGGGGTACATGCATGGCTTACTGATTCACCGCTTCACGGCCATCCCACTGCTGTTTTTTTGCTACCACTTTGGCAAGCTTTACTGGGTGGAGTTCGTTGCATATGTCATCATGGACCCACCAATGGCTCTTGCAACTTATTTGCTTCACAGAAAAGATGTGGCACGTATAACAAGCAAACGGAAATGAGTTCAATTGAATAAATGATCTTCACATGTAAAACTGATTGCATGCATCAGCACAGACGATGCACATAAATCTCACAGTCCACTGCCCTCAATGATGGCACTAGTCTTTCCAGCAACCTGCATGCTCCTTGTTTATGCTCGACCGCCCGCCGGCGTGCTTGTTGATTTTCTTGCCATTTATGGATAGGGGAGACCAGTGAGACCTCGTGTTCTGAAGGACCCTTCAACAGTGGCACTCAAGCTGAAGGAATGCTCCTCCTGTCAGCTGACGTCCTGCAGTCAGGCAAATGCGCTCTCAGACGCAGATGAGGATGGGTTTCACATTTGAACAAATAGAAATGGGGAAGGTTTAAGGAACGCCATTGTCTCTGCACAGGCATGTCAGGCAGATCACGAGGAGATCAGGCACCTTTGGACTCTCGCGCTTAATACTGCGTAACAGAAGGATACGCCGTGGCATTATTTAGGTAAAAAGGAAAAAAATGTAACCACTGAGCAGCTGGTACGTGGACTGGAGGTGTGACATGGCTCCGAAAACTCGCATGTTCTGATGCTTACTTGGGTCCTCAACGCCTCGGATTTGACATTGTGGAGCGCTCAATATCCTCATCGGTAACTGCGCTGCTGATCTTGTAGAACAGGTAGCCTGTCACGAGGAAGCCGAAAGCAAAGGGCCACATGTGCGGAGCTTCCCGTGCAATTGTCCTGGTGACTGGTTCGACTTCCCAAGGATGTGGTGGAGCCTTACGACGCTTGTTATGCTCCAGGAATGTCGTCATTGTGGACATCAACAGTCTGTACTGCCGTCTCTTGGCTTCATGCATTGGTCTAGAAATAGTTGCCCTACAGAGAAGCCCTCATGACCCCTTAAGTAGGATTTGTAACATCTAAATTAAGCGAGCCAGAGAGCTTAGCCATGCAGCCCCCACCATTCCTCTTCGCTCGCTTTTGGTCACAAGCAGTACACCGCTGTGACGTGAGGTGTGCAATTCCTGCATTTGGGCGTAATCTGTACTTTGCTGCCACTGCAGTGTGTGTCTGGTGATGCTTCCTGGGAAGTACCATAGTATACATATTTAATTCCAACTTGGAGCCACAACATCAGTCAACTATATACCTGCTGCCCACATGCAGTTGAGGGTGTGCCTATATTTGCAGCACTTTAGCCACTCAAATTGACAGCTATGTTATATAACACCAGACCATCAGCACCTTAGCTATTACTTACTTACCTTGACTGTGTCTGCCTTTATGTGGCAGGAGGACATTATTGACATTGCTCGTTTCATACAGGCTTGTTTTGCTGAATTGAACGCCTCAGATCTGCGGGTGGTTGTGGGTCATCTAGTCAGCCCTAGACGGCTGGAATGATGTGTGACCTTCTTCTTCTTCTTACATATGTACTGGTCATGCCATGGGCCAACAAAGTTCTCCTGTTCAACGGCTGTTTCATAATGAATCGCTGGCCTACGAAAAGCTGTCGAAAGCCCATTGCTGTCAAGTGGCCCGCTTCAGCACGAGCAGGTAATTCAACACTTCACCATATTAAGATTCCCAACGAAGGTTCTTTATTGCTCAACGGCCTCCATCCCCCACTTTGCTCAGTGCACATGTCCCAGCACACATCTCTCTGCTATAGTCCTATTTTTATAATACAAGCAGCAATGCCAACGCCAAGGGTCCAAACCTACAGGCTGGGAGTAACATACTGTACAAGGGTTCAAAGGCTTGACCTCTAGTGTTCGGTTCACAGACAAGGCCTGTTCTATCCATCTTGATGCATGGAAAACGCCCGGTTCAGAAAAAGGGCAATAGAGCTCGAAACCCTGTGAGAGTTGTAGACCCCTCTTTTGACGAGCACGCAATGAAGCCAAGCGATGCTCATCTCCTGATTGGACCAAGTTCTATGATTAGCTACTTGATTGACATCAATAAACACATGTGCGACTTGATATGAAATGTGCCCGTTTGCACCACATGGCTGCAGGAGTATGGCTGCACTGCTTGCTGGAACAGACAGCACACATTTTCTGGGCTGTCCTAATGAACACTGAAATCTCAGATGCATGACGTTGCGCCGATTGGATCTCGTGCGCTGACAAATTGTAATTATAACCTACCACTCTGTGCAAGATCAGGAAGAAACACTGAAGTCAGAAAAGGGACCGATATAAAGGTATGTGGAAGGCTGCAGAAGTCTCATACTCCAAGCTGCACTTTTGTGAATGTGGCTGCCATCTCTGTGACGGCCTTGATGCCAGGTGTGCTGTCAAGGACAGGCTTCACTGGCATGCAGTGCTCCCGGTGCTGGGGCCACTCAGCTGCCTGGCAGTCAACGCTGCAATAGAACGTGGAGCAGCAACCACCTGAGCACTTGCGCCAGCGGCCCACAACCTTGCAGTGGTGGCACAGGGCCAGCTTCCTCATGAGGCCAAACAGCTCTGCTCCAATCTGCCGCAGAACATGCATCCCATTAAAAAATTCAACAAACTTACATGGTCCTGTCCAGGGTGCAGAACACATATGAATTCCAAGGAGCACATAGTCTTCTCGATGGCAGATAATTGAAGACTGTGAAGGAGTGTGATTGACAGTGGGGCACCAGGGCCACGAACCTGGGTGTCACTGACGTGATAGATGGTGTCCAGGACTCGGTACACCTGCTTCTCTGTCATCGCTCCCCCCGCTTTGAGCAACTCTTGAACGCACGCCAGCTGTCCCAAAATGTGAAACTGAGTCTCCCATGAATTCCACTTGAGTACTTTCTATATTGCATGCAAGCACAACATAAGCAAATCGCCAAGAACAGCTTTAATCCATCGTACTACCTGTGGCAGGGCAGGAGCATTTCAAGGCATTTGCATCTCCCACAGACGGCTCAAGATACCAGAAGGATTACCTGTGTGGTCCCCATGTTGCTGGTCGACCCATCATGGAGTTCCTCTCCACCTGGGAAGCCGGACAGTTCTGGGAAGTCGATGGCTGCTGTCAGCGCGTTTCTGTACCACCTGTTGCCTGGAAATGGCTCCTCACGCGCCTTCACACCTGCATGAGAGCACGCCACTGTCACCTTACTAACCCATCATGAAACTCCTTGGCTGATAACTCGTAGGGGAAGACACATCCATTGCCTGCCTATGTTTCATCTGATCCTATGAGGTCTCATCTGTCTGAAATACCCACAACATGCGACCTGATGCTTGTGTGAGTTTGCAGGTGCATTCTTTAGCTTCATGCCACATGCAGGAAGTACTGCAGGAAGCACACCGCTCTTGAGCATCATCTTCAGGGCACCAACATTGCCTGCGCTGGCCGCACACATGAGCATCGAGATGGACTCGGTCTCTCCCGGCTGCGGCGAGCGCACGAACACGCGCCCGGCCAGCCGGCCGCCATCCTGCAGCGCCTCGGGCGACAGGAGCAGGTGCTGCGCGTAGATCTCTGGCGTTAGCGACAACGTGTGAACGGCTAAGCTCCGCAGAATGTCCGGGTATTGGTGTATGATGGCATTGAACAGTGGTGTGCTGAATGGGGACCGGTCGACATGGCGCTCCAGCAGTGGCGCCAGCTTCAATCCCTGTTGCCTGCTTGCACCCATGCGCTGTGAGTGGTATCAAGGTGACTTAACTTCAACAGCGTATAAAGCAAATGCACTTGAGAGTAGAGGACTTTGTTGCATACGCTGGGAGCATCAGCAAGAGTGAAGTACAGGGAAGGAGAGAATGCTTCATACTTGCAAGTGCTTGCAAGTATCTGTACGGTCTTGACATGGCCCCATGCCACAGCCTGGCCCAGCACTGTCAAGCCGTGCTCGGTATCATGCTCTGTCAGTGCGTCTGTAACGGATTGGCCTGTCGATGATAGTAGCTTCGAAAGCAACAGCTCTTTGTTGGCCTCTGCCTCTGGTCTCTGTCCAGGACCAGAACTTATTCAGCTTAGATTGCAGATAGGGATACAAGGCCAGCAAACTCCACCGCTGCTGGGCACCACTGAGAGCCTCAACACATTGTGCTAGAGAACCACTGAGGGAAATAGAAGGTTAAATTGACAGTGGTGCAAGCAAAGTTGGTAGTTGTGGGGACGCACCAGGCACACAGTCCTCAGCGGAGTGGGCGGCATGTACACAAAAAGGGGCTCCATCTTGGGTGCAAGGCTACAGACAAAGTCATCTTGGCGGCTGTGGAGCAAGCGTTGAATGAGAGTCATGCGCCCCGGGCCCGGCTGGTGCAGCAAGTCCCAGACCTTTGCTGGCCGATGCTCCATCAACTTCAGCAGCTTGTCTATGAGACAGGAGAGGATCAGCCTGCTGTCAAGCGAAGAATCGAGGCACGCTGCCGCAAACAAGGGCCAATTGCCATCCCAGCCCGTCTTGCAGATGTCGGCGCCTGCGTTGATCAGCATCTTGCACATCTCCAGATGGCCGCATGCGGCGGCTGCAATCAGCGGCGTCTGCCCGTCAGGGCCACACTCGTTGATGAAGTCCCTGTCGCCAAGGCTTTCGAGTAGGCTGAGAAGGGCAGCCACTGCTGGGAAGCAGTTCCAAGAAGCCGCAAAGGCGAGAGGAGATGAAAGTATGCAACTGGAAGAGTTCAATGCTTCGCAGCCGGGTCCCATGACTGCCTCAGGCAAAGCAGGCCACCAGCATCTCTCCCTGAAGTCTATTCCACCGGAGGACATCTTGTTGACAAGCAGGCCTGCGCAGGAAGCACCGTCAAAGCACTGCACACCCATCAAGCATGGTGATATTAAGACGCACTGCCAATCATCCGTCCACTTTTGCCTGGACGTAGTCACAGCAAAAGTATCACTCTGATGGTGCAGCTTCCTGGCTTGGAGCCATCACACCCTGAACAAGCATGTCTCGCATGCATCACACTGACTGTGCTGTTCCCAGAATCATTGCTGAGGAAACCAATGAAGGATCGTACCGTAACCTTTGAACACCTCTGCATTGCCAGCAGGGTATTTGTACATGCAGCAATTGTAAAAGAGCGCCATCAGCACTCGTCCATGGCGGTTCAGAGGTTTGCCCCGCTCCAGTTCATCAAGGACTGCTTGACCTGCATTCTCTACTGGGCAGGGCCGCTCGACTGGCAGTTCTTCCAGGCCTGCTCGTAGTGCACCCAGTGACACACCCAACTCGAGCAGTTTCCCAACCTCCTGCACAATCACCCATAGCTTCTACATTGGACGCCAATCTTACGAGGAAGTTACGGGAAACTCTGGGAGCAAGGAAGTGTTGAGCAGGCGCAACAGGCATTTTATGGAATAAGAATTCATGAAGGCTGGGCCGATAGGCAGTGATCTATAAGATAGGGAGTCTCACCAGTGCGCCCCCCGGGGATTCCATAGCTGCCCTTAATGGGTGAGACAGCTGCACGCTGCGCTCATAATCTGCTCCGTCCACGAACACCGGTGCGGGCTCCTTGAGCTGCTGCACAAGCGCTGGCATGATGCCGTGAGCCGTGTACAACTGCCGCAGGTATGTCACCACCTTGTCGAGGAACGTTGGTTCTCCACTTGTGCAATACTGGACCGCCCGGAGCAGCACATGGCTCGCATGCACCGCGCGCATGTCAAACCAAAGCAGGCGCTCTTCCCTGGCAAGAAAGTCCCATAGGCCGTGGCCGCCGGCCGCAGCGGCGGCGGCCAGCACGCCGCAGCCGCAATCATCCACCGCAGCCGGGTCGGCGCCCAGTTCAATGAGCAGGTCAAACATGCCGAGGAGCGGTGCACACGCTTCTGCACTCCCCGGCTGATGCGGGTGGGTCTCGTCTGGGTGGCCGCATGTGTGCGCCAGTCCCCCCCTGATATGCACAAGGTATCTTCTTGTTAGTAGGATGACTCCGTGAATAGGGCTACCCTTGCCAGCCGAAATTCTCACAAACCTTTTTGCATGACATGCAAGCTGATGCAACCTTCAGCTCATAGAATAACTTGTATTTTGATGATCCTCTGCTGTGGAGGATCCTTGACCACACAAGTAGGTATTCAGTTGGAAACCGCTCAGTGGGAAGCAGGAAGAGTGAGCACGACTCACTGTGAGTAATCGTTAAGGAAGCAGCATCGTCTCGTACTCACAGCCAGCAATGGTGTGACGCCAGTGCCACCGGCCCTCGCATCCACTGGCAGGTACTTCTTTTCCACCAAGAAGCGCACCATCTGCTGCTGATTGGTCAGGGCCTGCGCAGGGCCCGATGGTGTCACATCTAAGGTCCATAATCCAATTATGCTACTGGCCTTCCAGCCACTAGCCTTGCCAACTGCGCATGCAAAACCAAGAACTGCAGTGTAAAAAGGCTGGAAGGAACCGTATGGCGCACCGCCATGTGCAAGATAGTCAGCTGCGCGCCATGCATGGGTTGCATGGGCATCTCTGGCTTTCCAGGAAAGCATATATTCCCAGCCTTCATATAGAACCATGTGCGCACACTCACTGGGAGCCACCGCAGATTTGGCGTTCTCCAGCCTGCTGCTCGCTCGTAATAAAACTTCCAACATATATCTCTGTCGGCACCGGCCCCCAAAAGGTACTCAGCTGCAGTACATCAACAAAATATTCTCAGTGCAGTCAGCACAGTGCTGATCTTGATCCTGTCGGGCAAGGTCCGAATAAACATGACGATCACACGTACCAAGGCCACGAGACAGACATGTGCGGTGGCAGTAGATTGTTCTGAACCGGAGAAATGAGCGTACGTACCTGCTTGTATATTGCCTATCAAACAGGCGAACTGCAGCAAGGACAAGGTTGAGTCTACCTCTTGGTAGCTGGCGATGGCTTGTTTGCTGTAACCCCTGACTAAAGTTTTAAGGCGTTTCACACTTTCCT
This sequence comes from Coccomyxa sp. Obi, assembly GCA_020887355.1. Classification (NCBI taxonomy): domain Eukaryota; kingdom Viridiplantae; phylum Chlorophyta; class Trebouxiophyceae; family Coccomyxaceae; genus Coccomyxa; species Coccomyxa sp. Obi. The sequence continues at coordinate 526,207 of AP024993.1, read as the reverse complement.
TTTCGAGAATGCTCGTCACAAGCTTTCGACCTATATCTTCTGGCAAGACATCGTCAAGGCCATTGCTTTCACGCCTCTTGCTTTTGCCCATTCCATACACGCAAGAACATGAGGATTAATGATGCAGATATACAGAATCTAGACATTCACTAGATGATAGCAAATAAATCCCGCAAGCGCCTGGGCTTAGATCTAATAAATATAGAGAAAGGCTCACTGGGTTCTCTACCAACACGGTATCCTGGCTTGTTCAACTTTTTTAGCGATGATACACAACACAGTGTATAGAACACAAAATGTGCGTGAATATTTCTTGCCAGAGGAAAACGCTCACTGCGATCTGACCGTGCTAGCCGTGCTTTGCCATGCAGGCATGCAGACGTCAGAGGTGGGGGGACCTCCCCGAAGCCATCATTCTGCTGCATGTCTAATCCCATGATGCTGCTTACGGTCAGCTACTGTCACTGTAATCGATTTCTTCTTCTTCTTCTTCACTCCCTCAAGGATGCCCAAAAAGAGTGGTGATGCGAGGCATGCAGCCAACGGCTACTGCAATTTAGAAGGGAAAGAGGCGGGGCTCGGGACATTCCAAATGTTGGCGTGTCTGTGGCTCTGCGTAGACTGATACAATTGAATCTGATTACAGGTTCACATACATATGTGTCAATATTTTTCCACCACATCATGCCAGGGACGAGATCTCAACAGCCTGAAAATGCCAGCAAATTTGTTTACACCTATCATGAGTTCAGTCTTCCAGAACCTTAAAAGAGGCTTAAAACAGCTGTTAATTTACAGCATCCAGCTTTCAACCAGCAAAATTCTCCTAAACTTAGGCTGAAGTGATTCGGTGCGCATGGCATGCATGTACTGCAATGCAAAATTCACTTGAACACTTGAACTATTATGATCTGGCAGCCGCTGGATCCTGTTATAGGCATTGCAATGCCAGACACTGCTAGCAGTAGTCCAAGAAAGGCAACACTGACATACAGCCGAGTCAGATCCGAATATAATGTACAAAGACCTGGTGCTATTCCAGGCCATCCATGACAACCAAGCATGTGGACACTGTGCACTGCACAGTTCCGGAGTTGCACGATGTTACAAATCAACACAACCTCTACGTGTGATCCTTGCCATCAGAACTTTGTTTTTGGCATCTTTGAAGCATCTGTGGTACTCCAGACATGTCACAATCTCATGCCCAGACAACAAATCTGAGGTTTTTAACCTTTACTTTGCCCTTTCCAGCATATTGCCTGCCAGAAATGGTCTTTATTTAAATCAACTTTTTCCTTGCATGATGGTCGACACATTGCAGCTTGCAACACCTTGCAGCTTTAACAAAGTCTTGCAGGATCGAGGACAAGACTAATGTACTCACACAAGCTGACTTGGAAACATGTGAAGAGGTACCCAGACACCTGCGCGACAGTCACGCCTTGAGGTGCAGCCGTGCAGAAGCAGCTGTGAGGTCACCACCTGCTGACTAAGCAGCTGCCAGCTCATTCGCCGCGCCAGTCGCACACGTAGGATTCAACACAGGCCTGAGCGGTCTGCAGTGCTCCCGGTGTGATGACCAGTCAGCTTCCTGGCAGTCAACGCTGCAGTAGAACGTCGAGCAGCAACCACCTGAGCACTTGCGCCAGCAGCCCACAAGCTTGCAGTGGCGACACTGGGCGAGCTTCCTCATGAGGCCAAACAGCTCCGCTCCAATCTGCCGCAGATCATGCAAACCGTGTAAGACATCAGTGTATTTTCATGGTCCTTCCCAGGGTGCCCGATCAACACACAGTTTCCTCAGTAGCACAGCATAATGTTCTTGATGGCACTTAATTGAAGTCTGCGAAGGGGTGTGATTGACAGTGCTGTGCACCTGAGTTTCACTGATGTGATAGACTGTGTCCAGGACTCGGTACATCTGCTTCTCGGTCATTTCTCCCCCCGCTTTGAGCAGCTCTTGAATGCACGCCAGCTGTCCCATGAAATGATACCCGCTCTGTTTATGTCCAAGACAAACAGGCCAGAGATCCTTCCTATACTTTAAACATCACCGCATGCATGCTTACTTCTTCAGCGTGTCCCCAAGGAACTTTGCCCTCTGCATTGCAGTACCCGTGGCACGGCAGGTTCGTTTCTAGACATATGCATCTTCCACAGAAGTGTCAAGATACCAGACATGTTACCTGCTTGGTGCCCATGTTGCTGGCCGAGCCATCAAGGACTTCCCCTCCGCCTGGAAAGCCGGCCAGTTCTGGGTAGTCGATGGCTGCTGTCAATGCATTACTGTACCATCTGTTGCCTGGGAATGAATCTTCACGGGGATCAACACCTGCATGAGTGCACACCACATGGCCACGCTTCTATCCATAAGCATCACCAGGCAAAAAGCTGAGGCTTATCTAATTAGGCCTGTGGACTCACTGCGGAAGACAGGTCCCCTGCCTGTCATTTCTTCACATGTTTCTGTGAGGCCGGTCGGTCTTCAATCAATATCGGTGACTTAGATATTGAGTCCAATATCCGACACATGCGGCCTCCATGCTGGTTACACTTTGCGCTCTGGATCATGTGATGCAACAGATCCCAGCAACCTGGTCGAGAGCTTGTCTGTTACTTAGCTTCAGCCCGCATGCAGGACGAAGCACACCTCTGCTGAGCAGCATCTTCACGGCGCCAACATTGCCACCGCTGGCCGCACACATGAGCAATGAGATGGACTCCGTCTTGCCCGGCCGCGGCGCGCGCACAAACTCGCGCCCGGCCAGCCGGCCGCCATCCTGCAGCGCCTCAGGTGACAGAAGCAGGTGCTGCGCAGAGATCTCTGGCGTCAGCTCCAATCCGTCGACGACTAAGCTCTGCAGCAGGTCTGGGTAGTGGTGTATGATGGCATTGAACAACGGTGTGCTGTATGGGGACAAGTCAACGTGGCGCTCCAGCAGCGGTGCCAGCTGTAACCCCTGCCGCCTGATTGCACCCATGCACTGTGAGCACGCTCTTGTGATAGAAGGTGGAGGGGATGCACTTGACAGTACAGCGTTTTATAAAAATGATGGGGGCCATGCAGCAAGAGTGAGGTACAGAAGAGCGCAGAATGCTTCATACCTGCAAGCACTTGCAAGTATCTGTACGGTTTTCTCGTGGCCCCAAGCCACAGCTTGGCCCAGCACTGTCAAGCCGTGCTCACTGTCATGCTCTGTCAGTGCATCTGTCACGGACTGGCCTGTCGATGATAGCAGCCTCGTGAGCAGGTCCTCCTTGTTGGCCTCTGCCTCTGACCTCTGTCCATGACCACAAGATGTTCAGCTCAAAATTCAGAAAGGGGAGAAAAGTGACAAAAGTCCAGCATAATGCATATGCTGCTGATCAGCATCACGGGGCATCTGCCAAGGCGACAAGGGCCACTGATGCAAACAGAAAGTTGGTGAAGCGGAATTGTGAGTTGTAGGAACGCACCAGGCATGCAATCCTCAGCGGATTAGGCTGAGTGTACACAAAAAGGGGCTCCATATGGCGTGCAAGAGCACAGACGAAGTCATCTTGGCGGCTCTGGAGCAACCGTTGAATCAGAGTCAAGCGACCCGGGCCCGGCTGATGCAACAGACCCCAGATCATTGCTGGCCGCTGAATCCACATCTCCAGCAGCTTTTCTAGTAGCAGAGACAAGATCAGCCCGCTTCCAGTTGAATTTGCGAGGGATGCTGCTGCAAACAAGGGCCAACTGCCATCCCAGCCCGTCTTGCAGACGTCGGCGCCTGCTTTGATCAGCATCTTGCATATCTCCAGATGGCCGCATGCGGCAGCTGCAATCAGGGGTGTCTGCCCGTCAGGGCCATTCTCGTTGATGAAGTCTGTGTCGTCATTGTGACTGAGGAGGGCTAGGAGAGCAGACACAGCTGGTTTGCAGCCCCAAGCAGCCGCAAAGACGAGGGGAGACGCGAGTATGCAGCTGGAAGACTTCACTGTTCCGCGGCCAGGTCGTATGATTGTCTCAGGCACAGCAGGCCACCAGCACCTATCCCTGAGGTCTACTCCATAGGCGGCCATCGTGTCCAAAAGCATGCCTGCGTTGGAGGCAATGTCAAATTGATAGTAAATTCATTCCTAGCGATACTGCAAAGAATTGCCAACCATTCCTCCATAAATACCTGGACAGGATCCGTAACAGAAGTATCATTCCATGGTGCAGCTTCCTCCTTATTCTGGCTGGGAGCCATCAAAATAACGAGTGTGATTTTCATACCTTGCACAACATTGCACTGCTTCTAAAATGGCATGCTAAGGACTTGAGGAAAGCAATGGAGGATCGCACCGAATGCTTCAAACACATTTCCCTTGTACATTGAAGCTGGGTGCTTGTACATGCAGCAGTTGAAAAAGAGCGCCATGAGCACTCGTCCATGGCGGTAGAAGGGCTCCCCCTGTTCTTGTCCATGCACGACTGCTGCAAGTGCATTCTCCACTGGGCAGGGCCGCCCGACTGGCAGGTCCTCCAGGCCTGCTCGTAGTGCATCCAGCGGTACACCCAAATCCAGTAACATCCGTACCTCCTGCGCAACCACCCCAGGAGAGTCGTACATTGGCCAGCATGCGCACGCATAGAAAAGCGAGGAAGCCCCAGGAGGAAGGAGAATCTATGGAATCTATGGAACAACACTTCATCAAGCCTGGGCCAGCAGGGAGTCTCACCGGTGCACCCCTTGGGGCCTCCATAGCTGCCCTCAGGGAGTGTGACGGCTGCACGCTGCGCTCATGATCTGCTCCGTACACGAACACTGGTGCGGGCTCCTTGAGCTGCTGCCTGAGCGCCGGCATGATGCCGTGAGCCGTGTACAATCGCTGCAGGTATGTCACCACCATATCGAGGAAGACTGGCTCCTCTTCTACTGCTGCGCTGTACTGAGTCGCCCGGAGCAGCACATGGCTCGCATGCACCGTGCGCATGTCGAACCGATGCATGCGCTTTTCTGTGGCGAGGAAGTCCCACAGGCCAAAAACGCCGGCCGCAGCGGCGGCGGCCAGCACACCGCAGCCGCAAGCATCTGTAGCGGCTGAGTCGGCGCCCAGTTCTAGGAGCAGCTCAAACATGCCGAGGAGCGATGCACAATCTGACGTGCTTTCCAGGTCATACACATGGCCGTCTGTTGGGTGGCAGCAGGTGTGCCCGAGTCCGCCCCTGCAATGTACAAGACATGTGCTTGTAGGTAGGGGAACTCCATCAAGTGTGGCTACCCTTGCCAGGTTAAGATGACTCACTCCCAGGGGCCTTTCAACAAGACACAATCATTGATGTATTGAAAATAATTGCGCTCTTACTGCACTTGCACTGCGGGTCAAGCTGATATTTGAGCGGTTGACGATGCCTCTGGAGTGGACATACTTTGACCACGGATAAATGACATTTACGGTATCTAATAATTCTCAGGTATTTGGGGATAGATTTACTGTAGAACAAGAAGTCCCTTTGGGGAGCAGAAAAAGTACCGCACAACTCACCGATAGTCGTCTAAGAGACTGCATCGTGCCGTACTCACAGCCAGCAGTGGTGTGACACCAGTGCCATCAGCCCTCGCATCCACTGGCAGGTGCTTGTTTTCCACCAAGAAGCGCACCATCTGCTGCTGATTGGTCAGGGCCTGAGCAGGCCCCATTGCTGTCAGAGCTACATGACGTCGCGTCCAAAATTCCTAAAAAGATGGCCTTCCAGCCAACAGCCTTGCCCGAGACCAAGACATGCAGTAACAGACAACAAAGAAAAGTAGACAAAAAATCTCATATGACGCACCGCCACATGCAAGATAGTCAGCTGTGCGCCGCGCATGGGTGGCATGAGTATTGCTGGATGGGGAAAGCATAGATTTGCAGCCTTCAGGGAAAACGATGTGTGCACTCTGGTTGGGAGCCATTTCAGGTTTACAGCTCTCCCTGCTGCTCGCCTGGAATAATTCCAGCGAACGTCTCTGTTGGCACCGATCCCCAAAAGGTACTCAGCTGCAGCCCATCAATAGAAAATGTTCAGCTGGAGCGACACCATGACACTGCAGTGGAGGCAAGGCCAAGATACATTATGTAGGACAACTACAAGCACCAAAGCCATCAGAATGGCATGTGATGTGGCAGCACAGGCCAAAGAGTGAAAGAGAGTTGCCTGCTTGTACGTTGCCTATCACACAGGCAAACTGCAGCAAGGATAGAGCTGACTCCTGCTCTTGATAGCTCGCGATGGATTGGTTGCTGTACCCCTTAGCTAATACTTGGAGACGTTTCACGCCTTCTTTCTCGAGAATGCTCGTCACAACTTTCCGACCCAAGTCTTCCGGCAAGACATCGTCAGGGCCGGTGCTTTCACGCCTCTTGAGTTTGCCCATTCCATTCAAGCAATAACATGAGATTTAAAGATGCAAGAAAGCATACTTTCACAGATTGAATGCCAAGGTATCCCGCATGTGAATGGGCACAGATCTAACAAGGATCGAGAAAGGATCACTGGGTTCTATGCCAAAAAATCTCTCAACGTGGTGTCCGCCTCGTAGAACGCATAAAAGCGATGGCAAATAACACACGGTGCGTAAATATCAGTTGCCAGAGGGAAACGCTCAGTGCGTGGCGCGCAGTGCGATCTGGCCATGCTTGCCATGCAGGGAAAATGGCGGACGTCAGGCGTGGGACGGGGGGGACCTTCCCCGAAGCCATCATGCATGCTGCATGTCGTGATCCAAAGCATGCTGCTTGCGTCAAGGGGTGTAACAGAGAGTAGAACTTCTATACACTTGTTACTCCCCATGCTTGCGTTCAGCAACTCCCACTCCCTCAAGGAAGCCTGAAAGAGCGGTGATGCGGGGCATGCAGAGGCGGGGCTGGGGTTATTCCAAAATTCCTGGCAGGTCTGTGGGCTTGAAGCTGACTGGCAAATCAAATCTGTATGTGTCAATTAAATTTCACCAGATCACGCCAGGGGTCAAGACGATATCTCCACAACCCTGACAATTATGCCGGCAAACCATAAAAATTCGTTCTCCAGCTCTTAACACGCAAGTTTGTCCTACAATGATTTGATGCGCATGGCAACTAAATGCATTTAGTTGCCATGCACATATGTACTTGAGCCCTTAAACTATTATGATCTGGCAATTGTTGAATCCTACAACACACTGGACAATGCCTGCACCCGCTAGCGCTAATCCAAAAAAGGCAACACTGATGTACAACCAAGTCAGATCTGAATACGAAGTACAAATAAGTGGTGCTACTCCAGGCCATCCATGACAAACTTGCACAGTTTCGGAATTGCATTACTGCCCAAATCAGTATTTAGCTCTGAAGATGGTTTTATCTTTGGTGTTCAATACCTAATCTGTCACTACGAGAGGAAAAAATGGGACATCTCTGAAGCACAAGTGTTACTCCACACATGTCACATAAACACCACACCCCAAACCTCAAATTTGCCCAGTGGAGCATAGTGTCTGCCAGGAAAACAGACATGTTAAAGTCAACTTTCATAATATCCGATGGTCAACAAATTGCAAGTTGCAGCAAGTCGCTGCAGAATCAAAAGACTGGATGCCAATCTAAAAAATCGTAGTAAACTAATTGCACTCGTTAAACTGGTCAGAAAACTTGACATAGTTGCAGAGCTGTCGTGCAAGACCAACTGATTGGACAGAGGTGATGATATTACTTTGTTGGGAAACACCTGAAAAGGCACCCAGAAATTGGGGGGACAGTCACGCCTTGAGGTGCAGCCGTGCAAGAGCAGCTGGAAGGTCACCACCTACTGAATCAATGGCTTCCAGCTCAGAGCCAATTGCACATGTGGGATTCAACGTAGGCCTGAGCGGTCTGCAGTGCTCCCGGTGTGTTGACCAATCAGCTGACTGGCAGACAACACTGCAGTAGAACGTGGAGCAGCACCCACCCGAGCACTTGCGCCAGCAGCCCACAAGGCTGCAGTGGCGGCACATCGCCAGCTTCCTCATGAGGCCAAACAGCTCCGCTCCAACCTGCCGCACATCATGCATGTTGTGCAAGACATCAGTGCACCTAAAAAGTTCTTTCCAGGGTGCAAGATGAATATGCATGTACCTCAGTAGGACAGCATAGTGTTGTTTGATGGCTGAAAGATGCAGCCTGTGAAGGGGTCTCACTGCAAGTGCTGTCCAGGGGCACGGACCTGAGAGTCACAGACGTGATAAATTGTGTCCAGGACTCGGTACATCTGCTTCTCCGTCATTGCTCCCCCAGCTATGAGCAACTCTTGAACGCACGCCAGCTGTCCCAAAATATAACACGAGTCACTAATGCCCAAAAGAACGCCGACAAGTTCTTCCCTGTGCTTCAGTTATTGGATGCATGCTTATCAGAAAGAAGTCGTCAAGGCACTGTTGTACGCCATGCATTGCATTACCTGTGGCAGGGAGGATCAATTGTGGACACATGCCTCTTCCACAGAAGTGTCAAGATACCAAGAAATTTACCTGCTTGGTGCCCATGTTGCTGGTTGAGCCATCAAAAAGTTCCTCCCCACCCGGGAAGCCGGCCAGTTCTTGGAAGTCAATGGCTGCTGTCAGCGCATTTCTGTACCACCTGTTGTCTGGGAATGGCTCTTCACGCGCATCAACACCTGCATGAGTGCACACCACTTTGTTACACTAATATCCTTCCGGATCATCAAACACATGTTTCCAAGGTGAATGCACTCATGGCAGAAGACACATTTAATGCCTGCAGCTTCCCATTTGACTCAGTGAGACCGGTCGGACCTGAGTGCAATCTCACACACATGCAACCTGCATGTTGGTTGGAGTTTGCAGGTTGATCGTGCACTCTAACAGACGGCAGAATCCCAGTTGAGTCAGCTATTCCTTAGCTTTATGCCACAGGCAGGGCGGCATTGCAGGAAGCACACCCCGGCTGAGCAGCATCTTCACGGCGCCAAGATTGCCGGCGCTTGCCGCACACATGAGCAGCGAGATGGACTCTGTCTCGCCCGGCCGCGGCACGCGCACAAATTCGCGCCCGGCCAGCCGGCCGCCATCCTGCAGCGCCTCGGCCAACAGCAGCAAGTGCTGCGCTGAGATCTCTGGCGTCAGCTCCAACCCGTTGGCTGCCAGGCCCCATAACACGTCCGGGTAATGGTGTATGATCGCGTTGAACAGCGGTGTGCTGTATGGGGATCGGTCGACGTGGCGCTCCAGCAGCGGTGCCAGCTGTAATGCCTGCAGCCTGATGATGTTGGCAGATGTGTCAGACGGCCGTCATACTCGTATACAGGTCGGACATGTCAGAAGCACCATGCACGCAATGTTGTCAAACAAGAACAATAATTGTACCCATACACCAACCTCCAAGCAAGTGGAGGAGGTGCACTTGACGGTACAGCATGTCATAGAATATGCCGGAGGGGCATATAGCAAGAGTGAGGTACAGAACGGTAGAGAGTGTTTCATACCTGCAAGCAACTGCAAGTATCTGTGCAGTATTTTCGTGGCCCCATGCCACAGCCTGGCCCAGCACTGTCAAGCCGTGCTCGGTATCATGCTCTGTCAGTGCATCTGTCAGGAATTGGCCTCTTGATGACACTAAACTCATAACCAGGGACTCCTTGTTGGCCTGTGCCTCTGGTCTCTGTCCGTGGCCACAAAGTCTTTAGCACAAATTCTACAACAGAACAGAAAGGCCAGCAACTACACATGCTGCTGGACACCATTAGGGGTCTCAACTCAAGGCCCCTCAGGGCTACTGAGGCAAACAGAAGGTTGGAATGGCAAAGGTGCAAGCAGAGTTGTTACTTGCGGGAACGCACCAGGCATGCAATCCTCAGCGGATTAGGCGGTGTATACACAAGAAGATTTTTCATCTTGGGTGCAAGGATACAGACAAAGTCATCTTGGCGGCTGTGGAGCAAGCGTTGAATGACAGTCATGCGCCCCGGGCCCGGCTGGTGCAATAGGTCCCACATCTCTGCTGACCGATGCTCCAACAACAGCTTCAGCACCTTGTCTATGAGACAAGACAATATCAGCCTGCTGTCATGTGAACATTCAAGGGATGCTGCCGCAAACAAGGGCCAATTGCCATCTGGGCCTGTCTTGCAGATGTCGGCGCCTGCGCTGATTAGTAGCGCGAAACTTTCCAGATGGCCGCTTGTGGCAGCTGCAATCAGGGGCGTCTGCCCGTCAGCGCCACACTCATTGATGAAGTCTGTGTCGCCATTGTGAAGGAGTATGGCCAGGAGAGTAGACACTGCTGGCGTGCAGCTCCAAGCAGCCACAAAGACAAGGGGAGACGCAAGTATGCAACTGGAAGACTCCACGGTTCCGCGGCCGGGGCTCATGAGTGTCTCAGGCACAGCAGGCCACCAGCATCTATCCCTGAAGTCTACACCACCGGATAACATCATCTCCACAAGCCTGCCTGCGCAGGAAGCACTGCCAAGTCATTGCAAACTGTTATTCCCAGAGATGTTTATCATCCGCCTGGACAAAACTTTTGCAGCAAAATATGACTCCTGACGGCGCAATTTCTGCTTCACATCGCTTGATGATCCATCAATGAACAAGCACGTCTTGCATACTGTGCACAAGATTGCACCGATTCGAACACAAGGCTGGGAAAGCAATGAATCTCTCGTACCAAATTTGCCGAGCACCTCCATTTTGTCTGCATCAGCTGGTTGCTTGTACATGCAGCAGTTGAAGAAGTGCGCCATGAGCACTCGCCCATGGCGGTTTAAGGGCTCTCCTCGCTGAAGTTCATGAAGGACTGCTTCATATGCATTCTGCACTGGGCAGGGCCGCTTGACAGGCATTTCTTCAAGGCCTGCTCGAAGCGCATCAAGTGACACACCCACACCCAGCAATTTCTGGATCACCTGTGGAATCACCCACGAATTGTACATCGGACTGCAGCCGCAAACGGGAAGGACAGAAGCCACAGGAGGAGGGGATCAGTCAGCAGGCACACCAGGCACTCAATGAAACATTACTTGATGGACTTTGGTATGACTGGCATGGGTTGATGGGGCAGAGAGTCTCACCAGTGCACCCCCCCGGGGCCTCCATAGCTGCCCTCAGTGGGTGTGACGGCTGAACGCTGCGCTCGTGATCCGCTCCATACTCAAACAACGGTGCGGGCTCCTTCAGCTGCTGCACCAGCTCTATGCCACGAGCCGTATACAATCGCTGCAGGTATGTCAGCACCACCTCAAAGAACATAGGTTGATTTGGTTCTAATGCTGTGCTGAACTGGGCTGCCCGGAGCAGTACATGGCTTGCATGCACCGCGCGCATGTCAAACCAATGCATGCGATTTTCCGTGGCAATGAACTCCCACAGGCCGTAGTAGCCGGCGGCAGCGGCGGCAGCCAGCATGCCGCAGCCGCAATCATCCACTGCGGCCGGGTTGGCGCCCAGTTCTAGGAGCAGCTCAAACATGCCAAGGAGCGATTCACAATCTGGCATGCTTCCCGGATCCTCCGCAGGACCCGCTGTTGGGTAGCAGCAGACATGCCTTTTGTCCCCTGGCCTGAGTAGCACACAACACCATCTCGTCGTTTTTATCAAGACTGTTGGTTGTGGCTACCCGTGCCAGATTGGATGACTCAATCATGAAGCCTTGCGCATGACGATATTGATGGTGAAGTCTTGAGTTCAAATGCGTTCCTACTGCACATCCATTGTGCACCCACCTGATGTTTGAGGACTTGAAACGGACGTGGGGTGGGACATCCCTTGATCACAGATGAGGAAGCCTGGTTTATATTCTCTCCAGAAAAGGTGCCCCTTTTGGACAAGAACAGTAAGGCACAACTCACCGGTAATCGTCAATGAAGCAGCATCGTGTCGTAACCATAGCCAGCAATGGTGTCACACCAGTGCCATCGGCCCTTGCATCCACTGACAGGTACTTGTTCTCGATCAAGAAGCGCACAATTTGTTGCTGATTCGCCAGGGCCTGAGGGCACAACGGTGTCATACCTACCGAACGACTCTATATCTGCATCCATATTCACAATGCATTCCCAGTGGCCTTCCAGCCAATAGCCTTGCCTGAGGCACATGCAAGACCAAGGCATTCTCAAACAGAAACAAACTTTAAAAGAAAAAGGGCGTATGAGTCACCGCCATTTGTAGGATAGTCAGCTGTGCGCCGTGCATGGGTTGCACGGGTACCGCTGGGTTGGGATTGCATAGATTATTAGCCTTATTGCAGTACAATGTGTGCACTTTAGTTGGGAGCCACTTCAGAGACAAAGCTCTTGACCCAGTTGCTTTATTGGTGTAATGCCAGCGTATGTGTCTGTTGGCACCAATACCTAGAAGGTACTCAGCTGCAGTACATCATCAGAACATGCTCAGCTGCAAGTGGCTCTGCAGTAATCTCTGAAGGAAAGACTTCACAGTGCAGGGAGGGGAAGGTTAAGATACTTTGACGAGGACACCTACAAGCACCAAAGCCACCCTGACTAGCACGTGCTGTGGCACCACAGGGAATGTTGAGGGGGAGACGGATGACTGTACGTGCCTGCTTGTACATTGCCTATCACACAAGCGAATTGCAGGAAGGACAAGGTTGACTCTTCCTCTTTGTAGCTGGCAATGACGTGTCTGCTATATCCCCTAGCTAATGCTTTGAAGCGTTTTACGCCTTCCCTCTCGAGAATGCTCGTCACAAGTTTCCGACCCAAGTTTTCCGGAAGGGCATGGTCAGGGCCAATGTTTTCACGCTTCTTGGTTCTGCCCATTCTTTACACGCCGGAACATGAGGATGTTAAACGTATCGTTACAACTACCAATCACATACATATTCTGGCGCTAAGTTCCCCGCATATGAACGGGCACTGTTCTCGAAAAGATCGGGATAGGCTGACTGGGTACTGTGCACCAAATGTATACTACCTCAACGAGGAGTTCTGGCTCGTTGAGTGCACTAACGCGATGAGAGACAGCATATTGCGTGGAAATGAATTGCCACAGGGAAATGCTCACTGCGATCTGACCGTGCTAACCATGCTTTGCCATGCAAGACACCGGGCGGACCTTCGGTGGAGGTCGGAGGGGGGCACCTTTTCCGAAGCCATCACTCGCATGCTGCACCAGATTGTGGTGGTTGCATTCAGCAAATTTTAACTTCACAAGGAAAGCCAAAACAGTGGTGATTACCATATGATGCAAGGCGTGCAGCTACAGCTATTGCATCAAAGAGGGAAAGAGACAGGTCTGATCAGTTCATGAACACCAGTACTGGCAGGTCTATCATAGACCGTCTGTGGGCTTGAGCAGCACGGCTTAATCGAAATCTGTGTAAGTCGATGCTACTTGCACCAAATCATGTGAGGGATCAAGACGACATCTCCACAACCCTTACACATTTGTCGGCTAACCTAAAAAAAACTTTTGAACCCAACCTTGCAGATATTAACAAGCAACTTTTCTCATTCAACAATTGATCAATTTACTGCGAGGCATGCCCGCATTGCTCGGTACATGTCCTAAACTCATCAAGTAATGTAATCTGGCGGCCGCTGGATCTACACAGCACACCGGGTGTGCCACACCCGGACTATGCCAGACACTGGTACTTGCTAATCTAAGGAACTATAATTTATAATTGTATTACTGGCGTACAGCAGAATCAGATACAATGTACAAAGAAATGGTGCCGCCTCCATAGATGACAAACAAGCATGTGCAGTGCACAGAGTCGGAGATGCATGACTGCACCAAAAAAATCACTACACATGAAGTAATCAGTACAAAGTCCTTGTCATAATGAATTCAAAATGGCATTTTGAAGCACCAGTGTTGCTCCACAAATGTAATTTCAACATGCTCACATGCAACATGCTTACACCCAATTGGAAGCTTAACTCTGCCCATTTGCAGCGCAGTTTCTGCCAGAAAACAGACCTGTCATTCAAGTAGAATACTGAGGAGGTTGCAAATTGCTGCTGAAACGATGCATTCGATAGGAATCTGAGCCGCCTCATCGCAGTGCACTGACTGATTGGAGAACTTCATCTCACTGCACAGCTGTTGTGCATGACTGGGTTAGCCAAAAGTCGCACAGTCTTGCCGGGAACATCTGTAAAGGCACCCAGACAGCGGCAAGACAGTCCGTTGAGACAGCCATGGCTCGAGGAGCAGCTATGCAAGAGCAGATGTGTAGTCATTACCTGCTGAATCAGCAGCTACCTGCTCACCCGCCGCGCTGGATGTGGATTTCAAGACAGGCTTGAGCGGTCTGCAGTGCTCCCGGTGTTTAAACCAGTCAGCTGCCTGGCACTCCACGCTGCAGTAGAACATGGAGGTGCACCTAGAGCACTTGCGCCAGCGGCCCACCAACTTGCAGTGACCGCACATTGCCAGCTTATGAATTAGGTTGAACGTGCTTCAGCGAGTCTGTGCACACAGATACCGCGCAGAGTGTCAAGATGCTGGGTTCTTCATGCAGCAATTTAGGAAGCTCTACATTTGCACTAGCTGTTCGTTTCACAATGAAAGCTCAACTGGCAAGCTCAGGAACCACTCAGTAATAGCGTTCAACTCACAGAGATGTACCTGCATGTCAAAGACCTGATGAGACATCTTCAGAAATCGGCACATCTGAATTTCTGCCATTGCTCCCCGAGCGTCCAGCAGTTCCAACACACAGGCCGCCTGCTCACCAAACATTGTTCCTGTTGTTGAAGGACCTCACCATGCTTTTTGCTTAGTGTTATTAATCAGCAACCAGCCCCATGCGTGCATCACACAATGACCTGCTGTTGCGGTATTTTTAAGGGGAGGAAGTCACCTGATGCCTCCCAGATGGTCATGCAGATAAGACATCACGATGGAAAGCTCACACGTTCACCTGTCTGCTTCGTCCACCCAGCAACACCGCATTGTGGCCACAGCCAGCAGTGGGGTCACATCAGTCCCTCTCCACAGCCAGCTCTCACATCCACGTGCAGGTGCTTGTTCTCGACAAGGAACTCCACCATGTGCTGTTGATTGGCCAGTGCCTGTGTGCAGGGCCAAAACAGGTGCAAGCACATTTCAAGACTTGCCAGCCACAGTGAACCAGAAACTGCACATCTGAATGCACCCTACCAAAAGTTGTCAGGGATCTCCAAAGTCAGGAGCGCACTGCCAGGTGAAGAATGCTGAGCTCTGCTCCCCGCATGAGCTGTATGGTCATAGAAGGCTTGAGTTCGTGTATGTTGGCACTCCTGTTGAACAAGACCACTTGTGCCTTGAAGGGGAGCCACTGGAAGTCTTTGGGAAGCAGTTGTTGATAATGCATCCACAATACTGTTTGGTCAGCGCCTAATCCAATGAGGAACTCGGCTGCGGAGGCACAAGTGTACTCACAACAGTGCATCTGACTTGAGGAGGGGACAGGGCGACAATAGGTACGGTTTATCAGCAGGTGCAACATTGTACGGGTAATGGAGCATCGGATCCGTGCACAGCTGGAAAATATTTCATGGATCCACAGTATGGTTAAAACCAATGATAGTGCTCGAATCCAGCCTAAGATTATTACTTGCCTGCCTCCACATTCCCAACCAAAGTGGCAAACTGCAGCAAGGTTAGTCTCGATTCTGTTTCCTGGTCACTGGCGATTGCTTCCTTGCTGTAAGACTTTGTCAAGATCTTCAAACGTGCGATTTTGTCGATGCCAATGATGTTGGCCACGATCTTTCGACCCACATCTAACGGGATGGCTTCTCCTAGGATCAGGATGGAGCTCCTAGGGAAAGCCCATCCTCCGCCACATCTGATCATTGCGATTGGTTTGAAGTGCGAAAAGGGTCCTTCAAGTGTCAGAGCCAAAAATTCATGCTGCTGCCTCGATCAGACGAAAAGTTTGAACAGATACGCCCGCGTCCAACGTTGGCAACATGAGGCATCCAAGCCAGCTGGCAGTGCTGTGTGCAGTGCATGCTTTGCTCTATAAAATTGAACTCTGAAAGTGAGACATTTATTGCTGTAGATGCAGATCAGACGTGACAGGAGGTGTGACATATTGTCGGTTGACAGTGATTTCAAGCAAGCAAGCAACATGCTGCTCATGAGGGACTTGAGGATGCATCATGCGTTGTACAACATGTCAGAGTGCCGAGCCTTCTTACGCTGCAACTTGCTGGTTTCAGCACGCATGCAGGCATATATTTAGTTCCCTTACATCTTATACCATTATACGCAACATGATTCAGATCAATCCAATTCAAAGATGTGACAATGCTGATAGAGGCCAATTACAAGTCCCCTGTTGACCACCTTGTTTTCATTACTAAATGCAAGAGACCTCGTGTCAAATTATGCACTCAAAAATATGTGTCTTGATCACAAAGATATGGGTAGAAGCAAAATAATATTACCATCAAATACGTAGCAGGCCCTCATATCAAATTGCCAAAAGTGGGATGCGATCTACAATTCTTGCAAAGGGGAGTTGATGTCACTTGATATCTGCTCTTGAAGTATCTTACAACCACGCTCTCACCCCGAGGCTGGTGTTTGCTGCTGATACACCGCTGCTCCATTGCTGGGCATTTGCCCGCCATTGTTACCTGCTGACAGCACAAGCAGTGCTTTCATTTCCTTCCTTCAGTGTTGTCTTATCTGCCACACATGGGACAACAAGGGCCAGCAAGGGACATGAAGGTCTGCCAGCAGGGAGACGCCCAGCATATTCACAAATGGGGTACTGGCACACCTGCAGGCATGTTGGTGGCAGCTGCTTGAGCGCCCCAATTCTGCTGTGAGGGGTTGTGGGGAACAGCGCTAGCAAAGGCTGTGGTGCTCTGTGTCTCCAGTGCATTCACCGGAGCTGCATATGAGCTGCCCTGCTGAATGGTAGGACCTGCGATGCACACAAAGTTTTTCAGGACTTGAATCAACCACCCTTCAACATAATTCCTGTGTGAAGATTATATAGGCTTGCTAGGACCCTGTCTCGGCTTCAACGGAACTGACACAAACCTCCAAGACTTTTGAGTTGGATCCTGCTATTTGGGTACTTAGGTCCAGCAGTTCTTTGCCTGTCAGAATGTCACATGCAGGCCAATACTTTTAGCAGTATGCAAGTGGAGGAAAGAGCTTGCCTGAATTGTTGCTGCTGCTCGTTGTTGAAGCTGCACCGTACGACTGGCCGGTGTTGTAGGCAGTCACAGTGTTGGAAGCACCCCCTGTGCCGCTGTTGCTCCCGTACACACTGCTGGGGCTCGCTGCATTTGAAGCCCCATAGCCGTAACTTGGGCTCTGCTGGCTGTTCTGGCCATATCCATAACTGGGACTCTGTTGACTGTTTTGTCCATATCCATAGCTGGGGCTTTGCTGGGCGTTCTGCTGGCTGTTCTGCCCATATCCATAGCTTGGACTCTGCTGGGCGTTCTGCTGGCTGTTCTGGCCGTATGCATAACTTGGGCTCTGTTGACTGTTTTGTCCATATCCATAGCTGGGACTCTGCTGTGCATTTGCGCTGCCATAACCGGCGTTGGAGCCATAGCCTGAATAGTCCGGAGGAGAGGGAACGCTCTGAGACGCTGTGGTCCCCCCATTCGGCACGAGCAGGCCTAATGACTGCGCCACTGCTGCCGCTCCTCCCTGAGCCAACATGCACATCCTGACTAACCTCTTTGCAAGCTGGGACTAATTTTGACAGCATCATCTGTCACTTAAAAGGTGCGCATGAGGCACGAGAGCCTTGTCATGTGGCTTGGAGACCGTCTGGACTGCTCAATGGGCAGTATCCTTAGGGCATCCCCCCCCCCCCCCCCCCCCCCCCCCCTGTTAAGCATCTGTTTGCACTCCAAAGCATTCCAGTTCCCTTGCCTGGAGTGAGCAATGCCCCTACCAGAGCTTTCTAGAAAATTCCTCCGGAATGGTCATATAAAAAAAATATAATAAAAATAAAAATGAACTAAAATATATTAGAACAAATAAATATAATATCAGGATTTGCATGCATCCAGAATGGTCTATTGAATGCACACCTGGCTTGCCAGGCTGGGCACCTTGCCATCAGGCCCGATCACAAAGTTTGTCGCTGCGTTGTCAAGGTGGATGTCATTGGTTGAGATCTGCTTGCCACCCTCCGCGGCATAAGTCGTTGCCTGTGTCACTCCAACATTTCCGCCGCCGCCACTGCTGCCACCATATGAGGTGCCTCCATATCCGTTGCCCACCGACTGCACAGGCGCACACGGATGTTACATGCATGTGCGGGCACATGTTCAAATGTGCCCCTAAAGACAATCAGGGGTAAGTTTATGACAATGAAAGTTGTTGTTCTATCACCACTCAGACATTACACGCCTGCTGATGCTTTCACGGCTGCATTTGTCGTGTAGCAGCTTAGAACATCATTGTAAACAAGGCATTGCCGGATACAACTCCGCAGCATGTTTGCTGTGATTCTGGCTATTGGCTCTGCTACAAGCCAGGAAGATCTGAGGCCGTTAGGGGGGAGAAAGTGCTCATGCACTGTTTAAGGGCTGTGCACTGCTCAAAGACATCATGGTAGAGCTACGCCTCCATTATCAATTCCTCAGCAGGCAGCTGCATTAGAAAACAGCACAAGCTTCAAAAACAGCAGGAAGTGCGCTGTCAGGGCGTCACCTGAAAGTTGCTCTCTGGGCGTGTAGCCTGCTGAGACCCTGCTGAGCCTTGTCCCTGCACACAACCAAATTCCTCAGCTGCAAGAAAACATGCCTATGACTGTTAGACCAAACATTGAGGAAGGTGGAGCTCGATAAATCCTTACCTGGATCAGTCAACTTCATGCATGCTGTTACACTTTGGCACATAAATCACAATGCAAAGGCAATGAAGCTTCTTCAAAATGAAATATTTACATTGTTACTGCATCAAAGCTAGGATGGCAAATAGGCCGGGCTCCCCAATAGGGCACAGCCCCCACAAAACAGATAACACAAAGAAATCGTCCAACTGTTCCCCCAGCCAACCATGCAAGCATGGCTTGCTCCCTTTGACAGAGGTCGAGACAACACAAATACACAGCATTAAACCCTTCTCCCATCCTCCCCTTCCCCCCCAGATACTCACCAAACTTATGTACACAGGCAGTCAAATGTGTTGCCAAAAGCTGCAGAAAATAAATTATGAACATTTGCATTATTTCACCTGCAAGTTCTCTGCCTGGGGGGCCGAGGATGGGGAGAGGGCAGTCCTGACAGCGCTGGCGAGATCCGAGATTGTGGACACTATGGTTTGCAGTGTTGGTCCTGCCTGCTGTGCTGGTACCTGCACACATACCCAGACAGCATGCTGAGAGACCCAGTCTTAAATACACTGAAAGTTGTGCATGCAAGTGTGTTAGGATAGACACATGTGTAAGGGACCCAATCTTCGAACACTGAAAGTTGTGCATGCAAGCAATTAGGAAAGCTACATCTTCAAGGGTGCATGCCGGGTCGCTGTGTTTTGACCCAAGACTGCATCAGCCACCTCCATGAAGGGACCTAGATGCCAAGTTTTGCTGTGACATTATCTACACAGCAGTGTCAGGTGTTCAAGCCTGCTTGTGAAGTGATGCCCTGACTGCATGCATGCAGGGAGATGCCACAGTGCCGAAATGAAGTTGAGTGGTTCACCTCATCCAGGAGTCTCCTGCCAAGTCCTGACGTGGCGCCAGCTGGCAAGAGCGCCTGAGCAGCCGGCAGCTGCGCGAAAGCAGAGGGCATCTGCTGAGAAGCTGCAGGGTAGCCGGGCGTCTGCAGGGAATCTGAAGAGTCAGCAGATAGCTGCTGGGAAGCTGCCAGCGGCATGGTGTCACTGGCTGATGCCCCCATCTCGTTTGGTGTGGCAACCACTCCATTGAGAGCGCTCGCTGTCACTGTGCCTGCATTACATAACTCATGCCTCATTCACAGCAATTTCAGCCAAACAGAACACCTGCCTATACGGAGAATTCACAGGGTAACATAGGAAGAAGGCTTCAGGTATCTAGCTTTAGCTACAACAGAAGCGTTCCCATACCAACAGCTGCATCATGAGCCCCTGACTTACCTTCGGCGAGGTGTTTCAGAAAAGACAGTACAGGCATTAACATGCCTCCCCCAACAGCTTTTATTCGCTATTCTAGCGAGCGTGGCGACTGGGGATTAATCCCTGTAAAGACCACCAGGAAATGAGAAAAGTGAAGTAGACATCGGTATGGCGCACCTGAATTTGTGGTGACTGAGGTGCTGGGCAGGTCGGTGGTTGCTGTGTTGACAGAAGACCCGTATGGAACCACTGCCGCAATGGGGTTGTAACCTGCGGACAGCATGCCACCTCATTGCCAGAATTGCAGAATGGCTGACCAAAGAGCCTCAGTGGGAATTAAGCAAATGGAAAAATGTTGAATTAGACTATGTGTGAAAACATGTTACAGCGTCTGTTCTACGCATGCCTTATTTAAGTTGCTGAATGCACTCAACTCCAAGCATCAAGCTTGGTATTTTATTCATGACATGAAGAGACTCTTCCAGCTTGCAACAGGAGGAGTAATTCATGGCTCTCCTAAACCACACTTGGCCTCCAATGGCCTGCAAGACTGCATTGACACCCAAAAAAAAACAAAAAAAACTGAGCAAAAGATGTGTTATCTGGGCATGGGCAGACATCAATCTCCAAAAGACTTTTGAGCCTCAAGTGGGAGGTCACTAGATGCAGAACAAAAGTGAGATCAAGCAAGGGGCTCACCATACTGGGAATGGGGCGTGGCAAAGCCTGCGGTGTTGGAGTCCACGCCGATGGTCCTGACAACATGCTTGGCCAGCTCGATGACGGCATTCTCTCCCGCAGTGCGCGCATTGGTTGACAAGGAGCTGAGTGTGTCGGCCATGTTGTTCTTCAGGTTTGGCAGCAGTCCCTCTCCATCTGACTGCAGCACCCTCCCATTAGCCTGCAGGGCCGGGACATCAATTATCAGAGCACTTTCCACAACCTGTCTGTAACAAGATGAACCTGCACGGCCGGAAGAGTCAGCTCTAAAGGTGTTTCGTTTTAGCAGACAATAGTCAAGAAATTCAGCCTTTTGTGACCTGTGCATGCACTTCAGAGGAGGCACATGCGGGCTGTGCAGAGCGCTGTCATCATGGCTGATCACATTGGCATCCATGCATGCCTCTTCTGATGGCCAAACACATCTGGGAAACAACGCGCAAGCACTTACAAGGAGATATTAATCTATGGCATCCTCTTGGATGCAGTGTCATGCTCTGGCTTCTCAATGTACAAGCACCGGAGCAATTCAAGCGAGGTTTTGTGGAAATCTGAGTGTGTTCTTTGAAACACGCCTTCTCTTTCTTATAGCTGCTTGAAACACCCCTGCCCTATTCCCTCTCCCTGCTCTCTTTGACCCAAAGAAATAGTGCAAGATTGCAAATGTACATCCTAGATTACATCCTCAATCAAAAATCTGATCCTCAATAAAAAGTGGAAGCTGGCCGGGCCCCTCCCATGACGAGTCACCGCCAGACAGCCAGCCATCAAAATCTTGCGCCGCCCTATCTTTGGATGCCCGCTGAGTCCACCTCATTTCGCATCTGTACACTGATGTCTGCTCTATTGTAATGTACCACTATACAACAAGTCAGGGAACACACCACATCACCAACATCTCTGTGTGCAGCCACTTGAGAATCAAACCCCCACCCCCAGGCCATTTGCCTGCACCCTCAGATTTTCAAAGGCAAGTGCAGGGAGCGGCCCGGCACTTGCTGATCCCAGGGGCAATCATTCACCCCCCTCTGGATCCTCAATCCCAAGCCACGAGTCTCTTATTGTAAAACTTGCATCTCTAATGATGACATATTGTCTCTTTTACTGCTTCAAGGCAGGGGGACAGAGCGGGCCGGCACATGCTCTTGCCCGCAGCCACCAATCTTCCACACCCCTCTACCTCTCCCAGATCCATCCTCCTTAAATCCCCGATCTTGTACACAGTTCCCAGACCCCAGAGACACTGAGACTATTCAAGGCATGTGGAGGGAGCGGGCCGGCACCTGCCCGTCGCCGGCGGCCACCTATCGGCCGCCGTCAGACAATAAACCCCTCTGACTCTCCCAGGACCCAACCCCGATACTGATTCCCAAAAATATCCCTTCCCCTCCAGACCCTAGAGATACAGACACTTTTTCAAGGTAGGTGGAGGGAGCGGGCCGGCACCTGTCCATTGCCGGCGGCCGCGAGGCGGCGGCCGCCGGCTCCGGACAGGAGGCCGGCAACCGCGCCCTGCAGCTGCGCCGCGGCCGCGCGCCCCGTCTCCACTGCGTCAAACTTCTTCACAACCCCGGCATCCTTCTGCGCCGCGGCCGCCGCGGCCGCCGCATTCGCCGGTGCCGCCAGCATTGCCTCCCAGTCTGTGCAGCCACAGAGCATCTTGCAATCAGTACCCCGCTCTTCCTTTCACAGGCACTCTATCTCCTCAGTGAAAGAATACTTCAGATGACTGTACATCTTTTGTTTACGGATAAGATAAGGAAAAAAATGATTGATAATGATGAAGTAATTGAAACAATTGAACAGTCTTATCAAGGATGGTAGCACTGGCCTGCCCAGCCAGAACTCTGCACTCTTTCTTCGTCACTTCATTGCTTGTTCGCTCTTGGTCGAACCCAAGACATAGTAGTAATGCATACATGTTGCGCAAATATGCACCCTCCTAAAGCATCACTCAGTGGGAACTAGGCAACCTGCACAGCGTGCTCCCTGCCAGTATTATTAGCCTAGTAACACTCCAGCTAAAGCTTTCTGTACTCGCATTGCGGTGCAAGCACGTACCGACAGGGGCATAGTTTGACGTCTGCTGCGCGGTGAAGGGCAGCGCTGTTGCGATAGCGTTGTGGCTCACGCTGGAGACCAGCTGCTGCAGCGCTGTAAGAGTGCTGGTTGCTGGCAGCGGGGCCGGGGCCTGCAGACAGCAACAGCCTGCTCTGAAACAGCTTTTGACATTCCAGACTCAGAGTTTGGGGGCTTGAATTTCCCTGTTAATTGCCCTCCTTCCCATAGCATTCTACCCCAAATAGATGCGTTAAACAAATCCAAAAGTCATGCTCTGGCTTGAGAGCACGGCCTATCTGGTAACGTTCAGGGCCGGGATCAGAAGCAAGGCATGACTCCTATCTGGAACCATGATGGGCACTTGTGAAAACTTTGAGCCCAGAAAAAAAATTAGGCAGTTGCTAGGACTTCCAAACGATGCAAGATTAGCGAAGGTGCAAGCATCCAGAGGCTTAAAACTTACCGAAGCGGGCCTGTCAGCGGCGCTAAGCACATGCAGTGCGGCAACCTCAGTGTTGGCCGCCTCCATGACATGCAGGGCAGCCGCCTGGACCGCCGGGTCTGTCGCCACATTGTTCACAATGGTGCCAAAGTCCGCCTGCAAAAAGCATGCACCAGCATGTCAGCACGGCCGCGCAGAGATTCTGTAGTGGAAGTTACTGAGTCGGCCTCACACTGCACCTAGCTACTTTGCCAAGAGATCCTTCAAAAGCAGGTTATGCTCATATGTACTTGCACACCCTCGAGCAGCTTCTTTTCCCCCTGGAAGTTTGCCCCTAGAACTGCTGCTGAATGGCAATTTCAACAACTTGCCATGCAACCCTTCACTTCCACCCCAAAAGTATGCAGCAGAGGAGGGGTCAAAAAGAATTTTAAAAAACCGCGTCCCGAGACGGCAGCTGGTGCTATCAGTTATTATTTTCATTGCGTTTAGGTTTAGGATTGATTTAGGGCTTACTTTATATCTAAGGTATAGGGGAAAAGGGCACCTGGTGCAGGCGGCGCCCAGAGAAGAGGTTGCCGAGGGTCGTGCCAAAGCTGGTGAGCGCGGATTGGCTCACGATGGTCTGCGCCAGGCTGCGTGCGGCCATCACCGTGGAAGGGTCAGCCACAGCGCTCGCCACCGTGGACTCTGCCGCTCCATCCAAGCCCTGCACCACAACGCAATCATTATTATTATTACAGGGTACAGCGTTTCTTCAAGGGTTTGGAGCAGAAGCCATTGTGGCATTTGCGATGGTCCTCCAATATACTTCTTTCCTGCAGCCACATGTGGCTTCATGCATGGCCAGCCGTTCAATTTTCCCGAGGCCACTGTGGCTTCGAACCTGCCATTTTACAGCAAATTTGGCTTCTGCCCTTTTGGCTCAGGGTGACCTGTCAGGGTCGGCAAACCCAACGCAAAATGGCCGTAGGGCATACACGCATTGTTCCATCTCTCAAGGACTGGC
This sequence comes from Coccomyxa sp. Obi, assembly GCA_020887355.1. NCBI lineage: Eukaryota > Viridiplantae > Chlorophyta > Trebouxiophyceae > Coccomyxaceae > Coccomyxa > Coccomyxa sp. Obi. The sequence goes on along the minus strand of AP024993.1, from coordinate 501,972 downwards.
GTGCCGGTTATTCTGAAAATGTGTCATGTACAGTCCCGCGGGAAACATGTTAGGGAGCGCGTCTGAACTGACTCTCAGATGAGGTTTGCGCTGCAATGGAGGAGAGGCGCATGAGGCAGGAGATTGATGGCTGCCATTTTGGAAATGCCCTCCACTTAGCAGCCCGGCCGGAGCTTTGGGCTGTGATTCCATGGAAGCTCCACTGGGACACAGTGACATCTGAAGCACTGTGACACCACATGATAACTGCTATCCAAGAGCTTTGATTCTCCGAGCACAGGGCTGAATAAAGCATGCGAGCGCACCAATGCGTCGGCGTTCCACTGCAGCAGTGATAACTGAAGCACTGTGATGCCACTGATACACATAACACCTGCTATCCAAGAGTCCTGATGCTCAGATCGCGAGCAATTTCTAAATGAAGCATGCGCGCGCACCAGAGCGTCTGCGTTCCACGAGTTGCCGGCCGCAGCGGCCGCGGCCTGCAGCACTGGTACGGCGGCTGACTGGACTGTGGGGTCCTGCACAAGGGAGGCGAAGTCCAGGTGGGATGCCGCGGTAGACAGGGAGGTGGGCAGGGAGCTGCCAAAAGAGGCAATCGTGGCTGTCTTCACTGCGTTTGCCAACTGGGTTGCGGCTGTCGCGGTCGGCTTGTCGGCCGCCGAGAGCTGGATCACGTTCATCGCTGCTGTTGTGTCCTGGGCGCAGGCCACACAACACAAAATTTAGCGACTATCAATGCCCCCCAAGATGGGCGATATTGCTGGGGGTCTGAAAAGTATAAATCATCCCCTTGTACCAGTTGTTACCATATCCAGGTCAGGACATCATGAAATGCAACAAACGTGTTCATTTTCAATCATGTAAGCATTGCTAGGTGAAGTCATGAAGAGCAGAGTGCATGGGCAGGATAACGAGATCTGTGATGCAGCGGAAAATCAAAAAGGAAGAAGGGAGGAAGACGAACGAGTTTACCACTGCCGGATGCAAATCAACATCTACACAGTTCAAGGGGGGACCAGCGCTTGAAGGTACATGCCAGGGACATTGTTGACACATTACACAGCTTCCACTGCTTCACAAATGTTCTCTCCTTGCACTTGCTGAGAACAGAACAGCCGATTTTTGATTGACATCAGCAGATCGTCTTATTTGTAGCTCAGCGGAATGGTGCACCAGGAGTCACCTTGGGAGCAGAGATCCAGTAGGCGCCTGAAGCTGCGGAGGCTGCCTTGACGAGGCTGACAGCCGCGGCCTGAACGGCAGTGTCCTTCGCCACAGTCGCTGCGATGGTGTTCAGCGTGGACGACTGAAACAGAAGAGATTCAAGTTTCAAACCATATGATCAGCGCTTTGGCAAAGCAGATCGTTGACATCTGCTGCATTGTGCATGCCTGACAAGCACTTGCGAACTGAGTCTTACTTTTGGAATGGGTCCATCAGTCCAATGAGATGTTTACCAGAACAGAAAGCACGGCAACATAATATTTACAGCAATGATTTGGAAGCGGCGCACCGCAACCGCCTGAAGCCGGCGGCCGTTGAGCAGGTTGATTGCCAGGCCAGTGAGGCCGCCGAGGCTCTGCTCAGCGCTTGCGCCGCTGCCGGCGTTGAAGTTTGTGCCATCGCTGGGCGCTGCTTGGGCTGCCATCTGCTGTGCGCTGTATCCCGTGGTGGCACCTGTGGTAGCACATGTACAGCCGTTCAGCACTCACACTTCACAATGCTATGCATAGTGCTATGTTCTGAAAGGTAGCAAGTCTTGCTGGAAGCTAGTGAGTATTTTCGCCAAGCTATGAGAAGCTGGCCTCAAAGCCATGAGAAGATGGCCTTTGTAGCAGCCTTCAGCAATGTTTTATATGTCCTGCTGTTCCTCAACAGGCCAGTCTATGTGGCAATCAAACAGAACCTCATCGTTCTGCCTCCTGTGTTATTCTCACAACTGACACAGTCAGCAAGGGTATCTGCTTCGTGAACAGGCCCCAAGATAGCACCATTTGCACCATGCTAACAATCATTAAACGCTTTTTGAGCTGACACAAGACATATCCATGAAACAAGACCGGTGTGCTCTGCATGAAGCCCTCTTTCACCTGCACCGGAGGCGGATGAACCAAAGGTGCCAGCGCTGCTACCAGTTCCGGTGGGCGCAGCAAAGGGGGTAGCTCCCGCGTAGATAGCCTCAGAGGCCGGCTGCCCGGTGGTTGCCGAGGCCGTGTAAGCAGATGAGTAATCGGCCGGTACGGCGGCCGCCGCACTGAAGCTGGACCCGGCCGCGTTGCCAGAGGTGGCAGCGTTGCCAAAACTGGCGGTGTTGCCTGAAGTGGCCGCGTTGCCAAAACTGGCAGCGTTGCCTGAAGTGGCAGCGTTGCCAAAAGTGGCAGGGTTGCCTGAGGTGGCAATGTTGCCAGAATTGGCCGCCATGGGCTGCATGCTGCGGAGAGCGGTCGGGCCAGTGGGCTCAGTGATGGTGTCTGCAAGGTGCTTCAGGGCGGCCAGGGGCGTTGACTCCGACTGCAGCCCAAAACAGGCCGTCCCTCTCAGCACATCAGTGAACCACTCAGCTGCAAAGCGCTTGCAAGACATTAGATGAGAGCACTCTATGCACATTCCTGACTGCCAAAGATCGCTAATAGTCTAATAATTTTACAGGCTCGGCAAACACTTGGTGAAGCAAGGCGTTTAGTGCAGGACCAAAGGATGCCTGCGCCTCTACAGAGTTATTATTTGAATGTGTGGCAGGAGCTGAGGTAACTCCAGGGGATAAATATTTCTGGGAAAAGAAGGAGAGTCACCTGGCTGATGTCAATAGGGGCAGCCTCCTGTATCGGCTGGGGCGCAGAGATCTGCACAACACAGGCATCAAGCAATCAGCAGCTTTTAAACGAAGCCTTGAGACTCGCTTATCGGCCATCTTGCCAACCAAACTGCAATCGTCAACAGAGGGCGCCCACTATGCTGGTGTCTGATGGCATCTTGTCTTGGAGATTGTGACAAGGCTTGCATGCATGGGTGCTTGGGCAGGGGTATAAGCCATGGGACAAAGCAATCATGCTTGTAAGGATATCAACACACACTGCAGTGCCATAATGAGTGATATGTCATGGTTCCGAGGCTAAAGCAGATCTTCTGAGCATGCTTTTGGGATTCCTTGAGTCAGGAGTGAAAGTATAGAGACAGCTTCTTGCAGGGTGGCATGCTCTTGCGATTTCTTGTGTCAGTAGTGAAAGTGTGCAGAGGCAGGTTGTTGGTGGGCGCGCACCATGCCAGCAGCGTCTTGAAGTTTGCGGCCGGCCAGGGCGCTGGCGAGAGGGGCAGTCAGGTCTGGGTGGGGCACATTAAAGCTGACGATGTCCCTGTCAGCCGGCAGCTGCGGCTGCACCCACCAGCAAGAACTGTAAGTGCGCATGCTTTGTGAGCCAAGAGAGAATGTCTTAATGAAGGTTTGAGCCTCCAAATGGAGGAAGTGCAAACGCGTGAGCTGCACAACATGCAAACACTATGTGACAGTCCCAGCCCTTGATCTCACTCCAATTCTGTTAAGAGTAGCGTGATGGTGATAACCCTCAGAGCAGCTTACAGCATGCACATGCCTCTATGCAAGAACAGCCTGCCTTAATGGCTGCATGCGAAGTGGCATATATCTGAGTGTTTAATATGCTGACTTATTTGATTTACCAGTGCAGCATGTGCATGCGTTTATCCAACAGAATGATATTAGGATTGCAAAGTTTTTGACCGAATGCAAGAATATGAGAAAACATTGAGATAGGGTAGCAAAAGGCTGCCAAAAGACCAATGAGCCTCAGGTGGCTCCCGTGGGTCTCTAAAATGTAATAATAATAATAATAATAATAATAATAATAATAATAATAATAATAATATAAGGAAAGACATTGAGCCACAATAAATGGATGATCCGGAGGAGAAGCGCTTTGCCCACCTGGACAAACTGGTTAGCGGCAGGGACATTAGAAGTGGTATGTGTCTGAGTGTACAGATCAGGAATGACATCGAGTACATTCTTTGTGATCCGGGGGAGGAGCGAGTGGCTCACCTGAACGAACTGGTTAGCGGCAGGGATGTCAGAAGTGGTGGTTCCAGCTGTCTGCTGCAGGGAGGTCCCCTGCTTGCCGAAGCTGCTGAACATCTGCTGCGCAACGTTGCTGATGGAGTTTTCCATCGCCTGTGCCCACACGTTTGTTGCGCTCGTTCGGCTTAAGGTGCACCTTTTTTCGACCCTCATTGGGAGCATAAATTGCATCACAAGTATAAGAGAGCTGACAACATATGGGGCGTTGCATGCCATTGTTAGTATTCCCAAAGAAGCCACAGTTGGAGGTACTATATTGGGTGAACATGCAAGACATACTGTGAATCTCATACAGTGTGACGCCCAGAAGAGCCAAGGCCCCATGATAGGCGCCCACAACAGTGCGTGGTGTTATTTTAGACCCCAAGAAGCCAACAGGGGAAGTTTGCCAAGTGCAACCAGCTTTAAGAGGTGACCAGGGAAGCCATGCAGTATGTCTCACTCAATGGGAGCCAAAACTAGAATTTTATAACAAATGGCTGATTCAGAAGAGCCCCCTTGCATAGCAGGATGCACAAGGGAATTGCGCCGAGCGCACCTGGTTGTAGGGGGTGAGCGGGGAGGCCACGGAGTTCGACTGGTAGGTCTTGCCGGAGACAACGCCGTCGGACGGGTTTGCAGCCGCCGCCGCAGCACTGCTCTGCATGTTGTTGTTGGTCTGCACGGTGCTCACCAGGGGCTGTGCAGCAATGCCTGCACACGCCAGTAGTTTAAGAGCCAGGTTTTGTCATTTGTTCTGCATCACCCTTTCCAACTTTTTAAGCAGTATACGGTAGTGGACCACAGGTGAGTTTCACACAAGGGCAGTGTGCGGAGCGGCGAGCCCAAAGGCAAGATGCAAGATGATATTGGAATGATGAAAGCCTGCTTCTGTGTGGGTGAGGTGGGCGCTGAGGTCACCTGCACTTTGGCTGGCCAAGCCTTGGTTTGTTTGGGCGCCAGCGTTGGCAAAGTTGGACAGAAGCTGCTGAGCAGCTGCTGCCAAGTCGGCCTGCACAAACATACACGGTCTACTTGATGACCACATGACTCCATGCGGAGTCTCACTTGCACATTGCGGGCATACTTCAATACTAAACAAGATTTCTAGCCTTCAAAATTGCCTCATAATTGGTCAGAATGAATCCGCATGAGGTGGGTTAGGCGATGATTAGTGGCGCGCTAAGTATGATCCCCTGGACAGCGATGACAAAAAGCTCGAGAAGCGCTGATGAGGTGATGATTAGTCAGCGTCACCTGTGCCAGGTGGCGGCGGGCGCACCCGGGGCCGAGGTGACCTCCTTGTTTGTTTGAAAAGAAACTACCTCAGCCCTAAGTCACCTTCCCTGAACCCTAAAGGGCAATGACAAATGGTGAGGTGATGATGAGTCAGCATTACCTGCGCCAGGTGGCGGCGGCCGGCGGTCGCGCCTGGGGCCGAGGCGACCTCCTTGCTTGTCTGCCCCAGAGCGTTGCGGCTGGTGCTGTCAACGTCGATACTGCCCACCTGGACACCAAAGGTTGATCGATTCAATCTCCCATGTGTTGCACCTGCAGTTCTTGGGCCTTGCACTGCAGTCCGGTATGGCGTGCTCACGCAGCACCAAAAGCTGGCACATGTCAAGCGATGCCTGTAATCTCCATGCCGTGGCTGGAAAGAGCGCTGGTCTCAAATCCGAGCTTTAAATGATGGACAATCAAATTTGCACCACCATCGCATGCTTAGGTGGTATTGTATTAATGCACCGATGGTACCAAAGAGAAAATGGCTGTGTCGAGCACTGGTCCATGAACGCTGAGCTCCCAGCCACGCTCTCATGACGCACACCACACTGGGAAAATTCACTTGTTCAGGTCCAAAAGGGTGGGTTGCTCGGCGCACACCCGGGGTTGCTGCGGGTGCTGGTAGCCCCGGCCTATATATATATATCAGTTTCAGGGTTTAGATACGGATTAGAGTCTAGGGTCATGAAAGTTAGATACGCACCTGGGGGTTGTTGCGGGTGCTGGCAGCACCCGCCTGCTCTGCGCCCACACTCCCGCTGTTGGCGGCTGCAGGAGACTTCTGCGCACCGAGAACAGTGTATGTCAGCTGACAAGCAGAGCGTATAGGCTCAGATGAGAGAAATCTAGGATCTAGGATCTACAGGAGTCTATAGGACTCTTGCAGAGGCTAGGGTGTTAGAGAGCTTATCCCTATATAGGATCCTATGCATCCTGTAGGAGTGTAGGCTAAGGCAAGGGGATCTAAATATATACAAGAGTGTCCAGTATGGGTCGACAACAGGTAAACCATGCACCGCCGCCGGAGGCTCATTCTAAACCCCAGTTTATAAAGCAATAACCCTAATGATATAGGCTAACAGCCCTGAGACTTCCTCTGTGCACCACCTAGGGTGCATGCCACATGGAAGGTGGGCTTCTCGTTCACCCCTAAAACATGAACCCTAGAAAGGGGCGTTGCATGCTGGAAGAACTGAACAACCACACACTGCCGGTCGCCTAGGGAGACTCGCTATGTGGGTTGATGAGGTAATACCCAGTGGGCAACTTTTTAAGGCTGCTGAATTGTTCTGCAATGAGTTCGCTAAGGCTAAGAGTGTCATCGCCAATACATAAAATTATCCAAGTCCTATTTCATGAAGAACCATTTTTGTGGAAGCACAAGGTGTTTGGGCTGGGGTTGACCACTCAGGCATACCTGCACGATCCTCCCATCTCCGGTGTAGAATGTCCCGTCAGGAACATTGCTGGCTGCCTGCTGCATGAATACTTACACACATCAGTCAAGCAGTTTTCTGCTCTTCCTTCCCCTGCAAAGCCATGCATGTTGCCCTGCCAGCAAAATGAGTATACAGTACATGTTCACCTGAAGCAAGTCCCTAAGCCGGCGTCCAGCTTTGATGCCCCATCAAATATCTTCACGCAAACTATTTGAAGTCCCTCTGAATACAACCATTTCAATATTTGCTGCACCTCTGAGAGAGTGTTTGAAACCCTCACTACTGAACCCATTCCTGTCATTTTGCTGTGACCATGGGAGGGAGGGAGGGTGTGCCCAAGCTCACCCTGAACCCCACACCCTGAATTTTAACCCCCCGGGGTATTTTTTCAGACCCCAAAATCCCTCAACCCTAAACTTAGGCGCGCACCAGGTTCTTGGTCGGCTGGATGACACTCGCAGATCCCACGGCAGTGGCACCTGCAGTTGTGACACCGGCCGATGCCGGCTGCGCCACCTGAACAAACTGTCCAGACTGAATGGGCTGAGCTGCTTGGATGGGCTGCGCGGCTTGAGCTGGCTGTGCCACCTGAACATGCCACATCCATGTCACACTCTTTCTTGCTCTGCCAGCATGTGCAAAGCCTTGTATCACGGTGGATCATAATTGCAGTCCTAGCCACTATTGCTCCCAGCAATACCATGGTGGGGCTTTCAATTCAAATGCAGAATGAGATCTCAGAATGGCTGTCAACAACTAAGGGGTAGGCCTCTGATATGAGATATAGGTATTCAGCAGGATGTCTCGCAGTATAATGGCTCGCTGCTTGTGTGGCACTTGTAAGGATAAAGGGGTCACCTGGGCGGCGGTCTGGGGTCCGGAAGAGATCACTGTGGCGCTCCCGACAGTGGTGCTTGTAGCGGCCGGTTGAGCCGCAGCCGCAGGCACGCCTCCGGCCACCTTTGAGGATGCCTTTTTCTCCTCTGCTCCTGTATTCAACCACCACATGGCACTCTGGGCCCCCGAAAAGAAGGTCACATGAATTTTGTGTGGGGCATGGCATTCTTGATGCAGGCCCCTCGGCAGCATGTGTGCATTGCAGACACTCCGAATCATGTCAACTGGTCAGCAAGCAATGTTAGATTGTAAGAATCCTTGGTTGCATGGTCGGGTCTGCTGCTGTTCTGTTGATACAATCCAACACTGCTTCCTTTTGCGTTGACAGGATTTGGATATTGTTCCGACAGTTGTTCTATTCTGAGCTCTGTGGAACAGGAGCAGAGCAGAAGCGCTTGGCAAAGAAGTTCAACAAAGGTCATTGTTGCCGAGACTCACTCTCTGCGCTCTCGGCCTGGTGCTTCTTCTTCGTTTTGGTGACTGCAGCGCGGGTGGACTTGGTTGTCACGCTCTCCTGCACCACATATCACGGATTGTTGCATTAGTATCTAATGCCGAGTTTGAGACCCGCCCATGCTACTGCCTTTGCATACAAGCTACTCAGTGTGACACAGTCCTGTCTGGCTCCCATTCCCTGTTGAACAAGGAGGGCTGCGGAGAAGGTTCCGGTCCTGCAGTAACATTGTGGTATTGCTTTGAGGTGCAAATGGCAAGTATTGATCACAACGGACAGTTGGCTACAACAACAACGAGGACTGCAGGCATGGGAAGCGCAGTGACATAGCTGATTCTCGGCACAAGGCTGAAGCACGTGGCCACAGGGCCAAAATGATATGAGGAATGTAATTCTGGAGTGGCCCACCTTGGGGACGGTGTTGGCCTGTTGACCGGCCGTGGCGGCCGCGCGCTCGGCCATGACGGCCGCGTTGTTGCCGGCGTAGTTGTAGCCGCCGGGCAGCCCGGTGCGCGGCGCGGTCGGGGGCGGAGCTGATGGAACCTGTGCGCGCCATTGAGGGTTATAATAGGGGTATAAATAAACCCAAACCCTAAACCCTAAACAAACCACACGCCAGAGTAGTTTTTAAACAACTTGTGCAGATGTGCTGGGAGCCAGGCTGAGGCCGACCAGTCTTCCTGCGGTCTTCTGCTGCCTTGGGCCATATCTTAATATTCCAATGCGTTCCTGTGTGGAACCCCCCGAGCACTGCACCGCACTTGCTCCATGGATGCTATCATTGTGCGTAAATTTGTGAAGGTTGACTGCTGCCAATCTAGCTGCAACCTATGAAATCTTGTTTTCTAAGAGGTGTCCATTGTTCACATGCCACTCATGTCCTTGCCCGTGCCCGATGTGCTTCATGCCCGCTCGGCATACCTCCAATTCTTGCCCTCACATCTGGGCTCTTATCAACCCACATTCTGTCGGATCCATGCATGGTCATTTCACCCCACGCAACCGACTGAACCATCCGACAAAACGCCACACACTTGCAAGGGGGCAGCATAACCATAGCCTGTGACCCGCCTCTTCCTTTGCACTGGTTGCAAAAGAAGAAAGCCCTTTTAAATCTTGTTATGTGTTCCACTCCTCCTGAAGTTGGGTTGCCCAGAAAGCATACCACTGCATGTATCTGCACATGAACCTGCACAGACAGTCTGCTGCGCACCTTCTCGATGCGGCCAGGGAATGCGGCGCCGGAGCCGCCCGGGGTGTTGACATTGGGGTTGGTGCTTCCCGGGAATGCCGAATGAGACGCGGGTGTCACAGGGGCCGCTGCGGGTGCCTGCGTGGGCGTGTCGGCTGGAACACCTGCACAACACAGCGCCTTTCTCAGTCGGTGATCCGTGCGCACTGTTAACCCCCCTTTGCAGCACGATTTGTCAGAGTCACACCCTCAGTTGAGGTGCACACTTCCCTGACGCGGGGTGGCTGCCCCTGACAGCCAGTATTTTGCCATTAGAGTGTTATATCATTGAAATCTGCGGGACCAAACGAGAGGACTGGCGGTGTCTCGCTCTCTGATTGAAACCAAATGCATGCTTGTGAAAACGCCAGTGGTTGTAAGTCTGTGTGGCTTATACTCTGGTGGCTGAGGCTGCGCGAAGACCCCTGAATAGATAAGTGCTTTGTCGCCAGAACTGAACTTGGTAGCAGGGTCAAACCCACAGTTGTCTTTGATTGAATAGAGAGGACTGCAGCAGGATGTGCGGCAGTCTAAAATGCAGTCAATCTTGGCACGGCTCTAGTGCACCAAGGTATATAGAATGCTTACCTGTTGGGGTGCCTTCGGTTTGGTCCCGCATCTGTGAAACCCGCGAAGGTGATGCATCGGCCTTGGTGGATGCTACCTTGGCTTCCTTGGCTTCCTTCCGTGATGCTGCGTTCTGCTGCTCTGGGGATGTGCTGAGTCCTGTCAACGGGTCTACTGGCTGGGCTCTGCAGAAGTCGCTGCTGAGCAGCAGCAGGGCTGCCACGAGCAGCAGGACCTGAGTCCTTGCCATCGTGTCGGGCGCCTGATGGGAGTCCCTCAACAGCTCTTCTGGATTATGAAGCCTATTGGATGATATCGATGTCCTGCCTGCAACGCACGAGCAACTTGGATTCATTTGTTAAGCGGGTAAAGTTGATTATCTATATTCTCTTTCGTGTCAAAGCTGGACGTGCAGATCCTCTTCTTTCCCGGCTGGTCTTTCGCAGCACTTGTGGAAAGAACTACCACAGCAGTACAGCGACTGGGCATAAATATGCTAAGTATTCCGCATCGTCAAAACTGTTTCTTATGCACATCTTGATGGTCCTCGCCTTCGCGTTCACATCATATATAGCACGATGCGGCCGGCCTGCCCTGTGCAAATTGGTGCCAGTACCGGTGTGCGGTCAGAGCACCATCAAGAGATTAACACTGTCATGGAGTCAACCATCGTATGATCAAGAGTGAGACAAATGCGCTTGCACTGTCCGATCTACTAGATCTGGCTAAAAACACGGACCGCGGAATCCTCGACATGTCCAGAACGAACACTTGCGTCATAGGATATAACGTGTGTAGCCCTACTGGAACAATCAGCTGCCCCTGCCCATCTGTAATGCTCCTTGTCTTGCTAACAGCGTCATCGTCTGACGGGACTTTAGTAGATCGGGGCAAGACTCACCAGTATCCGGCGTCTCCAGTCTCGATCTGGCTAATTCCCGATATCGTTACAACTCTCCAATTTGATGGCCCGACCTTCGAGAGACCGATGCTGATAAGAACGAGGACAGAACATTGACTTACCATCGTCGTGCTGATGTGAGGCAACGCCATCTGACTCCGTGAGCACGTTTAGTAAGCGGACCTGCCCCAAAGGAACTAGGGAAGCCTAGTTGAATGTCACCCTAGCTGCCTCACAAGCGATTCTGGAGCCCATGCATTACCCATTCAGCACCCATTATAATTACATGCACACCTGGCAACATCAGCTTCAAGCTTGACACCCTGACAAAAGGCAGTGGAGATGACAGCAGATCTAGAAATTGTAGCAGCTGCTGCAGATTCGAATGATCACAGATCATTCTAGTCTGGCAGACATCCACAACGGCACCTCTCCTGCATTATTGCACATATTGACAACACAGGAAACCTTGTTGTGTCCTCATTCACATATGTACCCTACATTCTGAGGGTATTATTGTGCAAAAGTTCGACCCAGCATTCCTGCAACAGACCCTCCTCGAAATAGTGCATCTGTGTGTAACCTCAGAGCAACAGAAGTCTCGACAGAAAAGTGTGTCTCACATTGCGCAAACACAGCCTTACATTGACATGCCTGTCGGTCACAAAACAGTGGCACTTTGGCACCACACTTTCTTCCCACAGATCTAGAAAGAAAAAAATGTTGCGACTCAAACCCTTGTCTTGTCAGTCTTTCAGGCACAGCAGAGGTTCTGTGAGAAATATCCTAAACTCCCGGTGGAACCTGTGCGCTTAGATCGACCCCAACCTTCTGTTCCAATACGCATCGCGCCATTGTACACAGTCATTATGGTGATTCTGACATTATAGGAACATCCTAGCCAATCTGCTCATGCATAATGTACATTGCAAAGCGCAAAATCGATGAGAATGTCCATCTCTGGCCGACAAGAATGAGCCCAGCAGCTGAGTGCTGAGCTGAAATGAAAGCCAGCTTATCAGCCAAACTGGCTTCAGATCCTTCATTTGAGCTCTGAGAATTCCCGGGAGGTTCCAATGCCCTCACCGCACACAACATTGAGCTTCGCACGCTGCTCCGGCTTTGCTAACCGCCCCAGAACAACATTCACTTATCTCCCGGGCCAACAGTGAGTGCGCCCATGTGCCGGCATGTGGCCCCACATTCACATCACCCACTACTTCCTCTCGTATCCATACCAACATGCTTCTGCAGAGCAGGTCGCGAACAAACCAACTTCTTGGCCTTGCTGTGGGCACAGCATTGCAAAAGCGCTGCATTCAGAGCTCCGGGAAGTGAACTGCCACACACCCACCCACTCCAAAGACAACCCCTCGACACACCCAAAAAAGGGCCCCCACTCCGCTGCTTGACAGCAGTGGTGCCACGTCAGCAGCCACATCAGCAGCCATGTCATTCGTCACGCATGCGCTGGCGCTTGTCGCCGAGCTGCGGCTCGCGCGAGGATGATGGGTACAGCGCAAAGTGCACATGGCACTGGATCTCCTCCTCCGAGTACTCCTGCCCCGTTGGCACTTTCACCTGTGCAAGTATGACAGATTGGGCGGTTTAGGACGTGGAAATGAATATATAAAAAGGGCCCAGGAGTTTGTGACACCCTCGAAGCAAGGAACACCTGTGCAAGTATGACCAATCAGGCGCTTTGGGACATGGAAATAGATAAATTAGAAGGCCCCGGGACGTCATTACACCCCTGTAACAAGGAACATGTGTTGAATGTCACAAGCGGTCCCAGAAACCTTTGAAGACATTCTTGGCAGTTTAAAATTGGGATATACATTGTATCACAGCCAACTGCTGGGTCCTAAGCTCTGACAGATTGGAAAGAGGCTGTCAGAGAAGGCGCCCAAGAAACAAGCTGCAAAGCTCTACACCGCGGTGCACATAAGAAAAAAAGATGATGTGGGTTTACCTGGAAGACATCGTACACAAAACCGTCCGGTGTGGTGGTCACTGCTGCTGTCGTGATCTGCAAAGCAAGCAGCGTCACACCTAAATATCAGCATGATCCCAAGGCTGACCTCATTCTGCACAATGGTAGCAAGTGTGCGCTCACAACTAACAAGCATGGACCAGCACCCTTGTACAGCAAGGTGGCACAAAAAGAGACCCGTATGTAGTAAAGTGCTGGACTTTCTTTCACGCGTCTCACCTCCAGAGGGAAGGACCTCAGCGCAGAGATCAGATCTGCCAGCAGGCCTCGCCGATCCTTGCAATTGACCTGCAGCAGGCAGAGGATGTTGAGCACTTTTGCAGTGCCCCTAGGCACCTCCCGAGAATGTTGCAGTGCCACACTCTGGCTCTGAGATTCACGCCTCCCTAAGGCGCTTATGCTGGCAATGACCATCCAATAAGGGTGCACATGCTCACTGTGCGAACTGGAAGTCTCCTAATACGCTCACCACACCAAGGGGGATCTTCGCGTCAGCAGCATCACATGATTTGGTCAGTCCAGGACAATACAAGCACAGCTTCAGACAAGGCCGATGAGGACATGCACGCACCTTGACATACAGGCAGTCATTGTTGCGCTCAACGACCACCCCAGAAGACATGGGGGCTCCTTTGGGCACAGATGGAAGCTCCTGGGAGGGCCCCGACGAGGATGCAGTGTCACTGCATGTCACCAGTGACACACGTCAGCAACACTGCAGGCTGTAAATGCTCCTCACGCGCTCTCCACATTCGCCAGCCTTCGGCACAGCGCCATGGGTACATCACAGATGCAAATCTGTCCGCATGCAGATCTGCTCCATCAGACAATGGGAGAGGGACAGAAGTCTGAGACATGTCTGGCTCTACGCCTGTGAAAATCAGGTATGCATGGAAATTGACAGCCATGCATGGGACTCAGTCATCCGCCAAGCTGTTTCCTCTTAAGAGCCAAATATGCAGGAATTGACTGCAATCATGATAGCCATTCACCTGCTGAAAGCTGTGCCCTCCGGGAGGGAACGCCGCAGCAGATCCTGAGCCCCATTCTCCTGCGAGTGCTGCGAATCTTCCCTGGCGCCGCTCTGTGCCCGGGCTAGGGCCTTCTCTACTGCTGCCACCTGTTCATACATAGGTAGCCACGTGAGATGAATTGCTCACTAAGTTGCAGTAATACTCGATAGCCATCAAGGCAGACATGAAGGGCTCATCAGCTTGCAGCATCATTTCCGGTAGCTCACAAGCAGGTAGCCGGATGGGACGAATGGCTCATTAACTGGCAGTGACCAGCCACGGTAGAAGAATCTGCTGGCTCATTGGCTTCCAACAACAGCTCTTTCATGTTGCTGCCATCTGCTTACCAGCAAGGGCAAGTGTTATGAATGGCTCGTTGACTCGAGAAGTGATACGCACCTTCTCGGTCAAAGACTTGACGAGGAGGATAGTGTCCGACAGGACAACATGCTTGGGTCGCTTTGTCGGATCCAGATTGTCTTGAGATGTGTTTGCACAGTCCTTCTGCTGTGATGGCACCAAATCTCGCAGCTGTGGCATCCATACAGTGATTCAAAGAACTGGACGTTGTGTGCTGGACTCGACAGTTTGCTGGCATACTGGTGTATTCAATGCACATGCATGCGAAGTTGTGCCCAAAGGAGGCACATGTCTGGAAGAGGCGGCGGGAAAAAGGCACCTCATCGATGAGAGAATTGATGCGATCTCGCCTATTCTTCTCCACAGTGCTGTGACTTGTGTGCTGCTTGCCACCTGCCAAAACATCCAGTAACTCATCAATAACACGCTTGGTTTCACATGTACAAACATGCAAAGAGAATAAAAGGTCCACAATGAGTTCCTCCTAAAGGCACAGCCCAAAGCCACACAGAGAGCGCTTGCAGGGTGATGGCAGAACAACATGTAATGTATATCTGCTTCGGCACATGACTTGTAACTTAAAAAGATTTGACACAGCTTGCGAGACGTATCATCGATGTGCATGTCACAAATCGCTCGTTTAGGTAAAGGAGCATCCCAACTCACCACGTTTCACAGCAGCAGTTGTGCCAGGGTGCATGTCGGAACTGAATTGCCGGGGCTTCGTGGCAGGCGATGTCAAGCCACCAGATCCAAGCTTCGCAAAGGCTGCGCTGAGAGGGGCAGATTCTGTTTTCAAGTGAGCCCCAGCTCCACTTGCCAAGCTATCTGCATGACCAAGGCTGCCAGCATGGTTCGGCGATGGGCTCGCTGATCCCTCCAGAGAACTCCTCATACCCGCTGTCTCCAATCCAGACATCGGCTCCGCTTTTATCCTGGCTTGTGGCCCAAGGTTCAGGTTGCCCTGATGGAGAGGGTTCAGTTCAGGTTCCAGCTGTACGCCAAGGTCGAAGCCCAAGCCGTCTGCATGCCCCATGGCCTGGCTAGAAAACGGGTCGCTCTCAATTTGTGACAAGTACGGCTGCGCCCCATTCAGGCCCTGGTCCAGTCCCAGGCTAGTGAAGGGGTTTCCGCTGAAACCACCACTTGGGTGCGGCTGGAATTGCAAGGAGACGGAGGAAGGAGGAACGCTGCCGAGAAAGACACTAGTGTTCAAACTCTCAACGGGCGCGCTTTTATCGTCTTGCTGCCGCTCCATAAACATCAGGACATCGTCTAGCTCCGCCTGGCTGAACACATAGTCGAAAGGGGAGTCATTGGCCATCGCCCCGGGTACATTAGGACCTCTGACAGCCATCGGCTAGGTGCAAAGCCGCCAAAGCCCCAGGTGTTGTGCGCCAGTCCTCTGTACGTCAGAGGCTGCAGGCTGCCTTTTGTTGCGCTGTGATGGCAGGCCATAACAGGCCAATGATGCACCTTTGCAGCTTTGCTCAATTGCCGCACTTGCATTCCTGTCATTAGAAGGTTGTACAAGCATTCATGCTGATCATATGGTCTGTTAAAGAGCTAACGTGGTAAATCTTTCGCCGAGGGAGTTTTGCAGAGCTATCTCTCTTTTGCTCCAATCGTAGTGTTACTGACTGGGAGATCTCAAAACGAGATCTGGTTTAACGTTCAACTATAGAGGCAAAATAGATTAACGGTCTGCAACAAGGTTTTCCCGAAGAATTGCTGGTTTAGGATGGGTAGATCTTTGCGGCGTGCAAAGAAGACACGTCCCAAGCTCACGGTTAAGGGCAGGAAAAAGCCTCGCGTTAAGGCCAAGGTGCCTCTGGAGATAGCATCGCAGCGGCCTAGTATGGTCACCAAGCTGGGCGTCGAGTGAGTGGACCTCTGCAAGGCTTTGCCATTAGTGCTCTCCCTATCAGTACAGCAAGACAGTCCTTTAGACGATCTATTGCCTACCAGTCCTTATATGACACCATAATTTCTATCTGCAGGCCTCAATGGGATCGCGAGAAGCCTCTGACATCCAATTATGCAAGTAACAAGGTCCTGCTAGACCCGAACGCAGGCTTTGGCAGGAATGCCAAGCCAGACATCATTCAGGTACTCTTCCAGTATCACGTGTGTCAAGCCGCCATGCCAATGTTAGTAGTGTATAGAGGAACTCATGCGAGTGTTGGATCTCATGTTTAGACATCCGAAAGAGCAGCAGCTTTTTAAGTCCTTTGGGTGCCCTGTCAATGCCTCATCTTCCTGCAGGAAGGAGAGGAAATCAATAGCGAGGTGGAGAGTGACGATGGTGAGCATTTAATCCTCTGGGTCTTGTGCACTCCTGCTCAGGCAAGCTTGGTACAGGAAGCAGACTGCAGAACCCTGGACCAAAGATTGCTCTTCCTATGTCCTCTTGTTGGAGGATCTGCTGACCGTTGCAGTTGCATGGTGCAGATCTGAGGGCACTGGAGGGCAAGTGCCGGCGCAGCGGGCCTGCTCCACTACAGAAGCTGACCACACACCAGCGGCAGATCATGGAGCGGTTGAAAGCAGCACACGGAGATGACCTTGAGGTGAGGATATGCACTCACTTGTGCTGCTGTCAAGATACTGGAAGAAGATCCAGCAGGTGCTCGGCTGGGAAGGTCTTCACAAATCCATGGTGTTCAACTGCGGCCTGTGCATGTGCTGACAAGCCCCTCTTGACATATGACAGTGTGTGTGCCTGAGCCGTCTTGGCAGGATTACATTTAAGGAGAGAATGAAAGTGCCATCACCTCTGACATCCCAACAATTACCATTCTGGATGGGATGTGGGAAATGAGGAGGACTCCTTTCGCTTTGTCTGTATCTGCTGCTAAATTCCTAGTCGTTGATGCTGCAGGCTATGGCAAGGGACAAGAAGCTGAATCCGATGCTGATGACTGCGGGAAAGCTGCGGAGATTAATGGCAGCCTATGAAGCGCGAAAAGACAGGGGCCGCTGCGGTTTCAGGGTCCCGAATAAGCGATTGTGCTGATGTCAAAAGGTCAGACTGTGTCGTGATTTCCTAGTAAAGTCTTACTTTTTACAGCGGGGCGTCCAATTGTCAGGCTGTTATGACTGCATTGGCTGCTTCGAAATAGTTGGAGGAGAGTAGAACGCATCATTCAATGTTGATGAAGTGATGTGCATAAGAATAGCGAAAAGTGTTGCAGCCAGGCTGTTGCAATGCAGCTGGACTGTGCACCATTGAGTAAAGACAAGTGTGGTCTGTTTGTGAAGGGGGGCTGAGCGGTGGCATACCATATTGTTGTAGGCATGCATGCACCGGAGGTGCTGTGGAGACAAGCCCTGCACATTTGTAGTGCATGCGCATGACATGTTCAGCCCTCATAACACTGGCAGTAGGGCAGTGTAATGATCGAGAGGCCTGGCACTCGTTGAAGGACACAGTAAACTCGGTACAGCCATTAAGTGTAGGCAAATCAGATCACATTCTGACATGAAAGTGACAGGTATGCAAACATTCAACACATGCTTCTGTACACTGCAACTTGCAGCCTGCAAGCGATCAAGATGCATATGGTCATAGGGGCCAGCCCACGCGCTCTTCATTTTATTCTAATCTTGCTCTAATATTCATATATGTTATGCACAAACATGCATGGTCATTGGCTTGAGACCAATGGCGTCCCGGCGCAGGACAATACCCTCATATCTCCCCTCGTGTCTGCTTCATTTCACCTCGATGCCCACAGTGGACTTTCCAGGTGGCCAGCCTGTGAAGCACACCAAATATGCAGGCTTGTTTTCAGTTTCGACTGTTGTTCAAGTTCTTTGGCAGGATGATCTTGTGAGTGTTTCCGAGTTTCTCTGTGAATGTATGGATGTCATGCTGGGTGCTGACTCTGACGATCAGAGTCAGACATCTGATTAGCCCTAGGTGGCTGGAAAAGGTGTAATCGACTGACTGACTGACTGACTGACACCAAGGAAGGGAAATGGAGCACCGGTGCTGCTCATCAGATCTGCTGTCCCCATTTGAAAACATCCCTGGTAAAGGGACCGAGAAGACTGCACAGCAATAGCAGCACATAGCTTACTCCAAGGCAGTTCAGGGGGTTCCTCAAACTCTCACAGGGACACCGTGGTGACCAACAACCATCAGGATTGTCACCTGTCTCCTCTTCGTAGTCCCACAGGTCGGTCAGGGTCTTGTAGGGACCCTCCGGGGTGATGAACCAGGCACCGCCATCCACCATGCGTTTCTGCGCAACAGCATCACCCATTGCACTATTCCTTGATTGAATCCTCTTGTGACATGTCAGCAACACCTCAGCAGAGCTGGGTGCGTGAAGCATGTATGGATGTGATGCTGGGTGCTGACTCTGACGATCAGAGTCAGACATCTGATCAGCCCTAGGTGGCTGGAAAAGATGTAATCGACCGACCGACCGAGTGCCCAGCCCTGATGCATGCAGCAACTCTGGCTTGTAACGGGAGACTACGAGATGCTCTGGCATCTCAAGTCGAGGAATTCCTACACCATGATAAGTCGTACTACTGAAGATATCACTGCAGTTCAACATGAGATCAGCGTCGCTGGCTGAGCCGGAAAGTGGTCACCATGTGACAGCAGCAAGGGCATGTGCATGTGCACCCAGGGCCGAAGGCAAAATCCCCGTTGATAGCCTTATTCTCTGTCCAACACTCGGAAGAGCAATGCCTCTGATGCTGTGGCATATCCTGTACGTGCCCCTTGCCATCATCACATGCTTGACCACAAACTCTCCAACGCTGTGCATTTCAAACCACCTCCCAAGCAGTCCATAATCTGGAATATCTTGGTTTTACACAAGATGCCAGACATAACCACGGCCATCGGCGCAGCCATGAAGAACGGACCTGGTAGCCCAGGAAGTTGAGAAGCTTGAAGTCTTCCGGCGGCAGCTCCCAGTTAGCAGCCTCCAGGTTGGACTTCATGTGCGCCACGCTCGTCGCCTTGGGGATCACGGATGTGCCACGCTGTATGCCCCAGCGGACCAGCACCTGCACCCACATGCATGCCTCAGGTCGCTAAGTGACTGGCACATGCTAATTTACCGAGCCGCACTGCAATGCCAGCCGCACTGGGCATGACTGAATGCCGCGCTTGTGCCCTATCACACCAGCACGTACACACACACAAACACCCACCATTGCTTTGTGGCTTGTGTATGGCAATCGTGTGCCGCCACAGCAAGTGCCATACACGAGCAACCATGCAATGGTGGCTGATCGCGTCAGGCGTGACAAAGTGCTGCATACTCTGGACTCCCCAGCGCAAATGCACCTGTGCACATGCGCTCATCACATGGGTGTGCTTGCTGTGTCACGTCACAGGTGGATGCTGCCTTCACTCGAAGTGCCGCCATAGCAAAACTGTGTTTGCTTGATCTGCATCGGGATAAACCCGTCGCATATGCACCCAACGTCCAGGAGCACTCTTCTTCACATGCGAGCATGGTTGCCGTATGCGTTCTTCAGGCCACAGCTGCATAACCAAGCAGAGTCTTTGATGAGGGATTCAGGCCGAAAGCACTGCACTTCAGCTTTAGTGGGGATGCATTCACCTGCGCGGGGTGCTTGTTATGCTTGTCGGCAATGGACTTCACCAGGGGGTCCTGCAGCAGCACGGGCACATTCTTGGCGCGGTGTGTGATGCTGCCGCTGCCGGGCGTGCCCAGCGGCGAGTACGCCGTCACATGCATGCCCTGCCACATGCGCGCACATGCCGGCCGCCTCAGAATTGGTGTTGATTAGCTTACAGAAAGTACGTAATTTAAATGCGCTCAGAAATAGGTAATGGCCTCAAAACACAGCGTATTTGATGCATCCATATGAACTGCTTAACAAGCTGATGAACCAGGGAGGTTTCTTTCATGCACTGTGAGCTGACGAAACCGGGCAGAGGGATTCAAGTGTGCTACTCGGTACCTGTGCCAATACATCCCCTCAGTGAGAGACCATTTTGCTAGCCAAGCCACCGTTCAGCTGCTTTGCAGGTGGTCAGGTTGTGCAAATATTGAGCAGCATCTGCTGACCTGCCTTACAGTATCGAGGGCTGCAAAAGCACATGAAGCCCTTCTGGGTCCCATATGTGGTGTTACCAGGCGCGCAGGTGGAGGCATGTGCGCGCACATGCGTCTTGCAGTAGTGGATGTTGTAGTTGTTGCGGAAGTAGGGGTGCCCCTCGATCTGCTGCACTGCCGGCTGGATGTTGGCTGTGCCGCGCAGTGCCTGCCCGGGACACATCAGCATATCAATCATCTGCTGAGTAATCTCCGACAAGCATGACTACATGCAGGGCATTCAGGACAAGTATCATGCAATGTATGACTGGAGGTCCAGGCACCCCACATGTCCGCGGCTTGCTGCATTTGGCGAGGAATTCGGGTGGTGCGGCAGAGTCACAGATGCGTTTCATCGAATTAGCCTCTTGATAACAATTGCAGGTTCAAATCGAAATACAGTACCAAGCAGCCTCAGGTCCCCTCTGTGAACAAGCCATCTTGGGGAAGAAAAGCACCATGCGGCTCCCCCTCAAAAAGCAGCAAGCAGCTCTATTGAAGAGGCATTCTAACACGTGGGGCCTCTGCATGTGGCCTGCATGTGACATGCGTCTCCAAAGCCACATGTCCAGAGCCAGACAGTCTTAGAAGTGCTCATGTTACAGAATTGCGCGCACCTCGACCTTCTTGACGCTGAAGTTGGACACCCCAATGTTTTTGGTCAGGCCAGCTTCAACTAGCTTCTCCATGGCTCCCCAGGTCACCTGCCACATCATCAAGACACTGCTACAGTGCTCTAAACACCAGAGCCCTAGGCCTTCTATTAAATAATCACAATGATAATAATAGTAATCCTCATTGAGGCGAACCCGAAGCCTTTCGACCGTGGGGCATACACAGGTCCGTCTGCAGCCGGCTGAAACCACCCAGGGTCGGAGAGCCAGATTCAGAGATTGTGGGCAAGTCCCTGTTCCTTCTGTTGCTTTGCAAGAGCTCTTGCAAGACAAAACAGCTCTAGCAAAGCAACAGAAATGGAGAGGGACTTGCGCAAAATCTCTGAGCTAAAAGAACTCTTGCAAGGCACCAGAATCTGGGTAGTGCTGTGTCCACGCCATGATAGAATGGCATTCTCTTGGAGTTCCTGCAAAAGGGCAGCTTCTGGGCCGACTGGCATAAACCACATCTTGCCTCCATGCGCACCGTGGTAGCTCCCTGGCCAGGAAGGGGAAGTACTGCATGGGGATGTTGTCACTCCTCCATGGTGCAGATGTGGGGCTTCGAGCACTCTGACCACAATGGAAGCTTCCAGTGCACACAGCCACATGGTGGAAATGTCACGCACCCGGAGCACCACAAGGAGGAAAAATGAGGCACCTGGAATGGCGGGTCCGGGCGCGGTGCTCCCACAGGCCCAGAAACAGGAAAGTGCATGAGGTACAGGTCCAGCTGCTCGATCTGAAGGTCCCTCAGTGTCTCCTTGCATGCCTCCGGCACTCGCTCCGGGTCATGGCTGTTGTTGTGCAGCTGCACCGCACAGAAACCATTATCAGCATGAATGCCACCCAATGCATGAGCTCATAGCCATGTCTTGCCAGTCACATGACAGCTTTACAAGCCTGGCACACATCCCAGGTCAGGGCTGGCTCTGTGTCTGGCAACATATGATCATGATCCGATACCATGGTCATATATAATTGCAGAGAATCAGATGGACTTACCATCACCTGCAGATGCCACTTAATTTCCCTTACTCTTGGACAAACCACATATATGGCTTCAGACTTCCTCATGGGAGTTGTTCTCGCCGCCCCAATCATGAGCTGCACAGTACCAGTGACAGGTGGCTAACCTTGGATGTGATCCAGATGTCTTCCCTCTTAATCTTGCCCTCTTTGAAGACCTTCTGCAGTGCGTGCCCAATCTCAACCTGGTTCCCATACATTTCCGCGCAATCGAGATGCCTGCAAATACAGAACATCCTACTGGCGACCTCCCTTGCCTTGGTGCAGACAATTGGGGGCATTTGGAGTGTTGTTAGACAATAGCTTGGAACGCATATGGTGTTTCATGGGAACTGCACCTGTAGCCCAACCTCAGAGCGTTCTCAATAGCTTTGCCAACCACACCAGGCTGCAAGGAGAGCCAAGCATCAGTGATGTGGCAAAATCCGTATGCTGAGGCCGTCTGTAGCATGCATGCACTGCAGTCATGCTGCATACATGTTTGCATTCGGTATTGTTCTGGGCATGTGAGAGGTCACCTCTGCTTGCCAGGTGCCAATGCCGAGGAGGGGTATCTCCTGCCCGTTCTCGAGCTTTCCTTTGGGGACATCCACAAATTGATAGTCTCTGCTTACAGAAAACAATCCATCACAGTTATGGACTGGTGTTGGTGTCGTGTGCTATCCGTCTAATTTGTGCTCCTAGATATCGGATCCATGACAGACAACTAGTACTGCAAGACGTGCTTTGTGACAGAAGCGTTGAGATTAGCGTACTTGACCTCTGCGTTTGCCATCGCCCTGTGCTCCAACCACTTGGATAGAGTTATGTCAAAGAAGGGCACACGGACGAGAGTGAACCGGGTCCTTCGTGCAGTGACGAGGCTCCTCCGTAAACGACGTATATACTTGTCGACAATACGTAGCAAGAAGGTTACCCTTCCAGGCAATTTATGACCAAAGGAACATCTGTAGCAGTTTGAGTACCCGCACCCGACGCGTGAGCATGTCACTGCTTTTGCAAAAGATTCGAGTCAGACATCTGCATGCAGGGAATGCCAAAAGAGGAACTGGTGTGAATTCATTCGTTACACTACGATTTTTGGACCGGTACAGATTGCACTGAATGGGCAGCTGCAGGACACCCAGTGGACAGTGTACATAGGAATATTTTATTGATGTGGAAACAGGCATCTTGGGCGCCGCAGCTACACATGAGCAGGACATGAGCCCACTACCAAGTTCTGGGCTTCTGAAAACTAATGAGTCAGTTTGACACTTTACTCCTCTTTTGTGACTTCCTCACCAAGCTCCCCATCCCACAGGTCATCCAATGTGCGGTATGGGCCTTCAGACTGCAGCCACATTGATCCATCCACCATGCGAGCCTGTTCACATGCACCATGCACAGCCTCAGAAACAAGCGAGGTGCGACTGCATTGCATCATTGATAGGTGCAGTTCCAGTCCAGCTGCTGTTTGACAACTGTATGAAATATCTTGTCCATAAATTGTGGCTAACTTTCTGAGAGTATCTGTTCGCCCTGCCTCAGGAAAGCTTGTGTAGTCTGGTCCACTCAAGTGTTGGAGAGCAGTGTCACAAGAGTTGGACTCTTGCCTGGATCTTGATGCTGCTGATGGCATGAAAGTCATCCTTAGACAGCTCCCAGTTCAACACATCCAGGTTGCTGCGCAGGTGGGACTCGCTGCTGGCTTTGGGGATGACTGATGTGCCATGCTGGATGCCCCAACGCACCAGAACCTGCACAGAAGCCAATGCAGAAGACTGGTTGATGGTAAGAGTGGCTGCTTGAAGAGCAGCACCCAAAGGATGGAGCCAGTCTTCACTCCAACCTAGCTTCAATTGCATTAGATGATTGGAACCAACAGTGAGCAGGGTGGATCCTTCATGACATCACCAAGGGATGATACATGCATAAAAACACAACCTTTCTTCTCCTTCAAATGATAATTGCATGAGGATAGTGCAGCTAACAGGGACAATGAACATTGGAGGAAGTCTGACCTGAGCAGGTGCCTTGCCGAGCTTGTCAGCAACCTTCTTGACAGCCTCCTCCTGAAGGAGCGAAGGGGTGTCATTGGCGCGCTTCATTATGGAGGCGCTGTCTGGGGTCCCCAGGGGAGAGTACGCCGTCACATGGATGCCCTGCATGAGCACAGGGAGCACACTCTCACTGTTTATTATTCCGGAAGCCCCTTGACATTTCACTCCATCTACGCTAGAAATTACTCATGAGAACAGTATGGATGCTCCAGGCAGAAACGGGGTGTGTATGGATGCCCTGCATGCACAGATTCAGCAGACTCTCACTGTTTACTCCAGAAGCCCCTTAGCATTTCAGTCCATCTACTCTTACTCATGAAACTACTCACGAGAATAATATGGATGCTCCAGGCAGGAAGGGGTGGGTCCCTATCAGTGCTTCCAATTAACAGGGCAATGCACAATGCCAGTGAAGTGTAAGGTTGGGCAAGAAGTGTGCATGCAGATGGTAGTGAGACCCACAGCAGAGCCGAGCAGGCTCAGCGCTGGGCAGGCCAGGCGCACCTTGGAGTGGCAGAAGTCAATGTTGTACTGGTTGCGGAAGTATGGGTGGACCTCAATTTGGTTCACTGCTGGAGGGATGCGCGCATAAGAGAGCAGGTCCTGCAACCACAGCAGGACAGTCAGCAGGACTCGCAGAGAGTAGCTCTCATGTTAACAAAGGCAAACTTTGACATTTGCAAGGTCCTCAATTTCGCATACATGCACTTGGCTGCCTCGCTCCCAGAACAAGTTACCAGATTCTTACAGGCAGAATGGCAGACCATAAAGTGTTCCAGCAGTGTGCATACCTTAATCTTCTTGACACTAAAGTTGGAGATGCCGATGGAGCGTGTAAGACCCTCGTCCACTAGCTTCTCCATTGCCTGCCATGTCTCCTGCAAAACCACACCAATGCACCATCATTTTGCTTGCCCACCTATCGAAACCATGCCTCTCTTCTTGTGGGAAGAGATGATCATTCTGACATGCATGGGAGTGCATGCACTAAAGCAGAAATGTACGAACAGCATGAATATTTTCCAGGTCGCTTGTGACATGGAAAAGTCCAAGATTGAGGCTATGAGAGGACCACCTTGATGGGAGGCTCAACAGTGTTTCCCTTGTTGCCGGTGACAGGCCAGTGCATGAGGAATAAGTCCAGCTGCTCCAGCTGCAGCTCCTTCAACACCTTCTCGATGGCAGGCCGCACTTGGTCTGCCGCATGATCCTTGTTGTGCAGCTGCACACATCAATCACGTTTACTGTCACTCTCACATGCAATGCAAGTGCCTGTAGAAGCATCATGCGTTTTACAGGTACTTTCACACACACAAAGTGCTGCCATCGGTCTGTCTCAAAGCAGGCACAGAGAGTGCACACTTGCATCAATATAAGTGGTCACCTGCACTAAGTCAACGACCAAATTGGAATTTCCAATAACAGAGGACAGTTGCAAACCTTAGATGTCACCCAGATGTCTTCGCGCTTGATCTTGCCTTCCTTGAAAAGCTTGGTGAAGGTGCGGCCCACGCCATCCTGGTTCCCATACATGGCAGCCTCGTCGATGTGCCTATAGCCCATGCGCAAGGCTTGCTCCACTACTGATCCAACCTCATCAGGCTGTTGCAGCATAAAGTCATATGTCAAGTGTGCCATCTGATGTTTTTTGAGCTTGACAGGAACCCTTTTTCTGTGAGCAGCATTACTACATTCCCTGGCAAATCAGGAAGGAGGACTTCAGACGCACAGATGCCTTCCATGTTCCCAAACCTAGCAGCGGGATGCTGGCTCCATTGTTCAGCTTCGCCTTGGGGATGTCCACAAACTCGTAGCTCCTGCAGTGGCCCCCAGCAATTCAGCCGACGAGTATGATACACATTGGATGCTGCAAGCTCCTGAATAATCTTGAATGCAAGGAAACTCTGCAAGAAGCTGCTGAAACTTCCGCAGGCAAACGGAAGGAAAGCCGCTGAGAACAAGCCAGCGACATCCCGACAGGGTCCTCTCGGCAATCGTGTTCACCGTTTGTCAACTTCAGGAGATTGATACAATTTGCAGATCAATATTCAACCGCAACTAGATCCTAGAACAAATCAGAGAAACTGAACGCACTGAGATGCCGTCATTGCGGTTGAGTGGAAGGTCTGAGTTTGATATCTTAGATGTCGTCGCCTCCTCAGAACGTACTCTTCAGTTGTAAGCAGAGAGCTCTTGCACGAGTTGAAGAGAGCGTGAAGTGCTTAAAATAACAGCTTCTTTGGTTGTGTGCGGGGCTCGTAGTTTTGGGCTTCCCGCCTGACGTCACTGATGCAGCTGGACAGAAGCTGCGTATGACTTCCCATGTTGGGAGGCTTTTGAGATGGAACTGACTGACTGTACTGAGAGCAGGTCCTCAGCTGGGAACGCTCTCAGATGACAGGACCACTAATCAGCCATAGGCGCCCAAATAATTATAATTAACTCTTCCTCTGTATCTGTTCCAAATGCTCCTGAAAGGACCATGGACCGGTTGCCCGGTATACCGGTACAGCACCAATGCTTAAACCTTCCCAACTGTTTCGCATTCACTGATTTGCCAGTAGCAGGTAACTACCAAGATAATTGGTACCGCTACCTCGGGGCTTACATCCTCTGTCATAATATTGAATACCCATCACAATGCACTGAGTGTGCGCTGATCATGCTTCCCACATCAGCTAGCAGAAAGTGCACCGCGAAATTATACCAAGCGTTGTCTCCCAGCGATGCAAAAGGTCATACATATGATACAGAAACGCTGCAGCAACTTCATCGTCACGTTCCTCACACGTCATCACCACTCCATCTTATGCTCCTTCACGAAGCCAGAAGACCTACCCTAGGTTACCCTCAGCAAGCCAGCTAAAGCACTCGAAACCCAACAATTCAAGCGGAATCACTGCTGAGTGTAGGCGCATTCACTCCACACGCTGTCTGCACCGAGCCTGCTGCACACTATCAGAGACCAGCACATGTACACTGCATGCACGCGTACTCACTCGAGCTCGCCACTCACTGGGTGTTGAAGACAACATGCGAGTGGATGTACTCGTCAAGGAACGCCTCCAGCTTGTTGGCCATCTTGAAATAGATGGTCTCGGCGGAGTTGTAGATGCGAGCGTTGGCGCACATGCGGTTGACATCCGCGATGAAGATGTGCAGCGTGACATAGTAGTCCCTGCTGTCCAGCCGCTGCTTGATCATGCTCAGATCTACCGGATCCTGCTCCCCACATCTACATCTTTCAGCAAGACAGCATCAGATGAATATATGATTTGAGAGCCAGAAACTCATCTGACAATTGAACGCAGTTGCCGACAAGAGGTCAGGGTACAATGGCTTTGATCAAGGGCGACTGCTGATGTTCAGAATGCACTCGTCCAAAGAAGCACTGTCATATCAGCAGACAGAAGTGAATGTTGTGCAGATACCCAAGCAAAACTCATGCACTGGCAAAGCAGGCAGGTACAGGATCCCCATGGCGGGGATGTCATGCACTCCATAGTATCTTACCCATGTGCACATGCAACCTACATGATGAGGAACCAGTGCATATACTTCCAGACCTTGACAATGTCATAGTAGTCGGGCACATCTTCGGCATCTACAGGCTCCCGGAAGGGCCAGGAGTCGCACATGCAAATGAACCAGTGCGGATGAGCCCAGACCTTGACAATGTCGTAGTAGTCGGGGACATCTTCGGCATCAACAGGCTCCCGGAAGGGCCAGGAGTCGTCCAGGGAGTGCAACGCGCGCCATGCGCGCTCCATGAAGCGCTGCAGGTTCTCGGGTGTGGCCGGCTGCACCGCGCGGTCTATCAGCAGGCTGTAGTGCGGCGCCTCCACCTGATCTGGCGTCCAGCCCGCCTCGGCCACGCCTGCACGAATAAACATATTTCTATATTTAGGTTTGGGGTAAAATCCTGTATCCTGAAATAGTCGGCCACTTCAAAGTCGGTTTCTGATCTGGCGGCAAGCGACATTGGTCCTTCTGAGTTGTAAGAGCAAGCTCAGCTCGGCCTGATCGGCGGCTGTCCATGTTTGCGTCCAGAATCAGCAGAAGATTCCAGTTCGGTCGCAGAAAATCAAACCAACTGGTGTGAGGTGTACCAAGCAAGCTGTAGCGGGCAGCCCTGCTGATCGACTGTCTACCCTGCACCAGCCACTTTCTGCACCCGCAATCAAAATGAAATCCAAACCATCTACCACGCTGTCGATTTGCATGTTTGGCTAGATGTCAGAGGGATGCAGTGGGATGCCTCAGCCAGCTCAGCCGTCCTGACAGTTTGCAAGATGCAGGCGCTCACCGGGGATGCTCGCGATGTCAACGCGGCGCTGGCCGTCCCGGAAGGCGGTGAGGCCGGGGTGGACCACGTGGGACTTGGACAGCGTGCGGATGTGGCGGTCTAGGGCCGCCCGCTGCGTGCGCAGCATGCCCGGCAGATCCGTGTACGGCAGGCGCTCACTTATTATGCACTCCATCAGCGTGCCCCCATCGTAGTCCTTGATGTAGCCCACCCACTGCGCGTGCACACACACTTGTCAGAGGGGACTGAGAAGTTTCAACTAACCCATACTGCTTGTGCCGAAGGTTGCTGATGAGTGCACTGTGAAAGCATGCCACCGAGATAATCCTATGCCGTATGTAGCCCTCCAATTGCACAAACAAACAAATGAGGAGTATTGAAGTGCCTGCAGGATGCATGTACAGCTGCATTGACATAGGATGCTGTACTTTGTGACATTTACTGGGATGTAAACAGTCTTGAAGATAAGTGCTGCAAGAAGGGAACGAAGATGTGGTGCAACGGAATTATTTTGGAGAGGACAGAAGTCAAGACAAGGGAACGAATATTCCTGTTGGGATGGTTAAGGAAGCAAACTGACCCTGTCCTTTTCCAGAGTGATCTCTTTCGTGAAGCCCTGCTTTGCGAAGTACCCAACCGCATTGTTGTCCGCATACGTCAGGAAATGTGTCAGATGGTCATTCGCCCTGGCAAACTCCTGGAGTGAGCAGGAACATGCTGCAGTAAGCGTCATCTCTTCATAAAACCAGCCATATCAACTGCAAGGCGTTCCAGCAGCACAATAAAGTCTCACAGGTGCAGTGGCGCCGGGCTCGTATGCAGGCCATCTTAAAAACGTGCCCCAGGAGAAGGCATGAGAGGAGTTTACGTCATGCAAATTGTCATAATATGGTAAGTACCAAGCAAGGGTGCCTGCCTTAGTATAGTTCATCAGTCGCGCCCCAAATCCCTTGACCTGTTCGATGGCTGTGACAGCACAGAACGCGATCTCCCCAAAGCCCTGGGCATGGAAAGGGCGATATGTAATCCCCCCGAGCACCTGCGCACCATCACCCTGACAACCTTGGCCGTACGCCCTCTCACTGCCCACCAAAGTGCTCCTGACAGCACATTCTGAACTCTTACACTGCACACCTTGCTTACCGGAGGAAGTCAGAACATGTAAGGGCTCCCAACCAGCCAGACCCCAATGGCACTTTATGTCACACCCATCTATGCAAGTAGATTCTTGCCCTGACCATCCCACTCGGGTTGATGCTCTTGGGTTCTGATTGGAGGGATTGCTTGCAGTAAACAGGAGAGCCAAAGCCAATCTACCAGAACTCCACACAAGATTCCAGGACGTTTTGAACCATGCACTGCACCACAGTACGTACCAGGCCGCCCCTTCTAATGATGGCCACTGAGCGGTGTCGCCTATCAAGCACAAGGCGAGCTATGTACTCCTTGGGCATGTTCGGCAGCTGCTTGCTGAAGATGTTCTTCAGGCCAATCAACCTGCAAAAGGAAGAAACTTTTGCAAGTGGCAGCTGCTTGCGTAGGTGTCCAGCAGTCCTTGGAAGGCTCAGTCGTCAGCTATGTAGTGCATGCAAACCTGGCATGGCAAGTCCACTGTCCATAGCAACACAAACCCCACTCTGTCTGAACACTTTCATGTGCACGCACTGCAGCACTTCGGTGCTGTCAACAGTCTGCTTGGTTGCTCGCCACTTGAGAGCAATGGATGTGCGCACCACATGTTGTGGTTGGCGGTCCCGTCATTGTCCACATACTCAAAGGCAAGGTCGCCGTCGGCCTCCCTCTTCGCCATGTACAGCTCGCGCTGAGAGAACATCCCGGTCGGCACCTCAGGTGCAGCAACACCATTCTCCACCGGTGCATCTCCTGCAAGTTGATTGCTCACAGGTTCACCACATGTCCTCATTGAATAGAAAGCACTGCTGCCATGCCCGAGAAACTTGGAACATTCTGCTGCCATTCCCTCACGGCATCTGATGAGCTGCTGCATGTGCTCAGTGGGGCCGGAGAATATGCTTTTGGACGCAGCGCCTTCATGACCATGACTGCGCTTCCCGAATAACTCTGTGACTTTTGCCCATGCATGCTCTGCTGTTGTGCCTTCTAGAGGGAGCTGTACCTTCCTTGCTGGGTTCGACTTTGCCGTCTGCAACTTCATTGGCAGGCAGTGATGATGGCAGGTCTACCGCAGCCCCAGTTGCACCGTTTGCTCCGCCGCTCTGGCCGCTGCAGGCTGGAATTGCAGGAACAGCAAGGGGCTCTGCTGGGACTTCCTCCTGTCAAATACGTAATGGAGGTCTTTTATTACCTTACTTGTCATACGACAGCCTCGAGCATGCAATAGATAGTCTGGGCTCAGCATTCCCTCCATCGTGAGCAAGTCAGCGTGAGAGAACAGATGTTGACATTGGAACGCAAGATGGGCTCGCGCAGGCACCTGAAGCCTTTCTAAAAGTGTCTGTTCTGGCTTGGGATCATCATCCAGCTTCTGCCTCTTGTTTGGGCGTTCCTCGATTTCTGCCATCTGTAAGGCATCGCTACCCTCCTAGCTCATCCCGATCGCCGCGAGTCCAATCTTCCTTCCTTTACCACACATTCTGACCTTTTCAAGATGTGAGGACCCCCACCAAGCCAACTGTTTCCTTCCGAGATAAGTGCATGCAAACAAGCTGAAAGACGGCCACGCAGCTAACAGTGCAAACTCAACAGGTGTAAAGAAAATAATGCCTTCTTAATATTGCGCCTGGATTATATCACCTACTGGGCCCCACCACAGGTCCTTCATGCGAATGACGGAACTGATTCTGCAGGAACGCCACCGTTGCCCGGCGAATTCGCCGGAGTTTCCGGACGTCGAAAGAGGAACTTCGCTTCTTTTCCGGAACCTCCTCTGCTTGGAATTTTGTCCTGAAGGTGCACATTTGGGTTGTCATCGGGATAATTTAGGTCCCTGGTATCCACCGCTCTGCTTGATCTCCGTTGTGATTGGTTGTTTAAGAGAACGTTCGAAATCGTCGACCTGCGTTGTAACTGTTCTTTTCCTTCTTGAAGCTAGGTCTTCAAGGACACATCCTTAAACCCCAATCTGTTGTTAGACACTCTCTTTCTCTTCACAAGGAAGCGGTTTTATCTTCTAGGTCCAAAGCGGTGAGTGGGTTGGGTCCCCACTCACAATGGGTGCAAAGAAGTAATACGTGAAAGCACAAGGCGTGAACATGGCGCAGTACTGCACATTATCGTCGAGTAAACATGGGTAGTAATCAGATCGGACCTAGCAATGTTGAACCTGCTTGTCCTTTTCCTAGTAGTCCAAAAGACAGTTCCCGTCAGAGCGGGTGGTGCTGCTTGTGATGGCCAAGCTTTGGGACAGATCCCCACTCTTAAGGGGTCTTGGGTAAGCCTCACTTCAATGTGCCGGTCTCACTTTGGCAGGAAATTCGTGGCACTTAGAGGTCCCTGTTGAGCAATTGTATGTGCCTACCAGTGGGTCTCTGAATTAGGACTGGCGCAGACTCTGCATGCATCTACAAAGGCTTTAGTTTGGCAGAGGGAGGCTGATTCTACTTTGTGGCTGAGGGTTAGATAATCGGACACGTCGTTCGAATAAGCTGGAATGTGCATGCATGCAGGAGACGCATGAGGACTCCCATTATCAGGGGTTCTACGATGCAGGAGCAGCCTGCCCATCCTGGGCCAAGGATTGGGACTGCATGCTGGATGGCGACGCCAATCGAGAGGAATTGCCCAACACTTACAATAAGGTTGGCCTGCCAGTACTCAAACTTTCACTGCTTCAAATTAGGAGCAGTAACATTTTGCCGAGACAAATGAGCCCTTTTTCATTATTTTCGGTTGACATCGCAAGAAGACTTCCATTGAAAGAGCAGCAATCATGGCGTGTGCAAGCAGGCATGCCATGATTCATAATCTGCGTCCCCAGGCCCTTGTTAATCCTTTTGGCTGGGAGGTGCTGAGATTTCCTTGTTCTTCAGGGCCCTTCAGTGCATGCTCGTGCTGGCATACTGCGATGCATACGCGCATGCAAGGCGGCATCAGGTTTCATGGCTCAAAATATCAGCTAAAAAAGAACTGGTGGTGCTACTGACCAGGTGTTCAAGCCATACGACTGCGATCTGCGCCCCTGGAATGCGGAGAAGTTCTCTGAGTGCACGGCTGCCAGGCGCATCATCATGATCGGGGACAGTCTCATGCGCCAGCAGTTTATGTCCCTCGCCTGCCTCGCTAATGATGTTGTAGTAAGATCCCCCTCTCAGCCACCTGCTGCACATGCCCCGAGGCCACTGTACACTGCTCTTACTCTGCACGCTCCTTACGTGGCCTGGAGTTCTCACACATGGCTAAAGAATATCTTCTTCAGTAGGGGGAAGCACAGGTACCAAAAAACTTGCAAATTGAAGCCAAACCCAGGCGCTGAATATTGCATCATCTTGGTGCAAGACACACTTTCCACATCAGCAGTTTTGCTGTCTGCATGCTGGATTGTGGCAGGTGGCATCTTTTGGTCGTGTGGCATCTTTCGGTCGTGCTAGTCCCTGGGCAAAAGCCAGGCTGTTGATGATACTCACATTGCAGGTGTCGGGGGAGCATCATAATTGGGATGAGGAGAAAATCCCGGTGGCAATGGAGTATGACTACATAGCGCGGGGCATACCCGGGGATTTCAGGATTCCCCGCCAGTACATCGGCCGCTTTGACTTGAAGTCTGGCGCTCAGGTGCACCTCTAATTTCCAGCCGTATATGAACACAATAGCAAATCTGGGTGAATGCTCTACATGTGTTGCTAGATGTATGTAGATGGTGAAGTCCGCAAACGTGGAGTATCATTGTACGCATTGTCGTAATTGTATTGTTGTGGTTGTTAGCGAGACACACTTGCATGCCTGGTTCTGGACCAATCAGGTGATTGCCATAGGTGGGATCGCTATGCCAAACAAGAGAAGTTCAACGCCACATGACAACACATGTTGCCCCTTTCCAACCTGTCAGCTCGGTGGCCGCTTATTGCTGCTGCGATATGGGCAGTATTCTGGGAGTTCCAAGGCATTCAAGTTTCCTGCAAGTGGTAGTTCTAAAGGGAACTCCTACTGTTTTCTCCGTGTTGCCAGGGATTGCTCAGTGGTATAAATGCTGCTGGTGGCTCGTGACGTGTAGGTGTTTCTGCGCGCATTCGGGCGATTCAACTTGACGCTCTGGGACGATGTTTTCAAGGAGTTCCTGCCGCTGACAGACAATGATGTCATCATTGTCAATTTTGGCGCCTGGTACCCGCGCTATAATGTGCACGAGTCTGGGTGAGTGGCCCTGCCTGAGTGGCAACACCTTTTCTGCTGCAATATCTCGGCATATCACAGTAGAGGCGCATGTCCTCTATGTGCACTTTCCCCTGCACTGGCATGCCACGATTGCATTGAAGAGCAGTTGTTTCCTTAGTTCCTGAGGCCCCAGAGATTGTAACATATCAACTTCGGTAGCAACATGGTAGAATTTTGAACAGAATATGCTCGAGAGGGGTTGTAGTCTGTGGCGTCCATTTCAGCAACAGCAGAAAAGAGTGTTTTTGACTGCCTTTTTCGAGTGCATGTGGACATGTGCTTTGGTATGACCACCGCATCCTCATGGTTGTTCCTGCATGCACAGGGATCCCTGGAAAGCTTGGCAGGAGGACATGACAGAGCTCATTGATCAGCGATTGAGCCGGTATGCTTAGCTTGCCACCATGCTCTAATATGTGATATGCTCCCCATACCCTGCTGATGCACCAAGCCACTTTGCGCCCATGCTGTGCATCACCAGGGGATATCTCCTTCTGCGATATATGGAGGAGCTGAGTCCATTCTGTGGCGCTCCAAAAAAGACCATTTTGATGGTCTATTCTGGGGTCACACACTGAGAGCTGTTCCTTGCAACTGCCAGGTATGCGGCACGATCATTCTGGCGGTCATCAACTGCGACCCACTTTGGCGGCATCAACGGCACAATGACATTTGAGAAGTCATTATCTGAGGCGCTCGCAGCGGCTGGCCGCTGCCAGCCGTCGCCCCTCAATGAGTCCTGGTGCGCGCCCTTCCAGTGCACTGAGAAGTGCAGTGATTAACGGGAGTGTGGAAAGCGAGTGAATCCGACCTAGCTGTGCGTTGGATTTTGCCATGGCGTGCCTCACAAAGTGAACTTGCATACAACTGCGATGTGGCAAATGATGGCAAGTAATGCATGCGCAGGTATGAAGACTGGATGAAGACGTTTCTGCGCAGCTGCGGCCCCCGCTGCTCTAAGATCGGCCTGCTGCCGGTGTTCGACCTCACTCAGGTGAACTACTCTTTGTCAAATGGGCTTTAATGCATCAGTACTGTACTTCTCATCTTACTTAGCGAGAAAGACATGCACTTTGCTGCTGTCACCTTCATGCATGACATTGCAAGATCGAGTGGCCAAGAAAGCAAGTCTCTAGTAACGCTGAAAGCTGCTTGTTCACAATGTGGCTGGCTTTGTACTGCGGTGCCTCAGTGCTGCGGCATGCAACGATTCATCTTGAGGGGTTGTGAGCAGTGTGCTAGTCCAACTGAAGGGCGGGCTTCTCTGTGTGCAGTCGAGGCACGATGCGCACCATGGGAATTTTGGGCGGG
Organism: Coccomyxa sp. Obi; assembly: GCA_020887355.1. NCBI lineage: Eukaryota > Viridiplantae > Chlorophyta > Trebouxiophyceae > Coccomyxaceae > Coccomyxa > Coccomyxa sp. Obi. The sequence goes on along the minus strand of AP024993.1, from coordinate 466,979 downwards.
GGAAGGGGACGTGGATCCTGGACTGCAGGCACTTCTGCACCAGCGTGGTGGATGTGTGGAACGTAGTGCTCTACAACCAGCTGTGCTGAGTCAGCAAGAGCCACCTTGATGTGCTCTGATGTACGTAGAGGAACTTCCTCTGAGGAAGTCTGGGGCTCCTTGGTAATGTTTTTTGTGGAGCAGTGTTTATTAGGAACAATGTGAAGGCACTATCTTCAAAGAGTAAAGCTGCATTGCAGGTCTGCAAAAGGATGGGATCCATTACATTGTTGGCCGCTTGGCCAGACAAGGATAGAAGCTGATTTATAACTGATCCTCTACTGGGACAAGGGGTGTAAGGAAGCTGTAAGTGAGGTGGAAGTCGTGGAAGCTCATACAACATCAGGAAGCAGCTGCAGCCAATCTCCAGTGTCTTTAGATAGGATGCAGACATGCACTGTCAGACACGCCTTTGTAAATGTCCTGCTTTATCACGGTACAGAAGGAATCGTGCTGTAGGACGTGAGCAGACATGTCAAAGGCACGTCTTCAAAGAGCGTACGGTATACGGAAGTGGTTTACAAGCTTGGAGGTGCCACCCAGTGGGCGCCCTCGTTGCACAGCAGTGATTGCTCGGAGGACCTTGCCATGGAAGAAGGAACACGCCAACCTGCAGGGGTGAGAATCACGATGATAACTGAATTTCATACGCAGGATCGAGATCTTGTGCGATTCAATTGGGTTGAGTCGTAGGAAACCCGGTTCCAAGAAAGATACGGATCAGTAAAGATTACGGCTTGTTGCGTGTGGAGACCGCGTGCCGTGATTCTCACGGAGCCAAGATCAAGAACGCCTTGTTTGCATTAATTTTATGGGATCATGATCCTCCCCCTTTAATATCACAATCAGATGAGCAATCCAGAAAACTCACTGATCAGCGTTGGATGTGAAGCCGAGTTTATCGCTTCGAGAGATATCGAAGTATTCACGGCAATGCTTGTGTTGCACAAGGCATAATCGGATAGTACATTAGCACCTCTTAGTGTGCGATGGCGTTGCGTTGAAAACCATCGAGAGCTGCTGCAGACGGGCTGCTGCAGACGGGCTGGAACAATCGTGGGGGAACTCCCAATGCCGCTGCTTGACAGCCCATGTGGGCTCCAGCAGGTCAGTATTGGAGCAGTACAAGGCTGGATCCTACCTGTCAGTCACCAACTTCATGGGTTCCCTATCAGGTCGAGAAAGGTGGGTTACATTGCTCATAGCTTGAAGACGAGTGGGCCCCCCATCCCAACCTGGGTTCTTCTCATCTTGAGTAGTACATGTTCTGGAGCATCTCCCTGCAATTTACAGTCCGTTGAATCCATTCTGTAAGATTTATGCAGATCTCCTTTATCTTCTTTGCTTGCACATTTCTCACGTCAGAGTACTGCTATTTGTTGTATGGCTAATTTATATGCTTCCTATTTCCGCAGCACTTCTCTTGGTGTTGATATGTCACTTTCGCTTCTTCAGGTTCAGAGCCCCACTTTTCTCCTCACCTTCTTCTTCCCCATGCTTTCTGGCACACTTCCTGTTTCTTTATCTTAATGACCTGCCACACAATTGCTAGTGACGGGAGAAGTCTGTGTACAGCAACGAAGGCCATTTACATCAATGCCAAAGCTGCAGAGCCCCCACCGCGTCACTTTGGCAACTTTTGGGAAGCCACAGTCTACTGCATTGGACTGCAAGAAGCTGTCCCTGCTGAGGCCGACACCAGTCTACAGGCAACGCTTCTGCAAGAGCAATTTGAGCCAAGCACCCTGCCTCAGCGGGTTAGCACTTAAAATGCCCTTGCTGCTGATTGTTGACCACATCCCTCCTGTTAGATATCCTATACCAAACCTGAATTCCTACGTAGCATGTGTGCATGCAAGCAATGCACCTGCATACTGGTTAACATTCTAGCCAGCAGTTCTGCGATGGGATCGTGAAAACCACGAGATGCATGATATGGATGTTGACGGCAGGTTGCCACAGAGCCATCGGCGAGGGCGTTCCAGTAGCAGTGCCTGGGTGTGCAGAGCGGGCTCATGTTGCTCCTCGGGCAGCGTTTCAAGCGCGCATGGGTCTGGCAAGGGGCACAACCCGGTGGAAAGAGGGGTGGATTGGGTCTTCCGGGTCACGGGCTTGCAGAAAGTGGCCCACAAGCTACATGATGATGAGAGGGTCACATGGGCCATTCTAGCGCTCATAGTCGGGGCCACACTTGCACATGTTGCTGCAGGTGATGCCATGCTCCGTTGCTCAGACCCTCTGGCTGGCTCTGTGTTGGCGAAAATTGCCCTGCATGTCGAGAACATGAACACTGCCCTGACAGCCTGTGTCATGTTTTGAAGGGATGGGTCTCCGAAGCTTCCATTCAAGGTATCTAGAGACCTGCACGCATACTCCATGCCGGCTTGTCAGGAGAGGCTAGCCATGCAAGCCTTGCTTTGTCGGCATGGCTTCATCTTGTAGTATCTGAGGAAGCAGGGGTCTCATGCCGCAGGTCTGGTGGCCCGGTATGCGAGCCACCTGATGCAGGCAAAGGTGGCGTGTCTTGTGGGAGTTTTTCTGCTGGCGGGAGTGCCGGGCATGATGGAAGTGTGTGAGCATCTAGCGGCCGGAGAGGTCAACCCCCACGTTCTCATGATGCTGTCCGCGCTGGGCACCATTGTGCTGGGAAAGGCCTTCGAGGTGTGTTCCATGTTCCATTGTACCTTTCTGAGATTCGCTCATTGGTGCCCACTTTCAAACCCCTGTGGTCCCTCTTGGCAAGCTGGGGAGCAATTCTCTGGTTATGGTAGCGACAGCAACAATATGTCTCGTTTGTCAGGGCTCTCCACTGCTGCGATTTCAACACAGGTGCCTGAAGAGTCCTGCTTGCTTCCGTTTGTATATCACATGGCCATGGCAGAGCACTCTAGGCCAAGGCGATGGATAGCCTTACAGGGAGCAGTCTGCCTTGCGTATGGACTATTTCGTGTGTAGTGACTTTCAGCATCATCCCGTGGTATCCACTGTGGTCACAACGAGAGAGACAAGAGGAACAAAGAGTGAGGTCTGATTAAGAGTCATTGGTGAGTGACTTGCAGCACCATTCTGATGTGCTTGCGCTGTGCATGCAGGGTGCATGGCTGCTGGTGCTGTTCAACTTGAGCCATGCAATCGAGCACAGCGTGACGCAGCGTGCGCAGGGCAGCATGGCCACCCTGGAGCAGGGCCCACAGGGCGCATGGCGCGTGCCGTTAAACCCCGACGGCTCCCCTGCCTCCGGGGAGCCGCAGCGAATACACAGCAATGATGTGCGCCTTGGCGACCTCATCTATGTCAGGGCCGGCGAGCAGGTGGGTTCTTGCTCCAGTGCCAACCAGTCCTTAATGTCTTTGTTTGATGGGCATCATCTTGTTGCATGGGGCAAGTGTCGACATGCATTGTAGCAGCTTTTGTAGCATTGCCCTCCACATGGACGTCTCCAGGAACAACCTCTTTTGATGTTGAGAGGTATTTTTTTAGAACCGTGAGTCCACTCGTGCTCATAACTCGAGCGTGGGTGGCTGGATGTACAGGCATGAAAGATTTGAAATTCCTGGGCACGCCTGAAGCTTCAAAACTGCGTCATTCTGTTGCAATCACCTCCCATCCATCCCATCTCCGTCAGTCATGCTTCCAACTGCAAGGTACTTGGCCCTAGCAAATTTCATGAGGAGCGTGCTGCTCTGTGCAAGCACTGAAGCTGTTGAACTGCAACAGGTGCCGGTGGATGGCATCACAGTGAGGGGCGCTGCGCATGTGAGCAGCCAGCACATCACAGGGGAAGCGCAGCCAATTCTGGCGGAGGAGGGCACCGAGCTCTTGGCAGGCTCCCTGTCCACCGACAGCTGGCTCATTCTGCGCGCCACTAAAGTCGCTCGGGAGTCGGCACTCGCGCGCATCGCTGAACTTACTGAATTTGCTAAGGTGTGTGCTGCCATGGCCCTGTCCACTAAAACATAAAACACCGGTTTGTGGCAAATGATAGAAGGAGAGATGCGTGTCGGCCCCATGTTTTAATGTCGTCGGAGCTATTTATTTAGTGAATTTTGGGGGTTTCACTTGCAATCCATGACAGGATAATGGTTCCGAGATTGCATATTTACGAGGTTGCACTGGAAGTTCACCTCTTGCAATTGTGTCCCTGAGGACATGTACTTTCTGTGGATGTGCATGGGCCGCTCCATAGTTAACATGAGCTGGAAACTTATCTGCTGCTGCTCGCAGAAACACCGGCCAAAGATACAGGGGCGGCTGGACAGATTCGGTGGGTGGTACTCGTGGTTTGTTATCCTCTCCACGCTCGGAGCCATCCCTATATTGGCGGCTCTGGGCGTGCCATTGTTAGGGGCAGGGGCAGAGCCAGGTGCATTATACCGAGCGATGGGGTGGTTGACGGCCGCCGCCCCCTGCGCCTTAGTCATGGTTCCCCTCGCGTACACCTCAGCGCAATTCGCGCTCAGTCGCAGGTGACTGTCGCCATCATGTGTGCCCCAGCTGACTTAGTTCATTATATGCACATTGTACATCTACCACAAATGAAAAAGATGTGTCCTCCCAGAGCTGGCATCTCATAAACTCCGCTACTGACAGATGATACCTGTGTCTGCTGGCTTCAACAGCGACTTGTGTTTGGTGCCAGTTGTTTGTGTGTCAATTGAGCGCTCACTGGAGGGGACTTGTTGCTAGATCAGAAGGGATTATGTGTGTGCAATGCAGGGATATCTTGGTGAGGAGAGCGAATGTTTTCGACGCGGTGCAGACGTGCGGAACAGTGGCCTTTGACAAGACCGGAACACTGACGACGGGTGTCATGGCCGCCACATCCATGCAGGGCTTGCAGCACCAAGCCCAACATGTCCACCAGAATAGCAAAGGACCTCAAAGTAATGCAGGTGCAGCTCTGCCTTCTCGTTCAGTCAGCCGTCTCTGCTCATGGATGCCTGTTGAGCGTGGGCAGTGCATGTGTTAGTCCTATGTTCGGACATAGGGTCCGGGGCAGGCCTCTGCAAAGCTGGAGCGACTTTGTCAGGGATGATCTTGAAGCATTAGAAATGCACTATAAGTTGGGAAAATATGCAAAGTACCGTGACATTGGAGGAATGACACAGAAGTGTTGCTAGAAGTAACTAGTAACTAGTCCACAGGGGCTGGAAAACGTGTGATAGAGGTATTTATGAAGTGCATGCAGAGGGAATGGAGTTCCCTTTTCCAAGGCTGATCTCTGCATCCCGATCTGCCAGTTTGCTTTGACCTCTGTTGAACAGCTGGTCAGAACTGAGTGGCCGGCTGGGCCAGAATCAAAGAATCCTTCTTGCCATGTACCTGAGAAGTGAAATTTTCAGTCACTTTCGATGTTGCTAAATATCAACCATCTGCGCTCAATATACAGAAGAGCACCAAGCCCTGAGAGGGCTGTTGCTCTTCGTGTACAGGAGCATGGGCGGTGGAAGTTGCGACTTCTGGCAGCGCGGCCGACAGAAAGGCGCTCGCGCTGGCGATCACACTCTCACGGCGGGTGTCTCACCCGGTCGCGGACGCCCTGGTGGCTCTCGGAGACAGCCTCGAGAAGCTGAGGCATGCGCAGCACGAGGCATCCAGCGGTGGACTACCGCACCTCCAAATCAGCGGCTTCAGAACAGGGACAGGTCAGCTGCTGCATGATGTGCTGGCAGTGCCCTGCGCTGGTGTGCTGATGACTGTGCATCGCAGCTGTGAAGGTTCCCACTGCATGAGGCAATGGCGCACCATGGCTGTAAGGAAGACTGTAAAATATGAAACATAAAAAAACCCTAAATATAAAAACTTTAAGATATGAAATATAGTGCTGCCTTGTAAGGCTGTTGTTTGTTCTTGCATATCGCACTGTGCATGTACGCCTTTGCAGAGGAGGCCCACCTTCCTGCCTTGTTTGACCGGCCAGAATCATCTATATTTGCGGTCGTGTACATCACCCTTCCTTACCCTAAACCCTCAACCCTGTGCAGGAGGCTCGGAGGCAGCGTTCGAGGAGGGCAGCCGGCATTATTTCGCGCGCTTCGGCTCGGTAGCGTACGCCAGCTCGGCGCTGCCACCTCAGCGTGCTGCTGACCTGGCACGCCTGGTGGAAGGGCTAAAGGCGGCTACCACTGTGTCTGTGTTGGTGGCCGGTCCCAGCGATGCCACGATCGACAGCAGCAATGGCACCCATGTGGACTCAGAGAGTCTCCTTGTAAGGTGACGCCTTCCTCAGGCTAGCCTCCAAAACTAGGATATTTTTAGCCAGAACTAGAAATTTTCAAAAACTGCCTGGACATGAAAATGGAAGCATGCGGCGCTCATGAGGCAGTATTTCGCATGCCAAGTGCTGCGCCTTCTACACCTTTGCATGCCTTCTGCACACGTCATCAACAATGCAGGGAAGAATATATTGTGAACAGCGCTGCATACCGATATTTCTCACAGGTATCTGTGTGAGTGAAGGGCTGCTCTGCTCCGCATCAGGCGTCACCAGCTGGACTAACAGGACTGATGTGGGTCTGCAGGGTGTTCACCTTTGAGGACCAGGTGCGGCCGAGCAGCCGAGCGGCGGTGGACGCACTTCGGAGCGGCAAGTGGCGCACAGAGCGGCCGCGGCCGGCCGATGCGCTTCGGGTGATCATGCTCACCGGCGACAATGAGGACAGCGCTCACCGAGTTGCCGCCAGCCTTGGGATCACCGATGTCCGCGCCGGTGTGCATCCAGTTCTACTTGGCATCTTGAAGGAGAGGGACGCTTGCACAGTCAGTTGGAAGCTCACTCTTTTGCCAATGGGCATGAAGTGGCATCTTGAAGGAGAGGGACGCTTGCACAGTCAGTTAGAAGCTCACTCTTTTGCCAATGGGCATGAAGTGGCATCTTGAAGGAGAGAGACGCTTGCACAGTCAGTTAGAAGCTCACTCTTTTGCCAATGGGCATGAAGTGGCATCTTGAAGGAGAGGGACGCTTGCACAGTCAGTTGGAAGCTCAAATCCCATTTTCCTAGGGGCATGGAGTGGCAGAGAGGGGAGGAACGAAGTGACTGGACCAATTGGGACTGTACTTTGGAACTTTCATGCTGACCCAACTGGCATCGCAGGCCTGCGACCTGGTGAGAAGAAGGACGCCATTGATGCAGCGCAGAATGAGGACAGCACTTCACCGCGCGGCAGTGGCGTTATCATGGTGAGCGTGCCTCTGCCTGCCAAGGATTGCGGCCCCGTTCTGGAACCTGGAATTCATCATGCATGCAGGACATGTTGCAGACTTCAGAAAGGTATCTGTGGAGGAGACCTACCGTGTGCTTCCTTTCTGTCTGCAATAGCCTGGATAAACTCGCCATGTCCTGCAAATTTACAGAGTTTATCCAGGCTATTGCAGATGGAAAGGAAGCACATGGTAGGTCTCCTCTACAGATACCTTTCTCAAGTCTGCAATATGTCCTGCCTGCAAGTAAGTCTGCACAAGTAATGTGCTTTGGGGCAAGAAGAGATGCTGTCCCTTTGGCCTGTAGTTGCACCTCTGGACTGCATCTCCAGAATTCCCTGCAACCTCCTCTTTGGGCGCGTGTTCATGCTGTGATGATGTCTTGCAACTCGGATTGATGCTTTTCCTGGCTGGGTTCTTCCCTGTACTCATAGTTGATGCTTTTCCTAGGTGGGTGATGGCATGAACGATCTGCCGGCACTGGCGGCTGCAACTGTGGGCGTCGGGGTGGCTGGCTCGCGGCCGGGCGCGGTGGCAAACTGGGTCGATGTGATTCTGCTGTCAGACAATGGCGCGGAGGCCGTCCCAATGCTGCTGGAAACCGCCCACCGCACGCGCAGCATTGTGCGCCAGGTGGGCGCCAGCTCAGCAAGCTGCCTGTTTTGGCTGGTCCTGCTTGCAATACTGTTATATGAGCATTGTGCGCCAGGGTGGGTGCCAGCTCAGCGAGCTGCCTGTTTTGGCTGGTCCTGCTTGCAATTGCGTGCTTCTTGCGTGTGCACGTCGAGTGGATGTGCCGCTCATTAACAAATCTAAGCCAGCCTTTGGATCAGAAAACAAAGAAGAGCTGCTGGCTGTGCGGTGTACTTGCACCATTATTGCACCCGATGCTCTTCAGCTTCCACAGGGGAGTCTGCTAGATGACGCAGAAGACAGTATGGCCAGCCAATTAAGAGTTTGAGCAAGAGGGTGACAATGCATAAGAGTCTGGCCGATTGGCTATGCCACATGGGAGGCCATTGGGTCACGGTATCTATTTCGGGTGATTCACCTCAGTTCTGTGCAATTTCAGGTAGCAGAGGACACTGTTGAGCCTCTGTTTTACCTTCAGGGAGAAGCTCCATCTTCACCATGCCTGCTTGGAGGTTACCTAGTGAAACTGGTACTGACCATGTCTGCTTGGGGTTTACCTGGTGAACCTGAGCATGGTGGGGCGTGCATGCAGAATCTGGCCTTGGCCATCGGGTCGATACTAGCGCTGGCGCTGCCGGCGCTTGCCGGCTGGATTCCACTGTGGGCAGCTGTGGCGCTGCATGAGGGGACCACCGTCCTCGTGGCCCTCAATTGCACCCGCCTCCTTTCTGTCCCCCGCCGACACTGGTGCGCTCCTCTCCTCGTCTGCGCACATGGCAGCCTCTGTCAACTTGCTGCTCAGGGTGAACTGCTCCTTCTTGCTCGCTGCACATTGCGCGGCAACTGTACCATTGCCCCAAAGACTTTGCTTGCGAGAGGCCAGCAGCTTGCCTCAAGGGCTTTTATCCTCGGGTGCATTCTGTATTCTTTTCGTTCACTTGTGCAGTGTGTCTTGGTTGCAAGCTGCTCCTCAGAACCCCCCTGCACAGTATCTCACGTTGGCGTTGCTAATACACTGGCCCCAACTGCACAGCCGTGAGTGAGACGCTCCTGATTGGGCACAAACCTTTTCTGTGTTGTTTCCGTGTGAATGCCAGAACCGCTGAGCCTATTTCTTCTTTTTATTATGGTTTCGGGTCCAGGGTTTGGGCTGTTGCTCTGCAGGACAAGCGCAGCAAGCAGTGAGGATGCAAGAACATGCACTTTGGCAGCCACAGCCACCCCCGCTGCAGGGGATGGCTCTGCAGCTGCTGACAAGGCAGCACTGCAGCCGGCTTCTGTTCCCATGAATGCCGCCGCTGCATGAGAGAATCACTGCAGGGGTGTGGAGAAGAGAGTCATGAGAGGGAGAGCCTCCAGAGTGGAGTGAAGAGTGGCAGTGTGCGCTGTGGCGCTTGGAAACAGTTTGTATGACCAGCAGTGATGGGCATACTCAGGGGCGTGGCTTGGGCCTGAAAGGGGCTTTGAGTGGGCTTCTATGGTAGCTTTGGAGGACACCGGAGAAGAGCGTTGGAGCAATGTGGCCTGGCTCTGTTCCCTGTTCAGCGTGTAATGTACAGTGCTGCAGCATCAGGGCTGTGGAAGTCCAGAGGCATGGTGCTGTGATTGTTTGTGCACCCCAGTTGAGCGATTGCATACTCAAGAGGTAGAATGTACATTTTAGAAGCCTCTTGCATGCGTTGCACTCAGTTGAGATGCGCCTTGCAGGTAGTGTAACTTACATGACCGTACTTTTGTAGTGGGCGCTGACTGTGGGTCAGCCAGTCTTTCAAACATACGTAAGAGAGAGCATCATGTTCAACGTTCTGAAGTTTGTGATGCCTAACACCATAACAATTTTAAGAGGTATCCTGTACTCTGTCTATGTTAGAGCCAGACATCTGATCAGCGCTGGCTAGCCCTACGTGGCTGGAAAAGGTGTAATCGACTGACTGACTGACGTACAGGAAGCATGACACAATACAATGCACCCACATATTCATTACTCTTCTGGCCAGGGGCAGGTTTGTATCCAACTTGCTGTTCAGCTGTTCATAGAGAGCAACCATACTCCGAGGTGGTATTACCCCTAAATGAAATATTAGCAATGAAATAAATCAAATGACGTACCACGGTTACTCGCCCTTCAAAAAAGATTTGTAGGGTGCATCTTGTACACGCCAGTGTGGCTTTTTGAACGAACCCCCCATGTTGATGACTGCAAGTGCCCAGGTTCCTATTGAGGCATGTCCTCCACTTCCCATGGGCCAATATGCAGCGCCACATCTACTCTGCGCAGCACCGGATCCACCTGTACACATGTCATGTTCAGGTGCTTCACTTACAATGACTTTCAAGGACAGTGCAGCATCAACGATGGTGACGATTTTGGCGGGCAGGCAGTGATGCTTCAGCGGCTCTCACAGGTGTCCCATTCTGGACATTTGTGGATTTGAAACGTGAAATATGAGCGCGATCGGTAAGTGTCTGGCGGACCATTGGCATCTTCTGGCGATCAGGAGGCGCGACAAGATCAAGAGGTGCATAGCAACCAATGAAGGACGAGCGAGCGCCAGTAGGAGAAGGGGCTGCCTCAGCACTACAAACACTAAACTGCTACAAGTCCTACCGGCCCAGGTTCCCACGACAGATCACGTTGCATGCACGCAGTCAGGTGCGGCCAGAGGCTTGTGGCATCACACACCTACAATCAGTGAGATGCGAGTGTGAGGGGTTCACCTGCTCGGAGCCGTAGCTCTGTTGCTGCGCGGCTGTGGCCGCCTCGACGCGGTCGGCTGCTGCCTGCGAGGGCCGTTTGCCCATGAGCCACTCCGCAGACCGCGACATGCCCCGGCCCATTGCTGTGTCGCCTGGCCCCTGCATGCAGATAGAATGCGCTCACTGCCAAAACAGGTGCGTTTCCAGAACAGGCTCGCCACTGAAAGGTGTCTACTACAATGTCACTGGCTGGGGAATACAGATCACCAGAAGCAACGCGCCTGAAACCATCGCCTCTAGTCAAACAAAATTTGATACGCATTTTCCGCATAGGCTGGCAGGCAAAGATCCTGGGGCGGACAAGGACACAAATTCTGATGGATCGGATGGATCAAGAGCGCTGGTATAAAGGGAGGATTAGTCACCGCTGATGCCATTGAGAGGCCTGTATCGTCCATGACCAGGGAGACCTCATATACCATGGTGGCCATCGTGCTGTTGTAGCTGGCCGAGTTTATTGTCAGGATGATGACCTGCAGGCAGCACCATGAGGCCTGACATCAGTCAGTCAGTCAGTCGATTTCATCTTTTCCAGCCACCCAGGGCTGATCAGATGTCTGACTCTGACCGTCAGATTCAGCACCCAGCATCACATCCATACATTCACAAATGAACTTGGATACCCTGACAAGATTCTCCTGCCAAAAGAACTGTATCATGGTTGGAACCCCGAACAATCCTGGAAACATCAAACCACACAAGAAGATCTGAGGTCCACTGGCCCCCAAGGAATTGGCAGAGCATCAGGCACAGCGCCGAGGAGGGACGTTGCAGTGCACGCTTGCCAGTCTATCATAGAGTCAGGAGTTTTTGGCAGCATGGAGTGGAAAGGGAGTGTGCACCTCGTCAGAGAGATATGGGCCCTCTGAACCGCTAATGAGAGCTGCATTTGGGGCACCCAGCCATTGACTGGCGTTCCTATCAGTGGTGTAGAACTGTGGATGAGCTATGAAGGCCCCTGTGGCGAAAATGCCAGCGGTGCGCACAGGTGAGATTGAATAGAACGTCGTGTGAGGGCTGATACCCTGCAGTGAGACAGCAAAGCAGTTGGTCAGTCTATTTCTGAACAGCAAGTCTAGTAAAATTTCTGCCCCTTGAAAGATGCTGCATGTCCCCGAGCATGTTTACGGATCATGGATATTGTTCCAACATTAGAAACCACGGAACTCTTGCAATCTATGCCCTTTAGCAGGGAATTGCAGGAGACAGGTGCAGTACATGACATGTGGAAGGCAGGTCAAACGACAGGTCTCGCCTTAAGGGTCAGGGTACCAGGCGCTGTGGGGTTTGTAGGATCAAACCAAAGCTCCGAAAATGCTGCCCTCTGAATAAACTGCATGTTGATCTTCGGAGCAGGTCCGTGTGATGGTCCCGCAGCCGTTGCGTTGTTTTTTGGTACAGCGCGCAGGGCGTCTGCACAGCAACCATCTCTTCAGCTCCACAAGTATCAGAGATACTGAAAACAACAGGAAATTCAATCGTAATTCCGCAGTTTGTTGTCGTCGTCAATCGGAAGCCCCCGTCAAAACGCGGTCTTCAGCCGTACGCGCATTGGGTTTCGATCGGGATCCCCGAACTTGAGTGAAAACAATTTCCAAGGTATTACAGGAGTATCAAGATGGCAATTGAGTCACTTTTGTGTTTTCTACTACGCGACAATGACAATCACAACAAAAGCTTTTACGGGCCCCATGGGCCTCTCAGAGCGGAAGATGACGCCCTACCGCTACTTCTGGCGATGCTGATTAGGAAGACTACCAGTAGCTGGTTCAGGACCATCTTAGAAACGTTTTGAAGAGTCAAGAGCGCTTTCGTGCGGGACAATTGACGAAAATTAGCTATCGATGGCGCAAGACGCAAAGCTGCGTTACACATCGGCACGTGACAGCTTTCCGCGTTCAGTCATCCCATATTTAAAATCGCTGGTCCAGCTAAGCCGTAAAGGGTTTTGAGACTCGACTTGAGGTTTTCCGCGTCTGCACACCTGAAAGCCCATTGCTGCAGCGATGGCCCACCCAATCAAAGTTAGGATATTTGCATCGATGCCGACCGATGGTACCAGGAGCGCAATGCTGCCGGATCAAAGAGCAGCATGCTAGCAGTGCAAGTCCTCAGGCATCTTGATTTCTCAGAACAGGCACCAACCTCAGGTTGCCAGGCCCTTCACAGCCTTATGCTCCTGAAAGAGGCTTTGTTTGCATTGCCTAATAATTATACTCGCCAAGAGCAAATCCAGCATCGGCAACCCGTGACATTGTTTGCGCATCTGACATCAGAATCCCAAACAATTGACTCGCTCCTCAGCTTTAACTTACATCACCTGGATCCTCCTCTAACTGGTCCTATGAGGGGGCGGCTTGCTTGGTAAGCAAAGCATCGCCGGATCCGAAAGCGGCGATGCGCTCTTTCAGTACTGCCACCAGCTCCTCCCTCTTCACAGCGTCCCCCTTCTCATCACCCTCGCCCTTGTTCCACATGTTCTTCAGCCGCACAATGCCCTGCATGCATCATGTTACCTTGTGAGTTAGCCACAGACTTTGGGAGAAACACAACAGAATTCTTAGCGCCCAGAACATGTCTTGGTGCGAGCAGAAGGCCTGATGGGGGGCTCCCCAAAAGAGCAGTAGTAGCATGGTGTAGTGGCCAACATGTCGGACATCGTTTGACACAGATCAGGTGACCATAGTCTGTCTGGATCAGGTGTTAGTTTGTGGCATGCGCCTTCCTGATAACCACAGACAGCCATCTGTGCATACACAGTGGTCCCATCTTCGGGCAAGTTCCCTCTTGGTAAATAACCAGATGGAGAAGGGTCTTAAGGATCCACGCCCATGATGTCCTAGGAGAGGGTGGAAAAGTGGTGACGTATCCCGCAGGTATCCAACTGGTATGGATTGAAACTTGGTGAAGTGCAGCATATCCCACTCCACAGCAAAAAAGCAAAAAAAATATGCATGAAGGGGGAATTGATCCGCGCACCTCCTGCTTCTCAGACTCGCCCAGGATGACAAGGAAGGGGATGCCCTCATCGTCGGCGTACTGCAGGCTGTCCTTGAAGTTGGGGTTGGCCTTGTAGCCGAACTCGGCCGCGATGTCTGCGTCCCATAACTCCGCCGCCAGCTGTATCCTGTCCAGCTGCATGCCCTTGCCCGGGGACGTCACTAGCACCTGCCACAGGCGCACCCCTACACTTATTGCACCCCGCAATAGAGACACTGGAAGTGCTATTCAGAATTCACATGTAATTTCATCTGTGCTGTACATTCTGGGAGTATGAAGCCTTCTACTTTTGGGTATTACCATGGGGCACATGGTACATACACTGTGCCTGCTACCATCTGTGTAGAAGAGCATATCACACCAACAATGCACTGGGCGCTGCAGGGCTACGGCACTGCTCATGAAAACAGCCTAGGGAAGTGTACAACTCAAAGAGCGTTGCCGCTGAAGCCATGGTGGCCACGAGACATCTTGATAAATTTTCCCCGAATGTGGGTGGGTTTCCTTATCCAGTGCAACCCTTGTTTTGAATGAGGGAGAGCCGCAGTGCTGTTAGCCGCAGCAGTGTGCTTCGCACTCCAGAAACGAACATACGCATATAGGGAAGCAGGAAACCATCTGTGCATGTTCGCTGCGACAAGGCTTGGCGCACGCGCCTGTGTCTGGGTCTCGCGGATGGACGCGCCGTGCTGCTGTGCCTGCTGCCGCAGACGGCGCTCGAGGATGGCGAAGACCCTCTCGATGCCGATGCTGACGCCGACTGCTGGCACATCCTTGCCGCTGAACATGCCCACCAGGCCGTCGTACCTGCCCAGGCGACCCGCCACCTCAGCAATAGTGAACAGTCAACAGGGCCAGCTACGCCCTGGAATGAAGTGGTGAGCGCAGAAGATTGCCAGGTGAAGTTGGCAGTGACCCACTGCTCAGCTTTGGTTAGGCGTGTGATGCCATCGCTTTCAACGCTTCATAAATGCGACATAAGTCGTTTTCTATATGCTGCTTCTGAATGCCTTTATCATGATTGAGCAAGTCCCTGTGCCCAAGGAGGGTGATTTTAATTAGGCTTCCCTCAGGGAAATGCAACACAATTGAAGAGGAGCGGAAGCTTGCTGACCTGCCACCAGCTGCGATGGAGCCAACATTCTCAGTGGCCTCGCTGTCTGGACCCGGCACCAGGACAACCTCATAGATGAGCCCTGTGTAGTAGTCCAGGCCCCGGGCCAGACTCAGGTCAAACCTGTACCGAACACCAAGCAATGAGCCTCATGGTCTGATTACTTCCTGTAGCACACTGCAGTGGGATGCATCGCCCACTGAGGTAAGGTTGCAGAGTGAGCCAGACAGCACCTGGGGATGACCTGAATGAGGAACTTGTCATGGACAGTATCAAAAATGCTTCTAAATGCCAGGACCATCAGGGGAGCGCTGAGTGCTCCCAACAACGCATGCTTACAGTGATGTTAAATTATCAGCAAATTCAGGTGGGTGCCATCTGCTTCTGTAGATCGGCAACTCTGCAGCGACAAACAGGCGTGCTTGTCCAGCCTGGGGTGCCTGTATATTGACCCTAAACCCTATATGTAAACCCTTAATATTGAAAAATAAACCCTAATGTATAGGCATGCAGTTGCGTGCCTGATGCTGTCCAGCGCGTTGCCCATGGAGCCGAGCAGGTCGAAGAGCACGGCCATCTCGGCCAGCGCGGCGGCCGCCTCTGGGTCGGCGGCCAGTGGGTAGCCGGGCGCGCTCAGCTTGGCCAGCAGCGCGCGTGGCTCGCCCGCCTCCTCCACAAATTGCTGGATGCGGTCAGCCGCCTGCGCACAGAAACACTAGTCTCTCTTGGTCCAGCTAGAAGGTCTCATCCGCTGCCTGAAGGCGAAGCCCAAAGTCTGCCCAGTGGTTGGGTGGACGAATCCCAGCAACTTCCAGTCTGGATTGGAAGACCACCAGACAGCTAGAGTTCACCACTGAATGGTACTAGGATTAGCGTTTTGTCACAGGAATAAGTGGCAGAGCCTGAACCACAACAAACTCAACTCTGAGCACTGGTGCTTGATGGGCAGACCTCTGGCGCGAGACCCTTTTGGTCGACCATTCCGGCGCGGACCGCGGCCCGAGGCTCCTTGTCGAGCTCGTCGATGGCCAAGCAGCTAGATTTCACCACTGGAAGGCACTAGCCATTACCAGCGTGTCACAGAGATAAGGGGCAAAGCCTGAACCCTTACAACTACACCCTGAATAGGTAGAGGTATCGGACCTCTGGCGCGAGGCCCTTCTGGTCGACCATTTCGGCGCGGACTGCGGCCCAAGGCTCCTTATCGAGCTTGTCGATGGCGGAGCAGATGGCGCGGAACTTGGCGGCCGGCACGCCGCAGATGCGCATCATAGCGTCGAGGATGCGGCGGTGGTTGAGCTTGATGCGGAAGGCGCCGATGTCCAGCTCGGACAGGATCTCCACCACCACCTGCGCGCATGTGTGCACTGCTGAGGCGGTCCCTGATCAGGACGGGCAATCGCTGCCTGATCAGGCTGCATGTGGGTTGCAAACACATCGCAAGGGCAGCCACAACTGCACAGTCTGAAGGCACATCAGCAATGATTGATGGCTACTAGCCCGCATTTGCTGCCTGCACCAAATGTGCAGATCCCGATACCCTTGTAGATGTTGGCAATGCTATCTTGGAGCTTCCTATGGGGGTAGATGCGGAAATGAGGGAAGAACCATGCAAACTTGACAAACCTTGCAGAGCAAACAAATGGCAGACCTGGTCAAATAAGGATGCCGCAGCTGTCATGGAACAGAATCCTGACCCCGGACCTCAGTACTTCAACCTGAAGACCTTGAAGCTAGACTCATGCATACCTTGAGCACTTTGGCGTCAGGAACCATGGAGGAGCGACGCCTCTTTTGAGGCACAGACTAGATTCATGCACACCTTGAGAACTTCCGCGTCAGGGACCATGGAGGGGTAGGCGCCGGCGATGTCAAAGTCGCACTGGAAGAACTCCCGGAAGCGGCCGCGCGCGGCCTGCGGCTGGTCGCGGCGGTACACGCGCGCGATGTGATAGCGCTTGATGTTGCCCAGCCCGTTGAGCGCCACATACCGTGCAAACGGCACCGTCAGATCGTACCGCAGGCTCAGAATCTCCCCACCTGCGCTCAGACAAATAAAAAATGTGGGAGGAAAGATGCTATGTCAAGATGGCCGCTGAACTCACTTCAGCAACAGATCTGTTGTGGATACGACACGAGCACAGCAAGTCAAGAGGTGCTTTAGAACCATAACTGATACCAATCCAAATGCTTGTCAGTGAGCTGGTATCTACACGCAGCCCGTGACTGTGGCAAATGTGGGTGCATGCCAGGAATGCCATGAGGTACCCTGGGTGTATATGATTGCAGGATCACATTGCTTTGAAACTGCTCCAGAATCAACATTTGTCTCCAAAGACAAGACTGCACTTTCCTTAATCGGCTAGGTTGTAGATGAGCTTGGACCCCTTGTAGTTGACACTGTGGGATAGTGATACTTCTATGTGCATGCATGCATGAGATTGCAACAAGAAAGCAACATGCATCTCAGAACGCAAGGAACACTTCCTTCCTCAGCAGCTGTCTATTCTTATGGAGACAAGGGCTTTCAAAGGCCTCACCTTGATCGGCCAGGTCATAGATGAGCTTGGAGTCCTCGCCGTACTTCCCCATGAGAGTCTCGCGCAGCTCGAACACAGGGGTGTCGATGGCCACCGCCCCATGGCGCGCAAAGCAGCGCTCGATGATGCGGAAGGCATGGCGGCGGATGGTCATCTGGGCAGGCAGAAAATCGCGGGTGCCCTTGGCAATCTTGGGCTTCCTGCGCGCCGCATTCGCCTCCAGGACTGCCCGAACACTGCCCAGCTGCGGACCCAGTAGCTTTCCCGTAGGATCCAGCGCCTCACTCACCCCCTGTGATTGCCATCACAACCCTTGATGACACAAACACATAACTGCGCGTCAACAGCATTGCATCCAGCAAAAATGGCCGAGTGTGACTGTTTCTTTTCCGCAACCCTGGATGTAATAAATTTTTGAATCTATTAAAAAAACCAATTACACCCAGGAATGTGAAGAAGAGACAGCAATGTGTCATCAGGTCCCAGGTTGAGCCGTGCCTTGACCGCAGCGCAGAGCTGTGCGGCACCCTCCGGAGCTGCACCGTTTGCCGCACCATCAGCCGTGGCGTCATCGCCGAGTGACAGCTTTGCGATCTGTGTCGCCAAGTCTGCCGACTGGGCCCCTGCTGCATGCTCCAGGAACGCCCTCCACATGGCTGTCCCCTTCCCTAGTGTGAAGCCTGCATGGTGACACAAAAGCACCTCAGAAGGGCCAATCCCGCTGTGCCTGCACCATGACATGCATCATGAGGTTGATGGCAACGGCATGAAGTGCAAATGCATGCGCCTTGCATTTCACCCATCAAGTGTGTGTCCATTGACAAGGCACGAGATGAGATGTTGAAGAGGCAAAGGTGCGAGGGGTGTCACCTGCGCCCTTAGCCTTCTTCTTGTCCTTCTTCTTTGCAGCGGGGTCCTCTTGGGCCGCCGCCCCTTCTGTGCTTTCGGCACTCACTGGTCCCTCTTGGGCTCTAAGGCACATCACCGCCAATGCTGCCTCCAGTGCAATAGCCCCTGCCAGCAGCAGCAACTCAGCTCTTCAGATTCTAGCTTTGAGTCCATTTACCTTTGCTCTGCCATCATGCACTGCACGCCACAAGGTTCATGTTCTTGCTGTTCCACACAGTGGATATGCATCTTGACTGCGTCACTCATGATATCCTAAAGGGGAGGAGAAAGGTGCCAGGGAGGCTTCTTCAATGCCTAAAACAGGGTTGTTATTTATCGGACGATGTCTAGCACACCACCTGTGCTTGTTCCTGCAGGGAACCAATTTGGGGAGATGGCAGTAGCCGGAAGTACTGTCCCCTCTAGGGGACCCACCTTGCACAGCTTCCAAGGCAGTGGCTGCCGAGAGGGCTGCAGCCAGGCAAGGCACCTCATCACAGGCATATGAGCATGTGGCGCCCAGCTGCTGCTGCGCTCTCTGCAGTCTTGTTTCCGGTTGCAGCTCCACCGCTGGCGCCTTGAGGGATTGCCACCCCTGTGACACACCCAGAAGCACCCCGTCACCTCTTTGCCGAGGTACAAACACACCAAGTTTCAGACATCCTTTTTAGATATAACTTCCAGCATGTCATGCTTCGTCTTGACTTTCGAATAAGATGAAAGAGGATGCAAGCACTGAAAAGTGAATCTCGACTCAATTTGCATGTTCAAGATGGCTTCGACATGTGGGGTGATTCGGCACAAGATCCACTGCATGCAAACAGGGCCAGGCTGCATGGCATGCTACATCAAGAAGGAAAGAAGTATTCCAACCTTGATGGCACTGAGCTCCGAGGAGAACAGTCGACACCGTGCGATGCTCTTGGCGGCCACAGCGCAGAGGCAGCGCGCCAGACTCAGCACAGCTTCAGCCAGCTGCAGGGGCGGGGCCTCCTGGGACACCTTTTCTGGCGCGGGCGCCGCAGCCGCAAGCTCCGAGCGCACCGCGGCCGCCGCGGCCGAAAGCGCCGCCTCGGCTGCGCCGTGAACCTGCCGGGCACATTACTAAGTATTCGAGTAAAGAGAGAAAGAGCATGAATAGGCTGATGCCTGGCTGAAAGTGGCATATCCTGCGGGTGTTGTCACGTGCTAGGACACACTTTGTGATACATTGCTGAGAGCATTGAGATCTGTGCAAGGGATTTACAATCTGCCTTTGTGGCCATGCGCTAGTTTACGGGCAAGGAACATCCACAGACTGGCTGTGCTGCAAAAGCACAATCCTCCCATCAGCTTTCTCCATGTATTCCTTTTTTTATTGGAATAGAGATATACGGCAGGCTTAACCATGTCCTGCTGACCGCGAATGCATAGTAGGAAGAAGGTGGGAGAAGCGATGAGAGAGGGAGTTGGTATTAAACCCACCTGAGGCACGGCCAGGATGCTGGGGACAGCGCCGGCGCCCCCTTTCCTGGGGTTGGTTCGTGAGGAGCCCTCCAAGAGACCTCTGAGATCCCCAGCCACGCTGGCTGTTGCCTTGTAGGCCTGCCCCTCCCCCGCCACATCCTCAAAGGCCTTCGTCTGCACGCACCACCACCCATATGAAATCTTTGGGGAAAATTTGAAGGACTGCATCAGATGTCCTGCAGCAGATTTATGCAGATGATGGTCATGAAGACTTACTCCCGAGACGCATGGTCCCCTGCCTGAAATTTAAACCACCGACTTCATAGAATTCAGAAAGGAGGGTTGTCTGCATTGCCGGATAGCACCGCTGTGCATATCGATGCCAGGAATAGGTGCCTGGCGTTGCAAAAGCTCATTGCTTTGCAGGTTTGTTGTACCTGAGCCTGCAAGGCTTCGCTGCTGAGGGCTGCCACAGCAGATGCGGCGCTGACAGTGCTCCGCCCAGCAGCCACCACAAGTGCTGCAATGCCGGCGCTGGCGCTCTGTCCAGCCTCCAACACTGCCCTCTCCTCTGCACTGATGCCGGGGGGTTCTAGCAGTGCAGCCCCTCCCATGCCTGCACCCACCTCGAGATATATGAAATATTGTTGTTTGCCAACAGATGCTGCTGACTCAGCGGTGGCAGCTCTGTATTTTCACAGGATGCAGGATGTCATGGGTCTGATTTGGCTCGTGTAGGATGATGCACCCACCTGTCAAGGTGTCGGCCAGTTGCTGGAGCAGATCCTTGTCATGGGAAGCGCCTCTTAACTTTGATGTTGTTCCACTGTTCAGAACGTTAACAAAAGCCTCCACTACCGACAGGCGCACTCTGCTGTTGCCATTCACCAGGCTGAGTGTGCGTACTAGGATTGTTGCTCGGGCCTGCGCTTAAGACATAGAGGAGGAAATAAAAACAACCATGGCCACTTGGTTTCCAACATCTCATGAATGTTTAGAAATGACAGACCCTGCATATGAGTATGACAAATTGTAAATTCCATAGGGAGGGGCTTTGTGAATGCCTGGAGAGCTGTTAGCTCCGGCCAGTCGTCAGATGCGGAGGGCACAGCCCCCTTTGCAAGCTCTTCGGGCTTGAAGCTAGCAGGCGGTGGCGATCCCTTCTTTATTTTGCTCGCAGCTGCAGCATCCAAGCTGACAGGTTGCCCTGTACATGCCATTGTTCACTCATTTGAAGACGCCTTTGAGATGATATGGGCAGACAACTGACAATAGTAACGACATCTTTATGATACATAATGCGGCATTGTTTAGGCCCAGCACAGAATGTGTCAAACACTCCCAAGAAATCTTGATGATCTCGCCTGTTGCGATCTTGAGAACATCTTCAAGCGTTGGCGTTGCTCCAACGCCACCGATCGGATATTCACTTGTAGCCATGTCCAGAATACACGAGACGCTGCGAGCTCCTCACTTTTACCAGGTCCACAGCTGTTTGGTCGCCGTCCCTTTAAACAGACTATCAAGATGTACAAGTCGCAACTTAACACCCACTGAAACCCCTCATGCAAATTTTCAAGGTGTCCAATGATCCTCAAACAATTGTGGTTTCTTATATGTGCTTTGTTGCGGTGGGCAGCTTCATTGGAGCGTGTCCGACGCTCCTCCAAGGCTTGGCCGCGCCTTGTGACGTGAGCACAATCTGACTCGGTGAGGAAGAGCCCCCAACCTGACAACTGAAGAGGGTTTCATGTAAGTGTTACCGACATATGATATTTGCAGAACACATCGAAGGTTTTCATCACCCGGGTCAATTTGCAGCACCCGACAGTACCATTATTCGATTACTGATATCGATTGTCATACTGCTAGATCGACTCGGACCTTAATAGAAACACTAAACTCCCAATTTTACAAGTGACTGCGGCTGATGGTTAAATTAAAAGTTGTGTGGTCATTTGATTGATTTTGAATACAAGATATAGAGAGAGACATGAATGGAAAACCCGTTCTGTAAAGGATTTTGCTATTAATTCTATAAAATCAACGATGTTTACAATGTGAAAATATTTACACAAACTTCCGTGTAGAAGTAGCATCGAGCCACTAGGATGGAGGGGTTTTTGCTGCTAGTGTTTGCCTCCCTGGCAGCATCGACCGCTGCCTTGGAGCTATTCAAACCCCGTACATCCAAGTCAGACAGAACAAATCGAGGGTTTCAACGCTTCAGGGCCAATTACGTCCTTGTGTATGCCCTGATGATGGGTAAGGCCTCCCCAACGCAGCTTGACAAAGAAGGGCGAATCATCAGCTTGCTATTTTTTTTGCCCTAATCAAAAGCTTGCCCTTTTGACTGTCTTTTTGGCTGCAGCTGGCGACTGGCTCCAAGGCCCATATGTATACGCACTGTACCAATACTATGGCTTTGACCGGGGGGACATCGGCAGGCTCTTCATTGGAGGATTTGCATCCTCCATGATCTTTGGGACCATTGCCGGATCTCTGGCTGACAAATAGTGCGCACTATCCCTACTTGTCTGTCCCGTTTAGGACCGCCTGCAAAGTTCTCACTCGCCTGACCACTAAAGTGAGAGCCACACAGACAGCTTGTCCGGAAGGGTCATCACATATCGCACATTAAATCCATAGCGCATGAAAGCTGTTGAGGGTTGCCAAAAGGTGTGCAACAATATGAACTATAATGAACCTCCCTTGTTTTGTGCCCTGATACAGTGGGAGGAAAAAGGCAGCACTCGCTTATGTGGTTATGTACACGAGCGGATGTGTGACAAAGCATTTCAACAGCTTCAATGTACTGCTGGTTGGCCGCATTTTCAGCGGGATCGCCACATCCCTTCTGAACTCGGCCTTTGAATCCTGGCTAGTGGCAGAGCACAGCAAGGCAAGCTCCCCCAATTGCAGCTGTTCTTCACGAGACCAATGACCCCTAACAACACCTCTACATGAAGACCTGTGAAGTGACTCATGTAAGATTATGTTAGCTGACATTTTGCTCGCAGCTGAACTGAATACCAGAGTCTTGTTGTTGCAGAGAGGGTATGATGAGGACTGGTTGGGGGGCACTTTCTCATCAGCGGTGTTTGTGGGCAATGGAGTGATGGCAATTATAAGCGGGTTAGTGGCGCACACCATGGTGGAGGGGATGGCTCTGGGGCCGGTGGCGCCCTTTGATGCCGCGCATGCTGTGTTGCTGCTGGGGGGGATAGTGGTCTTGGCAACCTGGTCGGAGAACTTTGGTGAGGAGGAGGGAAAGGAGATCCGGGGCAGCTTCCTGGGCCAGATATGGGCGGCACTGCGGGCCATCAGGAAAGGTGCTCTCATGAATGCATGTTCGGCCCCTCCATAAATTTCCTTTGTGGGCAGTGCAAGTGCTGTTGATAGGTCCTGGCCCCGTGTCCAGATGTCCTGTGTTGATCTCAGTCACATCATAACTCAGAAGTAGCTGAAAGTGCTGCATTATCTCAGTTACTTAGCAATGTGTGGCAGTTTTGTCATTGTTGGGCATGCCAACCAACTACAGACGTGTCATTCCCATGGCGGTAAGTCCTGACGGGGAAGCAGGATTGAATCAAAATCTCTGGTCCGGATCAGAGCAGCAAGGAGATACCAGAAGGCAAATGCATGCAGCCTGTAGCGCAGGGGTTTCAACGAATCTCACATGCAAATAAGGACGCGCCATGTGCTGCATGCATTAAGAGTGCGCTGTCTGCCATGCAGACCCGAAGATAGCACTGCTGGGGGCGATGCAGTCGCTGTTCGAGGCCAGCATGTACACATTTGTGTTCTTGTGGACACCCGCACTCAGCCCCAATGGGGAGCACCTGGAGCACGGCATGATTTTCACCTGCTTCATGATGGCCTGCATGGCCGGCTCCACCATCGCAGGCCGGCTGCTGGCCGACCCGCGCCGCAACCAAATCAGCCACTATATGAAGGTGGGTTCATATTGAAAAAGAAAAGGTTAATATATTCTTAAATAGATATATTGATTACTGCTCATCCACAAGTGTCTTACAGTTTCCAGATCCTGATGCTTGTAATTTGTGGATCTTTAGCTTTGAAGAGTCGCGGTCCTAAGGCTCTCATCTTGCAGGAACTGTGTGACTGGGTGCCAATGTAAGCTGACGGCACCAGTAGGCAGGGTGCTGTTGCACTGCCTGCATGTGTTGCATCAGCTCATCCGCAAGTTGCTGAGGATTGCGCCAGAGAAGTTGTCCACGCCCTGAGGTGCTCCTGTGGCTGCGCAGACTGTTTACGGCTGCGCCGCGCTGACACTGATGGTGCCCGTGTTTTTCCACTGGTATGCGCCGAAGAAAGAAGAAGAGGATTCCAAGGCATGGGCCTCCAGCGGGTTATCTTGGCAGGCCAAGATCCAGCTGCTCGCCTTCTGTGCATTTGAGGTAGTTTCCCTGGTTTGATGCCACGAATAAATGTGTTCTACTTTGCAGAGGGCTGATGTGATGAGAAAGGAGTCCTTCAGATAAATCAAACCTTGAGAGTTCCTACTTAGCCTGTGATCAAATCTTGGCCTGGTAACATAGATGTCAGAGTGTGACCACCAGCGCCAAATTTGTCTGCATGGCGCATGCTTCCTGCCGTGGTAAGGCAGCGGCATGTGCATCCTGAAATGCTCAGGGGAAATTGTGCCAGCAGAGCCCAGGGTATCTCTCTGTAAACAGCTGATCCATATGCGCCACTGTCACCGGCAAGAGCTGCTGTTAATCGAGCGCCGCTCTCCTCGGTACTGACACTCGGCATGAATTATTTTCCAGAGGAGTTGTGCAGAGCAACAGAGAAGAGATATGGCCTGTGGCAGGTGTTGGTGGGCGTGTTTTGGCCCTCCATGATGAAGCTGCGCAGCCAGTATGTGCCTGAGGACCTGCGCGCCACAATCCTCAACCTCTTCCGCATACCCCTCAACCTTTTCGTGTGCCTTGTCCTCTACAATGTGGGCACCCCTGACCGTTCTGCTTCCTGCCCTGTGATGCCATGCACTTTAATGCTTGCTGCCTTGCTGGCTTGCATCACACTGGCCATGGCAAGCTGTCGCTCTGCCCCTGTGCTGCTGACTAGGAAAATAGTTCATGCACTGACCTTATCCAACATACAGAGCTGGTGACTGGCCCAGTTCATCTAGGGAGTCTCAGTGCATGCCCCTGAGGTTGATCGGTTGCAATGCAAGATATAATGTGACATGGACTTTCACATGTGGTTGCTACAGGTGGCGAATGTGCCGCTGTCGATCATGTTCAGCATGTGTTCGCTGTTCCTGTTGACGGCCTTCTACTGCCAGCACCGGTTCCTGCTGCTCAGCGTGCGGTCAAGAGTGCAGAACACTCTCCGGAGAGGCCAGGCAGGAGGCCCGGCAAGGAGCTGATGTAGCTAGCCATCAAGCCCGGCAGTGGCAACGCTGGGTCCTGACAAGTTGTGCACGGCTGAACATGACCCAGAGTTGAACTGACAGCGATGACGCCCTGACAAAATGGACACAGCTGAGTACAGACCAGATTGCAATGACAGCGAAAGCAATGAGAAATGGGCATCTACAAGAAGCGTTGGACGAGATTCAGGAGAGGCAACTGCGTATATCTTAGGGGGGGTATGGCTGCCTCAAACTGTGGGCCCCAACTGTAGTCAATGATGTTGCAGCATGCTGATGTTGCAACAAGGAGGCCAGCGCAGTGGCCCAGACACGACCTTATAGACACAAATTTGGTGGCAGCAACTGAACTGCCACGATCATATGAGTGATATGACCTGAAAATCTTATGAACATGGCACCGACAGGGTCATTGGTATCCATCAGCAATGGTACCGTCGTTCTGGGTGTGTTGCACCACTGGCTTAACATCAGGCTGATCTGCATTTCCTAATTGAAATTTCATTGCACCCGGCCTTCATGGCATGCGCAGTGCAGTGCAGTGCATGCAGAGCGTGCAGGCGATCATAATTGGAGTACTTGTGATGATTTCAGACTGTGGTACTGTGGTTATCTTTGCAGGTTATCATCTGTACATCAGGCAACCCGAGAAGAATGTTTCAATGGGACACTTGCACACAGGCATCCGGCTGCTGAAATGCAGTTGAAAGACATGCAGGTGCCTGAAGAGGCACAGGCAGGGCACAAATTTGCAAGGCAGCTTCCGTTCCAGTCCCAGTCAACAGAGAGGGAAACGGTCTGAATACATTCACCGGTTCCCAAGCACGAGGTGGTGTCCCTTCGCGTGTAGGCCATTGTAGCCCTTCTCTTATTGTGTCAAAGGCTCTGCCGACCTTGCGCGCACGAGGTTAGCTACAAACTATGACGCTGTGTCAGCCAGGCCTGATGAAATTACAAACAGGTGGTCTTGGAGGTCTGGCCTTTCCAGCTTCAAAACATATCAGGCATGCAGAGAGGCAACTCGTGCCTCTCCGCCTGCCTTCCGTGCGCCCTCAGAGTGCTGCGCAAAGAAGACCTGGTGTGCTTCAGACACTAGCAGTAGCGTCACCTGGAGATGTGCCTAAGGAAACTGGCGTCCGCGTCGCATCCTTGACACGTAAGCTGTAATGATTTTGATTGGACTTATTTACACGATGCATGCATTGTTCAAGTCATGCTGAGGCACGTCGGCAAAACAAAGACCCTCGGTAAATGCCCTGCCATCGCAGTGCCCTGTGGCCATGTACTGTGGCGTGCAGTGGTATTGGGATAATACAATCTCTACGAAATCTGGTCTTGGTCATGCCACTGAGTTGCAGTTGGCTGATATATTGGGTGCTGAGTGTGTCACGCACACTTCATTTTCAGGTCCCAGCCTATGGAGCAGTGGGGCACTGTCTCAGCTCCTCTTAAGGAGATTTGGGATGGCTGCTTCGTCTTTGGCCGCATCATTGCTGCTGCTTGCCCAGAGTCCTGCCATTGCTGAACAAACAATCGTCAGGTGCTAACTCACTGGGCTTTCCACAAACAATATAGAACTGTGTTGTTGGTCTATTAGGTGTAATCGTCGATATAGCTTTTTTTCTGGATTGTGCATTAAGATGGGATGGAGGCGAATTGCTGCTAGAGGCACTGCTGCAGAGAACTTCCTGGAATGCAGCTCTGCTGCAGAAAGTGCTCTGCTGGTAGCGCCTCTGACAGCAAGCCTCCTCCATACTATTTTGATGCACAAAGTTCATGCCTTGGGTGCCAGCCCTGCACCAGTGAGTAATGTGCAGCAAAGTGACACACAAGCACCTGAGTTGTCTTTGCGAATCTTCTCTAACAGTGACAGAAATGAGGAGCACTGATATGCAAATGCAAAGTGCAGCCAATCCTGATTCGTACTTGCATGATATTGCCGCAGGTTTCCGGCCTCACCAAACCCAGGGATTTTCGCAGCACAGAAGACTCTTGTGGAGGCCTGGACTATCATTGAGGATGCCTATGTGGACGGGCGCTTTGGCGGCAACGACTGGGAGGGCGAGCTGAGCAATGCCCTTGTGTCAGCGTACACTGCCGACAGCAGTGAGACTGCATACCGCCAGATTGGCACAATGCTGGAAAAGCTCGGAGATCCCTTCACCCGCATTGTCCCTCCCTCGTGCGTCCCGACGTGCCCTCTACTGCAGCACTCAGCTTATCGTTAGGCTAGAAATTGTTTTGTCAGTGTTGTGATGATGTGCTGGACGCAGTTTCCTGTCATGTGCCTATACGTCTCTGATGCACATTGCTGATGCCTGCATCTCGATGTGCAAGTAACTGATGCAGGGCGACATGAACAGTCACAGACTACTTGTGAGAGAAGAGACGACACATTGGCACAGCAGTTGCAGATCACAAGTCTTGAGGTTACATCTTCCTGCATCAATTGCAGGGAGTACGCGGACTTCCGGGTCAGCTCAGATGGCGAGGTGCAGGGCGTGGGCTTGCTCATTGCAGCCGATCCCAACAGCGGCAAGCTTGTGGTGCTGGCTCCCATTCAGGGCGGCCCTGCTGACAGGGCAGGCATGCGGCCTGGCGATGAGGTGCACATTTCTGCGCTATTACTTCTACGCATGCCGCTTGGATGTCACATGCTGGATGGTAATGAGAGTGAGAAGTGCCATTTATGGTACTGGCATGTCGCACATCTTGATATGTTTCAAGTTTCCCTTAGCAAGTCTCTGGAAAGAGACCTTGACAGGAGTCAAGGGTGTCCGATT
This sequence comes from Coccomyxa sp. Obi, assembly GCA_020887355.1. Taxonomy (NCBI): domain Eukaryota; kingdom Viridiplantae; phylum Chlorophyta; class Trebouxiophyceae; family Coccomyxaceae; genus Coccomyxa; species Coccomyxa sp. Obi. The sequence continues at coordinate 439,177 of AP024993.1, read as the reverse complement.
TCTATCGGGACAGGTCGATGTGATGCATGTTGGATGCTGCAGGTGCTCAGCATTGATGGGACAACGACAGAGGGATGGGATGGCGACAGGGCGGCTAAGTCGCTCCGTGGCACCTCAGGCTCATCAGTGACGGTGAGATTTGCGCGGCGCTCGGAGCAGGTGCCGGGCGTGGCCGGCCGCCCTGAGATTCCTCCCAGGCTGGAGTTCAAGCAGGCAAGGTCCCATCCAACAGACAACACGCAGTGAGATACAGCTTGCAGCTCACTGTAAGCTGCGTCTCAAGTGGATGCTGGCAAATGTAGGCGAAGGGTTGAAATGCGAGGCAGCGAGGCAGCTGCTCATGGTTGTGTTTGCCAAAGGTGCATTGTGAGGGCAAGGAAGCTTAGCTTAAGAAGTTGTCATCAGGACTTCACTATTTGTCCGGGGCAGTTGCATTCCATGCTGTTGGTTGAAGGACACACTCTGGTCGTTTTGAGCAGGTGAAGCTGCAGCGCGAGAAACTGGAGCTGTCACCGGTGTACTCCACAGCCATGGAGCACGACGGCCACAAGCTGGGCTACATCCGCCTCGTCAACTTCAGCCAGCATGCAGCCAATGACATGGAGAAGGCCGTCACCCAGCTCGAGGTGCGTCCAGTGCTTCCTGTGTGAGAGCCCGCATCCTTTTGGTGCCAGCATTTGACATTTTTCATCTCTGCACAGGTAGCAGTGCATGGCTTGCAAGGCAACATGGCTCAATGCATAGTATTCACATGCTGCAAGCCTCTTTGGCACCGACATTGTGATGCGCCCATGCTTGTGACTTTAGGGACTAGTACTGCTAGGTGTGTGGTGCACATCCTACTTGCAATGTGTCTGTCCATGTGTCATTGTTATGATGCCCGGTGCAGAGGGGTGATCAGGACGACTCATTCTGGATCTGTCCAACAACGCATTTGCGACACTGAGTCAGCGTGACTTGTGGAACTGCGAAGTAGCCGTGCAAACTATTGTCCACGTGTCATTGATATGTTCCCTGGTGCAGAGAGGTGGCGCTGAAGGATTCATTTTGGATCTGCGCAACAACCCGGGCGGCCTGGTGCGCGCGGGGCTGGACATCGCGCGGCTGTGGCTGGACGGCAACGCTGCCATCTTCAATGTTCAGGGCCGCGAGGACAATGGCCACATGGCCATCATGCAGGTGGGCGCTCCTGTCAGTGCTACTTCTACGGCACATGTGCTCATTTATGGCCTGCTGCAGACCTATGTTGCAGACCCAGTGAAGCGTTGTGCAACCCAGTTGACACTTGGGTTGGTCTGGCCCTTTCTTTTCAGTGTGTTCTAGTGAGCCTGAGCATGCCCCCGTCGACAATGAGGGTGGCTAGTTTGACAGCCCACAGCGCAGACCAGGACAGTGGCATTGCTGTGTCACAGCAGGAAATCTGCACTGATTTAGCGCTGAAGGTTTTCACACTCGTCCCTTGCACGCTTGTTGAAGCTTTACGATCACTATATGGCATTTGCCTCTTGGTTGGCTTCCCGCCGCTGGCGTCCTTCACAGGGCGTTGCCCTGACAATGCAGTGGCTGCATGGCAAGCAGTGTGTGGTTCTTTGTGTCCCATCATCTCACACTTGCTCGGCTGTTTGAATCCCATGCAGAGGGTGATTCTGGATGCCGGCAATGCTGTGAGCGAGCGGCCGCTGGCGGTGCTGGTGAACGGCGGCAGTGCAAGCGCCAGCGAGATCCTGGCGGGCGCGCTGCATGACAACGGCCGCGCCATGCTCATCGGCGACAAAACATTCGGCAAGGGCAAAATCCAGTCAGTGTTCGAGCTCGAGGACGGCTCCGCCCTTTTCGTCACTGTCGCCAAGTGCGTGGCTCATTCTTGAGATAGTTACTCCTCAAAACCCCGTGCCTGCCTGCCCTGAGGTGTCATCTCTGGAGATGAGAAGATATCATTGACTTGAATATGTCTCAATCTCCTCCGGGAGATCAAGCGCCGAACGAGCTAAGGCTGAGAATGTCGCATAACATTTCTGCCTCTCGATACACTGCTCCCCAACATCCTTCTTGACGTCTTGGAGGTTGCCCCAATCTGCAGGTACCGCACCCCTAACATGATGGACATTGACAAGGTGGGCATCCAGCCGGACACAGCTTGCACGATGGGGGACCCGGGCCACCAGGCCGCGGCGGGGGTGCCCGTGGACCGCAAGACAGCCAGCTCTGTGCTGTCGCAGCTGCAGGAGGACACCTGCGTGCTCACTGCCGAGACACTGCTGGAGAGCCAGCTCATCCACTCCTGAAGTAGTACTGTGGTCTCCGTGGTACAGAGCTCCCTACAGGGAGGGTGTCTTGTTGGGGTTCTAGGACTCCTGCTTCAGGAGTATTTCCACATTGTCATGGCTAAGACAGTGTTAAGAGCCAGCCTGCTCCACTCCTGAAGCGCTCGCTTCCCTTCTAGGACATCCGGCAGTATGGGAAACACCAGAAGTTCTGTCTGTCATCGTGCGGTACACCAGGTTGAGACAAAATGGAGGGCGTATATTTGCTCACTGCCGGTACGCTCCTGGAGAGCCAGCACATCCGCTCCCGAGCTGATAGCTTGTACCTCTGTTTGACATGCTTCTCTGGACATGTCCCTCCTGTAGCACATGTGGGGGCATGCTGCTGTCTGCAGGTCTTCCTTTGGTGTGTGTCCAGGTTGTCAGGAACACTTACTGGCAGACGGGTAGGTCTGTGGGTCCCCACTTCCTACGCTGTGCTCCTTTTCCAAGCGCTTTCTTGGAGCTAGGATGTCCACAGAAGGCTCTTGGGATTGCACAGATGCCTGCTGCTTCAGGCCTCTGCAGCTTCTGCGATTCTGGACGAACAGAGCTGTATGCTCACTGGATGGGACAGCGATCTGATGGGCCGCGATTCGAGACTCTTGCACTGCTCGAGTCAGTCACCAGTGTAACGGCGCTTGCTGCTGTTGCATCGTTAAGGAGTCATGGAACAGATCCCCTTGTACTAAAGCAGGCCTTGCAGCGTTCCGGAGTCCCTCGCACATGCGATCGGGTGTACCAACGAGGTTTTGTCTGTGGTCTTCCACAGGACAACGCAACATTGCAGATGCAGATTGCTTTTGAGAGGGTTTTGATGACAATGATGGCGGTGTTGTGGCTGGCGATTGTTGTATTTTTAGAGCCTGCCAGTTGACGGGTGCCTTGTCACGCAAGCATTCTTTGATAAGAAGAGGGGTGTACCACTTCAGATGCGGAAGCAGAACTTGGCTGAATTCTCTGGAAAGCCAGGTGTTGAAAGTGTGAGATGGCGCTCTCTTGTATTATGGTGTACAACAAATCCGGTGGCTGTTTGCGCCCTACTCATTTGGGCTTGGCTGTAATTTTTGGTGTTCTAGGTGCTTTTAGAACTTTGAAAAGTCACAAAGAAAGTCTTGGTGGAGAGCAAGCAAGAGAAGATGAAGATTGCACGTTTCAATTCTCAGTAAGAGTTGTACCAATGGGAGTATTGTACAAGCAATTTTTCCAGCATGGGACTGATGGCAGATCTGAGAGAATCAGACGGTGTATTCTGTTCATTTGTGTACAACTTTGTGAACATTACCGAATGGAAGCCGTGCGCAATGTTTCTGTGTATGTGGCTGAGCCGATATTGATGTGAGATATTGCTGTTGCAAAGCTGATCAGGCTCTGTACTACCAGGAATGTCAAACTGGTTGAATGCATGCGTGGTGAATGGGAAACTGTTTGTGGCTCTGTCTTGTCTAGTTTACTGAGCAAACTGGAGCACCTTAGCCATCGGGTATTGTTGTCAAGCTTGTAATTGTGGGAGTCTTTGGTACCGGTATTGATAATGCTTGAAAGCAAAAGTTCGTTTTCGATCTGAGCCAGCAGCCTGCACCCCATGCATGCTCTGCTAGTAAATCTAAATGTTACATGCATCGCGGTGAGACACTTCATTTAATGCGCATGGCTCTTTTCAAAAAATCTTGCAACTTTAACACGAATCTTACATGACTGTTGCAGGTCTGTGCCTCTAGGCACCTGGCAATTTGACAACCACCAGAGAATATGATCGGATCTGTTTTCAGCAATTGAGACATCTTTATTCCCCAGTCAGTAGGGCAAAAACATCCTTGAACGCCATTTCTTTGGTGCACAACCTTTTGACTGTCGAAAGTTTTGGCATCATTGCTGCTATGTCACTGCCGAGCGCTGCTCTGTACGTTTGAGAATGTTGTATTGGGGCAGCTCACATGACAAGACCACAAGTATGGTGGGGAACTCTGTGATGGTCTTCTGCGCCAGTGCCAGCCGCAGTGTGTGATTGGGCATGAGCCGGTGGTATGCTGAGGCCGTCCCCTGCGCCAAAGAGAATCACCCTCTTCTTCAGAACATGCGGCAGCATGTGCATGCACATTCTTCTGCCCTGCAGAAGTGGACGGTCCTGTGATCAACTTGGGATCAGCACATGCAGCCATCCCATCCTTATGCAGTTTGCCAGCAATTGCATGGATGGCTCCTCTGCGGCTCGCAGGACAGAGACTGTGCATAGGCTTTCTGCAAGCCTATGGCCAATGTAAATCTAACCAGAGAACACCTGTCTGCCATCTGCAGCATTCCTCCAAGTCGATGGCCAATAATGAGCAGCCTCCGACAGGCATACGCGCAACCAGTTCCCAAGATACACCCTCCAAGATGTGCGTTGCATAGAAAGAAAGAAAGAAACCAAGCAGCCCGTGATCCCAACACCACGTGATTGTTCTTTTGCAACAGGTGGTTGGATGCTCACCGGTTGGTTCTCCTGTTTGAGGAGGAGGGTAAGGTGCTCGGGACCGGCTTCCACATACTCCTTGAGCAGTGCATGCCTCTGCGCCTGCCCCGGCTGCAGCTTCAGGTGGGCAGCCAGCGCATCCCCCAGCTTTGTCTGCTCATCCAGCTTCCTGCACCAAGATACACCCACAATTCTCAGCAGCTCGCATGTCACCATACCTATGTCAGAGCGCCAGTTCTTCAAATCGTCAGAAAGAGACCTGGAGTCTGTCAATTGACATACGCTATCACATTTGTGTTCTTTTTCTTCACAAGTTTCCTGCTGCAGCCTGGGTGCTGCCTATCCTGCCATGTCAATTGTCTGACAGATATCATGCTACCGCATGTTATCTGTGTCTTGACAGCCAACATTAACAACCCCTTCAACATCTTCTTATTTGGGAACTTGGACTCATTTTCTAGATGTTCCAACCCAAGTCTGCCATGTGTCGGTGAGGTCAGCAGGTGCAAGCAGGCCGGAGTAGACTGTGGCTCACTCGTCAGTGACACAGTAGCCAGAGCCCTCAAAGCGCCAGACCACCCGCCACATAAGCCGCCGCTTGTGCGCATCAAAGCAGCTGCTGTTGAGCTGCCGCGCCTCGCTGCCGGGCGGTGCAGCTCGCCACTCCATATTGCGCAGCCGCGCCTGCCCAAAATCACCGACATGCTTCTGGTTTCTTCTGGAGAAGGTATCCTTAGGCACCCTAAGGAAGGCATCCTTATGAACCTCTTTGCACCACTGGGCCTTGCATCTGGGGCGTTGGTGGCTGTGAGCCTGTACGAGTGGGTCGAGCCATTTGCGATCGAACAATAACAGAACTTCAACGGAAGATTGTGAAAGCAGCACCATCATTCACTTCCTGGTTGCTTAGGGAGCAACATCAGGTTCCCAACAGACAGCTGTATTCCTGAAGGAGGGGCTGCTCCCAACATCCTCCGTGGTGCTGTGAGGGAGGAAGGATGGCATGCCTTGAGGGCGACCCTCTCTGCCACAGAGGGCCTTAGCGAGGGCGCTGCCCTTATAACATGTTGGGGAGTATTTGACTTTGGGGTAACCTGGGGTAACCGCTGTCGAAGACTGATGGCACAACTCCCCATACATGGTGCTGCAAGTGCCTATATTTCGAGTTTATGGTTTACTGTGAAATCCTGATGGCACAACTGCCCACACCTGGTGCTGCATGTGCCTGACTTTGGCGACCTGGGCACTATGAGCATTACTGGTGCGCTGCCTGGTGCGCTGAGCAGACTCTGCCAGCTGCGCAGCCTCCTCCAGAAAATTGTAGTCCGAGATGAGGTGGTCCTCCCCAAACTCGCTCAGTGGCACAAAGGACGTCCGCTGGCGCTTCCCGCTGCAGCCTGTGGCGATGACATGGACAAGTCCTCGATCTCGGGAGGACTCGGATTCCTTTGTTGCCCCAAACCGATTCTACTGCTGCATGTTTCTGAAATGCATTTGGTGTGATGCACTTCTCTGTATAGTTTGACAAAGCACTGTCCATCATGCCTGCAGAAAGAGCTGTGCAGAGTCTCATGACTGCATATCAAGAGTGAGTTTGGGGCCTCATTGGTGACGGCCTTCATCTCTTGTAATATACTATTGCAGCATGACCGCCAAGAATTGACGCATGTGGAGCCGTCATGTCCCCCACCTGTTGACGACTTGTGCTCCTTGGAGCATGCAAGGCTGCAACTGCGCAACTGGCATCCTGGACATTTGTATTTGAATGCCTGTGTCCTGCACACCTCGCACTGAATAACCCCTGCAAACGAAACCAGTTTCTGAGACAGTTTTCCAGCTTGAAATTGAGTAATTCGTAAAAACAAGCAGGCTGAGCCATCTCAGTACCTGGCGATCTGGCCTTCCGATCTGTCAGCTCGGTGGCCTTTCGATTCAGATCAAGCTCATCACACATACTATACTTCACAAAAACCACTTTAGCCTTCTGTTGCTTGCAGACTAGATTGCCACAATTCCAGGTGTAGAAGACAGGTGTATTTACAGTGAGTCGAAACCAGATGAATGACGCTTTCGTGTCGATTTCAGGGACTGCTCAGCTGAATATAGAAGCATCTCAACGTGCTTCTTCGAGCCCGTGTCTGAGCCGTGCGGCAATCCTTGGAAACAGAAGTCTGCCTTTCTACATGCAAGCGCATTGACCCTTGAGGGTTTTGAGCCCTGGGGTTACTGAGATGCGCCGTGGATCTCAACTCCAAGAACTTCAAACTCGGTTAGTGCGAACTAACCGCAGCGGTGCATTGCGGACGACCTTGACCGCATTGCTGTGACTCTGACTCTAGTATTGGCGAGAATCTATGAACTAGCAAGTACGTACCACCGCAAAAATGGCTGCACGCGTAACGATAGCGCACTTCGTGTGCTTGCTGTTAGCATGTTCGTTTGGGTATGCCGCGGCGGCAATTGACGCATCTGCTTCGATTGCAACTGGTGCGTTATATTCTTTTTTTGCGCTTTTGTTTTATTGAGAGAAATTCAGATCGCTGGGACCGTTGGATATGCGTCGCCAGTTGGACTGCAAGAATTGGGAGCACAATATGTCCTACAACTTTTCGATTTATTTGACCTCTTCTGAATCCTAAAATGAGTTCGTAAACACAGGAAGCTCCGTGGGAGACCCAATTTTGACGGACTTTGAGGGAAGGACTTTCGAGTTCCTGGGAGAGGTTGGAAAGTACTATGACATTATTTCAGAGGAGCAGCATCAGGTCCGCTGTGCATTCCTTCTATAATTTTATATAGTGCCCTACAAGCCCTGTCAAATCAACCTGAAGCACGCCCGCTGTCGCCGCAACCATTTGCGTGAACGAGACTAATGGGCTGTTGCAGGTGACGATGAAACTGAAACTAGGCCAGATGTGGGACCATAATGGCACCTACATGGAGGGCATTGGCTTCCGTTATCAGGATCACACAGTCATCGTGGAGCTGGGTGAAGATGACAACATGCAGGGTTAGTGAACATTCCTGTGCCCAATGGTTGCTCTGCTATTGCACCGAACTTGCTGTGTTTCAGCAGAGTAAACGATGTTCACAAAAAGTGAACCTTGGCTTAATATAAGCCAAAGGCAGTAGGGCATTCACTTTATGTCTGCAACCCTGACATGTAATCTCAACATTTCTCTCCTACTTGACCTTGCCTGTAATGTGGTCATATTCTGTGGCAGCATCCACCAGCCATATCTAAGGAGCATCACATTTGGAGCAAAGAAGACTAAAAGGCGGCTTAACTGGCTGCAGTAATCCTGGACGATGAGCTGCTGCGGATGGAGAACGGAGAAAATGAGCATGAATACATCCTTCCCCTGGAACTTGGCGAGATGATGCTGCTGTGGCAGCGGCACTGTCCTGCCCTGGGCCAGGTTGTGGAGATCAACACAGGTGCATATTCTCTGTAAATTCCTGGTATACATCAGCTTAGTCTGTGATGAGCTCAAGGTTGGTGCAGGCAGCCCACACTGCCATCCTAGATGTGGGCTGTGTGGATGGGTGCTTTGCTGTGTCTGTTGCCCAATCTACCTGAAGTTGCAGTACTGCATTCTGCAGGGCCATTATTTCAAAATCCTGGTCATTCCTGGAACAATATGGTGCTGCAACTTCCAACATCGGGCCTAAGGAAAGTCCTCAGAAGCCTGCGGCTTGCTCCACTCTGCTGGGTGTCTGGGGCTGACCTCCTCTGGCTGATGTCGATGCAGATCTGCTGTCAATAGTCGTATTCCGGACTCCTGCTGGCACCCGTGATGAGGGCGGTGTCCTTCAGCCGGCCTACCTCAATTTTGATGCGGCCCTGCTTAAGCCACCCGTAAATGAGCTCAAGGTCAGCGCATCTCTGTTTTCGACATCCTTTCACATGCAGTAGTAGGAAGCCTGGTAGGAAGCCTGATTATTTTTAATGCTGCCCTGCTCGACCTAACTTTAACGAGCTCAAGGTGATGTTGTTGTAAAGTTAAGACCTGTGTCAGATGTACATTTTGTTTGAGATCTTGAACTTGCTGTGACTGGTCTGTGAGAGGTGTCCGAAAGTATAGTACCTCTCAGCATCACCAGCCAGTAGTGCTTTCATTCGGCCACAGGTATTGCTTTGCATGTGCTGATATTTGATTTCTCTGTTCTCCAGGGATTGGTTGGTGAGGGCTATGGCCGCCTGATTTCACGGCAAAAGGCGCCGGCGCTTGAAAACGATTTCAAATTCCACGGCAACGAGGCAGACTACGTCGTGGATGGGTACTTCAACAGAAGCCAGGATGCATTCAGACCTGTGCATGCGGCCGGGGGAAGGTCAGCTGCTGGCAACATCTACGCCTATGCAGGCAACCGAAAACTGATTGAGCGGCCGGATGTGGCTTTTCCTCTTCGTTTCCGCGGCGGAAAGGTGCCCTCCCGTTTGCCCACCACCCGAGTCTGATGGGCTCTCTGGAAGGCAGCCCATAATGGGGATCCTAGATAAAATTTTATTCAACTGTGATAGTTGCACTGACCAGGCTATTCGAACAATCTGGATGCCATGATGGCTGGGGTGTGTTCCTGGCATCCAGTTTGCCGGGGGCAGTGGTTTCTCTACACAAAAGAGTCATCTCTTCTGGCCTCTGGCCTCTGTCCATTAGGCATGGAAGTCATTGACAGTCATGAGCATTTTTGCCCCTTTGTTGGGTAATTTGCTGATCAGAACGTGACCCGTGCAAACACTTTTATTTTATCTTTCTTGGATGCTGTGCTGCATCACTGCTGCTGTCTTGGCTGCTGTGCTGCAATCACTGCATTGCAAAGCTTCAACTAAGTTGGCTTGCCTTAGTAAGTCAATACCAGTAATGGTATTTCAATTCTGATAGAAACATATCTGTACTTGAGGTTGGTGAGGCAGCACATCAGGCCGTCGACCTTAGCTGTAGTGTGCAAGGGTCTGATGCTAGGTGAGCGAGCGTGCAGCAACATTTTGGGAATCCCATTGTCTGTCAACATCATGCAGGATGTGTATATAAGCAGGACAGCGGCATGTCCAATTCGTGCTCCTGGGGCTAGGTTGCAGAGATGCACCTTTTTCTGCTGTGATGATGGAAGGTGATGCTGCGCTTGTCCAAGCAGCCAGCATGATCTTCTGTTCAACAAGTGCTTGCATGAATTGCTTGTTTGGAATAGCATGCAATGGTTTAGTCTTGGGCTCTCTGCAGCCATTGTCTCCTTTTTTTTTCTGTGCAATCATTGAATGCCATTGCAACAGCAGTGAGGGAATAGCAGCATATGCGTAGGCCTGCTAGGCCAGTGAGTTGTATTGGCTTTTCTGTGATGAGCGATCCGGCAATTAATTGGATACTTATCAGTAGCACACACTGGAAATTGCAACTCAATCCACCAGAGTGTAAATTATTGCAACATCGGATCATGACAGTCACTGAGTACAGCCAGTGGGTGGGCCTTCTCAGTTGCATTCAAACCAAGATGGACAACTGGAAAGTGTGATGGAGATGGCAATATCATCTGTGAACACCATTCTGTGTCATATTGCTTATTACAGCACGCCAACTGGGCCCGCCAGCTGTTCAAGACACCTCAAATTTTTGACACGCTGTGGGGCATGCGGATGTACCAATATCGAATTTTCTCAACCTGCTCTTGCGCAGTCTCGAGCATTGTGACATTTTTCAAAGAAAATAATTGTGTCCAGTCTGTTCTGCACGGATCCGTATGGTGAACTTGGACCCAAGTGCGCACACCAGTCTCATAATGTCAGAGGCCTCCTCATATGAGTGACTCATAATGAGTCTGCGTCGGGTGTCCCTCCAAGAATCTTGGACCAAGATCACATCACTGCCGTCCATGCATGAAGTCAATGTTGGGCCATAGAAATATGCTGGCCTGATATTATGTTGGCAGTATGGTAATGATGCATTCTGCATGCTGCTGACTGCTGGATAAGAGAAGTGTTCAGCCTAAGGATGTTGTTCCAGGCGGCTTTTCGTTGGCCATATATCTGAAATACAGCGCTGCTAATGCCAGATTCCCACACGTGAGGGCGGACGGGAAAGACACAAAGATAAATCTAGGACGACTGGGTTAAGACAGGAACAAGTACCGAGTTGCAGTTCGAATAAGTTGACACTGATGTGCGAAATTTCCTGGATCGCTGATTACCCCTGGATTGATGCTGAGCAACTTGCTCAGAGCAAGATTGAATTATTACCTGTGGTGGGGGTTATATCCTCACATTTGAGTGTTGCCTTTCCATGCAATGGCAAGGCATGATTCACCAGACTGTCTTGCAAGCCTGTCTGTCAATTTAAATTCGAAATTCATAGACCACACTGACTCATGGACTGCCTCAGCCAGAGGCCGCAATCGCCAAGAACTTTTCCATGGCATCATACAGTGCGGGCGGCCACCGCGTCTGCTGGCGGATGAACGCCATCTTGCTCCAGCGCGGGTCCAGGCTCACCGCCTTGTCAAAATGCTCCTCCGCCTTGCCTGGCTGACCGGACACCCACTCGACTGCCGCAAGCGCCGCCTGCGCCTCTGCAAGCACCGGCACGCCAAGATACAGCTCATAACGGAGCAAAACCTGTAGATCTGTGTCACTGTATGACTGTCAGGTCATCTTGAAGAAGGGCAGCACTGTAGGAACTTCCTGCTAGGAAGGCAGTTCTCCTGACAATTTCAAATGCAGCAGGCACTCAGGGGCTAGAGATGAAGGCCTTGCATGCCCATTCTGTACTCTCAACGCTGTCCCTGCGATCAGTGGTGATCTCATGTTGACACCGGCATATCCAGCTTTGACGAGCATACAGGTTCCCACGTGGAAACCCAAGCGAGGAGGGGACATTTCCAGGCATGGATGGTGCAGCACAAGTCCCATGACAGAGCCTGAAACCGACACGCGGTGATAATCGGGCGCACCTGCAAAGTTGGGGTTCTTGCGCACAACGCCGCGCATCATGGTGTCGGCATCGGCCGCGCGCGCGTTCTGGAACAGCAGCTCGGCCTGCCGCAGACGGTAGCCGGCGATGCCCGGCGCCAGGTCAGCCGCCCGGCTGTACGCCGCCAGCGCTGCATCATACGCGCCCACCCGCACCTAAACAGGTAACCACCGGGGGTTGTTGAACGACTGTCAAACTATCACACCTGTGCCATGAAAAGGGCATGGGCATAATGATTGCAAACCTTCGGCGTCCCCTTCAGATGCAATCTGTCCTGCAACCGCATGCCTCTTGAGCGGTGGAGGGCTGGCACGGATTAATGGTGCAGAAGTCAACTTGCACTGCTGTCGTCCAGAGAGGTTTCAATATGGAATTATACGTAGAGGCAAGGAGATATATATACAGCTGGAGGTGAACCAGAGGGGTGGATTGAGAGGAGGCCGTCGAGGTCACCTGCACATTGCCCTCATTGAAGAAGGCTGCAAACTCCTTGGCGTCGCGCGCCTGAGCTTCCCTGCAGTCCTGCAAACGGCATATATTTTTATATTTGTATTAAGGTTTAGGTCTAACGGTAACCCATATTTAGGGTTTCGGATTACTACACCCTAAACCCTTAACCCTAAATAAAATTAGCGGAGAAACTTTGCGACGCGTTTGGCGCTGTGTTGCCGCTCTGTAAGAGGGATCCCAACACCAGCATGGCCCTTCCCCATGAGACAGGGGCTACCAAAATTTCCCGTTCTACCAGAGGAAGGATCAGCTGTGCAGCGTTGCGGACGCAACGTACCCTGAGTGCCGCTTTGTAATGCTGCTCGGCTTGTGCTTGGTTCCCTGAGGTGGCTGCATTCACCCCCAGCTGCTCTTCTGCCAGAGCCCTGTTCAAGTACGGGACCGGAGCCTGCAGCCACAAAGCCTCCGTGAGACTGAATCGACCTGCAAAACAGATGGATGTGGGGACAATGCGGAGTTGATCCTACATATTGTGCGACTGACAGAGAATCTCTCTCTTGTGAAAAATTGCACAGGGGACATGTGTGGGTACAAGCGGTAGAAGGAAGCAGACCTCTGGAGCAAGTGCAATGGCACGCGAGAAGTCTGCAACAGCCACCTCTGGGCGCCCCTCGCTGAGGTGCACATTGCCCAGGTTGGAGTAAGCGCTGGCGCTGTCAGGCTCCTGCTGCAGCACGATCTGGAAAAACCGCTCTGCATCATCCCATCTCCGCTGTGTTGCTGCCCTCACCCCTGTGTGGGCAGCAAAGAAAAGGTCAGAACACACCAGTGGGTGCATCGGTCGTGCCAAACCAGTGCACCGCATTCGTGGCATATGCTCGGGATACTGAAATGAAGCTAGCAAGAAAGATTATGAATTGTACCATTTTGCATGGCAGGGTTTTCCACATCTCTGAGGCGCACGTTGTACGCCCAAGCAGCTGGGGTTGAGGCTGACAAAGCCAAGCACAAGCTCAATGTTGCTGCCCCCATACGAGCTCCAATGTTCAAATTGCCTGCATCTGCTGCGCTGCAGTAGTTCTTTGCTACGCTTCCATGCTCATATGCTATTGAGCACGCCAATTTCTGTGCAGCAATTCCGACGGCATGCATACTCACGCGGTCATGAGACCGTCTTGCCGGTCTGAAAGGAGCAATAATCAAATGCCTCTGTAACAGTAATGCTTTGCCATCCATGCCGGTCTGATTGCTGTAAACAGAGTCTCGAGGAAACGGTTCTCTCCTGGACACAGATGTATTTGTCGACAGTGCTCAATCAAACTTCAGAACTGCCTCGACGCAGCAAGTGCTGTTCGCTCAAAGCTACATGCAAATGCCTGCAGTAAGTATCCAACGGATGCTTGCACAGTGCCATAGTTCTCGTGGCGCTCTCTCCAATGTCTTGGCCTGGCCCCGCCTCTTCTGTCCAGCGTATCTAGCTAGCTTCACCGGGAAGAGAAGCTTCCCCTGGTTCGAATTTCGAAAAATTCAATTTACCTTTTGGGACTCTCTTTCAGCAACCTTTATCAACTTGGAGGACCCAAAGACGCAGCGATATGCATTCGCTTGCGGCTTCTGCTTTACACTGCAGCTGGCAAATGTTGACGGTTAATTAACGGTTATAAACCGGTTTCCTCAGGACCGGTAGGCTGTCACATCATTGTTTGCTGGCAGCCCCAGTCACGGGATCACGACACTGCCTGATTCCTGGTGCATGAAATTGAAGAAGGCTCCTTTGATATATTACATGCAAATTTGGAGGCTCCTTTAAAGTACCTCAGGCTGGCAAAGTCTATACTGCAGTTCCTGAGTGTACACATGTGCAGTATTGAGTAAATGAAGGAGTGACTGAAACACTAGTTTCAGCCCAGTATACTCAAGTGATACACTGCAGAAAATCATCTTTGAATATATACTTGAGATTCTAATATACAGCGCACGCCTGCCAGTGCAGCATCCTCAGCGCCTCTGAAAGACAGGTAAGGTTCATATGTCAGCTGCAGTTTGAAGGGAGACGAGAGACGGTAGTGGTACACGCAGCACATGACAAACGTCTACAAGTAATCAGGCCGCATTGGCAGGGTCGTGGCTGTGCAGTCCCTGGAGGGCGGCCTCATACACAGAGAAGAGCACCGCGTTGACCACAAACGCTCGACACAGCGTTGTGCCGAGGCCCCTGAAGAAAACGCCCTTCCCTTCCTGCCTGTAGCTCTCTGCTGCACAGTGCATCCACCCTGCTTATTGCACACACAGTCTTCAGCCCAAAGCTCCTTGCACCTCTTCTCTGTAATCTGTCAGGGCAAGCGCTAACAGGGCACATACCCGTAATCTACCGCTGCAACTTGCGCTGCAGAGTTCTGTTGTTCAGCATGTGACTGGCTGGTCTACAGGGTTGTAGTGTGGATGTGCACAGGTATCTCCTTTGCTCTGACTGATGACATCTTCGCATCGGTGAGGTACAGACATACTAAGCGTATGGAAGTTGACTTAGACCTCATAATGCAAAAATACTGTTCACAGACGTCCTACTAAAAGAACGCCCAATGGGCACTGTGCAGGGAAACGGATTGTGAGGATCGATACACAGTCTCTGTGATTTGAAACAGACCAGGATATGAAGCGCTTAAGGCAGGTAAGATGCGCAAGGCTGCTGCCACAGCCGAGTCATTGTGACACTTGCATCTCAGGTGGCGAGCAAGCTCAGCACAAATGCCAGGAGAGGAGGTTTTGTCAGCAAACCACCTGGGGAGGGGGGAATATGCTTGGGCGCACCTAAATAGGGTGAAGTTGCTCGCGGCCGCGACTGCAGCCGCGTTTTGATGACGTCAAAGTGGTAGATGCCGAGCCAGCTCAGCACGCCGGCGAGGCCGCCGCCGCCAAACTGCACGGCCGCGCTCGGCTGCCCGCTGGCCCGGCTGCCAGGCGCAAACATCTCATGGCAGGCCTCGTAGGAGGTGAAGTAGATGGCATGGGCTGGCACGTCCCTCAGCAGCGTTATGCACGCTCCCCTGTAGAGCCCTGCCCCAATCAGCCATCGCTTCACAGTCGCGCATCAAACGACTCCACACTCAACACCGTGTACAGTGATCTAGAGAGAAGAATTGCATGAGAGGAAGAGGGCATGCATGTATGTCAAGAAAACAGGTGCACGCTCCCCCGTAGAGCCCTGCCATTGAGGAGAATTACAAAGGAAAAGCACTTCTGGCCACGTCATCACAGATGATCATGCCACTGGCCATGAGGGAGCCCACATGATGTCACAGTGCACCATCTTTATGGCCAAGGAATTGGTACAACATCTGCTGCAGGACCATAAGCATACCTGCACATGCCTTTCACACTGCAGAAAGAGAGAACTCCAATGGGAAGAATTTGCACAGGTGCACAGTTTGAGAGTAAGAACCATACGCCCTCAGTAGAATCTGACACACAATTGGGAAATGTGTTTCTGACAATCCCTGATGTGTGCCCCATTTTTGCAGCAAGGAAGACACCAGAACATGTGCAAGTGCCTGCACTCCACAGGGGTCCTCATTGTGTGATCACCTGGGAGGCCCTCAGTGCTGAGGATGTGCCGTAGCAGTTGCAGGGGGCCGACATATTGGGGGCTTCCCGGGGAAACCAGCTGCAACTGCTGCCGGATCTTCAACAGGTCGACTGGAGTTGATATTAGTGTCTGCACTGCCCCGGCGAACATGCCTGTAGCACAACAATCTAGGGGTAATCAAATACTAATAGTTTGTATTTAATTTGCCCTTTTCCAATCAAAGGAACACGTGACCTCAAAGGCCAAGCTTGATGTACCACCAGTCATGATGTGTTGCTGCTACTGGGCTGAGTGAGTGTGTGCATCGCCCAGTGGCCAAGCAACCTTCATTTGCTTCGCATCTAGACAGTGAGAGCATGTATTTCTTTGCCTTATCCAATAGAGAACAAGTCCATTCTACTTATCAGTGGAGGGAAGGCGTTCTGACAACATGCCTGCAGCACAGACTTGGGAGTATGACAGCGGAGCATCTGACTGTTTGTTGCCTCTGATGGCGCGGCATGCACCCCCATAGGCTTGGAACACAACAGCACTCTGCAGACAGTAAATCATCGACTTACTCCGTTTCTCATGCACTTGTACGGGTCTCAGCAACGAAAAATTTCTGCACAACTGGTTATCAAAGTAGTGTGCCGCTGGAGCAGTGTCGTGAGACTCACCTGTACAGCGACAGTCAGCAGAGGGTAAGCAGCTCCTTTGAACAGAGCTCGTGGCCCCTCTTTCACAAGAAGAGCCCTGACAATGCCTTGGATGCTGTCTGTTCTCCCATGCTGTAATCGTATGCGCACTGTGTCCAAAGGATGTCCTGGAACATGGAAATTGCTGACTGATGCTTTTCAAAAGACTGATGCTTTTTCACAAAGCTGTACACTGGAAACACAGCCACTCACCCGCTAGCACGCTTGCAGATCCTCCAGCAGCTCCGGCGAGGAAATCTTTAACGGCAGGGCTCAATTCATACGTCAGTGAAGCCGTGACGCCCTGACTCTCTTCAAGCATCACATGGGCATCCGTGTCATGGGATCAGTGCTGATATGCCCTGATGAGGCCGTACAGTGTTCTTAAGGAAAGTTTTCATGCCTTTCAGTTCTTCCTAACGGCTCCTTCGTCCCTTTTGGCGAGAAATTGCAACACAGAATTGGGGTTGACCAAAGATGTTGCGAACAAAGTGAAGTTCAAGGAGCCAGATCCCATAAGTGATGTTTGGAGTGATCAAGACGAGAAATAGAACTTGGGGTGGGCCATGCACGCTGGCGATCCGAGTCTTTTTGCGCTTCTACTTCCGAAGAGGGGTCGAAAATTGTCGACATCATACAAATCCTTGAACGCCAGCCAACCCAACTTGGCAAGACTGCATTCTTACACTTATGCGGTCCCATTCCAACACCATGCATACATATTCATGAAAAGCGACGGTGTCAGATTAGAGTGAAATGGGGTCCTCGTTATTCCAGAGGAGTACAGGACATCTGGCAATGTCACCTTGACAATCGTTTATCGCAGTAGAATTGTATATTTTTACGATACTCAGCAAAGCTTGAGTATGTCTCATTTTCAGCCGGAGAATGAACAGCGGCCATGATGAAAACACAGCACCAGCTCGAGAGGCCTGGTGTTATCATCAACATCCAACAGGGTTGCCAGGTCAACATGAGGTGCTCAAAGAGACCTCAGGGATCAACAGCAAGCCTATCAGCAATCAATCTATATCTCAGGACTGTCAGGCGACTTGTTGCATAGCACAAGAAATTAGCAAAAGCAGAGAAGCAATCAGCACTGCAGGGCCCTCCAAAACCGATCTGCCAGCAGAATGGGATTGCGTCTTCATCAGAACGCTTTCAGATCTCGTGCCGTACACAGTGAGGCCTATCGCCTCTTCAGCCTGCGCAGAATCTCAATTTTATAGAGGGGTCCAGCACATTGGAATTCTTTTGTTTACTACTCATGTTCTTGTCAACTGCGTGTTTTGACGACCATTATTGCTATTCGAGCAGTTGAACACTACAGAGGACGGTGCCTTGAGTCTTGTGCCAGCAAAGCAAAGCTTGCTGGGCTCTGATGTCAAGCCCGCCCAGTTAGACATCCTCCAGAAGGTACAGTCCTTCCTGTTGCATTCACTTACGCAGTATGTGTAGAACGTTTCAAAAGCAGTGGAACCTATTCTAACCCTCTTATGGCATCCTGGTTGTCACAGGATGGGTACTTGGGGCTGCGCTGCCTGGAGGCCAAGGGGCGCTTTCTCCAGGCAAGGCGGCGAGCGCCCCACAAGCTCTGCTTCTTCTCTAGCCACTGGGGCATATGGGAGCAGTGGCAGGTGCTGCAACACTTTTCCCCCGTCCAGGCTTGCATGATGTTGCCAGCCCCCCCTCCAGCAAGCTCTACCGAGTACAGGATTGAGTGAAGAGTCCTGCATTATCCGTGCAGGTGAGGGCATGTCTGGCACCTGAGGACTGCGGGGAAGTGGAACGAGAATTGCACCTCAGCCCTCGGCAGTGCGTTGTTACCTGACATCCCACTCATGAAACAGAGTGTGCTGTGAAGCACTGATGCAGTGTGAAAATAATGGTAGTGGGGCAGGTAAATAGTAGATGCAATGCAGAGTGCACATTTGACAAGAAGACAGTGCTCTCAAATGCACATGATTTCCATTTAATAAGCCTACAAGAATTAAGCATGGAAATAAATCTTGACCTGGTTCATATGTGTCCAGGCTGCCCAACTTTGTGTGGCACATCCGCGTGGCACCTGTGGGATATGCATCCACCGGCATGCACGCTCATCGAAGTGGGCAGAACAGGCACAGAGGTGAGCACTGCTCGAGGACACATTAAAAGAAACTGTAATCACTGAGGCTCCACTGCACCGAGCCTGCACTCCTGTCCTTTCATGATGTCATATGTTGTTCACTCGTGGCTGCTGCACAAACACCTTGATTGGAAAGGACAAATGAGGAGTCACTGGACAATGAAAAGGCATGGGCTGATGCCACAAGTATGCCTGGTTGCAAAACCAGATGAGGAGCCCATGCACATTAAATGAATCCACAAGATCTTAAGCTGTTGAAAATTGTCCCTGTGACGTACCCATCTGTGCCGTCCAAGGCTGCGTAGAAACATGCTGTGGGAGAGAAAATAGGCAATTGCCAGTATATTTTTTTAGTGTGGTATAAGTTCGTACTGCAGCATCGATGGTCCAACGCTGGGATAGCTAAAACATGTGCAGGCATGTGCGAGCAGCCGCCGGCAGATGGCATCCTAGATTTGTCCATGCGGCTGACGGCCGGCTTCGCGCAGCGCTTCCACCGGCGGCCGCTGCCGGCCGCATTCGCTGTCTGGCGCCAGCTTGTGCAGCAGCGGCGCAACTGCATGTGCGCTTCCCTTTCAAACATACTGCCTGTCAAGCAAAACTTCCCAGAAACTCTGATGTGCCGCTTGTGATGCCCAGCTACCTGATGGATTGCAGGCACTTGCATTTGCAGTGAACACACCTTGGTCTTAATGCCCTTATGTTCCCTGCTTCAGCACATGCAGCAGCTCCTAAATCGAAGATAAATCACAAAAAAGATGTCAGTGTGCCTTGTCAACAGGCAAAAAGAGCATGCAGCTTGAGGATGCAACATGAGAAGAGTCGCATCAACAAAAGCACTTGTGGCTTATTTTCATGTGATGAAAGTGCAGGGGTCAGCTGCGCAAGAGTGCCAAGCGGTGGCAACAGAGGTGGCTGAGGGACTCGTTTCACCGGTGGCGCTCGGGGGCGGCAGCCACGCGGCGGCGGCGTTCCCTCCTGCAGCGCGGCCTACACAGGCACGCAGCGCGCACGCTCGCGCATGTGTTCCAAGCGTGGCTTGCACTAGCCGCGCATCGACGCCAGCTGGCCCTCATCGGGGTGCGCTGCTCACAGGAACACCAATGAACGCCCGATAGGCAACGTATCAAATGCAGTATCTGGCTAAGTTTCAGTCAGCTGATTCCCTCGGGACATCATGTCACCAGGGAATCCCACTACACAAACAAGAATCATGCTTTCATCCCTTTGTTAGGTGACTTTATGACGTGGAGAGGTGCCAGAGATTTATCCCAAGCACTGTCATCACTATGGCCAGCCTGTCAGCGTGCAGACGTGAAAGCAAGAGGTTCAGACATCGGGGTGTATTGCAGAGCAAGCTGGCTAGCATGCAGATGAGGCGCACACACACGGCCGTACTTTGATTCAGACTTTGAGTTGTATTGTAGGGCAAGCTAGCTAGCATGCACATGAGGCGCGCACACACGGCTGCATTTTCAGCGTGGCGGATGGAGATCCGGTGTCGCCGGCGGCTGACGGTGCTGGCCGAGCGCCTCGCCGCGGCCGCTGCGCAACGCCGAATGCGCGCCGCGTTCCTGGCCTGGGCCGACCTGGTGCTGACGCCTGATCCACCTGCTGCCAGAGCCCCTGACAAGGTCAGCTTTGTGCACATTGTCACTCTCGCAGTGTCAGCTTTGTGCACACTGACTGTGTGGTCAGTGGTACCACAGGCCAGTCCCACCTTCAGATGAATCCCCTCTAATCTTCTGGCTCATAGGTACAGTCAATTATGCTTATTCAGGGCAATGGAAGGCCAGGCATTGTTAACTTGTGTTGTGCTGGTTTTACAAATTCCGGGTCAAAGACAAGATCCGGGTGCTTGGCGGATGCAGGGGCGGCTGATAGAGCTGACGCCGAATCCGCTGTTCGACATGGGGCCGCGCAGACTGGAGCTACGAAGCCCGAACGGCTGCGGCCCAACCGCGCCCTTCACCTTCCCCCGAACCAGCAGGCAGTGCGCCATCCTGGTGAGGTTCAATCATCCCACTGAAAAAGGTGGCAGAAGCAGGCACAGTTGCTCATCATGAGGCGCATCAAGCCATCAGCTTCGGTTATACCTTGCTCACATCATTCCGTGCATGAGTTGTCTGGGACCCTGTCACTACTCACCTTGGTAGCATGCACGGTGAGAGGGCGGCAAGCTGTGAAATTGCATGCTCTTGACATTGTCAAGGTTTTGTTTTTTGCAGGGCCTCGCAGCGCAGCCGAGCCTTGCTGAGCTGCCTGCGAATCTCCTGCAGCGGCTGGAGACCGCAGCAACGGCTGCGCCAGAAGCGCCAGGAGAAGCCAGTCGGCGCGGCCGCTGCGCCACCGATGCGCGGCCGGCCGCGCCCGGGCTGAAGTGGCCGTTCCGGTTCGGCGGCTACCTGGAGCCGGCAGGGACACCCGGGGTGCCAGATCAGGCAGCCAGGCAGTGGCCAGATCAGGCGACACTGCCAGTTCAGGCAGCAAGGTTCTGGCCAGATAAGGCGACGCTGCCAGAGGGAACACCCACGCAGCCCGGCTGGGTGCAGAGGGAGGCAACGCCGTTCTACACACCAGCGGCTGACATCCGTTGCTTGCTGGCCGCCACGCCGCTCGAAACACCAGCGGTCCAGCAACGCTTCAACCGGCCCTCCTTCTCTGTGGCTGCAGCCAATGATACCACTCGGGAGGCACACTTGGGTGACTGTGCGACAGTCTCACCCCAAGTGGTGGCAGCATCAAGCAGCCCAAAGCAGCCAACCCCACGGGCGTCCTCTGTTGCTTGCATCGAGGGACGCAGCACAGCCTGGCGGCAACAGAGGCAGACAACAGCAGCAGAGCAGGATTGGCATGTGAGCCTGCCCGAGACATGTGCTCTCTGGGAGCCTTCGATGTGGGATTGCCAGAACGCTGCGACAGGTGGTTCGCCAGGTCAGCTGAGTGCGGCGCGGCCAGATTCGGCTCTTCTTCTGCCCAACGAGGCGACCATCGAGGAGGTGTCCATCAGCACGGCCGAGCCATCGGTGTACGGCCCTCGGCATGGCACACCTGCTGTGGATTCCAGTGACAGGGACAGAAGGGAGTCAACAGGGAGCTGGAATCCGCCGACCTCTTTGGCTGAGCTGACACCCGATCTGAGCAGGCTAGCAGCACCCGCTCACCCAGCTGTACCCCCTACAGCTGAGTCAGCGGTTGCAGATGCCCATGCAGCCGTTCCAGATCAGCTGCGACCAGCCGTTTCAGCATCATGTGGTTGGCAGCCCCCACAGGCCGTGGCGCTGCAATTCCCTCGGCATGGATCTGCTGCTGGCTCGGAAGAGTCGCGTGCAGCCGCACAGCCGCCACCGATGCCGGATCACGCATCGGCCTCGGCCCTTCAGCGGCCGCTCCTGCCTGACCAGGCAACACCCTCGGCTGCACAGCAGCTGCCATTGCCTATTCAGGCATCACCCCTGCTGCCTGATCAGGCAACACCCTCGGCTGCACAGCAGCTGCCATCGCCCCTTCAGGCATCACCCGCAGCTGCAGCGCAGCTCCCAGTGCCGCCTCAGACAACACCCTCAGCTGCAGAGCAGTCACCGCTCCCTGGTCAGGCATCAACCGGTGCTTGTCCCGTGCCGTCCCCTGGTGCTGAGCCCTCCGGCATGTCCACATTCAGCGCGTCACATTGTGCACATGGCAGTGCTGAGCTCCCGCAGAAGCTCTCAGAGGTCCTCACAAGCTCGGTGCTGCGAGGAGATGTGCTCGCACACACGCCGAGATTGGCAGTGCAGAGCCTGCATGCAACATGCACCAATGTGGCGCGACAGTTGGCAGAGCCAGGCGCTCACCGGCTGGGCTTGTCCCGGTCAGATGGGGCGCTGCGCACCTGCAAGGACATTCAGAACGCAGCACAGCATGCACAGCACAGGTGTGCGCTGGACTGTGGGAATGCAGAGGGATCCAGAGGCTCCGGTGCGGCTGTGCAAGATGTGAGGGAAGATTGGGGCCCGGCACAGGTGCTAGCACTGCACTCCGCACAGAGGCTGCTGTGCGCGCGCGCGCTGTCTGCCTGGCTGGCATATGTGGATGGCAGGAGGGAACGCTGGTGAGAACTTTCCTGCCATGGTATACCATACTTGGGCATGCTTGTAGCGTCTCCGAGCATTGATTTGATAGGAGACAGCACAGTGGACTGAGCGCCACAAGATGCGATGGGTAAAACCAACAAAGTAAACCTGGATCAATGCTACTACAGGGACACGCTACGAAAGGCGATAGCCTTCAGAGTGCAGCGGCTACAGCGGGCGGTCCTGTCAGCACTCGGGCAGCATGCACAGCAGCAGCAGCAGCAGCAGCAGGAACACAGGCAACGCTGCAGTGCATCACAGCTACAGCGGGGTGCAGTGCTGGGGTCATGCAACAGAGACCGGGGTCATGAGGCATCTAGCAGGGGGGATGTGGCATCCGGCGGGGTTGATGAGGCATCAAGGGGACCCCTAGGAGGAGCAATAGCGCTGCAAGAGGAGGTGGCGTCAGAACAAGCCCTGCATGAATCAGCCGCGCCAGAATTGGCGCCTTCCGGGGATGTCATGGAGACTTGCAGAGGGAACGCCACCAAATCATTGCTGGAAGGGGACCTAAACAGACCCCAAGCTTTGCATGGGCGCAGCCAGTCGAGCATGCACTTTGACAGCTCTTTGGTGGAGCAGCAGAGCAGCATCAAGCCTTCTCGGTCAAGTTCTTCTTGCAGACTAGTTGCAGAGCAACGTGCAGAGGTTCCACCACTTGCAACTCCTTTCCAGGAAAGGGTAGCAGCACTTGGCGGGAGCGCGCAATCACACAAGCCTGGAGCAGAGTCTGCCAGCCCTCCTGCAGTGCAAAGTCTCCCCAGCAGCACATTGCCCATGCATGAACCTGACGAGGTCCATCAAACAGGCGAGTGTGCAGAGCCAGGAGCAGATGGCGGGCAGAGCATGAGACTCTGCTCAGACAGAGTCCAGGCTCACGCCTCAGGAAACAGCGGTGTGGTGGATAGTGGGCGGGGTATAGAGGACGGACATGAGGCAGAATTTCTTCTTCGAGCACACTGGGATGGCAGCCTGGCAGCTGTTTTCAGAGCATGGCAGGAGGCCACAGTGCTGCAGTGGCAGCGGCGCCTCGGAGTGGCCGAAGCCCTGATGCGACGCCGGCAATGGCGGTAAGTTCAGTAGTGTGCCACGAGTGCCTTCCAAGACCACGAAGTTCAGGCCGCAAGCACGGAACACCTGGAAAAGAGAGGTTGCTGATGGCACACTGCCGGAGATATCAGTTCCTTGTGTCTGCTGGAAGGATCCATGCACACCTGTACCATGATTCTGCACAGCTGCACCAATCTAGGCATATTTTCACTGCTTTGCAAGGCTCACTCTGGGGCGAATGCTTTATCTATGCTTTCCCTTCTCAGATGAGAACATGAAGCTCTGCACTAGCAAGACGAAGACGGGGATGTGAGCTAGACACAATGTGATGGCGCAGGAGTCTTGCATGGCCCTTCAGAGCATGGGCAGCGCTGGCGGACGAGAGGCACAGGAGCGCTGTGAAGGCCTCTTCTGGGTGCATTGATGGCGCCGCGGCCTTGGATTTGCGAGTGCAAGCCTTCCTTAGAGAGTGCGCGCAGCGGCGGCTCTCAGATGCATTCTGGCACTGGCAGGTGAGCTCTTGGCTGAGCCCACACATCGTTCTAGCTGCATGTGTAGCTGGCAGTCAAGAGGAAAGCTATGTCGGTTATTTCATGTGGCTGCGTTGACCAGTGAGGAGGCATTTTTCCCTTTTACACTGGAACTGATGCATGTATCAGTCCGCGCATGCTTGCATGTGAAAATGTCGCCATTGCAAGCGCTGATCACGCGGTGTTATTTGGATCCTTATGATGCCAACTTGATTGCGTGCTCCTCCTGATTGCGTGAGCAGGATACAACTGTATGGGAGTGGAAGCGAAGGAGGGACGCTGTCGCACTGGCCAGCTTGCGCGCACTCGGGCGGCTGCTGCACGCGTGGCATGGTCTGGTCAATCAGCCAGTCGGGGCTAGCAGTGAACCCGCTCACACCTCACAAAGCCAGACAGTCGCCTCGGGTTCCAGCCGGGGGCAAACGCGAACCTTTGAGGCCCCTGCAGATTTCGCAGCAGCCAGATCAGAGGTCGGGAGCGCATCGATGCAAGAAGCAGTAGTGCATGCGTTTCATGCCTGGCGCAAGCAGGCGGCGCTGACATCAGCGAACGAGCAAGCCGCCACGGGCTTCGCTCGCGGCAGTAGGCTCCTGCGCGCCCTCGCCTGCTGGCGCGCTGCAGCAGCCGACTCGCAAAGCGCTGTGGCGGAGTTCCGGCAACGGCAGACGCGCCGATGCGCCGCGGCAGCGCTTTGGGCCTGGCGGAGTCGAGCGCGGCTGCTGGCTGCCGTCCGAAACGCCCGGGCGGCCATTGCCGCAAGGCTGTCGCGCGCGTGCTTTGCTGCCTGGCGGCGGCGTGCCGCGCAGGAATGCGGTGTCGCCGCCGCAGCGGCGAGAACAAACGCGCGGCGGCTGCAGCAGGCTCTGTCAGCGTGGAGGGCGTTTGCGGCCGATGCTGGGCGGCTGAGAGCGGTACAGGCGGCGATCCGCGGCGCACAGGCGCGGCGCCGGCAGGCAAAGGTGCTCGAGGGCTTTCGAGCCGCGGTCGAGCAGGCGCGGCAGCGGCGCGACGCGGCGGAGGCTGCGGCCGTCGCACGCCGCTGCAAGGCGGCTGCAGCGGCCTTTGCGGCATGGGGACAGGTGGTGGCGCAGGCGCGGGATCGCGAGCTGGCCGCGGACGCGTTGTCAGTCAGCGCGGCCATAAATCGCTCGGCCGCCATCCTGCGCTCGTGGCGGCAGTCGGCAGCAGCTTCGCGTGAGTCGGCCGCAGCCGCCGAGCGGCTCGCCAAGCAAGGCTGGCAGAGAATCATGCAGTTTGTCGTTCGTGAGTGGCGCGAGGCGGTCGCCGCGGGCTCCTTCGAGCGCGAGCAAGCCGCCCAGACGTTCCTGCGTGCCGCTGCGGCGAGGCGAGCAGCAGGGGTGTTTGCTGCATGGCAGGAGGCCGTGATCCATGCCCGCACTGCGGCGGCAGCTGCCGAGCAGCTGGCGGAAAGGCGGCGAGCGCGCAGGCTCCGGTCGGCTTTCGCGGCCTGGCGCATTGCAAATGCCACTCTGGCACATGCCCGCTCGGAAACGCTCGGCCGCTTCGCTGGAAAGGTCGCCACCGCGCGGCTCCGCGCCGCGGTCGCCGCGTGGTCGCAGGCTGCCCACGATGCGAACGCCTTCAGGGTCGCAGCCGCGGACTTTCTCCAGCAAAGGCGCCAGCGTGGGCTGCGCGCAGCGTTTGCGGCCTGGCGCGTCGCGAACGCCACGCTCGCACACGAGCGGTCGGCGTTGCTTGACGCCTTTCACTACCAGGCAGCGGCCAGGAGGACTGCGGCGGTGTTTGCGGCCTGGTGCAGGAGAGTTGATGATGCCAGGGCTGCGGCTGCTGCTGCTGAGGAGCTAGGACTGCAGGCCGGACACAGGGTGCTGCGAGGTGCCTTCTCGGCCTGGCGAATTGCAAGTGCGACATGCGCACACGACCGCGCAGCCGCGCTGCAGCATTTCATGGCTCAAGCGAATAACCGCAGACTCCGAGCAGGGCTGACCGCTTGGCGGCTGGATGTGTCAGAGGCGCGGGCAGCCGAGGCAGCTGCATTACAGCGTGGCGACCGCATCCAGCGCGGAAAGATGCTCAGATTTTTTGCTGCCTGGCGAGCCGAAAGCGCCGAAGGCCAGTCGCGGGACAACGCCGCGGTGGACGGCTTCCGCGCGCGATCGGCCGGCGGAGCGGTGGGCCGGGTTCTGCTCGAGTGGAAGCTGGCGGCGGCTAGGGCGCAGCGAGCGACCGCGGTCGCAGAGGCAATGGCGGCCGCTTCGCGGCTGCGGGCGCTGCGCGGATGCTTTGCGCTGTGGCGCCTTGCGCAGCGGTGCTCGGCGCACGAGGAAGCTTCCGCGACCGAGACCTTGGCGGCTACAGCGGCTGAGCGGCAGCTGACCGCTGTGCTGCACTCGTGGCGACAGGTGGCGGTCTCTCATCAAATTCACCCCAGTTCTGCCTCAGATGCCTCAAGATGGATGTTACTTCTGCTCCTCGATTGTGTGCGCAGGAACTCGGGAAAATAATGCTTGTGGGGAGCAGATCAAACAAGCCCTCAATGTACATTTGCCGTAGGAGGTGAAAAAATGAATGGAATGGCAGGTGGTGGCCAAGGCTCGGGGTGCCACAGCAGCCGCGGACGCCATGTCAGCACGGTTGCATCGGCGAAGCCTGCATGAAACGCTTGCGGCATGGCGAACGGCAGCGTTCGAACAGGCGGCAGTTGAGGATAGCGCAGTCAAGCTGGCGAGGTACTCAAGGCTGGAGCAGTTTTTCTTGTCCTGGCGAACAGCGGCAGCGGGCGCTGCTGCAGCGGCCAGCGCGGCCGCTGGGAAGCTGCAGAGAGATGCTGCGAAAAGACGGCTCGCTGACGCCTTTCAGACATGGCGGTTAGAGGCTGCTGACGCCGCACAACAGGTGCGGTCCCCCCTCCTGGCTGAGACACTTCTCAATTCCAGGACGCGTGTATACTCTGCTGTTCACCCGTGGATGCTGCAGATGCTGTATGAGGGCCTGAATATGTAGGGTGTGGTGCTATACATGCCTCAGAGTGCCAACACAGTTTCCTGGTTGCCCCTTTGATGCAGGTCAGAGTCATGCTTGCCGCAGCAGCCGAGCGCACGGCCACGCGCCGATCAGGGGCGGTGGTAGCGTCATGGCGGCAGCTTGCGGCCAAGAGGCGGACACGCGACGCGGCGGCCGAGAGGCTCGCCGGTGTTCTTCGGTTGCGCCGGCTGCGTGCTGTTTTGGCGGCCTGGCGGGACCAGGTGGCTGGCCAGAGGCACAGCAGGGCGGAGCTGTTGAGGGCGTTCTTGCTCCGGGCAGCTGCCGCGCGGCTGCAGGCTGTGTTCGCCAGCTGGCGGCTGAGTGTACACGAGCTTGATCAGGCGCGGAGGGCGGCGCAGCATGCAGCTGCTGAGGCTAGGAAGAGCAGGATCCTCTCGATGGCGTTCCAGGGGTGGCGACGCCGAGCGGAAGGGTTGCAGAGGCAACGGCAACTAAGAGAGCATGCAACCAGGTCATGCACGAAAATGTTTCTCATCATTCGTCCGTCTTTGTAGAAAAGAGATATGTCTGCCTCGTCTGAGAGGCTTGCCTCATGTCATAGTCTCTTCTGTTTGCAGGTTCTCCTCATGATATGATGTTGAATTCTTTACATTGTACTTTTAATTGGATGTGACTTGGGACATTCGTGCAGGATGGTGAGGCTGGCAAGGTGCTTTTACCGATGGGCAGAGGCGGCTGCAGCGCATCAGGAGGGGGATGTAGCAGCTTCCTGCACCGCGGAAGCTGCCACCCAGACCGCATGCTTATCGCTCACCACCCAGATTGCCTCCCTGGAGGAACAGAGGTGTGTTGGAAGCACGACCTTCTACTCCACTCGTTTTTTTTTCTATAAGTTGCCACGCTTGAAACATGCCTGTCAGAGAATATCCACAGTCTGCCGCGCAACCAGGAAATAGCTTGTAGTTGCAACGGAGCACAGCATGGTCTGCATTCGCAGTGTCCTGGCACAGAGTCCAGTTGCTCAGCACTCCTGTGACACTTGAGGTCTCGCCTTGTCGTATCAGGTTGGAGCTGCAAAGAAAAGCCGCGCATGCTCCTGGATGGGCACAGCTGTCAGCGCTGCGGCAGCGGGCGGCTAGCCTAGTGGAGGACCTTACAACCGCCAATGCAGCGGCGGCTGAGCAGCTCTCTTCCAAGTTTTTATTACAGCATGCAAGCGCGTCAGGAGGTATGCACCACCAGATCTGCTCTTTCCACTAGCTGGGTGCTTTTGCAGATTTGCCATCACATACACGAGCCCTCTCCACAGGTCAGGAGCTCAAAGAATGACCTTTTCTGCTTCAGGCTGACTGAGGCTCACTTCTCTTTCCCTGTGGCTTCGCCTGCCTGCTCTTCACTCTGGATATAAAATCACATTCTTCGCTAGTGGTGTCTGACGTCAATTCCTCAAGATCCTGTAATTAGATGAAACACTCACTCCTGGTGAATGAATCTCAAGGAAGCAAAAAATGCAGAGGTCAGCTGTGCTTGCTGAATGAGGGTCTCAGTGCTACACTGACTGCTGCAAGGCAAGGCCTGAGCAGCTTTTAAGGAGTTCTGTCACCTGCGCCCAATGAGTGTTGTGTTTCCGCTGCAGCAGCTGCAGGCTTTGCTGGCAATCCCCTGCTGAGAGATTCTGCCTCGCCGTCTTCAAACTCTGACAAAGGCACTGATGAAGCCACAACGCCAACAGCATGGCATGGGGCGTCACTCGAGACATTGGTGAGGGGTCTGCTTCTACATGGCTGGCACCATCATTCATGGAGCTTCTGCATAGAGTGACTGAACAGTGTCTGCTTAGGGCACCCTCTTAGACACCTATACATATGGGCCTACACATGGAATGCCATTATGTATTTCAAATTTCTGCTTCACAGGATCTGTGACTTTTCATGTCTGCATGGTTAGGTCCAGAAGGCGGCAGGAGATGCGATGGATCAGTCGACACCTCACCCAGATTGTCTGAAACCGCCCTGGCATGCACCTGTGGGGAAGCTCCCTGCTTTGAGGAAGCTGCGTGGCAGCTGATCTGATCTGCAGCATCCTGTACAATGTATGAGGAGATTTTGGTAATTTGTTGTCAGCATGTATCTGTTTTGTTTACAACAGCACGAGGATGTGACCACGATTAAAACAGTGTGATACTTACCTACTGACGATTTGTAGCTGTTGCCTCTGTTAATTGCACTCCGGACAATGCAGATTTGCTTAAATCTGAGACACCTGACATATAAATAGTGGGTCTCATAATTATGATAATAAATACGACTGGGTGATATTTTTGCTCACATTTCACATCCAACATCACAGGGGTGGGCATGTCCACTCTGGAAGCGCTTTGCCATTTTTTGTAAAGCAGGTATGCACTCCAATAGCGGTGTTGCTGATTTTTTACATAAATTTATTTTCAGACACTGAATGCTCCAAAGGCCGTGGTCTTAGCTGCAGCATATTAATATTAGATGCAATACATATACTAGTGAAGCCATCAGTTCTTCAGTGCGGGTATAACTCAATCTCGCTCAGCAGGCATGATCAGCAATCCAGACAATTTCATGCATCAGTGCCACTTTATCCAAATCGCACTCGATATTTATTTTCGACATATCAAAAATCCAGTCCTCCTCACCATAGAGTACCATACTCTACAGTAGTGTCACCAACAATCATGCCAAAAAAGTTGCCAAAAATTGACTGTAATCAGATGGTTATTTGTACACCAATCAGCATGGCCGCTCTCCAAGTGATGTAGATGTCACCAGCTCATGTACATCTGGTGATGTAGGGATAAAATGACAAAATTACTTCGTTTCCACTACCTTTGGACTGCATTAGCAGGATCCCAATAAAAGCTCTCCCTGATCTGATGCTCTCTGAGCACATCACTGAACACATTCTCTTTATGTACTTTTAAAGATAGATGAGAACATGTCAACCTTGATGCACATCAAAGAACTTGCAGAGGACGAATGAAAAAAGAGCTTCTCTCACTTATGCCAGCTGCAATAAAAAACCCTTGCGGCAGCTAAGGGGGTATTTGAATCAAGGACCAGAACTAAGACTTTTGTTCTGACCCTTGCTTCTAAAGGTAGGAATAAAATCTCATGCCTAACGATTTCAGCCTTAAAGGCTTCCTCTGTTATACCCATCATTTGTTGCTTACTCATGCGTCAAGGACGCGGGTAGATCACAATGGATAAGAGGTATCAAAAAGGCAAAAATCACAGTATTTTAGTTGGTTTTAAATGCCGCCCTTGCGGCCGAGCGCGTCGGAGCCGGCCGGCACTTTGATGGCAGTTGCCGAGAAGGCGCCGCCGGCACTGGCGCGCAGAGGGAACGCCACGTGAGACTCGATCAGCCGCCGCACACGGCTGGCCGCGCCACCGGCATGGGCGACGCCGAACGCGTTGTGCGCGTGGGAAGTTGCAAAGTAGCCGTCCATGCGGAATTCCTCCTCGTCGTTGTGGAACTTGAAGTCGTCAACCTCGGTTGCCGCTGTGCCGTCCGCCAGATTCTCGTAGCCCTCACCAATGATACCCTGTTTGAAGGCACAGTAGACTTGGACTCATGCCATGTGTGCACAAGCGAGTGAGGAACGGGTATCTGTTGCTCCTAGGTTTGCTGGACTATATAGAAGGGGCTTTTCAGAACCTTTGACTTGTCTTAGCACAGTGGCAGTGAAAGACTCCCATACACCTCACTCAGCAGACATAAATGCATACATACAGCATTTTATGCAGCTGAAAGCCAGTCCTCGCTTGCCCTCTGCACAATGGAGAACAACCAGCACATGCATGTATCTTGAGACATCCGATCACCAGCAGCCTGTGCTGCTGCAGGTGAGCTTGCAGGCAGATTGCCGGATAGTGGAATTCGCCAAGATGTGGTGACAGGAGCAGACGAATACACAGTTCCTCACCTTGAGGCCGTGAGCCGGGGGGCCCAGCAGGGCTGCATCAAAGTTGAGGTAGGCCGGCTGGATGACGCCGCCCTCATCGCGAGTGCCTGCCGGTGTCAGAAACACGACCACAGACAACAGATTTGCAACCACACGAGCATGCTGTTCACCTTACATTTTTGGTTGAAAATAGAAAATACTTGTAAAAGTGACAAACCCGGGTGAGAGCGACCCTGAATGTGTGTGGCACTCTATGCCCAGTTGCTGCAAAGCATGCGCGCAAGGCAGGAAAACAGTTGGATGCAGCAGTGATGAAAGCAGTGTCTGACCAGCGATGGGGCAAAGGGAGCTGCAACATCAACATCACACTGGTATTTTTGCAAGCCTTTATGTCCTAGAATGACCCCTAGATTGATTCTGAGCAGCTAGCCTACCATGAGTTTGCAGACCTTAAGGGGAAAATCGAGAAAGGGTGTGCGCACCGGTGGTGATCTCAACGGCTGCGCCGGTGTCGGGGCGGTTCAGCTGCCACAGCAGCATGAGTTCACCCGACTCCAGGCCCATGATGTGCTCCTGCTCGTTCTCGCCAACGGCCATCTGCAGCCGCTTGCCATCCAGGTACACTGCAGCCAGATGATGATGATGATGATGATGATGATGATGATGATGATGATGATGATGATGATGATGATGATGATGATGATGATGATGATGATGATGATGATGATGATGATGATGATGATGATGATGATGATGATGATGATGATGATGATGATGATGATGATGATGATGATGATGATGATGATGATGATGATGATGATGAGCGCAGAAAATGCTATATTTTGAATCTCTTGAGGGATACATGAGGTGATGCTGGATTGCAGCAGGATCAAGCAAGTTGCCACAGTCATATTGGGTGGGTAATGCACATGCTACCCAGCGCTGGCATTCAGTGGGCGAGCTGAGAAGCGCTGTCGGACATGGCAGGAAGTTCGGGACAATTGCACTCAATTACTGTGCACAAGGGCAAAAGTAACAGTGGAATGCGAGACCGATCCCTCTAAAGGCTGTCTGATCGAGGACTACTTGCCAACAGTCGAAAGGTTCACCTCTCAATGAAGGCAGACTTTGGACCAACACGAGAGGGGTTGATACACGGTTTGAAGCATCGTTCCCATGTCAGATGCAAGATGGTGTGAAAACGAATTACAGCGGACCGGCTCACCATGCATGTTGTCGTCGGCGCCCAGCTCGATGATGATTTTGTGGTCCTGGTAGCGGAAGCCTACGCCCTCCATGTAGGTGCCATTGTGGTCCCACATTTGGCCCAGTTTCAGCTTCATGCTCATCTGCATACCAGAATCATTTAGGTGACCCTCAGAGAACAGATGTGAAGCATTGGATGGTGCACATGCACACAAGTGCCTATCAAATCCATGGATTTGACCGCACTAAGAAAAGCAAAAGTGATAATTTTGGCTTGCCCTATGTTCGAGACAGATTGTGAAGGGCAGTCAGGCAAAGGCAGGGAAAGCAAAAGCATGCCCGGTGATTCATGCCCGATGTGAAGCATGTGATGTCAACAAGCAAATACTAGGCCTCGCGTTCTCGAGCACCCCGTAAATCACATGAACGGATAGGGGTGGTGCGTCACCTGGTGTTGCTTCTCGGAGATCACGTTGTAGTATGCGCCAACCTGGCCAAAGAACTCAAAGCTGCGGCCATCAAAGCTGGTCATGATGGGATCCCTGCAACGTGTGAACTACCGCTCGGCAACATTTCTTGTAGGATATCCGTTTTCTCTATTGCAAAGCATTCTCGCTCTGATACATCATGAAGTTGGCCACAGTTACACGAGTCGACGTACTCGTGAGATGCACATACATTTGATTGTCACTGAATGCCATCAAGAAAGAGTACGTACCCGTTGGCACTTCCGCGGCTGCCGAATCCGCTACCAAAACCTGTAGATTGACAAGTAAATCCAGTGACACATCAGATTATAACCAAAGCACGTTATGAAAGGCGAAGCAGGTGGTCACGTCCGGTGATCACTGTGCCAACCTGAACGGTACCCCAGAGTGATCGGAGACACATTGAAAACACTGGTCTGGTTAGACTGAAAGAATAAATGTTACTCATGTAAGAATAATTTTTTTCATGGACTGCATCTCGATGGGAAAATGTGGTTGAAGCGAGCTACGAAGGGCGCGATCTGTAGCCTCTGTGGAGCAGAAAATCCTGCCCCACTTCAGGCTCGCGCCCATATAAAAGGCAGAAACCAGTAGTGAACCTCAGAGCTACAACTTCCAATTGCCTAGCTTTCTCATGGATTAACGTTGAGACGAAATGCTAGCTACCGACGCAAGAAGTTCGGTTGCAATTTCTGCTCGAATGGCCAATCCAACACCAATCGGAATCAGTCAATTTTTATTTGATTGTGATTTGAAAGCAGCATACCTTGTGCCTGAGCGACATCGACGATCAGCGTGTAGAGAAGGAGGGCGAGCAGACAGGTCGTGCTAAGGCGAGCCATCGGAGGTGAGACGAGCGGTCTTGGCGGACACGATCTGCGGCAAGAGAGCTTTGAAAGGATTGAAAGGATTGGTTGACAAAGTGGTATGTTTTAGCTGGTATGGCACTCTTGTAAAGCGGTTTGTCAACGTCAATTTGGCCGGTCGTCTTCTTACTTGACTCAGGTTCGTGCTTAGTCACCTATCCGGATATCTGATCGAGCAGCCGAGGTTCCGAGGAAGTTCCTTCTTCGCTGATGCCACGTTGGAAAATCATCCCGACACGTCATTTTGTGCGGCTGATTTCTATCCCACGTCACGCATCCCGGGTGATGCGCGCGCAACGGTGCATCATACTGAGGATTTTCCTGGGGAACTGAGTGACTGCCGGTCCTCTAATCAGCCCCGTATGTCGGCTGATCAGGCTGATTCCCTCACGTTTGGGTATTTGATCATAGAAGCGCTGATCATATGTCCGGCCTCGAATGTCAACTTGGAAGTTCCAGTCGGGAATGATGTCCTAAACACACGTCATTTCTATGACACAGCCCCGACAGTTGAGAGCATGCAAAATTCTCAAATATCATCATGCGGTACTGCTAATACATCATCATTGGCTTGGTGCAAGGCAACTGTTGTTACTCGAGCTTGCTGAGAACAACACACGACAGTATCTGCCGGACAGTGTAACACAGAGTACACTAGTGTCCCCTGACCTCTCTGCGCTTGACTGGTAAGCTGAGGTTCAATGTAAGGAAACAGGCCACATGTAATGTGTTTGGCTGTCACGATGGGTGGGCGCAATACGATGCTCCATGCATTGCACTCACTGCTGCGAGTCAACCAGGGAAGGGGACACTGGAGGATGGTGGTATGATGATATCAGGAGCCTGGTGCAACGCCTGGCGCATCCCCCCATCTGCACCCAGCTCCAGAGCCTGCATCGCTTCCTGGGCCAGCTTTGCCTGCGCCCAAAACCATGCAAAGACATCAGATACGCATGCCAGTAACTAAAAAACTGCCAAGGGCTTGCCGGATCTCAGGCGGTGGTCCCAACCAAGGGTGATGGGAGCCTTCAGCTGGCTCATTGCACTTCAGCCAAAACAGACTTCAGCAGCAAGCTTGCAGAGAAGACTTGCTGGACCTTAGGTGCTCAGCTTCTCAAGGTTAGCAAATCTTCAAGCTCGCAATAGAAACCTGCCTGCTTCAGTTGGTGCGATGAGCCAGCACCAGGTTTCAATCATGCTTGGTTTGGACACTTTGCTCTGAGAAAAGTAGCAGCTCGCGCACAGTGCAATCTACAGCAACCCCGATGCAGTGACACGGTCATCTGAATTTGCAGTGTTCCTGATGCACACCAAGCATGCACAGGCACAAAAGGACACAAATCATGCGCCTGTACATCACAATTTGCGGCTGATGAGTTGGATTCTTCAACCCATGCCCTGCACAGTTCACGTTCCTAGATGCTGATTCTCTTGCAGCAGACGATCCTGCTGCCGATTTAAGCGGGCAAAAAAGGTCACTACAATAAGATCACGCCCTTGAAAGCCTTGAAACAAAAACATCAGGTCGCTCTTCTCAGAAACCCCTTGAGGCAGTCACACTCAGGTTTACAAACAGGCGCACCTGCAGGTTGCGGCAGGCGCCGGCGAGCGCGCGGCAGTCCGGGTCCGGGTCGGCGGCGGCCGTGGCCTCGGTCCACGCGCGCACCCACTCAAGGCGGTCTACCAGCGTTCCCTCCGCCACGCTGCCCCCGCTCAGCAAGCCTGCCAGACCAGCCGCCGGCATCGCGCCCATCACCTGCATGCGGCAGCGGCCCGGAAGATTCTCAAACACACTTCAGTTAGGCTTGTAGAATTTGGGGGTAGAAATTAGGCTGACATTTAAAGTAGGGGCCTTTACAGTGAAGACTTTTCCCCTTCCTGAATGTAATGGTGGATTTGGGTTTACAAAAATCCCCTAGTTGGGGGGTATAGGAGCAAAGTGGCTGAGAAATAATTCCTGGCGGCAGCGGTGGCTCTCTCACACTCCTGCTCATGGTGGGATTGTTGCTCTACCCAGTATCATATGGCTGTTTCTGGTGCACTTGGAAGTTAGAACTACTGTCTTCCCCAAGCCACAAAAGGCATCGATGACTGCTGTCATTGCTGTCCAACACCTTGTGTTGCTGTTTAGTATGGTGCGTTTATTGTGCTATGAGAGAGTATGGCTCACATGGCGTTTACAGGTAGATCCACTCTGCTCAGGCCTTCCTTTAACAAATGATATATCATGTCCCAGAGGTGCTGGAAGTCTTGCAATCTTGGTTATCATGAGGAAACATATTGCATTCTTTGTCGGGGTTGTCGCATTCTTTGTCAGATTGTCGGGAAATATGAAAAATAATGGGATTTAGAGGCCCAAAGACCTTCATTTGGAGGTTGACAGGCAGAGGCACACCTGGGAGATGGCTATGAGAGCGGAGCGGCGCACAATGGGCTCGGGATGGGCGTGCACCTCACGCGCGGCCAGCAGCTCCAGAAGCGCCGTAGCCAGACGCAGAGTCACTGTAGTGGGTGCCGCACACTCCACAAACGTCCCCTGTGCCGCAGCACCACATATGCAATGATCGGTTCAAACCAACTTCAGAAATACTGGCCAAACAGCAGGGACTTCACTTCGTGCAAGTTTCCTGGAAGTATAGCACTGTCCTGCCTTGGAGTGGCTTTCCACATTTGCTATCAGCCTTAACAGGAAGTATATTGATGGCAGGTTTCAGTCTAGGATTGCCACAGAAGTGTGTCATACAGCTACAGAGCACTGCAAGACCGCAATGCCTTGGCAAGCCACCTAAAGCTACCATGCAAGAGGTGCACGGCAGCACCTGGCATGTAATGATGCGGCCAAGCAGCAGGGCGTCCCGGCCGAACAGGTCGACTCCATGGCGCTCCTGGTCGGCCGCACCTAACAGTGCTGCGCTCCACTCGGCCGCCACATCCACAAACCTGAGGCCGATAGGTCATTGTTCTTGCAGCAAAAACAACGCGCTTACGGTATTCCACAACATTCTCGTTCTTGGAATTTACAATCAAATATCCAGGAAGGCAGTATCCTTCCCTACATGCGTATAAGGAGACAAGGTCACTGAAGCAAATAGGGCAAGAGTTAATGGTGGCATGCACAGCAAAGCGGACAAGAAGAGGTACAAGTTGGAGGGTGCTATCCAAACCTGTTCCGGTGGGTCCTTGGGGCACCT
Source organism: Coccomyxa sp. Obi (assembly GCA_020887355.1). Classification (NCBI taxonomy): domain Eukaryota; kingdom Viridiplantae; phylum Chlorophyta; class Trebouxiophyceae; family Coccomyxaceae; genus Coccomyxa; species Coccomyxa sp. Obi. Next base: position 402,266 of record AP024993.1, on the reverse strand, counting down.
GGCTTCTGCTTGGCCAGGCTGCGGACGCCCCACACTCGAGACTTGCCCACCTGCCTTGAGCCACTGTCAACTTCCCCGCTGTCAACACTGCACGCGCCCCAAACAACCGCTCACAATCCCAGAAAGCCGAGGACCACAGGGTTCCTCAACGCTTATGTCTCACCAACGACTCTGCAGCTTGACTGCATTGTCACCGCAAGCGCCCTCCCTGCACCCTTTTATGGTGCAATCAGATATTTTCCAGCCGCAACCATGCTCTTGAGCAGCGTGATGCCGAATTGCACGTCTCTTACCGCAGCGGCAGCGCCCAGCACCGAAGTTGAGTAGCACTTGTCATATACAGTTACGTCGACAACAAGAAGGCACCTGTCATGTTCAGTATGTTCAACATGGTAATGCTTACTTGCCATCAGTGCAACTGTACGGCCGGTGTTTGTCATGTTCAGCAACGAGTGCTATTCAACTTTGGTGCTGGGAAATCAGTCTCTTCTTTTTGCCATTTGTATGATCTTCACATGCAATGCAAGTTCCGTCAAAAGCATACCTGGTATCAGGTGTGGGCAGAGCCTGCGGAATGCCTGAGGCCAGCTGCCGGGCAGCTGCCGACAGGGCCTCCAGCAATGTCAGGCGCTGATGCAGGTCCACATGCGGCGAGTACACCTGAATGTATCACATCTCTCCAAAATCACCAACAAAGCAATTTCCTCTCAACTTCAACACGCCGTAGAAAGCTGGTACACCAGCAGAAACAGCAAAGGAAGGGGAAGAAGACATGCCAAACAGTCACAACGACATGTATGCACACATCGCGAGGATGTACACAGACGATGTTGTGACTGTTTGGCATATCAATCTGCTGTAGTGTTGGACGCACTGCACATGGCCCGGCAATTGGACACACAACCCCAGAGGATTCTGGACATCAGCACACCCCCTCAAAGCTTATATCTCTCTCAAAATCCCTCTCGTAGGCGTTTCCTGGTTGTACATTGTCAAGCTATGTAGCTTTACTGGAGAGGGACATGAGATGGCTTCAAATGGTCAAGCACCTCTGCAGCTAGAGCAAGGCCACCGGCGCGCGGTGCGGCGACGGCGAGAGCGGCCATGCCGGCCAGGCGCCGAGCGGCAGGCGCGGTTTCGGGGCGGCCGGCCGCAGCCGCTTCCTCGTCGGCCCATTCTGGCGGGCGGGCATGCAGCAGAGCGCGCGCCAGCTCACCTGCAACCAAGGGATAGCGGGAATTGAGAAAGTAATACTTATCTCAGACCAGGCACTCTGCTGGTTCACTGCTAAAGCATAGGTGAGAACTCGGCTGTCAACTTTGCCGGCAACAGAAGGCCTTCTGAGTCCCTCAACTTCAATACAGGAACGAGAAGACTTACTGCACCTGACTTGCAGGAACCCTAAGTTGGGTCAGCAACAACTTGAAAACAATACTTATGTAACTGCTGATTAGAGGGGAGGATTCTGCACATAAAGCAGCGTGCCACAGAACTGTCTTCCATGCAACATCTCAGGTCATAATGCATGCATCATTCTCAAGTAAGCCTGCCACGAAACATTAGTAATGCAAAGAGCAACTACTTCATTGTGCAAGTGTCGAGAAAGACGACTACCAGCATAGCTGTCCAGCTCGTGAGGTGCTGCATCGACTAGAGGCCCCAGCGCGGCGAGCCCCTTGAGCACAGCATTGTGGTCATCGCTTTTGCGCAGAAGTGCCGCAACATCGCGAAGCTGCAGTGGGTTGGCTCCCTCACTTAATCCTGCATGCAGAACAGAAGGAGCCTCAGTGTTGAACACATACCCCATGGTGGGTCTCTTTGATGCCTGACTCCAATTCTGCAGCTCTGCTTGTTACAAACATACTGTTCTGCATTGCAATGCCCCACAATATGCTTTCTAATTGCATCTTGTTGCTATCCCAAACTGCCAAACCATGAAGATGAAGACTCTTGTGCTTCGGCACCTCTGCTTTGGCACATCTGCTCTGATGGCACATACACAAAGTCCAAGTCATGGGCTTGTTGCAGGAGTTGTGCAAAGAAGCGCCCGTACCATCATCATCCTCTTCAGACAGGTCATATGGCTCAAAATCATCACTGTATGCCTCATCGTCCGCTCCTGACGTCTGCACAGTGGCATTCCTGTGCACAACATGGCATGGCTCTCAAGTGTTGGATACTCAAAAACACCGCACGCTAGTACTTCTAGAATATCCATAAGCATGGGAAAGAAACTTTGGATATTGGGACATACTCTGTTCTATCAGCAGGTTGCGGTGGCATTGCTGCAGGTTTGCTCTGTTTGGGAGTGGCTGGCAGGCAGTCTCGATGCCAAGCCTCCTCAGGTTGCAGGCCCAGGTCCCCCAAGTCTGAGAAGAGGGGGGGCTTTGAGGGGTCCAGCACCTTGGAGAAGGCCTGGCCCACCCTCATGCCCTGCCGCCTGCACAGTCCAACCACATGCACTAAGTTATACATCACACACAGGATCTGTAGTTGAAGAACAAGGTCCAGATTGCACAACCAGGGCCCACATGTTACGATTCATAGCTAAAGTACCTTCTAAACCCTATATGTACTCTTACTGCTGGACATTGGATATTTCCAATGTTACATGCTGCCTGCTGGATTCTGGGGCTGCTCCTTAGGAGGACCCAACACAGGCATGCGAGGCTCTGAACCAGTGAGGAGGCAAGAATGTTGACGTCTGCTCTTCCATCTCGCCAAGAGTAGACGTCAGCATTTCTCACCTACTCACACGTTTGGAGCGTAGCATGCCTATGTTGGATCCTCCAAAGCTGTCCTTCAAAATCTATGAAGGAGACTGAGCAGCAGACTGGGAGGGGGGTGACCTGACAGGAGCCTGTGGACTGTCCAGGCGGGTGCTGACAGCGCTGAGCAGCGCGCCAAACAGTCCGGGCGTTCCCTCCAGCCCCTCCTTGCCAAGAAGGGCGACCATGTCCACCAGAACAGCGCTCATGTACGCCTGCTGTCTCACTGGCAGCCGCTGCGTTGTCTCTTTATGACCCCATGTCTGTATTTCACAGTCACAAATATATCAGGTTGCTGAAGATAGAAGGATCTCAGCTTACTTGCTGGTGTTACCTCCTGGAGACTGGAAGGATTTGTAAATGGTCCCTTTTTTTGCTATTGATATACCATCAAGAACCCAAGTTCTCTTCAGCTCAGCATATGGCACTTGGCATGCCTTGGTACCTGGGCTTTGCATACATGGCTCAAGGAGCAAAGCCCATGAACTATGGCACCCCAAGTGCCATATGCTCGAGTAACTTGGGCAGGTGCCAGCACGAGGGCTCACCTGAGCGAGCCTGACAGCGGCCTGCTGCAGGAGAGATGGAGATGAGTCAGAAGGAGAGGATGCCTCTTTTGGCGCACCCAGCAGGCCCAGCAGGCGGACCAGCAGGTGCATCTGACCAGGTGGAAGAGTCTTTCGCAGCAGCGCCTTGTCCTCCAAAAAGTACCTGTTCAAGGCAAGCTGGGCTGTGGTCTTTCGCCTTTGTTTGTCATTAAAGTCCTCCCTACAAGTCATGTATAATTAACATGGTGCTGCAGGCCTTTGTAGAGCTGATGCACACTATCCTTGTGGCTAACCTGTGTTGCTCCATGAGCATGTTGGAGGGCATTCACCAGTGGATGTGGCAAATGTAACCACCTGGCATCGGCAGCAGGTTGAAATATGCCTAGTGAGTAGCTGCCAACGGGTCCTACATGAGTCTCGGACCACTCTAGTCTCTGAAATTTTCTTTTGTATTTAGAAAACAATCCTGTACCTGATTTCAGGCCGAGCGAGGAGAGGTCCATCCAAGATGGTGGCAAGGATCTCCGCAGTTTGCCCAAGAGCACCCTCATGGGGCCCCACAGCTTCCAGGTCCCTGGCAGCTTCTTTCAGCACTGCTTCCAGCAGTCTCTCCAGAGCAGTCGCATCCTCGACTGTCTGCATTGCCAAACGTACAGTCGCGCACCCTTCCAGCATTTCTTTGCTCAACTCCGCTTTCCACTCCTGTGTTCCTTCCTGCTGCTGACTGGTTGCTTCGAGCTTCTGAACTACCTGTTGCTCAGCAGCTCTTTCCTGCTGCTTATGTCTTTCCTGCTGGCTCGGCAAACTTTGCTGTCGACTTGATCGTGCATCAGGGAAGGCAAACTTGCTCCCTGAGGTGGCCTTGCTCTTGCTTGCTCGCGCCAACTTTGGCTCTGCAGGTGTCTTGGAGGAGGAAGCTGCAGCGTGGCTCTCCCTTCTGGCTGACATGTCAGCATCTGCAGCCGCCAATGACTCACCCCCGATGCTGCCATCCTGCGCCGTGCCGGGTGATGCATGCACAACCCCATTTGCTGATGGCTTCTGGGATGTGCCACGGCCAGTTCTGGGTATGTCCGACCATAACGCAGCTGCCACGAGCGGTGCATGGCCGCGTCCACAGAGGCGTGCCAGCACCTCACCCACAAAACTGCCTGGTGTAGAGATTGTCCCACCGGCTGGCCTGCTGTCTCCAGCTGACTCTTCCTGTGCTGCTGGTCCTCCAGATGAAGCATTGAGGGGCTCAAATCTCCTGTCGCTAAGCATCCTCATGCAGTGTTGCACCACCTAAGAGGCAACCATGTGAAATTCATGGTGCATGTTTCAGCCAGCAGCAATGCACACTGACAGATCCGCAAGCAAATGATATCAATTGGCAGAAATCATGCAGGATGCCTTCACATGATGGCTTAGGGTGATAGGAGGTCTGATACATGTTTATGACTAAACATTAAGGCTACTGCATGGGACATGAGTGACTCAGTAAATGACCCACCTGTGGAATATAGGTGGGAGGCCTAAGCGCAGGCAGCTGTGTGCTTGCAGCTCGCTCTGGAACAGAGGCCAACAGCGAAGCCAAGTATGCTCTGGAAGGCTCCCCAGAACTGCTCCCGCTCCTTCCAATATCACTTGTTCCACATGCCGCTGCCAATTCCTGCATTGTGTCATAAGTGCCCCATCAACATCCATTCCACTGTGCTCCGGAGCAACGTTGCAATCAGTCTCCAATTACAGAGAACATCTCTCACAGGCGATGATGCCTTCAAAAGGCACATGTCACAGCAAAAAGCATCCTGTTAAAGCTGCACTGGACTGAGGTGATGCACTCTGTCATTTCCAAGAAAAGTCCTCAAATTTACAGTCAATTACGTCCAAGAAAGGCGCATGGCACAACATCCCAAGCATGCATGCAAAGGCCGGTCTGCCGGCCAAGTCACACGCCTGCACTCCGGTGCTTCTGGGCAATCCAAAGCGCTCGGCAAGGATCGCCGCTGCTGTGTCGGCAGCCACTGCCGTGACATACGTTGATGCCTCTGCTGCACTAAGCGCCTCTCGCAAGGGTGCCACGCTGGACAGGTGCCTGCATGCAGTCCTTACTACAGTGTGAATATCGTAGATGATTATGTAGCCTGCCTGGTTAGGAAGTTCTGTCACATGCAAGATGACCTGAATTTCGGGTAAGTCATTACAACACAGAAGCCTGGCGTGCAGGTTCCCAAGATACACAAACAGGGATGACCAGTTAATTCAATGGCCAGTGAACATGTGGTTAACATGGTGCTGTCTGAGTGAGCACTCAAAGTGTACAATGAAGTCGAAATGGTGATAGTAATACATCTTGGCTTGTAGAGAGGACTCACGTGACAAGAACTGGCAGAAGGATGGCTGCAGGCGCTTCAGCGAAAAAGACATGGAACAGCTGCACCTTGTCTTGCAGCGAGAACGAACTGAGCCAGTCCGCAGCAACAACTGCACATCACAGAGATCAAATCATGAGCCGATCAAACTTAAAAGCCACTGCGCAGTAGCCAGGCCGTGCATGACAGCTGGATGCATGCATGCCGCTTCTGCATCCTTCTGCATGTGTTGGCCAGAAAGCTCACCTGAGAGTAGGACGTCTGCAAAGGTGCTGAAGTGGTCTGTGTACCAGGCATCCTTGACGCTTATCCAGCTCTGCTCTTCCGCTTCCAAGGTTTCTAGTACTTTCTTTTCCAGCTGCAGAAGCTCTGTGACAGTTGATGCAGTAGTGACTCAGAGACATCTACAAGTTTAAGCTGCACGTACTCTACCTCGGTGTGCGAAGAATACTTGCAGAGTGACTGGGTTCCTTCATAGTTTCTTGCCTGATGCATTTGGGATATCAATACCACCGCTTTGAGGCACGGACTGGTACTTGTTGTCAAAATATGCGCGGATGGCTGATTCAAGAGTGGATTTCACCTGCACCAATCAGCTCAAGTTGATGGCCATCGGAAGTGAGTCAGCAGTGCAACATATGAAATTCTAAACAGGCATCACAGAGGATTGCATGGCATATATCATCTCTGATCCTGCCATACATAGCGTTTGATGATCACTTTGCATTCACTTTGTGCTTGAAGAGAAACCTGATCTATTGTTGTTGCCGACTCGAGAGCGGAGCTGACAAGCTTCACGTGTTGTTGAATAACTCTTCTGAGCATCGTGAAGATTAAAAACACAAGTTTTCTTCGATGAATGCCACACTCCTAAAGCAGATCACCGTTTTGACGCTCGCTCATGCCGTCGACATCGATCTGGGGACAGCTGGGCTGCCCGCCCTGCCCGAAGGACGAAGGATGGAGGCAGGATACATGGTGCACGGACCGCAGCACTTTTGATTGCTGCTCCTTCCTTATCCAAAGATTTGCTTTCTGTGTCTAGATGGTACCTAACATTGCTCCTGATCAGAGCAGCATGCAGATGGTGCTGCGAGTGGCAGGAGATGGCCATTGGGACTGCCTGGTCCAAGGACTAAACTTGAAGTTAGGTAATCATGATGCTCGAATACTTTGTGATCACAGAGCATTCCAGCTCGATGCAGCCGGCCCCTTGATAGACGTTGACCATTTTGCAGGTTGAAGTTTAGGTTGATATGCATGGAAGGCGCTCGACCGGCGAATGTATATTGTCCAACAAACAACATCTCATAGATTTGAAGGACGTTTAGAACTGGTATCAATGCAGGGAGAAAACTGGCAATGCTAGCGCTTGGTAGCACACACCCTGTGCACTGAAATGGGCTTAAAATCAATCATTGTCATCAAAACTGTCGTCCCAGAATTCAGGGCTGTCCAGGCTGGGAGGTGCCCCAAAAGCACGTCCACCATAAAAGCCGGCACCCCCCACCATGGGCCCCTCAACCTGCCGCCGCAGTGGCTGCGGTTGCTGCTGCTCGGGTGGTTTGTTACCGGTCAGCCGCTCCACATGGTCATTGATCTTCTGCGTGAGCCACAATTGCTCCTGTGTGCTCAAACCTGCGCCCAAACAAATGAATTAAACTGGACATCCGCTCTCACAGAAGAGTGCCTGCTGTTTACAATTTGGACGTTTTGCCAGACATATAGAGGATTCCACTTCAGAACATTTGCAAGAGCAGTGTGAAATGCAAATTCGTCCAATGGGGTGAAGGTAGCGAGAGGCAGCTTCCACTTGCAACTGCCCATAAATCAACGCTTGCACATCACGCTCCTATGCAAGTGCCACTGCCGATCTACTCTTTTATGCACGCACAATATCTTCGAACTCCAGAGTCTTACCCAAGCCGAAGGGGACCTTCCGGAAGCCTTCCAGCAGCTCCAGCTGCGTCCTGGGCTCCCCATTGACATACCCAGTCACTGTCACCTTTGCTCCCTTCAGATCTGCTGTGCTGCCGCTCCTTTCCTTGCCTGCACCACCAGAGATGGCACTCTCAGGATGGACCAATGCACTGCCGTAGTCACTATCCAGGAGCACCCTCACCTATGAATACGTCACCTCACAGAGGCGAGAGGAAGAGAGAGATGGCTCACCAGAGTCATCGTCCTTTCCTCGGTTCAGCCGCCACCGCTTTGCGCCGATTGTGAGATGTTCAGAATTGAAAGCGCCTCCAAATGCATCCTTCGCCACCTGGTAGCCTGCATGGCGCCCCAAGACAGGTTGATGCAGATCCACAGCAGCCTGCATGTTATCCAGGCAACACCTCTGCTCCTGCATCTGAACATCTCGTTGCAAGCTAGCAGGGAAGTGCACACATCCGTTCTTCTCCCATTCATCTAATATCACTTGATTCTAGCACACATAGTGCACTCCCGAGAGATCGTTGATCAGCAAACAAGGACACATGCTTCAGAACTTACCTTCATGGGAGAGAAAGGGACACACCAGCAAAGGGCAGGGAAAAGGCAGCCCCAATGACACAGAGACAGATATCAAAGGGAATTGTGAGACTGTGGAATGCGCACCACCAAACCAGAAGGGCAGGGAAAGGGCAGCGCCAGTGACACAGAGAGAGATATCAAAGGAGTTTGCGAGACTGTGGAATGCGCACCACCAAACCAGAAGGGCAGGGAAAGTGCAATGCCAGTGCCACAGAGAGAGATATCAAAGGAGTTTGTGAGACTCTGGAATGCACACCAGCAAACCAGAAGGGCAGGGAGAACGCAGCGCCAATGACCGAGCCGGCGGCGAGAGCAGAGAGTGTCCAGACAGCAGTGGTGCCATTCCACACAAGCGCAAAAGACGCCGTGCCCAGCCTCTCAGTGCTCAACAGCGGGCCGCGCGGAATGTCAATGTCGAGCGTGGTCCCCCGTGTGCTGACGCGGCTGCGGGCTCCCGGGGGGTCCCTGTCGCCGGACCTGAGTAAAAGTTTATTCACATTGTCATAACACTTGCATAAGCACATTTCACAGGTTGTGAGTGTGCGCCGTTGCCCACAGCATCCTTCTCTGTGTGGGGACCTGAGATCCACCCTCTGGCATCCACAACATTTCTGTTGCATGGATGCACTCTCATTTGCAGGAGCATTGGCTCAATTCCATGGAGACACTGACCGCCAAGCGGCTATAAAGTCCCTGCATCTGTGCCTGCAAATGCGTGCATGTGCCCTCAAGCAACATTACTGGCGGGCAAACTGCAAAAATGCCTGATGCTCTGCGTATGCATAACCATCCATCACAGTCTTTGCAACAGAGTAGAGTATAAAGCGAGTTGTGAGCGGACACCTGGACACAGCTGCGGGCGACGTCTCTCCCCTCAGGATCTTCAGGGCGTCCCGTGCACTCATCCTGTCCTCTACCAGGGGCTCCTGCTCACAGCATCCGCAAGATTCAGTCATGAGGGTGAACACATATTGAGAATCACCAGTGCAATGAGAGTTGAAATGACAGTGCAGGCCATCAGAGCACTGCTCAGATGATAAATAGTAAAGACATACACAACAACCAAAGCAACAAATTCCCCGTCTCAACGACCAAGCTCTCATTTTACTACTTCAATTTCTCAAACCCATGGGAAGCCTTGAAAACAACGTGATGCAGACATGGCTTGAGCATGCAGAGCAAGATGAGGCCAGCCCACCAGCAAGCCCTCCAACACAGCGCCAAGAGCATCGCTAACCTCCAGGCTGGACCAAAAATCCAGCCGCAGCCGGTCCTGTGGGAATGCGCTAGGCGTCTTGCCTGTCCCGCATGACACAAGGCTCAGCAAAACTTCTGTGCTTTCATGCTTTTCTGTTAAGATGCAGCTGCCTGCCCGGTGAGTGCCTTTCAGTATAACTAGGGGCCAAAATACTTTGTGCGTCCAGCCCTGCCCACACCTGTCATGCATGTGTTTTGAGAGGCCATTGCCCTCTCTTAGCTCAGAGAAACATCACCATGCCAAAAGACAGTGTGAAAAAAACAAATCACACCATTTTCAAGAACAGAACAGAAAACATGAATATGAAGCTGAACGGAACGCGCTGATGATGTAATGCAACCAGACCGGCAGCCAGTGGCTGGGGCACCATGGGCATGTGACGGTGACATGGCATTCTCTCACCAATTGTGTATTTTAACAGCTTCAGACCTCTGGGAACCTTCAAGAACGTTAGGGTGAAGCTCAGAGACACGGGACACCCACCTGAGAGCAGGTAGAGGAGGTCCCCCGGAGGCCATACAGGTCAGAGGCTGGAACAACAGAAACCTCCGAAAATTATCAGATGAGCTCAAAGACACAGGACACCCACCTGAGAGCAGGTAGAGCAGGGTTCCCCCGAGGCCGTACAGGTCAGAGGCTGGCACCGCAGCACCGCGGAACTGCTCGGGTGCCATGTAGCCGTAGGTGCCGATGACAGTGGAGCCCATGGCCAGTGCATCGCCTGCAGCCGCGGCCTGCACGCCGCCAAAGTCCACCAGGAAAATGCGGCCGCCGGCTTTGCCGCCCTCCAGCACCACATTCTCCGCCTTGACATCCCTGCGCATGCAATGCATTGTGTAGGTAGACCATCATGGTTTTGAGCCTCTCTGCCTTGATATTCCTGCACAGAATGCATTGTGTAGGTAGACTGTTATGGTTTTGGGCCTCTCTGCCTTGACATTCCTGCACATAATGCATTGTGTAGGTAGACCATTATGCCTTTAGGCCTCTCTGCCTTGACATCCCTGCACATGGAATGCACTGTGTGAGTCCACAATTATGGGTTTTCACCTCGCGGGGAGGTCAAGTGGCGATTGACTTTTAAGAATAGGCCTTTTGTGCTTCCTGTACATGCTGACTTGCTCTGTGTGCTTCCATGTCTATTGCATCTTCAGACCCAAAAACTCTCAACCTACGCACTCTCAACAGCAGGCTGTCCATCTGGCTTGAGAACTGCCTGTGGCAATAAGCTCCCTGAGTGCCACTGCCCATTATAAAAGTTCCAGGACCTCAGCGCGGTGTGTACCTCAACAAAGTCTCTCTCCAACAGCAGCTATTACCGAGCCAGGAGAGGCAGAATGCAAGTGCACACCTTCAAGATTGGCACTCCAATGGCAGAGGCGGTAATACAAAAAAATGGACATGCACCCGCACCTGTGAGTGACTGAGGGGCGACGGCTGCCCAGGTAGTCAAGGATCTCCAGCAGCTCAATGCCTATCCTGGTAACCTCTGCTTCATCCGCGCGCCACCCCTCCTCCACCAGCTGCGCCAGGGAACGCCCTTCTGCCAACTCCTGTTTTGGCAGGCAGTGTGGTTATTGAAACGCAAGCAGATATTGAAACAGATTCATCCCCAGGTGTGCCCATCCAAATGAGCAGGCCCACGACTTGACAATCAAAATCCCTGTACCTTCAGCACTTGCTTAAAAAGATGTCACACATAATAGCGCACCTGGCGACAAACTAGATTTGTGGTGAGAAAGGCACAATATGCTGGTCATATAAGCTCCTTAAGGGAGCAATCACAGCACAAAGAAAGCTTCGCAGACAGCGTCAGAATGCGGCAGACCTGGACAAGGAAGAAGCCGCGGTCCTTTTCGGTGTCCTCAGAGAGATAATCAATGTAGCGGGGTATGCCCGGATGTGTTAGTGTTTCAAGTGTCTGAGCCTCCCGCTCAAATAACTCCAGCTGCTTCCAGTCTGTCATGCGCCGCAGCGACAGCGCTTTCACAGCAACTGTTTTCCCATCTGGTCCGACAGCCTGCAAGGATTCACCGACTTCAATTCACAACTCGGGATTGACAATCAAAACCCATATCAAGCATACCCATCTACACACATCCATGCATCACAGCAGTGCGTCATGCTCGTATCTCATCAAAACTCTTCAGAGTTGTGACTTTCAAATGCCTATACTTACACCTAAGAGCATACCAGAAGTCAGCCATGATATGGGCATGCCAGCATTGAGATGGCCCCATCATGCAGTAACTTCATTAGATACATTCAAAGCTCTGGTTGGATTCAGGAGTAGTCCAGTTCAAAATAGCGTGCATACCAACCTTGTAAGTGACCCCATTGCTGCCTCTCCCCATGACCTCTAGCACTTCATATTTGCCACCAAGGACATCTCCCGGCCTGTAGTCACCTGTCAGGGAAAATGACTGTTAGCTTTTGACTTGGTCCGTCACATCAGCACCTCGTACACTGTACGCCAGACACTTACTACAAAAACAGGCCATTTGGCTGCGCCCTTCACACACACCTGTCCACACAGGGCCTTCAGAGGAGCGTTCAGGGAAGGTCAGCTGCTCTTGCTGACTGATTTTCTCTTGCTCTGCTCTGCATCTCAGTCTGCCTGTACATATCCCCAACGATCTTGAGTTGTGATTGTTGACCTTCCATCAACCTGACAGGGTGTGGAAGGGAAACTCGTTGAGCGCAGCAGGACAGTCAAGCACACCTTTGTCGCCCTTCCTGGGGCGCGTTTGGAGCCCTTTCCCGGACCTGTGTAGGTTTACTTTTGCTGTCTGGTGTCGAGGGCTGACCAGGAGTCTAGCAGCTCTCCCAGTGAACCTTGTGTAAGAGCAACTGCACTCCTGTGTGGAGCTGGATCGCAACGTGCGTCCAACGTAACCAGGCTGCATTGCTGCAGATGGAGCTATCATAGGCAGGATAATTCTGCTTCAATGGGAACTTTTCAGAAACCCCACGCGGGTCAACCGTGTCAGTGGACCTGGCTAGAGATCACAACATATAACAGTTTTCGTATGGAGATGACCTCTCCAATGTGAAACAAGAATATCAAAGAAATTTTTTTAAGTTGACAACACAGCGGCAAGCTCACGCTGCCTGATCGACTGGTGTTTGTTTTGCCGAGCTGTCTTCCGCAGCTTCACTGCAGGTGCCCGGCGTTGCCTGCAGCTTCCGCTTTGTGAGAAAGTGCACAGGTCTCGGATTTGATCCAGCATGCAACAAGTTTTTGATGTTGATCGAATGTACCAGCATTAAAGAGTGAATGGCACACCGATGATTGGACATGTGTGGCCATCAACACTGCTATTTCGGTCGGGTGTGAAGACACTGATCACTAGGAAGCCGCAGTGCAATCACACAGCACGTTGCTGGCTCAGTAGATCATCACTGACTTCCATGGCAATCAAAGTAAGGGAGGTCAGTGTGCAACTCACGCCTCAAGAGGAGGAATTGTTCGATGTTTTGACAAAGACGTTGGAGCACGAGAAGCTTGACACAGTGCTTCGATGTGCTGGGGGTTGGGTGCGAGATAAGCTGCTTAAAAAAGAATCTCACGACATAGACATAGCGATAGACAACAAGATGGGGCAGGAGTTCGCCGAGCACATTAACAGCTACCTGAGCTCACAAGATCAGAAGACTGGAAAGGTTCTCCCCAGGACTGAACTGAACAAGTTATTCACTCTCTATGGCCGATTGTTTGCGGGCATCAATGAACCCCCATGCAACTTGCTTATGCCACCCCTGGCTTGTCGTCTGCTTCTGGCTCCTCACCTAGTATGCAGAGGTCAGGCAGGAGATCGTAGGGTCTTTATGAAGCATGCATTGTCCTTGAGTGTGACCATGCAAACATCATGGAGGAAGACTTGAGAACTGCAGGTCTGAGGGGTTATTGTCATGGCACTGCAGGTGGCACTGATCATGAGCAACCCCGACCAGTCCAAGCACCTGGAGACTGCCAGGATGAAAGTGGCTGGCTTAGAGCTGGACCTGGTGAATCTGCGCAGCGAAAAGTATGCAGACCAGACCTCGCGCATTCCCACCATGGAGTTTGGCACCCCTGAGGAGGACGCACTCAGGTGACACCTTTGCTGCCACTCTTGATCAAAGCCTCACTTGCTCCTCAGCGAAGGTCTGCCTGCTCAACATCACTGCTGCACTGCTGTCACCTGTTGGAATTTTCGGCGATTATATTCACAATTGATGTGCCGAGTCTATACATCAAAAGAGTGTAAACTTCATGACACTGTGTGAGGGATGTGGGGGTGTGTCTGTTCAGGCGCGACTTCACGATAAACAGCTTGTTCTATAACATTAACACCCGCCAGGTGGAGGACTTCACAGGCAAGGGGCTGGACGACTTACTAGACCACAGAATGATTCGCACACCCCTGCCTGCTGAGGACACCTTCCGAGATGGTGCGAGTCCTCTTGACTGAGATCCATGTGCTGCATGCCTGTGGAGTTTCCAGCCCGCCTTCAACCTTGATGCCTCAAGGTGTTTTTATTGCAGCCTTCCTGGCTATTAGGGACCTGCAATTCCAAAAAGTGAAGAGCTTGCACGCTTGTGGGGAGGGGGGGGGGGGGGGGGTGTTTCTTATGCAAATATGCGGGGGGCAATGTTGCATTGTGGATGCAGATCCGCTGCGAGTGCTGCGCGCGATCCGGTTTGGGGCGCGCTTCGGCTTCAAACTGGACGATGGACTGGAGGCAGCAGCCGCGAGCAAGCCGGTGAGCTCGGCAGCTTGTCAACAAATCCTAGCTAGCAAGTCAGGTCAAGCCACAGGGTCCAGAGATCAAGATATGGCTGACTCTCTTCTTCTTTTTTCGGGGAAATTTCTCTCAGGTTCCCATATGGAAAAAATATTACATTCCGCGGAGTCCCGTCGTTTCTTTCCCATTTTGTCCTTGGGCTCTTTTAATTTCTTCTTACAGTGTTCACTAGGCCCCAAATCCTCCCATTTTGCCCACACCGCTCAGCCACTCAGACAAGAAAGAGCGCTGGAGCCTCCGCTACGCTCAACTGTACCCCCAGCAAGACTCCTCCAGCAATACTCGAACTCCACTCATAGGCTGGAAAGGAGCAAGGAGCAGATAGATGCAACTAGCAAGAGCGCCAGTAACAGGAGCCAATCAGATCAGGCACGGATGGCCCGGTACAGCAGCAGATACGCCATGTGCCAGTCGCCGCCGCCAGACAGCGCAAGCACTTCATCCTCCTTGCGGGGGATCATCTCGTCGTCATCGAACTGGATCCAAGCCCCGTCGTCCTGCTTCACCCAGCTGACATAGTGGCCGCTGTCCGCGCTGCGCCCCTTGTGCGTCAGCACCGCCGCCAGTTCATACCTCCCTGCGCAAGCCCCACATGGGCATCAACAACCGCGAACACTGACGTGCGGCTAGCTTGTGAAAGGTGTGCTCTTTAGCAAATTTGTTGGAGCCAGCTGAAAACAACAGCACATGCGCCCCCTCAAGCGATGCGTACCAGTCTGACACCCAGATGTGGGGGAAAAGGGGTCCTCCGGCATCTACATGTGCATCATTGCCTAGGATGGATGCATAAATACTGTGACTGGTGGGGAGGCATGCCTGTGAGCTGCCCGGCGTATTGGCCGGCCTCGGGCGCTGCGCTGGTCGAGGCGGCAGCATCCTTCATCTCGACATCGGCACCACCACCGTTTGACGCTGCGGCTGCGGCGGCCGGCGCCTCTCCCTTGTCGTCCTTGGTCGGCTGCGACCACATCACAACCCATACCTTTGGCCTGGATACCTTCTGCAACTTTTGGAGATATGCATCATCGCACTGCAAGCAGCCAGCAAAGCTTCTCCTGCCAATGTGCAGCACAAGCCTGGAAGCTCCTGCTCACTCAGACCAAGCGCACCTCCGCATCGCTGGGAGTTGCTTTGGCAGCAGTTTTGGCGGCCTTTTCGAGGCCGGCACGCTCGTCCTCGGCCGCCTGCCACGCTGCGCGAGGGCCTTCCAGCTCCTTCTTGTACGCGTCGCTGCAGAACTCATAGGCGTCCAATACCATCGGGAACACCACCTGTGGCGTATCAGAAAATGCCTTGTCGACCCAGGAGGACGAGACAAAGGCAACCGCTGCAACATGCTGGCTGCAGCAGATTATAGCTTATCAGAAAGCAGGGTGCTGGATGTGACTAAATCCTGTCTGACCTGACGATGCAATGATTCTTTGGGCCAGGAAAAGATGGGAAGGTCAGCAAGCAAGATGGGGCAGGGTGGCATTTCGATGCACACCTTGCGCAGAATCTTGGCCTTCTGGCGGGTGTCCACCTTGAAGAAGAAGCGCACCATCTGCACTGTCAAGTATGGCGGCAGCTTTGTGATCACACTGGAGCCCTGCAGCAGCCAGCTTGGCACTCAAAAACCGCTGACTTTCCCCAACTATCTACATTTTGGTCCGCCCACACAATTATAGATGATTCGCAACAGTAGTGTTCAAGCAGGGTTGAGGCCAGTAAAATCTAAATTTATAAGGTTTGAAGGGGTGTACACACCTTGAAGAGCGCCAGGCGGCCAAGCGCATCACTGTTCTTCTCACGGTCGTCCTGCAGGCCCAGCCGGATACCCGCTGTCAGGTGGTTCACCTCCAGTGTGATGTTGCACCTGCAGCATCATTCCAGTCATGCACTTGCTTCCTAGGGAAGAAAAGCACATGCAACTCAAGGCCTGGCTTCTACATTGCAGGGGTCAGCTTTCTTCTTCTATGAAAGCAGTGGGACCACGTGTTATTCAGGCACATTTCAAGACGTGTTTGATACTGAGCATGTGGGATAATAGGACCCACTTCAGCTCGTACAGGGTGCCGGTTTCCTCGATGGCCTCTCCGCTCTCCTCGCACACCAGCCGTGACTGCGTCTCAACGCCAAACAGCTGCTGAACCGCCGAAACTGCGCCCGCATCCGCAGGGTCCTGCATGGGAGCACAAATGCCAGATGTTTCACATTTGCCGTCTTCTGCTTGATGCTTTGCATGTTTTACCAGGCCTCACAGCTGGGCGCTGATTGGAAAAATTTAAGGTGGCTAGTTTCTGCACCCCTATGCACCAGTGCAAGTCCGGACAATTTGCTCCGCTGACAAGCTCTCCTGAAGGTCACCTGGTATGAGACGGGAAACATGCAGTATGCAATGCCATGTGTGATGCACCATGGCACTTGGATCCGGCGCTGCCCGACCCATTTCATGAATGTCCAGTCAGCAGGATGGGATTTGGAGGATGCAGCGCACCTTGAGACGCTCGCGGAGGGAGTAGAGTAGCTGTGCCCAGCACTCCTCGGCATCCTGCTGCATGTACATGCCCGTGTTGGTCTGCTGCGCAAACTGCGGGTACTTCTCCCGCAGCTGCATCAGGAACATCACCGGCACCACCGGTTGCGAGCTGCGCTCCAAGTCCTGCAGCAGCAAGAACTGTCCTATTCAGGCAAGTGTGAAGGCGCTCTGCTCAGGTAGCCTAGGAGATGTCTGCACATTTCAGCACAAAATTGAGGAAGTGCATCCAGGAACTTCTAATCTCTTACTGGGCAATACAGCAATGCAGGTGAATCTGCGCAAATTCCTGTGCATGTGACTGCAAGGCCTGGCGATGTTTCGCAGATCCTCAGAAAAAGGGAATAAAAGTCAAAATTAACTCTTTGTTGCTAATTGCATTTGGTGCAAGGATGCAAATGCTTCGGTCTCAAGCAGGCTCTGCCAGGCGCTTGCTTTGTCCCTATCTCATCTATGCTCTCTGGAGCAGTTGGAATGCAATGTGTCTCGAGAGGGTGCTGGGATGATTTGCGCACCCCAAAGAGCTGCTTGGTGGCAAGAGTGAGCTTGTGTGAGGCGTCTGGGACGCCCTGCACTGGGTAGGCTGCCAGGCTCTGCCTCAGCTCCGGCACGCGGTACAGGCACTGCACTGTGCTGTTCATGTAGCACGTGTTGCCAAGATTCTTCAGCCCTGCACAGAAAGGATAATGATGCGCGATTGTCACCCTGCATCATGTCAAGTGTGCTGCCATGCACTGAGGCCTGTTGATTGCCTAGTGCAGGGTCCGTGGCATGCAAGATGCCTGTTCGGCATGGTCATGCCCAAGACACCTTATTGCTGCAAGCCAATGTCAGAGCACAGACACTGCAGTGCAGCAAGGCAAGGGCAGGCAGGCCTGGGTAGAGCAATAACACACCTGCGCCATATTTGGCAAAGCCAGTGACATCCTGCTCATCCTCTGGCAGGTCTTCCATGAACACTGGCGCGCTTGTGGGACCTTCTGGAAGCTGCAGCCATGGCACCAATAGATTTCATCAGTCAAGCCTTCTGACTATCTCTTGTTAAGCTGTCCTCATCCTGCTTACTATCCACCTCATTATGGTTTGCACAGGTGCAAGTATGAGGCGCAGAGGAGTTTTGCTTGTTCCCAGGACAGGAATTTTGCTTGTTCCTTTCAGTTCCCTTCTTTCATCAGTTTCCCTGTCTTTCCTGCGGCAGAATTGGATTAACGTACCTTATCCGCCGTTCCCATCATCATCAGTTTCTGGTTCGGTTTGAGGTTTAGCTGGGACAGGTCTGCATCGTCCTTCAGCATCCCTCCTTTTACCATAATCTTTTGCCTTTCAGGTGGCACGCCTGTCAGGCTGTACAGCTGGTTCTTAAACACCAGACCTGGAAGAGTCGTATCAACATCCACATCGTGGGATTCTTTGCCCCACTTCACGCTTACTTGTACCATCTTTCCTTCTATTGATCGAACCTTGTGTGCTTCTGCAAACAGGACTCAGTGTCTAAGCAATACTGCTTTTTTAATTTTTTTGTTTTCAAAGCAGGTGTTTTGTATTGTTTAGTGACGTTATCGGTCTGCAAGCTGTTCTCTGATTATGCAACACTACAACTGTGGCTACAAGGGAATCTAGACAAAGGCCCTGCAGTCTTCCTTTACTTGCAGCTTATAAATCTTCGACCATTAATTTGTTTATGGACCGCTTTCCTAGTCCATCTCTGTTTGCGCTTCTCCCGGCGCGTCATGCGTTTACGTTATTATCCACCTGCTTCACCCGTTCAAGGGTGTTCCCTCTTCTGCATGTCATCTCAAATGTGACATGCCAGTCTTTTCTGAAACGGCAAGCAGGGACCAGGGGAGTCTCCTTTACATGCTCAGCAGCAGACTACTCATACAGGGGTGCCTGCTTCTTCAGGTGAGGGAGGCACTGGCGAGCAAGGTCAGCAGGGAGCGCGTGGGCACCGAGCTGGAAGGCATGTTTAAAGGTGCAGCCATTACACCTCCCAATCAGCTTATAGCGCAGCAGCAGTATCCACAGTGGAGGGACACTGCTTCATGCCCTGAGCTGGTCGAGATGACACAGTCATTAGGTTGCTCAGCACACCGTTGCTGTGGTTGGATCACAGGGCCGGACCCGACGCGCGCAATCCGGGACATTCACCGTCTGCGGCTGTTTCCAGTTGTCTTCTCCGCGCCACACTCGCTGCAGGAGGCACTTGGCGAGGACTATGGCGCCCCCTGCAGCGCTCTCCTGGCCGAGGCGGCCGCGCTCATGGATGCCTGGCAAGCTGAGGTACTGTGCCACCAGAAACTTGCCCCTGCCAGCATCAGGAGACAGTTTGGGCCTTATTTGGGTCTTAGACGTCAGCGTATCTTCCGGCGTGTCTTACCAGCATGACCCCAATCGGGGTGACTTGCCCCAGGACGCAGATGGTCTGCCGCTTGTGTGAGATGCTGCCGCACAGATGCGAACCACTCTGCATACTTGCCGGATGAATGTCGCATGGATTCCCTCTCTGGCTTATTGCACTCTCTCCCGTGAGAGTGCCCAGATGATGAGGATGCTGACGATGAGGGGGTGCGTTGCCGCAGGAGCCGATGGCACCGGAAGAGCGGCGGCTCGCGCTGCTGTCGGCACTGCTGCTGCCGCTGCGGGCCGCCCAGATCAGCAAGGACGTGAAACAGCCGACACCGCTCGCGACCTATGTGGTGCTGAACGCCATCAAGTGGAAGCGCAGGGACGCGGAGGCTGTGGCTGCACTGCATGCCGCCGCGCCCGATCTGCTGCACATCTCACAAACACTGCAGGCGCGTCAGCAGTCACAATTTGCAATTTGCATGACCATTAACCATTGGATGCAGCCCTGGCGACTGCTGATACTACTTGTTGCTAGCCCTGAATGCAGTGGCTATGACGGCTTCTTTTGTGTGAATATCATGCCACGTCTGAGCTGCTGTGCAATCTCAACACTCCAGGCGCACCCGCAGTCACTGGCGTGCAGTAAGGACCATTGGCCTTCTCAGATTGCCTCCTTAGTCTGATGATGGAGCCTCGGTTCGGCGACGTTGATTGTTCGGACGCGTTTACATGACTCTGAAAGCAGTGCTTCTGTACCAAGGCTTTGTGTATTTCACTGACTTATAACAGGTGTGCCGCTCACACCTGTCGACGGGCAATGTGAGAAATTGAAGACGAGTTTGAGGTGTATGCGCAGGATCTGAGCGGGGGCTTCGGGGGAGCTGATGAGGATGTGAGGGTGCGGCTGGGCCGCGTGCTGCGCCGCCTGGGCAAGCTCGGCCTAACCAGGCCCGGTGCGCCCCAAAATTTTGTGAACGTCCTTTCTCAGAAACGATTTCTGAAGTAGTCACACAACCCTTATCAATGCGGCAACAAAGAAGTGTGCGGTGGTGCTGCCAGTTCAACAGCAACCTCAGGGGTTCCCAGAAAAGCGCACGGTCATTGCCAGTGTCTTCAGACAATTTGCATGGCATGCTCTTTCAGAAGCTAAAGTCCTGTGGATGCTTCGTGAAGGAGTGAGGGGTCTCTGCTCGGTGACAGGGATTGTGCTGGCGCCACTGTTGACCCTTCCTGAGGCCACACCCTTAGGGGTGGACCCTGCGGTGGCACGCGACGAGTCACCGAATGCCACATCAGCATCTCCGGAAGGAAATGGTGCCTCTTTGAGTCCTGCAGAGGGCCGCGCTTACAGGTGCTCAGCCTGCAGCATTGGACGTGCAGAGTGATGTAGGTGCTGCTGCTGTGAAGGAATTCAGGGCATCTACAAAACCTGGTGTCAACTCAATGCCTGCTATTCGGTATTTGGTACCTAGTCCATAAAGTGACTTTAGCATTACGAGTTGTAGGGGAACTCTGTGTTGCTTCAAAGCCCCAAGGACGTGAGGCATCTTGTATTTCAACTAAACAGGGTGGTGTTGGTGGTGGAGCTACAGGCTGGAGACCTGCAGAGTGCTGGATGGGGCCATGGAGGCGTTTGGGCTGAGCGACTGCTGGGACTGGAAACCACTGTTGAGCGGCAAAGATGTGAGTCGCTGGAGCTGTTGTTCCTCTCTGTGTAACCCACGGACTACTGTTTCCATAAGTGTCACACAGGAAGGTTGCCATGAACAGGCACATGTACTGTGGAAGTCCCGAGAGACCTTCTGGCTTCTGTCTCATCTGTGATGATAGTTTCTCTGCTGGCTGCTTGGTGATATTATACTCTAAGCCTATGCACTGAGGTTGCTGATGATCTTGTGAATGTGCCCAAGTTTTTCAGTGGCCCATTGAATTTGATGCTGGGTGCTGATTCTGATCAGCCCTAGGTAGCTGGAAAAAGTACAGCTGGCTGACTGATTGATGGCCTTGTGTGGGCAGGTAATGAAGCTGCTGGGGCTGAAGGGGAAGGAAGTTGGAGAGGCAGTGGAGCATATCATGGACTGGCAGCTGGCGCATCCCTCGGGAACAGCCGCAGACTGCCAGGAGTGGTTGAAGGCTAAGTACAGTATTTGAACAGGGCTCATGCATGGCATGATGTGTTGATGTGTTTGAACTCCCTAGAACTACAAGCCGAACAGGGGTGCCCCCATTTCTTCTGTTGACCCCAGGCCTGGCTGACAGATGCTGACCAGTAGTGCTACACTCCACAATGGTCATGTTGCATAAAGTATCGATGGAGAGAGGCATTACAGGAACAGCTGTACTTATAAGCTACTAATTAGCTAGCTAGCTAATGCAAATGCCGAGCCCTTGTGCTCCGAGCTATCATGGGACGGCCAGCGTGCATCATCATTAGCCCCTGGCACAGCAGTCTGGCATTCAAGGGGATAGCAGATTGTCTTGGGTTCAACTCTACAGGGAAACCCCACGGTGGGAGGATGGAGGAAGCTTCTCGAGGATAGGAAGCTGCGTTGGGAGTGCAGCTGCGGATGTCACCCGTTACAGACACCACCCCTGATCGATCCACCACAAAGGGTCCATGCTAGGGACTTCTCAGAGACAAGGAAAATGTGAATCAACAGTGTATACCGTAGTGGTCGATCTTTCGTCTCTCACAGCATACACTTTCGCTGCGTGCGATTGACAGAAATTGTAAACCCTGAATGCCCTGCCAGCACTAACACCCCATGTCTTGTTGCGCGTACTGTTTCAGTGTCCTGCCACCAACCAAAGAGTGCAGTCCTGCCAAAGGCTGGTTTTCCCCTGGAAGGAAGTGCTGCCAGCTAACGACCTGAGCTGTTAGTTCGGAGAACACTTCCTGTCGATTAACAATATTTTGTTACGTAAACAACTGCAAGGATGCTCTTAGGTTGAAACTTGGTTGATGAACCGGCTTTCGATGGTCATGTGTCCTGGACAAACTTCGCTACGCTAATGAACAAGCATGGTCCATGGCCCCGCTCACACGCAGCCTGCTTGCTTGTGGCCTGGTCAGTATGTTGCAGTGTCTCCCAAATATCAGGTGAATATCTTCGCGGGCTTCCAGATCCTCTTCCTCTTTGCCCAGTAAATGGAGGTGCACAAGGGCATCAAGGAACACACACAGAAGGAAAAATTCTGCCCCGACGGAGCAGCCAATTAACAGCCAAGCAACACCTGTTTGCACGCAGGTGAAACTTTTGGAGGGCGGCATACTTTGCAGGAGCGGCTTGGCCATCATAATGCACCAGCCCCAGCTAGCGAGACGTATGTCAGCGTCTACTCTGCGCTCCACGATCCTGAAGCAGGTACTACTCCAGCTCGTTGCCCTTCACTGCTGCAGTATGATGGAATTGTTGATATATGGTTGGCAGAAGAGTAATGCTTTGAGCTGAATAGTGTACATTAGGATGCAATGGCATGAATCCAGCAGCTCTACCTGCTGGATGCATCAAGAACTGCAGAGAGGTCTTTTGAGGTGTCTGCTTCTGCATTCAGGTGAAGTTCGGGTGTTCTCAGAGGTGCACCCGAAATCTGCATGCATGGCAGCGGCCAAATGTCAGTTGCAAGGGGCGGGAATGGACGGTCGGGGGTGGATGGGGAAGGAGTTATTGGTGCCGGCCAAAGCAGAGATGCCCTTCAGTGCACTCTTGGACAAGGACGCCCCTGAGCCGCTGGAGTGCTTCCACACATGCCTGCTGCCACCAGGGTCAAAGGGTAGGCCATCTCCTGCACTTCATGTCCACCCAGGGGTGGGAATCAGGCAGAGGACGTCATGAAACCCTGCTCAGAACAATTTCACGATGTGGTGCTGAAAGGAGGGCCTCCCACCAGCCCATGTCTATGGTTTGAGCTGGCTTCTTGTGCAGCTGACACATGCAAGCAGCTGATCGGGCACACTGCAAGAAGGAGTGAGACCCAACTCAACAGATTGCGCCACAAGAACACCCGCAGCAAGTTCATGTTCATGCAGACAAACATTGCTGTGCCATCTGCACATCCCCTATCGCATGGGCCTGGTTGTGGTTTGTGACAGGTGCCAGGAAGGATTTTGCCGCGCCTTGTGGATTGCCCTGTCTCAAAGGGAGAGGACTGAAGTGTCAGCCTGATGAGCTGTGGTGCCTGATCAGGTATGCAACTGGCCTCGGTGACAGTGGTGTCAAACACCGGCGAAGTGGTGCTGTCCCAGAGGGTGGAGCGCATTGAGGTGCTTGGGGCACAGAAGAGGAGCGTCGGCATCTGCTCAGCGCCCATCTTCACCGATGTGCCCCAGTACCTGGTGAGCTTCCTGTTCCCACCACACCTTGCCACTTGCTACCACACACATACCGAGTCAGCATGGAAATAACGCCACATCTTTGCATGCAGCATGCGGTTTACTGTCAAGCTCATGTGGTCCTGTCATATTGCTCTCCTCTGATGCATGTGCTCTCTCTGGAGGTTTCCATCTGCATGCAGCACGGATAAGATCCCCTTCGAGCTTTTCAACCACCTGCAAATGGACAGGAATGGTTGAACCACGATGAAGCAGTGGGGAGTGAAGGGCTTCCACCTCTACAATATATACCATTAATAACTGCCAAAGACCAATGCGCAGGGGTCTCCAAGGGTCTCCAAGGGTCTCTAAAATGTTATGATAATAAGAACAATCACCAATCGACAATCAGCATCTGGGATGCACAGGATTGGTTGGATCACCATGAGGCGCTGGGCGTGGAGGGCTTCCATCTGTATGCCGTCATAATGGATCTGGCGCGCGCGCGCGATGTTCATGGCCGGGGACGCCCGGGGCACAAGAAGCGGCTGACTGTGCAGCAGTCACACCGTGTCAAGTGGCACACCCGCCATATGACCAAATATGACATGCCCACGCACTACTATGGCCAGCTCATGCTGCTCAATGAGTGCTTGTACCGGTGAGCGCCTCTTCTTGTCTGTCATCGGCTCCTGCGGTCTTTTTGGTTCTGAGGTTTCAATGCAAAAAATGATTGATCAGTGCAAATTTAGGAATTTGGTTGCATGCCTAAATGCTAAATGCACTGAAAATATACCTGTACTTGAAGGAAGCAATCCCATGCCATCATGGACAGCATGCTGCACCTTTTTTTGCTTCTAGAGAAGTAATGCATTCCAGGGTCTTCACTGTGGGGATATTTATGGGTTGGGGATGGCTTGAGGGGGTGCAAGCTGCAGCTCAGCCGAACTGTTGCTACTATCACATGTCCCTGTTGCGCAGCGGTGTTAGCCCAGCTCATCAGCTGACATGGTGCTGACATGGCGCACAGGCACCGGCAGATGTACGAGTACCTGATCTTCCTCGACCGCGACGAGTTCCTGCACTTTGTGGACACGCCCCCGACCGCGGTCAACCTTGCATGGGAGTTCCACTCGCGGCTGGCCGACACATTGTACACCTCTCTGGTGTTCATGACTGCCGTGTACCGTGTGCGCTGTTTGGTGGAGACCGTGCACGATCTGGCTGAGCACTCGGTCCACCAGGGCGCTGACTCAGGTGTGCTTGTGTTCTAGGATGTTTGGATAATCTATGCTGTCCTACAATTGATACAACCCTTGGATAACCCTGGATTCATGCAGAAAAAAGAAGAGGTTTTAAAAGGTAGTGTTCAGGTGTACAGGTGGGCTGCTTGTGCCTGAAACTTGTGTTGATGTCATGCCAGATGCTGTGGTAGATAGCGTTTCGAAACGTCCGACCTGAACATCCATATAGGAGATTGCTCTCTTGTGGAGACAACTCTTTGGACTGTGCTTCATCTGCTGTGGGATCAGGAGTTAGTGTGGGCATCACAATGTGGATGGACCCCAGCAAAATATAAGTATATGGCCTGGTGAAGGATATAGGGGCTCGGCATAGGCATGGAGCACTTGTCAGTGAGTACATGACGTCACTGGGCAATGGCGGAAGCACTAAGAAACCTTTGCATGTGTGTTCTAGAAGCGGAGCCCGAGTTTGGGGAGCCAATGCAAGTGTACAAGGGGTACAACATCTGGGACAAGGACCTGCGCATGCCGGACTTCACCAACTGCACCACAGAGAGAAGCACCGTGGGGGCAGGCCGCCAGTGCCACAGCAAGAGCGTCGTGCGGCCGCTCACGGTGAGTGCACAACCGCAACGCAACATGAAAGCAGTGGACGTGTCCATGCATGGCCACAGGACATGTGTCCCGTAGATTGAACATGTGTGCAAATAGGAATGTCTGCTCATTGAAAGGCTTCTTCCATGTCTGCTCATTGACAGGCCTCTTCTCCAGGATTGTCCCAAGTCAGCTTAGCAGAGAGAATTCTGTACTCATTTGTGGTAAGCTTGTTCGCAGTGCCAAAACGTTTTGCTGGTCTTCATGGCGCTCTGCCTCATGGCACAAGGCGCTGATTCATCGTGGCTCTGCAGTGATGTTCCTGATATGTTACAGGTGAACTTTATGGCCACGGACTATGTGTGGTCGCCGCGAGATGGGTACCAGGCAGCCCCACTGCCATTTCTCACGAACCAGGCCTACATCAAACATCTGCGCTGCCTCAGTGACAAGTGGGTAGCTGTCCTCAATGCAACAATGTCCCTGACCTATGCAGGCCCCAGAACTGACAAATACTCTTGCTGCACATCGGCCCTTGTCATCTGGCAGTGCCATGCATGCGTTGCATCTGCCTTGCAGCTCAAGTTAATTGGCTGGGGGTCCATTGGAACACCTATAAGACTTGCATCACGGCGTTGGGTGTAACCACATTCATCAGATTGATTTCAAGACCTCTGTTGCATTCTCATCCGGGAGGTTGAAGGTCTTAGACATGGTTGTGGACTGTGGCCAGGCATGGGTGGATCACGGATGAGGCTGCAAGCTTGTGTGAGCGGACATCACCAGTCGATTACTCTGTTGAGGCGGGGCATGGCGATGGGGTGGAGGTCTGCCCTGAAGATACCTGATCATGAGGGTCCAGGTAGTACAACAACTATCAGTAACAGCTACCTGACAACAGGAGCTAGCTAATAGCTACTTCATTAATGCACTGCTGCAGCTTTTGAAAGCGCTCTCAGTACTGTACAGTACAATACTAGCTGTACATTCTGGAGTAATCCAATGACATGACCCACCGCTTGCTGAATTTCTGTGTGTCCAATGAGCTAGTTGTGCGGAATACATTTTTCAACCACAAGAGAATTCACCTTGCCACTTGGATGGGACTGACAGCTGATGATAATGCACCCAATATTAGGAGCCAAATTGATTTCATACTGACCAAGAGGGTGAGTGCTGGACAAGTGTTGAACTGCAGGGTCTTCCGGGGGGCAGAGTTTGAGACTGATCACTGGCTGCTGGTGAGTGAGTGCCGGCTTACTTTCAAAAAGTCCCCCCGGGAGGCCAAACCTGTCAGGTACAGTGCCGAGCTCATGCGCTCTGATGATGTCCAGAAAGAGTTTAGGGCTGCTGTTAATCAACAATTTGATTCTAGTAGGCATGAGCTGAGTAGAAGTCCTGAGATTGCATGGCAGCAGTTTCAGAGTGCCATGCAAGTGTGTGGGGATGATCTGCTTATAGCAGCCTCACAGCCTCACAAGCCATGGTTGTCTGCTAGAACATTGGAGTTGATTGAGAAAAAGCAGATTGCTTATCGCGAATTGCTTAGTACCCGAAAAGAAGGAGCAATAATGGCCCTCAGAAAAGATCACGGGAACGAAAAAATCCCACTGTCAAAAAAAAAGTACCGCACAGCAGTCAATTTGTGTAGGAAGTCTGTCCGGCAGGACAAACGAGAGTACTGGAGAAAAATGTCAGAGGAGCTCATGGGGGACTTCCAGAAGAACAACATCCATTCAGCATATCAGCGGCTCAACCTACGTATGGAGCGGGAGACCGCCAAACCACTTGGCAGCGGCAGCGTGCGCAGACCCGACGGCTCCATTGCCACAGACCGAGATGAGTGCGCTCGCCTTCGACGCGAATACTTCCAGAAGCTGCTGAATTGCCAGAGAGACATTCACCCTAGTGTATGGGATCGGTTGCCTGTCCATGCACGACCACCAGATTGTGAGCCACATGTAGCTGCACTGCATGCAGCATGTGAGTTGCCTGATGTGGATCCCAACATGCCACCTAGCCTGCTTGAAGTGGAAAGGACTATAGCAAAATTGAAAGGTCATAAAGCCCCTGGTGTGTGTAGGATCATCCCAGAGATGTTGAAATATGGGGGTGAAGGTACAGCTAGATGGCTGCATCACGTCATTAGTGTAGCCTGGGATTCAGGGGAAGCACCATCAGATTGGAAAAAGGCTCTGCTTGTACCTGTTTTGAAGAAAGGAGACACAACCAAATTAGATAATTATAGAGGGATCAGCCTGCTCAGCATTGCAGGCAAAGTGTATGCACTGCTTCTGCAAACTAGACTGGAGAAGTGGGCTGAAACAATTCTCTCTGAGACTCAGTCTGGGTTTAGGGCGGGAAGAGGCTGCACTGATGCAATTTTCTGCCTGAAATTATTATACGAAAGGGCTTTACGGAAACAAAAACCTGTCTATACATGCTTCATTGACCTGAGCAAAGCTTACGATTCTGCTGATAGGCAGTTAGCTTGGCAGATACTTAGGAGCAGAGGGGCACCAACAAAAGTTGTTGATCTCATCCAAGATTTACATGAGGGAACCACCTGTGCCATGCAGGCGGATCACAGACACCCAGATTCATGGTTTGATGTGGCCACAGGTTTCAAGCAGGGAGATGTGAATGCTCCTTTGTTGTTCAACATTTATATTGACACAGTCGTTAGAGCTTTTGAGCCACTAGTTAGGCACCTGGGGATCACTTGGCAGTACAAGCTAGATGGCAACCTCAGGGAGTGCAAGAACCCCACTGCATCTAACATGAGTTGGATTTTCATGTATGCTGATGACATAGCTCTAGTGGCCGAAACACAGGAAGCCCTACAAGAAGCCCTGGCCATTATTGACAGAGTTTTCATCCAGTGGGGCATGCATATAAACATAAGAAAGACTCAAATTCTCTGTTTGCAGAGTGGGACACAGACCGGTGATAGCAGTGAGCAGTTTTGGCTCAGGGGCCAACCCCTTGAACAAGTTCAGATGTTCAAGTATCTAGGAAGCATATGTTCAGCAGACATGTCAATGCAACCAGAGATTGCCTCAAGACTCAGTAGGGCAGGTGGGGCATACCATAAGCTGAGCAGATTGAAAGTTTGGAAAGATAAAAACATATCTCTCAAGATAAAAGTTATATTGTACAAAGTCATTGTTCAGTCAACATTGCTGTATGGTTGTGAAACATGGGCAGTCACCAATGAAGATATCAGAAAACTCGAGGTATTTCAAATGAGATGTTTGCGGAGGATATTGGGGATAAGCCTTTTAGAAAGGATACCAAATGCAGTTACACGAGCACAATGTGATATTCCAGAGGTTGCAAATTTGATTAGATACAGGCGGCTGAGGTATCTTGGACATGTGGCTAGGATGGGTGACACCAGACTGCCCTTACAATTCATGTTTGGTACCATATCGGGAACGGGGACCAGGGGCAGACCTATGAAGGGTTGGAATGATTATGTCAGGGATGATTTGGAAGCCATAGGATTGCCATATAACTGGCGGAGAAAATGCAAAAACCGAGATGAATGGAGGGCTGCCATAAAGGTGCTGCTAGACGTACCTAGTCCATAAGGACTGGAAAACGTGTAATAATAATAATAATTCTGGAGTTCCTTGTTTGGCGACAACATGAGGATAAGTAGATTGTATTGCCTAGAGCACCCGTGTACCTTCATGATTGTTTAGAGGGCATGCAGAAGCGATTATCCTGGCAAAAATATATTGGTGGGTGGGTGCATTGTTGCCACTGTTGCCCGAAGCTGCCCAAGCTTGTAAATGGCGGGCAGTCTGGCAACCGACGTGGGGCCCTTGCGCCATGCATTGATGAATAGTCCGGCATTCTCGACGCAGATTGATCGCCATAAGAACACGACAAACTTGTTCGGCACCCCTTCAATTCATTGGCAAGTCCCTTCACGTGTAGAAGTAAGTTAATTGAGCTCCCCGCTGGTTGTTGTCCCGTTATCTCGGGATACTGGTTATTTTTAGAGCGTCCGCAAAGTCACCCAGAACATGGCGCTGAAGAGCGTTGCGAAGGGCATCTTTGATAAGACGGGCTTTTATCGGGCCCCCGAGAAGCTGAACCTGCTTCGACGCTCCTTTGCAGCGGAAGGAAGCGACTCACCCGGTGCGGGCATGCGGCACAGATCACCTTTGGTGCTCGATACATTCTACACAGAAAGAAACATGGAACGGGCTTAAAGGGTTGTATGCAGGTGGAGAAAGGAATATGTTACACCTAGACCAACTTATTAATCTAGGTGCAAGCAATTTCTTTGTCCAGCCTGCAGACAGCCTTTCCCGGAAACCCTCGGCGCGGGCTGTCCACGCCGGGTGGAAGCAGTTTGAAGGAGTTTAGAGGGGAATTTAATAACAACTACGACCTGGTTGGCAAGAAGTTTATCTTTACCCTTCCTTGATGCAATCTAATAATAATAACAATAATAATAATAATAATAATAATAATAATAATAATAATAATAATAATAATAATAATAATAATCCTGTATGAGGCGAACCCGAAGCCTATCGGCCGTAGGGCATACACAGGTCCGTCTGCAGCCGGTCTCCTGGGGCCATATGCACAGGCTTGCAGCCTTGTCAACTCGCAAGTGCACCCATGAAACCTAGCAGGTCTATACCCCCTTCTTTCTAATCGTAGTTTTACTTGCAGTGTACGTGGTGTTTGGGGCGGCGGGCGCCGTCGGCAGTGATTTGGTGGGGCGCCTGGCGGCGCAGCAAGGAGCGCGAGTGATTGCCTCTGACCGCGACCACTCCGAACTTGATGATCTCAGCAAAGCCGTCAAGGATGCAACCATAGTGCCTGCTGACACACAGGACCCAGATGCGGTGCGCACAAATCCCCGTTGCTGGGATTGGCAGCATATCATGCACGCATCCCCTGCCGCAGTAAGGACACTGAGACACCTCTACGACCCCCGTCGCATCGGTCAAGTGGGCATCATTGTGGCAGCGGGCCTCCCAGGCGGCAAAAATACCTGCGGATGCAGCAATGCAAAAGGATGGGGAAGGAAAGAAGATGACTACAGGGGCACTTACTCTGCAAAAGTGGCTGGCAGCAGCATGCAGCAAATTGGAGCTCTCTATCCAGTAAAACTGGGAGCCTGCATCTGACAACAGAAACGAACAGGTAGCTCTAGTGATTGCCTTTTCGGCAGACGAAGCCATCACAGCAGCACGGCAATGCCCATGCTAGTAAGTCACCGACAGTCCCTGCGCCAGATGTGATGGACGATTGATCACATAGGCGGCGAGCATCACTTCAAAGGATGCAAATCCCCAAGTCACAGCAATGCAGCAGTCCCTGGCCAACAGACTGCCACTCATCAGTCCACATGTGAAGGATGGTTGCTTGGACAGGTGGCGTCGGTGGTTTCCAAGGCGGCGGATCAGCATGGCCGTGTGGATGGAGTTGCCAGCTGTGTGGGCAGCATGCTCATCAAGCCCGCGCACCTGACCAGCACCGATGAGTTTGTGGAGACCATGCAGGAGAACGCGCTGTCCGCCTTCCATATCCTCAAGGGCTCGGTGCGGTTTTGACTCTGTTCGCTGCTTCTGAGGTGCTGGGCCCCAGCCCGTGCTTCCCACTTCCTTGAAGAATGAGAAAGTGCAATAAGGCTAAGCGCTGTTCAGAATTCCTGGATCCTGCCCTTAATAAAGGTCTCCTGCCTAAACACTGCCTGATCCACAGCAGCCGTTCCCCAAAAATGAATGTGCCGTGCAGGATTTACCAAATGCTATTTTGTGGTGTGCATGAAGTTGTCATTGCACTGTACGGCCTCATGCGGGTGATGTCACTTTGCTGATGTCGTGCGCCAGGTGGGCGCCATGATGTCATCAGGCGGCGGCAGCATCGCGCTGTGCAGCAGCGCCATCGCGCACCGCGGCACCGCCAACCATGACGCGCTGGCCGCTGCCAAGGGCGCCGTCTCCAGCCTCGCGCTATCGGCGGCCAGCACCTACTCCCCCCACAACATCCGCGTCAACGTCTGCGTCCCTGGAGTGGTGCGCGGTCCCTGCCAAGTGGTTCGTCGAGTGGCAAAAGGAATGAGCGCCAGCAGCTGGGAACACAACCCGTCCACACCAATTGGAATTTGTTCGTTCGTCCCTATAGTTCTTCCTGGGACAGCTGTGCGACCTTTTGCTCAACGAATCTGGGTACTGTGCATGGTCTGGCATCCGACTTTGCATTGTGCAGTAAAGCCAGCTGTTGTGCCAGGTGTGACTGGGGAGTATTGTCAGCAACTCAGAAGTTCCATGCGTGTCAGCCTTTTCGGAAGCACACATCGCTTCTGCTGAAGAGGCGTGACATGCATGGAACTTCTCAGTTGCTCACCTGGTAAACGAATGTTGGAAGGGACACCCGAGCAAAATTGGTCACCCGTAGAGTTACTTTTCCTCATCTGACCCTTGCACCTACTCTATTTACGCATGATTGTTGTACATGGGTTTCTGATGATTCTGCAGATCGAGGCGAAGATGACAGAGCCGCTGGCGGAGAGTGGCGGCGCGCGCGACGCCTCGGAGCGCATGATCGCGCTCGGCCGCCTCGGCCAGCCGGGCGACGTTGGCCGCGCGCTCGAGTTCCTGCTACATCCCGCCAACTCATACATCACAGGTATTCTGGACTTGGAACATTGGGCTTGAAAGAGTTTAAGCCTGCTGCATCCCGCCAACTCCCACTTCACAGGTGTTGCGGTCGTGGGTGAGGTATGTGCTTTGAAGTGTTTCAAAGGAGCTTATTCTTGAATGTTCCATTGTCCCTCCCATGTTCAGGTGGTCGTCATTCAAGCGCTGGTGAAATGTAGTATCCAATGACTGCTTAGCTTGGTTAAGGAGGCACAAGCGAGGATGGTTTATGTATGGTGGTTGGTTTGATCATCAAGCTTTGGTGCGTACTGATGGTGACCATGACGGCTTAAGAGTTGCTCTGCCCAGCAAGGCTGCATGCTATCTAAAATGGCAAAGTTGGCACGTAGGAGGAGATAGCAGGGGTCTTCGCAGACAACATTGCTGCCTGCGAAGACCTCTGCCGAGCCATCCTACGTGACAGCTTTTTACAAGTGTTTGGTGTTTGCTTGCTTGGCTGAGCAGGTTCATGCTGTATGAATGGCAGGCACATTTCTGCATGTGGACGGTGGTTTGGGATCTATGGCGCCTGCTAGAGCCGGGGACTCCAAGACAGTGAAGCAGAGTTAAGTTTGCAAATCAAAAGTGAGTCTCCATTTAGTCTTCAGGGCACAGAAGGAGTTTCAAATGGTGTCAGGTGTGTTTCATCCTTTTGAAGCCGCCTGATGAGCTGAATTGTTCAGCGAATCTGCAATGCAACTCAGTCTGATCGGGGCCATGTACAGATCAGTCAGCAGAGCAATCACCTTATGGCTGCCTGCTGATACTGCTTCTGTTTACAGCAGCTACATACAGCAGTTATCGCAACAAGTGCACTTTCAAACAGGTGCATCTGTTATTGAAATGAGTAAGGGTGGGCAGATGCCCCGATAAATATATAAGGGAAAAGAAAGAATAAGGCTGCCAGCTGGCATACCATTTGCATACAGGACTACATACCAGTTTAGCAGCAATTATAGCCACATGTAATCAACAAGGTTTTTTTCAAAGTGAAGCTTAAACAGCAGACAAACTGCCATAATGGCAGTCCCATCACCTTGGTGACCTTAACACAAAGACTGGTCTGTCATGATCACCCAAGCTTGAAGTGCCTGAAGTTTGAGCTGCCAACTATCACAAGAAAACTATCACAGAAAACATGCACTGTCTTCAGGAGGGAAACCTTGCACCCAGGGCAGAGCTACAGCCACCTTGGCATGCACAAACAGAGCAGCAAAACCAGCAAGAACATGCGTTCATTCTGTTGCATCTCAACTACTTCCCGTGGCGCTTTTCTGAGAGCTGCCGCGCACCGTAGTACCATGATGCCAGGGTCTCCGGTGGCGTTCCCATCGCCCAGGCAGCCATGATAACCTGGTTTAGCAACGTGGTCCTGACAAATCCAAGCCGGTCCCAGCGCCGAGACGATGTCACCACAGCCCCTGGAACTATAACTGGCGCACCAAATCTGCTTCGCAGCCGCCTCACCAAGTCCACATCCTCCATGAGAGGCACCTCCTTGTACCCGCCAATCTCCCTGCCCAAAGCACAAGGCACTTTGATAATGGTGTATCATGCAACTCCTCTATGCTCTAAGGGTGTCTCAAACAGATATAAGTATACTTGACTGGACCTTTCTTTTGCTACCGCTGTTCTGCGCTCAAACTTTTGCTCGCTGCATGCCCCATTACACCAGCAGAATTAGGTGTGGTCGCATGCATGTGTTCAAGCAAGACACGCTGGGGCAATACAGCTGGACAACATGCAGAGTACAAGACATCCTGATAGGACCCGTTTGTTGTGAGAATGCACCTGAAGGCCTGGCCGCGCACGAAGATAGCCTGGTCGCCATAGGGCAGGTGCAGCAGCCGAGTCCTCAGGGAGACACTGGCTCGGAGCAGAGCGCTGCGCAGTCCGGGTTTCTGGGCTTCACACCACACAGCAGCGCAGATCAGGTCATGTCGTTGTGGGCTCATTTGTTCCTAGCCCATCTAGGATTAGCAACCCCTCAGCACACTGAGAGCGACAGGCAGCTTTTCAGTTTGTGTCTGGATTGCCATGACACTCTACACAGAATGTGCCAGCTCTGGCTTGCAATGATTTCTTGGACAGGGAAGAGAGCCATGCTTCAGGTGCGCACATCCAGTTTTATCGTGCTGAAGCAACCCCACTGGCCTTGTTTAGCCATGCGCGCAGAGTACCTTTCGAATGCCTTGGAAATGCTTGCATCGTACCTGCACCAGGACATTTTTCAGTTGTATGGACTCAGTGACACCCAGGCACACAGACTGCCAGGGGGTGAAAATTGATGCATCCAGAGAAGCCGACTGACCTCACAGGAAGCTGACTGTCTGCATGCAAAAAGACCAACAGCTGGTCGTCTCTGACACCTACTGCTCCACAGTTCATTTGTGGTCCTCGGCCCCTTTTTGAACTCAACACCTAAAAGATAAGTCATTGTCAAGTTCTTGCACATGCCTTTCAGACACCAGGCAGACGGAGAAGATATGCACTGTATCTACGATTTGTCCACGAGAGGCAGTGTGGATCTGTTGGGCTGTTCTGAACTCTCAGAGCAGACGCGACAAAGTACCTGTGCTCCCGCTCTTTGGGCTGCTTTGACTGTACCGTCAGTGCTGCCGCCATCAACAACGACTGCAGATACGGTCGTTAACGCAGTCTGACGCCTGTAAAGCGCGCTGCACAGAGGAAAGTCCAGATAATCTCTCAAATGCTGGTCTTGCAACACACCAGCAAAGCTAGGGATCAAGATCAATGGGCATGCGTTTTAAAAAGTTACCTTTTGATGGCGCTGGCCACTTGACCCTCCTCGTTCTGTACAACAGTACGACAAGATCGCAAGTGATCAAGATGCAGAAGAACTTCAACAAGTTCGTAGCGAGCAGGATTGCGTAGCTATGACCTAGCACTCACCAGGCATGGTATTACAACTCTGTAGTCCATGGGAACCGGCTCAGCATGTCGGTCCCAGGTTACACGGAATCCACCTGCGCCCATGTCAGCCTGAGTAGTGTCAGACCTGCAGAGGGTGCGCTGTATCCCGCTATACAGAAATCAGCATTGTCTCTGCACATATCCCAGCATTGCACCGCGATGGAAATTGAGGATTAGAGATGGTCCGACATGACGAGATGCGCCGCGCCACGAGAGGGAACAGATTTCAGATTACAGTCATCCACAACGCGGAGCGGGTCCGCGAATCAAGATTATCCCCTGCCCTGCCCTGCCATAAAGTGCAAGAAAGCAACGGAGGTTTTTAGTTTAGCTGCTTCGCGGCAACCAAAGTCAACCTCGTGATCGTTTTGCAGCGTTCTCTTGTGCAAGAAGCGTACCACTGGCAAAAATGGCGACGGGAATGGTTGCCACCGTCTCCCCGAGGACGCTGCCAAGTGCTCCACAGGGGTGCATCCGCACTGAACCGGTGTCATCCCCGCTCTGGACCCTGCTCCTGCGCCAGCTTAAATCTCAGCTGCACCTGCTGGGATTTGATATCGCGGAGCCTCTGGCCATCAGCTGGTAAGCCTGTAGCCTCGCTACTTTCCGCCGATTTGCCACTTACTCAAGAGTAGCCACACGGCGCAGGGAGTCGAAGCTTCTAGATAGTTCGCAGCCCGACAGGCTGGGCAACAGCCACTTGCTTCGCAATGTGCGAGCTATACTGTGTCCTAGGCTGTCCAATGGGCTACGAGGCTGCTGGTTCTTGAGCTCGAAGTCAGCCATAGGAGATATCTGTCACCCCATGCTGCTACACCGCGCTTTGAGCGCGCGACTCCTAGAGTCATCTGGCGACTTGCATGGCTAGCAAGATAGGTACTTTGATCGACAAATGACCGTTTCTTGCAACGGTCAAGCGAGAGTCAAAGGCTGTCGGTCTACGGCACTTGAACATGGGAAGCTGTCCAAGGTATCATCGTACAGAACTGGAGGCTCAGCAGCGGTGGATATTTCACCGGACTTCTGCTATTTTGGGTAGCCAATGGTGATATTCACGCCTCATTTGGAACATGCATAGTCTTTATTTAGCAGGCCTACACATCAAGATTGCACTGTTGGGAGGAGGAGGTAGCATATGTCAGGCAGGGAAATTTCTAGAGGCTCGTTGGGAGTATCTCCTGCACAACTTGTACCTGATAGACTCAGAGCGTCTTATCAAGTCATTTTGCATGAAAGTCGAGGTAACCAGCCAGTAGAAACCAGTAGCTTATCTCCATATTGCTGGATGCTCAGTGCTTGTTTCTCAACCCTGCATTCCGTGCAAGCAGGTACAATGATTCGGTGCCTGAGGGAGTGGGAAGGAGTATACCCATACCATCTGCACCAGGTGTGGACAACATTTGCACCACCTTATGACAATGCCAGTGGTCCAACACTAGCAAGTCTTCTGCCAAGTCACTTTCAGTGCTGTTCGCACCAAACCTGTCCGTCAACTCTGCCCTAAACCACAAGATATGTGGCACAGGGGGCAGGACTCTGGCATTGCTGGTGGGGAACAACAAGAATTTGTGGCCGCATTTCCTGAAGGCATACAATTCAGACCCCAGCCTGCAGCACAGCGAGGATCCCCTGGACACGTATGTGGAGCGATGCATCTCAGCAGCAACGAATGCAACAGGGTGGGTCTCATTGTTGACTGCATGCACATCCATTACGATGCTGATGATGCGATTACATGCCATGTTAGTGCTACGGTCACTAATCAGCCCTGCATGAACAGTCAAGTCATGCAGCTGCTGCATGCGATTGGTGCTGCTGCTCATGCATGTGGCTCGCACAGTGTCAAAGCCTTGATATTCATGTGAAGAGAAGCACCAGACCATGCACTTGGCTTGTTCTGAGGAGATTCTGAACTAATGTGCAGGCGGCCTGCGAGGATATTCTGGGGCCACCAGGAGCGCGATGGAGTGATTGGAGGGCCCAGCCTGGAGCTGCAGCGCATGGCATCTGCAGCTGGGGTGGCATTTTGGGACGAATCCTCGTGCCTCTCCCTGCACCTCAAATATGGCCCCTGGTTCGCCCTGCGCGCTGTCGTAGTGTTTGACGGCATCGAGTACACAGGTAAGCTCTGGCCTGCTCCTTGGCATATCATTGCTCAGCAACATGACAGTTCACTGCTTGCAACCATGCATGATGGTGCTTTGTTGACACACTTTGTCGACACGGCATGCAAGTTGGAAGATGTCGGATCACTTTCCCCATACATGTCAGCTGTGGAGATTTCAGCAGTGCGTATGCCTGTCATAATGTGAGGTGCAGTGCTATGGGCTGGTGTCATCAGTATGCTAAGGTCGTGGCTTCCTGAATTTGTAGGCAGCAGGCCACCAGCGCTGCAGAATCCCCTGAACGACTCCACGAAGGCATATGTGAGGATGGCAGTACGAAGCGCACGCAACCCCTCCTCAGACAACCTTGCTGACATGAGTGAGTGCCTGCCCACATGCCCCTGCACATGCATGCTGTTGCCCGAAAACTTCTTGCACATCGTGCTACCTCCGAGCTGTTCTGCTCTCAAAATGCCGATACTGCAACTGCAATAAGCTGTTTCTTTCCATGCACACGCATAGGGTATGTGTGTTACCCTGCATGCATGGCGTGGTGGCTTGCTTTTAAAAATAACTGTAGTGCAGGGCATTTTCAATGGGTGTGAACCTGAGGACTTGCGCGCTCTTGCAGGTGGCAAGAAAGATCTCGGGGAGAGGCGCAGTTCTGGGGATGAGCACCCAACTCGCGAAGTGGTCCGCAGCCGCTGGCAGCGATGGGTGGCAGTGCGCGATGCACCGTACCCGGGCCACATTTTCCGGTACCCAAAGCTCATGCTGGAGTACCACTACACAGGCAACCGCGCCTGCCTGCAGCCCAACAAGTGCTAGTCTGTTCTGAGGAGCTTCTTCGCGCATGGGCCTACTTTATCCTGCAGAGATCATGCATGTGCAACAGAGTTTCCCTTCAGGCTCAGAGAGAGTCTCCTTTCCAAGGATTAAGCTCAGGTATCCCTTCTTGTAGCATGCCTGATGGTTTGGCATGCAGCTGTCACGTCCACTCGTTGTGCTTTAGGTGCGAACGGTTATCTTATGAGCGTGCAGTAAAGGCTTTGTGTGGGGTTGATGTGATGTCTTCAGCATCAAACCCACCAAACGACAAAGAGTGGCTTTGGGCCGCATTGTATCAAGGGACGCGGGTTTTGGGGACAGCCAGTGGAGCTGTTCGCCACTAGGACACTAGAAGACGGTCTGAATTCCATACCCTCCAAGTGGGGGGTTTTTCATTGGGCTAGGAGGTTCAGTTGTCAGGTTTTGCTAGGCTGCTTGGGAACATTACGGAGGCATATTCTTGAGCCATTCAGCTGTCCTTAGTATGGCTCATGAGCGACGCTGTTTGCATGGTGTTATAGTGCTATTCAACTGTGTACACTATCCCCGGCTGCTGCTGAATAATTCTTTGCTTTGCTGAAAGCAGCCTCTGAGGCTACTGTGTCAAAGTACAATAGCGTCACTCAAGTAGGATGAAGACAAGGAGTGTTGCTGCTTAGCATTCACAAAGGCAAATGGGAGTTTTTCTGTCAGCTCATGAGCTGAGCAGCTGATCAGCAAAGTACCTGTATCCAAGTGTACTGCAGTGGCAGTGGTGGTGAGGTTGTTCCTTGAGTCTGTGCAAGGAGGCGCATGCATATTAAATGGGGAGGAGTTTGGTATGGGACGCATTCATGGTGTGGCAAGACAAGACATGATTCATTCAGACTGCAACATTCTGAGACTTGGACAATGCTGGATTTTTGGCAGCAGTAGCTGTAGTATATGCTGCGCAGGACTGATGCATGCATTTATGTTGATATGTGCACTACCATAGCTGTAGAAAAGTGAAAATATAACATTGATACGCGTATATGTAGCACTCCGTCTGATCAGTCTGTCACATTTTTTCCAGCCGCACATGTGCAGCTAGCTGTCACAGCGCTGTACAGGGCTGATCATGATATCAGATGTCTGGCCACCATTGCGTGGCAAGCAACCAACACAACAACCCACTGTACAGTTGTGACAAACTGCATCCACCCAATCAATGCGACAGGTCCTCGTCTTGAAACAGGGAGCGGAGCGGACGCAAGTTTTTGCATGCAGCATGCCCATCTGACAAAATTACCGTAGCAGCCTAATCAGGTTCACACCTGGCTCAAAACTAAGCTCGCGCTTCCAGCTGTTGACCGAGCTCCGAGATATTGTGCATGCACACGTATGCGTGTCAGATGCTTTATGACATGATTGTTCAATCTGAAGTATAGATCTGACGAGCAGGCTGCATCTATGGCTTCTGCGGG
Source organism: Coccomyxa sp. Obi (assembly GCA_020887355.1). Classification (NCBI taxonomy): domain Eukaryota; kingdom Viridiplantae; phylum Chlorophyta; class Trebouxiophyceae; family Coccomyxaceae; genus Coccomyxa; species Coccomyxa sp. Obi. The sequence continues at coordinate 363,036 of AP024993.1, read as the reverse complement.
CAGGGAGGGATTCTATGTGTCTTGGGAGCAGGTTATGGCTTTCTTTGCCATGGCTGAAGAGGCACTGAAGGCAAAAACTGCAGCAAATGAGGTGCGCTAGCTTAATTTTTCCGCTGAAGCTTCCAAATCTGCAGAAGTCGTTCACAGAAGAGACCTGAGGTGCTTTTGGGGCAGGCGCTAAAAGAGGACGCGGACAGTCTTCGGGAAGAACTGCAGGAGAAACGGCAAGCATACATCAAGGTATCACCTCGCAACATAAAAATGCAGCATTTATTGTTTTTTAATGGTTCTGACGCCCCAGCTTCGTTCAGACATCCGCTACCTGAGCACAGGCCTGAGCACAGGTTCCGCTAGCACTTCTGCTTAACATAGCTGGATTCAGATCTTCGATGGAGATGTAAAGCGAATGATTTTGAGCACTGAGTCGCCATGCTTGTATTCACTACGGAGAAAACACTTGACCCCTCACCGAGATGACCCCTTGTTGAGTGCTCACATTTTATTATCCCTGTGTTCCCCCCGTCCTCAGGTGCTCAGGAAGGAACAGGCTCTGTCAGAGGACTCTGGCTTCCTAAAAGAACAGATGGAGAAGCTTCTGAAGGTCTGGGCTCATCTCAACATCCACACCCTGAACATCCATATACCCTGCCCTGAGCAGGACTCATGCCGCAGCAAGATTTTGTGCATTCGCCGCCAGTCAAATTACTTCAAGAAGGGCCTTGCAGTGCATTGCTTGACAAACTCTGCCCTTGCTTGTTTCAGGAGCGGCTCAGCTTCCAGGAGAGGATCGCGGCGCTTGAGAGGTGCGTCTGACATCCCCAATCACATGTGAAGGTGCATAAAGTGCGTTTTGGTGCAAGTCAGCTACTTCTTTAGCTCATGCAAAACACACTTATTGATTGACAGCACATTTGTGTCGCCAGGGAAAACAGGTTCTTGCTCCAGGAGAGGGAGATTATGGGACAACAGCTGGAATGTGCGCTTCTCCTGCAACATAGATGTAATGAGTGTGGTCACTGTCTGCTCACTGATGTGAGCAGCGGTTATTGGTTTTGAGCAAACGCCAGCTTTCTTTCTTGTGGGCGTACAGCACCAAATCTCTCTGTCTTTGAAGAGCAGAATGAAGCATGCTGTCATGTCTTGGGCTGCTCCAGCTGCCCAAAAATGTTGTTCCTGGTGCCATGCATGGAGTGTTTGCATCATCTGAACTTTCCAGATTTTGGAAGGCCAGTCAAGCATGGACTGGTGGCGAAGGAAAGCATGAGGCGGGCGGAGCCAGCTCTGTGTGTCATGAATGTGTCCTGACCCAACAATTAGGACAATATGTGGCTGGCTTGGTAGCAGTGTCTGAAGTCATGCAGACCCGGAGGACCACAGCGCACTGGTTGAAGTCATGGGCACTTGGCTAAACCCCTTTCTTGCTTATCCGTAACTGATGTGATCTGGTGAGGAGGCAGACTCGGAGGACCACAGCACACTGGTTGAAGTCATGGGCATGTGGCTGAATCCCTGTCTCGCTTATTGATCACTGTTGTGATTTGCTGGGGCGGCAGCGGACGAGAGGGAGGCGGACCCGGAGGGGCGCAGCGCACTGGTCATGGGCATGTGGCTGAATCCCTGTCTCGCTTATTGATCACTGTTGTGATTTGCTGTGGCGGCAGTGGACGAGAGGGAGGCGGACCCGGAGGGGCGCAGCGCACTGGTTGTGGGCATTTGGCTGAATCCTGTCTCGCATATTGATCACTGATGTGATGTGATGTGGCGGCAGTAGACGAGAGGGAGGCGGAGCCGGAGGGGTGGGGCACATTGTTGAATTGATGGGCACTTAGCTGAACCATGTTTACGCTGATCGATCACTGGTGTGATTTGGTGGGGCGGCAGTGGCCAAAAGGAGCCCACTCCTTCGTCATTTCCCTCCCCACACAAATGTTAGCCTGAACCCAACTCTTCTGCTGGCGGCAGTGGACGAGAGGGAGGCAGAGCCGGAGGGGCGGAGCGCGCTGGCGCAGCAGCTGCGGCAGCGGCTGGAGGAGGAGCGGCGGCGCAGCGAGGAGGCCGAGGCCGAGCTCGACCGCCAGCGCGCGGCCACCGCCGGCCTTGGCGCCGCGCTCTCCCGCGCCGAGGCCGTCCTTGCCGCCAAGAAGGCGTTCTGGGAGGTGTGCAGTTTCCTTTTTCCTTTTTCCGTGCTGAGGCCGTCCTTGCCGCCAAGAAGGCGTTCTGGGAGGTGTGCGGTTTCCTTTTTCCTTTTTCCGTGCTGAGGTCATCCTCGCCGCCAGAAAGGCGCGTTGGGAGGTGTGCAGTTTCTTTCGCGAGCACCAAGGAAGTGGAGTTCTCCTGCTCCCTGGCCATATCGAGGCATGACTTGTGCCTGAAAAGGCGGCTCTAGGAAGTGAGCCGCTCCTTTTGTGGGGATTTTTTTAATGGTTGATGCTGTGCGCTATGAAGCCAATGCCGCCTTTAGGGGTACAAGCTAATACCTTTGTGGGATGAGGTCTTTTTGCACACCCAGCCTCTGACAGTGGGGATGAGTGGCGAAATAAGTGGCGAAGGTGGCGGGTCATTGTCGCATCATTGGCGCATGAGTTCCCTTTGGAGCTGTGTCAGCAGAAGGAGGCAAGCCTGCTGCGCAGGCAGGAGGTCACAGATCTGGCACGGCGTTTAGGCATGGCAAATTGTAGTTCTGACAGGTTCTCACGGTTTTTGCAGGAGAAGGAGGCGAGCCTACTCCGCAGCCTGGAGAGCGCGAATTTGGCGGCGCTAACAGCAACGCGGCAGGCGCTGCCAGCACTGCCGCACCCTCTCGCGCTGCGCTCGCTGCTCAGCGGCGTCATGAGCGGCGCAACGGCCGTGCGCGAAAACCTGGTTGCCAGGACGCAGGTGGGCCATGTAGAATGCCTTGAGTGGTTTATTTGATATAATTGGCTTCAATCTCAGCCTTCTTTGCTAGCTTTGCATTGAAACTTCCATGTTGCCAGTGCACGTATGGAGGGGTTTGGTGAGTTTGGAAACCTTTACAACGAGGAGAGGCTGCGGCAGCTCCTGCACGCAGCATTGAGACCCACGCTGTTCAGCAGTCTGCTCTTTTTTTGTACTTGCATAACTGTGGTTTCCAACACTGGGCACAGTGTGTCAGCATCTGCTTTCTTAAGCATGATAGTCGTGCAGAGAAATATCCTTTCCTCAAGAGCGCGCTCCTGTACCCCTGTGTGTGTTTGCCCTCATGCAACAAACCTTGAAACTCACCCAGTTCAGTGCATGAGAAGGCTCTCCTCGGTGGAGCTAGGTAGTATCCTCCGAGGTAAGCCGAATTTGACAGAGCTCCCTTGGACTGCAGGGCGACGGCAACAGGAGCAGGTGCCTCAGTCCAGAGGGCGGTGCGGCCCGGCCAGCCTCGGCAGGCACCCGGTCGAGCCCAGCGGCCAGGAGCGCCAGCAAACCTGTCTTGGCAACCTCGGAGAAGCAAACCTCGGCCGCTGCGACCCACCGAACCCCAGCACCCTCGGAGAAGCAACCACCCTCGGCCGCTGCGTCCCACCGGACCCCGGACAAGAAATTGCCGGCGGACAAAGCCAGCGCGGCAGCCGCGCTGCCGACGCCAGAAAAGCGCGCGTCGGCCGATCGGCCGGCCGGCGGGAAAAAGCCGACGCCATCCAGGGGCGCGAGTGTGCCGCTGCATGCCGATGCGGCCACGTCAGGTGTGCGCGGCAGCCACGCATGTGCCGGCATGGCGCAGTGACCTTTTGAAACCTTTTCATGGAGCCAGCAATTTGCTCCTTGCAGTGCCAAGCACGACGCATACCTCATACATGAAATCCAATCTTCAGATACATGGCAGGAATGAGCTTGTTCTGGACTGCAGACAGATGTAGGCGTGTTACCTTCTTGCTGTGAGGAGGCACTGCAAGAGGATGCAGGCTAAGTGCAGCCTCTGGTTCCTCGATGCAATTGCAGGGCGGGAAATCTTGGATGGCGGCAGTGTGCAAAGGACGCGCAGTGGCGAAAGCCTTGCACTGCGACAGAATGTGCAGCTGAGGCCATTGCCGGGCGACAGCTCGCCCGATAAATCATTAAGCGGCGGCAAAATGCTTGTGCCGTTGCGGCCGCTATCCCCACAGCTGCAGAGCTGAACTCATGTGGCTGACATGGCAGCTCCCCTACGAGTGAGAGAAGTGAGAGTTGAGAGAGGCATGCACGATGCATCGCGAGGCAATTTTGATTGAACGGATGTCTGGATTGTCCACTTGTAGCAGCATTTGCAGCACAGAAATAATGTTTCTATTTTGCAGGCCCAAGCACAGGGAAGTTTGAGGCGAGGTGAGAGATGCTAAGATGAGAAGTGTTTGACACTGGGTGGCTATAGAGCTCCTGGGCACCTCTCATGGACTGGATGGCAATTGCATGCCTCGGGTGCATGACAGGTGTTATAATTGATCGATGACCCACTTCACACAAAGAGTACTTGGACATGACACTTTCTGCTGCTGAAGGAGACCATCTGAAAAAATGACACTTGAGTTGTGTATCATAGGAAGAGGTCTAGACCGTGTACAGTAGGTCAACATTTTGGAGGCTTAGGCCTGTATGTCCATGGAAACTGCTTGCAAGAAAACGATGCCGGTATCCTTGAAACACTTCTATTCCAAACATCAAATGGTTTATTGTCGTATGTGTGAATTTTCTCCTGCTCTGCGTGAACGTTTGCTCACACTCAAAGACTTCACCTTTCTCTGCGCGGACAGATGGCGGGCCGCCATCTGATTTCCAAAATTTGACCATGTGGTGAATGTGTGTCCAGTTCGTACAAGTGCCCATACAAATGCCCATTTAAGTGATGGAACGATGTCGCAACTGCCGTGACATTTGCACTAGCACATCAGATCTTGCAATTCTCACCGCATCTGCTTGTGATGCATGGCGTTCGGCAGCGCCAACGAGGCAAGGCGTGGCAGGCAAACCCCAACACAACACTCAGCAGCACAGTAATCTGGACACTGACATCCTTTGAGCAACAACCAATGAAGACAGTCCCAGGAAGCGATCAATCAGTCTGCAGAGAGCTCTTGTGACAGGCATGCATGAAGAAATGCAAGGGCCAGAATCATACCTTCCGCGGAAGCCAGGATGACACACTCCCAGGGAGCGAGGACCACACTTCATCTGCAGCCATACTTCATGTCAGTTGCAAGGAGAAGCAAAGTCTGATGCAGCATCAGGTCACGAAGTTCCCTGCAAACATCTGCTGACTATTTGACGGAGAGTCTGCATCTGAGCTGAGGCATGCTGATCTTCCAAAAAGGCTTTCGGGCGAAGATTCTGACAAAGACTTTGTCTTCAGAATTGATAGATCTGCAACTGTTCAACAGTGTGATGAAAATGTGCAGAAAAGCCAGCGCGCTACCCTCAATAAAAGGGTGCATGTCTGGTACAAAGCGGGTGAGGGCTTTGGCCTTGCATACCACCATGTCATCCATTCACATGCTAGGCCATGGAACTCTGCAGATTGATACAGCCTTTGAAGGGCTGCACCATAGGAATTCTGCAGAGCTTAGCTGTGCAGCCCTCCCATCTTAGAAGCCTCCGCGAAAAGTGTCCCTGATTCTGGTCACCCTTGAGAGGCTTGAATGCTCCGGAATGCTTCTTGCTCACAGTGAGTTCTGAACAAGGGTGAAATGGCATCCAAAGTTTTGGCTGCCAGACAAGCGTTGCAATGCAGACCTCCCTTCTCTGGACTCTTGGGACATAAGCCCACAAACACTGCAAATGCTGCAGAACAGGAGCAATTCTGACAGGAGATATTGACCTCTGAAATAGAGCTCATGGCAGCTCATTATGCATCTTGAAGATGCTTACAAACCATAAATCATGGCAGCTTCCTCAAAATTCAAATCAAGGAATAGGAGCTGTCCTTCTGCCAGCAGCTTGTCAAGGTCTCAAACAAGTATCACAAAATCTGCTTGCAAATATGTAGAAAAGACTCCTGCGGAACTTGCAGAAATACATATCTTTCCCATGTAGTAGGAACGAGCTGGCCTCAAGTGTCCAGAGCCCTACGTCCATTCTTCCGGGGCAAAACATTGCACGCAGTGCACCTTCACATGTTGCTGCAGCTCACTACCATTTCTAGTCATTTCTGAGGGGCTCCCACAAGCTGGCAATGTTCCACAACAACGCTGATTGCTTGGCAAATGCATTGCCATTCCCCTTCTCACACTGCTGATTGACACCGACCAGCGATGGCCCTTCGATGAAAGGTCATCTGGATAACATCCCGCCCAGTATGCAGACTCTTTCTTGCTGCCCAAAGTTCCAGGGATCAAGCAGCAGGCCGCGGAAGCAAGCCATGCCGCCACGGCCAGGGCCTCAACTTCTTGCCACCCAGGGGCAGCACCTCTCTGCAAGGACTGAAAGCTCTCCGGAGCCACAAAGCTCCCTGCATGTGTCACCTGCTTTCACCCTGACATCACATGCACTCACCTGCAGAGCTCTGCTCTAGCGTGCAATGCTGACTGGCGTAACCTGCTGTGCGCAAGTGTCGAAGCAATGACCAGTGGAAGGTCAGTAGCGCGAACGTTTGGGAGCATTTCCTGCAGCACATCAGGCAACTTGGCTTGTCAATGTTGAACAGACGCCATGTACAGGAGTGTCCATGCATGCTTGTTAGCCCGACAGCAGATCCCTGAAAAAACCGGCACCTTTGCCTCTACAAGCATGAAGCTGTGAATGCAAATAGCTGCTGCACTGAAACAGAGCCTGCAAAAGCACCAAAGCAGGCTCCATATCAGAATGCCCTTAGTGCAGTGCTTGTGATACTACTCCACATAGTACTTCACACAAGTGAAAAACATATGGAAAGAGCAGACCTCCACTTTGGGCGCCACTTCCATATCCTCCGTAAGCTCCACCATATCCATACTGCACGGACACAACGCCACGTAAACATCTGGCACTCGATCGGCAGGACTTTTCCAAAATGGGATTGCAGTAAATGTCTTGAGCTGGAGTTTGTAAAGCTCTGCACCACCATGTCCAGACCACATGAGATGGATGTTCTAACATAATTTCAGAGACACTTGCCAATTGGTGGAACTGCTGCAAAGCGCACATGACCTCAGTCCTATCGATCGTGGGTCATGCATCCCTTGGGATGTCAATGAAAGCAAAAAACTTCATCACTGGTCATGGGCGCTCACAGAACAAACCCAGCCCCCCAGAACATCTACATGGGCAGCGTACTGGCTGATCGTCTGTCACACATCTGCATCTTCAACTCGTCATGCTTTGGCCTCAGCTTGTTGATGTCTTCAGGCATTGCTGCTCAGGAGTTTATTTGATTGATAGAACATCATCGACCAAGCATGCACCCCACACGCTCAAGTTTACTAGGCACAACAGATGAGGAAGTGTAGCCACTCCGCAACACCCAAATGGGGATGGCCCTCTGCCATGTAGTGCCATCCTTATAGTGACTCCCTTTGGCCACATCATTATCTTCGCCCTCATGCCAACAACAAGAACAGCAGAGGTGAAGATGCCAGCCTAACAGTGACTGCTTGGCCACATCATCATCTCGCCCTCATGCCAACAAGAAGTCCTACATTTTATCTTTTTATTTTTTAACTTTTGAACCCTCGACCCTAATCCTCCAACCCTAAAAAAATAGGTGCAGATGCAAACCTGCGCTGTAGCTGCGGCATCGTATCCGGCAGCATCGCGTTTCTGGCCGACCGCGCCGTAAGTGGCCTGCCCCGGCTGCGGCCCGTAACCGGCCTGCGCATCGTAGCCGCCGCTGGCGCCCTGCTGCCCGGTTCCGTAGCCGGCCTGGCCCGCTCCGTAACCAGCCTGCTGCCCGTAGCCGGCGGCGCCCTGGGCCCCGTACACCGCCGATCCATAGGATGCCGTCGCATCATAAGCCTGTGGTTAATAGCCAGCCCAACTCAGCGAGGTGCAGATACAGAGAAGGGCATCTTTAGCATGACACATGCGCAGCACTGAACCCCCAGTACCTGTCAGAAACCTGCCATAACAATAACAGAAGTGGGGAAGTAGGAGTTTTTGCATTTAGGTGTCTGCTTGGATGCTAAAATCCCTAAACAGGCAGCACAAACGCGAACCCACCCATGTCCTCATCGAGATGGGTTTGGAGATCGACAGCACCTGACAAGCCCCAAACCTGACAAAAAGAGACGCTGGCAGGCCACACTGTGTAGGCTCAGGGGGCACTCGGGCATTCACTACAGGTAAAAGCGCGTGATCTCACAATCTCTGGCTGCACCCGACATGCTGTCAGGGTACTGAAAGGAACGAACAGTTGGGTAATAGGGTGCATCTATGCCAGCCAGCGGTGCAACAGACCTGACTGCCATAGCCAGCGGAGGCGCCAGTCGCACTGGCGCCATAGCCGGAATATGCGGCGCTTGCAGCAGCCGCGTCCTGCCCGTAACCAGTGCTCGTCGTGGAGCCGTAGCCGCTTGAGTAGTTCCCGTAGGCGCTGGCGTCCGTAGCCTGCCCGTAGCCGCTGGCGTCCGCCGCTTGCCCGTACCCCTGGTACCTGTGCGTGTCATTATGCCACATCAGCATTGCAGCGGGCTGGACTCTGGACACTTCAGACCTCAATGCGAGCACCTCAGCATTTGCAGGGAACTTCCAACAAACGTCATGTGTAACAGCTGCATCTGATTCTCTGGGGGTGATTCTGTGGGCACGAAGGAGAGGACTGATGGGTCGGTTTTCTCTGAACTGCGGGTCGAAGTACAAAGGCATGGCTCACCCTGCGTAGCCTGCAGAAGCAGCGGCAGTGTCCTGCTTCTCAACCCCATAAGCCGCATATACCGACTGGTCTCCGTAAGCAGCCTGTGCTCCGTAGCTCGCCTGCCCGTAACCTGCAGCACACAGAAGAGGCTGTTATCACGGCACCGCTTCAAGGCGAACACTTCATCATGCATCAATGCGTCACTACAACGCTATGTAATCACATTCATTGACTCGCAGGGCCCCACAGAGCACCTGACATGTGACAATCCTTAGTACAAGGTGACTCACCAGCTTGGCCGACTTGTGCAGCATAAGCAGCGGCGTCCGCACCCTGGCTGGCGTCTCCGTAGCCAGCGGCCTGCTCGGGCCCGTAGCCGGCCTGTGATCTGTAAGCGGCCGCCGCGGACGCATCTGCGCCGTAGCCGACAGCCGCGGCGGCAGCGCCCGGCGTCTCCATGCCGGCCTGGAAGCCTGTGCTGTTCCCTGCCCCCATCTGACCGCCGCCTCGGCCACCCTGCACTGCCAAAAATGCTGGATACACTATACACTTGAACCTGAATGACCCGCCCAATCAAGTGCGATCAAGCTGCCATTCCAGTCATTCGCAGCATCCACCAAGCTTGCAATCGGGGGCAGGACGAGGCAGCTAGCCCAGCACCAGGCAAGTTGCAGGACGTGGAGCAAGAAGTGCAGCGCAACTATTGGGAGACGTCTGAGGCTTGGTGCAGAGCCCCCACCTTGAGCACGGGTGGCTGGCGCTTGAACGCGGTGCTGGTTGTGGCCGGTGAGCGGATGCGCGCGGCCGCGCGCCGAGCCTCGTCCTCGGCACGTTTTCGCGCCTCCGCCTCCGCCGCAGCCTTGGCTTGCGCCTGTGCGTTTTATTTTAACATTTCATTTTTGGGGCTTACAAAACCCTAAAATAAACCCTAAAATATAATAAAATAATCACATGGAAAATATAAAGAAGTACAGGACATGCAGCCTCCTTGGGAAACACTTGAGGGCAACTTGCAGCGCCCATATTCCGGCCCCAGGTGCATAGGCTGAGACCAAAGAATAGCTGCTATGGTGTGGTGTCCACAAGCGCTTTTTTAAATTAACAGATTTTGAAACAATGACACAAGCCGGTCATGCCACTTGCGCAGCAAATACAGGGCACATGTGCGCACCTGAGTGGCTGCGCGCTGGAACTGCTCGGCCTGCTGCTGCGCTTGCTGGGCGGCCTGCTGCGCTGCGCGGAGCTGCGCTTGCAGCGCGGCCTGCTGGGCCTGCATCTGGCGCTGCACCTGGGCCTGAACCTGGCGCTGCATTTGAATCTGCTGCATCTGTCACAACACACATGCAATCAATATGACTCCAAAGAAACTGCATGCACAGCGGACGAAAAATCTCAAGGACACAAAGCTGCATGTGATTGGGCAAGCTGTCAGCTCAGCCTTAGGGAATAGACATAGCCAAAAGGTTATCGTCCGAAAGCTTAGAATGATAGGCCCACCTGTGCCATCTGGAGCTGCTGCTGCACGAAAGGCTCTGGCCCGCCCAGGCCCCCAATTGGAGGGCCTCCAGGGAAGTCGGCCCCCATGCCAAATCCAGGTCCCCCGGGGCCGCGACCTGCATAACGTAAGCAAGTCCTCAGCCTTGACGGAAATACATCATGGAACCAGTTGGCAGGTGTGCAAGCGCGTGACGCATTTGACTCTGTTACTTGCTTTGCTGTCATATCCCCAAATTACCTTTCAAAAGGCTGAGCAGGGAAGGCTCACCTCCGCGCATACCAGCAGGGCCGCTTGGTGGGCCGCCGAAGCCGGCAGGGCCCCCGAGCGGGGGGCCACCACGGCCGCCCATCGGCCCGCCGAAGCCCCCCCCGCCGCCGGGGCGGCCCCCCGCACCTCCACGGTTGAACCCCCCGGCAGGGCCACTGCCCCCGAAGGGCCGGCCGCCGCTGCTGCGCCGGTCGCCGCCGCCGTCGGCTCGGCCGGGCGACCGGCGCGAGCCGCCACGGTCGGAGCCGCGGTCGGAGCCGGCCGCGCGCTGGTCCCTGCGGCCGCGGTCGCGGTCACGATCGCGCTCACGCTCGTTTGTCGGCTTGGCCGGGTTGGCGAAGGACACCAGCAGCTTGCCCAGCTTCGGGTGCTCCGGGTTTGCACAGAACTCCCGGTACGCCCTGCGCACCGGTGTTGCAGAGTGTTGCCAGACTGGTGTAACTAAGTTTTAAGATCCTGTCAGGACTAAATAGGGAACTGACAGCAGCTTTGATGTAGGCAACGCGTTCCCATCAGGGACATTATGTACACGAGACATCCATGAGAAATAGCCAGAAGAGCTTTTCGAAGCTTTACGGGTGGTCTTGCAGGATTGCATTCACATGGTGATGTCCTTGAGACAATGCATGATGATTACTCAATCGGGTGCAAACAGCACATTTCACACATGTAGGCAGAGCCTTACGCATCGGCGTAGGTGCTGCGCTTATACTCCACAAAGGCAAAGCCGCGTGACTGCTGAGTCATCTGGTTGACGGGGATGTTGATGTCCGAAATGCTGCCAAAGGCCTCGAAGATGGAGCGCAGGTCCCGAACATCCTTGTACCTCTACCCACAGCAAAGACTGCTCACTGGTGCTTCTTACAACCACTGCTGGAGTTCAAGGCCATTGAGAGGGTTGCAAGAGGCACACATCATGCCAGAATCATCAGAAGATATCCTTGCTGCAGGCAGCGAGCAAAGCAGGCAGACCACAGAGTAATGGAAGAGAGATCAAGCAAAAGCATTGCATGAGAATGTAGTATTTTCAAGAGGGCGACAGAACCCAGTTTTCCTAATGTTGGCAAAAGCCACCCTCTAAAAATCACAGCAGTTGAAAGCTCATGCACTTTCGGAGCAATGGGGGAGACGAGATGTACCGGGGGCAGGTTGGAGACGAATAGGGTGCGCGAGAATTGTGACTGCACGCTCTTGATGGCAGCAAACTCCGAGCGCAGCAGCTTGACCTGCAAAGGACGTCCTGAACTTTTAAGATACCCCGCAACAATCTTCTGCACTTCTATCTATGGCATGAGACCACACTGTTCTTGCTAAGTGGCACCAACAGATGCGAGGACATCATGCAATGGTTGCACTACATTGCCAACCAAGCCTCTCAACGCCCACAGATGCAGCACAACAGCCAGCTGCCTTGATTGATGTCTTCTCTAAAGGTTGATTCATGTGCTCTTCAAAGGATGACTCACCTGCTCCACGCGGCCGCCAGCCTCGCGCTCGGCGCGGCGGCTGGTGTCGGGGCGCATCGAGGCCTCCACGTCGTCCAGCGCGCGTTTCGCGCGCAGCGCCATGTGGGGGACCGCAAATTCCACAATCGCGTAGTTCTGCACAGACGGCAGCAGCCATTTTCCCAAATGCCAGAAGCAAAGCAGGAAGCACGGCAGGAAAACAAGGCTGCCGTTCAAAGCATGCATCAGAGAGCTGCACTTTTCCAGATGCTCCTAACCTTTGCATGAGGAAGAAGCCGGCAAGATGACATGCCAAAGACAGACACGAGCAAGCTGTGGGTGTCCCCAATGTGGTCTGCCATCGCACCTTGGACTCTCCTTGAGCATTGTAGGCAATGAAGGCACGCTCCACGCGGCCATGCTGGCTCAGATCCTTATGCAGCCGCTCCACGTCCTGCCATTCGTCTGTCAGGTTCCCGATGAACAGCGTCACCTGATCAACAGCAAGTCAGAAAGGTTGACACAGAACACACAGATTGCCCAGACAGCCCAGTGTCGATTGTTTTTCCTAATGATGCTGACAAAATTCACATAACTAACCATATCAAATTGGTGGAAATGAAAGCAGACATCAAAATATTTAAACACATAGCTCATCCCCATTCCACAGTTTTCGCCTATGAAAAACAATCTTGCGGTGAGCAGCGTTATGAGACCAGGCGTGTCTTGAGCGCACCGAAAACAGCGCACAATAGTGCCTGTACTGCGCGTTGTACCATTTGCTCATTCCTTCTTCCACTAAAGCATGGGTATTATATGATATAATAAACAGCAGACCTGCTCGCGGTGGGCCAGGAACTGCAGCTGCTGGCCAGCCAGCTCCAATTTTGGCTCCACAGCGCTCAGCTTCCGGACAGCTGCCTCTGCCAGCGAGTCAATGGATGCACCGCTGTTGTTACCACCGCTGCCCCTGTTGCGCTTCCTTGAAGACCGGCCCTTCTCGTCCTCGCTGCCCTCTTTCTTCTCTTCCTCGCCCTCCGCCTCCTTGGCAGGCTCCTCCTGCTCACCCAAAAGAAAATCAACGCCACTGCTACGCGAAGGGTTTAGTACCCTAAATCTACTTACCCTAAACCCTAAAATACAAACTCTAAATAAATATATAAAATATATATAGCAGTCCTCATCATGATAATGATTGGAGCATAACCAGCAAGTGTGATGACATCTCAAATTTAAATGTCCTGCTGACGTGTGGAAACTGTGGCATGAATCAGGCACTGTGCTGCCATTAACATGCCTAGGTTGGTATGCATGCAGGGCCGCACCTCAGCAGCTGGCCCAGCCTTTGAAAGCCAGGGTGGGGGCAGGGGTGTCAGGCGCACAAAGGCAGAGCGCTTTGTGTCATTTCCTGGAGGGGAGTCGAAAGCCACGCTGTGCACGCTGAGCCCTTTCGCCTCCAGCAACTCTCGCAGCGAGTCCTCGGTGACGTCAGGGACATTCTTCCCGGGCATATTCATCACCTACATGATTGCAGAGCCCATGCATCACCCACTGCATAACCATCCCAACCATGACCGCAGTGTCATCACAGGTTTTCTGGTATTGCTTAACCATTATGCCACAATAATAGGAGTACTCCACATTTCTACCAGGCAATTGGGAGAATTGTGTAGCAGAAGTAGGGCGGTGTTACTGCCCACCTTGATGAGAGGGGAGGGAAGCATTTCAGCAGGAATCTCTCCAAATAGTTCCCATTCCTGAGGCGCCGCAGGCTCGCTCTGCCTCTTTGCCTGTTCGACGCATAAGTAGATGAGCCATGTGAGATTTACACTTGTTCTGCTGTGCCAAGATACGTTAGTGGCAGAGGAATTAGAGGATACCTGTTCATGGCACAGGGGAGAAGGTTTTACCTTTTGAGGTGTTCTGGCTGCTTTCTGGGAGTCGCCATTCTGCGTGGCAGAGTCCGTCTGCGCCTGCTCTGTGTCCTTGGCTGCCTCTGCTGCATCGTCCCTGCCATTGGTGTGAGCAGCAGCTTCCTCTGCACCTTCATGCGAGGCTTCTGTGAGTCCTGCTTGGTCGCCAGCACCATGGTCTTCGTCTTCTACATTCTCTGCTGCAAAATCACCCTGCGGCTCCTCACCCTGTCAAAGGGCAGATGGCACACCGTTTACATCTCCAGAAGCTGGATGTTTAGAATACATTTTGGAAAGCACGGTCTGCGTGACAGTGAAGATAGACAGGAGCGCAGCTTACATCAGTGCCAAAATCATCGCCGCCCTGATCCCATTGTTCCGGGCTTCCCTCGTCGCCCTGATGATCCTTAAGTTGGTCCTCATCATCCTGGGCGTCGTTACCGTTGTCCGGATGCTGCTCGGGTGCCGCAGCTTGAATGTCATCGTTTTCCATCTCCCCAATCATTTCGTCGTCGTTTGGCGCCATGTTCGGCTGCATATCAACAGACTTCCACTTACTCCCAACAATGGCGCAGAGGCCTTTGAGGTAGCAGGAGAGCTCTGCATCGAGCATTACAGCAGAAAAAGGACATGAAATCGGGGAGCCCCCGTCAAATGAATTTGTCAGGGGTCCGGCTTATGCTAAGCAGCCAACAAGAGCAAATCTCTCAGCCAGGTCCATCAGAACTTCCCCGGCTCAAAAGGAGCATGACGCACTTTTGCTGATTCCGTTTTCAGGGCCATACCAGCTCAATAAATTCTTCCACAACTGCACAGCCCTGGTGACGATATGACCAAACTGGATCAGGAATCCCAACCCCTCAGTGCTCAGGATGTGCTCAACGTTGGTCTGGCGCTCGAGAAGATCTTTCAAGCCAAACTTAAAATCCTCGGGGATAATTCCGGGGTTCTTTGTAAGTTGTGCAGCTCAAACGAGACAAGTCGAATGCGAAGCCCACCAATCTGGGTAGAGAATAATTTTAGTGCTAGCACACAGCTGGGCTGCCCAGGGCAGTTTGGGCTGCCCACAGCCTATTCCCACTTCAGCACAGGCGTTTTTTCAAGGGAACCATAATGTGCAATACTCCAAGCCAGTTCCTTTGATCGTATAGGTACATTGTATCTCTGGACCTTGATTTTGTGGTAAGTGGAGGTTGGGAAACTACCGATGAAGTTTGTGTACACATAAAAAAATTATAGAATATTCTGCTGTGGGTCAGAGGTATGACCTGGTAATAATTGACATGTTGCGCTGAGTTGAACAATGGTGGTGGGCTTTTCTGTGGCGATAGTTCTTCGCGCAAGAAAAGGCTCAAACTTCCTCGTCTTATCGTGAGTTTGCACTTCCCCTCATGCGGAACGCTCTAATACTGCTTGTTATCAATGCAATTTTAGGCTCATCAATGATTGCAGCGCGCGAAACAATGTAACACAGAGTAATTTCCTCTTGTGCAGCCGTGGAATTGATGCCAGAGAAGCAGGAGATTGCTCTCGTGAAGTGGCTGGCGTGCTCACGAGATTTTCAGATGCTGGCGGGAAGGGTGAGATGGACAGGTCAGCTCCAACAGACGCCCCTGCCATCACACAGCTCTGTTCTAGCCCATGGACCCCACTGCAGCTCTGCGTGCCTGTTCCTGAGGTTAACACCAACATGAGAGTAACCTGACCGGTGCAGGAGTGGTGACAATCCTCCGCCTTTTGCTTTTGGGGAGATGCTGGTGGCCAGTGGCAGGCACAGAGTGGTTTACCGCCTCGTGGGCGGGGTGTATCTCATGGTAGTGGCAGCGCCGCAGTCCAATGTCCTGTGGCTGCTTGAGCTCATATCCGCCTGTGTCCGCGTCCTCGTTGCCGTGGCGCGAGGCGTGGAGGTCACACCTGAGAAGCTTGCCAGGCGTTATCCAGAGGTGCGCACCATTGCTGGCTTCGTGATGCGATTTCCTCTGATCTTTGTCAAGACAGTCGTGGAGCCACTGTTGGATGGTTGCACTGCTGGTGAAGACCTGCGGGTATGCAGAGAAGAACATCAGACGTATGCTAGGCAGCGTGCATTCCAACATGCTCTTCCGTTTTCCACTTGGGTTCTCAACAATGTGGCGAGCGTCTGTCAGTGCATGTCTCTGGCTCTAGCGATCTCATGAGAGTCGATTTCATGAGAGCTGCCAGGTGTTTCTCTTAAGGCATTCAGCGGGGCGCCTGCAAGTGCACATCTCTGCACATGCGAAACTTTAGCCCGTTTTCGCACATGGCTCCCACATGGCAAGGTGAAAAGCGCAACCTCAGGCTATTAAGCACCAACTGCCTGTCTGCGCAGTTGTACTTGGCATTGTCCGGAGTGCTGGCCAGTGGTGGCAGCGAGGTCCTCTCCGCGCTAGCAGCTGCGGAGGCAGAGCTGGCTTCTCTCGGGCCGGATGCACCTAAGGCCAAGGTATTTACCCTCCATCACATTGCTGTCTTGACCAGGCGACATAATGCAACCGCTCATGCCTTCACCCCTCTAAAATACCGGCCTCTTGATTGTGACCAGTGGAATGTACTGTTTCTCGGCAGAGCTGGTCAGCGCCATGTCCACATGCATTTTGCATGTACAGGGCAACACACAGTATCGCCTTACTTCTTGGTTGTACCACCCCTTGATCTGCGCGCCTGATCAAGCTGTGATCACATGCAGATTTGCTCTTCATGCAGACTCTTTGCTGTGCATCAGACTGATGTTGCCTTATTGTGCTGTGACCCACAGGCGGGGGTAATGGGCCGGCTGGGCCGAAGCGCATCCTCCAGCCGGGTGAAGGGCAGTGGCGCATCGGCTAGCTCGGGGTCCACAACGCCCAAGGCCGAGCCCATCGCCAGCTCCTCAGGCATCGGGAAAAGGCATGCCCTTACCACTCAGAACCCTGGATCCCTTACGCCGACTTGCACAGATTGCTTGTGTTGTTGTGGCTACCTGAAGTTCACCAATGACACTGTTCCATGGACAGGGATGTGCTCTAAGGGCAATTGAGTTGTTGTCTTATATTTCTCATCAAGTCATTGGGTTACTTTGATGGTGCTTTTTGTTAGTCAATGGAGCATGGTATCTGCAAAGTAGGCATTATAGAAGCAAACACCTCTATTACCAACAATGTTATATTCTATTAATAGTACTACTATTCCTATTGATACATGCAACATCAAGTCATAGGATTACTGCTTGGCGACAGGACACTGACGGATGAGGTGGAGGACCTGTCCAAGGTCTCCTTCGCGTTCCCTCCGGACGAGCTGCAGCCGTCTCCCGGCCGCGCGCGCGCCGCGGCCGCGCCGGCCGGTCGGCCATCACCGCAACAGTCTGCTGCGCGTACCCCCGGCGACCTGGCTGCTGCAGACCCATTCGCCGCTTCCACGGCCGCGGCTGATCGCTCGGTGCTGGCCGGCACCGGGCTGGAGGACCTTTTTGACCCCAGTCCAACCGGTGAAGAGCTGTTCTTCTTGCCGATTATTTACATATACACAAAATGGGAACTGTTTAGGCCTACTGTGTCTTCCGGCCAAGGACACAGGCAGGCTTCTGGATGTAGGCTATCACAGCAAGATTGCCCGTAGAGCAGAGCCCTGTGTCAGAATTTCATTAAGATCATTGCAGAGCTCAACAGTGCAGATTTGAAGGTTAGGATATGGCAGCACGCCACCTCATGTCTTATTTGATACTAGCGGCAAAGCACTGTGACTGATGGGATTGGCACTGTGCTCAGATACTGGCCCTTCTGGCATGGACCCCTCGGACCCATTTGGAGGGAGATCTGGCACCGGGCTGAGCGCCTTTGGGGAACCTGATGCTGGTGCGCCACCATATGCCTTTCTCTCACCTTTTTAGTTTGCGTACACAGCGCACCAGTGTCCTGTGTTGTGGGGGAACTGCTGCAATTTGGCATTGCTGCCCGCTGGCCGACATCTTACACGCCTCCCCATGTATTCTGCACCAAAAGAATCGGCATAGTGTTTACTGAAGCTAAGAACAGGCAGCAGAGGGCTAACATCAAGAGGTATAAAGTACAAATAATAGAGGAAAAGGTGAATCTTGAACAAGCATTTGCGGTGATGCAGATGTGGCTGCAGACAACCCATGGGCCGACTTTGACACGCCTCAGGCGGAGGCGTTCCCTCCGGAGACGCCCCTGTTTGGGCAGCCGCTCTCAGCCACCCAGCAGCCTTTTGGAACGGCCACTTCAGGTGCGTTATCTCTGTTCATGGTCCATCTTAGTCCCAAAGTGATGACCGCCATTCTCGGTCTGCATGAATTGACGGATAAGTATGGTGCATCTCTTTCGGGAGGGAAGAGTCAACGTGTGCTGACACGCTGAAACAAGTAGTCAGTTTGCACGCTTTTCAACTATTAGCCAATGCGCGCGGAGCAGTCACTGCATTGACTGGAAGTACATGGGGTTCTCATTGACTGCAGAGCTCTGCAGGGCGTGTGGCTCCTTCGGAATGGAGGATTCTAAGTTTCCTGTGCTGACATCGCAGGGCACCATCCATGGGCAGCTCTTGATAGGGATTCCAAGTCGGAATCACTCTCTGTCAGGGCCTGTGGCTTCTTCTGAATTGAGGATCAAACTTGTTAACAAGGATGTGTGATCAGTGTCTGATGTGTGAAATGGCACCTCTGATGTGTGATGTGGCAGGGCACGATCCATGGGCAGCTCTTGGTGGGGGAGCCAAGTTGCCACCAGTCTCCGCGGCTGGCGCGGCCGTGACATCACAGCCGCAGCCCTGGGGAGAATTTGACGGCGCAGCCGCCGCTGCTATGGCCACAGACGTCCCTGCTGCCGCGCCCCCCACACCGGCTATCGAAGGTCCGCCGATAATCGTTGCGGCCACTGCTTCTGATCGAGCTCCATTGCAATTCCTAGCTCCCTATTCAGGCTGTGCCATGGGACATGACACAAGACCCTCACCTGCCGCGATTTATGTCCTACCTCTCTATTTTTGCCCTTTTCATGATAATTTTAAAGACTTTAGACAACTTCCTGCACCTCTGGCTGGCTGACTGGCTGGCTGGCTGGCTGGCTGGCTGGCTGGCTGGGAGGGCTGTATCAAACGCCTGCTTGGCGGAGTGTCTGGCCGGGTGACCAGGGCTCTGTGTGCCAGCCCATCGTGCAAGTGCTACTGTAAATCTGCTATTGCTTTCATGGCATGAAGGGAGACAAGCCGCGCCGCAAAGGGTGGCCATCTGCTGCGGGGTGTGGGTGAAGTGGTGTTACTTTCCAGGGAATGGAAGTGTAAGGATTCCTGTTGTGGCATTCAGATCCGCCCAGGGAGGTAACCGAGGAGGATGTGGAGAGCATCGACAGGGGCTGGGCTGTGGAGCTGGTGGAGCGCTGGCGCGGTGCATTCGTGGGCGACAAGCTCGTAAGAGCAGGTGAGGTCGCTCTCTCGGCTTTGTGTACCAACGCACTACCTACACTACATCATGGTCAATCTCTCTTAACCTCAGTTTTTGAAGAGTTGGCGCCGGGAAGTAAGATAGCACTCCTGCTGTCACGCATTGCTTTGTTCAGTTGCCGATTCTGGTGCCCGATGCAATGAAATACGTTGGAGGCTTCAAGCAGCATGTTCACATGGTGACCATGGTGGCCTGCAAGCAACGCAGTGGAGCTTTTCCAGTGGCACTTCCAGCTGAAAGAAACTGACCGAGTTCCCTGTCTTGCCCGATGTCTCCAGCTTGGGTTGCCACACTGTTCTTATTCGTTGCATGCTGCTAACACAGGCATCTATTGAGGAAGGTCTTACACTCTGCCCACGAGCGCCAAGCAGCCTGAGGCATGGGGAATCGCACTAAGGAATGGCATGTTGGTTGCCTGATCAGGTGCGGTGGGCGAGGTGTGGAGCTACCAGCAGCTGGCGCACTCACAGGCGCGCGTCTTCTTCAAGTGCCACCTGTTCCGGAAGTCTGTCATGGACCAGCGCCTGATCCAGTCAGCGCTGACATCAGCGGCGCTCCAGCACGCATCACCTACAGAGGACCCCGGCACCTACACCGGCTCCTTTGACAGCATCCCTGCTCACAGTCAGGTACCAAGTCTGGCGCTCTGCTCGGGAGCTGTGAGGATGCTGCCCTAGTTTCTGCCTGTTGTCCGCCAAGGTTGTACGAGCTTCCTCAGCTCTGCTTGCTTGATTTTGCTTCCGCATTGGCCTCATGAAATTATTTACTTTGTGCGCGGACTCTCGAGTTTAGCGTGCGAAAGAATGGGGGCCCTGGGCCAACGAAGCTAGAGGCATTTTGGGGAGCTCTGCTCCTACCTAGTAGATCTGATTCGATGGCCCTATGTTGCCATCTGTTTCCCAGAAGGGTCAGCTTGCTTTGCTGGCCTTGCTCTGATGTCAATCACCTATGCACCCACAACAGCGCCAAAGCATCATTCATGTTGGTCATTGCTTGGCAGGAGCAGCAGCTTCCAAGATACCTCTTGTTTCAAGGGTCCCACTCCTTTGGCCCTGACTTCGTGCAGCCAAGAATTTGCAGGGCTGCTTGCGTTGTACTGTGGAGCATATCGAAGAGCCAGAGCCAGAGGAGTGCAACCCTCGAATCAAGAGACACCTTGGAAGTTGGTGCTTCTGTCTAGCATTGGTTGACAGGAAATGATGCTCTGGCGCTTTTCTGGGTGCGCAGTTGGTTGACATCTGAGGCTGCATGCTTTCCTTGTCTGCACCTTTCGGCTTGGCCTTCATGCTGTACTCAATACATGACTGTTTGCACCCAATCCTTGAGTTCAGCGTGGTGATAGAACCACATCGGCCCGGGCACCAAAGCAACCGTCATCCTTCTGCTATTGAAGGAGTCACCATGATTGCATGCTCAGGCCTGGCAACAGGAACTTTATACCACTCCTCCAAAGAACTGACTTGGGGAGCAATCAGGTTAGCAGGGCATATCCCCCAAGCAAGAAGAGTTAGAGCAACAAGAGTTACCGGTTGCAATATTGACAGGGTGAGTCAGATAAGGAGTTTCTTGCTTAGGTTGGTCCGTTTTGCATGGTCTCAGGTGGCGTTCCTGACGTACCGGCTACCAGCGCTGGCATGCGCGCCGCCGCTGCTGCTGCGCCTGATCAGGCAGCAAAGCCCAAAAGGCACGCTGCTGCTTGTGGAGATTGTGGCCTCCCCAAACATGCCCGGTCAGCTGTCCGGCGTCAAGCTGGCGCTCAACGTTCCCTCCGCTGTGTCCACCCCTTCTAAGGTCAATATCAGCTTGCTGCCTCAGTCACCCAACCCTGTCTCTGCATGGCTATCACTGTTGCCTGCCGGTCGTCGGTCGCTTGCACTTGCAAGGTCGGCAAGTCCATAGACAAGGGCCATGGCCGCTGGAAATGTCCAGGTAGACGCTCGGGGCCGGGCTGGTCATGAAGTTATGAGATGTTATCTCGACTGCATAAGATAAATGTTTGCAGGCAGTCTTCTCCTCTTGCTGCCAGCAAGTTGCTGGCGTCTCAAAAACAGACTTGTCAGAGCAGTTTATATCATGTCATGGGCACTCAGCTCAATACCTTCTAACAAATGCACTTATGGGACGAGGGCATCAAATTACCAATTGAATTGTCTCCGCAGGCGAAGCCGAGGGGTGCGTGGGTGCCGGAACAGAAGCAGTTCAGGTGGGAGCTGAGTGACATGTCTCCGGGGGCGAGCCTGGTCGCACGCGTGGCCTTCCCACCCGCGCCAAAACAGGCCGACATTTCCCAGGGAGCCAAGGTAAGGCGCCCACTATTTTGGTGTCCTTTCAGACTGCCATCCTTGTCAAGGCTCCAATGTCCATTTTCTATCTGCCCATCTTACTGTCTCCATGATGAGGCTATCAGCCAGCATCACGACTGCAGTGCTGCCCAAGAGGATAAACAGCATGCCTTCTGTTGGGAGGCTCTTGCGCCTCGGTGTGGTGCATTGATGCATTGATAGAGGTGTAATGGGTCTTTCGAGCATGTGGTGGTGTGGAAGGTGTGCGGCCCCAAATGATGTATCTTTCTCTGCAGCAGTGTTGCTGAAGTTGTTCTGGAGGATGTTGCTTGCCCGTGATGTCTTGTGTTGTTCTCTGGAAACCAGTAAACAGTCCACCCATAAGCTCTTGGTCGACTCTTGGAGAGAATATGGCCCACATTTATGAAACCCATACGGAGAACAGCCTGTAAGCAACGGCTTTATATTCAGGTAGAGGAAGAAGAAGAAGGTTCCACATCTTTCCAGCCATTACAGGGCTGAATTGATGACCCACAACTTCCCAATCATTCAAATGCACTAGAGTGCCTTGCTCACAAGATGTGGACATTGCAGGCGGTTGTGACATTCAGTGGGCCTGAGGAAGAGAGCCTGTCAGGCATAGCCCTGGAGAGTGGCTCAGCGCTGGAGCGCCTCACAGACTCCTTCAGCATCCTGCACGGCCAAGCTACTGCCACTTTCGAATAATTGAATGGTTTCATTTTACGTGGGGATATCACTTTGTTCAGGCCGGCCTTAACGTTAGGGGAGGTCAATGTAGATGTGGCCAGAGTTTTCCTGTGAACACAACTATTGTGTGGCAGAAGTCACAATGAGATAGGTGTTGTAATGCAGTATGTCATGAAATTGTCAAGTGACATAAGCGTAAAGGAGTCACCATTAGGCTGCAGCGAGGCTCAAGTCTGCAAATCAGTGAAGTCATTTTTAAAGTACTTTCAAAGTCTACTGCGCAGTGCATGCATGCGAATGTGCACTCAGGTCGACCTGACGTGTCAGCATCATAGCAAACCTTCAACAGTGTCAATCTACTTTGATTGGCACACCTTTGACTTCAAATACCTCACTCCTACATCTAGGCTACTCATGTATTCAGGTAATACCAGGGACATCCGCATTCAGACATGAGATTTATTTCAGACATCTCAGAGAAACTGTACATGAGAAGACATTCCAGTTCTGCCCTCCCCATGACCTTCATGGATGCCGAGTAAGGAATAATCAGATGTCAGTAGGAGCACGAGCGTTTCACAGCCATCCTTCAAACTCTTGGGCAGGTTTTCTACATATGCACTCCTTGACATTGCCATCCCAAACTTGTCTATACTGTACTAGCTGGGCTCACATGTTGCACCACTCAAACTATTTCATAATTTGAATGCCACCAAACATGTTCTCAGGAGAGTGCATTTTGGCCCCTGTGAAAATACTCAAAACTTGTGGTGTTCTCTTGCATTGACAGCCCACCATCATGGAGTGTCCCCCCAGTCATGTTAGATAAGTGGCCACGGACCGAAGAAGAGAAAACTGTTGGCAGCACCAAATGAGATTGTGACACTACACAGGACCTCTCTCACCTACATAAGAGTCACATCCCTGACATATTCCCCTCAGTGGAACAAGCCATTACCATTGTGTGTCTTGCACCCGATTCGCACTCCTCCATTCTGCAGTACTGCAAGTTCCAAGTGAGTGAGGCTCCCTAGTGACTATGGAAATATAATCAATCCTGTGCCCACTTCTCGCGACCTCATGGCATGCGCCAAGCTGTGTGTCATAGAAGTCCCCTTGCACGTGGTATAGGTGTGGAAGATACACAGACATGTGGGGGCGCAACCCATTAAATAGGCCTTTCAGTTGTAAATGCCTGGCTGACTAATACGCGTCTACTCTCGACAGGCCTTCCCTTCCCTGAAGCCTCGTGCTTTCTGGACCCTACTGACTTCAACATGCCTCACGAAAGGTTGAGGACACGTCCTCTGAACTGCATGGCAGTGGCCTCTTCTTTGCAAGAGGCCCCGAACCTTCATGAGGCAGCCATCTAATGCGATAAACAGATGGAGCTCGCCTCATAATTCCATGCAGAATATCCGCATCTTGCAGCCCCAATCTAGGCAGCAGCGGAGCTCCCAAAATTTGGCATTGATGCCATGTCAAGTTAAGTGTCATCTTCGCTGGTCTTCTGGGCCGGTCTGCAAGGGCGTTGACACTAGCTGGCTGATGAGCGGTTCTAGACGTGTGGCTATGATGCGCATGCCTACCGCGCTTGGGTGCATGCTGTCCGGCATCAGCGCCTCCTTGATCTCAAACTTGTTCTTCTCCAGGCTCTCCGACAGGAACGCCTGCGCAGACACACATGTTATTCAGCAGCTGCACAGAAGCTGTTAGTCATGACTCAAGGTGAGTTGGTAACACACCATCATGGCAGTAGGCTCCTGGTAACATAATATCAGCCAAGGCAGTGCTGTTATCCAGGCAATCCCCTTCGAACTTATTGCTAGGGGCAAGCAAGATAGCCATGCCGCTCTTTCTCTGCATTGCGGCAGGTTGTGGAGCAGTCTTCGGTTTGCTTGCTGGTGACAAATTTACAAGCTAGCCAGCATGCATTTCACATGGGAAGAGCCATGTCAACATGACAGGGATGCATTGGCCATGCTATCAGACGGGGGTCAGGGGAAATACCTGCCCTACATCGATGTAGTGCAGGTGGTCGCCCTCCGACAGAGCCAGGTTCTGCAGTGCCTCATTGGCCGTGTCGATTGCTCCGGAGCATCGGTTGGGCCATACCTCCCCCTATATCCCACAGCCGCCACTCTCAATATCAGATTCACCACACGCACTATATCAGGCTCTTTGCCTGCCTAATTGCGGCCACCAGTTTGGCATGATTGTGCGCCAGGAAGATCTGCACTTGCACTGTGATGTAGAACCACACTCCTGATTGCAGTTCCAGACAGCCAAACTATTTTGTGGAATCGACACTGTGCAGTTCCTAAAACTTATCAGGGGCTTCCCTGGCTTCAGACACGACAACAAAGGGTCCCTCATGGCCGAGTCTGCTCCAACATTGATGCAAGGATCTTGCTCTCTCCAGCATATCAAGAGTCTTTCATGGATGTCTGACCATGCTCCACGCTGATGTGGCGTGATGGAGACATGCAAAGTAAGACATGACTGGGTGACATGGCTGCGCACCTTTGGGAGCAGTGCCATGATGACAAGGTGCGTGGATGGCAGCCGATTGTGCAAGTCTGAAAGGATGCCTTTGATCCCCTCAGCCACCTTGGTCCCCAGCTCGTTTGTGCACTCGCCAACAATGTCTGCACCCATCCCAAGAGGCATCTTTAGGAGGTGTGACATCATAGATCTATCCGTTCAAAGCCAGGCTTCTTGCCTTGACCAGACTCTGCCTGACAAAGTCTCTTTTCCGGCACAAGCTCTGTATCAGTCTCCCTGTTTGGTGCTACCTTCCGACACACACATGTCTTGCATTTGATCACGAATACACTCTCCAGCATGACAAGCTTCAGCACTGGTTCAGGCATGTGAGTGATCCTCTGCTGAACTTGCCTTACCGAGGGAGATTGACTCTAAGGAATTACCCCAGGCATTCAGAAAAGATGAAGATTTAAGGGTCAAATCGGGTGAGTTCTCAGTGGAGTGAGGCCACACCATTGGTGCCCACATGCAGGACCAACACTTTAGGCTGGTGCGCCTTGTCTGTGGGTAGCTCCCCATGCTGCAACCTCCACGCCAACTGCTCCACTCCATCACCTGATCACCACAGCTCCTTTAGCTCCATGCCACTCAGCGCTCAGTGCAAGAACATGAAAGCATTCCTGCACACTCCACACCCCTCGCACTTCCTGCCTCTTGAAAATTCAAGAAGACTGAGGAGCCTGTGGCACCGAGTGCATCCATCACACACTAATTGCCTGATCTCTCCATTGTTTAGTTGAGCGCACCTCAATTCTTGTCATATACATAATGAGATAACCTCAAGTAGTGAAAGGCTCAGTTGCTGCTCACAAGAGACAGCTGAGCTTCCACAACAAAATGTGAGTCTCAGTGTCATTCCACTTGAAGGGCAAGGGGAAGTGGCGCACTGGCAATGCCCATGCTGTGGGCGGTGTACGGTTTGCGGCCGAAAAACTCGTCCCACACCTTCCTCACATCGTAAAAGGGGCCCCATGGCGCTCCCAGGAAAGTCCCCCTGCCAAAGCAGGCCACACCCATTCACCGGACTGCTGCTGGCCAAGATAACCCATGAGCTAGCAGCTCGTCTGTTAGCAGCACTTCTGCAGCTCTCAATAACTCCATGGCTTGATGCACATTGTATTTAGTTCTAGAGTAGTACTTCCAGTTGACACCCACATCCGAATGATTGTTAGATGGGCTGACGTTCTCCACAGTTGGGATGTTCCATCTTTGTGAAGGAGTGAAGGAGGTCCATCAAATGGAGTATGAATGAGAATGTCATCCCATAACACATGCAGCATCTCAAGTCCAATCTGAATGATGTCCACATGGGAAATAATATGTGCGGATAAGGGCTGCCAGGGAGATGTGGCGCATGCGCTCACCTCCACTCCTCGATAATGCTGTCACCATAGAACAGCACATCCCAGCCGCCATGTTTGTCCACCTCTGCCGTTTCCTTCAGGTAGCGCTGGTGGCACAGTAGCCATGTGTCCTCCACACTGCCGCAAGGTGCACAGGTAAGCACTACGCTTCTATCTATACTCAGAAATATAGACATATGTATCTATCTACATGATATTTGTGTGCTGATGTCCTGCTTCTTGTCGCCAACCCTGTTTGTAAGAGTAGCATTCTGTCCTCAGTAAGCAAATGCAAGGTGGAAAAGGAGTGCTCCAGGCCACAGGGAAACTTTCTGGAAATTTCTGAGTCGAGAACCGCGATGGAGTGAGGCTTCTGGTCAGAAATGCATCAGTAACAGTTGGCACCTGTTGTGGTGGCGCGAGCGGCGGCTGCTGTGGCGGCCGGCGCCGTGTGACTGCTCGGTGTGCCGGTGTGCAGCCTCGCTCCCAGCCGCAGCCGTTTTCCGTGAGAACCACGGCGGAAGCGACTCTGCAGCTTCTGCCGCCGCCGCCGCCGCCGCCGATTTCTCCTTCTCGGCAGCTGCCACCGTGTCCGCCGCCTGTTCAGGCGCTGCCGCCGCCTGATCAGGCTCCTCAGCCTCGGCCGACGCCGCTTCCTGATCGGCGCCGTCGGCCGCGCCGTCAGCGGCGCGCGCAGCTTCCACCAGCTTCTCCTCAGCCCTCTGCAGGCGTCCCGGCTTTCGCGGTGCACTCTCACCGGCCGGCGACCCTGCCTCCCCCTCCTCCCCATCCCCAGCTGGGCTGTCCGCCTTGTCATTGCCTCGGCCCTCCGCAATGGCCTGGCCGCTCTTCATTGCCGCGGCCAGCGCCATGACTTCAGCGTCCGACTCCAGCAGTGCATGAGCGACTTTCAGTCCCTCGCCATGTATTCCCAGTCTGTTAATGCCACTTCCTAGCTCCTTGTGCTTCAGGCTCAGCGGTGCTGAATCCTCTGCTTCCTCCCCTGCTTCTTCTGTTTCTGCCAGGAGCCGAAATGGCCGCAGGAAGCGACTCTCCTGCCTGCCATCATGATGGAATGGCTGTAGGTATGTTTTACTGTCCAGCAGCCTGAAGCTGGTGGCTGCATGTGAAAGTAGAAGGAGGGCTGTGCACAGAATGGGCAGCACCCTAGGGTGCGGTGCTCCGACCTTGCACCGGCCCATCAGAGGTCCGTAGCCATTCGATGGAGCCTTTGTAGCCAAGCAAGGGCCACGTAGCTCATGGTCCAGGAAAAAACCTGCAGATCAAAAACTAAGTGGGTTGGCTTTTCCATGCTGCAGTTAACGTTGCCGGCCCTCTCGGAGGGCCGGTTATTTTGGTGGAGGCCCGATGACTGCGACCTACCTGCTTCCAGTGCACTCAACAACGTAATAACAATTTCTTGGCAGATCCCCCAAACCGTTTCAGTAAAGACGAATTTCGAGACCTAGTGGAAGTTCGATCTGGTGCTGCACGGGTTGCGTGAAAAGTCACGTCGAGCTTTGGATTGAGGGTCACACAATTTCAACCCTTCATTTCTACTGTTGCGATAAAGTGCAGCAAATTAATCTAGTCGCATTGGAAATCAAGAATGGGTCAAGCGCTGAGTGGTGGGCTGCTTGCGCAACCCCGCCGCTCAGCTATTGGCAGGGCCTGTTCCTCTTAAAGGCACATGCTGGTAATATGAAGATTTTTTCTTCGCATCTTGATGCAGGTAGCCTCACGATACCTTGTGATTGGGCAACGGACTTTGGTGGACGTCGCGTCCCCGTCAGTTCTCAGAGGTTGCCCGCACAGGTGTGGCCCGCTGAGCTGGCCCTCTATCGTACGTTCGTTGCGGACTAGTCAGATTGCGTTTCAAAGAAGGGGTGGTTGTGATACCGGCTCGAACCGTTTCAGCTCTCTTCTCGAAAGCGATGACCAACGAGTTCCGTTCTTGATTTATAACCAGCGGAGTGGCCTGCCTACTTAGGCTTTAGAGCTCCTCAGTAGTAACAACAGTAAGTCATGCTTGAGTCATGCATCTCGACTCCGCTCACATCAGACGAGCAGAGAGACGTTACAAGTTCGCGTAAAATTGCAAATATTGCACTCAAATATTGCACAATTGATACCTGCAGGTGCGGGCTCAAGTGATTTGCTGTCGACATCACGTGGATGTTCATGGTGGGAACGACAGGACTCGAATATCTGCTTGGATCGAAGTCACTGGGACCCCCGTAACTGAACAATTGGATTGTCACAAGCATGCCACCTCGACCCCTACCTTAGACGTGCACAAGGTGCTCTTTCACGTACGACATGCTGACACAGCCTTTGCTGTTCGTCGGACCCTGAAATATTGTTTTCTTGGTATCATTTCTCTCACAATTTCATATGTTTTCGCTTTTTACATTGAGCAATCTGGCTTCCTCCCAAAACAAAAGGCCCATTTTTTTTTTAGCTTTTTATACGGTAGTGGTAGTGCTCGAGTGACTGGACAAGCCCACTTTCTTGCCCTGGAGTGCCAATTAGAGTGCTTTGCCACCTTGATCTAGTGCATTCAATCATTATTATGCAGGTAGATTATCACATTGGAAAGGTTATTGGAGTTGCTCACTTCAGCATTGGACGTCTGCTGAGAAAATTTCTGCCGTTTCGAATCCGTGCTGAAGAAAGGCTATTAGGATGATCAATTGCTCACATGAAGAGGATTTCTAAGCTCGCTTGTCTGCATGACAGCCTACAATCTCCGGAGCCAGCCACATGAACTCAGAGAACGAGAGCATCCGCGCCAACCCGGCACCAAGCACAGAGAGGCACATCAGGAAGGCCGGCAGTGTCCCCAATCTACAAACTGGCATCGCATCGCCTGAGCACAGCCGACACACCAAGCAGCACATGCTTCAGAGCAGTGTGGACTTGCTAGTGTCCATGCACGACTCCTCGGCACCCCTTGGCCTTGGCAAACTCCACGGTCCTCCGGGACAGCCAGTGCCAATGCAGCTCGGCCCACAGACAGCTCTGCGAGAACACCTCCAAGGACGAGCATCCTCCACTGATGCTGACAGCCCAGGAACGCCCCAGCAGCCTGACATAGCACAGCTAAGCACTGACCTGCTTACAGCCTGGGCAGAGAAAGGTGCTTCCCTACAGCATGAGCGCCTTCTTACAGGGGAGACAGGGGCCCCGTCCTTTGATGCGGACGACTCAGCTCAGCCTGAAGACGGGCCCAGTGGCAGTGGAAGACAGGCGCCAGATCTGGCTCGCTCTAGTTCCACGCCGCAGCTGCAGCGGGGAGTTGCGTCAGCATCCGCTCAGCATGACACGCCAGATGGCGCACTGGTGGCCGGTGCGGCAACACCGGATCATCCCAGTGATGGTGGGATGGGCGTCAGCCTTGCACCAACTGTTGACGCCAAGAACGCCCTCTCCGAGGTGTGTTCTCTGCAGCCTTCTGACATATGGCTGGTGTCTCCTGGAGACGAGAAAGAGAGAGCGCGCGGCTTACCCTCTTCCTGTCTTCTACCTCATCTGTTGACAGTGCCCCAGAAGAAGTTTTGGCCACTGCGGCAAGCATCAGACGAAGGTCTCAATTGATGCTAGCGAACATCTTGGCCCGGGCCCCCTCATATTGGAGTGGATAACCTCCCGAGCCTTCGGCTAAGGCTTGTAACAAGCCTTATATATCCAGAGAACAAGCTTAAGATACTCACAGAGGCTTTCGAGACTAAACCTCCGTTCGTCTTTCTGCATATGGGGGAAGGGGGCATGGGAGGTCTGAGGTTCACAAGTTTTGGCCTTGCAGGGGCTGGTGCCTGAAGAGGCGGAGGGTGACGATGGCAACGATGATGTGGCGGCCGCTGAGCTGGCGGATGTGACGCTGATGTGGCAGACGGTGGAGCGCGACAGCCGGCTGCGCGGCCGCCGCCGCGCGCGCACCTCTGTCACTTCGCTGCGCTCCTCAGGTGACTCACCTTTCGTTTGTTTCATTTCATGCTCGTCTGCCTGCCATGTGGGATGCTTTCGGCCTCCGCGTCTCAACAATCGAGGAGGTTTTGGACAGTGAAAGGAGATTGTTGCCATTTAATCTGACAAAGGACCTTCCTCCGTCACGCTCCAAATTTTTTTTAGTCGGGCGGCAACCTGAATATCTTTGTGTTGGGCAGGTGCCCTGGAGGCTCTCCTGGAAGATGTCAAGTGGCAGCGGGAGGCAGCTGACCAGCAGCTAGCCACAGCAAGGTACACAATGCCATCAAATTCCCGTTGTGTAGAGGTCATATAGTACTCTCTCCAGATGCTGGCATTGCAATGGCAAGACAAGTTTTTTAAACCATCACTCGCACTCTAGTAGAGTAAGCGTGCGTTAAGAGGGATTCATCTCCGCCGCTAGTGACGTATAGTGATTTATGCTGGCGTGCAGGCGAGAGAAGGCGGCTGCAGAGGAGGAGGTGCAGCATGCAGGCTTTGAGGGTTTCCAAATCGAGCGGGGGTTGTTGGAGCGATTGCAGGCCGCACTGTCCACAGCCGCCTCGGCCACCTCCGACAAAGAACAGTGCGCCCCTCGCAACCCATCATGACTCCAGTGTCAGTGTCAGTGTCAGTGTCAGTGTCAGTGTCAGTGTCAGTGTCAGTGTCAGTGTCACATTTTAGAGACCCGTGGGAGCGACCTGAGGCTCAGTGGTCTTTTGGCAGTCCAAGCTAACCTGCATTATCGCATTGTTTTCTCATGTTTCGTGCATGCAGTCCAAAACTTGGCAACCCTAGTGTCATTCTGCTGGAAAATTGCATGGCACATGAAGGTACTGCTTGGAAAACAAAGCGCTTGAGGGCGCACCTCAAGGTTGGTGTGGTGTGCATGACAGGATTGGTGATGAGCTGGAGGCAGCATTCCACAGGATCGCGGCAGCCGAAAACCGCAGGCTACACCTTGAACAGCAGCTGCAGGTGGGATTGCATTTTCTCAACTTTCGAGATGTGATAAGCATGCTCTCAACAGCAGTCATACCTGATCATGCCAGCACCTTTGCGATATGTTACTCCATATGCTGCCGCATGTGGCACGTACACAACACGGTTCTCTCACCAAAGAAGAATGCTGGTCACATGGTACAGCCTCGACAGTGAGGCTAGAAAGTAAGGGTTCACCTCTGTCCCCATTAAATATGGAGGCATGGCGAGGTTTGTACTGTTTAGATCTAGTGGTCTACCAGGTGTTGCTGGGGTAGGACGGTCAGCAGGCAGTTTGTCCATGATGCCTACACATATGGTGAAGGAAAGTGATCCTTGCAGGCGGAAGCAAGGGTGCGCGAAGCGACAGAGCGGGCACTCGAAGCAGCGCGCTCCGAGGCGGAAGCACTCGGCGCCAAAGCGCGGCGCGCGGCCAAGCAGCGGCGGCGGCTGCTGACGCGCATGGAGGACATCTCCGAAGGCATCCAGTCGCCCTTCATCACCCATGGTGCCACACCCCATGATCTCAGATCCCAATATTGCATCCATTCATCACCCATTACACGTTATTAATGCCAGGGTGTACCTTTCTCAGAGCTCGAAATTTCTGCAGTACTCTTCCTGACCTGCTGCGCAAGCCCCCACCAGCAAATCGCGTCTCTGCCTACACCCAACATGGCATTTTATATATATTGGTGATATTGCGGAATGTAAAATTTGAAGTCCTGCCTGGTGACATCCCCAATCTGTATTCCAATTGCAGGGCAGAGCCTGCATGCAAGCACAGGCGGCTGGCCGGGGAGTTCGGCTGGCGCCAGCTCAGCCATGGCCATCGCCGAGTCAGCAGCAGCCACATCAGCCTTGTCGTTGCCTGCCCAACAGCGCTCGGAGCCCGGTCAGGCAGCGTCTGCGGACCGATCGGCGCGACCAGCCCTTGAAGCTGACGTGGACGAGCTTTTCGAGGGGTCCTTGCCCGCCGCGCCAGTGAGCCATGCAGGGGCTGAGTGGGGAGTGAGGAGCAGGACAGATGCGGCGTTTGCGACTCCAAAGCGCGAAGGAATCAGCATGCCTCACGCTGCAGGTCTGAATCGCGCGCTGAACTTCCTCTGATCTTGTACCGTACCAGTCGTGTAACAGCCCTTCGCCAGTGAGAAATCTATATTTGCACAACGGCCTGCTGACAGTGCCTGTACTTTCCCGGGAGCAACAGCATTGTCAAGCTGCAATTAAAATTACCATCGGCCCACAGAAGAAGGCAAACCTTTACTGAACGCGGTTGCAACAGTCCGCACGAAGCTTCAACTGTGTGATTGTGTCTGGTCTAATGCAGATACCAGTGGCTTCCACACGCCGCCCTCTGCAGTGTCGAGCTCCTGGATGAGAACGCCCTCGCAGGCCATCACCAACAGTGCCCCGAGGTCCACCAGTGAGCGGCGGCAGCGGGCGAGAGAGGCGCAGGCCGAAGCTCTTGCGGCTGAATATGACCGCACCGCCGATTCGGGCTATGAGGAGGTGTGAGCCCCTCTGGAATGTGATCTCTGAGCCTCAAGACATGCTTCCTCAATGGGTACCGATTTGCAATAACCCAGTGACAGCAGACAGGTTAGCCAAGCCACGTTGAAGCCTTGTAAGTTTAAGTAGGGTTCACAGCAGGGCCTGTTGAGCTATGACGAGGGGTGAGCTGCTCTGAACACGATCTGTAAGCCTCAGGAGGAGCTTCCTTGATAGATCCGCATTGCAATCAACCCAATGAGCCAAACAGGCCCTGCTGGGAAGCCGTACCTAAACTCACAGTGCTTTGAGGCGGCATGGCAGACCTGTCAGCTGTTCAAAGACTTCCGTGTTTCCCAAGTCATTTGTAAGTGGATTTGACAGCTGGGGTGGATGTTGTATATCGAGTTTGAGCTTTGGAAAAGCACGCAAGGTGATCAGAGGTGGGTTGACAACGCCACAGGAGACGGACTCCGGACTGACGCCCTCGCGGCTGCTGCTGCGGCTGCGCGAGGCGCGAGCGGCGGCGGCCGGGGCCGCGTCGGGGGCGCGGCGGGCGCGCGCGGCCACGGCGGCGGCCGAGGCTCGGGCGGCGGCCGCGGAGGCGGCCGAAGCGCGGCTCGGCGCCGCACTGACGGCCGCGCAGCAGCGCTCGATGGCCCGCGAGGAGCACGGCCGGCGGCTGCAGGCGCAGCTCAGCCAGGCGCAGCTGCGGCTGGTGCGCGCTTTTCCACCCTTTTCCCTGAACCCTAACCTTTTAGGGTTAGGTTTTAGGGTTTGGCAACTGCTATATATTTTTAGAAATACATAGCAGATGCCACCGGATGCTGTTGTGCCATGGTTGTGCAGCGCCGTTTGTCGTGTACCGCTGCAGTTTTCTGTGCACCCCCAAGCATTGCTGCAGGGATTGTCGTGTGCCATTTTATCCAGTTTTTTGCTTTGTGTACCGCTGCTGCTTGTGCTCGTACCCTGGGACACTGCCAGTTGGATTCTTTTGCTCATTTGCTGCCGATCAGCATCCCTGGTTCTTCATTTGGGGGTTGTGAGGTGGACCAGGGCTCAGATGCACACATCCAGTGAAGAGTTTCCCCTCCCTGGTTTTGGACAGGGGTTGTGTAAGGAGATAAAGATCTTGAATGGCTTGGGGTTGAGTAGATCAAAGGACAAAGTTTTCCAGCGGGCACCGCTAGTTGCTTTCAAGTGACATTGTTTGTTCATGTCATTGCAGGCGCAGCTACGGGTGCAATGTGACAGCATGGCCAAGGAGAAATCTGGGCACTCTCAAGCGCTCAAGGCTGCTGCAGCAGAGGTCAAGGACTGGGAGACCAAGACATCCAGCCTCCAATTACAGGTAAGATCCATAGTGCTGCACCCTGCTGCCCATGCATGTATTTCTTTCTCTAGCAGGGCTTGGCAGTCTGTTCATAAGCAGCAAAAGTGGCAGGGCATCGGTATTCATGATTGAGCTTTTGTGTCAACTGCTGATTTGCAAAGCATTTGGGCCAAGCGATGCAGTGGTCTGACAGCTGCAAGGCATAAAAAGAGAGGCTGCTCCTCAGTTGCAAAGAACCAACACGAACAGCAGCCGCGCTCGTCGGCGAAATGCCTTTGGACGCGTAAAGATTGGCGTTTCATTTTCGCCAGGTTGTCGATCGTTCTGTTGGTTTGTGAAGGCGGAAGAGGCTCAGGCATCGACGAAGCACGCGGCAGCCAGAACCAGCCGCGCTTGTCAGCAATGCTAAATTTAGCTGGGTTGTCGATCGTGATGTCGGTATGTGAAGGTGGAAGAGGCCGAGGCATCGGCCGAGCGCGCGGCGGCCGAAGCGGTGGCCGCGCACGAGCGCTGCTGTGAGCTGGAGCATGCTGCGGTTGGGCGCGAGGCCGCGGTGCAGGACGCGTCTGTGCGGCTGGAGGAGGCGCGCGCTGCCCAGGCTGACCTGGCTGCCCGGGCCGGGCAGGCGCAGCACGCCCTCGAACAGGTGCGCTGCCTTGACTTGTGATGATGGTGGAGAAAGAACTCGAGTTTGTTTGGTGTGCACTAGCTTGGCTGGGAGGCTTGGCTGGGAGGTTTTGTCCTTGGAGGTGGACACAACCACCGACAGAGTGAGAATTGCTGTCAAACCCAACAGGAAACACTCGTGCTGCTGATACTGACCCAAGTGAAATGTGGCAAGTTCACAGCTGCACCGCTCTCCCGTTTAATAGTGAGCTGCCATTGCTCTGAAATCATGTCCCACGGTTGCTCTCGTACTGCGCTCTAAAAGCAAGGTGTTTTGTTTGCGCTCAGCGCTCCGGAGAAGCGACTGTTGTGAATGCTTGGCGCTCCTTGACACGCATGCTAGTCTGCACTGAAGTGCAGTTCAGCTGAAGGGAAATGCATGCGCCAGTTGCAATCACCTTTGACTTCCCTGCCTTTCTAAGAAGCGCAATTTGGCCGCAGCTGGAGCAAGTGCTTGAGGAGAGGACCCAGGCAGAGGCAGCACTGCACAGCGAGCTTGAGCAGGCGCGTCAGCAAGCAGCAGCACTGGAAGACGACCTTCACGAGCAGCACAAAACAGAGTCCGCTCTCCGCAGACAGCTCCAGCAGCAAGAACTCCTTTATGGAGCGCTGGAAGCGGATTTGCAGCAGCTGCGGACCGATGAGAACGCGCTCAAAGCCGAGGCAGAGCAGTACCGGGAGAGGGAACGCGCGATGCAGGCCCAGCTGCAGGTGTTGCAGGAGGAAAGAGAGGAGAGGGTCGCCAGGCTGGAGGCTGAGGTGGCGGAGCTGAAATCGCAGTGCGAGGAGCTGGAGAGCGCCTCGGCCGACCTCATGGACCTGAGGTACAGATTTGTATCCAGGCGATGGGAGCCCTTCACTGATATTGCTTCAGGGCCTCCCAGTATTGCATGCAGGAAGCGCTCCTGTTGCTGGTCCCTGTGAAAGACCCAGTCCTGATAAGTCTCAGAACAGCCCTTCACTGAAATGGCTTCCATGTCCTGCATCATGTTCACACTTTTTCAGGGGCCTGTTCCTGGGGTTAAATATCTGAACTCTTCATGACAGAGAAGTGTGTTAAGAACACAGTCGGGGCCTCCCATTTATGAAGAAGGAACTGCTGCTGTTGCTGGTCCCTGTGGAATACACAGTCCTGAGAAACACACCTGATCCAATGGATTCTGTCTTCATGGTCATAGTTGTGGTGCATCCGTCCTTGGGCTGAGCACTGAACAAGCCGAGCTCTGCCAACTCATGCAGAGCACGGTCCCACGCCCAGCAGGTTCAGTGACTTGATGGAGTGTTCTCATGGGCTGCAGGGTTGCATTCAAGGAGCGAGAAGCCACAATTGCAGATCTGACGGCCGAGCTGGGATCGGTGCGGGCCGAGGGCGCGGCGGCAGCTGCCGGGAAGGCGGAAGCTGCAGGCGGCACGGAGGAAGCTGTGGAGGATCCCGAGCGTGAGGAGCGCTCTGTGGAGGATGCAGAGAATCGCCTCGTGGATGTGCAGGTGTGCTGCGTTTATGACACTATGAAGCACAGCATCTGCACAGTCACATAAAAGAGCATATGGTAGCAACCATATGTACCCAAGTAGTTATATGACGGGGCTCTTGGACGTATTGACGAAATCAAGACTTGGGCAGACAGTCTAGAATTCGATCTTTGACTTTTGAATGGGTCCAGGGCATGCGCAGAAGAGCGTTTGAGGGTCGGAGAGGAACCCGGTGTGTATTCTTTGAATCCAAGTCGTTCTAAATGAGTTCTTCGTGGGTGCATTGCAGATTGAGCTCATGGCGGCACAGTATGACGCGCGGACAGCGGCCGAGGCGCTGACATCAGCGCAGGAGCAAGTCAGCGACCTGACATGGCACCTGGAAGACTCTCACGGCCGCCTTGCTGAGCTGGAGGCCAGCTGCTCAGAAGCTACAATCGCCCGGGAAGCTGTCGAGCAGCGCGTTGCTGAGCTGGAGGACCAGGTAACCCTGTTTCCCACCCTTGCAGCTTCTTTGCATCAAGTTGCCGACCTAATTTCTGTGACACGAAAGATGAGCAGCATCCTTGCATCGCCCATGCAACGAGTATGTAACTCTACATGTTCCTCCTCCTGTTGCTGGTGCATTGTCAGGATGGTTTTTGTAGAATGCACATCCTTCTTGCTGGCACTCTTGATGGTGTTGTCAAAACAGGGCTTCTCGGTAATCAAGTGTGATGGAACCTGTGGTCAGTTTCAGTTTTAGATTCAGTTTCAGATTCAGTTCACAAATCCCACGCGATTGCAGATTCCACTGGCTGTGTTGGTGCTTGGCAGGTGTCAAAGGCACAGGCGCGCGCGGAGAAGTTGGCCGCAAAACTGAAGGCGCATCGGCGCTCCAGCGGGGAGTCTGCGCTGCTGCTGCAGGTGGAAGCGCTGCAGGAGGACAAGCGCTCTGCCGAGACCCAAGCCGAGGCCCTGCGCCTGGTGAGGATCCCATACCATATTCACCTGTGATGATGATCCAGCAATTATCCACGAAAAATAGGTTGCAAAAAGGGTTCCAAGGAAGAGGTCGCCCAGCTGATTGGATGCTCAGGCAATTAACATATCTGGGGTAGCCACACTTGGGGTTTGAGGCTGGGGCGGCGGTGGTTGGTAACCTTGAATCATACTGTGCCAGGCCTACCGTTATGATTCAATGACGGCCAACAGTGTGTGGTGAAAATCAAATTTGTGTCAGCCAATAATGCAAGTACTTCTGAAACCCTTGTCTCGCAGAAGCTGGCGACGAAGATCACCAGATTTTCTGTCAGCATTTTTCAGTGAAGGATGTTTCTTGTGTCGCAGAAGCTGGCAACAGTTCGGCGGGAGGCGGCGGCACGGGAGGCAGAAATCACGGAGCAGGCGGCCGTGCACCGCGCCGAGGCGGAAGCTGCCGCGCAGCTGGTGGCGGCCATGCGGCCCAACGGCGACAACGTTCTCGCCACGCTCTGGACTGAGGTGAAGGGAAACCCCCCTACCTGAACCTTGTTTGCAGGTGTCACTGTCATACTTAGCACTTGCAACTGTGCGAATCTGTCTTGGGAGATCAAAAATATGATGATGCAACTTCTGGGTTTAAAGTCAAAAGTCTGTTTTGTTCTTGGCGCATGCTGGGGAAGCCCAATATTCATGCACTGCTTTCTGCCATGTACAGCACGCCATGAGCCACACCAAGTTCAAGGATGCCATGTGATGTCGGGCAATGTCTCAATAGTAGGGACACATCAAAGTGTCTCATTGCCAAATTGCTGATGTTGGTACCCCGATTGCTGCGCAGTTGATGGAGGCGCATGCTAGGGCGGCCAGGGCGCAGTTGCAGCGTGCCGGCTCTACGGCGGCTACATCCGGGGAGGTGGTTGATGATGGAGGTGCGCGTCAGACGCACAGAATTTTGTGTCACCGGGTTTTGAAAATACCAGTGTGTAGCAGAGCTTTTCCTGCACATACATCTCAGCCGAAAAGTTGTTTCCCAGTATTTTGCTGGCAAGCTCACCATCTGCAACCTTATGCAGTACTGCTGCAAGAGAAAGAATCGGGGGTGATTCTGTCAGTGTGCACAGCATGGTTAAACTGCAATCGCATGCATTGTTGCAGGCGCCCAGAAAAGGCTGCATGAAGTGTGGGCACAGCTGGAGGCAGCAAAGAGGGATGTGTATGCGCAAAAGCAAGAGCTGGCAGTCACACAGGTCCGATAGTGACATTCCGACTCCCAAGTGAATCAATGTGTTTTTACAGAAGCCGTATTATACTCTTACTGAACTGTAGGAACTCATCATATGCACAACTATGGTGCAATGGTACTTTAATTGCTGTTGCAGGCACAGCTAGCAGCAACAGCTGCCATTCCAGAGGTGCTCTCCAACTCTCCTGAAGGAGCAGAGCAGAGCGCCAGTCCCGACTCTCCGCCAGAGTCTCCTGAGGCGGCAGCGCAGGGCACGTTCCAGATGGACGAGTCCCCCATCCGCGGCCTGCTAGTAGACAGCAGCCGCGCCGCCGCGCGCCGCTCGGAGCGCCTCGCTGTCGCCGCGGCCGCACGCGAAGCGGCCGCCGCCGCCGCTGCAGCTGCTCCGGCGGCTGCTCCCGAGCCGGAACCCCCCGCCGATCTGGTCGCAGCTGTGGCTGCCGGCAGCCGCCGCGGGGGATCCGGCGCGCGCTCTGGTGGCTGGACGCCGCGTGGCAGCAGCAGCAGCAGCGGCAGCAGCGCCGATGCCGGCTGCACCCTGCGGCTGACCGGCGCGGCCGGCCAGCCGGCCGCACCAAAGACGTCCCGCTCGTCGGCCTCCAGCAAAGGAAGCAGCGGCAGCAACCACTCGCTCGGCCGCGAACTTGAGCGCTTCGCCTGCGGTAGCACACCCCATCAGCCGCCGCCGGCGGCCGCTGTGCCAGCGCGGTCGATTGACGGGCCGTCAGAGGGCGCTGGGTCCAACATGGTCGGTGCCGATGATGACCCCCTAGCGGCCGGCTCCGGCGCGCTGCTGGACGTTGTGTACGACCTTCAGGGCGGCGTCTGTGGAGCCGGCGACGCCACTATGGATGACGCCGCCAGCATGTCAAGTTCGCCGGCCCGGCCGGCACATGACTGGGCCAGTATGAGAGCGGCGGCAGGCAGCAACGCGGAACCGCGCCGGGTCCTGGATGCTGGCGCAGCATGCAGGTCTGGCTCCGCAGGCAGCCGCAGGAGCAGGAGCGAAGCGATGAGCGTCTCGCGGTTTGTCGGGCACTGCTATGCGCAGCTGCGGGGCGGGGGTGGACTTCGCTCTGCGGCGGCAGGAGTTTCAGCGTTTGGTGGTGTGTTGTGCGTCGGGCTGCTGGTGGCCGCCCGGCACCGCCAGGCTGTGATGGCTGGCTTCCGCTTCCTCTTGCGCATCTTCAGGCTGTATCGCGCCACTCTGCTGCGCCTGCAATAGGAGCAGCTGCGCACAACTTGTTGGAATGTTGATTTTTTTTGGAGTTTTGTCGTTCCATCAACACATTTCTTGATTGCAACACCCTGTACATGGACCTGTAGACAGGTTGAACATCAGATCAGGAGTACCTGTATCAAGTATACTTGTGGCCTTGAAATGTTGAGTCCATTTGGTATCAGTTAGTTAATCGTTGGCACCTGTCCAGATGTTGCGCACCTAGAAAGCTGATGCCTGCCCTGCAATCATGAGATCTCTAGATTCTAGAAGTCAGTATTTGGGGGTGTGGCATGGGGCCGTTGCCAGATTGTCACATGGCATGCAAAAGCCACAGAAGCTGCGTTCATACCAAGGAATCCAACACAGAGAACACTCTTTTATAAATATAGATTATCAATTATGCTTAGCTGCGACTGGCAGGAAGAAAATGTGCTAAACAAAAAGACACTGTAATATCATGTTCTGTACATGCCAGCATGAATGCCTTTGAGTAAATTTTGGGAAAACCTGGGGTCCTGTAGAAAATTTTAGAATCGATCCGTGGATCAATGGCCACAAACACATCGTTTTATTGAAGATGATCATCATGAGCCAGTGCATGAATGCAGGATGTTGCCTGAAAACGCCGATGTGCTCTGCAAATTGCATGCAGTGCATACCCTTCATGCGGGCATCTTCAAATGATTTTGTGCAATCCACCCTTACTGCAAGTACGCACTGGCGTGGGGACCAAAAACTCCTTACACAGCAGTGCAGCAGCCCAGCAAAGCCTGCAGGTTCCCAGCTCATGACGAATGTGCACACGGGCGCGGCAAAGGCAGGCCATGCATTCCGCATGCGCAGACGCCAAGCATGGTGTTGGCCGGCTGGTTTTGTACGCCACTACACATCATGTGTCATGCAGAGAGATCCATTGCAGCCTCGTGTAACATTTCTTCACGTTGTCAACATGGCCTCATTGGGAAATCAAGATCTCAAATAAGTTGTGGGTGCTCACTGCAGAAAGACGCAGTCCACATCATTGATAATTCAGTGTAGTGACATCTTGAACTGTGGTAACCCATATTGGGAGTATCTGAGGTACAATTCTGGCGTTCATGGCCAACAATGCACAAAAACCTCCAGCCCATACAGCCTCTCGAATGTGTCCTGTATAGAAGAGTCTCATTGATCAAGTATCCACACATCAAACTGCAGTTTGCTCTCAGCCAAATCTTCAACGAAACCAATCATTCATACATATATTCGTGAGCCTTCCAAACACACTGATCTCATCTCATTTGGAGTCAATGTCACCAAATGTCAGCTCCTCTTCCTCACACACTAATTGTGTCTGCATACCTCCCTCAGATAACAACCTTACTCTTGAAGATCAATACACTAATGAATGTATGCACGGAAAAAGATTGCTCAGAAAGCAGCTGTCTCCTCCTCTCTCTGGGTGCAACTACCTTACAGACTAACACAAAACATGCAAGCACACTAGGTATGTGCCTGTCATACTAAATGAATTGATGGTTAAAGGAGGTTTGAAGTCCATCCTTCAACCATGAACCAAAAACGATCAGCCCCTGGCAGGAAAGTTGAAATGAAACGAGCGCAGTTCTTGGGGTCAAAAAGCCAGATCAGGACATCAAAGCATCCAATTCCATGGCCAAACATGAAAGCAAATTTCAGCGCTGAAGAATCACAGCGTGTGGATGACATCAGCTATGAGGTGGCTGCTGCTGAGACCAGCAGTGACATCATCATAGCACATGTGAGGTCACACCGCTGAGGTCACAGATCCCCAGAGTGGTGTGTCGAAACCACAAGGCCGCATGTCTGGCCATCGATGGAGGCAGATGTGGGTGCCAGAGCAGTGCGGTTGCTGAAGACAATGACAGACCCAATGCTGGCGGTGTTGGCAGCAAATGGCTGCAGCGTGTTGTAACCAGCGGCGACTGGTCCAGTCAACTGCGCAGCAAATTCGTGGTTTCAATCTCAAATTCAAATTGCAGATTCGTGGTGCAGCTTCGTTGGTGAGGGAACCACAACAACGATGGCCATGGCGCCGAGATTGGCGGCGTTGGCGGCAAAATGGCCAAAAGGCAGCAAAATGGCCAAAAATCTTGGTTTTCCAGCTCAATGGACTCACTAGTTTGTGCCCTGACATCCGTTCAGAGCGACCTTAAACACCTTGCAGAGCGCACAACTGAGGCAAGGTAAGAGCTGTGAGCAACCCCTCAAGAGCCAGGAAGCAGATGGTGGCTAGCAGTAACTAAGAGATATATCAGGATTTATATTTTACATTTGGGGTTTCATGTATTTTATATTTTTGGGTTCAGGACCCTAAACCCTTAACCCTAAATAAATTTCAATATATCACATTTTAGTTACCCCTGAGGGTGGCAGAGAGCTCACATGGCCTTCGGGTGTCACGGTGGCGTCCCATTCCCAGGGGTACGCGATTTCATAGGGGGCGGCTGCGACCAGGGTGACATTGTAGGGGGCAGTGAAGGTGTTGTTGGCCGGGGAGCTGAGGTACATCTGAAACTTCGAGCCCAGCTGTGTGTCGCTGGCTTCCCAGACAGGGCCCACCTGATCAGGCAACAGGGCAATACAACATCAGCTTAGTCCAGCATCTGCATGTGTGAAGCGTATCCGAGCGTGGCGATATTGGCAATCTAGACAGCGAGCATGTGGGGTGGCCACGGAATAGGCACAGCAAAAGAGGGCATTCCATGAGGCTTGGGACACACACGGCATCCAGAAAAGCATCAGTGCAGCGGATTGTATCTGAAAGGGACAAGTGTGCCTTGGAGTAACATTCATATGAGCAGGAGGGTGGATACTCACCTCCAGATTGACTTGGCAGGTGCTGGCTGAGATTGACTCAGCCAGACCGACTGCACTGGTGCTGGGCGGGCACTTGATGCAGCGGCCGCAGCTGGCATCGCATGTGCCTGGGCCCAGGAAGGATGCGCCTGTGCAGGACCCCCCATGGAAGGCGAGCTGCACGAACAACACAAGAGAGTTAGATATGTTATCGTTACATTTAAGAGACCTTTGGGAGCCACCTGAGGCTAATTAGTCTTTTGTCAGTCTTCTGCTACCCTAAATCATCGCAATAATTGTCTCATGTTCTTGCATTCTGTCAAAAATTACATTGCACCCTTCATGAATGACCTCAAGCCTGCTAAGAAAAATGTGGGACGCAGGAAAGACACACATCTGCCCAAAT
Organism: Coccomyxa sp. Obi; assembly: GCA_020887355.1. NCBI lineage: Eukaryota > Viridiplantae > Chlorophyta > Trebouxiophyceae > Coccomyxaceae > Coccomyxa > Coccomyxa sp. Obi. The sequence continues at coordinate 320,265 of AP024993.1, read as the reverse complement.
TGCCCTAGATTCAGAGCTGGTCAGGCAAGAATGGACAGGGCAAACACTCAGCGAGGGCGTAGAGATACATGCATGCACCTGTTGGGCACATGTGAAGCTGGAGTCAGGTGGGCTGTCGGTGCAGTCCTTGCAGTAGTTATAGTCGGGGCACTTTGTGCAACGGCCGCAGCTGATGTCACATGTGCCGGGGCCCAAGTAGGACACACTGGCGCATGATCCCTTGTTGAAGAGCAACTGCAACAGACAACACTCCATATCTCATTTACCCTCGGTCAAACCCACAAAAAGGCACTTGCGCAAAATGTTAGAGGTGCCCGATTCTAGTGAAGACGCAGGGATCACATGAATCTTGGGTAGAATGGCTTTCTCTGCACCTTCCTAGTGTGCTGCATTCCATTGGATGTTAGAAGGTTCTGGGATGAGCACACACCTGCTGTTTGCAGTTGAAGTTGCCCTGTGGAGGGATGTCGAAGCAAATGCAGGGTGCTTTGACACTGGGGCAAGTACCAGACGCACATGCAGCCGTCTGCATGCCACAACAGTTAACTCTGAGCATGCCATTTATATCTGTGTATCCAAACGAACACATGCAGCCTTGTACATGCCAGGATAGGCAACCAGGCATGTCACTAGTGCACGATAGAGAAAGCACATGCAGCCATCTTCAAGCCACAACATGCAAAGTTCAAGAGCGAGGGAAACATGTTCAAAGAAGGAGAACATGGAGCTGCATAATGGCCACAACAGCCAAACTTTAGCTTGACATTGAAAGGAGCTAAGTGGTGAACAAAGATGCTTGACTTTTTCATGCAGAAGCCATGCTGCTAATTAGCAAATTAAGCACTGTCCAGCATGACTTGTACCCATCATCATTGATGAGAGTAACAAGTTGGCTTCCGTAAACAGGCAGCAACTGCGGCATAAGCTTTGAAGGGCAGCTGGTCTGCTGAGTGCATCAGCTCGACATGACATCTTGCAAGTGCACAAGCCGCTCTTTTGGAAGCTCACCCAAGCCCAAGGAAGGGGAGTTCTCAGAACAGGGCTTGAGTAATGTGATGAAAGGTTTCTGGGCGCTTTGGCACACCATCTACATCTAGAATTTGAGAGCGGATGAGAAGTTCCACACAAGACGTCATCACTCCCAAATGTTATAGCCACAGCTGTGCCAGTTGCTTCTGGGGGAAAACCAAAGGGATTTGAAGGTCAGAGAGGGCTTTCTCTGCGCACCATCTGCTGCTGGTACTTGATGGCGGCGGAGACAGGGGCAAATGAGACGTCATCAATGCCAAAGTCGTAGCCATCGTGTTCTGTGGCTGCCACATGCCAGGGGATGAGCTCCCAAGGCATCATCGCCTTGGCGTTTGAGCGCTGCGCCGCGCTGAACAGCGCCTTGTAGAAATCCGGCCGGTAAACAGCGTATCCGCGTGGCTGCGTGGCACACAATATTCTCTGTGATACAAAATGTAATGTGCTTGTTGCATTCAGACTCTTGGGCACATTGTGTGGACAATATGGACCATCAGAGGAGCCATCCTTGGCACAAGCACCCTGGTGTCTAAATGCTGTGCTGTAGTTCAAGAGCACATCTCACTGGCAGTGAGTCACTGCTGCAGCCACAAGACGGTCTACCTGCTCAGCTGCGTGTCATCAGAAAATGGAGACAGATTGCACTAAGTGAATAGCCGGCAAAAGGCAAGTTAAAACTCAGGTGCAATGAGTTCCTCGGACCATCTGTCGAGAGTTCCTGCTAAGTCATAAAAGCCATGCAGAACCAAAGCCAACAGCTCATGGCACAACCCCCTCAGGCCTTAAAGAAGGGTTGATAGGCCCTTGCACCCTGGCATGCAGATTGAGCATGCCAGCATGCATGCATGCAGGTCTCTTGTTTCCATGGTTTATGCCGCAGGCCTTTGCAGAGCACATATTGCTGGACACATCGAAGCATGCAAATGATGCGGTGGTATGCGCACATCCATGCCGGTCTCCTCGAGGATGAAGGGCTTGCCAATGGCGTTGGCTATCTGGGCTCGGCTGTAGATGAAGCTGTTGGCAAACTCAGCCACACTGTCTGCAGGAACGCCCCAGTGTCCAGGATCTGCCGAGCACAGTCAACGAGTGGTCAGTGAACTTGGTTCAAGAAAGCTTGATCTAAAATGTCCTGGTGCATGTTTGGTGGCTGCATGCACTCGAAAGGCCCCACGTGGACTTGCAAATTTTGCAAATATGCGAAGGCAGTTAGTGGAAGGTTTGTCAATGCAGCCACAATCAATCAATTATGTCCAAACATAGATGTGTCCATGCATGCATGCTTGCTGCGGCAAGATTAGAGACAGTATCAGAATCTATCATAAATTGCAACTGCTCAGCAATATCGAATACGGCCATCTCTAGTTCAATCAAGTGGCCTCTCAAGCTGCGGGGTCATTTGCCAGTTTGCTAGCTCCATGCAGTAAATCTAACGGGATCTTTCAATAATCTTCTCTTCTCTCCCGATATTTATTGTTTTCCATCTGTTAGACCTGCCTTAAACCTGAAAATATGTTGCAAGTTGGATGGGGAGGTACGCACAGACATGGATGGTGCCAAATGAGATGTTGGGGTCCTGCAGATTGGCCCTGTAATCCACCCCCTTGGTACCATCATCTCTCCACCCAGAGCCAGGGCCGCCACTGCTGAGGTACCCCTCCTCGCCAGTGGTTATCTGTGGATAATATTGAGCATTTTTCAGCCCTTGCAAGGGTCAACCCTATGTGCCATTCATGCCCACAACAAAGCGCCTTTAGCAGTCCTCCACATGATTAAGATTTAAAAGCAGCTGGTGCACAGATAACTCCATGCTTTTTGAGTCTGTGAAGTCATCACCATGTGGTTGGGGTCCAGGCTGCGGATGTAGGCGGCCATTTCAGCAACCCATGCGCGTATGATGGTGCCTGGCTTCAGGCCGTGGCTGACCTCATACCCATCATTGCAGCGCGGCTCATTTGCAAGCTCCAGTGCAAAGAAGGTGGGGTCGTCCCGGTAGGTGAGCCCAGTGATGGTGTTCTTTCGCGTCAGAATCTTTTTTACGTAGTTCTTGTACGCCTGCATGGGCCACAGATGGTGTTTCAAAGCATGGCTGAAGGCTTGGATTTAGGGGGAGGACTAGGACTTGTGTGGACTCTGGGGACCGCAGGCACTTCATGCAATGTAGACTTGCGCCTGCGCTTCTTTAAGATAGGACTTCTGGTAGGAGGGCAGCAGTAGATAATGTCATGTAAAGTCAGGAGACCAAACAGTGGCACGACTGCTGCTAGAGCACACCGAAGCTCTTTGTGTTAAGCTGCATGTGTCAGCATTTTGACAAGCGCTGAAAACTCTTGCATAGCACGTCAGGCGGCTGCTGCAACTGGGATGGGCTGGGTCAGTATGCACTGATGTTGTGCGCGGCCCACACCTGCTTGACTAAGGCGTTGGTGTAGAACTCCTCCAAAGCATGGCCGGGCCCCAAAAGCTGCAGCAGCACAACCACGATTTAGATAAGGATTGGCGCCTGCTCACAGTATCTATGTCCATACCTGCTGTTGATTGGCATGGTGACGCATATGAAGATTAAAGCTTTCCACCTACTAAGTGTGCACTCAGGGATGGAGATGTATGCATGGCAGCAGCCGACTTGCTGCAGTGTCACAATGCAGTCTTTGCAGGAATCTCTTCTCTCTCTTCTGTCTCATTAGGTGCAGAAGGGCCCACAAGAGCAGGATGATCAATGCATGGAGGGGTGATCAATGCCCCATACCTGGTCTACATACCACTGCATGCCACCCAGATCAGGCCAGAAGTTGACAAAGGGCAGGATGATGCGCACGCCGTTGGCCGACGCCTCCGACAAGACCAGGTCCAGCCGCTGCAATGAAATCTCATTGTAGACTCCAACCTGCAGCATTTTTTAGTGGGTGTTGCATTTACTTGCCAGGGGCAGGGTGGCACTGGCAAATGAGAAGCGGGTGAAGGTAACGTGAACAGAAGCGACAGGCCATTCACAAATTTCACTTTTTTCATCGAGCAGGGCTGTTGCACAGGGCCAGCGGGAATGCAAGGAAATGCAGTAATTACCGACGGCTGTATGCTGACCGCTGCATAGGATGGATCTCCCACACCATTGAGAAAGCCCCATGTTCGAATCAAGTCGATGCCGTTGCCAGCCATCACCTGCGCGCATTCCATATTTGAATTTGAGCCAGCTCGATTGAGGGCTGCTAGGTGGCATCGACTATGAGTATTCTGAACGAACAGTCGCTGGGGGCCAGTAAAGGCGCTCCTGCATACCTTAAAAAAGAGCTTGACTTGGGCATCGGTCAAGTAATTCCTGCACTGAAGAGAAAGCTTATCCCAAATAAGCCTCTTAAAAAGAGTTGTCCTCTTCGCACAAATTCGGGTCTCGACATGTTCATATTCAATACTTTCTTGAACAAGAATCCATTTTGGACGTCCTCATGCAATTTCGAAAGGTGAGTGGGACTGCACCTCAAGATGAGGAAGTGATTATTCGAACCGCTGAAGTATCTGATTTTGCCATTTAGGACAAAATTGGTACCGGTTGTTTTCACAAAACCGATATTTCCACCTGCTTCAATTCTTGCGGCGAGGGCTTCACCGTTGACGGGCGCGAAGGATGAGTTTGCTGGCTGCTCAGGCAAGATAAATTTTTCGCTCCTACGGAATCCCTTTGGCTCGCTGAATTGACTCTGAAAGGTAGAAGAGGATAATTGCTGAAGTTTTCTGGGCTGATCTGCCAGCAAAGAATTGTCATTTGGCCTCAAGGTACCGTCTGTGTTTGGGCTTCCTGCTTTAATGACGTTGGTGATCGGAGTCTGAACGACCTGAGCGTCAACTTTATTTTCCAGCACATAGGAAATAATCAGGAAATGCAAAAGCAACCCCTTTCCTGATGCATGAAACAAATTTTGGCACCAAGGCATCTTGAACTATACAGATGGCGCGCTTTCAAGCCCGACAGAAACTTTGATCGCTCCAGGCCGATGCACATTTAATTGCTACTAATGCTTCATGACCGACGTTATGTCTGCGTATAAGCAGTTGGTACGCAATCAGGCTTCACTACGCCGGATCAGGCAGCTGAGCAGCTGCGCAGTTCTGCCAGCTCAGCAGAGCCAGAAGAGGCTACTGGACGATTTCAAATGAGGGACGGAACAGGGTACTCACACGAAGTGCAATGAAACATTCAAGGGAGCCCCGCCTCTCAACCGCCGCGCATCAGCAACACTGTAACATGTGCATGCCCATGTTGAATCAATATAATTTAACAACCGACTGAGCTCCGCTCTCCAGCAGCCGCATGCATGATATTGGGCTCCACCATGCTATTGCAGTGTTGCAAGCAAGAGCATTCCAACTGCCAGGCGCATGCCTGTATACCCATAAAATCAAGCCTTTGAGACCTTGCCACAAGGTATGGGGATGGGCAGCAATGCACGTTGATTGATGTGCTGTCTGCTAAGTCACTTGGGTAGAAACGTTTTATGCAGACAAGTTCATTACAAAACCATCTTATGCCAAGGCTGCGCTGGCTGCTCAGTGCAACATGTGCTGTTCCTTTCTCTACGCATACGCACTACTTCTACAGCACACTTCAGTCAGCAGGTTGGCCCTCCATCAGGCACTTACTTCCACAACTTCACCTGACTTCCCGAAACACCATGGGCGATTTCACATTGCGGGCAGTACTTGAATATAAGAAATTCTGTGGGCCAAGGTGTTGGGAATAACACCTCTCCGCCAGGCCGGTACACCAAAGAAGTTTGAGACTGTCTGGAAATGCAGCTTCATACTCACATGCCTAGCAACCATAAAACCATCGATTCTTTCTGGAAAGAGGGTCTAGGTTAAAAGGAGATCTCCTTTTATTCACCTTAACAGAGTCACACCATCCATTTGATCCATATTAACCGAACCAGAAACAGCAATTGCCTCATTCATTCCGAGATCAGGGGCAATCTACCCTCATTTGTGCACTTGGCTGTGAAATTCACGCCTCCTGCATCCGTTGCCAACCCATCAGTTCATCGAGAAAATGTGCTGCGGTGCAGCATGAAGCCACTCCAAGCCACTCCAGTGTGACCCATTCATTTGCGCAATTGCCATTCAAATTGAACACAGGCAAACCCATAGCCGGCTTCACATAAGTTCCAGAAAGCAGCCCAGCAAGTGCTTCTTGAAAGCCACTCATTGTGAATTGCACTAGGCAGCCTGCTGGGAGGGTGCATTCAGGGCCCAATGCTGTGCCCTTTGGGCTGGCGCATGTTGCCTGCCCAGCTATCGGCCAAGGTGCAGGGCAGCCATGCACTTTTCTGTGGCTTGGCTTTGGACAAAGTCAAAGAACTCAATGCTCTTTCGGTTGCCCATGGCACTGCCGCGTGCAATCTTGGAGATGTACTGTTCCAGAGACTTGGTCACATAGTGGTGCAGGAGCAGCCGATCTGTCACCACATTGTCTGCTTTGGCGCCCTCCACGACCTGGTAGGCTGTGTTGACCGCATGCTTGCCATCCTGCACCCAGAAAAGAATGGATCGATTACAAAAGTATGCTCGGGACACATTTGTAAGAATGAAATGCAGTTTTCAGACGATGCTGCAGCAGGAGCAATCCATGCATATCAGATCCTCTGGATTCATGGGGCACACCCTGCATGCAATGCTCTCTGCAATTTCAGGCTTGTGATTGAGCAGTATGGTGGACAAAACTGACATTTTCAGTGCAAAGGCATGCTCTCACCAGCCAGCATTGGACAACAGAAAAGCCTGCCAGTCGTCTGAAGCTGCCTGCAATAAGTGATTGAGTGGAAGAAATATGAAACTTGGGGGAAAGATGACGCACCATGTACAGGAAATGGTGTGGATCGCGGTCGGTGCACTCAACAAAGTCCAAGTTGGCGATGGTCTTAATGTGCTTGTTTTCCAGGTGATTGACCTCAAAGCAATCCACATAGGACTCCAGAGTACCCCCTGGTGGCCTGTTCGCGTACCCCGACGACCCAAACATCTGCAGCAAACAGATCTTGTATGTTCAGATGTCCAACCAAGTCAGATGACATGCGCAGCTGGCATTGTGGAACAAGCATGATCAGCACTGTTTTCTGAGCAACAATAATGTGACATACAGACTATGCTTGGACCTGTCTCAATTGGCACTTCTGCTGCAAACAGCGCAGTATTGTGCTCCATTGGAATGCACTTCGTGCACACACACCTTGTCAGATCACTTCATAATCTAGTGCCAAAACAGAAGGGACATGGACTGACCTGCCAATTCACGACAAGGGCACCGTAGTCCATGTAGTCCTTCAGAAGGTCGGGCAAGACTGTGACGTTGCTGTCAGTGATGATGAAGTACTCGTCAACATCAATGAAGGCCATCCACTGGTGCAGGCCCCTGTAGCGCTGTATGCAGGTGTCATAGGCCCAAAGCTGCACCTTGCCTGAGGGGTGTTCGAAGCTCTCCACAGCCTCATACTCCACCACTCCTGCCAGCACATTTTTTTAAGAAGCTGTTGATCGAGGAATTCCATGCAGACCATGCACTTGACTGCATTCCACTGGCACATGCATGGCTTCAAGAAACTTGGGGCCTTTTCCTGATGCAGCTGCATTTCATCTCATTCACAAGATGGTGACTGGTGTATGCACTGTATCTGCAGGGGGTCAACTAAGATGCAGCAGTAAGGCATGCATGTGCATGCAGGCCAGCTCACCTGCATCGACCAGATCCTCGACCACGACCAGTGATGGGATAGTGCTGTTGTCATCAAAAATGTAGAGCTTCTCCACGCCGATGCTGCGGTGGTAGTCCACCCACTCACGGAGGTCATCACCCTGGTCCTTCACCACCAGACACATCGCCAGGTAGGCGCCATGTGGCACCCGGCTGGAGTATCGATTGTCGATGCTCTCCTGGGGACTGCTGCTCACCAAGGCTGCCCCTTCTGGTAGCTCCAACTTGCCACCAGCTGGCCAAGCAATCACATCACAGGTAATTATCAGATGAATACGTTTTTGCTAGCACAGTAGACTCAATTACTGGCCTGAGTCTCATCCTTTTTACTCAGCATGCAGCGTGCCAATTTTCAACTGTCTTTTGTACTGTTCATCAAGGAAAGGCCTGGCATGCAGCGACATGTTGCATGTGTTGACTGAGTGTGCTCTGTGCTTTGTGATCTCTTCTGACCAATTGCATGGATGAGGCATTCCATATGACATCTCAGGCGCATGTATGCATGCAGCAAGCACCTCTGTGTCTGCTCCAGCGTGACAACACATGCCACAGGACCTCTGTATCGAATGGCATGGGTGTGGTGCAGAACAATTACCTGCATGATGCCGGATGTTTGGCATTGTGTCTGTGTGGCGCTGTCTCACTGCATGCATCCGGGATGCATGGTCCCTTGTCAGGACACGCATGCTGAGATGTCTCCGGGATTGCACCTGCAGCGAGTCCCTGCTCATGCTGATCAGCATGTCGCCTCTGTAGAAGAAAATTGCCAGGCAGCTCGCCATGAGGATGCCTAAGCAGATAATTCTGGTGCCTGCCATGTTGGCAACTGTCCTGTATAATCCCTGCATATATGTCCCAACACACAGCCTGTCAATGTTTTGCCTGTGGCGCAGTCAAAAACCTGCACATACACTGGTAGAGCCATCCCTTCAGGAGGCCTAAGGAACCATATTTGCACGAGATAAGGTAGTGTAAGGGTCACAGGGTGACGACTAGACCGTATCTCGACCATTATTTATGCTAGCAAAATTACCTAGAGCCATGTTGACGATGTGTGACCAGCGGTCAACTGGTCACACTGCTCCCACTAAGTCACGACAACCAATTCATCGTTCTGGCCAGAATATAATTGAGACACAGTTATCAGCATGTAATTCACCTCCCTACAGTCAGCCGCAAAGTGAGAAAGCTTGGTCACTCTGAGGACATGTTTTGCATCTGCCAGTCTGGCTCTGTAGATTGCCAAAGGTACATTCCCTTGTTGATGGGAGAAAGGCCAGAATAAACAACACAAGAGAGGAAGATATTTTTTTGCAAGTCCAATGGGGATACTCCCTGGGTTTATGGCTTTGAGCTCCCCTGCCGTTCTGGTCATGAGCAAGCAGGTTCGGTTCGCTCGGGGGCAACATTCCTTCCCACCAACCGCAACCCCGTGTGATAAAGTAGGGTGTAATACCTGTATAATCAGGCGAGCCGGCAGCCCTCCGCAGGTACAGCCTTGGGCCCCGGCCCTGGCCCAACCTTGATGCGGCGGTCAACACGCCGCTGCTACCTATCGCCTTCGGCCGCACGTTGTGATAACGATGCCGGATACAAGATGCATATCAAGTTAACGCCACGACAAGGCAGATCGGACTGGAGACTGGCACCAAGGAGATTGCCTGAAACGCCTTGATCTTAGCCCTGAAGCTGCAGGGAAGGATCGCCGTGTGATAGATCCTGCTGGCATTGCAGACTGCTGCCATGCAAAGAGGTCCAGCTGCTGCCACTTACAGTACATTTCAAGCCCCACAGTGTGGACAATGAGTACAGCAAGCCAGTATTTCTTCGCGAGCGTAAGCCAAGAGGTCAATGGTGGTGCAAAATGCGAGCGTGGGAAACATCCAGATCTGTGCAGGATCGCATCTACATTAGGTGTCCCTTAGATGTCAGCCGCAAGGCACAGGTTACTTTGCCTGCCCGCCATGTTCTTTTGATGCTGCTGCTGCTTTCATCGTCTGCCTGAAAAGGACTGCCGCCTCATTGTATTTAGATTCCTCGTCGCGCCGCCTGTTGTGCTGTTTCCCCACCCCACTGTGTTTGCGGATGTACTCCACCTGCAACATGCACCATCCCGGCCTCTTTAATGCCATCAGGAGCTAGAGGCACAATTTGAACACAAAGGTAATAAAGTTTGCAGGCCATCGGTAACGACAGCGTCATCATGTACATCAGCTGCCAGCCTTCTGAAAGCTGCATCCAATCAGCGCGCAGACAAGCAATTCTTATGTCTATACCTCGGTTGCATCCCATGCAAAGTCCTCTTTGGCTACACTTCTTAGATGTAGGCCTTCCCTGAAAACGTAGCCTGGGTTAATTGAAGACCACAAGCCTCTTGACATTGCAATATCCAGGTTTGGCTGTCCATGGTGCATCAAGATATCTGACTGCAGCTGCTGTGAGGCTTCCTGCTGCATTGTGACGTGCTTTGGGGGGTGCAAGGTGCTCTGCAATGCCATCCCCGGCATAGGGATTGCTGTCTGATGGTCTTGCCTCCATCTACACAAACACATCAACTTTACAGGCATTTTGCAGCAGCCAATGTACTTCAGCTTGCGAGGAAGGTTCGTGTTCAGACCTTTCCTCCTTTCTGATGATCTCTGTCAAGCAAGCAGCTTCCTGTGCTGTCATTAGTGTCCGTTTGGGTATCGTCCCCTTCTTTTTAAGGTTGATAGCGTCCTTAGCCATCGTTATAGACTAACAAACTGCACAATGTATCTCAGGAAAACCCCCTCTTATGTCCAATAAGGAAAGTGCTAAAGAAGGATGGAAAGATGGAAAGTGGAACAACCAAAGACAGGATGCGCCTTCCACAGGCGCAACTTCTAATATCAAGTCCAGTACAAGATCTTACAAGGAACCATCTGTGCCTGGAAATTGAAATGTGTCCAGACAACTTGCAGCAGTTGGACAAGCCAAAAATAGTAGTGAGAGAGGGACCGACATAATCTTCATAATCCATGTCGTGGAACATGAGAACGTAAAGTGATCCGTGTTGGTCTGCTCGTCTATAGATCTGGCCTTTCCAGGTTCGCTGATGAATGGTGATATATAACGATAGGAAAATAATTGCGTCCGCGTAACGTCACTGTCAAATCAGTCACATAATCGTAGCATCATAGCTCTAGTCCTGCAGAATCCTCGGTTTGTGACATGCCTGTCGTTGATCTGAGCATGGGAGGTGGCGTTAGCTCACATGCTGCGCGACGGAGGAGCGCTAGGTTGCAGCGTCGCGAAAGTGTTAGACAGAGAGTGCAGGAGCAAACGAATGCAGCACAGGGGCTTCCTGGGGATAATGCTGAAGCTATGTCAGGTGCTGAGAAACCCCCAGCTGGGCTTGTATGACAATCAGATGCCATATATAGATCAAACAAGCTTGTAGAAGAATACTGTCCAACGAGGTGAACTGCACTAGGTGCATGAGTAATGGGGGACATCGACTTTTACTACTTTGATGAAGAGCGCTTTGGCATAACGTTTCATCTCAGTGATCTTGTGTTCTGTTTGGACAGTGTTGGTGTGTTTCAATGCTGATGCCTGCAATGTCGGACACCTGTTGTCTGAGTGTGCAAGAAGACCTAGTAAGAGCTGTCATTTGAATACAAGAAACCACAACGATGGGATCTGTACACAAATCATAGATAATATAATACACCCAATTGCAGTGCAGTTCGTCAGATTGCCAGGGCCTCAACGTGCCCATAAAGTAATTTATGCTGATTTGCAGAGGAAGAGACGGATCCAGAATATGTTGTGGAAGTGGCCGTCGGTGGCTCAGACAGTGCAAGCATTTTGGACGATGATGATGAGATGACTGATGACGAGGACTCAGATGAGGAGACCGAAGTCCGGATCAGCTTCCTATCTACTGGTAAGATCGGTCTCAGAGACTCCAGATTTAGCCACAGACGACAAAAGGAGAAAGCATCAGGTGCAGGAAAGTAGGCATGCCCTTGCAGCAATGCTGTATGGTGTCTAGACAGCTGATTGACCAGCGCCTCTCCAAGGCCTTGTCATTGGTATTGGAGGCGTTGTGTGGTGCATGTTGGCTGTAGGAAACAATGGGGGAGCTCTGTGCAAATTAGTGGCCTGTGGTTCAGCAGGGGCAGCTCGAATGCAGAGGAGAATGCGGCTAGAGGGCCAGCTCAGCAAGTTGCAAAGGATACCAGATGACCCTACACCCATACAGCAACACATCAACGACTTGGTGAAGAAGCACAGCTGCGCGATCAATCCCAGGCACAGGCATAAGATGGTGCGCAGACCACCTCACTCCCTTTTTATTAAGGAAGAGGCTGTTGGTTACAGGTTGCATCCTAAATGATGTAGAAACAGAGCTGGGTTGTTGCCCCACAGCCAACTGCTCAGGTCGTTTACCAGGTGCACTTGTTACAATTCTCGCTAGTTTCAGCTCTGCACCGGTGTTCATTGAAACTAGAAGCCGGGAGTGCGCATGCATGTAGAAATTGCATTGCAATTAGTGCTTGGCATAGGCCCACGCGCGGGCACTCCTGGAAGTAGATATGCATGTTCACACATGAATCGCTGTGCCCAACAGATTTCAGATTCTGCATGCATGCAAAGCACACAGGTCGTGGAGGACTCCATTGCTCAGCTGCAGCAATGCTGCAGTACAGGACTTCGAACATGCACGCTCACAAAAGCATAGAGGTTCTGCGTGCGACAATCTTCATGCATGCATGCACGCATGCAGGGCAAGGGAGTGGGGAGGGCATTGCGATGCTGCCGGCTGATTATGCATGCTCACAAAGGCCATAGAAAGTCTGCACAGCATGTGTTCAAGATGCATGTGCGCATGCATGCAGGGCAAGGGAGTTGGGGAGGGCATTGCAAAGCTGCCGGCTGATTGTACATGCTCACAAAAGCATAGAGTGTCTGCACAGCATGCGTCAGTGGTCATGCATGCATGCAGGGCAAGGGTGCAGGAGAGGGCATCGCGAAGCTGCCGGCAATGCTGCGGCTGCGCGAAGCCAACATGTTGGGCAATAATGCAGGCTTCAGCGCGCCGCAGCGCTGCCACATGGGCGCGCACCTGTTCCGACCGGATGTGCCCATTGAGATGATCGACCGCATGCAGAGCCGCGCCTACATCGGCCAATTCTCTGCGGATGGCGATGTCTTTGTCGGTGCGCATCTGCAGCATTCTGATTGCTTGCAGCACTTCTTGATGCTGCACCTCGGCAAGCAGCATCATGACAGGCTATCTTTCAAAAGAGTGCAACGGTTACAGGCTCCTAGGCACGTTTCTTGTGCTGGCCCATCTGGAGAACTTTTGATAATTGTTTGTTGTTGCCTTGGCGTTGGATATGCATGCGATGAATCGAAGAGATTGGTTTGTGATCGTCTCGTGTTTAACAAAATCGCACAGGTCTGCATGCATGACTGGATCAAGTACAGGAGGTTTACTGCGAAAAGTGCTGTGCCGTCTTAATGGCGTGGGTGCATGTTGATGCAGCGGCATTCCAGCATGACAGGCGCATTCGGCTGTACGAGACGGAGAACAACTGGCGCCTGCGCAAGGATGTGCACTGCCGCAACCTGCGCTGGACCGTAACTGACACATGCCTCTCCCCCGACCAGCAATTTCTGCTCTACGCCTCCATCAACCCCACAGTGCACATGGTGCGGTGCCCCTCTTCAAGTAATTTGTGTAGTTGTTGACATGCTCCACTATCACAGTAGCACCACACTTGGCCTCAGGGTGCATTTCAGGCTCCTTGTCCAGAATGGTCTATGATGAGCTCATCCTGCACGTGGTATTTTCTAGGCAAGGTCAGAAACAGGCTGATGGAAGCTGCTGCACAAAACTTTGACGGGGCGGCTTGGTCCCATACTTCAGAGTAGTGCAATTGAGCCATATGTGCTGCATCAAACGCTTTTCCCAAGGTAACACGTCCGGAATGCTTCCAAAATGCTTCCGACAGCAGGGAGGATATATAGTTTGACCAGTGCTTTGCAGCCTGCTCTTTGCGTATTGATGCTAAGGAAGCTGCCATAGGCGCAAGCAATCCACTGGTGCCTGATTCTCTCGCTGTTCTCAGTGGTGGTCCCCCCCTCATCTCTGGCCTGTTTTGGCGCGCAGGTGAACATGCACGCAGGGGGCGTAGAGTCAGAGGCGAATGTGACAGATATCCATGAGGCGCTGCATTTCGATGTGACGGAGGAGAGAGACAGCGGGTACCACCACTCCTTTGGCATTTGGAGCCTGCGCTGGGGCTCTGATGGGCGTGAGATTGTGGCCGGCACCGGAGACCACTCCCTCTATGTTTACAATGTGGAACGGCAGAAGGTGGGATTCTGTCATCTGACGCACTTGGGCGCTTCGCCTCACATGCTGCCCATGAGGGAGTGAAGCAGTCAAAATGCATGTCAGGTTGCCCGAAGCTGTTTTCAAGTGTAGTGGACAAGATAAATGTGTTTTCGGCCATTTTCCAGCCCATTTCTGGCATGTTTGATGGAGCAGCAAGGTTGTGGAGTGGCTGTCATGCTGCAGTCCTGCCACTGCATGGAAAGAACCAGTGGTCTTTGTCATTCAATGTACTGCCTCTTGATGCAAAGGCTGGCAAACAGAGGGCCCTGGAGCTTGACTCGGACAAAAGGATCTGTTGTGGCATATGCAGACGGTGCTGAGGATCACAGGGCATCAAGATGATGTCAATGCGGTGGCTTTCTTGGAGGGCAGCTCTCACCTGATTGCCTCGGGCTCTGACGACACCCTTATTAAGGTGGGCATTGTCGACATGAATGCCTCTTCCTCTGTTGCATCCCCTCCTCATGCTAATCCCCGCCCCAAGTGCAGAATTGCTCCTTTGCTGGGTCATATATCTGGCAGCTTTAGCTACTTCTCCTTCATCACTCTCGCTGAAAGTGCGGGGTGTACGTACACTTTGATGCAGCCAATGAATTCTTTGTCCCATTGAAGAGCAGCAATTTCCTTGATCGTCAGTGTGCAGAGGACAGTGAGTCTGGTGTCCCTCGATTTGCATGCGTGTGGAACATTCCGCCTGAAAGCAGCTGACTGTGCACGCTGTAGGTCTGGGATTGTAGGGCGCTTGGACGGGGAGCCAAGCCAGCAGGAGTGCTAGTGGGGCACAGCGAGGGGTTGACCCACCTGGACTCCAAGGGTGATGGCCGCTACCTGCTGTCCAACTCCAAGGACCAGACTGCGCGCCTGTGGGATATCCGCAAGGTGCTGTCTGTCTCCTCTCAGGAGTTGTCACAAACTTGAACAAGCGTCGGATGGCACCGATCTGCTCCCCAAGTGCCTGTGGTGGCTTGCATGCATATTCCCAGTGGTTATGGCACGGTCAAGACGTGTGAACAGGCCTGAAAGTGCCATGACAAAGATGCTTGCAAAGATGCTTGCAATTGCGTTGCAGATTGAAGTTTGCTGTTGTCAGGAGCCTGTGCAGCTTTGGATACATGGTGAATAGCAGGCCAGCTGATGTTGGTTGCTGTTGTGCCTGCAGATGTACAGCGCCCAGGAATTCAACAGGCTGCCTCGGCCCAACATCCCCTCATTCGGCAACTGGTGCGCGCTTCTCTGTTCTCGCGCCTGTTTCTGGGGCAAAGGTGTTCAGGCTCTTCGATCTAGTTCTTACACTGCAGAGTAGCATTCGGCAGCTGAAGGTTTGCCAGCAACCTCTGTTGTGTCTCTGCTGGGCGCCAGCCCTGGGCAGCTGAAGCTTTTAAGTTCGGTTGCGTCTTGGACTGGCGTCCGCATCGATTGTCTGAGGTTGCCAGCAACAAAGCAGCAGCCAGAGCATCTTGCTGCAATAAGTGCATGAAGTTGCTCCACCCACTTCCGAAATGCCGTTTCTGAGCATGCACCCAGAGAAAATTGCATCCATGCTGCTGCCTGGTTCCATGATATCAAGTCGCCTGGTCAAGTCGCCTGATCAACCATCCGAGCTCCAATGGTTTTGCGCGTCAAGCCATGCAGTCTTCTGCCTACCAGGGGCATGGTTCACCTCATGGCCGAGCTGAGCATAAAGGACCAATGAGCCCCAGGTGGCTCCCAAGGGTCATTAATGCAATAATAATGTTAATTATAATAATTAAATTTTTGGCGTATGCACAGGGACTACCGTTGGGCTGATTTCCCGGCGCGCGGTTACATTGTTCCCCATCCGCACGACGTGAGCGTGCAGGCGTTCCGTGGCCACTCCGTGCTGCAGACGCTCATCCGCGCATATTTCTCGCCCGCCCACTCCACCGGCCAGCGCTATGTCTACACCGGGTCAGCCGATGGCTCTGTGCGCATCTACGGTGTGTTTCTAGCATGCTGTCTTGGTATCCTTGTGTTTGCTCCTGTTGAAGGCGGCAAGTGAGTTTCGAGGAGTGTGTTCCCGGCATTCTGTCTCGGTGTCTTTGTCTTTTTCTCTTGTTGAAGGCAGCATGTGGGTTCCACAAGGTGTGTGGTGTCTGAAGACTTTGTGAGTGGTTATTCACAGCAGTACTGGTCTACCGAGCCGTCACTTTACTGTGAGTTTGAGAAGCGCAAGACCTTTGCACTTGTGCTCAGAGGGCGCAGCAGCTGCTGACTTCCAGTCGGCATTTGCCAGGCCTCATCCCCTAGCACAAAAGTCCTGAAGAGGGTCATTTCAGGTTTCGTGAGCGCTTGGGTGTACCTGCAAGTGCCCTGGTCTTGGAAATAAGATGATGACTCTGTCGAGAAATTCTCGAATCAGTCCTCCCAACAGGTTTAATGCTGAAGCAGTAGCCTCTGTTGCGGGCTGATGTCCATTTAGTGCAATTATTGCATGCATGCCCAGTCAGCAGCCGGATATTCTGGCAATCCAGGCCGTGTGCTGATCTCACTTTCGTGCATGCACGCAGACATTGTGACTGGGCGAACAGTGAACCAGCTGCGGTACCATCATGAGATCGTGCGCGATCTGTCCTGGCACCCCTACGAGCCGATGCTGGTCACCACCTCCTTTGACGGCTCCGTGGTGCAGTGGGAGCCTCGCCGCCTGCTCGAAGACTCTGAGTCTGACGAGGACGCCGGCGAGTCATCCCGGCCCGTCCGACGGCGTGCCCTCCCGGACGACCCCGGAGATGACCGCCTCGAGGACTTCTACTGATTGGCTGTCCTGAGATTAGACTCAAGACTTTGCAAGCTACTCCAAGATCATGGGAACAGGTCATGGAGTTGCACAGGGCTAGTGGCCGTTTAGTAGACAGTGGCCAATAGCCCAGTGCAATTTCATCAGGCTTGCCCCTACAAGCCTGCTTGACATAATGTACAAAGGTCGAGCACACTTTTTGCTCCCACATGTCCTCTCCAGCTAGCTTAATAAAAGCCCCGGTCAGGGCCATGTAATATAGAAAGGGACAGTCCTTGTTTTTAAGCAAGTGCTAGCAGCGCTGCTTGAAGTTACTGTAGACAGTTCTATGCCAAAAATTGTCCCCGAGGTACTTCTCTTCCCATATGTGCTATATTCTTAAGAGCAAGAAACATAGGACAATCAAGGACAATCATTCTTGTTGTGCCAATGTCGATAGCTTCATATGCAACTTGGCACTTGATTGCGCTGCAAAGGTGCACCATCATCAAGTGTATCGTTTAAGATCAAGAAAAAAGGACAAAATGGTGTGCGAGCGCCAGAAAGAGGAATTTCGAAAGGCCTAGGCTGCCTCAGCTGATGTAAAGATGATGTAATTATAATGCTTATACTCAAATTTGATGTGCTTTTGTGACAAAGTTTTCCATGCCTGATCCCTGTCATTCGAATATGGTTTGCCCTTCAAGGCAGCTTTGGTTGAAAGGAGTCTCGGACTTGCACGGGCAGCATGGTAATTCATGTCACGATTATGCCATGGCAGTCTTGTGAAGAACCCCTTTCATGCTCAAATAGCTCCCGACAGACAGTACTTTTTACACTGAATCCCAGCCAGTCCAAAGCCTAATCTGCCCTACCATTGCTGTCAAATTGGTGGTATGTCAGCTTACAGCACGATCATTGCGCACGAATGCTTTGCCGGGTGGGAACCTAAAATATTTCTAGAGTAAATCAGGCATTGGGCGTCAGCAGCCCCACTGTCATTATCGATCCTCATCGCCTGCATGCCCGACAAGAGAGTGGTGTCTCAACCCTCAACTGTAGCTATGGACTTCATGATTGATCCTCTGAAAGTGAACCACCCATCGTCCACTTGCTCTGCAGACATGTGCCTGTCCATTTCTATGTGTCAAGCATCCTCCAGGACTGCAGGACGTGCAGAACGTATCAATTTTGTGAACATCTCCTTCAAGCTTGGAATGCTAGCGAGTCACGCTGGGAATGGTCGCCACATCACACACAGGCAAAGCTTTCAAGTGTCAGAGCAGTCACCGTCCCAGTTGAAGAGGAGCAGTGACGACTGCCTGGCGAGTGCCAGTCGCAAAGCAGCTGGCAATTGAGTCAGCAAGGGTCGCCTCAAGTTTGCCGCACTGTTACACAGACGCTCAA
The DNA here is from genome assembly GCA_020887355.1 of Coccomyxa sp. Obi. NCBI lineage: Eukaryota > Viridiplantae > Chlorophyta > Trebouxiophyceae > Coccomyxaceae > Coccomyxa > Coccomyxa sp. Obi. The sequence goes on along the minus strand of AP024993.1, from coordinate 301,983 downwards.
GGTGTTGAGACCAGCTGAGAACTGCAGAAAATGATAAACCGCTTGGGAATAAAGGTGCCAGCCCAACGCAAAGCCAATTCACGAGACTCTGAGACAAGAAAAGCATAGAGATTAACTCACCTGCTGGTTGTGGAAGTTCTTCTGGCCTCCTCACATCGCATCCTCGGCGATGCTGAAGAATGCGAGGATCTGCATGGTTCACTCTGAGGTGTCCTCCTAGGGATGCTAGTACTTGTGTTCGATTGCACTGCGCTTCTAGATGTGCGCATGACCCTGCACGCGAAACGCGCTGCTGACCTTGCAGAACCCATGGAGTAGCTTTGCAGGCCTACACCTGGGTCACTTTTTATGGATGTTACAGCACTATCGTTTATCGGTGCAATGTTGCACCATGAAGTTGCGGTTCTACCCTGCCAATTACCTGCACTGGTTGTGCAAGAGTAGTGGCAGCGTCTCATGTGAGCGATGACGTAACGTGTCGGAAGAGCTGGGCGAAGACGTTACACACGTAACTTCCGGAACCGGTTACTTTCAAAAGCATTCTTTCCCTGAATTGATGTGCTGAGTGTTCGTCTTCTTGTTTGGACGTCTTCACGTCTGCAATATCTCCGACTGACGACCCGCACTTACAAACTTCATCCTGCTTGACAGCAAGAGGTATGACGGTGACTGGCGTAAACGACAGGCACCTCACAGACAAGTTTACGAACAAAGACATATTCGGCGTCGTAAGAGGTCAATGCAATGGAGTGAGCTGTTTCCTTCCGTTTCCATTTTGACGATCACCAAACGCTCAAAAGTCACGCCTTTGCACTGAACTCTACAGAGCAATATCTCTCGTGTACAATGCAGTGCAAGAACTGTGGGGGCTACTGGAAAGCAACAGCAGACTACACTGTCAGCACCAAGGACCGAGGGGTACGTCCCTTACACATATCTCACATTTCCCACTGGTATTCTGAGATACGTACCTAGTCCCTAAGGACTGAAAAATGTGTAATAATAATGATAATAATAATTCTAAGATGTCAGGCAGGAACAGGAGATCTAAACAGAAATTATTCAATTGAGGGACTTAGTACTGATAACCCATGTCACAATCAGAGGGCCCTCCCACATTTCTCCCCACTGTAATCTTGGCAGACACCGAGAGTTGCTGCCGAAAAATGCCATGTGCAGCGGCGAAAGCATCCGGGCAATGATCTGAGCATCATCGACTGCAGCCGCTGCGGCTGCCCGCCCGCGGCGCACGAGGCGCTGGTCGCGGAGAACGAGAGGGAGGCCGGCAACGACGCGTATGCACTCGGCCAATTCCCGACGGCCGTCGCGCACTACAGCCGCGCACTTGCGGAGCAGCCGCACTCAGCCGTCCTGCTCAGCAACCGTGCAGCCGCTTACCTTGCCATGCGCTGGTACGCACCTGTCCTGCCTTTTGAGCCTTTTCATTGGTAAGCCCGATCCCCTCACTGAAAGCCATACTGATCCGCACGGACATGCAGCACACAGAGTCAGTGCATCAGCATGCTTGCATGTCAGTTTGAAACAGACATGCATGAATGATAGGCGGAGCAAATACAGAATGCGGCTTGCCCAGCTTGCCGATGCATGTACAGCAGGAGGTGCTGGAAAGAAAGTAGTGCTTGCCATTCCTATGGTCTGAGCGGCAGGAACTATCCTGATGCTACATTGGCCTTCCTCACCCATGAGTTGATTTGGCTGGTGTTAGCACAGGTTTGCACAGGCAGAGGCAGACGCGCAGAAGGCAGTGGCATTGCGGCCAGATTGGCCCAAGGCACATGCTCGACTGGGAGCGGCCAAACTAGGCCTCAGGAAGTTTTCTCAGGCTATAGCCTGCTATGAACGCTGCAGTGCGCTTGCTCCTGCCAGCAAGGAGTATGCAGCTGCCCTCAAATCTGCACAGGTCCGCAGAAATTTCACATTGCATGAACTCTTCTCTTCCAGCATCTTGAAGTGCATATCTAGGACATGTTTCATCCTCCATGTGCATTGCTGTAGAACCTGATTTTGCAAATGGAGCTCCATGTTGCCATGTCAAGTACGGTGCAAGCAATGGCATCTTGCGACATGCCAGTCCCTTCATGTGTTTATTCGCAGGCAACAGCAGCCAAGTTTGGTAATGACAGTGTCGAGACCAAAAGTGTCCCACCTGTCGACAGACTTCAGCCGGATGCACTGAGCGAGCAGAACAGCAGTGATGCAGCCGGCGACAGGCATGTGCATGACACGCAGCAAACCTCTGAGATTTCCAGCAATGAAATCACAGAGGGGGCTGCAGCTGACTTAGGCACCAGCAAGAATGAGGCTCAAGCAGATCCTGCTTCAAAGCACAGAATCACACAAGAGAGTCAGGACTCGGAAGCTGTAAGACAGCAAGGAGGGCCAAAGAGGGAGGGCAGTGTCTCAGGACAGGAGACCGTTTGTGAGAGTACACTGGAGGGAGAGGATGCAGAGAGATTGAAGGCCGAGGTGGCGGCTCTCAGACAGGAAAAAGTTGCCCTGGGTGAAGCTGTCCAGGAACTGAGGCGTCAGCTTGCTGACCTGACAAAGGAAAACAAGTCCTCCATTAATAAAGGCTGCAAGCAGCATTGCTGCACATGCAAGGGCCCATTAAATGGCAGGCCAGGGGATAACATGCAGGATGAGTCAAGCTGCTCAGACAGGCATGATAGAGCAAGTGAGCAAAGCAGAGGAAGCAGCAACGGTGCAGAGCCAGTGCAGCAGCCAAGCAGATTGAGTGTGGAAGAACAGGTAGGCAGTGCACTCCTTTTACCTAAGCCATTTAGTGCCCCAAGGTCACTCGAAGAACTCACCTAAGTTTGGCCTTGCAGTTGACAGACAGGAAATTCCGAATTCCTGGCTGTTGCAGAGCTGAGTCTTTGTGCACTAGTGTCCTTCAAGTCTCCTGGAATTGAGGAAGTGAGATCTTTGCATGCAAGCAGGAGAGGGTTGGATGTTTTCTGAAACGTGCTGCTGCACTTCAACGAGGAAGAACTCAGACCTTTGTTTGCATGCAGGAGAGGTTAGAAAGAATTGCTGCAGCACAGCAGAGGGTGGCAGATGCTGAGAGCCTCAGAGATCTCCTCCAGCGCACCAGATGTGATGGCATCACACAGGTGAGGCCCATATTCTGTCCATGCGTGGAAAATTTCTTACCCACAGAAAGAGATTAATGACGATGCGAATCTTCAACACAGGAAAGGTGAGCAGCTGCATGCAGCATGCAGCATGCTCATCTAATAATCTCGAATCTGCACCTGTGACCAAACAGACCAGCTGTCATGGTCGTTCTTACCACACCATTCCTCAAGGATGAGTAGTTGTGAGTCACCATTTTTTTCTTGTTTCATGTCCATGGTAGCAAGTGGAAAGGGAACGAGGGAGTGGTGACGTGGCTGCATTGTGGGCACAGGCAGTGAGGAGCGCGTGCAACAGCTGCAGGAAATGCGCTGGGTTCGAGATATGGTTCCGTGCTGCCGATGCAAATGATCCCAGCGTCATGCTCTTCTGCTCTGTATGCGGATGCGCGGCCGACAAGCACAGCATCGACCAGGCAACCCAACAAATTATTCTCATTGCAATTGTTTACTTCCCTCACTAGAGAGTATGAGATGCTGCAGATGCTTCACGGGGTTATGTGATGTCAATGCTAAGAAATACCAGCAAAGCATGCACTGTTTATAACAAAGAAGTTGACCAGTGACTGTGGCCTGCATGCAATTCTGTGAGCTCTACAATGGTCGGGAGAAAGAGAAATACCACCAATAATACAGAGTCATGTGTATTTGAGCGATAGGAGTGGAAGGCAGAGGAGGAGCGCAGGAGGAGGCACGAGGAAGCTGCCAGATCGGCGAGGGCCGAGCGCGGGCGTGCAGCTTCCTTCTCGGAGGAAGCTGCCGCCCGGGAGGCGGCCGCCGCACTGCGTGTGGACATGAACGCCAGCGAGCGCCAGATCAGGCGAGTGTCCCTTTTCATTGTTGAGCACGAGTGAGTGGCATCAAGGCAGCCCTGAAGAGCAGGTGAGCGCAGGCGACAGGAGTGCTGCCAGCTGTATAGTGCAGATGATGCACACGCACTCTTAAAGGAACGCCCTTTGATATCGGACCAGCTTGCTGTGCACTCCTTCTACACAGCCACTTGAAGACTACATTGTAAAGAAAAAACATGATGCAAAGAACTTGACAATCTACAGATCTTAGTTGAGGGAAAATTGTATGTGCATGACCTGGAATGTGGCATTGCAGGCGGGCATGGCGAAAAGCAGCGCTCCAGCTGCACCCTGACAAGAACAAGGGGCGCACAGAGCCATTCTTGAAGATCACCCAGGCGTGCAATGTGCTGCTGAACAAGACTTAGCATGCCAGATTGTTTGCAACCTTTCAATTATGCCATCTGGTGTGAGAATGCAGAGGCGATTGTGTCCTTCCAGTTTTTAATAGAGCCGGCAAACACACTTGCAACTCACTGCAGGGGCACCATAGAATTCACTATTCTTCTAACTCTCACAGCTACTCACACATGTGTGTCCGGGTACCATAGACACTCTTCTTTTGATTTCCCAAAACGTCCTTAGCTATTTAGCTTCTCGCCATCAACAAGCAAAATCTTTGTGCGGCCAGCAGCCATGCCAGCAACCACATGCTTGGAGAAGAAGTCCCAGAAGTCCCCACGGGTCTCTGGAATATCCAAAATTGTCCTGCACATGCATACCACTTCATTTCAATTCCAGTTGGCACTTAAATCAGCCTTAGTCACCGCCCTGCTGTCCAATCATACGATCGGCAAGTGCAACTGACAACAAAGAAAGAAAAACATGCACCGACCCTTCCTTGCTCCGGTTCATTCCACATATTGGGTTTCAACAATTTCAGGAACTCTGAAAGGCAAGAGCCAGTGCAGTGCTGCTTTGCACCCAAAAGAACGACTAACATTGAGAGGCATGCTCAGGCCGCCATAGTCATTTGGCATCCAGCATAATGCAACCCACCGCTGCTTGGCGTCCAGGTGCACGTCCAAAACAAGCAGCTGCAGGTGGTCCAATTTAAGCGCGTCCATGTCAGCCAGCTTGCACAGGCGGTTGGGTGTGCCGGAGGCCACACCCACAACCGTGCCCTGCAGAAGCTTCTGCTGCTCCAGCACCTTGAAGTGTTTCGCAAACAGCTTTGCTATGCGGCACTCCTGTGCAGCACCCAAGGCTCTTTACGCTACTCGAACAGCACCAACCATCTGTTCAACTTTGTCCACCACTGTGAAGACCTGCAGCAGGCTGGCACAGCTAAGTCTGTGAGAGCCACTACCGTATCCCAGGGCTTTTGATCTTCAATCCTGGATATCCCTCATCATCCTCCTGCTCTAAATCTCGGCAATCACTTGCTAGTTGCCATGGATACTTCCAATGCTTCCAAAACTTCAGCAATAGCTCCGAGGCCTGTGAGCATAAAACCCCCCCATATGCAGCAATGACATATATTTTGTTTTTTTTGTTCATTTTTAGAAGGCCTTGCGCATCAACTGCATGAAGGCACACCTTGTTGAGGCCAGGCAGCATTTTGATGAGGCCAACAGCGCCCATTGCAGCAGAGGAGACCAGCACGGCTGCCGGGCTGCCTGGAGGGAGCCCCTGTCCAGTCAGCTGCGCTGCAGAGCTGCCCGCAGCCGTTTTCAGCCGCTCCTCGAAGCTGCCCTCCTCCGGTAGTGCCACAACAGCGGCCTCTGCAGCGGATAAATTCCTTGCTTACTCATGACAGTCTTGATAAATATTGTATCGGGGAGAGGCAAACTTTGTTGGGTAGATTGCAGACCAGCGCTGAATCAGCCATAGTCCTCCAGCAGGCAGTGCACTTGCAAATTTGCGGTCTTCAGCAAGTGTGGTTTCGAAATGGCCAGCTGCTGTAGCATCCGAGGCGTGCCAAACACTGATCATGAAGAAGTGTTGTGATCACCAGGGGAAAAAATAGCGCAAGCAGATCCGCTTAGAGGACAGTGGTTAGCGATTAGAGAGACACCAGCCCTGACCGCGTGCTCAATGAGAGTCATGCACACATGTGATTCTATGCAGATCAGGTCCTCAGCGTTCACTTGTTTACAAACGACTTTCATAGGGTGGCACACTCCAAGAACCTTCTTCAGATCCGCATCAAAACCGTTCAAAGAAAGGCTATGCATGCGTCCAGGGAGTACCTGAGATGACTTCTGTCTCCAGGTCGGATGCGCCAGTGCATGCGCGCCAGCTGTCGCGCAGCCAGGCTGCCTGCTCTGCAGTATGCCTGCCAGCAATGTCTGCAGCCACTGCCCTCTGTGCCTCAAACTCAGCCGCCGGCTGCTTCTTCACCTGCACACCCATTCGACTCAGTGTCTCGCTTGGTGTGACATTATCTGCTGGCCATCTGCATAACAGGTCTTCGAATGAAACCGACCTGGTGAATATGAGATATACATGAAGAGTGCATTCTGAACAAGGATCTGGTGGAAGGCAGCTTGTGATTGAGCAGCAAGGAGCAGGCAGTGCAGGCATCTGTCGCTGTTTCAGGTGGGCGCTTCTCATGTCAGGAAACAGAAGGTTGTGATACATCCTATCCGAGGAGAAGTTAGCCACAAACCCCATGCATCTTGTATAATCCCTGCTGCATTGCGTAGCGGTCATGGATTGAATCGGCAGCTGTCAGTTCCTACCTTCTTCTTTTTCTTTTTGGCGGCCAGGGCATCCCCTTCTGCAAGTACAGGTGTGTCCTCCTCTGTATCCCCAGCACTCTGTTTTTCGGACACCTTCTGCTTTTTGTTGTGCTTTTTGGAGGCCTTTGCCTGACTTTGCATCCCTGCAGCAGCCTTCTTCTGTGCTTCAGAGGCCCCAGTCCCCAACTCAAACGCATCCTCATCCTCAAGCTGCACCCCTCCAATGACTGCTGTGTTATCATCGATAGTGTCGGTGCTGATATATTCACCGAAATCATCGTCGTCTCCTGTGATGATCACAAGGAATGAGGGTGATTGTTGCCCCCAACGACTGCTGCCAGCTGCAACAAGTTGCCTACGACAAGAGGGGTGAGGAGCCTGTCGGATCTGTGAATAAGCTGCTCACCAAGCAGGGGGCCTTCGTTTTTTCGCTTCAAAGTTCCAACACCTTTGTTTTCGATTTTTTCAGTCTTGGATTTCTTTGGCTTTTGTCGCTTCAAGGGAGCCATCCTGCCGGCTGCCTTGAAATTCCAGTAATATTGGGCACGTCCTGTATAGTGACGACAGTTCCTATGTTTCTATCTAGACCTGTTTTTGGACCATTTCAGCGAGCGATAAGTGACTAGATCAAACGACAGATCAGCTCTTATGCTCGGAAAATCCCAGGAAAGAAAAACGCTTCGTCGCCCAGTCAGTAACTGATATCAATAAGCATTCGAAATGTGATTTTTTCGCGATCTCAGGTATTGTGGGGATAGGGGGACAGCCCAGAGTCTGCGAGAATTGCTTACGTGGCATGATGCCATCACCGGTGACAAGTCAGCTTCCGATGACCGCCGAAGATGGAATTCATAATGGGAAAGCGAGTCGTACGGGAAGATATCGAGATGCGAGGAGTTTCCTCAATTAATGGAAAGGTGCCTGTGTTGCATCTTCGGTGGTCGACTTTAGGTACAAGGCAAGTGGGGACGGTAAGGGTGTTTCGCCCTTCAGTTTCAACAGGGATGGCAGGAACTAGGACGAAACGTCTAAGACTTGATGCCTCGTACAATACCACAGCTCTTCCGCGAGCCAGGCCTGCTTCGAATCACGCGGTGGGGTCGTCTTTCGTGGTCCCAGGTGAGGTTGTCTGATCTCACCACTGTGCGTCTACCTGCCTCCTTTACATTGTGCTCTGCTGGAGTACAGCTGCACTGCGTCAGTGACTAGCATTAATAGTTTCAATTTGCAACGACCCCAATGGTGCCAAGGTTTTTATTGGCCACACCTAGCCGGCATACTGTGGTGTAGTGCTCTTCAAGAACCAGCTCATTTCATGTAGTTTGAGTATGTGAATGAGCAAAACCCTGCAAGACACTCATGCGATTGAGATCTGTATACCATGTTCCATATTTTGATAGCCTTTGTTTACGGTTCTCTTGCTCATTTTGGCAGGCTTGACCCTGACAGATCACACCTTCTCAGTGCCACTAGACTATGCGGATGAATCCAAGGGTACTTTGGACATCTACGTTCGAGAGGTAGTGGCTTATAGCCGCAGCAAACAGCAGCTCCCCTACCTGCTCTTCTTGCAAGGTGAGTAAGCTCCCTTGATCGAAGCCGCCAAGCACATCACTATTCTAGCCACATGCTAGAAATAATCCAAGCTGTCGTATCTGCCCTGATGCCATCCATAATTGGGGGCAAACATCGCCCAAGATTGAGTGATACTTGCAGCGGCTGCATGTTTCCCGGAAGTGTTGTCCAGGGTGCCCCTCGCTATAAGGCCCTGGTTATTGCCAAAATTTTTCTACTCAAGACTTTCCCCCTGCCCCCAGGGCTTTACATAAAGGACTCAAGTGCATTGAGAGCATTTCCTCTTCGCCTCCTATGCACCACATGTTTATGGCAGGGTGGATTCTGTGAATTTCAACTCTGCCTCACATAGCTTCCAATTGGTGTCCGCAAGTGTCAAGACAGCTCATGTGATCATAGAAGCGTAGAAAGTACAAGGACCAGGCAGCATGAAGGGATATCGGACAGGTGTTTCTTGCATTACGTCTGCCCCACATATTTTATTTAGCGCCTGTAAGCCTGTAACATAACGCATGTCAGCTGTATTACATGCCAATTAATGCCTGTAAGGTTGGTCATGCAGGCGGCCCGGGGTTCGAGTCTCCGCGGCCGACAGAGGCGAGCGCGTGGCTGAAGGCGGCAGTGCAGCACTTCCGGGTCATCCTGCTGGACCAGCGCGGCACCGGCCGATCCAGCCCCATCACATCAGCATCTTTGACGCGCATCGGCGACGCATGCGCGCAGGCAGAGTACCTGTCCCACTTCAGGTGCGCGGCTTCCCACGATGTCACTTCTAGTTGCATGCGGACTTCGTGAATATCCGGGGAATCAGAGGCCACCACTTTCTCTCATGTCTTCAACACGTATTTTTGCCTTCAAGACGTTGGATTAAAATCCATGCATTTCAATGGTCAGAATCTGTTGAATCGTTAGATGCGAGAGCACTTTGATTTCACCTCGTGTGCCTGGGCACATGGCAAATTGGATCAGGATGCCATCTCAGCTTGGACAGCCAAGGGCGAGAAGGCAGCTCGGCGGAGGCATGCTCAGTTGCTTGTTTAGCTCGCATAGCAGCCTCTGATGAAACAATGCTGCTAATGAACGCAGACAGCCACAAGAGTTGCACCAAAAGGATCTGGCATTTTGATGCGCAGGTCGGACAACATAGTGAGGGATGCAGAGGCAGTACGCATGGCGCTTGTACCACCAGATGCGGCAGGAGGTGGCCGATGGACTCTTCTCGGCCAGTCGTTTGGCGGTTTTTGTGCGGTAAACTCCTCGGCCTTTGATGTATGCAGTACCTGTCTATCCCACTCACAGGCTTGCAGCGTGGTGTGATGGTCTTGGGACCAACATCAGCATGTAAGAATGTGCTGGCTCCGATTTTGAAGGCCTTTTCACACTTGGTAGGTGTGTGCTGGACATGTAACTTCTCCACCCTTGTTTTAGTATTGATGGGCACGACCTTGACTGTTTGAACCCTTCTCGACCTGATTTTTTGCCCTAGTATGAACAGGTCCTTGAACTGAATGAACTGGCATTTTGCAACGAGCAGGTGAGATACTTGAGTGCGGCTCCAGAGGGCATCACAGAGGTGCTGCTGACAGGGGGTTTGCCTCCCAGCGTGGGGGACCCCAATGCTACTGTGACCGCCTACAGGAATCTGTACAGGTATGCACCGATTAGCTCCCTTTCAATGCATCAACAAGTCAAAGAGTATAATTAATTGTGAACTCCTTGAAGGGCATGCATGCATGAAGAGTAGCTCAATTGGTTTGTGAATTTCCTTCCCAACAAAGGGATGTAATTTATTTGCTGACTTGCCTGATCAGGCGGGTGCTGGGGCAGAATGCAAAGTACTACCAGAGATTCCCGGATGATGTGGAAGCAGTTCAAAATATTGTCAGGCACCTGATCAGGCAACCAGAGGGGGGCGTCAGGACACCATCTGGCAATCTGCTCACCCCCCGCTCCCTGCAAGTGCTTGGCCTGTCGGGTGCGAGGAGCTTTCCTTTTGACAAGTGTAAACGGCAACTTCAGCAAAGCGCATGGAGAATATTTCATGCAATACGCTGTGATGCCGACGCAAAGACTGGGACATGTGTCTGCAATAGTCTGGTTGCGAAGCATTTGCTCACAGCCATGCGTCTTGGCGTATGCCACAATCTCCAACATGCAGGGGCCAGAGCAGACATTTACGCTCATTTCAAAAACATCCATGCAGGTGCCATGATACACATGCATTCACTGAAGGTGCAGAACATCTGGGAGCCTTTGAAGCATGGCCCGAGCCAGCCATTCATAGCACTCTCTTATAATTGCAGGCCTTGGATCGGGTGGCGGGTTTGAGCGCCTGCATTTCTTGCTGGAGAAGGCCTGGGATGGCGATCAGATTAGCCTCACCTTCATGAAGGTGCAGCTTGCTCTCCCCTGTGATGCTACAGTGAAACTATCAGGAATATTACACACAGTGTTGCATCTGTCGCAGTGTTCCCAAGCTTCCAGGGACGGGCAAAATGAAGTAGACACCACACTTGTGGCCCCAATTCCAACTAAAGTGGTTGTCAGCATCTGCTTTTGAAGCAAGGAATCATGACATTTCACGTTTGACTGCTGACTCCTTCAGCAGCAATTGAACAGTCCCATATCCCTCATTGTTCTGGTCATGCCTCCATACAAGCGCTGTGCCAGAGAGTGTCTGGGTGGTGTATAGCACAACATGCACACCTTGCATGGTCTTGCATGGCTCAAAGCCTTCTATTTTCATGGTGGTTCCATGCATGCACAGAGCTTTGACGCATGGATGCCTTGGGACACCAATCCGCTGTATGCGCTGCTGCATGAGGCCATCTACTGCCAGAACAACGCCTCTCTCTGGGCCGCACACCACATCCGCAATTCTGAGTTCTCGGAGCAGTTTGATGCCGCGCAGGCCGTCGCCAATGGCACTCCTGTCATGTTTACAGGTGTGCATGTCATGCTGTGCATGTTGACAGTATTCTCCTCTTCCAACTACCATGAAACTTGTTGAAGGATACGCTGCCTTCTCGCCCTCGGCTGTCCAAGCTGAGATGGCATCCTGCTCCAAGTTGCTGTATGCCCAGGCACAAAGCCGAAACCAAACACATGATGGGGAGCAGCACTCAGCTAATGGCAACTGCATGTCTCCTTGCTTGCCTTGTATCACATGAATGATGACTGATGCATGCTCTGTGTACTGCCCTGATGGTCCCTACGATTGTTTGAGATCTAAAGGTCTTCGCTTGATGGGCAAGCATGTGCTATTGAGGTGTATCTTTCCTGATTGATGTATCTAAGTGGGGCATGTTTTGTGAGCAGGCGAAATGTTGTTCCCATGGCTGTTTGAGGTCTCCCCTTGGGCCATTGACATGAATGCTATTACTTGTTTCTCTCCTGATCAGAGTATACTTGTAAGTGAGCCAGAATCTGTGAGCAGGCGAAATGGTGTTCCCATGGATGTTTGAGGACTTTGCAGCGCTTGCCCCGCTGCAAGGCGCGGCCGAGGCGCTCGCAGAGAAGGCCGACTGGCCGCAGCTGTACGACCTGAAAGCACTGCAGAGCACCACTGTGCCTGTGGCATCCGCCACCTACTATGATGACATGTATGTGGACTGTGACTGTGCCCAGGTGACTAATCCACCCATGCATTTGAGGCTAGCTCACTCTCTCTCAGCAACTGTGTTCTGAGGGCGGCCCTGTGGTGTTGTGCACAGACGTGTGTATGCTGGCCGGTGGGTCCTGGCGGAAGCTTTGGTTTTGGCATTGTGCCATGTCAGCAGATTAGTTGCCTTGCATGCATGCAGAGGTCACTCGGGAAGCATGACAGCAGGATGCGTCACAGGAAGCAACTGCACAACAGAATTTGGCAGATGATGAAGTGATAATGGCATGTTCTGGCCCTGACGCAGCGCGTCTTCCATACGCACAGCAATTAGCATCAACACCAGGGACAAGGCAGTAATGCATGTCATTGCATGCAAGCAACATGACACCAGCCAGCCCCGGCCAGGGAAATGATGCTTCCAGGGAGAAGCAAACGCAATTAGCATACATTCATGAGTGAGATTGGGGGGCTTGCTGTGCCTCTCCCCCCTTGATGTAGTTTTGGGATCAAGCCATTGAGGGAGAAATAGAAACACTTGGTTTCGCGTCTGCAGGAAACGGCGAAGCACATCCGGGGGATCCGTCAGTGGGTGACCAATGAGTACGCGCACTCTGGCATCCGAGACGACGGCGCGCGCATTTTCGAGCAGCTCCTCGCGATGGCCCGAGGCAGTATCCCCCTCTGCTGAGCTGGCATGCTTACCTGGTACCTGTGTGACTGGCTGAGCTGGCGCACTTTCAGCCTTGGAGAATGCTGGTGCGCTGCACTGGCGGTACCAACTCTGCCAACAAACAGCAGTGAGCATCTGGATATCAGTCCCTCATACATGTCAGGGGCACTTGGCGCAGTTCATGTGACACTCTCGCCCTCTGTAGCCTTTCTGTGGCCCTTCATGATCTACAGCCACCTCCTGCCTTTGAGCATTTTGCTCGTGAAGGTAGTCTTAGAACCCCTGACTAAGGCCCATGTGAACACACAAGATCTGGTACCTTAAGGTGCACGTTGCAGTGCCCAAGCCAAAGAATTCTAAGGTCCCCCGGGCATGTCTTGTATTTTGCTGGTGCATAGTGTTAGTGGTCCGCGGGCCAGCAAACAGATGCGAGCCGGTGGCACCTCAGATGTTTCAGGACTGGGTTCCAAAAGAAAAACTGCTCAGAGGGCGCCGATCCTCTGGGCTGGCATCCCCTCTTGGGTGATGGCGGCTGCGCAAGCACTTGATCCACGTCCTGCAGGTTTGAGATGTCCCTGTCGAGCGTCACTAGGGAGGTGTGTGGAGGTGCAAGTAATGCGCGGCCTGCCACTCATAGGAGCGGTGATGTATGGTGTTTACTCTCAAGCTTTGCTCAAGACTCAGCATAGCTGCTGTACCATCTGCTTTGGCTGGTCTGTCGATGCTTCCAGGTCACAGTCACCATGTCTGTGCTCAGTCACAGGAGTGTAAGAGTCTCTTTTTTTTTCCTGGCAGGGACCAGCACTTTGCTGGGACAGGGGAATTGCCAACCACTCTTTCAGAGGTGGAGGTGTACATCATCCTGTTGTCATAGCAGCAATTGTTGCTGTGTTCATTTGACCTTCAAGCAGGTTCAAAAACTGGGGAAAGGTAATTCAGGAGACTCCTGGGTGGGATGCTGATGTCCTTTCCAAACCGAAATTGGCACATGATGGGATCAGTGCATTGGCTCGAGCGCAATGCATGATACCACAGATATGTCATCAGGAATTGTAAGCTTTCATGTGAATTGCTGTGCATTGTATTCTAGCCTGAAACTTATCTGCTAGCCGCAATGTCTGTATCATCATGAAGTGGGAAAGTGCATAGCAATCAGAGGAATCATGATGGCCATCTTCTACACTGCCCCTGAAGTATGCCCATGGTGCCTCGGTGATTACCATGGTGTGCTCACAGCATTGGTCAATTGTGCATTGGACAAGTTACCAGCCTTCACCTGTGGAGGGAACATCTGGGAGTTTTTGGAAAAACCAGATGAATTCATCTGGTTGCAGTCCAGCATCTTGTGTGATCTTTGATTGTTAAATGCATTTGCTGCCTGTGAGCTGCACAACTTCAGATTTAATTGACCAATGCAACTCCTCATATATGTAATTACCAGAACAAGGAAAAGCAGGCATGCTATACATTGAGTTACACAGATTTGAAAAGGATCAGGGCACAGTGCCCTGGAACCATGAAGCAGGCAAGCAAGCTTTGAAAGAGTTCCTCAGCACGTTTTCTCCTGTTCATGAGTTTAGTATTGTGCAAACACAGTCTAAAGACACTCATGCAAGCTGCACCTGGCGGGCTGTGCCTTTCTGCATACGTTTCCTGTTCTACAGAGATTTTGCACATGTGCATTTATTCACACTGTTTCACGGGGTTCCAGGGCTTATTACAATTGACAAAATTCACCTCTTGGATCAATCCTGCGTCAGGTCTACTATAAATTCATCGTCATCCTCGGCGGGTGAGACTGCCCTGCTTCTTGTTCTGCTCCTTGTCCTGCTCCTGGAGCGCGACTTGTGCCGCCATGGGACCTCCTGTGAGCCTGCAACAATCCATGACAGCCTCAGCACGTCCTGAAATGAAGTGGAACTTTCCCACACGATCAGACTTCTGGACCTCGGCCACTGGTGCAGCAGAAAAAGGATGCCGAGAGAAGGCACTGTGTCTCCTCCCCCGTCCCTTTACAGAGGGGCTTCAGAATCTACCAATTGAATAGCAACCTTGGAGAGTATTCGTCCTGTCTTGCCTCCCCCCATCGTGAATTTTTTAGCCAGGGTAGAGCGCACAACTACAGCACTGAGTTCCCTTCTGAAGAAGAGGATCAAGGAAATGCCCGAAGGCAGGGTGCTCACACATACCTGGTGGTGTCGTGCTGGCAGTGTTTGTGGCCTGCCCTTGCAGCTTCTGGCGGAACGCCGCGGGGCTGGGCTTGCCAAAGCTGGTGGGCGGCCGATATACCTTGGCGCGTTTCTTGGCCCGGGAGCTGTCTGACGACTTGCTCTCCAGCAGTGCAACCTGCAGCAGCACTCGAGTTGCCTCAGCTTGGGCTGTAACAATGTGCCTGTCCCTCAGACAATTGTTCGGAGTTCAGGTAAGCTAACTCTGTCCCCTGAAATTAGATGTAATCACACAATTTGAAGCGAAATTTTTGTTGGGGTATGCCAATCCAACAACCTCAAAAGCACCCCTCAATCGAGTTGCGGATCCATTGTGTAGTGTGTTGGTGCTGGGAGTGTTGTGCCGAGGTGTGCAGGGGCGTGGTGGTTTGGGGAACAAAAGCAGCGCACCTCGCTCGTGGGGTTTAAGCCAGTTGCAGGCGCGGCCGCATTGTGTGCAGCGGCAGCGGCGGCGGGACGCGGCGGCTGACGCTGCCCTTGTACGTTGTCTTCACACGCGCGCAGGCATCTCTTAAGAATCTGCACTTTGGTCAGCGCATGCTCCCGGTCAGCTCCCGGCTGGTGGTCCCCCGGAGTGGCCGCAGCGGCCGGAGAGCGTTTGCGCGCCGCGGCCGGCGGCCGGCCCAGCCCTTCTGGGGTGCCAGATTTGGCAATCCTGGACGGTCCCCTAGATGACAGCCTAAGCCTTTCGCTTCCATAGAAAGCGGACCTGCGCGCGCCCCTTGTTGAGTGGATGCCTATGCTCGGCTGCTGTGGCGTCTGCACTTCGGCGCTGCCTGCCCTGCCCCTCTTTCCTGCTGGCGCCGCTGTGATCCGGTCGTCAATTTTGCCGGGGCGCTTTGCCAGCACGGTTCTGCCAGCCACGGCCCTGAGCCCCATCCGCAGCTTGCCGGGGCTGCGCATGTGCTGCGCCCTGCTCTGAGACTTCCTGCCAGATGTCCAACGCCATGCAGCGGGCGCCGAAGCGCGCTCCTGCTCCTCCTCGCTGCCATCATCGCTGCCAAGGCAAGAGGAGTCGCCATCACCCACAAAGCGCCTACCCGGCCCAATTCCTTGAGCTGCAGCACTGGGGATTGCGGCCTGAGCAGGCGCCTTCTGCCTCTTGAGGCCTGAGGCTTTTGCAGCAGACTTCGTCAGGTGCATTTCTGCCACCTCCTGTCCATCTTCCTCGCCACTGTCCTCCCGATCAGAAGCTTCTTCTTGCTCAGACATCCGCTCATCGCTGTCCATCGGCTGTGCCGCAGATGCATCGGCCCCCCGCGCATGCTTGGGACGGTCTGACTTGGCAGAGTCCTGCGGCTGATCTGGCGCATCCTCTGCAAATGACTGATCAGGCCCGTCACTGTCCATTGGCTGCGCTGTGGCGTCAACCGGCTGCTCTGCATCCGCATCACTATCGTCAGAGGAGTCGTCATCCTCTGGGGCTGCGCCATTGGCTGCAGGTCGCTCTGCATCCTCACTGCCGCTTCCCCCATCTGAGTCCCCCTCATCCTCCTCTGATGCTGAGTTCTCAGCTGCCGGGCCGCTAGCGTCATCTCCATCATCAGAGCCCTCCTCGTTTTCCGGTGTGGAGCCCTTGGCTGCGGGACTGTGGGCATCCCCATTGCCATCTTCCCTATCTGAGTCCCCCTCATCCTCCTCTGATCCTGAGTTCTCAGCTGCCGGGCCACCAGCATCATCTCCATCATCAGAGCCCTCCTCGTTTTCCGGTGTGGAGCCCTTGGCTGCGGGACTGTGGGCATCCCCATTGCCATCTTCCCTATCTGAGTCCCCCTCATCCTCCTCTGATCCTGAGTTCTCAGCTGCCGGGCCACCAGCATCATCTCCATCATCAGAGCCCTCCTGGTCTTCCGATGCAGAGCTGTTGGCCGCAGGACCGGGGGCGTCCCCATTGCCATCTTCCCTATCTGACCCCTCGTCCTCCTCTGATGCTGAGTTCTTGGCTGCCGCACCCGCAGCATCGTCTCCATCATCAGAGCCATCCTCGTCTTCAGATCTGGAGCTGTTGGCCGCAGGACCGGGGACGTCTCCATTGCCATCTCCGCCGCCTGAGCACTCCTCGGCCTCTGATGTGGAGCTCCGCGCTGCGGGCTGCCGAGCGGAGGGCGATGGAGAGTCCTCGTCCTCAGCCTGTAGCACACACCTCATTCAAATGCGCTCCACATTCAGATCATCTTTTTGTGTCAGGTCATTGAACAAGAGACTCAGTTAACTGTAGCTGCAAAAAGTTCCTTTGACGCTGTGCCTCTACTGTCGCTGCAAAGCTCCAGACACATTGTGCCTCTAGTCTAGCTTCATCAATGAGGGTGGCCTCACATTGCCGCCTCACTCTTGCCACCTCATCAGATGCATCACTGGGCTGCTCGGCAAGATGTGCAGAGGTCACAGGACGGGTTCAAGTAGCATGCTCAGGGTGTTTGATAGAGGGTAGGGGCGTACTGCCATGGCTCTGGCTAGCTCTGCTCCGGCTTTTGCAGTGTTTCTTTTCACCGGGAAGGCATCCTCAAAGTCGCTGTCGCTGTCTTCCTTGAGGATAAACTGCAGCACAGGGACATGCATGTCAATTGTGCGGATCCTGTTCCATGGGTTTTCTTTTTGTTGGATTCTCTGCTGTTCGTTCAGTCATGTAGTACTTTAAGCTCGTATCTTTGGTGCAGGAACACAATCTGGCTAATATCCTTTGCATTTTAGTCTTGGGGACTTGCAACATGCTAGAATAGTGCTGCACAGTGGCAGACAATGTGCTATTTTTGTGATGACCTTCTGCAGTGGTGCTGGTATTCCCATGAGCGCGCAGGTCCTGCAACAGCACATGAAGATCAGATGGTGCACATACCCTCTGGATGCGCTTGAGGCCCCTGTTGCGCCCAATCTCCTTGCCAGGCGATGCCATGCCCCCATTCGCCTGCAGCTTCTGTCCAAACTCCTCTGCTGCCGCCGCCGCTGCCTCCCTGTCCAGAGCCTGTCACAGGGGGACCTCGGGCCCTCAAGAAGTGTGTATCGCGCAGAGTTGTGCTCTTGTTGCAAAGTTTTTCTTCCTGTGCGGTATCCCCCCGGTGATCGTGATGGGCGAGCAGAAGCCCCACCCCACAGCTGAGGAAAGCACAGCATTGAGAAATTGCTTGCAGTCAGCGCGGTGTTTGACTCAGTCCAACCCAGGCAAAAGGCAAAATATAACCAGGGGCCTTGTATCTTGGCACATGGGGCAGCACATCCCTTGGATGTACAGACTGTTCGGGGTGCTCCATGAAATGCGCTATAATGCCGAAGGGAAGACTCACTACTCAGGTGGTGACTGGATGCCTTGACGTTTTGTCACAGTCCGCCCAAAATGTCCTGTACCATGAGCTGTGTGATGTGGCTTGCCTGGTCAGGATCGGGGGGCAGGTTCTTGATGTGGTCCTCCACGCGGACCACCCAGCGCGCCCCTGCCACATCAGCAGCCAGCACAGCAGCCAGCAGTTCGTCCTCAGCGTCAGCCGCGAAGGCCGCCAGCTCATCGGCGGGCGTGAGTTTTCCCTCCTTGCCCAGCCGATACATGGCTGTGTCCTCCTCCGTCACAGTCCCTGCCGCCACAGCAGGGCCTTGTAAAAATTCATCACCGTACAGAACTGGCCTAAGCCCAACACAGCCCTGACATCGCAACATAGACGATTGTGCATATGCTCGGGCCAGAGCCCTTCAGAGTTATGGAGGATAGGAGCCAAATGTCCGGACCCGGTCTGTTACCAGGGATCCAAGACTGCACCTCGACCCTGCACCTCTACCGTCCACCAGCAACATGCACAGCAAGGAGACACTGTGGCAAGCTTCTTTTCTATGGTGCCCTTCCGATAAATTGTTTGCTGCGGCGTTCAATGATACCAACTGCAGTCCTAGGCGGACAATCCACAACCACCCAGTCATGCAGGCCTGCCGCAATGAAAAATGGCCATTCAGCAGTAGTGGAGATGCACGGTGCGCGCACCCTTGACTGTGCGCTGGTCGACAACCTTCTTTGAGAGGCCCTCCTTGTCAACATTGCGCCGGTAGCACGCCTCCTCCATGGTGCCTTGGTACACCAGGCTGTAGATGTAGGTGCGCTGCGTCTGACCATATCTGAAGATGCGCGCGATGGCCTGCATTGCATTACAAATGCATCTTTACAATCCCTTGAAAGCAATGAAAGCGAGGCTATGAGAGACACTTCATGCAAGCCACTTTGTGCTGTCCTTACACAGCATGTGCTGCATATTTTGCTGGTGGCATGGTCAGATGCTTGCGCTTTGGGACTTCTGAGGAATGGGTCAATCTATGGAAACCACTTGAAATTTAAAACTTCTTTCCTGCCTGGTATGCTCACATGCACAATAATCCTGTAATACAACTGCTGCAACCTGTCACGCTAAGAGCTGGCCAAGTGAAAGGCCCAGAGCAGGAGTGGGCAGAGCACTGAATCTGGCAACATGGACCGGCTGTGACAAAGCCCCAATATCTCCACACCTGAGCATTGAAGACGGGGTTCCACAGCTGGTCCAGTATGATCATGCGCCTGGCCGACACCAGATTGATGCCCAGTGCACCCGCCTTGGTGCTTAGCAGCAGCACCTGTGGCCCACCACAGGAAACTTTTTTCAGCCACTTCGAGTAGGGGTGTGCAGTTTAGGGGTTGGGGTTAGGGTAAAGGGGTCTTTACAGTACTTTTTTCTCCTGAATGCAATGGTGGATTTAGGTTTGGATAAAAAATCCCTTGTCAAGGGGTATAAAACAAAGTGTTTGAGAAATATTTCCTCCCTGGCCCACAGTCATGCTTCTAGGTTTGCCAACTGGAAACGCAGAGCTGCCCATCAATACTGAGGATGATGCAAGGTGGAAGTGTCCGTCTAAGATTGTGATGGTGTGGAGGAGCACTGTGACTACTAAGCTATTCTGGGTTTACATCAAGTAGCACAAGTATTTATGCCTGCATGTGTAACCGAATGCCGAATGAGAGGTGATCGTGCACACGACACAAGCTGAGGCTTGAGGCTCATCCTCTGCTTTCGCAATACTCGCATGTGTGCTGGTACAATCAAGATGGGGGCAGAGGTCAAGACAGGACTCTGCACTGGGGCGCAAGCAGCTGGCTTCATCCATTATCATGGATGTTGGATGTTGCTAAGGGAGCAGTGCAGAATATGAGTGTGATGATTACCTTGATTCGTGATCCTCCCTTGTTGAAGTCGTTGACAATGTCCTGCCGCTTGCTGGCCAAAACCGCCCCAATGATGCGCCTGAAATCCACCCCTTCCTCCATTCGCATCTGCAGCAAAACCCACATTTGGTGGTTTGCTGGGGTTTACCCCTAGCAAGGACAACTATATGACCAGTAGATTGCTAGCATGATCCTTTCAAGATAGGGTGCAGCCCAATGTCACTTCTGAAAATTTCAGTTGATCTAACACACGCTTCATCAGATTACTAAACATGTCAGAAAGCCCGGGGTCTAAGTCTCAACTATTTTGAGTAGGGTTGTGCAGTTTACAGTTTAGGTTTAGGGTTAAGGGGCATTTAAATAATAATTTTTCTTCCTGAATGCAATGGTGGATTTAGGTTTAATACAAAAATTCCCTAGTTAAGGGGTGTACAGCAAAGTGTTTGAGAAAAAATTCTAATTTATTTATCTTTTCATTCTTTTCCCGGAAGGAAGCAGCCACCTTGTTCATGAGCGCCGCAATGTAGTCCAGGTTGGCAAGGTGCTCGCTGAAGATGACCAGCTGCTCCTTGCGCCTCAGGCACTCCTGGATGATCTTCTGGACCACCCAGAACCGCCCTGTCAGCTGCTCTTCTGAGGAGCCCTGCGCAGATGCCATGAACTCGTCCGCCACCTTCACCAGCTTCTCTGCCAGCCCTGCGCCATTCACATCCCCATCAGGGACTTCAGGCTGAATTATGAGCCAAGTTGCACTTCACATTTAACGCCCAGCAACAATTATTACTATTACATTTTAGAGACCCTTGGGAGCCACCTGAGGCTCATTGGTCTTTGACAGCCTCGTGCTACCCTAAATTATCTCATTGTTTTCTCATATCCTTGCATTCAGTCAAAAACTATAGGAAGCCCAGGAAGGAACTTCAGACTGACAGCATCAGGAAGTTGCATTTCACGTGAGAATGCCCTGCAACAGTCAGTAAGCCCACAGAGAACATCAGTCCGAGCACAGCATACAATATCATTCTACTGCGTGCTGTGCTTGGGCTGATGTTGTCTGTGTCCACAGTCACACTCCAGTGCGACAGCGTAGATTATCAGGTACCAGGTAAAGTGAGCCTGACATGCAGGGGACTGCCCCACCTTGCGAAAGGCCCTTCCTGAGCTTGGCGCCTGCTTGCTGTGTGCCACCTTGCGTGGCCTGCCCCTCCAGCTGGGCTTGGGTTCCTGTAGTCCAGGGGGTACTAATTTAACTAGTAGATTTAGTTAGTGAGTTTATTTAGATTTAGTACCCCCTGTGTAGTCGTATGCAAGGGTGATGAACACAACAAGGGGAATTATCAACTGTCAGCACCGCGGCATCATGGGGAGAGCGCCATGCCAAATGCCGATCAAACCAACAATCTGATCTGTGAAGGGTGTCGCTTGGCCAGGCGAACCTTGCAAGTTGCCCGTTGAAACACAGGTCTACGTCACATGACCCTTGTATTACATTGTAGGCCATCAAGACGAGGCCGCTTTCACAAGCATGAGCTCTGAGCTGACCTCTCTGGTCGGGGGAGGTAGGCACGAGAGTCATGACTTCAGCAGGATCGCTGCCGTCCTGCTGCGACATGGGGATGTCCGCGTCGGAGCCGGCGGCCAGCACGCGCATGCGCTCGATGAAGCACTGCGGCCGGTCGCACAGGATGCGCACCAGGTCGAAATCGCGCAGCAGGTTGCGGTTGTCCGTGGCGTACGTGCTGGCCGGCGGGGAGCCTTCATCGGCATCATGGTCCTCGAAAGCATTGTCAGTGGCGGGCAGGCCCTGCACGAAACGCAGACATGAGCGTCAACTTTTGCAATGCTGCTCTCACTGGCATGCACTCGTCTGGTCAAATCCCATGTTGACCTCTCCCTATCTCCCCTCTGCTTTCCTCCCTTATCTTTCTTTTCACTCCCCCTGCACTGGATTGCCCCTACATCTTGCATCACTGAAGTTTACAGCTGGTTCCTGTTTCCAACTTGCCTTCCCACAGTACAGCAGCCATCAATGTGTCTGCTGCTAAGATGCTGATGGCGAAGGATTGTTCACATGCTGGGCTACTGAGAGGCAGCACACTTGTCAATGTGATCTCGTGTTCATGATTTTTAGAAGAGGAAAAGAAAAGTATACTCACCGCCAGGAGGACCTTGTAGAGGCGGCGCTGCAGGGGGCTCAGCCGCAGCAGCAGCATGTGTTCGCGTTTGGGGGGCAGCTCATTGGTGAGTATCTCATCACCAAAGCGCTGCACATAGTCCTTCACAAAAATCTGCAGATTTGACAGCTGTTTGTACATTTCCCTCCTTTGCTCCCCTGTCGCATCGCCCTTTTGCCCTACACAACGGATCACAATAAACGACCCGCGCGCCAGACGGGCAAGCAGGGCGAGACATGCAATAATCAATTCTTAAAGAAATAATTGGTGTAAGGGCCGATTGTTACAGAGGAGGATATGAAAAGGTGCAGCAGCTCAAATGGCTCAGTCTGCCTCATCCGGAAAAATGCAGTAATGCAGGAATATGATTATTGGCCTTGCTTGCGCAGAAGGTCTCACCTCTCATGATGACATTGCCAAAGTTCTCCTTGAAGTCCGCAACGGTGCCAAGCCCAAAGTCGCCTTGAGCCCATAAGAGCATGTGGTAATACTCATTCAGGTTGTTCTGCAGCGGGTACCCAGTCAGGGCCACCCTTTTGTCTGTCTTGATCTCCTTGCATGCCTTGTAGATGTTCGTTGTAACGTTCTGCGCACACAAACCACCACAAATCACCATATAGCGGTTTGATCTATTTTACACTGTGTACGGTATTAGTCCCTTAAGAAAAGCAGCAGGGAGGCAAGATGCTCAGGATAAACTAATAGGACTCCCGTCATTTTGCTTCCTTATCATAATACTAGGAGGAGCACATCTGAAAACACTCTGTACTTGGCGTCTCTATCTCCAAATTGAGAAGCAGGTGGCGTAGGTGATTTAGAAAAGGGTCCCAAAACGTGGGAAACAAAGGGCAATAGGATCAAGAAAGACAGAATTAGTGTCCATGTAAAATGCTTACCTTGAGGACGTGGGCCTCGTCAGCAACGACCACATCAGCGCCCTTGAGAAGCATGTTTGCCACATCTCTGGCTTCTGCCTCCTCCTGTAGCAAAAATCCATTGTCATATTCCCTTGTAACTTCAAATCAAATAGAATCATTACTAAAAACAGGAACAACACCGCAACAGCCCCTGCATAAATCACTAGGAAGATCAGGGGCTCCCTCAAAAACATCTGGGGCCCAATGTGGGTCCTATGACTTTATCATGACTCCGTACCTCTCTCTTGCTACTGCTTTATGGAGTTCTTGGACAAGCTAAATGCAATAAATATCTGGTTGGCAATTGTCGACAAGCCGAAAATGGGATAACTTTCCTACAAGGTCTATTTTTCGTGGCCCTATATGAAAAAGTAAAAGTAATGCATCTGCAAGTAGTGGGTACTTTACATCTAACAAAGCTAGAAGACATGCTGAGAGTCACTGCGCACAGGCTCAGAGGGGACCCGCTGTATCTCGTCCGGGAAATAAACCAACTCACCTCCTCAGTGAGGATCCTTTTCCTTTTCCTTCCTTTTCCGCCATTCTGCATGGCAGATGGAAGCATGTTCCCAATCTGGCTCTGCTCCTGATCCATGCCTACAAATAGCAGTCAAGAGATATTTGCACCCCCCATTGAGCTTGAAATAAAACACATTTTCAGCAATTGTGAGCAGGACTGCACAATATTGAGGAATTAATGAGATAATGTAGGGCAGCAAAAGGCTGGCAAAAGAGCAATGAGCGTCCGGTGGCTCCCATGGGTCTCTAAAATGTGAAAATGTACATGGAAAAAGGATATCGAGAGGGCTTGAGTGCCGCTATGGTTTTGGCCTGGGCTCACCTGCGCCGGACACACCAAGATGCTGCTGCCGCTGCTGCTCCAGCTGCTGCAGGATGGCCATCTTGCGCCTCTTTGCCTTTTGCACGGCTGGGCGAGTGAGCGAGGCGAAGAGATCATAGGAGATGATCATGCAGCTGTTAGGCGTTGCAAACCACTCCCGCACGTCAACCGCTTTGTAGCCGTTTGTCACCTGCATCACACACGATGTCCTGCATCTTGGAATGAGCTTTCACAGATATTATTTCATTCTTTTGAAAGTTTTGACACCTCCACTGTATGAGGCTGCATGTATGTCCATCATCAGCCAATATTACCGAGGTATAATTGTACTTTCACTCCTCTTCAGAGACTACTTGTCTGGAGTGACGTGGGGCCTATAGGTCTGTGACAACCCAGTCGAACTGCAACATAAACTTGTAGAAATACGTGTGTTGCCATGGACCCCAGACCATGAATGGACACAAGAAGGCATGCTGAAGATGTGGGTTCAGGTCCCCACTCTCTCGTTGATGAGTTGCTGAGAGTTGCTGCTGCCAGGAGGCAGCCACTTGGTGAACTCCTCCTTCCAGTTGCCGAGCACATTTGCCGGCACAATCAGCAGCGAGCGGTGGCCTGGGAAGTAGCCATGGTAGGTGTGCAGCAGTGCGATCGTCTGTATTGACTTGCCCAGGCCCATGGCATGTGCCAAGATGCAGCCGTGACGCTCATCTTCGTCAGCATTCTGCACATGCACTCACAGTTGTGAGGCAGCTGTTTGGGACTTGCTGGGCTACAACTTGATGCAGTTTCTGAGGCAGGGGGGGCACCACACAGCTCCATAGGTGATCATGCATGAATTCTAAAGGTCGTTGCTGAAATTGCAGGTAGAAGCAATCTCTCTTACCACACCCTCGACGACATTCCTCCACATGAACCGCACACCGGTCCACTGGTGTGGCTTCAGGGCCTTGGCAAGCTTGCCCGCTACCATCACCTGCAGCAAAAACGGATATTAAGCACATCAACACACCATAATCTGCACGACATGCTTTCTGCATGCTAAGCACAAGGCAGCTTGCCCCAACTTGCAATATGTGGTCATTCTCCCACATGGTGAGACAGCAGGAAGGCAGGCAATGGATGCAGCAAAAGGGCATCAGAGCAAGAGTCAGCTAGCTAATTACAGCAGGGCATACCGGCTGCATGTTCTCCCGGGACTTCTTCTTCTTCTTGGCCTCAAACAGCGGCCTGGCGTCAGAATCGTCGCCGAGCTCCGCTGGGGCGGCCAGATCCGTTTCGCCGACATCGTCATCCTCTTCGTCCTCATCATTGCGCCGCGACTTTCTGTTGTGCGCGTCCATCATGGCCTGTGTGCGGCGCTCGCGCTCCTCCCGCTGGTTGCGCTCGCGGGTCTTGGCCGCGGCCTGCGCGCCCCTGCGCCTTCGTTCCTCCGTAGAAAGATCTGCGGTGGAAAGCGTTTGGACCCCTATCAATTCCATTTGTGGTGATTGAGAGGTCCTTGTTACCCGGCGGCATGCTTCGGGCGGCCTACAAGTGACGCATGCAGCTGAGAATCATTTGGTGGAGGTCGAGAGATGTGGTGGGATTGAGCCATACACTGCTTAGGTGGCAGATGCAGGTGAAAGAGTTTCAGTATTTGCGCTACATGCTTTTCATGGGAAGGCGTCGTCCGCTGCTTGAAAAACCATAGGAGCCCAGGTGAAAGAGTTTCATTTTTCGTGCTACATGCTTTTCACGGGAAGGCGTCAACCGCTGCTCGAATTGCCATTGGAGTACAAAGGGCGGAGCACCTTGCTGAGGCGGCCGGCCGCTCTTGCGCCGGCCCTTGCCCTTGCGCCCGGCAGCCCCGGAGCCGCCGGGCCGGCCAGCGGCAGCGCCGCCCGCCGGCTGAGACCTCTGGCCGCCACCTCGGATGGGCGTGGCAAATTCTTTCGGCACATGCGGCTTGCGTGGGGGGTCCAGGCCGATCACCTTGCGGCTGTTGGCAAAATTGCATGCCGGGCTCCGAGCCATGAACTGAGCGAGCGCTTTTTCAAGCTGCTCACCATTTTGACCTGAGGAGCAGTTCGTTCTCCTCTGTATAAATTTGATCATTACTTTGTTCATTCATGCTGCTTTCTCATCTTATATTGTACCCTTGGACATGAAGGGTATGGTTTCCATAAAGATTGCGTCAGATGGCGATACCTTCATCTTCCAGCTTCTGCAGGTGCTTGGCAACCCTCCTGTCTTCCCGCAAATCCCCTCGTTGCTTGCCTGCCATTTAGAAATTAAACAAATCATTGTCACTGACATGCACTTTGGTAGTCGCTGATCCACAAACTCTCTTGCAGGGCATCATTGGACAATGGACATATCTCATTGGACATTGGACACATCTCATTGGACATTGGACATATCTCTGACCAATCAGCTGTGAGGCCAGACATCTTGTCACCTTTCAAGGTCTGTGTGATGCCGGCCATCTCGTGCAGATCGTCAGTAGTCTGCTGATTGATGTCCTCCCATCGGCCAGAAGCTGGCATCGGGTGTGGGGCAGAGGGGTCAGAGGTTGTCAGGTCCACCGACTCACCAACCCCCGCATCGAGCTTGTAGTCCTTGGCGATGCGGACACCACCGCTCTGCATGAAGCTGTCTGTCAGCGTCACTGCATGCGCCTGCAGCGTTCCTTGCACGTACAGGAGAGCCTGCAGCAACAAGCACGGGTCAGCTACATGCAAGCTTTGCTCGCTGCTGCTTGCGGCAAGCATGTATGAAAACCCCAAGTGAGCAAAGCGCTCCAATGCCAGAACAAGGAAGACCTGCAATTCTGGGTAAACGTGCATGAAAACCCCAAGTGAGCAAAGCAGTCCGATGCCAGAACAAGCAAGACCTGCAATTCTGGGTGAACTTCATCCAGTGCCGTGTAGAAGTACTGAGGCAGAGAGTGGGAACAATGCAACAGTCGATGTCAGCATGGGTGAGCATGCTTAACACCTTGGGGGCGGCCCACTCAGAGGTG
Organism: Coccomyxa sp. Obi; assembly: GCA_020887355.1. Lineage (NCBI taxonomy): Eukaryota > Viridiplantae > Chlorophyta > Trebouxiophyceae > Coccomyxaceae > Coccomyxa > Coccomyxa sp. Obi. Next base: position 275,110 of record AP024993.1, on the reverse strand, counting down.
TCTTCCCGCTCGAGCTCCAAGCAGGGAGCGATGGCAGCCAATGTGCGGCCCCCGCGAGAGCGCCTTGCCTCGGCCAGTGCGGCCAGCGCGCGCTCCCGCAGCGGCGGTCGGACGATGGCGAGAACTACACAGCGGTGGATGGCCACCCTGGGCCTTTTGCCCCGCGTGCACACCTCCAGCCGGCAGTCCACCACATCCGCGAAGGACAGCTCGGCCGGGTCCCGGACGATGAAAGTGTCCGGCGGAGCCGGCCGGATCGGCAGCGGCGAGGCCGCGTCCGGCCGCTGCACTTGCTTCCTGCTGGACCGTCCCTTCTCATCCTGCAGGTACAGTGTTGGATGTCTCTGAACGAGTGGTGCGGAATATTTGTTTCACTCGTCAACGCGTCTGCGCATGCTTCACGCTTGACTGCCCCTTTCCATGCAACAGGTAGAGCACAGAGTTGTCTGTTGGATCACCCTGTGTCCATCGGCCTGCTAGCTTAGCCAGGAAATACCGTCTATAGACTGCCAGATAGTGAGGAACGCTGTCATGAACAAGAAAAGAAGGCACAGGTTCAAGTAAACTCCTATGCAGGTTTGCTTGCAGGCAGAATTCATCTGCTGCACACAGCCCAAAACAGCTTGCTGGAAGGCATTGCAGGGGCTGTGACGTGTGGAGGCTGCCATATAAGCAGCAGCGGTCAGCCATGTGCTCACAGCAGTGAACAGTCTGGGAGAAGCAAGCGTCTGAACACACCGTGACCTCCACAGTCAGAGAAGCGCCAAAAGCATCGCGGACGCGGCCTGGCGACCATGTCTCGCCCGGAACCCCATCGCGCAGCTCCACATCGGCGCCCTCCACAAAATCATCCAGCGTGTGAACGTCCACATCTGGCTCGGAGTCCAGAGCTATGGGCTGCACTTCGGTGTCACCTAGTGCAGCTCCCTGGCATGGACAGCATGAGACAATGTCACATGAACATACTTGTTGATTGGCCCCACACATCAACAGCATAAGGCAATGCCACATCAACCAGAGTATTGTCGCATTCATCATCAACAGCATGCGACAGCAACAGATTGGCTGCTTCCATGCATGGACAACAGAAGAAATTGTTGCCTTCCAGGAAAGGAAGATGTGTAACATGTCTGATCATGGCCTGCACCACGTGCTTGCATCCAGGATCGATATGAATGGTGCAATAACACTAGCCAGGAAGACCGTCAACAGCCTGTGATCAAATCTTGGAATATCAAGGGTGCCGCTTATGTTGTGTCTGCCCACCTCTGGTACCGCTGCTTCAGAGAAGTCCTTCAGCAGATTCCTCTTGAATTTAGCGGCGCCAGGAGTGTCTCGGAAGGAAGGACTGGAGGCTCCTGCATCTGGTGGCTTTGGCTCCCCAGCCGCTATGTCTGCAGAACCACAAAACACAAACCTCTTGAAAACCCAGTTGCCGCCCAGCTTTCGTGTGATGCGGACACTACAGCCTAGGCAAGAAATGACCAGATCTTGCCAGTGCGCAATGTCACAGAAAGGACAAGGTGTGACCTCAGATATACGTTTGGGCCTCTAATTGTTTAAAAAAGCCTGATTAATTACTAAATTTTGGTTACTTTGCTCTCTGACTGTGGATGAGCTGGCATCCACAGTGCACAGCCACAATTAAATTCCCACCTCCCTTTCGGGGAGGCATATTGGCAGCTTAATCTGCCTTGGACTTTGATGGTGCCTGCATATCACTGTTACCTGCATCACTCCCAGCAGCTGGGCCTGCTTCCTCCTCTGCTCCAGCAGGCTCCAGTTGTGCCAAGCGCTCGGCTGCAGCCGGCTCTGCTGAAGCTTCCTCGCCTTCTGCAGCTCCGTCCTCCTCCCCACTTCCATGTGGCTCAGCAGCTGCTTCTGTCGCACGCCTGACACCTGCATGCAGCAAAATACACCTCCCACATCATACATGATGAATTATGGTGCTCAGGAATGTGCTCATTTGTCATGTTGAGCACCAGGCAGCCTACCATGCCCCACGACTGAATAATTCTGAGAGCGCAAGGTTGGCTACACCACACTGCCATGTGCCATGTGGTCAAGCCCGCCCTGACCACACCAAAACCCCCCTTTACAGAAATATTTTGCTTCTCAAAGCGGCATTTCCCTAAAGGGCAGGCTCTATGAGCTTTGGCCTTGGGACATTGTGTGCGTCTTGATCAACAGTTCATACCAGAAAGGGTAGTGGAAACGCAGCATTCTGACATTGTTCTTCTCAGAGCGCAATTGCCCTCGGGGGAAGGGCTCTGTGAGTCTCTGGTTTTGGGGTGTACACCCACCCGACAGTTTCTTGTGGCCATCCACAAGGACCTGGGTGGCGCCGGGAGCCAGCCCTGCAGCATTCCATGCCTGGTCAGGCTCGTCCTCCTCCATCTCATCACCATCTCCTTCATTGCCTTCCTCATCATCGTCACTGTCACTGTGCAAGCTCTCCCCTTCTATGCCATCGTCGCCACCATGTGCAGGCGCCTCTGCAGCAAGCAAAAACGACAAGCCAGTCAAGAAGCAAAGAACCCATATTAAAGAGGAAAATGGTAGAATCATCACTTCATCCATGCTGTGCATGCAGGCTCCAGCCTCTGCATCCCAGAATAAGTTACAAACAAAATGCAGAAACTCTGCTGCATACACAGCGAGTACTTCATAGGAACTTGCAAGTGCTTCACACATATACGACGTATAGCATTCTCACCGGTCATACCGGTGTCAGCCTCCTCCTCATCATTGATAAGCCATGAGCCTGTGCTATCAGCATCACTGCCATCATAACCATTGGCAGCATCCTGCTCATCCTCCAGCGCATTTGCCTGCCTGTGCACCAGGAAACACGGTGCCTCAATGCATGCATGTGGGCCACCTCGGAATCGCATACAGATGTGTGACCCAAAGTACATTATGTAGAACCATACACGTGCAAGCTCTAACTTCAACCTTCGTATATGCCACCCAAAGCCTCGAAATACCCAAGAGCAGCTACACAAATGCAACGTGCCACTCTGTACTACAGTAGCCTCGCCCATGAGAGCACAGTCCCAAAATGTCCAGCGCGCTAGTTGGGGGTTGTGCAGAGATTTCATGCAGCGGGAGCAGAGCAGCAGTGGGCACGATTCGACGCACTTCTTGGCAGCGCGCTCCGGCCGAGGGGGGGCCTTGGGCAGAGCAGCAGTGCGCAGCTGGCAGTCCAGCTCCAGGATGAGGGCCAGCGTGGGCTGCAGCGCCTGGCTGTGCTTGCGCAGGGCCTTCACCGCAACTCCATGGCCGCTGACATGCGCCTCCAGCGCCCTCTCCACAAGATCCAGCAGCCGGCCCTACATAAAATGGATCAAGTCATTTGCATAGAGAATCCAGTACAGTCATTTGTTGAGGAGACAGGACACAAATATTCTCGCAATGAGGTTTTGTGTTCCATGCAAGCAGAAGTTGCAGTGCATCTTTTGGGGGAAAGCAATGCATACAACACAAAACAGCATGAACTTGTGCCGGGTATGGTGAGTGTCACAACTGAAAGAAGTAGCCCACTTCCTGCTGCCATGTGTTTTGTTTTACTCAAGAGGACCAACTGGTCGATTCAAGTCAATTCCTCATCACCTGTGCATGTTCCTGGTCTTGTGCCCAGCTCTCTGTCTGCCCATGCGCCCTGCCCATCTTCCAGAACCGATAGGCTCGGTGCTCCAGTTTCGGCATCTGCTTCTCCTTCCACTTGGCTGCCATGCCATTCAGCTCCTCGGTGGTTGTCTCCAGTGCCGATGCAATGCGGCCAAGAATGGCAGGCGTGAGCATCTGCGCAGATCCAAAATTGCTGCATAACCTTTTTGCACCCACATTCGTGCAAATTATGGAGGTAGAGCAGCGCTTCTTCAGGCAGCAAGACACACACTGCAAGCAGATCAATCTAGATGAAACTATAATGATGCCAGAGCATCTGTGAGACGCTTGTGCCTTCACGCAGGCAAGCTTGCCTGGGTGGTCACAAATGCACAGAAAGTAGAGACAGCAATTGTGCAAGATGCACTCTTAAGTTGGCGGACATGCTTTGGCTCACACTTCCCTCACCAAGTTTCCTCCCTGGCACGCTGTCTGTTTTTATAGCAGGGCAAATGTACGCACCCTGTCAGAGCCCCATTGCCGGCTCTTCACCAGGCTCTGCGCAATCTCAGCCACTCGGGCGCTCATGGCCTTCAGAAGAGTGCTGGCGCGCGGTTCCTCCAACAGTGCAGCCGCCAACAGCGCCCGTATCGCGATGTTCACTCGGTTCCCTGCTGCTCGCATGCTGCTGTCCTCCCACAGCAGATCCTCCTCCGATGCATCCTCCTCCTGATGGCCAAAAAGCCATGCTTTCTCAAGGTGGAAGACGTTAGTCACGCATTCAAATGTGCTGGTTAGTACTGGACATGCTGGATACGCAAGAAGATGTTGGTGACGCTGGAAGGAGATGAGTCGTGTTGTGGGCAAAAAGGTCACATGTAGCGGTACATTAGAGTTCAATTCCTGACCTCATCTGCCCCTGCAAGAGGATCTGCAGGCACGTCCCCGCTCAACTCCCCCCACACAGGGAGGATCTCCTCGTCTTCCTCAACCCCACTGCTCTGCACCTCGCCATTATCTGGTAGTGGCCCCGAGACCATCTGCAATGATGACACATATCAGACTGTCTCGATGTGAAACTTGCAGGAGCCACTCAGCCCATTAGGCCAATAGGAAGTTGCAACACCAAAGTGGGATACCGTATATCTGCTGTCTCAATCCTGAAAGATGTTCTACAAAAAATGGATTGAATGATGCATGTGTTGAAGTCATCTTCAGATCTGAACCACAGCAGTGACTCTGATCCCCTCTGTGGAGCAGATCATTGCGGAAGCGGTAAGGGAAAAGAAAGGACCTGGAAGCCACTGTTGCCAGAAGACTCCCCTTCGTCATCACTGCCATCAGAAAAGCTGACATCATCCTCCGGGATGAACCCACTCCACAGCTGCCTGCGCATCACCTTCTGCTGGGCCCTCTGCAGCGACAGAGCCTCCCGCCCCAGAAGATACGCCCACCTGCATCACGTATACCAACACAAGTTTGATGCATGTCCACGTCCTGCAGAAAATGAAGACAAGTACAAGATAGGGAAGAGCCTTTCCGGCCACAATCAATGCAAGGGTACCTCGTGAGGCGCGTAGAGATGATTACAACATAGATAAGGAAGAGTGGCCTTATCTGACCAGCTCTATGTGCAAGGGTATCTCCTGTAAGGCACATGCGCACATCTGGAGGAGAGAGGGGTTACCCGTAGGGGCCATTGTCATCCTCAGTAAATTCCTCCACATCTGTTTTGAGAGCCTTGAGTCTGGTGCGCCACGGGGCCAGTGCATCCTCTGTTACAGCAGGCGACTCCAGTGGAGGCTCCAATCCCAGCTTCTCCCACAGATTGCTGGGCCACGCACAATGCCTTTTCCCTGCACACATGCCAATCCTTGGGTCAGAACGCCAGGCACCACATCGAGAGTACAACAGGATGAAATCAGATGACCATATGCATGTTTCCAATGCTGATGGTGCATAGGAACTCTCGATATTTTGGACCCTTCAACTAGGTGGCCCTGATCTCAATAGTCATAAGGTAACCCCTGTCCTCTGCTAACATGATTTGCATGCAACCAAATTCAAGGCGTGAAGGAGGCATGCAGCACATCCAAAGACTCACTGGCTTCTGGGGCGCTTCTGGGCTCCCTGTGCATGTAGAAGGTGTCGCCCAGCCGGCCCTTGACGCGCTCTTTCTGCTTTGCCTCAGAACCAGCATTCATCACATCCTGCACTGCAGGCTCTGACCCACTAACTGGCTCTCTTTCTGGCCCCTCCATGGTGCCTGATCGGCCGCTGTCCTGCTCATCTCTGTCATTTCTACCATCGGCGACGGCAGCAGCTGGAATGCGCTGCAATCTGTCAGGCTGCGCTGAGTCAACTGGACAAGCATGCAGCTGATCGAGCTCCTCCTGAGGGCTTCCTTCAGATTCATCTTCAGAGTCTGGAACTACTTCATCAGCGTTGCACTCTGCATGTCCCTGATCTGACTCCATTGCCGTGGCCTCCTCATGTCGGCTGACGAGACCATCATGCATGGGCTGATCTGGACTGATGCTGACATGTGGGCTGCCGCTTGCATGAGGATGCGCATGGGAACCTACTGCACCTCTCAGTGGTCCATCGCTCAGCAGGACTTGGTGGTCCTGGCTGGCTGCAGCTGCTGCTGGAGTCCCAACAGGCACACCTGCTTCGTTTGCATGCAACTGACTTGTGCCAACATCACCTCTGGATGCATCGTCATTGCCTGCCAGCAGCAGGAGGGCCGGCTGTCTGTTCTGCTCCACCGCATTGAGGAGCTCTTTGTAGCGCCTGTTGATTTCAATCCTCTTCCTGTGAAACTCCTCCTCGAGGTGATCTAGCTCTCTTTGTCGCTCATCCCTCAAGCGCAGCTGAACGTCTATCTTTAATTGCTGCTTCTTCTGCAGTTCCACCTGCGCGAGACACGAACAGGCCCCTGAGAGGACATGCATCAGATCGACCATGGCGCTTTTGACACGCACTGCTTCTAGTCTTGGATCTATCTCAGGAAGTCATTGTAAGGGATTTATGACCGTTTCTCAAAGCCTAATCACTAAAAGAGCTCTCATTTCTGCCAAAAAGCACTTGAAAATTAGATTGGAGCTCACCAATTCCCTTAAATGCTCCAGCTCGTAGATTCCGATCCGCTCCCCCATGAAATTTGTGACAGAACCTCTAGTAAATATACACCTTGCGATCAGCAAGCCTGTTGATATCGACCCAGAGACCTAGGACACGACCATGCAACTTCAAAACACAATCCATAGTTCCGCTCACAGTTGACGCTTACAAAGAGCCTCCATGTCAAGAACAGAGAGATTGCAAGTTCTTCCAAGAGATTTTGGTTATCTGTCGTCTCGGCCAAGGTGCCGATCTGTCGGCAACACCCCCACTTTGACTTGACCTCGGATGAGTCACCGATGACTGCCGAAGAAGCACATTTGTTCAAGATTCTAGCTATCTCGCACAGCTTCAAAAATCTGAGAAGGGAAGATTCTCTGGTTATCTTCCATTATCGTCCTGCGTGCAGGATCGCCACACACCGGTATTGGTCTGTGGCTTCCCTAAGAGGCACGTTGATGTGTACTAGCAAGTACTGCTCACTCCCAAGGGACATTTACCAAACTTTAAACTTTTTGCGTGCACACAGATCACAGTCCTGAGCGATAGTGGCTGGGAATGGCGTTCAAAGTGCATGGGGTGCACCACAGCCAGTGCCCATCCGGTTCTTTTATTCCATTTTCTTGCGCCAAAAGAGTCCGATCAACAGATTTGGGGGCTCAACGAAGCGAAGTTGCCTCCCACCGCTTCACAGTCAGACGACCAGGCTTGAGATGCAGAGCAGAGCAGCAGGAGGGTGACAGTCCAGACCTCATAGAACGTATGGTGGGGGCATTGTTTGGCAAGAAGGCCCTGGAGGCTGCAGAGCCCTTTGGCATGAAGCGCATGAGTGATGAGGCGTACAATGAGCAATCCGTGGCGACCACCACAGAGTTTGCAGAACCTGTACTTGGCGACGCGCCAGAGGTTGCCCTGTTCAGGCCGCTGCTTGCTAAGACACGGCTGGAGACCAAGCCTCTCAGGTGTGCATGGTTGCATGTTGCTGACGGGCACGTAGATTTCTGTGTGTCTACCCTTCGCCTGGTTGTAGACCTGATCAGCTACCTTCCTGGTAGCATGTTGTTCCAGCTATATTGAGGCTGCCTGATGCCTGGCTAGCGTTGGTCTACTGCCTGATGCACAACCTGCACGCTCAGGGGAGTCCAGCGTGCTGCAAAGCTGAACGGAATGAGTTGTTGTGGTCAGATTGGCATACTCAGCAGAGAAGGATGGCTGGAGTGCGAGCGCTTTCCATGCAGCGGTTGACACCTATGGAGCTGCGGTGAGTGCCAGAAGTAGGATGCAACAGCTGCTCAATTGACTGCTTGGCTCTGCCATGCCAGCAGCTTGCAGCTCCCCTTGCATTGGCTTCCATGCAAATGTCCCGTTTTACCAATTGGACTCCAGGGCTGCCATGGTGTTCAGATGTGACCTACCTTGAATTATTTCGTTGTTGGAATTGCATGCAAGAGTCCCTGTCATGCTTGTGGCAGGTGGTGTTGGGGGAGACAGCCGGAGGAGCAATTTTTGGAGGCTACAATCCGAGAGGCTGGATAGGCAAGCACTTGCAAGCCTGTCAACGTGTGTCTATCAGAAGTTTTGGTAATGGGACTGTTTCTGGCGACATCCCAGGCTGTACTCTAGTCTGTTGCCATCTTGTGAAGGGGTCTGCCAGGAAGGAGTGGACTCTAGAGTATGCTGTGCTGAAGAGTGCTTTCCTGATGCAGGACAGGCTTAGGGGAGGAAAGGAATGCCATGTCAGCCTTCCTATTCACCTTTCCAACAGGCGACACCAGCAAGCCAGCAGAGAAACTTGTCAAGGTAGGGCTTTGCATGTATATTTCCTGTGCGACACCGAAACGAACTGGGCTGCTCGAGGAAGCGAGGGAGTGCCTGCAAGGTCGACATTGTCAACACACATCCTTTCCAAGAAGGAAAGCTGCTGTTTGCCCATGTTTGAAAACAAGAACCGGCATGTAGATGTCCCCATTGATGGAGTTTGACGTTCCTTGGCATATTCCTCGATTTTACTGACCCTTGAAAGAGCCATACTTGGTGGGCATGACAATTGTGTGTGTGCACCTTCCTCCTTGTGCCCATGAAGTAGTTTCTTTATTGCCATGCACCATGCACAGGTTGGCGGGGCAGGGCTCGCCGTGATAGACAAGGCGGAGACAGGGCCGTGCTTTGGTGCGGAGGGCCTGACAATCCCCCTGCAGCAGGGGCAGGAACGCGTGGGCAAGTCCCGTCTCGGCAGCTACTATGCGCGCCGGGCCGATGGCGGCCGCACGCTGTTTGCCGTCGGCGAGGAAAAACGAGCACAATTGGTGGACTTGAAGGTCTGCTCCCTGTTTCGCTTCTCCATGTGCTTCCATGCCTTACATCCGTTTCCATTGGGGCGCATGCTCACCGCCAAGAAGTCTGCAGACGATTCACGCTTTGCCACAACTGGAGCATGCCTGCCATGAGCCCACTCATGTGGTTTTCTATTCCAATTGCAAGGTGGCCTGGCATTGGATGCTCTGCTGGCATATGCAGCTTTTGCCTGGCAAAGTGCAGGGATACAGGGAATGAGAGCTGAATGACCTGGTATTTGCATGTCCGCAGGTGTTTGTGGCTGCTGGTGGGCCGGAGGAGTGGCAGCTGGATGGCATTGTCTGGAAAAGCAGTGGATCATGATACCAGAAATAGACTTGCAATGCTCAGTCAGCAAACCACTGGCCAGTGGCATTCCTTGATGCGTGGGCTTGAGTTCTCTGCGTTCAGCAGAACCAAAGACCTGTCAAATCAATCCTTTGATGCAGTATTATTGACGTTAGTGCAATTGTGTGACTGTGACACCACATGGCTTGTCATGCATGGTCCATCTGAATATGGCCCAATCTCGCCACAGGATACCCACAAGTACAGCAGTTCTGCAAGCTCACTACCGTACACAGGCTGTCAATGTGGCCGACCCGGACATAGTATGGCCCCGAGGAAAAGTCCCACCCTCGTACATGTAGTCAAATTCCGCGGCAATGCATGGTCCATATGGACAACAAAACCAGATGCCAGTTCTAACGCATGGTGGTCGGCGATTGTGGCTTCACGGCAGCCAGCGGCGGCACCTCTGTGTTAATCATTATCACCCGCTCCGAAGCGGGACCCTCCCAAATTTAAAAGTGGAGGGGCCAGATGAAGCTTTTGCTGAGGTGGCACTTGGCAGCTGCTTAAACTTTTTCATCCGGCTGCAGGCGTTTACAGTGACTTGGATGTTCGCTGTCGTGTGAAGTGTCTGCGGACTGACGCAATCCCGTCAGAAACCTCTTATGATCTGTTCAGCGTCCGAAATCTTGACCCGATCACGAAATATAGTCGGCCCCGCCTTCTTTATATTTCAAGATGCTCGAGCGCCAGAAGTCATTTCGAGCATCAATGAAGATGCCTGTGGGGCAAGTTGTGGCTTTTTGGATTATCTTCCTGTTAGCTGTGCAAGCTCAGCCCGCTCCTGCACCGTCTAACAGCATTGGACCAGCAGAAAGCCCAAATGCAGGCAGCGAGTCGAGACGAAACGACAAATATACCCTAGCTGCTCAGCCAACAATACTTGAAAGAAGATCGTTCTCTTCTTTCCAGGGTCAGTTCAGCAAACCGCTGGGATACAGCAGAGGCAGCAAGTACATTTTGCCACAGCAGCCAGCAGATTCCTCCTTCGCGCCCGTCAATAATCTGCCCTACGCTACGAGGACTGAATCAGCTGGAAATGAAGGGTTTGTACGAACAAATGGCACCAATTTCGTGCTCAACGGCAAGATCAAGTACTTCAGCGGTTCGAACGATTACTTCCTCATCATGAGGTGCTGTCCTTCCCAGAGATTCTGATCGCTGTCAGGAATCTTCAGAACCTCTCACATATTAGACATATGGTGCCCAAACAACCTTAATTCGTGATGTAGCATGGCACTTATAAACTGAACCACAAGACAATCCTGCGCAGGAATTACTTGAGCGATGACCAAGTCAAGCTCTTCTTCAAGGTGTGTCCTGGGGCATTGGCTGTGTTCCAGCCTTACTGTGTACCAAGACAAGATTAAAAGTGATGACGATGCCACTTGAGCCTTAAAAATTTTTGGCTTGAGCACTTGGAGTGCACGCAGGTGATGGCTGGCAACGGCATCGACCTGGTCAGGACATGGGGTTTCCTCAATGGCGTGAATGATCCATCCTATGCAGCAGTCAGCATCCAACCATCGGTGAGTATGGATTGCCCTGTGTCAGACAGCATGCCTGAGGGACTTGCCCAGTGTTACATGGCTGATCTTATGTCCAGCCTCCATCAAGGACAGCCCCTCCTGCCATGTAACACTGGGCACACCCACTACTTGTGAGTGTCCTCAGTGTATCAGGAGGCATCCAAGACGTTCTGCAATTCAGAACATTGACTGCAATGAAGAGTGGTCAGCGTGTGGACTTATTCAAAATATGTGGCGCTCCTTGCTGTCTCAAGACACATCATGGGCGATTGGTGTGCTACAACATGCATACACGTGATGCGCCACATGCATGCAAATCCTGCTTGCCATGCTCATACACCACTTTGCATGCATGCCCGCAGATTGGAGTCTACAATGAGCAGTCACTGCAGCGCTTGGACCTGATCCTGTCTGAGGCCTCGGCCAATGGCGTGCGCATCATCCTGCCGTTTGTCAATTTCTGGGCGGATCTAGGAGGCATGCAGTGGTATGTGGATCAGGTGTGGATATTTGCAGTCTTTCACCCTGTTATCAAGATGTTGCAGCCTTTCAGAGCCCTCGAAGTACAACATCTCTCCCTGTGTCACTGAAGAAGAGACCTTGACCTCAGCTTAACTTTGTGTGCATGTGTGTTTGTTTAGCTCTTGGGACCTGGCCATGCTCTGGAGGAATTCTACACCAACACCACAGTCAAGCAGGTGCGTGGGTGCACTGACTCCCCATACATGTCCAATTTGTAGCCTCGGTTTCTAGGAGGCCACCTGTGCTTTCAATTTATGTCTGCAGTCACGTTGAGCAACATCACAATGTTTATGGTGATCCACGTTGGGGTGATCAAGCCACATTGTGACCTCCAGGGGATGGAGGTCATTTTTTACAGAGCAAATGCTGCCCATGCAGCCCCCTCAATGAGAGAATACAGACTCTGACGCTTGCATTCATTGCAGCCGGACGCGTCAGGCAGTCTGCCACTAGGACTTCCTGCATGCTGTCAGACAAATGCTCTCTGGGTGCAACCATGATGAGTCCTTGCTTTGTAAGACTCAACCGCGCCCTGTGGGCCATGCAGGCATACAAGAACTATGTGCATAAGCTCCTGACGCGCGTCAACACCATCACCGGGGTCACCTACCGAGACGACCCGACCTTTTTCGCGCTAGAACTCGCAAATGAGCCGCACTGCAACGACGGCTATGAGATCAGCCAGGGACTGAAGCCAGGCACCATCGTGCGCGCATGGGTCGCTGAAATGGCTGCCTACATCCGCAGCCTGGACCGCAACCACATGGTAACTCATCCCAAACAAATGCATGTATACTTCTATATTGAAGGATTCTGCGAGGACATAAGATTCCAGGTTCGCCAGGTGTCTCTGTACACTGCAGTCCCCTTCCAGGCAGGGGTTGCTGAAATGGCGCACTTTCAGCAAAGCAGGCATTTCGCTGTGAACATATGGCTGTGCATCATTGCCAGTGCTGTACGCATTCAGAGTCACAGGTGTGATGAGACAATGTTCCTGATGAAACTTTGATGGCGCAGATCACAACTGGTGAGGAGGGGTATATCAGCACTGGTGGCCCTGGATCTGGGTGGAGAAATGATGGCACCAAGGGGGTGGACTTTGGGGCAAATCTGCAGGATGCCAACATCTCATTCGGCACCGTTCACGTCTGTGCGCACCTTAACCTTTGCGACCCCAGTAATACAGTAGTCTAAAAATTGTTCTTGCCATCATTGGTGCATGCCATCTGACATAGAGATGTCCCAAACTGCACGCAGGTTGCGAACTTTTGTTAGTGCAGCAAATGAGGGGCTGGCTCGTTTGAAGGATGTGCAGCGGTTTTCTTCAACTGGATCGCTGACGTGGCTGTCCCCTTTGTTACATATGAGGCAAACGTATAGTAGTCCTGCATGCGCAGCAACTTCCACGTTACTGCACATCCAAACACAGCAAGTTTTATTGATGCAGGTGCAAGGAGCAGCTGATTGAAGGCCAATGAGTTTACTGGTCTTGCATTCAACACCCTGCAGCTCTGGGCACTTCAGCAGAGAGCATGGTGGCAGGACTTTCATGTGTTGTACTTTCTGCTTCTAGGCCAATAAAATTCGAAGCATAGAGGGATTCCTGGAGACACTCTGATTGTGTTGGTGCATGCAGGGCTGGCAGCTGGGGCAATGGAGCAGAGAGTGTTGCAAAAATTATTGACTTTTTCTGCACGTCTCATTAATGTGTTCCCTGAGATCCATAAGGCAGAATTGTCTTGAAATCTTTTGGCCCGTGTTGCATGCAGATCCGGGCAGCTGGGAGATTCCGGCAGACAGTGTGGCTGAGTTTGCCAACAGCTTCATCTACAGCCGAGCCCAGATTGCCAACGCCATTGGCAAGCCCTTCATCCTCGAGGAGACCGGCATGGACGTGCGCTCTTACTTCTCTTACCGCGAGAGTGCCAAGGAATGATGCGCATGAGAGAGACTGGAGGACCTGGGTTTCCTAGCAGTGCATGGCATCAGCTATAAAGCACCTGCAGGAGTGTGTTAAAGTCAGCAAATCACTTGACTCCTTCGCTACATGTCAAATGCATTCACAAGGCTGGAAACTCCTCAATATTACCACTGTGTCTGATGTCTCTTGAGTGTGTGGGAGTGGAGGACTGTGATTGAGCAGAGCCTGTGGGATGCTGAAGAGTTCTTGTTCCCTGCAGCCGAGCGTGTACCCAATCTACCGGCCGGAGTACTACACCAAGCTGTTCAGTGCGGCGCAGCACTCAGACGCTAAGGCAATGATGCCTTGGGAGCTGGTGGCCTGGCATGTGGCGCCCACCGACAGTGGTGGCTATGACTTTGGCATCGATGACGTCTCCTTCGGCCCTGTCTCTGCAGCCATCAGCTACCAAAAGCAGAGGGTGCGTGGAAGAAACCCTGCTCCAAATCCCAACGCCACCTTGCCCCTTCCAGGGATCATACTCCTCACAAATTGCTGACGTTTTCCTTTTCTGTTGTGAACATCAAACTGAATGATGGCGCAATGGCATACTTTGCCTTGGTCCGTCCGCGTTGTGAGCAATACTCGGATGCAGCAAGTCCACAACCTTCTGTCTTCCTATAGGTGTACTATAGTAGCTGAAGGATGGCTGAGTGGCACGCAGATGTCTGCATGTGTTCTTTCTTACCTACATGCATGGGTGATGTAATGAAGGTTATATGTTGTGGCATGCAGACAAATGCATGCTCTTCTGGGACTTGCCCCATTGTCACAGCGCCCTGCACCTGCTTCGACATCCCTCCAGACACCACTTACACCTGTGCCCAGCAGGTGAGCAGTGCTCCTCATCTCCTTGCAACCCCATGCAGAGCGAGCAATCCTTCCAATCATTGACGCTTGCGCACTGTTTGTGTCAAAATATACCTCTGTGCCACTTTCATGCGCGGTCTACATTGTTGTGCAGGCTGTATGTATCTATTTTACCAAGTACATGTTCCCCTTCTCTTAATAGGGGACCCGCTCTGATGCGCTTTGGGCACTTGGTGTACTGAATTGATTTGATCCACTGAGCTCATGCACACTGGTTTGCATGCATGCTTTGCATGTCTTCCGATGCTGGCAAAACCTGAAGAAGGGCTCTCTGCATGCTGCATTTATATTTCTTTCAACTAAGGCCGGTGTCCCAACCTCAAAATGAAATGTAAAATAAGCCCACTTGTCACGTTGTAAGTTTCCAAGGAGCAACTTAGTTTCAATGACCAAGTGTAAGAATCTGAGAGGAAGATGCATGTTGTCTTTCAGCTGGGCTTCCACGGGTCATGTGCCGGACTCGACTTCCTGGGCCCAGGCACGTGCGATCTCAGCTGCGGACGTTGCACAAAGTGTCCCGACTACAACTACTGCAAGTACTGCACTGACAGCCCGCCCGACTCCACCTACACCTGCGCCCAGCAGGTAATTCACATATGGCTGGAAGGAAGGTTTCAGGATTGTTGGAATGTTTCATGGCTTTCAGGGGCCCCATCTAGAACTAAGCAACGATAAGGCACCTAACTCAAACTTACATATGCATCCAGGTTAGGTCTTGCTCCTGGTATGTGAGGGTTTTAGCAAGTCTGCAAATTTCAAGTATTGCTGACGGGCCTTATACTATCACAGGGTTAGTCAATGAAGATCATTTCCCTCTGGTGCTGCATGTATAACGCTTATCTGCTGTCCTCCAGATTGGCAGCTGAAGTGCTGGTAGTTCCTTCCGGTGCCAGGGGGCACTAATGCATTGTGGGGCCTCTTTTTTGTACTGACACAGACATACAGAATTATACACTGGGCCTTGCACTGAAGCCTGAGTGTTGTCTGTCCAGCTCGGCTTTAATGGTGGCTCCTGCGAGGGCATCTCCTTCCTGGGCCCAGGAACTTGTGATGCCAGCTGCGGTCGCTGCACTGTGTGCCCGCCCAGTGCCGGCCCACCCACCTGCCAAGCCAATCTGGAGGTGAGTAATCCACCCTCCTGCTCATGTGATTTTTAGTCAAAGGCACACTTTCCCCTTTGAGATTCAGTGCGCTGCATTATGGGCCCGCCCACTCACTACCTGCTGGGTGAACTTGAAGGCTAATAATTCACCCAGCCTGCTCTTCCATCCTTCTTGCAAGAATCTTCCCCTCACAATGAAATGCATGCACAGTGGGCCCAATTTGGCATCATTGATCAAAGCCTTGCCACTGATCTTGCTCCAATTTGCCTGATCAGGTGGGCCCAATCTGGCCAGCAGGCGGCACACAGCAGGGTTCCAAGTTTCAGATGTACCTCAGCTCCCCGGCCAACAACACCTTCGAGGCCCCCTTCATCGTCACCCTGGAGGCACCTGCACCCTATGACAGCGTGTACCCCTGGGAGTGGCAGGCCACCATCACACCAGAAGGCCATGTGAGCCCCTTTCCATCCAACTGATGTGCCAACACATCATGACTGCCCTAAGAAATCTCACTGGGCCATCAAGGAGTAAGGTAGTTGGTGAGTAAATAAGTAGAAGTAGGTAAGTAAGGTACGCAGTAGAGTAGTGGTAGTAGTAGAATGTGATCATCTGCTGGAGACACGTCCGGAGATGTTCAGGGAGCTTGGTGATTTTGCCTTTCTACCCTGAAGCATATGTGCAAAATCAACATCCAAGTGTATTGGCGGTTGGAAGCTGCGTGCTTTGCTGACTGCAGCTCAGCGGACCAGTCCTCGGCAGCTATGACACGCTGCGCCCATTTGCCGCCAACACCGCCAACATGGGCGCTATCGTCATCTTCAGTAATGCATCTGCGCTGGCGCCCACGTCAGTATCAATCAACAATCAGACCTGCGGCCTCATCGTGTCCACCTACTATGAGGAGCTCGGTTGATGTCATCCCTTATTTGATCACTGGTCATGTTCACACCGATGATGCAACGACTGCTTCAAATGGCTTCACTGCTTACATCATGCGGCAAGATGAGAGCCCTCAGCCTAGGGCTCTGCCAATGTGTACTCTGGAAATGTTACCTTGAATGTTGGCGTCATGCCATTGAGAAGAAACGGGTTTCTTTCTGTTTCATTTTGGATCTGAACATCGGTTCATTGCTGTCCCTCAATTTCTTTCCTTAGATTTCTAGTTGTTGTTTGGCAGATGGAAAGGACGCTTTTCAAAGGGGCACCTTTCAAGGAGGCATCAATCTCAGAGTGTGCATGCCCCTGTGCCCATGAAAATATGTCAGGGTGAGAAGAGACTAAACTAACATCTCATCCACACCAATCAGAGCGTTCACAGTCTTTGGGCGTCTGGGAACGCGCCTCCATGCCATGATGTGTGGAATAAGAATATATGATATTGGCCAAGAGAATTGCGTTGGGGTCTGCGCTCGAAATATCTTTGAAATTTTGTTTGTGAGGGTGGAGATCTGAAGTCTATTGTGCATGAAAATTGCATGTATGCATCCTAGTTGATCAAGATGCTGTAGGGCTTAAGAGCGACACTGCAGAGATACTGTGCCTCGGTTTGTCACGAGCTTTTTAGTGTTGAAGACCCACTGAGCTTGGTGAGCTGTTACAATGATGCCATTCTGGCAACATTTTGCAATGCTCGACAATGAACTTTTCAAGACAGATATGGCATTTCATGCAAGGGGAACACGTCAAGAACATCTCCAACCAACTGGGTGCTGCAAATATTTGTGGTTGGTGATGAACGCTTATTACTGTAGCTTGCAGTTGCAGTTTGCCTGACTAGGACGGTAACGCAAACATTAGCTGCGCATGCGTGGAATGACAGTAGTGTATTATCTATTACACACATCATTAGACACTAGCCGCTGACGTGCAACACAATCTTAAGGTGTACCATGCATGCTGATGATGGTAGATCAGCATGATGCATGCATCAATCAGTGTACTGAATGTTGCATGCATGCCTGGCTAGATAGAAGCTTGGTCCGATTCAATCTACACTGTAATATACATGGTATATTGTAATCCTACTTAAAACTTCAGTACATCTTCTCGGGGCATTTCTCCAGTAACGTTACGGTTAACCGGCACCTGGGGCTAAACTATGCCTCATAAAGTGCAACTTCCGCATTCGCATCTAAACTATTCAGACGTCCCAGTGATTTAGACCTCTCAGTGATTCAGACGTCCCATGATCTTGCATTAATTTAGACACCAATATTGCTCAACATGATACCTCTAGTGAAGTGATTACCCCTAGATATTTCTAGGGTTAATGAAGATACATGTATGTTGTGTCTTAATTACCCCTAGATACTTCATTTCAGGGGTGTATTTAGAGCCCCCTGTTCATTTCATCACGTGCACCGTCATCCAGTCGATACCCTGTCGGAACCTGTCGTACTGTACAGGCATTCAAATTTAGCGTGTCCAATTCGCGAGCGAGACGAACCTGGACTGAGCGAACTTGTTACAAAGCAACCATGTCGCTTTAAAATTACGAAAAGCTGCCCTGATTGCCACTTTGGGGGTGGGCGACAGACGGGACGGTTTTTTATATTCCAACATTGGGCGCCAGAACCTATTTACGTGCTTACTCTGTGCGACAATGAAGACCGGAGTTATCCATGTACTTGTCGCTCTCTGCATCTTACTGATCGCAGTGCGAGCCGAGCCTGCTTCTGCACCATCAGAGAGCGTGGGTCCTGCGGAAAGCCCGTCCGCAGTAAGGGCAGTGAAGGGAGACGCCAAATATGCGCTGGGACCTCAACCCAATTTCTTGAAGCAGGGATCATACTCAGATTTCCAGAGTCAGTTCAACAAACCGCAGGGATATAGCAGGGGCGAGAAGTACATTCTACCCCAGCAGCCTGCAGATTCCTCCTTCGCGCCCGTCAAGAACGAGGCCCTCGCGGCCAAAACCGAATCATCTGGAAACAATGGGTTTGTCAAGACAAATGGCACCAATTTTGTGCTCAATGGCCAAATCAAATACTTCAGCGGTTCGAACGATTACTTCCTCATCATGAGGTGCTGTCCTACCTGCTCTTCGGAACTTATCCAGGATGAGTGGATCATAGCACATCGCCTGTATCCAATGCAGCCAGCTGAGACGGGAATGGAGTGCGGACTATGATGGGCTAAGGAAACTGTTCCCTTTGTGCAGGAACTACTTGAGTGATGACCAAGTCAGGCTCTTTTTCAAGGTGTGCAGGGGCGCCTTGGCTGTCTTCCAGGCTGATACAGATTTTTCCAACAAGTTTCTGTAACAAAAACCCGTCAGTTACTCGTTTATATCAAGTTATCGAATTATGGGACCTGCACGCAGGTGATGGCTGGCAACGGCATTGACTTGATCAGGACTTGGGGCTTCCTAAATGGTGTGACCGACCCATCGTATGCAGCAGTCAGTATCCAGCCATCGGTATTCACTGCTTGTCTCCTCATTGTCCATACATTAATGCTGGCTATCCTCAGTAAGCATCTGTACTTTGGCATGAGGCCAGAACAAGCCCATTTGTTCCTTTTCGCCGTTCAGTTCACATACTAAAGACTTCAGAATTGCACATGGTAGTCAAACATTAGACTTCAAGTATTTCTTCATATCCAGCATGTGATGTCAACCTGAAATATCAGCCCATTGTCTGCCGCAGATTGGAGTATACAATGAGCAGTCGCTGCAGCGGCTGGACCTAATCTTATCGGAGGCTTCGGCCAATGGTGTGCGCATCATCCTGCCCTTTGTCAACTTCTGGGCCGACCTGGGCGGCATGCAGTGGTATGTGGATCAGGTATGCAAAGTGCAACTTTGGGAGAGGAGTATATTCGTCGAACCTTCATCTGTAACTTTCATTGTGACTTTTGTGCCGCATCTCTGCACTTACTCTCTTGCTTGCGTTCTCTCCTACTCGATTACGAACGACAGTCAATGCCCACTCAATTGTGCATGCCAGCTTGATTATGACTGCTTGACCTTGTAAGGCCACGATAAATTCTTGTCTACAAAGACATTCTGATGTTTGTGAGGTGTGTGCAACTGCAGCTCCTTGGGCCCGGCCATGCCCAGGAGGAGTTCTACACTAATGCCACAGTCAAGCAGGTGCGACAATGCACAGCTACCCACCACATGCTGAGCTGTTGAGCCTCATAGGTCCCCGCGAGGGAGCAACTGCATTACACCGTGTCTTGCAATTCTGTTGCAATTCAATTTGCAAGACCTTATGAGGGTTGCTGCTGCCAAGTGCCTGACTTGTCCGAGAGCCAGAACCATAGTGCTCTTAACAGACCTGTGGTCTGTATCGACTGTTGTCTGTATCAACCGCACTCGTACCAACTGTAGTCTGTATCAACAAATCAGTCCTTTTCTGCATGGCAGCAACAATTATTCTTGCTTGGACTTCAATTGCCATGCACTCCTAGCAATTCATTGTCGGGATCACCTGCTAGGTGCTGTGGATTTGCCACCAGTCTTGTTCGTATGTGCTAGCCAATACTGAGAACACCTCATGTTGCCTGTACAGGCATACAAGAACTATATCCACAAGCTGCTGACGCGCGTCAACACAATCACCGGTGTCACCTACAAGGATGATCCGACGTTCTTCGCGTTGGAACTGGCGAATGAACCGCACTGCAATGACGGGTATGAGGTCAGCCTTGGAATTAAGCCTGGCACCATCGTGCGTGCCTGGGTTGCTGAAATGGCCGCCTACATCCGTAGCCTTGACCCCAACCACATGGTGAGTTTCTAAGAAAAGATATCAACCTCGGATATGAGTGTTGCAGATATCATGCGACCAATATACTTTTGCTATTTGACGTCCTCTTGGGGCAATCATGCAAATTGCTTCTGTGCATGTTTTGTACAATCTCGGCCCCACTTTCTGCCGCGAGCACGTAGCATGCATGCATTCCAAGTAGCATGGCTAGGCGATTGTGCATGCAGTGCTAAACCACCATTGCTTCCCACCTTCAAAGACATTGTGTAGTCTCCTCCAGCCAACCACTGTTTGCAATTGAACGTATATGCCATAGCTGTTCTTAGGGGTTTATACTTCAGGGGTGTTATAGACAGGGTAAATGACCAGATTGTGGTATCGCAGATCACCACCGGTGAGGAGGGATACATCAGCAGCGGGGGGCCCGGCTCCAGCTGGAGAGATGACGGCACCAAGGGAGTCGACTTTGGGCTCAACCTGCAGGATCCCAACATCGCCTTCGGCACTGTCCACGTCTGTGCGTACCTCTGCCTAACACCCCCATTTTTTCATGACCCTGACATCAAGGAATTCGATCAAGCCTGTGCTGCACAACCTCTGAGCCTACAGGCTGACCAGGTTGTATACAATTTCAGGAAGCCAGTATTTCAGCAAAAACAGCCGTGCTTATCCATCAGGATTTTGAGCACTGCAGTCACCTTCTTGGCGGCAAACAGATGCACAGCTGACAGGACTCCAGCAACCCCAGCTCATGTCCCATTTGTTATGTTGCAACATTGTGTGTGGTCCTTCCAAGAAGAAAATGTCTGTGCAGCACATGTCCAATGTTGCTGCTGGTGCTGCATGCAGATCCGGGCAGCTGGGGGATTCCAGCGGACGATGTGGCTGAGTTTGCCAACAGCTTCATCTACAGCCGAGCCCAGATTGCCAATGCCATTGGCAAGCCCTTCATCCTCGAGGAGACCGGCATGGACGTGCGATCCTGCCCTCCACAATTATGTTTGGATCATTGAAAAACAGAACATCTCCATTTTACACTGATTGACTCTGCTATCAATGAATCCATTTTGAGTCCTGCACGTGTCCCAGATTTAAGGCTTGTCAGTGCTTTCCCTCATGAGCTTATTTATTCAGTTTGCATCACAACTAGAAGCTGATGTGGTCTGTACAAAGCAACGGGGCATTCAGGATGCCCATGCACACATTTCAACTCTGAATGGCGAAATTCATGCAGCAACGGGAATGACAACACACTGTAAGGATGCAACGGCAGGCTTCACATCTTGTGTTGTCAGATGCTCAGCCAATGATGCTCTGCCTTTGCAGCAGGCATGATGCTGATTTTGGGGACCTCACAAGCATGCAGAAGCCTGCCTCTTGGCTAACAGAGTTGTGTGTTTTGCAGCCGAGCGCGTACCCCATCTACCGTCCGGACTTCTACACAGTGCTGTTCAGCGCAGCGGAGCACTCAGACGCCAAAGCAATGATGCCCTGGGAGCTGGTCCCCTGGCATGTGGCGCCCAGTGACAGTGGCGGCTATGACTTTGGCATCGATGATGTCTCTTTTGGCCCCGTCTCCGCCGCCATCAACTACCAGAAGCAAAGGGTGCGTGGAAGAAAAGCCAGTCTTCAAGACTCAAATGTTTTGTCAACATTAGCCGATCATATGATTGATTGCACAACAAATATCTGGAGTATCTTGCACTTTTCATTTCCTTCTTGCGAGTTGGGCAGCTGTGTTGCTAGTCATGCTGGGGATGTCTGCCAGGATCAATGTGTATGCACAGCAATGCCATGTGCACAAATCTGCTCTCTTCATTCCTTTTCTCCTGTCACTGGTGACAATGTCCTGCACTGTCATGCAAACGTCCGCATGTGACAGTCTCCTATCCAGATGTAGACTGATGATCTGAAGTTATGGTTTGCCGGGCTTGCAGACGGCTGCATGTGCATCTGGGACTTGCCCCAATGTCACAGTGCCCTGCACCTGCTTCGACATCCCTCCAGACACCACTTACACCTGTGCCCAGCAGGTGAGCAGTGCATCTCATTAGGGGTCATTAACTCACAGCAGGTGATTTCATTACCCCTACATCTCATCCCCTCTTCTGCCAAATGCAGCATGAGCACTCCTTCCAGCCATTGGCGCTTGCGTGGCTATCAGTGTCGAAACATACCAGGGTGCCAGTGATCATACGTACGCGGTCTTTAATATTGTGAGGCTGCATATGTTTGTTTCATCCACTCCACGTTTCCACTCTAGAGGGGATGGGCCATGCAGCACTCTGGGAAATCCATGTGTCGGACTGACTCAATCAATGAGCGCATGCACAATTGTTTGCATGCATGTCTTTGAAGATTGCAAATGGAGCAGGCCTCTCTGGATGCTGCACTAATCTTTGACATACCACTAAGGCCAGTGTCCCAACCTGAAACTGAAATGTGTGAAGTGTGGTTACCACCCTTCTCGTTGAAGTGAGAGTCCAAGTGTAAATGTCTAAGTGTGAGAGTCTGAGAGGAAGTTGCATGGTGTCTTTCAGCTGGGCTTCCACGGTTCATGTGCCGGACTCTCCTGGTTGGGCCCTGGCACATGTGACATCAGCTGCGGCCGCTGCACCAAGTGCCCCGACTACAACTACTGCAAGTACTGCACCGACAGCCCGCCTGACTCCACCTACACCTGTGCCCAACAGGTATGTGCATAGACAAACTGATGTTGGCTTTGCAGGGTAAGGAATTCGGAGGGTAATACTCTCAAGGGTATCCATGACTCAGGACAAGCCGCTCCCTCAAAAATGATGTTCTACTGATGGAACTTTGCACCCATGTTAAACTACCCTCATAAGGTGTTATTAATTTCTGTCAATATGTCTGCATCATGAGCTGCCACGCAGACCCCGTCGGCACTGTTTCATCCTATCATACCTTGTTCCGAGGCCCTACAGCCCCAGGACATGCTAGAAGCCACATGCATACCCGTTGATGAGTTGTGCAGATCAGTGTGCAGGGTCCCATATCGTATCATGCAAGGGCATTTCCCTCGAGGGCATTTGAGTTTGCAGATGTTGAGAATTGAATTTATTTCATGCGAATGCTGTGCCTGTCCCAGGTGGGCTTCTATGGAGGCTCATGCACGGGCATATCCTTCCTGGGCCCAGGCACATGCGATGCCAGCTGTGGCCGCTGTACTGTCTGCCCCGCCAGTGCCGGCCCGCCCGCCTGCCAAATCAACCTGGAGGTGAGTAATCCACCCTCCTGCCCTCCCACCCGTTCCTGCAAAGGGCAACAGCTTCCTCTCCAAATCTGTGCATGTAAGTATATGCCGCGCCCAATTCGGCGCAGCTATGTGTCAGATCAACCTTGAGGCGCATGATCTACTCCCTCTCCTCCTGGTCCACCTTTTCCTGCACAGCTGTTGGCCCACCGCTTAGCCCATGTATGCATGCCTCCCTGACTCGTTTAATCCGATGCCCTGCTTACTGGACGCGCTGCACCTGAATTGAGGATTTCAACTCTCGAGAGTCCTTTCAAGATCCCTTGCTCTGGGTGTTCTTCCTTTGTTGCATGTAATCAAGTGGGCCCTGTGCAGACTGCCAGCAGCATGCAGCAGGTTTTAAGACCTTCTTCGATTATTTGAACTCTGTGTCCAGATGTCCTATCCCCCTTGGCTGACTGGAACCTTAAAGACGGGGGTGCAAAAGACAAGCCTGGCTCAGTATGCGCTCGAGTTTCTAACTCAACACTACATGTGATCAGGTGGGCCCTGTGTGGTCGGCCAGTGGCGCACAGCAGGGGTCAAAGTTTCAGATGTACCTCAGCTCCCCGGCCAACAACACCATCACTGCCCCTTACACGGTCACCCTGGCTGCACCGGCCCCCTTCGACGCCGCATACCCCTGGGAGTGGCAGGCCACGATCACACCCGAAGGCCATGTGAGCGCTCACCTCTCGCTCAAAGACTGATTTGCGCGATACTTGTGCTCACTGAATGCTTTCCCCTTGAGCATCAGAATG
Organism: Coccomyxa sp. Obi; assembly: GCA_020887355.1. Taxonomy (NCBI): domain Eukaryota; kingdom Viridiplantae; phylum Chlorophyta; class Trebouxiophyceae; family Coccomyxaceae; genus Coccomyxa; species Coccomyxa sp. Obi. The sequence continues at coordinate 250,983 of AP024993.1, read as the reverse complement.
CACTCTTGCGGGGCATCAGGATTTTAGCAGTAGCAATGGATGACATAAGGGCTGCCATAAAGGTGCTGCTAGACGTACCTAGTCCATAAGGACTGGAAAACGTGTAATAATAATAATAATAATAATAATGGATGACATGGGCAGCACCACATTTCTTCATTCTATGCATGTTTGTGTTCCACGCCTTGCGGGACGTTCTGCATGCAAGGCTGTCGCTGTTTCCTGAAGCTGTCAATGCGCCTGGTATGGTTGCTTCCATGGGGATCACATGTGGTTCCCCACCTGTTTGCCCCTTCGATTGACGTCCCAGTGCATGGATCATTCTGTCAAGGTCTGAGCTAATTTGTGGGTGGACATCCTGCTTTGCAGCTGACTGGACCAGTCCCGGGCATCTATGACACGCTGCGGCCATTTGGGGCCAACACCGCCAACATTGGCGCTATCGTCATCGTTACTAACGCCTCCGCGCTGGCGCCCACGTCAGCATCCATCAATAACCAGACATGCGGCCTCGTCGTGTCCGCCTACTATGAGGAACTCGGCTGATGTCATCATTACTAACTACCACAGCAGTACAGCAACATCAGCAGATGCTGTACTAAAGATGTTGGCTGGTGCGACTGGTGAAGCAAACATGCTGTTGAGTGCTGCACGCCAGGCATCATCAGAACTATTTGAGCACCTCCTTTGATACACTGGTGACAGTGCAGTGAAATCGTGTCCCAAACTTCCAGTTGAGGAACAACAACGAGTGCTCCCTTCCACGGGCTCTCTTCTCAGAGTTTATCGTCCAATTATCCATCCGCTCTGTTGTGTTCGAAGATTGGTCATGATCGGCATTTGATTGATGACAAGAGGGTTCCATTTCATCCGGGAAAATTCTCCCAAAAAGCTTCATCAGAAAGCCCATTGCATGGGAATATTCTGCCTGCATTTTGAATGAGGTCGAAACAATTTGAGATACAGTTGAAAGCTGGGTGCCCAGATCTGCTTGTCAAGAGAGGACTATTTCACATCAAAATTCTATACACATGCCCTGGCAAAAGAGTTTGAATTGGGAGCAGTGCCGTGTCACAGTGACTGTGAAGCAGTTTCCTCAGTCCAAATGAGAAGATCTTCTGGCACTGGAGCTGGCTGCAAGTTTGCGCCATGCGTGGATCCGACTACTGAATCTTGTCATTGTGTGGAGTAAGTTTACAGACTTACTTCTACTTCTGCTCCTGGCAAATTGGCGTTTTGTGGATGGCAAATTTTTGTACCAGCCATATCCGAACTGGGTTTATCAGTGTCTCATCTTGCTTGCATGCATGAGTGAGAAGCAGTTCCTTGGTGATCAGATCTGCAAAGGGTGGCAACTCCGTTTCAGTTTGAGTTTGAATTGATGGGCAATTCAGTTCAATTGCCCATCAGAAAGACATGCATTATATTTTCAACGCGCCATACTGGCAGTAATTTTTTCATTCAGGTTGCACTGGAATTGAACACAGCGAACAGGACTATAACCTTAAAAATTTGACTGAAGGCATGCAGCTGTCTATGCAATGATGGCGGCTAATCACAACACAGTAATGTACTTGCAAGTGGGCTTGTAGCATCTATTGAAGCATTTGCAGTGGGCTTGTGACAGGGTTTAAATCAAATTGATACTGCAAGAATTTGATCATGATATGCAATATTGTATGTGAGAAAGGCATGAACATCAGGCAGCGAAATCATTACATGAAGGACAATGCATGCGCTTGATCAAGAAGCTCAAAAACTGTAATCCTTTCTTTTTGACAAGCAGTGCTAATGCCATCAAAAGTGTGCATAAATAAAGCCATCTTCAACACCAAAAGATCTTAGCAATGCAACAACTCCAAACAGAACAAATGGAAGTGGAACATCCATCAACCTATTTTCGAGGCCTAGATCATTTGTTCCAGTGATATGACAACCACTGGTGTGAATCACAGCGTTAGTGGGAAGCAACTTCAACCTTTACATCCACTGCTTCCGCGGACATGACAACTGAAGCTGTCTCCTGAACAGCTGCCCTGAGGTAATCTGACTTGAAAAGGTCAAGCAATGTCAGTGCATGTGCTTTGGGACACTTGCTCAAACTTATTCCCCGATGCTATACATAAGTTGTGCCAAAATATCCTTAATCTCCAATCACAGTGCAATGTTCAAATGCCGCTGACACTGCACATACTTAGTGCTCTGAACCTGATGTACAACAAGGGCACGTCTGACCTGTCAACGTCTATATTTTTCCAAACACAAGTGTGTGTGATCCAAACACATCGGTGAGCTCAGAACTTGCCAAGCTTGAGCGCCGCCTCGATTGCCGTACTCAGAATTGTGCACTCAAGTGCCAGTGCATCAGAAACTTTCTGCGGCCGACAAAAATGCAATGGTGACAGAATCAGGCTTCAGAGAAGGTTATGGTGCAGAAAGGGGCAGTGTAGCCACCAATCTAACAGCTTTCACATAGACCCAGCAGCCAAAGGGCTCAATACGGCAGCAGCCCTGGAAAGTCTATATTTTATATTTTTTAACCCTAAACCCTAAAAAGATAGGCAAGGGAGGTATGTTCAAGTCTGAATATGTTCAAGTTCAAGAGCTTGCTTGATGTCCCAAAACCTGTCGATCAATACTTCCCTCCAGTCATCTGGGGCGGGTTGCAGCGATAAGGAAGTCACACCACCAATCAATCAGCAGCCGGATGAACACAAGAAGGGACGGCTTCTGATCCCCAAGCATGCGCCAGCTCTAGCGGCAATTCACCACATCTTGCGGATGGCCACCAGGGTAGGTTGTCGGGGGGCAGCGGCCAAAACAGGCAATTCACCACATCTCATGTGAGGGCCGCCAGGGTAGGTTGTCGGGGGGCATGGGGCAGCTGTTGGCCGGGGGGTCCTTGTGCCAGAACGGGTTGAACCGGTTCTCACGCAGCTCCCTCAGATACTGTCGCCCAACCTGCGACGGACACAGCACGCCCCTCAGCTCCTTTGTTTCAATGCATTCCTCGCCGGACATCTCCGTGACCCACTTTATCTCAGACATTCATGCCACGCAACACAGAAAGCAAGAGCTTCCGGTCTGTGCATGCAGATTGCAACTGCCAAAGTTGAAGACGACACAACCAGGTACACTCAGCATGCTCGCGACTAAATTAAGTAACCTGGACTCCAGCCCCTCGGGGGGCTCTAAATACACCCTGTATATTTAGAGCCCCCTGAGCCCCTGCCAGTCCAGCTGCAGCTTAAAGGGCTGGAATTCTTGTGCCCTCTTGCCAGCGAGGACCTTCCAACGTCCAATCGGAATTCCCTGAGACTTGTCCTGTTGACAGAGACTTGGAGACGGGATTTTTGCAACTCTTCTCATTATCTCTGCAGCGCTCACAGCGGTCATGAATCACTCGAGGCTGACCTAATTTAGGGGTAAGTAGCATATCCCCCTATCCAAACCCTATGTACCCTTTAACTACCCCTACCTGATTCGCCGCCTCGCACTGCATGCGACGCCGTTCACTGAGGTCGTGCCGCCGCTGCTCCCGATGCGCCATCTCCCTTCCATTTCCCCTGCCATAGCCGCCATGGTCGCCCCGGTGCCTCCCTCCATGACCTGAACAGTGTTGCTCTGACTTGACAGGGCCGCATGCAGGCTAGCTCAAACAGTATCAGCATACTAGCCTTCGCGCTCGTGAAGATCAAGCTCGACATCGTACCATGAAATGCCTCGTCTTCACATCGGCAAATGTGAAGACAATGCAAGTCATGGTACAATTTCGGGTTGCTGATCTGCTTAAAGTCTTCGAGTTAAGGAACTCGAGATTTAGGCGCACACCGGCGTGCAGCAACGCCATAAAACTAGCGCCCAGACCATGCACAACATCAGGTTTACCGCACTCTTGAGAACCAACCATACCAGAATTGCAGCACCGACAGGCACTTGAGCATAAAATCCTCACCGGAGGAAATGCCGCTGACGGCCACACCGGCTAAGCACTTCAGGACAGTGCTGGCAAAGAAAACAGCTTTGAGAAGCGACCTTGCCAAAAAGACAGACACTTGACAGAGTCCTCACCGGAGGGAACGCCGCCAACTTCCGCACCGGCCGCGCGCTTCAGGGCAGTGGTGCCTAGAAAGGCGACCGCACAGCCCACGGCTAACCCCACCCAGCCGCCGCCCCGGTGTTCCACCCACGCTTTCGCGCGGGAAAACGCACCGGCGTCCGATTTGGCTCGCGCCCCCGCTTCGTTCTGCAGCCAAAGAAGAGCCAGAGCTAAGGAATTATGGAATTTACACACTTGCAAGACGGCATGCTCAGCAGCTCCAGGTGCTGCTGATAACAACTCAGGGACACACAGCAACACTGCACCGAGGTGCAAGTGTCCCCCATGTGAACTGGTGACACTTTGTTATAAACATACCCTTAAAAATTAATTTTCAAGTGCTTCAACAGTGTTCATTACATTAACAGTTTTAGGGAATCTGCTTTAAATTCAACTTTTTATTTCTTAATTCTAAAATCGTAGAGAATGGAGGGATGTCATAAAGGTGTTGCTGGACGTACCTAGTCCATAAGGACTGGAAAACGTGTAATAATAATATAACAATAATTCTTGTATTTCGGGTATATAAAACCCTAAACCCGAGCACCTTGGCAGCCAGGGCAGCGTGCAGAGCGGGCCGGGATGACAGCATCTGCGCGCCGCCTGTGAGAGACTGGCGGCCGCCGTTCTGGATGTTCTGGAACAGCGCGCCGCCGCCGCCGCGCGCGGGCGCAGCGGCCAGGTTGTCGCCCAGCACCGCCAGATACTCTGCATCGTTGTGGCACCCGGCCTCCTCCAACACGCCTGGTCGTATTTCACCACAAAAGTCAAGACACAGAAATCTACTATCTCCAGATACGGTTCAGTATTCGACAGTGTTCCTGGTATATCACACCAGAGAGAGAATAGGAACCAGCATGATGTTGACTCAGCTCCTGTTAAACTCAGCAGTGGCAGGAAACCAACCCTCTCTAGTGATGCCTGGGGTTGATTTCCTGCCACTGTCCACAGCCTCAAGTACTCTATCACTTCCGGGCAGTCCATATGTGCATTTCTGTCTCCAGATACTCTGCACTTGCCCAGATCACAAGGCAACTCTCTTTCGATAACAGTGAACAACAGCCCCTCTACATTCATTACAAGTGAGAGTAAAATGTTTATTCAGTCATGAACAGGGATGCAGTGGTCCTTGAGCGCACCAGTGGCAAATTGCAGCAGCTCGATCATCTGCTGGCGGTTGAGGCTTCCCTGGCATGCCACCCCGGCCTCCTTCACTGTGCGGTTGGACAGCCTCTTGAGCTCATTCATCGCCTGCGCAAACAGGACTCCATTTCCAACTCTACCAACGACTACTTCCTATATTTTTTGACACCACAAGGGCTGGCCAAACTGACCTGAAATCAAGTGGATCATAACAACAGGCAGGCGTCAGCAGCAGTGAGTACTGCAGCCATGGCCAGGCCTCTGCCCGTCAAGGCCAAAAGTCGAGCAAAGAGTTTTGCTTGATGCTGTCTCTGATTTAGCCATCCACGGCCTTCAGGAGTTCCTTGGAAGCTGGCTGTCACCTGCTCTCCCTTGAGCTCGCGCGGTGCGAAACCATGCCAGTCGTCCCACAGCTGCTGCATGTCCACCAGGTTCTGTGCGACCAACGCCGCGTCTTCGGGGGCGTCCGGCGCGAGGTTGACGCTGATGGCGGCTGGGGGAGGGCCGGCCGGCGCGCTGTGCGCCTGATTAGGCACAGTAACTAGTTAGTAATCAATTAGGCCAAGTTCCAGAAATTACTCAGGTGGAGTCAGCAACTCCAATGGAAAATCTGACTTTGCCCACCAGTGTCCCCAAGAGATGAGGGCATGCTGATGGCTGTTGGGGCAACAGCTGCGCCATGTCAGCCCATTTGGGCACTGCAACCTTCCCAAAATGCTCTCGTCAAAATTAGGATTTTGACGTAGCATTGACCCGACATGCAGGTGCAGCGGGCTCCATCAGGCTGATCTGATGCTTTGGCTTTTTGAAAACAGACGCTGCCTGATAAGGAGCAGGAGCTGCACACAGGCAGCTCTGACAAGGCGCCCTTGACTCCGGCATGAACGGCGCAGTCAAATTCTTGCTGTGAGCAAATTTCCATGCGAGAATCAAGTGCGCCCCAAGTAGCCCCAGAACCACACTACAGTCTCGGCCCAGGTTCGAAAACAACGTCCTGGAACCCTCACTTAAAGAGTGACAAAGCAAGGGCAAAGCTTACCGGGGCGTTGGGTGTGCCCGGGTAAATCCACCCTGCGGAGTGCAGCTGCGCCAGTATTTGGGGCGGCAGGGAATGGAGAGGGTAGGGGGACGGCTGCGGGCTGGGATAGGCATATGGCAGGACAGAGTCCGGTGAAGATGGACCGGCCGTCAGCCGCGGATGCTGAGGCTTGCAGCAGTGCCCGCTGCACTCTCCCACGCCATCCACCGCTGCAGCAACAAACCACTCCTCGATGTCAAGAACAGCTAGAGTTATAACACCCCTGAATCACCCACCGGAAAAATGTGCTAAAAATCGTTAGGGCAGGCCGGTTCGCCGCAACAGTTATGCCCCATTCCTTCTGCCAATTCTGCATGTAGAACTGGGTCTGACATGCTGTCTGATGGTCCTCAAGTGCCGGTAAAGGTAGATTATCCGCTCAAGCACTGCAGCCCAGGCGTTTCAGACACTGAGATGAAGCATTCGGCTTCTCTAAGGTGCTTGGTGAGCTGCTCAGGATGAGGATAGAGCAGGTGACAGGGGAGCTCACGGTGGCTGTTGACTGCAGGGTGTTGATTATGACGGTGATTTCCACCGTTCCGGGATGGCGTGCCTTGGCGACAGCCGCTTCCTGATCCATTGGTGTGCTCCATTCCTGCTCACACTCTGCTACTTGTGTGCTGTGCCGAGTACGTGTACAGATTGCTGCCACGGCAACCTGCGCACCTGCCAACCTCTCAACCCACAATTCTGGTGACGATCAGGACAGGCCTGCCGGCTAAATGGCGGCTTGTGACCCTTAGAGTACCTTCCCTTATGATCTGAGCTCAACTTGCTACGACCACATCCTCACATCCACTGCTACTTGCCAATTCAGATGTTCCAATCCAGCGACTCAGATACTCATACCGGGATATGGTGGGCAAAAATACATGGGTATACTGGCCTCGGGTTAAACCAGTCAGTCATAAGTGAAAGTCAGCACTTTTGACAACAAGTGGTAGGTTGGTCACCAACCAGTACGCATCTATATGAGACGACTTGTTTTCCGACCTACTAAGCTATATTTACTGAACTAACCTATGTACGTCACAGTTATTGGACCCATGGCCCTCGCTTCATTCCGAACAGAAGGGGCACCAGACAGCGTCATATTGACTCGTTTCGAAAGCCCTCCTGCACGACTGGGTACTTCCCCTCCTCGCGTCCTCAGCCGGATCATGAAAAACTCAAGGATTAACCCATCTGAAGGAAAATGAAGAGATTCTGGCCAATAAAGAGGTGCCTGAAAACAGCCTGGACCAGATTATGATCATTCGTGTGGATAAGGCGACTGGCGCCACCTGCAGCTCGCACAAGCGCCCGGTCGTTGTCTTTCCCAGTCTACTGCACTGAGGTGAGGCCCCGCTCTCCAACAACTCAGATGAACTCTGGATTGGACACCGCGCCTCTCATTCGTGACTCGGCGTCCTGCTTTCCTCGTCCAGCAGGTGACTCATCGTAACGTTACAAAAGACGTTACGTGCACTTGTCCTGCTCAGGTAACAAATAGCGGCGGACCGCCAACGCCACTGTGGCATTTTTTGCCACCTGGATTATTTTTTTGGCTGCCACTCCGTGGCAGCCAGCTCAGCTTGAATTTATTTTTGCAACGCCACGGTGGCGTCTTCATGGCTGTGAATTGAGAATAAACCGTTACATGGATGGATTCCAGCCGCTGGAATCAGCCTGACAGCCATTTACTGCAACTGCTTCTGCTAGAACATCAGCTCTCCTCTTAGTGAGAACAAGCCGCTTAGGAGTAGTGTCGACGTCTGGTGATGAAAACAAATGCTTGGAGGTGAAATGGATTTCCTTTGGCAAGCCTGCAGTGCATGCATGCGCATTGGGCCTTCGCCCTGCCATCACATTAATTAATTTGCGACTCAAAGTGGCGTTTTGGGTGCTTTGTAATAATAAATTAGCTGCCACTGTGGCAGCCCCAGTGAACAGATACTTCGTGGCAGCCCATCAATCGCCAAATATTTGTTTGCCGCCACTTCGTGGCAGCTGGCGATGCTTCGCATCGCCGAAATACGCCACTTTTCTGGGGTAATTTTCTAGAATACGCCACATTGGCGTAAAAACGCCACTATTTTTTTCCCTGCATACTCTCTCTCCTGCTGTCTCCTGCTCTCGACTCCTGCTGTCGTCCTTTATCAGATGCGAGGGAACACGCTTCAGTCAAAGTGCAAATTGCGAGAAAGGAGCGTTGATAGCACAATCTTCTATGTGAACATTGACATGAGCTGGATGAATTTTTGTGTCCAGATGTCCAGCTGAATCATGCATGGCACTTACCGTGAATTAGATAACGTGCGTCAGATTGCCAAAATTAAGTACCTTTTGAGAGATTTATTTTAAAGTCGGATCGATGGTTGAGCCTAGTCTGCGATCGGCGCTGGCTTATTGTGTTAACCAAGTCAGGTGCTCACCCTCATTTGAAGGGCCCATTGCTCGACTGCATGAGGCATAGGAGTCAAAATCCTCGGATATGAATTTATGTATGCTCCCAGCAATGCCAAGCTGCCCAGGGCAAGCATCATATCCACCTTCATGGAGGGCTGATGAATAAGCATGTGTGCTTGCCTTGCAGGTCATTTGATTACACCAATTACATCTGGAGCGTCCAGTTACCCAAGGTAAAAGCATGAAAACGGTCCTATGGAATGCAGTAGCCGAGCTACTGGCAAGAGCAGCCCGGCCTGAGCACCGGCTTGAGCTTGCATGTGCTTTGGGATGACCCCAGTGACGACAAGACTTCGAACAGCTGCCATAATGATGTTGGAAAGGTGCAAAGTGGCATCCCAATGACCCAAGCTGTTGATTATGAGCAGGAGCTGCGGGCGCCTCTGATTGCGCTGAGAGCTTTCAATGTGGAGCTCACCCAGATACCCGACAATGTAAGACAGGAGCAGTTGATGCAAATCCGCATGCAGTGGTGGCGGGACGCAGTCAAGAGCGCCTACACTAATAAGCCACAGCCCAACCCAGTCATACAGGCCCTCCATGCGGTGCATCTCTCTCCCTCTCCATCACATGATCTATCTCTATAGACCTGCATGAATGTGGCAGCACTCTGCTCCCTGTCTCTCCATGCATGCCCATCTTCCAGGTTCTCCCATGTCTGACATGGATCCATCTCTATAGACCTGCATGAGTGTGGCAGCACTCTGCTCCCTGTCTCTCCATGCATGCCCATCTTCCAGATTAACCAAATGCCAGCAGTTGCTTGGCATTAGAGGGGCAGGCACCGTTTTTAACCCTGCATTAGTGGATAACCTCCATCATTACCCCATGTTCCATGTCACAGAGCCTCTGCACACATGGCTCGAGCTTTGCGGCTAGGAACAGTGCAGCCCGTCCTTGTCGAAACATCTACATAGACTCTTCCTCCAGAGTACAGCAGGGCACTGATATACCATCAGGAGGCTCTGCTGCTTTTGAGGCAATGAAGCTAAACCTTGCAGCTTCTCGCCAAGACCTCAACACTGATGCTCTTTCGGTAGTGAGTGTTAAGTGTCCATTGCAGACAGGCTTCCTCTGAATAGCTCAGTGCCCAGCGCTCTTTCTAGTCGGATGTGTCGAGTCAGCATTTGGTGAGATTTAAGCGTCCTCACACCATCTGTGCTGATGCTGGAGCAGACAGTGGCGGCTGTGCCCCACACTCAGTCGCACTTGCTGCGGATGGTGAGCACCCTGGAGGCGGACTATCTGCGCGCACAGCCGCCTAAGTCTCTAGATCAGCTGGAGCAGTACGCGGAAGGCAGCTCCTCCCAGCTACTCTATTTGCAGGTGATGGCCTATCTCCCGGCTTGCAGTGCGCCAAAGATGTGGTTTTGACTGTTCAATTCGCCCAACAGTGTGGTGTCTCAAGACAGTAGACAATTCTACAGATTGAAGCCAATCATTCTGCTGGCACTGCAATCATTGCACGCTGTCTTGGAACACCACACTGTTGGGCAAATTAAGCTGTGGTTGAGATGACAGCCATTGTATAGCTGGAGGGAGTCCTTTGAGGATAACAAAGTAGGGATTGTTTGTGGTCACTCTATTTGGCTGTGTTGGTACTCTTCTTCCATACGTCACCAAGAATGGCGGCAGAAGCGATGGAAAGGAAGAATGTAGGGGTGGGGTGAATTGGTATTGCAGGGGTGTGCCACTCAGAGCATGGCTGCATGGGTTATTGCCAAGGGATACTTGAGCAGATTCAGCAGTGCTAGTATGGGGGTGAATCAACATGGACGGGGGAGGACGAATTGATGCTGAAGGGGAATATTGCACAGGGCAGGGTGGCAGGTGTGGGCAACCAGGAGTATGACCATGCAGCTTCGCACCTCGGGAAAGCAGTGGGCATTGCCAACCTCCTGCGCGGGACTGCATACCATGCTGCCAGGTCAGGCGCCCATATTATCTCCTGACAACTTCCGGGCAGAGTCTGCATGCATCTCTACCAAAAGAGCGTCTGTGTTGAGGTCTTGGGGAGAAACGGCAAGCGTTAGCTTTATTGTCTGAAAAGCTGCAGAGCTTCCTAATGATATGTTAGTGTCCTGCTGTACTCTGGAGGAAGCATTTGTGTAGATATTTCGACGAGGACAGGCTGCACTCCACTAGCCGCAAAGCTCGAGCCATCTGTGCAAAAACCACTTAGCGCAGAGCCAAACAGGCGCTTTCCTGAGGCATAGCAGTGCTTGTGCTTCTTTCATCGAGCTTGGCAGCTGTGCGAAAAGCTTTCCTGAATGTTGCACTGTTGGACATTTGCTGCTTTCCTGCACATTTGAGTCAGCGCTTCCTCAGAGCATGGCAGCACTTCCATGCTGCCCCAGTCTTCGGTTAAGCCGGCTGCTATGTGCAGACAGCTCGTACAGGCTTAAAATGGGGGTTTTTGCTGGCTCCAGGCGGCGATGTTACCTGCCGAGCGATCTGTGCATGCGGGAAGGGGTCTCTGACGAGGATGTGTTGCGTGGCCAAAACACAGAGAACGTCTCCAATGTGGTCTTTCAAGTGGCCACCCAAGCCAAGGTAAAGCCCTGGCTCTTGCATGTAATTTGTTTTTAGAGGCCCTCATCGTTCTGCACAGGCTGACTAATCCCCCTGCCCTCTGGTGCAGCTCTGGGTTCAACTGCAGAAGTGATGGACGTTTGAGCATTTCTGAAATGCTTCTTTCTGGGCAGCTTCAGTGGGAGATTACACACTGTACTGCACTCATGGCAACCACTGCAATTGGGGGAAGAGCAATTGGAGAACCATTCTTCTTGGGTTGTATGCGCAAGCCTCACCGATTGAGTTCTGCGGGAACTGTGTTTTGGGCATGAGGGATGCCTGGGTGCAATGCAGGGACACTTGGAAGAGGCGCGAGCGCTCAGCGGACAGATCCCTGGAGAAGCAAAGCCGCTGATGCTGCCAGCTGTGGCGGTGGACCTGTACCTGGCAGCCTTAGAAAAGCATGACTTCAATGTCTTCGCAACACAGCTACAGAGTGGCGGGTTTACACCGCTCTGGTACCAGATCCTGGTGAAGTACAACCTGATGCTGGGGAAGTATTAAACGTTGAGCTTTGGTGTAATGGACAGAAGATGGTCGCACTGATGATGGCAGTTTCCAGCTGTCATGCGCATGCATGCATCTGCAGTTGAAAGCGCATTTAAGGAATATATAAGTACGGTAGTCAATGTTTTCTTTCTGCCTGGTCGAACATTCTCAGCGGTTCCCAACCATCGAAACCTTGGAGCAACGGATCAGCTAGCCAGCCAAAAGAAGCAACCTTGCATAAGCTGTTATGTAATCCTTTTCCCTCGAAACGGAACCTCGGAACGGGAGATGAATTCTGGCGCGTGTCTCAAGCTCATCTTGATAACAGCGAAATGTTTCCATCGCGCACACGCATGTGATATGCACATACTGTGCGTAGACTTTGGCAGCTCAAGAACTTAAGTTCACGACAGTACGAGACCTGCAATGGCACTCATTATGTTGCTGGTGCTCACATGTGGAGCTTTACTTGCTTGGATACTGAGGGGAACCATCATTTACTGGATGGAGGTGGTCATAAGTATCGTTGCTGGTGGGTTTTTGGACCTGCTCCACCAGTGATGGTTAGGATCTGAGCTGCCGTGCGTGTCTGGAGCATTGAGAAATTCCCGTGACGACCTCCTGTCGAAATGTTGTTGTTCTGGGAATACTTTAAAGTCCAGATGAAATGTGTACATCTGGTCTTACGCGTGCTAATGACTCGTTGCTCTACACACATCCTCCAGGGTGTTATGTTGGCATATTACTTTGTGACCGGCTTGTGTGAACCGAGCGACATTTGCACTCCGTTGGACACCATTTGACAAGGTTTATGTTGCCCACGTCCTTTCTCAGCTGCTTTGATGTCCCTGCCATGAGCCACAACTGTCCACAGGGAAGCGAGGGAAGAAGAACCCATGGATGGAGGGGAACTATGGACCAGTGACAGAAGAGCTCGTGGAGGCTGATCTTCCAGTGGAGGGAACCCTTCCTCGAGCTCTGAACGGAGCTTATGTCCGCAATGGCCCAAACCCACCCCATCAGCCCATTGGTGGCCATCACTGGTGACCCCTCAAACCCCCACATGTCTGCTGCCCAGATAATCTAGGCCATGTACAAGTAGAGCTAGGGAAGCTGTGCACATCTCCTGGGTCTGTGTCTCGCAATGCTGACACAGCTGGTTGGCGTACCTCGCAGGTTTGATGGTGATGGCATGCTGCATGCGGTGCGCATAAAGGACGGCAAGGCCGCTTACAGCAACGCTTATGTGCAGACCTCCCGGTTCAAGCAAGAGAAGAAGGCAGGCCATCCGCTCTTTTCAAGGGTGGGCGCCAGCAGCTTCACCCCAGCAACCCCTCTCTTGCTTGCATGTCCACCCTCGCCACACTTGCCTGTTTGGATGCAATATGATCTGTTGTGCTCCTGGGCCGGTAGGACTTGGGTTATCTCTAGTCACAGACCCTGCCGTGCTGAGGCAGCCCTTCCTCTTTTTGGCGCTCGCAAAGCCTTGATTGTCCTTTATCTCTTGATTTTATGTCCATCACCAACAATTAGTTTACAGCATGACATCATGGTGTTGTATACAGCATACACTATGACGCGCGGGAATCGACGGCCAGCATACAGCAAGGCCTTTCGATCCACAAATATGTCTCTATTGGCTGTGCTTGGACAGTGCATGTGGCACCGCGCAGAGAACGTTTGCTGCTTGTACTGTGCACCAGCTGCATGATACAACTGGAGCAAAAGCAAATTTCATGTTGCAGTGCAGCAATCATGTTGCGCTCTCTTGTTTTGATAATGGGTTTTGACCATTTCACGCATGTGCAGTTGGGTGAATTGGAGGGCATCCCAGGACTGCTGCTCCACCTGCTGCACGAGCTGAAAGAAAAGCTTGGCATTGTGGACACAAAGGTGCACTGCTCTCTGAATATGCCTTGCCCTCACTTTCCTGTTCCATTGTCTCGACCATCAACAAGGACTGTGCAAGGAATGATGAGGTTAGCAAGCATGCTTGAACACTTTCGCCAGAAATCCATTACATGCTGATGGCGAGCTGTCCCATGAAGCGTGCTGAGCTTGAAATTTCCAGTCCTGAGGTGAGGGGTTGCCGGTGTGTTGGGCAGGAGGGGACTGGACCAGCAAACACCTCGGTGGTCTTCCATAACAAGCAGCTGTTAGCTCTGGTAGAGGCGGATCTGCCCTACGTGGTGCGTCGCTCGCACCATTCACCTTTCAAGCGTGCACCATTGATATGGGGTATAATGTTGCAAACCTAAGGTGTCCTCTGGAACCCCCCCACATATGATACCTCCAGGGAAAACGCGCATGAAGGCTGATAAGGCTGTGATGCATGTAGCCACACCCTCAGGTTTGGATATCTGCTTGAGAGGACCTCCTTGTGGGAAGATATTGTTCAGGGCACTTCACTGACAAGCAGGAGTTGAAGGCAGTGGGCAGGCTCAAAAGTGTGAAGCAGACACCTTGGCGGTTGTTTTTGTTGTTTGCTTTCTCATCAAAATGCTGGTGTCTGGTGATTTTTATGCACTCCGCGATGTTCTCATCCATTGTACTGGTCTATATGCAGGTCAGGGTGAATAATGATGCGCACATCGAGACCCTGGAGCGCCAGACATATGGAGGCCAATTGCAGAGCCCCTTCACAGCCCACCCGAAGATTGACCCTGTGACAGGTCGGATACACACCCTCTGTACCCTGCAACCCTCAGAGATAATCCGTGCACCTGCCTTGCTTCTGGTCATTCCTTCCACATGGTGCCAAACAGTGTGCTCCATTTCAGTGAGAGCAACAGCATTCCGCTTCTGCAGCAATGGCTTTCTCTCACCTGGTATCGCGCAATGTGGCTGTGCTAGTAGCCTTGCAACATAAATGGCAGTCGTGCTGAGGGGCACTTTTCTAAACTGATTGGTTGACTTTGGCAACGATTCATAGGCCTGCTGTTACAAAGGATAGGCGAAACTCCAATTTGTGCGCGAGTGACTGTCTCCGTACCAGCGGGTCTCTGCTGTCACTTGCACATTCGTAAGATGGGCAGAGAAATTTGATGAGGAGATTTTGGCGCTCACAGGGGAGCTACATGGCATTGGGTACAGCTTTCACCGGCCATGGATGCACTATTATGTGATCGGGAAGGGCGGCACTGTCAAGCTGGACATGGACATCAGTCTGCCAGATCCGGTCATGATGCATGACTTTGCGATCACAGAGGACTACGCCGTTTTCATGGACTTCCCTCTCACATTCAAAGGGGAGGTGAGTGGCTTCCTGACAGCAACTGTCCCACAATTGCCCCTTTCAGACAGCAACCGTCCCTTTCAGACAATGGACTTGTTATTGTTGTCTTGTCGCTGAGGGTTGCCCATGCATGCATGCCGAAAGGGGAACAGTCCATGTATGATGCTCTTCTGTAGGACTGTGCCTTACAGAGAAAAACAGAGGAGCTGCTGGATTAATGAAAAGCCATGAGCACTTCCTTCATGTGCATGGATCTGACCCTGGAAAATTTTCACATCTTGAGATCAAAAAGTCTTGGGCAGGTGTCAACCTAGGAGCACACTGCAAGATTCTGTGAAGGCTTCAAGTAAATTCTCCATGTGCGCTGTGACGGGCAGCTTGATGTTTCAGATTTGTCAGACACCCGCAGATACTTGTGTGCTGCTGCATGCTGCGCCCCATGCCACGTGGTTGAGCCCAATCTGATCACGTCTACAATTTGATCTGTTTCGGGCTTCGTGCTGCAGGCCATGGCAAAGGGCAAGCCGCTCATCAGTTTCAACAGCGGCCGTGCATCACGCTTTGGAGTGCTGCCCAAGCTCTCAGACGATGCCAGCAAGGTCCGCTGGTTCGAGCTGCCGGCCATGTATGCGTTCCACGTCTCAAACGCATGGCAGGAAGGGAACGCCATCCGCCTCTTCGCCTGCGTCTATGAGAAGGGGGTGCGTTTACTACCCTGAATATAACCCTAAACCCTAGATATGAATACCCTAATTCCATAAATCCTAAAACCCATGAACGTTTTGGACATGTCATCATCTTCACTCCCAGCAACATCCTCGGTGCGCCCCTTGCGCGTCTTGCATTGCATCCCCTTCAGAACAGGACTTCCTACAAGGAAGATGCCTTCAAAACCACTAATAGTACCCTGCTACTCAGTGGCATGTGCTGTTCCCATGGGGCAATGCCATAGTGGGGCAATGCCATGGAACAAGTGGGGTAGTGTGGTCCTGTCTCAAAAGTTGTAAACAGCTACAATCTCTCTGTGACTCATATGCAGAAGTTGTCATGCCATGGGGTGCAGTCAGAGTTCTGAAGTCAGGATGGGAGGGGAATTATGATAAGAGTCATACAAGAACTCAGAGTCAAAGTCAGACATCTGATCAGCCCCAGGTGGCTGAAAATGGTGTATTCGACTGACTGACTGACTGACTGACTGACTGACTGACTGACTGACTGACTGACTGACTGACTGACTCGGCTGACAAATGGCCTGCTGGGGTGTAGATCAACTTTGAATCGGTTGCTGCCTCGGGTAATGAGGGGCAGGCGTGTATGACAGAGATCAGGCTCGATCTCACGAGCGGCAAGGCGACCTCTCGGCGTGTGGCGGATGTGCACTGCGAGTTCCCCACAGTCCCTGACAGCCTTGTCGGTGCGCAACCCTTTCTACACACCTGTTTCTCCTAATTTCAGGGGGCTCTGAATACACATAGGTGTATTTAGAGCCCCCTGTTGATTTGTTTGTGTGGGGAAGAGGGTTAGGGTGCTATTATTTCTACAACCCTGATTGCACACCCTGGATTCTTGCACCCTCATATGCTCTGCAGGTTCCCCTCAATCCCTGACAGCCTTGTCGGGTGCGCAACCCCTTTTTTCCTGTTGAATGAGGGGAATAGGGTGAGGGTGCTGTTTTTCCTACACCCTCATTTATGCACCCTCGAATACAGTGCAGATCCACACTATCCCTGACAGTTTTATTGTTTTGCTTCCAGTTCTATGACATTTCAAGCCGAGCATTGAATGGATTATGAGCGCTTGACAGGCAGCAGGAAATTGTCAATGATGGCATCACCCCTTGATCAACATTGTGCAGTGATTAAACCTGCAGCTATTAAGCATGATTGTGCGTCGTTTGTATGAAGGCGGTCCTCTCAATGCGTGTGCACGCTTCACATGAAGTGATCACTCAGCCCTGCAAGAGCAGAAGTTACCAAGTGTTGCGATGTGTTGTTTGCAGGGCGCAAGACGAGGTACACATATGTGGCGATGGACGAGCGTGAGGACGGGGTGGTGAATGCGAAGGGGCTTGCCAAAATAGACCTGACCGCCCCCTCAGCACAGGCAGCCCTCGCCGCCAAAATAGGCTTCGGCCCCGGCCGCATCGGCGGCGAGGCCGTCTTCGTGCCCAGCTCCCCTGACCCTTCGGCGCTCAAGGGTGCGGAAATACTAAAAACCCTTAATCCTGACCCTGAATATGAATATAAACCTTTCACCTCTGGACATCTGTGAACCTGGTGTTTGAAAATCTCGAATTGAGATGCCTTCTGCACTGCAGCTCCTGTCATACGGATCAACTTGCCTTCTATTACATGGCCATGATTATATATTGCATTGGCTCTCCCAGGTTGTGTAGATCATTTTGACTTTTGGATAGCGCCGATGCGCATGGCTCACTGGAACCAAGCAAGGGGAATGTTGGCTGAGCAAGTGATGATCTGTCACATGTATGTTGAATGCAGGCGAGGATGACGGATACCTGGCGACCTACGTGTACGATGAGGCGAAAAACAGCAGCGAATTCGTGGTGTACGATGCGTGCAGCTTCTCGGCGGAGCCGGTGGCGCGCGTGAAGCTTCCTCAGCGGGTTCCGTTCGGCTTCCACGGAAAGCACATAAACGTCGCGCAATTCCAAGCGCAGTTCCCCTTTGACATCCACTTCCTGCCGGACATTTGACAAAGAGCATTTGGAGCACTTGGAAAAAACAAAGCTTGTTTTGAGCAGTCAATAGTATTGATCAGCAGAGAAGCTCACAGGTTTGATGCTGATTCAGACATGTGGAGGCCTCTGGGCTGCCTGCATTGATTAATGCCATGTTGATGCAGGATACAATCTGTCTTGTGTTTTTTATAGTTTGAACAGAGGATGCGGCGGTGCAGATGTGTTACTGACAAAGTTTTTCTGTTTTGTTTGCAATGTGGTGCGTTTTGTTGATCGTGTTTTGGCCTTCACAAACCGCTTTTTTGCTGTCAATCCAAATAAAAGCACAGCGTAGGGGAAGCAAACCTTTGCACAATGGCTGGAGCTTTGAAAAGGTGCACATTGATGCACCTTCATTCCCTGCAGATGTGTGATGTGCAATCTAGTGAGTAGGGTCGCCTCAGGATTTTGATGGGTGTATGGTCTTTCGAGCAGTGTAGTTCCACCGACAAAACGCCTCCAAAAGCCAGTTAATTACATACAAACCACGGGCTGCGGCTTCAAATGTTTGTAAGGTCACTGTGACGCTGCTGAAGAAAAGCAAAACAGCAAAGCAGTACGTCGAAGATGATCTCTGCTTAGAAGCCATATGAGAACCCCCTGAACTCTAGAGGAAAGCCCACATAGAAACTTGTGCTTGGACAACGCTGTCTCGACCGCTTCCGGAAGCACAATTGCATGCTTTTTAACAGGCTACTCCAGAAAATGCAACGAGTGCACAGAGAATTATTGCAGCAAGACGGGTGTCTCGATAACCTTTCTGTTGAGCATCAAAGTCACACACTCCAAGAGGGAGTTATGAACAAAACCCAGCAAGGGACAGTGCACAAGCTGCTGACGGGCACAATACTTTCAGTGCTCAGTCCATCCCACACCAACGACAATTGACCCTGAAATGTAGCTCTGAAATGGTCTCATAGCTCCATTACTGCACACAGTGCTCATTCTGCCTTGACCTCTTTGGCTGCTGAATCAGAGGATCCCCCAAGGTCCAACTTTGGCACGGCATCCTTCGCCTTAGCAGCAGCCTGTGCAACAACCAGCAAGACAACAATGATCACATTTTTGTGTAGCACCCTTCTTTGGCCAAAGGCGGCTGATGCACACACACAGGCTGGACGGAAAGAAAGCCTACACGTTGACAAATGCTCCGCAAGAAGCGTTCTGGAAGTGCATTGTGTTTTTGCACTGACTCTTCAGAGTGTCTTATTGTCCAGGTTCGACACCTAGGTAGCAGGTTATTCACTCGTTTTCACTCTGCATTTCTGGCGCCGCACCTCCTTTGTCTTGTCAGCAGCAGCTGAAGCCACCTCCTGGGTCTTGTCCGCGGTCACGATGGCCGCCTCGACTGTCTTGTCGATGCCCTCCTTCAGAGCGCCTGCCTCGTGGTTCAAGCTGCCGCGGTGCTGCATCACATGGCACACAGCAGCTCAGCGCCACTACTACTGGACCCGGCACTTAAATTTCCATATATGATGTACACTCGATCAGGCAGGCATCCCTGCAATGTCTCTCCTGTTGAGATCTGCACTAGCCAGACTATCATGATGAACAAGTAGGGAGTGCTGGCATCAAGCTTACTGCACAGTGGGTCTGCTACTGCACGCTTGCTACAGGGTTGCATATTGTTGGGAGTCCAGTATGCATTGAGGATGTGCTGCAGCACTGAGCAGAACTATCAACCGCCTCTGTGCTTCAATGATCTGCATTTACTGATCGCAGGTTCTCATGAGTAAGCAGAAGTGCTAGTGAAAAGGTTTCTGCATAGGGGGTGTCAAAGTGCAGTGCGCATCAAGGCTGGCTGCAGCGCTCAGCACCACTCATCCACCACAGGCCACCGTTGCCAGCCCCCCACAGAAAAGGTACAGACATTGATTATGACGCAGATTAACAAGAGTACATGGTGGGTGGCTGCAGCAGGGGAGTCAGACTTCAGGTGACACTGATAGCAGTGAGCGCCCACCTTGGGGTTCTTCTTGTAGATGCTGAGCGTGAGGCCGGCGGCGAAGAGCGACCAACCGAAGTATGGTACAAGGAGGTAGGCTGCGGTGGGGGACACCTCGTGGAAGCTGACGATGGTCGCTGACAGCACGCCCAGCAGCGCTGCACACCAATCAAGCATCATCAGGAACAACTCAGACAGCGGGGACCATTCGGTAATACTGCACCCCCCCCCCCCCCCCCCCCTCTCTCTCTACCCGTCTTCAGTACTTTCAGAAAAGAGATCTTCTCGCCCTCTATCCGTGCTCACACAGAAAAGAGCAGCTGTGGTCATCAGCGGCAAGAAAGGGAAGAGGATGGCAGCATAAGGCGATGACTTCTGTGGTACAGCTGACCCCCGTCCAAAACAAGACGTACATCAGGTGGAACCAGTCACTGATCAAGATTTGGTCCTGTTGCTGGAAGGCACGGAGTGACGCCCACGCTTGCCAGGCCAAGTAACAGCCAGTGATGCCAATATCTGGAGGCAGGATGGAGACAGCACTCCCATCTGCAGAGCTTCATCTTGTGTGCATGACAAAGATGTAGGATACAGTCAGGGGGGCTGTGCTGGCACACCTGTGATGTCGGCGAGTGCCCAGCCGATCTCGTGCTTCACGAAAAAGAGCGGCGACCAGGCCAGGTTCATGGCCAGCTGCACAGCGTACAGGGCCAGGGGAACCATACCGCCACCTGATGCAGAACAGATCACATTGGCATGTAGCTCTAAAAGCCAACCTGCAGTGGAGGGTGCTTGAAACATGTCTATACTTGCTGTTCTTACAGAAGTGCTGTGCATCTGGCATGTTGCACCGTCATCAGCTGCTCTGCCAGATTGCAGCACGGTTTGCAAGCAGAGCCTTGAGACACAAGAGATGGCAAGCTTGAACACTTGTGTCCCAGGCATCTGCAAACAAGCCGTGCTGGAGTATGGCACAGAAGCTGACTACATTGTAAGATTGCCATTCCTGAGCCAAGACACTAAGAAGAGGACTGACCCTTGCGCCACACCTCCCAAGAGGCAACGCCCATGGCTGTGTAGAGAGCGCTCCACACGGGTCCAAAGAGCCAGTCAGGTGGGTTCCAGTCAGGCTTCTTTAATGTCTGTGCAGCCACACGATCGGTGTGAGAATGCAACGTTTGTAAAACTCCTTGGCAAGTTAAACAGCAGAGTTTGCTGGATAAAACTCAAGAGAAGGCGCACCTTGTACCATCCCTTGACCTCGTCTTTGATGGCAAGGCCAATGCCGAATCCTGCGCCAAGGGGCACAGCCACAGCCACCACCTGAACGGTTAGCGTACAAACCACGGTGTCAGGGTCAAAACTACTGGGGCAGTGATCGTGAGTCAGCACGGTCGAAGTCTAGAGGGCTGTGGCTTGCTGTTGTGTTCTGGCGTTGACGATTGTAAATCCCACAATGTCCCTGCTACTTAAATAAAACTGTGTAGGCTTATCAGAGGTAAAGTCGGCCGTCAAGGAAGCTAGTGATGATGTGCAACAGCATGAGGGCTGAGGAGCGACGTGGGAACTGAGGAGAGAACGTTCCAACTGTGAGCACAGATATAGTTGCCACACATGATGCTATGCAAAGGCTTTTCTTGACCTACTTTTCTGCAGAGGCCCGAGAGCCAGCAAGCAGTGTACCAGATCGAAGCCAGTAATTCTACGCACCACGCTTAGTACTGCTCCCATAGCGTCTGGTTGTTCAGGCAGATGAGCCCTTCCTACAACTCCAGGGTTTCAGAGCAAAAGGTGAACGTTCCTCTGCTTTGGACAGCAATGCAGTTCCTCGGACCATGTGAGCCAAACTTGGCTGCTACGAAACCAGCTGAAACCACCAGGCCAAGAAAAGGCGATGCTCAGCTTCTGCATGTCGTACCTCGTGTATATCCCTGTAATTGTGCCAGGAAGGCCGTGGGATCTCCTGTCCTGTCTCTTTGCTGATCTGACCCAGCGCCACTAGACGACCTGGCATCATCTGGCACCATCGACTGAGTGCGTCGCAATTGCACTGCGTCCTGCAAGCTTTTAAACTGAGATGGTGGCAATAGAGAATATAGCGATCTCGAGATATCATGGAAGGCCGAGCAGTAGAGAGCGCTGGATGGCCTGAACAGGCAGCAGAAACACTTGCCAGGCCCTTCTGCCATTTGGCATCAGGCAGCCTGTTCTCCACTTTTTGGAATCAGCAATACTTGCAGTATGTGGATTGAATAGGCGTGTGCGTCGAAGGGTAAGAGAGGATTGTTGCAGCTATGTTTTGCCGAAGTGAAGCTAAGACGTCCAAGGTTTATATGGACGTTTGAAGCCTATCTTTTTATCCGATTATAGGATGAGTTTCCCAAAGCTATCATCGACATGCATCTTTCTGATTGTTGCTTCCATCACTCTGATTGTTCTATTCGCCTTGCCAGAGCTACAACATGCCAATAAACCCAGGTCAGCAAGTCCGAGCTCCATGAACTATCCCTGAATCCCTAAACAAACGTTAACGAATCGGAGGTGCTTCTTAAATCTGGCCAGAGCCTCAAGAGCAATGCATGTGACTGAGCAGGCAAGTACAGTCCCTGCCTAGTATGCTAACCAACCCCAGGCAGCATTTCGATGAAGCTCTTGCCAGCTTGAGGAACGCCTCCCATGCTAATGAAGACCTCCATGCAGGCAAGCACTTTCTTGTGATAATTGCAAAAGCATGGTGGGATTCCATGGGATGCGTGCTTGGTTGCAAGGGCGCTTGTAAGTGCACAGCGAAGGTCATCCTTGGCATGCAGGCCTCGTTGCATAGACTGAAGGGAGCTTATGCATTGGTAGGGGTGGTGAAAGGCTTGGAGCCTGGAGGCTGTGTCACTCCGAAGGTGGACTGGCAGCGTCTCCCTAGGAAGGGGTGCACAATGATGGAGAAGGTTTGTGTTGATCAGGTGAGAAATTTTGACATTGCCTTTGCAGGGAAAGGCAACTCTATTGGTCATCGTAAATAATCATGTGGGGCCGGGATTTTTAGTTTGCATGCTCTGAGGTGATGCTGTTCTTACATATGAAGGAGGTCTGGTTGAGGTTTGGCCTCAATGCGTGCGTTTTTTGTTGTGCAGAACCGCTTCATTGCATTTGAGAGTGAGTACCTGAGGCCTGGAGCAAGCTTTGAGGAGGGCAGACGCTTCTTTGGGCCTCACTCGACACACAACATCCCTGGTTACCCAGACAATGTCAAGGTGGGCAGCACAGCCATATACCTCCAGACACCTCCTCTTCATTTTTACTGCAGGTAGTACGTATTACTGGCTGCCTTGTGTAGAAGTCCAGTATTTGAGAAAACAATGAGATAATGTAGGGCAGCAAGAGGCTGCCAAAGACCAATGAGCCTCAGGTGGCTCCCAAGGGTCTCTAAAATTTAACAATTTAACAATAATAATATAAAATTATCACGCTTTCAAAGTTTAGCTCAATATCAGAATTGAGGTTTCTATGGAGATGCAGGGGACGAAGACGCTCTGGTTCTCTGTGATGGCGAGAGCAAACTCCACAAGGGACCCTCCAGACATGAGGGACCCCCACTTCCAGAGGTGCACGGTGCCCCTCATCTGGTGGCCCTGGTGGGCGTTCAATCCTTCGGACTTCTATCTGAGCAGCGTGCTGGAGCTGGAGCGCCTCCAGAGGGAGGGCATTATTGACCGGGGGGTCCAATTTGTGCCCGTCCTGGACGGCCTGGAGCGCATGCCCTTCCATGAGTGGTTCCTGTCCCCTTTCTCAAATCATAAGGTAAATGGCCCCCCCATGCATCCTCAAAGAGCAATGGATGAGATTGAACACATGCTCAGAATGGCGCACGGTGCTTCCTTTTCATGCCTAACAGGACAAAGCCTCTCAGTTCCTATACATGACTCAAGAATGGTGAGATTGATTATGGGTAAAGGTGGAGAGTTTGGATGAGGTGTCGGCACGGACAAGGCCGGGCAGGCGCTGCTATGAACGCATACTGCTGTGCGAGCTGCACTGCTTCTGGAATTGGCCGCCTGCTGGCTCCTGGCTGGATGGCCTGCAGCCCACCTCAGTCGGCCGGCAGGTACTCACTTCGAAATTGGTCCTATGAGAGGAACTCTCATCCATGATTGTTTGCCAACCCAGGGTGCGGTGTTGTCAGGTAGCGCTCCAAGTGATGACAACAAAATGATTTGCCTATGACATGCTTGTTCTGTGCACACTGGCCTCTGAGCTGCATGAAAGGATGCAGTGCCGTCCCGCGCATCCAATTTGCTGCTTTGCAGACTCTTCATGAAGGGATGGATTGAAGATAAGTGCACGTCTGGGTGCAGGTTGTACGGCATCACCTGTACTCTGGAACAAACACGACTGATGAAGCTACCATAGGACCACGCAGGAGTGTAAAGGTGCACACGGACTTTCATCTTGCAGACTTATAAGAATTAAAGACTGCTAAAATTCCTCGAAGGATGCCTTGGCTTGTGCTGGGCAGCCATTCTCATTGGTGTGACTTGGACTGACCTTTCCTGCAACTTCTCACTCAAAATTTGGTCCTGGTGTCCAAACCCAGGTGGCGCTGATTGAGCGAAAGGGGCACAGGAAAATCCTGAACCTTGAGGAAGTGGCGCAGCGCTGCAGAGGCCTCGCCCCTGCAGATGGGAGGGCACTCACCTGCACCATCATCAGCTTTGATGACATCAGCAATTTCCCGGCCCTTTTGCGCGAGCTGCAGACCATAGACATCCTGGTGAGCCCTTGCAAGACTTGATGCGTCTTCTGAAACCTGTCTAAACTGTTATCTGGAAATTTGAGGGGCATGACAGAGGCGATTGGAGCAAGATCAGTATCTCGTGAGATTTCCGGAAGGTGGAAAGCATTCGCAAATGCACATACTGGCGAGCTGCTTTGGCAATAATTGCGGCTCTAGAGAGCAGTGTTTGGTGGAACAAAAAACCACAGGCTTGAGATCAGCCTTGGTTAATTTCTGCAAGCTTCTACTTTGAGGATTCCCTCGTGTGGCTACACAATCTTCTTATGAGATATCTGTCATGATCTCTGGCAGGTGGGCATGCATGGGGCGGGGCTGATCAACACATTCTTCATGCGCCCGGGGACGGCCTTCATCGAGATCTTCCCCTGCGGCTTTGGCAACGAGCACCACCGGCACTACTACTGGCATCCCAGCCACCTGGAGGCGCAGATCTACGCCTTCCAGCTGTTTGTAAACGACCCCGCGCGCTGCCGGCCGAGCGCCCTCGCCGCCCACCCACAAGGTGCACCACCCGGGCTCGACAGGGGTGTCCATTGGAGCTCTTTCTGTGAAGTTGCCCCTTTCGAGAACCATCGATAATTTTGCTTAAGCCTCTCCAGCTCGCCTTCAGCAAGGAGTGGGTGGCTACTATTAAATTCCTTTCTTTCTCTATTCACACAGGCTTGGCCATCACAAACTGATGCGCAATCCAACTCCCTCCCCTCTTATGCTCAGGGAAATTGTCTCCAGAGATTTTGTCTCAGGTCTGCTTGGGTTAGGTGCACACCAATGCATTTGAGCTGTATATGAAAGACTCGGAATTATCGAGCCAGCCCTGCGCCCTTGCGGCCACCCAGATAGATCTGAGTTCTAGAAGGCGCAATTGCCATACATTGGCAGATAGGCGGGCATGGCACTGTAAAATATGCTTTCCCTCTCAGTCCTGCAAGACATTCATGGGTGGGGTTCTCTCTCCAACGGTTGATCTTATGCCTAGAAAGCATATTTGTCAATACCCGACGGCAAGATCATCAAAATGGGATCCTGTCAAAACAATCGCAGTCAAGGTGGTCCAAGCTGTTGATGTTGTTCAAACCAGTTTCGTGCTTGCCAAGCTTTGTGGTCTCTTTTATTCTCTCTGAAGAAGATCTGTACCTGCTGGTGCAGAGCTCAACCATGGCCAAGGGCCAGCGTTTGTGGAGCAGACACTCGCGCGAGACCAGGACGTCATACTGGACTTTGAGGTGCTGGCTGACATGCTGTCGCGGGTGCTGCCTGTTCTAAATGGCACATCAGATGCCTTCCGGGCCCTGCTTCAGTTGGATCCAGAATACTTTGTCATCCGGTGAAATTGTGCAGAACGGAAGGATGTATTAGCCAGGAATGCTGATAGAAAACCGCAGACTGACAGTGGTATTTTCAAGCATTGATCGCTCAATGTCTGTGAGATAGAACAATTCAGTGTGTCTGTGATCTTGCTAATCGTTGCGTTGGAAGCTGTCGAGTCGATGAGCTTGGGATGATAGCTAGGCACTGCACTTAAGCTGCCAGTCGCGTGAATCAGCTGCATATGTTTGCTGGGTTGTTGCGTCACGTACAAACTTGCATGCGAACTCATAGATGGACAGGATTGTTTACTCCATTTTCTCTCTGTCGAGTGCGACAATTTCTCGCTCTTTTTGGTACAGAGTGTTGATATAGGAGGTATTCACAGTCTGTCAGTCTTTGCATGGCATGCACATGAGCATAACATTGAGGCTCACAATTTCTGGAATACAACATCACTTCTTTTCCAGGGCTCCTGCACTAGAAGTCGAGTGTTTGGCCTCCTTGGCCTAAGATCAAGAGATAAAGGACAATCAAGGGCCTCCTTGGCCTGTGTCGTTGAAGCGCCGTTGTGGCCCATCGACATCAACATCACGTGGCTTTTATCGGCACGATCACCAACCTTGAAAACGATCTGGGCTACGACCAGCTTAGCGCTGGTTCTTGGACAATAATCACACTTAGAAAGTGTGTATTAGGAGGGTTGCAGTACAGAGAACTCATTTCCTATTGTTGAGCATCCGCGCATGCCTGTCCAAGGTTCCGTTAGGTGGTGCTAAGAACACCAACTGTTGATATCGAAGCAAGACCAGGCGTGGATGTCCCGCTTACTTTATTCCAGGTAGATGCAGGTACACAGTGATGTGCTACGGAACGGGATGGAGCTAGTGTGACAGATGCGGCGAGCTGTCGGAACCTGGGCAGCTGGCAGATGAAAGAAATTCTGCGCATCTTGTTGTTCCCATAGAAGGCTTGATCCACATGTAACCGCATGTAAGTGGTTACCCACAAGACGGAAAATGCAGTGGTCCAGCTGTGCAACTGTATGCATCACCGCTGGAGCTCTTTTTATTTTCCTCGTTAGTGATATTCGTGTCTCCTTGACACCAGAGGGAAGGTGCGAAGCCGTTTGTGCTTTCTCTGGCGTCCTTCTCGTGCTTCGGGTCTGAAAATGACTGCAAAAGCCACTAAATCTGTCGTACAATCCTGACTCACGAAGGATCGTGCACATTGCAGTTTCCACAAAGTGATTCTTCAGCGGAAGCAGCTCGTGGACAGACAACCTGACGAAGCCCCCACACCAGCTGCAGAGGAGGATTATCGGCCAGACTTGTCTTTTGTTGCAAATTTCACAGCCACCCCAAGATCGATCCAGTACGGGAGAACAGCCAGAAGAGACCATGAACAGTGGCAAACACCATATCCCAGTCCAAGATCAGGTTGATAGCTGGCTTGGCCCTTGATTCAGCGTGACGAGCATCTTCTTCATTCTCAGATTGGCTTACATTTCTAAGCTAGTTGGGGCCCTGGTCTGACAAACTAAATCTGACATGGCAGCAGAGAAGGCTGGAAAAAGGGAGGGCAGCCAGATGAATGTGGAGAGTACCTGCACTATTCCGAATGTGGATTGGGTTCAACTTGAGAAGCATGGGTGCCTTGTCAGAGAAGACATTTGTGTTGACCAGGTGGGAATTTCATCACAGAGCAGTAGCCTCGTTTCCAGTTGCATGGTAGAGACACTTGTCAAGCGCACAGTAATCTGCTGCTGGTGGTTTCTTGTATTACTGAAAAAGCATGTGGCCGTGCAGAACCGCTTCATTACATTTGACAAGAGGCTGCAGCCCGGCGCGGACTTTGAGGAGGGTCTGATATTTGACCACTTCGGCTTCCACAACATCCCGGGATTCCCAGACAACGTCCGGGTGAGGCACACACTAGTGCCTTTCCTGATGCGCTCCCAATATGTCAGTCAGTCGTTCACATCTTTTCCAGCCTCATAGGGCTGATATCAGACGTCTGGCCACCATTGCGTGGCCAGCAGCCAACACAACAACCCAATATGTAGTGCCTCTGTCACAGAGATTGTGCTCGGCAAGCATTCCCCGCCAGTCACGCACACTCTCCCATATGCGCAGTGCACGGTTTTCTTCATTTGCAGCTTAGAATTTAGAGGTGTGTACTGTGTTTGCAGGGGGCCAAGACGCGCTTCTTCCCGGTCTTGCAGCGAGGTAACTCCACAGCGGACCCACTGGACATCCAGTCACCCAGCTTCCAGGCGTGCCAGGTGCACCTTTACAATTTTCCTTTACAAGTGTCCGTTGCCATCGTAGCAGAATATACCTTAAACCTAATATGCCGTCTTTGTCCAGCTCTCTTGATCAGAATTATTGTTTCGGCAGTCTTGAAGGCTCTGTGTACATGTTGTGGCATGTGCAAGTTTTAGAATTCTTACAATGCTGGTCCAAACATTCTCAGAGCGTTAATGCCCATGCCATCGAATGTTTGCAGGTGCCACTTATTTGGTGGCCATGGTGGCCATTCAACCCGGCGGACGTCTATTTAAACAGTGTTCTGCCCCTGGAGCGCATGCTCAGAGAGGGAGTCATAGACGGTCAAGTGCGGCTGGTGCCGGTTCTGGACGGTCTGCAGCCGCCGCGCTTCTATGAGTGGTGGTTTGCTCCGCTGAGTCAGCAATCGGTAAGCCGAAAGAGCCCTCGATAGGAGTCTCAGAGGCAACATTGTCTGGTATCAGCTTGTGGGAACCCCTGTTGAAACATCGTCTCATGGCACACCTAGCAGGACCCAAGGGGTGCCATTCTTGAAAATATGGCACCCAGGAAACCAAGTCCCGTGCACCTATCATCATCAACAACACAGAGCCATGAGAGAAACAATGGGATCTGGCCAAATCTCTTCTCTGTTTCTGTCTCTGGATCTGTTTGCCCTCAAACTTGTCCGTCTTAGGGGACTTCAACGTGTACATATGAGGCTTGTTTTGCTGCATTGACTGCTTCTGTGGGTGGTTGTGGGTCATCTAGTCATCCCTAGACGACTGTAATGGGTGTGTAATCTTCTTCTTCCTCTTCTGCAGGTGATGCCACTGGGTGATTTGTCGGCCAGAACTCGCGCGGGCAGCCGCTGCTTCAAGCGCATGCTGTTCTGCAACCTGCCGGGCCTGTGGAAGCAACCATTTGATCAGAACTGGACCGCTGGCCTGCAGCCCAGCATGGTCGGCCAAAAGGTGATGTGCAGTGCAACAAAACTGACTAATAGCCAGGATCATACACCCCATTGCAAATATCCGGGTCTTTGGGTAATCATAATAATTGGATTGATGATGATGGTGACCAGGGAGCCTGGCGCTGTCTCAGTGACCAGGCACATTACATTACCTGCAAGTAGGTGCATATGTTAGATGCATATACAGCGGGGCATGGTGCAAAGAGGCATTGAACGAAGCACAGGTAGGTCGCGCTTTTGAATGTCTGCTGTGTGGTCACCAAAGGTTGAGGTGTTTGCTGCAGATAGTGGATCATTACTTGCCACAAGGCAGCCCACAAATGGAGAAAGCCATTGCCTCTGCAACAAGAGGGACCGGGAACGCTCTCAAGGTGACTTTCAAACTCAGCCATGCATGATGTGACTTAGGGGCAGTTAAATTAGTATTTATTTATCCCTAATGTGACTGCCAAGGCATGTGGTCAAGACCTTGTTGTGAGTCACCACTCGGTAATGCATGGTGCTGACTCTGGCGATCATACACATACGCTCAGTAGAGTCCCTAATTGCCTGGAATGGTGTGGTGAATGCATGGCTGATAGAAACTAGGTGTGACATTTGAGCGGATAGGACTCACTCAGTCAGTCGATTACACCGTTTCTACCCACTCAGGGCTGATCAGATGTCTGACTCTCATCGTCAGCGTCAGCACCCAGCATCACATCCAAACATTCACAGAGAAACTTGGAGACATTCACAAGATGATCCTGCCAGAAGAACCGTACCAACAACCCCGGAAATTTTGTCTCTAATGGACGGTAGGATTGAGACTCACTCATGCCTGCATGCCAGGTGGCCTTCATAGAGCGTAGGAAATCACGTCACATCCTGAATTTGAAGGAGCTCATCACAGAGTGCAATGAGCTCACGGTGGGGGAGGCCTTTGACCTGCGAGCCGTGCAGTGCACAGCAGTCAGCTTTGATGATGTCAGCAACTTCACTGCTCTTCTCGCCGAGCTGCAGACAATCGACATCCTGGTGAGCCAATATCAATATGTCCAACGGATAATGATAGATTATAATGATACATTATAAGTGTATAATATATATAATGTATTCAGAGCAACACCTCACTTGAAACGTTGAAGCCTTCTCAGATCATGAATAGGCGAGTCGCCAATGGCGACTGCTTTCATGCTGCTCGGTAGCATAGCTTTCAAGAGTAGTGCTGGACATATATGTGCTTATTTGGAGATATTGACCGGCAGCGCATAGATGTGCTGCAGTCACAGGAGTGGCAGGCGGTACAAGGGATATGCGCTTGGCTTGAAACCTGCTTGCATATGCATGGCTTACCTGCCCCTTCTGCCCTCAACTGGCACATATCAATTTCTGTGATTCTCCATTTTAGAGCTTTGACCATGGCCAAAATGGCGGCTGCTTTCTCTACTGATGCACAGTCATTTTCTCTGTGAATGTATGGATGTCATGCTGGGTGCTGACTCTGACGATCAGAGTCAGACATCTGAGTCAGCCCTGAGTGGCTGGAAAAGGTGTAATCGACTGACTGACTGATATAATATATATAGAACAGAGATATCATGGGTAATAAATTTAAGGGCTGCACATGCGCACAGGTGGGGGTGCATGGAGCAGGCCTGGTGAACACATACTTTCTGCGGCCGGGGGCGGCCTTCGTGGAGATTTTCCCCTGCCGATTTGCCCACCCGAGCCTCCTGTTTTGGCCGTCCCAGTACTTCTGGCACCCGCACCGCCAGGAGCAGCGCATCCTGCCCTTCCAGATCCACATGAAGGACGAGACGCGCTGCAAACCCTCGCAGCTCGAGAAACACCCCGCCGGTATGACCCTTGAGCAATAGGCCCATCCATAGCGTAGCTGCTCTATCGAGCATTCGACAACCTCCATCACAGCAGTGTGTGTGCTAATACTGGAAGGACAAGAGTGAGTGATAAGATCCGCAAGGCGGCTCATAAAAAAGTTGGCCCCTGAAAATTGAAATGTTATGCTGGGGTATCGATGTTCCACAAGGAAGCCGTGAATCTTCAGTGGAGCGAGTTCAGTTGTCAGGGTTCCAACAAGCCATATGTTGCAACACTGGTGTGGCGCAGAACTTAATGAGAAATGCAACTCCCAATATATTTGTTTTGTATGTGCAGCGGTGAACTATCGCGAGGGGCCATCCTTTGTGCAAGCAACGCTGGCGCGCGACCAGGACGTTGCCCCAAGCTTCAAGGCGATCAGTGAGGTCGTGTCACGCTATGCACGCTTTGCCAGCTCAGCACGCAGCGTGGCCAGCATGCTTGATGGCAACAGCGCCAGCCACTTCATTGTCGAGAGCTAACTCCCTTTCAGGACGCTGATGCAAGCCGACATGTGTGCAGTGTCAGCTGACAGAAGCGGCCACCTCTCTTGAATGCTTCGCCAAATCTGTGCATATCCAGCGAATGTAAGCAGACAAGGATACATGAACTTCTGCACTGAGTATTATAACCGGGTAGTTATTCCAAGACTGACTCGAGACTGTATAGTGCGCAACTGCTCAGTCCCCATTCTTTTGTGGGATGTACAAACGTGCCACTGATGAGCACTAATCAAGTGTATTTCCCATCGTTGTAGACAGAATTACCTGTGTCTCATCAGTCATGCATGTTCTGCATGGATGTCCTTGCACAGTGAAGAGGTTGTAATCTCAAGTTGTAGGTATGTCAGTTTTCTGGGTGATGACTGTATGATTAGTTGAAAAGTACTGATGTGCTGGCGACAGTCTTATTGACAGCTTAAGGAATAAGCATGACTAATGTGTCATGAGTAGGACTACAATGATAGTGCTGTGCTGTCAGTGACAGTCAGTTCTGCCCTTTTCCAGGACGTATCGGCCAGTGCCAGTGATCAGAGCTGCAGAAGACCACTGGTGCTACCCATGGCACGGAGTTACTTGGTAAATGTATTTATATAGTGAATAACAGCGAGTGAGAGCGATGATCTGACAGATGACAAATTCCAGCATGCCATCTTGATAGTGACCTGTGTGCCATGGCAAGAGTGCACTCCTGTTGATTCGAGTGGAAGGTACTGCCAGGTACACCTTCTTGATATGCACTCTTTAGCTGGTAGCTACGCGTACGCATAGCCGCTAGGCAATGGTTTTCAAGCTTAAGAGCCTTTACTCCCTGGAATGGTAGCATGCAAAGAGGGTCACAGTGACCGTCAGGGTGACCCTGTCACTTTAAAGCCCGCTTAAACTTCGTTTTGATGGTAGCACGAATTTCCATGCATGGCAGTCAGTCAGTCAGTTACATCTTGTCCAGCCTCATAGGGCTGATATCAGGTGTCTGGCCACGCGATGGCGGCCAGCAACCAACACATTTATTTGCCGGAACATAATTCAGCTTGGCCCTTCCCTCTCATGCAACGCCGTTGCGCCGCATTGACATGTGCATGCATGTGGAGAGATCGCAGATATCTTCGACTGTATCACAGCAATTTCTGCCTCTCCCAGTTCTATTGCAATCGCGGATGCACAGTGTTGGGTTTGTTTTTCACTACAAGCCTGCACAGTGCATGCAACAGAACCCAGGAATCGTCCCGTGCAGGGGATCCTAAAGGCTCTTGTTCGCCCGTCGTGTGATACGTTACCCAATTGTCTAGATCGTGCACATAAAGCGGTGAGCTGACCAATATTTACCGTGTTGAATTGAGAGGAAGCCCTTGGAGCATTGGACAGCCCCTTGCAGCTCAGAAATGCAGAGTAGCTCCATTGGATCGGCAACAACCTCTGCATTTTCGCAATTTGCTAGCGAGAGAGGTACGGAGTACAAAATTTAACGTTACGCACAGATTATTAGGGACTCGGGCAGCAATCAAGCAACCCCACTTGTCAAAGAATAGTGTTGTCGTCGTTTCTAGAACTCACCAGGTGCATCGTACTGTCCCTTTCTGATATCCAAAAAACAGACTTTTTCATTTGGGGATGCAGGCACCCGTCATGCACGGTCAGGATCGTTGTCTAGTAGCAAGTTGCTGAGGAACGTCAAATGCTTCACGAGATCAAAGCCATTGCACAGAGGAGTATGCACCAAAAAGTGGCAGCAGCCAACCATGGCCTTTTTATGGGGATCTGACAGACGAAGCAGACGTCCGAAGTCCAAAAATGTGCTCGACACCACCATGGCCTGGGGAGACATCCTGACACTGATGGCAACAGAGCTGGTGAGAAGCACAAGGAATTGCTTTATTTTTACACGATGACTGACGCAATTTAAACCTTACTTAAGTGCTCTTGGTCATGTTGCAATGCATGTGCAGGCGAGTGAGAGGATCCCCTTGTCAGTGTGCGGCCTGCACTGCACAGTCACAATCCTGGCATGGGTGGGAGTGGCAGTTGCGAAGGGCGACTATCGATATCGAGTTCCCAGCACAGTCTTTGGCGCACAGCAGACCACCATGATTCTTGCCAGCTTCTCTGCGGCTTGCACCTGGGTGCGCATCCAATAGGCAGTCTCTGCCAGATGAGGGCCTCTTGGATCCTCCTTCTGGAGCTTTTCTGTTGTACTGCTGATGTGGGAGATAACAAGACATCTAATCAGAGCCCTAGATGGCTGGAATGATGTAATTTTCTTCTTCTTCTGTTGTTTCCAACGCCTCAGGCACAGCAGGCAGTTGCAGAGGCTCGCGGATCACACTGCAAGTGCAGTGTGCAGTAGCTGGAATAACCACAGCTATGCACATACAGGGGCTCTTGAATGAGGAACCCCACTGACACTCTTAGTGACATGCATCACATGTGTCGTCTGTGCAGGCCTTGTTTGTACCCACAGTGCTGGCGAGCTATGCTTCCATGGTGACTCACCAAATCCTGGACCCAGCAGTCCTGGTCTCCCATACCACTGACACACAGCTGCCGGCCCAGGTGCCCTTCTTCCTCAATGCCCACTGCCAGCCTGTCCATGTCAGAGATGTATTCGAAATGCCATGCAAGATGCAAAGCACAAGCTTATCAGTTCTCTATGCAGAGGCTAGAGAATGCCATACTCCTTGCAGACCTGCACCCTGAATCTCAAACCCCTGAACCTTTATGAGGCTGCCAGGACTGCCGGCTGATGATTTGAGGATCATTGCTACAGTGCCAATGGGTTTCAAGGACATGAAAATTAGTGGTTTTGCTCAAGGTTTTTGCCAGGGATCAGGGGAGAAAGTGCCAGGGAAAGTGCCAGGGATCAGTATGAATGGTGGCTGTGCAGCTGGAGGTGATATTTGCATCTCTGTGGAGTGTGGCATCCTGGCGGGGCATCTATGCGGGACTGCGCCCATACATCTGAGATCGAGTGGACCGGCTCGAATTTACCGGATATGTTGCTGCGTCAATTACTTTGGGCGAGGCTGATGTCACCCACCTGAAACAGGCTGATCACATACGGGCAACTTGAAGCTTTGCAGTTGCGCAGCAGATTTGAGCAGCAAGTTTCTGTGCTGCCTATAATAATGGGAGACATGCAGAGTGGAGACAGGATGATATTGCTGATCGTCAGGTCAGGAGCCCGGCAATACTGTGTGAAGGACAAGAGAAAACTCGACGAGAAGAATTGTGGTGTCCTGATGAGTGAAAGAGGGCTTTCAGACATTCAGTTTTTGGATTATCCAGAGCATTCTTTTGCTATTGTACACCTACGAGTGAAGGGTTGTTGAGCAGGTGAACTGCAAGCCGTGTGATATGAAAAATGAGGGGAATCTCAACCCATGTGGGTACCACATGTGTGGTGTCCTAGAAAACCAAGGCGGGTTCCTTTTATGTGCACTGCAATTCAGTGTGTACAGTGTATGTGACATGATGTGTGCAATGCAGTTTTGCATGCTGCCAATTTCTGTGATAGCTATAGAGGATGCTGAAGTTTTGCATGTGGTACCAACATGTGACATGTCCTGGAGGGCTCTCCTATTTAGGTAAGGAGTATTGGTGAGCAGTGCCACACAGGGAGCACATTGCCAGTGCACTGCCACGTGTCTGTGTCACAAACCATTTGGGACCATCCGAGTGCATTCTATCAGCTGCAGCATCCATGCCAAAGAGAGGCAAAAGGACTGGATTGTCGGCCTGTGATCAGCATGGACGAGGATGGAAACTTTGGTTTGTTGTTCACATCAATACTTTGTAATCCATCTGTACTCCAGGTGGTGCTTCACCCATGCAACCGCCTGATTTGGCTGCGATGCAAATCAGGTCCACGACAGAAGTACAGTGTTGACAAATCAATCCACTTGCAAGCGATTAGTGTGTGGTGAGACTGATTCGTGAGAGCAGCAGTTTCTTGTCATGGAAACGAGTGTTTCACCAAAGTGCTGTGCCGAGAGCAGTGAACACCAACACTGCAGAAGCACAGCATGCATGACAAATGGACCCAACAAGCGAGCGCTAATGTCCCTCGTGACCTTCCTTTGCGTCGCCCAGATTTGCAGCTGCTGTGTTTCAGGAGGAGAGGCGGGTCTCCCTAGCAACCCACAGCGATCTATTTTTCGGAAAGAGGTACACGATGAAACGGTGCAGCTTGCCCAAACGATACACTACCGGCTTGTTTTCTTGGATATTGTTATTTTTTCACACAAAAGCAACTTGCATTGCTCTAAAAATCTTGGGGAGAGGCGTTTGGCCCTGTTGCAAGGCCTGTGGAAGATGCTTCAAACCACATCTCTTACCCTTGAGTGCAGGCGTTCAGGGAAGAAGGTCAGACATTGCAGATGCCACACAGACTTCTCGGGGGCACTCGAAGATTGCTGCAGACGGACATAAGCTGCCCGCCCGCGGATGTTGCCCCACTGAAGAACTTTGACCTTCTAAACTTCATATCTGCCCCCTGGTTTGCACAAGCGATGGTGCGCCTCTCAGTCAGTTTGCTGAGCCGATAGTGACGTGATGGTGTTCTCTGTGTATAAATCCTCCATTTACAAGCCGCTTTGCACCCACTGCGCAACCCTGTCATTTTCTCAAGGGCCTGACAGTTGTCCCGCAATCA
This sequence comes from Coccomyxa sp. Obi, assembly GCA_020887355.1. NCBI lineage: Eukaryota > Viridiplantae > Chlorophyta > Trebouxiophyceae > Coccomyxaceae > Coccomyxa > Coccomyxa sp. Obi. Next base: position 214,893 of record AP024993.1, on the reverse strand, counting down.
TCAGTCCTCTTAACTCTCGAAGCATAGTCCAGGAGTCCTTTGCTGTGTGCAGCAACCCACCTTCTACCAGCCTTTGTCAACGCTCTACTGTGTTCGCACGCTGTACACACCCAGTGACCCGACTGACCTGACAGTGCGGCACTGCCCATTCTGACCTGCACCTTACCAGCATGTCACTGATCATTGAGCTTGTGGCAGGGGATGCATCTAACTTGCGACATCAGATTGCTCCCACTACCTCGCGATATCATGATTGCTGCCTACTACTTCAATTCTAGATGTGCGGACAGCCTTTTGAAGGCCTGGGGGGGACCTTTGTAGATGCATAAAGTTGCTGCTGTGCTTCGCAGAAGCCGATCCTGATCAAGGACTACTCTAATCTGTACCAGGCGAATGGTCAACAGCTGGGAACTGGAGGAATCAGGTGGGTTACGTTTTATCAATGCTCTTGCTGCTTGGCCTGGGCTGTCAGTCCTGCTGTACAAAGAGCGCCTTTCGGGACACTGTCAGTGTCAAAAGGGTGACACAGCTTTGATGGCTATCGCCGGCATTCCATCGCCTGCAAAGGCAGCCTCTTGCCATGATCAGAAGTTTCACATCACTCAAGATTTTCAGCGGGACATGCATCAGGTTTTGCGTATCACTAGTACCAGTGTAAAGAGTTGAGAAGCGGGTTTTGTGAGTGCAGCTTCTTGAACACTGACTGGGCCGCGCGCATACCGGACATGAGCAAGCCGGCGGACTGGGCCACGGGGCCATACTTCCCCTACCCCTACCTCAACATCACTGGCCATGTCAAGGTATGGTCGGACCCCCTGTACATGTGATATGCAGAGCATAAACACCCCCTCTGGACAATTCCCTCTGGAAACCCTGGAGAGTCCTAGGGGTATCAACAGGGGTCTCCAGGTTAAAGATGTAACTGTGCTGATGCAAACAGGTGGCTGTGCCTGACCCAATTCCCCTGGACCCTGCTCGGGACGTGCCCCTTGACACACTGGGCTCCACATGGATCGTGGCTGCTGGCCCCAGCGCACCAGGCCAGCCTGACTACAAGGGTGCGAGCCACCTTATGCCATTCGGATGTGTTCTACTTGACAGACCACAGTACATGGCCACATGCCTGTCGGCTGTATGGTTGTGTCATACCGTCAGCTTTGCTTGTCGCGCTACATAGAGCATGGAATGAGTGAAGCAATGCATGTTGCCTGTTCAGGCTACCAGTGGGCCATAGTGAGCGGAGGCGCCCCGACAACGCCGTCGAACGGCGCGTGCCGCACCGGGTCGGCCAACCCGCTGCTGGCGCGCGTGCAGACGCGCAACATTGGCCTCTGGCTCTACTCGCGCATCCCTGCCGACGCCACCAACCTCCAGCTCATGCTGCAGGTGAACTCCAGATATCTGATCAGCCCTAGGTGGCTGGAAAAGGTGTTATCGACTGACTGACTCCTCATCACTCATGAACATGCTCGTGCTGGTAGGACTTGTACCCATTTTAGTGTTTGTTGCGCTGAGGCAGCCCCTTCTCTTCCTGGCGATTGCACACCCTTGACTGTTTCCTCTGTATCTTTTGATCTTCTGCTTGAGACTGTTCTACAAGACCACTCTGACATGCATGCGCAAGCTGCACATGTCACATGGGCTTCCAGTGGCTGCTACAGCGGCTGCTATAGGGCCCTCAATCCATCCCTGTGGCCGGACTCATCCACTGAACATTCAACCCCACTGCTGCAGCAGCTAGGCACACCAGCATCGCTCCTGGTGACCAGAACTATGGCCTCTAATGTGATGGAAGCATTCTGTAATGATTCTGGTGTTGACCCGGAAAGAATTGTGTGGTGCAGGAGGCGCAGCAGCTGGGCTTTGATATCAGTGTGTTGCAGCCGGTCCAGCAGGCTGGTTGCGTCTACGCCGGCGCCCCCCAGTAGGTTTATAGTTCAAGGGTGACAGAAGGCCTGTTACTTGTCGGCCTGCACAGGCCCATATAGGAGCGCGCATTAGCAGCACAGACGGCAGACAGTTGGGTAAAAACAATGTGCCAGATCATGGCATCAAGGGCAAATGTTAGTCAACCAGGACAGACTGACAGTATGCTACAAACAGGCACCTAGGATGACAATGGCACTTCATACAGAATGGATGCAGCAAGTGTTCGCCAGAGAGTATGCTAACTTATAACAGACAGAGAGGCATCAGACTACTGAGCAGTGCTCCATGCCATTGTTCTCCACTCAACTTACCCTTGACTTACAATCAAGCTGGGTTTACAGAATCCCGCATTAATGTTCAAGTTTGAATTTTCAAGGGCAAGACAATGTAATAACGGTATGAGCCCAGATCAATCCCAATGACTCCCTTCTTTCATACGTCAGCAGTGTCATTTACAAAATCACATGGCTCTAGACTTCATTCTCACAAGAAGATCTCTCCGCTCATAAAGCACAAACAGCTAGTAGTGGGCAGAATGTTATGAATTCAAGGGCCCACTGCACCAAACCTTCAGTCCTTTTCAACCCTTAAGGAAGCTTCTCAAAATCGGGCAAAGATGTCCCTCGCCTGGCATTCTCTTGCTGGTTGCTGCCGCTGTGTTCAGGTGCTGCTAAACGACCTACCAGATGGTGCAAAAACTTGCTGGCACTCAACGCACAATGGCACATGCTCCTGGCACGGACATGGTGATTCAACAAGACAGTCAATGCAAGACATCAGTGTCAAAATTGTTTGCAACAACAGCTGTCGAGTATTGGAGGTATGGATCATCCCACAAGCTGAATTCCTATCGCCATATGCCTGCAAGGCACTACTGCTAGCAGCAGGCATTATTTGTGCAGCGCCACTGGCACCCTCCGGACATCCAGTACTTGCAGCCACTGACAGTGCTTCTATGTACTCCTAGAAAAGTGTCACACTCTCTGCACATGCAGTGATGGCCACTCAGAAGGGGTACTCGGGGCATCCAGTATCGCGGATGCGCCCGGCTACCTCAACAGCCCTTTTTAAATTACGAGTGTAATCCGCCGGGAATGGAACTCCAATGCCATTGTGGAACTGGTGGTACTTCTCCGCCAAGTTGAAGGGCAGCTTCTCTGAGTCCTGTGAGGCAAAAATTGCCAATTTTTGGAAAAGATAAATCATGTCCAGGCAGGAGGTCCTGTCAGGGTGCCCCAGAATGATAATTGAGGTTCAAGGGAACCTTTTGAGGGAGAGGTATCACACAAAACAACAATCTGCAGGCCATGCATTGGGCTGGGAAAAGCAGGCAGGAAAAAGCTGTTGTTCAAGCATGCTAGGCTGCAGTGCTGAGCAGGGGATCTGCAGATATCATGCATCAGTTGACTCACCACCACATATACAGTGTTGAATTTGTCATCCTCCAGCGGCTTTCCATCCACAAAGGCGTTCCCTTCGCCCTCAACCAGCTTCATGTTGTGCACATTGCGTTCCTGCGGGCAACAATTGAAAAGGTCAGCCTTTTTAGCTGGCTGACACAGATTGTATTGAATCTGCATGAGACCCGTGTGAGACTGTGTTGGTGCAACCTGCCATGCTTTCCAAGCTTACAACACCTGCCCTTCTGCCACTTGGAGCTTCCATACACCGCTGCTACCCCAGCGACACACCCACCCAGTATTCCTGGGACTGCAGAGTGATGACTGAGGTTCCTCGATAAGTTGATCTATCCTGAAAAATAACAACCTCATGCCTTTTTGTCAGACAGCACTTCACCTGCAGGACTTTGAAGAGAGGAGACTTGATGCCCCCGGGTATGCCGATGACATTGCGGTAGCCTGGGCCAGCATCTTGGGGATCAAGCCTCAGCATCCCAAAGGGCGTCTTCCTGAACTGGCTGAAGTACACCTGGTCACACCCAACGGCCATATTTTCAATAGTAATCCTAAATTAGGACTAATATATTTATTTACACTTGGGGGTTAGGATCGATTCCCCCTAACCCTAAATATGAACCCTAATATAAATAAAATATAATACATAAATTAAGAATGTTGAGGACATTCACAGACATCATGGCGGTCAACGCAGCCGACACTCGTACATGTAATGTGTGCTGGTATCATGCGAATGAAACCCGTTGCACTGCTGCGCTCCTCAAGAACTGCAGCAGCATGAGTTTACAGCATGCAGCCACAAGTCAAGTCAGATGCATTGTAGGAGGGGATGAGAACGCACATCTGCAAACTTCTCCATCTCCTTCTGGGCCTTGTCTGGGTCCAACTGCACCTGCACAACCTCTGCATGGCCCAGCTCCTCATAGACAGTGCTCTTCGGCCCGTAATAATAACACACCAACCCCTTCGGCCCTGCATTGCGAAGAGAAAGAGGCTGTTGTCAGAGGGATCCTGGCAGGGTGATGGTCTTAAGAGCGTGTATCTCCACTTGACCAGCTTGGTATACTTCCATTGCTCTATCACACATGCCTTATGCTCCTTCTCATGAAACACCACACAACAGGTGGTCTGCATGTGTTGGATGTGGCCATGGAGATGCATGATAGAGCTTGGACTCTGCCTGGCATGAGTGAGGGACTGACCTTGTTCCCTGCCACCTGCATAGCCCACAACCGAAGATATCTTGTCAGGCGAGCGCCCCAGAGACTTCTCAGCGTCCACAAATTCCTTCTGGCGACCCCAGAAGCAGCCATTGCCAAAGTAGACTGGCATTGGTGCTGATGAGGTGCTGGTTTCTGAGGAACTAAGCTGGTCGGACGCCTCAGCAATGTCCATGGATATGCGAGCAAATGCGGGCCTCGCAGCAGCTGCAGGGCTGCAAGAAGAAGCCAGAAGGGAGAGCACAGCAGCTGTCATGGCTGTTCGCTGGCCCAAGGAGCACGTTGTGCCTATCGCTGCATTCCTGCAGCAGGAAAATAATCCAGACTCAACAAGTGCCCCAAATCTGAGTGGACGGCCTATCTTTCAGATCAGTTACGAAGTGAAGGTCCACGTCGACAGCTGTGTTCCACCTTGCTCTTCTGTGAGGGTTAGAGGCTGCTAATTGACTCTTATGTCTGGAAGTACTGGACAGCTGGAATGGTCGGGCAGAAAACACCGGCATTGGGCCTGCGTGGACACCAGGCAATAGGAGCATGTCTCGCAGAATTTCGGGAACAAGTGACAAGCCTCTTGGCAGGCTTTGTTTAAGATAATTCTAGAAAATAAATCAACACATCAAGTGCAATCACAATAGATGTGGCATCTAAGATTGCCATTTCGGAAAGTTTCCAGCGCTCCGAAAGCCTCATTCATTATGGCGTGCCTTGCCACGCTGGCAAAAAGTGCATGCAATCGAGATAAGAACAATTCCAAGGCTGCCATTCAACTTTTCGTGTTTGTGCTCTAGACAAAAAAATTTAGTGCTTTGATATAAATAAGCAAATATATTTTGTTTCCAACACAACAAGTCTTTCGGTTGACGACCATGGCAAAGGTCCTGGCTGTACAAGCTGCGCTAAACTGCCCAAGCCGGCCCTTCACACCAAATTCCCACAGATTGGCACAGAGTACATTAGCTGGTACTAGCGGTCGCCGATCAATGATTGCCAGCCGGGCGTATAAAGTGGAGATCGAGACTCAGAGGGGGGTAGAAACAATCACCGTCGAGGACGGTGACACCATCTTGCAGACAGCTCTGGATCAGGGGATAGAACTTACTCATGATTGCAAGATGGGGGTCTGCATGACCTGCCCGGCGCGGCTGGTAAGCTCCTGCATGGAATGTTGCCCAGTGTGGAAGCTAAGTGTCGAGAAGCAGAAGCTGTGTTGGCACACATGTTCAGGGCTCCATGCTCCCACGGCTGGACAATGTGGAAATATAGTAACTGTAATAATCCTGGTTTCTGTGTTAGGAAACGCTGTGGTGGCCTGCTTCATCCCTTCTGCAGCCTGCACTGTGCTCATTGCTTGTCCCTTGACTAGTTACGGAAGGGAACATGGGACGTGGATCCACAGGGGACTGTGGAGCATTAAATGGTGATGTTGATTGCAGATCAATGGCGAGGTGGACCAGAGCGCAGGGATGCTGGATGACACAGCCAAAGAGAAGGGCTATGCCCTCATGTGTGTAGCAGAGCCGCTCTCAGACTGCAGAATAAAAGTGATTGACGAGGTGAGTTCCCCCTGTACCCCTGTCGCAACAGTCACCTATCCTTCTTTGTACCTGTGTGATTGTCTCACCACTGTAGCTCAGAGCCTGAATCGATCACGTGCACTTGGTGCTTGTCTGGAGCATGCATCATGATGTCATCGCATAATCAGTCCTTGATCATGGGCCGCTTGATGGTGTGCAGGACGAAATCCTGGAAGAGGTCCTGTGCTCCTCAGAAAATGCAGGATAGAGAGCAAGCCGTGCGTTGGTAAATGCGTAATGCAAGTACATGCGATGGCAATTTCCATCTAAGTAGGCGCATATTCTGTGTAGCCTGCTACATGTACATGCACACTGTGCATTGCACAGCAGAAACCAGGCTGCTATTTTTCTTCAAGTGGTAGCCTTGAAGTTGAATATGGTATGGACCCAAGGAACTGAATGAGTTGTGACTTGCGTTCCATATAGAGTCTGTGGAGGCTTGTACATCAAATTAATTGTGTATGTACACCAAATTCAAGTAATGAGACTGATTGTGCCTTTATCTTCAGACACCGCTCTGTAATGCATGCCTGTCTCAGGCTGTCTGCACTCAACTTCCTGTGCTTACCTGCACATTGTGGTCAGGAACTGCCAAAAGCAGGCGCGAATAATACCAAGCACAGGTCCCACTCTATAAACATTTCCACTAAATCTCCCTTGCACCCGACGCCCTGGTGCCTGTGATCAGAACAACTTATCCCTAAGGGACTTAATTGTTTGGTGGCATCATGCGTTTCCTTGCTGGTACTGCTCATGCAGCTGCACAATCCGCAACACCAGCGGCGCTTCAATGAAGGTCTCAGAGCCGCGTAGAATCTCATCGACTTGCATCCCGGGGGTCGCTGATCCTGCATTGCAGGCATCTGTGCTGGCATCTTCTGAGTCAGCGGCCGGCCGCACAAGATGCACCACCTCTTTGCGCTTCTCCAGGATGTTGGCCACAACTGCATGCACTCCATACCGCGCTATGGACTTGCTGGCCTGTGAAAAGCACAAGTCGTTATCATGATGACACATGACCCTCAAAACAGTGCCAGTGCCACAACTAAGGGAAGCGCCTGCTTCACAGATGTGGCTGAGTGGAATATCAATGCTGCGTTTTCATCACCAATCCAATGGTATAATTGCTACATCCTTCCGGTATCTTCATACCTGCCAACTTCCGGCAAAGCTACATTGTAATGGCACATGTCCACAATGGTGCCTGGCTTTTGCACCCTCTTTGAAAAGACACAAAGTATGCGACTGAAGATTGATGCCAGGGAGTTGTGTGCTCATGGAGGGGTCATTTATGGGGGACATATCTTTCACCAGGGCAGACCTTGCTGATGAGGATTCCCTCATCCGTCTCCAGCTTGAAGCTGACCAGGAAAGCCTCAGGTGCCCACTGAGATCGCAGCGTCCCCAGCATCTTCGGCACCTGTTTCAGTAAGCCATCAGTAATTTGCTGCTGTGACTTGACGACTCCACCTCCCATTCCTTTTTGCTCGCCCTTGGTTGCAGACACTCAGCGCGAGGACCTGCACCTAGAGGATTTTGTCAGCAGATCAGGAGGTGTGGCACCTTTTGCAGCTTCAGAGTGAGGCCGTCGCCCAGGTCTGCTGACTGGATCTTGTGCTCCACCATTTGCGACCAGGGGATGTAGAAGTCTGACACAGCTGCTGCAAGGTAAAATGCTGCTTGCCTCCCACATGGCCTCAACCCCGCAGATATGACGCGCAGACACTGCACGCATACACATACTCTCCTCTTTGTGAGTATGCATGCAGGAATTTGGAGCTTAATTCATTGCTGCTTGAAGTTATCAGGCAAATTGCAGAGCCAGAGCTGCAACAAGCCCTACTTCAGAGGCTTCAAGTATGTTCTTTCCACAGCCAAGTCTACCAGGAATCAGAAAGCAGCCAGAGGCCAGGAGGGGCTTGCCTGAAGGTACTCAAAAAGTGTTTCGAAGGGTATTCTCAGAAGCACTCCTCGAGCAGCAGCCTCTTTGGCGCGTGAGACGCAGTCAGAGACCAGCTCACTGGCACTGTCAGTCACATGCACCCCGTGCAGCGGCGCTGCAAATCAGCAGGAGCACAATCAGACTGATTAACAATAGGTTACTAAAGCTGATCCATTCACTTGCTATCCGATGTTTGTCCGGAACTGCAATCCATTCATTGGGACCTTCAGGTCTATAGCTAGTGCATGCAAGTCCTCTGGTTTCCTCTAGCACTGACTGAACAGCTCCTTCAGGCTCAAGAAAATATGGAATGGTGCATCAGGCAGACGAAGAGGAGGACCTGCATCTGGCTCCAGAACATCTGTGAGGAAGTCGAGGATCTGGCCGCTGGGCAGTCCCTTTGTGAATGGCTGGATGGAATGCCGCCTGTGAAGGAAGATTACAGCATACCCTGCCTACACCAGAGAACAATGTTTAGTTCATAATCATTTCAATGACAGGTCTGCACAACACAGAGGGTGTCGGAGAGTGTGGGGAAGGAAAGCGCACTACCTGCAAGAATTGCTCGGCTGATAGAGCCCCCCTTGTGCCACCCGAGAAGTTGTCGATAAATCGCACGCAATGCCGTTCTAGGGGAACCGTTGTACCACCGGATGTCACACAGACTATTGGTCTTAGAAGCTGCCCTGCTTGTCCAGGCTTGTCCAGGTGAGATTGTCTGGCCTTCTTAGCGAGCATTGCTCAACAAGAAGAAATGAAGATAGTTTTGCATACACAGTCTGTCCAACTAAGAAAGCTTCAATCTTGATGAAAGAATGCAGCACCTGAACTGTCTTTTTGTCTGTCGATGAAGTTCTGAACAAGACTTTCGACGCCACTGGTTTCCCCTGGGCAGTCTCTGAAGAAGGTTTCTACGCCATCTGACATTTTTCAACTGAATTTTTTTGTAAGTACAAGCAGTGCAGTGAATTTTTGACAGGTGTTGTAGTTGTGATGGCCAGTGAACCAAAATATTGAGGCAACCGTTCACTTCATGGCATCAAAGCAGACAATCACGCGTACTCTTTCAGCAGTCATTTCACCGGTCTGGAAGCGTCTCTGAAATCCACGGCTGAGGGGCTCTGACTCGGTCACTGCGCACATGACCAAATCCTCAGTCATGCACCAGCAACGTCTATTTTTAGCATCAACACTTCTGAAATGAATCAAAGGAGGAAAGGGTTGGGGTACTTGGAAACTCTGTAATACTTCTTCAAGTTCAATGGAGGTAGAAGTGGCGCACCAGCCTCCGTCTCTCACGGCAAGTGCTCTGGCCTCAGTAACTGCCATCCCCATGTTCAATGTCAAAGTATACCTTTGTGCTAGCTCGTGTACAGCAGCATATAATCACACTAAGTTGTACGTCAGTCGTCTTTTCAGACAGTGTATGTTATTGTCCAGAGTCTCTGTGAGGCCGCTTTGGCCTTTTTCTTCCTTACGCAGCCATGCCTTCACCTAGTGCCAGAGGCTTGTATAGCCCGCATCATCAGCCTTTTAAGCATCGATCTGCCACTTTCACAAGCTTCTGAGGTGATTCCTTGCATCATCATCCTGCAAAAAGGAGCTCATCTCACATTCAGGATGATCCAGACTGCACTGTCCACTAGATGGAGGACTGACATGATCAGTGTTTGCACCAGCCAGCTCATCAAGGATGATGCGTACTGGCGGCGAAGATCGTATGCTCACTGGCAGTCTCTACAGGTCTGAAACAGTCAATTTCAAATTCAGGGAATTTATTGCTTTGCGCAAACCATGCAGGCCCCAATAAAGCTGTGAAAGCCACCACGCTTTCAGACTTACGTAAGTCTGAATACACGGTTCACTTGGCTGGTACCCCAGGTAGAGCTGCATGCGGGTTCATGGCGCAGGCTGTTCTTTGAGCACAACCTACAGGATGTCTTGGAAAGGTAGCTGCACACTGAGGCCGCAGCTACCTTGTCGTTTTTCCAGTAGTCATGCCAACAGTCAAGATGCATATTTGTTTCCAGCACAGCAGTGTCTTGTTGAAAGGTTCAGTCTGCATTGTGACACCAATGGGCTGCATGTGTCGTGGCTTTGATTCAACACAGAGGAATCTCCCGCAGGCATGGAGCAGCGTCTCAAGCAGCTACATCAGAGCTGCGCCAATTGCTGAATCTCTCTGGGGAGCATGCTCGTGCTCTGCGGCTGCAACAGCTCCCACCCCACCTGGACCTGGCTATCATCCTCGATGGGTTGCCCAGGTCTGTCGAAATCCTCAAAGAATGTGCTAGAATGTGGTGCTTGTTGTGGCGCATGGGGTCACTCAACTCTTGCTTGCATCCACAGAAGTGTCCAAGTTTTGTCATTCAGATCAAACAGTGAATGCAGATCAAATGAGAGGCCGTTGATTGATGTGTTTTATGTATTCTGAAAATTGTGCCCCTAATACAACTCGAACTTGTGCAGATTGGAGGAGCTACAGTTGAGCTGCGGCCAGCAAGACTTGCAGATGGGCTATGATCGGGACCTTTTTGGGCTGCCTGCTGCCCGCTGCAGGGCTATATCTCAGTGCCTGGGCAGGTTACAGGCGCTGACTCACCTCGACCTCAGCATGAATTTGTTGGATGATGCCAAGGTGGACATGCTCGCTGAGGGCCTGAACAGGAACACTGCCATCATCAGCCTTATTCTCCACAGCAATAAGGTGGATCCCAACTAAGCTTATAAAGTGCATATTTTTTAATGCTGCCAGGTGGAGATATTTGGAAGCTGAAGGTGCCGAAGCTGTTAGTGCATATGCAGTTCGAGAGCTTGGTGTGGTGCTGCTGACTGCATCGGAGAGGGTTGATTTAATCAGTAGTTTGCTGGCAGATCAGAGACCCTGGTGCGGCAACTCTGGCAAGATTTGTGGAGTCGCATGCTTCTTGTGCATACCTGGATGTGCATGACAACATGGTGAGTTGCACCCTATATATGACCCTTTGCTGCATCTACCTACCCTCTGCTGGTAGGGTACACATCACCATGTGTTCATGGCTTGTCTGTTCTGGCTCTGCAGATTCAGGCAGATGGGGCACGGGCCATGGGACGCGCACTGCATAAGGAGGAATGCAGACTCACGAGTCTCAACATGTAGGTTTAAAGCTAGCAAGTAACCTCGGTGTTTGCCATGGCAAGACAGGTGCTGTTAGAATGCGTGCAGCCGAATGTTGACATCAATTATCCTGATTGTAAGGGTTTGTCTTGCGCAGGAGGCTCAATGAATTGGGTGAGGAAGGGGGGCAGGCACTGGCCGTTGGCCTGCAGAACAACCGAACTCTCAAGCGCCTTGACATTGGCGCCAATAAGATCGGCCCTTCGGTGCGGCGCTGCTCTCAGAGGCTGCCCTCTGTACAAGAAACATGTTGGCACATGTTGGGCACACTACCATGCTTGAAGCAGGGCTGGACAGAGTGTAACCACAGTAGTCAGTGCCCATCTTGGGGACACCTGTTTGGTGATTGCCGGGGGAGATAGACTTGGTGTTTTCATGTGCAGGCATGCACAGCCTTTGCTGGAGTTCTTCAAAGCAACAGCACTCTCCAGGAGTTGGACCTGTCATGCAATCCACTGGCTTCTGGCGAAGGCGGCTGGCTGCTGCATGAAGCCATCAAAGCCAATCAGTGCGCATTGTCATCTCCCATGCCAACTTGCCAATCAGATCTGGATGACTTGCGGAAGCATTGCAATTACAAGATGTTGTCACATACATGTCAGCATACAAAGGCAGCACGATTTGAGGAAATAATGATAGACTCATTTGTGTCACAGGAGGATGGTGCAGCTGGATGTACGCTGCAGTGAGATTGAGGATGAGTGTCAAAAAGCCATTGCCGCAGTCAATGTCAAAAGGCAAATGAGCCTGCATGCCCTTTGATGTCCTGTGTCAGCAAAACCTCTTCATGTCGCAGAACATTGTTCCAGTACAGTCAGCAATAAAGATCAAGAGATACAGGACAATCAGCTATTTAGTGGTGGGGTGTGCCACTTTTCTGAGATATACTGTTGACCTTTGTAATACTATTTGGTGCCTTCTCTCTACAAGGTGAAGTGAGGTTTACGGTAGAATGCAATCAGTCATAGAAAGAGTAACTGCCCTTTTCAGCAAGCATGGATGGTGAAGGATGGACGCCTTCCTGGAACGTCACCCGAAGGTGCCGGAAGCTAAGTCAACGGTGACGTCATCCTTTGATGCAGCAGGCAGTCTCGTTAAGATTGTGGCTTGAGTATGGCGAGGTCCACTGAGTTGATTTTTTGTTCGTTGGAAGAGAATCGGAGCTATTTGAGGGGCACTGACGAGATTTAGCACGAAATCCTCCTCTCGAGTGACTCCTCTCGTGTGGCTCCTAGGACTGGAGCCAGCACCTGTCTCCAGTTGAAAACGGAATTGAGCGACAAATGCTATGAATATGCAGTGTTAATGCAGACTCATTGCTAGATTGTCATTTCAAGGGTGAAGATCTCTAAAGGATACAAGCAGTGAAGGAAGGCAAGTAGCTCAAGATGCCGCGATGTTGGAGCCAAAGCAGCTTCTTTTTGTCATATATCGGAAAATAATCAGACGTATATTTAAAATTGTTCTAGCTTGACTGATGACAAGTCGAATGGCGTCCAGGTTCACCATGAGGGCTTCTACACACCTCACTATCGCTGCCTTTATGCTTCTGGGAGCTTTGGGCAGTGCAGGCGCTGGACGAGCACTAGCCCCTAGCCCATCTGCTACGAAAAGCAAGTCTTGGACTGTAGAGGCATGTTCTTTCAATCCCTTCAATGAACTCTAATTGACCGAGTACATATGCACACAAGGGACATTTTCAAGCAAGGTTGCGTTCCGCATTTGCAGATCAGCCTTCCACAGAATTGTACCGCAAACACTCAAACAACGGGGTACACGCTGCAGTCCTGCAAGGATCCATGTGATGTCAATGGTGAGACCAACCTCTTGAGAACCGCTTGCATGATGCAAGACATCTGGCACTTTTAAAGCAACAATGACCACCATCAAGAAAGACTCCAAATACAGCCTTTCGTGGACACGCCTTGCCCTTCTAGATGTTCTAAATGCATTGCTTCAGGGCCAACCCATTTCTACCTCAGCATGGGAACCTCAATCAACATCAGCTTCAAGACAAAGCCCACGTTGGTGGTCATTGGAGGCTCCCAGAACCTGCAGTTCCTCAATGATGAGGTACGCCTTCCTGCACCATGCCAATGTGCAATCTGTCTCCTGTGCATGGACCCCATCTCTCATCATTTGTCCTTATCTTGAAGCCTTATGCCTGATGCAAATTGCTCTATGACATAGAAATGGATTCACCTCCAGTTCTGTTGGATTGTGCAGCTAAATTGTTAATCTGCAAGTGCAGATCCCAGACATGAACATTTGGAAGGCTCCGGCACCTCCTAATCCCATCGTGGATCAGGGGTTCACTGGCTTCACATTCGCTCCCAGACAGAAGTACTTCGCAATGTTCAAGAATGGCATCCTTGCCAAGCTCGCGGTGCGTGCTCACCCATCTGACACAAGGAATCTTCCCTTGCTTTCCTTGCTCATTCCATGGCTTCAACACCTGGTGGAGCATGCACCTTTGCCAGAAACTAACACCCCACAAATGCCATCCCTGATTGATGTGAGACCAATTGCCAGGAAGCATGGCCAGTCTTGCCGAGTGCATGCGCTAGCACATGGGCACAATGCTTTCCGCAGCAGACATCGTGCATTTGACTGCCTCCTCCCATGAGATTGTTTGCGGTCGCGTGCAGATCTATGCCTTTGACACTTCAGCATCCCCGGGCAAGTCATCCTCAAAGGGGCTCGCCACCTACAAGTCTGCGGCCTGCCGCATGTTCCTGTACGTGGAAATGACCAGCAGGCCTGCCAATGAGACTGTGGACCCCAACCAGCTGTACATTCCCAAGGATGTCAACACCAGTGAGATGGCTGCCCGCAAGAAACTGTTGACCAAGGTCTGCCCTTCCTTTCTTCCTGATCCTCCATGGTCAGCTATCATTTGAAGGGGGAGACATGCCAAATGTTAGCGACAACATCAAGGACTTCAGGAAAAAGGGAGTTTCTCTCAGCAGTGTATGCATCCTACGTAGGATGTATGCAGCAACTTGTATGCTCACACAACCAAGATGCAGGTGGCATGGGTGGCGTGGGACTTTGATGGTCAAGTCACCCGTGCATATGCAGAAACCTGCCTTTAGTGCTTTCATGCACTGCCATATAAGGCCTAAACTTCAACAAAATATAGATGGATGCTGTGCCCATGTGTAGAAGGTTCAAGTCAACGTTTCAAACTCCCTGCCCCTTTGGTGCAGGTGCTGATTCCAACACTGATTTGCGGTCTGCTGCTGTTCATCTGCATAGTGGGCTGTCTGCTGACACACTGCGCACAGCAGAAGGAGGGCCCTGAGAAGACTTGATGATCAGGAGCTGAACAACACTACTTCTTCTGGCCACCATGCATGGAAGCGGGCAGATATCATTTTTGTTGAGACAGTTCCCAGCTGCTGTTGTTTTCCCCAATGAAGAGAGGTGGGTGATGTAGTCAAAGGCTTTATTGCGGACATATGTGTCCAGGGTGTAGATCCTGGACCACATCCTAGCATTCCTAGTATCATGCGGATTCTGCAATCGGTGGTAATGTGACATTTGCGCTATATATCTCGCTTCAGAGGTGGGTGCCCACTGGGTGGTCATCTGTGGCACAGGGATTCCGTTAAGATTATTTCCAAATCAATGAAAAACAGTAGGTCTTAAATGTGTAAGGTCAGCCAACTTTTATTTCTGGCCCGTCAAATTCTGCCTTCAGAAAGGCGCCTAATGAAGGCCCTCGCAGCTTCCTCCTTCCTGGCAGCTGCCTCCTCTTGAAACGCTACTCGAGATTTAGATTCGAGAAACGCATTTCTCTCTGCTGGTGCCAGCACTGGATGTAATTGATCCCAAATCGTATCGAAGCTTTTAATGGCACCCATCTATCGCCGCAAATCCAGAGGAAGTATGCTTGCCAGGTGTTGATTGTTTCCATGAGAGCGTCTTGAGCTGAAAGTAGAGGAGTCGCAGGATTCTACGCTACTGGCTGCTGTATTTTGTTGTATTGGTCGATCATATCAATGAGATACCAAGCAAGGTGGCATCCGTAAGGCTTCGTAGTTCCCCGAGTCTTGCAGATTCCAGCAAGGATCGAGTTACGACACACAGTAATATGGCCACCACTGCAGTGCAACAGTATTATGTGGCAGTGGGGTCTTCAGAAATGAAGATGGTGCGCGTTACTTTGTTGAATGAATTTTTGTTTTATTACTCGATGCAACCCTGCATGTCCTCCCAAGATTTTCGTTACACCGTAGACGACCCTCGTGGATCTCCTGCTCGCGTTGCAAGCCAATGGTCCCTTCGGCATGGCCGTCCTTTGCGGGTAAGGGGAATCGTGTCAGGTTCTTGCTCTTCTGCACAGCCCTTCAACACTGTTTCGGAGCGTCCTTCTTCTTGCATCACAGGTCACGAGACACGCTGGACACGCTGGTCAGCAGTCTCACCACTATGCAAAGGACAGAAGTCCATTACCTGGTATGCTTCCGCCTTTCACTGCTCTAATACTCATGATGACTCCACTGGCATGCTGAAAGAGTTGTGGGCACCCCAGTGTCCTGCATTTTCTCCATTCAGCTCTAATTGAATGCCCTATGTGCACGCAGCACTCTGACCTGTCAGATGATGCGCGTTCTGGTGTCCTGAGCCGCTTCTCACGCAGCCTTGAAGCTGCGCTGCATCCAGCAGTGCAGGAACCTGAAGAGGGCCAGGAGCCAGATGATGCCAGGGGCGGCAACAGCAACGTTGGCCAGGTATGGCCACCAACACATTTTCACTGACCGTATTCTGGGCTGCGGAACGGGTAAAATCCCTTGCAGGCCTGTGGGGGATTGTTAAGTATTTGCTTCTTGTCTTAATGAGTGGATGGTACATGGGTTGCAAGATTTCAGAGGAACCAAGCAGTCTTCTGTGTTGTGGTACTTCAAGTGGCAGATGGCCCTTTTCCAGCGATGGCAAGTGTGCTGTCATTTTGTTTGATGAAGCTTGTCAGATCTGGCAAATGCCTATTCTTGCCTGTATGCAATGTAGGCAGATCAACGGGAAGGTGGCAGTGCTGCAGCCCATTCGAATGGGGATGGAGAGACTGGAGAGGCTGAAGGGCACAGCAAGGCAACTGCAGGCCAGGACCAGAATGGTGATTCCTAGGGAGCTCCCAAACAACAGGACATTGCACTTGATGAGCCGGTGCTACAAAGACAGCTGGGCATGCAGGACTCCCGGGGCCTTCACTTCCTCCGATCTCAGAGAGACGAGTTGCACAAGCTGCATGTCCTTTTCTTCGCCATAGGCACCCACTAATGCTGCTTGTGTCATGTGGCGCACATCCAGGTGTTGAGCATTGCTGTGTTGCCTTTTGGTGGCCGGGCAATTCTGCTGTACTTATCACACCATATCAGCATGCAGAACGGCCAGTTGCGCACGTTCTACTGTCTACAGATGCCGGCATGCGTGTTGTTGAGAGCATCGGCTTGCCGCTTGATCTGGCGCTAATAGTGCACTATGACCTCCCCACCCGCAAGGTGATTGCCAGTCTAATGCCAATCCTACCATTGTACCCAAGGTCTGGCAGAAAATCCAAAAATGCAGCCAGTGACTGAAGATGCCCGCTAATATTTAAAGAGTCTGGAAAGGCTCAGTGGCAGGTGCAGAGTTCCAAAGGGCTGCTGATGGCGTGTGAGCAAGCACGTAATGAATTTTTTGCAAAGCACTGCCACGTGAAACATCAAATGTTCTTCTTGACAGATCTTGTATCAGCTGCAAATGCTGTGACTGAATGTCAGAGCAGAAGCTTCCAGGAGGACTGTCATATTTGCTGCCTTGCGCTGGTTCAGTGTGACATGTTGAAGCCGATGCATGGAGAAGGTACTCTGGACATGTGGGCTATGCTCTTCTATCTTGGACTTAAGAGGTGTGTCTGTCGATTTCAGGAGACATATATCAGGCGCCTGGGGTTGTTTGCAAGGTCGGCTGCGCTGAAAGTTGCGGTGTACTTCGTGGTGGCCGGGGAGGTCGCAGCCTTCAGGACCCTGGAAGGTTTTGCTGGCAGTGCTGTTATTGATGTCATGCCCGTCCACATTTCAGACATTTTCCCAAGTGTCAGACGATGAGCTTTTAGGGAAGCTACCGGTCGTCACTGACTCCCCAGAACTCACCGTGCAGCTGCTTCGTCTGATATCTAGCTCAGGGCAACACCCAGTTTCACAGTCACTTCCTTCAAGAACTTTAAAAATGTTGGAGTAAATATGAGACGTTTCACCAATACAGTGAGCGGCTTAAGCTCTTTCAGTGCAAGTCCGTGCTTGCTAGACAGTTATGGGTGTCCCATGCAATTCTTCTTCAATAGAAGCGCGATGCATCCACATAAAGCTGAACAGCAGAAGGCATCTCCCTCCCAAGCAAACCGCCTGCATGCACACGTGCACTCGGCAGCTGCATATGTAGGATATCGATAGGAAGTTTGAGCTAATTCAAGTACCATGGCAGGTCCTCCTGGGCACCTCACCTGTCATGCTAGCAGTGCTGAATAGCTCTTTTGCTGGTCACGCTTGTCGCTTACGTGGAACGGAGGATTATCGTGGCTTCCAGCCAGGAGGTCCACATGGGATCCTTGGAAAGCATGCAGAGTGCCACGTGCAAACCTTGTCCAGATCCTGGTTAGGCTTTCCTGATCACAGTTGCTAGAAGCCAGGCTTAATTTTCGTCATGGGCTGTCGAGGTGTAAACTGCTCTGTGATGTCCGGAGGATCTTGTAGCTGGGTGGACGTCGCTTGTCCGAGGGGTGGCTCGCTTGGCTGCTTCCTCATGTGTTCCTTTGGCCTATATTCCTGTGCCCTTTGAGGCGTCGCCAGCACTGGATTAAGAAAGCCACGGAGCTTGACTGATTTCCGCTGCACTATTAACCTCGAACAATGACTCAAACAAGGTGGGATTTGACACTGGTACTGTCTGGATTTCCCTGCTTGACCGGCTGTTGACTGCAAGAGCATTGGATGGCGAAGGCTGCAAGCAACACCCTGCAGTGCTGTGCATTCGTGTCTCATAACCAGTCTATGATTGCTCCAATGCTGCTTTTCATGCCACAAGGTCGACTGGCACACGATAAGAGTATTCTCGCGGCTTGCTATCCAGGACGTAGCTACCTTGGACACCATGGACGGGAGCCGGTTGGTGTACGACTTCACGCAGTCGTACAACAACACGCTTGACAATCAAGATATTCCCTTGTCATTAGAGAAAGTCAGCAGCCCCATGGCCGGCCAAAGTTTTACAGGTGGGATGACAGGCTGGGCAGGTCAAAGCCTTCACGACGATGCTGGCTGCGCAAGGCAGCTTCTCCAAAATCAACAGGACAAGTCGACCCCGGGCACTTCTTACAGCATCTTCGCTGATGGGAGAGGCGGCAGCGAGACCATGAACGGGCATCGGGGGCGCAATCGTCCGGGTCAAGGCCGCCGAGACGTGACAGGCAAAAGAGGATACAGGTGATCTCCGGTCACGTCTCTCGCCCCGTTGTGTCACATTTAGAGGTACAGCAGGGCGTTACAGAGATTCCCGTCCAAATCAGAGCTCTCACAGCTGTGATTTTTCCTCAACAAAGAACATAATATGGTGCAAACTTCCTCGTGCTGAGAAAAGCTAAGATAATGCGCAATCACGGTGTAGCAATCCTTCGAATGGTTTCCTGTCCACAGGCATGTGCTACAGCACCGCTGTGTGCATTGCACAAATGTGATGATAAGGTTTTATTTTTCCATGCACCTTCAAAGATCAAGAGATGAAGGACAAAAGGGTGTGCGAGCGCTAGAAAGAGGAAGGGCTGCCTCGGCACAGCAATGTTTGCGACTAGATAAAAACAGATCCTACCGGCCCAGGAGCACAACCGATCACATTTTATTCATACAGGCAAATGTGGCAAGGGTTGGCAGGGGCAGCACACACACCTACAATCAGAACCTTCTGTGTGCAGGCGACTGTGGCAGCAGGTGACTGCTGTGGGCAACGCAGGCGGCCACATGGTAATGCCCGAGCCGACTGTGGAGGACCTGGTGGATGCGGTGAGGAAGCTTCCTCCTGATGCCAGCGCCATACCAGCTGTCTCACAGGGGTGAGTCACAGCCTTTCACCTTTTCTTCCCCCGGCACATGCGCGTACTTGTACTGCATGGCTGCAAGATTCACATACCTGTGAAGCTCAATACCGCTGGCAGCCCTCACCATTGTGGTGCTCTGGAAGATTTGTTGCTCTGCAGAGAGTATTTTGATAATGTTCTGAGTCACCGTGCCATTGAGGACAACATCTGGTGTATCAACTGACTGACTGACTGACAAAATCTGGTCACTGCTGTGAGATTGTGCTTCTTCATCATCCTGTGACTCTGGAGGTTTCAAGAACATCCTGATGCTCATGTACTCCTGGCTGATGCAGTCTCCATCGGGAGTCAACACAATCTGTTCGCTTCTGTGAACGGCTGTTCGCTTATGTGATAGGCTGTTCTACATGGACTCACGCGCGGTGGCGGCGATGCTGAAGGAGATGGCGCGCGTCGGCTGCGGTGGCCGAGCGCAGGAGGTGTTCGACTGGCTGCGTTCCCTCCCACCCACCCATGACCTTGCCCCCCTCTGCGACGTCTTCACCTTCACCACAGGTTGAGTCACCCCCGTGTCACTGGTGCTGAAGCAGCTTGAATGGCACACTCAAGCATTATTGGCCTTCACATGTGCATTTCTGAGACTGCCCATCCATCAACCTTGTATTGGGCAGTTCTCGGCATTCTGGAACAGATGCAAAGACTTTACTGTGACTTCTCTTGAAAGACATATCGGGCAGCATCCTGTCTGTGCGCTGCATGCTACAGATCCGAGTGGCCCAGGGCGTTGTGCGGGCAGAAGCAGCCTCTTCAGCACAGAGCTTATTCGAAAGTTCCTGCTGACTGCCTGCAGGAATGCAGCCCTACTGCTGTGTGGCGCAGGCCCCTTTCCTGGCACATTTCATGATGCTGAAATTGCCAGTGTGTGTGCAGCTATATCGCTATGTGGGCACCGGCAGGCGTTGCGGCACGCTCTGGGGCTGGTGGGTGAGATGCGCGCGCGCAGCATTGCGTGCAACACGCACACCTACTCCGCACTCATGAACGTGGCCATCAAGTGCGGCGAGCTCGAGCTGGCCCTTGACGTTTTCCACCAGCTGCAGGTAAAACCTCAGAAAACAGCGGAATTACACCTCTCCAGCCAGTGACAGTGTCAAGAACTCTAGCTAGCTTTTGATGCTTGCATGTGGGGGTCGGTCTGTGTACTCAAATGAGAGCAGAAGAACTTACCTTCAGACATGATGTCTCTGGCTGATGTCGTACTACCCCTAAAGAACACAGTTGCAATTTGTGCACTTGGATGCGCTGATCTGATCTTTTCTGGAAGCTGTATGCTCTGCAGCGCATGTGGATTCAATTGCAAGGGGTCCGTTGCATGATGTGCGGGTTCTCTCTGTGTCAGGTGGATGGGCTGCGAGCGAACGTGGTGACGTACAACACACTGATTGACATCTATGGCAAGCTGGGGCGTTGGCAGGATGCCATTGGTGTGCTGGACATGATTGCCCACCAGGCCAGTCAACCATATCATCCCTATTCCGATGAGCCAGAACATCCCTGCACCAGAACCCTTCAGGGAGCATTTAGCAATGTTATCAACTCTCTTTTGTTCTTTCTTTTGATGCACAGTCCCTTGGCAGGGCTCAGAAAGTGGTCAAAAGCGACACACAATCCAAACCTCGGAAGCTGATGTCACGCTGAGACTATGCTGGTTGTCGTGCTGATGTGGTGCTGATGTGGCAGGGGCTGGAGCCTGAGGCGCGCACGTTCAACACTATCATAATTGCATGCAACATGTGCGGGCAGCCCCAGGAGGCGCTCCGGGTGAGCTTTTCTGTTGTTGATCCTCATTGCAACATGGCATTGCGGTATGCCACAGAAGTTTTACTATTTCAGGCTTTTGCAGTGGGGTTTGGTAATGTGCTGTCGGCTATGAAGCGCTTCACTATGAAGGGCTGACAGCGCATAGCACTCCTCACTGCCGCTGTCTGGAGGGTATGACTCTTGAGCAGTTGGGCAGTGCTATCATTTGCTGATGCCACACCATGGCTGCTGCATGATGCAGGTATTTGAGATCATGACTGCCAGGGGATTTGCGCCAACGGCCACAACGTACACTGCCCTGATCTCCGCTCACGCCAAGGCGGAGCGCCTGGATCATGCACTCGCCACCTTCCACAGAATGGTGTGCACATGCTTTGGCAACACGATTCTTTCTATGGGCTGGTTCATGTCTGTAGGGGGAGAGAGTCTCCTTTATGAATATTTTTGGATCAACATGCGTCCACGCCATTAAGATGTATGGTGGAACTGAGAAGATGGTAGGTGGAACACTTTCGGATGGTATGTGCATTGAAGGGGCCGCTGCGTGCAATACTTTAGGTAGCTTGACTGGCTTCTGCAAGTGACCCAGGTTGCCTATTTTCATGACTCGGGACCAATGCTCTAAAACAAATTACAGGCACAAGAGGTGTGCAAGCACAACGTGACAACAAACTTGGCGCTGATTGCCTGTTTATGACTTAGGACTGAATCTTGTGTAAATGAATTGCAGGCAGAAGAAGGGTGCGAGCGCAGCGTAATAACATACTCGGCGCTGATCGGCAGCTGCGAGAAGGCCGGCCGCTGGCGCCTAGCGCTTGACCTGTTTGCCCAGATGGAGCGCGATGGCATCGCGCCCAACACAGCCATCTTCAATGCTGCCATGTCTGCTTGTGCACAGGGTGAGTTGCCTTTGATGTACCCCAGAAAGGCCCCATTGACCTGTTCTGTATGGGTCAAGTGAGATCTCTCTGAGGGTGGATACTCTGTGCCTGATCTTGTGATCCACCCTCAGAATGATCTCACTTCGACCCCTGCAGAACAGGTCAATGCAGCCTTTCTGGACAGGTTATCGTCCGTGAGGCTGATAAGCGAGCCGATCTTGTGATTGACTACATCAGGCACATCATTGCTAGCAGCAGGCTCTCCTACAAGCTCTACTTTACTCGCTGATCAGCCTCCTGGTCTGTTTTCTGTGCCTGAGGGAACGAGACAGTGGCATGCTCTTGGCTAGAGCGGAGAACCAGAGCACAGTTCTCAGGGCTGTGAGCAGGAGTGAAGCATGCGCATGCTTTGTCTATACATGATTGGATGTGATCCTGACTCTCACAATCAGAGTCAGACATCTGATCAGTCGTAGCTGGCTGTGAAAGATGTTATTGACTGACTGACTGACTGACTGACTGACTGACTGCATGCAGGGGCCCGGGCCGAGGAGGCGCGCGCGATACTGACAGCCATGAAGAGGAGCGCATGTCGGCCGGACGCACTGACGCACACCGCCCTCGCCACCGCGTGCCAGCGCTGCGGCGACTGGGCCGGCGCCCTCAAAGTGCTTGCTCCCTGCCTTCCAAGCACTCCTGCCACTCCTGCTAGTTGTATGAGAGTTGGCCCAATAGAGGCAGTCTTGTTTTCCAATGCAACAAAGAGTAAGGCATGGATTGAAGAACCGAGAAAGGATCTTCAGCTGCTGGTGCTGATGCATGTGTAAAGGCACATGTGTACATGTGCTGCTGGTAATTATATTGGGTAGGACCAGTTGAAGCTGTCACTATCTTACTCGACACTTTGGGGCTCAGCATGTGCGGGCACATGCGCGCAGGTGCTGCAGGATGTCACGGCGGCCGGTGGCCGCGCGGATGCGGCGCTGTATAGCACGGTGATTGAGGCACTGTGGATGACCGACCCACCACGGCTACGCATGCAGGCCGCGCAGCTGTTTGATGGTGCTGCACGCTCTGGAGTGTTCGGCATCACCGCCGTCAAAGCTCGCCAGGGGGACGTCCTGGAGGTGCGTTCCTTGCACTGTGTTGTTTCAGTTGTTGTCTGACAGAGCAGTTTGTTCAGGCCTTCGGCCTGCCTATATCAAGTACTTGATCGGCACAATGCTGAGTAGCTCCTAAGTCCCGTCTAGACTATCACGAACTGTCTCGTAATGGTCTCTACGCAGGACAGCAGGAGCTTTTCTGCATCTTTAATGCTCCTACTGTAATTGACTAGCTTCTTGCCAGCTTGGTGCCAGCCTCGTGACGCATAGAACATGACGACGTATCAGCATCTACCTGTTGGAGACTGCAGGCATTAGTTGACAAATGGTATATGCATGTCAACTAATCTCTGCAGGGTTTTCAACAGGTTGTTTTGAATACTCAATTTGTGACATGAGGTGCCCTCCATGGTTAGTCGCACTCTGCTGACTATGCAGGTGGTCACACCCGCTCTGACAACTGGGGCTGCTGTGTTGGCGCTGCACCGGGTGCTGCTGGAGCTGCAGCAGCACATGCGCCAGCATCCGCCCGAGGGCGCGCCCTCCCAGATTGCCTTCACCATGGGTGAGGCCAGTCTGTGCTTGCCTTGCATGCGCTTGCTTATCTAGCATACCCGACAAGTCCTCCTAATTCCAGACTTCTAGATGGTCCTCAAGATTCAGGCCTTGTGGGCCAGCATCAGCCCAAGGGCGTGCCCTCCCAGATTGCCTTCACCGTGGGTGAGGCCAGGCTATGCCTGCCTAGCCATGCACGTGCTCACACATGTAGCGTTCCCCATTGCTCACCCTATTTGCAGACTTAGCGTGGGTCCTCAAGATACGGGCCTTCTGGGGTGTGGCAACGCTGTTGTAGCACATGAACAGTGTATCAGGGATGCTAGCTGTGTAAGAGATGAATGGTTGAAGGAAGTTGGTGAGGTGCTCTTCGAGCGTCATGATAACATAGATAGGTGAAAGCGTGTGGGATGCATTCCTTTTGTGAGGACAGACGAGGAGAGACAGTCGGGCGATGATCTCTCTTGATTCTGAGCGAGCAATCAATTGCCGGAGTTTCATCTTCTGATAGTAAGTATGATCTTGAGTTCAATCCCTGGTCTTCACAGCAGAGAGAAATCACTTTGGTGTGTGGGTGTGTGCAGGCCGAGGGTCCAGGGCGGCTTCTCGTGACTGCGGCCAGGACACAGCGGCGCAGGCAGCCGCTATTGCCATGCTGCACTCCCTCGGCTGCCCATGCAGGTCAGGCAACGATCTTGCAAGCCCGTGATTTGGCAACGCCATGACACTCGTGCTGTTGCAGTTCTCTGGTTCATTGCACAAAATCATGCAGGTCAGACAATGACCTTGCAAGCCCATCATGTGGCAACGCTCTAATAATGCTTTTGTACACTGGATTTGCAACCTTTTGTTCAATGCACAAGATCTGGTAGATTTCGTGGCTAGATGGAGAGTGTTGATGTGGTTGGCCATCTGCAGACTCCGACTAAGCACGCAGTCTACGCTCCAACTCATTTTGATTTTGACTTGGCTCATTTCGTGTGGTGAACCCTGATAATACTCAGTAGTGGTACTGGGTGTGACAGGGTGAAAGCGGACTCCGCCCCGAAGCGGCTGGAGGCAGATTTTGGCGCCTTTGCCGCGTGGCTGGCGGCTGCTGACCTCGGCAGCCCCGCTGACATCACCCTGCCTGCCTTCCAGACTCCTGAAGCAGGTACAATTCCTCCAATGTGTTGTTCATAGTGTCCATGTTGACCTGTGTAGCCTGGCATAGAGAAAGATGTCCCTGCAGATTTTGCCAG
Organism: Coccomyxa sp. Obi; assembly: GCA_020887355.1. Lineage (NCBI taxonomy): Eukaryota > Viridiplantae > Chlorophyta > Trebouxiophyceae > Coccomyxaceae > Coccomyxa > Coccomyxa sp. Obi. The sequence continues at coordinate 189,978 of AP024993.1, read as the reverse complement.
CATGCGACCATCGATGCAGGAGAAGTGCCCCAGTAAGGACATTGTGCAAAGGAAGCTTATGAGCTGAGTCCTGCTGCGTTGTCACTGTGCAGAGTCTAGCGCAGACTCTTCTGAGAGCTTGGAGGAACTGGGCACAGCTGTCAGCTCCGCTCTGCCAGAGATCGCGGCATCTACTGCTGCAGCCGCATACAATTCACTGCAGTCAGATTTGCCGCATGCAAACCTCAAGATGCAGGGCAGCGGCAGCGTTGCCTCTCTCCGCAGCGAATCCCCTGCAGCCGACACACACCATCCGTCCATCGACTTCACTTCCCTGGCCGATGCTTTCGCTTCCCTGGGCTCCACCACCCCTCACACTATCAATCACGCCGGTCACGACCCCGGGATTGCGGATGTCTACCCGGGAGTGAATCTGCAGCACCTTGGCTACACCTCTGCGAATGGCGGCGAACTCGCTGCCAACTGGGAGATACACCTTAGGAATTATGCTCAGCAGCCGAGACACCAGCCCACAAACCAATTCTGGCGCCAGTATCAGCAGCAGGAGATGCTGCAGCGGGAGCGCATGCAACTTGCCCTCAGTGCTGCATGGCAGCCAGCTCAGCAGCAGCCAAATCAGGATGGTCTGTTTGGGCTGCCAGCTCAGCACCAGCCAAATCAGGAGGGGCTGTTTGGGTTAACTGCAGCGGGCGGGTATGGGCAGGGCGGCCTGCCCGGGCTGGGCCAGGTCAGCATGCAGCCAAATTTGGACGCGCTCTCCCTGTGCGCGCTGGCCGGTGCGTTGCCTGACTGGGGTGTCCAGGCGCCAGCTGGCGGCACCCAAATGACTCAGCTGCCAGGTGGACATGTGCCGCTGAGTCAGACCCTCGCATGGCAGGGAACGGCCTTCGACAGCTGCCCCGAGATGTACCACAGTCAACCAGACTTGGGTCAGCTGGCAGTGAGCGGTGCTGCTGGCAGTCTGCACCAGTGAAACCATGAAGTGTAGTGAAAAGGTCTTGCTGGCATGGTCTGAGGTGTCCACAGGGATGCGGGGATGGTGGGGTAGACTTTTCAGCTTTGTGTGGCCTTTTGCACTCTGCTTTGGCATCTGCCGTTTCAAGCTGCAAATTATGAGTTGTGCTGAGACAGGGGAGGGAGCCAGTCTGCATGGCTGCCTGCCTGAGGACCATGGTGTTATTCAAGGATGAGAGGGGTTGTTGACAGCAGGAAACAACGTTCAGAACAACTATCGATTGGGTTGGGCTCTATATTTTACTGCGCGAGATTAGTTTGCACGCAGTCAGCAGAGGCAATCCTCGCTTGGCTGTGCTGCGGATACAGTGCACGCGTTGACAACAGTTGGATGTGTTGCGAGACTTGAGTGAAGAGCTTTGGCCGGCTCCTCGAGACGGCTTTCAAGGATGGATCGAGCGTTGTTGGCTTATTATTCTTGCACATCAGTTAGCATGTGGATAAAATGGCCCTGATTTATGATGCGCTGATGTGGAAGCAGCGCAGTGCCGATCTGCAACACAAATTGTAGGTGAAGATACCCAGCAGACTTTCGCTTGTTAGGTATCCAAACCGAATGATCGATCTAGGTTTGCCGGTCTTCAAAGGAAGTCTCAAAAGACATCCTTCCCCTTAGACATTAGTTTGCCATTTGGAATGAACATGAGCGGACCAGACAGTGATGGGCAGTATTTTAGCTATGATGACATCATATGCTGGCGGCAATCACTGCACTGCAAGCGCAGATATGAAAAGGAACAAATCTGAGTGAACACCAGCTAGCCAAAAATGCACAGAAGGGTTGCAGAATTGTTGAGGAGTAGCAGATCAAATGATATCATTGTCACTGGGCGAAAGCCAGGGGGAAAAGTGTTGGGCTTTTGCCAGAAGCAGAGGGTGGCTTCATTCTGAAGCACTGCTTCAAGGGCATGGATCCTGCTGTTGTAGCAGCGGTGACACAGCCTTGGTCAATTTGAAGAGTGGCATATACTTCACCTCACATAGCTAAGGTTGTCAGAGCCGTACTTGACAGCAGGGTGTTGCCTGTCAAAGAACAATTTGAACCTCTTTCTGCATTCTTCCGGGCATTTGGGCCTGTGGCGCCTTTGAGCAGTGAGCAAAAAAGCTTTGGTTGCATGAATATGCCTGTGTTGTGCAGATGCGTCCAGAGCATGGCATAAGCTGATTTGTTGTACAGTAAGAGGATTTTCATCCCTCCAAAGATCTAGGCTAGGATCTTTAGGTAGGTTGCATGCATGCTAGTGTAGAGAATGACTACATTCAGCTGTGGTGCCTATGGACTGTCCAGGCATCCCTTTCAAATGTGCTGTGTGTGTACAGATCATCAATTTGTTTTAATTCCATGGCCATCGGAAATGTGCATACAGAATGTGATGTGGAAATTCATTGGGAAGGCACAGATGGGTTGGATTGTTGGATGCCATTGCTGTATGCAAATGCTTTGTTTTAGCGTTTGTTCGCCTGTCCTTGGTAAACAACCTGTATGTAAATCATCCTGCTTTTGCATTGATCTAGTGACAGTTGCTCAAAAGCCACATAATCAGCCACGAACTGAATGATTTTAGAAATCACCCTTGTCTGACAGCTGTCAATGTAATCATCTCTTGCTGAACAAGTACCATCATGACCACAAGTTGACTATCAAGGGCATTATAATACATATGTTACTACGCTGCCACAACATCTACATCAGGACTCGTGTCCGGGACATTGTCAACATCTACATCTCATTGCGCTTTTCACCTCCGTGATCACAACACGTGTTTTGTGTTGTGCAGGTGAGCAAATTATGCAAAATCTATTTTGCATACTGATACATGTACAAAGGGGTGATGCACCACTCTAGCACCCCGCATCTTTCATTCCAGTAACAGTGGGCAGTGCCGCACTTGTATCATGCCTTCCCTTGGCTGAAATCCCTCGCTTGGCCTCTCTACAGTTCTGCTATCTACTTTCATTGCCATTCCGATCAACTTCCCAGAGCGACTCTTCACACACGGAAGCTCTTCCCATGCCCAGAATTGAAGTTTGAAGATTAAAATTTAAATACCTGATGTTGGGCTGTCACAAGCAGCCACTGCCACTGCATGTCATTGTGGTACATGGGACACATTTCAGAAGCGGCTGGAGCCCCACATGCTGTCCATAATGGCGGCCAGATCAGGCTGCTTGCCCTCTGTGTTCAGCTCAGCACGAGCGCCCTTCTTGTGTGGCGGCTTCTCATTCTTGTCATCCTCCACAGCGTGAAGCTGGACATCCTTCTCCTGCATACCCCAGACTCTGATGATTCCACAGTTACCACAGCAAAGGCCATTCTGCCATCAAAACTCGATTGTCCTCCACAAGCCGCAGAAAGAAGGCAAGATATCAACCGCCGTGTTTCACTTCAATCATGCGCACTTGCGTATATCTGTCTCGTACTTACGGAACTGCTATGACAGGGTTGCTCTTGCAGTGCAGCAGTTCACTAGAACACACTGTTATTTGGATCATGCGATCGAGACGAACCCTGCAGACCATGCTATAGACCAGACCAGCTATATGCGCAAACTTGTAATGTTCCCCGCATTCCATACACATCACAGGAACACAATGCATCTGGCTAATAGGGAAGTCTCACCTCTGTGAGGTCGATGGTGGCCAGAGCGGGTGCGCCAGCAGTCTTGTGCAGCCGCCGGGAAGCTGCGGGCATGTTCCGGGGCGGCTTCATGTCGGGGTCAGTCTTGGGGGCTGAGCTGGCGCGCACGCCAAACTTGGCCGGGGTCGCATCCTGGAACGCTGCGCGCGCTGCGCTGTGCGTCCGTCGCAGCGTGGGCGCTGCAGTGGGTGACGCCAAATCTGGCACACCATGCCCCCCCTTGCTTGATGTCATCATATTATTATTATTACATTTTCGGGACCATTGGGAGCCACCTGAGGCAGCACATTGCTCTTTTGACGGTCTTCTGCTGCCCTGCATTATCTCAAGATAACAACCACTGAAGCCGACAATATCACATTACACCAGACGCAATAAGAGATGGATGTCATCACAGGCAATAGGCTGGTGACTCAGTTCTCGATAACAGGGCTCTGGACGAAATCAGTGGGGGCAGAGTACCTTTGCGGCTGCCGGACAATGAGCTGCCGGCATCGCTGAGGGAGCTGGCGTTGGACTGGGAGCGCAGAATGACTGGGCCATCCGGCAGGTTGTAGTCCAGCGGATACTCCTCGTTCAGAATGTCCTCCACTGTCGCAAGCTGGCAGCCCTGTGCACCCATCCCCATAATATCAGTAATTTATTGTCATCATTGTCATTATTACATTTTAGAAACCATTGGGAGCCAGCTGAGGCTCAGTGGTCTTTTGGCAGTCTCTGCTACCCTACATTATCTGATCAATTTCTCATAGCGCCACAGACTGGAGAACCCACATAACTACACAGTGGAAGCTCAGGGCTTGATGGTGTGCAAGGAACTACCTGGAACAATCATGTGGTCTACGAAAAATTCATGTTTAGATTGAGTGACAACACAGTGCTCGGGCACTTCCAATGGACACTGATTGCCTTGTGCTGCAGCAATCCTGACACTGAGCAACAAACATACCGGCTTGAAGGTAGCAATGTTGGCCGCCTGGTTGATGGCTGACCTGGCGATCATGTCAGCGCGCATCACCAGCAGCACCATGCGCATCGTCGCCCCCTCCTGCACGCCCCAAACCCCTTGTGCCCATGATGAAAAATGAGAGTACCGCATTTCTTTTGCATGACAATGGCCATCCTGCAAGGATGCTTCTGGTTTGCCTGATCGGGTCTATTACTTTTTTTTATTTATATTTTTGAACTTAGGTTTCAGAGTTTACCCCTAAACCCTAAAAAAGTTAAAACTTAAACCCCACCAAGAAAATAAAATGTTAAAATAGAGGCACCCACCGGCAGGCCCCAATAAGCTGCGGCTGATGCGGGCGCGGGGGCGCGCTGCCATGCCGGCACGGTGCCGGCATCCAGGTCGCGCAGCGCATCGCTTGTGGCCTCCCCTGTTAAGCCGCTCAGGTGGCACACGAACGCGTGGCATGCGCGCGGGGAAATGAGATATGCAGTCATGTAGGGGACCGCGAACACCGCCTGCACAAGGCGCCGTGAATTGGCATGAAACGATGGCATCGGCGTCATTCTTGGCATGATGCTTGCACCACTTCGTGAATCGCTTCAAACAGGGTTCAATCCCTGGATACAGATATGCCCTTGAAGTGACCTGCATGGGCTGTCTGCAGGCCAACACCGTACTCTGGCCGCGATTGCGACAGCTGCCTAGATTAGCCAGACAGACAACACTACCTAAGTATATGAACAGAACGTGGCTAATGTCAAGGATCGCATTGTACGGCCTCAACACAATGCTTGATAGCAGTTGTTCAGAGAGGTGTGGGGATCTGGAGTCATCCGCAATGTGTATGGATGGAGCGAAGCGCACCTGGCTAGCGAGAACAAGTGCTCTGAGCGCCAGGGAGGGGCGCAGCTGCAGCAGCGTGAGCAGATGCTCACGTGCGTTCTCGCTCTCGCGCCCGTAGCTCCGCACAAAGCTGCCCGGGCCGCGCAGCGTGGCCAGTGCCCTCATATGACCCGCCTGAACAGGCAACCCAAGATCAACCCAACATTAGCTTCAGAGGCCACATGAATCTAGTGTAAAGCCACCGTTTTTCGACAAGGAACATGCCCCTTATTCTGGCATCATGTCCTGTCCTCTCCTGTCCTGTCCTGTATTTTGCAGTGAAAATGGTGTCCACCAGCACAAACTCCATCACAGTCTCTCTGAAAACCAATCCGATAAACGACCGGGAGGAAGCAGCTACGAACACAAATGGATATGACCATCAGCATGCACAAGCTCTCCAATAGCTCACTCCAACTCCTTACACTTTAGACGAAAGTGAGCCCATGAAGGGATCAAAGAACAATTTTTACAGGGAATAATCATGTACAGCAGGTGCTGAGCAGGCTGCTCGACAGGCAGTCTGCAGGAGAAGCGAGTATGCACACCATGCTCGCGATGGCGCCAGGCACGGGCATGACACATTCCAGCAGTAGCAGGCGCCGGAACCAGACGGTGTCCCTTGGAATCCTAATCAGCCATGATGGCACATGCGCCACAGCTGCTGCCGCTGCATTGAATGCCTGCGCCGCCAAGAAGCCCGTCCACTCCGCCATCTGCACAGGGAGATGATAGAATAAAGATTAAGCTTTAGGGGTTCAATTATATAGAGCGCGAAAGGATTGCAGACTTGCTCTGTAACTGCTGCATAAAAATGCAGAGCATTTGAGTGTGGCAGCTTCGGACGACCCTATGTATTCAGGCTCTTCTACATGAAGATATGACGTCCAGTAATTCAAAAATTAGTTGTCTACAGATTGTGTTCCACACTGGAACGCCCAATTTAGCCTGTGAAAGTAGAAACTATGGCTCACCCCTTTTGGCGAGCGCCAATGTGCAAATGGCTGGGTGTGCTTGCTTTCCAGATAGGCGTCTGGGTAGTGCGGCAGCTTTGCTGGAATGTAGGTGTACTCCTCCAGCCTGAAAACACAGACATGCAGAGTCATCCCAGTTCACGAGGTGACAAGCATTTGATTTGATGCTCAACAGGAGTCATGTGTCGGTTGTACCTCGACTTGCTTGTGCTTACCTGAGACTGGGATAGGGCAGTGGCATCCCCTGGCGCTTCCTCTCCTGCTCCATGGCTTCAGCATAGGCCTATTGATGCACAACATTTTCAAGAGGCAGAACTCCAAGCCACCCATTAGATGAGCAACAGTTTCAGATGAAGATCTTGTATTAGTGAAAGAACGCTAGCATCATGGCGTGGCATTGTGCCAGGCAATCCTGAATGTGCAGTCACATCCCTACAACCTCATCAGCGTTGGGCCATTGATTCACCTCTTCTTGTTCTCTGATCAACCGCTGGAATGTCTCTTCATCTACTCCTCCTGAGAGGCCTCTTCCGTGCAGTCTAAGCATCGCCTGGTCCAGAGCGCTTCCCATGTGTCTCTGGACTGGTCGCAGGGCGTTTGCCAGAACCCTTCTTGACATCAGCACACCTGCAAAGAAGCATCCATGAAGAGCTGAAACCAACGATTGAAGGTGGTTTTTCCTTGTTTGATCCGCAGCGATCTTTCGAGGAGCAGTCCATGGTTGCATTGACTGGTGAGCTCAGGGCAAAGTCAACACAGGACGAGCTCAATAGTACCAAGCGATCACAACGCATGGAAATATGCAATTCTAGAACTGAACTGACCGTTCTAATCACGCTTTACCCTGGGCTCTGCTGTGGGGCATATGTCAGCAATCAACACAGCAGCAGAGAAAGCGCGCATCTTGGCTTGTTTCTCAGCACGTCTCAAGAACACCTCTAAAGATCACATTCGGTGTCATTCTCAGTTATCCAGTCCAACAGTGTGCACACCTGAGCCACTGCCTAAAGTCTCAACTGACTTGACGCTTCTTCCATCCCACGCTTCACCATGCTTGTGCCCATTGTAGATTAAAGCACCAGACTGAGGCTAAAATACATAAAGCTTTGGCAGATCTCTTCATTGTGCGTCCTTGCATCCGCGCAGGAGATTCCTCGGACTTGCATTTGAGCGTTCTGGCTGTTGCCAAAGCAAGCAACAAGAAGGCTGGAAGCTGTTGGAAGCTGGGAAGTTGCTCACTCTTCCCGGATATGGCTTCGAAATTGCAACTCTGTACCATGTTGTACTTCAGTGGAGATCATCGTGCCATGGAGTCATGCTATGAAGACATAGGTTGGTTGCAGCAACGCCTTTGCTGCGGCTGCCAGTGGCATCGACCTTGTTACGGTAGCCATCGTCTTGCAAAGCACCTAGACTGGCACGCAGAATGGATGATTTCCTCTCTGATACATATCTCGAGTTGTACAGTGGTCTATGTGCGCATCAGAAGATGACCCTGGGGAAGGCAGTGTCTTGTATTCAAGGTCGATCTATCCAAGGCAAAGCTCGAAGTTGCCTTGTAAAAAAAGTGTTCAGTCTTAGCACTGTCTAGCAGGATTACCACTGAACTGCGGATGAACAAAACTACACCGAACATTTTTGTCCCTGTAGGTGCTATCTGCAACCTAAAACTTGTGTGAAGCAAATGCCTGGCCTACCTGAAATATAAATATAATACTCAATAGTAATAGACTAATGTCATATTACATTAGTAGTAGCTAGTGACACTGTGTCCAGCCGAGAACGAGTACATGCGAATGCAAAGGGGAAATCCAGTTGTTTGCAAGCTATGCAACATCATACAGGCCTGGTGCGTTTGCGGCTTTCACTTGTCAGTTCACAGTGATCCAAGGCTTCTGGGATCAGAAACACAGATCATCACATGTACAAATCGGATCTGAGTGACCTGCGCACCATGAACCTGCTTGGTGATTTCTAGGCCACTAAGAATTCTCCTGAAAACCCTTTCAGAATCGAAAGTTTTTGATTGCTTTTGCACTGTTACTGCTTGCAAATTGCCAGGTGCAATCGCAAACTGTAAAAAAGTTCCAATAAGATAGGGAGGGGACTGAAGACAAGCCAACACAAGCCAAGGGTGTGTGTCAAGATGTACTTGTAGCCTTCCCAGGAAGTCCCATGGGTCTGTTATGTACTGCCGCCATCAAACTGATTTACGCTGCAGCTGCATCAAGGAGCTGAAGTGAACAGAAGCTAACAAGGGTATACTGCCATCATTGCAGCTTCACAGTTCATTGGACACTTGTGTATTCCTGAGCCGTGTCCAATTGCGGCCTCCAAACAAGCTGAAACCCACCGCCTTTGCATCCTGCAGTGCAGAGAGCACATCTTGTTGAGCTAGGATCGACCGTGATCACACCTTATTGACTGAAACTAGGACGATACAAGAGGGTGACAGGCTCGCATTGACCTTGACTTCACTGTCCAGTAGAGCTACAAACAGACAGAGTTCCTGATAGGTGCGCCCTTGGCATATCATATCAAACTTTCCTTCGAAAAGCTGAAGGCTACTTGACTCCAGACGCGCCCAGCAGAGAGCCTGCTTTCAGAACATGTCTCACCAAGAGAGATTCACTTCCTCACCTGTGCTGCCACCTCCTCCAAATCCATCTCAGGATCACTAAACACTGCCTCGAAAGCCCTTGCCCGCTCCTCCTTCTTCCTCGCCTGACGCTGCTTGTACCTGAACATGACACAGAGACATTTACTAAAAATCCCCCTGACCAGAAAGCACTATGTACATGCGCATGACCATCCAGATCCTTCTTCCTCATCTGCCGCTGCTTGTACCTGAACATGTTACAGAGGCATTCACTTGAAGCTCCACCTGATCATAAAAGCACTATAAACATGCCAATAACCTTTCAGATCTCTCTGTATGGAGGAAGTGAATGATGCATCAGCCATGCGTCCAATGTTTGTCCAGACCCTTCTGCAACACATCATGCAGCATATGCATGATGCAAATTTGCAAGGAGCAGGTATGCAGGAACACAGCATCGAGTGTTGACTTAGTCTTTCCAGAGGCCCCATTGTTGCGCTACGCCTGTGCAAAGCACAGCATTCCCAGGACGCTGAGAGTCAATGTAAGGGTGCTTATCCAGGCAAATACTGGCCCAGTGCTCACCAGGAGTACGCAATAAGACCGGTGATGAATCCCACAAGCACTGCTCCGCTGACTGACATTCCCACAATCGCGCCGGTGGCCGCCCACCAGTGGCCACCGCTGCTGGATGCAGCGCCTGCCGCGGCCGGGTCCACCTGTTCAAAGTATTGGTGAAAATCAAAACCAACTTCAATGCAATCATTTTCAACATGCGTGGACCTGGCATGACTGTGCACTCAAACGGGGGATTATATGCTACTACAAGCAGTGGCTAATTGGTCAAAGGGAAAAGACATACTGAGGAGTGGGGCGTTCTGGTCAATATGTCGAAGGGCGTTCAATGATCACCCATGAAGCATGCAACCAAGGCACTTGGATCGCCATGACATCTATGACACTGCAAAAGTCTCTGAACACCATGCATAGCGTTGCAGTTCCCAAGTACCTTCTGCGCAATGCCTCGATCATCTCTTGGAGGCACACATTTTTAAGAAATGGATGGCATGGCCGCCATGCCATGGCTTAGCATGCAAGCAAGAGCCCAGAAGGAAAGATGAAGAAGAAGCGATTCCATCATTCCAGCCATCTGGGGCTGATTAGATGTCCGATCATCTCCCACATCAACAGATGACAGGGCAGATGAGGACAGATGAGCTCACCGCAGCAAAGCTGGTGACACCATCATTGGGATCCACAGTCCCAAGTGGGGGCGGCGGCGGTGAGGGCAGCTTGCAGTCTCCGCAGAACAGCACCGCATCAAACTGCGTGTCTGCAAACCAGCGGACCATGTTGTCCTCTGAGTCCTCGCTGTTGAAGTCAGTCTCACAGAGCGGGAACTCCGCCCCTATGGCATCATCCTTCATGCAGCACAGCACCCTTTAGATACTTGCTAATTACAGTACACTCTTTGGTGCAATGATATTATAACATTATTATTACACTTGAGAGACCCCTGGGAGCCACCTGCGGCTCAATGGTCTTCTTGCAGTCTTCTGCTACCCCACATAACGGTATCTCATCATCTTGTCAATGTTCTTGCATTCGTTGAAAAAGCTTGGTAACTGACTATGAACACTGTGGCTTGTGTCTGATCACTCAATACATACTGCCCAGCTTCCGTTTGTTCTTGCTGTTGACAATGCTGTTCTGAGATCTTCTGCTTGAACTCTGTGCATTTCAACGACTCTTCCCTTGTGTCACGAGCTTCAGACTGGAAAGCAGGATCACAAACAAGGCCGTTGACTGGAAAGTGACTGTTACAGAGCCAGCTGTGGGGAAGGAAATTTTAGAGGATTTGAACTTCAGGTGAAAGGGATTGCTAGTTTCAGGGCCGCACCCTCACGAAGGGTATCAGCCGGTCCTCATAGAAGCCACACTGTTTGCAGGTGCCGCGTGTGATGGTGGTGAGCAGCTGGTTCTCTTTAGGCCAGGTGTAGGGATAGCCCTGCAAAGCACCCTCATCAACAGTAGGATACTGGAAGACACCGGTGCAGGAACCTTGGCTGCGGTGTGTGAGTTGCATGATGGCGAAGCTAAAGGAGTTGCAAATGCATCACTGTGCTGCAGGCTTGACTTGCCCAGTTGATCACCTCAATGGTGACATCTGGAATATTAACCCTGTCATTGCCTTGGCATTGAAAGTACACACGCAAGTCGCCCTCAAAACTGCCCAGCACAAAAGTCACAACTTCAGCAATATTTCAGAAACATGCTTTGGAAGTGGCTGGTGGTCATGATCCCTATGTATCCTCGGAGGTACTAAAAGCACATGGAACAAAATGGTGACTTACTTGAGCCGGTGTTTCGTGAATACTGTCAAATTTGTCAGGAAGACTTGGAGTCCTGTCCACACAAACAGAGTGAGGAAGGAAAGCCAAACTTGCTGTGGCACTCAATGCACGGAGTTATGTGCATCGCAATCTCCTTATCTGTGAGTGATTACACAATCTCCCTCCGGCAAGCTAAGATGTGACATTGTGCACTGCAATGTGCTTAGTCATACAAGGATAATGAGGGAGACACACCTTTTGCAGAGTCCACTGCAAACAACATCAATAAAGATGTAATTAGAATGCTTCTTAGAATCATCGCTGCCGCTGCTGTACCCAAGGTCCTTGTACGGATTCTTCTGCAACAGTCGTGTTCAACCAGGGCTACGCGACGGCTGTTGTGAAACGTTTCATACAAAAGGAACAATATTTTTGCTAATATATTTTATGTACACGTCTACACAGCGCCCCAATATGAAAGGAATATTTTCCAAGATGGTGACAGCACGGACGAAAGTCAGAAGGATGGACGCCACTGAGTCTGAGATTCAAATTATGGGCGCACAATCCTGCACTTTGCCTTCGTAAGGTAAGCAGACCAGTCGACTTCTCCTTTGATCCTTGCCCAAGAAAATGGCCCCATTGTGTTCAACCTTTTCTAGGGTTAGGGTAGTGCATTCCCCTTGTCAAGGGTGAACAACGCTATGAGAACTGCAGCAGATGGTTGCAATTCGGCTGCCAGTAGCTCAGATCCAAGCCCGGACGGTGGCGAGCAGTGTCGAATAAGGCATCAAAAGTGTGAATTTGCATAACTACTGATTAGAATTGACACTCCTTCGGAAATTCATTCCTCCTTTTCAGCCTGATCCTGCAACCCAATAAAAGAAATTGCGTGGGTTGCTTGGGGTCTAAACGATGCTTTCAGCAAGTAAAAGTGAAATATGCCCTTTGTGAACTCCGCGGAGGCTGGTAAAGTTGTGAAATTGCTTCTGAGGAAGGAAACTACGCCTCTAGAGACTACAGCGGAACAGTTTGGCAGGGAGTTTCCCCGCGGGGAACATTACAAAGCTCTGTGTGCAGTGATCAATCAGTTACAGGCGAGTTCCGCACCTGTCAAGCTGCAAATGCTGTTTGCCTTGGTATCAGTGACCAACAAAAACTCCATCGACACCACTGGAGACTGTGTGACAAAGTGCATCCTGGAAATGCCAATTCTGCATCTAGACTATCAAGTTAGCGTCGTCTCGTGCTACAGGTGGAAGAGCATTCCCTTTTGAGTCTAGAGGAGCGCATAGCGGCACTGTACCTGTTTCACTCGGTCTACAGAGACCGGCCCCTCTCAGAGAACCCCTTCGTTTCATACCTAATAGAGGTGCGAAGGTCAATGCAACCCCAACGTGATCTTTCCAAGTGCATGGATGCCTGGTGCAGCTGTTGAGGAGGAAGCTGACTGAGGGAAATTGTCTTGCATTACCAGGTTGCCTGTGAGGAGAGCAGATCTGTTGACGAACGTATCTTTGCCCTTCAGTTGCTCTCAAGTCCGCCAAGCTCACAGGCAAGACGGGCTCCTGTGCTGTACCCATCTTCCTGCATCAGGTCCCTGTAAAAATGCCTGCCCTGCCAGTCTGTCAACGCATGCATGTGATCCTGCAGGTAGCAAAGCTCACTCCAAGAGAGGTTGTAGCGTGTTTGCCGCTGCCCTCCCGGGTCCAGTTCCCCAGCCGTGAGACATTACAGCAGCAATTTCCGCCTGCCAGGCATGTTCTTTCCTCCTTTTTGCTAGGCAGGGCAGCAGCTGTAGAAGCACGGTATCTTGCCCTGCTGTCCCATCATGCAAGTGGTCCTGTAAATGATCATTAGGATGCACTTCTGCAACTACTGTCCCAGCTCGCAAGTCTTTGCCATGGTCCTGCAAATGACCATAAGGATGCAGTTCTGCAAACAGATGCCATGGCTGCTCGAATGAGAAGAAGGCCTGGATATTGCTGCAGGGTAAATGCACATGAGGAGTGGGAAGCAGACAGCACAGCGGCAGCGCAGGCTGGTGGCACATCACAAAACAGCCAGGAGTTGCCGTCCAACAGCAGTCAGGGTGTGTCACAGCTGACACCTGCTGAGGACAACCACGGCACCCAGCTGGCCGCCACTCCTCCCAACCAAGGCAAGTTGGCTCAAGACCTGCCCTTGAGTGGTAGACATATTGACATCTATCATCAGCGATCAATACCCAACTCTCAGCCGGCTGGCCTTCATCCTCCCCTCCAAGGCAAGCCGGCTCAATACCTGCATTGAGTTGTGAACATCTTGGCATAATATGTCTCAATCAACACGCCAATCACTACCCAGCTCTCAGCAGGTGCTCAGCAAGGAATGAGGGAAGTGCAAGCGGTGCTTCTGAAGCTCCTCCAATTTAGCCAAGGTGGCGCGTGGAATATTGGCTGGGATTGGGTGCAAGGTTTTGAGCCTGGATTTGTGCAGGGGGTGTACAGCAGTCCGATGCGGTGGCCCCAAGGGAGGATGCGTCATCGGGGAAGGAGGTTTCAGAGGAAGTCAGAGCGCTGATGGCTGCTGCTGTGAAGGGGCCTCTGCTGCCCTCCCAGCAACAACAGGTGACTCACGGCTTCTCCATTCAGTTTTTGTCAGTTAAAAGTACACTTTGCCTGCATAATTCTGGAGGTCACAAACCCCTGAGCAGGAAGTTCAGACTGATTATCTGATCAGCCAAAAAATCGCTGTGTGAAAATAACGGTGTTCATGGTAGAGCCCATTTGGATGGAACATGGTTTAGGACACAAGGAGCCAGAGAAAAGCCTGGATATCTGGACCACCTTGATGTCAGCACCGTACCTTCACCGTAGAAGGGCTCGGAAGGTCAAGTCGAAACAGAGAGATGGTGTACAGGTGTTGAAGGAGCTGGAGGAAAATCCTAGTGCAGTGCACAGCCACAGTCTGGAGCCCAGCGCCCTGCCATCACTGGTGGAGCACAACCCGGCAATTGCTGTCGAGGTGGCATTCCTCTGCGCTTCCCTGCCCACTGTGACCAATCCAAGACTCTTCCTGTGGCACTTCCAGCGGAGCCATCAATGCCTTTTTGCCTGGAACCTGCATGCTGTGTCACCGTGCAGACGCCTGCTAGTGAAAAACCTTGTGTGCCCTATGACTTCCCAGCGACGAACACCACTTTTCCCTTCGTTCTCTCTGTGCACCCTCAGATCAGACAACTATGGGCCAAAGCCTCCAAGTGCTTGACTCCTGACCTGCCGGCCTTCCTGCTGACTTCTTTTCACTACTTCTGGCTTCACTACTTCTGGCAGCTTCTGTGACTATCCATTGAGCAGCTTGCCAGGCTAGGTTTTGCACGGCAACCAAAAGTGTGAAGACTCCATTTGAAGTATGTATTTATGTCTGCATCGCGCACAGTAAATTCATAATCAATCACTGCAGGTGCTGCTGCGGCTGCTGAAAGCAAAAGCGGCGGCGGACCATCTGGCGGTGCTGGTCGGCATGGACCTCAGCCTGCACAGCTTGGAGGTGGTCAACCGGCTGACAACCGCCGCGCAGCTGCCGCAGGAGTTTGTGCATGACTACATCGTGGGCTGCATCGCCTCCTGCGAACGCGCGCAAGTGCGCTGCCATCCGAACCTCCCAGTGTACCAAGAGACTCTGATAGAAGACACGCAAAGAATATGTGGGGCTGTCTCTGCATGTGCCTGCAGTCATGAGATTCTTTGACTGTCAGCGCCAGCGCCACGTGCAATCGTGTGTCAACCGTATTTCCATGTACATTGCCGTGAACAGTTGTACTGTCCTGGCATAACGCTGCCTATTTTTGGGATGCTTCTGTCTCCTTCTGAAATTTCGCTGGGATGTTTCCATTATTGGTCGCAACATGTTGGAGCAACCTGAGCATGTGGAGCTCTTGAAGGGTGAGAATACTGATGGGGTTCGTTGGAACGTGCAGGACAACTTTGTACAGAATCGGCTGGTGCGGCTGGTGTGCGTTTTCCTGCAGAGCCTCATAAGGAACAACATCGTAAACCTGCAGGTTGGTCCTCTATGCTGTTTCCCCCTTGCATGCTTTGCTAGATCACTGCGCAGGCATGTGATGTTCTTACATCGCAAAAACTGCACCTCTTTGTCCCTAACGTGCCAGGAAAAGTCCATTGAACTTTCTGGGTACACGTCAAGTTGGGTGCTCCTGAATTTATGTCGAATTTGACTTGCAGGATTTGTTCCTGGAGGTCCAAGCTTTCTGCATATCTTTCTCGCGGATTCGGGAGGCAGCGAGCTTGTTCCGGCTGTTGAAGACCTTGGAAGCAGGTGAGGGCCTCGTTTCCCTGTACTGTATGTCATCTCCCCTCCTTTCACTGCTTGCTGCAGATGGCTGCAGTAGCTGGAGACCTGCAACTGATGAATTTGCTGTAGTGGGAGTGGCTCCAATGCCTCCAGTATGTTTGAATTGTGGCAACCTGTCTGATCACATGCCAGTCTGTGAGAACACCTTGTATGAATGGCTGACTGAAAGACACGCTTCCAGCTGAGGAGGCTTGGTGCAGCCAATCAGAATATTTTACTGAGTCATTCTGTCGTGCGCAGCTGATGACGGAGCAGATGATGAGTTAGGCGAAGATGCAAAGTTTGAGCAGTCAGCCAAGGCCAACCATGCCGAGGCATCTGGGAGCTCATGAGTGTGGACGGAAGCATGTGACAGCAGGAGAGCGTGGCAGAGCAAGTTGATAGAGGAGAGAATAATAGCTTGGGAGCCTTGCAATTTTGGGGACATAGTTGCTTAGCAGCTTCTATCTGCCTCCTGAGTATTTTCATTGTGACATTTATTGGAGGTGGCTCTTTGATATTGGGTATGATTTTGGCATCAACACTGTGTTGTGCTCATTTCATGAAGTGCAGGACTGAATTGGAAGGGTCTGCATCCTTGCATAGGATTTCTTGGTGCACTCTGGGCATCGTTGATGTACATGCACTTCTGAGAAGGACCTTGCGCGGCCTTTGCTTGCTTGCCTACCGGGATTTGTTTCATTGATGTCAAGGGGAACCATTTACATGCACTTCTTGGTTCTGAGGGCTGGTACACTTGTGCCATTCTGTACACCTTCCAACCCTGCTGATCAGGCTCCTCTGATCAGACGGCTTGCTGTACACAAGTGGGCTGATCATGATTAGATCTAGATCTCCTATCATCTCCCACATCAGCATCTAGGACACCAAAGCAGTCCATGATGGCATGGCAAAGTTGGTAACCTCAGGAGCTCTTCCTGCCACATTATTAATGGAAGGAAGAAATGATGACAGCTTCAATGCAAGCTGAGGAGGCAGCTGGAATAATCCCTTTCCCAACACACAAGTGGATGAGCGGCGTTCCTTGGCAAAGCGCAAAAATTTACGAGATCAATCAGAATTGTCAGTCGAAAAGAACCTGATAAAATACATACCTGAGGTGGAAGAGTGTACAGGGTTGACAGAGCTGAAAGGCTGCTAATGCTTCGTTTTTTGAAGTTCACACAAGACGAGACTTGGGTGAAAACCTTGGACTAGTCACTTACCATCGTCGATGGGATCTTGGGACCTCCAAAAAATTTACATTTTTTTTGGGAATAGAAATTGTGGACCTGAATTGGTCTAGGGTCTGAAAGCTGGGGTTGCAGTTAATAGCGTGAGATCGAATCCCCTGTGAGCTCTCATCGAGCAAGTAGAAAGAGGCCTTGTGTATATCATATTTTTCTGATGGGAGAGCGTGTTGTAATTATCACAGGATGTTCTTCAGGTGCTGCAACGGCCTCTCCATGGCTGCCCTTTTTATCAACCCATCACGTTTTATACAGCAGAGGACAGCCGCATATACTCTCTTCATATGACGCTCTTGGATGTGCGCAGGCATTGGAAGAGCCCTCTGCTATGCTCTGCACGCCAAGGCAGATTCCAAGGGGCTCAAGCTTTTCAGGGTTTTTGCCACTGCTAGAAAGTGGGCGTCTCCGCTCAGTTGTTGCCAATATACAGTATCTCAGATCAACATGCAATTAGCACTGTGAAATCAAACTTATGTATAGATAAGACTGTATCATTGATTAACACAATGAGCACATTCTGTTCAGGCTGGAGAGCCTGCAGAAACTGCAGGAGGATGGCATTGAAACTGTGGCCTGCGACGTGACATCACCAGCCAGCATCGAGGCATGCAGAGCTGCTGTCATCAAAGCTGCTGGCGCTGTGCATGTATTGATAAACAATGCAGGTGCCCTACCTTCACAGACCCCTGCATGCATCTTTCTCCTGATTGGTGTGCTGCTCCTCCTTGCACATGTCCTGAGCAACAGCCTCCTTTTGGCTATGCAGGAATGCAGGCGATTGGTCCCATTGTTGAGCAACCTCTTGAGCATTTCCGAATGGTTCAGGACACCAACTGCACAGGCCCTGTCCGAATGATCCAGGCATTTGCCCCCGCAATGATCAAGCAGGCATGCCACTGCTCTCCTCTTGTCTCTTTGGCCTTATTACAATCAATTGATGCCGGTCCCAGTGTGCATCTTACTGCAGCACGTGCATGTCTGGTATTTTCTAGCACGGAAATGTCTGTGGCACTTCTGTTAGAACAAGTCCATGGAAAATTATGCCTTGCAATCTCAGTTCTTCTGGTCATTTCTGACTTACTACCCAGGGGCGCCTTTTTCAATCGAGGCCAGATCACATGACATGATTCTAGCTTGCTCGTGCAGGGGTCTGGACTGATAGTCAACATATGCAGCGTGTCCTCATATGTTGACCTGCCACTGTCAGCAGCCTACAATGCCTCAAAGTCAGCCCTTCTCTCAGTCACAAATGTCCTCAGAATGGAGGTGGAACCACTTGGGCTGCATGTCATGGGTGAACTCCCATCCCCGTCTGCTGCTCAGCTGGCGTTCACCTAGAAATCCTCTGGCATTCTATGTGAACTTGCATGTCAGAAACAGGAAAATATTCAACATGTGGCGTGTCCTCCAAAGCAGATGTACTTCTAGGCCAAATGAGGGCACTGCAGGTGTCCACAGCAGTTATCATGAGATGCGTGCAAGTCAAGCTTCCAAAGTACAGCAGTGCTGCAGTGGCCACACATCATGATGTATCAGTCATGTCATTGCTGTGTGCTGTCTGGTCTGCAGCGGTCACGGCGGGCCTCATAGCGAGCGACATTGGCGCAAAGACTGTCTGTGATGTGGAGCAGTACTACCAGAGCGATTCAGCTTACCGCAGCATTGCAGATGCCATCAAGCGCCGCATGGAAGTGCCCAGCGCTGTAAGTACAGATTGCTCTCCTCAAATCAAACAATCTTGACTGCAGCAACATGGGCCGACTCGATCACAAACTCGCTTGCAGCTATGAATGACACTTCAGACTTGCCCCAGCGATGTGATAGGATGCAACGTTGTGTGGATCCACGTGCAGAAGAGTAAATGTTCCTTATACAGGCAGGTGAAAACCTGTTGGATGTGTGAGAGGAATTCCTGCTCACATCAGCGATGGGGTACAACCCATGCTCAAGCTTTAAGGAGAGTGGATTCGTGTGCTAAATTAAGACTGAAGTACATGCACAAATGAAGCTTGCAAATGTGTCCGTATTGATGATAGGTTGCTGCATGTGTAGAGTGCTCAATGATGTCAGCAGAGAGGGCAGTGAAGACCCAGGAGCTGCAGCACTGCAGGCATAACCGCAGTAGAGAGACCTCACATGCAGAAGATTCATGACACAGCCCACTGTTGAGTGCAATGTCTAAATTTAAACAGATTGTGTGTGTTTTGTGTGTGCAGAGCGGCTCGGTGATGTCAGCAGAGAGAGCAGCAGAGCAGATAGCGGAAGCTGTGATGCGGCCGCGGCCGCCCCGGGAGATTGTCACAGGCGCGAGGGCGCGCACCGCTCTGCTGGCCGGCTTCCTGCAGAAGTGGCTCTGGCCGGGCATTGTGGAGCGCAAATTCAGCCCCATGTTCGGGCTGGACAAGCTGAAGCCAGCTGCCGTGAAAACATAGGAAGCTGCGCTCTGCTTGCCGCTTTGTATGTCACATGACATGAGGAAATCTGCTACATGACCGTGTATGCAGTCATCCTAAAATTAGTTGCTGACTGGGCGCAGCTGTATTTTGAGTCATGTGTTCAGGAGATGGCCCACATTACACAAAGATGGCAAACAAACTTGTCCCCGTTGTGTGTGTGTCGTGTGAGTTTGGGCTGCACTCTCTAGAACATACAATGCCAATACTTGTAAAAACTGGAAAATCCTCTCAGATTGATTTCAAACGTTCCAGCTGGCAAGTTCAGATTGCTCTCATTACTCAATCCTTATCAAGCTATGCACGTGACTGCGGAAGTCATGCAATGCCGAAGTCTGTGCTAGCTCGCAACATAGTTCGACAGAGGTGCCACGGCAGAGTCATCCTGGCTCTGGCTCTTGCTCCGCGGGGCTGTCTGTCCCCTCTCTGTTAAGCAGAAGCAGGCTGCAGTCCGCTGCTACGGCAGCAATAATCTCCTGGGTGTGTGGGTGCACCGCCAGCGCCCGAGGCCAAGCAGATGTGGGAACATGCACAGAAGAAGGGAGACGGGGAACGCCCTCTGTCTCAGCTCCTGCGGGACACAAGACACCATGGGAGTCCTGTGAGAATGTTTCAATTGAGGAATACCACTCCTTGCTGTGACAAGCTTGCAAAAAAAAATCCATTGCGTATAGGAGCGCCCTTTGTTGAATACATCACAATTTTTCAATCGTTGTGCTGTGCTCTTCTAGCTGCCTGTTGTAATGAAGGGCAGAAAGGCCATTTGCAGCGGTGTGGCCGTGTGTCTACCAGCAAAAATAGCTGCATCATGGAGCTGGGGAACCAACCACTCCATTGCCTGATCCTTCCAATTTTAAATGAAGATGCAGTTGGCACGCAAAGGTTTGAAGCTCTGACAAATGAAAGCTGCAAAGGAGACTGCATCCTACATGTGCCAGCAGAAAGGAGGGCAAGCCACTGCAATGTACATAAAAGGAGCATGGCTCTCTGAGGATGCACATGGTATGAGGGTGAAGAGTTGGTGGCCAGCAAGCACCTGACACTGAGCACGGAGATGATGTTCCTGAGTTGAAGTCCAGCAGGGCAACTCTGAAGGAGGAAGCCGAGCAGTAGGGGCCCCCATCAGGCCCCCACGCAGGCTGCTGCTCAATGACATTGTAGGTTTGCGAGAACATTTCCTCCTCGTTGTTTGGTGGGCAGTATAGATGAGTCACCTCCTGGCTCACAAGATCAAGCACGCCTGCACACCATCCAGCAGACATATTGCATTGCAGTTTGCAGATTTGAAATGGGCATGCCCGTCTTCACGTCATAAAGTCTTTGTGCTATACAAAGTGTTCTGAGTCCATACATGGTGTCCAAATTACAATCTTCACTTTTGAAAAAACATTACAATCTTGCTGTATGGCCGGCAGTGAGAAGTCACACAGAAATTGGCCTGAAAGGAGGCTGATTAAAGAACACCTTGGGTGAAGCCTTGTGGTTTGCTCTGTAAGATGCAAGAACAAAGCCGAGGTGGGGCCTCACCTTGCCAACCACTGGGGAGGCAGAAGGCGGCGCGTCTCTGGTCGAGGGGGTCCAGGATCAGGCTCAGCAGGGAGGTCCCAGGGAGGGGGGTCTGCTGAGTCAGCCCCGGGACAGCCGCCAGCGCGGTCCGCAGCCGCACGGCCGAGAGCAGCGGGTGCCGCGCCGGCCCATACGCGCCCAATTGGGCCGTCGGTGCCCTCCCACCCCTCACATCCCACATAAGCGCCTGTCACAGCAAGCAGCTGCGGATGAATATGGGACCTTGAGCTTGAACTTGATCAAAAGCTCAAAAGGTTGCGCCAGTAGAAGGTGCATATAGTGCAGGCGACAGCAGCGGATGCCGCGCCAGTCCGTACACCTCCAACTGGGCCGCCGGTGCCCTCACATCCCACATCAGCACGTGTTTAAGCACCCAGCTGCAAATGCTCATGGGAAAGATTCTGCCAATAGAAGGAGCATAGAGTGCAGCCAACAGCAGCAGGCGTTGCGCCGGTCCATGCGCGCCCAAGCAAGTGGGCTGTGGGCACCCTCTGACCCTTCACATTCCACATCTGCACCGGCCATGATACGCTGCTCTGCTTTGAAACCAGCTTTTGAGGCAGGTGGGTGAGAGGGAGGAAGATTGTGCGCAAGCAGCTCCACACTATCTTGTGCAGCTGGCGCACCTGGCCGCAGTCCGATCCGGCAATGACGGCTCTGCCATCGGGAGCGACCTGGACTGTCTGCAGTGCTCTAGTGTTCTGCGGCCCCTGCAGCAGCGAACATGGCCGCTTGTTTATTCGCGCATCCCACAGCGCCACCTGTCCAGGCACCAACACAGACTCCTTGTTTCACAAATATTATTGTGGAGGTCATCATCGACATACATTTGTGCAGCACCAGAGCGCTCATGCATGCCGTAGCCCCCTTCGTCGGCCAGGAAGATCCGGCTCTTGAGAAACTGGAGTAGCACGTTTGAGGAAGGAATCGGTTGTGAATTGATGTCAACTCCATGCATGTGTGCTTCATGCCAGGTTTGGTGTGCATTGGCCATCACACTAGAGTTGAAGGAAGGAATGAAGGCTGTGCAGTATCGGGCAGGGATGGTAAGAGATCCTAGCTCATATCGTGCACATATAAGCTGTGGCAACTTCATGCAATGGTCAGGCAAGGGGCCTCACCGCCCCATCGGAGCCTGCTGTAGCCATCAAGTGGGGGCCCTGAGACTTGAAGAAGTCCAAGTCAAGATATCTGGGCGTGGCATTGGCTCCACGACCCCCCATCTGCTCAAAGCTGCCATACCTGGTTGCAGACAACCCCTCCTGGGCACACATTACAGCAGCCATCACACCCTGTGACACATCCCTGACAAACGCTACTTGGGTAACAATCTCCTTCACTCTCAAGCGCTGTTTATCCTCATTTTTAATCCTCATATTTTCTGCAGTCAGTGAGGTGCGGATACAATGACATGGCTGCGTATAAGGCCTGTGTGGTCCAATAGATTATAGTAGTCCAGTAACATACATGCAACCTATTTATTCTGATAATACTAGCCTAGATGAGCTAGCATGAGGTGAAGACAAGTGGGTGGGGAAACTCACCAAGCTGTGTGCCAGGTCAAAGCCAGCAACATAGTAGCCTGATGGTGAAAGGGCGTACAGGCAATTGTGCTTCAGCGGATTCCATGCCAGCCGCGTCCTTTTGCTTCTCCCACTTGTGAACTCAATCGCAGCTTTAGGTTCCCCCGCAAGTCCGTCGCGATTGCCCGCTGACCTACAATGAACATCATACGAACATAAGGGCACAGTGTTAAGATTGGTGCTCTATAGCACTGGTGCATATGCAGTGCAGTACAAGCATGCACTCCTGCTTGCTGAAGCCGTCGCTGCAACTATTCCTGGATCATAATGTAGCCATCTTTGCATCTATGTCTGCAACCGTCAGCGCACTTGCTTCTGAGCAGGTATCAGTGTAAGCATGCGAGCAAATACATGCATTGAACGCTGTCATCATGAGGCTGGACTTGGTGCAACGAGCCCCATCTAGACAATGAGCCTAGACTGCTATGAGTACGATGAGCAGCAGTAGCTAGGATAGTCATTGAAAGGAAAACAAGATCCCTGCCTGAGGGAATCGAAATTCCAGATGGCAAGTGTGCCAATATCCAGGGCCACTGCCAACATGGCGCCATCGCTGTCGAGCTTCAGCGCCGTGACATGTGAAGGCGCGCCCAGATCCACAGTGGCCACCTGATCATGATAACAACCCCAAATCAGTGATTGCCACATATACAAGAATTTGCCCAACTCGGAGCAAAATTTTTGCATGCATGCAAAAGCTGGCGTGCCCCAAGATGCAGCAAGGGTACACAATGATTCAAGCTTGCCCTTGTATCAGGACCTTGATGAGATCTCACACATCACCTCTTGATACTTTGAGTTGGCAATGTGCTGCAGTGCAGCCCTTCCAAATGCTGTGCATCTTCCATGAAGGTCTCGTCCTCTCAGATTCCTGGAAAAGAAAGCACGGCTATGGTCACTCTTCAACTTATTACCACCCGATGCAATGATAGCCATGGAAAATCTTGAGTCACTGGCACCCTATGCTTTCGTTAATTTGCGTGATTGCGTAATCTGCATAAAGAGCAGCATTGGTTCACTTGCCTTGTGGTGCAGACTGAGTCTGTTCTTGGAGGCATCAGAGGCTCCTGCTGTTCTGTATTGCTGCTTGATGGGACTTCTTCTGCAGCTTTACTGGAACAATTGATGCGAATGACGAAACCATCAAGGGTAGATGCCAAGCGCAGCCCTTTCTGACGTCCTCCTGAAGTGGGCTGAGTGGTTCCCTCTGCATCTTGTGAGCTGCCAGCTGCCCGTTGTGAATCTCGCGGCTCTCCTGATGAATCAAATGAATTCTGGGCCCCACGTTTCATGCTCTTCTACAGTGCCGAAATCACACTGCTTTCCGAAAGTCATGCGTGCCAGAAGGAGTCCATCTTGCAATACAGATTGGCTGGTCAGGAGCTTTAACATCATATCACATATGATCTCATGTGCATTGAGAGTGTGAAGCATGTAGTAAGGAAAGGAAGATAGACTTTCTATCCCGCTGCTAATGTTCAAGCTAGATCATGGCAACAACATACAAATGCACTGGTTCGACCTCGCAAAAGGCCTGTGAATTCAGCGGGAACCCAGGCCACTCATGTTTTGTAGTACGATGGCCACCGGCAGCAAACAGCAAAACAGAAAGATCACAACCCTTGAGGCCACCCCAATCCCAAAATTTCTCACAAATGGCCACACGTGCTCTTCCACGTGCCTACTGAGGTCCTGAAGTATCTGAACTCAAGGGATCGCAGAACAGGAATGCAGGGGAGACATTTCATACAGTAGCTTAAGGAAGGTTGCACTGGTCCAGCTATACCTCCTGGCAGCTACCGGAAGCCTGGACGAATATGCTCGCGCATGCCGACCGTGCTATTGCTTTGCAGCCTCTTCCACAAATTGTTCTGAGCGAGTACCAGGCGGGAACGTTTGACTATGTATCAGGATCTGGTGACGGGTAAGCCTAACGGGAGAATATTTTGACCCATGTTGCATTGACATCAGTACTCGGAAGCCCCCAATTTTTTTCCAATTTCGTCTCTGGCGCAGACCTGAGGGCAGAAATCTCCCTACTCTGAGGGACTGGATTGAGGTATTCAGAGCGAGCATCCCACAATTCAGGCACCGGGCCGCAACTGACATCAGCATCCCTGAAGCAGAGAGGAAGGTCAGCCCCGCTGCTGTGCGTTTGTCGAGCAGTTTTCTGTGCGGAAGCATCTGGCCAAACATGCAAATTTCCTGGCCTATGCCCTTCGGATGATCAAATTCACATCACTCGTTAACTGAGCCCCTGACTACCTGCAGGAAAGAGCAACAAAATTTGCCCAAACCTATGAGGCAATCCTGAAACAGCTCGAGGAGAATGGCGAAGCAGATGTCCCCGGCTTCCGACACGTCACCCCATCATGCATATCACTTTGTGCACTAAGGTACTGCTTATCTTCCATCCGTTCATCAGCAGCTAAGTCTGACATTTTAGGGACCAGCTTCAAGCATGCAGAAGCCAACTGTTCTGTGGTTTGTGTGTCAGGGAAGAATGCCTTCGCAAGCAAGGGTACGAGGATGTCTTCGCGACTGTGAAGGCGGAGGAAAATGAAAAGGCCCTCGCACTCCTACCAGGAGTTCTCAGGTGATAATCCTGATGTTTGATTGCCTGAAGGTGGCAGCAGTCAATGCTTGGTGCCATTTTAAACAAATGGCTTATGATTAAGCCACAGCGTGGATCATGATTAGTTTACTTATAATACAAAAGCCATTCATGTCAGTGATTCTTTTTGTGATGCAGGGATCTGGATGCAATCACAGACCACTCCCAGAGGCTGGAGATGGTCTTGCGAGGGGTCTTTGCAGGCAAGAGATCCCTTTTGTCTAACGAGGAACTCTCACTTGTCACGGCCAAACAAGAGACAAGAAACCACAGAAACTCTTGAGCAATCAGTACAACAACTGTTGTGCAGGTAACATCTTCGACCTGGGTGCTGCTTCCTCAGCAGACCTCTTCAGTACCAATGGGGTGAGTGGCTCTGTTGATCTCATTTCTTCAAGGTATCTCGACCATGGATTTGCTTGCATGCATGTCTGCCTGCTGATGACTTCTAAGCAACTCTGACCCCCTCCGGTGCAGTGGTATTTAGCGGTTGCAGAACATCCTGTTTTATGATGGATGGTGGCAGACTCTAGTCAAAGCCAAGATGGTTTCCAGTCATAGTAGTGTGCCTAGGGGTTTCTAATATATAAGTTAATATATAAGTGATGTATCAGTGTACAATATATAAGTGACTATAAGTGATATATCAGTATATAATAAATAAGTGATGTATCACTTATATATTAACTTATATATTAATTACCCCCTAAGTGTGCCTCTGCTGCACATGCAGGCAGCATTTGAGTCCACGAGGGCAAACATTCTGCCACGGCCCTGGGCGGTGGACGATATGGATGCAGTGCTGCAGGTCTGGGAGAGGAAGCACTACTCCAAGGCGCTGCTCTTCGTGGACAATGCCGGCTCAGACGTGGTTCTGGGTACGATAATAACTCAAGCATCCCTTCGGAAATTGGAGACGAGAGCACCTGAGGACATAAAATGCTCTCCTCTGCAGCCAATTGCACTTGTAATTTTCAGGGCTTAGATTTAGATTTGTTGTTTTTAACTACTTTTAGGATTTAGGGTCATGGGCTGGGAATTTTAAACTTCAAAAATACAAAGTACAAATGAAAGCCTTTCCTGATATCAATGCAGCCTATCATTAGACATTGAGATATAGGACAATCGAAGGTTTGCGAGCGTTAAATGAAGAAGGGGCTTGATTTTCATTTCTTACATTTATATTTATTCTTCATTTTTTTAGGGTTTATCCTTTAGGGGTTTCGGTTCCTATCATTGCATGGCTTTGCAGGGATGCTGCCACTGGCGAGGGAGCTTCTGCAGAGGGGCACAGCCGTCGTGCTGGCCGCGAATTCGCGCCCGGCAATCAACGACATCACTGCGGATGAGCTTCGGGGCGTGGTGGCGCGCGCGGCGGCCGAGGACAAAATCCTGGGCCGCGCAGTGGACGAGGGGGCGCTGAAAGTTGTCCCCTCTGGAAACGACCAACCTGTCATTGACCTCAGAAAGGTGAGTGACATGATGAGGGCCAATCTGGGTGGCTTGAAAATCACCTAACACTTAACGGTAACATGCAAACGTGATGCAAGCTTCTGGAGGAAAGTGAGTCGGCGGGATTGATGAAGAAATGCTGAAGTTTGTAATCTCTTGGATTCATGTACCATAGATGACCCGAGAAGGGTGTGAGTGGGTGGGTGGCCAATATCGCGTCCTTTCTGAGGGTACCCACCGAAGCAGCCATCTGATTGGATAATAGTCCAAAATGTTCTCCCTTGTGGTTTCTTGGACAGGATTATGCACCATTTGGCCAAGCTGCAAGCGCATGATTTGAAGCTTGAAATGGGCTGAATAACGGCTCTCACCGGCTTGTCACAGAAATGTAGGGAGTCCAAAAATGAATCAACGCAATTGCAAAGGTTCTTACTTGTGCCTGCACGTGCAGGTGTCGCCAGAGGTGATCTCAGAGGCGGGAGATGCAGATTTGGTGGTTCTTGAAGGCATGGGCCGAGGGATTGAGACCAATCTGCATGCACAACTCACTGTGGACTCCCTGAAGCTGGGCATGATCAAGCACAAAGAGGTCCGTGCAACACTTTTGAGCAGTTGTTTTTTTTACCTGAGAGAAGCTGGCATGCATATATGACTGCATGGCTGTAGCTTCTCTTGCACTTCGGCTCACATGACTTTGCAGTACTCTTTTGGGCTCGTTCCATGGCTGTGGTGGCCCAAAATATATGAAGCTCTATTGAGTGCTGCTGAGAAGTTGTTGGCAATCCTGCAGGTAGCGCAGATGCTGAATGGCCGGCTGTATGACTGCGTCTGCAAGTACACTGAAGGCAGGCCATGATATGGCTTACTAGAAATTTCAGGTAGAAGTTGAAGTTTAAAGAGAGCCGCCTGTACAGATCCATGGTTTCCAGGTCATGCACTCTGTCTGGTAGCATTTTTTGTCGTACAGACTTCTATGTAAAAGCACGTTTGCAAAAGTTATCCCCTACAGAAATTTAGAATTTTGTTTGAATCGAAATAAGCATTACTTGTGCCTAAGAAGGCTTCACATGTTACAAATCAATTAGTAAAAGGGCATTGCAATGATGATCTGCTTCCAAAAATCGCATGTCAACATATGTCATCATGGGCTATCTCACTGGCTGAAGCATCACACTACACTAGCGAGAGACTTCCAGCCAGTGAGACAACAGCTTCCTATGTCTGACCCAAACACAATTCGCATCAGGGTGGAACAACGATCATAAAGAAAGTAATTGTGACAAGCAACAAAGCTGAACAGCCAGCGTACGCTCATGAAATTATAGTCCATTGAATTAGATTATTTCACACTCACAAGTTGCTGCCGTCTTGTTTCGCTGACCATGGCAGACTTCATTGAGGAGCCCATAGCCGGTTCAATGCATGTATAAGAAAATACAAGAAAGTATTCGAAGGGGCTTTATTAGCAGTCATGTGAGTGGCATTCGGTGTCGCGCATGCGCCGGCTGCTGCTCAAGCCACTCGGCATAGTGTCCACTGTGATGTTCTTGAATCCCCCTAGTCCCCAGTACCGCCTTAACTTGGCGCCCATGTCGTTGTAAGTCGCATCTGCCAATGTGATCTGGACAACACAATTCTTGTCAGCATTCCGCTCTGGAACGGGAAGTTCGGAGGAAACACCTCTGACATGGGTGGTTGTGGAGGCATGTGGATGTGGAATTCCTACATTTAGGGAGTTTGGGGTACATTTAGGGTTCAGGTTAATTTATCTTTAGGGTTTATATCAAAGGGTTCCCAGCTCAGCTTGTTAGCTCGGATAGTGACCAACACTCACACAGTTTCCAGTGAAAACAAGGGCTCTGGAAAAGGAGGAGGACAACACGTCAGACCAATGAGGTGGGGATGCTGGGAGCTTGCAATTCAGAGGCATCCAGGCCAACACTTTATATTTGGGTTCACCAGGCTCCACCGTAACCCCTGAATTTTAAACCCTAGAATAACTCCAAATACCGTATATATTAAAAATAAGAGGAGCCTGACCTGAGATTTCTTGTACAAGACCAGCCGCAGAGTGGCCACAATGCCTGGCACACCGCTCGTGCTGGAGCCAACAAAGTAGTCTGCATTCGCCATCAACTCGAGGTCAGTGATGAGCTCCTTTGTGGCTCTGCACTTCTCCTGCACCCCACAAACAACCGACCAGCTCTTCACTCTTCACCTTCTCAGGCCTTCTAATGTACTCGCCTCTTTCAGGCCTGCCTTTGGAAGCACCAATGCCTCTGCTTCAGCACTCCCAGCCAGCCACATACTAGAGAAGAGATCTTTGTATTTCTTCTTGTCTTTATTCAGTATGCTGTGAACTGCTCTGCAACATCCTCCTGCAACAGTCTACACCGCCCGATATACATTTCTCTTTTGTGATTGCATGCTTGTGTTTGCTAAAGATCCTGAACATGCAAATGCCAGACACATGCAGCCGTCACAAAGGCGATGAACCCTTTATCTGGGCAATGCACTAGGAGTGATTACGATACAACATTACATGCCTACAAATTACCCCTAGGGGTAATTAATCGACAATTAATCAATTGATTGCCCCTAATTGCCCCTACAATGCACATGAGAGCACATGGCAGGGCACATGCAGGCACATGCCGGGGCATCACCTGGACCGGCAGCATGTTGAAGGACTGCTGGTGGTGCCCCTCTGCGCGGTAGTACCTCGACCCGTGCGCCACTCTGCAGCCGATGTGCTCCCTGACCAGCCGCTCCATATCCACCAGTGACCTGTGCTCGTCCCCAAACAGCAGGCATGTTCCACCCTGCACCGACCCAAAAAGTGATAACCCCGACCCTCAACCTTCACTTTGAAAATATAAACCCTGAACCCTAAATATAAAATGTTGTAAACATAAAATATGAAAAAGTATTGTGACTGCTGTGCTCATGTCTTCCTCGGACCATTTCTCATGATACCGTATTTAAATTTCTCAGGCGCTCTCAGGATAAATATCCCAGAGTCCCACAGTGACACGGGCTTGTTCTCAGGATACAAAGTCGTGTAGAATCCCCCATTTTTGACTTTGGTGCATGCTGGAGTGAGTTTGCCACTGTCAACATTCCAATGAGCCTCAATGGCTCGCAACGGGTTCTCAGAAGAAGGAGCGATGACATCATTCCACCCATCTAGGGCTAATTCAGATGTCCCAGAAACTCCCTGAATCAGCATGTCTTAATATTAGCGAGGTGTCGGCCAGAGTAGCATCCAAAAGTACGCTCTCATATATCATAGTCGAGCAAGGAAGCTTCATGGGATAATATGCAGAGTGATGGAGCAACAGGACTATATGCATGCATGCGATGTAGATTTGAGCAGCTTTGCCACTGCCTGGATGCAGTGCATGCACAGCTTGACCACTTGCCTTCATGCCTGGGAAGTTGTCAAGGTATGTATTCAAGAGATCCACAGGAAAGGTTGTTGGCCGACCCTGCAGACAATGAAGATTAATAAATCAGGGGCTTCTTCTGAACCCCTGCAGAGTGTGTGTTAGGGCCTCAAAAGTCTCCTCTGTCATTCCAGCACCTCGTGGAGAAAGGGACTCACCACTGCCTTGTCTTCATTCAATTTATCTCCCCCTCTCACTGCACCGCATCAAGCATCATCAAGACAGGCCTCATAGCACCATACGCTTCAAGCCTTTGGACAGCAGCACAGCTGATGTCTTATGCAGGCAGAGGACCCACCATGAAATGCTATTGTAGGGCCCTTATAGCTCTTGAGCACTTTCAGAGCTTCATCCACCTCCTCTCTGAATGGTGGCTGCAGCCTCCACACCTACAACACCGCACCAAGCTGCTGCTCAATTGCCAGGAAAAGCTGGATCAACTGTTTGATCAACCAGAGAAGATAGACAACATCAACTGTCGTAGTCAGTATGACGTTAGCAACAGTTTTCTCGCCAAAGCGCCTGGCAGTCGTGCTTTCCTTTCAAAGGAGAAGGACTACCTGCTGGAGAGTGCCAGGATCATATCTGCCATCACAAAAGGCGATTTCACTATCGCTGACTGGATTCCTCACACGATCAAAGTCATAGTAGGCGCAACCCCGTTGCTCCTCAGTATCTGTGTAGGGTTGCAGCATGCCCGGAACAAAAATGTCAAAGAAACCGCCTTGATCCCGACAGCCATACTGGAAACGTCTAGTATCCAGGTATATGCTACCATTCACGCCGTGAAAGGCAGGCAAAGATGACAGGAGGACATTCAAATTGGCCGATAGCCCTGATCCGTGCAGCTGCAGCACGAAGCACCCGCGACAACTTTGTATGTATAGCGTAAGAATAAATGCTGTCACCAGCAACAGCTGGTTGAAGGCTAGCATCTCTTATTTCCCATTCAAGCAATAGGAACGACCGTCTTCGTTCCGGAAGGCAGCAAGCTAGCCAGGGTCTCCGGTACTAAAGGCGAGTGAGCTGACGGTTAGTCAGCTTGCCATCAGTGATCCGGAGCAAGAGGTGACACATGGGGTGTGATCTTGCCCTGTCTAAACGTCACACCAGCCTGCCAATAGAGAGAAGTGCCAACCGTAGTGTGAGCTGGTATAGTACTACTACTACTAGCTAGCCCTCGGCAGTGCCGGGGCATGCACATGCCCACTGCGCAGTGACATTGCCTTCATGCGACAAAGCCACTGAATTTGTGCCATGACAGTCAGCTGCATAAGGTATGGCACATGCACTGCATATATGGCATACACAAGATCTGCAGTGATACCTGTACAAGTGATGCGTATTATACATGTACAGACAGTGACCCAGAAGCTATATAGAAGATATATCACAAGCAACATTGCCTGTTGACTGTGCCTAATGAGCAATGGGATTTGGTCAGAAAGAAATGGCCAATCCAGCTTGGCATGATATTCAAAAGTAAAAGATCTTTGTTGCTGAGCTCAAGAGCAACACTTGCTTACAGTGGCGCCGCGGAGTTCAACTGCCATATGTGCGAAAACAAATAGGCACTTGCCCCAGATTATGGAGGCCATGACAATGGGCGCGATAGCTCAGAAAGAGCAGCTTGCACTCTACCAGCCACCGGTAGATGAACATTGCCAGTCAGCCTTCAAAACACTTGGAAAGTGCATTGGCCTGATTTGGTCCGCAACTCTTGTTGCCATACGAGGCAGGTTCTCTTGCATGCCCATCAGACTGCACTGCCATGTTGCCCACGGGGCCACATATCCGCTCGCAATCTGTTGAGCCGACACAAGGAATCAGCTTTCAAGAGATCCAGACCGACCTATCCACCTGCAAGCAAGTTCTGATCAAAGGTCGCCTGCAGTTAGTCTGCAACACAAGACGTCTTCCTGTCAAAATCAGCACTTCTGAACACGGTTCCTACCTAGCGTGATGTCTTGAACACCCATCGAACTCAACACACAACACCCATGCAGCAACACTCTTCCACACAAGACCGTCTCAGCAAAAACTCATGAAGGAACCCACCATCGGCAGGGTATGGCCAGGTGTAACAAATCACGAGGGCAGCAAGTTTGCTGCAGCTACACTTGCGCCCGGGAGTTCATAACCACTTCATGCAGCGGAGAAATCACATGCTGACAAAAGGCAAAGCAAAACACCAGCTTACGGGCATTACTTTACAGTGAAATGTGCCCCCCGACAACGCGTCTGATGGTCGTCAAAACAAACCAACCCTGAAGCACCTGACAGAGATCTTGTGTTCCAGGCACAGATGCAAGCTGCAGCGCAGAAAGGCAGCCCTGAAAAGGCGCAGCCTGCAGCCGGACAAGAGATATAAACAAGTGTGCGCAACAGAAGGAGTACTTTCCTCAGTGGTTACTCCGCCACCTTGCAGTAGTGCCAGGAGCAAAACTCATAAGAACACCCCACAACTCCAGCAGTAATTGCAAACCCCGCACTCCAGTTCTGTTGCAAATGTCACCTCCGGACATCTGTGCTACATTTTGGCAAATCTCTTCCTTTAAGATCTTCCCAATGCCACACTGAGGCACATGCCATGATTTACTCACTCACCTTTCTAAGCTCTGGCTTGACAGAAAAAGCTTGGTCACCAGGCAATAACCCCCACATGATGGATTCTATTGCTGGGGTACAGCTTTACCTGCGGCATTGCACGATGGCCTGATACCATGGCCGGAAGCACCCTTCACATTTAAATGAAACCCATGGTACTTCTTGCCCACGCCCATGCATGTTCCAGCATCTCACTGGTCATGCATATCCAGGCCCATTTCCCTACACTCCATTCGGTTCCACAGTACATCCAGCCTCAAGTGAGGCGCCCCATCATCCTTTGCCACAGCAAGTAGAAAGACGAGACCACACCAGATTGCTAACAGCTTCTCAGCCAGCCCAGATGGGCACACAAACGCCGTTCCCTTTTGGGTGAACAAAAAGGAATGCCATACTTACTGGGCAGAAGGTAAGCTCTGCCAACACAGTGGACTTGTTGGAAGGTACGCTCTGCTGATACTCACTTCACTGCACAGCATAATCCTAATGGTATGAAGAGGAATAAGGCTGATACTCACTTCACACTGCACAGCAGAATGCTAACGATATGAAGAGGAATAAGGCATGAAGGTCTCCTTCAGTCCTGTGTGCTCTCTGCTCGCTGAAAGAGATCAGGTCTTTTCGAGCACCTTCAATGGAGTACCCATGTTAGTGCTGCACTCTGAGACACCTCAGCCTGCACATCCTCGCAACCATTGATGCGGGCGCTGAAGCCCACATTCACCCTAAGGCCTAATCCTAGCTTCTAGTGCTCTTCGGCGGCAGCACCTCAACTGCCAAGAGCGCTGCTCTTGCTGCTGCTATTGGCTGCCTCTTCAAGCAGGTACCACTGAAGGCCGATGTCTATACCACGGCTGTGGGTGGCGCCGATGCATCTGCAGCACTGATGAGGCAGCTGCCACTCCAAGCGGGTGATTGTAGTGGCAGGGGACTTTGAGCGACTGAGGCCCTCCATGGTGCACCATTTCCCCTTGGAGCTTGACACCTTTCAATAAGAAGCGGCTGTCCATCTCGGAAAGGTAGGCTTCTCTTGCGCTTGCAATAAGAATAGAAATTGCGTGGTTGTTTTTCAGGCGGAGGTCTGGATCAGAGCTGCAGCGCTTGTGGGCGGCGGCACTCCATCGGCCAGCGGCACAGAAGCAGCCGGAGCTGAAGGTGCAAGCGGTCCTTGCTGCAGCAAAGAGGCCCAGACATGAGAAACACAGCAGCGCGAATCATGAGTGAGCAAAAGCGTTGAGGAATGCATGCCACAAAACCTAGACTACTATACCTCGGCAGGCATGGCACGATGCGGAGATTTGACATGTACCGAAGTACAGGGAGCTTCAGGCAGAGCGGTCTAAAAGCAACATCAAGCCCTGCAGCTCTGCAACCGACCCTGGTATCTCTAGGAACGATCTGGGGAGATCCTCCTCCCCGAGAAGGCATGCCTCATAACAGAGAGTAAGCCTACCTGGATGGTGCTTGCAGGGGTGGGCCGAGCCAGGCCAACACCGAGGCCAGTTGGGGCATTGGGGATGCCCGTTGCCGCCACCACCTGTTTTGGCCCCATCTGGGCCGCTGCTGAGCTGGCAGGCGCAGCCTGGTTTGGCACAGCCTGGATAGGTACGGCCTGGTTTGGCACCGCCGGATTAGGCGGGGCCTGGAATGGCACGGCCTGATTTGGCGCGGCTCCAGGGAGGATGTAGGGCGGTGGGTTGAGCATCTTGGGTGTGGGGATGGGTGTGGGGGCCGGCTCGCCAGCTGGCGGCTGAGCTGGCGGCTGAGCTGGAGCCGATGAGTTCTGGGCCGCCTCTGATGTCATGTCGGCAACCCTGCCCAGCAGGTAGTTGACGTGCTCCTGGCCCTCCTGTGCTCAAGCGCCACAAATCCGATCCATCAGCGGTTTCCAGCTATCTGAGATCTCTCATGTGCACCAATGGGAAGTTTGCTTGTGAGCGTGCAATAGAACGGGTGCCTGCGGGTCGGTTGTTGATCGAACTTTTTTTTTGTTTTACCAAAACTGACTTTATGAACTTTCCTTTCCGATCTTAGCGAGGTTGTTGAACTTCTCTGAGAGGATCCAACTCTGCACACTAGCAAAACCAGGTTGCGACTACTTGCTAGTGCTGAGCCCAGTTTGCAGCCAATCTTCAACCAGGTGTGGGAAGTGGTGGCTTGTGTTATGGTGTACCCACAGGCATAGCAGGGGCCGAGGTAACAAGACAGAGGGCCAAAACCAAGTGTATCCAAGTCTACTTGTGAATGTACGGATGTGATGCTGGGTGCTGACTCTGGCAATCAGAGTCAGACATCTGATCAGCCCTAGGTGGCTGGAAAAAATGCAATCGACTGACTGACTGACCGACTGACTGACCGACCGGCTGACTGAAACCAAGTGTGCGAAAGAGGACAGCTAAATAGGCACCTTGCTGAGGCTGTTGCCGCGCGCGTTGAGGGTCAGGATGGTGACGGCTCGGTTGAGGTGCTTGGCGGCCTGCTCGCCCTGGTGGGCGGCCAGGTAAGCCTTGCTCAGCTCAATGCATGCGTGGCCCACCTGCCGGCACATGCGCACACCTGACGTCAGCCACTGGGAATGCAACCCCCATTTGGAAAGTGACCCGAGGGGTCAAACATCATGGTCAGGTGCCCCTTGTGCAGCAGCTATGAGTGTGCTGTTTTGTTTGGCCCTTCCTCAACTAGTAAATTTGCACAAAATGTGCAGATGTTCACCGCACAACAGGATTTTGATGTGCGAGGAAGAGCTGCACAACTATGATTACTTGTGACATTCATGAACTTAGACACAATCAATCTCTCCTACGTTCACACACATTGGCCTTCCAAAGGCAGAAGACTTCATGCCTTAATAGGAAATGTGCTTAAGAAGTCAGTAAGAGTCGGACAACAATCTCTTCAAGGGAAGTGCGATGAAGGAAGTACTCCTGTAATTCTTCTGCTTGCTTTCATAGACAGTTCGAAGAGATTGTGAAGGTAAGACAGGGGTTGACTGAGGGGGCCTGCGGAGGGGTCGTTGTGGCTGTGCTGGTTCTTCAGGCCACGCAGCCTGGATTAATCCTCCGATACTCTGCTTGTTCTCAAACACACTTTGAAGAGATTGGTGAACAGGGGGTGACACAGGGGCCTACGGAGGGGTGGTTGTGGCCGCGCTGGTTCTCCAGGCCGCGCAGCGCCATCTCCATCTTGTGCAGCAGCGCCGGCGTGGGCGGCCCCGGTTCGGGGGCCGGCGGCGCGGCGGGCGCGGCGCTGCCGTCCTCGCTGTTTGTGCCGCCGCTTGCGGCCGGGCCGACAGGCGCCTGTGCCGGTGGGTTGATGACTGCATCCTGAGCTGGCGCCTCGTCAGGTGCCAGCACATCCTCCTCCTCCTCGCCATCTTCCGTGGCTGCGCCAGGTCAGTCAGTCAATTAGTCTGTTGATTACACCTTTTTGAGCCACCGAGAAACCGGTCAGATTTCTGACCTTGATCTGCAAAAGAGCCCAAGCTGCCGAAACCCAGATGTGCAAGGACGAGTGCGTGGCACAAGCGCCAACCACTGTTTAGCAACCCGCATTCCAACAACACCCAGAATTTGGGATCTTGGACACAGACAAAACAACACAAACTTGCTGCCAACAATTTGCGATCAGGCAACCGCAGTTGCACGTGATCACATTGTGCATTGAAAGAAACCTTGCGTAAAAAAATTTGCAGAGGCAGAGGAATAGGACACAAGGGACGCACCTTCCAAGTCAAACTCGGGCAGGGGCAGGTTGAGGATGTTGTCCTGCTTGATGTTCCGGTTGGGGGGATTGCCCCCCTCTGCTGCCAGCTTGGCCTGGATGGCCTTCAGGCGCACTGCGTTGAAGCCTTCCACCTCCATGCCCTCTTCCTCGCACTGGGATGCTATCGCCTGCGCCG
Organism: Coccomyxa sp. Obi; assembly: GCA_020887355.1. Taxonomy (NCBI): domain Eukaryota; kingdom Viridiplantae; phylum Chlorophyta; class Trebouxiophyceae; family Coccomyxaceae; genus Coccomyxa; species Coccomyxa sp. Obi. The sequence goes on along the minus strand of AP024993.1, from coordinate 153,382 downwards.
ACGGATTGGCATACCTGCAGCCAGGCAGACCTGCTCCTCAGCATAAGGACAGCACACCTCTGCATGTCATTTGAGTGGGTAAGACCACTTGAACGCCATCACGTACCCTTTTTGACATGTGACACAGGTGGGCTGTGCACTGGCCGTAGCGGTCAGAAGGGGTCCGTGCGGTCACTTTGACTGCCTTGCTGTCCATCACCGGGGGCTGCGAAAACTCTGTTGAAAATACTGATTGGCACTTTGGCTGGACACCGTACTGGCTGAACACCGTACTAGATAATTTTGCAGTGCACAGGATTCTTAGCAGTGGCAAGACATGGCTCAGGCCCAAACGGAGCAGAGAAGTGCACCTAGGCTGCGCGGGGAGGGGCCAAGGGCATCACAGCCAACTTTGTCGCGTGTCAAAAGAGGGAATTGCCGGCGTTCGAGTGCTCCTCCACTGAGTGACACGCAGCAAGACATGACTGAGGGGCAGCAGAGCAGCACACCTGGCTTTGGCGGCCACGCTGCGAGGGGAGCGGCCGAGGGCATCGTCATCCAGCAGAGCAGCGTGACGTGGATGAGAATTGCTGCCGCCATTCTGCACGCTCACATAGCTGCTGCGCTTGCGCCGGATCGGCGCAGCACTCTCGCGCCTGCAGAGCGTGGTTCACATGTCTTCTTATGCTCAGGAAAACCGGCTGTTGTGTCAGTACTTGCCGCACACAAGGTCCATGCACATCTGCATTGCGTCTCTCCTTCTAGGTAGTTGGGAAGTCTTGGCCTTCAGTGAGGGAGTGAGACCTCTACTCCAACACACCTAGTCTGAATTTCAGACTCTGAACGGCTTGAGAAGTGTCGTTCATTTCATTGGGATTAGACCATTCACAAGCAAAGCTAATTTGCATAGCAGCGGTGCAAGTGATCCCTTGAAAATCTACACTTTGCTGGTAAACCAGTCCCACGAGCAAAGATTATGGCAGCATGACTCCTGTTGTTGCATGCCACTCTCAAACCAGCAGACAATGCCAGAGGAACGCATGCCTGCCACTGTGCTCGGGAGAGGGCGGTTGCAGCTTCCTCGACTTGGGAGGCGCAGCACGCAGTCCACGGCGACTGCGCGCATCGTCCCTCTGCACGTCTTTGCCTGCAGTCAAAAAATGAAAGTCAAAGTCAGAGTCTGCGTGAAGCTGTGCACCATGAAATCCAATTCAGTACTGCAGTGGATGACTTGGAGTAAGTCAGATTTAACTAGCGATGAATATTCACCAAAGTGGACTATGGACAGTGCAGATAGTACTTAATGAAGAGTTGTTGGAGATGTCAGTTGGAGCAGAGGATGCACCAAGAGGTGAGCCAGCAGTGGAGGGCTCCATCTCATCGTCGTCCTCATCTCCCGCCACAGAGTTGGAGCGCTTGGTCTCCATTCCCACAGCCTCCATCAGCGCCTCCATTGCACCCATGTCCTTGTTCTGTCGAGACCAACAACATGTGACTGACAGCCCATTGATGTCACGCAGATTGGCACCCTCAACAGCTACTCTACAACAACATACTGAAGTCCGTCAAAGTCGCAGATGCTGAACACCTTGCTTCAAACAGTGCCAATCCAGGTTCAATACAGAATCTCTGCAAAGATGCAGGGCATGCATGCAGGACAAGTCGAACAGAATGCAATGGAACACCAAGCCTGGATGCAATGGGAAGGTTTACTCATCAAGAAGAAAACAAGGGGTTTGGAAACAAACAATTCCAGGAGGAGGCATGCGTCGGGCACGTATGCGCACCATGCTCTTGGATCGAGCAGCGGCACCGAAGTCCGGCCGAGCAACCGCGATGTCCTCCACTGCGCCTGTTGATGCTGCCCTTGACAGCCCGGTGCGTCCCCAGCCCTGTCCGGGAAGATGCCCATTATTCCAGTCAGCGCCAGCAATTGCCAACAACTTTTCACCGCTATAAAACCCAATGTCGAGCCTTCGCATCCGCACATCACGACTGCAACCTACCCTGAAGAGCCAAGGATGCGGGATTTGCACGCCTGCTCTCATGTGCCAATCACCCACTCAAGTTATGTGCCCTTCAGAGCATTCTGCCATGGTAGCAGGATCCAAAGTGGCACTCCATTGCCTGCCGATCTGACCAGCAGCTGCATGCCTCTTACTAAAAGTGAAACTGCAACAGCTATCTGAGGACCAAGGTTCTCACCGGGAGGGCCCCAAGGCCCCCGCGCACACTTCCATTTGCGAAGGAACTGCTAAAAACTTGCCCAAGAATGGCAAGAAAAACGAAATCTAGAAAGAGAAATCAGACTATATGGGGACCCAGGCTCTCACCGGGAGGGCCCCAAGGCCCCCGCGCATGCTTCCATTTGCGGAGGGAACGCGGCGCTTGCGCGGCGGCAGGTACGGCCCCGCGCGCAGGCCGCCGCCGTCTGTGGATGCAGCCACGTGCTCATCTGACTCATAGTCTCCTGCGTACTCTGCATCACACCACACAGCTTAGGCTCGCCATGCTCATTTCAGGCAGTTTCACTTCACGGCAGATCAACAACACATGCTCATTTGACTCATAGACTCCAGTATGCTCTGCATCACACCACACAATTGAGGCTCGCAATGCTCAAACAGGCAGTTTCACGGCAGATCAACAACACGTGCTCATCTGACTCATAGTCTCCTGCATACTCAGCATTGCACCCCACAGCTGAGGCTCGCCATGAGATCAAGAGACACAGTACAGACAATCAAGGGCGTGCGAGTGCCAAAATAGGGGAACTGCCTCAGCGAATACGGTACTAGTTATGCTACAAGTCCTCGCCAGGCATTTGGGCAGATTCACAGCGGTTCAGCAACTGGTCTTTATACAAAAGGCCTTGAGCAGGCTCCATAGAGACTGGCGGCATTTACAGTGAAGCTGCCTCGGCCGTGGCAAGCACTGCAGGTACCAAACGGTCCAAATGCTGCAAAGGTCAATGCAGATCTGAAAGCACCAATCCCGAAGTACTGAGAAGCAACAGACTGGACCAATCACCTCCAACTCCGACGGATGCTTCATGGCGATACCGGGCGCTGCCATTGCCGCGTGGCAACCTCAGCTGGTCTCCTGAATGGTCTAGAGCAGCATTTGTCCCCTGGTACAACCACAGCAGACTGTTATGTGGTCTACAATCACCGCATAGACTATAGTGGTTTAGTGTCTGTAGATCACACAGATCTATGATGATCTATCTCTTCATCATAGAGCAGATTTGATATCGGGAGCAGATATTGAGCTCCAGTAGCAATCACTCAATGCAGCAATTATGATCGGAAGTGATTGTCGGCAACGATCCAGCGAGGATTCAACCACATTCAACTTTGTTTCCCGCATTTGGAAGCAACACTTGCTGCTGCCAACTACACTCCTGGGCACTACTGCCGGAATCCATTGAAGTTGACTGTGACAGCTGATTCTTGGCCCACCTCTAAGTTCATGTCCCTGGCCAGCCACTCCCTGAGGCCAAACAGGCCCTCATGGGGGCGGATGAAGATGGAGGCCCCCTCCTTTTTCTTGATGTCTGTGTACAGGGCAGACGCCATGGTCGCCTCAGGCGTCTTCCCTTGAGGAGAGATCAGGGCGTACTTTATGGCGTATCGCGCTATCTCCCCTGCATCCACCCCCAGATGATTACATGTGTGCCTTCCATAATTATTACTCTCTTCATTGCTGTGCATGGGACCCAAACCATGGTGGTGCAAAGTGCTTGCTATGGATATCTTCTAGCACGGTTCCCAATGTGACCTGCAGTTCATCAATCAAGGATTCCCCTCCTCTGGGGTGCAGCGCAGACACACCTGTGGACATGAGCCGGCTGTGCTTTGCAAGCACCTTCTCCGCCGCACTTTTGAAGATCCCTCCCTGTGATGGAGTGCCACTCTGCGATGAACAGACCCAGAACTCAGGAGATAGCTCGTCCACTCGCAGCTTTAGGCAGCTGACAATCACCCAATCAATGAACAACATGCACCGCACATGGACTACCAACATGCCAATACACCGCCCTTTCATGGCATGGCGCCGGCCATGACTTGAAGAAGCGCCTGAAAGATGACAAGTGCAGGAGGTGTGAAGGACCAGTGTCTTGGTCCAAGGCTCCTCCAGTATCAGTCAATCAGGTCAGTGTCGGCTACCTGAGAGCGCTCGGCCGCTGTCTTGGGGCGCACGCCTGCAAAGCGGCCAGTCTCATCCCTGAGGGGTACGGTCGCTTTCTTGGCTGTGTCCCGCCCCAGAGATGCGCCCGCACTCGCTGGCCTCCTGTACATGTCCATGCAAGCACCTCAGAACTCTCAAGTACTACATGAGCCCCAGTTACTTTGCTCACATGGCTTCCATAGATGTGCGCTCCTGTCTCACAGTGCAATGTCCATTCTTGCACCAGTGTAGCAAGCAGTTTTCAGTCAACGGAGCATGAGCAATCCAGCAGTCGTGTGCATGCATTGGAGACATGCCAGGATGACGCATGCTAGCATGAGAGACATCAATGCAGGGTGGTGCTACATGGCAAGCTGGCAGGACAGCAGGGGAGTTGAGAGAGACCTGGGCCGGTCACTGCCACTGGAGGGGCCAGAATCCTCTTTGGGTGGTGGTGTCCTCCGGGCAAGCCTGGATCCTCCTAGAGCGATGGGCGCCTCCGTGCCATCATCCCATTGCTTGGGCTTGACCACGCGCCCTCTCTTGCTTGTGAGCCCGGTCGACAAGCCTACTGGTGTTTCCAGATCATCCGCGCTGCGTTTCCGCTGCATGATGGCCCTGCCAAACCTCCTAAACCTGCCAGAGCATGGAGATCATGTGGGCGACCATGAGCATCCTCCAGTCCCAGGCTGGTGTCAACTCTGACTGGGGGTGTCATTGCCACTATTAGATGTAACAGGCCCCTGCACGGTTGTACGACGACGTGACCCCAGGAATGAGTGATCCTGAGCAATCCCCTTCCAGTGGTCCACCAGGTATGGGAAGTCTTCTTCACCGACCCTCTCTACTACTACCACGTTCTGGTTTTAGACATGAACACACTAGAACTAAGGCACCAGGCAGCATTTTGGAGCCTTACAAACCACAAGATGTTGGCTTTTGCCACCTCCCGCTCAGTAGCTACAAAAGCAGCGCCACTGTGCAGCTGCATAGTGGCCAAAACAGAATAGAGACCGCCCTCCACAGCAAGAATCCAGTTGACCGTGAACGAGACGCTCCCAGCAGGTGCTTAATCCCTGTTGCTTAGGTGGAGCTTGCAAGTAGCGAAATGCAAGCCTCCACACTGTTGTGATCAGTCCTCAAAGCAGCAAGAAAGTTTCAACCAACCGCTTCCTCAAGCCCTGAGAGCTGGTACTAGTGCACAATTGGCCAAAAAATGGCAGCCTAGGTTGACAGATGCCATAGCTTCCAAGTACGAGGTGAAAAGCCGGAAAGACTCCTTTCAAGGGTCGGACGGGACCTTCAAATTGCTGTCCAATAGCTGCTTTATTCAGAAGTAAAGGTGTACACCACTTCCAGCTTCGACGAGCAGGAGGCTCTACACGCAGCTCGAATGCGCCAAAACCCGGCACGGGAGCCAGAAGCAAGTAATCAGGAATATCTACCGTGCATAGGGACCTACGAATCCTTCACAAAATTGGATGAGTGCTAACCCAGGAATCACTCGAGGCTATGGTTGCGCAACTACGATCAGCGGCATCTGGCAATTTGCTTTGGACAGGTCTGAGCTCTATTGACCTTGGCGGCTCTGACGGGGAATAACATGCCTGTCACAGGATACTAAGCGCCTACTTCAGTCATTGATACATCGCCCATCTGCCTCCCTCTACACGCTGCAAGCTGAAACATCCGCATGCGGGGGCTGAGGATGGAGGGTTTGCCAAAGTTACGGGCATTTCGGCTACTTCGAGGCGCCAGAAACTCGCCCTTCAACGAAGTGATTCATTCACCAGAATCTCACCTCGCGTGGCGACTTCTTGATCGCCCCGAAAGCTGTCTAAAGTAGCTCTCGCCCAACCAGCCTCCCTCCTATGCTATGCGCTGTCGGACCTGCAACGGAACCTCGGCCTCTTCTCCTCGAGTCCAGAAGCACCTGGCAGTCAACCGTGCGCCAATCGCTTGTGAAATGCCCGCGCCAAACTGCGCAAGACACAGCAATTTCCTTTCCCTGGAAGGGCTGCTGCCTGTGCCTTGCGCCCAGACAACGCCGGCCGGCCAAAAAAGTTGGTGAGTCGGCGGCCTAAACAGGAGAAAGATCTTTCATCTGGGCAAAGAGCCTCACGATCCAGGAATCGATAAATCGTAGCCCTCTGGCGTCACATGGGTGGATCAGCCCTTTTGAGTTGAATGAAGCAGGAAGAGACAGTGCAAGAGACAGTGCAAGCTTGTCTTAAGAGTCAGCTGAGTCTGCAGAGCAGTTCCACATCCAAGTTGGCACTGCGCAGAGCATCATGCCGCATGCGGCTGCATGATGCTGTGAATGGCACAGACACGGTGTCTGGAATCCTCCACTTCGAAGTGCGACTTCGGCATGCCGAGTCAATTCACGCCGGGTGTGCAGGAGAAATATCAGCTCTAATGCAGATCTAGAGCGCATTACATCTTGCTGGCAAGACCTCAGGAGTATGGTACCCGGTATGGGCCATCATGTTGATGTGTACTGCAGCTGCAGCAGGCAGCCAGCAAATGGCAGACGGCATCAGCTTTTCTGGTGTTGCTGATGGATCTTTGAAGGTGTCTCCACCGGAGACTCTCCGGCACTCGATCAATCGGCATGGTTGTAGTGCACTGGAACTGGTGCTGCTGTCTATGGAATTGCACACTGCCAGGCAAGGCAGCACTGCTCTCGGGGAAAAAAAAGCAAGCACAATGTTTACATTGCTGGCCAGTAATTCAAGGATGGGTCCACCTCTTAGCGTCTTATTTTTGTACTGGATCCAAATTGGGCACAGCCCATCACAGCAAGCTTGAGCCCCAACATGCCATCATTCTTTCGTTACAAGTGCCTGATCAACCTAGCTAGCACGCCAGCCCCGCAGCTACCAGGCAAGCCCCAAAAGAGCCCAGTGGTTTGAACCAAAATATGAAATGGACTTGCAGCAGGGCAAAGCAAATATACAGTCAGGGACTTCATCGCGTACACACCCCTGCTTCATCCCGGACTTCCCTGCCTTATGTCTACATCTTGAACGTGCAGGTGTTTTCGGTGCAGGAGCAATGCTACCCCATGCCACCCGATCTAGCTGCAGCAAGCCGACTTCTTCTTCTCCTCTGGCTGTGTCTCGGACACAACAATCCTGGTGCCCTTGTCTGGCTGTGGCTTGTCCTCAGATGCAAGCGCCTTCTTGCTGACAATGTGGTAGATCTCTGTCAGGATGCGCTGGAAGGCCTGCTCCACATTGGTGCTCTCCAGGGCACTGGTCTCGATGAAGGACAGCCCCTCCTTCTCGCAGAAGGCCTGTGTGCATCGCAACAAACATCTTCTTAAACTGTTTCATCTCTCCTGCACAGCCTGATGTGGTGAGAGATGCAGGGACTCGTATGCCTTGGGCAGGAGCATTGCCTGCATTTGTTCAGAAGACAGTGTAAACAAGTCATGTGACAACACCGCATGCAGAGACGAAAGGCAACATGTTCAACAAGCATGGGCACTGCGACTCCTTACAAATTCAACTACAACAGCAATTGTAGATGTCAGTTGAGATCATACAGACCTGTGCGTCATCAGTCTGTACAGAGCGCAAGTGCCGCAGATCGCTCTTGTTTCCGACGAGCATGATGACGATGTTGGAGTCAGCATGGTCTCGCAGTTCCTTCAGCCATCGCTCCACATTCTCAAAGGTCACTGCAAGTAGGCAAGCACAATTCAGCACTGCATCCCTTCGACTGTTACCTGCAGGGCCAGTGCACCTTGCAGCCTATCCCGCTGTGCCTTGCCTCTGGAAAGTGCACAGCGGCAGTGAGCCTGCAATGAAACAAACTGATGCACCTGTACATCATCATGAGGATGCAGAGCAGCTTACGGCAAGGCACAGCCATAGAGTTCCCCCAAAAAGTGTGTCTATCATAGGTCACAGATGCTGGGAAAAAAATGATCCTGCAAGTTTATTTGCAGCAGAAATACATAAATCAGAAGTAAAACAAATTATTTCCAGCTCACCTTGCTTGGTGATGTCATACACCAGTAGGGCACCAACTGCTCCTCGGTAGTAGGCACTTGTGATTGCACGGTACCTTTCCTGCCCTGCCGTGTCCCAAATTTGCGCCTTGATGGTCTTGCCGTCAACCTGCAACATGAAAGATGTTGATCATGTAAGCAGATCAAGTTCAGTCCAACTGCTGAGCAAAAAGGGAGACATGAAACAGCTGGCGCATCGCTTTAACTGCGTCCACAGGTCTGCCGGGGAAGCACAGCAGAAAGAGCATCACCTGAATACTGCGTGTAGCAAACTCGACGCCGATCGTGGACTTCGATTCCAGGCAGAACTCATTCCGTGTAAACCGGCTGAGCAAGTTTGACTTGCCCACACCGGAGTCTCCAATCAGGACAACCTTGAAAAGGTAGTCATAGCTGCAGGGAACGTGCAAACCCGCATTCAACAGACAATAATTGCATGCAAGTCCAGCATCACGTCAGAGCTTCCAACCTAATGGAGTCGCGCGCTCCCAAGCAAAAGTCTTGGAGGAAGAGGGAGATGTCAACGTAAGCAAGGGCAAGCAAGAGTCTCACTCGTCGTCCGCCTTGTGATTCATGCCCCTGCTCATGGCTGCTGATCCTGGCTTCCTGTTGACTGGCCTGTCTCCAAACTACCTGCAGCTCCTTCACTACTCAACTCCCTCAAAACCTTCTCACACTGTCCTGCACCGCGCGTTTTCCTGGACAAAGATGAGCCCACTGAACCCCGATGTACTGTAGCTCAGCACACGCCTCAGATGTGGGCAGCAATGGCTGTGCCTGAAATTCTGGCGAAAGACCTTCCCAAATGTTGCCACAGCTAGTCCCAGGTCAAATCCCTCGAATTCAGGGTCGATGCTAAGTGTCTTCGTAAGGGTTAGTGATCCCAAGGGAGGGAGTTCCGACGCTGCGCACGAGCTTCAACTGCCATCCCGGCGAGGCTGGAGCTGTCGACCACCATTTGCCCGTTCAAATCAGTAATTGAGGTTGCTGTGGACTTTCTGGAACGGTCACAAGGATCCGCCAGGAGTCCCTGTGGCAAGGAGGTACGAGCTGGGCTTTGGCTTGCTGATGCCGCGTCCTGTGAAGTCCAGTAGGTGCAAGTGCAGGCCTTAGGAAGCAATGCATCCTTGTATGGCATGAGCCAGAGGTTCCATATGTATTACATGCACAATTATGGCGGTTTCAGTTGTGTGGGTGTTGATCCTGCAACACACCGAGACTCACACAAGCTCGGGGACGAATCGGAAAGGAAATGGGCCCTGAGAGGTGGTTCAAAGCATATGTTCATGTTTCACAAGCATTTTGGCGATGACGAAGACGTGCAGTTGTCAGCAACGTCCTCTGTTTTAGGACCTCACATTCTCGTCCAAGGAAACGTGATGCTGTAGAGTTCTGCCCATGATATCGGGATTAATGTGAATGTGAATGGGTCTTTGAGTTGTTGTTGCATCACAGTGCAATGAGGTAGAGGGTCTGTGCCGCAGGAGAGCATACTGTCAACGAGACATGTGATGACAGCAGCTGTTCAGAAGTACAGGACGATGAGCAGCCTCATGGTTGCAGCTGAGCAACCGCCAGTCGAACTGGAGAACGACAAGGAGCAACGACAGAATTTACAAATATCTGGTGAGACCTTCCGCGGGGCAGCAGAATGCTGGGGTCAGCCGTGCAGTAATTCTGAGTGTCATGTTGCATGCATGCTCAATGGTTCAGAGCATCAGCGCTTGCCCCTTCAGTTGCCACATTGCATTCCCTGGCTGATCAGCATTGTTGTCTTTCAACAGGCTCAATGCCCGAGGGCAACAGCCAACACCAGTATGCCAGGGAGGATAGTGTGTCGCTGTCAGACAGTGCCAAAGAGCCCTCTAATGACAGCGACTACATGCAACCGAGGCACCAGTCCCTTGACGATGACTACAGCAATGACAGCAGATCAGGTCATGGCAGGTGCGCACACAAGTAAGTCATAGTCCAGCGTAGTGCATGGAATCCCCTGGTGCCCATAAATGCACATCCAAATGTCGCCTCACCAGCAGCAGCCAGCCGGATGGTTTGATGTCACAGCACTCCCATTCACTATCTTCCAACTGTCATAGGACCTTCAAGTAGGGACTTACAGCTGCAGGGCACCCATTGCTGCTACCTCTGATTAGTGTCCAACGGTGAATTTGCTCAGAGGCAAGGACACTGCTGACGCCAGGAAACGGAGGAGGGAGGAGGAGCAAATGCGAGAGCGCCCGGACAATGACATGACACGCAAGCTGCGGCCGCTGCACAGTGAAGAAGACCCGGACGGTCACACAGGCAATGAGGACAGCGCAAATGCCTCCCCTTCAGCAGGCGATGACTTTCAGGATGGGCCCCCAGGCAAGCTACCCCTGCAGCACTCTGCAGCAGTGCCTCAAAATCAAAACCAAAGTGCCCCAAGATCGCACTACTGCCATGCCTGTGCAACCAAGACCACCTCCAGACGCAAAGACATCGTGCATATTCAGAACACCTTCATCTGTGCTCACTACACATGACTTGTCACCATTCTCACGAGGCTTGTTTTACACGCAATCATGCGCCGCAAAGTCCGTTCTCGATGCATCAGAGAATATTGTTGCTGTGCAGTGCTGGCAAGGTTAGTGGACAAGGAGCAAGAGGAAGAGGAGCGGCAACAGCTGCACAGGTCATGGGAGATGGCGGCCATCCTTGACTTTCTGGACCTCTTCCGAAGCGACCTGAAGCTTGACAGGAGCTTCACCGCCCACGAGCTGGAGTCTGTGCTCATCCTCTCTCCTGGTGGAGAGGGATTGCTAGGCTCAGTGCACACTGTGCGCCGCTTCACTCGATTGCTTGCCAGTCTGCAGTTGCTTTCATTAGTGATGCAAAAATTGCCCCTGCACTCTTTCTCTGTCTCCCTCACAAGTGAGATCTCCACCACTCGAAATCTCTTCAGCAGGATGTCATGGAGACAAGGGGATAACACCAAAATCATGGCATGCTAATTGCTGATGCTGCTTGCTCAGTCAGATGTGAGCCTACCAACCTGCACTGGCATGTCATGCGGACTCAAAAAGGGGCCTCTGGTACAGCTTTCTATCGCGATACAAGAACAGTGCAGTCAGTAATGTTGAACCACTACATGTGGAGTGTCCATCCAAAGATAGTGCCTTCAGTAGTGTTGAACCACTGCATGTGCAGTGTCTGCTGAAGGGGATCAGCACGAGGTCAGACATCACGCCCGCCAACTGGACCATGTACTTGTCGGAGCGGCTGAAGCAGATGTGGCGCACCAGCGGGGAGGCATGGCCGCCACCATTCGCTCCCCGCAGGGGCCACGAAGCGTTGGAGTATGCCAAGCTTCCCACAGCTGACAGGTGTTGTCCTGGGTACATGAAGCGGGGCTGGGAATGATTATGTCTGGATATGTCATATATGAACATGCACCGCCAGCTCAGTCACCATACTCCCGGGACTGTTTGCAGGAGGGGCAAGCACATGCCCTGCACTCTTATCCAGCAGAACTACCCATCGTTAGTAAAGTGAAGTTGACATTGAGTGCGGCATATTTTTTGGGTTGTCGAAGTACCTGAACATTCTCGAATGTTTGGACACGTGAGAGCTTTTGCAGAGCAGAAGAGGGCACCCACCCTGCTCACTGGGCATACCGTACTATCTTTTCACACCGATTTTAGTCACCTTGAATTCACCCTCGTTCAATCTGCGCAGGGTGTTGGCGCTGAAGGCGCTCTGTGAGGCGCGGCTGGACCGGGAGGATCTGCGCGGCCGCGTGGAGGACGCAATTCGGCCCAGCAAGGAGACGCGCATGGCCGCCAAGACCACCGGCGTGCTGCCCAGTGTGGACGACTTCCGCCGCGGCCCCCTTGGTACCGACAGCAGCGGCTTGGAGTACCACTACTTTGAGCTGCGCCTCTGCTCCGAAGGTGCTTTGTCTCTTGACTTTCTGACCTTTTTCTACCTTCCTTTGCCATCTACCTGCCCCCTTTTCACTTGGCAGTATAGGCCTGGAGTAACACACTACTTTGAGCTGCGCCTCTGCTCCGAAGGTGCCGCCTGCTTTGTCTGTTGACTTCCTGACTTTTTCATTACCTTCTCTGAGGATGCTCCTTGTTCACTTGACAGCATAGGCCCGGAATACCACTACTTTGAGCTGCGTTTCTGCACCGAAGATGCCGCCTGCTTTATCTTTTGACTTCCAGACTTTTCATACCTTCTCTGAGGATGGCCCCTGTCCAGTTGACAGCATAGGCCTGATGTACAAGCGCATTGAGCTGCACCTTGGTGCTCGATTGTGTTTCCATTTTTTGTTCCGGAATAGCACCATAGATAATGGCCTCTGATATGTTGCTGGAGCAAGCTTTCCTGCCCTGCTTATATCAACCAAGTCATCCCTGACCAAACATCGCATGCAGACACACTTGTCCCCATGCAAGCAGGTGCAAAGGTGATATTTGTTGCTGCCTTATGTTCTGCAGCAGAGATAGGTTTGAAGATCACTGTGAGATCACTGTGGAGATCACTGTGAGGTATGAAATGTGGCAGGTGAGGGACGGATGTACCGAGACACTCCAGTGGATCTGGTGCCAAAGGCAAAGGCGACGAAGGCGCGCGGGGTCCGGGCGCAGCCGCCGCTGCCGGGGATGTGGGAGCTGCTGGGAAGCTCCGTTGAGGAGCTGACGGAACTCGGCCAGAAGCTGCAGCGGAGCAAGAAGAAACCGGACAGGTTGCTGGCCTCCAAGGTATGCAGCTCCTCAAAGCTCACGCCACGGCATTGCTGCTCAGGATCAGAATCCTGTATCAACGTCCTTCATGGAGTGGTTTGCGGCTTAGCAAGACTATGTATTGGCCTCTAGACAAGACTTGAGTGCACTCTGCACAGTTTTCATATCCCAGTATCTGCCATGGTCTTAGTAATGAACATTCAAATGCATGGGCGCTTCTGGTAGTACACACTCCCTTGATTATAATGAGTCGGCACTGTTTCTGGCCTGGGTGCTGATATTTTTTGGGGGGTGGGACTAGATAATGGTATGCTAACTGCTGAATTGAAATGTGCAGATCCTGGAACTGATTGATGGTGTGCTGACTGTTGAACTTGAAAGTGCAGATCATGGATGAGATAGTGCCGGACCTGATTGTGAAGCGGGAGGAGGAGGAGAAGAGGCAGAGGGTGAGTCAGCGGCTGCAGCGCCAGATGGGCGATGTGCTGATGGATCCCGAGGGAGGCTTTGGCAGGTGAAACTCTGACACTGTTCACAATTTAACTGGCATGGTGAGCCAGCTGAGCAGAGATCGGGAGGTTCTTTAAAACTTTTGAGGGGTCTACCATTGGAGAGCAAGGGAGGAGGTTTCCCTGCTGTCTGTGAATGCTTGGGTCTTCGTGCAGGGCCCGGAGGGAGCGCAAGACGGTGGACTACACAGGCAGCTCATATGACACCATGATTCGCGCCGCCATCCGCGGCACATCTTCACGCCACGAGGCCGGCGGCTCATCGCGCCGAGCAGCAGCACTGGATGATGCACCGTGCGCTTCACTACCCTTCTTCCTTCTTGCCAAGTGCAGTGCAGATGATATATCACTTGCCGTCAGCTCAAGCACAAGGCTGCCTTCCACCTCAGCATTCTGAGGCGCATCCTGGCCTGGGTCTTTTCCTTCTAGGCTCACCCTTCCAGGACAGTAGGGTAGATTCCACCATTAATTTTGCACTGAAGATATGAATCGAGGCAGTGATGACTGGGATCCGGCACGGCTGTTTGGCGCACATACAGGATATGGTCATCGATGTTTGATGGGTCTGACAGCCACCTCGGGTTCTGCAGAATAAGCGCTGCGGAGGCGGCGATGATGGGCATGCGGCGCGGCCGCTCAGCGCACACCGTGGAAGCGATGCCGGCCGACTGCGGCGTCGCGATCGAGTGGCGGCGCGGCCGCACGGCCGGCCAGGGGAGCGCGCCGAGCAATGGCGGGGTCGCCGATGCGAACGGCCGCTCGGCCGCGCCTTCCGCCGCCCCCTCGCGCTCCCCTTCGGCCACTCCCGGCACTTCACAGGCTCAGGTGTGAGGTGGTGCAGACACTCGAAGTACCGTAGTGGTCACCTCAACCCCGCAGTAAATTGAAAAGGCAATTATTAAACGGGTCCGCGCAGGGCGTCCGTGCAGCTGCCGAATCATTTTTTTTCGGCCGCGCAGCGACGCTTTTTTTGCGTTTTTTCACTAAGGAAATCCGGACCTTTTTTGAAATCGGATTGTTAAAGCTCTGCGCAGGGCGTTTCGCGCAGCCCAACAAGTAATTATGAAACATTTGCGCAAGCCTGAAAAATAATTATTTTCTGCGCGGTTTATGGTGACCACTACGGTAGCGGCACAACCACCGTGCACATCTCACGGCCAGTAAAAGACGTTCCAGGGACACTTCTTTTTATTGGGGAAACCGCATGGCTGCGATGTCCTCCGCCACCATATCACCCTTGCCCTCTTTTGAGGAGGGTGGATGAGATGACTGTCTGGAGACTTGCCCTAATATGCAAGGGACACCTGTGTAGAGGATCAATGGCGATGTGAAGATTGGCTGGCTTGCAGCGTGATGCGGACCAGGATGCGCACGCGGTCAATGGGCACACCGCAGCAGTTTCGAGCCTTCCACAGGGGTACACCCCAGAGTTTGAGGAGGAACAGAATGCGCAGAAGCGGCCCAGGACTGCATGGTCCAATGAAACGGTGAATGCCTTTGCTGCCCTTCCCCTCTCAGAGACGCATCAACTTGTTTTGCCCTCTCAGAGGCGCATCGACTTGTTTTGGTGTGTCAGCACTCTCAGAAGGAGCGGCAGGTGTCCCTTTTTGTTGTTTCAACTTGGTTGGGGAACGTCTGCTGTCACAACCAAGAGCAGAAGGTGACTTTGCACTGATCAAAACAAGTTCTGATATGTGTGCAAGAATTGGACCATCAGCAGACATTGCTTTTCTCGAAAGCTTCAAAATCCTACACCGACAAAAGATTGACATGATGACTTTGCATTATGCAGGCTGACCAGTATGAGGAGCCGGATGATGAGCCCCTCCCAACCTGGACTGCCACTAGTCGTCGCACTCGCCTCTATTAATCTGGTGGAAGGGCATCAGAATAGTCTGTTGGACCCATTCTTGTCATGTCTGATGAAGCTGCAGCGCTTGGGCCTCGGTTAGCTGTGGCAGCTAGCTCACAGTCACCCCTTTCTGCTTGAGCAAGACCAGACACACGGTTTCCACTTCGGCTGGGAAAATCTTGCATAGCAGTACTGCTAACTAGTTGTTAGCAGTTGCAACATCAAAGATGCATGGTGTTGAGGTGCCCAGAAAGTCAGGCTCCAGCATGACCCATCAAGATGCGCTTGCTAGGGTGACTAGTTCTGAACGTTGGTCCATTTGCGCATTAAGTCTCTCAGGTATCGTGCATAGACATATATGCAAAAAATGCACAATATCGCGAAATTGTTTGAGCATTCAGTGCATGCATGCGCGCCCTGCTACTGCAGCAGCCGGCTCCATGTCTAACAACAATGCTCTTGATTACGTCTCGTGCAACGCATCAGAAATTGAAAATTTTGGGCTTCTTTTATCAGCGGTCACTCGTACTTTCTGTGCACCTGTGACGTCCCATGACACAGAAGTCCTTCTGTACAGCATGTATCGTGACGTATCTGATCCAACGTTGACTGTAAGATATCTTGATGATTCAGGCACATTGCACCCTCCCTCTCCTCAAGGAGCTGCTTGTCCTGCTCTTGGGAGCTACGACGTATCCCGGTTTTCGTGTCCCGGTTTTCGTGTCGTTGACTGATCCGCCTGAAGGCATGGTGTGCTCCTCAGACATTCGTGTACAGAGTTTAAGATCGAAGTACAGTTGGTTTTGGCCTCATCCGGTCACCCTCCACCATCGCAGGCGCGTCGGAAAACCTTGGAACCTTGCGCAATTCTTGTTCGTCTTTCAAAGATGTATCCAGACAGCACCGGTCGTGGTGTTGGATCATCGGCAGTCGTTACTGCTCTATTCTTTGCGCTCGCCATCGCCAGCTACGCCAACCTCATCCTCTCCAGATTCCCGACGTACATCATCATTGCCGTCGCTTCAACGCGTGAGTGACTCGCCTACTTTTGGGCACACACTTTTGTGTGTTCCCAAAGCAGTTGTCCCAAGACGAAATGATCCATGAAACATGATGTACATCACCTGATGGAAGCGGACCATCCTCGAGTTCTGCGTCAAGGAGATACACGTTCGCAGTGCTGCAGCTGCTTGCAATTCCACTCGCTTTAAGGTTGAATGAGTGGCATGCATGGCGTCCCCGATGTTGCAACACTAGCTGCTGGGGGACTGGCACATCCCCCTGCTGTTGAGTTGCTGGTGTGTCCTGCAGTTCGAGGGGTGGGGTATGCTTGCTTAACAGCTGAATTGCGGCACCCAAGCCGTCAGCTGTACATAGCCTTTCAGACTCTGGAGAGCATGGGCTATGGGGCCAGCATCGAGGTGCTCTTCAAGACCATGGGGAACTGGTGAGCCTCTGTCTATCTTTTAAAACGCCCCGCCAGAAAGGGACAGCTGTCCAACACATACCAACATCGGTGTGATAGATTACATTGAATTCTCTGGTGCACAGGTCCTTCAGCAATGCGCCAAGCAAGTCATTGCATGATCAATAGCCACTCCCGATATTCTCTGGTCCTTCCAAGGGTATTTTAGCACGCCACCCAGCATCTGTGCTCTGGCTGCTTGTCGCGCGTTGTCAGTCATCAAGATTCTAGTGCGTTGCCAGTTTTGACTGCAGGCTAGAGCAGCTGTCTTCAGACCCACTTGCGGAATGGTGACAAGAGAATCTCAACCCTAAATCCTAAACCCTAAACCCTAAAATGTTGAGGTTGCTCGTTCATACTGGCTTGTCCTGCTGCATTGACTGGTTTCTGCGGGTGGTTGTGGGTCATCTAACCAGCCCCAGACGGCTGAAGTGATGTCTTGTTCTCATTTCCTTTTCCTTCTTCTTGGAATGAGAGTGCCTGCGGGTGGTTGTGGGTCATCTAATCAGCCCCAGACGGCTGGAATGACGTGCAGTCACCTCTTCCTCTTCTTGGATGAATGAAAGTACCCCTGGATGCTGATGTGGAGGCGTGCATGCAGGCTGAAAACACCCCACAATCCGCGGCCGCCACACCCCAAGCTTCTGGATATGCTGGGCCATCTGCTGATGGTGGTCACCATGGTCTTGTCCTTTGTCCTCAGCCCGATTGGCTTCACCATGCTCTACGACACTGACAGCAGAGAGGCAAACTTCCATGGCAGAAAGATTGACATGACTGTCTTCTGGGTGTGTCCTTCCCGATCCATCCCCGAAAGCTGCCCATCAGAGTAGATACCAACACACACTCTTGCATGGTGGTCAGCACAGCGATTGTGAAAGACAGCGGCTGTCCTTGATGCTCCCTTGTGGTCAGGCCTGCAAGTCATTGAGGACTTGTTGATGAACTGCCAGTGTGCGACTTGCTTGGACAAAGGCAGGCCCCTTAATGCATGTCTGCTATGCCTGCAACCTCTCCAGATCCAATGGCCTCTAATCACACTCATAGCTGAGTCAAGTTCCATGCAACAATTGAAGCAATGGAGAACACAGAACTGTGCAAGAAGAAGTGGCTGAGATGGTGGGTGGGTGTGTTTCAGGGCCGTCTGGCTGTCCTGATTGCATGGACTCTGGTGGTGATGCTCATCTGCTACTACTCCGCCAAGGGCTACCACAAGGACAGGAAGAAGCCGCACCATCATGACTCCACCGGCACTTTCCAGAAATCTTCTGCCAAAGAGATCCTGCATGCAGACTGCTGGCAGCATGTAGACACCAGGCTGCTGGTGCGACAGCTCCCTGTCCTGCCAGACAATGAGCGCATTAGCCAATTATGCAGCAACACTCTCTGGCAAAGATGAGTGAAGCCAAGCTTGATATTGGCGAACCTGTTTTGAGTTCGTTCGAGAGTCTCGAATCAAGACAGTGTTGCTGGGATGGTTGCCCTGTGTTCCAAAGTGCACGTTGCATGCACATGCACATCAAGTTGCTTGAAGCAATCAATGCCTTGTGATGAGCCCAGAGAAGAAATTCAGGCTTGGTCACCGAGCAGTGTTGCTATAATGAGAACATGAAGCGCCTGGCATACATCCTGCAGCACAGTCAGTCGTTAGTGATCACCAAGGAGCTCTGCTCAGCTGAAGGTAGCACAGTGGAGCACGGAATCATGACTGCAGTACTGTCGAGGTTGTTAAAGGCCTCCTAGGAACATGTTGTACAAGGAGGGCCTAATGCAAGTGCCGTTTTGGTGCGCAGATCTTTGTCATCCTGGCATGCACGCTGCTGCAAGACATCGCAGCGTGCTTCTATGTCGTGGCTCTGTACCACAAGAACTGGGAGGAAGACATATACTTCATGCTGGGGGTCATCCTCCCTCAGCTGCTGGAGGCAACGCTGCTCAACATTCCAGGTACCAATCATGAGGAGCCGTTGCTTAAATTGCATGTACAGTCTCACTCACTAACCAGATGAGCCGAGAAGGCATTCATAACTGATGTTGCTTTGCTGTAGACTAGCTTTGATGCCCCACAGTGTGGCATTCAGACACACCTGTGTGAGTGTCCTATTCCCTCTGGCTTTGCATTTGCAAGACTGTTACAGCAACAGGAATACAGGGTGCTCTGATCCCATTTGCTTCCGTTCAAGATCTGAACAAGCAGAAACACTCCATTGAAAAATGACTGCTTCCTCAAGAGCTACTACAGTAGTGTGCTAGTTGAAAATCCGACAGGAATCCATCAGATTATGACAAGTTAAATCCCAGAGACCTCCTGGGAACCAGCTGAGGCTTTGGAATGTTCAGTGTCCCCCAGCATCTCATGGTGGTGTCATGATTTTTAAAAAAACCATTGATTCTTATAAGGCCATTGCCATCCAGTTTTACAAGTAAACCTGGTTACGGCTTTCTCTGATGACATTCAAGGTCTGCTGCCACGCTTGGCGTCCAGCTCTCCCAGCGACAAGGAGTGCCCCAACGATGAGGAGTCCCCCAGCAACAACAAAAAGGACTCTCACAGTGGCGAAGAGGTCAATGGAGAGGAGGAGAGCTGAGCAGATGGCAGCATGCATGACAGCTGCATGCATGACAGCTCTCCATATGGACAGCTGTCATATGTGATGTCACCTGCTTCCATGCTACTGGGCTCAGCACAACGCATGCACACCTTTGTGATTGTCTGCTGTGTATGAATTCCAGTAGGCGTAGATCCCCTTGTGATGATAGTTGAACCCCTTTTGGGCTGAGGCACAGTAGGTGCAGATCCAATTTTTGCTGTGATGATGCATGTTGGCAGGTGTAGGATGGTTTCTTCTGTTTGAGCGTAGGTGTAGGACTTGTCAGGCTTACCGATTTGGACACAATGCCCGCAGCATGAGCATCATTATTCGCAATTGAGTTGAGCGTGTATTTGTGAGTGCACATGTAATTCCTGCACATTAGCAGGAGCGCTACAATCTGCCCTCACCTTTGATATCTTGCAACATATCAAAGATGCATCTAAGATATATTGATCCGAGATTCGCATTGCCAGCGCGATAGGGGCAATCACATGCTCAGGTTTATGTACCTGTGTGGGTAAAGTGCCTTGTCAAGGGTCTAGTTTTTCTCGGGCAGACGTGTGTAGAGAAGTAGATTAGGTGCTAGACAACTTGTTGGAAAGCAGCTCTGGAAGACAGGCTGTGAATGCAGGAAACAACAGTGTGCGCAATTTCTTTGGGTTATGATGAGGAGCTGAGAACATTTTATGAGTAGAATGGTAGAGGGAAAGATCGGGAAACTGGAAGAAGGAAAGAATGGTAGAAGGGAAGAGAGCAATGGCGTTGGTTGATAACACAAGTGCTGGGATCATGCATGCATGCATGCACAGGCATGCCAGATTGATGGGATTGGCTGTGGTGCATTAGTGACTTCCGAGCGCTCATGAGCGCAGTGTAATTGCGGCCCCTATGATCTTGGGTTTCAGTGAAGAAGAGAGTGAGTATCAGGACCAGTACTGGTCTGCTTCACATGTCGGGCATGCATGCATCAATGCAAAAGCTTCACATGATCGCGCGATCAAATCACGTGATATCTACAATAAAATTTGAAATTTTAAATTTCAAGTTTAAACCAGTTCTGAACATGGGCAGCCGCTCAAGGCATGCTACCAATACCGCATGCCTGCCTTAATTGCCTCATTGGACCAGGAGCAATCCTGACTCTGTCTTTTTTCTCTTTTCTCAAGGGGAGTAACAAGTATATAGAACTCCCTTTATTATTACACCCCCTGCTTTTCTCAAGCATTGCGATCAACGACTCGTTGGTGGTCTGCAGCGGCCGCTGGCGGGTCCCCCAAAGGATAAACGGACCCCTACACATTTTGTTTGAAACGGGTCTTATCGGACAAGATCAGCAACGGTGCATTCTCGCGAATGCTTCACAGGAGATACTCTATTTGCTTCTTGACGTATACCTCTTTTGTGATGCTTCCAATCCAAAGCGATGTGACATTGCCAAGGAATCTCAATAGTACAAGGAGCACGGGCTTCTCGGTGGTGTCATTGCTGACTATAAGGCACAAGAACTTATGTGAGCAAGGATTGTACTGATAAGTACATGATTGGCACATATTATTTCAGCCATCGAATGTGGCTATCACCGTCACTAGGCCACTTGCATGGGATTCCTTGCTCCAAGATAAACAGTCCTGTCACCACCTCCAATGGATTTAGCGCAACTTTATCATTTCAAGCGCGTCGCAAGAGCTGCAATATTAGCAGACATCCCGTACAACACTGCACAGCGGTGGACAGCCAAAGGGAAACTGCTGCAACTGCATCGGGTCTGGAGGATGGAAACGAAGGGCGTGCTCAGGTGTGTACACGGGCTAGTATCCACAGATAGGCAACATATTTATTGCAGACGTGAGGCTCAGCGGTCAGATTAGAGCGGATTTCTGCTCCAACTGCCTTAAGAAGAGATCGATGCCAGCTCCTGCACAATGCAAGGCTTTTCCTTCAATGTTTTGCAGGCAAAGAGCTCGGTCGGCACAGCAATACTGGAACAGCCAGTTCTGCCTGCGCGGTTGAACAATGCAGCGCTCATCCGGCGGCTTACAAGCTGTGAAGCAGCCAATGAGGCGCTCAACTTGTTCCTGCAGGAAGCAGAGTCAGACACGAGTACTTCAACTTCGGCCTCTGGCTTCACAGAGGTCAGAACATTCCAATGCAGATGTCGGCTTGAAGCAGTGTACTTTAAATCTTGGCCCCTGCATTTCGGGATTACTATGATTCTGGGAGAGTGCAACGCTGGCACTCATGCTGGTTTTTGTGCCACTGTGTACAAAGAGCGACAACCAGAATGTGCTTACTGTGCTCCTGTAAATCCTTTAGGCGACTCTGTCTCCACAAAAGGCATACTGCTGTGCATCAGCTTCAAGCCTGCCTGGGGAATGCTCTGATATATGATGCTTTTTCCCATCCACAGGAGGAGTGCAGGAGTTTGATAGGGGCAGCAATGGAACGGGGGAATGTAGCGCTGGCACTGTCTATATATGAGGCCATGTGCCGAGCTCGGCCCGGCACTGGCCGCGGCAGCAGCACCGCGGAAGGCCTCGGGGCCGTTTCCTGGCCGCATGCATCACTCGACACAGTCTCGGCTGTGGTGCGCCAAACAGCGCTTATATCATATGAGTTCAGACGCGTTGGCAGTCCTCTGCATGTGCTTCACTTGGTGTCACGCCACATGCATGGTTCTGAACAGACACGGGAGTTTGAGCATATTTGGGACTTGTTTGGCCGTCCCACATCCTGGATTCGTGGGTGGACTCTTGAAGTCTCCTGTAGTCCATGAGTGTTTCACACTCCCAATGGAGGATATAGGGAGTGCAGGCACATGTCGCCAATCGGCTGAAGTGGGCTCCGTATTGAGGCTTCGGAACTCTTGCGTACGCTGCTTGTGTGACCCTCAACCCGGGAAATGCAGTGCGCTGAGGTGCATGCAATGGCTGTGCAGGTGAGGGGGCTCGCACGGGCGCTGCGGCTCAAGGACGCGTTTGGAGCGATAGAGGACGTGCGGCGCAGGGGCGTTCCGTTGGGGGATGAGGTGCCCTTCGGCCACGTGGTCAACTCACCCATGGCGCCTGGAACGCCCCTCACTGTCGTGCAGCCCCATGAAGGCTGCAAGGTCCGGGCAGACATCCCTTCAAAGTGTGAATTGGTTGCGCAATGCAGTGGGTTTCCTGCTTGTTCCTGCACTCCAGAAACTGCAGGAGCTGGATACAAGTGGGTCACTCGCATGCATCGAGAGTTAGCAAAAAGTGCAAAGTCACTCGCTTTTGCTACTGCAGGATTCTGTCGGGATCACAGAGCGTTCTTTGGATGTCTGAGGTCGTCTTGCTCTCTGCTCATTTCCGGACGCGCGCAAGAATCAACCAGAGACTCTGCAAGAGTCCTGCTAACGGCTACTTTTGGCCGTTTGCAGGACTCTTCATGAGGCCCTGGTTGTTTTCTGCAGGCGTCTGGAATTGAGCTAAGTGCAGAAGGAGCACTGGTCCAACCTGACGGATCCACTGCCTCTCAACTTGTAGCCCTGTAAATTCCTTCGAGGACCCCAACACAAAATAGGCAGCAAGCTCCATCAGCATGCACCGAGGCTGTGTATAAGCAGTTTGGGTCAGTGCAGGTAGTGGCATGCGCATCAACGCGGTACGAGTACGAAGTCTTCACGGGGGACGTGGTGAGCGTGGAGTCAGAGGCGCTTGTCTCGCAGCAGAGCCTGCTGCTGGCGGCCGCGCGTGCGGCCAACATCTGGCGCAAGCCGCCGCTCGCCGCGGTGCACCAGATGGTGCTGCGAGCGCCCGACGGCCGGGCTCGCAGCCTGCGCTTCGGCACAGCCACGGCAGATGTTCCCGCACAGGTGAGCCCCTCAATTCTGCACGGCTTTATGTTTTCAAGGCCCTCAAGTATGGGTTGTTAGAAGTGCCTGCCCATGACAGAAGGTGGTTCAGTTACCGGACGGCTGAGCGCGCAGCGTGCGGTTCGGCACGGGTGTTCAGATGTACGCATGATTGATTACTGGAGTTTTAAATTTTCCCATTGTGATGTTCATCATGTACTGGCACCAGCTTGGCCTTCAAGGCCGTCTACCCATGAGTCCTTCGTTACTAGGCGCTGCAGTGAGTGCTTGTTTGTCAGTGCTACACAAAGGGCCTTCTGCACAACAAGCTCGTGCTGCGACCTGCCCTCATCCATCGTTCTTGTGTACGTCCCAAGTGGGGAGTGATGTCTGTCCCTAAACCCTAGCCCCTGAATCCTAAACCCTAAAATTTTGGGTTTAGGGTTCATATAACCCTAAATGTAAACCCTTAACCCTAAAAATATTAAAAATAAAGTAAATGATAACGAAAATCCCATCCCGGCACCGCTGGTCGCAGGTGGGGGAACGGGTGAGCGTGGTGTGTTCACCGGACCCGGCAGCAGCAAGCAGCGGGGGCCAGCAGCAGCAGAGGGCGGGTCTGCTGGGCTCGGCGCCACCCTTCACCAAGCCGGGGCAGCCACTGACAATGACTAACCATGCGCTCGGCCGGGAGACGCCGCTGCAGCCGCCGCCCTCTTCCGCGGCCGGCATCCCCGGCTGGCTCCTGCCCGCCGCTGTCATTCTCAGCGCCAGCGATGCCGCCAGCGGTGCGTTGCTTGTTGATGATCTTTGAAAGCTGTCTTAAGTCCCTAAGGCGCCGACAGGTGCATCGAGCTTGCACGGTCATAGCATCTTTCGCCGAACTCTCATCATTCAGCCCACACTTGGGCATGATGGGTGCCGGAAATTCCTGCCTTCGGTTTGGAAGTCGCGATTGGGGAGTTAGATTTGAAGGTGCATCAGATTCTGTTCTTTGCTGCCTTGTCGTGCAGGGCTTGATGACTTAAAAGGGGTGTGGCGTGTGCAGGGCTGATAGACCCAGCGCTGCCTCTGTTGATAGCTGGCGGAGTTGCAACTGTGGCCACGACAGGTGTCCTGGGCACCACAGTGCTGCTGCCGCGGCTCAAGCAGCTCCCGGAGCGGCTACTGCAGTTAGAGACTGTGCGCCAGAAGCTTCTTGCCCAGGTATGCTGCTGAGAATCATCCCCATTGCATCAAGAGCATGATCTTTTCGTGAAACTTCAAGTCACAACTTGACCTCTTATTCCTTGTGAAGAGTTGAGATAAGTCTTTCCCTGAACATGTGCCTTTCTGCAATGCAATGGCTTTTCAATGCAATTTTGGAGATGCACAGGACGTTGTTAAGGGCGCTCTCAAAGAAGAGCATGCCTGACCTCTTGATTTGATGATTAGCGCATGCTCTGTTTGGCAAGCCCAGCTCACTTCCAGGCGTGTCTGCTCTATAGCACAATGCAATCGTGGTGCGGATGGACGCGTTGGTGGCTGAGGCGTCAGATGATGTGCGCGTACTGGCGCGGCTGTGGCAGTTGCAGAACAAGATGCAGTCTGTAGGCACTGCCGGCTCTTACGGTGCGCACCTGCACTGCCAGCATTCCTAATTCTTCCTTGTCCATATGACATTTGAACATGTGAAGTGCTCCAGTCAGAACCTAACAAGTTTTGTGACCAGGCAGTGTGGAAGAGAAACCGGGTGTTTGTGGTGCATTGGGTAGGTGCACGGATAGAGCGGGTGGCGACGGCTGTTGAGGGCTTGGAGGGCAGACTACATAAGAAGCTTGAACTGCTAGATGGGTAAGCGACGCTCTTCTTGATCTTGCATCACTCAGAATTCATGTCGTGCTGCAATGGAGTCCGACAGACTTCCCAAAGAACCTGCTTGCAGGCACTTCCTGCACAAATCAAGGCCAAGCTGTTACAGTGTTGCATGCATTTTGTGCACTTTATTCCCTTGCTGCCCAAGGGCCTTGATTCACTGTGGGCTCTCATGTCTTCACAGGTATGCGCGGGTGGCAAACATGATCGAAATCGAGGTGGAGATCGACACAGAGGTACCTGCTGCAGAGGTCCAGGTGCGCATGCAAAATTGCAGATTAGAAGTGTTGCAGCCAGAGCACACAGTGCTGTGCTTTGCTGCTCTGCATGTGAGGAACATGCCAGCAGTCATCCCTAGAATGCTTTGCATGCGAAGACCATCACCCTACCTCTGCATGTTCATGGCAGCTGTGTGTTGGGCGCACCCATCCGCATGGCCTGAGCATGACAAGTCACTCCTCGAGTATTGAAGATAAACCCCAGTACTGGACGTTGGAAATCCTCTGACAATAGTTGCAGCCCAGAGCATTCAGCGCTGGTGCCCAGTGCATACACATGTTGCCACTGCGCTAGAGGAAGGGCCTTTATTGGCACCCATTTTTTTGCCGGGGAACAGTCCTTCTCATCTTCCCTCACATATTGTATTTAGGGACTAGGTGTACCCAACTCTAAACCCTAAACCCAAAAAAAATATATAGTATGTAAACATTTTCTGCTGCACAGGGCATCGAGGAGCAGCTGCAGCGGCTGGAGGAGGTTGCAGAGATGCAGGCCGACTGGCGACTCCAGGCTGAAGCCCAGGACGAAGTGGAGCGCCTGCTGCGATCCACCTGATTGCCGGGCTGGGATGTAACTGTGTGTGTTGCCATAATATTCTGCCATTCTCTGCCTCGATCAACCACTGGCAGCTTATCCCACAGTGGTGATGTTTGGGATCATGCCGCTGCTGCAGTAAAGATTCCCGAGATAGAGTTAACGATCGTTTACGGGCTGAAGTGCGGCACAGAGTTGAGAGCGCCTGGTGAGATCAGCCTGATCTCCTTTTACAATTGGCCCGTCAGATCTCGAGAGTTTTCTGAATGAATAATATATACTGGGGGCTAGCTACTTACTGGTACTTGCAGGTGAGAGCATCACAATTTTATGGCTCTAGCTGCAAGGCAGATTCTAGAACCATAATCATATTGGATGATCCTCAAATTCTTTGCAAACTGACTGCTGCTGATCTGAACCTGGCCCCAGCTGCAGCAGTCTCTGCGGATCCTGTTAAATATGGTACTGTTATTGCTTGTGGTGGTTTGCCGGACGTTTTCAGACTTGAATATGTGGCTGTGGCCGCGGAAGGGCCCTATAAACACTAAAATCTAACAGAGAGTGAGTGGGTCGGTGAAGTGAGCACCTGATGCCATCCATCCATCCATCCATGATAGATGAGGGTCACAGGCAACTTGGTGGTCACCATGGGGTCAAGAGCCCAGGCTGTATGAACAGACTTGTGAGATCGGGGCATTTACAATTTCGGGGAAAAGCGCACATTTGCAGACTAGTCTGTTGAGAAAGAGGCTGATTGTGCCCAAAGGCTGCCTGATGACGGGGGACTTGGCAGTGAGTTCATATAACATTGTCAAGAGTGATGCTCAGAGAGATGTGGAGAACTTGACAAGCAGGTGTGCAGCAAAGTGTGGAGCAGATTGTTTATTTAAAGAAGAAGACTCCTGTTGGATGCGGGCGCATTGACAAGAGGATCTGTTGCAACAATTGTGAGTACTCGATGCACCACGGGAGGACAGGTGACTTCATGGAACAGTACTAGTAGTCCATGGACTCATGCATGGCCATAGTGTTATGATGCATGCATGCATCGATGCGTTATCTTTAATAGAGACTCTTTATGATCAGTGTCTTCATGATTCGCATCGATGCATTGTCACGGTGATCGCTCCAATTAATTTATAAACTATAAACTAAGAATCGAAGGGTACCTTACTGGCGCACGGGTGTACACCCAAACTGACTTAAGTGATTTCATGGGACAGCCTTACCGCAGCAACTAACCCTAGACAGAATTTGCAGAGGCCTGGACTCTTCTCTGTCGGCCAATGCTTTGTCGGTCGTCAATAAAAAGGCAACGCCATCGAATGCCAATGAGCTGACTTGGCAGTCATCATCCTTTCCCCACAGAGGGAATGGAAGAAGTGCTGTGAGGCAGGGCTGCAAGGTTGTAAGTTTGGGAAAATGCTCCTCTGAATGTCCTGGGAGTTGACTACAGTGAACAGCTGCGACGCTTCACTGGCCTCTCCACGATCTGCACATTGTTAGTCTGAGTTGTTTTGTTCTCGATATAAGTCGATCGGAAATTGGTACGGGAGATAAAATTTTGCAGACTCGTAGTTGTGCTTATATAAGCAGCTATTTTGCACGTCAGCACCCGATCGGAAGACTCCAGAGAGGTGGCTTGTGCACATCTTGCCTGGCTGGGAAGAGCCTGGTTGCGAGGCTGCCCTGTTCGCAATGAGGAAATTTTCATAGCTGTATCCGTCGTGTTGGCATGGTAAGTCACAACGAGTGTCTGAAGTTTTTGTTCCATTTTGGAGATGCTGTTGCAACATTCCGTCCTGAGGGGCCACCATCTTGTTCAGAGGAGTACACAGCACTTGTCAAGCTCACAAAATACAAGTCTGTTCCTCCATCCTTTTAATCTCCAGCCCTCTGGCTTATTGGGATAGGAATAGGCTGGAGGTTACAGATCTCGTCGCATGGTTTTGCAGGGCAACACACATGCTAAACGTAGTGGTGGCGATGATGGTGTCAGCGACGATGGCAGTTTTGGCCCTGGGTCACCTCCACCCAGCCCTGGACCAGGCTCCCCTCTCACATACAGGTCTGGTTGATTTTCCTGCCATGTATTTTGTTGATACTGACTAGGTGGATTTCTGCCAGACTGTGCCACGCACACTGTCTGCATCATATCCCACCGACCACCTATATCCCTGTTTGTCTCTTCAGCATCTGTAAGTCTGTTGAACTGATGAAAGTCGAGCACACCTTCCAAGTTGACTGTTTGTTGTGTTTTGCAGTCCTCAGATGGCCATGGATCCAATGCCAATGGCAGATAATGCGCCACTGGTGAGGGACCATGCTGCAGAGTTCCATGGCCTAGCTGCTTGGCCAGCACAGCCAAAGCTCGTGCCTACCGTGATTGTATGTGAGTGCCCATCCCGCCCAACTTTTGGAAACAATTTGATCTGGAATCTGGAGCAAGCATGGCGCAGGAGCACTGATCAGCTTGTGGCAGAATTGTGTATCATAGCTGTGCCTTGAACCATCACAAGGGGCATGGTACCTGAACTTTTTGCTCGGGGTGAATCAAACATCCCAGTCACCTAGTGTATACCCACCTTAGCAACTTCATAGAGGGATTCACAAGCTGATGTGCGTCTTAGCAGAGGACAGCTGCTTCTTTGGTTCTACTGGCCATATGAGTCCCCACTCATCCATATAAATGTGTGTGCAAGCTAGCTCTGTACTAATTGTCCCCAAGGAAGTTGATGGCTGCCTTGTCTTACTGCAGGGAGCCATGGGGGTGAGCACGTGGAGGTGGAAGGTTCCTTTGACAATTGGGGCGTGCGGCATACCATGCAGAAGTCCGGCAAGGATTTTACCATCATAAAGCTGCTGCCTCCAGGAGTGTACCAGGTGTGCCATCACACATGTTCCACAATCTGCACACCCACTTTAATTGGAGAGCAAATAAGTGCTGGACTGAGCGATGTAGTCTGTGCATGCCATCTGTACAATCTGGGGGTTCCTGACACTTGCATGAACCAGATCACCAAATCATCATGTGAGTTACCTACTAGTGTCTCACATCCCAACAGATGTTTGAAGGGCACTGAGAGATATTGTTGGTCTGCAGTCATTGCAAGGAGTAAGTGCTGCTGGGCAGGAAGCCACCCAGTGTGATGCCATATTAGTGTTGGAATCAGCTCAATCTGCAGGACTCTCATTGGACAGGCTGTTACGAGTCTCACTGATGGTACTGAGGCAGGAGTGTCTCTGGCACAGTACAAGTTCATTGTGGACGGAGAGTGGAAGTATGCACCGGACCAGCCGGCCATGCACGATGAGCGGGGCATCATCAACAATGTAGTGGAGGTGCAGGAGTATGTGCCCGACCACCTTGACTCCCTCGTCGGCTTCGAGCCGCCCCCCTCACCCCCAGAAAGGTGAGCCATTTCAACTTAGGGTTCAGTGTGTAGGGTTTAGGGTTTATATTTAATATATAAACCCTAAACCCTAAAATATATATAGGCATCTGCTTAATCAGGGCTGAAAGCCCTTCTTCACCCTGTCTCTCTTCTCCCCAAGTCCAGTCAGCTTTGGGTCCTGCATCGCTCTTTCCCTGTGCTCTGCATCTCGAAACACTGCTCCCTCTCACCGAAGCCTTGTGCAAAGCTCTGCTAGATGTGCAAAGCTGTGCTAGACTCTTTAGTGTTGGGGTACTTTTGTGTCATCTCTGTTGATCACTGTCTCCACGAGATGTACATGATGCCAGCTTCAGGCGCGCGCTACTCTCAACAAGGACATGTGGAACATGTGGGAACTCAAAGGCCATGCCTGACTCTTTTACAAATGTGTTTGCGCAGCTACGACAACCCGCGGCAGGTGCCGGAGGATTTTGCAAAGGATCCTCCTGCGATGCCGCCGCACCTGCAGCTGACGCTGCTCAACGTGCCCTCGGTGGACGGCGAAGCACAGTCCCTGCCGCGGCCGCAGCACGTCATCCTGAACCACCTCTACTGCCAGCGCAACAGCCGCTCGATAAACGCGACTGTCGTGGGCACCACGCACCGCTACAAGTCCAAGTACGTGACCACCGTCATGTACAAGCCGAAGCGGCGGCGCTCGGCCGCGCAGCGGGGGCTCGATCACGGCGGCGACCATGCCATGTCGGGTGCTTGATGCACGGCACTGACATGGCACTTGATTGGCGGGCTGGCTGGTTGCGTTGTCAAAACAAAGCTAGGGCCGCTCGAGCGTGGAGCGCAGGCTCAGTCTCTGTGGGGACCAGGCCGTATGTATTGCTGGATGCCAGCTGGTGGCTGACATGGCGATTTAGAGAGGTGTCCTATCTTGACATCCTGAGATGATGGGCATGACAGGAACTCTGCAAGGTCGGGCCTGGAGTGTTGAATGGCATGTAAGGTTCTGGGAGCCTTGGCTTTGCATTATGGATCTCAGGCGTGGTGTGGAGCATGTCACACTGTGGTGCTTGGCGCTGATGTGACAATTTGAGGGCTGTCTTATGACTTCGAAGGCTGGGGTTCTGTTCGCCATCAACTGGGCTGCAGTGCTGGGTACAGTGATGGAAACGAAATGATGGAACGGTGCAAAGGTCCTGGCGTCCTGAACATTGGGTTGCTTGAATGATCTTTGTGAAGCAGCCCCGAGACTGTTTGAACCAGAGTTTGGATCCCCCCTGCGATATCAAGGTTAACGTCCTGGCCATCCCTGTGCCAACATGTGCCCAAAAGACAGGAGTTTGATCCTTTTGACGAAGTTTCCTAATCGCTGCAACTCTGGGAAGCATGTTCATTAACCCCTTTTTTCCTGGGACTTTTGAACACTGTTGGCAGGATAATGGACTGTACCAACACTTAACTGCACTTGGTTTGATGTAATGTACCGTGGCATGCGCATGGCCATGGCTGACGCGCAAATACACCTTCAAGGTCATATGCTACTTCCCGTTGTTGCACATCTAGAGTGCATGCACATTTGATTGGCAATAGGACCACGAAGCAAGCTGTTCAATATATAACCACCTTGGGCAATGTCCAGAGCGACCAAACTGCCTTATATCTGAGGACACACACTATGTTCTGAGCATGCGCGACATCGATATCGGTATGCAGGAAGATTTCAGGCGGATGCAGGCAAAGACTGATGCAGCCGTTATACAGGATTACCAACAGACAAGTGTATTAACCACTATCGCAAAGGCGTTTGTATCGTCAAGTAACATACCCTTCTAAGCATTACAGATGTCCCATGGTCACAATCCTATTGTGACAAATAGCAGCATGTACCTTTGCAATTTCATGCCGCCTTGCAATATGTGTCAGTCACTTTAAAGGGGAGAGCATCCAATTACACCCACAAGAACCCCCTTCGAGTTAACCCTTGATGTGCAACAGCACAGTCACTCTCTATATTTACTATGGCCAAAGACTCCGCAGATGAGACCGCGGTTCAGAATGCTTGCGCCAAGGTTAGTACAGTGCGTTCAAGAAAACAGAACCAAAGGCCGGCGATCAGGGCACGACTTCTATCAGAGGCAGCTCCGTTGTGCCGTCGCCATTGACTGAGCCGATGCCATCGTCCTCGTCCAGGTCCAGGTCCATGGTCGGGAAGCCATAGCCCAGAGTGGAACCGCTTGTCTTGCACAAGGCCTGCACAGAAAAGGATTCTCTCGGCCCAGCGTTTTGTCATCATGCATGCCAAGACAATTAACATACCCGAGTTGCGAGAAAAACTGGTGGGCTGCCGTGAAAGGTCATCTGCATCATGCAGAATGTAGCATGCATGACGGGCAACTACTTGAGAAAACCCAGTCTCCACAAAAGCAGCCTCTGATATTTGCATGGTCGAAACCCTGTGCTGCACCTCTCCGCAAGCCCATTTGCTTTAGATGGGAGAACAGCTGCCAAAGAAGCAAGGCACAATCCCATCATTAATAAATCGATTAGCGAAGCAGCAGAATGCAGACAAGGGGGCCATTGCAGTCCCGGCCAGTGACCTAAATCATTGAATATTGTGATTCTGGCATACAGAGGGATGTGCGTCTGCAGCTTGCTGACATGATGGCCCTAACCTTAAACCCTCAGATTTTATTAACCTTTTATTTTTTATAATTTCACGGGTGGTTACACTAAGCTGCCAGGAGGGAACGCGCCTGCAGCTCGCCGATGTGAGTGCGGCGGAACTCCTGGATGGCCTCCTGCACATCGTCCGGCGGCATGTTCAGCTGACTCAGCACCGCGCTCGCCAGCTGCAGGCTCGGCTCCAGCGTCTCCGGCACCACCGCCGTTGCGCCAGCCTGGCGCCACGTCATCACATCACCAGATCAATAAGCGAGGGCGACAATGAAAGGGTGCTGATGCGAAAACAGAAAGGACTCCAGCGTCTGTGGCACCAGTGCCGTTGCGCCAGCCTGGAGCCACATCACCAAACCATCAGATCAAGTCATGAAGGAAGGATGTCGATGCGAAGAGAGACAAAACTCCAGCGACCGTGGCACAACTTGAGACTTGGGCCGCCTGGTGCCACATTGTCGAAGCACCGGATCAACACGCTAGGGAGAACCAATAAGGATGTTGATATAAACAGAGAGAATATTCCAGCTTCTCCGGCACCACAGCTGTTGCGCCAGCCTTGCGCCATGTCATCAAATCACAAGATCAAAAAAAGGGAGACAATAAAAGGATGTTCATAGAGACAGACAATTCCAGTGAGTATGGCACAACTTGGCATGGGCCAGCCTGGTGCCACATCAGCACGCTGACTGTTCCGCTTGAAGGTGTGGCCCCGCCAGGTCAGGGTGCCACCAATCAGGCAACCAACCACCCTTGCCACCACAACGACATGCAATCAGGCAGCCTTCCGGCCAAACCCATCAAGAGCACAGAGAAGACGATGCTCTCTGATATGCACTCTGCAGAGAACGGGTCTGAACATCAAGGAGTCTCGGAAGCCCCTTCGCCAGCTCCCAGAGAGCATTTGCGCAGCACGCAGGCATGTGGGGGTGTGTTCATGAGTGTGACATGCCTTCTCAAGGTTGAGTCCGTGCTGGACGTCGTGCGCGCGCACATAGATCTTCACGTGGGGGAAGTGCTTGTGCAGCGCCCACACGCTGCGGTAGTTGGCGCCTGGTGCAGGACACACACCTCAACCACCGCTGCAGGGGGAGGCGACAAGGCAGACCAGAGTCCTCTGAAATAATTGTGGCGCAATTTTGACATAGCATGGCACTTCAAACCCATGTATCAAAGCAAGTACACGTAGGTGCCTGGCCGACACACCATGCAGTAATACCGTACCCTTTAATCCTTAAAAAAGTTACACTTATTACGCTCAAACAAACAACTCCAGATTATACAGGCTGGGGCCTTGCCGGGGGTGTCAAGTGTGATGACGGCGCAGGCCGCATGGTGCGCGCCAAGGCTGTGGAGCACGGCACTGCTGCCGGCATCCCCAAAGTACACTGGCAGGTCCAACTCCTTCCCGGCCTGCACAGCAATGATGTGTTTCGGCTGACTGCAAGAAGAGGAGAAAACGAGGAGATAATGTAGGAAAATCTGCCAAAAGACCAGTGAGCCTCAGGTGGCTCCCAAGCGTCTCTAAATTGTAAGGACGACATGCCCACTCAGTGGATCTTGACATGCCCACAAATAAAAGCGCTGGTCTGCCAATGCTAGCACTCTGGTTGCTGCAACAAGCAAGTGGTTCTATCCACTTGCAGCAGGTATCACGATAAAAAATAAACCACTCAATCTTATCAATTTGCCGACACATCCTGAGGCCATCCAGTGGTCCAAGATGTTCCTGTATATGGTGAGCTGCTTCAAGATTCAAGCGAGTCTCGAGATGCGTTTCTGCCTCAGTTGCAGGTTCTTAGATGATGGTGTGTGTGTCGCACCTGGACGCACTCCATGCGTACATCAACTGCCACAAAGGGGATGAGGCGCTCGGCCAGCAGCTGCCCGATGATCTGCCCGACGCGCCCAAACCCGGCAATGATGACATGGCCGCGCAGCTCCTCTGTCTGCCCCTCTGTAGCTTGCAGCGCCTGAACAGGCACATTCACTGGGTTAACTCCATAAAAGATACCAGCATGCTTCAACCATTACTCCAGTCATGATACAATCACATACAGCCATGGTGCAGCGCGTTCACTGCTTCCACTGCTTGACCAGGGCGCCAGGCAAGATCGACAGATAAATTTCAACCCACCAAAAGTGAGCGCTTTGTCATGTAGAGACTGCTGGGAGGCACATGCATATGGAACGCATCACAAGTTCCAGGTCTGTGCATCCAGCTGTGCATGCAGGTGGCATCATTCCTTGCAAGTGACAGAGGGACATCTGTAGCAGATGCAAAGCCTGCTGCCCGTGCAGAGCTTCAGACACTCTGTGATACCAGTCTACATTTGTACAAAAAAGCAAGGCATGTACCTTGACATCGCTCTTCTCGAAGGCCTTGCCGAGGCGCTGCCCGATTTCGGCCAGAAATGGTGTTAGCGCCATCGTGAGCGCGACTACCAGGAACAGCTCACTCACCATCGCCTTGCCAATCAGGCCGTGTGACACCGCCTCACCACTGCACTCACCAAACATGAGTGAAAAGACCCTTATTGATTCTTGAAGTAGAGATGTGATGTTCACCCGTGCAACAAAGCCCACGCTTCATCTGCCTCCACTGCCTGTCAAGCACTCTTTGTGGACAATCACCGCATTGCCATGGATTTCAAAATTACCCACCAACTTTGCCAAATAGGGGAATCTGGTAAACTCGTATGAGTGAAACTCCTTGCAACTGAAGAACAGGCAGGCATTCTGGGTCCAAGGGCAGAAACTAGCGAAGAGAATGACATCCAGATAGAAGTGTTGTTGAGGTGCAGGGTGCGCACAATGCAACAAAGGCAAACTCTCCGCCGGACGCAAGCAGGAGTCCAGCGCGGAGGGACTGAATGCGTGACAACCCAAACATGGGACCCACCGCCCCCACAATGGCCACCTGCAATGTACTGGCACTTGAGAACTCTGATTGTGGTCAAGACAATATTTACAAACTATCGAGTATACCTCAGTAAGATCTCACTAGAAGATGCTCAGCTGCAACCCCGCTGTCAGCCGTGGACACCAACGTGACTGGGGAAATCAGCGATGGTACATGTCTGAAAGATTCTGGAGACGTGCTTCCCCAGTCTGGCTGGCGTCAGGGCCTGACGGCTCGGCCACATACGGACAACTTCACGAGAGACTTGAGGTGAGCCAGTATCAAGCTAAGCAATGAGCATGTGCCTGCCCAGAATATTCGGAAGTAAAGGAAAGCCCAACCAAGATGCAATGGTAGCGCCCAGACCATATGCATGACTCTTTTTTTGGATTCAGGGTTTATATTACCCTTATTGTAATGCACCTTAATATTTTTTTACTGTTTTATTATATCAAAACCCTGAATATACGGCGAATTACTTCCATTTGAAAATTCAGTGTAAGTCCCAGTAGGAGCAGATTGACACACCTTGCCAACCAACAAACCAAGGATGCCAGCAATGACAGTGCGGATCTTGGCGAAGAAGAGGCCGACAGAGATCTCCATGCCCACAGTCATGAAGAAGAGGCCCATGAGCAGGCCCTTGTAGGGAGCGATGTCGCTCTCAACTTGCAGCGCAAACTCTGTCTCTGCAATGAGGAGACCCGCCTGTGCGCAGATACCCCTCACATCAGGCTTTAATGGACCACAACTCACTCACATGTATCGAGTGATCTGCTCGCATAGCAGACATTGTGCCCCATACAGCCCTCCCTCTGCCTGTTCAGACGTTTTTCATCTACTTGCTTGAGCATGAGAAGCATGCAGATGTGCACATGAGCCAGAGCTTCCCACTTGCAGGCAAGTAGCATCTCTTCTGCATGAGCAACTATTGAGCCCCCTACCCCCAAACTCCTGGGTCTCAGGACTTTCCCAACTGCTCACATGTTGTCGTGCAGCAGGAAGAGGCCGGTAGTCTGGCGCACATTGAAGGAACCATTGGCAAATCTGAGTTGTGCATGTCCCTTTGGACACAGGAGATTGACTTGATACACTGACGCATTGGGAGTCACTCTCCAGTCAAGATAGTAATGGGCACTCACCAAGAAGGCACCAAGCGCGAGCGAGAGGCCGGCGATCTGGGTGAGCACAGAAGTTCCCAGGACAACCAGCAGCGTGGTGGCGGCAAAGACATCGGTGTTGCCCATGTCGGCCATGCGGCGGTAGATGGGTCGCAGTAGAGTGCGCCCGCCAGCTATAATCACCCCGATGCATGCAACAGCCTGTGCACAGAGGAGATGCACATCAGCTGATGTACGTGGAAACTCTAATGTGCACACAAGTTTGTATTAAATCAATAATGTGGACAAAGACGCCGGAGCTAGTTAAACTATGGCTGTGCATAAGCCAAGATGAATATGAGTGTAGCTGCCAAATAGAAAGCATAAGGCAACAAGCACACTCCTGTGATGCTTCATGAGTAAACAAAATTGAATTCCTGAAACCATGGCTTACAACCGATATATTTACTTTGCAGATTGCCTAGAGCTCTTGATGCGTACTGCGGCCTCCATAGGAGGAATGCATATCCACGCAAGCCAACATCGTTAGAAGCTGAGATTAGCCCAGCCCCTAAGAATACTGGCTTCGTGGGAATCAGCTCTCATTCCCGATTCCCGAGGCAATGTGCACATTTTGGCAGGTAGGAGCCCACCTAGATAGAGTGCCATGACAGCTGCAAACAACAAACCATCCTGTCCAAAAAAAACCGAACCCCAGTACTTGCAAAGGGAATGACATGGCAGTTCAGGCTGGAAGCATCTGTGCACCTTGATGGCAGCAAGTCCGAGGGCCTTGGAGATGGTGGCCAGGCCAAATGGCGCACCAGACTCATTGGGAGCCAGCAGCGGGATCAGCATCAGCAGCACAACCACTGCAAGGTCCTGCGCAGTACATGGTGCAAGTGTTGAACATGACTTTCTTAAGCCAGGATTTGAGCAAAATTCACACATCTCATATGCTCTCTTCGCATGTTTAGCCAGTTGACTGCATTGTAGAGGCAAGCCCACCACATGAGAAGGACGCAGCGGAGCATGGAGTCCACCTGATCTTTGTAGAGCCATGCAGCTATATCGCGTGAATAAGTGCAAACCTCAGGACCGCAACAAACAGTCTCTCACCTGGAACAACAGCACAGCGAAGGTGGCGCGGCCGTGGCGCGACCCGGTCTCACCGCGGTCCTGCAGCACTTGCATTGCAACTGCGGTGGAGGATAGCGCCAAGCCACCACCGAGGACTATTGAGGCAGGCCCACTGAGCCCTGTCACCGCCATAACTGTGTATGCCACCACCGCCAACGTGGCGCACACCTGGCGCACACATCAGCAAAACTCTCAACGTGGAACACAATATATTTTCAGTCACACTAGAGGCCGGCCCATTGGCCATGTCACTGCCATGGCCTGCACGCATTGGCATGTTTCCCAATCATAGAGGGCCCTGCATCTGCTTTTCTGATGGTCATCCCTGACGTGGTGTGCAATGTGGCATCTACACAGATGTCAGTCTCTCAGTCTCTTCCATCCACAGTCACTCAGCATGCACGGTGGCGGAAGTGCATTGCATTATTTCAAAACCGTACAAAAGGCAACCATAGAACCAACAAGCAATTGAAGTGTGAAATAGTGACAAGAGTCTAATGGTTTTGAAGGAAAGAAGTG
Organism: Coccomyxa sp. Obi; assembly: GCA_020887355.1. Taxonomy (NCBI): domain Eukaryota; kingdom Viridiplantae; phylum Chlorophyta; class Trebouxiophyceae; family Coccomyxaceae; genus Coccomyxa; species Coccomyxa sp. Obi. The sequence goes on along the minus strand of AP024993.1, from coordinate 115,858 downwards.
TGGGAAATGGGGGGCACCTGCGCGCTGCCGAGGCCAAATACATACTTCTGCATCTGTCGCAGGCGCTCCAGGCTAAGCTCCAAGCCAATGTTAAAGAGCAGGAACACAACTCCCAGCTCTGCCAGGTGGCGAACAGCTTCCACATCCTTGATCACTCCCAGCGCATGCGGCCCAATCAGCGCGCCACCAGCCTGCAGTTGGCCTGACAACTTACGTGCTCTATTAGAAAAATGGGTCTTCAGACAATTGCCTCAAGCTGTCTCCATGAGCCGCTTCAAAACTTCTTAGATGCTCTCCTTCATTCCTGTGCAATAATGGGGGGTCCCCATATCCAGCAATGCTGTCGACCTCGTACCAAAAACTACAGCTGACAAGGTTTCCTCCAACACCACAATTCTAAGCGGGCCCTTACCAGGAAACCGAGGACTGGGCTGCCGCCAGGAAGTTTGCAGACGAGAGGGACGACAATGACCGAAGTGAGCAGCAGGTAGATGCTTTCGAAGAGGCCCTCCTCGCCGTGAGGGATTTCCGGGAGGGGTATGTGGCTCAGCAGCGATAGCACAGCAGCCTTTGCCTGCAAGATGCATACACCTCAAGTTCCACTGAAGTGAAGCCTCCAGGCCAATGCAGCATTGTCCTCAGCTAGTTTGCGCAAGTCATGGCGAGTTGTTGAGGTAACTGATGGCAAGATCAACATCGAATGACGCCTCATGAGATATTGGCATGGCCACCAATTTCCTCAACAAAGCATGGCTGTAGAGAGGGTGAAGTGATATGAAGGGTCATGTGGCAAGGCTGTAGAACAGGGCTTACGATGATTGGCGTGTGACAACTAATGTGCTTTGCAGCCACCTGAGGGCTGGTGTTCGAACAAGCAGAGACAACAGGGGGGCACTTTGCCAACCACCTAGGAACGGCTCAACAACTTGGAGAAAGCATGACTGCTCTCACCTTCTCCGCCAGAGCGTACAGGGTGAAGAGCTTTGCATTGATGGTGCTGCCGGGAACAGTGTGCCTGGCAAAGTACAGGCCCACTCCAATCGCTGCCACAGTGGCTACAACAGCCATCACTCCTGAGTAGCGCTGCAAGCCCGGTAGAAGCCCGGACGCCTCTGATGGTCCTACATCCTCCTCCATTGACCTGGAAATCAAGGGACTTTGTTGACTTATATTCAAGGGTAATTGTAGGCATGCCAACACTCGATCAGCCTCCCCAAAAGAGCACAAACTCCCTCAAAAAACTCCAGCGGCCTTTCATACCACACAACAGCTCAAGACATGTTCTGAAAGCTCGCACGGTGGAGTCCTGGTGCATGCATACCTGTTCAACAGCTGAAGATAATCTGCTGCAGATTCTGATGGCTGCAGGGTGTAATTTGGTGCCACTGAGATTTGGCTGGACCACTGTCTGCAGCAGGACATTTCAGTATGGTGGAAAGAACGGGAGAAGGGGCACCTAAGGACAGGGGATGTGGCGGGCGAAGAAGGCTCCTTTGCTGCCACAGGTGGTGGGGCAATGCCCTCCTTGACAGGCACACGCTGGTCCAGGAGCGGCTGTGCCGGTCCTGGCTCCCCAGTTGATGTCAGCGCTTTGTCCACTGCCGCCTCAAGATCAACCTGCAATGTGTGGCGGACGGGTGAACCCACACGCATGGACAGTACTAATACACGCATGCTATATCTGCCTTTCCCAGTGATAGAGTCCTCAACTCTTCCAGCACTATACAGCCTCAGATTGAAGCCACTCATACGGTTCCGAAACAGACAACTCTTGACAGTATGGCAGGCAACACAGCAGCTCAGGATGAGTTTGAACACAGGGCCTCTAGTTTAAGATGATGCTGCGATATTCAAAAACCTCACTGCACGCACACTGCATGTAGATGACCAGCACATCCGAGGGTGAATGTAGATCGTACTCTGCTGACGCCCTTGGCCTGCAGGGTGCGTTCCAGCTTGTCCGAAGTCTCGAAGCTGACACCCAAGTCCTTGAGCTCCGCCACGACGCTGTTCAGCGCGCTGGCCGTGGACTTGGCCACAGCGGCCGCCTCCATTTCCTCGCGCACCGCGCTCTCGGCCGCGCTCATGGCCGCCGACGCCACCGCCTCCGCATTGTCGGCCGCCGCCTTGGCCGACGCGGCCTTCACTTCCAGAGCCATTAACTGCATGGCAGACAGTCTTGCAGTTAAGATTTGCTGCCAATTGTCATTGAGCTGAGCTGGGCAGATGTGCCCCGTCGAGTGTGGAGTGTTGAATTTGTGATAAACCGTTCTTTAATCTAGGAAGATTGATGTAGAATGACAAATCTGGCAGTGCTCATCATGGCTTTTCACGATAATGTAAGGCCACTCGTTGGCCGCTGCCAACACACTCTTCACCTCTGGAGCTATGAAACTGCAACATTGAGGAGCTTTGCTGAGCAGTACTAAGTTTTCGGGTCATTCTGATCTGAAGATAAGCAGAGGTCTGGGCCCCATCTCGCAGAATTTTGAGCAGCAGATGCAACACGCCACAAGGAGCCAACCTTCTCTTGGAGCGCTTCCACGTTGGCCGAGACTTCCTCCAGGCGCAATCCCATCTCAATAGCAAGCGCTTCTGCGTCTGGTACCTCCCTTATGCCCAGGTCCTGTGTCTCTGCAATCACAATGCAAGGACATGAGTCAGCCACACAATGCAGTCATTGAGATTAGGGATCAGGTTGCCATGCAGATTCTGCTACTGCACCCTCTTCTATGGCATGCAAGAATTGACATTAACCAGCCCATGGTGTCGATCAAATGGGTGTCAGGAAGAAATATTCAAGGAAATAATCGAGTGGTCTTTGCGATGCTAGGACAGTCTTCACCTGTGACAAGCGCTTGCTCGATGGCAGCATCCTCACCCTCAGCCCCCAGCAACTCCTGCTCGAGTTCTGACTGAAGCCGAGCCATTTCTGAGACCAGAAAGTCCTTCTCCTGCTGAGCTGTCTCCAACTCAGCGCGAGCTGCTTCCACCCTGCCCTGAGCCACCCGGTAGCTGTCGTTTGCATTGATTGCAAGTTGCGCCACTTCTTGCGCCTGCACCCAGTCAAGTGCTCCATATCAATATAGATATATAAGTATACACTAGTACTTATATATATTATTATACTATAAACTGTACTGAAACTCCATGTGTTACTTCTTTGATTTGTGAGACTTGCGCCTGCAACTTTCTGATGTCTCAGAAGTTTTGCAACTTCAGTAGGGCAAGAAGCAAATGGCAGGAAAACACTCATGTGCTCACAAGCAAACATATCTTCAGCTTATGCTGCTTGATGTCTAGTCAACTCTGTGCCACACTTCAATTGTCCGGGCAGCTAGCATGTATGCATGCGGTATCTAGTTTTCTCCAGCAACTAAAAGGAAGAGCAAGTTTCAAGCCACACATCATCACCCCCATAGGCTTATTCAGTGCACACCTCGGCCTCCAAGGCCTCTCGAATGCCAGTGGCCTCCTCCTGCTGCTGCCGTGCCCTCTCCAATGCCTCTATGAGGGGCGCCAGCTCTTCCGGCGTGTTCTGTTGGATGACGTCCTCCATTTGCAGCACGGGAGCCTGCTGACACCCGGAGACTTACGTTTAGCTGTGAGGGTGTACCGGTATATAGCAGCCATTTTCGCCATTTTCACAAGTCTCGAGTTTTTGTGGCACATGACGTCTGGGTTCTTAGTATGCTAGATTGGATAGCAAGTGCCACGCTCTAGGATTTAAATACCTCGGTATTTGCAAGTTGCCCGCTGCTGGGAGCTGATCCATTGCCATCTGAAGCTCCAGGTGAGGCTACACACGATATAATCCTGCGCACCAAAACTGTTAGCTAAAAGGTTGATATGAACAACATGCTGATGAGGTCTATGCTTTCAGACTATGAATGATTCTAGACAAGATCACTCAGATGTATTAAGGTTTATTCCTGAACGTAGGTAAGTAAAGCCTCCAGGGACTTTGCGCAACGGCAAAAACTTGCAGACAGCTGTCTAGTAATATCTAGAGTGTAATATCTAGCATATGAGTATCATGCTTAGCTCGTTGTCCAAAGCGTCAATCACGAAAGGCTTGCTGTAGTATACGAAGTTGATTGCCTGGTGTTCTTCGGAGCCAATATGCGTTGAGGTCTGAGGAGTATATGCTGCCTTGCCAGGGCATGCCGTGGTTGACTGCCGATGTAATGCCTGCTGGTTAACCTGAGAGGTCTCAGGCAAGATTCGGGGATAACTCTACATTTCATCATCCTCGCATGCTGTTGGCACGGCTGAGGGGAAGACATGAGAGAGGCTCTACCCATGGCACGGTGTATCAACTCGAGTGTCCATTCATAACTCTGAAATTCAACATTCAAGACCAGGCCTTACTTTACTACTGCTATGAGAGATTGGTGGACTGTTACTGATCTCCTATGTTGCGCATGTACGCATGAAAGCTAGTATCGCACAATAGGGTTTTACATTCTCCGAGGGTGAACCCTAAGGTGCGCACCAAGTCTCATTTGAAGACATTGGGAGAACGGACTGCTAATTCCAACAACGATCGCTAAGCCACATCACCAAAAAACGTGTACGTGGATTTGTTGCTTCGACGCCATTAAGCGATATGGAGACAGATAACCGGGGATCAGTCCTGCAAAGCAGATCAGATTGCGACACAGGCTTATTGGCCTTGTCCGACGATCTTGTCACTAGGATTCTGGCTCATCTTAATATGAATGAGCTGGCGAGACTGCATATGGTCAGCCAGAGGTTCAATCGCCTTTTATCTCGGCCTGATCCGAGCCTAAGACCCTATGGTTCAGTTACTTTTCAAGTAGACAAGGACCGTAAAGGGGAGCTTCCTCCCTCTCTGATTGACAAGTAAGTACCCAGGGCATAACTCTTGGTCGTTCTGATGCTTCCCATACCAGGCGCTTTTCTCTGTCAAGCCGACCAAGCTGACTTGCTACGAAGCAAGACTTCCCAGAACCTTCTGCGACTACAGGTAACTCTTTGGCTGCAGGTATCTCCTCAAGAGAGCAGCAGGTTTCAAAAGCGTGTGCTTTCAATCTCATTCTGCAGTTGATGAAGGGCTGGAGTCTTGGAACAGAAGGTTCTTTAGGATCAAGCTTCCTCAGATTGCAGCGGTACTTGCAAAGTACCACGCCCAACTGGAGGTAGAAGTCTTCGAAGGTGATCACACTTGCATATTCACAGTGGTCCAAGGAAGCATCATGTCCACCGCCAACTGGCTCAACATTCCATAAAATGCGTGAGACATTTGCAGGAGGAGGACACATGTTTTTTTTTCTGATCCGGAATTCACTGAGGATGATGACATACTCTATAGTCAGCTCTTCTCAGTAGAGTACTGGGAGGTGTTGTCTCCAGTTTTGATAAAGTTAGATCTCAGGATTGGAGGCGATGACGTGGAGATTGGAAGCCATATTTGGCTCAACTCACTGCAAAACCTTCAACATTTGGTATTCCATGGTCAGTCCCCACATCATACAACCTTTTCAATATAGGCTGACATTTTTGCTTCTATGTTGTCAGAAGTTGGCAATGATTTCACTCCAAAGCAGCACCGTGACTTTACTTGCGAGATGACTGTAGGTGTTGATGTTGAGGACAGCTTGCTGCCGGCCCTCTCCATTCCTGAGCAGTTAAGCCTACCAGCCTTGAAACTCTTGCGGCTGGAGAAATTAGTACGCATGACTGATTGCCATTTGGACTGCCCTTCCCTGGAGGCCCTCCACATCAGGGAGGTTGAAGACTTTACCATGCCCACGGGCCTCGGCTCATGCAGCCGCCTCACCACCCTTGATGTGGCGGCACCCAGGGATACTGTGCACGATGCGTATGAGAGCGCAGGGTTGCTTCCAGCCATCGAGTCAGTTCAGAGCACCCTGGAAGTCCTAGACATTTCAGGCTGGGGTTTTGCCTCTAATGTATTATTAGAGTTGATTAGCAGGCTCCCAAGGCTTCACACGTTGGTTGCTCAGCGCAGTGGCTTGAAAGTAGTGCCGCCACTCCCAGCCACTTTGAAGTCTCTAGATCTGCGCGCCAATGGCTTCACAGAGGTCCCTGTGCAGCTGGAGTCGCTGACACAGCTCACATCCTTGGCACTGTCATCCGAGGAGTCATCGGTGAACTTCCAAATACGGCGTCCGCTTGACGCAATTATCAGCCTGCCTCACTTACGGGAGTTGACTTTAGCGCTTGATACTAGTGCCTATGGTCCAGGATTCACTGTATGGGGTCCGCAGTCACTGTACTACTTGGGGCTCGCACAGCACGAGATCGACAGGACCAACAGCACCTTGTTGCTGAAGCTTTAAGCTTGTCAAGAGCTAGCTTGTAGAGAGGCAACTGTAGAGAGCCAGAGCAGCTTGTTGCTGACATCATGTGCGTGCTGTCTTAGTCCCTTGGAACTTGCTGTGATTGAGCAGCTGAGATCACTCTACCTGGCCTTCCTAAAATGGCGCAAATTTTCTAAAAGCTTTGGTGCCTGGCGTCAGTGGTTCGAGCCAAGTGGGTGCCAGCTTCAAGCGTCTGAGCGTGTGCTAGGCATTATTAGTATTTTATTACTCGGTCTGCAGAGCGTGGATTTGTGCGGACCAAAAGGCTGGCGAGGTCCTGAGACATTTGGGTCACTTGTGCAAGCTTGTGCACCCCTTACTTTGCAAATTGGGGACATTTCCGGGACATCGCGATACCAAGCTTGATTCTGGCCCATCACGGCTGCGCCGACACTGCAAGACCTTCACGTGATAGGCAGTATCTTGCAACCCTGCAGAATGCGCTGGTCATCACATTTTTACACATCTCCCGGACAGGATGGAAAAAGGAAATTCAAATTGCACTCAGCACCGATAGACCCAAATATGCTCAGCAGCATTAGCTTTCATTATGCAACACCTTCCTAAGAACCACCAGACCCTTACTTGGCGTACCCTTACAATCTGATCCCCTTGTTAGAGCTCTTCATTCAAAAATACCTTCCGAAATGGGCTCCAAGACTCACACACCGGCACCACTCAAGGCTTGCGATCTCCTGACGACATGTCCACTAATCTGTGCATGCAACGTCTTTGGTTCGATGGTGAGGGGATCGTCACTCTTCTTCAGAGATCTGCTCAGAGCCTGGCCCTGTCTAAATTCAAAGTAATTCCTACACTCGTCTTACAGACTGGCAGCAGATGCCAGCGCTGTGTCACGGCCTGGCAGGCCATATGTCCATGAGAGCGTTGGCGCAGGAGGCGGCCACACTGGCTATGGAGGGGCTGGAGGCTGATGCCAACTCCACCAGTGCTGCTGTCAAGCATGTCAGGGCAGCTGTCTGTCCGGCCCCTGTTACACAGACAGACAGAACTTTTTGATGAACACTGGACGTTGCTTCTTCGGCAGTCCCACTCTACTGTGACCATCTGAAACTGCCAAGAGTCCCTGCTTTCATGCAATCTCTTTGTGGACTGCTTCCCAAAATATACCCGACATCACTGTGAGGCAGCAGAACTGGAAGTCATGCGCATGCATGGTTTGTAAATGCCTTTAGAGATTTCAAGTGCGCAAGACACGGTCATGTAAGGGGACTTCACATCTACAACGCATAAGTCATGTTGAAGCACTCGCCTTCCATGTTGTTCTGGATAGCTATCCTGTCAACTTCGAGGAGCGAGGCCAAGAGCTGCAGCACCACAGGCAGGAATGTCTCCGTGGCATTCTCCTTTGCATACTCCACCAGTGCTGCTAGCTGCATGTATACACACATCGTCTGAACTTTCGAGCACTTCTTAGCTAGATGATTCCGTGCTTGCTTTCAGCCGTGAGACAGTTCTATCCTTCATCCCACTGTCTCTCTCAAAACCATCCAAATGTCTCTGGGTATTTTTCATGCCCGTTTGCAATACCGGTATATCTGAAGGAAAACTTGCTGCTTCAAATGCATAAGAACAGAAAAACAGGCGCAGTATAGCCTGATGACATTTGGGGAGTGATCGACAAGACAGAGCCTGACCAAGTTTATGGCATTTTCAGTCTTGACACCATGGGGCCTTGGGTACATTCACGTGCCATACTGGAAAAGGTAGGGGTAATTAAATAATACCCCTAACTTAATTACCCCTAGGAAAAGGGTTGGGACACACCTTGGGCACGACACCTTGCTGCTGCAGCTCGGCAGGGGTGAGCGCTCGGCTCTCCAGTAGCAGCTGGCATACTCGCAGGTTGTGCACATTGTTGTGCTGTGAGTCCAGCGCCAGGAAACTCCAAAACTGCGGCAGCAGTCCTTGCCTGCACCCATACCAGATTCATCGGTACACATGCAGCCCAGCAGGTGCATCACATAGAAGGCAGGAGCCAAAGACTGCTGATGATATCTTATTGGGTGACACAATCTACCGCACAACTACAGAGTCTGTCTTAGAGGGATATCCCGGTTCAAAACATCCCAGAGGTGAAATCTTTGGTTTGTATCAAGATAGAACAGCATCACTCTGTCTTTCATGTTCACATTACTGTTGCAAGAGAGGCCTCATACTCGTGCATGTCAGGAGCCTTGAGGCCGGCAAACAATGGGTGAGGCAAAATCACTGCGCAGCAATATCACTACACAGAGCAGGAGTGCTGATGAAAACAGATGGAAGCAGAACTCACGCATCCAAGCAGGGAAGTGCGACATCAGGTATGGCTTGCAAGCAGTCCCCAACGAGTCTCAGCGCATACACCGGGATGGGCTCATCTTCGAGCAACAACGCTGGGACCAGAGGCAACACATGTGCCCCGATCAGAGTGTGTAGCTGCTCCTCTGTAGCTGCATCTGCATCCAGGCAGTTCTCAAGGGCTTGCTGGTCAGCAGTCAGTCAGTCAGTCGATTACACCTTTTCCAGCCACCTAGGGCTGATCAGATGTCTGACTCTGATCGTCAGAGTCAGCACCCAGCATCACATCCATACATTCACAGAGAAACTTGGAAACACTCACAAGATCATCCTGCCAAAGAAATTGAACCTTAGTAAAAACTAAAAACAAGCCTGCAGATTTTTCCCTTATGAACGGTAAGCTATCACCAATTAGATGGTTGTACTCTTGAGATCTTCCCCCGTCATTCATTAGCAATTTTATTCTGGGATGCATGACATGCATGCTTTTCAATAAAATGCACCCCACTAAAAATGCAAAGGAGAAAGGGGAAAAACGTATTCTTGGAGTTGGCCGCATGGGTGTGGCACAACAGCACAGAAGGCGCGGTGTGCATTGCACGAGTCTGAACGACTGTCCTGCTCAATTGTGAAGCAGGAGAACAAGGGGAAAGCACATGTGGTGTGATTATTATTATTACAGGTCGGCAAACCCAAAGCCAAATGGCCATAGGGCATACACACAGCGTGTCTGCAGCCACAACGTGGGGCCTCTAACCTAATCTGCGGCCCAGTAGAGCACTACTATTATGTATATCCCCGGAGAAGAAAAGAGAGGCCGCACCTGTTCTAGGAGCACAGAGCAGGATAGCGATGACATCGCCGAGCACTTTCAGGCAGCTGAAGCGCATGTCACCGCTGACATCAGCGCCGACAGCCGCGGCCAATGCTGGCATCAGCGAGTCCGTGATGACATCAGCAAATGATATGACTGTGTCACTGTGGCATGTGACGGCCTCCAGCACGCTCATTAATACAGTCTGCGCACAAGAACAGCTCGATGTAAGCACACAGTCAGTCAGTCAGTCGATTACATCTTTTCCAGCCACCTAGGGCTGATCAGATGTCTGACTCTAATCGTCAGAGTCAACAACCAGCATCACATACATGCTGTGAGACACATGGCAAGCACCTCAGAAAGCTCACATTGACAATAAAACCAAGATCCATGAGATTTTGCCCATCTCCCATCTATTGTCAATGATGTAAGGGTCATTTAGGGTTATTTTAGGGTTTCTTGTTTAGGGTGTATGGTTCCTAAACCTTTAATGGCGACAAAAAGGTGTTGGCAAATTATTTTGTATTCAACTCCAGCACCTCATTTGGAGGTCTGATATTGTGCCTGGCCAGTCCCGCCATATGTACTTGGGGCTTGTTGATTGCTGTGCCAATTATGTCTTAAAAACAGTCTATTTTTTTTTAAGCTCTCACCTGGAACTCTGACTGTGGTCCTGGGCAAGCAGTCTCGCCCCCTGTGGCAATGCTGCATGCCAGAAAGCCTGCCAGGTCCTCAATCAGTGCCTCTGTGACCATCGCGTTTCGCAAGGTCGGCGCTTGAAGCAGCGGCACAAGCACTGGGAAGGCCGATCCCGGTCCCCTCTGTGTGACTGGGGGGTTCCCACTCTGCAATGCAACCTTGACCTGTGACCACAGCCACCCCAGTTTCACCTTCTGCGTCATGGCATTGTGTCTGTCAGGATGGCAGACATGCCTACAGTGTAGTGTAAGGTATGCCATCACTCTGCATGGAAGGAGAGAAAGCAAATATTTTCTAATAACAATCAAATAAATGGAGTCAAAAGCATGACTTTCTAATTGGGGTGTCATCACAGTGAAGGCTGCAACGCTGCGTATCAGGGAGATGAAAGAGAAGTGGGAGACTAGCAGATCAATGAAAAGATGCAAAGACAGGCACTGCAGCCTGGTTCAGTGCCTAAGAGCACAACAGGATGAAACCAAATCACAGGAGTACGGTGATGCTGAAAAGTGGGCAAACTCACACTCGAGCAGATGTTCCTCACAGCACCCACAAGCTCCTGACAGAGTGCCGCCAACGCCTTCTGCACTGCTGCGTCAGGCTCCTGGAACAGCCGCTCCAGCTGCACTCACAGCTGACAGACTTAGCAACCTTGTGATGCCTTTCTGAATCAAAGCTGGTTGGTGCCTTAAGAGGGCTGACATGCAAGGCTGTTTTGGGTGCAGATTGACGAGCGTCAAGCATGGATAACATGGTTGTAAGGTAAGCTGCAATATCTACTAAGACACGCCATGCAGTTGTACGAAACAGATACAGATACAGATATGTGCAGATGTACAGAGACAGATGATACAGATACAGATACAGAGGCACAGATGCCACGTATGGGGTCGGTTCATTCTGGTGCACCTGCTGTAAGAGGCGCGACTTGATGGCGTGCGCGATAAACTTGTGCGTGAGGCGAGAGAGCAGTGCAACAGCAACGAGTCCCTTGGCTGCCAAAACTGGCACGGCGTCCAGCAATGACAGCACCCCCGCCATCAACCCCCGCTCCTCCTGTCGTTCCCAACACAGAACCTTTTTTCCACTCAGTAGGCAGTGCTTGTTTCTCATTGATGAGAAGAGGAGTTCTTAAAATGAGCAGTTTCTCTTCCACTGCTCATTCTAAGCAGTTTCTCTTCCACTGCTCATTCTAAGCAGTGGAACAGGAACTGCTCACAATGACGAGTCCTGTGAGCACCAGACGCGTGCTGGCACTCCAACACAACAGTCGAGAACTGAAGTCATGGAGCTGTACGAATAACTGCTGCCCGGGGTTGGAATATGTACCATCTCGGGCATTTTGCTTCGTGCCTGTGGAAACACAGCTTTTGCCCTATTTTTTTTATCCTTAGGGATTAGGGTTTACCCCTAACCCCGAACCCTGAAATATGTCGGAACAGCGATTTGTAGTGGGGTTTGAGAGCATCATGCTGCACCCCATGCATATATGCTTACACCAGCCTGCAGCACAAGAAGTGATGCAGCAGACCTGGAGACCGCTGTAGAGAGTGGAAAAGACTGCTGGTGTGGTAAGCAGAAGGTTGAGCAGGTTGACTGCCGGAACCTGCACGCCGCGTGTGCTGCCCTCGCCAAGACCAGTGACCACCTGCGCCCCACATGCAATGTTTATATTTTACATATTGTTATTTTTTATCTTATACTTTTAGGGGTGTAGGGTTTAGACAATATTAAACCCTAAACCCTGGATATATAAAATAAATATTAAAAGTATAAAAATATAGGCTCGTGCACTGCACCATGAGCATGGTTGCAGTGTGATAGCAGTGGACAGACATCATCGGTGCCAGATGCGATGCACAAGCAAGCAAACAGATTTCCACAGGCGCCGCAGAAGACGCCTGAAAACTGCCAAACACAAGTCATCTCAAACTGGAGATGTGCTGCAAAGTTAAAAGATGAAGTCGTTGCAAGCTAACATCGGGTGTTCCTTTGCATGCATCAGATGCTGGGTGCTACGAGGGTTGGCTTTGTGGCAGCAGCAGAAGCAGAAGGACAGGCATTCACACATGTATGGCACATTGGCAAAACTCTAGGTCGCAAAGACTTGACAGGAAGTGTGCCTGATATCATGCTGATGCACGGGCAGAACCCATCTCTCAAACACTTGGCTCCATACCCCTCAGTTGAGGGATTTAATTTGTCAAAAAAGCCCTAAATCCACAACAGTAGCAGAAAACTCACAACAGTAAAGGCCCTTTTCCCATGACCCTAAACCCCACCCCTCAGAAACTCCACAACCCTAACCAAAGTGTTTGAGGAATATCCTGTGGGGATGTGCGCACCAGGTGTAGGATGCTGCGCTGGGCGGCCAGCAGCGGCAGCATTTGGCCGGAGCATCGGCGCGCGATTCGACACAGCGCTGACGCTGCACATGCACGCAGCGCCTCCGTGCGCGCCCCTGCAACACAGGTTGGCATCTATATTGGGGTTATCCTAGACCCTAAATATAGACCCCCTAAACCCTAAAATAATATTATTTAAAGTTATTAGATTTTAAAAATTGTACTCTACTTGCACAGGCCCTTTATCACTTTGAGCACCTTGCATTTCAAATGCATGTCGAGGTTAGTGGAGAGCGATGGAGCAGAATGTGAATTTGTGAAAAGAACAGGCAGCGGCGGATCACCTGCCCAAATGGCGGCCAGGTGTTCTGCCACATCAGCGCTCGCCAGCACGTCCATCCACTCACCAGCCTTGCTCGCCAGGTTCTCTATCGTCTTTACTGCATAATGCTGCAGGGATTCAAAGCTAATGTCAGTCCTGCAAGACCTTCACCTTTCCAGCAGGCTACATGGCAACTGAAGATATGGATGCAACTCAATGCCCACATGGACAAGAAAGCTAACATTGCCGTTGGCATACACCTTTTGCTATACGACTCTAAGTCAGACTGGCCTGCTGCCTGAGCCTAGTGCTTCCTTTCTGAACAAAAGAGTTCTAAGGTGACTTAACAGTAGTGTAGCAAATACAAATAAGGTCTATTAAACCAACATGCAAAGGGGCCAGGGGAAAGAACTGAAGGTGATATGGGCACCTGGGCAATCTCATCCTCTCCAGGTACCAGTAGATTGACAGTGGCGGCAAGTGCGGCAGGCGGCATGCGCCATGGGCAGTCCGGCCCGCGGTCAGATGCCTGCAAGATATGAAAGGTCGAACGTGGGCCTAGAGCCTTGTTTACGTATATCAATATACAGCAGTAGGCAATCCATTGTCAATTGCCAGCATCACCGCCCGTAATCATTGGCACTGTGTGAGATTGGACCAGGAAATTCCCAAGGCTTCCCAGATGAATGAGTCCTGATATACCCAACCCAATGTCGTGGACATCGACACTAAAGTGCTCTAGGAATCCTGCCTGTGAGGCGATGTAGAAGAGCAGCTCCCCGAGCGTGCCCATCACTCGCCGCCGGACCCGCTCATTGCTGTCTGCCATCGCCTCTGTCAGCACATCCACAATGCCTGCAACAACAGCACCACACATGAATGATTCGAAGCCCATTTCGGATCGATTTTGCGACTTGTCGATTTCAGATCGACGCCCATTTGTAGGGCGGCTCGCTTTGCCATGCATGTCTCTTCCCACACAGCGGGACACTAGTCGTATTCAGCATCCCCTTGCCCCACCGGCCTACATATAGGGATATATAAGGAAGCAAAGCCTTGTCGATGATAATGCACTAGCGCACAAGCATGCCCAGCACGGGTGCCAGCTGGACTGGCAGGGCAGAATTCCCTGTTTTTTTCCCCCTCGCCACTGCAACCCCACTTCCGAAGGGCAACAGTAAGTGCGATCTGTGGGGGACGCATGAAAACACACCCGTAGCGTCGACATCATCATCGATGAAAGTGCAGTAGCGCACAAGCATGCCCAGCACGGATGCCAGCCGCACGCGGAGAGCCGGCTGCCGTGCTGCCGCCAACAAGCGCACTAGCAGAGGCGTCAGTGGGGCGTTTACTATGGTGTTGGCTGTGTACACGTCGCAACAGATTGTCTCCAGGTAGTTCAGCACATTCACCTGAGCATTCAAGAAGGTAACACACAAAATTGTTGCTCTTGCACAGAACAGTTGCAAAAGACCAGGAGGTGACGGTTGAAGATGACTGTTGTGCATTCTCGAGTGGGTCTAGCATGACCTGTCAGGAAGCACATTGAAATTCCAGCATGCTCACATGCCTGGAAAATTGTACAGATCATGAAACAGTGGAAAAACGTGAAGTAGTCGCAGAGCATGCATCATTGTGATGGCCCCATGTTGCAGGCATGTAGTATTGCAGTCGGCAGGCAAGATGTGACTCACCTTGACACTGGAAGGTTCGGGGCCATGCAAGGCGGTGAAGATGGACCTCACAAAGTCCTGCTGCAGGTGCGGCTGGCTGGCAAGTTTCACAAAGTCCTGCAGAGACTGCACAGGACCACAAACGCCTTTCCTACTGTCCTTAGCAGCAAAGAGCTCTTTGGTGATAGGAGCACAGGCTTCAGTTAGCTATATTCAGGGTTTAAGGGTTACGGTTTTATACAATTTAGGGTTTAAGGTTAAAGATATAAACCCTAAATATAAGCCAGGGGACAGCTACTGGGGAGGGCTTGAATTTGTTTCCCAGGCAAACACGTCCACCGTGGGCGATTGGTCAGTACTAACAGTCTAGAACAGACATCTATATTCTAACACAATGACTGTGAAGCACAAACTCATATTATGAGTGTCATCCTTGATGACAGGACGCACCAGGGGTTGAAAGGGCAGCGCTGCAGCGTCAAACTGGGGTTCGGCCACGTGCTCTATGCGGCGGTTGGCCACAATGGGGAGCACTGCGCTATCTGATGGGTGCCAAATCAGGTCCTCCACCCTCACCTCTGCCGCTGTTCCATTGCCTGAAGCACAGGTATGAGGTTGAGGGCTTGATTCAAAATTTGTTCTGTACTTAGGGTTTTTAGGGTTATAAAACCCTAGAAATAAAATATAAACCCTCAACCCTAAAGCCTTAAAAAAAGTGTTCTGCAGGAGTAGCACGTTTAGCAATTCTTTCTGTGGCTCTTCCCACTTCTTCATTGCCCCTGCAGTTCTGCAAATGATTGAAGATCACACAGTTGTGCATACCTGCCCCATGCATCGCACTGTCTGACATCATGTTTCATATTGATGACAAACTCATGCCAGGCAAGCATCTCCTCTGAGGCTTTTCCTGCCTCTATGTTGGGCTGCAAGTAAACATTCCCCATTGATTTTGGACATCCAAAGTGGGTCCTCATTGGAATGAAACGTTGAAGAAGGGCAGCACCTGCACTACTGGGCTCCGCTGCTGACATGTCTGCATCGCTGCCAGGGGGGTCTTCCTGGGGGGCACCATCAAAGTTGGGTTGCCTGATCGGGCTGACCCGGCTCTGCTGCAGGCGTGGTATGGCGCCCCGCCATTGGGCGCTGGGTGGCGGTGTCATGTCAACCGCCATCTCTGATGTGCTCGGCATTGCGGGCGCCTCCTCCTCTTCTGTGCCTGTGCAGAGCACAACTGCACCTTGTCAGATTCTCTCTTGGCTGACACTGCGATACCGTGCAGCTTTAGAGGAGGTTCTTGTGAACCGGCGGCTTCAGAAAGTAATACAAAAGCCATCTCCGATGTGCTCGTCATTGCAGGCGCCTCCTCCTCTTCTGTGCCTGCACAACCCTAAACCGTAAACCCTTTACATATAAACCCTAACACCCTAAAATCCTACACCCTAAAAACCCCTACACAAGAAAATAATGTACAATATAAGAAATACACAGCACAACAACACCTGTTTATATTCTCTCTCGGCTGATGAAGACTGCGAGAGTGTGCAGATGAGGAGGAGGTTCTTGTGAGCAGATTCAGAAGATGGTACAGAAGCAGCTATTTAGTAGTTTGGGAGTTGGGTGGTAACCTTTCTGCATCCTCAACGGCACAATCACACATCTGTCCTTGCACAACCAAAGGCATAGCATGCATGAAGGTTCCGCTGAACCCAAGTACTTGTGACCATCCTTTTCAGGGCATGGGCCAGCAGGACTCACTGCTTGAGGAGGAGCGCTGCTCCGCAAAGTCCAGCTCTGCATTGGGGTGATTCAGCCGGACATCGCCGGCCGGCGCGGCGGCCGCGGTCGCCTCAGAGTTTCCTGCCGCTTCGCTTCCGCGCTCCAAGTTCATCCGCGCAATGCGGCTCATCCGCATCACGTCCACTGTGCTGCTGCGCACTGTTTGCACCTCCGGCTCTGGCGCCTGCAGCAAAATATTTGTACATCACCAGGTTGTCCTTTCCAAGCCAATATATCACCCTTTCAGGTGATTTGTGGTCAAATGGCATCGGTGGCAATCAGACCACTGATTTTGGATTACCGTATTTTGGTTGTTGTTTTTTTTTTTTTAAATTTTACATTTTTTTAGACCAGTGATTGCTACTGAGGCAGATGTGTTTAGTTGATGAAGCCTCTCATGTCTACATCCAAAAATGTGCCTATTCTATCAAGATGCTGAATAGGCACATACTGCTGCCTTTTGGCATTTCACAGAGAAGCCAATAATTGGTGCACTTGCTCTGAAGGTGTCAAGGGAAAAAGGAAGCAACCTGATGTGATTGTGACCCAGAAGCTGGTGGTGGCGGCGGTGGCAGCAGGCCATGCTCAGCAATGAAGTTCTCCAGATGCGGCTCGGGCGGCATCTCCTGAACAGGCAGTGGCGTCTTCCAGAAGGGGTGCCCCGGCAACTCGGCCCAGCCGATGCGCGTCGCCGGGTTCTTGTCCAGCAGCCGCATGACCAGGTCCTCAAACTCCGGCGAGGCACCTGCAGAAAGTGCAAGTTCTCAAACTCCAGAGACGCTCTTGCCAAAACAGGCGTCTTCCAGAAGGGGTGCCCCGGCAACTCGGCCCAGCCGATGCGCGTCGCTGGGTTCTTGTCCAGAACGTACAAGTTCTCAGAGATACTACAGAGATGCTCCTGCCAGAAGCGGCAACTCAGTGCTCCTGCCAGAAACAACCCTCCGAGTCCCTGAATGTCTGGTCAGGACCCACAGCACAAACTGCCGCACTGGCTCGATTTGCAAGCAAAAAATAAGGCAGATAATATCCAACCACTTGCTGCTATTTGAAATGTCTGCCATGCACGCATAATGAAACAGAATCATAGGATCAAATCATGATGTGGAGTATCTCCAAGCAGGCAAGGCTGGAGTGGGTTTGAGCCCCTGAGTACCTGGAATGGGGGAGGGGTCGGCGGTGAGGATGTCCTGGACCAGCTGCGTGAGCGAGTCAGACATGAATGGCGGCCCGCCGGCCGCGCATTCATAGAGGACGCAGCCCAGCGCCCAGAGATCGCTTGCACTGCTGTAGGGGCCCCCTTGCTGGAACAGCTCTGGCGCCATGTACGCGGGCGTTCCCTTCTTCGCCTGCAGTCAAAGAATATCAAGGAGAGCAGGCACCACACCCACTCATAGTGCTGGTCTCTTACCTGGCGCAATGGTGTAATGGCATGAAGATGAAGAGTACAGGTTTGACCTGCGTAGCAGGACGTCAAGGAGATTCTCACATGTTGTACGCCCGGTTTGGCCGCGGAGGACATCTTCCGAGAGAGGCCAAAGCCGCCCAGTTTGACGGTGCCGCTCTCGTCCAGCAGGATGTTGGAGGGCTTGAGGTCGCAGTACGCCATGCCTGCTGCATGCAGGTGCTGCAGTGCTGCGGCCAGGCCGCGCGCAAATCCGTGGATGGAACGTTCCGGCAGTTGGCCATCCTCTTTCAGCAGCAGCATCAGGTCGCCCCCCACGCAGTACTCCAGGATCAGCCACAGGTGGTTCCGCGTCTCATACCTATGCAAATCGGAGCCATAAATTCCTTCACATTAAGGGTCATCTTTCGGTGCAGTCTTGTCAATACTACAGGTGAAGAGCCCAGCGCATCCAACATACACTCAGTTGCACCTGGATCAGAGTAGAGCAAAAAGTACAGCAGCAGATTGCTTAGAAAGCGTGAAGGCACTTTGCGGCAGGTGATGAGGGTTCATCAACAGATGTGGAATGAGGGGCCAGTTGGCCTAGAACGGCAATCACTACAAAAACACCTCAAGGGATCAGGGCACGCACCATGCATAGAACTTGAGGATGTTGCTGTGTCGGAGCGAATGCATAGCTCGGACCTGGTGCAGAACAGAACTCTTGAGCTTTCATGTGCTGCATGCGTGGAATTGCTTCTTTACTGCCATATATTCACATACCTGCCATGCGGATTGCAACAATTAATGAAAGTGGACTTAGGATTCTGACAATGAGTACCATCACACTGTCAGCAAAAGTCATGCAAGTGGAGCGGCTTGCATGCCACACCTCCTGCAGAACTTTTGCCCTCTCCTCCTTTTCCACACTTTTGATCGCATAATAGATGATCGTATTCTTCTTGCGGCCCTTGTACACAGTGGAATGCTTCCCGGACCCCAACACCTCGAAGATGCTGAGCAACAGTAAACAGTGATTCAGATTCAGTGGTAAGCAAGACGTGATATTAATGTCGCTTTATTACTTCGTAGACGCGTCCCTCTCATGACAGGAACTCCAGGTACTATGAGCTTGTGTACAAAGTGCACCATCTTGACTATATACATCGTGGCCTTCAGAACCCAGGTGGCAAAATGCGCCGGTAAAGGTGACTATGATTCAAATGCATCAGTGTGAGCGTACTGGAATTGGTTCATGAGAGCGTTCTGTTAGTGGTGTTCCATAGTGAGCTAGCCTATGCTCCTCTGTACGTCCAAGATTTGCACGGATATTATAGCTCTACATCTTTCGCTGCAATGACCTTAAATCAATAAGATGTGTTGCTGTAAGCTTTCGATTGTAAGGGCGAGGCCAGCTCTGACGCATTCGAGCTAACTCCAACAGTTACATTCGATGGGCCAAACTGTTTCAAAATTCTTGATATCGTTACTGCGCCTCCACGTCAGATATTTGCATTGTAATTCAGTAAAGCTCTCTCACATTTTCTTTCAAAACATGGCCTATCCAATCATGTGCGTTTCCAGCAATTGCTTCAGCTACACAAGCTACAGTGCTGAGCTGGAACCCATTGCCACGTGCACGCTGGACATGCCATGAGGGCATGCCTGCTTCCTTGCTTCCACCTTCCAATAGGGAATGCAGAGGAGGTTGATTTGCATGGAAGGTGGATAACAAACGTGTCCGAGTCCCTTTTGCTGGAATAGGAACCTGCCGATGAGCCATTAAACGCGATACTGGAAGTCCTATGGTTGATGAAAGTATCGATCCAACTCTTGCAAGAGACAGTGACAGATAGAACTATTTACTCGGCAACTTTGCTTATCTGACTGGCTTCTTGGACTCGCTTTGAGGTTGTACCATCAATTTCTGAGAGTGATCCGACATGCCCCATAAACCACATAATTGAGATCTCGACATCAAGTCTGAGGATGTTTTCAACACGATTGCTCACCAGCATCAGGTGTCACTGCCTTCACTCTGCTTTATGTTGCAGAATTCATGCTTGTGCTCTTGAAAAGCGCAGCAAAATGCAAGCTCGAGAACAAACTGATCTCATTGCCCAGGGCGACATGCAAACAACGGCGTGCGTTACCTGGAGTCACCGATTGTTCCATGACTTGCAGCACCAGAGCGGACAGTAGTGAGAGTGTGGGAACAATTTTACAGGCACATGTCGAACAGCCCAACTCGCAGGTGTCGTCAAGCTATCACCCTACCCAGCCCAGCATGTCTGAAGGTTGTCAGCCTGCCCTCTACAATAAATTCAACAGATAAAAAGCGGTGGACTTGTCCTCTTCCTTCACTTCAGGGCTGAAGGTTATAACGTCTGCCTTCGCTTGCAGGTCACATGATGGGAGTTCTTATTGGATATCACAGGCAGCACGCCTTCAGTACAAGCACAGCTGCTGCGGCTGTAAGAAAGAAAGGCACCCCGCAACCCTCCGGAAAAAAGAGCGCATCCGGGACAAATACACTTGCTCCAGCATCTACCTCTGGGAGTGAAGTTGCCAACCCAGCAGATCCTTGGACAGAGGTTGTGCACAAGGAGACCGGCCAGATCTACTATTGGAACCAGCAGACAGGCACGGAGCACTGCAACTGACATCATGACTAAGATCCTCTTGAAGATCGGTCCTGTGAAGATGCACTGGATTGATAAGAATCTCGGGGGTTCCTCGAGTCACTCTGCGCTGGGAAGGATGCAGGCCAGCATGCTTGAAGCGATGGTAGCATGCTGCATGAGGCGCGATGGCGCATTTCAGGGCATTTCTGTTCAGCAGACTTGATGAACTGTTGCTGAAGGCGTCAAACTGCCACTGCAGATGAGACGACAGCGCTAGGGGAGCCTAAGCCTGGGCCACAAGGGCGCATGCAGTATCCACCGCAGACCATCAACCGAGGGACATCATTGCTGGGCCTTGTTGGAGTGGGAGCTGGAGTTGGGCTCGTGTTTGCCATTCTGGGGCGCCTCATGTAGATGATGTATTGTTCAATTTTGATGAAACCTTTTAACCTGCTTACAGTGAACACCTTACCCACTGTGGCACACTTGGCAAGTATTTCCTATCGGAATCTATGTAAGAAATGCATTCAATTTCCTGCATAGCAATATAACGATAGTTTATCCAGCAAATATTGATTCTTCTGCTTGCCCAATGATACCCACTCTCAAGCCTGAGACAAGTGCAGTCAGTCAGTCGGTTACACCTTTTCGAAAATTTTCCAGCCACGTGGTGCACCTAGGGCTTATCAGATGTCTGACTCTGATCGTCAGAGTCAGCACCCAGCATGACATCCATACATTCACAGATCTCTAGAGAACTTGGTAAAATTCACAAGATCATCCTGCCAAAGAAATTGAACCATAGTCGAAGCCGAAAACAAGCCTGCATATTTGTCCCTAATGGACTGCATTCAAACACAACATGTCTTTCATGATCATAAACCATGGAGCCAGCACCACAGAACCTGCAGCCCCCTGCAGTGAATCTGCCATGCGGCTGCAGGTACAGTAAGTGTGGGGTAAGGACCACATGTATTCTAATTGCCTTCTAATTCTTACGAGTGTCCAAACAGCATCTAGGATGGTTCATCCTCTGACCAGCATGCGCTCTCCTACAACAGTTGCAAGCAACAAATTCCTGTTTTCATAAGAACCTGCCAAGTGCAACAAACAATACTCCCTCTCATTGCAGCAGTTGCACAAACAAGATTGGGCACACCAGCAGCAAATTTCTGCCTGCACAGGGATCCCACAGGGATAAGGGGATCTGCCATGTGCCACATACGGGCCATATCCCAACAAATAGTCCAATTTCAGCAACAGAGATACTTCAGTTTCCCTTGCTAGCATCGCCTGTTCACACTTCCGGGAGAACCTCCTCTCAAAGACCAGCTGTGCCTGTCTTGTAGGTCCGTCTCCAGCCACATTACCTGCTTCCTCTGCTTCTTACTGCCTGCGCCATAACCCCCAACACACCATTGAAGCAGGATGTGGGTTTCACACGTGTTTACCGAGCCACGTTAATTGCGTTTCATTCGCGGCAGTGTCATGTCATTGTTTGCTGGCAGCCCAAGTCACGGATTCACGACACCGCCTGATTCCTGATGCCTGAATTGACGAGAGCTCCTTTGATATATTACATGCAAAGTACCTCAGGCTGGCATTTTGCACAGTCTATACTGCAGTATTGAGGATATAAAGGAGTGACTGAAACGCTAGTTTTCACAGAATTTTGCGTCCACATCCCCATGCTCTATCATATTTCTGTCTCGCAGATCCCAGAGGATAGTATCTTTCTATTACTACCCCACCACCATTTGTTTTCACACCATCGAAGCAGGACCCTGAATGCCCTCCTACTTGGCGCGACAGACCAGCCAAGCAAAGAGCAGAAATCTGGTGAACACCTCCAGACTCTCTAGTGATTGTTTGAGCGTATTCCTGGGTGCCGACTCTGACAATCAGAATCAGACATGCGATCAGCCCGACGTGGCTCGAAAAGGAGCAATTGAAAGACTGAATGAGAAGACTTGAAGACGAGTAATATCTTGCCAAGGGGGTACTATTACTAGCTCGTGCAGAAAGCAGGTAACAACTCTTAAATCTGCACATAGGCTCCAAAAATATTCATTTCGCCCTCACATTTGTCAGCTGATGCGGTCATATGCAAGGAGAAGCCTGTATTGTGTATCTTTCACCGCAGTGAATGAGAAGATGAGTTACACGGGCTTTTTCCATGCAGGCGACCACATCAGCAGATTAAGTAAGGTTGTGATTGCTCAAGTGTTTTGTGGACACAGCTTTTACCCGCAAATGCTAAGAGGAGATATCTCACCTGCAATGGCACCCCACCAGCTGTCAGTCGGCCACATGTGCCGACGCGGGTCCCCCTCATCTTCTGGCTTCCTGGCAGCTGCCGAGGACCTGGGCGCAGCTGCCAGCGTCACCATGCAGTCGCCGACGCTCGCCATGGGGATGTTACTGCGCCTTCTGGATCCCCCCCTGCGCCAAAATAGGCCGCTCCCCCGAGAAGCTTCCTCCTCATCCTCATCGTCTTCGCTCCCTCTACTGCTGCTGGCGCCTCCCCTCTGCTCCTGAGGCTGTAAGCTGGCACAGCTGGGACGCCCTGTCCAGCATCAATCCGCTTGTGGGCAGTGAGATTAGTACGCAACCAACGAAGACAAGGTAGCATGCAGGCAAGTAACATATGTGCAGTTGGTGATTAAGCATGGATACCCAGTACCCAGCAGGTCCTTGATCACTAGTGCAAAGAGTAGGCCATGAAGTGCAAGATCCAAGGCGTCGCTTCATCAACAAATCATCGTCAGAAACAACAACAAGCAGGAGAACTGCCAGGACTTGCTGAAGGGTGAAGTCGCACCGGCCTTGATACGAGGCACCTCTTCTCTGAGATCTGTCAGGAGCCCCTGCAATTGCGCGACTGCAATGCCTGCAATACAATCATAACCACTCAACATCTCATCAGATAGCCATGACATTGCCTTCTGTGTTACACTCTCCGTACTCAGAACATGGCATGTTCTCCTAGAAAATTGCAGGAACACCAACATGTGCAGTTCAAGGCGCTCTCACTGTCATCAAGAACTCTGTGTGATCCAACACTGCAGTATAGGATGCAGTCAATTGCTTGCAACAACCGTCCTGCCTTGATTTCCAGCCAGCAAAGCAGTCCAAGAGTCTCTGCTCACGCTTAAGGCAGTTGTGCCTCTCCTGATTTTAATAATTCAGCATGGTGCAACTGCACCTCACAAAGGAGGTGCATGCACTGGTGAATAAGAGCACAGAACATTCACAACTACGACAGTGGGTTCCCACTACAGCCCACTGGTGAACGCAGCACGGACAAGACGTGGTGTTCAGAGAACTATGGCACGCACTTTTTACAAGGCCTTCCAGCGGCTTGGGTGGCCGCACAGCTGGCTCGAGGGACTGCTCCAGGGTCACAAGCGTTGCAGTGGATCTGCGGTCTCCCATGTCTGCGCCCCCATCACCCACACATGTTCAGGGGCCCGACTTTCCGAACATCGCACTGGGCCCACTCTATGTATTACCCTGAAGAGCACATCTCTAGATGCGCAAGAAAAACCCAGGGTAAAAGAATGTCAGGAAAACATTGTACTCGATCTTGCTGCTCCTGAGCAGTGGAACGGCAACTACAGTTTATTGCATAAGGGATGGCATGCACATGCAAGAGGGTGGTAGATTGTGTGTGGAGTCACAGCATGGCGTACAGCTGCTGAGAGTGTTGGTGAGGCTGTGCCATGGATTGTTGCTCTGCGCAGGCGATTGTGGGGCCTCCGACAGTGTTAGCTGTGTGAAAGGTTGCACTCGCCACGTCCCCGCAAAGTCCTTCATCAATCCCGGGCGCGCCAGCCGGAACTCCACCTGCAAACCCACACCTCTCTGCTTGTTGACAGGCATACACTGACAGAAGAACGTCAACTTGCGGCCGTATTTCTGTTGGAGCACTTGTACTTGCGGATCGTCATCTTGCTGACTTATTCCAGCCACAACCATGGAATGGCTCATGCTGGCTCAACTCTGCTGCACTCCCTATCTTCCGTCCTTATTTCCCCCGCTTTTGAACCACATGAGAGACAGTCATATGTTTAGTCAAAGGAACCTTTACAGCGCAGGTCATGTAAGACAAGCAACAAGGAAGGCGCACAGTGCCGCGGCGCTTGTCCTGGAAGACAAACAGGCGAGTGGAGAAGCTGCCCCTGAACATGAGAAGCTTCCAGGCAGCCACCTGCTCCACCTCCACCTTCTGCTTCCCTTTGCCATCATCCTCTAACACCTTCCTGTAACCCACTTTCTGCGCCGATAGGCAAACATTCAGCGGCTGCCATGCACACCAAAGAAGAAGTCTACATGCCCAACGCTTCCCTGGCCTGCCTCACTAAGCAATGCATCCGAATTGGAAAGAAGGATTTCCTGCAAAAAGGGCATTTGGGCACTCCGATGTTCTTCAGAAATCAGATCACGGCAATATTCTCTGCCAATTTACATCCTTCCACTTCTCAACTTTTCACAAAAGAAAGAGACTAGTTTTTTTATTTCCAACGATCATACTACTGGAGGACGCATTGGTTCACCTTTATTCCTCTGAACACTGCAGCATTGTCTGGTGCAGTCAGGATCTCATACACAGCTTCTGGTGAAAGGTCCACTTTGGCTTGCAGAGCAACCTGAATTGACCAAACTTCAGTCCGATACGGTTGGCGACAGCTACTTCTTTTGCCAGGTCTTCTGGCAACTTCAGGGCATTGGGCTAGGTTGGACACGTGCGATACCAAGCACTCAGCTACTGACAAAATGATCCTGTCCTAGAATCATCACGCATAATGTTTTGTTGGTTATCCTGGGCTCCTACCTTCATCATGAACCCTTCTGGGCGCGTGACTTCCACTTTGGCATCCCTGTCTTCCCATGCTTCTGTGTCTACGGCTCCTCCACCCTCATTAGAGGGTTTTACACGTTCTCTGAAGCGCCGAAACATTGTATGTCGACAGCTGTTGGGCTTTTTAAAGCTGAGCTCCTGTCAAGAATAAAGAAAGCGATCGCTATGTTCTAGCACAGTACAACCATAGCGCTGCTGCAAAAGAAGAGTGGTATTAGAGAGGAAACGTTGTATTAACATATACCTGTTAGAAACGACGAGGAGCTTGGTTCTAGGCCCAGCTCCCTTGGCCGTGGAAGCTGCTTCCCGTATCCCGTATAGTTCCCGTATACGGAGTCGACTGCAGTGCAGCTTCACATCGAGTTCAAGGAGCGCCGTTACTCTGCGGGCAGTAAATGTCCTCCATCTTGTTTGTTAAATTTCATTTCTCTTTTGCATGCAGTTTGTATGCTAGCAATTGTACCACTTCCTGTCGACACATCCTCGGCCTAATAAATTGATGATTCCATGTGCCTGATATAAATTCCCCAAATTTGTGCGCTTGCCAAGCAGGTACGAGATCATTGCATCCCCATACGTGTAGAGATGATTTTGAAGTGAAGATTGACGTGCTCGGAGGACTTCAGCAGTGATTTCAAAAATTGACCCTGAGATCTCTGTAGGTTTTTAGAGTGAGTACAAACGTGCGTGTCAGGTTGCGGGTAATCAACATCGCATGTTTCTCCTTTACATTCTACATTTCGTGACCAAACTATTCGAAGCATTGCTGCTCAGTCTGCGGCTCTATATATGGGGTTTTTTGGGGCATGCAGAGGGCGTAGGAACATCAGCAGCTCTGCAACATGGCCAACACAGCGAAGCGTCCAGCAAAACCGAAGGCTTTGGCGAAACCACAAAGCACCATCAGGAGTGCCCTCACTGACGCCATCGCTACAGCAGTCTTTGTGTTTGCTAGCTCGGTCTTCGGCGAGGTGTGCTCATTTTATGATCCTGATCTTGATCCTGATGAGCTACAGCAGTCGAACGAGAAACTCAGTGCTGTAGAAGCTCACATAACACAACTTGGTCTGCAGAGCGTGTCGGCCAGCTTGAGTAGACAGGGTCACTTACAGACCACTCCTCACTCCTACATGTGCTCATGAATTATTATTATTATTACATTTTAGAGACTTATGGGAGCCACCTGAGGCTCATTGGTCTTTTGGCAGCCTTCTGCTACCCTGTCTCATCTCAGTGTGTTCTCATATTCTTGCATTCTGTCAGAAACTTAAATTCCTAATATCATTCTGCTGGAAAACGTTCTGAGGGACAACAGATCTATCTCAAACTTGAGAGGCTATATCTGCTGCTGCAGTTTGCAGGGATATTGGAGAACAAAGGAGTCCCTCCGGCCGTTGCAGGCCTGGGGGTGCTTGTGGCTGCGCTGATTGCTCTGGACACCTTCAACCAGACCTTCCTGGGGGACGGAGTCCTCAACAACCCCAGCAATGCCCTTGCCTTTGCGGCCGCCGGCAAAGGCGTTGTCTTTTCAACTGCCACTGTCCGCATTGTAAGTCCTGACCAAGTATATTCTCACGTCTGCCAGCTGCTCACATTGATACTGTTTATATTAGGGAAGGCATCATGGAAAGGCTGATCAGCCTGACCCCTAGTGTCTGACATTCTGTCAGTGCCACGCGCCTGGAGAGCCTGCAATGATATGATTGCCTGCCTGGCCGCCTGACTAGAGCCTTGCACAGGTAGTGAGATACTGTGAGTGAGGGAGGGGCAGCCCCTCCCTGCATAAAGCAAGATTTTACATCACTCTGTCTGTGGCCAACAGGGTGCACAGGTGGCCGGTGGACTAGCTGGTGCAGCAGCCGCCATCAACTACATTCCAAAGTCTTGGTTGAGGTGAGATGACATGACTCAGAACGACTTTGATGACTGAGAACCTCAACTGCTGCACCTGTTTGTTTGAAAAGTTCAAGCAGAAGGGGGAATGGGCACAGGAAGCTGAATATGGCAGCAAGTATTAGGAGGACAAATCAGTGGGGGGACCTGCGTGGGGATACAATCAAAGGCAGGAATTAAAGATACCAGCAGTCCTGCAGACTCATGTGGTGTCTTGCGGCAGGAATGTGGGCGAATTGGCAGAGGGCGTGAAGCCCGGCGTGTCCCTAGCAGCGGGCGCTTTCTGCGAGTTTGCTCTTGCTTTCGTCCTCAACCTCGCCATTCTGTACTCCATGAGTGAGTTTTCTACCCCTGCACTCTGCAAACCAGAGCAGTGTTTCTCATGATGTGGTGATCAAACAAGCAGCACAGGTTGAGACATTTGTGACCCTTATACAAACAGGTGAATGCCCTGCTATACACATTGCATCAGCTGTTAATGATACATGTTGTGAAACGAAACGCAGGCACAAAGAGGAAGTTGGTGGGAGCGCTCACGCCCCTCGTCATTACTGTCGTGCTGGTATGGTCTCCAGCCCATTTCAGCGACCAAAAGCCGAAACCCGTGAGAGGCCTAGGAGGCCTAGTCACCAAAAAGACTGGTTCAATTCAGGGAGAAAAAGCAGCAAAAAGGTCAATTGTTGATAGAGGAGGGAAAAGGTGCTTACGTTTTAAAAAAAAGGGGGAGTTGAAGCTGGTTGATTTTCTCTCCATTGCCCTCACAGTGCAGTCATTCCAAACAGTGCAATCTGCTAAAAAGGACATGGCAACTAAATGTTTGCTTGTTTGCTCCAGGTCATAGCGGGTTCTAGCTATACTGGGCCGTCCATGAACCCAGCGCACGCCTTCAGCTGGAACTACTTCCTAGATGTAAGAGCAACTGCCGTTCACTCATTTTTAAGGGCTGCCCTGTTCCAGCATTCCATGGGCCATATCCATGGTTTGGTGCCTTTTTCATTCGTGTTTCAGGATTTTTATATATACTACCCTAAACATAACCCTAAACTCTAAAATGAAATAAATATAAAACCCTAAACCCAAAAAATATGAAATATAGTGTTCAAGAGTGAGTGTTGTGAGAGCTTCTGTGCTGTCTGCAACCCAGATTATCCGAGGTCACTGCAACATCCGCAGCTTATAGCAACCCTTTTGAGGGGATGAGGCTCACCTCTCCAATGCACCTAGCCTGCTTGGCTGGAAATCTGTCTTTCATTCATTCAATCAGTGCAACCTTTGGGGTGTAGGGCCACGGCCATGTGCACCATTGTTTCTCATTCTTAATCAATGTCTTTCATTCATTCAGTCAGTCAGAGCAACCTTTGGGGTGTAGGGCCACAGCCGTGAGCACCATTGTTTCTCATTCTCATTCAATGTATTTCATTCATCATTCAGTCAAAGCAACCTTTGGGGTGCAGGGCCACAGCCGTGTGCACCATTGTTTCTCATTCTCATTCAATGTCTTTTACTCATTAATTGATTTGAAGCAACCTTTGGGGAGCAGGGCCACAGCCGTGTGCAGCACATCACGGTGTTCTGGGTGGCACCACTTGCTGGAGCATTGGGCGCCGGCCTGCTATGGAACTCTGCCACTGCGCCGGCAACCAAGGCCAAGAAGAGGAAGGCTCCTGCAAAGGCGCCGGCCAAGGCTGCTGCAAAGGAGAAGGAAACGAAGAAGGCCCAGTGACAGGATGCGTCACTCTGGGCGAAGGAGGTATTTACTTTTTGCTGCATTATTAATGCGCACTGGTAACGAGGCAGCGGCCTCTGATAATACTGGCGCTCGTATTCCTTTGGTGTTTACAAAGGATGGCTTGTTTGTCGAGCTGCAGCTATGTGATCATAGGACATTAGGGGATGTCTCCCATTGAAATTCCTGGATGAGGGCCTCCTCCTTTCACAGCTCAGTTGGAAACCGGCCAGTCAGCTCCAGTTGATGATGCAGGAAATACACAGCAACCTTGTTGCACTTGCCTTCACTGTGCAGCCACCTCGGTGCAGGGGCCCTGTAGACTCTGCTTAGGCCAGTAAGGGGCAACTCCCTATGCCCAACTGGTTGGCGACTGGGAAACACAACAGGCAACCTACTGGAGGAAGTGTGCATGGTGGGGTGCCAGGAGGTGGTCAGTCCTGTTAAAAAAATGCGGTATCTTGTATGCCAAGAAGACGCTAGAGCTAAAGCTGCGGAAGTGCAGCTTTAACAGCGTGATGGACACCGACCTTTTGAATCATACACGTGGCAAACCACTGTGAGACGAGCTGCTCAATGCATTGGCCTTTCCAATGACCTGAATGATGTGGCGTTGTCAAGAAAGGTGGTCTTCAGGCAGACATACGGATTGGCATTCTCCCGCATTGGAACCAGAACAATTACATCCCGATCAAGCCCTCTTTCGATTCCAAATTTGAATGGTGATGCTCTTAAAAGTGTCTTTATCTCAACAAGATGCCCTTCTGGAACCGCGCATGCGCATAGCAGAAAACTGCATGCTGATGCACCACACGCATTATGACAGAAGTCACACACTCCCATGCGAGTCCCATAAAGATTGCCTTACAGGCTAAAAGTGCTTGATACGGACATCTACCATCTACTTGAAGACCTTGACCTCCACATTCTCCAGGCCATCAATCTTGTCCTCTTCACAGAGCAGCGCGCTGATGCGCTCGCGCACAGCCTGCACACGCGCACAAGGCCTTGTTGAAGGAACAGTCCTGAATTGATTGATGCTGAGTGCACATTGAGCTACCCTTCACACTGACAAAGTCCCTTGAAGAGCTGTGGATAATCAGGTTGGATGCCCCATGGCCTTTGACTATGGCTTGGCATCCGTGGCTTGCCATAGCAGTCCAGAATCTTACTACACAATGTATGCTGAATGTGGAAAGCACAAGGATATCTCCCACCTTTTGTGGGGCCAATGCACGTCAGTTTCCAGCATTAAACCCAGGAAAACCCACACAGCAACTCACGGAGGGCTGCAAGGACAAGTGCTGGAGCCGAGCAACTTACCGCGTCATTGGTGTCAACCTTGGTCCACTCGTACAGGGGCAGGTCGAAGCACTCCTCCTGCATGATGGCCGGGATCTCCTGCCCACGGAATATCCACATCCCCCTACAATGACAAGGATGATTGATGAGCATCTGCCTGCCAATCATGCACATTTTATACAACTTGAACACAAAAGCCGCATATGTTGCCAGCGGGGCTCCAAATGCTGCGCCTTATGTGCATGTGCTGCAAAGGTCACATATAGAAGGTGGATTTCTACAAAATTGGTATTATACTTATAATCCGCTTTTCTCTACCCGAATATTTGGCCCATCTAAATGACTCGGGAGGGTCACCTGATGGGGAACTGGCCCTTGTCATCCTTCAGGATGGACATGACTGCAAAGGCATGTTTTCGCACATAGTCAATGCGCTGCAGGAACCCGCCAACCTGTAAAGAGGAATGCAAGGAATCTCAGCATTACTATGCAGGATGATTGAAAATTTGTATCATTGAAGCTCAGCCCAAGATGAACCCAGTACGGCTGAGGAAGACTTGAGGGAGAGACACAACGCCATGAGCACATGCAAATCTGCATTGAGAAGGCCGATGAGCGACCATTGCAGGTGCAGAAAGAGCAGATGAGCAGCGCTTTGAAATGTCAAAGCTATGAATGTATGTGTGAGGTACTCGGTAAATCAAGAGATGCACACCTTGTTCATGACAATGAAGTTGATAGTGTTCTCCTCCGGGTACTTGTACTCGCAGAACCAAATGCTGTAGCCCTCAGGATCGAAGCCCTCAAAGTGCTGCATGCAGCAAGCAACGTTGGTGTTCAGACTTCTCATAAATTTGCTTGCCGTGCAGTGCACAACTGCAAATGAAGGTAAGTCCAAGAAGGCAGAATTGAAGGGTGAGAAGTCCCACAAAATTGTGTCCTGGAGTCCTCGAGCACAACATTTGCAGATACAAGAGGGTTCATCCACGATAACACATCCGGCTGCAAAGTGCTAAAGGCACTTGCTTTTCCGCCCAAAGAAATGCCAGACCATCAATTTACTGAGCATCAGCACCGCAACATTGGGAGCACCAGCCGCATTAGCTTGGACAGGCACCTCGTTGGTGGGGGAGTTGGGGATGTCAGCCCCATTCCAGAGGCCATTCACGCAGATCTCCTTGAACTTGGCCCCGGGTGTGTTGGAGTACAGCCGCTTCCACGAGTCCATGATCATCTTGCTGGGTGGTAGCAGCGCCAGAGGGTCCTTCGGCTTCGGCGCCGGCTTCTCCTCTCCATCATCTGCGGCCGGCGCTGCCTCCTGTGCCAGTAATACACTGATCAGCCAAACCTCAGCCGAAGCTGCAGATAAAACTGCCAAACCAGGCAGCATAGATGCTGGGAAACCTCCTAAATGAGCAGACATAGAGTAGGTGAAATTGGGTAGTGCGAGAGGCTGCAGTAGAAGTGTCCACAAGAACGATAGCTTCCAGGGGATGGCATATGCAAGAAGAAAGAGCTATATGGGACTTGAATATTGAAGCTCAACTAAGGGCAGCCCAGTTTCATGCTTGGAAGTTAGACCAGAATAGACGACTTCAAGTCATGCATGTCTTGCACAGGAGAGTGCACCTTGGCAGGCGCAGGTTTGCTCTCCTTCTTCGGCTGCTCGGGCTTGCTCTCCTTAGGGGCAGCAGGCTTGCTCTCCTTGGCTGCAGGCGCAGCCTTGTCGCCCGTCTTAGGGGTGTACTTCAGTGTCTCCTTTGCCAGGGTGACCTCGCCCATGACGTTCTTAAAGGCTGGCTGGTTCACCAGCGTCAGGAACCAGCGCTGCACATTGGGGAAGTCCTTCCTGAAGGCCTCGTCAAACAGCTGCGCCGACATGCACCCAGTCAGCTCTCCAGCTCCATGCCTCGAGGCATGCATACACCCTGATGCATACACCCCGATGCATACACCCTGATGGCCTTGCAAATGTCGAGCTGCAGGCTCTGCAAACCGCAATCTGGGACAGCTGCATGATTTGCTGCTGAAATTTCCCAAACAAATAATGAAGCTGAGCTAACAATATGGTCCTGCATGCTAGGACACTGGGATTGATGAGCATTGAGGTTTTGGCTGTGATTGAGCTGTACCTTGGTGTAGCCATGGTAGAGGTTGGCAGCGCCAATGATGTCAGCCAGGGTGACAGAGTTGCCAACCATGTAGGTGTGGCTGGCTAGGTACTCGTCCAGGATGCCCAGATTCTTCTTCACCATCACTATGGCTGCCTCCTCTTTCTGCAAGGATTTGAAAGCAATGAGTGGCGCTCTTCAGGCGTCACTACTGCTGTCTGATGCATGCATGGAGTTTACATCTATGTCGAGCCATGGGGACCAGTCAAGCATGCATTCTGACAAGTGACAGACATTGCAGGGCAGTAGTGAAGGCCATGAACAGACCTTCTTGTCATACTCCATGTAGCCAAGAATAGGGTACAGCCATGAAGACATTGGTGCATCAATGTTCAGAGTGGAGAACTCGATCCACTGCTCAACCAAGGCCTGCATTTCATGCATGACAGTTTCATGCATGACAGCTTGACATGAAGCTCAATCTTGCTGGTACAAGAGACTTTGGAGATACCAGAAACAAAATACATGCAGACGGGGAACCGACAGACGCACGACGTGGACACATGATACAAGGTAGCATTGACTTACCGCATCGAAAGCTGTGGCGCCAAAGAGGCCTTTGTCCGCCAGGCGAGCCACATAACGAGCGATGGCATTGCTCTCCCATACGGCTCCCTCGGGAGTCTGCAGCGTCGGAACCTGCCATGACAGAGAGCTCAATATACTAACAAATTGTTTGGAACGTCTTGATGGTGGATCCTTCTAGGAGACATGGATAGCCACTTTAGACCTCTGCCACGATCTGCCTGAGAAGCTGAGCAGTAGGAAGGTGCAAAAACCCACTATACTGCACTTCACAACATTTATTTCCATTTCGATCGCTCAGAAACTGTTGACGATGTGAGATAGCTGCGGTCTGAGTTTTGCATACATGCACAGATATGATCGAACTGATCCATCACCACGCTTCTGTGGCACTGCTCTGCAGAGTGAGCGTTGACTGCAATAATCGAATGGCAGGTTCAGCTATACCTTGCCGTTGGGATTCAGTTTCAGAAACTGCGGAGATTTGTTTGTCTTTCCCATCTCGAAGGCTGGTACGTCCAGCTTCACTTCCACATACTCCGCTGCGATCTGCGCCTTCCAGGCATTCTTGTTGCCAGGAAACGTGTACAGCCTGAGGTTCGACATGATAAGTGTTTGGTCGATCACTGTCAATTTCCTGTGCAATTCTGCGCTGATCTTGACGGCTGCAACGAGCATCAGTGAGCATATAGGGCTTTGGGGTAATGATTCAATTCAAAATTTTATTTTTGGTACGCCCTGGCTAGGGTTTGCTGCATCTCTTGCCTTGGAAGGTGTGTTTGCTTCATTAAGCCCGATCGTTTGCCGCTGCGCAGTGAGATTTATTATGTCATCTGATTCAGCTGGCAGAGGGCCAAGCACGCAGGGGCAGTTCGGCACACAGTCCTCGCAGCTAGATTCCAGCTTGCGCTACGGCTTTTTAGACTTTGGCACACAGGATATAGGCGCAGGATACCCTTCCTTTACACAAGTAAGTTTCATTGTATTTTAGTGTATATTCTGCATCGTTTGATTGCGACCAAATTTTCCCTTTGCCATCCTAGTGATGCACGTTGGACTGCCTTGACACCTTAAAGCAGTCTGTTCACAACTTGTGTCGCATTGTACGTGTCAAAACTGTCCTTATTGTCATTGTATTCCTTCAAGGAATCGTCTGCGGCCGATCCCAATCCTAATTGTTTCCCTCACAGGATGCTGGTGCTTCAGCATCTTCAGCTTGG
Organism: Coccomyxa sp. Obi; assembly: GCA_020887355.1. NCBI lineage: Eukaryota > Viridiplantae > Chlorophyta > Trebouxiophyceae > Coccomyxaceae > Coccomyxa > Coccomyxa sp. Obi. Next base: position 81,872 of record AP024993.1, on the reverse strand, counting down.
GATGGTGACGGCTCAGCTCCACGCGCTTCGGTGCGTTATTTACGTATATTTGAGACGCGTGCCAAATTACCAATTTTGTGAGAAAAGGAGTACTGCATGCATGCACCTTTGAAGACTGCAGGACATACTCGTCATTCCACTGTATCTGGAACCCATAGTGATGGAACTTTTGTGGTCCAGGCAACAGGAGCAGTGGAGAATGGAGACCGTTCAGGCATTCCCGGAGTGACAGATCACCTTGCCGAGGTAGTTGCCAGTGCAAGGACATGCTCAATGCTCATCCCCTTTTTTCTATATTACATTGTCATCAGCAACCTCTAAGTGCGCTGTCATGTTGTAGCTTAATTTTGATGAGGGAGCCGATGAGGACCAAACAAGGGAGGCACCTAAAGAGGCCCCTGAATGGGCATGCTCGTGAGCCTCAGCCCTCCACATGATGTTCACTCATACATGTGCTTCAATGAACTTTGCTCAATGTGCTGTATCAGTTTAGCATTGTTGGGATCAAACAATCAGCTCTGGACCTTGTGCAGGTACTGTGGCATTCATAATGCTGCATGTGTGGTGAAGTGCGTCAAGAGTGGCAAATGGTTCTGCAATGGCCGCGTGACAGGCACTGCCTCATGCATCATCACTCATTTGGTGAGCCATGCACTCATGCACTCATTCCAAGGATGGTATGCTTTCATTTGCCTGGTGTATGTTGGCCATGCATGCTTGAGGAAGCGGTGGTTTCATGAAGTCGATAATGCATCAGGTGAAAGCAAGAGTGAGGGAGTGCCAGCTGCACAAGGACAGCCCACTGGGCGATACTTTGCTGGAGTGCTACTCATGCGGCGCGCGGAATGCCTTTGCACTTGGCTTTGTGCCGGTCAAGAGCGAGAACAGCGTAGTGCTGCTGTGCAGGCAAGGATGTCCCCCCACTGTGAACAGGATCGGGAGGTCCCATGCCCGGTTCTTACGAGCTTGTTCTATGTCATGGCATTTTGGAATGGGACACCGGCGGTCTAAGCACCGTGCACGTTTTTGTTTCTGTCAGTATGATCTTCCTGACAATGTATGCATGCAAAGACGCTGTTGCCTGTGGTCTGTAGACTGAACAAGCTGCAAGAAGAGGGCACAGAGGATATTCCGAAAGGTGTCAAAACACATGCGAGGATCATTGTCTGATCTTAGCTCTTTGCAGGGACACGCCGGCCAACGCTCCTGGTCTGAAGGAGCTCTCTCTTGACTTGTCCCTCTGGCAGCCCCTCATCGAAGACCGAGCGTTCGTCCCATGGCTCATCAAGCACCCCTCAGACCAGGTGCACATTCCCCCAACGCCCTCCTCTAGGCTCATTATTTGCACTGACCCATTTCCCTAATGCTCCCTTCTTGCTTTCTTTAAACAGTCAATACTGGCTAATTCTGTGTGGTGGGTGTTCTTGAATAAGGGTCAGTGTGACACGCTGAATGGTTGCTCCAGGAGATTCTGCGAGCCAGGCACTTGAGCATGGCCCAAATCTCTGCATTGGAGGAGGCATGGCGACAAAACCCGAGTGCCACAGTGGATGAGATTGAGAAGCCCAGTGCTGATGAAGAGGCGGCTCCTGTTGCCCTCACGTGAGCACATACACTCTTTAAAAACTGACACTACACCTCACCGTGAAACCCATAAGCACGGTTGACAACACTCAGTGCAGCTTTAGCTCCTCCTGAAGGTGTAAGGAGCTGCACGCTTGGAACACTCTAGCTAGAGTGGCCATGATTTCGTGTCATCAAGCACGACATCAATGCCAATGAGATCGTCCTGACTGACTGTCCTGCCTTCTCAAAAACATCTAGCACAGGTGCAAGAGTGTTTGCAAGAATCTCCTTTGCATTCCAGAAGTAAGGCTCGCTGGCTCGCTCGCTTACAACAATGAAAAGTGAATGGCATTGGTGCAGGTACGAGGATGCGTATGCGTATCAGAATGTCTTTGGGCCGCTGGTGAAGCTGGAGGCAGAGTATGACCGGCAGATGAAGGAGGCGCAGGCGCGCCGCGGCATCACAGTTCGCTGGGAGACCGCCCTCAACCACCGCGCTGTCGCCCACTTTATCTTCCCCAAAGATGAGAACGAGCTGCGCCTCACCACAGGTGCTGATCATTCCTGGAATAGCCTGCTGCGCCCAGCCAGGGTCATGTGTCAGCTGCATGCCATGTTGCTGGATGCCCCAGGAATGCACTCCATTGGAGTCTTCAACACAGCAAGACAAATGGATCCCAATGTTCCATAGTAGTGGCATTCATATTTCGTGATGTCTGAAGTTTGTGAGCTTACAACGATGTTGTGATATTTGTTTAGTAGCACTCATGCTTGTGATATCTGCAACGCTAGCATGGTGCTCATTTGGAATATTGAGTGGTGTCCCTTTTAGAAACGGGCACCACTCAATGTTGCAAATGATCACCGTGCTAGGGCCTGTGCACACCCAGCACAAGGTTGTGACTCCAGCTAGGTGACAACCGCAGGCGATGAGCTGATGCTGCGGCACACATGCGCGGGGACCAGCTTCAAGCCCTGGCAGGGAACGGGGACGGTGATCAAGCTGGATGAGGCGTCAGAGGAGGTGGTGCTAGAGATGAAGGGGGGGACCAAGCCCCCCACTGACACCACCGTCGACTACACTGTTGAATACCTTTGGAAGAGCACCAGCTTCGACCGCATGCAGCGCGCCCTCAAGACTTTCGCTGTCGATGAGACCTCCGTCTCCAGCTACCTTTACCACAGGTACTCACTTGGTGTCCTTGGCGGCCGGGTCATGAATGTCTCTCAGTGTTTCTGTCTGGCCAATTAAGCTAGAGATTATGGCAATGGAGGGAAAGAACCAGAGACACATGTACAAGATCAACAGTTTCTGCACGCTTTGCAAGGCGCACCTTTGGATGCTTCTGCAGTGCGGTCTATTACTGGCTGGCAGGAGTCCAAGGTTGTCCCAGCTCAAGACAGCAGCATGCTGTACTGCTGTCTTTTTCATTCTTGATGTGAAAAAGCGCTGACTCCACACCCTCCTGCATTGCTGCAGGCTGCTGGGGCATGAGGTGGCGCCGCAGGCCATCAAGGCAGCAGTGCCGAGCGTGCTGTCTGCGCCGGGCCTGCCGGAGTTGAACCCATCGCAGATCCTGGCCTGTCAGTCTGTGCTGACCTCGCCGCTCTCCCTCATTCAGGGGCCTCCCGGCACCGGCAAAACCGTCACCTCCGCAACTCTTGTCTACCACATGGCACGCCAGGGCCGCAGCACCCAGGTGATTTGTGTGAAGAAGCTTGACCTGATGTTCCGCCTTCAAACTGTTCATATTCAACGATACAAGAGGAACTCTGACTTTGCATACAAACTCGGTTTTGAAGCCAGCTGCAAAAGGAATGCCTCTTAGCTGACCTGACCACATGTACTGATCTTGCAAAAGGCAATGGCTGGAACTTTGGAAGATCAGTACTTGCATTCTGGTAAGCTGAGTTGAGTCCTTTTGCAGTTGGGTTCAGGATTGAGTTTGTATGCAATCAGTGGCGCAGCCTACAATGATGAGAACTCAGCAGCCAGCTTTGTGATGTCACAGAAGGATGCTGGGGGGCCTGAATGTCATGGGTTAGTGCACTATTTGTCATGGGTCCAGGTGCTGGTGGCAGCTCCCAGCAACGTGGCAGTCGACCAGCTGGCGGAGCGCATCGCGCTGACTGGTCTTAAGGTGGTGCGGCTGATGGCCAAGTCACGTGAAACTGTGGCATCCTCCGTGGAACCCCTCACCCTCCATTACCAGGTGCACACTGCACTCCATTTTGCCTGCAGTGTCAGTCTTCGATGACTGGATAACAGAAACAGCAAGTATGCAAGAATCATCACAGTCCTGAATTTAGAGTGTTTTTGGTTGTCTTGATGCAAACGAGCAGTTCACGTATCTGTGCAGTGCATGCCCGGTGATGGCGGTAAGAACTGGATAAGATCAGGTAGACGGCTGTGGTGTGGCAGCGTACCGGTAATTGCTGCTGGCTGCATGAGCCCCCTTGTGCAACAGAAAAGCTCATGCCCATACATATGTCAAGAAGGTCTCTCATACGCCATCTTTATATCTCTTTGTTCATGCCAGGTTAAGAACGTGCAACTGGAGGACCGGGGCGAGCTGAGGAAGCTGACGCAGCTCAAGGAGGAAGCCGGCGAGCTGTCCGCGGCCGACGAGCGCAAGTACCGCGCCCTGCAACGCGCCACAGAGCGCGAGCTGCTGCAGGTCATGCTCTCTTGGTGCTAGGCAGAAAATATTTCTCAAACACTTTGCTCAATACCCCTGAACTAGGGATTTTGGTAGGAAACCTAAAATCCACCATTGCATTCATTAAAAAAAAATATTACTATAAAGGCCCCTCAACCCTAATCCCTGAACTGTGTTACTTTAGTGTTTGAGTAATTTTCTCTTGGTGCTATTGCCGGTTACTTGAGCATGATCGCACCATTGTCGATGAGGGTTTACCCCTAGATGATGCTGCAGCTTCATGGAGCTTCTTCCTGGCCTGGTCAGAAGCAATTGAAATTTGTCTGCAGCAGAGGCCCACATGCTGATTGTTGCTGGGCATGCAGCAGTACCCTTGCTCTGATGCACAGCTTGTAAAGGAATTGCTGACCAGATGTGCACATCAAGGAGGGGTACTCCTGCATGCAGGGGAGCATAAAGGGCTTCAGCTGCAAGTTTTATACAGTTTGAACCATGTGCCACTGTCATGGGCTTGGCAATTTGGGAGTTCTGCTGTGACTGGTTTTTCTTGGCTGTGTGCAGGCAGCGGATGTGGTGTGTGTGACATGCGCTGGTGCCGGGGACCCACGTTTGTCCTCATTCCGCTTCCGCAAAGTGAGCGCCTAGCAGATATGCTCATCTCAAAGCTTGCATGCCTGACCAAGCAGGAGATACTGCTTCTTTGCCCAATTCAAGAAGAAGAAAACAACATCACCTAACCATTTTAGTTGAGCTGATAATGGAACAAATCAATCAGCACCCCTCTGCTGCAGTTGCTGGTGGACGAGAGCACGCAGGCGACAGAGCCAGAGACGCTGCTGCCGCTGGTGCTGGGCGTCAAGCAGGTCGTCCTTGTCGGCGACCACTGCCAACTGGGGCCCGTCATCATGAATAAGAAGGTATGCACATCCACCTGCCTACTTGCTCAGTTCCTATGTTCCTCTAAGTTCTTGGGCACTTCCTACATCAAAGCAGACACTTTTGCATGGGATCTCATTCTATGCTCATCTGGTAGGCCTTGAAATGAATATATATAACTTGTGCCCCCCGTATCTCAATTTCTGAAATATTGCATCTCATATTTATCGGGCAGGAGTCTGTCTGCAATTTCCCATCTGCTACTTGCCAACATTCCCACCATGTTCCGTCTGCTGGCAAGAGTGTATTGGGTACATTACTCCTGCGGATGACACGCAAAAACAGAGCTTGCAGATGTATTTTGACCCTGAAGTCCCAAGCGGGGGTGTGCAGGCATCAAGGGCGGGCCTGTGCCAGTCGCTGTTCGAGCGGCTTGTGATGCTGGGCGTGCGGCCGCACCGCCTGACTGTGCAGTACCGCATGCACCCAGCGTTGTCTCTGTTCCCCTCCAATATGTTCTACGAGGGCAAGCTGCAGGCATGTCCCCTGACATGTCAGCCTACTACTGGTTCACGTAGTAGTTTTGTTTGTGGTCCTCTCATCAAACAGTCTTTCTTGAGGCTCTTCTTGAGCTGGATGCGTCCTGCCACGCGTCCTACGCCATGATCAGATTTATTATGTGTAAGTTCTAGATCACCATTTTACTGCTCTGCTTGTTTGAAGAGGATGTTCTGAGCTCCATGCATGGACTTGTTGTGCAGAATGGCGTCACTGCAGCAGAGAGGACAGCTGCGTCTGTTGCATTTCCTTGGCCCGAGCCAGAGAAGCCCATGATGTTTTACAGCCAGCTGGGGAATGAGGAAATGTCCCCCTCGGGCACTTCCTTCCTCAATCGCACCGGTGCGCAAGACTCGTTCAATTTCCTTAATTGATGCTGCCAGGTGCTCACTAGAAACGTGTTCACACTTTTGGTGAGGTTTTTCACAGGCAGGCCAGATATCACTTCTGTTCTTTGTGCTCTTGATCATATTTCTGTGGTGTTAAGACAATGCTTTACAGTAGCGGAACTCATGGCGCTGGTGAATTCTTCTGCAGAGGCGGCCAACGTCGAGAAAATTGTGACCCACTTCATGCGCGGTGGCATAAAACCGGAACAGATTGGCGTCATCACGCCCTACGAGGGCCAGCGTGCTCATGTTGTATCCACCATGCAGCGATCCGGGGCGCTCAATACTGCCCTGTATACCGAGGTACATGTAGTTGACAATTCAGCATCCTTTTGCCAACTGACCATGGGTTATTGTGTTGCCCCGAGTCCTGCACGTTGGGCGAGCGTCTGATGCTATTCACTTCACACTTGATGGGAACAGACACTTCTACCAAGTGTTGGGTTCAATGGGTGCCGGGCATGATGCTGTGTGACCAGTGGTTCAGTGTCGGGTGCCAATCAAATGTACTGTCCAACTGTTTTGATGGAGATCTTCTTGGTGTATGCCAGATCGAGGTGAGCAGCGTGGATGCTTTCCAAGGGCGCGAGAAGGACTTTATCATCCTCTCTTGTGTCCGCTCTAACGAGCACCAGGTGACATCTTCTCTGCTCTTGGAAGTGCTTCCTGTGCAAGCAGCATCCCTGTGCATACCGTGACCGGATGTTGGAAAGAAATGTGATGTGAAGCTAAGATTTTGTGCTGCATGCAGGGAATTGGTTTCCTGAGCGACCCTCGCCGACTAAATGTGGCCCTCACCCGTGCCAAGTACGGCCTTGTTATCCTGGGGAACCCCAAGGTATGTTTCTTGCTTTGGTTAACAGCGCCAGGGTTTCATCCCCACTGTACTCCATCTTTCATAATCGTTTGGCCTGTTTCTCGTGGGGTCACCGGTTCTCAACTGTCCTCTTGGAAGGGTACGAGCAATGCATGAGGAGGAGGTCTCGAGTCTGGTTGCTGCTTGGTTGTGCTGAGCAGGTGCTGAGCAAGCAGCCGCTGTGGAATGCGCTGCTGAACCACTTCAAGGAGGCGCGCTGTCTGGTGGAGGGGCCCCTGTCAAACCTCAAGCAGTCCATGGTGCAGCTGGCCAAGCCCAAAAAGGTTCGACCATTTATTATAGACCCTTTATCATACACCACGCACTGCTTGTATCTCCCTAAAATTTGCTTGGTGCCCATTTGGACTTAATTGTGTCGCAGTGCTCAGTCATCCCTAAGTTGTTCTGTTGGATGATCATGATTGCCATCACAAGCAATCTCAGTACCCAGGAAATGAAAGATCTGCATCAGAAACAGTAAGGGTGTGTGTGCAGTGGGGTATCTCTGGCTTACAAGCCTGCTTTGCTGTGCCTCTCAGCATCGATCACATATTACAGGTCTTCAAGCTCATATGTGAAATTCATGGTGTTCCTGTCAGGTGTTTGACAGCCGCGCATTCGCAATTGGCGGCGCGCATTCTGTGCGCTTTGTGCCGGTGCCGAGGGCCGAGCCAGCGCATCGCGGCCGCGGCCGGGGACCCCCTGGTCGGACCACCGCGGTGCCGCTGGTGGGGGGCGCTCCCCCCGCCATGCCCAACGGGCACCACATGGCGGCCTTCGGGCCCATGACGCAGACCTCCATGCTGCCGCAGTCCACCCAGTACAGCCAGCAATTCACCCAATTCACCCAGCATGTGAGTGCTCCACACTGATCCCTTCGTCCTCGCTAACGACATTGTGGTCTTCATAGATTCTCACGCTTAATCAGCCCAGATGTCTCAACTGGGACTGAGGACGTTGTTCAGAAGTGGTCGTTTGAGCTCAAGTAGAGCTTATACCAGCAATTGGGCATTGCGCTGCTGTTTGATGCGCCTGTTGGAGCTTTGAAATTCTCTTGTGGGCTGGACCTGAGACTTCGTTTCTGGGGGCACTTCTGTGCACATACCGCCGACATTCTCTCTCTCAGTGGCGCCACAGAAAGGGAGACTCTGAGGCGAAATTAAGGAAGAGAATGTTGGCAGTATGTCCCTGCTCTGCAACGGTATAAGAGTGAGTGGCGCTTGGCTGCAGGGTGGTGCATCGCAGCCGGGCCTTGACGGCTACAGCCTGCCTGCTTCCCAGCTTCCATATGCAATCCCAGTCGAGGCATGGCCGCGCTACGGCCCTCTGCCTGGCCAAGCCAGAGCCCCCACAGCTACAGATTTTCAGCACGGATCAGCTTACGCAACACAGCAGGTGCACTTCACCTGCCAAACGCAGTTGGGAAGCAATGAGACTTGAAACGATGGGCATGCAAAATTTACACTGTCTCGGTCAAGTTTGGAGCATTATCAAAGGGTACTCGGGCTGCTCATCCCTTTCGGTGCAGGTCCCCATGACACATGATTGCCCAGATGTTATAACCTGCCTAATTAGTGCAAGCCTTGATGTGAGATGGCACCACCTCAAATCTGTCAGTGTTGTAAGACGGTGGCTGGGCAGGTTAGGCAGAAGCTCTGTAACGTATCCATCTAATTACCTGACAATGTCTGTGGTTGCAGGGCATGAATGGAGTAGGGCAGGCGTCCACACAGAATGCAATGGGCAGCCAGTATGAGTTTGCAGCATCTCAACCTGGCGGCCAGTCGCAGTCCCTCTACAGCTCCTCCTTCTTCGGCGACAGGCCTCCATAGAAGCGCTGCCGAGCATCCGAATAACCCAGCAGTTTCCAATGGTGTGTGTGCAGTTCCCATTGTTGCAGACTACGCCAAGGCACCAACAGAATGATTTAGCAGTAACACAAGTTTTCGTGAGAATTACCAAGTGCCTCTCCTGTGCGAGTGTTTTGATCGTACGGTCCATGATCCCACATCTGCTTGTGCAAAGCAATATTGTGTCTTCATCCTGCTTCACAGTGTGCACCTTTGCTTGCCATTATAAGGCTTGAGTGAGGTCTGGGTTGACTTGCTTTCGGATTCGGCCAGTGCGTCCTGTCATCAGGAGAGTGGTGCGGAGATTGAGATGCTCCCATGGGTGTTAAGAGTGGTTATGGGGCCCCAAGACACATTCTGTGGCGTCTGCAAGTTACTCAGTGTGTATTTCTTCATCCGTTAAACACATCTGGCTGATTGTAGGTGTGTGATGCCCCTTCCGGGCCACACTTGACCCGCGTGTATGCAATGTTGATCTGTCGTGAGTACCTGGACCGGTAGGACTTGTATGAGATTAGTATATCTTGTGCTGAGGCAGCCCTTCCTCCTTCTGGCGCTCGCAGACCCTTGATTGTTCTTCTGTATCTCTTGATCTTAAACACAGCGCGCTGCTGTGGGTGCTTGCAGGTGCTCAAGCTGGCCAACCCTGCCCGCTCTGTGCGGACAGCTGCAACTTGTGCAGTGGAAAGGGCGCTGATGTTGGAAGACACACCTCCATGCCGCGCTGCATTGTCAGCAAAGCCTTCCAGACGCACATGAGCGCGGCGCAAGCCCGCTGCTCTGCCCCAGCAGTCCTGGAGACAGTCAGGTGCAGCGAGACGATTGCACTGAGTTGCTTCCAATGCAGAGGCCATCGCGCCCTTTGCAAGCCGAGATGAGACAGCGCTTTCAGCCCAAAGACCTCCTGAGTATGGGGGAATCTTCGTGCTGCCTTTCTGAATGGCCTCTTTGGTTGCCCTGCCAAACCAAGCCAGATGCTTGTCTTGCTGCTGTTACTGAGGACACCCCAGGAAGCAAACAGCTGCCGCTCCTTTTTGTGTTGTCACAGTACATGCATGCTTGCATGCATGGGCAACAAGGGTGGTCGCATTCATGGAGAGGGTCAGTCAGGTCTCGCATGTCTTAAATGCCTCTGTGGTCTCAAGACTGCCAAAGGCCACGAGATTCTTGCAGGTTACATGTGTTGGCTTTGCCTGCAAATGGTATTCAAACTTGGCAGATGTATGCGCATGATTATAAGTTGGGCGGGTGAAAGGAATCCTGGATTGGCCCTGCTTTGTGCCAGGTGTGGACATTGTCTTCCGTAGCTGAAATTTGGAATGTGTCAAATGTGTGGAGGGCTTCTTTGTTCCTGAATATTTGAGGAAATGCCACAATAAAAAATATCTTGTAATGGAACGCTTGTTGCCTGCAATTACAATGTTGAATGAACAGACCTCAGTGACCAAACTGGCATGGAGCTGCTGACGAAGACTCGCAATTGCATGGCTCCATGAAGCGTGATACTGAAGATTCCCTCGGCAACCTTCTGTGTGGCATGTGAGTCTTTCACATCCTTGATGTTTAGTGTACAGTGGACACATCGCGACATTGAAGGCAGTACTCATTGCATCTAATGACCAACTTGAAGAAAAACACTCAACCAGGGAATGAGACAGACCCCAAGTCCAACCTCACCAAACTTCTCAGCGGTGTCAAGAGCAGTGCATCTCAACGCTACAGGACGCCTCTTTGAAGCAGATCATATGGACTGAACTCACCAATGTGCATGCAGTGATCACAGGTCAGCAAAGATTTCTCAAGCTCACACTGTTTGGCAACATTCTACAAACCCGTCCTCACCCTGCACAGTCCCAAAACTATGAAAATCCTCTCCATCAGACATCAGAAGCTTCCAACACGTGGAGGGCTGGATGGCTTTGCCTCCTAACAGCTTTCTGGCCAGGCGCCACATCAAACCAATGGCGCGCATCTTGGCTTTTCACATGGGCAGGATAGGTTTTCTCTTGGGCACTCCACGTACTCCGAAGGTTGTAGCACAGTGCCTCGCTCAAGCCCTTCGTCACTGCTGCAGGGGATGGCCGCATTCTGTTACAGCTGCATGGTGTTGGTAAAAGTTAATTCCTACTGCGCGCTGTTGCGGTTGAACAGCATGATTTTGCGTTGCAGCCTAAATTGGGCACACAAGGGGCCCCTTGTGTGCTTTGCCATACAACTCGATTGAGGTGCAAGCCTCAAAACAAAAGGCAGATGCTTTTCTGCCCTGTTCAAATTTTTAGGAGATCGTGGGAGCAAAAAGCTCAACAGAAACAAAGCAAGCAGTTCAGAGAGCCTGATGGCTTCAGGGGACTCTGTAATAGCTGAGTCTCCCTCTCAAAATCAGTTCTGAATATAATTAAGGTACATGTCATTGTGCAAAATCCTGCACCCAATGCCAGTAGCCCAAGGCAATTACACCAGAGCGAGAGGGTACGACTGCAAATTCGAAAGCACAGTCTTTGTCATCGGGTGTCCGCATGTGCCTAATCAAGCGCGCTGCAGGAAGGGGCGATGGAAGATGTTGTGCCCGACAACTTAGCAATCTCATGCAATAGCATCACCCATGCGCGCCTGCCCTTGTGGAAAGATGAGAGTGGCAACCTGCATGCAACATTATGTTCTGCCGGTCACTGCACAGCCCTGCCATGCATCATATAGAATTTTTCGCCGTTCTGGGGGTGAAAACGAAATGTGCCTACCGCAGTCATGCATAAATCCTAATCCCTAAGCCTTCAACCCTACTTTCCCCGGCGACGGCAAAAAACCATCCACCCATGCATCTTCATGCATCTGAGAATAACAACCCATCCCATGCTTTCACCATGGGCAGAGGCGGCATGCATGTTGTCAGTAAAGAGGGTATCCTTCAAGTTAACCTCGATTGATGTCGTGTTGACGTCATTTGATACCCTTCCATACATCATCAGATGATGATTTGATCTCAAAGCTAGATTGACATCGATTGACATCAAACTAAGTCCACTGATGGCTTTACTGTGCACTTTAATTGATTCATCACTTGCATCATAGCACGATGTGTGCGGGAGGGGCAGAGGCTCGCCTCTCATCATTTCTCAAGGCACCATCCATTTCTGACTGCGCCTGGTAGTCTGGCACTCCAAAGCCGAACTGGGTGGTCAAAATGCCCAGGTATTCCCGGAAATAATTGAAGCAGGCCACTGAGTGGCCCTCCATGTACCAAAGAGGCTTGCTCCCCATCACCTCCTCCAACACCTGCAGCACGAAGGCTTCACTCTGCTCTTACCTCTGTTGTGCACTCTCTCTCTCTCTCTCTCTCTCTCTCTCTCTCTCTCTCTCTCTCTCTCTCTCTCTCTCTCTCTCTGAGAAGAAGAAGAAGAAACTCTCTACATCGTTCCAGCCATCTAGGGCTGATTAGATGTCCTGTCATCTCCCACATCAACTGACATACTGTACACTACCAGTCCACAAAAGTCCATACTAGCCACGGCACAAAAGGGCAGCACAGGGTGCATGTAGAGTGTGAAGTACCAGAGCCATCAGGACATGTCAGCAAGGACTTCAGGTATCATTTGCACTGCAGTGCTTTGGGATGATGTACAGAGGTAGAGCATCAACTACCTTGTGAATTAGGTTGAAATATCCCATTGTGTCAAACCAACTACTGAGAGATTCAACCCCGATTTTAGGATGCTGGTCAACCCCAAGGTTTCTAAGGATCACATGATGAAAACATTTTTCCAAGGCATTACCTTTGCGGCTGCCCGGTTTCCAAGGGTGTCCTTGGCGATGCGGTAGGGCTCAGTGACGAGGCGGCCCTGTTGGGCAACCGGGCGGAAGCTGACGCGTGCATGACGTGGCGTCTGAGCGCTGATGTGGTGCTTCAGGGACTCCAGGACAGCTGTCGCATTCTGGTTGGCCACCAACCGGCCCATGACCTTCGCCTTCGCCTTTGATGTAATCACCCCGCGCATCCCCTCCCCGGTGTGCCCCCCAACCACTCCCACAATCTCCAGCGAGGGTCTCAGCCACCTGTAATGCAGCCGATATAACCCTGAACCCTAACCATAAACCCTAAATATTCACCACAAACCCTAAATATCAACCATAAACCCTAAATATAGTGGACTTGCACATGCGTACATGCATGGTATGTGGCCATGCAGTGCTTTATATGTACAACATCTGCCCTATCGGATGGATGCGATTAACCCTCAAAATAGGTGTCTGGACCCTAACCTTCACACCCTGATTCAAATAAAACCCTAAACCCTACATATAAATATAATACATACGGTATACAGCACAGCAGCTTACACTGCCATCGTCAGCATGCGCTCTTCAGCAGTAAGTGTCTCGCACCTTGGCGAGGAAAGGGCGACATCGAGTGTTTCTGAAGTTGTGTGTCCAGAGGGGGTCAGTCTATTGCCACCTATCTCACCTTCTCTCGAGCGTGGAGTAGCCTTCCTCGCCAGTATGAGCCTCCAGCCCCAGCCTTACCGCTTCACTCTCCTCATCAAGGGGGAAAATCGACACATCATGGCGGTCCTCCTCATCTATTTCCCGCACCCCACTGCAGGCAGCGAAGAATTCTTTGAAAGCCCCGCCACAGTCCAGATCAGGCTTTCACAATAGGTCGAGGTATTTTACTGAGCCATACTAAAGCTGGTTTAGCAGGTCGCATGTGCACATTGTCATCGTACATAGAGGCATGATGACTGCAATACCATAGCTTTTCATGTGTCAGGGGAATGGAGCGGAAGCAGTGCTCACTCGTAGAAGCCCTCCACAGCAATGCTGCCATTGGGCGCGTGCAGAGATGAGAGGAGCCCAACAAGCACATGCAGGGCATTCGGCACCGAGCCTCCAAAAAATCCTGCACCAGAAGGGATGTCACGCGGTGCAATCACCATGCACCATCAAATGGTATGAGGTAAGGCTGTGACATGAACGCCACCAAGGCCTAAGGTCTAAGGCAGTTCATCAGCACAACCTGAACAAAACAACTACCTTTTGAAAAAGGCAATCCACCAGGTTAAGAACACATTTTGCAATGACAGGGATCCCTGCACTGTCATTGGCCAATTTGCACCAGCTTCATGCTCAGGAACAGGTCTTGCACCAACATCCCTCGGAGCCAAGCTCTCCACCAAGGTCCGCAGATCACAGCTCACCAGAGTGGGCATCATGTGTTGCAGTCTCGGCCTCGATCTCAAAGGAGACGCGGCCGCGCATGCTGACGGGGATGCCACCCTGGCTCTCGCTGACCTGGCCGCCATCCGTGGACAGTGCCAGGTCAGCAGCCAGCAGCTTCCGCTTCTGCCGCACCAGCTGCGCCAGGTTTGCGCTGCCTGTCTCTTCTTCCGCCTCGAATAGAAACTGCGTGGATGGTGAGGACTTAGGGCTGCTTGTGCATTGTTGGAGGCAGATGGCTTTACTCTTAGCTCCATGCAAGGAAACTTGTCAAATACCTAGGGAAAAGAGGCAATAGGGATACTCGTGGGCTTGTATTTCTCGCACACACCCTCCGGGATCTTCTTTTCCTAAGGCAACATGTGATGTGTGCCTGAGACTCATGTTGGTGCTCTTTGCACTGTTGCGCTCAACTTGAACTGATCTATCACTGGCATGCCTGACGAGGTAAATGGCATATATATGAGCATGGAGTGCATGTAAGGGCAGAGAGACAACATCTATGTGACAAAGCAGGATTACACACACCTTCACGTTTACTGGCAGCTCCCCGGTCTTGAGGAAGGCTTCCACAGCCTACACAGCCCCAAAAAAATAGCGCACTTTACAGTGCTTCTTTAAATATACTGTGAGTGAGACAAGCATAACAGCTGTAAGGTACGGAGCTGGCGCCCCAGTATTCACCTGCACAGCGATGAGCAAATTGCCTTTGTTGTCATCCACGCCGCGGCCAATGAAGTCCCCGTCTTCTATTGCCGGTTGGAATGGCTTGTGCGTCCACTGGACAAAGTGATTCACATAGATGGGCTGCACATCTGTAGCGCATACCCAGACCTTCTCACAGAAGCATTCAGAGCTCATTGTGCACACAGTAAGAAATTTTTGATACGCGTGCAATCACTTCCTATGCCATCAATCTCACTGGGTGCTGCTGGCGTTGTCAAGAAGAAAATGTGTGCAGAGAGGAGAGTTGAGTACCATAATGGCCGTAAATCAGGACAGTAGGAGCGCCTGGTGCAGCATTCGTCCACTGAGCAAACACAGCTGGGAGCCCATTCGTGCGCAGCATTTGAGCGTTCTGCAATGCAAATGATCTTTTTATTCAGTCATGCTCAGCACATGACTGTGCTAGAGCTGATGGTGTCGCAAAGCCACTAGTGATAAGATGTGGGAAAGCGGTTGTCTATGCAACGACTGACCTCTAGTCCAGCTTTCCTCAAGCGTCTGACAAGCCATTGCCCTGCTTCCCTGACGTGCTCGGTGTAGTCTGACATGGATGAGATTGATGGAATGGTGACCAGATCCAGTACGTCCTGCTGTGCTTCATCCTTATGCTCCTCCAGATATTGCAGAGCTGCTGGAAGCGCAGGTGGATCCTCTGTTCGAGAACATGTCTCTTCGCTGATCACGGCTGTGAAAGAACCCAGGGCCAAAGAGATGGTGCAAACTGCCCAAATCTTGAGTGATCGCATCTGCTTGCTCCGATTGAGTACTTGCGGCTGTTTCTGCACGCCTGCAAGCCTGGAAGGGAATGCCACGTAGGTATGACAGTGAAAGCGAAGGTCAGACACATTGATAGCATGATATATGAACCATGCAGATTCGAAGGATGCACCAAATACAGAGCTTGTGACACCTCAGATCGTTGGAAAATATATAATGTGATCACTGTGCCTGTGGAATACTGAAGCCTTTGAGGAGATTCTGTAAGAGATTGCAAGTCATGACATGGTCAATGTGACTGTAAATCGGAAGCACAGGAAAAGGGAGCAGATGGCTAGCACCTGACGATAGCTGAGTGATCGTTGAGAGTTACGTGTCCATTGGGATAAACCACCCAACGGCGCATCAGACAATCGTCGAGACAATTCAGGCAGCAAAAGAAATATGAACGTCATCGAGAAGATTCTCAATGGATTGTTGTGGTCTGGGCATGACGGAACCGCTTTCTAGCTGCACTTTGGTTCGTTCCCGCTTCCTTGTCGCTGCTTCGACCACGACGCTCCATATTAATATCACCCTTGCATTGCGGGGAGTTTTACAGAAACCCTGAGAGTTCGCTCCTTGCCGAGGACAGCAGGGCAAAATGTGCATGTTCCAGCACCTTCTTTATTTGTCCCTCGTCAACAGTACGTAAGTGGACAGCACGTCAGTTTCGAGTATAAAAGGGATATCAGAGCGCCTGACCTGTCAAAATTATTCTTAGTAGGTGCCTTGCCAACCTACTGCCGCTCTTACAGCCAAAAGTGACCTGCGAACAGAACAACATGGCCGCAGCAACGATGTCTCAGATCTCTTCTCCTCTAATTCAGCGCGGTGGTGTTGCGTCGTCCAGCAGCCGGTGCGTCTCTCTCCTAGCGCACCCTGATGACTCTTCCTACCTGTCGCATAGAGTCGTTTGCTGCGTAGTTGATTGTTCTGGATGACTGCTGAAGTTGTTACCTGCGTGTTTGGAAGCCGATTCCTTGTGTTCCTAGGCTTGACAAGGTAGAACTGCTTCCGGGCTCGCTGTCTTGTGATCGAAGCAGAGGTCTCGTGGTTCACGCAGTTCAAGCAGCATCAGAGTTCACGAGCATTCAACTGCTTGGTTTATTGTTTCTGCAGGCCGTCGCATGATTTACATACTGTTTGATTGATGCAGGGTTCGTCACACACCTACGACGTGCTTGATGTTCCGGCCTCGCCGATGCAATCCTGTCCCCAACTACTACGCCGCTCGACCCGACTTTCGACCTCAGGCGGGACGATGCGGCTCCAACTGGGCTGGTGGCAGCGCGGGCTTCGGTGAGAGTCTCATTCTTGCCTTGTTTGCCCCGTTCGGCAGCGACTCGCTGTCCACGTCTGGCTTGTGATCTGCTGTCCCACGAACATTGCTGCCCCATGCGATGGATCTCTGACATCAGCCGAAATGGCTGATTTAGTCCTAAAGTGCTGTCTCTTAGGCTGGACAGTGCAGGACCACAATTCGCCTCCTGGTCTTGGACCCCTCACAAAAACCAGTGGTGTCTTTGTAAATTGACACGCTGTTTCTCGGCTGGACAGGTGCAGGACCACAAGTTGTTTGGGGCGCTGGCTTGAACAACCCACAGGCATGGGAGCAGCTGCTGCGCATGTGGGGCGTGGATGCTGACCCTGCCAAGATCCGGGAGATGATGGAGCGTGGCCAGTCCTCCTGGGGTAACATGAGCCAGGTGCGCCACTGAAAGCTTCCGGGCATACCTTGTGTCTAGTCAAATCAGCAATAAGCTGAAGCTCCTAGTGGCTAGATCCTGGTTTGCAAACATTCCTCCTATTCATATAAAGTTTCTGAAAGCGAGTATCTAATGAGCTGTATTTTGCCTTACCATATGGGAGCTCTTACAGCTTTGTGCTGACAGCATTCTCTACAAGGAACTGTATTTCTTCGTTGACTCTTGTGCTTGTGCCTTGCCAGGTGATGGAGGAGGCGACCAGCGCCATAATCCTGCCAATTGATGTGGAGGACGTTGGAGACAGCTACCACTTCATCGCTGATGTACCAGGCTTGGAGAAGGGCGACATCAAGGTGAGCCTGCTTTAGCCTCTTCTTATCACGCTGGCTAGTGTATTTCATCTTAATGGCGGGTTATTCAAGCCGGCCCACTGCCGGCGCTAGCAGGTCTGTTTATCCGGCTCTTCATTCCTCCCTCCATTGGCACCTTTCATATTTTACGTTCTGAACAAGAGTTTTTCAGATCTTTGCAGCAATCTAAAAGGTAGCTCTATATCGAGATTAGCTTTTCTTTCGTTTATCCCTCAATATTCTTGGCAGGGGTGGTAGGCTTTCTTGTTGTGCAAATTCAGATGTGTCCGGGACTGACTCTTTCCTTATGCTCCTCGTAGATTCGGGTGAACCAAGAGGAGCGGCAGCTGACCATCAGCGGTGAGCGCCGCCGAACGGAGGCACCAGAGGGGACCACCAAGTCGCGCCGCCGCAGCGAGCGCCGCTTCGGCAAGTTTGAGCGCAAGTTCAAGCTGCCTAAGGATGCTGACCTCGAGGCCATCTCCGCCCGGTGAGTGTAATATTGGAGGGAAAACCCCAATTCGTCACCAATGGTTTTCCATCATTCAGTGGTCTCGGAGACAACACTCCTCCTAGCATTCTGAGCCGTGTGCGTCACTGTAACCTGTTCGATAACCATGCGATTGGTACGTTGAGGGGGATGTTCATCAGTGCACAGGTTATCTTGAGTTTTCTTTTCGTTTTCTTGCACTATTTTGCACACACAGGCCAGCCCACCGTGATTGGCCAGATTTGGCAGCTTTGGGGCTTCTCTGGAGTTGGGTCATCTGGAATTTTGTGTGATCATAAATGTATGCTGCGATTCTTGCGTGCTGCGAATTTTGCATGCAGCCCATCTTTGGTGCGTCAGCTGACAGTTGATGGGTCTGCATGCAGGGTGGAGAAGGGGGTGCTCACTCTGATGGTCCGTAAGTCGGAGGAGGCACGCGCAAATGAGCGCGATGTCAACATCGACTAGACTATCCAGTCAGCCTGATGCGCCTTTTTTGCTGCATCTGTCAACGCATGTCCATAACTTTTCGCTACCTGTATTTTCCAAGGGGGTCTGTGCTTTTGGGATTAGGACCGTTTAGCTGCAGTTGTACATCATATTATTTTGACATTATAGAAGAGCTTGCGCCTTTTTGTGGGACAGCAGGCTGTTAAACAGTATAAAGCAGACACCCACACTAGTATCTCTGCTTGCTTTACTTGTATCTACTTGTAGTACAGTACCCTCTATAATGGTATCTCTCATTGGTATTATAGGCCCTCTGCGTTTTTAACACAGAGCGGCAACCTTGTATTTGTTGCCCCGGCTCTCATTGTATCCATATCTGTATTGTTTCTAAGCTGATGTGTCCAGGGTAAAAACCCATTGTGATGCTCTTTTGAAAAGTGCCCCTGTGATAGAATCAGTAAATTATGAGGCAACTGTTGCCAACCCACCGACACATGGCCATGGGAGGATCTGCTTGAAACTTTATCGTCAGCAGAATCTGGAGTCATGAACACCGTATCTTTCATTCACTTCTTCTTTCAGAGCTGCTCAAGAAGCTGCAGTGTCAATCATTTGGATCCTCACCACATTGCCGCTCTGAACTTGTCTCACATCACAACTACTCACCCGGCAATCACAAACTGAAAGCACCTGATGTTCAGACACTTGATCACAAAATCACTCCTGCTGCAATGTTACTTTGCATCGATTGCAGTATGTGGATACAGGTCATGCAACCGGCTAAGCTGAGATATCTGTCAGTACAATTGCACCAGTCTGTCAAGTGTGGGATCATGGCCAGAACATAGAAGTCAGCACCCCATGTTCAGCTGAATTTCAGGTGTCATGCTGCCAGGACTACACCAGTCTCAGGGCTTGGCTGGGCTTTGCGGCCCAGCTCATATCCACATGCTCAGGCATGATCACCCAGACACTACTACTTGTCTCACTTGACTTGCCGCAGCATTTGGCCATGCTGCTGAGAACACCCAGGCAGAACACCTGTTCTTTGTTTGGTGCTATAATGTGCCGCTCTTGGCGTAGTCCAATCACCACCCTGTTGCCTGCAATGCCTACCAGACTCTGAAGGACCATTCTCTGATCGGGACTAGACACTTTGCAAGACTGCCTTTGGGACGAACGAGTCGGTTTAGGAGCAAGCCACTGAGCTGAAACGGGGACCAGTTATCCATCAAAATACCATGCTCCCAAAAGGTCCCAAGATTTCCTCCCACTCCTGAATGTATCCCACAGTGTCTGGAGCACCCGCAATGCCTTCATTATTTGCGGTTTTGGGGTTTAGAGTTATATATTTTATCACCCCTAAACCCTGATCTAAAGACCCTGGAAATATAGGCTATGCCACGCTGCCATCCGGGACTGGCGAGCCGGCAGCCTCCGAAATCCACCAGCTGGTCTCATAAGTGCGCGCTGCATCGTGGAACAGGCAGCGCACATCGCTCTGGTCGCCCGTCCTCACTGCGTGCATGAACGCATCGAACTGCTTCTCGTACATGTCTCGGCCCAGGTCCAGGGGCACCTGGCACCAACACAGGGAAAAGCCGCTGCTGTCAGGCAGTCTCCAAGCTTATCAGCAGGAGTGAGAGCACTACCATCTAGGCAGTACAACCAGCAACCGCTCACGGCTACATGCAGTCACCAAAGTGCACAATAAAGTAGCACTTCAAAATTGCAACAGCTCTGACAGTACCGATCATACCCGACGCCTGCTGCGAACGGTGCAGGCTTTTGTTCAAGGACACTGATTACTCTGTGAACATTCGTGTGCCCTGTTGCATCGAACCACTCCACCGGACAACTGACAGGCAGATACTCTGGAAAGCTACAAGTGCACCTGTTCGTAGTCGTTGGAGTGCGGCCGCCGCAGCAGCACGGCCGGCTTCTGGTAGGGGTCGCGCACGATGATGTGGAAGCCGTCGCCGAAGAGGTCGAGCTCGGTGAAGAAGTTCTGGCCGTGCATCAGCAGCGTGTGGTTCAGGGACCCCACCGCGCCGCTCTCAAAGCGGAACACCGCCACCGTCGCGCGGTTCACCCGCATATCGTAGGGGACCTGCCCACCAGACACTGTGACTGTGACTGTGACTGTGACTGTGACTGTGACTGTGACTGTGACTGTGACTGTGACTGTGACTGTGACTGTGACTGTGACTGTGTTCTAGAGACCTTTGGGAGCAACCTGAGGCTCATTGGTCTTTTGGCAGTCTTCTGCTACTCTGCACAATCTCAAAACTTCTCAGGTCCTTGCATTGTATTGCATTGACATCAGCTGTAAGCGCTACTGAAACTTGAAGCATGCAGTGGGGACCTTTGTTCTGCTGCTCTCGGGAGCGCTTGATGGTGAGACATGATTTCCCCAGGCTTAACAGCGCCTACACCTGTACCTCTTGCGGATTATTACCCTCCATTCTATCCATTCAGCCCTGGGCTTATCATCAATATGGGCAGCTGTAAATCCTTTACATACTTTTGTTGGAGTCAGAGGGCTGCATCAGGCTCTCCAAGCATTGCCATATATGCAAGCGGTCTCAGACACATGCGTTCGGCAGCATCCCTTGCTACATTGAAGGGTTAAGAGGTTTAAGGTTAGGGTTACGGTGAGAAGCCGTGAGAAGACAATCCGTACCTCGTGCTCGGCGTGCGGCGGCGGCGGCATGTCAGTGAGCTTCATGTCGGGGCCGACTGCGACTGCGCGGATGGAGTTTCTGTCCAGCTCTGAGCCCGACAGGTACCGCATGGCGTCCACAAAGTGCGTGGCCTGCTCCACGATTGTCCCGCCGCTCTGCAGCGTGTGCCACCACTGCGGCTTGTAGATGTTGTTGTAGGTGCAGTTGTAGCGCCCCACGATGGATGCCACCGGCCGGCCCAGCTGCACAAGAAGAGTAGAAGGACATGAAATAATTTGATCGGCTTTTAATGGAGAGAAGAAAGAGCCAAAACATCTGCGTAAGACGCATGGCAGGGGACGAAGGCATTGACCAGGACGCCAATGGATATCAATGGAGAAATGAATGAGCCCAAAAAAAATCCAGCTGAGTGCATAAATAAAGGTCTAAATCACAAGATGTGCATTGCGATGCACGCACAATTTTCACAAAAAATGTACCTCTTTCAGAAGTGCCTTGGCGGTTTCAATGGCCGGATTGTAGCGCAGCATGTAGCCCACTGCAATGACCAACTTCTTCTCATCCGCCACCTCATGCAGCACCTGCCCACAACAAGACATTCACGAGCAGAGACAGCTGACTTATCGAGAGCGTTATGAGCACACCTCCCAGTAATATTGTGGTAGGAGGAAGGGGTGCTGCAAGCCCCTTCAACATTGTCCACCAAGTGGTATGATGACCGTACTGTCACACCTTGATTATCAGCTCGAAATCTATGTATTATTGGCTACATTATTCCCAATAGTTGGGATAGTTGGGTGTGAACCTGGGCGAGCCGTTCCACTTCCTCAGCAGGGCGCATGCTGATAGGCTTCTCCACCAGCATATGCATGCCGGCCTTTGCCAAATCCAGCTCCATCGCATATTGTGGTACATCCAATGACCCTGGAAGGTACATGTTGTACATCTCGAGCCGATGGTGTAAACCCTAAACCCTAACCCCCTAAAAAATATATAAAAAAATAAAAATATAGACATACATTGGCTATGAGAAATCAAAGCCTCGATCATGACACCAGAAAGCAGTGCTGACCTACCATGGATCAGCGGTGGGACGCCAATGATCATAGCATCAGGGCGCTTTTCCTGAGAGGAAGCCTCGAGCATGGCGTGGTAGTCTTTGAACACATCACAGCCCTTCCATTTGTGACCATAAGCACCTTTGCTCAGATCATCCACCCTTTTCTGCAGAATAGAGCAGTTCCCTTCAGGACAAGGAGCTTTTACAGATATTGAACAACACATTGATGACAAAAGCAGTGGATGATAGAAAGTTCGACCCGATCATGCAGTCTTGCCATAGTTGCCGGACCTGAGCTAGCTCCAGGTTCGGGTCTATGATGGCGGTGAATTGAACGTTGGGCATCTTCTCGAGCCGCACAGAATGGTTCCAGGGGCCCTCTGCTGTGCCAAAGGAGACTCCTCCTGCTCCAACAAAGCCGACCTTCACCAACTGATCAGCATCTGACTTGACAGCCGAGGTGCCAAAGGCCCTGCATTCCAAGAATTCAGTGTCATCAGACTTGGAATCGAGCGGCAAACTATCCGTAGAAACATGAACTACCAAGTTTCTGATGAAGCATGAATCCACGACCAGATCGCTCCACCTGTTGCTGTGCACTTTCTGTGATGATCGACATGCCGCAAGCAAGGGCGATAGCCCAGTGCATCTGTAGCTGAACATATTTCGCACACTTCTCCTTACAATGTGTGCCATCTCTGATATAATTGACACCTGATGACTATTTCATTGCATGAGTCAGGAAATTAAAGGATCTAAAAGACCATCACAGAGAGTGTCCTCGAAAGCTGACTGAGCAAACGAGGTCAGATTCCACAAGCTGCGATCGTGCAGGATTTTTATCTGGTGTCTCTAAAGAAAAGGATCTGCCGAACTATTTCTTTAAAGTATGTGCATGCAGCCTTCCTTGTAATGTTCAGGTGCGCAATGACTCACCATGACTACGTGCTAGTGTGCTGCCTCCCAACGGGCGAGCAACTGCCAGAGTTTTAAGGACGGAGTTTTCAAGCGACAGACTCTACAAAAATACATCAGAACTTATTAGTGAGAGTTATTTCCGGCAAAACCTCCATTTTTGACGAACCGTATTTTTACTGAGAAATCTGCGCTTCACCCTCATATTCTGCGGCTGCACGGGACGTAGAGCAAGTTTTGTCAACATCAGGTGTTTCTATAGGTGAGCGAGTTCTATAGTGGGTTACTTTAGGACATCAATATCATCGTGATCTCTTGAACTTACTGCAGCAGCCAATCCACAGTACAACGTTTGTTAGCTTTCTTCCTACCTGAGACTATGGATATACTTGGACGTCACTGTCTGGATTTGAAGCTCTGCTATGTGCACCCGTTTTACATTGCATCGCAGTGATCGTTTCCTACACTATGCTGCTAGGGCTCAGCCACTGTAGGCCTGCGAAATTACTGTCCTAGTTGATGCACTTATGTGATGCAGAATTTGGGAGTTGGGCTTTTGGCTTTTGGACAAGCAAGGAAGGAGCCCTTGGTTGAGAGTGTAGCCCACCTGCTGCACCTAGAGGTGGGTGCAGCTTCTCAATGGCTGCCTGTCCTTGGGACGTGCTCAAGCTTATGAGCACCTCTTCACTTGCATATGCGGATCTCTGGGGATTTTCAAGTTGTTTGCATGGCCAATGTTCCACCCTTAAACCCCAATGTGCCCACATGAGTGATGAAGCCTTTCACTCGGGAACGCAAAACAAGCATTGATTAATGTCAGCATCGCTTTGCCCGTCTTTGAGGACTCTGATACTGACTTGCAGGGCAGGCTTCATGGGCAAGGCAAAGCCGGCGAAGCACACAGCGGCTGAAATCAAGGCCAAGGTGGCCGCTGCAACTACAAACAAGGGCGGCGGCAATGCTGGGAAAGAGGACCGGCTGGGCGGGAAGGCGGGCCATGCAAAATACAAATGCCCTGTCTGCGCACAGCAGGCGCCAGACATGAAGACCATGCAGGTGCGCAGCTCATGGCTGACATTCACGTCTCGTGAGCTACTGCTTGAGCTTGGATGGCCACAATTATCATCAAGAGGCTCTTGTTCTTCCTCAGTATTTCTCTGAGAACAACAAAATCCTTGATGTTCCCTGCTGGTGAGCATTTGCGCTCTGTCGGTCCATGAATAGTTGTACATGAGCATTTTATTATTATTCTTATTATTACTCGTTTTCCAGTCCTTATGGGACTAGGTACGTCTAGCAGTACCTTTATGGCATCCCTCCATTCTTCATGAATTTTGTATTTTCTCCACCAATGGCATTTAGGGCCACTTCAACTCAATCAGAACGGATGTCAATTGTCGGCTCGTCTGTGTGCAGATACATTTTGAGGCCAAGCATCCGAAGCTTCCATGGGAGCAGGACAAAATCATCGACATGCACGCACTGGTCGGAGCCACAACGCAGGGCATTGCAATCAGAGGCAGCACAAAAAAGAAGTGATTTGTGCAGCAGTTGTCTAATGTTCTGTTCTTCTTGACGGGCTTAGAAGTGTTATGCGCAGTTGACTGCAAGACTTTCCATATCAGTGCCTGCCGTGTATTGCTTGATATGGTCTCTGGAGCTCTCAGTTGCAACCACTGCCATGCAAGTTTCTTGACAGAAGTGAACTGTGCTGTCAATATCTGTGCTTCTAGTATATTCCTGCTTACAGCTCTTGGAAGGACTTTTGGATTGAGCGCTTAAAGTTCAGAAATACAGAGGACACTCGTGTCGTGAGTACTCGTGTTTCAATCATTCATTCATCCATGGATTGGCCAATGGATTGACATGTCCCTACAGCACTCTCAAATCCAGTATGCAGTGCACTGTGATCCTGGGCACAGGTGCCTTCATGGTTCATGCATATACCCCAATACTGACATTGTAACCCATTATCAGCCATGTCTTCCTCGTAAACATTGATGAGGGCACCCACACCCTCGCGCTGGGAGTAACCAGCAATTTGCTTGTGATCCTGGCGTTCCCAATACCGAAATTGTAACCCATTACCAGCCATATTTCCTCGTAAACATTGATGAGAGCACCCACACCCTTGCGCTGACGCCCTTGAGAGTAACCAGCAATTTGCTTGTGATCCTGTCGTTCCTATTCTCATGCTGGCATGTTTATGGAGATCAGGCCTGGGCACAAGCAAGTTTTGTGCGCTTCAAAATCATGAAAC
Organism: Coccomyxa sp. Obi; assembly: GCA_020887355.1. Classification (NCBI taxonomy): domain Eukaryota; kingdom Viridiplantae; phylum Chlorophyta; class Trebouxiophyceae; family Coccomyxaceae; genus Coccomyxa; species Coccomyxa sp. Obi. The sequence continues at coordinate 56,506 of AP024993.1, read as the reverse complement.
CTGAAAAATCTGCTCGTCGCACTTGTTGTGCAAGTTAGGCAGCTTGGTGAGTTTGCAGGATGCCTTCACAACTTTCTATAGATAGCGCAGAGTCGTGAGGGCTTGAAGACCTTGGCCTGCACACCATACTCAAACTTTTCAGCTGAAGGAAACATGTATGTCAGGTGCATTTCTGAAGAACATTGCTGTATAGTAATTGCAAACAGGAAATTGCCGAATGTGCAGCATTCTGCATGCGTGCAACAAGTTTACTGTGAAGTACTGATGCTGCTGCAAGCATTACCTTGAACATGAAGTTAGGGGGAATGTTGATCATGACATAATCTGGATCGGCGTGGTACTTCTCAAACTCCTGAGGCATGCCCTTCTTGGTGGTTGGGCTCCAGGGAACTGGCTGGAATAGGATCCCTGTGAAAACAAGTGAACAACCCGCTAACTAGGCGTAGAACGTGGACAATAACACAATCTAGAGAGTCACCAACTGCGAAAAAACACCCAAAGGGCAGGACAGAGGCAAAGTACACGTGCTGCAACTCAAAACAAACACTACCTGGCTCGGTCAAAGAGTATCACACCTGTGTACTCAACCTGGGTGCCATCTGGCTGTTGAGTTTCCTTCACCACCTGCGCAGTGGCATGAGAACATAAGCGTCTGCGCATGCTTGAATCTTGACCGCCCCTTTCCATGCAACAGGTAGAGCACAGAGTTGTGTGTGGGTTCACCCTGCGCACCATGCATGCATCGGCCTGCTAACTTAGCTAGGAATTACCTTCTATAGACTGCCTGATAGTGAGGAACGCTCTTGTGAATAAGAAAAGAAGGCACAGGTTCGAGTAAATTTCTATTGTGCAACACTTTACGCTTTTCAGCCTTGCTGTCAAGCTGCAAAGCTGCCTTGTAGACAGTGAAGACAGTGTAAGACAACGGAACATGCCTGTTTGCAGAAGACTTCCGAGCTTAACAAGGCTGTGAGCGTTCCCTCGGATTCCTTGGTGAGATCAAACTTTCCGTCGTATGTGTCCACAGCCTTGATGCCTGCCAAGGTTGTTATAGGTCTCCGTGATCTTGTGCCTTGAGATCTTGTGTGCGCTGCTGTCAATCTTTTTGCAGAAGACCATGTCAGAGCGCCGGCGCAAGCATTTCCGTGTGCACAGTAAGCGGTGGGGATGCGAGAAGAAGTACTGCAAGCTGAAGAGAGCTGCCCAGAGGTGATACCGATCCTCATACTCAAAGGTGAAAGCAGGTGTGTATTGTATAACGTTAGGTTGATAATTGAGTTCTCCATAAAAAGTGCTTGAAAAAGTCCTGAGCGGATAGGAAAGCGATCTTCTGGGAAAATATCCACGTGACGTCCGATATGAAGCACGTGCGGCCATGAGGACATCGAGGAACACAAAGGAGCTCGTCTTGCAGTTTTAAAATATCCCATGGGATGACTCTGATGTTAACACAAAATACAGCGCTCAGTTTCACATAGCCGAAGAAAGACTACTCAGCAGCAAACACAACCAAATCGTGGAGGAAAACTTACGAAGACGAGACAGTTTTGTACATCTTAATAAAGATGGCATCCTGGGAAAACGAGATTGCAGGTCTTGATCGAGTTCTCACACGGCTGGCGCTCACCGAGGAGGCTCAGCTTGAAAAGGTGCTTCTCAAGTGCCTGCGTACTTGCCGATTTGCCCATCAGTGAAACGCCTTCTGGTTGAGTGCACTGCTGGAAAGCAGTTCTTGAATGTGATGCTTATCATATGACTGGTTATACAATGTTTGTCGCAGCGTCTCCGCTGTTCGAGATACTGCTCTGTTGATGACAGGTGCTGAGCAAGTTGCTGCCTATCGTCATCGATCAGCTCAAATCGCCGCACGATCAGACACGGAAAAAGGTTAACAATTTTATTCCCATTAGAATTGTGCGCTATGTTTAAGCTGAAGAAATCAACAAGCTCATCAGGTTGGAAGGCACAGGTGATGGATCTCACAGTTGCGCACTCCTAACAGGTGCTGGAGCTTTTGTCACACGTGAACAAGCGCGTGAAGGGGCACAATGAGATTCACTTGCCTTTGGAGCCGCTGCTGGCCCTGTACAATGCACCAGCCTCAGGGCCACTGGTGCGCAACTTTGCACTGGTGTATGTGGAGATGGCGTTTGAGCGCGCGTCCTCAGAAGAGCGCGGCGCGTTTGTTGGAGAGCTGTTGCGCGGCATTTCTGGCCGTTCTGCGCAGCACCAGGAGATGTTGCTGCGCATGGCCGCCGCTGGACTCGAGCACTTGAGCAACCCGCCACCCGCTCACAAGCTTGGCACCGAGCAGGAGTTCTCCGCCAGGTGCGACCTGGCCTGCATGCAAGGTTTCAAGTTATACACTTGTTGCTGTGCATTGACACCCCTTCTGCGGCTGTCATGCAATCACAATGTGCAGAAGGTGTTAAGGGACTGGCGTATTGCATTGCTGCCGTATTGCATTGCTGCCGCGTGTCCAAAGAGCATGGCACACATCCTCTACTTTCAGGAGCTGTTTTTCTCCATCAACATCTTGTGAAACAGTGCACCGGCTCTTATGTCATTGTTTCGACAATAATTTGTTTTCACAAAAACCGAGCGAATCACGATATTGCGTATTATTCAGGCGAGGTAAAATGTGGCATCTTATATTAAGCAATCATATTGAAGGTTATGATTGAGTGCAGGTACCCCTTCTTGGCCGCCCAGGCAGACAGGCAGGCTTTCCTCAGCTTTGCGCTGAAGGTGCTGCTATATCAGCCCGCGGTGGCTGTGCGCGCGCCTCCGCCACAGCAGCTGGGGCGGCCGCAGCGCCCCCTGGGGCCGAGCCTTGCTTGGCTCATGTCCGAGCCTGCAGAGGTTGCTGAGGTAGATGTGGCCTCGTTCATTGTGGCTCTCTTGTGCTTGTTGTACCATGGCAGTATGTGACTGATTGCATGCTGGTGGCTTCAACTTTATTAATAACTCTTCCTTGTGCAGTTGAGGTGGTGGAGAAGCTCTCTTGCTCCGTGCAAAGGTTCCTTGTATGAGTGAAATACCTACAGTGTGTGGATGCCTGGATTAATATATTATGGTAGCATAGTTTGATGCATGGGGACGTAGCATGCGAGTCCCTGGAAACCATTGAAGATTGAGAAGTGAATCAAGCTAGTGAGATACTGGAACACTTGCCTAAACTGGCCGCCCTTGCATGCAGGCGCTGACAGGCATGCCTCGAGTGGAGGACATGGACATGTCTCCTCCAGCTGCCTCGGCAGGACCAGGCCAGACTGGCCAGAGCATTGGGGGCATGCATCAGAACGGCAATGCAGCAGGAAGCCCATCTGGTCCTTTGCCGCCTCCTGGACTGTCGGAGGCAGATGTCAAACTTCTCCTCGGCAAGTGTCAGGCCGGCCCAGACGGTACGCTCTTTGTCAATCCATGGTAGCATCTCTTGTGGAGTGGTGCGTTTGAATATACAAGGGTTGCCCAGTGTAAGCTTCAAGAACTTTTCAAGCCTTCCTGCAGCCCGTCATCGAGTCAGAGAGTGATGTGTTCATCACTGAGAGAGGGCGCGCGGGGATGGGAAGATGCTCCTTTTGAGGTTTGCGGCACACATGTTGAGTGTGTAGCAAGGGGGTCATATTATTGAGAGCCAGCATATCCACCCCCCTAATTAGGCAGGGGGTGGGGTGGTGGGTTGGGGTGGTCCAGACATTTCTGGCCCTATATATCAATGGTTTTGTAGGGTTTCTGGCCTCTTACCCCTGAAGAGGATTAGGGTCACGTGCCATACGGTAAACCCCACGTTCCTTGCATGATTTTTGACTAACAATGATCACGTGAGCAGTCACGTGAGTAAATTTCGTCCTAAGTAGGCAACGAGGGGGTGGGTGGGTGGTTCACGGGGCCTCACACCACTTTTTTGGGTCGATATGTCATATCCCAATAATATGACCCCCTTGTCTGTACCTTGCAACCTGCAGCAGCTTCTGTTGAAGCAAGTTGACTTCAATGCGCTGCAGAGAAGACGCTGACCAACAGGAAGCTGGGCATCCTGAACTTCACAGCGGCAGCCGGGGTTGCCCCTGGCGAGGTGGTGCTGCACTACTTGGTTGCCTCTGTGGATCCTCAGGACGCTGTTGCCAGGCGCGGAGAGGAGCTCTCAAAGAAAAGGTGCTTCCTTCTTTTTCTTCACATTTGACACAACATCCCTCAGGGGGTCTGCATGACTGCCTCACCCATCAATGCATGACTCTCGGTCTATTTTACCGTTCTGCGTGAGCCTGTCCACGTTTTCATGTGATCTGCCTTCATTCTGAGTGGACCTTCAGAAGGTGTTGTACGCCTGTGCTGCGCTGCGTCAAATTTGTGCGTACATAATTGCACAGAGGATCAATAGCTTCCTCTTGGCAATCCAAAAGTGAGACTCTCATACATGCCATGTAGGCATGACCCCTGCAGGATTGAAAAGGCATGTTAGGGCACATGTGCTTGTGTTGCAGAGGATGGAAAAAAAATAAAAATCATAACATAACTTTGCAGGTGTGCAACAGAAGGCATGCGGCCACCAGTGGACTTGGAGGATGCGGCTCTGCTGCGGCGCATGTTTGCGCTGTTCCATGGAACGCCCCCGAACGCGCAGGGAGCAAACAACGAGAAGCGCGTCATGCCAGCGTCCCCGGCTGTTCGCGCGCGCTTGGTCGGCCTGTTTTCCCGCAGCATCGCCGCCGCCAGCATGTTCCCTGAGAACCTTCGAGTGAGCAAATCATATCACTTCTGCACACCAATCCACTTGTCCACGCATTGAAGTCTTGCACCGTGAGTGATGCGCTGGGATGATCCCAGTGGGAATAGCAGAAGAGTCTCAAATGTTTCAATTAGATGACACTGCCTCCTATGGTGTGCATTGGCAATGGCTCTGTGTCAGCCTCTGTGGTATGCCTCTATATTTAGGGTTTGGGGGATAAATATTTTCTATATTTAGGGTTTAGGGTCTATATTTATTTATGATTTAGGGTTTAGGAAATTATCACAAGTAACCTCAGCCACCTGCTAGAAACATGCCGTACCTGTGAGACATGAATTAAAAGGCCCTGTCCTCAGGCACTCGTGCAATGCAAGATGTAGTGTTTCAAAAGGAATCAGGGCAGCAAGCTGGGATTTGACTGCGCGCAGACGGTGTTTGCATGCGTGTACGATCCGGCGGCGCAGCGGCTGAGGCAGCCGGGCATGGAGTTTGCGGTGTGGATCTTCAAGCATGCCGATGCTGCACCGCTTCAGGCCGCCGCGCCACCCATGCTGCGCGGCTTGTTGCACCTCCTCGACGATGGTGCGCACTCGGGGCTTCATCACCCAACATCCCTATTTTCTCCAAAGGAGACTCTCTGTAAATGTGCAATCTGTCAAAAGTAACTGACCAGAGATGGGTAGGCGCGAGTGCGCTATCTTATCTTAGACGTCAATGTGCTTGAGCTTCATGCTTGGCTCTGTCTGACTCGCCTATGTGTTCATTTTTGACTTTCTCATGGCGGCTGCCAAGAATACAGTCGTAAAAGGAGTCTGATGTCATGTAGAGGAATTGGTGTCATCGCTGGGCAATACAGATTTACATGCACCGGGCAATTTGGCCACAGAGCTGAAGTCTGACCGTCTCCTAAGTTGGTTCCTTGCATTCTGTGCTGCATTCAAGCATCTGTGTCATCATCTCTCCATTGCATTGCAGAGGAACTGGCCGGCACCGATGCGGCCTCATCGGCACTGCGGAGCTTCATGTACCAGGCGATCGGCCAGCTGGCGGCGCGCGCGCCTGCGCTCTTCCGCTCCGATGCGGCCGTGGCCGCGCGCTTCTTCCGCGCTCTCTCCACTGAGCGCGCTGGCGTTCGAGCCTCTCTGCAAGAGGCCCTCTCTGCCCTGGCAACCGCCCACCGCGGCTGCACTGGTGCGTTCAGGCCTTCTTTGCTAAACGCTTTGCATGTGCTGATTTGATTTGATGTGCTGATTTTTCCGCCTTAATCCTCAGTGCACTGGCAACTGCACACTGCGGGTGCTGATGCGTTCATTGCTACTTCGCAATGCCTTGGCATCTGGGTGGCTTGATCCAGCAAATGAAGATTTCCTATTTGAAGCATGTGCATGTTCAGCCCGCCAGTTCAGCTGTGTGCATGGCTGCTGCTGCAAGTGGCGGTGTACACGAATGTCAGCATCGCAATTGTCCTGGATTCTCAGAGACTGCTCTGGGCTTGAGCTGTTGGCTATGTTCTGCTGGGAGAGTAGCTTAATGCAATACTGTACGTGGCTGAGCTGCTGCTCTATGCATAGGCGAGGCCGCTCAGGAGGTGGAGAAACTGCTGCTGGAGGCAGTCGCTGCCGAGGAGGAAGCAGCGAGGCTGTGTGCGGCGCAGTGGGCGCAGCGCCTGTTTGCATTCGACCATGTGCCTGCGCGCTACATCTGCGTTGTAGCGGCAGGTGACAACAAGTTGGAGGTCCGCGAAGCCGGCCTGGCTGGGCTTCAGAAGCCCAAGCCACAAACAGGTGTGCATTGAAGGTTCTAGTAGACTCTGCATCATTGACACTTGTGGTCTTCGTGGAGGCATGCCAACTTGTATCAATTTTAAGCACCTACTCCAAGAATTGCACCTTATCATGGGTGCTTGTGTGCTGGTACTGAGGTGGCAACGCAGGTTGTTGGCCAACATGTTCGCGCAATCCTCCCTCTTTTGTGTTTCTGAATTCCAGCTTCTGGTTTCTGAGTTCCAGCTTCTGCAACCAAGGTCAAGTTTAGCGACAATTTCCTTGCCATTTCCTTGTGTTTTATGGCACGCTTGAAGCTCACATGAAATCTTCACTCACTTAAGTGGCGTTCACTTGAAGGGACACCATTGGATTGTAGGTGAGAAGGGGCAGGAAAATGCTGCGGTCAGATATCCGGAGCCATCCGCAGTGGTGGAGTATTTCAGGGGCCGCATTGCTCGCTTCCGCTCGGCGGCTGACCCCACAAAGCCACTGGCCATGCATCACAAGGCGTTCCTGGCTCTGGTGAGGTCACTTTGAAGGGTCGCAGTTTCAAGACCTAAGAAGGGCTAGGGTCACCTGACTATTGGAATTGTTTGATCTCATTGTTTCGACAACGAGTAGGATGGATTGCCTGCCTCTGTGCATGTTCGCTGGCTGTCTTTCTGGCATCTCACATGTGAATCCTCCTCAATTGCAAGGTGTGTGCAGTGTTGGCGATGCAAACCATATTTATTTTATTTTAGGGTTTAGGCTTTGAGGTTTTATATTTCAGGGTTTAGGATAACCCTAGCCCTAAATAAGTGTCCTTGTGCTGGTGCAGATCACATTCCTGCGCCAGTGTCGCACAGCAAATGGACCTGCGGAAGCCTCTGTGTCAGAAAGCTGGTCAGAAACATACTTGGGTGAGCATGCTCTCGTCCTCCTGGGCTCTGTGAGATATTGTTAACATGATAATGACGTTGAGGTTGTTGCATTGTTTCGTCCTCTTGCTTGCCACCCAACCATCTGTGGCTGCCCCTCATCATTATTATTATTTATTATTATTACAGGTCGGCAAACCCAAAGCCAAATGGCCATGGGGCATTTACACAGCGTGTCTGCAGCCACACCGTGTGGCCTCTAACCTAGTCTGCAGCCCAGTAGAATTCTACTAATATATATATGCACGAGAGAGTGATTTGGAGCTGCATGTGACCGCACTCCATCCCAAGTATTGTGCCAGCAAGCTTTGTCAACACCGTCAGTTGTGTACCCTGTGTGACAATGTGATTCTGACGCAATATTATACGTTCCAGGGCTGCTGGAACATGCATTGGTGCGTGACAGCCCATCAGAGCTGCATGCAGCTGCGCTGGAAGCCGTGTTGGAAGTCGCGGCGGCCGATCCGCCTTCGTTTGCCGGCCACTACCGGCACCGGGTCACATGGCTCCAGGGCTTCCTCAGCCATGTTGATGCTGCAGGTGACGCCCAGCCCTTTATTTTCAGCAGTATATGTAAGGGTGTTAATTATCCTGGCACAGTTGTAATTATGGGTATTAATTATCCTGACACAGCTGTATTTAGGGTATTAATCATCCTGACACTCCTTGATAATCTGCACAGCAGTTCTGCAATGCATTGTGGGGATCCTAATCGGAACAGGTATGATACTGTCTATCAGTATTAAGTTTCTCGGTTTGGCTCTTTATTGGAGTAGATAGTTTGGGGCACCGACATATGTGCCAGCGGGCCACATGTCGGTGCTCTCCTGTGGAGACTCACTGACCTCACAAGGTCCTCCGCCTTATGAGGACCTCTGATCATTTTCTTGTCAGATTTGGCATGTGGTCCCTGGACTTCAGGGGCGTATGGTTCACTTGCAAGAATGCATGCAAGAGAAGAATAGAATATTTGCGCTGTGCTCGTGTGTAAGTGTCATGCAGAAGCACACAAGTACTTGCGAATGATTTGCCTATCAGCTCACATTTTCTGACGCTGATTGTGATTGTTCAGTGAGAGAGTTGGCGGCCAGGCTGCTCGGGATAGTCACAATGGCGTTGTCAAGGGATGCAGCCGTCTCGCTGCTTCATGGATTGCTGCTGTCTCTGGAGAAAAGCGACGGCAAGGCGGCAAGATTTGAGGATGCAGAAGGCGCTCTTAGCGCTGTCGGCTATGTGCTTGCCCAGTGTCTCACAGGTATTACATCCTCTTAATTCCCATGGTCTCAAGCAGGCATACTTGCACGCCTGTCCCTTTCAACTTGCACTCACAAAACCCGCTCCTTTGCTCTTCAACCCTAAACCCTAAATGTAAAGCCAACCTATGATACACAACACTTGATTTATACCAGCTATGCGAATTACCGCCAATTTGCTTTCTTTGAGCTGGTGTGCATTGCATTGACAATACACGACTGAAGGTCAAAGCGATCGCATTGGTTTTCTGTGTTGTGTTGTTCCTGTTCGGAGGCAGTCATAGCGCATGTAACAAGCAGGCTCTGAGTGCAAGTTCCCTGCAGGTGTGCCAATGGTTCCCGAGGAAGAGCTGCAGAAGGCAGCGGCGGCCATATATGGTGTCATGCGCGACATGAAAGCCGACCATGCTGCGACGGCTGCCATGGCTTTGGGCCACGCCGGCTTGCGCGTGCCTCTCCCTCTGCCCTCTTCAATTGTAGCTTCAGAAGGTGCGGACACTTTATAACCAGAAATGGGCAGCAAACCATTTCATGGTTGCCGGAATTTTGACAATTTGAACTTCTTTCAATCACTCCTGGGAACTTTCCTCAGCGAAATGGTCATCTGGTGTTTCAGGCAAGCGTGCGCAGATACTGCTTGTTAATCATGCCTTTGCCGAGGAATGATTGCCACCTCGCTAGATAAAGATGCGTAAAACATTTTCGTGGGGCTGCATGAACTCCTCATGCGGTGCAGATGCTGATATTGGTGAGGGAGCAGCAGATACAGGCGGCTCTACCCCAGCCCCAGAGCAGGATGGGGTCTCGACTTCAAGCAGCAAGGTACCTGATCCTGTGGAGACAGATTTGGACAAGCCTTCCAAAGAGGGCGTGCTGCAAGCATTGGCCACCATGATGGCTGAAAAGGATGTCAAGGTTTGCTCTCTCATGCTCTTTGACATCTTCAAGCGCAGGCTGATTGAGACTGCATCGCTGAATGATTGCTAATATTCCAGGAGGAAGTTTCTGCTTTTGAGGTGGTCTCATTCACATACCTCAACCATCTTGTAGGTCATTCGGTGCTAGATATTCTCATTATTTGCTGGCGTGAAGAGGGCGCATCCACCTTTCTTAAGGTCCTTTGCGCTTTTTCATTTCATTTTGGTTTATATTTATTTATTTACCTTATTTTAGGGCTTAGGGCTTAGGGTTTAAAAACCCAAAACCCTAAAAACAAAAAATGTAAAAAATAAAAAAAGGTATGGTGGTGCAAATGCATCCAGATGGTGGTGGCTCTGTGCAGGTTGCCACACGTGCAGCCACAGCAGCTGGCTTTCTGTGCAACGGGGATGCCTCAAAGGAAGTGCTGACCGGGGTGTTGGAGTCCCTGATAAAAACGTCCACCATCAAATCAGAAGCCCTGCACTTTGCAGTCGGCGAGGCGCTCTGCTTCCTCTTCGGAGGTGTGCTGGCATGCAGTCATCTAGCTTTCATCCATCCAGGTCATGCAAAGTAAAATGTCAGCACTGTAGTGTGAACCCTTTTGTGAGACACACTCTTCTGAGTCATATGCGCGTGTCATATCACACTTTGAACGGAAGAGCATTGCTGGTGTACTGCCATGGGTTGCGTCCCACTGCAGTCAAATATTCCGAGGGCCGTGACTGTACTAGGGGTACCCAGTGGACTGCATGCATGGATTTAAATAGTTTTTCGGGGTTGCAAGTGTTAAGAGATAGTAACACCTGAACTCGTAACACCTAAAAAATCCCTGGGAGATGGTAAGGAATTTTCCAGATGAATAATTTTATGCAACTTGTACATGTCATAGTCCTGCTGATATATAAGGGTGTGGTGCAGGTGTGAATGTGAGCGCAGATGCTCTGCTTTACAGCAACTACCATTCGCTTGTGGAGGCACAGAAGGCTTCTGAGGGGGAAGCGGAGCCGCATAGTGGTGGTGCTGAAGCAATGCAGGTGACATGCACAGCCCACAGATCACAATCAGCTCTAAATTTTTTAAGTCAAGCCCGTTGCATTCTGGCATGCCTCTTTGTTGGACACCCCAAGAGGTGCTTGGTGGGGCTTTGCGCAAACAAAGGGCGCAAACAGAGGGCGTGAATGTCGGCTCAACTCTCAACACGTGGCTCAGATTTCCTTATTTTTTGGTTTTCTACTCACATTTTCCACTCTTTGGAAGACAGGTCATGTTCTTCGGAACTTTGAGAAATGTATTGTTTTCACACCAAGTACAGGGGTTGGAAATTTCCTCTGCCGCATGGTTTATTTAGGGTAACATAAACCCTAAAATAAAATAAAAACCCTAAACCTTAATTCCTAAAAATATAAATGCACTATAAAATACAGGTGGATGGGCAACAGGAAGTGCCGAGCACTGCACCTGAGAGAGAGGAAATTCAGGAGCTTCTTCTGGAGCGCATACTGGGCCAGCTCATATACAACCCATTAGAGGGGGTGCGCGCCGCGGCGTGCGTGTGGCTGGTCTCGCTGTGCCGCTTCACCGGGCGGCAGCCGCGGCTGCTGGCGCGCCTGGCCGACATCCAGGAGGCCTTCTCTTCCCTCCTCGGCGACAGCAGCGAAATCGCGCAGGTTGGAACCTGCAAGCTGTATTCCCAGCAGAATGGTTTAGGGCTGCCAAAATTTTGACTGAATGCAAGATTATGAGACATTGATGAGATTATGTAGGGTAGCAGAAGACTGCCAAAATTCATTGCGCTTCAGGTGGCTCCCAAAGGTCTCTAAAATGTATAATACTAATAATAATATATTGCAGGATTTCCCTTCCTCTTGGTTGATGTGCTCACAGCGTTGCCTGTCATTCACAAGCAGGTTTGATTTTTTTTGCAGCAGTTCACCATCACCTGTTGGTCTTTTATTGTGGCATTCTGTATTCATAGGAACCAGACATACCCTGCATTGCTGAAAGAAATATGCATGCATGTGGTGAATTTTAACAGAAGAGTTGGCCGGGCTGTCTTCTGCAGGAGATGGCCAGCCAAGGGTTATCTGTCATCTACCAGCTGGGGGATGCCGGTGTGCGGGAGAAGCTGCTCAGTTCGCTGATGGGCACCCTGCAAGGTACCCAGTCACTGACTGCAGACTGCATTGTGTTTGCTTTTTTGAACTGAGCTGGGCAAAGTGCCCAAGTATCATTCTTGCACTGCACCAGAGCCTCGCGGCCAGTCCCTGCCAGTCACCCGCCAATAGGTGCATACATCAATTGTCTTGTCAAGACATTTGAGGCTGAAGAGTGCGTGAGTCACACATTGAGGGCCTCTTTCATTTGGCTCTCATGCCAAGACGGCGGTTCATGCACATTCTGCAGCAGCTCAGGACCTTCACCTTATGCTGACTCTAGAACATGAAGCCTAGTAGACAGACTTGAGTTTCCACTATAAACCCGAAACCCTAAACCTTAAATTAAAAACCCATGATATGTGATTAAGGTTGATGCGCGCAGGGGCGCCGAGGAAGCGCCGCGCGGTGAAGCTGACGGGGGAGAGCAAGGTGTTTGAGGAGGGGCAGCTGGGGGAGGCCCCCGGCGGGGGGTCCCTGGCCACCTACCGCGAATTGTGCGCCCTGGCAACCGAGATGGGCCAGCCTGATCTGCTAGTGCGCTTCATGGACTTAGCCAACCATGCCTCCGCGATGGCCTCCACCCGCAGCGCAGCCTATGGGTCAGCTTCCGAGCTCGATCTTTTATTTTATATCATATTTTGAATTAAAAATTTGGATATCTATAGTTTTTATACCCTTTTGGGGTGTAGGGTTATGTTTCGACCCTATACCCTAAATTAGTATAACATACAAAATAAATATAATCCTACACACTACATATATAGATGGAACAGTGGACAAGTTGCCATGCTGTCCATGGAGATGGCCAATCATGCCTCTGCCATGGCCTCAAAGCCAGGCTGCCGCCTCGGGTGTATTACTAATGCATGCAGCTTGAGCATCTCCAGTCTTGGGCATCCCATGTCATCAGCTGCATTGTCACCCCTCCTCATAGCTGTTGTGACGTGCTTCAGTTATGGCAGCCGATCTGCAGCGCCATGTTTGGCCAATATCTTGGCAGCAATCTTCCTTTCCTTCAGTGCAGAGGTCCCTCTTTTGCAACAATTGTTGCCACCATGAACCATCCTGACTACGGCAAATTGTGTCTTAAAACGCTTTTGGACACAGGTTTGCATCGATTGCCAAGCTGGCAGGCGAGCAGCTGCAGCCGTACATAGCAGTGCTGGTCCCCAAGCTGTACCGATACCAGTACGACCCCAACCCGAGGGTCCGCGACGCGATGACGCACATCTGGCGAGCCCTGGTGGACGATCCTAAACAGGCGCTGGATGCCCACTTCGAAGCAGTGGTCCGCGAGCTGCTCAAGGACATTGGGGGGCGCCTGTGGCGAAATCGAGAGGCCGCATGCGCCGCGCTGGCTGACCTGCTGCAGGTGCGGACTTGCTGGCAGGAAAGGTCTTAGATTGTCGAGCCCGATTGCCAAATCCTCAATTTGAAGACTGTTCAATGGCGCTTGTCAGGGAACTGAGAGTCAGCATTTGCTGTGCTCACAATGTCCTGAACCAATAGCACAGCATGCTGGGTTCATTTTCCAAAAGGAGTCTTCTGCTGCTGCTGGGAATTCCTGTAGTCAAGATTCTTGCACATATTGACATGACCTGGTGCTGAAGCCATATTTTTCTGTTTCTATTGTGATACATATACACACCGCTACGCCATAGTGTGGCAACCCTTATAAACTCTGAATTCTAAATCCTGAACCCTTAAAATTACGAAAGAGGTATCTGTCACTAATTTTACATTGACTGGTTGCAGGGGCGGAGGTGGGCGGAGGTGAGCGGACTGCTGGAGGAGATGTGGGTCATGGTGCTGCGCGCCAGCGACGACATCAAGGACTCGGTGCGCGCGGCTGCGGCCGGCGCGCTGCGCACGTTGCGCTCCGTCACGCTTCGCCTGGCCGACCCGGCCGCCTCGCCGCCGGCTGACGCCGCTGCCGCTGTCGCGCTGATGCTCCCCTTCCTGCTGCAGACTGGTGAGAAGCTGTGCATGCCACTTTTAATATCCAAATATCTCAACGGATGGCCATGCCGGCCATCTCTTCAGTACGTCTGGTGCATGTCACCGGGAACACCCACTAGAATGAGATATCGACTCCTCTAATGCTGTGGCTCACACGCCAATCACATGTAACCATGATACAAGTACAGCGTGGTGCATCAGAAGTTTCCTTTTGGTAGTCAGGCGTTTCGTAAGGTGAATGAACAAGTGAAGTACACATCACGTTTTCAGTTTGCATGAGTGTGTTCTGTGCGAGTAGGTGTCGGGAGCTCGGTGAAAGAGGTGCAGGCGCTGAGCCTGATGACCGTGGCCAAGATGGTGCAGAAGGCAGGGCCGGAGCACATACGCCCGCAGCTGGCCCGCCTCGTGCCCGCCCTGCTGGAGAGCCTCTCTGGCATGGAGGTGCGCTGCACATGAAAACTTGTCCTCTCAGTCAGTCAGTCAGTTAACATCTTTTGCAGCCGCTTAGGGCTGATATCAGATGTCTGGCCACCATTGCGTGACCAGCAACCAACACAACAACACAGTGCACAACCATTAGAAGCGATATTCGTCCATCATGGTCACAGACTGTGCAAGCACAAACATCCCAATGATATCCAGGATATCTCTCCCAGAGCCTCTCTTCACTCTTAAGGAGTCCAACAATTTTGCAGTAGAGCCTGTGCTGTGCTCGTTGACATCAAGCATTAATCATTCCCTTGGATGATAAGGCGGAGAGAGGCTAATATCCAATTCACATGCGTCAGCAATCCTCATCAGTGTTATGATGATTCCACATATCATGGATTGCCTGGTTCACTTGCAGGATGCGCGCCTGAATTATGTGGAGCAGCATGCGGAGCGCATCGGCCTGGACAGTGGGCGACTGGAGAACATGCGAGTGGCCGCTTCCAAGAGCTCGCCCATGGCTGACACGCTCGATCTGGCAGCGCGCTACACCGACATCGCCTCGTTAGACGCGCTGGTGCCAGCTCTCTGCCAGCTGCTCAAGCGCGGCGTTGGGGTGAACACCCGGGTCGGCTCCGCGCGCTTTGTGGCAAGCCTGGCCGCCCGAATGGGATCTGACATCAGGCCACACACCGGCACCCTTCTCAAGGTCAGTACTACCATTTCATGTATCAACCTGGTACCCTTTTTTCCTGAAGCTATAACCCCTAGTACCAATCCCTTCAGTTGAAAATTTATGTTGACTTGCACTACCAGAGGCCGCGAGTAGCCCTTTCTGTCAGACCTGGCATCTTAAGTCTCTGCTCTTTTTACCCCCTTCCCTTAGTACAAAATTTTCTCCAATGGGAAAGTCATCTTCAGGGCTTTGGTAGCTTGGTTAGTTCCTGTAGGCTCAAACCACACGGCAAAGTGGGTTGGTTGTCACCACGCAGTATGCAGTGCTGCTGTGCTCAAGAAACACTCGTTAGCAGGCATCTCACAAGGAGAGTGGATGTGCAGGCACTGGTCGGGGCAGCACGCAGTGAGCGCAGCACAGCGGTGAGGCGCAGCTATGCGCAAGCCGCTGCTGCGGTCATAAAGTACGCCCCAGAGGCCAGGGCTGCCAAGGTTGTGGCCGAAGCTGCTGCTCTGTACAGCGAGCCAGGTACAAACCTCTGACCTCCAATCAGCAAGGGATAGTCCCATAACCACAATCATGTTGCAGGATGCTGCTTGGTTTGATCAACTGTAACCGGTGAACGCTCTTTTGACAGTCTTGCTCTGCAGTTAAGAGCTTCCTGATGCCGGTTCATCTATAGTTGTCTGTGGGACCGTCACTCGCTCCTGTGAGGAAGACTTCATACAAGGAACTTCGATATATCTCGGCTCTGAAAGTGGCAGAAATTGTGTACAGGTGACCGGGAGGCACGCCAGCTGGCGGGGGTTTTGCTGCGAGAGCTGGTCCGCGGCGCGGCCGACACTTTTGCGGCGCACGCGGCGGCGGTGCTGCCGCTGGCGTTTGTGGCGCGCGCTGACGAGGATGCTGACGTGGCAGCCCTCTGGAAGGAGGTCTGGGAGGAGGGCACCGGCAGCGGCGCCGCGGCTGTGCGCCTCTACATTAACGAAATCGTCCCCCTCATCTGTGACGGTATGCTGAACATCCTGATGTTATGATTAATTAAACACGCGAGCAGGACAAAGAGACGAAAACAACCATGCAGTCTGTCAAACTTGAAGTTGTTCCCCGTGCATGTGTGATGGTGCGCATCAACCCTTTTCAGAAGGGTAGATGCAGACATGGAGTCCATCTGACCTACAATGTGATTGCGGAGAGTCTGATTTTCAATACTGTGATGCGTTGGGTTTGAGTAGAAGAGTTTGAGACCAGGTGTTTCATGCACAGAGTGAGTCTTGGAAGGCACGCATGTAGTTCAGTTGAACTTTGAAAGCGGTGCTGCAGGACATGTGCTGTGAGAAGTAACTAAAAGCATGGTGGCATGTGTGTGCTTGCAGGTTTGGCATCGCAGCAGTGGGGCAGGAAGAGTGGGGCGGCTAAAAGTGTAGTCTCTTTGGTGGAAACTGGCGGTGCAGGCGCACTATCAGCCCATGCAAAGAAGCTGGGAGGCCACTTACTGCAGGTGGCTCCTGCTCCTGCTCGTTACCAGGCGTAAATGATCACTGCAATGCACTGTCAGACAAAGCGAGCTGAAAGAGGAGCTAAAGAACATACAGTCACCAGGGGAATAAGGCCAGTCATTGCATTTCGAGAGGAGGGGGGATGCTGATTTTCCTTCCTGACCTGGCAAATAAGTGTATTTCTGCGTGGACTCTTCGTGAAGCAGGGGTGTCATGAAGATTGTGCAGCATGACATGATGTATGGAGCTGCGCAACATGGCACCATTCTTTGTTGTGTCTATGGCGATGTGACATAGGCACATAAAAAATAGTGCCATGTTGTGCACCTTCAGTAAGTGCTGCAGCGTTAACATCTATGTGCATGTATAAGGAGCTTGTGTAGGGATTTGGGTCACTTATCAAAACTTTCCTTTTGAGGTGGTTCCTTTTGCAGGAGTTGCCGGGGCGGCTGTGGGAGGGCAAGGAGAACGTGCTAGAGGCAATCGGGTCAATGGTTGCTGCAGAGCCGGCTGCCTTCAAATCCCCAGACTCCCTCATTGCTGCACTGCTGGGTGCGCACATGTTTCCACATAGTACAAAATATAGACCAGAATGTCGATATTGCAAGCTCGCATCTCCTCGAGGTTGGCCCAGGCATGCAGCCTGATAATAAATCTGTATAAGGATGAGTGCTGAACAGCATTCCTTATCCATGATGTGACTTTGTGCATGTCTTGCGCTCTAGCTGCAGCATGTGAATGTCCCTTTTCGGCTGAAGCGCATACAGTGCGACTTGCAAACTCTTGACATGCTGGGTCTTGGTCTCAATCTATATTTATTCTTAGGGTTTCTCTAGGGGTGAGAGCTTAGGGTTCAGGGTCACATGAGATCCGTTAATCTTAAGAGTTTTTTTGGGGCGCACAGGTGCGGTGGAGCGCAAGAAGGCAGCGTTTCAAACAGCCGCGCTGGCGGCTCTGCAGAAGGTACTCGCTGCACTGCCGGGTGACCATCTTGGGCAGATTGCACCGCCTCTTTTGGCGCACATAGAGCAAGCGACAGCCTCTCAAAGCACTCCAGCAGCGGTACAGGATCCCCTTCTTTTGGGCACACCCCTCTAAGTGGCCCCTTGAAACGAACGAAGTTACTCTACCGGCATACCCAACAGCAACAACCTTTCTCCTTGCTACACATTGTTACACATCATCATAACTGCACCCTCTTGGAAGCGTTTAGGGTTAAAACCCTAAACCCTAAAACCCCAAATTAAATAAAAATTAAATAAAAAATTAAATAAAAATATTAGAAGCGCTGCCCACAACGAAAACAGCTACTTTTCCTGTGTTCTGATCTCAAACATGCTCAAACATGCTGCGCCATGGGTGTTTCACTGGGATGGTGGGTTGCAGAAGGACAACGAAGGAGATGAGCAGGCCTCCACATCCAAGTCGGCACCTCAGGCGGATGTGGCGCAGTGCCTGGTTGCTGCATGGCAGCATGCCGGGCCGTCATCTATGGCTGCCCATGGTGCCGGCATTGCAACGGCCCTCCTGTCTGCCCTGTCGCCAGGTGTGTCCCCTGTTTGCATCGTTTGTACAGCAGCATTTATGGGTGCTTTAAGGTTCAGCAGTACATGCATACTTGTGTTACCTCTAGTCACACACCCTGGCGTGCTGAGGCAGCCCTTCCTCCTTTTGGCGCTCGCACAGCCTTGATTGTCCTTTATCTCTCTTTCTTATGCTGATTGTTTTAATTTAGGGTTAAACTTAGAGTTCGTTTTGATGTGTATTTGCTCTAAACCCTACGCCTAAAATATGGACCCCTAAAAAAATGGCAGTACAAGCTGAATTTAAAGAAATTGGCGCTTGTGTGAGGGCTTGTCTGAAATTTCCACCGCTGCTGGCCAAAGCCTTTATTTTTTGGACAGTCTTCCTCATCTCTTCAAGTTGGACCCGCAGAGGTATTATTATTCGGCGTCTTGGGAGCTCAATCGCGCTCTCACACCCTTCGTCATGAGCTGACCCGTGTGCATCTCTCTACTGCAGAGCAATCCTTCGCGCAACGGCTATGTGTGCTTCCATTGGTGGGGACTTTCGTGGAGCGCCTTGGAAAACCAAACGAGCAGCAGGACCCCGTGGAAGGCAACCAGGAGAGACTGCCTGTGCGCGATCTGCTTGTCATGGTCTTACCAGGTAACCAAATCATTGGAACTTGATATTATACTTCGCCACCCTTCGTGGATGGATAGCAGGGGGTGCTAAATTTAGAACCCCCTGTGGATATTTTGCGTTTGTATTATTTTTGGCTACTTGGCAGTGTGGTGTGTGCTTCCTATGTTCAATCGACAGCATGTCTGCAATGCGATCATGAGTGTCAAGGTGCACTTCTCCAGTTTACTCTTCTTCCGGCGCCGTGGCATGAATGATCTCAGAGGCATGGTTTCTTCTCAGCCCTGCTACCTGCATTGTGCGTTTTCGTGCATGGTTTTCAAGGTCGCCTCCTTGATGAAGTGGGTTTCGCGGAGCAGTTCCCTTTCCCTGCCTCTATAAAATCATTCACAATGCACCTCAGGACTACAAGAGATGTTTTGCTGTGGTTCAGGGGTCCTAGAGTGCACGAAGGATACAAGGTACTCTCAGCTCAGGATAGCGGCGCTGGACACACTCTCATCGTTTGTCAAAGCCGCTCGGGATGGACATGCCGAGGCTTCTGGCATGCATGCGGACATCACGGCTGCTGTGACAAGCCTGAGGGAGAGCGAGAAGAATGCAGTTGTCTTGGGCAAGGCTGATGCGCTACAGAGACTGCTCACGGCTGCTTGATATTTTGTAGCTCAGCCACTGTGAAAGTGCCTAAATTTCCGAACTAAATGCAGTTGGACCAGAAACTTGATGATGGAACCAGCCCCGAGAATGCCTGATACAAGTGCAGTATTTGCTGCACTGGTGGAAAGTACTAGCTAGTACTAAGTGTATGGCAGTGGTTCATGATCATGCTGTTAACAACGTTGCTGAACCACTTGGGTGTAATCAGAGCCAGTAATGACTTTCAAGAGAGGCGCTTGCAGATTATTATGTTGCTTGTCTTTGCTGCAGCTACTGTTTGGGCTGTGCTTTCACTGCTCTAGTAGAGTGTGCTTTATTTGCTCTTGCCAGATTTCATTGTCATGATCATGACCTGATCAGGCTATCTGAATGATGCCAGCAGCAAATGCACGATGCTGCACTATTATGACTTTCCAACCCTTTCAGGCCAAGCAAATGCACCACCGAGTGTCAGAGCAAAATTTACCAATCCATGTTGATTGCATTTCACCATGAACCACACTGTTGCATTAGCCCAAATCCTTGAGCAGAGAATACTTCTGGTCCCATTTCGGCAGAATCTGGAGCAGACTCAATACATCTGGCCGCAATCCAGGGCACCCCCGTAAGCTTATCAGACAAAGCAGTCACAAGTTGCCTGCATACTAATGCCCCAAAAACAGCAGTGATGCGTGCCGCTCACATCGTCGCAACCTGACAGGGCGTTTCAGAACAACAGCATCAAAGATGACCATAACGGTGCGCAGGTAATTTCAATACTTGAGGCGGCTCTGGCGAGCGGCCAAGAACTTGTCGAGGGCGGTGTAAATGTCTTGCACGATGGGCCGGTCGCGATGCCTGTTGTCCTTGGGCACCTCCACCTGCCAAAGTACAGGAGCTTGAAAGTTACTGCATCTAATTTGCCGGCACAGTAGCTACTAACACTCTGCTTCTCCCTTTGATAAATGCAGTGGCATCACGAGGATCACACAGTTATGATTCTCCCTTGATCAAAATACCCCCAATACTTAAGACTCCTACCACAGCATAATATCCACTTGAATTGCTGTGCAAACAGCCATTGCCATTTGATCAAACACTTGCTTTGATGTGTACACAGAAACACCGAGAACAGTGCATGTGACAAGCCCTCAAACGCATTAAGAGTTGAGAATGCCCACCTTGAGAACGTTCCACTTCTTGACATTCTCGGGCATGATCTCGCCCTTGAGGCCCACGTACACGCCCAGCATGCGCGACAGCGTGTCCGCCAGATTGCCCTCATCCGCGCCCTGGGCATCACCTTCGGTCAGTGCTATGCTGCCATAAAGGCAGGCAGAAACTTTGTGACAGGGATCTCTTAGGACATGCTCACGTGTAGATAGCCGGGACTCCGCTGACCTATTGCATCTAACACAAGCATCGATGCCAGGGGCTCTCAGATGACAGTCCAGGCTGCATCTTTGAGCCAGAAGTTGACAATCACCCAGTGTGCTCATATGAACACGCCGGAGCGGCCGCATGCAATGGAACCAGCCTCACAGAAAGGATATACTGCAGAGCAGACGGAAGGCTCACAGAGCAGATGGAGGACAGGTGCAGGGGTCACTTACGGGGAAGGGCCAGCCCTTGAACTGCCAGGCTGCCCCGGATACAAACACGGCCACGACACGCTTCCAGTCATGACTCTTCGCGTCGGGCGCCCTGTTGGTGACGACGTAGCGCACGGGCTTGGCGCGCCCAATTGTGCGGCCGAAGGTCTCCACCTGAGTCTTCGCGCCCCCCTGCTCAGCCACCTGCTGCGGGAACTTGTAGGTGCCCTGCTCCAAGAATGCCTGTGCACACAGTTGTCATGAGATCACATGTACATTTTTTCGGGGTATAGCGCAGGCAATGCAAGCAATCGAAAGAGCTGAGAGGAAGGAGTGCATCTGCAACCGTGACAACAGCCAAGAGCCTGGCCGACATTTGCTTATTTGCTCCTCCTCAAGCGCACCAAAGGCAAGCGACGTCTAAGAGATGTCCACAAAATGACATTATGGAGAATCTCACCGATATTCCATCATTTTCTGAGACAAATTTAGAGACCATGTGCCGGCATGTTCAGAAGGTTCACGCAGCGTCTTGAATGACACGCACAGGTGGGTCTAGGGGTCATGCCTTGGCATTGAGCATGTTGATGGTTGCGGTGGCGGCAGCGGGCACGATAATGATGGGGATGCCGCCCTCTGAAGGATCCGGTTTTTGGCGGCTCTTGTGCTGCGAGCTTGGTGCTGGTCGCGCGGATGATGAATGCCTGCGCAGAAGAAAGAGTAAGCTGCAATGACAAATCACTCGTTGCACCGGCACTGGCACCAGAACAACCACCTGGGCAAGTGCGGCGATCCTTCACAGGCATGCTTCTGCAGTATCAGCGCCCAGCGCATGGAGCACTGCTGCACCTGGGCAAGCGTGGCGATCCTTCACAGGCATGCCTCTGCAGTATCAGCGCAGCACATGGAGCGACCATGCACCTGTGCTTGTCGTGGGAGGAGGATGGCTGGCGGCTGCTGCGGTGGCCGGGTGGGGGCGGCGGTGGTGGCAGTGGTGCCTCCTGCGGGGGTGGCGGTGGTGGCGGTGGCGGGGGGGGCTGCGCGGAAGCTGGCGCGGCCGCGCTGCTGCTCTTGCGCGCGCCGTACGCGTCGATCTGCTGCCCCTTGTACTCGTCGATGCCCATCGCTGCCAGCCCCTCCCCGGTGGGCCGGTCAAATCTCCGGCTCGGCAGCACTGGAATGACCTCCTGTTTGGCACAGGCACGCATGAAGCATCATCATGTCAGGTCCTCTGATTGTTGCATGACAACCCTCACACCCAAGCCCAAGCCAGCACAGAATAATGAAAAAACGACACAGTCTCCCTTTTCTGAGCAAAATGCCAGAGTAAGAATTCTCATGATGCTATGGCTATACCTGACTTGCCTCCGGAGAATTTCACAAATAGGTACTGATGCTTCAGTATGACTTATGCCGAAGTGGATATCTGCTTCGTTGCACGTCCTGTGCAGCATGCCTATGGGGCCATGCATGGGGTGCCCAAGCTGGCCCTTGCAAGGTGCAAACCAGTGAGCAAGTGCTGCCTCACCTTCTTGGAGCTGCCGCTGGATCTATGGTGGGAGTGAGATGAACTCTGGCTCCTTTGCTGTTCCCTCTGCCTCTCCCTCTCCTGCTGCTTTTTCTGAGACACCACACAGCTTTGACCTTAGCTCCAAAGGCTCCTCTTCCCAAGTACAACCCCAGATCAACGACACAACTCCATACCGGAGGCCACTCCTACAAGAATTCCATTTTATACACTCAGGCTGCCATCTTGGATTATCCTTCAACAATTCTTCACTGCGCAGAAATATGCACAACACAAGGGCCAGTTGCAGTCAACGTGGACACAACACAGAACACATTCACATGTGCCTTGCTGCTTTCAATCACTGCTTGTGTCTCGTAGATCCAACCAAGCTTTTCTCTGCATCCATGTATCGATACCACCTCCAGGCAGTTAAACTCGGGTCTGGGCTTGAGAGTGACGAGGCTCCTATGCCGTGAAGGCATGACTTCAGATGACATTAGAAAGACCGTACCTGCCACGCGGCCAGGATGCTGAGCACAGCGGTGAAGTTTCGACCTGGCACCAGCAGCTGAGTGTTGCGGTCACGCAGCTGGCGCTCCCGGCCCAGCAGCTCTGCCAGTGCCTTCGCTCCCTTGTCATCCACTCTTTCCCCTGGACCAACACCCGGATATGGGTGAGTCTACCAGCGCACATCCTGGGTGAATTATGGTCAGGCAACTTGCAGATAACTTGAATGCACCCTTTTCCTTAGGAACGGTTGCTGCTGTAGTCAACAATCAACCTTGATTCATTGGACTACTGGCTGACACCGTCAGTGCTCTTGGTTCAAGAAACACTTCCTTCTATTCTTGCCATTGCCATGAAGTTGCTGCAATGCTTCCCCACTGGCCAGACGTTAGGGAATGAAAAGCCACACAGTCAAACACTTCCAGGGTCTCCTGGAAATGGATATCCACAGTCTCCAGCAACGACTCAGCAACAACACGAGTGCTGGAGAGTCACCTGATGTACTGGCATCTGTGCGCGCCCGCTTGGCTGTCGGCTCTCCTTCAGCAGATGATGGCTCCGGCACGATGTCGGCGATGAGCATGTCATCTTTGGGAGCCTGGATGTAATCTGAGGTGTCCTTCTCCCCCGTCAGGTAAGCCACCAAATCCTGTGCATGGCATGCCAGGCCTGAAGAAAAACGAATCGAGGTGCATTGCCACCCTTCTTGAGCTGGATGAGAGATAAAGCAAACCCTCTACAGGTCTGATAACAAGGAGAAGCACATGCCCCTACAAGAACGGGACACCATATTCCAGCTTGGTTGCCAAGCCTCCACAAATCAATGTGCACCCAGTGAGACCTGGGCAAAGCCATGAAAGGTGAAGATGCCTCGTTGAAGCGAACCTTTCTGTCAACGAAGGTCACAGGCCTCACGCCAGCTTCACTGGCAAGTTTGATGAGCTCGCTCGCCCTTTTGGCATTCTTCATGAAGAACACCAGTGCACTGAGTGGGTAAAAGTCACCCCTTCCCATCTGTGACTTGTATGCCGTCGCCACATCCTGCATGTACAACGACATCGAGCCTGAGAGCGCTGGGGATCTGTGCTCTTTGAGCGTCCTGCATGATGGCTCCATGCTCGCGCTAAAGTGCAGGGTGCAACATTTATCACAGTCATTACATATAATTTGCATGGTGCAATGCCATGGATGGGATCAGGAAAGCTGACCTTCGGAAATGAATAGCGATCTCCAAAGTGTATACGTTTGCCATCCTCTGACTCTGTGACATCATCCAGCCTCTTGTCTATGATAAATTCCCGCAGCACCGTGAGAGGATCCATTCTGCTCTGATTCCTATTTGCACGCCTCACGCCTCACCAGCAGCAGTATGATGCACTACCTCTTTGCTTTTGAACGACCGGGAACGCCAAGCGCGGCAATGTTCTTTTATGCTATGTCTCTGCTTCTATGCTATGAGCAAGTACCGAGGATGATCCTTCTCGACGGATTCACCTCATCCCTTCTGAACACCTGAGGAAGGACAAAGACAAAAGCCGAGTGTAATATAAAGACAAAGAAAGCCCTAAGCTACATCTAGATTTGGGGACGTAGCTCAAATGGTAGAGCGCGCGCTTCGCATGCGTGAGGTAGGGGGATCGATGCCCCCCGTCTCCACATACTTTCCTTTTTCCGCGACGCCCATCCTTTTGCTGCTTTTAAGTGCACACAAGGCCCATGTTTAGGCAGAAGTCCTCAAGTGTGGAACATGAGCTGTCCTGAAAGAGTATTAGCTGCGTGCATGGCCACCAAATTTGAATATCTAAGGTGCTTGCAGAGGTTCTGCCAGAGAAGGCCAGCTAAGTGTTTCAAACAGATAAGTTATCATTCTTGATAAGTTCATCAGATAAGTTATCATTCTTGAATTCAAGAGGCGCACTGCATGAAGACACCGGCTGAGGTATTTATTGTCAAATAATAATAGCCTGCTGCCCAACGGACTGATCAGGATGATGTGCTCACATGCATCAGCATGATGCATTTGGTGATCATACCGCAGAGTTACAGAAGCCATTGCTGGGTCAATAAATGAGACATTTCGCGCCCTGTCATGGGGCTTGAGCCGGCATGTACTGCCATGCGAAGGCAAAACATTATGACATGGTCAGTGCCCTGCATCCAGTCACTTTGCAATACATACGTATACTGGCAGTATACGTGCACAGTCACTTCATCGGTGCAAAAGAGCACCTGCCCTTGGCTAACACTACTCCTACAAAAACCCACTTGCTTTTGTGTTGCAATTTTTGTTCAAATCTATTTCTGTCCGGATGACACTCGAGTGTCAGCAGCCCCCAATTTCCCTGTCAGAGCCCTCACAACAGGCGGTGCCGGCAGCAGTCCTCACTCCGGCCAGAAATCAGCTTGGCCCCAGGTTTGTGTTGCTCTGCACAGGCTAAATTGGGTGCCCAGCAGGCAGCAAGCACCCAACTTCAGCATGTCCTCATCTACCAGATCGGCTGGGGTCCACAGTCGAAGTCCATATTCCATCCCTCCTAAAACGCTCACACCTGCTCCAGTTTTGCTGCCGCTTCTGCTGAGGAAAGCGCATCTCCTGGCCTGTAGTTCTGTGGCAAAGGTCCGCGCTGGAGCAAAGAGCCAAGACAGGCTCCTGCTGATGTGGCGGGCTCACTTGCCAAAGTTGGTGTTGGTGCAGACGCTGGACACGCAGGAGAAGCCGTTCTGGCACACAAACCCACAGGACCCTGCCGCATGCAAAACCATCACTCAGTCCCTGTCATCTGCGCTGGTCCACTTTGCCATGCACAATTACATGACCGGAAAGACACTGAACGCAAGTAATGGAGTGGATCGGAGCTCTTGAGCCTGCAAGAAATGTCTGAGTGGCCCTTTTAATTAAGTATTGAGATGATACTTTTGCAGTTTCAAGATGACAAATCGAGACAGCCTGGTGTGCTGGGACATTCCACATGGTACAGCCATAAAAACCAGCAACAGCCAATGTGCAAAATTGAGCTGGAAGTGGAATCTGCCATGCGGCCAAAATAAGGGCTTGTTGGGATAAGTACATTGTTTTATATCTGGACCCTGCATCCAGATGTAACATTACCACTACAATGAATACGATGTCTTGCTTTGGTGCAGTTGAAGGATCTTTCTTTCAAGGTGCCAAAAATTTTCAGTGCCTGAGCCAAGCCTGTCTGGCATCCCTGACTTGGAGTGCTTTGTAGCTAGGGTACCAGTGGAGACAGGGTTCGGAGGGATCGACAATTTGGTTGTTGGCAACAGTTGCTTGGGACGCATCCATCGTGTTCAGAAGCATGCGCGCACCGCAGTTGAGGTTGTCATTGGTGGTGTCGGCGCAGAAGGGGTTGAGGGGCGTGCCGCACTGTGTGGTCCCCCCGGTGCATGTGAAGATGCAGGTGCCGATGTTGCAGATGGTGATGGCAGCGGGGTCTGTCGGACACACATTGCCGCACGCGCCACTGCCAACACAAAACATTCTCTTTCTCAGCAGCTGTAGGTCTTTCCAGTGCATACTAAGAGGTGGTTATAATGGGCAACAGGTTGAAAGACCCAGGTCATTTCTGCCAGAAGTCTCCCTAAGTTCTTACCCCCTTGGAGGCATATGACATGCAGTAATGCGAGAGGCAGCTCATTGGACTCATGCACCCAGGTTGCTGCACCATGGGACCAGCCAGTTTGCAGTGGCACTCGTGTTGACTTTGCAGGAGTTGGTTGTTGGCGCAGAGGGACACATTGTCAATTTCACAGAGAATAAACCCAATGTTCTTGCACCGGGGTTTGCGCATGCGTTGCGCCGTCGATGTGAAATCATGCCATGGTTTCGCACCAGTTGGTGACGGAGGACTTGAGATTGACGCAGAGGGAGACGCCCTGTGCAGGGTTGCCGCACTGGTCAGGGAAGTTGCGGTCACAGGTGATGCCGCAGACACCATCCGTGCAGGACCGCGACCCGCGCGCATTCGCATCCGAGGGGCATGTCGTGTTGCAGGAGCCACAGAAGTTGGGGTCCGTCTGGAGGTTGGCGCAGAATGGCCCCGAGTTGGTCGCGCACGCCTGCACCGGTGGGTTGGGCTTCACGCACGTCACCGTGCACGCACCTATGGTTCAACACCACGGACGTTCAATTCTTTTTCTTTTTTGACATTTTTGCTGCACAGGCGCAATTGCCGTGCATGCCTGCAATGGCAGGTCCGCTTGACGCATGTCATTGTGCACTCTTACAAATATGACCACACTGATGCTCGGTGCGTCTTGGTGTGTTTCTGGCGGGTAATGCTCTGCACCGGTCACCATGCACATGTACATATACCACAAATCTCCCTGATATTATTTCCGCAGTCTTCCTTCTTGCATGAGGAGCATGGCTGCATGACACTAGCTGACATGGCTTGCAACCCTTTTTGGTTGGCACAAAAATAGAAAGCAGCTGCATAGAGGACAGCGTCAATGATTGCTCCCTGTGTACTTCCAACCAGTTTCAGCTGAGCATCATGCCAGATGGGTACAAGGACAAGAGATTGTTGACTGAAGTTCTGAGGCAGTGTGAAAAAGGCGCACTGTTGCTGCAGGTCGCGGTCTGCACTCCAGGGATGGTGGCGCACTTAAAGCCGCAAGCACCGCAGTTGGCCGGGTCGGTCGTCAGGTCAGCGCACACGCCATTGCAGCAAGTCTGCCCGGTTGCACACATGACGCCGCAGTCCCCGCAGCTGCACGCACATGTCTCGGCTCAGAGCACTGTGCGCAGCAGCAAGTATTGCCAGCCCGACCTCAAAGGTGTGCATAAAGAGCTGAGGTTCATCATTTACAGCGCTTTATGAGCATTATTGGCGTGGGGTCACAGGTGCAGCAGAAGGTGTCTCCTGACAATGAGAGCGTCGACACTGAGCTGGTGCGCTCCCTAATGAAGTCCAATGTTGATATCTGTCACAAATTAACAATGGGGCAGTCGTCTACAACAAGCTTATAGCTGCATGCTTTTACTCTGATTCAGTCATGTTGCCGGCCGTGAGAGGTGTAATGCATTGCCATGGGTGGTCGCCACCTTTTCAGGCTTGCACTGCGCATTGCAGCCCACAACAACTGCCGGGCAAGCAGCAGAAGTATCCTGGACTAAAAGCCCCGATGTGATTCAGCCGGCAACACTCTACTGAGCCTACTTTTTGCTGCTGACTCAGTCAGTGACATGCCCCAACATGGACAGAAAGGAAGGGTCACAATCGATAACAAGAGGTCTTTATTGTCAAATCATAATAACCTGGTGCCCAACGGCTAGAACGTTGTCAACAACTCTTTTCTTGCGATTCAACATGGAGCTTGTTTTGGTATGTGTTGCACCACTATCCTGCAAGTGACTTGCAACATTAGGGGCACCATTCCTGCGGCGCTCACCTGCATGCAGCATTGACATCTGCAGCTGTTCACCCCTGATCTAATAGTGCATGTCAGTCCTGCCGCCTACAGTCCTAGACTCTGAGCGGGAGCAGAGCAGAGCGCGCACTTGTTGGTGTCGCTGGCGATGTCAGTCTCACAACCATTGGTCTGGTCTCGCGGCTTGCATGTCTTGCGGCTGTTGTCACAGAAGCAGGTGTTGTTGGTTTGACATGTGCCTCCCAAATTGCACGGCTCTGCAGCACATGCAAACGGAGGACCCAGTCAGCATCCACTCAGCATGTATCTGTGCACACATGCCAGCATGCCCATGCATGTAGTGGTCGGCATCCAGTCAGCACCTTGTCAGCTGCTGAGGCGAAATTGAAAATAGTTTGCTCTGAGAGATTCAGCAGGTAGTGGGCCCTGGCATGGATTTTCAGCTTTTTTTGTGAGCTTGACTGGCAGGTTACAATCGCTTGAACCTGCACTACAAAGTGCACATGAGATGCACGACTCATCATATTCCTCGGCAAATGACAGTATGGGAGGCTGCGCACCCTGTGTCGAGAAGTCACAGACGTGGTCATACAGAACGCAGCCGTAGCCATAACGGTAGTCCGGGTAGGAGGGCGCCAGAAAGTCGCCCTTCTTGATGAGCTGGGCCGCTATCAGGGGAATGACCTCGAGGTACTTGACCTGTATGCATGCGGATCCTGCCTCAGTTGCCATTGCTTTCAATGTGACATATCGGCCTTGTTTCCCCAGTCTACATGAAAGGCCAATCCGTCCAATAAAGACCCTCGCAGTGCTGCACCATGCATGCATAGTCATAGGGTGACATTCAATTGCCACTGCTCCTCATGCAAAAGGGAGGAACAGTGGTAGTCACAATCTTGAGTGATCCTGACCTCCAGTGTATACCCTTGATGATGTCATGGGCTGCTGCAGGCAGAATTACACCTTCACAATTTGCAGACACACTCACAGACAGGTGCAGCGGCTGTTTGTGAGTTGCAACACCGTTAATATCATCAGCCATGCTTTGAGCCTTCAGAGTCACTTGAGAGCCTTGCATGGCTGCAAGGTGATCACATGCCGGAGATTGATGAGAGATGTGGTCCCAGAAAGAGTCATCAGTCACTGCTGAGGATAAAACTAGCTCACACAGTAATAGGACCTGTCAGGTGAGGCCTGTCTTATGTGTGCCAGATAAGAGTGCGATAGCGTACCTGGAACTGTGCTCGCTCCTGGGGAGGGAAATGGCAGATGGCAACCTTCGGGTTGAGTGGGCCAAGCTGGCCTACTTGGGCCACAGCATCAGTGATAGCAGTGTCAGAGTATATGTGACCGTCGAGGCCAATAGCTATGCCATCCTGGCCTGGGTCTGTCGGCAAGATGGCTTCCACCTTCAACCGCCTCCTCCTCTCTGATGGTGCCTCACTGGCCGAAGCCTACACCAGCAATATAACACATATGAGCGATCACCCCTTGTCTTGCATAACGCTCTTGGCCTGTTTCAGTAGAAGTTGTCATTCCAGTAACTTCAAACAATTCATTGCACACGTCACAACTGGCGCCTTCTGCTTCAAAGAGTGGCATCAACAAAGGTTTGCCCAACTGCATGCTGACACCAGCAACTTTTGTTCAGGCACTATGTGCATATAGGAATCACTGCGCACTACAGCTGTCAATGTGTACAGAAAGTGAACACGCACCGCTAAATCTGGATGCAAGGCTTGGCATAGTGTGAGGAGGGATGTTGCTACAACTAGAAGTGTTATGCTCCGCGCCATGCCAACCTGAATGCCAGCACAAAAATCAAGAAAATTTATGAATACTCGACTAAGGCCTGAAAGTAAATTTGATCTGACAATTCACCCGCATTTTGCTGTGCGTCCTGTAGCAAGAAATCTTATATTCAACCAAGACTAGTTGAGGTGCTCGTGATGCAGTTAGGCTGCGACGGCTTAACAAGACGTACATAACTCCATACTAGGTAAGGCTCTTGCAGAAATACTGCTAACAATTGCAAGTGGACTGAGCAAAGTAATCTTTTCTGTACTCCTTCGACAGGACCGCTTGTAACCCTCCCTGCTTCAGAGAGCCCAATGCAACAAAAGGCGCAAACATCTCATTAGGTTCGCGGAGCACCTTGATAGCACCCGCCGTGTCTCCACTGGCCTGTGGTTTTCGTCAGCAGGTCTCCCACAGCAAATGCCTTGTGACCCTTCGGCCCTTCCGGAACTAACGATAGCTGCTGAACGCCCTGCAACTCTTAGCTTTGGTATCAGTGCCTACTGCATTTTATTCAAAGGGCTGTAACCCACAAAATGCTAGGGTGCTCGTAGTTTTATCTCTCTCAGACCTTGACGAGTTGTGACACAGAAAGGCAGAGGCCAAGGTCCCTTTTTGCGTGCACTCGTCAGACGCAACTTGCAACTACAATAGTCAGCATGAAGTCCTAGTGCAGGCTGCAGACTGCTCAACTACAGAAAGAAGGCAGCTGTTGGGGCCAGATTTGTGTTTATTGAGGAACGGCTTCGGAGACCAGCGCTCTGTTGGCACGTGCTTGTGCATGGAACGCCTCTGGAACGATCATCGACATCACCCATGCAAATGCCCAACAGGGGAACCAATACCCCGAGAGGAACTGATTGCGCTAAATTCTATCTCAACCAAGCTGTGATTCGGGAGTTAAGCGATTAATTGGGGCACAGAACAAATTGACGTAACAAGGGAGGCCTTGTCACGTGGTGCAATGCGTGACATCCAAGCGAGCAAACGAATACAACATTGTAGAGAAAAGATTGTATATTGCTGCATGTGAGCAGCATGACTGTCGCCGTGCCCGCCATGTCGGGTGCTCTCATGAAAGGGGGCAAGCAGGACCACCACCAGCTTGCTCGCATCCTGGCAGATCTCTGTCGACCAGGTACATCTTTCAAGGCCATTCTGCAGTGGAAATGTCTTCATAGCTTGTTTGCAACGGCATCCAAAGGTCGTACCTGCTGCTTCCATGTTTGCCGTCCCCATCCCTGTAGCTCTTCATGGCCAAGTTGCACAGAACAGACGACACTGTAGTTTGTAGCCAGAGCTGCCACAACCCCAGATCAGTTTCTGAAGTACTTGCTCCCTCTCATCTACCTAGAAGGGCCCCTGCTGTGGTGAGCATAGGCACCCCAACCCTTGCTTACTTGAGCTCACCTGGAAGCATATGTTCCAATTTTGTGGCATGTTTCAACAGGTGTGCTGGAGCGGCGGCGGGAGGCGGAGCACCAGCTGCAGGACTATGTGGAGTGCGAGGCTCGTGACTTGTCAGGGGAGCCTTTTACTCGCTTCATGAACCAGATATACAAGCGCATCTACGCCCTCATTTCCAGGTGTGCGTCTTGACGAAATATCCTCCGTGCACTCCCCAATAGGGTCAGCAACAGTCATGGAGATCCCGCCTGCCCTGCGTCCAAGTTGTGCAGGAACATTGCATGGTGTCAGTGCACAGCGTGGCTGAGGTGTGCTGGTTGCTCGTGAAGGGCCAGTTTTGCATCTCATATGTGCTGATGGGAATGGCATGTTCTTGCAGCAATGATCAAAATGAGCGCCTGGGGGGTGTGCTGGCCATCGACGAGCTTATAGATGTCAAGGTGGGTGCACACTGCACCCTGTTATCTTGCCATGTCCTCATCAGGTGTATTGCTAACTGTGATGCCTCACAACTCTCTCTCACATGCTGGGATGACACTTGCGCTTTCCACATGCTGTTGCTGTAACGTTCATCTTCTGGGGTGTTACTGGCTGCTCCTGTTAACAACAGATCAGCATCAAATCAGCAATTCAGACAAGCTAACAGGATTCCCAGCTCTTGATTATGCTGGATGAATGTGTTGCAGTGTGTCTCTCAGGATGTCCAAGTGCTGTTGTGTGAAGTCTGCAAATGTGCACTGCGCAGCTGCTGGGGGAGGATGCAGCGAAGACATCATATTTTGCATCGTACCTCCGCGAGGTGTTCCAGCCCAACACCGACCCCATGACCATGGAAGTGGCCGCGTCAACGCTCGGCCACCTCGTGAAGTCAGGCGGCGCACTCACTGCTGACATTGTTGAATTTGAGGTGCGCCCCTGCATTGTCACTCCAATTGTTCCTTCCTGTCTGACAGCTGCATTGTGCTCTGCTTTTCAGACATCTTTCTGTAGAAGATTTTGCCTCCAAAAGGCACGTTTCTTGAGATCAAGTGTGGTTGTCTCAATGAACACGCATGCCTGGCTTGTGGATACTGAGACAGCTGGGCCGTCTCGTGTAGGCTAGCTGGCCATTTAACGGCTGGATATGCATTGCATTGAGGCTGGCTTGAAGCAAGTCAGCCAGGTCCTGGTGTTTGCATAGAGGATGCTGAGTCCTCTCTACAATGCACGCGTGGCATGTTAAGAGCATCTGTTCTTCTGCCAGGTGCGACGGGCAATTGAATGGCTGGGGGATCGAGGCGAGGCGCGCCGGTACGCGGCGGCACTGATTCTGCGCGAGCTGGCCGAGAACGCGCCGGCAGTGTTCAATGTGCATGTGCGCGCCTTCATTGAGGCTATCTGGGCTGGCTTGCGCGACTCCAAGCTCCTTGTGCGCGAGGCCTCTGTCGCTGCTCTGCGGGTGAGGCTCTAGGGAATGGTATTGTTTTGTCATGTTTGGGTTCTTGCTTGTTTAGATCCCTTTATGCTGTTTCCAGTAACAGTGCAGTCCAGTCACAATGGAATGGAGCAGATTACAGGGAGTCAAAGTGCTGGTGCAGAAGGCCTCTGTAACAGCTGTGGGTGTGACCTTGTTGTGATCATCAAGTTGGTCATTTGCCGATCTTCGCTTGATGAAGACACCCACTATGCTGCTGTCCCTAGATGCATCATTCTGGTTCAGGGACAGCAGCAAGGGGGATTCTTCGCCATGCGAAGATCTGCACGTGGCAAATTTGATAATGCCGGGCACAAATACCTCACGCATGCAACTGTCCCATGTAAATCTTATTTCTGCTGCTCTGAGAGGTTTTTGATAGTGCATTAGTCATAAGAGACTTTTGGAGCATGCCATGTGGCATGTGTTGGGTCCTGGATCTACATAACGCAGTAGACATGCGGTTGCTACAAAGAAGATCCCTGTTCCCTTGGAACAACACAATGGCTGAGGTCTCTGTGCCCGGTTGCAGGCATGCCTGGTGCTTGTGGAGAAGAGGGAGACGCGCTATCGCGTGCAATGGTACTACCGGCTATTTGAGGAGACGCAGCGGGGCCTGACGCGCTACCCAAACTCTGTTGATCACATCCATGGTTCCCTTCTTGCTCTTGGCGAGCTCCTGCGCCACACTGGTGCGAGCACCACCTGTTCTCAGTGACTAGCACTTTGCCTGTGGTATCTGTTGGATCAGCTGGTCTGCATGACCCCGACACGCAGAGGAAGTGAAACAACACATTCCGTGGGTGTCTGCATGTCGGATCAAGAATCCTAAATCACCATCCAATGCTGTGTCATATTGGATAAACATGATGGATAGGCGCGGAATAAACAAAAAGGCTAGTGGGGCGCTATTCTCTGACTGCTCGTGACATTCACCCGCCTAAAATCCTCAACTGTTCCTTGTCTGACCCTTCATGTGTTGCCATGTAAGACATGGCACCACCGCTCGTCATGGAGGCTATTTATTGAGTAAGCAGACACGAGATGAGAGGAGTGCACCATGTTGAACAGGCGAGTTCATGCTGGCGCGGTACCGGGAGGTGGTGGAGATAGTACTGCACTTCCGGGAGTCCAAGGAGAAGCTGATTCGGCGCGCCGTCATCTCTCTCATCCCCCGGCTCGCCGCCTTTGCGCCGGAGCGCTTCGCTGCCACCTACCTGTCCACCTGCACCGACTACCTCATAAACATCGTCAAGTGCGTGCCACAATCCTTGCCGAAGCTCTGAATGGGTATTTGGAAGCATTCCGTGTGGGGTTGCTTGTGCATACTGATCATTGAAGTTTGTTCAATGAACCTTCAACATTTGCATGTGATGCGTTGTAAGTTGGAGAAATTGGAGGACAGTGACTATGTGATCAGAAAGAGGCAGTCCCTTCTGCATCCGGGTGCACTTTGGTCCAAAAATGCTGCTGGCCTGCTCTAACCTGAACTCTCTTTCAGGCTGTTACGGTAGTAGTTTTTCAAGAGCTGTGTGCACTTCAGGACGCCCAACAAGCGGGGCCCGGGGTTTGTGGCCATTGGGGACATGGCGCTTGCGCTGGCGTCGGCCGGTTGCGCGGCGCGCATGGAGCCGGTGCTGCCGCGCCTGGCCGAGCAGCTGCGTGAAGCCATCGCCGCGCCCCGCAGCCGCAAGGGTGTCAGCTGCCCTGAGGCCCTCCAGGTCTGTCTTCACTCTTCATTTTCCTGGCTACTTTCTCGTCATGTGGCTGGAACCTCATGTTGAGCTCTTCGTGAATGAGTTGACATGCAGGGGTGTTGACCTGCAGTGGGTCTCTGTTGATCCAAGCTTCTGTTGACCCAAGCGCACTCTTAGAGGCCTGTTCTTTGGTCCGCCATTGACCTGCCTCTAACTTTGCATTGTTGTTACGGTAGCTTTTGTGCCTATATTTGTGGGCCTGGCCGCATCTGTTCATTGTTTTGAGAGCCATGTGGGTGTGCAGTGTGTTGGGGTGCTGGCTGAGGCGCTGCGAGGTGCGTGGAAGCCATATGCGGCAGCACTCATAGAGCCCATGATCCTCATGGGGCTATCACCCACCCTCGTGCTGGCCTTCCAGGTGCCGCCCAGACAACGTCCCTTATTGTCCGGCTTTCTAGCAGCCTGCATATGATAGTTGCCGACTGTGCGCTCTGGCAATATACCTGGCCTCAAGCTACGAGCGGACTTCAGATTGCCATCACATGGCAACTCTGCAGCACGCCTGTGTGTGGAGCCAGCCTTGCTGGTAGCTTGCAGTGCATGGATTTCCTTGTGAGGGGTGCTCAAGGCATTGCTCGCAAGTCTGCCTGGGAGTGTGCCATCTTGGCCAATGTGTCACTGTACTGTTCCTGCAGAAGATGACATGTCTGATAGTAATGTGGTGTATGCGCAGGAGATTGTGGTGGCACTGCCAGAGCTGCTGGGCCCCATCCAGGCACAGCTGCTGGACTTGGTGTCAGTGGTGCTCGCCGGGCGGCCCCTGCGCGACAACCTGCCGCAGCCGCTCCTGCAAGCACTGCACCAGGCTGTCGCACATGGTCAGTCTCCATCCATTCCTGTGCTGAGTACTGGGAACCCAAAGCCCCACAACTTCTCTCGACTCTACCTTGATTTTCCAGCTGTCCTGACATGCAACATGTCCAGTGCAAAGTAGGAGGTCTGCTCAAGTGTCGCATTTCTGGAGAATCACATTCTGATGCTTGCGCCTTCAAGGCTTTAGCTCCTTGCCCGGTGCTGTGTGACACCGGATATGGCTTTGTTCATATGGCCAGGAAGTGCAGTCAGGAGTGTACAGCTTGAAATATTTTGTAGCAAAACAGGAGTCTGAGTGGATGAGAGGCTGAACATGATACTGAGATAGTAATTGATGCTTGGAACGCAGGTGAGTTGCAGGGCGCCGCGTTGACGCGGCTGGCTCTGCAAACGTTGGTCAGCTTCGACTTTGGCTCTGCGCGGCTGCTCGACTTTGTTCGCGATCACGTGACTCCCTATTTAGACGACGCTGATGTCAGCGTCCGACGCGCGGCTGCCGCGGCAGCTGCCGCCGTGCTCCATCGCACGGCCAGCGTGACACCCGGCTCACGTGCGGCCATTCACCCTCAGGTCTGCCACCCCTTCAATCCACCCCTGTCTTCATCTTTCTACTGCACAATCCCTACCATGTGCTGGGCCCACAGATTGGAAATTCTGGCTGGAAATATAAAGACAGCCAGTGCCATATCATGTGATGGGCATCTCAAACCCGACAGGTATGTGTCAATGCCGCATGCTGAGGGCTAAGATTGCATTTTCCTGCAGGCACACACACTTGCAGTGGAGGCTGTTGTGAGCAGGCTGCTGATGGCTGCCTGCGCGGACACCAGTGTGAGTGTGCGCCGCACTGTTCTTCAGGCCATTCAGGCGCCGTCCCTGCTCGACAGTTACCTTGCCCAGGCGGACAGGTAACTGCCCATATTTTTCTCCAACCACATTCCTCATGTTTGGTATAGCAGATGGTTTGAGAAGTGCACCTGTACTGTGAATGAAATGAGAAATGCCAATTTTGCACGCCACCATGGCTCGACAAGAAGTTGCCAGCTCTTACCGCCCTTGCTCTACACCCATGCACTGTAACTTTTTACGCACAGCAGGCGTTTGTGCTGCATGCATTCTGGATCATTGTGCCTACAGTGCTTCACATCAAGCATGGCTGAATTTCAAGGAACGTTGCAGTCTGCGAGCGTTGTTTGTGGCATTGAATGACGAGAGCGGCACGGTGCGGGCGTTGGCGGTGGCTGTGGCCGGGCGCCTGGCCGCGCTGAACCCGGCCTACATCATGCCGGCGCTGCGCAAGCACCTCATGCAGCTCCTCTCCGACATGGCCCTCTCCCCAGACTCCAAGCAGCGTGAAGGTGTGCTCACTCACCCTTCCAGCCCCTAATGCTGCAGCGGATCGGTTGGGTCAATGTGGCTGCCTAGCTTACTAGCCAAGGAAGCCAATTGTGATCTGTACTCAAGGTTTGCAAGTGTCTGTCCTGAACCCCTCAGCATGGGGTTCACTGCGTTGCGTCCTTGAGGACTATCCTGCTGGTAGCGCAGCAGCAGTATTCGTTTGCTGCAGGTGTGCCAAGCTCGGGGGCTTGACAACTCAGCATAGGAAGCAGACTATATCTCCTCATATTTTCTTCCTCTACAGTAATGTTGTAGGATGCAGGGTGATTCATAGCCTTGGGACACAGTGAGCTCTAGTGCAGGGCCCCTGGAGTCGTCAGTGGGTGTGATGCATTCTCCCAAAGCTGGAGTGCCATCTGCCTTTGCCTAAGTGTTGTTTCAAATGTTATAACGCAAACCTAGATTGAGGGCCGCTCACACACATTGCAGGGAGCGCACATCTGCTAGGGCGGCTGATCAATGCATGCCCCAGGCTGGTGCTGCCGTATGTGTCGCCCATCCTCAAGGCGCTCGTGGCCAAGCTGCGCATCGCCCCCACCCTGCAGATCACCGCAGCTGGGCCCCCTGGCACCACCACCACCAAAGCCACCCTTGTGCAAGGTATCCCCGAGTGCCCTGAAATTGTGGTGACAAGGCGTCTCTGCCAATCCATGCGAATCTGCGTAAGGTCACACTCTTGTGCATGAATGTGTCATGACAGGGTGAATCACCCTGGTCCAAATGCCAATGTGTCGGGGCCAGGTTAAGGGACTTTGGAGCCGTCCTTATGCAATGCACCCTGGTGGGGGCACACGTGACATAGGCACAGGGATGACATCATCTCCTGTCATGGTCACAGGTGGTGGTGAGAGCGGCGTTGTGGCGAGTGTGCTGGCAACAACTGGCGAGCTGGCAAGAGTGGCGGGCCCAGGTCTGCGTGTGCACATCGGGGACGTGTTACCGCTGATCATCGAGGCCATCCAGGACACCTCTGGCGGCAACAAGCGCCTCGTGGCTGTCTCCACTCTCGGCCAGGTATGACATCTCCTCTCGAGGCTCATCTGGGATGTACCTGGGGATGGGGATTTGACAATCAAGCGGCAACAAGTTGATTGTGCAGCTGGTGAGGGGGGTGTGATGGTTGTTGTCACTCCAGTCTCTCTGATGAATGAAGGAGTCATTGCGCGTTGCTCTCTGATCAACATATGCTTTTTTAAATGCTGACTGGGAGGTGCTCTAAGTATACATTAGAAGCACTGGAGTATTTTCCTGCTCAGGGGCGGTGTTCTGTTTGTGAGAAAAAATGACAACTGGTATTTTGGTATCATCGGAGTTGATTAAGTAGTGAAAGTGAAAGCCTCAATTGGATGTGGCCTTGTAAGGGGGCATGCGTATCAAGTGGACAGTATTGTGTTGTAGGTGGTAGAGAGCACAGGTCTGGTGATGACGCCATACATAGAGTACCCGCAGCTGCTGGGCGTGCTTTTGCGAATGCTCAACGAGGGCGAAGGCTCCCACCATGTCCGCCGCGAAGTCCTCAAGGTGTCCTTCTATTGCCACCCGACTGATCCGCTGAAACTAATCCCTTTTATGTGCCCAATGATTCGCAGCTCGGGCTTGACGAGTGTGCCACCAAAGGCTGGGCTATCTTCTGGACAAAGGGGGGGTAACCTCGAGATGCACTCCCCATCTGTGCTTTTCATAGCCCTGCTCGTCCAGAGCAAATGCTAGATGTAGGGGACTGTTAGCACTGCAGGACCTGCGTTAGTGGCAATTACACTTCCTGAAACGACATCAGCCTGCTCGTCCCACGTGATAAGCTGCACTTTGGCTCCCGAAGTATTCCTTTACTACACAAGAAAGTTGGATGCTGACTTTTGTTTACAAGTTTGTGACATGCAAATTTGCAGACGCTGGGCATCATTGGAGCGCTGGACCCGCACACGCACAAGGTGAACCAGGCAGATCTGCAAGGAGAGGGGAAGCTCGAGCGGGAGGGCGTGCGGCCGCAGCGGCAGCTGCCGCCCGACGGCGCGCTGCCCGGGGAAACACTCGGTCCGCTGCTATTTCTGGTCACCAAAGACCCCCTGTATCCCCAGTATTGGAAATCAGTCGTCCCATGTTCTGATTACTTTGCACGAGTGATCTCTGTTTTGATGGTTCTTTTTAGGCCAACATACAAAATATTTACTGTAGGACACAGCGGCATGAGCTGAATTGTGCCTGTTGACTGTGCAGGGGCACTGGGCGGTGATGAGCTGGGTGGTGACCTTCTGTCATCCACAGGCCTTGTGACCAGCAGCGAGGAGTACTATCCCACTGTCGCTATTAATGCGCTCATGCGCACGCTGCGCGACCCCGCCATGTCCAGCCACCACCCCCAGGTCAGCAAGACCCTTTTGCATCTATTTATGAAATTTTCATGACTTGACGGGTGAGGCTTACCTCTCCGGTGCATCTGCTGTTGCGCTTGAATTTTCACTGATTTCCCGTCCCTCCTTCAACCGAGCATGTGATAAGCATACATCCACCTGCTGCGGGTTTCAGATCTATTGCATCGTGGGCTGGAGCTGTCATCAGGCATGTCTACCAGTAGGACATGTGAGAACCAAGCAGGCAGCCGTTCAACACTGTCACGCTGTTTGCAGGTCGTGCGTTCCCTCTTCTACATCTTCCAGGCGCTCCAGCTGCAAGCCGTCCCCTATCTGCCAAAGGTAAAGGCACATGTACCAGCTGAGAGTGATCTCGAGAATTTGCCTCTTATTGAACCTGCAGCATACAATGTCTTGGTACTTCTAATCTCATTACATCAACGCGTTGGTACTAGTAATGTCAATTACTGCCATGCATGCTGCGTGCAGGTGATGAGTGTGCTGCTGGGGGTGCTGCGGAATGCGGATGAGGCTCTGTCCGAATTCCTGGTGCAGCAGGTGACAATCTTCTGTTGCAAACAATTTGATTTACCCTGAGATTCTTGACTCTTGTGTATAACGGTTTTTATCCTCCAGGCGTAGCCATGCTTCAGATATTACAATGAATGATCTCCCAAGCAGAAAGTGTGGATGAAGGATGTCGAACTGTTTGAATCCTGCAACAAATTCATATTGCCAGGCAGAAAATGACGCGTTGCTGGCTGTGCAGGTGACGGCGCTAGTGGCGCTGATGAAGGCTCACATGCGCAAATGGCTCCCAGATATCTTGCAGCTCATTGCTGACTTTTGGTCGCCCACCTCACCTCTGCTGCCCCACTTGCTCAAGCTCCTCTCTGAATTGGCTGGTGCGCATTATTGCTGCACATGATTCCTGGAAGTTAATGGCGCGACTTTCTGTGTCCCGTTTTTGTTGGATTATAGATGTTTGAGCTATGAACAGTAAGCCGTGTTTGCATGAGTGTGCTGTACAACAGCTTCCCCCCAGAGCTTCTACCGCACTTTCTGCCTTATCATCGCTAAGTTTTCTGGAAGCCCCGTATCAATCCATAGAATCTTTCAAAACATGAGTACTTTTAAATCACAGTGGCGCTTCGGGATGACATCCGTGCGTACCTTCCCGGCCTGTTGCCGAAATTTGTGGCGCTTTTCGGGGAGGCCGAGCGCGGCGGCGGCTACGATCTGGTGCGGCCAGCACTGGCGTGCCTGGAGGCGCTGGGCACCGCCCTGGAAGACCACTTGGCCCTTCTGCTGCCCGCCCTTGTCCGGCTCATACACCCGAGTGAGCGAAGCAGTGAGAGCTGTGCCCCTTGAGACACCTTCCCCCCCCACGTGTAAACCTGTGCTGACAAGTTTCACATGCAGTTCTGATTTTCCCTGGCATCAGCCTGTTTTGAAAATGGACTTTTGTATGGCCACTAATTGCATGATAAATACCTCAGGCGCCTAGACTGAAAAGCCCCCGTATTGTCTAGTCTCGCTGCATGATGCGGCACTTGGAAAGAAAGTCAGCAAGACTTCGACCTTCTTCATGCCTTTGCATGTTACTGTTATTAGGCTTCAAGTGGTAACCATTGTTGGGGCAAACAGAGCGTTATGAACCTGAGCTCTGTTGAACGGTGAGCTGAATAAAATAACAGGTGTGGCGGGAACGCCGGTGGAGATCCGGCGCGCGGCGCTACACAGCATGCGGCGGCTGCTGCCGCGCATGCCGCTGGCCGGCTCCTCGGCCGCCGTGCTGCATCCGCTGCTGCGTGTGCTCGATGGCAATGCAGAGGAGCTTCGCAGGGATGCTGCCGACACCATCTGCTCTGTCGCCATCGCCCTCGGCCCAGACTTTGCGCTCTTCGTTCCCACCATCAGCAGGGTGAGTGCATGGTCTGAATCCCAGTTCAGAATCCGGCCCTCAATCGGCAAGTCACACTGAAAAGAGCGCAAATGTTCTGAAGTGTGCACATGGAAGTCAATGGTGTGCTGTGTGTTCGATGACCAACTCTGTTTTTTTGCAGTTTGTTGAGATGAGAGGTGCGCCATGGAGCACTAGACCGGGTGCTGAGGATTGGGTGCTGATGCTGGCAGGCGATGGCGCGGCACAAGATGGTGCACGAGAGGTTTGCGCGGCTGGCCGAGCGGGTGACGCTGCAGGAGCCACCCTGCATGAGCGACGCAGATGACTGGGAGTCCAACAACCGCTGGATTGACGACCTCGTGCCGCCCCCGGAACCCGTCAACTCCCTGCCCACCCTCCCTGACGCCGCAAGTGAGATCGATTGTCCATGCCCTTCCAGCGCGTCACAATGTCTTCCCTGCCCT
The DNA here is from genome assembly GCA_020887355.1 of Coccomyxa sp. Obi. Taxonomy (NCBI): domain Eukaryota; kingdom Viridiplantae; phylum Chlorophyta; class Trebouxiophyceae; family Coccomyxaceae; genus Coccomyxa; species Coccomyxa sp. Obi. The sequence goes on along the minus strand of AP024993.1, from coordinate 15,065 downwards.
ACAGTGTGGATGCGGCGGAAGATGTCTTTGTAGCTTTCATAGCGCTGCCCTGCTGGTCTGTGAACAGCAGCTTCCCATGTGCATGGCAAGTTTTCCTGCAACTCATCATTGGCTTCTCCATGAGCAAGGAGCCCGATGCCAAATGTGGGAGGGTGATAAGAACAAGCCAGGTGGTGTTTGAGAATATCGGATAAAAGAATAGCTCGAAGAGTGTTCAGGGTGTAGAAAATCATAAATACACATATTGGAAAGCTGCAAACTCTACATCAAAGTTGGGTTGGCCGATTGGCGCAGTGAACGGGGCGGCGCGGCTGCCAGTAAATGAGGCGGGGCTGCGGCGCGCGTGGGAGAGCAGCCAGCGCAGCACCAAGGAGGACTGGGCCGAGTGGATGCGCCACTTCTCTGTTGAGCTGCTCAAAGAGTCGCCCTCTCCCGCCCTCCGAGCCACCCATTCCCTTGCCCAGGTGGGACTCTTTAATATCAGTCTTCAGTGCACCCAAAGTCACTCCGGAGTGAAGTCAATTGGTTTGGGCATTGTGAGATGTAAACCGGGGCTGGCAAGCAGCATCTGGATTGCAAAGTGACAAGGTCCACATGCCAGCAGCAGCACTTCATTTTCAACCCTGGGTCATGGCAAATATTCTTTGCCTCGTGTGCCAGGATCCATTGCACGAGTTGCTGTGCTGCGCACCTAGGCTCAATTCATCTTGCAGGTCCAAAAACAGTAAGGACAGAGTCATGGCAGTTCATCGGCAGACTACCATGTGAGGAGTGGTGGCCATGTACAGGAAAAGCTGAATTGAACCATGAGTGAGAGTTCCTTCCTCAATGGTGGATGCAGGTGCAGCCGGCAATGGCGAGGGATCTGTTCCCGGCAGGCTTTGTGTCTTGCTGGGCGGAGCTGGAGGAAGGCATGCAGGAGGCCCTGGTGCGCAGCCTGGAGGCCGCGCTGGCCTCGCCCTCCATCCCGAAAGACATTGTGACTACGCTGCTCAACCTGGCTGAATTCATGGAGCACGACGAGAAGAGCCTCCCTCTCGACACCAGGTCTGCGTCTCACCTCACCTTCTTCTGTCCTTCAATTTGCTATGCTGATCAACAATGCTAGCAAGCAGAAACGGGTTGCTGCAATCCTATGAGATTTTCCCGGGTCCTGACAGCATGTCCAAGGTGTGATTCATTCTTTGACGCTGAGTACAGTGCACAACGAGTGCACCTCAGATTGAGTTAGGGTTTAGGGTTTAGGGTTAGGGCAAACCCTAAACCCCAAAATATTCCTGTAGTCGTTTGGTGATATGCTGAAATTTCAGGGTCCATGGCATTCTACGCAGCATATATCTGATGGGACCGTTCCACAGGTTGACTTTGGCGCTCTGTGTCTGCAGGACATTGGGTGCTCTTGCGGAGAAGTGCCATGCGTTTGCCAAGGCACTGCACTACAAGGAGGTAGAGTTTGCGCAGACACCAGAAACCGCGGTGGAGGCGCTCATCTCCATCAACAACCAGCTGCGCCAGCCTGAGGCTGCCATCGGCATCCTTGCTGTGGCCCAGAATGACCTGCACATGGAACTCAAGGTGGGTGCACGTTGTCACAGCTTTGTTGGGCCTTTTGCCACTGCGAGTAGCATCCTCGTTGACGTCATGGTAAGCATGGACTAGTTTGCACTGCCTTCAGTTAAAAGTGTCTTGCTCTGGAGTCCCTGGACGCCCATTGTCTTATGCAGGATGAGGAACTGATGGCCAGGTCTGCTTGTGGCAGTAGGAGCAGTGTCGTGTAGCAATGTTGCATCTGGCATCGCTTCAGGACAGTGCCCCTAATACCGGATCATGGACTTGGGTTAAGGGGTTTGCTAGAATTGCACAGCTAAACCCTAAACCCTAAAGGTTGATATGACCCACGTTTAAGTTGATGTTCTGTACATACAAATATTTTTTTGTCCTGCATGCTGTGCTTCAGTTGTTTCTGATCCCGCTGATGTGTGCTCTGCAGGAATCGTGGTATGAGAAGCTGAACAGGTGGGAGGAAGCGCTGGAGGCGTACGAGCGCAAGTACAAAACCGCGGTGGGCACAGCCGCTTATGTGGATGCAGCACTGGGGCGCCTGAGGTGTGCAGCATCTTTCCTTATAAGATTTCAAGCTGTTCATGTTCCAGCCTTGTGATTTGAAAGCGACCATATCTGTGCAATTAAAGTTCTCTTCGATTTGGAACCGGCATGCACAGCACACCTGAGTGCCAGACACCGAGCAACATTTCATTGCAAAGACAGCAAAATTCAAATGCCGTTGTGTTTGCACCGTCCTTCAACCCTGGATGCTGGCATGGTGGGGTCTAACCAGAAGGAAACTCAGAGCATCCTGCATGCGCAGGTGCTTGGGAGCATTAGCAGAATGGGAGCGGCTAAGTGAGGCTTGCCGCTACGAGTGGCGCCAGCTGGAGCCGCACCTCAGATCTCAGATGGCCTATCTAGGCGCCAATGCAGCATGGCACATGGGCCAGTGGGACGAGATGGCCACCTACGTTGGCGCGCTGGAGTCTGAGGAAGGGCCGGAGCTTTCTACCGGGTCCTTCATGTCGGCTGTGCTCAATGTGCGACAGGGCAACTATGGCGCTGCCAAAGGTGAGCCATCTGCTTCCCTGACCACTTCACTGTAGAACTTACAGGAGGACAGAACGCCCCTCACTGTTGGGAGTTTGGGCATGTCTTTGTCATGCTCAACCCTAAGCCCTGAAATATATACATGCAAACTTTGAAGCCCTGAACCCTAAATAAAATGACAGGGAACATGCATGCAACCTTGGCATGGTCCCACTAGACATGGAAAATATCTCATGACTACAGGTCCCGTCCTTGCCTCGTCAGATCAGTAGGATTTGATCTTTGCCATGCTTTCAAAGATCTTCACCTCGATTGGGTACAATCATGAAGAGATGTTGTCACCTTAATTGTGCCATGGATTTGCAGGCTGCATTGAGCGGTCTCGGGAACTGCTGGGGCAAGAATTGGCGGCGCTGGTGGGTGAGAGCTATGAGAGAGCATACCAGAACATGGTGCGCGTGCAGCAGCTGACGGAGCTGGAGGAGACCATCGACTACTCCCTCGCGCTTACCCTTGCCCATGGTGCGAACCTTATCAGGAATGCCTTTTGGAAATAACTCCCTTGATGTTTGAGGCTTTGAAAGCACCCCGCTCACATCTTCAAAGCTGAATATGTGAGGGTTTTCGGTTACTTAGTATGATAGTATAATAGTAAAATCAACCCCCTCTATGATTACTAGTGCACTCAATTGTATACACAGAGGGACACACTGAGACCGTTCACCTCCCGTGACAGGAATGCCACGTGTTTTTTTGACGCATGCAAATGGAGCCCATTTTCCCCCTGTAATTTCTGGTGCCACGCTCAATAGGTTACAGTCTATATCACCCTAAATATAAACCCTAAATAAGCTGTGTTGAGAATTTCAAAAAAAGATGCAACAATAAAGTGTCGATTTGCTTTGATGACACTTCATGTTTTGTGGGGTTGCAGGGGATGAAGCTGCTGCAGAGGCGAGGCGAGAACTGACGAGGCAGATGTGGCGCGACCGCCTCAATGGAGTGCAGCGCAACCATGAAGTCTGGCAGGTACCACTGTTGCACTCCTAAACACCTCAAATCCTCTGCCTGTTGCGCAAAGCGTAGGGACTGTGAAATAAAATCCTTTTGGGGCTTATGAGAGTGCAATTTGAGCAAGTGTGTGGTTTTCAAACGCAGTCCCTGCTATCGGTGCGGAGTTTGGTGCTCCCCATGCACCAGGACACTCACACCTGGCTGAAATTCGCATCCCTCTGCAGAAAGTCCGGCCGCCCCAAGTAAGTGATCTCTTTATGCCTCTTCATTCCTTCTGGCATCAGTATGTGCAGCACAAAGTATCCATGCTCGGCAAAACTCTTGAACTTCACCATTCTGTGGGTGTGACAACGGCATGTGCAACCTCAAGTTCCTTAATCTCGTGGCTTGCCATATTGTGAGATCAGGCAACAAGCAAACCTTGCTATGTGAGCACACAGTCAATGAGAAGCATGTATGTATGTGGTGTGCAGGCAGGCGAACAGGACACTGCGCACGCTGCTCGGCTATGACCCCACAGCAGTGCCGGCAGGAGAGCAGGGCTATGGCGCTGGCAGCGGCGCGCCCGACCTCATGTTCGGCTTCCTGAAACACCTCTGGGCCACCCAGAGCCGCCACGATGCCCTCCAACGGTGCCCATCTCTGCCTGATGAGATTTCTTTCTGTCTGCTGCAGCATCTGATGCTCAGTGGCCTTAGCATGTTTGGAACTCTTGCGTGTATAATTATTAGGGTCCATCAAGTGCTGGTTCTCCCGAATGTGCGTGAGTGCAGCCTGAGCGGTTTGCGCATCTCTCTGGTTTTACTCGCACCATGATGGACGACCTCATGCGCATCTGATGTTGTCATGGTGGATGGCTGGAGACTTTGTGAGTATGAGGCAGGATGTCAAGAAGACGGGTGCACTGCTGTGGTCACAGGATGGAGGATTTGGGGCAGGAGGTGACGGTGTCGCCGCTGCCAACGCCGGAGGAGGCGGCCGTCGCGGCGCAGAGCATCGTGGCGGGCGGCCGCGCGGGGCCGGCCATGGCCATGTTGTTTGGCACGCCCGCCGGCCGAGCGGCTGGCGGCTACCGCGCATCACTGGTGGCTCGGGTGCACCTGCGCCTAGGGATGTGGCGCTGGAACATCTCCGAGGCAAACAAGGCGCGCTCTCAAAATTGCACGATCTGCTGCAGTAGTCTCCTTGACGTACTATGCAGATCTGCTGATCTCACATGCATTGGTTCTAAATGCAGAGAATGCCAGTCTTATGCTGGCATGGATCCTTTTACCTGTTGCCTGCATCTATAGTTCTGGGGCCAACTAAGACATCACTTCACTGCCGCATTGCATGCCGTGACCATAGCTAACCCCGGGCATTCGAGTGCACCGACACCTGCAAGTGACAACATGTTGCCTGTGCCGAAAGCATTTTGAGGTTTGAACAATGCGGGATACCTGTTGTAATGCAGGAGGTGACAGAAGATGTCGTTGAGGCGGTGAAGAGAAGCCTGCACATATCGATCCAGGCTGCGCCAGACTGGGCCAAGGCGTGGCACAACTGGGGTCTCTTCAACGTCAATGCGCTGGAAAAGTACTCACGCACAGACGTCGCAACTGCAAACCAGCATGTCGCCCCTGCCGTCGCCGCTTTCTTCAAATCTGTGTCGCTCAGCCAAGCCTCCGGCAGTGGGCCCCCTGAACCCTCTTCTACCATGCTTTTAGAATCACAAGAGTGTCATTTGTTGCTCAGCCAAGCCCTTGGCTGCCCATTTTGAAGCTCTTTCAGATCATCCAGTGCTGTAGAGGAAGTGTTAAGGACAGGGAAAAAGAACTGCTTACCTTGGACCATGTCTGGGGCGCACCGGGATGGTGTGGCAACCAGTACTGGGAAGAGTAGCTAACGTGATGCTATTGAGTCCCGCACCCAGTGAACAAACAGACACAGCTTCCTGAAAGTCACTTCATCAGCTGCAAGTTCTCCTTCCTGCTGGCTCTCCTCATGTCTGTTGGCGGTGTGATCCATATCCTCAGGGAGTTGCAGTGCCACGACTGTTCCTTTTGGTCGGCCATGTCTCGATCTAAGCGTGGTGCCTTGAATGCAGGTGAGGCGTTGCGGGGTTCCAATCTGCAGGACATCCTGCGGCTGCTGACACTGTGGTTCACACATGGAGCAGCCCCGGATGTGGAGAAAGCGTTGGAGGAGGGGTTCACACATGTCTCCATCGACACCTGGCTTGTTGTCATCCCACAGGCGCGCACTGCTGCTGCCGGCCTTTTGCAATTTGGTGCCAAGTGTGCATTGACGTTAAGACTTACAAGACCTTCACAAACAGCACGCAAGATGTGTGCCTTGTCCTGCTGGCGGCAAGATGCAGCTCTACTCTTCTCATTCTTGAGTGGCTGGCTTATCCCATGCTGTGTTGCCGGAAGCAGCATGGGTGTAGCGTTCGAAGAAAGCTTGCAAATTCCCATTGGATTGAAAGATTGGAAGAGCTCATCACATTGGGGACCTTCCTTGTGGCGAGTATATTGTTCAGCGAGCTCAGGAGAAGACGCTTGTGGTGCCACTTGCAGAGGAAATTATTGCCGACCCGCAATGTCAGGGGCTGAGACCAAGTTCCAGACCAGAAGTATGAAAATTTCTGGTGGCAGCAGTTGTGACAAGACGGCGTCTTGCTTCCAAAGATGGGATGTGGAATTGTACACCAACCCCCAAATCCTGGGCTGAAAGCCATTTGTTGCATCCATTCAGGTGATAGCGCGCATCCACGACCGGCAGCCGGTGGTACGGCGGCTGATCCACAGCCTGCTGGTGTGCATCGGGCGGCACCACCCGCAGGCCCTCATGTACCCGCTCCTCGTTGCTTCCAAGAGCCAGTCGGGCCAACGGCGCAACGTCGCCACCAGCATCATTGACAGCGTGCGCCAGCACTCTGCCACCCTTGTGGAGCAGGCCCAGCTGGTGCGTGGCGTTCCCTGATCCTATCATGTCCTTTAAATGCTGCTTGTATCTAGACTTCCTGCGTTCCCTGAAGGCTCCGCGCCCCTTGTCAAGAAGGGCTGGTCAATGCGCGGCGGTTGGCAGGATCCTTTGCTTTGTTGACTGTGGGCTCATCTCCTGTCCAACTTACAAAGAGTATGAAACGGCAGAGGCAATGTACTTTCTCTTTCTTGCACCCATAAGACTACCCCTCATCCTGCTGCAATCTGTGGCCCACTTTCCTGCCAGACAAGCACCTTTCTTGATTTGTTACTGTCTTGCTACTGAAGAGCTCCTCAATGTCTCCTTACATGCACAGTGGGGCCCTGCCAGAGCATAATAGTAGAAGATGCTTGCAGGGCCCAGTGTGACCCAGATGAAGAGGCATTGCAAGAAATTCATGTTGTGATAAGATGGCATGGACTATGACCAGGTGAGCACGGAGCTGATCCGCATGGCCATCCTGTGGCACGAAATGTGGCACGAGGCGCTGGAGGAGGCGTCGCGGCAGTACTTTGGCGAGTCGAATGTGGACGCCATGCTGGGCACGCTCATGCCCCTGCACGAGATGATGGCTCGCCAGGGGCCCACCACCCTCAAAGAAATTGCCTTCGTCCAGGTGCCCCTCCTGCAGCCTGCAGAGTCATCATCGTATAAATGTCAACCTGCACACTACCATGTATGTAGCTGCTGACTGTGGACTAATGCTTCAACCGCGCCTTGATAGAGCCCATCGAATATTGACATAGGCAGACAGCAATGAGGCGCCAGGTACTGCCAAAGTCGGCGTCCTTTGGAGCTCAGTAGCCTTAGCAAGTCTGCTGGCAGCAGTCCTGTTTGCCTCCTCAGAGTTATTTGGCTGGCCTGGCAGTGCAGCCCAGGGCACTTCCCATGCTGCCACCTATTCTAAAAGTTTTTGCTAAGACTGGGGTACAATACTGGCGCAGGCGTATGGGCGTGAGCTGGCGGAGGCGTACGAGTGGTGCCAGAAATATCGGGTGAGCCGGCGTGAGGCGGAGTTGCACCAGGCGTGGGACCTGTATTACCACGTCTTCAAACGCATCAACAAGCAGCTGCCTTCTCTCACCGTCCTGGAGCTCCAATACGTCGCGCCTGCTCTCGTTCGCGCCCAGGTATATACACCCAAGAACCTGATTTTATTGCTTTATGGCCTGAATCCCAATCTACGTTTTCCATTCTCAGACTCCGCTACACTGCCCCAGCTTTGTCCATGCCCAGGTTCCTCGCCTGCCACTCTTGTCTGATCTATTATCAAGGATGATCAACAGTTTCCAGGCTCCTACACCAGGCGTTTTGCATAGTTGACCACACGTGTGAGCTCCTAAATGCCAGCTCTTTCATTATTTCCGGCATGCACAGCAAAGGCACAGTGCTTAAAAAAGAGAAATGAAGCCTCAGATTTATTTGCTGTTCAATCGGGATGTGCCATGTCATTGGAAGTCCTTGTCGCCTCTGTGAAATGCTTTGCCCCACTTGGCAGCATGCTGCGGACAACTTCCTTTCCTTCTCACAGAATTGCTTCTTTTTGTTCATTGTCGGACAAACACAAATTGATGGTTGTCGTAGGGTCTGGAGCTTGCAGTGCCAGGCACATACATTGCAGGCGAGCCAGTGGTCACCATCGCGGCATTTGCGCCACAGCTGCATGTCATTACCTCCAAGCAGCGGCCGCGCAAGCTCACCATTCACGGCAGCGATGGCGCTGAGTACATGTTCCTGCTCAAGGTGACTCGTCGCAGCTGGATGTGCCCAATGCCATGCATATAGAAACTCTCAGGGGGCAATATAGGCTGGAAGAAATGTTCCTGAGTCAGTCTCACAGAGCTGCAGTGCTAGGCTGCCAGCCCTGTTCAGCTTTGTCTGCGGCATCAATGTTCAAGCTGCCAAACAGAGGATGTCTTCTGCGGTCTTAGGCGCTTCAAGAGGTGCTGCACCCGATCAGCCTATTTTTTCTTCTTATTTTAGGGCTTAGGGATTTACCTTTATTACCCTGTTTAACCCAAACCATAAATACTGAAAACCTAAAGCTATAAGCCTAACATGCAGGTAAGAAAAAAACACATGCATAATGTGGCTGCAGGGGCATGAGGATCTGCGGCAGGACGAGCGGGTGATGCAGCTGTTTGGCCTGGTCAACACCATGCTGGCACATGACCGCACCACGGCTGAGCGTGACCTCTCCATCGCCCGCTATGCTGTCATCCCCCTGTCCCCCAACTCAGGTGATTTTGTCCAAAAGTATCATACAGCCCCAACAAGCAATTTTCCAGGTGGTGCAGCATATCTCTTAAAAGTTGTGCATGACACAGCAACATCCTTGGATCTGAATTTCCCAGGACTTGCAAGCTCTTGTGATAAAGATGCTTTGAGGCACCGCTTGTTCCTCGTTGCTTATCCATTGAACACAACAGTTTTTTTTGAAGTGCACCCACATTTCACCTTTTGAAGGGAGGGGATGTGATTTACCCACGCGCAGGGCTGATAGGGTGGGTACCCAATACGGACACGCTGCACGCGCTGATCCGGGAGTACCGCGATGCACGCAAGATCCCGCTCAACGTGGAGCACCGCCTGATGCTGGGCATGGCGCCTGACTATGACCACCTCACTGTCATTCAGAAGGTCGAGGTCTTTGAACACGCCCTCGACTCCACTTCAGGTGCCCATCCATGCACCCCGCAAAACATTTCTACCACCATATTCACCCAAAACCTGAAGAATAATCCTAGGCCTCTTTTTCAAAAGTTCTAGCTCTATTATCATGTCCTTAAAAAAGGTCTCATCCCACCCAGAGTGTTTCAGAAAGGGGTCTGCTGACTTTGCTTACAAAGCAAAAAGATTTGGAAGGACTGGCGAGGACTGACCACCTCAAAGCACTGTACCTCAAGCACAGGAGGACTTCCCAGATTTCGGGCAGGTGCACATGTGTTTAGGAGAGCGCGCCTGAGGTAGTCAACAAGTTGTGTGCTCCTGGATGTGCCGGAATAGTGGATGAGGGGCTGTGTTGGCGCGGCAGGCGAGGACCTGCACAAGGTGCTGTGGCTGAAATCACGCAGCAGCGAGGTGTGGCTTGAGCGGCGCACCCACTACACCCGCTCCACCGGCGTCATGTCCATGGTGCGCGCCTCCTGAGACCCAGCACCTGTTTTGTGGCCGCGAGGGGCTGTCACACTATTGTGTCACTTTCTGTGATTTTCTTGCGGACTCCTCAATATTTGAAACTGTAGAATAACCGTGCTTTGTCTGAAGATCAAGACCAGATATGCTGCTCTCATGGAGGAGACTTTATTACTTGGTTTCTAGTCCACGTTCTGGCAAAGGTGACAGCATGAGAGATTTTGTGTGCGTGCAGGTGGGTTATCTGCTGGGCCTGGGCGACAGGCATCCCAGCAACCTCATGCTGGACCGCTACAGCGGCAAGCTGCTGCACATCGACTTTGGGGACTGCTTTGAGGCCTCCATGAACCGTGAGAAGTTCCCAGAGCGGGTGCGCAGCTTGAAACTTGTCCCACAGTTGGCATCTTTCATGCTTCAGTTCTCCTGTTCCCAGGTGATGCTCTCTGTGCTAGTGACTTCAAGTGACTTCCAATAGATCACCATGAGGCTCAAACATCTCTGCTGTGCTTTTTCAGGTGCCATTCCGGCTGACACGGATGATGGTGAAGGCCATGGAGGTGTCTGGAGTGGAGGGCAACTTCAGGTGAGCCACATTGCATTGAGTCTAGTACAACCACAAGCTCAAGCCAGCTGTGCTGATCGTTCGTCTGTCATGCTTCCAGACAAGAACAGTTGCGGTCAAGTCGACTGGGGGTTGCTGCATGAGCGTAGGTGGAAGCTGACTTTGTTGCGTTGTGGCGCAGGTCCACATGCGAGAGCGTGATGCGGGTGCTGCGCAGCAACAAGGACAGCGTGATGGCCATGCTGGAGGCCTTTGTGTATGACCCGCTCATCAACTGGCGTCTTGTCAAAACCGGCGAGGCCGAGACGGACAACGCGCTCGCTGCCATGAACTCTGAAACGCTGCCTGCAAGTGTGGCCTTCACAGGTGCTGCCATTTGCTCGCGTGTTCCACTTGATCCAGATTAATGTCAGATCTCTTCAATTTCCGCATCATGGCCAGCCAAGTTGTCAGTGCATTCTCGTTCCATCATGGAGTGGTGTTATTGACGGGAATGTGAATGCATATTGTGTGGCATCTCGCTCACTGCAGAGGTTACTGAAATATGAAAGGGGATGAAGGTACTCCTTTTGGAGCGAAACAGCTTTTAGAGTAGTGATTGCAGGGCAACCTGTTGCTGAGCACCTCTCATGTGAGGCCGATGACACTGCAGGGAACTTGGCAGAGGCGGGATCGGCGGAGATGCCGAGCCCGCCGCGGCGGGAGGCCCGGGAGCGCGAGATGCTGCTGGCGTACGGGCAACTGGGCGATGCGGTTGAGTTCATCAACGAGCGCGCTGTCGCCGTCATGAAACGCATGTCCGACAAATTGACTGGCCGGGACTTTGTGCAGGTCTGCCCTTTCAGTCTACCCTTTTGTGTCTCTACTTGCAACTTCCTGCAATCACAACTCTGGCAAGGCTGTTCAAACAGGTCCAGCAACACTGCTTTGCCCCGGTATATTTCATGTGCATCTGAAAATACAGCAGCGTCGTCATCGCAATCTATATTTGAGCTGCTATGCACTGTTTGTCATGGAAGGTTTGAGTGATTGCAGCTGCTATGATGTTGCAGGAGGGGCTCCCAGGCAGCGCGGAGAGCGACAGCATTCAAAGCCAAGTGCAGCGGCTGATAGTACAGGCGTACAGCCATGAGAATCTCTGCCAGTCCTACATTGGATGGTGCCCCTTCTGGTGAAGGTTCTCAGTTTGCTGCCCAGCTGCAGGACGGCATGCAGCACTGCTAGCATACCATGTACCATAGCTGTACAATCTGTGAATGCTCTTTGCAATGTTTGTTCAACTTTGACAAAACCAATTTTGTTGAGGCAATAGAGGCATGCTGTTTCAAGCATCTCTTGTGAAGAAGATGAGAGTGAGTGCCTTTTCCTTTTTAATTATGTCCGGGACTGTCATAGTACCCATGCCACTTGTTGCTCTAGAGCAACAAGATCTGGTGGGCAGCAAGTTCTAAGTTCTAGTCGTAGCTTGACATGTTTTGTAAAATTCCACCCCAAAAGAAAAGCAAGGAGCTGCGGCAGCTCGTTGTAAGACCAAAATGTGCAAACATGGATGCTTCAGCTAGCTTGCAGCTTTGCATCGATGAAGATATCTCAAAGGGAATATTACAGAAGCGTACAACATCTTTAATGTGGAAAGTGCAATGCACAATTATTTTGCAACGATGCGTTCACATTGTGATCAGCAGACACATTTTCTAATTATTCTTGTGCACAATATGTTCCCAAGAGGCCATAAATATATACAGACCCGATAATTTTGCTATCTAATATTTGCTCACATATGCATACATGACAAGACTGCAGTCTCAAAAGACCGCCTAACTCAAAGTCCCGGGTGCTTTCTGACCACCTTGTGTGCCATATTGCTGGCTGCAAGGCTGGGTGGACTGTACAGGAGGAGTATCAACAGCAGATCTACATTTGAAGACTTGAATTCTCCCAATGTGGAGAAGCTGAAAGGGCTCAGTTGTTGAACAAAAAGGCGAGTTCTTGACTCAAGCAATCAATAGCCATGCAGCCTGACATTCTCAAGCTTTTCGCCCGCAAGGTACCGTTTGATCTGCTTCATCACAACAGCATAGCCGCGCGTGCGCATCCTGGCCACGGCCCCACCAATGTGCGGGGTGATAATAACTCCTGGAGCCTGCACAAATCACACAACTCATTGGAATGTCATAAAAAGCACCCAAGTTTGACTCAGCAAGTGGGGACTTCAGCATGGACAAAATAATACAAGAGTTTAAAGTTTCAGCTTTTGCATCAGTGTGGGTGCATCAGCCCTCAGGGGCAAGCAGCTGTGCGTGCCTGCCAGAGTGGATGGCCCGGCGGCAGTGGTTCTGGGTCAGTGACATCCAAAGCTGCGCGGATGTGGCCGTCATGCAATGCCTTCACCAGGGCATCTGTGTCCACATGGGAACCCCTGCAAGTTTACCAGAACATTCCCTGTGAGCACACACCAACCATTGTAAGAGGCAGGGCATAGATGCCACAGACCGGAAATCTATGGCGCTGCAAGGGCAAACACTTGGGGCAGCTGTGCAACTGCTGTTCAGCTGCGTACGTTTCTATTGGACACGCCGTTGTCATCACAGCATACATGCCAGCATTGATGAGCAGTGCTCCCCTCTTCATGCGAGCCAGAAAGCGGACGTCCACAATGTGACGCGTCTCTGGTGTGATCGGCAACAGGATGACGACTACATCTGCCTCTGGTAGAAGATCGTCCAGCTCTGCAGCAGGCACCCTGTCCTCTTGCTCTGCCTCATCCAACAGCAAGCGTCTATTCTGATAAAATCAAGCACACATGACAGAAGGAGTGCATCAGCAAGTGCAGACAACCATCCGGCATGCATTTGCTATCGAGCAGCATACGTCACTGCCAGGGCGGGGAGCATGTGTCAACAGTTCCCTGTGCATCAGAATTTGCAGGTCGTGGGCCAGTGAGTGCCTGCCTGACATGCTGCGCACGCCGGGCCGGGCTGAGCGGGCAACCCCAGTGATGTGTGCTCCAAACGGCCGAAGCCGCTCCTCTAAAGCGCGTCCGATGCTGCCATGCCCTAGGATCAGGACCTCCTTGTCCTACGACGGGGCACACCCACCTAGTGTTCAACATGCTTGGACCTGGCAACTTCATTTGCATGTGATCACAGTCCTGCAAGGATAACAAGATGGGCCCGACTCGGTCTGTGCATGACCAGCAGAATGCAAGTTGAGAATGCAAGCCTATGGAAGAAAATGAATCACGTCAATTTCATTCAGTGTCACCCTTTCACCCTGTTGCCCCATTGAAAAGTGCTTTGCTAGAGCTTTTGATGGTTGCGCACCTCCAGATCGTCAAGGGCTCCAATGGTTGGCATGCCGGTGTTGATCAACTCCCGAGTGGCTGCATTCCACTCGCCTTTTTGCTGTGCTGTCCAGAAGGCAGGAAACAGTCGCAATAGCGCAAAAATCATACCAGCACACCTGCAGGCATGTGTGAGCCATTTGAGCGCCACACACCAGGTGCTTTGAAATCTTCTTCATGGCCTCATTTACCAACACTGGCCGGTGCAAAGTGTCATGGTGTTGGTGCATAAGCCTCACCATTCAGCAACTGCAACATCGTGTGTGCCACCTGCATTGCAGAGTGTGACACCTGGTTTGACATGGCTGACAACCTTGTTGACTCCAGCACTTAGCGTTTGAACCACCTGCAGGAGTCAGGAGTCTCAACCAGTTCAGCCTTTGCTAACCCCACTTATCTCAGACAAAATGCAACCCCTGTAGTGCCAATCAAATATTAAGTCCACACCTTGATGCCTTTAGGGTTAGGGTTTAGGGTGTAGTGTTTGGGGCTTGGGGTTTGGGGCTTGGGCCCCAATAGGTAAATACCTAACTCGTATATGAAGGCTGCAATCTGAACGCTACGGCGAGTATGGGACCGCTGCGCGATGAGCCTTGCGTGAGTTTCCCCTGTGAGCCAAGAGAACAAAGCCTTGAGTTGCTTCCTTGAGGTGAGGAGAGTCTCCAAGCACCCTTAGTTATGCCAATATATTAAGCCTAAGTGTAAAAGAAGCCGTGCAATAGTGCAACAAAGCTCCTTGAGTAGTGTAGGCTATTGTGCTTATGCTAGGTGTGGGCTACTCGAGCACCAAAGTGACACCTTGCTAGCTCCGGGGCAAGCTCAAGTGATGCAAGATGAGTGTATGTGGTTTTTAATGAGACATAGATATGTCCAATCAATTATGCTACACGTTTCGGCTCATGAGAGCCATCAACTGGCATCAATCAGACACATGTACTAGTCAAGAACCACATGAAGGACAATACCTGTGAGCCAAGAGAACAAAGCCTTGAGTTGCTTCCTTGAGGTGAGGAGAGTCTCCAAGCACCCTATGGAAATAAGCAACTCAAATAAGCATTGCCAATGGTGAGCATCAAGCTACAATCCCATGAATCCTAGGACTCTAAGGCAAGCAAGCCAAACAAGTCGGGCAAGTCGGGCAAGTGTTCAATGGCATCAAATATTTTAGGGTTTAGGGTTTAGGGTTTTTGGTTTAGGTTTAGGGTTTAGGGTTTAGGGTTCAGGGTTCAGGGTTCAGGGTTCAGGGTTCAGGGTTTAGGGTTTAGGGTTTAGGGTTTAGGGTTTAGGGTTTAGGGTTTAGGGTTTAGGGTTTAGGGTTTAGGGTTTAGGGTTTAGGGTTTAGGGTTTAGGGTTTAGGGTTTAGGGTTTAGGGTTTAGGGTTTAGGGTTTAGGGTTTAGGGTTTAGGGTTTAGGGTTTAGGGTTTAGGGTTTAGGGTTTAGGGTTTA